>JARDYH010000003.1:2570000-5070000 GCA_029215795.1 Anniella stebbinsi | reverse complement strand
CATCCAATCGGATCCAATCCAGCCCGACCCGATCCGGATTTGGGATCCAGATCCGGATCTGTGCACAGCCCTAATACAAACTGAAATGCAAGTTATCTGTTGAATTTGCCTGTTTCCAAATTTTTCAATGGAGTTCTCCAGTGGAAACCTGCCACAAAAATGCATATATGAAAGAAAAGAATGTTCAAATATGCATATATTAGAGGGGAAAACACTTTTAAAAATGTTACTATTAAGCAAACTTGCATACAAAATGCATGTATTAGGATAAATGAGCACAAAAATGCTGATGGATTTTGGTGCGAAACTTTATTAATTTATTTACAATATTCAAACGCCGCCCCCCCTTCAAAATTTCAGAGCAGTATACAAGATAAAACAAAATAAAAACAGAATAAAAACACATTAAAATTGATTTTTTTAAAAGAAGCATTTTTTTAAAAAAGGAACTTTATATTAAAAAGTTCTCAAAGTCCAGGATGAATGATCTGAACGTAAGACTGGAGAAATTCTCAAGGTTTGTGATAAACCAAATGTAAGATTGGAAAAATGAGAACTTGAGAGAAACTGAAACTGAAAGATCCATCCATTCCTGTGTCTCCATACCAATTTCCTTGTCTTGACCATCAGTAGGATGCCTGAGAGGGCAAAACGGATCGTACATCAGCCTTCTGCAGCCCCATGGGCTCCAGATATTTTGGATGTCCCCTTACGTGGGGTGGATCCAGACTTAGTCGTATTCAGAGTAGACCCACTGAAATCAGTGGGACTTCAGTTAGTCATGGCCCATTGATTTTGATGGGTTTACTCCAACTATGGCAAAATTTGGATTCGGATGCTATTGAGTGAACAATTTCCTTTCCCAAAAGGTTGCTATTTTGGTGAGAAAAACTAACATGGCAAATATTTATCAACTAAATTGTTCAGATTCGTAACCCAGGATGACCCCAGCCGATGGGACTTAACACAGCAACAGCAATAATGCTTGCATCCCAAGACTTGAGTTTTTCCAACGTGCGGCTTTCAACTTCAGGAAACCCATTGAACGGGTTAAAGAGAAGCTTCAGTGCCCGCTACAGAATTTACCCATATTAAATTCTGAGCTGTCAATTAAGCCAATATCCTTGACTATAATGCTGTTTAATTCAGAGCCGGGAATGGCGCCATAAATCAGCGTCTCCAGGTGTCCCCAGCAAGCTTTTGATTTATGGATCTGAGTAATCTAGGAGGCGCACTGAAATTCTCAAATAATATCATATCCCCCTTATGATTAATATAGCTGTCTCAAGCTGGTATTTTGTTGCAGAAGGGTACCGGTCCGAATGGGCATAAAAACGCGCAACGGCGTTGTCCCTGCTGTTGGGAGGTTTCTTTTGGTGCATACAAAATGGAGAATGGTTTCAGGGCTAGGCGCATGTGCACGCAGATGTTCCTTTTTTCAAACAGCCTCCTCCCAAATTCACTTCAGTAGACGATGACTTGATTCCTGTGTTGAATGACTGATGCCAGGATTTTGGTGCGTTTTGAGTGACTTCAGCCGACAACCCCCTAACTGACAGGTGGCCAAAGGGTGGAGATGCATCCAGTGAGCGGCAAAGCGGAGTGGGTTGCTAGCATTTAATCTATCCTTCTTAAAAAACCAACAACACCTTACTTAACTGCCGTGTCTCCCATTCCCTCACACACTCTTACGTTCTGGCAAACTGACATGGGACACCCAAATCAGTGGGACTCCTTGATTGCAGGAAATCCCACGGTAAAAGCGTAACGTTTACAAACTCCAGAAATCCCTTCAGACGCCAGGCGAAGACCTTCTTATTTCCACGGTGTTTTAACAGTTC
This sequence comes from Anniella stebbinsi, assembly GCA_029215795.1. Lineage (NCBI taxonomy): Eukaryota > Metazoa > Chordata > Lepidosauria > Squamata > Anniellidae > Anniella > Anniella stebbinsi. The sequence goes on along the minus strand of JARDYH010000003.1, from coordinate 5,068,159 downwards.
TTCATTTTGATTTTTAACCTGCTGTTTAAACTTGTATTTTAAATCCTTATCATTTTTTTCATGGCGGCTTGGTTTTTATCCTGGTTGTGCTTTTATGCTGTATTTTAAATTACGTTTTTATACTGTCGTTTTATATTTTGAATGGTTTTTATGGTTTTAATTGTAGTAAACCACCCAGAGAGCTTCGGCTATTGGGTGGTATAGAAATGCAGTAAATAAATAAAAATAAATAAATTCATATAGCAGATGGTGAGAGCTATAGGCTCCCCCAAAATTCCTGATCAGTCAAAAGCTGATCACTACAATAGCAATGTGGTTCCCCAGTGGCCATCTCTACAGTTCCAAAAACGGGTTCCAAACCCGGACAAGGGAGGGGAAAGATTCCTGTTATGATCCTTCAGGCAATCACAGTGGAGTATTCTTGGAAGGCTGAACAAACCATCCAAAGGGAGCTAGTCCAACTGTGGGTCATTCGTTGGTAACTCGAGGGAACGTGGTCAAAGCCTAAACAAGATCATGGGGAAGGTAAAACCTCGGACACAAGGAGTCCCATGCTTCTTCTTTAGCACTGGGAACTCCCTGCTACCTGATTCGGCAGAGGAAAAGTCCAACGGTCAAAACCTGTTGCTACCCTGAGCTGTCGACCAAGAAAAACATGTCATCCACAGCAAACGAGAGTTCATCTATGAAAAGCCTCACTGTACTTTTCATGGCAAAGTCCTTAGTAATCCAAAGTCCAATCCATGTGCAGAGTGCTTTCAAAGCCCCAGACGGTGACGGATCCAAACAGGAAGAGGTTTCAGGTCATGCCAGCAAGATGTTCCCAACAAAGGCTCCTTGCCTTTGCTCCAGCTTAAAAAGGGAGGTGTAGGCCTCCTCCAGGCCACTTGACAGACAGAGGCATTGGCCTTTCAGCAAGGCCCTTGTCCAAACAGGGCGGCGCTGCTCAGCCCTCCAAGATGGCGCTCCAGTCTGAGTGACTCCTTCTGTGGGTTTCCAGAGAAGCCTTGCAGCCCCAAGGTCGAGGCAGGGGGGTGAAGTGACTCCCATCTGCTCTTCCTCTGAGAACTCTGCCAGAGATAAGTTTGTATAGGTTCTAACATTCCAGACTAGTTCTAATTCAATCGAACTACAAATTGCGAGGCCTCATGGCCATGTCGAAACCTTTACCTGACATTAACCTGTGCCAAGCGTACAGCCATTTACATTACCTTGCCTCTGCAAGGGCCACACTGGGTGGCACCAGAGTGCCATACATGCTTGCATGCAAATGTGCACACTCACAAGCCTATTGGTGCTGCTAGCAAGGGAAAACCTTCCCTTCTCTCTTTGATCAGAGAAGCAAAAGGTTTTCCTTGCTATCACTACCACTAGGCATGGAAAGACTGTGACCTCTGGGGAACCTGGAGGGCTGCATAGGGACCAATGGAGAACCTGTAGGGCTGCATAGGGACCTCCGAAGAACCTGGAAAGCTGCATAGGGACTTCTGGAGAACCTGGAGGGCTGCATAGGGACCTCTGGGGAACCTGGAAAGCTGCGTAGGGACCTCCAGGGAACCTGGAGGACTGCGTAGGGATCTCTGGGGAACCTGGAGGGCTGCATAGGGACCTCCGGGAAACCTGGAGGGCTGTGTAGGGACTTCCAGGGAAACTGGAAAACTGCATAGGGACTTCTGAGAACCTGGAGGGCTGCATAGGGACCTCTGGAGAACCTGAAGAGCTGCATAGGGACCTCCGGGGAACCTGGAAAGCTGCATAGGGACCTCTGGAGAACCTGGAGGGCTGCATAGGGACTTCCGGGGAACCTGGAAAGCTGCATAGGGACCTCTGGAGAACCTGGAGGGCTGCATAGGGACCTCCGGGGAACCTGGAAAGCTGCATAGGGACTGCTGGAGAACCTGGAGGGCTTCATAGGGACCTCTGGGGAACCTGGAAAGCTGCATAGGGACCTCTGGAGAACCTGGAGGGCTGCATAGGGACTCAGGTAAGTAGATTTGACCACAGCCTAACGTTCTGGACTCCTGCTCTATCTAATCCCTGGTAGCCATTAGTAGCTCTTTCCTCCATTGATTTATCAAATCCTCTTCTAAAGCCATACAGGAGCCTTTCCACATAAGGCATTTATTGTGATCTCGTGCGTCCTCACTCACAGTAGTTTGGGGGTGCTTTACACAATGTCATCATCCTTCAGGGCCTCTCTTGTTCTTTGCATCTATTTTAGCTTCTTCTTCTTCTTCTTCTTTTTTTTTTTTTAACAAGGGAAATCCGGAATATCCATCACTGGTGGCATGAAACCCTAGTTCATTTGTGCAATTCCATTGTACCACAGTGCTGCCTGGTGGTTATGTGATGAAACATACAAAAAGGCAGAGAAAGAAAAATCCCAGGGGGAAAAACAGTAAAGGAGCTGATCTTAATCCCACAAAAAAATCTGGAAGCAGATACTTTAATAAAGTGGTGGGCTAAAGGCCTCATGTAGAAAAGCCCCAAGTCTCTGGCCAGCCATCACCACATCTTGTGAATTCCATGCTTCAAATTTACACTTCCTGGCTCCATTGCTCTGGCCATGAGAAATCTTTGCTTCCATGTGGCTCCATTCTGCAGTAGCTCTCCATTTTTTCTCCCTATGTCCCTATCATGCATTGGGGGTCTTTGACAAGATGGGGGTGTCCCCCCCAAACCTACAGGGAATAAGACATCTAGAAATGGTTTATTGGATCATGAACAAAATGCAAGTTTTTCAGTGACACCCAATTCTTCATCGGGCAGGGGAGCTCCTCAGGATTTGTGTATCTGAAAAGCATGCACCTTTAGCAAAAGGAAGCAGATTTCCTAACAAATATAATTCTCCCTCGGTTGTCCCACGATGTCCAAGTCAGTGATGGATGAGCCTCCTGAGCAACTGTCCAGTTGGTGTGGACATGAAATAAATGGAAGAGCAAAGCCATTTTAAGCATGCAGGGGACAGGCAAGTCAATTTCAATTTCCACAAGCCTTTGCTTTTCACCTCAAAATAGGGTGAGATCTGGAGGGAGCAAATGACATTTTTAATAAATTGCTAGTTGAAGCAGGTGGAGGGAGGGAGGAGAGGAGAGGAGAGGAGAGGAGAGGAGAGGAGAAATTCACCTGGATCTTACCCATGAAATAGCATTTGTGCAGACGGTGAAATCCAATTAAAATAGATTAAACACTTTAAGGGCTGGAAAATGCTTTGTCACTGCTCTAAATGATGTTCCCATTATGCCAGCTACCTCCTGGCCAGCTGTTGTAGCCCTAGGACAGGGCTGCTCAATCAAACTGCACGATGGCCTGGCCACCCACCTGTCCTATTGACCTGGCCAACATCACCTGTCCTGTATCCTTTCTGCTCATGGTGACTGCTGGTACACCAGTCCCATATATATATATATATATATATATATATGTGTGTGTGTGTGTGTGTGTGTGTGTTTATTTAATATTTCATTTCTATACCACCCAATAACCAAAGCTCTCTGGGTGGTTCAACCAAATTAAAACTAGGGCTGTGCATGGACCGCCCCCCCCCCCCGATCTAATCTGGATCCCGATCTGTCAGGTCCAGATTGGACCCGATCTGAAACGATCTGGATCCACACACAGCACTCCCTCTTGCTCTCCCCTCCCTCCCCCACTCTCCCTGCTCACCTGCTGCCCCCTCCGTATCGTCCTGCCGTCGTCCTCTCTCCTCGCTGTGTGCCGCCACATTGCCCGCTCGCGTCAGGTGACGACGTCACCCGCCGTGAGCAGGAAATGTGGCGACATACAGCGGGGAGAGTGGACGACGCCAGGACACGGAGGAGGCAGCAGGTAATCAGGGAGAGTGGGGGGAGGGAGGGGGAGAGCAGGGAGAGCGGGAGGGAGTGCTGTGCACGTGGGCCGGGTTCGTGGCTGCCTCCTCGAAGGCAAAGCTCAGCTGTTTTAGAGGAGAGGCGGCCTCTCCTCCTCAGTCCCTTAGTGCTTTCCCCTCACTCAGCAGTAGGGACAGGAAGCCAGGCAAGCCCAGACGCCGGTTGATCTCTGCTGATAATCACCTACACTTTCCAGGTACTGGTAATAGTATTTTTAAAAATATATTCCATCATGACTTGTTAGGGGTATTTGCTGTATACAGACTTTTTAAAAATGTTGCTACTAAATCCTTGTAAGATCCCAGGCTGAAATTAGGCATGGGGGAAGAAGTTGTGGGAAGGGGATGTTTAAAGCTTTCCAGCCATTGCTGCTTTCACCCCTGCCACCTTGCCCCAAACTCTGCTTTTTGCCCTCACTGGGGAAAATACAGAGTGGACTAGTTTCTCTCTTGCCCCCCACCCCCACCAGTGTGTATTTGGTGGGTGGGTTGGGGGTAGCTGCTAGAGAATGACTTTAAAATCAATCAATCAATCAATCTTTATTGACAGTCAATAGACCATTAGAAAACAAGTTACAACTTTAAAAGCAACCATGCACAACCTGGCACTGTGTAGATGGTTTGGATCACAACTCCCAGTATTCCTGACTACAGTTGGCCTGGGCTGATGAGAGTTTAAGTTCAAAACCTCTGGATACCACCAGTTTGGGGAAGACTGGTTTAGAGGAAGAATAGCTGGCAGTGTAAACACTAGGCTGACCAGATAAAATCCAGGTCAGGGCTCATGTAACTTTAACAGTTGTAGAGAAAAGGGAATTTCAGCCAGTGTTATTTGTATGCAATTAGTTCCTGGTGATATTCCCTCTTCAACACAACAGTTAAAGGTGCATGCACTATACTAGAGTGACCATATACAAAAGAAGGCAGGGCCCCTGCAACTTTAACTGTTGTGATGAAGAGGGAATTTCACCAGGCACTAATTGCATACAAATGACACTGGCTGAAATTCCCTTTTCTCTACAACTGTTAAAGTTATATGAGCCCTGACCTGGATTTTATCTGGTCACCCTAGACCCCTGATCAAGATTCCTTCCTTTCTTCCTAATTGCAGCTTTCCACTTGTTTTCATTTAAATTTATTTTTTAAAGGTAGGGGAAAACTTTTACTCTTTTACATTTCATATTGTAATCTATAATGCGCTTTGTGGTTTTAATTGTTGTGAATTGACCTGAGGGCTTCGTTGTAAGAATTGGTTTGTGTCGGTTTTTAGGATTTATCACACAATCCTATGCATGTTCACTCAGAAGTAAGTTACTGCCAATTGGTATTGGGAGCCCTTCTGGGCAAGGAAAGGGTTAATGGGTGTTTTCCCTCCCCTCTTTGCTTTCAGTGCCCCCAACAGTTGCTGGGTTCAGCAGTTTGTAAATATGGCCTAGAATCCATTTTGTTTTGCTGTATTTCAGTCCTATTGTGAAAAGGTGGTTTTAAAAAACTCTTTATTTCCTTTGAATTTGGCTAATACATGCTATATTTTAAAACAAACACAAAACCTAAATGTATCAATAAATAACTTATTTCAGAATATAGGGTTAGAATTAGGGTGACCAGATAAAATCCAGGTCAGGGCTCCTGTAACTTTAACAGTTGTAGAGAAAAGGGAATTTCAGCCAGTGTCATTTGTATGCAATTAGTCCTTGGTGAAATTCCCTCTTCATCACAACAGTTAAAGGTGCAGGGGCCCTGCCTTCTTTTGTATATGTTCACTGTAGTATAGTGCCTGCACCTTTAACTGTTGTGATGAAGAGGGAATTTGACCAGGAACTGATTGCATACAAATGACACTGGCTGAAATTCCCTTTTCTCTACAACTGTTAAAGTTACATGAGCCCTGTCCTGGATTTTATCTGGTCAGCCTAGTTTTAGTGTGAGATAAACTGTTATTTTTCTTTCAGAGATCTTAACATATGGGATACAGCCCACCCACCTAGAAATATACTTTGCCCCTTCTGTGCCCCCCCAAATTTGTTTTCTGGTGCCACCACTGGACACATTCAAGGAGGAGAAGGGTTATCAATGGTTACTAGTCCTGATGGTTATACATTACCTCCAGTAGCAGAGGCAGCATGGCTCTGTAAGACAGTTGCTGGTGAACATGAATGGGAGGGTGCTGTTGCTCTCACCTTCTCCTTGGGGGGTTCCCATGGATCTGGTTCGCCATTGTGTGAACCAATTGCTGGGCAAGAGAGGCCATTGACCTGATCCAGCATGGTTTTCTTTATATTCTTACACTCCTGGAGGGATCAAAGACAGCATGTCCGTTGCTCCCTAGCCAGAGACAGTGGCTGGCGAGCATCTGCAGTCCTGCTGGTGGGCTTCCTAGGGCAATTTGTTGGCCACTGTAGAAAACAAGAGACAGAGTGGCCACGTATTTATTTGAAGGCACCTGGAGAAGACAGCTTCCTGGAGGAGAAGGCTATCAATGGCTAGTAGTCCTGATGGCTACGTGCTACCTCCAGTAGCAGAGGCAGAAAGCCTAGATACACCAGTTTTGCTGGAGAACATGGGTGGGAGGGTGCTGTTGCACCGGGTCCTGCTTGGGGGTCCCTGGCCAACAGCTGGTTGGCCACTGTGTAAACAGAGAGTAGGACTAGATGGACCCTCAGTCTGATCCAGCAGGGCTCTTCTGATGTTCTTATGTATTGGAAGGACTGTCCTGTCCAATTCCAGTTTAAAAATAATGAACCATAAGAACGGTTGCCCATCCACAGGGAGCACCTGGGCAGCAGTCTGAGCAGGTATGTACACAAATCACCTGGTCACAGCCTTCCACACTGTGCTGAGATGAACTGTATTTCTATTTAAATTATACCAATCATTTCTGAATTTGCATCTCTACACATAAGCTAGCGGATGTAAACGTTACGCAAAATAGTGTTCTCTTTTGTTCTCTTTCTTGGCGATTCGTACGTGGACACCCTGAAGACCCTCAGTGTGTTCCGATCCATCAGGGATGCTCTTGCGTTCTTACGTTGAGACCTCAGCCTGCTCTGCACCCATGGCCTCCCGGTTGCGATGTCTTTCTCTTTCCTCAGCTTGTGGCACGGCAGAGACGGCAGATATTCTGTTCCTCGTGGATGAGTCCTGGAGCATCGGGGAGAGCAACTTCCATTTGATTAAAGACTTCATCTACAATGTCATCCGGACATTCGAAAACACGGTGGTGGGAAAGGCCGGCATTCGTCTCGGTGTGGTACTCTATGGGGATAAACCAAGGTGGGTTTTCTCGCTCCTGGAATTTGTTTTTGACTCTACTAAACATATATTCTGTTCTTCCCCAACCGGGTGCCCTACGGATGTGTTTGATGACAAGTCCAATTATTTCTAGCCAGCATGTCCAACAGGATTTTTTTTCTCTGGTACAGCAAATTCTGTAATAGGGAATCTGGATATCTGCTTGTTGCAAAGACAAAACCAACTTTGAATAACTTTCTAGGATACTTACTATGGCCATTGACAGATGAATCAAATATGAAACTAAAATACAGTACACACAGATTTGCAGGGGAAAGTAATGGTTTTGCTCCTCTCCCAGCCTCCAAACTTGATAAACCCAGCAAAACCATCAAAGGTATTCCAGGCTGCAGATTGTGAAAGCGCTGTAGCTATTGGGTAGATGAACTCTGGCTTCCCTAGCTACTGGCTCAGTGGCTGAGGTGTTATGGAATGTTCATGAAAATTCCAACTGCTCAGGAAACCTGTCAACGCAAGACTCTGAAGGGAGAGATGGTATTGAGTGTTGTTGGGTTTCAACATGGACAGGAGTTAGCAACAGCCCAATTGAAGTGTTGGCCAGTTGTTAGAATATGTGTATTTATTTATTTATTTATTTAAAGTCTTTGTACCCCTCTCCTCAGCCAAAAAGGCTAGTCCCTGCCTGCAGGATTGCAATCTAAAATGAAATGACACACAAGGAAAAAAAGGACGGGAAGAGAAGAGGGAAAAAAATAAACTAGCATTTCGGCAGAGCTGTTGGAATAGCTCTGTTCCACCTCTCATCTCCCTCTCTGATATAAAAGAGAAATATGTGGTCAATGTGTGTGTGTGGTGTGTATATGGGCATTGTGAGTGAATATTGTGAATAGGGATGAAATAATGAAGAGAAATGGTCACAAAGTGATTACATACAGGGGTGGAACCCTACACCCATGAATTTATGATGTGGGCTTCCTTTCCAGATAATCTCAAACATGATGAAATAGAAAATGTTACTGATGACATTTCTGTTTAACGATTAGTGATTGTACAAGAAAACCTGACCTCAGAATTGCTCCTTGATTGGGGTTTTGCAAAATGCACATTTATCTGCATGTAATCAATTAATAAAATCAATTAATTATTTCATTCCAATATGTAACTAGTCAACATAATGATTTATTTAAATTTGTTTATTCAAAAATAATGTATCCCCCTTTGTTTCACCTGGGGATCGGCTTGTGTTGTTTTCAGGATAAGCATTGAGCTGACTGATTACATCACCATAGAGGAAGTATTGGTGGCCGTCAGGGACCTCTTCTTCAAAGGGGGTAATTCAAAGACGGGGAATGCGCTCTCCTTCCTAGCCGACACAATGATCCATGCGGGGACACTGAGAGAAAATGTAGCAAAGGTAAGCAAACTCGCAAGGGGCAGCCCGCTACAGCACCTGAGTCATTGCGATCTGTTCCTTTTAGCCCAAATATGCTAGGGATAGAAGAACCAGGAATTTTCAAGCTTGCTGAAATGCTCCAAAAATGCTGTTTCAAGCCCACTTCACCTCATATCCCGTTTTCAATCTAGTTTTTGGCTCGCAAGAGCGTGAAACGTGTGCATTTCAAATGGGAAAATGCACATTTTGGTGCATAGTTTTCGAAAGTGCAGACGTTCCCCTCTTGACTAAAGCATAAACATGTTCATTATCCAAACATGATCGCTATTTGTATTAATTCGCAAACCGTTTGGGGGGGGGGGAATCTACTGCTTGCATTCGGGACTGCAAACATGACATTTTCGGATGATTTGCGAGGATCAACAAAATTCTCGTCAAGTCCCTAGAATATGCCTTAAAGCAGAGGTAAGTAGACCAAGAGCTCCACCTGCTGTCAGCTAAAGAAATAACCTCCTCAATGAACCTTAAGCCTGTGAAATCATCATATATACCATCCTTTCTTAACCTGGTGCCCCTCAGATGTATTGGACTGCTGGTCCCATAATTCCCAGCGGGCATGGCCAATGGCCAGGAATCCTGGGAGTTGTTGTTTAAACATCTGGTGGTTACCAGTTTGGGAAAGGCTGATATATCCTAATAGCTCACTCATTCTACAAGTGTGGGTCTTTCTGCAGCCAAAATGGTGTCACCCATGCGCAAGTGGGATGGATCAGGAGGACCAGGAGGAACCCAAGTTTTGCAGAAGTCGAAAGTATCTTTGGGGGGGAGGAACTGGAGGGGGGTGCCTAAAACAGCCAATTGGGGATTGTGTGTTCTCAGTGGCTAAGTTATGGTGACTTTTGGAGTGGGAGAATGGAAAGCCAGAGGGCTCAAGGAATGCAGTGAAGCGCATGGAATCCCGAACACTCCACACTGCAAGGTTGTTGTTTTTTTTGCAGGACCTACCTGTACATCTAAATATTTACAGTGTGACTGTCTTTTATTGCAGGTAGTAATTTTAATTACTGATGGGAAGTCATCAGATTCTGTGGAGGAGCCAGCGGTGACCCTCAAGGACGAGGGTATAACCGTGTTTACCGTGGGTATGTATAGTATGAATCAAGGTGCTCACAACATCACCATCATCAAGACCACCCACAATTGCAGAGGTCCGGAGACACATTTGGAACGTGTCATGGATGCCACCACAAAATGGCTGCTGGGGGCATGGCCATTCGCAAAATGTTGGGAGTGCCTCCTCCCATTCTCTCTCTCTCTGGCTGCTTTCACTCATAGCTCCTGGCAGATCCCTTGACAGACATTGTGAAATCCCATGAGCTCTCGCAGCTGGCACAAAATCTCATGAGATCTTGCGGTAACTCCTTTCCCTGCTCAGAATTATGGGGAACCAGAGTGAAGGGGAGCCAGAGGCCTCACAGGTGTCATGACATGGCTCCGTGAGGGTCGTGTTGGGAATCACCACACTGCTGCATACCTATCAAGGCATTGCATGTTCAAAAAGTAACATACAAGAGAGGTATTGTATAGGGATGTGCAGGGACCCCCCGGATCGGATCGGGACCCAGATCAGGACCTCCAATTTTGTCCCGGATTGAATCGGACAAAATCAGAGGCCCCCCGGATCGGATCGGGCCCAATCCCGATCCAAAAATCAAACATCCGATTTTTGGATCGGCCGCCATTTTTGTTTTTCCCATAGACTTGCATTGGGGGAAAGAAAGCTTTCCCCCAATGCAAGTCTATGGGGAAAAAATGGCGGCGGGTGGGTGAGTGGGGGCCTAACTCCCCCCTCCATGTCCCTCCCCCCCCACGGTTACCTCCCGGGGCCGTCCGCGGGCGCCCACAGATGGCCCCAGCAGATAAGACCCCCCTCCTTGCAGTTCTCCTTACTTGCCATGGCAGTCCTCTGCCATCCGCTGCCACCCTGGCAGCAGCGGATGACAGCTGACGGCCCTGGCAGGTAAGCCCCCCCTCACGCTCTTCCTTACCTGCCGGGGCGTCCTCTTCCTTCACTTGCCAGAGATCTCCTGAGAACTAGGCTTCACAGCCTAGTCCTCAGTGGAGCGCCATCACCTGGCGCTCTACTGAGGACTAGGCCGCGAAGCCTGGTTCTCAGGAGATCTCCGGCAGGTAAGTGGACCCCCTCCCTCCCTCCTCCCCCCCACAATCCTCACCTGGCCGGGCTGTCTGCTTCCATCGGAGGGCGCCCGCTGGCGCCTGCCGATGGAAGCGGACAGCCCCCCCAGGTAAGCCACCCCCCGCTCCTTACCTGGCAGGGCATCCTCTTTCTGTTGCCGGAGATCTACTGAGAACTAGGCTTCATGGCCTAGTCCTCAGTAGAGCGCCAGGTGATCACCTGGCGCTCTACTGAGGACTAGGTTGCAAAGCTTCCAGAATTTATACAACCAGGCCATGAAAAAGTTTGTGGGCCATTTTAGTTCCCAATGTCCCCTGGATTGAAGTCTCTGAATTACCCAGAGGAGGACTTGGATTCAGACTCCACTTCAAGGCAAGCACTCGGCACCCCCTTCTATACCACCCCAGCCTGAAGATATAACTCTCCCATCATGTGATTCCAAGAAGGTCTTCCCTGTAGGTTCTCCAGCCTTTCAGCCATGCAGGAGCCTAAGACTGCAGAAACAGACACTGGCCCTTTAAGAACCACAGCCAGCATCCAACAGGGGTGGAGCCACTCAAAGCCCAGGCTCCACCCCTGGTTGGCTGCAGTCCTTTCCTGGGACAACAGCTCCGCATGGGAGAATAATCCAGCCACCATTTCCTGCAGCATGCTATCCAAGGCCCTGAAGTGTCTTCTGCCTTCCCTGAAGTGATCCAGAACAGTGTGTGTGTGCTGCGTAACAGTCTGCTCCCCCTGGGCCTCAGACCTCGTCAAAACATTGGTATCTGTTCCTTGGAGGTCTAGTGCTTCTGAAGAAGGAGATTCCACTCTTATCTATCATGGTTAATAGTAATCAACAGGCCCCTCTTTCAGGGCTTTGTATTCAGGGCAATTGGTAAAGGGGTTCATTAGGGCATATCACTAGGGCAGAAGCTGAACCTTTTCCCTGACTCCAGATAGTCCAGTGTCTGGAGCTATGGGTAGATTTGGGCCAGATCTACACCTTGTGTCAAATCATTATGAATGTGGAATTAAAAAAAACAGGAAATAACACCATGAAAGCTGCATTTGGAATGTGGATTGTGCCCCAGTGGTTATCAATGTACTTCAACACCGCTATAAAGCAGTAGTGTAGATCTAGCCATGGTCTCCACCTCAACTTCATTTCCTTCATCCCTTGGAACATCATGAGAACCACTGAGAAGTTCTGAGCCTGCTTGTCCTTCTTTACTTCCCCTTCCGCGATTTCCATTAGGAATAAAAAATGCAGATAGGAACGAGCTGAGGAAAATAGCATCCGAACCCACCGAGGAGTATGTGCTCTACGCCGAAGACTTCCCTCAACTTGGCAGCATCTCGCGAAAGCTCTCCCGGAGGCTTTGCATCACTGCCTCAGAGCCCCCGCAACCGGCCAGGCCGCGAGCCCGCGGTGAGTCCAGAGCCCCCTTTCATATCTGCAAATGCACTTCCAATGGAACGGGCCTCCAGATTTACATCCGAATGAGCATTCAGCGTTGATGCTGCCCTAAGCTTTCCATGGGATGTGCGTTTTAACGTGTGTTCCGAGGCTTAAAGATGGGCCAAGCGCTTGCGCGTCCAGCAAAGGTACATTTATCTCTTACCTCCATGGAAGGTAAACCAGATAGAATCAGGTATTAGGAAGGTGTGGATTAATTGTCTATGAGCTTTTCTACACGAGGCTGTTAATCCGCTGTATCTACTTTCGCTTTCATCTCAAAACTGAAATCCAGGCATTCCATGAGGAGTGTTTCCTTTCCTGCTTATCAGCTACATAACCTCTAGGTGGCACTGTAGTATAGCAGAAGAGCACAAATACATAAGAGGAAATTACACTTTATTTTGCTTTCAGATTACATGCTATTTTAAAAAATTCACCAAAAGCTGGTTAGATGTGGAAGTGAAACTGGAGGGGGGGGGTCACAAGGTTGTTTAAAGGCACCATAAACAACCATGAGTAGGGAATGATGAGCACTGATAAATACCTCATGTGGAAACGCCCAACGAGAGTTTCAGATAATGAAAGTGCTGGACTGCCCCACTGCTTAGTAAGCTTGCCAACATAGAGTTGAATAGACTAGTTCATCAGGTTAAACCCAGCCCCAAAATAGCTTCAGTATCTTGGAGAGCTCCATTAGAGATTGTAGTGGAACCCATGCAAGACCTTTGTGGAATGAGGAGGTTAGGATTTGATGCAAACAATAAAACTTCTCTATGCCTAAATCTTTGCTGCACCCAGTGCCAGGGGTTTGGGGCTAGAAACAATGAGCTACTCAGTGTCAGATAAGGCCGAAACACCGATATGATGAATAGGCAATTTACGTGGCAGTCACTGGTGGAGGGGATATAAATCCACAGGACTCCCTCCAAGGTGAACCTCACCATGGCAAGCTGCTTGACCTAAAGAGGAGGCTTGCTTCCCTTGTTTCTCCTTGTAGCTGAGAAGATCACTGGGCCTCGGGACCTCATCATCAGTGAGCAAAGCTACAGCTCGCTGAGGCTTAGCTGGACACCAGCCACCGGGAAAGTGACCGGCTACCACCTCCTGCTGGATTTGCTGTCGGCTACTGGGCAGGTTGTTGCTCCAGAGGATCAGCGGCAGGTAGGGTCACACTTTCGGCACTCAGGTAGCCTCTTGAGGAGTCCGTGATGTGCATGTCCGTTTCAGAAAGATGGCTTTGGAGACATCCTGACATAAGCAGGGCATCTCAGAGGGTTTGGGCCACACCATCTTGTTTAGGTCCTGATCCGTTTGCAGGGGGTTTGCGGTGGAGGCTGGTTGCTTTGATGTCAGTGGGCGCGATGAATCTACACTGGTTTTCAGCCAGCACCAGAGGAGCCATCCAAGGAGCTATCCAAATGGTTGAATGTAAATTTGGGGGGATGCAGGTTGGGTTCAGCACCTTAGATAACACCTTCTGAGTTCTGACTGGTTCTGACTGAAACCCAGAGTGGATTCCCAGCCCCGCTGACACTGGATCCACCAGCGTCCACCGGAGAACCTCCAACAAACAGGTAAATTCCAGTGACGGTTGGTGCCCATTGTGGTTGGTGGGGCCAGTAAAAGGTTGTGCATGGAGAGCTCCTTTAGAGTTCTGATGGGTTTGATTGAAACTGCCCCACTGACAGTGGAAGCACCAGCTTCCACTGGACTCCAGGAGGGCCACTTTTCACCACCAACCATTGTTTCAAGAGTCCTAATCGTAGGTAGTGAGACTGGAAAAGAGGACTTCTGCCTCTCTCTACACGAGACATTGTAGTAGATAGGATTGGGCTTGCTGGCCAGTGGTAGGTCATATGCAAGTCCTAGGTTCCATCCCATCTCTAGTGGCAAAGGATCTCTGCAGGACTAGGAAGTACTTTCACTTAGACCATCCTTTCCTCAACATGGTGGGCCCCAAGTGCTTTGGACTACAGCTCCCAGAAACCCCAGATAGCATGACCCCTGATCAAGGCTGATGGGACTTGTGGTCCAAACATCTGGAGGGTGCCATGTTGGGGAAGGTTGGCTTAGACTTGGAGAGCCCAGTCAGAGCAACCACACTGAACTCGATAGACTAACAGTCAATATAAGGCAGTTTTCCAGGGCCGGTCCTCCCATTAGGCAGGGTGGATCAACTGCCTCTGATGGTGAAACAAGAGGGGCAGCAAACCATGTGCAAATGCCACATCTCTCACTCTAATAGGGTCCTTAGAGGCAGAGATCAGGCGGGCATCTCTCCAGAGCAGAGGATGAGGATGGTGATTATTATTCCAATGGGATTGCAGCATAGCAGGCTAGCCAATCCCTGCAGGCATCACGCAGGATGCTTTTGGCGAAGGGCTTTTGGAGAAAGGCTTTTGGTGAAGGGCTGCTGCTTTGGAGACAGACAGACTTCTCAGGTTCAATTCCCAGCATCTCCAGGTAGAACAGGGGAAGATGCCTGCCGGGAACTGCATGGAGCCATTCCACTGCCAGTCAATGCAGAGACGACTCTTAATGCGATGGATCTACCATCAACCATCTGATCCAGGATGAGGCAGCTCTGTTTTCATGAGGCTCTCTGTGAGCCATCCCAGCTGCACAGCTCTGTAGCATCAGGAGGGGAGTTGCAATGAAACAGATGCATACATGGTTGGAAAAGTATGTCATAGAGCCAATCTACACGCTAGCTTTGTAACGTTTTATAAGGGTTACGAAAACTCTTTGGGCCACATGACGCACTCCCTATAACATTGGATACCTGAGGTTTTTTAAAACTCACTTCAGCTATATACAACGGTTTTACTTTTAATAAATCGTTTAAAGTAAAATAATGTGTCCTTCCTTACTGTTTGTGTTTCGTGGGGGCAGTGCTTCATTTACCGGTGCCCAAATGCTTAGCAGTTGATTGGTGGGGAAGAAAGAGGGGCTAAGGAGGAAGTGGGCGAGTGAACTACAACACCCACAATCCTTAGCCCTAGACTCATTGAAAGCTAGGGATTGAAAGAGGAACTGAGGAGGAAGTGGGCGGCTGAACTACAATGGCCAAAATGCTTTGCCCTAAACTCATTGTAAAAATGAAACAGAAAGAGACGGGGCAGAAGAGTGTGTGACTGCGCACACCACTTTGAAGGGTGAAGAAATTTTCTCCTGTAACGTGAGTACTCCTTAATGTGACCTAAGACGTTTTAGAACTCACCTATTTGGAACATTTTAAAATACTATTTAAAACATTCCAAGGGACTGTGTAGATAGGCTCTTAGTCTCCTTTTGACACAAATCCAAGGTGGAGCGCCTGTCACTGAAGTGCTAGAACCTCTCCTTGGTTTCCCAGCTACCTGCCTCTTAAAAAAGCAATTCTTTTAGCATAACCTTCAGCGGATGCTTAGTTTTGTTGCCCAGCCAAGGGAAACTAACCAACCATTCACATGTGTCTTTCTTCCTTCCTTTCTTTGTACGTCTGTGTTGTATATGACAGATCATTTTGGATGCTAACAAGAGCACAGTGCTGGTGACAGATCTGAAGCCGAACACGAAATATTTCTTGGCTGTCTTGGCTGTCTACGCGGACGTTCTCGGAGAGCCAGCAACCATCAAAGGGGAAACAAGTGGGTTTGCCCTTTTCAAACACATCCTTCTGGGTAGTTTTTTCTCCCTCTCTCTGTCTCTCTCTCTCTCTCTCTCTCTCTCTCTTTCTCTCTCTCCTGTTGACAGCACAGGCAAAGCAACCAACTAGAAAGCTTGGAAGTCCTTGGTTTAGTTGTAGCCTGACTCATTCCATACAGATACACGGATGTCTCATTTACCGATGCTAATATCGCGGACAGGCCAGTCATGTTATGATGGGGTAGGAACAGATCGTGTCGCCAGCAGTGACAGCTATGGGGCAAGGGTGGGAGGGTTTCAAGTTTGGAGGGTGGAGGGCACATCCCTCCCCCACTTCCCGCTGCTGCACTGCTGAACGTGCCCCTGACATTTGGCGGTGGTGGCCCCAAAGTGGTGATATTGCTTGAGAACAAGGCGTGTTCTCCCGTGCACCTTCTTTTAAAGTAAGACGGACCTTTATTTGGTGGACAAGGGCACCCCTTCCCCCTCCCCTCCCCCTCCCCCTCCCCCTGCCCCTGCCCCTCCCCCTGCCCCTGCCCCTGCCCCTGCCCCTGCCCCTGCCCCTCCCCCTCCCCCTCCCCCTCCCCCTCCCCCTCCCCCTCCCCCTCCCCCTCCCCCTCCCCCTCCCCCTCCCCCTCCCCCTCCCCCTCCCCCTCCCCCTCCCCCTCCCCCTCCCCCTCCCCCTCCTTCTTCTTCTTCTTCTTCTTCTTCTTCTTCTTCTTCTTCTTCCAGTAGCTTCTTCTGGCAAGCTTTCTAAATTGTATTTGGGGAAACCAAAATGGCATCTCACATTTTACTCTGGGGTGCAGAGCTGGCCTGGCTGTCAAGCACTCCAAGTGGTTCACTGGTGTGCAAATGACACCACATATGTACGTAGAGGTGACCTCTGCATCTCTCCCAATATCATGGCGGATGCCTAGGGAGGCATCTTTGATAGCACCCAGGTGGGAGCTTTCTGCCCCTGGCTAGGGATGGGTGAGAAATTTGTTGGGTTCACATTTGTAGGGGGCAATGCTCAATGCACACCTCCAAGACTGAACACAGCAGCCCACTAACAAAATCCAAGCTCCTTTAGAGTTCTGACTGGTTCTGATTGAAACCCAGAGTGAATTCCCTGCCCCGTTGACATCGGAGACACCAGCCTGCACGCGAAGAGGTCCTTGTAATACACAGACCCTCCTCTCACTCATCTCTCACTAATCCTAAAGATGAACATTTTGCTCACAAGTAATAAAAGTGACCATATTCAGTGCTGCAAAACAGCCCATGTTTCATCTTTCTACGGTGATGCTCAGTGCTAACTAAACAGTGTTACTCAACCGGAAGTCCCATTGGTCTAGCATTGTGGAACCATTCTTTGACATGTGTCCTTTTGTCTTAAAGCATCCATACCTCCAGTGACCAATTTCAGGGTCATGGAAGAAGGACTGTTTAGCCTCAAAGTAGCTTGGACTCCTCCTTTAGGGAAACTGGAAGGCTACAAGATCTACATCCCAAAATGTAAGTCAATCAATGGAGACCCAACTAGCTCTTTGTGTACTTTTATTCAAGGAGATGGAATAAGGAACTTCAGGAGGCCTTAAGTCCTCCCCTCCACAAGCCCCCACCCTCATAGCACGGAACAATTATGAAGTTTGCCAGATGGCCACGCCTCCTCCACTTAGCCCCACCTCCTTTCTCCCAACCACCAATCATGTGAGCAGTTTCTTCTCCATTCTAAATGGTTGAAATGCCTCTCCTAAGGTTTACTTACTGGCTGCAAGAGCTTGAGGCTACAATATGCTGTTATGTTTGGTATTTTGACTCCACCCCTTTTGTCTCTGGCCCCACCCACTGAAATGCAGCCTCCGAGGGCTTCTCTGAAATGGAATTCAGCCCTCAGACCAAAAGAGGTTCAACATCCCTGATTTAGATCTTACATCAGGAGCCCATATTTCTGCTTATGGAAACCTTTATAGTTGAAGATAAGGCCAGGAAGTGACCACTAACTCTTACAATCAGCCCCCAAAGGGATTTGTTCAATATGGCCTACCCAGTTGAATTTTAAGATGTTTTTAATCATGTTTTTGTTTTTATCTGTTTTAATGGTTTATCTATTTTATGATTTCGATATTTATATTTATTGTTGTTCCCCGCCTCGATCTGGATGGAGAGGCGGGTTAGAAATAAAATAAATAATAATAATAATAAAAAATTATAACTATTACCCAACTAACCCTGGGAGATTACAAAATTTGAATTCTGGCCCTTTCTACACCATAGGGGTGTAGAGGGAGGGAGGCAGGGAGGGAAGGCGATCCCGGAAGTACCTGCTTCTGGGATCGTCACTCTAATACACACCAGAAGTGCGACGACCCGGCTTCCTCCCGAGTCGTTGCATGGCGCACTCGCCATTTTGTTTTCTTTTCGGGCCCCATGCGCGATCGGGCCCCCACCCTCTCCCTGCCCTCCAGGGGTTGGCCAAACTGATGCCCCCCTCCCCTGATGGACACGGAGCCGCACCGTGCAGCTTCATGCCCATTTCTGCTGCCGAGCTTACCTGGGATGGGCGGCCACATCTTCCACGGTTTCAGGAAGTTCCCGGGACCGCGGAAGAAACGGGATTTTTCAGGGATCCCTTATCCCTGGCAAATCCCGTGGCCATCCCCCGCTGCCCCCGGGACTCCCTGTGCATCATTTGGACTCACAGGGACCAGCCGGGGGCCCTCCCAGGCAAACAGCCTGGTGTAGAAATGGCCTCTGAATGATTTTGATGTCTAGAATACCCCAAATTTTAAATTGTACCATGATTCTTTTTCAAATGCAGGATGTGTGTGTGGGGGGGGTGGGGGGGTGGGGAGAGAAATCATTCCAGTTCCTATGCAGACTTTACTCCCCTGTCTGTGTTATTGACTGTCATGCAGCAAACAAGCCTGGGATGACCTCGGAAAAGATTCTGGGCAACGACGTCTCCTCGCATGTCCTACATAACTTGCAGGAGGATCAAGAGTACACGGTCAGCATTTATGCCGTCTATCCGGAAGGGCCAAGCCAGCCGATGTCAGCGACTGGAAGAACGTGTAAGTCCTTGGACCTGATTTGTTTTTCAGGGATGCTTTTGAAATCGGATTGAAATGCAGGCAGGGAGCAATTTCACCAGGGTCAGATTGCCCAGGCCTAGCAAATCACTATGTAGCATCCTGTGACAACTGCCAGAGAGCCCTGGTAGCCCCCCCCCCCCGGGAGCTTCCTGCACCAGGCTCCTGGGGCTTATGGGAAATTAAAATGGCAGCTCCAAATTGCCTGATTGCGAGAGCCTCCCCCAGCATGCTCAAGTGGCACGCGACATCCTGGAAGGAAACAGGAATGTTGCGCCTGCCATTTTTTTTTTAAAGAACCGGAGGAGGGAGCGCATTTGCGCTCCAGTGAAAAATGTACGTTGAAACACACACACACACACACACACACACACACACACAGAGAAATCGGGCCCCAACCCCCTTCCTGCCATCCCAGGGGTGGCAAAATTGCTGCCACCCCCTCCCCTGATGGTCATGGAGCTGCGTGGCTCTGTGCCCGTCTCTGGTACCCACTTACTCATGAGTAAGTGAGCAATAGGCGGGACGGGTGCCCTCACCTCCCGTGGTCTCTGGCTGTAGTTGGTGAAGGGAAAGACCTCTGCTGGGACCCTACAGCACCTTTTCCCAGCCTGGTACTCGCCTGATGCCTTGGACATCAGTTACCTTAAGCATCAACCAGCATGGCCAAGGTTCAGGAATGCTGGGAGCTGGGGTCTGAAACCCCTGGACTACAAGTCTAGAGACTTGCTGGCAGTCCAAGGCCAGATCTACACCAAGCAGGATATAGCGGTATGAAAGTGGTGTGTAAAAGGTTAGAGCCATGCTACTGCTTTAGAGTGGTATTGAAGTGCACTGACAACTGTTGGGGCCATCAACACATACCAGATACCACTATATCCTGCTTGGTGTGGCTCCTGCCTTTTATACACCACCTTCATACCACTTTCATATCACTATATCCTGCTTGGTGTAGATCTGGCCCAAGTCAACATTAGATGGACCAAGACTCAATATAAGTCAGTGAGCATCGTAACCTCCTCTCCATCCAGTGAAGATGGGATGGGTGAACGGTGGCCTTCAAGGTGTTGTCTTCAGCTCCATCCACCTCAGCCAGCTTGGACAATGGTCCGAGATGATGGGAGCAGTTGTCCACCTCTGGTTTAGCAGTTGTCCACTATTATGCTTGGATGACTGTCCTGGGGTGCTGATATTAGGGATGGCCAAGCAGGGATGGTGTAAAAATGAATCAGGGAGGCCTCAAGGAGCCATCAAAACCATCAAAACTCCTTGTCATGGTGGAGGGTTTTGTTTGTTTGTTTTTGTTTTTGTTAAATATTTAGCTGCTTGAAGGGGCCCAATTCTGTTTTACTGGCCGGCCAGGAAGGCGCCTGTCCTCTTGGCCACCCAAACGTCAATGGAGTGACCTGACAGAGAAGGAATGTAGGCATTCCGTTTATAGGCTGGCTGACAGCATAGGAATGGAGCATTGCTGGAGCAGAGTGCAGACGGAATTGAGCTGGGTGGCCCAATCAAAATGAGCTACGTTTCTCCGTCCAATTCCATTAAGCGAAATCGAGCAGAGCTGTTGGCTTATATAGACGGCCTCCCTTGGTTCCTCATGACATTTCTGCTACATTGTCATTTGCAGCCGATGGAAACAACTGAACTGAGGATCCGTTACGTGATTGGCTGGCTTGGCTCAGTATATATGGGACACATTTTTTTTTTGAACATTTAAAAAGCAAGCAAGCCATGGACACTGGCCAAATCTAAAAAAAACAAAACACGTTCCTGCTTGCCAAAAGGAATATTGCAATCCCAAATGCAATATTTAGGAGACTGCTTGGCTCTCAAACCTATGTTTGTGCAGTGTACTCTTCTTCTAAATATATGGACTGGTATGGGCTCAGGCTAATAAGCGGGTGAATAATTATAGTGGGTTTTGATGTAAGGTCTTAGTATCCACTTTTTGAGTAGCATATTTTTTTGTCTCTTGCAGTAAAGCTATTGCCGGTGAAAAGCATCTCACTCCAGAACGAGACGACAAATACCATCCAGGCCAGATGGACGCAAGTCAGAGGAGCATCAGGATACAGACTAACATGGGTGTCTTCAGGTAGAACGTCCTAGCTTGTATGCCTCAGATTCCTCGAAGAAATGTGTAGGGGAGATTCCAGAAACTAGTTGAAGAATGTGACTTGATAATGGTCACATCTGAGATCAAAGATGTAGGCTATGTTCTTGACAGACAGGACAAAGGACCTAAAAACGATAAAAATTGTGAATGTGTTCATGCAAGACTTGTGAAAATTATCCACGTGGTGAATAACACCAATAAGTAAAATGGTAGTCACTGTTTTAATTGCCCATATGAGCCAACAATGAGCAAAAACATTCACAATTGTTATTGTTTTTAGGTCCTTTTTCCTGTTTGTTTTACTCTTGTGAGGATTCCTCCCCCGTTCTTGTTCTTTACGTTTTTGACAGGGCAAAGTCACCACAGGGTGATTTTTATTACATCCGTTTTATATTGTTAGGAAGATTGACAGGTGTTGCTGCTACTTGGTTTTGACGACTTTTAGAGGAGGGGTGGGGACCTTCAGGATCTGGGCAAACCTTGCTCGTCTAGGATCCCAATCCAGCCCTTTGCGGCTTCCCAGAAGGCCATAACCCATTTCCTTGGCCCCACCTCTTGTCCCCTGAGTGCCAACCGTCTGATGGTGTCCGAGGTATTGTGCAATGCGCTCCCCCCAAGTCTAAAAACTTGAAATGCCTCTCCCTGGGGACCTCAGAGTGCTAGATTGGGATCCCAGGAGGGCTAGACCTGACAGTTTGCAGCCCAGCTTTAATGTCATCGGTAGTAATAGTAATCAAGCTGCGCTCATGCAACAGTAGGTTTCTTGGATTCACTCTCCTATGGGGATGGTTGGTGTCTGCACATAGAAAGCTAGCATGCAAGGGAGAAGGATTTTAGCCTCCTCTTGATGCAGTAGCTTTCCATATGTGTGGTAGGTTCCCCCTTTACATGTGGGAACTTATGCACATACGGCCTCTTACCTCACTAATATGGTGTAGTTCAGGCCCGCATGCTATTTTTCAATGTGAATTCTGTCAAGAAATCTACACTCTAAGAAAAGGCACGTGGTATAGCCTTGTCCAGACTGTTCCACTTCAGAATGCAGATGGGGGACTCATGTGCGTGTGTTGTTATTGTTGTTTAAATGCTGTTCCCTCATTTATTTATTTATTTATTGCATTTTTATACCGCCCCATAGCCGAAGCTCTCTGGGCGGTTCACAAAAACTAAAACCATGAAATCGTTTTAAAAATATAAAATAAGCCACAATCTAAAAACACAAAATAACATACGATATAAAAACACAACCAGAATAAAACCAAGCAGCAGGAATTAATACAGATTAAAATACAAATTTAAAACAGCAAGGATTAAAATTGAGTTAATTTAGCTGTTAAAATACTGGGAGAATAAAAAGGTCTTCACCTGGCGACGAAAAGAGTGCAAAGTAGGCGCCAGGCGAACCTCTCTGGGGAGCTCATTCCACAGCCGGGGTGCCACAGCAGAGAAGGCCCTCCTCCTAGTGGCCACCTATATCTGCATAGGGAAGATTTTCAAGTCAGGCAAGGACTTTTTCTTGGTTTTCCTATCAGGTAGCCTGTTTGTTATCTGAGAGAGCACCTGTGGTCTCTAGTGGTACAGCCTCAGGAGACCAACGTGCCTTTCCCGAATTTGTACATCGCTCCCAACAAGGCCCATTACTTCCAAAGCTCGGAAATGTACACGTGAACATACAGAGCTCTGTAAATTGGTGCAACTGAACAGCTCCCGTACAATAGAGCCAAGTTACTTGTTTTGCCTCCATGCCCTGGTGACACCTGGTGCGTTTGAGTTTGAACAAGAAGTTTCACGATGGAGTTGAGGTTTCAGAAACGAGGCTAGGAGGTCAGGATAAATGGGAAAGAACAAACTTCTCTGCACAGGAAAAGGGGGGAAAGCAAAGGTTTCTGTTGCTGCGGTCAGTAAAATAAGAGCGCGTTGCCACCTAGTGATGGAATTAAATGTTACCATCTTCGTAATATCAGGAAAAACGAGATTCTCCTGCAATATTGAAAGACTTGGGCCAAACGAAACATGATGTGCGTGATCTGTGAGCTTGATCTCCTGTGTCTGTAGCATTAATAAGCTTTTTTTCTTGCACTGTTTACTTAATTTATATCTCTTTCTGGTTGGCATTTGCCCCATGGTGTGAAAGGAGGCATAGGATGGGCTTATGAATTGCCAAAAAAGAGGAAATAGCATCACACACACCAGAAGAGAGCAATGATTTGCATAACCTTTGAACCATTTTGTTCTCTTTTTGGGGTCATGTATTTCCTCCTATTTTGGCAATTCGTAAGTGCCCACCCTATCCATTTGCCTGGATGGTACCTGTTATTATTGTAATTTAACTAGAAATTCAGAAATTCAGCCAGTGTGGTGTATTGGCTAAAGTGTTGGACTGGAAGTCGGGAGATCCGGGTTCTAGCCCCACAGAACTCACCGCTCCAGAAGATTAGTGTTTGCTGGCTGGGGATTCAAGTTGATCCATTTTGGAGGACCGTGCTGTTCAGATGCTTTAGAGATCCTTGTATATAAAAGGTTGTAAATAATTGTTTATAAAATGCCAAAAGTTCCAGGAAGGAAGTTAAATAGACTCACAGTTACGTTGCAGCCGGGTAAGTATAAAGGGGGGGGGGAGTTCATGTGTGAGTGCTGATTGGATGGTGACGGGAGAGTGCCTGGATTGGCTGGCTGTGTGAGAGTGGGAGGAGTTAGAGTAGAGTGTCTGTGTATAAATGTTGTTGGCTGACAAGAGCTGAGAGTGTGTGGGGGGATTTTGACGGAGAAGGGTCTGACTGGAGTTAGGAAGGGTCTGCGTGCTTGGTTGTTTTGGTGGAGTTAGTTAGAGGGAATACCTAGAGAGGGGTAGAGGGGCAAGAGAACTTTGAGGTCTCTATTTGAAATGTTTTAAGAAAAATTACTGACTGAAACCATTAAGCATTGTGTCTGTATCCAATACGCTGTTGAACTAAGGAAACCATCAAACTTTTGCTACCTGAGCAATGATCTTGTTAATAAAGTACATTTCATTATATCAACTGGTGTTGTCACTGGGAGTACCTGAGAAAGGTACAGGTAAATGATGGCAGCGGATAGAATGAAGGGGGATTTGAGGGCTAGGGTGCTGGGCTGTGGAGCTGTGGGGCCTAAAAGAGTAAAGGCGGGACAGGAGCAGCAGCAGTGAGCCT
This sequence comes from Anniella stebbinsi, assembly GCA_029215795.1. NCBI lineage: Eukaryota > Metazoa > Chordata > Lepidosauria > Squamata > Anniellidae > Anniella > Anniella stebbinsi. The sequence continues at coordinate 5,044,015 of JARDYH010000003.1, read as the reverse complement.
AAACCCTCAAACACGTCATAAGCACCGGGGGGGGGGGATTGAAGTAAGCCCTGAGTGCGAGTGGCGTGGACAGCCCTGTTGTGTAGTCCACTGAGTGTCACGGGTGCAGGCAGGGCATCACAAGGACTAATAAGTATTTTTGAACTGAGGAACGTATTCTATAAATCCTCCCTTTTCCCCACTCATAAACACTGTGATACTGTTATAATAGTCTGATGAAGCAGTTGCGAAACAGGTGAAAGAAGCCGGCGCCTGTAGCCCCTCGTTCAACTATTGAGTTAGCTTTCTGTTTCTGTAAACCATTTTCGCTAGGTTGTTATGAATTATTTGTTTAGTTTCTTGTTATAAACTACTTGCTTAGTTTTTGTGAAATTATCTTACGCTTGATATGCGATACGGTACAAACGAATAATATGTTACATAAAATGTTTACTTACCCCTATTCTTTGGATATCATTTAATGTGTTAGGAGTTGTGTGCTGATTAGCATTTTTCTATTTTGACTCGTCCCCACTCGGCCATGTGACTTTGGGCCAGTCACAGACTCTCAGCCCAACCTACCTCACAGGGTTGTTGTGTTGTGAGGATAAAACTGGAGAGGAGGAAGATTATATATGCCAGCTTGGGTTCCTTAGAGGAAAAAAGGTGGGATATAAATGCAATAAATAATAATAATAATAATAATAATAATAATAATAATAATAATAATATGTCACTGAGGAAAGGAGTCCATGGAGGGTGTCTTGACCAAAATCACTCCAAAACCTAGAGCCAAGACTAGAGGGAATGACAGTTAAAATGATATTAAACCAATATATGTCTGTAGTGTAGAAATGCCCTGCAAGGCCAACAGGGCAGTGCTGGATAGTTATTTCCTCTCTAGAGAGAATTGATTTTTGGTTTTCTGTTAAAATATTGGGATGTTTTCTTAGTTGAGGTCTCTCCCCACACAGCACCCATTGCAGCTTTTGGACAGGACAATTGTTGATTTAAAATGTATTTGCTTAACATCAATAATACTTAAGTTGTCTACATATGTTGATCATCGTCATCATCTTGTGTTTTCCAATAAATTAATTGGTCCGTAGGTAAGAATAAGCAGCTTTATGGTACCAGACGAAACCTGATTGGTTCCTAGTGTCACCTGATCTGTGCTGAACAGATAGCTGCAATACCACCTTCTGGCCATCTGCAGTGGTGGCACTGCAGTGCAGCAGGGGCCAGGAGAGTAGCTTCCAACTCTGGCGAGCTGCAGTGATGGTACAGTATGTATGGAGCCCGGATGAGAGTTACCAGTTCTCATGAAACTCAGACCTTATGGCTGGAACCAGACAGTAAAACCTGGCAGAGCAGGGAGTGGAGTCCGGAAGCGTTTGTTAATGCCTGGAAACCCAGGCCTAGGTTCGACAACCAGAGCCTGTCTGTTCCTTACAAAATGGGGTGTTAACCCATGATTCCCTTGTCATTTCTCTGATGGTTACAGATGGCAGCGTCCAGAATGTGAACTTAGGTGACACTTACAGCTACTACATGATTCAAGGGTTACAACCGGGCACTGAATACGTTGTTACGGTGAATCCTATATTTGGAGATACTGAGGGACCGATAATAACCGCAAAAGCAACTACCTGTAAGTCCACCCACAGACTCATAGTGTGCAGGCAATGTTTGCTTTCATTTTATTATATATGTGTATCCTGCCTTATTCACACATAGGGTAGCCAGGGGCCGTATCCAGCTGTGTCGTTCCCTTCGCACCAACGACATGGAGCTAGCAGAAGCTAGGTTCTGAACTGCGCGCAAGAGAAGAATCCAACTAAGGTTACGTTCGCACGAGCGGGTGTGCATTATCCTTGTGCAAGCTGCCGTGCCACCGCTTGCACAGCTGCTTACGCCACCGGTTGCGCAAGCATCACTGGCAACCGCTTGCACAGCAGGAAGATTCAGCGGAGCTCTGTCAACACTGTTTGAGTTTGCGGGATGACGTTGTTGGATACCGCCCCAAGCATCCCCTTTTGTAGAGGGAGATCCTCTATTTGAAGGGCAGACGGAGGACATCCTCTGTTTGAAGGGTTGTCCGGTCAAGGTGCAATTCAAAGTTTTAAAAAAGCATAAGAACAGTTGCCTGTCAACCGTTAGCATCTGAATAGCAGACTGAACAGGTAGGCAAACAGGACACCTGGGCACAGTCTTCTGCAGCATTATGAGAGAGGCTGTATTTCTTTTTGAATTTCAATTAATAATAATAATAATAATAATAATAATAATAATAATAATATTTATTTCTAACCTGCCTCTCCCTCTGGATCGAGGCAGGGAACAACAATAAATATAAATACAAAGACCATAAAATAGACAAAACATTAAAAACAAATAAAAGTCTCTGCATTTGGATCTGTACATGAAAAACAGCGTATGCAAATGTCATGTACAGTCCTCTTTTGTCAGGTGATGCATATCCCCTTTGGGGGAAATTCGTAAGTGGCTAACGTAATTTCAAGAGAAAACATCAATAATAAAACGATAGAGCAAGTTTTAAGATAAGAAGAAAAAGCAGTCTTTAAAGCAGGCTAAAACTACTACAGAGATAAAAACGCCACCCCCACCCCCACCAAGAGAGGCATTCGGAATAAAAGGGCCTGGGCACATGAAGATCCGAGTCCCTCGGTTGGTTATCTCCTCTGCAGAAATGACACTTGGAGCAACACGTTTTTTTCTCCCCCTCTTCCCTCCCCATCCCTTTTTCGTCGTGCATTGTGTCAATATGTTTCCTGCCATGGATTCTGGGACTGACAGTCCCTGTCCTCAGCAGGAAAAGATGCTCTGCTGGGGATAGACAAAGTTTCTAGGCCTTGGGTAGGAGGAGGAGGAGGAGAAGGGCGTGGAAGAGGTGGATGCTTTGCCCATGGTCCTTTGCGAATGCCTGTTGAATTACTTGCACAGGTTAAACCCAGGCTCAGTTCACATAACACGTTTCTCCACTCAACGGTTGAGTTTTTAGGAGGTGCTCCCCACACGACATGTTCTAACTCTACCGTTGTGAGACTGCGGGCTACTGTGGAGTTGAGTAAAATCCATCATGATGTTTGGTTGACAGTTCCTCCGCCCTCTCTCCTCCCCTGATCCTCCCGATGGTATCCCATCAGCCATTGCTGCGGGGGGGGAAAACAATCCCGGCGGCTCTCCTAGAACGGCACTCGCTCCTTTTGCCGCTCTAGCCAGGGAACTCTGTAGCCAGTGGGAAAAGTCCACTCAATGCGACTGGAAACTCCACGGAGCCCTCCACACAACACGCAACACAATGGTTGTGCAGGAACTCTCCTTCTGCACAACATGGATATTCAGTGTGGAGTGTTTTCTAAAAAAAAAAACCCTCTACGACGGGGTGGAGTTTTCCCTCCAGACTGCACATTTCTTAACAGTGCGTAAAAACTCCACCGTGGAGTTCTAAAATCACCGTTGGGGAATGTGTTGTCTGAACTGAGCCCCAGTTTGGGGTGAGCAGGAGGATGCTCGCTTATGCTTACCCAGTATATACCTCCCCATCCACTTAGCCTGTTAGAATGACAACCTGACCCTCCCTCTTTCTCCTGCCGTCAATGTTACTTCTCATTACAGTGTCCTCAAGCGCTGTGCAGATTTTGAAAGCAACAGATATCACCATCAATTCCGCTCTGGTTTTCTGGAATTCCGTGCCTGGGGCTACAGGATACCGAGTGACGTGGGGCCCAACTCCAGGTAATGGAACCATCAAAGCGAAACATATTTTGAGAAGCCTGGTGAGTTTGGAAACAGCTTCGCCACTTGTAGCATCCTACAGTGAGAGTGAACCAGGCTGGGAGTAGCACTGATTGGCTAGCCACGGGATTTTCATCCAAACACTTCTCTCACAGTCCTCGGAGTGGTTTTGCAACTATTTTTTTAAAGGGTTGCATCTTTTTAATGAGTTGATGGATAAACAAGTACATGTACATGGGATGCTTTAAACTTTTTTAAAGGGCTGTCAGCCTGCCTGAGGCATGGGGAAAGAGATTAAGATGATGGCTGAAGCTGTATTTTGCTTGACGGTATGTTTGTCTGTCGTGCAAACTGCCATGTATAGATGAAAACTGAATACTTTACATCATCTGCATGCCTTCTAGGGTGACCATATGGAAAGGAAGACAGGGTTCATGTATCTTTAATAGTTGTATAGAAAAGGGAATTTCATCAGGTGTAATTTGTACGCACGCAGCACCTGGTGAAATTCCCTCTTTGTCACAACAGTTAAAGCTGCAGGAGCCCTGCCCTCTTGACCAGATACAAAAGAGGGCAGGGCTCCTGCAGCTTTAACTGTTCTGATGAAGAGGGAATTTCACCAGGTGCTGCATGTGTACAAATGACACCTGATGAAATTCTCATACAGGATCCCTGTCCTCCTTTCCATAGGGTCACCCTAGTCTTCACTCCCATTGGACTTTAGAGCCTGTCTAGATGTGACATACATTATTTCAGAAGCAGCCATGTGTAACCTGCCAGCTGAGAGCTCTGTAGATTTCCCTGGAGACAGGAAGAGAAAGCTGGAGGAATGTCGGAGCTAGGGGCATATGAGAAATTTGTTTCAATTCATTTTTAATCAGCATTTATGCAGTTCACATCTTCCAGACTGCACACGGGAAGGGATGCCATCTGCAGTCAGGGTCCGTCCATTTCCAACCTTGCACTGTGATTCACGGACCAAAAGTGATGTGTTCAACAGCATGAGATGAGTACATTTCAAAAGTGTGCATGAAAAATGTGTACTTTTGAAGAACGCTCGCAAATATACTTTAATGAGAGAACAATGTGTACATTTCAAAGATGCGTACAAATGATGTGTAGGTGTGAAAACTACACATGAAAATACGCACAGATTTTCATGCTAAAAGAAAAAAAAAACCAATCTCACAATCTGATACAGACCCAAGTCAGAAAGAGATTCAAGATAGAATTTGGAGAACTTTTGCCGATCCACACATCCTTTGGAAAGCCTCTTGTCCACATTTCCCCATCTTTCCATTGTTCACCTCAGCTTATTTTATCTTTTTTTTTAGCAACAAATTTTCCCTAGGGATTGAGGAGAGGAGCAGTGTTAGGGGCAGTTTGCTGCTATAATAGAGATTCATTAAACAAAAAAAACTACGGTTTCCAAAACAACGTTAAGGCTCTGCAGTTTTCAACCAAGCACCAAAAAGCAGGGAAATTGGGAGTTAAGGCTCACGAGCCTTAACGCCACATCCTCCCTAAGGAGGCAGAAAGTGCAAGTGAAATTCTCATTCTCCTAAAGCAGATAAACCATGAGGACAGGATGGAGAATATGATATGCAGAGGTGACTGTGGGGTTGTGGAAACCTCATGACGAACAACTTAGGGCCACCTACTTCTCTTTTTTTGTTTAGAGCAGCCCTTCCCCAACCTGGTGCCCTCCAAAGGTGTTGCACTAGAACTCCCATCATTGCAAGTCAGTATGTCCCATGGTCAGGAATGCTGGGATTTGTAATTTCTTTCTGGCACATGTAAATTTCAGGAAGATTGGTGAAACATTTTCGATTTTATGAGTGTTAGAATGACACACACACCCAATTACCCTTTTAACATGGTGAAATGTGTTTTTTACTGAGTGACCTTAACAAGAGACTCACGAACGTGAGTCTCTTAATAAGATAATATAAGCAGAGCTAAGCAGCTGGATGGATAAAGGGGGACCAGGGGTTTCTGCTTCCCTGCATTTTCACCTCATGGATTATCTTCCAGTCTCTGGGGAAACTTTGGAGTTCTCAATAGTCAGAGCCAATGTGGCTACTGTGGACTTGATGATGATGATGAACATCATGTGTATCCAGGCCCCAAAATGTTAACTAGTTTTCATTATGGGGCTTAGCTTGATGCTCCTCACATCTCTCTATTAAAAACCCATCAGAACTGCTGTAATTGAGAGACCGCTTCCAGAAGTGATGCTAAGACCACTTTTGCTTTCCTGCGGGATTTGGTTTTTTGGGGTAATATGAATAAGGCTAATGCTGCCTTCATTACATCAAACGTTTTAATAGCCCATTCACTTCTTCATTCCAAGAATAATTTTTGAAGATTACATTTCAATTAGGGGTGACCAGAAATGTTTCCGTAAAACGAAACAGCATGTAGATGCTGAGGGAAGACGAGGATCCCTGGTCATAAGACCTTAGTGTCATGGATGTGGCTCACAGTTGTGATGGCTTCATGTGCTTGTCCTTCCCATAAGCTACTTATGGGGACGGTAACATTCCATGAATGCATGGGCTAACAGGAAAATTGCCTTCTCCATATACGACTAGGAGAAATGCACACATAAAGGCTGGGTTCACACAACACAGTAATCCACAATCCGTGGCTGAGTGTGGGTTGTTGTTGAACCATGGTTTATCATGTTGGCTGAATGCAGGGAGTTTTCTGCAGAGTGGCTTGTTAACCATGCAGTGCGGCTTCTTAACCTCCTCAACAACCCTACAATAAACCATGGCTTCTCTAGGTGGCTTTTTTTTGAGGAAAAATAAGCCACACTGCATGGTTAACAAGCCACCATACGGAAAATGCACTGCATTCAGATGACACGATAAGCCATAGTTCAGAACAACCCACACTCAACCACCAAGTATGGGTTAGTGCATTGTGGGAACTCAGTCAAAGTGTCCTCTAGGTAGGGTTAAGAATCCTGCCTGAAAATCCTGCCAATCGATGTCAACAATACTGGGCTAGATAAGGCAGCTTCCTCTGTCCATTTCCTGTTCTGCCTGTCTCAAGAGTTCTTTGGTAGAGACCGACCGCGGCAGCTTGCTCTGAACAGTTCCACCACGGCGTACCACCTGCGGAACTTGGCCCATAATACAGAATATGTGATTTCACTCTACGTCCTCTTCGGTTTGGTAGAAGGTCCTGGGATCACCATAACTGCAAGGACATGTAAGTACAGCAGATTTACAGAAGCCTAACACAACCTTCCATTCCTTGCCTCCCCTGTACAAGATCTCAGATAGTCTTGTTTCACAAATTCTCACTGTACTGGCTGTCAGGCAATTGCATACAATCCGTGGCTTCTTATTAGAAACCTGATGACGGCAGCTTTCACTTTTATAAAATTAAGTTCCTGTCCCTAACTGTTGGCAGTGTTGGTTTTATGGGAAACCCAATGGCAAACCTGATAAATAATCAAAATATTTTCAACATGGATATGTGTGTGCTCCCCCACCACCACCATGAAATGACCCCCCCTCCCCATTTCTGGTAGGTTTATGTACCCCTTGGGTGATGATCATCTGCATTGCATTAGTTACAGTGGAAAAACATCCCAACACAGGAGAGTTTTGGCCCAGTTAGCGCAGCAACAAGGACAAATTTCCCTCTCTTTCCCCTTTCTAACCTAACAGTAACAGATTAGGGGAACCATAGTTGTGAACAAATGTGAAACACACAAGGCAGACTGGAGTTTTCTTGGTGATTATTTTCATGGCTCTGAAATGACAACATTTGCAATGAAAGCCAAACTATACGAAAATCTTACACAGCACTAGAATCATAGACTAGTAGAGTTGGATGGGGCCTCTAAGGCCATCCAGTCCAACCCGTTGCTCAATGCAGGAATCCAACTTCAAGCATCCCTGACAGATGGCTGTCCAGCTGCCTCTTGAAAGCCTCGAGTGTGGGAGAGCCCACCACCTCCCTAGGTCATGGGTTCCATCGTCGTACTGCTCTAACAGTCAAGAAGTTTTTCCTGGTGTCCAGCTGGAATCTGGCTTCCTGTCACTTGAGCCCATTATTCCACATCCTGCACTCTGGGATGATGGAGAAGAGATCCTGGCCCTCCTCCGTGTGACAACCTTTCAAATATTTGAAGAGTGCTGTCATGTCTCCCCTGAATCTTCTCTTCTCCAGGCTAAACATGCCCAGTTCTTTCAGTCTCTCCTCATAGGGCTGAAAGAACTGGACGTGTTTAGCCTGTAGCTGGGTGAATTTTTCTGACTTCAGGCCCACAGAAAGGGGTGGGTATCGTGGTGTATAGGCTCAGGCCCTTGGCACCTGCAGAAGGGGCTCAGCCTGCTGAGCTTTGGCAGCTGTTCAGCGCATGACTTTCCTTTGCAGCTCCCCTGGGCTATGTGTCTAACTTCAAGGTCACCTCTTACTCGAGCACGTCCATCTCTTTGTCTTGGAGCGCCGTCCCTGCGGCCACCAAATACAAGATCGTCTGGAAGCCAGCAGGAACAGGGCAAGGTACATAACCAGTGCTCAGTTGCCGTTTTGCCGGGGAAAATGCCAGCTGAAAGCAAAAGCCAAATTATGCTCAGTGTTCCGGCTCGATTTGTACGAAGTACAATCACAAGAGACTGCTTAAATTCTAAGTTGGGGAGCTTAGAAGGAAGAAGAAGTCCGGGTACTTGCAGATGGTTGGAGACGAAGAATTACAACCAGTTATGTGACTTGTAAAATTTCTGGACTCTAGATTAGCTCTGTGTTGTCCGTGGCCTCTGAACAGTGGCACAGGGACAGTGGTACTGTGCCTCTTCTGGAATGCATATGAGAGAGGAGTACACATTTCATGGGGTGGGATCGTGATGAGGTGTTCACGTCGTAAGAAGGTCCCTGCTGCATCTGACCAGGGATCCACGTAGTTCACCATCCTGTTTTCCAGCAGTGGCCAGCCAGATGTGTCAGGAAATGCACACAGGGAACATGGATCTGATGCTCTTCCCCACTAATTGACCTCTAGCAACTGGTTTTTAGAGGTACAGTGCCTCTGAACATGGAGGTTCAATTTAGCTACCATGGCTAACAGCCATGGATTGATTTCTGTCCTCCTCCATTGACAAATTTCTGGTCCATATCAGTTGTTTTATTTATTCAATCCTTTCTGTCCAATTTCCACATCAGTTTGCAGGTTTTAATTTTGAAACGCACAAAAATCTGTGTTAAGTTTCATTCAAAATTTCCCCCTAAAATATATATGTCGCGTGCAATTTCCTGTGCACCTTTTCCTAATATATGATTTATTTATTTATTACATTTATCTCCTGCCTTTTTTCCTCCAAGGAACCCAAGGCGGTGGACATAATAATCTCCCTCCTCTTCATGTCTATCCTAACAACAACAACCCTGTGAGGTTGGGCTGAAAGTCTGTGACTGGCCCAAAGTCACCCAGTGGGCTTCCATGGCCGAGTGGGGACTAGAACCCAGACCTCCCATCTCCCAGTCCAATACTCTAACCACACTGATGACTCTCTACATTTTTTGTACGCGACTTTCCCTGACACATACATTTGGTATGCAATTACTGAGCAGAGAACTTGCCTTGAAACTTTTGGAGAACAAGGCAAAGGTTAACTGTGTTCTGATCTGCACTAACATCCAGGAGCTGCAACTTAGCTTGGTTTGCTTTCAAAAGGTGGGCTGCACTCTCTGTCCCATCCCCAGTGATCTTTCTGTTTCAGAGAGAGACGCGGCTAAGAGCCGGCTCCTAGACAGCCATGTGCTTGCTTATCATCTGGCAAATCTGCTGCCTCACAGCCAGTACACCATTGGCATTCGTGCTGTGTTTGGAGCCTCGGAAGGAAAAGTAGTAACTCTTACTCAAAGCACCGGTAAGTCAGTGCTTCTGCAAGGATGTGTCTGTTCTTTCACTGATAGGGTGACCATATGGAAAGGAGGACAGAAATAGGGGAGAGTAGCAGGTTCTCAGGATGCTAAAATACTTTATGTCAAAGCCCTTTAACGCGTTTCGGCCTGTGTTGTTTTTTAAGGCCTCCTTCAGGGGGTTGGTAAGAGATGTCTGCAGAAATACTCCTAACAAGTTGATAGTCTCCTACGATAATGACTGGCAACTGGGAAAACAGTTGTGTAGAAAAGGGAATTTCAGCAGGGATCGTTCGTATGCATGCAGCAACTGGTGAAATTCCCTCGCCCTCACAACCATTGAAGCTACACGAACCCTGCCCTCTTGACCAGATGGGCAGGGCTCCTGCAGCTTTAACTGTTATGATGAAGAGGGAATTTCACCAGGTGCTGCATGCATACAAATGATCCCTGCTGAAATTCCCTTCTCTGTACAATTGTTAAAGGTACAGGAGCCCGGTCCTCCTTTCCATATGGTCACCTTACATTTGGTGGAGATGCGAGAGAGGGCCTTTTTGGTGGCTGCTCCCAGACTGCAGAACTCCCTCCCAGGGGAGGCTAGGTCCGCTCTCTTTCTCTGCTGTCCTTCCGATGGTGGACAAAGAGCACTTTATTCAAGAAGGCCTTCGGCCTACAAGTGGACATGTGGGTTGGGCGCTGTTTTTATTCTGTAACTTACGTTTCTATTGTATTTTTAATGTGTTTTATTTTTAAAATCTATTTTAAGTTGTTTTGTAAGCTTCCTTGATCACTATGTTTTGGTGGAAAGTAGGGCTGTGACCGGATCCGGATCTAGATACAGATCCCAAATCCGAGTTGGATCAGGGTGATCCGGGCCTCTGGATCCCAGATCTGAATTGAGCCCAGATTGAGCCGGATCTGATCCAGATCCGATCCGGATCTGGTCACAGCATTCCCTCCTGCTCTCCCTGCTCTCTCTCTCTCTCCCTCCCCCCATTCTCTCTGCTTACCTGCTGCCTCTTCCACGTTGTCCTGCTGTCGTCATCCCTCTTTGCTGTGGGCTGCTGCATTTCCTCACCCGCCATGACCAGGAGATGTGGTGGCCCACAGTGAGGACGGAAGACGACAGCAGGATGATGGCGGAGGAGGTAGCAGGTAAGCAGGGACAGGAGGGGGAGGGAGGGGGAGAGAGAGAGAGAGAGTGGGGAGAGCAGGAAGGAGTGCTGTGGACAGACCCGGATCGGATCCAGACCCGAATCTGGATCAGATTGGATTGGGCCTGATCCGATACAGATCAGATCGGTCCCAATCCGGATCTGACAGATCAGGATCCAGATCGGATCGGGGGGTCCATTCACAGCCATAGTAGAAAGGCAGGGTATAATTCAAATAAATACATAAATTTTGTCACAGCAAGAGAGCAGCCGCCAGCCGTCTATTGCTCTCAGCAAGAGCTGCTCAGCCTGTGGAAGCGGCCATGCTTGTGTGGGTTTCACGAAATCCTATGAGAGCCTGACGAGATCTCACGGGAGCTCTGTCAAATCTCATGAGAACTTGGCTGGCTCTCATGAGACCCAGGAGGCCGCAGCATGAAAAGTAAGGTAGTGTGGGCTGTGGGTGCCCGGCAGTGAGAGGGAGGGTGGCCCATATTGTCTCTCACTTCAAGTGGCAAGAGATCTTGCACCGGCCCGGAAAATGGCTGAACTTTCTTCATTCACCATGGAAATGATACCAGCTAATTCAGAATGCTAAAATCCAGGATAAGGAGGATGCCGGAAGCTTCCGTAACAAACAGCCAGTTGCCAATGTTTTATCTCTTTGTCATGCTTTGGCAACGTCATTGTGTGTGACACAGGAACAGAAACCAGCCAACTGGCTTTGGATGAAGCCGGTGGGAGGCAACGCGTACGTCAGAGGCGCACTGCCTCACTGTTCTGAAGCCAGTTTTTGTATTGCAGTTGGTGCTGGCAACCCGTCAGAAGAGGCCCTTTCTGTCGGAACGTTCTTAGGATTATACGAGTTGGGCGATGATCGAGAGATAATGGTGCCAGTGATAATTTGGGGATCTGGTGGAGTAGAGGAAAAGGAAAGAACTGGAGGAAGTGGAGGGGTTAAAGGAGGAGAAAGAGGATGGGAAAAACAAGAGGAAAGGTCCCACTCTCTTTTTACGTAAGGCAGCATTCAAGAATATGACCTGTCTCCAACCACCGGACGTGGTACAGTCCAGAATTCTATCACTTATTCTAGTAGTGTGCAGAAAGAATGTCCTCTATGTTATTTTCTTTTCTTTTTTTGCAGTGGGATCTCGTGGGAATCTATCAATTTCTGTTACATCGGCGAAACCTGCTACGACGAGACGTCTATCGATGAGTTCAAACCAATTCACTCTTCCGACGGCCCCAGCTCTCGGCCCAAGAGTCACCTCTGCGCATTCAGCTAGGATCACTAAGACGCCGGCCCCCTCGGTGACCACGCCCGGCCCAAGTAAGTTTGTTCACAAGAGTTTCTGAACCGATTGTGAGTTTATTTCAACAGCGTATAAACTGCCCATCTGCAATCCACTCTAGGAGGCCTACAAAGTTTAAGAGCGTCAAAATAAACTCTTGAAAGCCTATTATCGAAACCGAAATAGATCAGAACACCTCGAATTAGCTCCAAAATTGTAACAAGATAATGAATCAAGTTAAGTATCTTGAAGCATTTAATGAAAATATGTAGACCTGAGCTCAGGTAGGTCTCTCTGGGAAGCAGTGGAGGCTGGTGACTCAGACGCCAATTGGGTGGTGAATTCACTCCAGGTTTCTGTCAGAACTCTAAAGGAGCTATCCCAAGTCCCGACTGTTTCTGACTGAAACCTGGAGTAGATTCACAACCTCACTGACATCAGAACCACGAGTCTCCACCGCCAGGAAGGCCGTTCTCAATTATGGGGCCAACATCAGAAAAGCCCCACTGTGTTTTCAAAGGGTGTGTTCAGACATCTCTAATTTTAGTAGCGTGTTGTGGAAGAGGACTGACTGACATGTTGTTCAGATGTGCAATCTTCATCTCCAGGCAGAGCCCCGGGGAAAATTTATTTTTTCTGTTTGCAGCAAAAATGTCTGGCTGGGAACCAGGGAGGTTCCTAAACCACTTTCCAAAGCAGTGAATTCACCTTTATTAAAAATAAAAATAAAAAGACAGGAGATGGAAGGGGACAAACGTATATTCTCGGTGCCTGACAAATGCCACTGCCTTCCATTCGCCCTCTCAGTCTGCAGCAAATTCAAAGGAGACATCGCTTTCCTGGTAGACGAGTCTTCAAGCATTGGCCAAAGCAACTTCATCAAAGTGAAGGACTTCCTGTTTCGCATCGTCTCTTATTTTCCCAAAATTGGGCCTGAAAGTACACAGGTAAAAGCTTGTCTGGTGTCTATTTGCATGGTGCATTGTCTTTGAGCCCCAGTTCTTGCTAGGGTGGCCAGGTGTCCTCCTTTACAAAGGACAATCCTCTGTTTGAAGGGCTGTTTTGACCAATTCCACTTTAAAGATAAAGGGCCTTCTAGATGAGGCTTTTAAAGCAGCTACTTCTGCTTCCAGATTCTTTGCAAGATTAAGATTAGTTCTCTACACACAGGAGTTTTTTTTTCTTCTTTTGCACATTTCGGTATATTCTTCTCCATAACCTCTAGGTGGCACTGTGGTATAGTGGAACACAGCAGAATGATACAACTACACCAGTGGAGAGTTGCACTATGTTTCACAATTTCAAAAAAGACCATATTTTCTCCTCCCCCAAATGCCCCTGAGAAAGTTGTTGAAAAACACAGAAGAGAAATTGTGATGTTGTCTAAAGTTCCAGTAAATCACCATAAGTGAGGAATGGTCAGTGCACAATGAAATCCTCATCTAGAAAAGCCCGAAGAACCATAAAACTGTTGCCCATCCAGAGTTAGCACCTAGACAGCAGACTGAACAGACAGGCACACAGCTCACCAAGTCACAGTTTTCCATACCATGGTGAGATGTATGGTATTTCTATTGAAATTATAATTATTTCTAAATTTGCATGTGTATATATAAACTGTTGTAAACTGCCCAGAGAGCTTTGGCCATTGGGTGGTATAAAATTGAAATACATGAATAATAAACATATGCAAATTCTGTGCAAATTGGTGTCCTCTTTGGTTCTCTTTTTTGATGATGCGTTTTCTCTTTTTTTGGAGATTAATAAATAACCACCCTAAAGAGTCCCATAACCCAACTCCTGGCCTATGGTCTTTCCCTGGTTCACCAGACATCTTTCAGGGAACTGCGAAAATTAATTCAGAAAGAGTTTCCTTTAGTTCCCTTTCAAACAATGGAGGCTGGTGGCTCCTATGTCGGTGTGTGTGTGAATCCGCTCCAGGTTTCAGCCAGAGCCAGTCAGAACTCTAAAGGAACTATCCAAGGTGCTTCCACACCTTGGATAGCTCCTTTAGAGTGCTGTCTGGCTCTGGTTGAAACTAGGGGTGTGCACGGACCCATCGGATCGGAACCCGGAACGGGACCTCCAATTTTGTCACAGATCGGATCAGACAAAATCGGAGCCCCCCGGACCGGATCAAGTCCGATCCCGATCCAAAAATCGGAAATTTTTGGATCGGCCGCCATTTTTTCTTCATAGACTTGCATTGCAATGCAAGTCTATGAGGAAAAAATGGCGGCAGGTGGGTGAGGGGGGCCTAACTCCCTCCCCCCCGGGGCCGTTCGCTGTGGACGGCCCCGGCAGGTAAGCCCCTCCCCCGCGCTCCCTACCCCTCCGGGGTTGTCCGCTTCCATCCGCTGGCGCCCGCGGGCGCCAGTGGATGGAAACGGACGGCCCTGGGGGGGGTAAGCCCCCTACCACCTGCCACTGCTTACCTTACAGGGACGTCTGCTCCCGTCCGGCGCTGGCTGCTACTGCGAGCGGGCTTTGCAGCCTGCTCCAAGGTGGCGCACCCGGCGCGCCACCCTGGAGCAGGCCGTGAAGCCCGCTCGCAGTAGCAGCCGGCGCCAGATGGGAGCAGACGTCCCTGTAAGGTACGTGCGCCATGCACCGCGCCCCCCTCCCCCTGCTTACCTTCCAGGGACGTCCGCTCCCGTCCGGCGCCGGCTGCTACTGCGAGCGGGCTTCGCGGCCTGCTCCAGGGTGGCGCGCCGGACATCACCCGGTGCGCCACCCTGGAGCAGGCCGTGAAGCCCGCTTGCAGTAGCAGCCGGCGCCGGACGGGAGCGGACGTCCCTGGAAGGTAAGCGCGCTGCGGACAGCCCCGCTAGGGAAGCCCTCCCGCAGTCCACTTCCATCGGCGGGCGCCCGCTGATCCGCCGATCCATCCGAACTGGATCAGAACCTTTTCTGATCGGTTCAGATTGGATCGGCCGATCCAGCGGTGAGATCGGAAATCGGATAATTTATCCGATTTCCCCCTGGATCGGATTCGGATCTTGGATCGGATCCCTAGTTGAAACCCAGAGCGGATTCACCCCCCCCCCCCGACATCGGAGCTACCGTTTTCCCCCGCTTTGAAACCGAACTCAGATTGTGACATCTTTTTCTGCTTGCCAGATTGCTGTAGTTCAGTACAGCGATGAGCCCAGGACGGAATTCCACTTCAACCGCTACAAGGACCGGAACAGTGTCCTTAAAGCTCTCACGAGACTCCGCTACGCTGGGGGAAACACAAAAACTGGTGAGGATTGCCTCTGAGCACAATTGATTTGCATTCATTTTATCTCTTTGAACTGATGAGCAACCCCATCCTGAAAGGTCGGCTGAGCAACAATAAAAACGGAAAACCCAGATCAATTAATAGATCGCTGAAAAATGATGCCACTTGAATGGCTGATACATCCCTGCTCGCAGACACCAGCCCCCAATCAAGGCCCTGTTCAAATACTGAACCAGTGGCAAGGCGCGTAATGCGTGACCATGAATGTTGCATGCGCAGAGCCAACTGTGCAAAAACCTGAATGACATGACCTTCTCCTCTCCTTTGCTTTTTATTATTATTGGGAGCAGAATTGATCAAACGTCTGCGGTGTATCTCAACTTACGTTGGATGGTGAAGGAGGAATGAGTTCACGGCTGCTCCTTCAGCAGACCTGCCCCCCAGCAAGCATCTGAAATGGGCCAGGTTCAAACCGGATTATTTATTTATTTATTTTATTACATTTGTATACCTCCCCATAGCCGAACCTCTCTGGGCAGTTTACATAAGATTAAAACAATTAATAACAATATACAAAAATTAAAACAGCAAAAACATACAATACACACATAATATACACACATACATTTAAAACTACTATAATAACTTTAAAAAGCTATAAGCCTAAATACAAAACAGACCCAGGCTCATCAGATATTGCTAAATGCCTGAGAGAAGAGGAAAGTCTTGACCTGGTGCCGAAAAGATAACAATGTTGGCGCCAGGCGGGCCTCGTCGGGGATATCGTTCCACAATTGGGGGGCCACCACAGAGAAGGCCAGGGTAGGTCTTATATGCTCGAACCTTCTGGTTCCAGTTATCAATCTGGCCACTGCATTTTGCACAAGCTGCAGCTTCTGAACCATCTTCAAAGGCAGCCCCATGTAGAGTGCATTGCAGTAATCTAACTTGGAGGTTACCAGAGCACGGACAACTGAAGCCAGGTTGTCCCTGTCCAGAAAGGGGCATAACAGGGCCACCAACCAAAGTTGGTAGAAGGCACTCTGTGCCACTGAGGCCACCTGAGCCTCAAGTGACAGAGATGGTTCTAGGAGAACCCCCAAGCTACGAACCTGCTCCTTCAAGGGGAGTGCAACCCCATCCAGAACAGGTTGGTGACCCTCCATCTGGTCAGCAGAACCACCCACTAACAACGTCTCAGTCTTGTCTGGATTGAGTTTCAGTTTATTAGCTCTCATCCAGTCCATTGTTGCAGCCAAGCACCGGTTCAACACATCCACAGCCTCACCTGATGAAGATGAAAAGGAGAAATAGAATTATGTGTCATCAGCGTACTGATGACAACGCACTCCAAAACTCTGGATGACCACACTCAACAGTTTCATGTAGATATTGAACAGCATGGGGGACAAGACGGACCCCTGCAGAACCCCATACTGGAGAATCCATGGGGCCGAGCAATGTCCCCCAAGCACCACCTTCTGGAGCTGACCTGTCAAGTAGGAGCGGAACCACTGCAGTGCAGTGCCTCCCACTCCCAACTCAGCCAGTCGTCCCAGAAGGATACCATGGTCGATGGTATCGAAAGCCGTTGAGAGATCAAGGAGAATCAACAGAGTCACACTCCCCCTTTCTTTCTGCTGACATAGGTCATCATACAGGGCGACCAAGGCTGTTTCCGTACCAATGCCAGGCCTGAAACCCAACTGAAATGGATCCAGATAATCAGTCTCATCCAAGAGTGCCTGGAGCTGGCTTGCGACCCCCCGCTGAAGGACCTTGCCCAGGAATGGAACATTTGCTACTGGCCTGTAGTTATTAAGTCATTCAGGTTCCAAGGAAGATTTCTTCAGGAGCGGTTTCACTGCTGCCTCTTTCAGGAGGCCTGGGACCACTCCCTCATGCAAAGAGGCATCAATCTCTTCCCTGGCCCAGCCAGTTGTTCCATCCCTGCTAGCTTTTATTAGCCAAGATGGGCAAGGATCCAAGATGGAGGTGGCTGCACAAACCTGTCCAAGCACCTTGTTAACGTCCTTGGGCTGTACCAACTGAAACTCATCCAAGCAAACAGGACAAGCCTGTGCTCTGGATACCTCACTTGATTCACCTGCTATAACGCTGAGTCTAAGTCCTGGCAGATGCCAAAGATTTTATTCTGGACATGCCTAGCAAACATATTACAGCGGGCCTCAGATGGTTTTACCATGTCCTTGGGGCCGGCATATAAAAGCCCTCAGACAATTCTGAAAAGCTCCGCTGGGCGGCAGGTTGATGATTTAATAGTGGCAGCAAAGTATTGTTTTTTTGCTGCCCTCACTGCCCCTGAATACAGCTTACCATAGGCACTTACCAGGGCTCCTGTATCTTTAACAGTTGTATAGACTTCAATCAGATACAGGAGCCCTGTCCTCCTTTCCATATGGTCACACTATTCCAAAGAACAGTGTGGCAAATCCGTTCCTTGACCCAAGCCACATTTTGCTCTGGACTAACCACACTCATTTCCATCCCATTGGCAGGGAAAGAGAGATTCTGAAAGTATGGAAAACCATCTGCCTGTGGATATGCATAAGCAAGGAACTATAGAATTATTAAACACTACACATCTGTTAAGCTCAATCTTAATTTCATGAGTCTCAAGAACCTAGACACAATGGCTCAATTTGGACAACACGTTAAGCAACTGAGGGGAATTAACCCACTGATGGTGTCTTAAAAAGGTGGGCTCAATTCGGACGACACGCTGCAGCAGGCGCTGCAAAGAACTTTTAACCACCCTGGTGGTTAATAACGTACTCGGTTCTGACTGACAGCCCGGCCGCCATTTTCCCCACTTACCGAACTCCATCAGTCCTCCAGCAGGTATCCCAGCACACACTGTGGCCGAAAACCATGGGTGCCGCCATTGCTGCCGATGCAGGACACGCCTCCCAAACCCCATTGGCTGCCTCAGTCAGTGGGCAGAACTCAGCAGCCTCGGGCAAAGAGGCTGCTAGGAGGAACGGCAGCACCAATACAACATTCGCACCCCATGCCCAGCACTGCAATTCCAACGTTGGCACCCACACCCCAGCCCCCAACCCCCACCTCCCTCCTAGAGCATCTTTCGCACACACAGGAAAGAAGGCAGGAGTGGGGTGGCGTAGAAAACTGTATTCAGCAGGGAGCTCAGACATGGGCAATAAGACACATGGGCACCACTATGCCAGGGCAGAACCTACGGAAAGGACAGTCGCCCCCGGGAAAGGAGGAGGCGGCTGGAAGGCACAGTGGTGAAGAGGGGACGGCCAAGGCCACACCCCCAGGGAGCCAAGCATGGAACGTGCCAAGGGGATGTGGTGGAGAGGGGCGGCATGCCAGGGAGAGATTTCAGTCCACAGATGGAACTCCACAGCCGACGCTCACAGGGTGGGGGTAGCGCAGCCAGATCCAGGCACTGATGCTTTCACGCACCCAGGACGCCTCCGCACGGGCGCAACGCTCCCCAACGGGGTTCTCGGGGCCCGGCAAAGGCTCGTTGTCCGGCCGTGTTGGGCGGATGAGGGGAGGCTCTCTGGTTGCCGCTTCCCTGCCCTCGTCCTTCTGGGTGAAGCGAGAGTGGAGGTGGCGGTGCGGTGGGGGTCTGCTTCGGGTGGAGTGCGGTTCTCCCAGTTGGTGTGGGGGGGGGCTGCCTCTTGCTCCAGGACTCCTGGGGTTTTTGGTTATTCCGTCTCCCCCTCTCCCCCTTTGCCGTACTGCCCTTCTGGTGCGCTTCCCTTTCTGTTTGGGTAGCTGACTGGGCACCCTGCGTGAGCTCGTGCAGGAGCTGGCCCCTTGTTGAGCTCCGTGCCGGCTGCCTGGTGGGGGAGGCAGGCATCCTGGTTGCTATGGCGGTGATACCAGCGGTCTGTTGCGAGCGTGCCTGAGCGGCCGCCCGCTTTCTGCCACTCTTGCCGCTCTCCTCTATGGTCTTTTGCGTTAACGTACTCACCTTAGTTGTTTAACCCACGCACCTCAAGCAGCTGAATTTGGACAACACGTTAGTCAATTGACTAACTTTTAAACAACTCACAAGCGAGTTGTTTAACTCAGTTGTTTAAAACTCCAACTTAACCAACCGTGGGTTGTTTATCCGTTGTGTGGCTGAATTCGGACGACACGTTGAGCTAACCAACTGACGGTTGTTTAACTTAACAACCGTTGCTTAACGTGTTGTCCGAATTGAGCCAATGAATAGGCTTTTAGAGAGATCTCTTTATTCATAGGGTCTAGAAACTTGTTCCCCATTCTCTTCAAAATTAAACACTGGGCTTGTTCAGAAAACACGATAAGCCATAGTTAGGCTGCTCACCCTTTTGCAGCAAGTGGTTAGTGAGCATGTTTAAACCATGGTTATGTAGCAACCATGGTTAGGAATGGTTCACACAATATGCTAAGTCATGGTTCACTTGACACGCTAAGCCATAATGTTTAGCTCAAAGCGCTTCATCATCATGGGCCAATGAAAACTTTAGGATCCTGCACCAGATTCTCCAGTCGGTCACCACCAAGCATATCTAGGCTTATTTCCCCTTGATGCTGTTATCCCTAGATCATGTTTCTATGCTTTCTCCCAGGTAGAGGCCTCGTCTATGTGTTGAAGGAGATATTTCAAGCCTCCAAGGGGATGAGGCCTTCTGTGCCCCACACCTTGGTTTTGCTAACGGATGGTCCATCTCAAGATGATGTGATGCCTCCAGCCAAAGTGGCCCATGTTATAGGTAAAGCAATGGATTGAAGGACACCTGGATTCTGTGGTTCCCAGAACTAGCATCTCTCCCCACTTTAGGCAATGGGGAAAGCATTAGAAGTAAATAGATTTGCAAGTTTTCCTTGTTTTCTTATAATCTGCTTAGCTTCGAACCCATACCAAGTAGTGGTTAGACTGTTGAATGTAAGCAGCATAGACAAAATTCTCAGATGGGTGATCATGTGTAGGGTGACCATATGGAAAGGAGGACAGGGCTCCTGTATCTTTAACAGTTGTACAGAAAAGGGAATTTTTGGCAGGTGTCATTTGCATGCATGCATTACCTGGCAAAACTCCCTCTTCATCACAGCAGCTAAAGCTGCAGGAGCCGTGCCCTCTTTTGTATCTGGTCAAGAGGACAGGGCTCCTGCAGCTTTAACCGTTGGGATGAAGAGGGAATTTCAGCAGGTGCTGCATGCATACAAATGACACCTATAATCATAGAATCATAGAATAGTATGAAGGGCCCTGTAAGGCCATCGAGTCCAACCCCCCTGCTGCTGAAATTCCCTTTTCAATACAGCTGTTAAAGATACAGCAGCCCTGCCCTCCTTTCCGTATGGTCACCTTAACTTAAGCAATGCCTTCATTTGAAACAAATTCCTCAAGATGTTGTGATCTGAAAAAGTATGTAAATTCACAGTGCAATCCTAAGCATGTCTACTCAGGAGTAACTCAAGTAGCGTTCAATAGAGCATTCTTCTGGATAAGTGGATATAGGATTGTGGCCCCTGCAGACCTATACTCACTTACTTGGGAGCAAGGCCCATTGTATGCAACGGGACTTAGTTTTGAACAGACATGCTCCGAATTGCACTGTTAATTAATCAATTAATTAACTAAATTAATTCAGTTGGCAGTCCTACTTTCAAGCAATTTCTCTGGAAAAACTTGGCCACGTCATTGTGGTTTTGCAATGTATACATTTCACCGGGGGGGTGGGGGTGGGAGGGAATAAACTCATTTTAAAGCTATTTACGATTTTAACCTTCCCCCCCCCCCAGGAATTCGTGTGATTGCTGTGGGCGTTTCGGGGGCCGATCCTGAGGAACTGAAAAAGGTCTTGCTGCATCGGAACCTGTACAACCTCTTCTATGTCAGCACTTTTGACGATCTCCCGCAAATCATCCGGGAACTAATCGAAACTATTTGCTTTGGCTCTCAGCAAGTGGGTGCTATGCCACATCCCAGCGGGGTGAGCGTCTTTCTGCTTAATCACCACAGAGTCCTTGCTCTTGATTTCTCTCTGGAGGTTGCTGAAGGGTAGGAAGACCCCATCCAAGCGAGGGCAGAGATCTTATGCCCGTAATAATTTGGTCGAAGCAGGAGTATGGCCAATGCAATTTGCCCTGCAGCAGTATGAAAAAATATATATATTCCGGGCAACTATTGATGCTATTACACAGAGGCCCTCTCCTCTTGATTTGGTAGCTCCATTGAACTCTGCACTCCTGAGGATGGGGTTGGGGGAATGAAAGAACTAGTGTGAAAAATAAGACTGTTTTCCATAGTACATCCCTTCTCAAGGCTGGGCACAAGCCAGTCTGAAGTTCTACAAACATTTGCAAGGAAGTACACCCCATCTAACCGAGCGAATCTTACTCCCAAGTCAACATTCACAGGAATGCACTGTAAAAGAATAAGGGGATCATCAGACGGGCGTTTTATAGCACACTCGTTACTGGGCTCTCATGGACTTTGCGGGCCCTTCTCAGGATGCCTCCCACCGCCCGCTCCTTCTGCTTGTTTTCCTGTTAAAAAAAAATGATCCCGGAAAATCTGTTCCCCCCCTCCTACAGTGAAATATGCCTTCATTTCCTGCTGTGCGCAGGGAACACTGCGCAATAAAAATGCCCACATGGTCTTTGTTTACTTCCTCTTTCTTCAATGTGTGAAGAAAGAGGAAGCTCCATGTCCCTATTGTGGGACAGGAGCAGAAGTCAAAGCGACAGGAGAGAAACGCAACCCCCCCGCCATCTGAAGAAGCTCTAAGGCTACTATCCTATAGCTACATACATGGGATGAGGCCCCATTGAACTCAGTGAGAATTACTTCTGAGTAGACTGTATAGCACTTCCCCCAACTGTCTTTGGGAGAGAATATCCTAACCCAAATCCTTTGATCTCAGCCTACCAGCAAGGAGACGGAGAAACCGGAGCTGCTCTTTGATGAGAAAGGGAAATCGCCCCTCTCCAGTTCCTCTTCCGCCCCCCTGGCAGTCCAGACCCCACAAGGACCTTGTGACCCTAAATGCTCAAACGTAAGCCAGGCGTTGCTGTACTATGGGACTGGTTGGCCATTCTTTTTATTCATTTCTTAGTAGATTCATATGATGATATTCCACCCAAAATGGCACTCAAGGTGGCTAAACGATAATAGCATTGCGATTGAAATAAAACTTAATCCAAACTCAGCATAAAAAGAAACACATTAAAAACACAACAACGAAAGAAATAAACCGCACTCATCCCATTAAAAGAAAACCCCTTAGCAGTCAGCTCTCCCATCATACGAGAACCCAATAAGGGGTCATGCCATGAAGCTGATTGGCAGGAGATTCAGGACGGAACAAGGAAAGGACTTCTTCACAGAGCACATAGTTAAATTACGAAATCCACTTCCGCAAGATGGAGTGATGGCCACCAATTTGGGTGGCTTTTAAAGGGGGGTTGACAAAGTCATAGAGGATAAAGCTATCAATGGCTACTAGTCCTGATGGCTGTGTGCTGCCTCCAGTATCACAACATGCCTATGTACACCGGTTGCTGGGGAACATGGATGGGAGGGTGTTGTTGCACTCATGTCCTATTTGTGGGCTTCCCATAGGCAGCTGCATGGCCACTGTGTGAACAGAGTACTGGCCTAGATGGAACCTTGGTCTGATCCAGCAGGGCTCTCCTTGTGTTCTTACATTCTTATGAGTAGCTTATGTGCCAGTGTTGTGCCTGAATAAAAATGCCTCTAGGGTGACCATATGAAAAGTAGAGCTCCTGCATCTTGAACTGTTGTGCTGAAGAGGGGATTTCGCCTGGTGCTGCATGCGTACAAATGACACCTGCTGAAATTCCCTTTTCAATACAACTGTTAAAGATGCAGGAGCCCCGTCCTCCTTTTCATGCGGTCACCCTACCTTTCCCAACTTGTGCAGGGTGTTTCAGAGGCTGGATGTTGTTGGCAAATGGGCCACAATATACTTTACGCCTGGGAGGGAGAGGGAGCTCCTGGGGTGTAAACCCCCTACTGAAAGCCCCACTTAACAGTTCCCTGACCACTCAGCCACAGCAGGAGACAGTAATTAGACACATCATGGGGCATTTGTCCTCCTGAGCCCCAACGACCCCATCAAAGATGCCAGCAGCACATGCTCCTGCTCAGTTGCTAGGGGGAAGAGAGAGAGAGAGAGAGCTTTCTTTGTAGTGCCCCCTCCATCTGTAGAATGCCCTCCCTAGGGAGATCTGCCTGGCATCTTCACTGCATACATTATACTGTATACCAGAATAAGACCTTTCTCTTCCAGCAGGCATTTCATCTTTAATCTGTTGCTCTGATTATTAACTTTACTGCTGTCTTTTTAATGTTTTAATTGTTGTATTTATTGTTTTGGTTGTATTGCATTGATGTTTGGATGATTTTTTAAAATGTTTGTAAAATACCCTGAGAAATCTGCCAGTTGGGTAGCATCTAAATTTAATACAATCAATCAATCAATCAATCAATCAATCAACAAAGGCACAATCCTATGCATGTTTAGATGGGCAGCGGGGGGGGGGGGAATCCTACAACTCCCAGTATGCCCCAGCCAGCTATGTCAAACATGCATAAGATTACATCCTAAATAAATAAGCAAACAAGTCCAGGGCCTGTAGGAGCAGCCCTAGAGCAGCAGAACAGCTCATGCGGGGGGGGGGGGGGGTCCCAGGTTCAAATCCAGGGTACAACCACTGACTGGACAAGGTGGCAGGGGCGTTCCAGGTAGAGGCACAGCTGAACCAATTGAGAGGGTCACTGCATGGGCCGATCGCCTGGGCCGATCGCCTGGGCCAACCAGCTCTCTTGACACAAGCTGCCTCCACGCTACCCATGTGACCAATCCAAATGGGGAAGCTGTGGGGGGGGGGGGGCCGAAGAGCCCTGTCAAGTAGCATCCACGCAGGTCTCCTTGCCCCCCCCCCCATCTTCCCCAACAACTCTGCTCTATTTGAACTGCTCCAGAAGTGTATCTTTGCCTGCAGAGTCTTTGACTGGCATATCTGGAGTATCCCGCTGTGTATCTGCCATGGTGGCAGCCCTAGGGGTGCGCAGCACATTTCATTAGGGTGTGCACCCAGGGAATTTTATTTTATTTTTTTTAAAGGCAATCCTTTACTCCATCATAAAGGACATTTTTAATTCATTTCTTTATTAAACGCTGTAGACACGGATGTCCTACTCCACGTTTGGCTTGCCTGACAACAGGAGGGCCTTTGCAGGTGAGGGGGGGGGGGGTGAGGAGACACTCCTCAAGCCCCAGCACTGGCCTTTTTGAAGTGTGGCTCCCAGCAAAGAGGCTCCCAGCAGAGCAATTCCTTTTTGCTCCTGCTTCCAGGAGCCACAGCATGCTGTCAGGTGGCAGCGGAGCAGCTGGAGGACTGTTCCCGCTGTGTCTGGATCCCCCTCTGGATCCCTACTCAATGGCCCCCTCAATGTGGTGCTTCTTGCTTGAGATATTAGGGTGTGCCTGGGCACACCCAGCACACCCCTTGCGCATGCCTATGGTGGCCACGTATCTGGTATTCTGCCAGTGTGGTAGGGCTAGTGCCGAATCCCAAAGTATAGCCCCCCTAGGCCTGTATATCTCAGGGTTAGGGTTGCACCCACCGTTTCCTACTTCTTGGGGTTGTAGTGAAAGTGGCAGGCCCAACAGTTCAGGCAAATGGTTTAATGTAGCCTTTCAATGACTATGCTGGCTGGGGATGCTGGAACTTGTGGTCCACGGTTGGTGAAGGGTGGCATAGGGTAAGATACGTGGTTTTTCCCAAAGCCACGTTGCTAGCATGTTTTCTGTTCTTTGTTTACAGGCCCAGAAAGGAGAGAAGGTATGGTTTCTACCCTGCTCAGAGGTTATCTGTCCTAGTTCACAAATGTTGGAGATCTCAGATGTTTTACAGACAGGGAAATAGGAACCTGTACAAGGAATGCTGATGATGAAAAAAGCCTCTGGATTAGAAACAATTAGGATAATAGTAATGTTAGTTATGAGAACGTTCTCTGATTCTTAAACTGTGATCTGGAGAACATCAGAAATCATGAGACATGCAAATAAGCCAGAAACTTCATCAAATCCACATGCTAAAGAGGCAAGCTACTTTTCAGTGTAAATTATGTAACCTTCAAATGGAAATACAGCTTGCCTTTTCAGCAATGTGGTGGAAATGTCAGAGAATGGAATGATAGTGACTGGAACCAAATGGGCAGGATCAGGTTCCATAGTGGGAAGCATTCATGCAGGGGACCAGGTATCTACAACATGGTGGCAGCTTCTTGAAAGAAGGAGCTGCTGGCCTGGCCTCTGCTGCACTACAGCACCACCATTCTGAAGATGGCCAGTTGGTGGTATTGCAACTATCCACTTAGCAGGGGTCAGGTGACACAGGACTCCAATAGCGTTCCGTCTGCTTGTATAAAGTTGCTGACGCCAGTCTTGCCTCTCAGTCTGAGCAATTTCTTTCTTAGACCATCTCTGTGTTACAGCTACTTGCCTGAAGGCTACTTGTCCTGAGAGGCTGATATAGTTGAATTAATTCCTCTCATAAAAAGGCCCTCTGCTCCTAATGTGACTTTTTCTTGATTATTTGCTCAGGGAGACCAAGGTCCACCTGGAGATATGGTAAGTGATGAGTGGGAGCTTCCTCCGGCTGGCAGATACATGATCCAGGTGCTAAGAGGGGGATAGAGATTTGTTAAAGGCTTATACAAGAGATCTAGCCTAGGGCCAGATCTGCCCCAAGCAGGATAGGACACTTTGAAAATGTTTTGAAAACTGTATATGGAGTGGGTCCTGGGCCCCAACAGTTGACACTACTATTGTAAACTGTTTTAAAGCAGTAGTGTAGATCCTGCCTAGATCTACACTACTGTTTTGTAGCGGTATTGAAGTGCATTAATAACCGTTGGGACACAATCCACATTCCATATACTGCTTTCACGGTGTTATATTTCTGCTTTTTATTCCACATTATCCAAAATACTGTAACATATATCACTGTGCGTTCTATGAGTTATAAATGCGCAAGAGGGATATAGCGCTACCATGATGGTATTGTAATGATTTGACACAAGTGTAGATGGCCTTCTAGTAGACAAGATGGCTGTCTATCCTCCATTGCCAGCAGCCCTTTGAGCTTGCTCAGATTGGGATGAATTTCCTTCCCAGAAAACCTCAAGTGGACCTGGGACCCCTTACACCTTCCTTCCTCAACTCTGTGCCCTCCAAATGACCACGCTGTAATCCCTCGCATCTGGAGGTGCGCCGGTTTGAGGAAGGCCATGCTGAACAAACAGGATCCGCTTCTCAAGACCGGAGGGCTAGGTCAACATCACGAGACGATGGGTTGATTTGAGAAAACAAGGGATAGGGTGGCAATACCGTCTTCAGTGGCACTTCTTTGTGACTTCCGTTGCCAGGGCTTCACAGGCCTGCATGCCGGAGGGGGCTATGACCCTTTTAGTTTCGCCACCAAAGGGGAGAAAGGAGAGCGGGTAAGTGGCATACTGGGATTGTTTTGTGAGCTTTCTGGTGGACCTGTGTTATGGGGTGGGTATATGTTTGTTGATTTTAATAATGTATTAACTTTACATGCTTTTAATCAGTTTTATGTATTTTATATGTATTTTACGTTGTTTTTTACTGATGTTGTTCCCCACCTCGATCTAGAGGGAGAGGTGGGTAAGAAATAAATTTATTATTATTATTATTATTATTATTATTATTATTATTAAATGTACAAGGGTGCAATGCTATGCATGTTTAGACAGAAAAAAGGCCTATAACTCCCAGCATGCCCCAGCCAGCTGGCTGGGGCATGCTGGGAGTTGTAGGCCGTTTTTTCTGTCTAAACATGCATAGCATTGTGCTTTAAATATATTATTTATTTATTTTATTTTATTTCAAAAATGTATGCCGCTCCATATCTGAAACAGATACCAGAATGGTGAGCATAAGAAGTACAACCGTGAAAGATACAAAGATTAAAACAGCATTAAAATTATACTATTTAAAAAACAGAATGCCAATAGAAATGGTGGCTGTTCAGTTGAAAATGCTTCCTAGAATAGAGCTGTTTTCAGGAGGCGCCAGAAGCAACACAGTGTTGGCGCCTGCCTGACCTCCAGGGGCAGGGAGTTCCAGAGAAAGGGGGCCACCACGCTGAAGGCTCTTCTCCTGGTGGACTCCAATCGGGCCATAGGTCCATGTGGAACCACCAGGAGCAGGCCCTCTGATGACCTCAGTGACCGGGCAGGTCGGCAAGGGAGGAGACGCCCTCTCAGGTGTATCATTGTTATCTTTTCAGAGCCAGGTCAAGACATTTCTCTCTTCTCGGGCATTTAGCAGCATATGTCAAGTTTTTTAATTGACCTCATATCTATCTTTAAATGTATATTGTCTTTGTATGTTGTCTGTTTTTATTTTATGTATTTATTACATTTATATACCTCCCCATAGCCGAGGCTCTTTGGGCGGTTTGCAAAAATTAAAAACATTGAACATTTAAAAATGCTTTTATGGTTTTAAATTTTGTATATTGGTTTCTAATGTGTAATGTTTTAATCTTTGTAAACCGCCCAGAGAGCTTCAGCTGTGGGGCGGTATAGAAATGTAAATAGTAATAATAATAATAATCGCTTTCACATGTGAATGTCTGTTAAAAAGGTGAGATTGAGAACCCAAATGGAGGGCTGACATTTTTGCAGCTTTCTCCAAGAGGTTCCTCAGAATCTGACTTTTGCTGTTTCACCAACACTTAGGGGCTTCCTGGGAAAGATGGAATACCTGGACTCCCCGGCAGGCCTGGGCGATCTGGCCCTCCTGGTTCCCCGGGACTGATGGTAGGTAT
The DNA here is from genome assembly GCA_029215795.1 of Anniella stebbinsi. Classification (NCBI taxonomy): domain Eukaryota; kingdom Metazoa; phylum Chordata; class Lepidosauria; order Squamata; family Anniellidae; genus Anniella; species Anniella stebbinsi. The sequence continues at coordinate 5,015,867 of JARDYH010000003.1, read as the reverse complement.
CTGGACACTGAATCGAAAGCAGCTTTAAATAAATTGCTTTATTATATGCAGTCTTCGTGACGTCTACTTTCCTTTCTCCCTCTTGATTGACAGGGCTTCCCTGGTATCCAAGGGGATCATGTAAGTTGATAATATCCCAACCAGCAACCCATTCCATTGCCCTTTCTCCCAGTTGAAAAACAGAATCCCAGTTGATTCTTACATGTCTCCTGCAATAGTCGGGCATGGCGAGTGTGGATTGGGGACATCACTAGGTCTCTTAAATATTTATTCCTTTGCTAAAAGATCAGACTTGACTCAGTAGCAGAAGGCAGAGCTCTGTGTATCCCGCCGTCGGCAATGCAGGATTTGGAATTTGGTGCAAAATTTGGCATTCTGACACTATCAAGTTTCTTTTTTTTTTTCAATTATTAAAAAGTAAGTTTCTAGCCCTTAAGGCGGAGATAATAGGCTTTCAAGTCTTCAGGCAAGGCTTGGAGAAATCTCGTAAGCCACAGAGAAAGCTAAACAGAAGTTCTAGTTGTCATGGGGTATTTTACTCCTTGACTTTCTCCACGATTAACAGATACAAATAAACTGTATTGCATTTGTGGCAGTGAAGCCTCTGGCTGAGCTAGTCTGCATAGTATTGCACTTGTAGCAGCGAAGCCTCTGACACGGCTCAGCAAAGCTGGTGCGATGGCATGGAATGTTCAGGGAATATGGTTGCAGAATGTTTGCAGTCTAGCTTCTGTGAGGGGAGGGAAAGTTGTCATTTTGGTCGCAATTAAAACTGAAGAGTCGCTTTGTGAAGGCAAGATAATAACTGGGAAAAGGCCCTGTGAAGTAAGGAAGTTAAGGGCTTCTAGGTTATATGGGTTGCAGAACCAGGGTTTCCTTGGTGTAGAAACATATGTGACACCTTGGCACAGAAATTATATATTTTAAAATACAGTGTAAACCCAACCCATGCTGCCTATACTATCGGTGCTGTAGTAAGTCATTAACCCTTCTCCCTGTGAATCACTAGAACTGATTCTAGAATGACAACAACGAAAGCAGCTTGAAGTTAACCTGGGACAACGTGAATTCATCCTACCCCATTCCCTGCCCCCAAATTCTTGCTCTGTCTCTTTAAGTTTAGGGGACCAGGAGAACGGGCAGGACTTTGCAGCTGCTAAAGTATGCATGCCTAACATCCATGAAGGTCTGGAGATATTGAAGACTGAGTTGGGGCTTCATAGTAATACAGAAGCAACCAAATTTTGGGGTGTCTGTGAGCCTATCTACACTACTGCTTTAAAATGGTTTATAACAGTTTTAAACCAGTTAATAACCATTATTGACCAGTTTAAAACTGTTATAAACCGTTTTAAAGCAGCAGTGTAGATAGGCTCTGTGTGTGTGTTACATTTGGATAATCGTTTATATTACTCATGAGCTCCTCGGCTTTAACATTTTCTGTTGTATAAGCAGCCAAATCCTCCATTCTTTCTTTGACATTCTAGGGGCCTCCTGGATATCCGGGTCCTACAGGGCCGAAAGGCGACAGGGTGAGTTTCCCTTGCACATTTATTATTATTTATTACATTTCTGTACCGCCCCATAGCCAAAGCTCTCTGGGCGGTTTACAAAGCTTAAAACATTCAAAACAAATTTAAATACCGTTAATGCAGGTAGTGTGTTTGTGCCCAGAGAGCTTCGGCTATGGGGCGGTATACAAATGTAATAAATAAACCCAGTTCTTTGGATTGAATGAGTTCTTCACATGCTTTAGCACCAATGGAAGGATGCTTAGCTCACAAGTAGCATGCCTGCTTTGGCAAAGCTCTCGGGTTCCGTCTCCAAGAAAAGATCTTGAAAATTGGGGCCACAAAAGGCCCTTTTCCGAGAGCTGTTGTCAATACTGGGCTAGATGGCCCAGTGATCTAGCTTGGTATAAGGCAGCTTCATAGGTTAGGGGAAATGCCCATAGTTCAGTGATGGGCCTTCACTTGCCTTCCCTCACTTCCCGCAGAAAGTTAATTGTACTTTCTGGAGCTAAGGCTGAAGCCTTTGTTCTACCCTAAATGTTTATGCCAATACATAGATATCCTCTTCTCCCTCTAAAAATCCTATAGTGGTTTTTGGGCCCCAATCCCCACCACCTCTCACCATTGGCCATGCTGGCTGGGGCACATGGGAGTTGGAGTTCATCCCAGGTCCAACAACCCTGTCCTATGTCAGGAGCGTACAAGCTGTGGCATGACAGGCTTTAGATGTGGCACCCCACAAGAGTCCTAATGCGCCACTCCAATGTCAAACTCCCCCCCCCCGCCAATTCCTCACCCGCCAATTCTCCTGCCACCGCCATGTCTCCTCAACACTTCTGTCCCTGCCACGTCTCTCCCAAACTCAGGCAAACCTTCTTCTGAGGTTGCTTTTTCCCACTGCTAGTAGAGGCCGTGAAACAACAATCTTGATGGAGATCGCTAGGAGATAGGGGGGCGGAATTCACCTCCACCCCACAACCGTTGGGAGGTTTAAACCTCCCAATCTCTACACGCTGAGAGAGGGCGGCCTCCCAAGTGACACCTCACGTGGGCCTCAGGACCAAACAGGTTTTGTAGCCCCGTTCTGCGTGCATCACAGGTTGCTCCTGATCATCATAATAAAGAACGCGGCTTCTGAATCGCCACTGTGTTTTGTTGTCGTGAGGTGTGTTTTTTTCTGTGTGTGTGCTTGGAAATTGATAGAGGTGACTCCCCAGATTAGCAGCATGTCAACCCAGCATTTCTTGTTCTGCAGGGGGAGCCGGGATACGTGTTAGGAGGCGTGGAAGTCATTCCGGGGCAAAACGGACAACCTGGCTCTCCTGTAAGTAATCGTGGTTGTTCCTAATACTGCCCTCCTCCAGTCAGGGGTCCTCAAAACAATAGCATTGTCTAAGAAGTGGGGAAGGGGCTCCCGCCTTTTGCCAGCTCAGCCTTGTCTTGGAGGCAGTAGGCAGGGTTCTTCCGAGACTCCTGTGAAAAGGAAATCCCAATGGAGTCATTGGGATCAATGAGTTTCTTAGCCTGGTTGGAAGAGTGTTCTCACTGGCCTGCCTCCCGGGCTCTAATTGTGAGCCTCAGTAGAGTTTTCATCTCCTTTTTAATGGTGGTGGCTTCAAGGATGGGAAATGGAGTGCTCCTCCTTTCCCTCTCCTCAGGGATGACACGGGCACCACTGAAAGGGCAGGTAAGAACATCAGAAGAGCCCTGAGGCTGGATCAGACCAAGGGTCCGTCTAGTCCAGCACTCTGTTTCTGCAGTGGCCAACCAGCTTTTGAGCAGGAAGCCACAAGCAGGGCATGAGTGCAACAGCACCCTCCCACCCATGTTCCCCAGCAACTGGAGGTAGCATATAGCCATCAGGACTAGTAGCCATTGATAGGCTTCTTCTCCAGGACTTTATCCAACCTCCTTTGAAAGCCATCCAAATTGGTGGCCATCACATCTTGTGGTAGTGAATTCCATAGTTTTGTGGGTTTTTAAAAAAATAATTGTATTGTTCTTTTCTGGTTACATAAGTTAGATAATAAGTCATACATTACATTCAAATCCAATTCCAATTTCTGCCTGGTTTTAATATTGATATTCATTAACTTGTGACGAGTGAATTCCATAGTTGACCACGAGATGACCCCTTTGGGTTCTAGTATTATGGGAGAGGGAGAAAAATGTTTCCACTTTCTTCCCACCATGCATAATTTTAGCTGTATTGTAATCTGATGCCTCCTTAACTTGCTGTGGGGAATGGAATTGGTGGTAACGGGAAGCTCTAATATTTGGATTGAGTTTGCTCATTCATTGAGATCCACAGACCAGAACCTCCTTCTTGTCCTGTTGCCGGCACTGGTACATTGGTCACCGGTACACCCAGGGGTGACCATATCACGCCAGCTGTAAAATCACTTCACCGACTGCCAATTACTTTCTGGGAGAAGTACAAAGTGTTGGTCATTACCTTTAAAGCCCTACATGGTTTGGATCCAGGTTACCTGCGGGATTGCTTTCCCCTGTACAATCCACCCCACACGCTCAGGTCCTCTGGGAAGAATTTGCTACAGTCAGCCAAGGCTGACAACTGTTACCCAAAGGACCTTCTCTTCTGCCGCTCCCAGACTGCGGAATGGCCTGCCAGGAGAGATTCATCAACTTAACAGTCTCTTTGACTTTAAGAAAGCCATAAAGACTGATCTCTTCCGCCAGGCCTACCCAGTTGAATTTTAAGAGTTTTAGTGGTGTTTTATTGGTATTTTAATAATGTATTAGTTTTATGTGCTCTTAATCAGTTTTATGTATTCCGGCAGGCATATCCAGTGGAATTTTAGAATGTTTTAAGGATGTTTTTAGGATGTTTTAATGCAGTTTTAATAATGTGTACCATGTTTTAATCAGTTTTATGGATTTTATCATATTTTATATTTACTGTTGTTCTGATGATGATGATGATGATGATGATGATGATGATTGTTCCCCGTCTCGATCCAGAGGGAGAGGCGGGTAATTAATAAATAAATTATTATTATTATTATTATTATTATTATTATCTGATGGAAACTAGGGGGAGGGCCTTTTCCGTTGTGGCACCCTGCCTCTGGAATTCTCTCTCCCACACACTTTGACAGGCATCTTCCTTGATGGCATTTAGGCATCTGTTGTGAAAACTTACCTGTGTCCCCAGGCATTGGCTGATTTTAACACCTAGCTGAGTAGTTTTTCCTTTTTTGCTGTTTTTATCCTTGCATTTTATTTTAACTGTTATTTTTTATGTGTTTTGGACGTTGCCCTGTGAGTTGATCATGAAGGGCAGTATGAAAATATGGAAAATAAATAGATAAACTGTTTCAGGGTCATAAAGGACAGCCAGGAGTTCCCGGCGTCCCAGGCCCACCGGGTTTGCCTGGACTCCCTGGACCACAGGGACCTCCTGGATCATCCGTCAAGGTATGTATGGTATGTGAGCAGGTACAATGAATTCAAGACTAGACTGCCGCTCACGTTCACAAATGGGAGACTTCTGTAGAGGAAAGGCCCATAACTCAGCGGTAGAGCCAATAGAGGCTGGTGGCTTCTGATTTCATTCAGAACCAGTCAGAACTCTAAAGGAGCTGCCCAAGGTGCTTCTAACTGAAACCTGGGGCAGATTCACCACCCCACTGACATCGGAGCCGCCAGCCTCCACTGCCACAGAGTGAAATGAGCAAAACAAGGAGGGGAGCGAAGGTTGAAATGTCCCAGTTGGTTTAGATCAAGGAAACTTCAGTATTTTCCTGAATAAATAGACACGTTATATTTATAGCATGGAATTGCTTCATTCTGCTATACCACAGCACCATCAAGCAGCTGTATGATGAAATATATAGAAAGGCAGAGAAAGAAACCACCTGGGGGGAAAAAACACATGTAAAGGAGCCGATGTTAATCCCGCAAAGAATCCGGAAGCAAAAGCTACTTTGGGTCTGGAAGTGACAGCGGAGGATATGGAGGCATGTTCCAGGCAGGGTTTAAGGGCAGGCCTTTGGGGTGTGGGTGGTATGCCAGGCTTTTGAAAAGAGAAGACTTTCTTTTAAACCATGTTAGCGTTCCATAACCTTCTACGTTCTCTCTATTCCAGGGTGAGCATGGAGACCCTGGAATCAGAGTAAGTGGCTGGCTCGTTCACTCCTAGTTTCAGCCCTAATATCCCCCCATGGGGGGATATTACAACAAGGGTTGATACTCCAGTAGACCTGAGCAGGTTCCGGTAGGGTCCGACCGGAGAACAGGCCGGCAAAACCGGCCACTGCGTTGCAGTATCCACTCGTTCCCAAAGGTCTTAATTACATGATTCAGGGGTGTCGAACCTCCGGCATGGGAGCCAAATCTGGCCAAACTGGGGGTCCCAATCCGGCCCTCTGGGCCCAGATGGTTCTACCCCTTCTCCCCATCCCTGACTGTTTTGTAGTTTCTTGGCTTTTGGGCAATTCTTTTCCCCTTCCTAAAGGTTGAAATCCTAAGCCTTAGGCCTTGTCTACACCAGGGATTTATCCTGGGGTCATCCCTGTGCATCCAAATGATGCACAGGAGATCCCGGGAGCAGGCAGGGACAACCCCTCCATTTTCACAGGATAACTGGTTGTCCAGCTGTCCTGATTTTCCCTGCCGTCCCGGGACGAACCTGAGGACTGCGGATGGTGTGGGCGCCTGTCCCGGCTTCTTCCCTCCTCCCGGCAAGTAGCGGGGTTCATCAAGAGGGAAGTAACCAGTCTGGGGGGAGTCCAGGGACATTAGGGGGGAGCAGAAGTGGGCCCTTTTTTTTAAAAAATGTAGTTTTCGGTGGAGCGCAATTGCGCTCCCAGCTCTGGCTTTCTTTAAAAAATCATGGCGGGCGCGATGCCCCTCTTCCCTTCCAGTATGTCATGTTTCCGTTTAGACACCAGGGGAGGATCGCAGAAGCAGGTAAGTCCGCGATCCTCCCCCTCCCTCCCTCTACACCCTTAGGTGTAGAAAGGGCCTTAGTACCTGGAGTCAGACTTTTAAGCTAAAACATGCTGATATTGTGGCCTTGCTCTTTTGTCTTTTGCCTTGCCCATCACTGGCCCTCCAAGAGCTTTTCCAAAATACAATTCGGGCCTGAAGCTGAAAGACGTCCAACAATCCTGACATATTGACTTCAGAGCAGCTGGGTGGATATAGCTGACCAGAACGAGAGGCCTGTGATGGCTGTTAATGGTAAAACCACACATCATTTTAAAGATGGAACTAGCAGCTACGCATTTTTTTTCTTTCCTCAAAAGTAAGCAAACACCATTAAATCTGGATTGGAACCTTAGGGTAGTATCCTACTTAGTCCTAGTTACAGTAGACCCATTGAAATGAATGGGACTTAAGTTAGACACGACCAACATAAGGCCAATTCATTTCATTGGGTTTACTGTAAGTAAGACTAACATTGACTACTGCCCCTAGCATGTGGGGTGGAGGATCTTTAACCCCCTTTCCCTGCTGTGGTTCCAGTACAGATCATACACACCCAATGCCTGGAACTTTCATTACGAAAATGATTTTGGGTAAGATAGAGCTTTGGTCAGCAAGGATCTTCTTCTGTAAAAACACACATGCTCAAATCATTATTTTATTCTCAAGCAATAAGCAGTTTAGAGAACTCCCTTTTTTTTAAAATCATTTTTTTTAATTATAAGTTGCAATCAAACAAAACAATCAAACAAACAGAGAATCTGCAGGGGTAACTACATACTTTAAACTCCTCAGTTTCAAACATGACATAATTCCAAAAAAGGAAAAATAGGAGCAAATCGCATGTAAACTTTAGTAAAGACAGACCAGACATCCAAATTTAAGTCCAATTGCGAATGGCGCCTACGTACCACTCTTTCAAATGTTGCTTGCATCGTTAGACCTTCAATCCATTGCATTATAGGCGGGGAGCTTTTATCTTTCCAGCGTTGAAGTATCAGTCTTTTAGCAGTTAAGGCATGAAAAATCCATTTACCATGGCCTTGTCTACACCTAAGGGTGTAGAGGAAGGGAAGAGGGAGGGTCACAGACTTACCTGCTTCTGCGAGCCTCCCCCAGCGTCTAAATGGCAGCGTGACATCGTGGGAGGAAAGGGATGTTGAACCCACCATTTTTTTTAAAAAAGGAAAAGAGGAGCCAGTGAAAAAGGTCAGGGAAAGCCCCTCCCAAACCCCATGCCCATCCACCCGCCATCCTGGGGATGGTGAAATTGCTTCCCCCTCCCCCCCCCCCCCATGGGCATGGAGCCACCCTGCATGATTCTGTGCCCATTTTAGGACCTGGGATAGCGGGAAGACCAGGATATCCCTGGTTTCTGTTATCCCGGGGTCATCCCAAGGTTGCATTCTGCATTCTGCTCACCACATCAGAGGCTTCACTATATTGGGATTTCAAGAATAATTTCTTCAAACCTCATGAGGAATGACTTCCTTTTCCCCACGACAATAGCCTCTAAGTCGGTGCTACAACATATAAGAGCTTATCTGAAGAAGCTTGCTTCACGCGAAATGGGTGGATAAGCGGAAGCCTGTTGTATTTCTTGTATTCTTGTTGTAAATAGTAGCAATATATGTAAAAAGAATATAATTGTAAACCATATGTCTCATTGCAAGTAGTAGCAATATAAAGAAGAATAGTTTGTTTTGAAAACTTCCGTTGTAACATTTGTATTGCTAATAGTTTGGTTTGAACAACAATTAATGTTTGCTTTTGTATCATGGACTGTGGTGTTTAAATCATTTTTCATTTAGTTGTGTAGCTTGTTGCAAGCAAAAATTATATATATATACAGTATTTACTGCTATCATACAGTCGATAAAAAGTATTTATCCCTCCTTTTGAAATATTTGCATCGTTTTGCAGTTCTATGCCTTGTGCATCATATCAATTGTTTACATAATTTAAGAGGACATGTAGCTCAGAAAATATTAAAGAGCTTTCCAATACAAAGTTTATCCATCTGATGACTTGCTCCCAAAAAGAGGCAACTCTTGGACATGTCCAAAATGTATGAATAAAAGAAGCATTAACTGTATGACACCTCCAACAATTAGCCGTGTTAGACAAAGCTTTGTCAAAGAGACGTTGTGGCATCCAATAGACACAGAACAAAGCTTTTTTTTCTGAATAAGACATCAGTGGAGTTTAGAACTTTCTTAAAAGGCCTTAATGTTAATGAGGCAGTAAAACAGCCCATTTGGAATCCACCAGGAGAAGAGCCTTTAGTGTAGTGCCCCCTTCTCTGTGGAACTCCCTGCCCCTGGAGGTCAGGCAGGTGCCAACACTGGGCTGCTTCCGGCGCCTCCTGAAAACAACTCTGTTTCGAGAAGCCTTCCTTAACTCAACTGACTAGCCACTGTTTTTTTTACTGGTCCTTTGTATTTAAATTGAGCAGTTTTAATTTGCTTTTTAAATCTTCTTTCTTTATACCTGTGTGCACCACTCCGGAATCTGTTTTAGATCTGGAGCGGTATATAAATATTGTGAATGAATCAATAAGTGAAATGGTCTTTTGTGTCACACAGGGTCCTCGGGGAAAGAGTGCAAGCAAGGGAGAGAAAGGAGAAACTGGGAAGATGGTGAGTGTGGACTTCGAGGCATCTTCACGGCCAGAGGGAAAATAGCGGGAGGAATTTTGAGGGAAGTGAAAAGGATTTTGGTAAAATGAGAGACATTCCTTTGGGCGCATGGTATTCATGAGACATGGAATATAGTTAATACTTAGGCCTGTCAGCCAGGATGAGTTCCTGACACATAGTTCTTATTAAAGTACAGGAAGCAGGACAGGGTCAGAAACCTGCAATACATCAGCCATGGTTTTCATAGAATCCTAGAATCGTAGAGTTGGAAGGGGCCTCTAAGGTCACTGAGTCCAACCCCTTGCTCAATGCAGGAATCCACCTCAAAGCATCCCTGACAGATGGCTGTCCAGCTGCCTCTTGAATTCCTCTAGTGTGGGAGAGCCCACCACCTCCTTGGGTCATGGGTTCCATTTCCATACTGCTCTAACAGTCAGGAAGTTTTTCCTGCTGTCCAGCCGGAATCTAACTTTCTATAACTTGAGCCCATTATTCCACATCCTGCATTCTGGGTTGATCAAGAAGAGATCCTGGCCCTCCTCCGTGTGACAACCTTTCAAGTATTTCAAGAGTGCTATCATGTCTCTCCTCAATCTTCTCTTCCCTAGGCTAAACATGCCTAGTTCTTTCAATCTCTTTTGGGACAGAGAGTGGAGCTAAATAACAACCACATCCCATGAGCCGTACGCCGGGACACCTTTTCCGAACCTGGTGCCCGCCAGATGTTTTGGACTTCAACTCCCATCAGCCCCAGCCAGCATGGCCAATGGTCAGGAATCCTGGGAGTTGTAGTTCAAAACATCTGGAAGGAACCAGGATAAGAAAGGCAATGCTAGGGCAACATGCATCTAGAAATACCAGTCTTTATCTGAGTCCCTGAGTGGGGTGGGGGTAGCTACTGGAAATCACCCAGCATCTTCTGCTTGCCCATCATTCCTCTTACAAGGTGGGAAGAGACTCTGGCTGATTTAGTATACCCAAGACCCTGGCATGGTGCACAGATATAAGGAGCATGGGAATGTTTCCGAATCCATACTCTCCTTGTCTTTTACAGGGAAAAGCAGGCTTACCGGGTCCAATAGGTCTGGATGGTACTCCTGGAGCTTTTGGGCCAAAGGGTGAAAAGGTACTGCTCCTTAAGTGATCGTTGGTGATCCTGGGAAGTTCCGTTGGGCTTCCTCTCTATCCATGTTCAGATGAGTGCTGGGGGGGAAAAAACATATTTGAACAGGCCTTTGTTGCTTTGCCTATTTTTTATTTTCATTTATTTACTGCATTTATATCCCATCCTTTTTCCTCCTTAAGGAACCCAAAGAGGCATCCTCACAACAACCCTGTATGGTAGGTTGGGCTGAGTCTGTGACGGGCCCAAAGTCACCCAGTGAGCTTCATGGCCGAGTGGGGACTAGAACCCAGATCTCTCAAGTCCCAGTCCAACACTCTAACTGCTATGCCACACTGGCTCTCACGCACCACCTCCAAGTGGCCTGCTTCAGCTCTGTTTTAGTCCAAGGGCTTCCCTACACCAGCAATTCATTTCACGCTCGTGATTGGTTACTCACGGAAGTTTGCAGGTCCATTACACGACATCCTCAACATCCAGAATGTCTCCTGCACTTCCCCCCTTTATCCCACTTTCAAAAAGATCAGAGATACACTGTAATAAAATTTAATGGCGCCATATTGGCAGCATGTAATGCCGGGATAGCGCTATAGACTTGCTGAGGAAGGGCTTTTCTCAGTTCAAATCATGTTTTCCCTGTGTATAAGTGCTTGACTACATTTCTCAGTTGCAGGTGTGGGGAATGCGTAATAGGTCAGCTGGTTCCCCGCACCCAGAACAAGCCCAATCTACGCTGAGCTTGTCCATCCAGAACTAGCGAGAACGCAAGCAGCTTTGCTGTTTTGTAGCAAATGCCATTGCTCACCTGCTGGGTCGGCTGTTTTTGCCTCCCCCACCCCCCCCGATCTGAGAGAGTTATGCAATGACTAGGACAGAGTTTCCAGCTTGCTTACTTACATTTGGGGCACTGAGTGGGGTGAGGGAGAGTGGGGAATCATAGATTTCCTGGGAGCTGCACGGAAAAAGTCCGGCATAAGGTGAGCGACAAAAACAAGACTCCCGCCCCCAATTCCTCTGCACACATGCCAAGGAAGGGGGTAGGTGCTCCCTCCATCCCTCGATTCAAAGCACATGTCTGCCATGTAAAGAACCTGTTGTAATCCCGTAAAGAAGCCAAAAGCAGAAAATCCTGGGAAGGCCGCGGGTTTTTTTGCTTAATGTAGAGCAGCTCCAAAAAGATGCTGTGTGGGTGTATGAGAGAGAGACACACACACACACACACAGAGAGAGAGAGAGAGAGAGAGAAAGAGAGAGAGGGTAAGAGTTAAATCAGTAGTTTTGAGACATAGTTCCATTGTCTGACCATTAGGAAGTTTTCCCCGATGTTCCGGAGTGTGTATGGGGGAAATGCAGGTTTTCTTCCACTCACAACTCTCCCGCAGGTTCTTCCATCTTTTTTCGTCATGGAGAAAAAAGATGAAAACGCCGCACAATCCCTACAGATTAGTAGTGCTAGATGTCTTCCGTCTGGAAGCACCCCTAGACTAGGGTGACCATATTTGAGAAACCCAAAAAGAGGACACCCGGGGGGCATGAAAGCAGCTTTCCGGGGCCTCTGGAAAGCACTTCATTTGCCCCCCCCCCCGCCACCTTAAAGGCCTCAGTTCTCCAATCGGGACCTTTTCTATAATGTCCGGGAATGACACGCTTTCCCCTTTAAGGCCTTGATTGGAGCAGTGGGGGGGAGGCATGACACATCACCAGAAAGCGTGTCATTCCCTCCCACCACGCTAATGGCGGCCTTAAAGGGAAAAGCGTGTCTTTCCTGGACATTATAGAAAATTACAGAAAATCCCCCCTTGACAGCCAGGGTAGAACAAAATCCAGGACAAATCCGGGGAACTCCAGACAGTTGGTCACCCTAGTAGGTTATCATCCCTTTGCAAGGCTAATTCAGCCCAGGGTTGCTGGTTTGCTTAATTGCCTAACTTGGGGTCTCAGTAGTGACAGTAACAATATGCCCATTTTTGTATCCCCCCCCCTTTGACTTCTGAAGGTGAAGCTTCTCCCATCATTGCAGCATCAGGAAGGGAGAAATTGGTCTTGCGGGACACTGGCCCTCCTCCCGGCTCTTAAAGGGACTCAAGTTCCATTCCAGAGGGAACGGGGGGAATGCTTTTCTAACTGCCACGCACTGCCAGTGTTTTGCATAATGCTACCCTGCTTGCTTTTCAGGGTGAGGTTGGGGTTGGAGTGCCAGGGGTCCCCGGTTTAAAGGGAACGGAAGGAGACAAGGTATGTTCATGTAACGGAGTATGGTCAACTGGAAATGGCTCTCCGAGACTGACCTTGGTCTTTCTGAGCCTTGTTTCTCTGATCGTTTTAGCAGGGCTGTGCAAGCTTCAAGCCTCGGATTCGAAGTCCGAATCACGGAGGCCATTTTTCTGGCGGATCCGCCATTTCCACTCACAGCCCTGGGTCCCTGTGCAGCCTACAACTCCCAGCATGCAGTGCCTGGGAGGGCTGGACTTACTGGGGCCCAGGAGCAGAGGCTGTACATGTCCTCTCCACCACCATTGGCTGCTCCTTGGCGTGATCACTGCCTTCCCTGCTGACATTGTTGGCGTCCCCTCCCACGATCACTGGCATCTCCTCGTGCAATTGCATGAAGGGACGCTGGTGATTGCACTGAGGAGCAGCCATCCCTTCCCATGGTGCGGGTGAGCAGGCACCTGGCAGGATGGGCTCCCACACCTCCTGTCTCGGGATGTTTCCTAGACCACTGGAAGAATTGGGGTTTCCCAGGAATTCGTTATCCCTGGGAAAACCCGTGCCCATCCCCTCCTGCCCCCAGGAGTCCCTGTGCATCATTTGGATGCAGAAGAAGCAGCCAGGGACATTCCCGGGGGAAAAAAGGCCGGTTTAGAAATGGCCTATGTCCAGACCACGTCCCTCGCTGTGCTGTTATTTTTGCTGTTATTTACTCCGTCCCACTCCATTCCCCAAATCCAAAGCTCACAGAGGGATTGGAGTTGCAGTTCAACTCTTCTGGAGGGCATCAGGTGGGGGGAAGGCTGTTTTAACTGGAGATACTGGGATTGAACAGCATTCATGCAAGACTCTTGCAGGGTGTGCTCTTCTCCTGACCTATAGCTCTTGTATCACACCTGCTTTGAGGGAAGTGGAAGAAGATGTGAAACTTCCTTCCTTCCGACTTCACTTTTCTTCTCCAAACGAAGTGTGTGGGGTTGTTGTCGGTTTGCGGTTGTTGTTGCTGTTTTGGCAAACATCTCATCCTAGTCAAATATGCAGCCAGGGGTTGCAGCTGCAAAACTCACATTCCCAAGGCAGTTCTTGGAACACTGAAATATTTGTTTGTTTTGCAATACCCCCGGCTGAACTCTCTTGCCGATTTCCTTTGCAGGGGACGATGGGACTTCCTGGACCCCAAGGGCAGAAGGTGAGTTTTGACATGAATGATGCTGCTTGTTAAACCTGAGTGGATATGGCTGAGATCGTGAATCCCTAGTTGTCTCCTTTTTGTAATGACCTCCAGCTTCGTTGCACGCTTAAGACTTAGGGTGCAATCTGATGCATGTTGAGACAGAAAAAAATCCTACAACTCCCAGCTGGGAACTGAAGGGCTTCTTTTTTGTCTCAACATGCATCGAATTGCAGTCTTAGTTATTCTTAGAATGTAGTTATAGCCCTGCTGGATCATGGCGGTTGTCCATCATCCTGTGTTCCACAGTGGCCAACCAGACATCTCTGGGAAACCCACAAGTGGGATATGAAGGCCCTCTCCTGTCATGGCTGCCATCAGCTGGTATACAGAGCAAGGCATATAGCCCGGGTGACCAACAGCCATTGATAGCTTTTTCCTCCATGACTTTTTCTCGTCCCCTTTTGAAGCCATCTAAGCCAGTGGCCATCATCTTGTGGCAAGGAGTTCCACAGATTAATGGCACTCTGCGTGGAGAAGGACTTTCTCTCGTCTGACCCGAATATCCTGCTTGTCCGTTTCACTGGGTGACCCCATTGGGCCTTAGTATTATCAGCCTTTTTCCACAGGTTAGCCATAATTTCTGGATTGTATATTCCCAATTAGTTTTGTGTGTGTGTTTGTGTGTGTGTTTAAAGAGACAGCTAATGACACAAGGGCCTGCCTCCAAAGTACACCCACTGTACACAACCCAAATTCACCCCCCTATTGACAAATGGCTGAAATCCGAGGTGACCTCAAAGTAAACAAAAAGTCACAGTAAAGCGGCACCACGAAAATGCGCAATTTTGTGGGGAGAACCCCCTGATGCTGCTGTGGGTTGGCGTCTGCATAGTATAAGTGCCACAGCGGCACTTTGCATCCACTCTGAGGCAAACAAGCCGTATAGACACCGCCAGAGACTCAGTGAACGTATTTACGGATAACCCCAGCTATTTTGATCGGCCGTTTCTACTAAACAAAATTAAAATTCTGTTCCGCAATATCGTCTTCGGTTCAGGTATCTGCATTGAGTACTTCCTCAGGTGAACTGCCTGCTGGGAAACCTCAAGGAATGACCCTTTTGTTTCTCTCTCCCTTTAGGGTGAACAAGGAATACCAGGAGCAGAGGGAACAACAGGTCCTAGGGTAAAAGGATGTGCTGAAGATGCATTTGGTGCTTTTGTCAACGGAAGAGTGAATAAAACATTCCATACATTTTAGACGACAACTCCCAGCATTCCTGACCATGCTGGCTGGGGATGATGGGAGTTGAAGTCCATAACATATGGAAGGCAATCGGGTGGGAAAGGCCAGACGAAGGCTTCATTTTCAGTAAGGATGGTAAAACTGTGTCCAGATTGTACCACTGCTAGTGGGTTGTTTCCCCCACCCAGATGTCTGAATGTTCCTCCGTACAAATAATCCCTTCAGAAAATAAGCATGTCAGGGGGAAGGCTAGATTAGAACCTTTCTCCTTGACATGCTAAACTTCTATGTGCAAGGATTTGGTATCGGTATTTTCGGGGGGGTATTTGAAATAGACCATCACCTGCACTCTGTGATGGTGTAGCCCAGATGCAGATTTAAATCTGAGGAGAAGTAGGGGCTCTGGCTGGGTTGAATTTTCATAACCATTGAGGGGAACGTCTTCATTTTAGCCTAATTTGAAAAATCAATGAGAATTTTGTTTGTGGTTGAGCAGATGGCTAATGTGAGATCAGCAAGGTTTGAATGACTGCTTTGGTCTACCAACACGGTGTTTGCCAGCTACGCTGTTTGGCCACAGTCTGAGCCCCCTCTGCAAAGAATTTCCCACAAACACTCTTCTCCACTTCCTTCTGCTACTGGACACAAAAGAACCCCCTACTCTAGCACGGTTTTCCCCAAGCAGGTGCCCTCCAGATGTCTTGGACTAAAACTCCCATAAAATGGCAGTGGGATTATGGGAGTTGTAGTCTAGTACATGTGGAGGTCACTCTAACAGCCTTCTGATCTCTGCTGATTAAGTGGTAAGATGGACTTCGGGGACATGTGTTCCGATTAGGCCATCAAAAACACTTTCAGCCACCTTGACTCATGCAGACCATCTACACTCTAGTACTTTATTGCTCAGTATCATACTTTTCCTGCTTTTCCATGGGCATCTGGAAAAAATAGGCATGAGGCCAACCAGGAGTCCATTGGATTCCCCCCTCCCAGGCACTCCTTCCTAGCCACTCCGCCCCACTCCCAGCTGTTTTATATATCCTGTTGCTTAGCACACAAAGTTCTTCTTATAGCTCGGAACCTCCACCCTACAAAGTTCTTCTCATAGCTCAGAACCTCCAGTGTGTCATAGCTTAGAACTTTCACACCACGCATTGCCACACATCGCCTTAGCATTTAAAATATCTATATTGGAATTGCCAGGACATCATAACAAGCAGCGCAGTGAGGTGACAAGGTCCTTCTTGGAGTGTGAGGGAGGCTAGGGCCAAGGTCTTGCCAGATGTAAAGACTAAAGATCCCAAGCTCACAGCACCCTTTCTCTGCTGTGGGGCTGCAGGGAGGATGTCCACAGCTCACTCTCATGAGAAATCTCTCCACGTGTGTGAGACTCAGATGTTTGCAAATTTAACAGTGGAGGCTGGTGGCTCTGATTTACGTAGGGCTGTGCATCCATTCAGAACCAACCGGAACTCTAAACAAGCTATTCAGGATGTTGAACCCTATCCCCAATATAGGATCAGCACTTTGGACAGCTCCTTTTGAGTTCTGGCTGGTCTTGTCTGAAACCCAGAATGCATTCACAGCTCCACCAAAATTGGAGCCACAGCCTCCACTGAAGTTTAACCTGGTCCTGCAAATAAGAACATCAGAAGAGCCCTGAAGCTGGATCTGACCAAGGGTCCATTTAGTCCAGCACTCTGTTAATACAATGGCCAAACAGCTGTCGACCAGGAACCCTCAAGCAGGATATGGATGCAACAGCACCCTCCCACCCATGTTCCCCAGCAACTGGTGCATACAGGCTTACTGCCTTGGATACTGGAGGTAGCACATAACCATCAGGGCTAGTAGCCGTTGACAGCCTTCACCTCCAGGAATTTATCCAACCCCCTTTTAAAGCCATCCAAATTAGTGGCCATCACTACATCTTGTGGTAGCGAATTCCATAGTTCAACTACATGCTGTGTGAAGAAGTCCTTCCTTTTATCTGTCCTAAATCTGCCACCAATCAGCTTCATGGGATGACCCCATTCGGTTCTAGAATTATGGGAGAGGGAGAAAAATGTCTCCTTATCCATAAACGGAGAATAATTATTCATTTGCTATGAATAATGGTGTTTCATTTTGATTTTTTTTAAAACCTAGGGTAAGAAAGGCCAAGATGGTATCAAAGGGGAAAAGGTGAGGTGTCTATTTATTACATTTTTATCCTTCCTCACCTCCAAGGAGATCACGACTCACAGACATAATTCTTTCCCCATATTCTCACAACAACCCTGTGAAGCAGGCTAAGCTGAGAATTAATGCCTGGCCCACGATCCTCCACTCCATGTCTGAGTTGGAATTTGAATCCACAGTCCTGGTCTAACATTTTACTATTCCCCCCCTCTCTAACTCCCCTGCAACTGACACAAATAAATGACACATTGGCTCAATTCGGACGACACAATAAACAACTGGTGTGGGGAAAACAATCGTCAGTTGTTTTGACTATTGTGTCATCCGAATGCTGCCATAGTCAACTCAGCGCTGATCCTCATCCACACCACAGTTGATTATTTATTACCATGTTGTGTGGGGAGTGCCCCCTAGGGTTAGCGTGAGGGTTAGGGTTAGTCAACCCACCATTGACTATCGTGTCGTCCGAATTGAGCCATTGTGTTAACAGGTGACGAGGTAATCCAGTGCCATATTTGTTTTAGAGAGGGGATTTATATCCAGCTGAATTAACTCTGCCGAGTCTGGCCCCATTGGAACCTTGCCTGATACTTTGACTCTCTCGCTATCCATAGCCATGTGGGCACATAGAGCGCATTGCTTCAATGTAGCTTTGGTGCCAAAGTTACTCAGAGCATGCCGGCTCTGCAATGCTATGCAGTTGCAAATTCGATCCCGTTGTATATAGCTACAGTCTATCCTGCACATAGTTCTGCATGTATAACTGGCTATGTCAGGATCAGTGGGCTTTAGAATGACCATGTGGGTAGAGTTCTTCCTGTCCCACATTTTACAGTGCCACTTTCCCACTCACCCCCCCCCCCCCCGGCCCCACTGCAACTGTTTAGCTTTGTCTTACTTACAGGCTGCATTCGGACAACACATTAGTCAATGGTGGGTTGAGTAGCCAACTCACAGTTGGTTATTTTGTGGGTACTCCCCACACAACATATCCCTTTACAACTGTGGGTGGTTAGGGCTGGCGTTGAGTGGACTAATAGTCAACCCAGCATTTGACTGACACAGCCCCCGCCTCTCTTCCCACCCTCCCTCCTCCCTCAGTCCTCCCAGTTCTATCCCAGCAGCCTCTGCAAGTTTCACCAGTTGTAGCAGAGTGGCAGCCGCCACTTTGGTCGCCGCCTGCCTCTATGGGCTTGTGTTTTAACCCACTCACCACATGCCATTAACCCACTCACCCCTCCACACAACACTTTAAACAACTGGCTTCGAGCTAAACAGTTGTTTCTCTCAGTTGCTTATTTGGGCGGAATAGCATACCGTCAGTAGTTTGTGAGCGGCGTGTTACCCTCCACACAACACATTAAGCAACACAAATGATGATTGTTTCCCCTGCTCCCTCAGTTGCTTAAGGTGTTGTCCGAATTCAGCCAATGTCAGCCAGCAGTACCTGCCAACTTCCCAAAATGGCCTACTTGTAAGGGTGCATTGTATTCTCGATTCTCTTGATGTGAAAAATCCAACTTCTGTTTATGCATCCTATTAGCATATGATCAAGTTCAGTTCAGTTGTGTTGTCTATAATAAAATAATAATAATAATAATAATAATAAATTTATTTCTTACACGCCTCTCCCTCCGGATCGAGGTGGGGAACAACATCAGTACAACAATATAAAATACATAAAACTGATAAAAAGCATATAAAATTAATACATTATTAAAATCAACAAAGTCTTAAATTCGACTGGGTAGGCCTGCCGGAAGAGATCAGTCTTTATTGCTCTCTTAAATTCTAGAAGACTGGTGAGTTGGCGGATGTCCTCCGGCAGGTCGTTCCACAGTCTGGGAGCGGCAGAAGAGACGGTCCTCTGGGTAACGGTTGTCAGCCTAGTCTTGGCTGACTGTAGTAAGTTCTCCCCAGAGGACCTGAGCGTATGGGGCGGATTGTATGGGAGAAGGCGATCTCGCAGGTAACCTGGACCCAAACCATGTAGGGCTTTAAAGGTAATGACCGACATTTTGTACTTAGGTTACCAACAACAGAAAAAAAACATTCAGACTATTACAAAGGTAAAAACAAGCAAGTGAAACATAGGTCATGTCTACACCAGCAATTTCCCCCAGGGTCATCCCAGGGTTGTCCCTGTGCATCTAAATGATGCACAAGGGATCCCGGGGACGACCCAGGGAAAACCCCGGGATAGCGGAAACCGGGGATATCCTGGTTTTCCCGCCATCCCGGGACCTGAAATGGGCAGAGAGCTAGGGTGGCTCCGTGCCAATGGGGGGGGGGGGGGAAGCAATTCCGCCATCCCCACCCAGGATGGCGTGGGGCATGGAGTTTTTCCTCTTACCTGTTCCGCTACACTCCCTGCTCTGCTCCTTAAAAAAAAAAATGGCGAGCACAAAGTCCCTGTTCCCTTCTGGGATGTCACACTTCCTGTTTGGGCACCCAGGGAGGATCGTGGAAGTAGGTAAGTCTATGATCCTCCCCACTTCCTCCCTCTACACCCTTAGGTGTAGAAAGAGCCATAAATGGAAGAAAATGACTGATTAACTTAAATGAAGGTTAAAAAAATTCCCTAGCACTGATTGCCAAGTTTTATAAAAGTATCTATTCAGGGAACCAATGCAAAACACATAAGGCTTAAAATTAAGTATTGAACAATATGTTTTTTACAATACAACCTATTTAATACACTCGAGACTGGTGTGGACTTTGGCGACAGATAGAGATGGCCGAATTCCCCCTCATCCCGTTCGCTCTCTGCTTGCTGGATTCCCGCCGGTTGCCCGATCCCTGCGGGCATGCAGGGCAGCCACCAGATGGTCTGCGGGTGCCTGGCAATCGTGAGCATCTTTGTGTGTGTGTGTGTGTGTGATTATGTGTGTCCATGATTTGCACAAATTCGCAGGCGGGAACATAGACAGAAATCAAGATTTGTGCAAATCCATGGCTGTAAATAGCACAATTTGCCTAAAATGACTGGCATGAAGGGCCATTTGCACAAATAAAAGAAGCAGGGAACCATTCATTTGCCCAACTCAGCGTGTGCTGGGCCTTGCCAGCTCAGAAATCCACAAGCTAGTGTCCAGGGGCCTGAGCAAGTGAAAACAAGCCAAGCTCTGCCTCCAAACAGAAATGTTCCGGCATCCCTAGCTACAGCTTATAATGAGGATTTGCATTCTGTCTTTTGCAGGGAGAGCGTGGAGAGCCAGGGCCGAAGGGTCTTCAGGGAATTGCGGTAAGACAACCATGATGCCTGTTGAACGGCTCCTGTCAGTCGCCTGACAGTTAGTGACATGAGTCCTTCCATCTTTGATTAAGGTTGGTTATTGTCCAGAGAGTACAGGAATGGGACCATCATGAGCTAAATTAAGAACCATCCCTCTTTGGACAGGGAAATGCCCGCAATGTGTAAGAGATAGACAGTCAATGCGTCTGGTATTTAGGGCTGCCAAACAGCCATCCATTACTTTACTTGTCTGATTAGTAAAACCTAAATTCTGGGAGACAACCATTCAAACCTGCCAGGGCATTAAGATCTTCAGAGCTGCTTCCATCTTCAGAGGAGAGATGGGTGTTGGATGGGAACATAGAGGGTCGTATTTACAGAATGCTCTCCGTAGGGAGGTCCACCTGGCACCCTGGTTAAATTTTAGACCTCAGGTTTATTATTTATTTATTTATTTGTTTGTTTATTACATCTTTATGCTGCCCATGAGCCGAAGCTCTCTGCGCAGTGCACAGTTAAAAACCATAAGATCAACGATATAAATTTAAACACCAAAAAGTTAAAAAGGCAGTATAAAACAAGCTACATTAATAAAAACCAGGGAAAGCCTGTGTAAAAAGGTATGTCTTCAGGAGCCGTTTAAAAGTTGTAACTTCTCTAGACTTCTTTATTTCCCCTGAGCTTTGAAAGACGAGCAGTTCTGACTTTATCCAGTAGAATCTACTGAGAACATTAACGTGTGTGTTTGTTATTTCGGTATTTGTAATTGCTGCATCAAAGAAAACTTTTTTTCTCTGCTCCAATTTGGTTTGATTTTTATTGGTTGTTTTATTTTAAACGTGATCGTGTATTTCATTATTTTTTAAAAAAACTGAATCCTGTTTTGGACATTTTTAAAAGAAATTTAGAAGTGAGATATACATTTTTGAAATCATCAAGCAAGCCCAGATCAGGGTCTGAAAAACCTGTCAACTTTAGCTTGAAACTCAGTGGTAGCTCCAGATTTTTGAGAGCTCTTGGCCTAAACTCCCTCAGTGGGCCCCCTCCCTCAGCAAATCTACCTCCTCACTCTTGTACTACTTACAGTCAGGTAGCCGGCCCTACCAATTTCCCAAAACGGCCTATGACTAAAGGAACATTGTGTTTTAGACTCTTTTGATGTGAAACCTCCAATAGCTATTTATGCATACTTGTAACATCCTCGTATAGGGTGACCCTATGGAAAGGAGGATGGGGCTCCTGTATCTTTAACAGTTGTATTGAAAAGGGGATTTTCAGCAGGTGTCATTTGTAGGCATGCAGCACCTGGTGAAATCCTTGTTTCATCACAACAGTTTAAATGCATTTTTAATCTTTTTGACATCTCTGGTGTTTTTTAGGGTCTTCCAGGCCCCGTGGGACCCAAAGGAGACCAAGTAAGTGAAAACAGCATGACGAGACAGTGGCACTCAATGGTGAGAGTAAATGAAAGGAAGTTGCTGAGCTACTAGAACTGAGGCCTCAGGTGGTAAACCTGTTTCTAGTCTGCACCTTTTCAGGCTGCAGTCAGAGTGGTGTTAACATGATTAAATGCTCATATATGTATACATATATATATACACACATACATACACGCATTCCCCGTACATAGAGAAATAGTGTGTCAACACGGAAGGCTCTAGCTTAGTCTTCTCATTGACATACTAGTTATCTATGTGCAGGGATTTATTTATTATTGTAAAGAGGAACATTCAATTGCGTAGGCTCCCTCATGCATTTGAAGTAGTGCAGTCTCTTTCAAGGAAGGCTTAGAGAGCACGCTGGTTAAGACCTTCACTAGAACGATATTGTCTTTCTCTTCTACAAGAACGTAACAACTCCTGCCTCCATTCAGATACTGTTAAGTTGCGTGCCATCTAGTGACTAAATTGTATAATGACGCTATCCACAGAGCTTCAGCAGCAAAAGGCATAAGGGAGAAATTCATTTAGATCACAGTGTAGTACAGACCAACCTAATTCCCATTTCCCAAACTAACGCATGAATTGAAAAGCAATTATCCGACAGTTTTGCATTTTTCCAAATTTTGCGATGGGGTTCCCCAATCAAAAATGCATACGAAAGTGTGTGCATTACGCGAAATTGCAGAGGAAAATGCATAAATCAGGAGAAATGCCTACAGAATGCATTTGTTGGGCAAAATGTACAACAGCGTTTGCAAAATTCTGTGGACAATTTGGAAATAAATGCAGAAATGGGACGGAATTAATTCATGATCCAAAAAGTTTGAAAGCTGTAGTAACCAAAATAGAGAGGTTCATCCATTCCTACTCAACACAGGTTTATTGCCTCAACAAGGTCTGGAGCCTTTGAATGTATAATTTTGATCATATCAAGTAATTATCTTCAATAAATGGATCTTATATTTTGTCAAATTTATTAGAGGAAATTTGAATTTCCCTAAAGCATTAAAGCACAATTTCTTAATATCTATTTTAGATTTGTTGTTCTCGCTTCTTATTACTATTAACACAATGAATAATTTAATAATTCTTGGTATGAAGAGTTTATTGAGTATTTTAAGTGACCTGACGGACGTAATGGAAAGTAGGCACAAGATTTGATATATTTCAGCTTTCAAAAAACTGAGATTACAAATTTTGGTTTCAATGGTTTCTTGGAGAACAAACTCAGGTATCATTAACAAGAGGGTAAGGTATGATATAGCTCAAACTAAGCACTATTTAATGCCCCATTGAGTATTAAGCACATGTTTCGCTCTTCCATTCTCATCAATAGGTGTTAAATGTACTTAACTATAGGCTAGGTCATACCGTTATTTCAGCCTTCCCCAAACCGGGGGCCCTTAGATGATTAACTCCCATCAGCCTTTGCCAATATGGCCAATGGTCAGGAATGCTGGGAGTTGTAGTCCAAAACGTCTGGGGACAACTGATTGGGGAAGGCTGCCTTATGTTTATGAATGAAATGTGATCCTAGAATCATAGAATAGTAGAGTTGGAAGGGGCCTATAAGGCCATCGAGTCCAACCCCTTGCTCAATGCAGGAATCTACCTTAAAGCATCCCTGACAGATGTTGTCCAGCTGCCTCTTGAATGCCTCTAATGTGGGAGAGCCCACCACCTCCCTAGGGAATTGGTTCCATTCTTGTATTGTTCTAACAGTCAGGAAGTTTTTCCTGACGTCCAGCCAGAATCTGGATGTCCAGCCGGAATGCAAATACTCACTCCCATGTGACTGCAATGCATCCTCCCAAACAAAAACCTGCCAAAAATTTAACATAGCTATTTCATTTTTGGTCTTACATCTGCATGTTGAATTCCAAAATTCATATTTTTCACAGTTGGTTTCAATTGTTGGCAAACTGCACTTTGATGAGTCTCACAGTAGTGTGTCTCGCCTCTTCTGCTTGTACAACCCTTCCATAAAGTCCCATCCTATGCATGTTTACTCAGATGTAAATCCTACTGACTTCAGTGGGACCTACGCACAAATATATGTGTCTAGGATTGCACCCTTTGTTCTTATGGCATATTCTGACTTTCCCCCGTCCTTAACAGGGCATCCAAGGCTTTCCTGGTGCTCCAGCTATGGGGGTAAGTATGGGACTGACAAGATTTCCCTAACCCAAATTGAATTGGCTCAGAAATAAGACCCTAACCCTAAAAAGTCAGAAATAGTAGCTTTGTTTATTTTCAAGCTGACCTTGTTTCAGAAGGTACCCACTGACATAAGAACATAAGATGAGCCCTGCTGCATCAGACCAAGGGTCTATTTAGTCCAGCCAACCAGCTGCCCATGGGAAACCCACAAGCAGGACATGGGTGCAACAGCACCCTCCCACCCATGTTCCCCAGCAATTGATAGACATAGGCATACTGCCTCTGATACTGGAGGTAGCACATAACCATCAGGACTAGGAGCCGTTGATAGCCTCCTCCTCTAGGAATTCATCCAAGCCCCTTTTAAAGCCATCCAAATTGGTGGCCATCACCACATCTTGTGGTAGCGAATTCCACAGTTTAACTCTGCGCTGTGTGAAGAAGTCCTTCCTTTGATCTGTCCTGAAACTCCCACCAAGCAGCTTCATGGGATGATGACCCCATTGGGTTCTAGTATTATGGGAGAGGGAGAAAAATGTCTCCTTCTCCACATTCTCCACATTCTCCACATCAGACATGATTTTGTGCAGTTCTATCATGTCTCCCCTTCGCCTCCTTTTTCCCTACTAAACAATCCCAGATGTTGTAATTGGTGTGTGGGGGGGGGGATCTTCAATTTGCCACTGTAAATCATCAGCAAGCTGCCAAGGAATGCTATGATTTCCATAGTGATTTGCCACGAAAACTGGTGGCAAATGGGTGAGGTTTTTTTTTAATGACACCACCAAATTCCCCAGGGCATTGGTGGCGGCGGCGGTGATAAGAGTGTGGCCTGATGGAGGGGAGTCAGTGTGTGAAGATGGTCCCTGGACCTCCCGAGATTGTCCAACGCTGCTCTAAAGTAATACACATTTAGCACAGGAGAGAACACCCCACTGAAGCCATTCCACATATCGCATCTGATGAGCACTTACAAGTTTCAAAACTTGAGCAACTGATCGACGAGCAGATGCTCAGCGCAAGACTTCCACGGTGGCCTCCACCCATGTGTGGCAAAAGGCACGCAAGATGTCGGCGCCCGTGCTCTACTTGATTGATTCATCAAGAGACATAGGCGCGTGCAGCACATTTCATTAGGGTGTGCACCATGGGAATCAGGGCCTTTCCCACCCCCATGCCCTCAATTGGAGAAGGGGGGTGGGGTGGGGTGGAAAAGCAGAAGGAGTGTCACCTGTGCCTGGGGCTACCTGTGCAGGGAGTGCCGCTGCCACCGCCGCCTCTGCCTCCTCCCGCTCCAGCTCCACACCAGCCCAGACGGGGAGGGAAGAGGGGAGCCGTTGCCGCTGCCTTGCCCCGAGCTCTGGCCTTCTTCTTCCTCCCCCTTCTTGGCTCCAGGGCCCAGGACGCCTCCACCTCCTCTACCTCTTCCCGCTCCCCACTCCAGCTCCCCACCAGGCTTGGCGGGGAGGAAGGAGGGGATTCACCGCCGCCACCTTGCCCCGACCTTCTTTTTCCTCGCCGCCCTGGCTCTGGGCACACTATCGAAAGACCCACCAACTCTGGGAAATTAGGGTGTGCCTGTGCACACTTGCACATCCCATGTGCATGCCAGTATCAAGAGATAACGTATTGTGCAATTTTCCACAATGGGCACAGTTGTGATATTTCTGGCCTTCTGGAACGAAGAGCAGAGGTCACTGGGATGCAGGATAAGGTGCCAGTGACACCCCGCCTCTCTAATAAGCTACAGTTTGGATTGGGTTGCAAGACTCTCACGTGGTCTCTTTGATCTATAGGTGGTGGGACCTTCAGGCAAGAAAGGGGCCAGGGTAAGTGGTGCTAGGGATAT
The DNA here is from genome assembly GCA_029215795.1 of Anniella stebbinsi. Taxonomy (NCBI): domain Eukaryota; kingdom Metazoa; phylum Chordata; class Lepidosauria; order Squamata; family Anniellidae; genus Anniella; species Anniella stebbinsi. The sequence goes on along the minus strand of JARDYH010000003.1, from coordinate 4,990,147 downwards.
GTAGGAGATGATGATGATGATGATGATGATGATGATGATGATGATGATGATTTTATTTACATTTATATACCGCCCCATAGCAGAAGCTCTCTGGGTGGTTTACAAAAATTGAAAACATTGAACATTTAAAAACCAATATACAAAATTTTAAACCATAAAAGCCTAAAAACAAACTACATATCATTTAAACTATCCAGGAGTTGGTTACAAATGGTCCACATAGGCTGTTAAATGCCTGGGAGGAGAGAAAAGTCTTAACCTGGTGCCGAAAAGATGACAGTGTTGGCGCCAGGCGGGCCTCGTCGGGGAGATCATTCCACAGTTGGGGGGCCACCATTGAAAAGGCCCTCTCCCTTGTTGCCGTTCTCCGAACTTCTCTCGGAGTAGGCACCCGGAGGAGGACCTTGGATGTTGATCATAGTGTATGGGTAGGTTTGTGTTGGGAGAGGCGTTCTGTTTGTGGTCCCAAGCCGTGTAGGTTGGCATTCGGAAACATACGAGGTTGAGGTAATTAGGGATGTCTTGGACATTTGATATGGGGGCAGAATCCGCTCGCCCCCACTCCGACCCCCGGTTCTTAGACCCCGTAGCACTTGCCACACCCCTTCACTAAGTGCTGCATGGTCCAAGAACGGGGGGGGTGGGGTTGTCGGTCACCCACTCCTTCCCCGAACTGCTATTTTTACACAAAATGGCAGCTTGGGTCTTTCCGGAAAAGTAATGTTTCATAGATTGTGGCTGCAAAGGGGCCATCTATGCAACATTACGGGGCATTTACGCCGGTGATGTTGCGTAAATGGTTCCTTTGCAGCTACTACATTATTTTTCTGGAAAGTCCCAAGGGGCCATTTTTGTGGCTTAGGATGTGGATGGGTGGCCACGTGGCGTTTGCCAGTTGCTTGATGAGCCATCTAGGGACTTGCACGCTGAGACGAGCAGATGTAGGCAGAGGCTTGGTGAGCAACCAGTGACCCCTGACAGAGTTCAGGCCATCCATTCCGAGTTAGTATGGATGGTGCACCAGCAAAGAGGTGTTTGGAGTCCTATAAGCAAGTCCTACTATGAAAACGTTACACCAAGCCAGTGATTTTTGATTATTTTACCAGCAAGGCAACCCTCTCCCTGCTGTCTTGGTGTCTGAGGAAGAGGAACCTCTGTCCAGCTCACATGCTGCTTAGACAGTTCTAAGGCACTGAATCCTGTACATGCCTTTACCTCTGTGTACACTCAACATCTATATGCTTGGCAGTGTTCCCAATTGCACGGAGGCTCTGTGCTGCTGTTATGCTGGATGGCCCAAATTGAGACCAGCAAGCATGATCCCACTCCCCACACCATTCAAGTTTAGTCAGCCATGTGAACAAGCCTTCAAAAGTGACTAGCCTGCAATTAATTTGCTTGCCCGGTAAGAAGCCACTATCCTGTGTTTCCATGCTGACCACAGAGGAGAGGATGTCCCCTGCTCCATCTCCAGCATGCAAATGCAGGATACTAATCCCTTAGGAGACTATTAAAACTGCCTTCTACCAAACAGAAGGTGGACAAGGATGGTGGGACAGGCCTCCTTTCCGATGCAGCCAGCATGGAAAGCTGACAGAATGGAGGAGGAGGAACAGAGGGGCCTGGGGTACCTCTGGACAGACTGTTTCCATCGATATGGCTTCACACTGGCAGCATTTTGGTTACATGACGCAGCCGCCAGTGCGAAGTCATCTAGGGGCAAATGCCCTTTGCTCCGATTTTAAAAAGTCGGCCATTTCGTGCAATTTTTTGGAGCGGAGCGGGCAGCCCAGGGAAAGGGGATGGAGCAGCAAGCCATAAGCTCTCTGCACCGCCTCCACTGTCCTTCCCCCCATTTTGATTAAAAAAAAACCTTACCTCACTGACGAGGAGCCGATGCTCCCAGCCACGTCTCCAGCTGCCAGCGGACTGCCGCCTTCCCAGCGGCTCGAGGAAAAGCCAGCGGGGCGCCCCTCGCATGTAGAGGGGCGTCTGGGAGCGCAAACACACCTCACGCTGGCTGCTGCTGCCGGCGCAATGTATAACCGACATCATCAAGAGGAGACCCTGATCATCCTCCATTAGCCCATACTTTCACCTGCATGGAATTCTAAGCACATCCCTGCATGGAATTCCTGATCATCTGCCATATGGGTGAGGAATCTCAGATCCGGGGACCAAATCCAGCCCACTGGGAGTCCCAATCCAGCCTCCCAGAGTTCCCCAGATAGCTACACCCCCTTTCCTCCCAACCCCACCAGACATTTGGTGATTTCCTGGCATTTCCTGTGTGGCTTTCCCTCCATTCTCAAAAGTTGAATTTTTTATTTATTTATTTGCTGCATTTCTATACCACCCAGTAAGAGCCAAAGCTAAGGCTTAATGACTGGCACTAAGAGCCTGAAGTTACAGTATGCTAATTTTTTTGTATTTTGGCCATACCCCTTTCCCTTTGGCTCCACCCACTGCTGGAACAGGAGCCCCAAGAGCTTCCCTGAACTAGAACTCGGCTCTTGAGCTGAAAGAGGTTCTACAATCTTGGCCTATAGCTAGTGATTAAATCCAAGGCTGCGTTCCGTGTACATCCATGTAACATGTGCCCGGTGCTACTAGTGAGTAGCTGTTGCGCCTTACTGTTGGCCTGCAGGGACAGAGGGTGTGCCTTACAACACATCCCACAACCCCCCCGCAGCTGTAGATTGCCGGAGAAGGTCAACAGTGACAGGGAAGTTGTTTTTAGGGGATCTCATGTACCATTACGGATCTTCTCATTGAGGAATGAACTGATTGATAGTGGCTCTGGCGTCAGTGGGGCGGTGAATCCACTCCGGGTTTCAGTCAGAACTCTAAAGGAGCCATCCTCGCTCCTTTAGAGTTCTGACTGGTTCTGACTGAAACCCGGAGTGGATTCACCGCCCCACCGACGCCAGAGCTACCAGCCTCCACTGCTCTAAAGCTTCCTCAAGACACTCTTTGGAAATAGCAGCACTAAACTATCCTTTTTGTCCCTGTGCACAGGGGGATATTGGGCCAGCCGGCCCTTTGGGTCCTAAAGGAGATTCAGGAGAACAAGGGGAAAAGGGAGAAAAGGTACATTTATTTCTTTTTTAAATTAATTTCTTTTTTTAAAAGGGTTTGTATGCTGACTGCCAGGACACATCCCTGTCAAGGCGGCTTACCAAAAAGAATCAAAACCGTAAAGCCATTTTAATGATGCAAGTAAAATAATCAAATTACAAAAACTAAAAAAACCCAGTAGCGATTTAAAACTAGTGCTGGGCTGAATAGCTCCCACCCTCTAGCTTCCTAGGGATCCTGCCAAATCCAAGATCCATGACTGATATACTATCTTTGCAAAACCAGCCCAATAGGAAAAAGGCCCCCTTTACTGTAGGGTCACCAGATAAAATCCAGATCAGGGCTCATATAACTTTAACAGTTGTAGAGAAAAGGGAATTTCAGCCAGTGTCATTTGTATGCAATTAGTTCCTGGTGAAATTCCCTCTTCATCACAACTGTTAAAGTTGCAGGGGGCCTGCCTTATTTTGTATATGGTCACTCTAGTATAGTGCCTGCACCTTTAACTGTTGTGAAGAAGAGGGGAATTTCACCAGGAACTAATTGCATACAAATGACTCTGGCTGAAATTCCCTTTTCTCTACAAATGTTAAAGTTACAGGAGCCCTGACCTGGATTTTATCTGGTCACCCTACTTTACTGTAATGCACTCTTTAGGTCTGTTCAGACAACACACTAAGCCATGGTTAGGCCGCTATCCCTTTTGCAGCAAATGGTTAGTGGGCATGTTTAAACCGTGGTTACGTAGCCGCCATGGTTAGGAACGGTTCACATGACACACTAAGTCACTGTTCGCACAACACGCTAAGCCATAACGTTTAGTTCAAAATGCTTAACCATCATGGCTTAGCGTGTTGTCCGAACAGAGTCTTCATTAAAGATGGTTTGGAGTCTTCAACTGCTAGAATGCTCCTGGGCATATAAATCCAATCCTGTTTAAGCTGCATTGGCCACCTATTCATCTCCAGACTCAAATCAAAAGTTCTGTTGATGACCTTTAAAGTCCTAAACATTTTGAGACCAGGTTGTTTGAAAGGTTGCTTGCACCCATATGAACCCGCCCAGGCCTTAAAAATCAGCCTCAAGGGCCCTGTTCGCAGGCCTGCCATTGGTTAACGTCCATCAGAGGGTGGGGGAGGGGAATGAACCTTTGGTTCTCCTATGTTTTTGTCCCTAAAAATGTTTCTTCTCCTTCCTCCTCCCTCCACTACTTCTTCTTCTTCTTCTTCTTCTTCTTCTTCTTCTTCTTCTTCTTCTTCTTCTTCTTCCTCTTCCTCCTCCTCCTCCTCCTCCTTCCTCCTCCTCCTCCTCCTTCTTCTTCCACTTCTTCTTCTTCTTCTTCTTCTTCTTCTTCTTCTTCTTCTTCTTCCTCCTCCTCCTCCTCCTCCTTCTCTTCTTCTTCTTCTTCTTCTTCTTCTTCTTCTTCTTCTTCTTCCTCCTCCTTCCTCCTCCTTCCTCCTCCTCCTCCTCTTCTTCTTCTTCTTCTTCTTCTCCTTCCTTCTTCCACTTCTTCTTCCACTTTTTCTTCTACTACCTCTTGTACTTCTTCTTCTGGAAGCTGAGATTATCTTTCTCTGAGATTTCCCCCCTTCTCCTTGAAAAAGAGGGCCATTTTGAAGAATATCTCTGAATGTTCTCTGCCTATTTTTTGGGCAGCAATCACTATCACCCCCTGCCCACCCCCACCCCCCCATAATGCCCTGCAATGATGCCTGGTCAGGGACACTAAAGGATTGCCATGAAAAAAAGAAGACATGCATCACCCCAAAAGAGAGGACACGAATTTGCCTAATATTTGCACACGTACATTTAGAAGCACAGGTGCAACTTAAAAGAATAACTGTTATTCAAATAGCAATACCAGACACCTCTGACTAGGTGACCTGTATCTCTGCTCCATCTTCTTCATTCTGACTCAAAATCATGTGTTCACCCTCAAAAATCAAGCTTTTCCTTCTCTCCTTCAAACATGTTGCTGTTGCTCTTTTATTTCTCTCTCTCTCTCTCTCTGAAACCATCTGGGCTTCTTTCCCTGCAACATGTTTACAAAGGAGAAAAATGCTTAAACCGGCTTTGATTTTGGCTTGATCTCTACAGGGAAGTCCAGGTTTTGGTATTCCAGGTCAGCTGGGACTGAAGGGAGAGCCAGGAGAAAGGGTGAGTTGGAAGAATGAGTGACATCTGTCTGTCAAGAAAAGAAAAAACAGGGATGTGGTATGAAACTGGGTGTCTATAACAGAATCAAGCAAAGATGGCTCTTTATTTTATTTTTCCGGCAGATGCCATTCAAAAAAGAACAGCAAAAAGTTTGCCGATCTTCCGGTCCCAACTTGCACATTACTGCAGCCTTCACCAACTTGGTGCCCTCCAGATGTGTTCAGCACATCTGGTCCAACACATCTGGAGGGCACCAGTTTGGGAGAAGGCTGACCTAGAGGGCAGATTTCGTCACACGGCATTGGATCCTCCAACCCAGCAGTTGTGTCTAGTTAAGGGCAGTGCACAGGGCTAGAAAGAACAGAATTTGAAAACAGCTGGATTAGGCCAAGGGCCGTTCTACATGAGACTCATGCAGTCATGATTCCTCACTTACGGTAGTTTGTGGGTCCTTTACATGAGGTCATCATCCTCCAGAGCTTCTCCCGTGTTTTACAACCATTTGAGGGGCGGGGGGTCTAAAGAGGAAAATCTGGTATTGTTTGTGAATTGCATAAGAAAGCCTAGTGTAATTAAGAAATTTGCTATACCACAGTGCCACCTAGTGTTTGTGTAATGGAACATAAGGAAAGGAAGAGAAAGAAAAACCCTGGGGGGAAAACACATGTAAAGGAGCTGATCTTAACCCGGCAAAGAATCTGGAAACAGAAGCCTCCGTAAAGTGGTGGGTTAAAAACCTCATGTAGAACCCCCCCAAAGTCATTATTGTCCAGCATCCTGTTTTCCTAACTGGCCAATCAGATGCCTCTGGGAAGCCCAGCAGCAGGATATGAGCACAACGGCAACCCCCTGCCAGTGAAGGTTCTGATGTCAGTGGGGCTGTGAATCTGCTCCAGGTTTCAGTTAGAGCCAGTCAGAACTCTAAAGGTGCTGTCCAAGAATGCAGTGTTCTGCTGCCTCGGAACCTGAGCTGCAGAGCCACCAGGTAGCAAGAAGGGTGTCCATTGCTCACATCGATAGTAAGGCCTCTTCTACCATCTCAGCTGTTGGACCGCTGAAAAATGACTGCACCGTTCAGCAAGCTGCTTTCTCCCCTTCTCCCTTGCACCGCTGTAAATATTTCTCCCAGATGGAGGGGAGGAGAAGGGAGATCCTCCGTCTTTGTACTTCCGCAACACCTGTGCCAAGGGGGTTAACTACTGGTCCTATGCACCAGCTGTGAATGCCCACTTTTTGTCGGCAGAGTAGCCTGCATTCACAGAGGCAGCAATCCCACATCCACTTGAGGACATAAGGGCAGACCTGGGAGAAAGCCCCATTGAATTCGGTGGGACTGACTTTCGAGCAGACACACATATGGGATTGTGCTGCTAGTTTTGCCAGTGATCTTCTTGCATGTATATATCTTGCTGATCGTATTTATGCATGTGATGTATGAATTACCGCATAGCTAACCTTGTTTTTTTAAACAAAATTAACAGGGGAATGTTGGTTTATCCGGCAAACCTGGGCAGAAGGTGAGCATGCAAGCAACTGGCGCAAGGTACAGGTCTCTTGCGAAAATGGCTTTGCATGTCGACAGCACTGTAGTTTGCTCAGGGAGTTTCCCATAATGCCCTCTCAGTGACTCTGACAAGTGTTCTTAAACCTTTGGAGTGCATACCTTAGGAGGCTGTTTGCAGCGGGATCGCAGCTGAGGCAAGATTTGAATGAAGGGTTCAACTGCTCATGCGCTACAGAAATGGGCACCCTGCATGCCCTAGAGCCACATGCGGCCTTCCTCCTAATTTCAAGAGCCCTCTGCAAGCGTTGGTGAGCTGAGACCTGGGGCAAGCGCAATTCGCCTCCGCCCGCCCCGCCCCCCCGGCAGCCTGCTAGGTGGGGAGGGAGCAAAGGAGCAAGATAGAAAAGGGGTGGCAGAAATTATGGGTCAGAGGAAACAGCCCCTAGAAAGGGAGGGAGAAAAGGGGGTGGCCCTGCCCATTTTTGTCTGTGGCCCCGCCCACAACCAGCTTTGGCCCTGCCCACTGCTGTTATGTGGCTCCCAAGAGATTATCCCCATGGAGATGGCAGCCTTTGATGGGAGAAACGCTCCCCAGCCCTTTGCAGGGTTTGCTCTTAAGGACTAACCACATCAGAACTTTACAAAAAAGCATCCATAGCAGACACAACGGAGACTTGCTTTTCATTGGACAGCAGTGCATGGGGAGCTTTAACCCTTTGCTAACTTGCCATGGTACCAATGAAAATCCCCCCTTCCACAGCTGCAAAGCACCCATTGGGGTCAATGAGACCCTTTTTCCTGGGTTTAATGACAGCTTGGAGGAGGTGATTTTCGTTGGGACCTCCCCTTCTTCATGAAAGTGATAATTTCTTTTGCTCCCTCCCTCCTCAAATAACTACTCCTTATTTGTTTTTTTTTCCTCTCCTGTCCATTTTGACAGCCTTCAGGCTAGTTTTGTTTTCAGGCTGCTCATGCTGAGCACCTGGCAGCTAGCAGTGCGAAGAAGTGATGGGTATGCCATGGTTCTGCTTTCAGCATCGCGACAAGCCATGGTTTCCATTTGTGGTTTATAGCTGGTTAACAAACCATGGTTTGCTTGTGGCGATGGGTTCAGACAATATGCAACAACAAGCCAGATTTCAACAAACCAAATCATGGCTTAGCGTTATGTGTGAACTAGGCCAATGTGTGGGCTGTAAAGGTGTCATGAGAATTCTGTTGGTGGTTGAAGACCTGTGGCTGGGCCTTTCCACACATGCAAACGGGTAATCCTTCCTGCAGCCGTCAGTTCACATGTGCGACCCAGCCTAGTGAACATGACCAGTTTCTCACTTGCCAGGTTTAGCGCTGCTGAGTTTCGAGACTGGATTGATAGAATAAGCACTCACCAACCATGAAACCGAAAATCAAATAAACCGGCTTGCAACGATCATGCTATACTAAGGTGGCTCCTGTCAACAGAGTGTGGTGTAGAAGGAAAGACAGGCAGGCATGTGGTGTGCTGTTTATTGCAGGGGGAAACTGGTCCTAAAGGCGATACAGGTGAGCCTGGACTGTATGGAAGACCAGGGGAGTCCGGCCTAAGAGGTAAAGATGTAAGTAGAAACTAACAGTGCAGCAAATCTAAACAATGTAACAATTTCTAGACCATGGATTAGTGCTTTTCCTGATCCGGGAATCTTTCTAGTATGTAGGGTTGCCAACTGATTAGAAACTGGTCTGCCTGGTCTGCTCTTGTACCTTTAATTGCAGCTTGAGGTGCACAAATCAGAACATATAGGAACATAAAAAGAGCCCTGCCGGATCAGACTAAGGATCTGTCTAGTCCAGAGTTCTGTTCACACAGCGGCCAACCGGCTGCCCACGGGAAAACCCATAAGTAGGACAGGAGAAAACCAACAGGAAAAGCTTTTTGCAGCATGATGATTAATGTCATTACCCGCTCATGTCTAGATATCAATCTCCTGTTAACAGGGAAGCTACAGGGTGTGGTTGAAAAGCTGGCAACCCGATCGGTATGGTATTGCTCACCAAGATTCACGGTATCTCTGGCTTGTCTTTGCATTGTACTCTGTGAAGGAGAGCCCCCCCCCCCCCCCCATGGGTAATTCAAGACCTCTAGTGGAGGCTGGTGGCTCCGATTTCAGTGAGGCTGTGAATCCATTCTGGGTTTCGGTCAGAACCAGCCAGAACTCTAACAGAGCAATCCAAGGTGCTAAGCCCTGTCTGGTTCTGACTGAAACCCAGAATGGATGTATAACCCTCCCGAAATCAGAGCCGGCAGCCTCCCCTGAAGACTTCAAATTTTTTACATGAGAATGCTAACTTGGCTAACTATCCAAAGACGTCATTATTATTATTATTATTATTATTATTATTATTATTATTATTATTATTGTTATTTTCACTTATTTACCGCCCCATAGCCGAAGCTCTCTGGGCAGTTTACAAAAATTAAAAACATTGAACTTTAAAAAAACACCGATATACAAAATTTAAAACCATAAAAAGCATAAAAACAAGTTATAATTACAATAGCCTTTAAAAACAACTATTCTGGGTCAAAGCACAACAACAACAAACCCCTCATCATATGCTGTTAAATGCCTGGGAGAAGAGGAAAGTCTTGACCTGGCGCCGAAAAGATAACAATGTTGGCGCCAGGCGAGCCTCATCGGGGAGATCATTCCATAATTGGGGGGGGGGGCCACCCCTGAAAAGGCCCTTTCCCTTGTTGCCACCCTCTGTGCTTCCCTCGGAGTAGGCAACCAGAGGAGGACCTTAGATGTGGATTGTAGTGTTCGGGTAGGTTTGTGTCGGGAGAGGTGTTCCATCAGGTATTGTGGTCCCAAGCTGTGTAAGGCTTTATAGGTTAGAACCAGCACCTTGAATCGGGCTCGGAAACATATAGGCAGCTAATGCAAGTGGGCCAGAGTAGGTCTTATATGCTCGAACCTTCTGGTTCCTGTTATCAATCTGGCCACTGCATTTTGCACAAGCTGCAGCATCTGAACTGTCTTCAAAGGCAGCCCCACATAGAGTGCATTGCAGTAATCCAATTTAGAGATTACCAGAGCGTAGACAACTGAAGCCAGGTTATCCCTGTCCAGATAGGGACGTAGCTGGGCCACCAACTGAAGTTGGTAGAAGGCACTCCGTGCCACCGAGGCCACCTGAGCCTCAAGTGACAGAGATGGTTCTAGGAGAACCCCCAAGCTACGAACCCGCTCCTTCAGGGGAAGTGCAACCCCATCCAGAACAGGTTGAACACCCTCCATCGAGTCAGAAGAACCACCCACTAACAGCATCTCAGTCTTGTCTGGATTGAGTTTCAGTTTGTTAGCCCTCATCCAGTTCATTGTCACAGCCAGGCACTGGTTCAGCACATCCACAGCCTCACCTGCTGAAGATAAAAAGGAGAAATAGAGTTGTGTGTCATCATCATCATATTATTAATAATAATAATAATAATAATAATATATTTATTTCTTACCCGCCTCTCCCTCAGGATCGAGGCGGGGAACAACATCGATACAAATGTTCCATCTTTACACAACCCTTTGTTTTCTATCCAAGATGAGGAAAGGCACCCACCATTTAATTAATTAATTTAATTAATTTAATTAATTAAATGGTGGCTGCCTTTCCTCATCTTAATTAATGAACTAATTAAAAAAACACATAAAGTCAACGTTGCATTCTACAGAAATGCAATGCAATTCAACTCCAAAAAGTGTTCAGACGTGTTAAAATTCTGTACAAGTCTGAGCCACAATTTGCCAACCCGATGCTCAGTAATAGAGTGCATGCTTCACTTGTCTGAGGGCCCAGGCTCTGGCATCCCCATCTAAAGGAAAAATAACAGTAGCAGAGGTAGAAAAGACTCTTTCCCGGCACCGTGGCAGGCAGCACAGACAATAATGAGCAAGATCTAGTTTCATATATAAATTTCAACCTGTACGCTGTATCATCACCATGTTATAATATGATATCCCAATGTCTTGTGCTGAATAGGCTGACCATATGAAAAGGAGGACAGGGTTCATGTAACTTTAACAGTTGTAGAGAAAGGGGAATTTCAGCCAGTGTCATTTGTATGCAATTAGTCCCTGGTGAAATTCCCTCTTCATCACAATAGTGCCTGCAACTTTAATTGTGATGAAGAGAGGATTTCACCAGGGACTAATTGCATACAAATGACGCCGGCTGAAATTCCCTTTCTCTGCAACTGTTAAAGTTACATGAGCCCTGTCCTCCTTTTCATATGGTCAGCCTAGTGCAGAATGCAGTTTATTCAGCATTTCATCGGGAGTATTCTATGCAATGTATCTAGATTGCTACAGGCCAGGCTGTAGAACGTAAGAGACCTGCTGGACTAAACCAAAAGCCTTAGACCAGTATCCTGCTTCCAATGAAGCTCACAAGAAAATACGAGAGCAAAAGTTCTCTCCTGCTGTTGTTCCCCTGCAATAGGTATACAATGGCTGTCAGGGTTCCTTCTATGGGTGCTTCTACAAGACCGATTTAAAGCTCTTTCAAAGCACATTACCGATTTTACCTCCACATGAATGGAGCACAAATCGGGGGTCGAGGCGCTTTTTCTGTCCCATTATGCGCATTATCGAATGCGCATTAAATAGCGAATTTTAATTTACCGCGGGAGTTAAAGCGCCTTATGGCCATGTAAACAAGCGATTCTCCACATTAAACACCTTTAAAGCGCCTTTCATACAACTGGTAATGCGCTTCACCGCCTCCCGTGTATAGGGATTAGGCGTAAAAGCGATTGCGAGAAGATGCGCATAATCAAATAACCGGGCGTCAAACCGAATTCTTGTAGAGGGGACCTATGTCCTGGAGCAACTATTTAATGATCTCTTGCCTCCTTAAATGTCTCACCTTCCTTCTTTTACCTTCGCCTTCTCAGTAATGTGGGGTTTAGGCTGTAGACATGAGGTGATTGGCACACCAGACACTTTTAGGTTTAACACAACACTTTACTAGCATATTAAAATGAGCAAACAACAATTACAGGTATTTAGTCAATAGATGAGTGATACAAAGAAAATAAAACACATGTTCTTTTACCCTAGCTGCATTTAGACTTTTCCACCTGCCTCCTTTCCTGTTCCCGCTCTACCTGGCCTTCTCTCTTTTTATACCCTCTTCCCCCAAAACAGAAAGTACTGTTTGAACCTGGAAGAAGTGAAACTTAACGGGAGAAATGAAATTTAAACAGGGAAATGAATCTTAACCGGGGAAATGAAACTACTGCTCTGAGGGCTACATCCCCCAACAGTAAAACTCCAGACCTCTAAGTAGAGATGTGAAGGCCCAGGAAAAAAAATGGAAAAAATTGGAAAAAAACCCATTTCCACCCCTTTTTTTCCTGAAAAGTTTCAATTTTTTCTTGAAAAAAACAGGAAAAAATTGGAAATTTTTGGGAAAAAAGGAAAAACCTTTTTTTCTGTTTTTTTTTTCAAAAATTGCTGGGTTTTTTCCTGTTTTTTGTGGGGGAAATTGAAATTTTCAGGAAAAAAAGGAAAAAATAATTTTTTCACCCATTTTTTTTCCCAGTTTTTTTCTGGGCCTTCACATTTCTACCTCTAAGGGCTGACTTTTTTACTTTGTCTCAGTAGGCATATACCAAGGATGGGGAATGTGTGCCTAGCAACTTCTGGAGGGCTACATCTGTTCAGTTTGATGCAAAGCAATTAGCTTGAGAATCTCAGTCTTTTCTTCTTTTTCCTGCAGGGGGAACCTGGAGAGCCGGGAGAATCTGGTGAAAAGGTGAGTAACGAAAGAAGGACTTTGTGCTCCATGTTACTCTCAGCAACATGTTGTGAGTAACACAGCCCTGTTCGAAGGCCAAGAAGTAGACTTTGACACAGAATGGCATGTAAGTTTCCCTGGACAGCTTGACCTGGGGTAACCCAACGAAGGCAAATGCATGCACCCTAAGGAAGCCTTCCTGAAACTGCTGCCTTCCAGATGTTTTGGACTACAGCTCCCATCAGCCCCTGCCAGCAGGGCCGATGGTCAGGTATGATGGAAATCGTAGCCAAGTAACATATGGAAGTCCACAGGTTCCCCATATACTGTGATGAGTAGTTATTGATAGGTTTTCCGTCCATGAATTTGCAGTGAAGGTTGATAGCTCTAATGCCAGTGGGGTGGTGAACCTGCTCCAGGTTTCAGTCCGAACCAATCAGAACTCTAAAGGTGCTGCCCAGTGCATTGAACCTAATTGGGGGTTGGGGTCAGCACCTTGGATTGTTCCTTTAGAGTTCTGACTGGTTCAGACTGAAACCCGGAGGGGATTCGCCATCCCATTGACATCAGAGCCACCAGCCTCCACTGCGAATATGCCTAATCCCCTGTTCAAGCCATCTAGCCCATCATATTTATATAGCGAAACATAGCCATAAAACTTTGAAAACAGGCATCTTGAATTCAGAGCTTTTCCACATGAGGCTGTTCATCTTTCGGTTTCATCACAGAACTTACATCTGAGCTCTACACAAAGAGCTGTTCCTTTCCTGCTTTTCGGCTGCATAGCCTCTAGGTGGCGCTGTGCTATAGCACAATAATGCAATTACACTAGGCTGACTAGATAAAATCCAGGTCAGGGCTCATGTAACTTTAACAGTTGCAGAGAAAAAGGAATTTCAGCCAGTGTTATTTGTATGCAATTAGTTCTTGGTGAAATTCCCTCTTCATCACAACTGTTAAAGTTGTAGGAGCCCTGCCTTCTTTTGTATATGGTCACTCTAGTATAGTGCCTACACCTTTAACTGTTGTGATGAAGAGGGAATATCACCAGGAACTAATTGCATACAAATAACACTGGCTGAAATTCCCTTTTCTCTACAACTGTTAAAGTTACATGAGCCCTGACCTGAATTTTATCTGGTCACCCTAAATTACACCAGCAGGAAAATACATTTTCTTTCACAAATAATCCATTTCCCTGGTCTAACATCCCCCCACGCCCACCCCGTGACAGGGTGAAACTGGAGGGTCCTGTCAAGAACCCATAAATAACCTCAAGTGAATTTATTTATTTATTTATTTATTACATTTGTATACCGCCCCATAGCCGAAGCTCTCTGGGCAGTTTACATAGGATTAAAAACAATTAAAAACAATATACAATGACAAGTGCCTAATAAATGGCTCATGTAGAAAAGCTCTCATTCTAGGGAGAGCCAGGGAAGAAAGGAGAGGTTGCTTATCTGGGTAACGCCTTAAAAAATCTGGCCGTCCTTCTAAACCTTTGCATTACAATCCATTGTGTACTTAAGGAAAAGTGCATCATCGCCTCAGCATTTTGGGTCAGTTTTCTGGGGATGTCATGTCCAAATTCACTACCTGGGTAGATGTCTTGAAGAGGCTCTCTGCAGTTCAAGTATTCACCTACAAGTTTGAGCATCTACAGGTTTGAAGGGCTGAAATAGTACTGCAGTCAACATGGATTCCTTTATCCTTCTAGGGGGAAGCTGGCACTCCTGGGGAACAGGGAGAGCGAGGAATCCGGGTAAGGAATCTCCCTGGGCAGCAAGGAGCTGTGGCCTGTAACTTGACACATCTCTGCTGGCAGGAACTGGTCAGTAGGGATGGATAAACCAACCTATTTCTTGTCCATGTCAGTTTTTCGCATATATCAAGTCTTACATTGTTCGATTCAATTTCTGCATCAATCTGCAGTTTTTATAAAACAACGGTATTGTCAAGAACAGCTTTTGTGTGCAACTTTCCCTAATATGTGCATTTCTGTGCAAAATTTTTGAGCTGAGAACTGCACGTAAAAAAACTAGTGTGTCAAGAAGAAGGCAAGTGCAGAACTCTTTTCCCCTGGCACATTAGCTTTTGATGTGTGGGGATTATTATCTTTTTGTATAGAAGTGGGGCATTTGGTGATGTCAGACCCCACCTGCAGCCTGGAGTGGTACAGCCCTCACAGGAGTTGACTACCCTAGTGAGAACAAGGCCAGAGTTGCTGATTTCCCCCTCAATCCTTCTACAGGGTCCTTTAGGTCTTCCAGGACGTCCTGGAGAGCGCGGGATGAAAGGAGATGCAGGAGACCCTGGCGAGGATGTAAGTTGAATGCTGAGACTGGTGGAATGGAGAGGAGAGAAATATTACTGGCATTTCTGTCTGCAGGATGTTAGCCATACAGTAATCCTGCTACACTGCAGCCTTCCTTGAATAGAATCATAGAATAGTAGAGTTGGAAAGGGCCTATAAAGCCATGGAGTCCAACCCCCTGCTCAATGCAGGAATCCACCTCAAAGCATCCCTGACAGGTGGCTGTCCAGCTGCATGTTGGATGCCTCTAGTGTGGGAGAGCCCACAATCTCCCTAGGTCATGGGTTCCATTGTCGTACTGCTCTAACAGTCAGGAAGTTTTTCCTGATGCCCAGCCGGAATCTGGCTTCCTGTTACTTAAGCCCAGTATTCCGTGTCCTGCACTCTGGGAGGATCGAGAAGAGATCCTGGCCCACCTCTGTGTGGCAACCTTTCAAATATTTGAAGAGTGCTGTCATGTCTCCCCTCAATCTTCTCTTCTCCAGGCTAAACATGCCTAGTTCTTTATTTATTTATTTATTTATTACATTTGTATACCGCCCCATAGCCGAAGCTCTCTCCTCAGTCTCTCCTCATAGGACTTTGTTTCCAGACCTCTGATCATCCTCGTTGCCCTCTTCTGAACACGCTCCAGCTTGTCTGCTTCCTTCTTGAAGTGTGGTGCCCAGAACTGGACCCAGTACTCAAGATGAGGCCTAAGCAGTGCCGAATCGAGAGGAACCAGTACCTCGAACGATTTGGAAGCTATGCTTCAATTAATGCAGTCCAAAGTAGCCCATAATGATATGGGATTAAGTTGCAACTGGGATTTAAAAGATGCCATGATATATGGAACTATGTGCCTAGGATGCAAAGGCTTTTGAAAATCATTTCTTCTATTTCCGGTGTTCATATGGTGAGTGCCGTTTCCGACGTAGCCAAAACTGCACCACCCATGTTCAAAAGGGAGAAGATGATGATGATGATGATGATGATGATGATGAGTATCTTGCCCCTTTCCCAATACTGGGACTCAAAGTGGCCTTACAAAATTAAAACATATACAGTTAAAACATATAAATAGAAATATACAACAGTTTAAAATATAATTAAACCTGCTGCTATATTAAAACATTTAAAATACAAATAACAATGGGACACCGACACATAAACAGAGATCTAGATTATTTCCCAAAGGCCTACCAAAACAAAAAGGGTTTTGCCTGCCTCTGGAAGCATAGTAAGGAGGGAGACAGTCTAGCTTTCCTGGGAAGAGAGTTCCAGAGCCCTGGAGCAGCCACCGAGAAGGCCCTCTCCCATGTTCCCACCAGGCATGCCTGTGATGGCGGTGGGACCAAGAGAAAGGCCTCCCTCAAAGATCTCAGAGGATGGGCAGGTTCGTAAGGGAGAGTACAGTCTTTCAGATAACCCAGACCTGAGCTGTATAGGGTTTGCAGACAAATATAAAATCTTTAGAGAGAGAGAAAAAAGTAAGGGAGGGGGAGAATCCCCCCAAACAGAGGACTCTATGCATCCAGTGACTGACTGTTGTGGGAGTGGAGATGGGGGGGGGGGCAGACCTAAAACCAAAGGTAGGGAAAACAATGGATTGGAGGGGCTGGAACCCAGAACAGCAGCACTCCACACTGCAACATTCTGTTGCAGTTTCCACTTGTAAAGTCTGTTGGCAACCACAAGGAAAGACTGCTAATCCCACTGAGAAGAATGTGCAAAACTATGGAGCAGCCTTGTCTATCCTGGTCTCCTCCAGGTCATAGAAACAGAGAGTTGGAAGGGACAGCGGAGACCATCCAGTCCAACCCCCCCCCCCCCCCCACTGCTCAGTGCAGGCTCTGCATCGCAGGGTGAAGTTACATCATCCCTGAGAGATAGCCACCCAGCTTCTGCTTAAATACCTCCAGCAAAGAAGAACCCACCTCTTCCTGTCTGTCCCACAGCTGAACAGCTCTCACTGTTAGGAAGTTTCTCCTGATGTTTAGCCAAATTCTGCTTCCCTGAAATTCCTGGGGAGGTTGGTTCTGGTCCTGGTTCTAGTCCTGCCCATGGGAGCAAGATGGAACACATCTGCTCCATCATCTTCTGCATCACAGCCCTTTGGAAGGCCACTATCATGTCTCCCGCTTCCTCTCCCCTTCTCCAGGCTAAACATCCCTAGCTCTTTCAAACCACCCCTCATGGCACTTGGTTGCTAGACCCTTCACCATCCATGTTGTTCTTTTCCCAGACACGCTGAAACTTGTCAATACCCTTCTTCAAGTAGGGCACCGGAGTGGCTGGCTGAGGCATACTGGGAGTCGTAGTCAACATCTGGAGGGCACCGGCTTAGAAAGCAAAATCAGTGGCCCGATCTACACCAAGCAGGATAGAGCAGTATGAAAGCGGTATACAAGAGGCAGGAGCCACGCTACTGCTTTATAGCTGTACTGAAGTGCACTGACAACTGTTGGGGCCCATTGATACATACCAGATACTGCTATATCCTGCTTGGTCTGGCTCCTGCCTTTTCTATACCACTTTCATAGTGCTATATCCTGATTGGTGTATAAGGTGACCATATGAAAAGGAGAACAGGGCTCCTGTATCTTGAACAGCCGCATAGAAAAGGGAATTTCAGCAGGTGTCATTGGTATGCATGCAGCACCTGGGGAAAGTCTCTCTTCATCACAACAGTTAAAGCTGCAGGAGCGATTCTAGAATGACCAGATACAAAAGAGGGCAGGGCTCCTGCAGCTTTGACTGTTGGGATGAAGAGGGGATTTCGCCAGGTGCTGCATGCATACAAATGACCCCTGCTGAAATTCCCTCTTCATCACAACAGTTAAAGATATAGGAACCCTGTCCTCCTTTCCATAGGGCCACCCTATTGGTGTAGATCTGGCCAGTGAGTGTTGGTCATGGCTGTTGGGTGGGCGGGGGGGGGGGGAGTTGGGCATCTGCAGATATCGACTTGTTATTGCCCAGCTTGCATTTGCACTGCACCGTGGTGCAAAATGAATTGATATCCACACAGGACAGAGTTGCACACAAGTCCTCTGGCTTTCAGCAGGGGACAGAGGCAGGGATTTCTGCCCCTTGTGCCAGGCTACAGAGAAACTAAGAAAAAGTGGGTGAGACTCTTGCTGCTTCTCATTTTGACCTGTTCAGACGACACACTAAGCCGCGGAGGTTAAGCCTTTTGAGCTAAACGTCATGGCTTAGGGTGCCATGTGAACCATTCCTAACCCTGGTGGCTACATAACCCTGGTTGAAACACGATCACTAACTGTTTGCTGGAAAAAGGGTTAGTGGCCTAACCATGGCTTAGTGTGTTGTCTGAACAGGCCCATGATCCAAGCCGCCACACCAGTGGAAGTCCTCTGCCTCCCTCCCAAGACGTCTGCATTTGCCAGAGGATTTGAGGGAGAGGTGGACTTTTCTCTCTCTTTCGCAGACGTTGGGGGAAGACACGATCAAGGTGTCTCCTGCTGTTTCTAGGAGAGCTGGGGATGCTCTGGCCCGTTGCAGTTCTCCAAATTCTACTTCCAAGCTCGTCGCTCCTGTTCTCATGTGTGACCTGTTTTTCTGTTCGTTTGAATGGGAAGTTTTGAGAAAGCGGCCACATGTTGAAAAGGTTGCGCATTTTGAAAAAGTTGCATATTTTGAAAAAAGTTGTGCATTTTTCAAGTGTGCATTCTGTAAACGTAGATGCAAGTTTGGGACTTTGCAGACAAATTTCAAAAGCCATGCGCGCTCTTGTTCGTATTTGTGTTCAGCAGGGTGTTTTCGAGTGATTGGCAAACTGGAACGAAATTCTCCTGCGTCCTTAGCTGTTTCTCACCCTCTTTAAACCAGCCTTCTCCAGATGAGTTGGAACCACAACTCCTATAATGCCCCAAATGGGAGTTGTGATTCCAACATCTGGAGGAAACAAAGTTGGGGAAAGCTGCTCTAAATCCCCCCACAAATAAAAGCCTGGCAGAGATTGCTGGACATTCTTCTTGCGAGAGGTCCAGGGACATTATCCATGACAATGAGCCCACAAGCCAGGCAAGTGGTTGCAGCCTCATGGATAGCTCCAGGTGAGACACTTGTGCGCCTGATGGATGGAGGTAACCTGAGTCCTCTTGAGCCTCCCGTCCACCTCCCTTTGTTGGAGAACTGCAGAACCTTCAAGGGCCAACCTTCTGGCCAGGAGAAGAGCGCTTCTCCGTTGCTCCGCTGCATCTCGCCTGACATGAACCCTACATCAGGTAGTGTGGGGCACGCCCAGTTTCATGAGCCAGAAGAAGACGTTAGCTCTGGTTCTACAGGCCCTGGTAGTGTGGGATCCAGTGGAAACAAGCTCCTGCCAACCGACCTCAGGTTCTCATCACCAGCCTCCAGCTCAGAGCCAGGGACCTGGTTCATCTCCTCAGCCAGCAGCCCTGAAACCTCTGCCTTGGCTGTGTTATGTCCCTCTTGCCCTTCACTTTATTTGAAGGCAATAAAGAGGTCTGCCATGGAATCCACAAAGCTTTATCCAGGCAATAAACATCTTCTCCCAGCTGAAGGGAGTCTAAAAGTTCTAGGGGACTTGTCCTCTAGACAAGATTATACAAAGTAAGCAAACCAGTTGTTCTTTCAAGGAAAGGGAAAGCTTGTTCCTTTCAGTACGCCTTAACTTCAGGGAGACTGGTTCTGACTAAGCCGTTTGAGCAATCACCCAGGCCGACCTCCTCTGCCCTTCCTTTGTCTCAGTCCACCTTTCTCTCCTACGGAATCTTGCATCTACGAGGCTTCCCACGCCCTCCTCCTCGGAAGAAGCCTGATTCTCAGCTTGCGGGTTATTTTACACCATCAGAGATCAGAGCTGGCGAAAGTTCATTCGCAGCTGGGGAAGAGGCCAAGGGAACCCACTCCTGGTACAGGCTGGGATGTCTCTTGCGCCATCTCTTCAGCCTCAGAATCCGACTCTGAATTATTGTCTGACAGTCCTCCTTCCTGCCCAAGGGGAGCAGGTTTAGACACAACAGGCTGGCTGACATTTTTCCACTGGCTCCGGGGCCATGACAGTGAGCAGATCGGTGGGTTTCTGGATGCCTTCTACTGGGTGATTGTCCAAAGACACCAGCCTCTGAGGGACATTCGATGGGGTTGTCAGCATTCCTAGGTGTTTCTGAGGGGCTACGGTAAAGGGTCTCTGTCCAGCAATGACTTGTATCATTTGGCCTCTCTCTTCTTCCTTCTCCTAGGGAGCTGCTGGAGAGAAAGGAGACAAGGGCGAATCCGTAGGTTTGCACATTCTCTTCGTTAGCCTTGCATGAGAGCCCAACGGGGCACCTGCCAAGCTTGACTAATTTCCCTCCCCCCATTCGCCTTGGGATCCTTTTCAAGGTAGGGTGTGCGCATTGTGTCTCTGCAGGGACAGCCCGGCCCCCCTGGAGTTCCTGGGATGACCGTGAGTAATGCTTGTTATCCTGACTCCTCTGGGGAAATATTTCAGGAGGGGGAGAAAGAGGACTCTCATTCCCTGACAAAACCTGGCCAACAAAAGCAGGAATTGCCCCAGGAATTGCTCCAGTGAGGGTCTGGAAGCAGGGGGAGATCTGTGGGGACCCACACCGCTTCAGCAGAAGCAGAACACGGTGTCTGAGGAGGCAGGTAGGCAGGAGAGCGAGAGCTGGAGCTGAAAACTCCAGAAGCTACATGGCTCAGATTCCTACTTCAAGAACCTAAGAAGAGCCCTGATGCTGGATCAGACTGAAGGCCCATCTAGTTCAGCACTCTGTTCGCACCGTGTCCAGCCAGCTGTCGCCCAGGGACCACAAGCAGGATACGGTGCAACAGCACCCTCCCACCCATGTTCCCCAGCAAAACTGGTGTATATAGGCTTACTGCCTCAGATGCTGGAGGTAGCACATAGCCATCAGGTCTAGGAGCCACTGATAGCCTTCTCCTCCAGGGATTTAAAGCCGTCCAAATTGGCGGCCATCACCACACCTTGTGGTAGCAGATTCCGTAGTTTAACAATGCGCTGTCAATCAGCCCATCAATCAGCTTCATGCGATGACCCACTGGGTTCTAGTATTCGCAGTAAGGCGAGGTTGCTGCCCAGTAGATCAGGGACCAGGATGTCGAAGATGCCAGGGCAGCTGTCCAGCCGAGCCTGATAAGATGTTGCAGCGGCAATGGCTAAGTCACAACCGAGCAGCACTAGAACTGCCCCTGCTGTCCCACCTGTTCCTGGGGTGTCAGGTGGGCCCTGATCCATAGCCTACCTTGAATCGGTCTCCTTCCTCCCAAGTAGAGTTCTGGGATGAGAGGTCTCCTGGTGCGTGATAGGCACATTACATGGAGTTCTCTGCTTTTCCTTGAGCATGCTGCTGTCTCTGCCCCTGAGGTCTGGGAAATGATCTCTGAGGGTCTAGATCAAGGGGGGAGCAGGATCAGTTGGAGCACATTGGGTCCCAGGAAGCTGCTGTCTCTCCTAGCAAGGCATCTTCCCTGCTAAGGCGGTGATCTCGGGAGGTGTCAAGAGTGTAGAGGGTGTCCTGCAGACAATTTCTGGCTTTCCCTGTGGTGCTTTAGCCTCGAGTTAGGGCAAAAGGAAAGGAAGCATGTCGAGGTTGCCTAGCAACCATAGCAAGTACTCCCTGACGCTTCTAAGTGAACCAGAAGTGCTTGGAGAAAAACCGCCAACGCTCCAGGGCAACGTCAGCAAGGGCCGGCTTCTCCCCTCCCTCGTGTGTTTATGCCTGTCCCTCTGAAAATTGTAGGTTTTCCCCCCGAAAACAGCATCGCCGTCAAAGGAGAGAAGGTACAGTTTCTTCCCCTCTTGAAGAATCGGTGACTTACCCAAATGCTTCGCATGGCTTTCTGGAAGAGCTGGCTGGCCCATGTAGATACCTTTTCTGCATTCTACGTCGGCATGAACTGGGTTGGCCAACTCCACCTAAAGCGTGCAGGGCCGCAGGCGTCCCCCGCTGACTCTCAGTGCCACTAACGCCCCTTGCTCTAATGCTCCCCCCCCCAAAAAGCCAGCTGTTTACCATTACGAAGTGATAGATTAAATTTAGCTGGTTCTCAAGCTAAATTTGACCTAATTATCTCTCCATAGCAGTGAATGGGCAAGGTGGGTCTGTTTGCAAGCATCAGCAACGTCCCATAGAATTCCAAGGGGAGGTGGAGATTGAGGGAGTACAGCCCATGGGGGGGGGTCTGGGAGGAGATAATGACCCCCCAGCTCCTCCCCCAAGTTGCCCACCCCTGACCTAGAGACCGATAACTGCAAAGGAGACCTTATTGATCCTTCCTTTCCTTTTTGCCATTGGATCCCTTTGATCGCAAGGAGTGGGTGACAAAACCGTAGCACCTGGTGGGAATCCTCAAGGCACCCATTAAGGAGCCGAGCCTGGGATGTTTGTGACCCTCCAGGTGACTCTAAAGCTTCGCGTACGAGATGTCCAGCCACCAAGAAGACACGTCCGTGGCTTGGGTGCCCTTCATTCCACCGGAATCTGTAGAGGCAGACACCAGATTTCTGTGAAATGAAGCCCACCAGGCATGGAATCCCTCTTCTTCCCTCTGAGTCTCCTTCTCAGGAGAGCCCAAAGAGCCACGGCCTCATGGCACACACACCCCATCGGGCCACGCCGTGGTTGCTGTGGGAGATGAGACAGTTGAGAGAACTCAGTGTCCAGGCAGTGGTTGTCCTGTCCTGCTGGCGAGGTGTGGAACAGGTCCCAAATCTAAGCAAGCAACCTTCCCGCCCCCAATGACAACAAAATGGCACATCTCTTTGCATGTAGAAACCAGTGTAACCTATTAATTAAAAACATACAACTCCGATGTCAGGGGGTGACTCACATTTGGGGTTGTTTGGCAGGAGCTTCCCAGGCCTAGGAGCTGATCTGTTTCAGTCTAGGGGAGATTCTGCTGGTTTGCTTTACATAAGATGAACCCTGGTGGGCCAGGCCCAAAGCCCAGCTGGTCCAACATCCTGTTTCCTGCTGTGGGCAACCAGATGCCTCTGTGAAGCCCCAAAGCAGGACGTGAGGGCAATAGCCCTGTCCCCACAACATCTAGAGGGATGTTGCCTCCGATCTAGACCTCCTGACTAGTAGCCATTGAAAGCCTTATCCTTCATCAACTTGTATAATACCTCTTTAAACCCATCTGAGTTGGTTGCCATCTTGAGGTAATAATAATAATAATAATAAGGAAGAAGAAGAAAAGAGAGACAAATATACACCACTGGCCATGGAAGTGAAAGAACTATGGCATCAGGAAATGGTCACAATTATTCCATTAGTCACCTCAGTCACCGGCATCACATCAAAAACCTATACAGAAAACCTTCAGAAACTGGGCCTACCAGAATACATCCACACCAACCTCCAGAAAGCAGCCATACTTAAAACATGCTCAATTGCCAGGAAATTCCTGAATCTGTAAAAGACAGCAGGACTTGGCAAAGCCCGTCATGTCCATCTAGAAAAACCGCCATGAGCGAGAAAGAGATGAAAATAATGATGATAATAATAATAATAATAATAATAATAATAATAATAATATAAATATATTTATTTATTTATTTATTTCTTACCCACCTCTACCTCTGGATCGAGGCGGGGAACAACATTCAGTACAAATAATATAAAATACATAAAACTGATTAAAAAAACATATAAAATGAATACATTATTAAAATAACAATAAAACGCTTACAATTCAACTGGGTAATAATAATAATAATAATAATAATAATAATAATAATAATATGTTTATTTATAACCCGCCTCTCCCTCTGGATTGAGGCAGGGAACAACAATAAATATAAACACATGAACCACAAAATAGATAAAATATTTAAACAAATAAAAACTAATACATCATTAAAAACATCTTAGGTAGGCCTGCCAGAAGAGATCGGTCTTCATGGCTTTCTTAAAGGTAATGAATTCCCCTGTATGAAGAAGCCCTTCTTTTTGTCTTTCCTGTACCTGTCCCACCTTTCAGCTTCATGGGATGACCCCACTGTGTTCCAGTAGTAGAGAGATGGGGGGGGGGATTTCTTTTCTTATCCTGGGAGACCATGGGAGACTTTGTTATTTCCCTCCAAGCCCAAAAATCACCTCCATTGCTCCTCCCATGGATCCCGGCAGCACACTGGCTCCATAAAAGTCTCCGGGTTCAGAGGCTTCTGTCTAACCAATAGGATTGAACCTCTATTCACTTTCTACACCCCATGCATCATTTTATTCACCTCTGTCATGTCCCCCCTTACAATTTTCCCTAAACTATAAGGCTCCAAGTATTCTAACCTTTCATTGATTGATTGATTGATTGATTTCATTACATTTTTATACTGCCCAATAGCCGAGGCTCTCCGAGCAGATGAAAGGCGTATAAGAAATGTTTTAGATAAATTAAATTAGTAAATAAAACCATAAAATGCAGCAAATCAAAGCATACTATAATGTTTTTAAAATTTAAAAAGTACCAAGTAATAAAAAATAAATAAAAATAAACCCAGCAACGGTTACAGCCCAGGTAAAGCCTGTGTAAAAAGATGTGTTTTCAGGAGGCATTTAAAGGATGTTATACAGGGATGGGTGTGTATGATCTAAGCCAATAATAATAATAATAATAAATTTATTTCTTACCCACCTCTCCCTCTGGATTGAGGCGGGGAACAACATTAAATACAGTATAAAATGCATAAAACTGATTAAAAACATATAACACTAATACCTTATTAAAATAATAGTCAAACATCTTAAAATTCAACTGGGTAGGCCTGCCGGAAGAGATCACTCTTTATGGCTTTCTTAAAGTCAGAGAGACTGTTAAGTTGATGAATCTCTTCCGGCAGCAGCCATTCCGCAGTCTTGCAAGCGGCAGAAGAGAAGGTCCTCTGGGTAACGGTTGTCAGCCTAGTTTTGGCTGACTGGAGTAAATTCTTCCCAGAGGACCTGAGTGTGCGGGGCGGATTGTATGGGGGAAGGCGATCCCGCAGGTAACCTGGACCCAAACCATGTAAGGCTTTAAGGGCAATATCCAACACTTTATATTTAGCCTGGAAACTAATTGGGAGCCAGTGAAGTGATTTTAAAACTGGTGTAATATGGCCACTCCTAGGCGTCCTGGTGATTAACTTGGCTGCCATATTGTGAACTAGTTGAAGTTTCCGGACTAGGCACAAAGGTAGCCCTATGTACAGCATATTGCAGAAGTCGAGCCTCGAAGTTACCAGCGCGTGCTTTAGGTCTTCCAACTCTAGGAAGGGGCGTATCAGCCGAAGCTGATAGGAGGGCATCACCTCCCTCGCGTTAACGGCCCCACCTTCCGTTCCAGTGTCTGTCTTTAAACTGATGGATGCATTTACATACCGGTTCTTGTTTTTCCTTCAAAGGGAGATCCTGGTCCACCTGGCAAAGGGATGGATATCAAGGTAAATCAAGAAAAACGTTGATCATCATGATGAGGCACATTCATTTGTTCTCCGACGGGGTAGCCATGCCATGAAGCAGCATGAAGCAGTCCAGTGGGGGCTGGTGGCAGATTCCAAAGTGGGGGTGGGGGTTAGCTTTTTCTTTCTCAAGTGTGTATAATTCTTTTAAAAGAGTAGTAGGTGTTCATGCGCTGCGCATGAAGATGCACCTGTGCCATTTTGAATTTTTGCTTTGGGCATGAAAATATCAAAGGCCAACACTGTGCCCAGGAATGTATGAATTACAGCCCAAGGCTGCATTTGCATGTAACGCTAAGCCATGGTTTGTTCCTTTAGCCATGAATGGTCTTGCAGACGAGCAAACAAACTGTGGCTTGTTTTGCCCATATGGGGTTTGTTTCTCTCCCACCCATTTTGCTTGACTTCAGGGAGGTTTTGTTTTCACGCTTCTCTTGCCTGGCACTTTTTGTTTCAGGGCAGTCACACAAGACAGGGATAAGCTTCAGTTCTGGGACCAGACATCACGACATGCCATGGTTTAAACCAGCCAGACTTCATAAGCCAACATGTTTCTATTTGTGATTTGTAGCCGGTTAACAATTATTGTGAGCTGCCCAGAGATCTTCAGGCAGTATAGCAATATAACAAACAAACAAATAAACAAACAAACCATGGTTCATTTGTGGAGATGTGTTCAGGAGCAACAAGAAGCCACATTCCAACAAACCACAACATGGCTTAGCATTATGTACGAACCAGCCCTATATTTGCATTTTTCTCCCTTTCATCTTTGGGCCCTGGCTATTATGAAAAGCTGTTCTATTATGAACATGTATACTGGTATGCATAGCCAAGTTCCAAATCCACATGCATTTGCTGGTGCAACTCTGGTGCAATGCAGAGGAGCTTAGTTGCTGCGTGTGTGTGCGCACACACACATATGTATGTGTGTTAATTTGCACCATCCTCACCAGCTTTTAAGAAGGCCTTAAAAATGTTTTATTTTAATATGGGCTTCTCTTGCTGCTGTTGCCCTTGCTGCCTTAATACTAGTTTTTAATGTTAGCTTTTATTGTTTTAATTGATATTTTACTTTTATGTTTTTATTGCTTTTAATATGTATACCGTTCTTTATATACGGTTGCTTTTATATGTGGTTGTAAGCTGCCTTGGGAGAGCCTTGGGAGAGCTTCTGCCCTGAACGGCGGCTAAGAGATGTTTTAAGTAAATAATAAATAATATTTTTTTTCATACTCCTGAAGATTTGATACTTTAGCATCAAACTGGAGGTGCAGCAGGAGCCTTTAAAGCCAGGCACTCCATTGCACATGCTTTGGGGGATGAGGATGCTACTAGGGGTGTGCATCGGATTGGGTCCGATCCACGATCTGGACCCGATCTGGGGGAAATCGGATACAATTATCCGATTTCTGATCCCCACATCTGGATCGTCTGATCTGATCTGAACCGGTCCGGAAGGACCCGATCTGGTTTGGATAAGATCGGAGGATTGGACCCCCTCCCACCCCTCATGCTTCTTACCTGCCGGGGCCGTCTGCTGCCATTGGCAGCGGACAGCCCCAGCAGGTAAGGAGTGCGAGGGAGGGGGAGGGGGCTTACCTGCCGGGGTGCCTGCTGCTTTCCGCTGCCGCCCGCTGGTCGAATCTACTGAGAAACAGGCTTCGCGGCCTGGTTCTCAGTAGAGCGCCAGGTGACAATGTCATCACCTGGCACTCTACTGGGAATTAGGCTGTGAAGCCTGTTTCTCAGTAGATTGGACCAGCGGACAGCAGCAGATGGCAGCGGGCGCCCCGGCAGGTAAGGAGTGCGAGTGGGGAGGGGAGGGGCAGGGAGGGAGGAGTTAGGTCCCCACTCACCTGCCCCCATGTTTTTGCCATAGGTTTGCATTGGGAGAAAGCTTTCTTTCCCCCAATGTAAGCCTATGGCGAAAACAGCTAAAATGGTGTCCGATCCAAAAATCGGGCGTCCGATTTTCAGATCGCAATCGGGTCCGAACCGAACCGGGAAGCCTCCGATCTGATCCGATCCGAGGCCTCGGTTCCGATCCTGGTTCCAATCCAATCCGGGGGGGCATGCACATCCCTAGATGCTACACAACCTGTACCTGTGGTTTGCCCCGGGAGTGGGATAACTGCTCCGTGGATGCTTCCAATGCCCGAATAACACCTTGTTTGAACAAGCTCCTTAGATTACCACCCCACAATTTAAGCGTATTGTTTCTATCTTGTCCTAGTAAATAAATAAATAAATAGTACTGGACAGGATTAACAGCGGTATTAATTACCTTTGCTGTCATTTGTTCCAAATATAGGGTCTGGAAATGCTTTTTGAAGCTTATGGTATCAAGGTAGGTGACAGTTCTGCCCAGGAGTTATGTCCTTGGAATTAAACTTTGGGAACTGTGAATCTTGACTCACTGGGGGGTGAGGAGCACAGGTCTTTTCTGGCCAGATGTGCACTTAAAAGCAGACCCACAAAGCCCTGCGTTTCTGCTGAGTGGTAGATTTACTCTATCCATGCACACAGTGGCCGTTTCTACACCGGCTTTTTCCCCCAGGGTCATCCCTGGGTGTTCCTTGTGCATCCAAATGACATACAGGGACTCCCAGGGGCAGGTGGGGATGGGGACTTGTTTTCCCAGGGGTAAAGAAACCCTGGGAAAACATGATTTTTTGAGCGGTCTTGGGACCATCTTGAGACTGCAGGAGGTGTGGGCGCCCATCCTGCCTGGTAGGGGGGAAGTAAGTCCACCATCCCCAGGATGGTGGGGGGGGCACACAGGGGGGTTCCTTACCTCCTTTGCCATGCTCTGCTCTTTTAAGTTTTTTTTAAAAATGGCGCCCACGAGGAGTGCAACTTCCTGGGATGTCACACTTCCGCTGTGGACGCCCTGGGACGACTCCAGAAGCAGGTACGTCTGGGATCGTCCCCCCTCCATCCCTCTATACCCGTCAGTGTAGAAAGGCGCAATGAAACAGTTGTGACGTTGCAATCGTTTCCACGCATGTAAGCGTTTCACCAAAAGGCTACAGAGGTTTTCGAGAGGTAATTGGCAGCAGCAAACGGCGATCTGGGTTGTGCAGATTGGTTTGGGAAGGAGTTAATTGAGAGAAGAGGGTTGAGGGAGATAATTTTTTATTTGGAGTAAGGTTGGGCGGTGTGTTTGTAGCCCACCAGCGGCAGGGATCCCCTAGCAGGGATCCCACCACCACAATTCAGGGGGGCCTTCCAAAAAGCGGGTGTTTTGTTTTGTTTTTTTGCTAAGAAAACAGCATCTGGAACTACAGCAGAGCACCAGAAGAGTCCAAATTACCTTGCAAACTAGTTAATTTTTACCCCTTTGATGCTCCATAGTAGTCCCTGATTACAATTTGGTTTTATTTTTTATTTTCTCCCCTGCTTTTGGGACCTGCAGAGGGATGCTGCCCATGGGGTGGGGAGAAGCTGGGGGTTAAAATGGTCCCAGGCCTCCCAAAATTGGCCACTCCTGATTTAGAGCCAGCGATGGACATGACATTTTACAGGGTACCATAAGCAAAAGCAGATCCCTGCCCCAAGGAGATTAGAGTCTTCATTCCAAAGTTGTGGGGAGGCAGCAACAGAGGGGGAAGCAAGGGTAATGACCACCAATATGAGCAAAACTGAGTTCTGGGAGGGGGTAATTCTGAACGTTTTAAGCAGGTCAGGGGAAAGCTGACTGTGTTGTAGAAAAAGCTTTTTCCAATTGGCTAGCACCTGTGACGTCAGCGACATTCTTTCCTGCTCCTCCATCAGTATACACAGGAGTTTTGCAAGGGGTGTTTGCAAGCATATAGTTGACATCTTTATCCCAATGGTCCAGATTCTCAAATACTGTAAAATATATTTAAAAAACAAAGGATGGTCAGTCCACCAAAAGCCCAAGAGGTAGGGCAAAAACAGAGGAGATCCAGAATTTTACCTTATTATTCAAGCAGGGCTCATTCATTAATCTTCACTATTGGCTCATTGATTTATTTTTTACTTGCAGCTGGCTCTGCTGAAGGAACTGACTGATCTTCTCCTGCAGGATGGGGTGGAAATGGTGAGCCAGCAAATAGCTAGTGCCAGGAAGGGAAAGGGGAAGACATCCAAGAAGAAGCATGGGGCCAAACAAGCCATGGGCCAAATGGTGGGTACTGCTGCAAAACCTGGTCCCATAGAATCATAGAATTGTAGAGTTGGAAGGGGCCTATAAGGCCATCGAGTCCAACCCCCTGCTCAATGCAGGAATCCACCTTAAAGCATCCCTGATAGATGGCTGTCCAGCTGCCTCTTGAAGGCCTCTAGTGTGGGAGAGCCCACCACCTCCCTAGGTCATTGGTTCCATTGTTGTACTGCTCTAGCCATCAGGAAATTTTTCCTGATACCCATCTGGAATCTGACTTCCAGTCACTTGAGCTCATTATTCCGCAGTCTGCACTCTTGGATGATCGAGAAGAGATCCTGGCCCTCCTCTGTGTGACGACCTTTCAAGTCCTGGAAGAGTGCTCTCATGTCTCCCCTTAGTCTTCTCTTCCCCAGGCTAAACCTGCCCAGTTCTTCCAGCTTCCCCTCATAGAGCTTCCGTGGCCTGTGTCTGACGTGTCTCTACTTGGTCTGTGAGGATGGGGCCCAGGCTGGTAGCTTCTGTTTCTGTGGAATGATGAATCAGCTCTGGGTTTCAGTCAGAAACTGCCAGAACTCTAAAGATGCCATCCAGGGTGCTCAGCCCTGTCCTCAAATGGGTTAAGCACCTTGGATGGTTCCTTTAGAGTCTAAAACAAAATCGCAGCCCCACCAAAATCAGAGCAACCAGCCTCCACTGAATTTAGGGTGGGGTGTCGAACTTCTTTGATTCCAAAGGTTGAATTCCATTTTGGAAAAGCTCTTGGGGACCACGTTCCATGGTGGGTGCAGTGGGTTCAAAATGGGTGCACCCCCAAATGCCACTTCTTTTAGCTTCAAGCCCTGACCACCAGCAACCCAGCCTTATGTCAAGGTTCCTCCTATGACCTGGATTCCCTGAGCAACTCCTGAAGGATCTATGCCTTCCTTCTTTTTACCCCTTCCCAGTAACGTGGGCTGAGTGACACTCCAGACCCCTTGTGGCTTTACACAACTAATGAATCAAAACAACCCAATTACAATAAAGGTATTTGGTCAATAGAGTTGAAGAATGCAAAAGACATTAAAAGGAAACGAGAGTTGCAAAAACACAAGTTCTTTTACGCTAAGCTGCTTCTTTCTGCTCCTTCCTTGTGGTCTTGTCTTTCTCTGGCTCTGGCTCTGGCTCTGGCCCTTTCTACACCCGAGGGGTGTAGAGGGCCGGAGGGGCGGCGAACCCGGAAGTAGCCACTTCTGGGTTTGTCGCCCCAATGCACATAAAAAATGTAACCACCTGGGCTGCTCCCAGGCCGTTGCACCATTGCGGTGACCATTTTTTCCTTCCCCTACCCGGGAAGAGTGCAGGAGTGCTCTTCCGCAAAAAGTCAGTTAAAAGAAAAAGCCAACGTGCACGATCAGCCCCCCACGCCCCTCCCTGCCCTTCGGGGGGGTGACAAAACTGGTGCCACCCCCTCCCCTGATGCGTGTCCATTTTGCAGCCACGCTTACTTGCGAGTAAGCACAGCTGCACTTGGGATGGGCAGGCACATATTCTGTGGTCCCAGGAAGTTCCTGGGACTGCGGAAGATTCGAGATTTTTCTAGTTTCTCTTAACCCAGGAAAATCCCATGCCCACCCCACCTCAGGATTCCCTGTGCGTCATCTGGACTCACAGGGAGCAGCCGGGGGCCATCCCAGGCAAAAGGTCTGGCGTAGAAAGGGCCTCCCTCACTGTTTAATACCCTCTTTTGCCCAAAAAACTGAAAGTCAAGTTCCTACTTTGAGGCAGTGAAACTTAACTGGAGAAATGAAAGTGAACCAGGGAATGAACCTTAACTGGAGAAATGAAAGTCCTCCTCTCAGGGATACATCTCCGAACAGAAAACTCCATGCCTCTAAGGCCTGCCATTATTACCTTGCCTCAGTAGGCCTCAAACCTTCACACCTTAGAAGAGGCATTTCAGCCTTTCAGAATTGGTGGAGATGTGGCACGAAAGCCAGGAAACCACCAGAAAACCAGTGGTCAGGGGAACGGGGTGTAGCCATTTGAGAACCTCCTAGGACCAGATTGGGAGTCCGAGATTGCTTAGTAACCTCTGACATTTGTGTATGTGCCGTGCCTAGGGTTCATTGACGTACGAAGTTCCTGGTGAGCTTCTAGCCGGCACCACAGAAGACACCAAAGAAGATCCGAGCATAGATTTGGAATACCCCATTCCAGGAGTGGAGGAATCTTTCTTGTCTCCTTCAACTTTCTCACCTACCACCCTGGCTCAGGTAATTAAATGAAAAAAGTATCTGCAGATCAGTGCTGAGCTGCAACAGGGAGGGTGCACTGCTCATTTTTTTTTTCTTTTGCGAATGAGGCCCCCCCCCCTCCTTTCCACAATTTTTGACAACCCTTGGTGGAAGAGCAAGAAACTGTTCACCAAAAGGCTGGGGGTGAGAGAAAAACAGGGGACATGAGAACATAAGAAGAGCCCTGCTCCGGGGGTCCATCAAGTCCCGCCTTCTATCCGCACAGTGGCCAACCAGTTGCCCGCTCCGGGGGTCCATCAAGTCCCGCCTTCTATCCGCACAGTGGCCAACCAGTTGCCCGCTCCGGGGGTCCATCAAGTCCCGCCTTCTGTCCGCACGGTGACCAACCAGTTGCCCTCTCCGGGGGTCCATCAAGTCCCGCCTTTTGTTTGGCCAACCTGTTGCCCACAGGGACCCACAAGCAGGACATGAGCTGTTGTGTGAGTTCCAAATTGAACTCGTAGACTTGTATCTAGCTGCCCTCCCATAATGATTAGACCCGGGGTAAGAATTCCAAACTTGAGTTTATTAGTCCCTCTGCAGAGTGAGGCTTATCTGACCCAAAAGCAGACAAAAAGCCCCGACCCTCCATTGATCAGGGTTCTTATACAGAATTCAAAAAGAGACACATCACAAATCCCTACTCCTATGCAAACGTAATCCAGTTCAATTCCCACACCCCTTGTCACATGACTGATACATCCAGAAATTACCATCTGTCCCTGGCGACTCATCATGTAGACTAGTTTTTTCCCCCCTTTTCCGCCTGGAAAGGAAAGAACCAGTTCAGCAACTTGCACGAGAGCGCTATTCGAGTGCTGCTAGGCAGAGCCACTGTTTCTCAGGAACAAAAGGGTTCCTTTAAGTACTGTCATTCATTGCCAGCGCCAGAGCCATAGAAAAGAAAGGGAGGAGGGGGGGGAGAAGTAAGTTCAGCTAAAGTTGTTTGCCTGCAAATATCCCCTATTCCCATCGAAAGGAACCAGAGATCAGAGCAGCAGTTTTTATATTTTCAACTCCAGCTTTTCCCTCAGAACAGCTTCAGATAATATTACTTGTCACAGAGTGCGGCTGGGGCTTACACTCCGACACACTGGGAAGTGCATCCCCAATGCTCATCCCATTGCAAGGAACTCAGGGCAGAGGAACGGCGTTCACAGTCAAAACGCACGTCTGAACATGGGCGTCCTCCCCCGTCCAGGTGTTGCTTCTGGTGGGATATGCGGTTTCCGCTTTCCGGTGCTTTGATGCACGTTGGAAGGTGGAACTTCTTCCTCTGCAGTACGTTACTCTGCATGCGATATGCAATGGGATGCACATCCCAATGTGTGTGAGTGTCGGCCTAGTTGCCTCAGCTGAGGCAGTAGGCCTATGTACACCAGTTGCTGGGGAACATGGGTGGGAAGTTGCTGTTGAACTCATACCCTACTT
Organism: Anniella stebbinsi; assembly: GCA_029215795.1. Lineage (NCBI taxonomy): Eukaryota > Metazoa > Chordata > Lepidosauria > Squamata > Anniellidae > Anniella > Anniella stebbinsi. The sequence continues at coordinate 4,957,054 of JARDYH010000003.1, read as the reverse complement.
GAGGGCTCCTAGTGGGCATCTAGTTGGCCTCTGTGTGAACAGAATGCTGGACTAGTTGGAACCTTGGTGTGATCCAACATGGTTCTTCTTATGCTCTTCTGTTTCGCCCACCACCATTGGCAGAATAGGTAGGGTGGCCATATGACAGGAAATACACGGATTGGTCAGGATTTTTTGTAACAAATACAAGAAGCGGGGGGGGGGGATTATGAAATTTGACAAACAATCTGGATTTTTCCCATCCTCCCCAGCCAAAGGGCAACTCTACTTTAATGAGAATAAACAAAAACGCTTACAGCTCCACCATTTTTAAAGATAAAGAGATAAAACTTGGCCCACGATAGCTTTAAGGAAGGGCTTTAGCTGTGCCAAATTTGAAGCAGATCTGTTCATCCGTTGATTTTTAGGATTTTTTTAAAAAATGTCTGAGGTTTTAAATTATATATATATATATATATATATATATAGTCATTTTAAAAGGTAAAGAAATGAAATTTGGCACCATTATAGTTCTCAGATAGAGATTTAACTTTGCCAAGTTTGAAGCAAATCTGTTCATCCACTGATTTTTAGGGATTTTTTAAAGTTTGTGGTTTTGAGATAGATAGGTAGATAGATAAATAGATAGATATCGTCATTTTTAAAGATAAAGAAATGAATCCTGGCACTGTGATAGATCTCAGGTAGGGCTTTATCCTTGCCACATTTGAAGCAGTTCTGTGTATCCATTGATTTTTAGGAATTTTGTAAAGTTTGAGATTTTAAAATTATTTTTTTAAAAAAACACCGCTGGAGACATATCCTGTAAACTCAGGTTGTCAAACCTCCTCTTTAGGGTATTGCACCTTGAGAATTTTCAGCCCTTGGCATCAAGGGAATCTTGAGTTTTTAGCTAAGAAGTGCTGGGCAAGCAGGGCACCTTTCCTGTTGCAGATTTGGTGGGCAGTCGGGCACCTGGAGCTCAGCAGAGGTGAGGCATCCACAGATCAAAATGTGGGAAAGGTGAGGTCAGTCAAAGCAGCCCACAGGGCAAAACGGAACAGGCCAGAGGCCTTTTTCTCAGAGTTCCACATCTTGGGCAGTGAAGGGTCAGCCCTAGAGAAAAACTCTCACGACCGACAGTGAGGTGTCAGTCATAGACTGACCATATGAAAAGGAGGACAGGGCTCATGTAACTTTAACAGCTGCAGAGAAAAGGGAATTTCAGCCGGCATTATTTGTATGCAATTAGTACCTGGTGAAATCACCTCTTCATCAAAGCAATTAAAGTTGCAGGCACTATACTAGAGTGACCAGATACAAAAGAAGGCAGGGCCCCTGCAGCTTTAACAGTTGTGATGAAGAGGGAATTTCACCAGGTACAAATTGCATACAAATGACACCGGCTGAAATTCCCTCTTCTCTACAACTGTTAAGGTTACATGAGCCCTGTCCTCCTTTTCATATGGTCAGCCTAGTCAGTCCAGAGAGAGGCTCTCATCTTTGCAGATGTCCTGTTCCTGCGGATGTTGGAACCTGGCATGTCGTTGCTTTGCTACCCCTTCCCTTCCGTTTCACTTTGTTCACTTGTGAGCTAGGCTCCGTCTGCACTGCTGGCATGCAATGCAGAAAGTTTGAAGTGCGTGGTTTCATTTGCAGTAGTGGTGCTGACCTGGGCCTCATCTACACCAAGCAGGATATTGCACTATGAAAGTGTCATGAAAGCAGTATACAAAGAAAAGGCAGGAGCCACACCAAGCAGGATATAGCAGTATGAACGCGGTATATGGCACGTGTCTTATGGGCCTCAACAGTTGTCAGTGTACTTCAATGCCGCCATAAAGCAGTGGTGTGGGTCCTGCCTTTTCTATACCACATTCATACCGCTTTCATAATGAAATATCCTGCTTGGTGTCGACGAGGGCCTGGTATAGCTGCAGGTCAAAATGCAACTTTGGAACACTGGGTGGCAAACCTTCTTGGAAGATGACTCAGCGGCCAGTTCCTTTGTTCTCTTGAGACTCACAAGCTGCATTTTAAGAACATAGGAGAAGCCATGTGGATCAGAACAAGGGTCCATCTAGTCCAGCACTCTGGTCACACAGTGGCCAACCAGCTGTTGAGCAGGAACCCACAAGCAGGACATGGTGGAGCAGCACCCTCCCACCCATGTTCCCCAGCAACAGGTGTACATAGACTTACTGCCTCGGATCCTGGAGGTAGCACATAGCTAGGGTGACCAGATTTTAAAAATCAAAATCCTGGTCCCCCCCGCCCCTCCCACCCAAAACAACCCCCCCACCAAGCCACCCCCCCCAAAAAAAACCAGCCTGGACCTACCGCCGGGTTCCTCCGCCACCCGCGCGGGGTCCTCCATCGCCGCCCGCGCAGCCGCACCGGGTCCTCCATCGCCGCCCGCGCGGAAGAGGCGGGAGAGGGCTGGATCCAGAAGTGACGTAACCGGCCCTCTCCCGTCTCTTCCGCGCGGCCTCTGGCCTTTCTGGGGCTCGTCGCGATGGCGACGAGTCCCGAGGAGCCCGGACGCCCGCACGGAAGAGGCGGGCATGGGCGTCCGGGCTCCTCCGCCGCCTTCGCCCCCGCTGCCGGGCTCGTAAGGCCAGAGGCAGCGCGGAAGAGGTGGGAGAGGGCCGGTTACGTCACTTCTGGATCCGGCCCTCTCCTGCCTCTTCCGCGCGGCCTCTGGCCTTACGAGCCTGGCAGCGGCGGCGAAGGCGGCGGAGGAGCCCGGGAAGTGGCCGCCCCAGCAGGTAAGTGCCCCCCTTCGTGCTTACCTGCTGGGGCAGCCGCTTCCCAGGCTCCTCCACCCCCGGGTCTACCGCCGCTCCTTGCTTGCTGCCACCGCCGCATGACCCCCCGCCACCCCGGTTTGCCCCCTCGCCCCCCGGTTGGGCCGGTTTGCCCCTGGATTCCCGGTTAGGACTGGGAAATCCCGAGCCACCTGGTCAGCCTACACATAGCCATCATGACTATTATTTATTTATTTATTTATAGCATTTTTATCCTGCCCTTCAGCCAGAAAGGCTCCTGAAGCAGCTTGCAATCAATCAGTTAAGAAGACAGTCCCTGCCCTCAGGCTTACACTCTAAAAAGACATGTCACACAAGGAAAAGGGGATGGGGAGGGAAGAGGGGGAAAACGGACAAGAAATTGAGGAGATTGTTCAGCAGGGCTGGTGGGAAGGCCCTGCTCCCTCCTCTCTTCTCCCAATGGAGGGGCAGGCCAACAGCTCCCTCTTCGTTCCCACAGGGTCATGGTGACAGTTAGCCCTGGGTGTGTGGGGGCCCAAGTGGAGCAGGCCCTGATGTTTTCTGCCTGCTCCTGTCTCCCTCGGTTCTTCTTCCCCACAGGGTCAAGATGACCATTAGCCCTGATAGCCTCCTTCTCCAGGAATTTATCCAACCCCCTTTTTAAGCCGTCCAATTTGGTGTCCATCACCACATCTTGTGGTAGCAAATTCCATAGTTCCACTACGCCCTGAATCTCCCACCCATCAGCTCCATGGGATGACCCCTTTGGGTTCTAGTATTATGAGAGAGGGAGGGAAAAGGTCTCCTTATCCACATTCTCCGCCCCATGCTTAATTTTGTACACGTTTTGTACAAACACAATTTTGTAATTTTCTTATTTCATTAGGCCACTGTGGAACAGATCTTTATGACAACGGTTATTAGCAATTCTGGCGACTCTGCAGGGTCAGAAGTGGCATCTAAGCACATAGGCCTCGGCGAGCCAGAAGGAACAAACGCGACGGGCAATACCGAAGGACGGAACGCAACTCAGCCTCAAAGGAGAACAGATGAGCACCCTTCATGGCGGCTGGGAGCGGCTGAAAATACCACGTTGGAGACCCAGGAAGGAATTTGGTCTCTGGAAGAGATGTCTCTAAGGAACGAGACAGACAGAGAGGTGAAAAAACCAACATTGCAATTCTTTTTTTTTTAACAATGTAACATGTTTTGTAAATATATATATATATATATATATATATATTTCAAAATTAAAATACATTGAAATCAAAAGGGAAAAAACACTCCCCATTCCCTCCCCATGCTTAGTCTATCACAGAGTTTTCCTTCAAACATCTTTCATTTTCATGTTCTTATCCAGGGCGGTATATTAAATTTCCATTTCATTTTGTAATCATCTGCTTTTCATGAGCCCTACAAATTCCTATGAGCTTCTACCAAAATCATTCTATTTGATTCCTCTTTCATATGGTCTATATATTTTTGCCAATCCATCCTGAAAGTCCTGAAAGTATCTCTTGTCTTTATTCCTCTACATATTCTTAATTTCTGGGTCAACTTTTCGTTTATTGCTATGTCCCAAATTTTCTTTTTCCACAAAGATACTGTCTAGGGTGACCAACTGTCAGGATTTCCCTGGATTTGTCCTGGTTTTTGTTCTATCCTGGGTGTCAGGGGGGATTTTCTGTAATTTTCTATAATGTCCTGGAAAGACAAGCTTTCCCTTTTAAGGCCACATTAACATGGTTGGAGGGAATGACGAGCTTTCTGGAGGTGGGTTATTTCCCTCCCACTGCTCCAATCAGGACCTTACAGGGGAAAGTATGTCATTCCTGGACATTATAGAAAAGGACCCGATTGGAGCAGTGGAGGGTGGGAATGACACACTTTCCCCTCCTCCGCTCCAATTGGGGCCTTTAAAGCAGTGGGAGTGAATGACATGCTTTCCAGAGGCCCCGGAAAGCCACTTTCCCACCCCCCACCCCACTGAGGGTCCTCTTTTTTGGTTTCCCAAATGTGGTCACCGTAATACTGTCAGCATCTGAGCCGTCTTCCAATTACTTGCTATTAATTGCCTTGCGGCTGTCAACAAAGAAACCAATTAATATTTTTTCTTCTTTTATCTCTCTGTTTTCTCTAACAAACATATTCAGTAAAGCTCGCTCTGGTCTATTGCAAATCTCTTGACCAGTAATTTTTTTTTATTTCTTGAAAAACCTCATCCCAAAATTTCCTGGCCTTTCCTACCTTCCCACCACATATGAATTTGAGTTCCATTGCTTCCACATCCTCTGCAACGCAAGGCTGATAGGCTCTTATTAATTTTCATTGCAATTCTAAACTTTCACGCCAAGAGTGTCTGTCTGTCTTTTTTTGCACTGCTGGTTTAGCAGCAACAAATGTAATAATTGGCTGCTATGGTGAAAAGTGGAACCCTCCACACCACTGGTTTGAGGGAAGGCCTCTAGCCATGAGCTTTGCATTCACCAGGCTTCAAGTTCAAAGCCTGCCCTCTCTAATTAAAACAGGACGGGGAAGCACAAGATGGCAAAAATCCCTGCCAGATCAGAGTAGACCAGCCTTCTCCAGCCTGGTGCTTTCATAGGGTGACTATATAAAAAGGAGGACAGGGCTCCTGTATCTTTAACAGTTGTATTGGAAAGGGAATTTCAGCAGGTGTCATTTATAGGCATGCAGCACCTGGTGAAAGAAATTCCCTCTTCATCACAACAGTTAAAGCTGCCCTCTTTTGTATCTGGTCACTCTAGGGGGCAGGGCTCCTGCAGCTTTAATGGTTGTGATGAAGAGGGCATTTCAACAGGTGCTGCATGCCTGCAAATGACCCCTGCTGAAATTCCTTTTTCTACACAACAGTTAAAGATACAGGAGCCCTGTCCTCCTTTTCATAGGGTCACCCTAAACTGTACCCTCTGTGTGGAACCATTGTAAGTTTGAGGCTGGAAGAGGTTGACCAGGAAACATGGTAAAGATATCTCCATTTGATTATAGATGCTAAAATATGTTATCCACATTTCAAAGCCCACGGAACTCATCCACGCTTTCCCTGACTAATGTGCGGATCAGAATAGAGTTAACTTTCCAATTTCACTCTTCTACAAACTTTGCAAAGTGGTTCCCAGATCAAAAAACATACGCAAATGCATATAGAAATGTGAGAGAGAAAATACATTTAGAATGAGTATCTAAATACATATTTAGATATGAATTTTCACGTGGTTTTAAAGTCGCAAAGTAATGGAGAAACCGGATGGATCAGAATTACAAATGAACACATGCAAAAGACAAGGACTGGAAATCAACTGAGCAAATGTCAACGATATAATAGGATATATGTTTGAACAGATAAATAGGTCTGTAAACTCTTTGCTCATCCATTGGAAAGGAAACTGAGATTTTCCCTTTAAGGGCTGTTTGCATACATACATACTTTTTTTTCATGGATGCGAAACTCATTTTTATTATTATTATTATCTCTCATTTCTCACTTGTGGTGGTTTTTCTAAAAAGATATGATGGCCTTTGCCAGGTCATGCTGTCTTTTACTGATTCAGGAATTACCTGAAAATTAAGCATGTTTTAAGTAGGGGTGTGCACGGACCCCCCGGATCGGATCGGGACCCGGATCGGGACCTCCAATTTTGTCCCGGACCGGTTCGGACAAAATCGGAGGCCCCCCGGACCGGATCGAGTCCGATCCCGACCCAAAAATCGTAATTTTTTGGATCGGCCGCCATTTTTTTCCCCATAGACTTGCATTGCAATGCAAGTCTATGAGGAAAAAATGGCGGCGGGTGGCTGAGGGGGGGCCTAACTCCCTCCCCCCCCCGGGGCCGTCCGCTGTGGACGGCCCCGGCAGGTAAGCCCCCTCCCCCGCGCTCCCTACCCCCCCTGGGGCCGCCCGCTTCCATCCGCTGGCGCCCGCGGGCGCCAGCGGATAGAAGCGGACGGCTCCGGGGGGGGGGGGTAAGCCCCCTTCCCCGCCACTGCTTACCTTCTCGGCCCGTCCGCTCCCGTCCGGCGCCAGCGCCTACTACTACCAGCAGGCTCCGCGGCCTGCTCTAGAGTAGCGCGCCGGTGATGACATCACCCGGCGCGCCACCCTAGAGCAGGCCGCGGAGCCTGCTGGTAGTAGTAGGCGCCGGCGCCGGGACGGGAGCCGCCGGGACGGGAAGGTAAGGGCCCCCCTCCCCCCTCCGCGCGCCCCCTCCTCCCCTCCACGCACCCCCTGCTTACCTTCCCGGCCCGGCAGCTCCCGTCCGGCGCCGGCGCCTACTACTACCAGCAGGCTCCGCGGCCTGCTCTAGAGTAGCGCGCCGGGTGATGACATCACCCGGCGCGCCACCCTAGAGCAGGCCGCGGAGCCTGCTGGTAGTAGTAGGCGCCGGCGCCGGGACGGGAGCCGCCGGGACGGGAAGGTAAGGGCCCCCCTCCCCCCTCCGCGCGCCCCCTCCTCCCCTCCACGCACCCCCTGCTTACCTTCCCGGCCCGGCAGCTCCCGTCCGGCGCTGGCGCCTACTACTACCAGCAGGCTCCGCGGCCTGCTCTAGAGTAGCGCGCCGGGTGATGACATCACCCGGCGCGCCACCCTAGAGCAGGCCGCGGAGCCTGCTGGTAGTAGTAGGCGCCGGCGCCGGGACGGGAGCCGCCGGGACGGGAAGGTAAGGGCCCCCCTCCCCCCTCCGCGTGCCCCCTCCTCCCCTCCATGCACCCCCTGCTTACCTTCCCAGCCCGGCGGCTCCCGGCCGGCGCCGGCGCCTACTACTACCAGCAGGCTCCGCGGCCTACTCTAGAGTAGCGCGCCGGGTGATGACATCACCCGGCGCGCCACCCTAGAGCAGGCCGCGGAGCCTGCTGGTAGTAGTAGGCGCCGGGACGGGAGCCGCCGGGACGGGAAGGTAAGGGCCCCCCTCCCCCCTCCGCGCGCCCCCTCCGCGCGCCCCCTCCTCCCCTCCACGCACCCCCTGCTTACCTTCTCGGCCCGTCCACTCCCGTCCGGGGCCGGCGGCTACCACCAGCAGGCTCCGCAGCCTGCTCTAGAGTAGCGTGCCGGGTGATGACATCACCCGGCGCGCCACCCTAGAGCAGGCCGCGGAGCCCGCTGGTAGTAGCTGCTAGTGCCGGACGGGAGCGGACGGGCCGAGAAGGTAAGCGCCCCCCTCCTCCCCCCCCCGCTGTCCACTTTCATCGGTGGGCGCCTGCTGGCGCCCGCCAATGGAAGCGGCGGTGGGCGCCAGTGGGCGCCCGCCGATCCGCCGATCCGCCGAACCGGTTCGGAGCCTTTTCGGACCGGTTCGGATTGGATCGGCCGATCCAGCTGCGGGATCGGAAATCGGATAATTTATCTGATTTCCCACTGGACCGGACTCGGATCGTGGATCGGGTCCGATCCAGTGCACATCCCTAGTTTTAAGTATGACTGCTTTCTGGATGTTGCTGTCCTCCTTTTTATATGGTCACCCTAGTCCCATACATATTAAACTATGTGGTTTGGGTCCAGGTTACTTGCGGGATCGCCTTCCCTCGTACAATCCGCCCCACACACTCAGGTCCTCTGGGAAGAATTTATTACAGTCAGCCAGAACTAGGCTGACATCCATTACCCAGAGGACCTTCTCTCCTGCCGCTCCCAGACTGTGGAATGGCCTGCCGGGAGAGATCCGCCAACTTAACAACCTTTTTGACTTTAAGAAAGCCATAAAGACTGATCTCTTCCGGCAGGCCTACCCAGATGAATTTTAGGATGTTTGATTGCTATTTTAAGAATGCATTCGTTTTATATGTTTTTCATCAGTTTTATGTATTTTATACTATTTTGTATTCAATGTTGTTCCCCACCTCGATCCAGAGGGAGAGGTGGCTAAGAAATAATATAATAATAATAATAATAATAATAATAATAATAATAATGTGTTTTCCAAATTGTATGTCATTTTGTGGTTGTAGATTGTTGTTTGTTTTGTATTTCTTAAAATTATTTCATGGTTTTAATTTTTGTGACATGCCCAGAGAGTTCTGGCTATAGGGTGGTATAAAAATGCAATCAATCAATCAATCAATAACTACAATTCCTAGCATCCTCAGCCAGCTTCCCCTTAATCATCCTTTCTCTAGTCAAAACATACCAAATCCTTCAGTTGTTTCCTCTCTGTGTTTCCCCTCCAGTCCCCTTATTAGGGTGGGCAATTCGTTGGCACTCTAGATGTTTTGGTCTACAGCTCCCATCATCCCTAGCTATTAGCTATGTCGGCTGGGATTAATGGGAGTTCTAGACCAAAACATCTGGAGATCCACAAGTTGCCCACCCTGCATTGCCTTCTCTCAATAAACCCTTTCCAATTTGTCAACACCTTTCTGACTAGCAATGGGACCACAACACTTCCAATGTGGTCTTGCCAGTGCTGTGTCAGGTGACATTATTTTTACTGAACATTTGAAATGCTGTTTTCGTTGGCGCAGTCCGAAACAGCATTGGCTGTATGTGCCGCAGTGTGACATGCTGGGCTGTCGTGTTCAGCTTAACATCCACTATGGCATCCAAAAAGAGATTATTCTGTTTCTTCAGTGGAAGCAGAGCTCCGTTCCCCTTGATCCTGAATCTCAGATCCGTTCTCAAGAGAACACATCCCATCCAATGACAGAGACCTTAACAAAGAGAAAGACAGATGAAGACACATTCAAAGTAAGCACCTACTTCCAAGGGTCTTCAAGACCAACAAAGCACATCTGTTTGGGGAAACAGCTCAACTTATTCTGAGCTAATCCAATTTTGAGTCTGGGAGAAGTTCTCTATCACTAGATCCTGCTGAATTTTACCCATCACCCACCACTGAAATCCCCTCCCCTGTAAAATCAGCAGTGGACTCCCTGTTTGCAATGTAGGCTGTGATGGCTCTAGAGTTTTATTTTGTTATTTATTTTATTTTAAACATTTCTTAGCCGCATTTCAGGGTGGACACTCTCTGGAACCTGCCTTTCACTGTTGGCCCATGGGTTATTACCTGTTGGTTATTACCTTTAAAGCCCTACATGGTTTGGATCCAGGTTACCTGCAGGATCACCTTCCCCTGTACAATCTGCCCTGCACACTCAGGTCCTCTGGGAAGAATTTACTCCAGTCAGCCAAAGCTAGGCTGACAATTATTACTCAGAGGACCTTCTCTTCTGCTGCTCCCTGACTGCGGAATGGCCTGCCAGTAGAGATTCATAAACTTAACAGACACACTGAATTTAAGAAAGCCATAAAGGCCAATCTCTCCCAGCAGGGCTACCAAGTTGAATGTTAATATGTTTGTCTGTTATTTCAATAATGTATTAGTTTTATATGTTCTTAATAAGGCTGTGACCAGATCCAGATCCCGAATCTGGATCGGATCCGCAATCCGGATCCGCTCCAGGTCCGTGCAGAGCCCTCCCTCCCGCTCTCCCCACTCCCTTCCTCCCCCCAATTGCCCTGCTTACCTGCAGCCTCCTCCGCATCGTCCCCCGTCGTCCTCCGGGTCATCCTGCCTCCTCAATGTCGGCCGGCCACTTTCCCACTTGCGCCGGGTGATGACGTCACCCGCTGCGACTGGCAAATGTGCCGCTCTAATTGGGAGGTATCGGATCGGGTGGTCCGAGCACAACCCTAGTGTTTAATCAGTTCTATGTATTTTATTGTATTTTGTATTCAATGTTGTTCCCCACCTCGATCCAGAGGGAGAGGCGGGTAAGACATAAATATGTTGTTGTTGCTATTATTATTATTATTATTATTATTATTATTATTATTATTATTATTGAAGTCAGGAAGACTTGGGCACATTGGTGCAACCTTACCTGACTGGTGCATGACAGAAAGACATTTGCACAGTCAGGCTGGCAGCAGAACGGATGCCACCCTTGGCCTTGCGTAGGATGCAGCTGGAACTGCATGAACACAATCCATTGGCATGCGCCAATGCATCTTCTCAGATCAGGTATTGGTAGGATTCTTCGGTGCCGCTTCTCTGTAGTCATTTCATTGCTTTTGTCTCTGTAGATGCCCACCAGTCCTGAGCTGGAGAAAAAGTACAACCCTTCGGAGCCTGCTTCCAAAGAACAGCCTCTGGAGCCTTTGAAGAAAAGGCGGGGGGAACGAAAAAAGGAGAAAGAAGCCAGCCGGGTAAGTAAGGGGAGGAAATCACAGGAAGGCGATTCCGGATTCCTCTTCTGTATTGCAGTTTCTGAGGATGGTATTCTGGAGTGGTAGCGAATAGCAATGAGCACATCTGGTCTACAAAACATTTGGCAACCGCAAAATCATTAAGCAAAACTAAACATTAAAAGAACAGAAGGCTCAAAACAAGTTGGAATGAAATGCACAAAACAGAAGGACACAATCCTCAGCATCAGGTGCCTATGAACAGGGGTTATACCAGGGCCAATATGCCTTGCCCAGCATTATCCTCTGTTTTTGTCCTGTTCAAGAACGACGCGAAAGGTCGCCGCTACTGTTAAAGTGGATCATCATTAGCAGCATAAATTAACCAGTCCCCCCCCCCAATAACGTTTAGCCAAAATCTGTTTCCCTGCAGTTTCCACTCCACTGGTTCCAGTCTTGCCCTCTGCCTGACCTTCTGCAGGACAACCTTTCAGATATTTGAAGGCCGCTATCATGTCTCCCCTTGATCTTCTATGCTCCAGGGCTAAACATACCCAGCACTTTCAACCAATTCTTCACAGGACTTGGTTTCCAGCCCCCTCAGGGTCCTGGTCACCCACCTCTTTAAATTACTTTCCCCTTCCTGTTGGCACTGGAAGACAATGGACTTGTTCGAAAGGAGAGCGTGCTGCAGCCTGGTTTCTGCTGTTAGTAACGGTCTCTTCTCCTTTCTACACCTATGGGTGTAGAGGGAGGGGGGACAATCCTGGATGTACCTGCTTTCAGGATCATCATCCTCTTTCTAAACCAGGAAGTGTGACGTCCCGGCTTCCTCCCAGGATATTGCACCATCGCGGCTGCCATTTTTTTTTAAAGGGCCGGAAGACTGCACTTGAACTGCATCGAAAAGGTCATTTTTTAAAACATCCCCCCCCCCAAATTGGGACCCACCACCTGCTCTGCCATCCTGGGGATGGCGGACTTGCTTCCCCCCTCCCCTGATGAGCACGGAGCCGCACCGTGCGGCTCTATGCCCGCTTCTGGTGCCTGCTTACTCACGAGTAAGTGGGCATCAGCCGGGATAGGGGCCCACACCACCCATGGTCTCAGGAAGTATTCCTGGGGAATCCCGTGCCCCTCCCCTCCCCTGGGAGTCCCTGTGTGTCATTTGCATGCACAGGGACGACCCAGGGATGATTCCACACAAAAAAAATGGCCGGTGTAGAAACAGCCTCTGCTTCTGCTATTTTGCTCATAAAATCCATGCAGCAATCAAAACATTTCCAACCAGACATGGATAGTATACTTTACATAAGAGGTGGGCAACTTCAAAAAGTTGACAGAGCTGCATTAGGCCTCTCTGAACCCTTTGGGGGGGGCACACCCCTCCCTCCTTGCTGCAGCCACAACTGGAAACAGCAGCTGTTCCATGACTAGTGAAGAAGGCAGCTCTGCTGGGAAACTAGGTGAACACTCTCCATGTTCCTTGATTCCCTGAAGACTCACTGGGAATCCAGTGACGAGGCAGCAGTGGGGACCATACCAATGAGGCGGTGGGAGGGGGCGGTGGGGCATATAACTCCCCTTGAAGAGCCACAGGTGGCCTCTGCAGGCAAGATGTTGCCCACCTCTACTTTACAGGAATGAAGCCAGCGTTTCCTCGGCTATCATTGCAGCTTCCACTAGAGGGCAGCCAACACATACACAGCATCCCAGATCCAGGCTGGATCGTCTTTTCTGGAAGGAGGATTGTAAGAATTACACGGGCTGTATTTTGTCAGTACTGCCCGGTAATTTGCGGTTTGCCGCGGGCGCTTTCAAGTGTCAAGTGAAACGGCGTGGACCATTTACAACTGGCATCTTTGGAGGTTGCCAGTTCGGGGTTGTTTTTCATGGTGAAGTTGGGACAAGGGGAGAAATTCAAAGATGGGGCCCATGGCTGGGACTCAGGTTGGTTTGGTTTTGTGCAGGATGCCATTGATCTGTGCCCAATGCACCCTGGGCGGGTGCAGACATAGCACTGATGTGGCGTCATCGCTGGGTTGTCTCATTCTACACCAGCCTTCCCCAATCAGGTGCCCTACAGCTGTGTTGGACTACAACGCCCATCATTCCCAGCCAGCGTGGCCATTGGAGAAGTCCGCTCTCCACCACTCACTCTGAAAAAATCTCTCTGCCGGTGGAAAACTAGCTGGTTCATTGTACGGACTGCTCATTAACGTTAAGAATTGGTACCTGGGTTTGCTTTTGCACCTCTGCCCTCCTCATCATTTTTTCCTTTCGTGTCATATTGTTTAAATCTTAAGCCTGTGTGGTAGCACTGTCTTACCTTTATGGGTCTTTATGAGCTCCTCGGCTGAAGAGCAGGATAGAAATGCTTTAAATTAATAACTAAATCCCCATGCCCTTGGGAGCTGTCCCAGGTCCTGATTTTGACAAGCTGCAAGTAGTTCTCTGTAACTTGTCCTGAGTGCTATCTGAGTGCCTAATCCGAGAGGAGGGGGTTTGCTAAACACATGCTCGCCTGCTTGATTATAAAGGGGGGGGCTACATTTATGGAGAGCAGAGGGGGAGCATAGGGGGGGAAATGAAACCTGCCCCTCCCATCTCTGGCCTCCCTGCCCTCTGATCAGGAGTCTGGAAACAAAGCCTTATGAGGAGAGAGACTGAAAAAACTGGTCATGTTTAGCCTAGAGAAGAGAAGATGGAGACATGATAGCACTCTTCAAATACTTGAAAGGTTGTCACACAGAGGAGGGCCAGGATCTCTTCTCGATAACCCAGAATGCAGGACACGGAATAATGGGCTCAAGTTACAGGAAGCCAGATTCTGGCTGGGCATCAGGAAAAACTCCCTGACTGTTAGAGCAATATGACAATGGAACCCATGACCTAGACAGGTCATGGGCTCTCCCACGCTAGAGGCCTTCAAGAGGCAGCTGGACAACCATCTGTCAGGGATGCTTTCAGGTGGATTCCTGCACTGAGCAAGGGGTTGGACTCAGTGGCCTTATAGGCCACTTCCAACTCTACTATTCTAGGATTCTATGAAAGATTGTCACACAGAGGAGGGCCAGGATCTCTTCTCGATCATCCCAGAGTGCAGGATGTGGAATTATGGGCTCAATTCAATTTCAATTCAATTTATTTATTGCGGCCGAGCGGCCAGAAAAAATTATGGGCTCAAGTGACAGGAAGCCAGATTCCAGCTGGACATCAGGAAAAACTTCCTGACTGTTAGAGCAGTACAACAATGGAACCAATGACCTAGGGAGGTCATGGGCTCTCCCACACCAGAGGCCTTCAAGAGACAGCTGGACAGCCATCAGTCAGGGATGCTTTGAGGTGGATTCCTGCATTGAGCAGGGGGTTGGACTCAATGACCTTAGAGGCCCCTTCCAACTCTACCATTCTATGATTTTATGTTTCTTCCACATCTGGTTCACTCCCAGTAATGGATCCAGGCTGTGTGTGTGTGGGATTAAATCAGCAGAATGTGGGGAAGTAAAAGAGGGAGGGGAGACTTTGCTCCCTCCCACTGCCTGTGCTTCACTTGGTGATAAGGGTAGACCCTTCCTCCTCTTTATAGCCAACCTGGCAAGCATGTGTTTGGTAAAACACACACACACACACACACACACAGGTGTGCGACAGTGAGATGTGTTCCCAACTCCTTGTGATCCTATTCTGAAGTTCCCTGTTTATCGCCCTTTGCTCCTCACTGCTATCTTCCAGGCCTTGCTAAGTTCTCCACTTGCTAGAACAGGATAGAATTTCCCATTAGCACTGTTTCATTTCCCCCCCCTCCTCCTCCAGCAGTTAATTTTTCCAACTGCTTTATGAAAGGTCTGTTTTTATCCTGACATCCGGAGAGAACACTTCAAAAGTCCCAGGCACAATTTAAGATCTCTGTTTCAATGGCCCCCTTGCCCACAATCAAATAGCTTAAGGTCCTCTTGTCTCCAAGTGGAATCGCTAGGCCTGAACTGATTGAAAAAACACCTGAATTCCCTTTGCCTGCCCACCCCCGTCTCCGCTTGCAATAACTGCACAGCTACTAGTGGGCAATGTGTGGAAAGAGGTGTGTTAGAGCCAGGTAGCAAACTTTAATTAACAACCATTTTGAAATAGCTCAGCACAAATGTTAATAACAGTCCATAATAAAAACGATGGGCTTGTGTGTGAGAGAGAGGAGGGGGGCTGGGTGATCCTTTCTAATGGACCAACTTCTGTCGATCAGTTTTCTGAGTTCAGCATCTTCATTAATACAAGGCACATCGCTCCTGATTACAAGGGGAAGAGACATAGCCTGGCGAGGCAGGCTTTACATGCAGAAGGTCCCGAGTTCAAGTCCCCAGTACCTCGATTTAAAAGATCTTAGGAAGCTAGCCTGCAAAATACTCTGAACATAAGAAGAGCCATGCTGGATCAGACCAAGGGTCCGTCGAATCCAGCATTCTGTTCACACAATGGCCAACCAGCTGCCTGTGAGAGACCCACAAGTAGATCATGAGTGCAACCACACTGTCCTTCCCATGTTCCCCAGTAACTGGTGTGCATAGTCATACAGCTTCTGGTACTGGAGGTACAATATAGCCACCAGGACTAATAGCCATTGATAATCTCCTCCTCCAGGAATTTGTCTAATCTTCCTTTAGCACCATCCGAATGTATTCATTTCATACGTATTCAATGCAACAGGCATATACAAATTTGTGTATGTATATTAAAAGCTAAAACAAAAGGCATCCAAATTGCCGGCCATCATTACATCATGTGGTAGTGAATTCCATAATTGAACTATGTGCTGTGTGAAGAAGTCTTTCCTTTGATCTGTCCTGAAGCTCCCACCGATCAGCTTCATGGGATGATGACCCCACTGGGTTCTAGTCTTATGAGACAGGGAGAAAAATGTCTCCCTCTCCACCTTCTCCACAACATGCATAATTTTGTACTCCTCTATCAGGTCTCCCCTTATTAAACAGATCCAGACACTGTAACTTTCACTCATAGGGGGGTTTGCTCCAGCCCCTTGATCATTTTAGTTGCTCTTTTCTGCACTTTTTCCAAGTCTACAATATTGTTTTTAAGGTGTGGCGGCCAGAGCTGTACACCGTATTCCAAGTGTCGTTGCACCATAGATTTGTATTAGGCCAATAGGATATGGGCAGTTGTACTTTCGATTCCTTTCCTAATTATTCCTGACATGGAATTTGCCTGTTTCACAGCAGCCAGACCCTTGGTCAACATTTTCATGGGGCTGGCCACCAGTAGCTCAAAATCTTTTTTCTTGGTCAGTCACCGCTAACTCAAATCCCACCAGGCTATACTTGAAGTTGTGATTTTCTGCCCCAACTTGCATCACTTTACAATTGCTGACGTGGAACCACATTTCCCATTTTGATGCCCATTCTCCCAATTTGGAGAGCTCCTTTTGGAGCTCCTCACAATACACTGCTTTTTTTTAACCAACCTAAATAATTTGATGTCATCAGCAAACGTGGCTATTTCACTGCTCATTCCAATTTCCGATCCTTCCTGAACAAGTTATAAAGCATTAGTCACAATACCAATACGCTTCTCCTGACATGAACCTACCCATACACTACGCTCAACATCTAAGATCATCCTCCGGGTACCTACTCCGAGGGAAGCTCGGAGGACGGCAACAAGGGAGAGGGCCTTCTCTGTGGTGGCCCCCCAATTATGGAATGATTTCTCTGATGAGGCTCACTTGGCTCCAACGTTGCTATCTTTTCGGTGCCAGGTCAAGACTTTTCTCCCAGGCATTCAACAGTATATGTTGAGTTGTTCTTGTTTTTGACCCAGCATAGTTGTTTTAAATAGATATTGTATGTAACCTGTTTTATGCTTTTTATGTTTTTAAATTTTGTATATTGGTTTTTAATGTTCAGTGTTTTTAATCTTTGTAAACCAACCAGAGAGCTTCAGCTATGGGGCAGTAAATAATAATAATAATAATAATAATAATAATAATAATAATAATACAGATCCCTGTGGAACCCCACTGTGTACACCCCTCCATTGGGAGAATTTGACATTTGTTTCTGCTCTCTGCTTTAGTCTGAGACTTTGAAGAATCACTCTTAGAATAGAACGTGATAGGTAAGATGGACGAATGGTCTGACTCAGTATAAAACTGCTTCTATACTTCTTTAGTCTGGAATGGGTGTCTTTTTTCACTCCGTTTTTATGGAGAATCCAGTCAATGCCATTGGCAAGCCATTGCATTCCACTGTTGTCTCTCTATCATTCTCCAGCCTTAAAATGTGGTGATTAATCCACAATCACCGTCCCCACTTGAAGCACAACTGCAGTACAAACATGTCCATTGTCGGTTAGCAAAGCAAAACTGAGGCTTTTCAATGCTACTGCTCTTATAATTAGTAGCTTCCTCCTTACCCTTTTCTTTTAAAGTATCTAAATAGTTGCTTCCTGTTCACTCAACATGACTGTGGCCATCCTGAATTGCTCTTAATTAGTCCGTTCCTGTTCCCTGCTGGAAAGGGAGGGAGTTACTTGTTTCATCTTTGCAGCCAGAGAAATTTCTCATTCTTTTTATGAGCACAATTTTGCATTTTCACAATTGTGATAATTACTTTTTTAAAAGAAAAAAAAAACCTTAATTACTCTTGAGATTGTATGGTTCAGCTGCTTAGAATGGCAAAGCTGTCTTTGCTACACAGAGTCCCAGTGTCTAAGCTGCATCTAAGTTTTGCATCTTCTGATGAGGATCCAACTTCTGTTCCACTCTGCAGGTCATGTAGCTCTTTTCTGCCTCTGCTCTTCCTCCTCCCTTTCTCCCTTTCTCTTAACACTTTAATGTGTTTCCAAATCATGTCCCCTGTTTATCCACAAATCCCCATCCAGAATGCAGCGCTTAGTAATGGGCTTTGCACCCTGCTTGTTGACATTGCTGGTCACGTACAGAACTGGTGGATAACAACACACAAACACCTTCTCTCTGCTGCTGCTTCCCATCACATTGCTGGACACACAACAAAGTGAGATTATTTTTTCAAGGCTGAGAGCATATAGGTATTTCATAGAATCATAGAATAGTAGAGTTGGAAGGGGCCTATAAGGCCGTCGAATCTAACCTCTTGCTCAATGCAGGAATCCATATTAAAGTATACCTGACAGATGGCCGTCCAGCTTGAAGGGCTGTAGTGTGGGAGAGCCCACGACCTCCCTAGGTCATTGGTGCCATTGTTGTACTGCTCTAACAGTCAGGAAGTTTTTCCTGATATCCAGCTAGAATCTGGCTTCCTGTAACTTGAACCCATTATTCCATGTCCTGCACTCTGGGATGATGGAGAAGAGATCCTGGCCCTCCTCTTTGTGACAAACTTTCAAGTCCTTGAAGAGCGCTATCACGTCTCTCCTCAGTCTTCTCTTCTTCAGGCTAAACATGCCCAGTTCTTTCAGTCTCTCCTCATAGGGCTGTGTCTGGAGTTATCGACTGAGGACCAACCCATACCCGGGATGGTTGTCCATTGCAAGTCTAGGGGATGTGGCATTTGGCAGGAACTGACACCTGGTACAGACAAGATACTGAGAGCTGAGCCTTTGTCTTTGTTTTTGAAAGCCAAATTCCAACTGTGGTTTTTGGAGGAACGTTTGAAAACATGCAAGCTTTTCCTATCAAAGGTTACCATGTTTGGTCAGCCGACACTGCATCACTCTCCTTCATGGCCCCAGGCATCATTTCCAGGTTATTTCTCGCCTTGACAACAGCATCCTTCTTCTCTCCAGTCTTCCATACTTGGTCCCCTAACCTGTCTTCAGTTAAAATCATTTGCCTTTCTCGTTATTCTGTCTATGTGATTCCCTCTCCTTAAATTTCTACACTGGGTCCTTGTCTGCTACTACTACTAATAATAATGACAAAAAAGAAAAACACACATACCTCGTCGACAAAGCAATACCTACTGACAAAAATGGTGTAGAAACGGAAGAGGAAAAGAGAGAAAAATATACATCAATGGCCATGGAAGTCAAAGAACTACAGCAACAGGAAAAGGTCACAATTATTCCATTAGTCACATCAGTCACTGGCATCATGTCAAAAAACTCTACAGAACACCTTCAGAAACTGGGCCTACCAAAATACAACCACACCAACATCCAGACAGCAGCCATACTTAAAACATGCTGAACTGACAGGAAATTCCTCAATCTGCAAAAGACAGCATGACTTGGCACAGCCTGTTCTGTCTGTGTAGAAAAACTGCCACGAGCGAGAAAGAGATGTAATAATAATAGTAGTAGTAGTAATAATAATAATAATAAACCCTGTTATAAGGAATAGAACTTTCCTGCCTTTGCTCTAGTCACGATTCTTCCCTTGATTCACATTCAGATACTGAAACAGCATTTGGAAACACTTCAGCTTTTCAGGGAACCCTCGTGCCGGGCCCATTTTAACTGAAGCTCTCTTCTTTCTAGCAGGAAAATGCCGGTGCCTTTGCCAATCCGGAAGAAATAAGCCATGTCAGAGTTCAAAGAATGGTGGACAGCCTCATGGTAAATAAAGACCTCCCTCCCTCTACTGCCCAGCCCAGCCACCCTTGATTTTAGCATGCGATTTATTTCTTGCCATGGTTGTACAGGTTCGCTCTCCTGGTGCTCTTGGAATTAGGGATCCACTGGTGGGATACCATGCAAGTAACGGGGTGAGTAAGAAGCTCAGTTATGGGCAGAGCTGCTTATCTTACATATAGAAGTGGTGATGGCCACCAATTTGGATGGCTTTAAAAGGGATAAATTCCTGGAGGAGAAGGCTATCAATGGCTACTAGTCCTGATGGCTCTATGCTACCTCCAGTATCTGAGGCAGTAAGCCTGGGTGCACCAGTTGGTGGGGAACATGGGCCGGAGGGTGCTGTTGCACCCGTGTCCTGATTGTGGATTCCTGTTCAACAGCTGGTTGGCCGCCGTGTGAACAGAGTGCTGGACTAAAAGGACTCTCGGTCTGATCCAACAGGGCTCTTCTGATGTTCTTATCTTCTGTGATTCGGTGCAGATAAAAAGGATTAAATGGCATTCCTGTTTGTGCCATGAATTAAGGATGAACAAACCTCTCGAATCCAATTTTGCTTGTTTTCTCATTTTTTCCCAAAAATAATCTCATTCTGTTCCGCCAGTTTACCAGTCTTCTAGAATTTAAGAGAGCGATAAAGACTGATCTCTTCCGGCGTCCCTTGACCGCCTATGGCCATTGGCCTAATTTCAAAAGCCCTCCGCAAGCAATCAGTGCAGATCCCTGGCAAGAATGATTTGTCCTTTCCTTGGCCACCTGCCGAGGGTCGTATGGGAGAGAGAAGGGGATGTCAGAAAGCGAGAAAGAAAATGGGGTATTCCACCCACCACTGGTTTCAGCCCTGTCAACTGCCACTGTGTTCCTCAACAGATTATCCTCAGGGGATCATGTCCCTCGACAGAAATCCCCATTCCTCATTTATTTATTTTTCTAACGTTGCATATTTCCCACCCACAGCAGCCAAAAATATGTGGTAGCCTTACTCCTGATTGGTTGGAAAAAAACATCATCTTATGAATTCCCCATGGTGACGCTTGGCTGCTTTTTCTTCGTTATATCCTGTATTTCCTTTAGAAAGCTCTGAGCATCTTATCTGGGGGTATCCAATGCGCTGCCATAGAGACCTGATCTGATCTCTATGCTCACTTAGCTTCATCAGTGCTCCAGCTTTGAGAGACTCTAGTCAACTTTGGGTAGGGTGACCACATGGAAAGGAGGACAGGGCTCCTGTATCTTTAACAGTTGTATTGAAAGGGGAATTTCAGCAGGTGTCTTTGTATGCCTGCAGCACCTGGTGAAATTCCCTTTGCATGACAACAGTTAAGCCTGCAGGAGCCCTGATTTCTTCACTAGATACAAAAGAGGGCAGGGCTCCTTCAGCTTTACCTGTTATGATGAAGAGGGCATTTCACCAGGTGCTGCATGCATACAAATGACACCTGCTGAAATTCCCTTTTCTATACAACTGTTAAAGATACAGGAGACTGGTCCTCCTTTTCATATGGTCACCCTAACTTTGGCAACCTGTGGCCCTCCAGTTGTTTTAGCTACAACTCCCATGATCTCCCACTACTGGCTATGCTGGCTAGGACTCATGGGAGTTGATGGCCAAAACATCTGGAAGGCCAAAAGGTGCCCGCTCCTGTACTTAGTCTATTCACTGGCCATATATGCCTGTCATCGAATTTGATCCCTAAGACTTTGCTCCCGATCCACACTTTTTCTTTGGTTTAATTTTCAAGGCTTATCCTGGTCCATATGGAGCAAGGAGAATTAAGGTAAAGTTTTGTACTAATAAAGAACTTGGGATTGCTTTCAGGTAGAGTATCAGCAGCACTTATCAGGGGGCAAGGCGATCCCAAGAAAATGCAACAAAATAACCCACCTCACCAGAATTTGGGGGCAGATTGGAATCCTAGTGGATTCCAAAATGGGGTACAGAGTAGAGACAGGCAGGTCCCCTCTTGTTCCAGGCCTTCTAGGCCTCCTAAGTGGTCTCTAGGCCCTGATGGGTAACCATGACGTCATTGGCATGTGTGCCTGTGGGTAACCATAATATCACTGATGTGTGCCTGGACCATGAGAACTCCATATGTCAGCAGCATCAGATGCAGCAGGTTCAGAGGGGCTAGACATTCAAGACAGGTGTTCACTTAGGAATCACCAAAAAGAGGACAAAAGAGGGCACTGATTTGCATAAAATTTGCATAACATATTTTATATGCATAAATGTGCATTTCTGTATTATTATTATTATTATTATTATTTAAACAGAAATACACTATAACTCACCACAGTGTCGAAGACTGTGACCAGGTGACCTGTGTGCCTTGCACAGTCCGCTGCCCGGGTGATGTTGATGGGCAACTCTAAGGCCCTTTCTTTCTTCAATCCAGGAGTGGAAAAGCCCTTCAAGTAGAGGACACCTTCAAAATATAGTACAGTCCTCCAGCTGCCCTTTTAATAGAGGAGTGTCCCCTGTAAAAGAGGACACCTGGCTATCTGACCCAAGAGGTCATACAATGGTTCCAAGGTCACATGGTCTTATGGCCTCTTGTTTTATGCCAGCATTCCACTTTTGAACCACCTTTTGTAAAATGTAAAACCAAATGGATATTAACACGAACCATGTTCTCTCTTTTCAGAAGCAAGAATCAGACACAGTGGATCCAGATCTTGCGCCCATCCAAGGTCAAAAGGTTCGTATCTTTTGTCAGTAGAGCGTAAAACATGCAAGTTGTGCGGCCTGAATTTCCTTGCCCGGAAGCATCTCAGATGCCTTTGTAAGCCCCGCACACTAACCGTGTTCCTACCACTTGGGTCTTGCCAAAAACTGATATTCCTAGAAATTTGGCCAAGACTTGGACTTGCATCCTCAAGGCCTTCCTTCGCAGCCAACAGCAGATCCAGGTGGCCCTGCCTGACAACACCATGGCCCCAACTAACATCTTGAGATATTAAGATTTTCAGGTTTGCCAATGAAGACACAAACACATCCCACCTGTTTGCTTTTTCACCCTTCCCATAGCCAAGATCTAGAGCACAAACATTGCATGCAGGAGGTCCCAACTTCTATTGTTGACATCTCCAGCCAAAGGGTGAGGTAGGAGGCGCTAAGCAAAACCTCCCCACCGCTCTTCTGGAAGAGCACTACCAGCCAGAATAGACATTACAAGACTAGATGCACCAATGCAATGACTCAGTAGTAAGTCTGCTTTGTATTTTTCGTGCTGTCTAGAAGAGGTGCTCCCAGAATATCTTGCAATCTTGCAAGGGTATGTTTTGACCTAACTTGGATCATGGGTAGCTTCCGTAGCAGCAGATAGAGGAAAAGATCGGGAGCTAGTCCTGAATTTGGCTACTGGCTGTGGTACCTCAGTGCTGATATGTGTGGTTATGTAGGCTGACCATATGAAAAGGAGGACAGGGCTCCTGTAACTTTAACAGTTGTAGAAAAAAGGGAATTTCAGCCAGTGTCATTTGTATGCAATTAGTTCCTGGTGAAATTCCCTCTTCACCACAACAGTTAAAGTTGCAGGCACTATACTAGAGTGACCATATACAAAAGAAGGCAGGGCCCCTGCACCTTTAACTGTTGTGATGAAGAGGGAATTTCACCAAGGACTAATTGCATACAAATGACACTGGCTGAAATTCCCTTTTCTCTACAACTGTTAAAGTTACATGAGCCCTGTCCTCCTTTTCATAGGATCAGCCTAGGTTATGTGGTGTTTGATCTCACACTGGTCCATCCCTGACTTGCCACATAGCTGCTGCTAATTGTCATTGACCATCATCATCGGTTGCTGGTCATACAGCACCACCATATGAACATAGGAAGCTGCCTTATCCTGGGTTAGATCCTTAGTCCATCTAAGCCCACTATTGTCGACACTGACTGGCAGCAGTGGATCTCCAGGGTTTCAGGGCTGAAAAGAATAGTATAGATCAATCTTATTCAAGGAACCAAACTATCTGACTCACTTGTAGCGAGCCCTTTCTACTTGCCAGATAACGTGGCCTAGGATTAGATAAATGATCTGTCTTTCGCATTTTAGAAGTACTGAGTCACATAGACAACTGTAGGAAAGGATTCTTTTATTAGTAAGAAAATGCCATTCAGACTCCTCTTCCAGCCCCGATAGAGATGAAAGAACTAGGAGATGCTCAAACTCACTGAGGATTCTCCCAACTCCGGATTTCGGTCCGCCTCATACCCGCTCTCATTTGCAGCCCGTTTAGCTTTCCTTTCAAACGGGAAATGTAAAATCATGCTGCCTTGAAATTTTAAACCTTGCCTTGTGATTCCTGGAGACATGTAGACTTTTTCTTATAGAATTAGGCAAGTGATAGCCCATGTTAGGGAAGCTAACGTTCAGCTGCTGTCATCTCTGTCTGTGCTGGCGCAGTCGGGCTCTCAACAAGAAGCAAGTTGCAGGATTATTTATTTATGTATTACATTTGTATACCGTCCCATAGCCGAAGCTCTCTGGGCGGTTTATATAGGCTTAAAAACAATTAAAAACAATATACAAAAATTAAAACAGCAAAAACATACAACATACACACAATCTGTACATTTAAAAACCACTACAACACTTCAAAAAAGCTACAAAAACAAAACAAACCCAGGCTCCTCAGATATTGCCGAATGCCTGAGAGAAGAGGAAAGTCTTGACCTGGCGCCAAAAAGATAACAATGTTGGCGCCAGGCGGGCCTCGTCGGGGAGATCGTTCCACAATTGGGGAGCCACCACAGAGAAGGCCCTCTCTCTTGTTGCCGACCTCCAAGCTTCCCTCGGAGGAGGCACTCGGAGGAGGGCCTTAGATGTTGAACGTAGTGTTCAGGTAGGTTCATGTCGGGAAAGGCGTTCCATCAGGTATTGTGGTCCCAAGCTGTGTAAGGCTTTATAGGTTAAAACCAGCACCTTGAACCGGGCTCGGAAACATATAGGCAGCCAATGCAAGCGGGCCAGAGTAGGTCTTATATGTTCGAACCTACTGGTTCCAGTTATCAATCTGGCCGCTGCATTTTGCACAAGCTGCAGCTTCTGAACCACCTTCAAAGGCAGCCCCACGTAGAGTGCATTGCAGTAATCTAACTTGGAGGTTACCAGAGCATGGACAACTGAAGCCAGGTTATCCCTGTCCAGATAGGGACGTAGCTGGGCCACCAACTGAAGTTGGTAGCAGGCACTCCGTGCCACTGAGGCCACCTGCGCCTCAAGTGACAGAGATGGTTCTAGGAGAACCCCCAAGCTACGAACCCACTCCTTCAAGGGGAGTGCAACCCCATCCAGTGGGACCAGCCACTAACAGCGTCTCAGTCTTGTTTATTAGCCCTCATCCAGTCCATTGTTGCAGCCAGGCACTGGTTCAGCACATCCACAGCCTCACCTGATGAAGATGAAAAGGAGAAATAGAGCTGCGTGTCATCAGCGTACTGATGACAACGCACTCCAAAACTCCGGATGACTGCACTCAACGGTTTCATGTAGATGTTGAACAGCATGGGGGACAAGACTGACCCCTGCGGAACCCCATACTGGAGAATCCACAGGGCCGAGCAATGTTCCCCAAGCACCACCTTCTGGAGCCGACCCCAGTGCCTCCCCCTCCCAACTCAGCCAGTCGTCCCAGAAGGATACCATAGTCGATGGTATCGAAAGCCGCTGAGAGATCAAGGAGAATCAGCAGAGTCACACTCCCCCTGTCTTTCTCCCGACATAGGTCATCATACAGGGCGACCAAGGCTGTTTCCGTACCAAAACCAGGCCTGAAACCCGACTGAAATGGATCCAGATAATCAGTCTCATCCAAGAGTGCCTGGAGTTGGCTCGCAACCACCCGCTCCGGGACCTTGCCCAGGAATGGAACATTTGCTACTGGCCTGTAGTTATTAAGATTTTCAGGGCCCAGGGAAGATTTCTTTAGGATTTCTTTTGTAGCCATCTGCATTGCGCTTGGAAATGATGGGCTGTTGTTTTTCTACATCTTTGCAGGGAGAAAAGGGCTCTCCCGGAAGCCAGGGTAGCAAAGGAGAAAAGGTACCTTTGAGCCTACTTAGGCGAGCTGCATCGGTCTTTGGCAAACGTATAAGAAGTATTTGGGGTCTCAGTAGGCATAAACCAGAAACCTTTAGTAGCGTATCTCAGACTAGATTCTGTTTGCTTGGTGGCAGCGGTTCTGTTGAGGTCTTTCTTGCAGTAAGACTGCCTTCTCCAACCTGCTGCCCTCCAAATGTGTTGGCCGCCAGCTGGGAATGATGGGAGTTGCAGTCCAATACAGCTGGCAGGTTGGGGAAGGCTGGAGGAACATACGCCAACAGGACAGGTCCCTAAGGAGCTTACTATCTAATTTTCTACAAACAGGAAGACAATAAAATGGTGGGTGGTAACAAGAGACGATGTAAGCAAATAAGTGTTATATGTATATTATTTATTTATTTATTTATTTATATAGCACCATCAAAGTACATGGTGCTGTACATAGTAAAACAATAAAACAGAAACGCCCAGCCACATTGGCTTACATTCTGATAAAATCACAATAAAAACAATAAAAGGAAGGGAATGCACCAAACAGGCACAGGGGATAATACAACTAACAGTATAAAAGTAAGATCAAAACTGAGTTCTAAAAGCTTTGGAAAAAAGAAAAGTTTTCAATTGAGCTCATGGTCCGCAAATGCTCTGGAAGAGAATTCCAGGCATAGGGGGCAGCGAGACAAAATGGACGAAGCCCAGCGAGAGAAGTAGAGACCCTTGGGCGGGTACGAAACATCACATTCGATGAGCGAAGCGCATGAATGGGGCAATCATGTGAAATAAGAGAAGAAAGCTTGGAAGGAGCTAGACTGTGACAAGCTTTGAAAGTCAACGGGAGAAGCTTATATTGGATATATATATATATATATATATATATATATATCAGCTTCTGTTGGGAATGAGGCCTAATGGTTTAGTCCAAGGTTTCATGGGAAAATGTGTCTTGACAGATCTGAAGGACAGGAAAGTGATGGGTTTCTAGGAAACGGGATAATACCCAAATGAAAGCGGCAGCAAGAGTTTGTGCTTGAGGTGAAGCTGGGGCAGGGATTTGAGGAGGTCGGAGCGATAAGAGACGTGAACGGTTTTTGTAGGCAGCATCCTGGATTGCCGTGAGAGGAGCGAGATGTTAGAAGGGGAAATTTGGGAGAAGAAAGATGCAGTTGTCATGGTAGAAGATGACCAGTTGCAGACCAGAGTTGAGCTACGGGGAAAGAAAAGAATAGGGCTTGCTTTCACAATGACGCTGTTCAGACTACACTTTAAGCCATGCTGGTTAACCATTTTGGACTAATCATGAAGGCTTAGCATGTTGTGTGTAAGGCATTTTCCCTAACCATGGTTGCTACAGAACCGTGTTACTACATAACCCGCGGGCGCCACAACCTCAACATGGCTGCCAGCCTCATCCAGGAAGTGGCTGCCCAGGGCCGTGCATGCCACAAGGGACGCTGGGAGGTGAAACGGACCTGTCGGAGGACTGGAGATCAGCGGAGAGGTATATGGTTAAGGTATGGTTAAGCAAACAGTGCAACGGGCCATGGTTCTGCGGTCATGTGGCAGCCGCACTCGGTGTGGCTAGTGGTAACCACAGTGAGACATGCTTGGCATAACCACATTCCCCAAAGCGTTGTCTGAACAGGGTCAGTGTTGGATAAGGCGAACTGACAGGACTTGGGGACAAATAGGATAAGGGGAGCAGAGGGGAGGAAGGAACCTAAGATCATTGTGCTGTGACCTCTGCGTTCGTGCGTTGGGATTACACGGCACTGAATTGTCTAATAGCAGGTACATATTTCTGCAATTTGATGAAAAGCAGTTAGCGCGAGATTCTCAGTCCGAGGGTCACAGTGTCCCTTTCCTTCTTTTTCTTGCAGGGGGAGCCAGGACAGCCAGGAGACTCTGGCGAGAAGGTGAGCCACAAAGGAAACACTTTGGCCTCATCTACACCAAGCAGGATATTGCACTATGAAAGTGATAGATGAAAGGCAGGAGCCACACGACTGTTTTATTGCGGTATTGCAGTGCGCTGACAACTGTTGGGGCCCATAAGACACATACCAGATACCGCTTCCATATCGCTAAACCCTGCTTGGTGTGGCTCCTGCCTTTTCTATACCACTTTCATAGTGCAATATACTGCTTGGTGTAGATGTGGCCATTGACTGCGCTCCCAGGTCTTCACAGCAATCACAATAGCAAAGGATGGATGCCCCAGTTGAAGGCCAAAAATAAGTTTTACAGAGAGTGGCATGTAACGTTTCCTAGTCACCTTGACTTCGAGAGGCACGATGAGGGCAAATGCACACACCCTAATCCAGCCTTCCCCAACTTGCTGCTCTCCAGGTCTTCTGGACTACAGCTCCCATCAGCCCCTGTCAGCATGGCCAATGGCCAGGCATAGAATCATAAAATCATGAAATAGTAGAGTTGGAAGGGGCCTCTAAGGCCATCGAGTCCAACCCCCTGCTCAATGCAGGAATCTATCTTAAAGCATCCCTGACAGGTGGCTGTCCAGCTGCCTCTTGAATTCCCCTAGTGTGGGAGAGCCCACCACCTCCCTGGGTCATGGGTTCCATTGTTGTACTGCTCTAACAGTCAAGAAGATTTTCCTGATGTCCAGCCGGAATTTGGCTTCCTGTAACTTGAGCCTGTTATTCCGCGTCCTGCACTCTGGGATGATCAAGAAGAGATCCTGGCCCTCCTCTGTGTGACAACCTCTCAAGTATTTGAAGAGTGCTATCATGTCTCCCCTCTATCTTTTCCTCTCCAGGCTAAACATGCCCAGTTCTTTCAGTCTCTCCTCATAGGGCTTTGTTTTCTGACCCCTGATCATCCTCGTTGCCCTCCTCAGAACACGCTCCAGATGGGAGTTTATAATCCAAAGCAGCAGGGAGGACACCAGGTTGAGAAAGGCTTCCGAAAGTGTGCATAAGGTCCCAAGGAGACCCCTGTTGAATCAGGTCAAAGTCCTAACTAGTCCCTATATCCCATTTCCCACAGTGGCTAACTAGATGCCTAAGAGAAGCCAACAGTGAGAGTATGAGAGAAATGAACCTCTCTTGACCTTGTCTTGCTACTGTTCCCCAACAACCGGCATTCAGAGCCATGCCGCCTTTGCTCCTTGAAGAAGTATGGAGCCATCGTGTCTAGACCATTGATAGCCTTCTCCCTTAATTTGTCTCATCCCTTTTTCAAGACATCCAAGTTGGTGGCCATCACCCCTAATGGTGACAGGAGATTCCATCACTCAACTAAGCACTTTGTGAAGAAAATCCTCTCTTTTGTCTGTCCTGAATTTTCTAACTGTTCAGCTTTGTTCAATGACCCCACTGGGTTCTAGATGACCATGAACTTTCTCCATCCCATGTATAATATTAAATGCCTCTAGCATGTTTCACCTTACTTGCCTTTTTTTCTAAGCTGAAACCCACAGATGGGTTAATTTTTCCTTATAGGGAAAGTCCACCAATCCCCAGATAATCTTGGTTGCCCTTTTCTGTATGTTTTCCAGCTCTACAGTATCATTTATGAGTTACAGTGACCAGAGCTGTACACAATGTTCCAAATGCGGTTGCACATAAAGCCAAACAATGGTTTGATATTACACAATGAGTAGACAGGAGTCTCTGAATTGTCTTCTCCTTTCCTTGCATCCTTTGATCTTGGTGCACAGCTGCTCGTAATTTGCCATTTCAGCCAAGCCAACAAACTATATCTTGTACTTCTTTTTCAAACCAGTTTGTAACTTCTCTTTTTATTTCTATCAGGGTAGCCGAGGTGAAAATGGTGAAGTTGGTCAAAAGGTAAAGGAACGGATTGGCTTTGGTCAAGTTGGGCGGCCACCCAGAGCCGATTCCCCAGCGTTGGGTTGATTTGATTTGTATCCCGCAGCCTTCCCCAACCAGATGCCCTCCAGGTGTTTTGGGCCTCAACTCCCATCAGCCCCAGTCGGCATGACCAATGGTCTGGAATTCTGGGAATTGTAACCCTAAAGATCTGGAGGGCATCAGGTTGGGGAAGGCTGCTATGAGGAACCAAGTGATGGGAATCTTTGGCCCTACTCTGTCATTCTAGTCCTCACATGGTTGGGAGAGGGAGATGAACTCACTGACTCCACACCCTGCTCAGCTCCACCACCGTCCCCACTATCTTGACTAGGTGTGAGCCTAGGGGGACGTGGACTGTAACACGGTGCGCACTGTCGGTCTTGGGCCATGTCAGGACCTTGGATAGCTCACTGCAAGGAGCACTGGCTGAACTGTTCTCTCATAAGGATCTGTTGTCCCAGCAAAGGACTGCAGTCAACCAGCGGTGGAGCCTGGTCGTTCAGTGGTTCCACCCCTGCTGGATGCTGACTGTGGTTCTTAAAGGGCCGGTGCCTGTTTCCGTGTGGCTGAAGGACAGGAGAAGCTGCAGAGCAATCATCCTCAGAGTCAGGCTGGGACTATACAGAAGGGGTGCTGAGGGAATCCCCCTGCAGTGGTGTGACCTGTGACCCATCTGAATCCAAAACACGATCAGAGGAACGTGAAGCCTCAGAATCAAGGGATGTGATGAACACACTGGATGGACAAGGTCTGAAGTGGAAAGCTTTCCTATGTGATTTAGGATTCTGGGCTCTGAATCACACAGGGTGTCTATACACAGAGCAGGCTCCTCGCTTTAGTCCATCCCTGTCCAGCATGTGGAAGAGAAGGCGGCCAGGTGATGAGTCCACGAATGCCACCCTTTTCTTGCCCCTCATGTGATGGGGGTGTGAAACACGGCTTTTATTTCCCATTAATTCGAAGCCATTTTAGGACCTTCATAAATATTTAAATCGATACTGCTCCATTCTGACGAGCAGAAGGCAAATTCATTCTTAGGTGGGGTTCCTTCCCATTACATCACAAGAATTCTTTCATCCTTTTTCTTCCAACCATTTTTGGCTGGGAGAGCAAAAAATGGTAGGATATATATATATATATATATAAGCAAATAATTGGCTGAACGATGGCCCAGGACACAACTAAGGTGATGACATGGCCAATTTTTATAAGAAAAACCAAAAGGAGGAGAGCATCCACTCAGGGCAACAACAAAAGGAGAGAAGCAGGTTCTCAGAATGCTGAGATACTTTATTGTTCACGCCCAACGCGTTTCGGCCTATGTTGTTTTTTTAAAGGGTTTCTTCAGGGGGTTGGTAAGAGATGTCTGTAGAAAACTCTTAGCAGGATGATAGTCTCCTATGATATTCACTGGTGATTGAGAACCTGCTTCTCTCCTTTTTTTGCCAATTTTTATAAGAGAAGATCATGACTATTTTGCAGAGGCGTCATCTGTTTTATAATAATGAGGTGTAAAAGTGACTGGGAACATTTCCATAGATTTTTTATTTAGCAGGTACTACGTGAAGGAATTTCAGTGAGGCAGGATTTTCTTAGCGCAGGAATGAGCAACCTTCAGGCCTGCATGATCTTCTTTGTTTTCTACTAAGAACCTGTGGTTCACCAACCAGAGCCAGGTGCAAAATGGTGCCTTAGTGAGGCAGGCATATGCTAAGGATTAAAGAGCAGGGTGTTTCTGAGTATATTCTCAGCCCAGGAATTTGTGAGGAGTACCAGAAGACTTTTCATACAAAAATCCACTCCTGGTTTTCCTACGAGTACAGGAACGAACTTTTAACAGCATAATTTGGATGTGGGGGGAGCTTTTTAATTGTTGCTATTATTAAACAGCTGGGGTGGGCGGTATAAAAATGCAGTAAATAAATAAATAAAATAGATAAATGTATAGATCAATATTAAAGCAGAATCCAATTGCTTTATGGATCACTACTTGGATCCTCCCCATGGAGTGTGGCCTATGGGGTGATGGGGGGTGAAAATGCCCCATGGGCCTTCCAACGTTTCCCTCTCCTGCCTTGATGGCTTCTGATGGTCGTTATATAGTACGGTCAGAGACAGGACTGCTGTAGCACATCCTTGTACCAAATTTGGGGGGGGGGACTGTTGCCACTGATTCTTGGCATGGCATGAGCCTGTGTGTGATGTCATGGGCTAGGGGCCTACCTGTCTTTTCTTCTATCTAAGGGAGAGCCAGGCATTGGTTTCCGGGGCCCTGCAGGCCAAGCTGGACCTCCCGGGCATAAGGTGAGTGCAGTGACCACCGTTCTAGGTCCTTTTATTGCAGTGGTCTCCAACTGGTGGGTCGCAACCCAAATGAGGGCCACGAGATCAGTTGAGATGGGTCACGGCAAAGCTGTTGCCACCATGTTGGGCATGAGAAAACTGCGAAAGTGTGTCCCATGTTGTAGGTTGGGAATCCGAGGTGGGTCTCAGGTCCGGAGTAGTTGAAGATCACTGTTCTATTGCATTCTAATGTATTTCTGGGCTATGCTAACGCCTTAAGTAGGACATACAGATGAGCCCCCAATAGAGGGCTGCTTTGTCTGGAGGGGGTGGCATCTGTAGGCAACGTCCTATGTGAATTATTAGTTCCTGTTCAGGGAGACAAGAGGAAGATGAAAGCTATAAAGAGAGGAAGCTGCATCTTACTCTAAAATATGTTTGCTCACATTGTGACTGAAAAATATGGATTCTTTCCAATAGGGTGAACCCGGGGCACCAGGACCTCCAGGGGCTCAAGGTATCCAGGGTATCCGTGGCAACCCAGGGATTCCAGGATCCCAAGGGGAGAGAGGTGTTCCAGGGCTACTTGGACATCCTGGACAAAAGGTCGGTGAGATTTGGGGGGTAATAGGCTGACGGCCAAATGATTCGGGGAATCAAATAATCCCACACAGGGAACTGGGTCCTTTTCTAGACTGGGCCCTTTTCTAGGTGAATTGCATACACATGCACCACAAAAGGGCCTGAAAACTATGCTTCAATTGCAAGGAACTGAGGGACAGGCGCTTATTTTCTCAACTTGGATTTCCTATTTTACTTGATCTGAAAGTACATGAAAAGTCCTTGCTCTCCCTTACTGACCCTGGATAATTTTACCATCTTGTTTACAGGCTGTAGTATTAAGGAGGCATTTTGGAAAAAGGGTGGTGAAAGCCGGGGCAAAGGATGGGGCAAACTTACTACCAGCGGTAATTCTGTAGTAGGATATTAATGGATGTCATTTTGTTTACCTGTAAGACTCCAGAGAGGGGGCAGGAAGCATTGCCCTCACTCTGATTCAGCATAACATGTTATGCCCGGCGTCATTATGAAGCCAAATCAGAGTGAGGGCGATGCCTTCTGTCCACAACCTGGAGTGTTGCATGTAAGGGCATGATCCTGTGTTTGTTTACTTGCAAGACTCCAGAGAGGGGGCAGGAAGCAATGCCCTCACTCTGATTCAGCCTAACATGTTATGCCCGGCGTCATTATGAAGCCAAATCAGAGTGAGGGCAATGCCTTCTGTCCACAACCTGGAGTCTTGCATGTAAGGGCATAATCCTATGCTTGTTTATGTGTAAGACTCCAGAGAGGGGGCAGGAAGCATTGCCCTCACATTCATTTGGCTTATGTCCTTATCTCCTGGCATCATTGTGAAGCCAAATCAAAGTGAGGGCAGTGCTTGCGTTCAAGCCTTTAAACCTTGAGTTTAAAGGTGCAATCCTCTGCATGTTTAGACAGAAACAAGTCCTACAACTCCCAGCATTCCCCAGCCAACATAGTTCTGCTGGTTTGGGGATGCTACATGTTGTAGGACTTGTTTCTATCTAAACACGCATGAGATAGCCCCCTAAATTTTTTAAAAAACAAACCCCAGCGGCAGACAAGAGTGTGATTCCTGTGTCCGGAACCACAAAACAGGAATGTTACAAAATGGTTACCTCTTCGCTCCCCCACTCCCAAGCCAACCCTTTACTTTTTTTATGCCAAAATGCTCTAAGGAGAATGTTTGGCTCGGAGCTAATGAATGACGCCAGCCCCACCCAAAATCACTTCTTGGATAGGAAAAGAAATGGTGACACGCAGCGTCTCCCAACGCAACATAAATGCATCCTTTAAGCCCCTCACCATGTCGTTCAAGAAAACACAAACACATGGAACTGTTCTCGGGATATCAGGGAACAGCAGTAGAAGAGGAGAGGAACAAAGCAACTGCAGAGGTGAAGTTTGAAAATGGGCCAGTGATTACCTTCTTCATTCTGAAACAGCCATTACACGGCTGCTCTCAGTGGTGGGACATTCCGTCCATGTCGCAGTGACACAGAAAATTGCGAGAAAGGCTGCAGAAGCCGACGTCTGAGTTTTAAAGGAAGAAGTCTTGGCTGGGTTTTGGGACAGTAGGGGAGAAATGACAGGCACCGAAGGAATAAGGGCAGTGCCTTGCTAGGTTTCAGTAGCTGTTATGGCGTGTCACCTTAGAAGTGACGCCCAACTGCGTGTTGGCAGATCAGCTAGGACCTGACGAGGCTGAGCTGTGTGAAATCCTGGCCGAAGGAGCACGCTTTACCCTGGAGAAATCACGCTGGAGACTCCCGGTCCAAGAAATAAGCAAGCTTGCCATTTATTGCAGGAAATGCACGTTGGAGAGGAAGGTCCCCAACTGAAGATGGAGGGAGACCTGATGAGATGCCCCCTCTCTGAGAGGATAGAACACAAAGAAAGAGGAAGTATGAAGTATCGGTCTAGCAATAGAAGGAAGGTCAGGCCAGATCAGAGTCTAGGTAGCTCAGAGGTCCTCTCTTATCTATTCCCTTTTGAGGCTAGATGAGTTGCGCCCACACTTCCAACAATAAGTGTGCGTAAGACTGCAACCTTAGTCTATTCCAGCAAGACCACCAGTGAGCCTCATGGCACCTCAATGGCAAACACATTTATGATGCTTTTGTGGGTACGAGCCCATTACATCAAACTAGGGATGAGAAAAACTAAGGATGGGTTTTACTTTCTCGCCACTCAAATTGTTTATATCTCAAGTTCATTTTTTCCCTGTTTCTGAAGACATGTGTGTATTTCGTTAAGTTACTATCTAACAACTGAACAGAATTTTCACTAGGGATGTCTGGGAATTTTGGATTTTGCTCATGAAACAGGTGGGCATGCCCCGTTCGAAGCTGTAAAAGCAAGGGTGAGCGTATGTCCATAAAAAACAATTCACAATCACAATCAGGGCCGGAGTTAAACTAGTTGTGTCTGTAAGCTATAACATGAGTGAGGCCCTTCCTTCTTCAACAAATAATAAAAAAATTAAATGAAAAATACAGGCTGTACAATTAAACGGAATTTGATAGTCGTGTAATATAGGTATTAAAAATGCAAGTTATATGTGTGCACATTCTTTATTTAGGAGTTTGTCAAACACATCACACACTTAAACAATATAATGGAAGGCTATAATATATAAATTAGATGTAAATCACAAGTAAAATTTCTTTCTTTCTTTCTAACGTGAGGCCCCTCGTAATGTAGCTTGTTTAGCTTGTACGTAAATCCAGCCCGTTCCAATTCCCAATTTTATTTCTGCACAATTCTTCATTTTTGCACATTTCCCAAACATAGTAAGTCGACCCCACTTTAGACTATGGCAGAAATTTGCACAAATTGGGGGAGAGTTGCGTGAATCTCCCGTTCGATCCCTGCTTGGTTTGCGCAAAATTCACATTCGCACAAAGCGAGCAGCAATCACGAACAGGAATCGGGCGTGAGACAAGCCATGAAATGACGTTCAGGGAATCCTGACGAAATCAAACATAGCTCAATCACCTGTCCCCAACTCTTGCCATCTTCACCGGCCAAATTTGATAGGTACAGCTACGACTCCCAGCACAGAAAGGTCCATACTGTAGCTGCCTGCCATGTAGCTGTTAAAGATGAAGAGACTTTCAGAACAAAAATGGGGCGTTGAACCTCCTTCAGCACCACAAATTTGCTTCAATATGTGGCCATTCAAAGCCAGACATTTAAAAGCGAAGGCACTCAAAGCCGTCTGCCTGGATGGACGGATCTCTCGGGTCGTTGTGATTATCTCTTCTTGATCATAACAGAGTGCAGGACACGGAATAAGGGGCTCAAGTGACAGGAAGCCAGATTCTGGCTGGACAGCAGGTAAAAATTCCTGATTGTTAGAGCAGTACGATAACGGAACCCATGACCTAGGGAGGTGGTGGGCTCTCCCACCCTAGAGGCCTTCAAGAGGCAGCTGGACAGCCATCTGTCAGGGATGCTTTAAGGGGGATTCCTGCATTGAGCTGGGGGTTGGACTCGAAGGCCTTATAGGCCCCCTTCCAACTCTACCATTCTATGATTCAGTACACTAATATTAGGGGTCTGGAAACAAAGAGGATGATTAGGGGGCTGGAAACAAAACCCTATGAGGAGAGACTGAAAGAACTGGGCATGTTTAGCCTGGAGGAGAGAAGATTGAGGGGAGACATGAGAGCTCTCTTCAAATACTTGAAAAGTTGTCCCACAGAGGAGGGCCAGGATCTCTTCTCGATCAACCCAGAGTGCAGGATGCGGAATAATGGGCTCAAGTGACAGGAAGCCAGATTCCGGCTGGACATCAGGAAAAACTTCCTGACTGTTAAAGCAGCGTGACAATGGAACCCATGACCTAGGGAGGTGGTGGGCTCTCCCACACCAGAGGCCTTCAAGAGGCAGCTGGAGAGCCATCTGTCAGGGATGCTTTAAGGGGGATTCCTGCATTGAGCAGGGGGCTGGACTCCATGATGGCCTTATAGGCCCCTTCCAACTCTATTGTTCTATGATTCTATGGTGTCCTCTTCAAAACTTCATTCCAAATTATTAGTGCAATTTAAACAGATTCTGGATTTACCCCAGTGTGTATACCAAAAGGTCGGTACTGCTCCAGGTAAATAACATTGTACCTGTTGGAGGATATACTGTTCCTCCTCCGCAAATGCATTTTGTCTCCTTCATGGCGTGGGTTTTAGGAGGACAGTTACCCTCCCATTCCGGTGCCACTCTCCCAACGCCACGGTAGGCAGCTAGGAGTTCTGCTCCACTTACAGTTGTATTTTCTCTTAACATTTTTTTTTCCTCTTTAGGGGGAACGTGGCAAGAGAGGCAGAAATGGGTTGGCTGGACCAGCAGGCCCCCTCGGACTTCCCGGACAAGAGGTGCTCCACATATAGGAACCTAGGAAGCTGCCTTAGACTGAGCCAGGCCCCCCCCTCCCCCTTGGTCCATGTAGCCCAATCTTGTCGACACTGACTGCCAGCAATCTCTCTCCAGGGTTTCAGGCAGGCGTTTTGCCAGGGGAGTCATGATAGAGGTGTGGAGAATGCGGATGGGGAGACATTTTTCTCCCTCTCTCATAAGACTAGAACCCAATGAGGTCATCATCCCATGAAGCTGATGGGTGGGAGATTCAGGACAGATCAAAGGAAGGACTTCTTCACGCAGCACAGAGTTAAACTATGAAACGTGCTACCCCAAGATGGAGTGATGGCCGGCAATTTGGATGGCTTTAAAGGGAGGTTGGATAAATTCATGGCGGAGAAGGCTATCTATGGCTACCAGTCCTGATGGCTAAGTGCTACCTCCAGTAGCAGAGGCAGTAGGCCTATATTCACCATTTCCTGGGGAACATGGGTGGGGGGGTGCTATTGCACCCATGTCGTGCTCATGGGTTCCTGGTCGACAGCTGGTCGGCCACTGTGTGAACAGAGTGCTGGACTAGATGGCTCTTCTTATGTTCTTATGGGATTGAATTGGGACTTTCCGTATACTAAGCATGCGCTCATGCATGGAGTCCCAGTCTCGCCTTACAAGAAGCTGGGCAACAGGTGTCACATTGTACGTTTCCTTTGATGTTACAAGGAAGGGGAGGGGGGAAGTCTGAGATAGGAAGCAGCATCAGCCGCTGTGTATCTCTGTCTCTTGTAATGTCTAGTTAAGTCCTGATAGATTGCAAATTTGATCCAGTGATCAACTTGTCTTAGTCTAAATCAATGTTTCGTTGTCTCTGTTTTTGTTCCTCAGGGGATGCCAGGTGCTCCTGGGATCAAAGGCAGCAAGGTGAGTCATGCCTCAGTATAGGTCACCCATAGAGCTGACAGGCAGTAAAGTTCAATATAGACAGAAGGAAATATGCCCAATACAATTCACTGTACAAACTGCACCACCATGGGTGATGGCCATTAACTTAGATGGCTTTAAAAAAAAAAGATTAGACACATTCTCAGGGCTGTTTTGCTCAAAAGAAACATTAAAAGAAAACCGGAAATAAGTAATTATAAGCCTATTCCCATAGAAACAGAAACCGACATTGTGGCTGTTAAAGGGGCAATTAAGGAGCAATAAACAGGAAGCAATGAAATGGGCAGGACTTGAAAACAGAAAACTTTAATTAAAGGCACAGGAGCTCCGAAATGCCTGAAAAGCTTTGCATGTCCACACTGGACAGGCTAATGTGTCCCCTGATCCCCATAGTCTCAAAACTAGGCAGGAACGAAACACAAATGTTGACACAGAAAACACCGGACTGTAACAATTTGACAATGGTGCCATCTGGATGTTCTGTAAAAAGTGAATGAACAAAGGGAACAATTTCAAGAGAAAAAAATGCGAATGTGGAAGCAGCCTGGGATGAGAGAGACATAAACACAGCATTCTTTTCGTACTTGATTTGGATTGTTTGAATTTTGAGCCTGCCTCAAAAGGCTCAGGATGGATAGCAAAAATGTTCAGAAACAAATAAAATACATCGCGGAGTAACATCATGGTTTCTGTTTTTCAGGGCGAGTTTGGTCTTGGCAGATTGGGTCCGAGAGGACCACGTGGCCTCCCAGGCCCCCAGGTAGGATGCCCATTAATGTGACCCCTCTTGCTCCTTTTCAAGTCAGCTTCTGCTTTGAACATCCTAAACAATTAGAATGGTTTTTAAGTGCATTCGTTACAGGCAGGAACAATAGATTCAGGAAGAATTCTCCAGTTACGACCAAAGACTCCTCATCAGCTGCAGCAGTTTCACAAAACAGCTAGTAGCGCCAAAAGGAACTTGGTCAACAGTTGTGCCTACGTATTTATGTCTTCACACAGCACATAGTGAAACTGTGGAATTCACTTCCACAAGATGTGGCGATGGCCACCAATGTGGATGACTTTAAGAGGGGGGTTGGATTAATTCATGGAGGAGAAGGCTATCACTGGCTACTAGTCCTGATGGCTAAGCGTTACCTCCAGTATCCAAGGCAGTGAACCTATACATAATTTGCTGGGGAACATGGGCAGGAGGATGCTGATGCACCTGTGTCCTGCTTGTGGGTTCCTGGTCAATCACTGTGTGAACAGGGTGCTGGACTAGATGAACCCTTGGTCCTTCCACAACCTCCCTAGGTAATTGGTTCCACTGTCAGACCCTTGCAGCAAAATGATGGATCAGAGATAATATTAGTCTCTCTCTTTAACAATAAATAAATAAATAAATGCCACTTCTTCCTATTGACTAGAAATGCATTAAGATTGAGAAATGCTAAAGACCCATTGAACATAACATAGAATCATAGAATAGGAGAGTTGGAAGGGGCCTCTAAGGCCATCGAGTCCAACCCCCTGCTCAATGCAGGAATCTACCTTAAAGCATCCCTGACAGATGGCTGTCCAGCTGCCTCTTGAAGGCCTCTAGTGTGCAAGAGCCCACCACCTCCCTAGGTCATGGGTTCCATTCTTGTACTGCTCTAACAGTCTGGAAGTTTTCCTGCTGTCCAGCCGGAATCTGGCTTCCTGTCACTTGAGCTCATTATTCCATGTTCTGCACTCTGAATAATAGGCTCAAGTTACAGGAAGCCAGATTCCGGCTGGACAAGTAATCATGCATCATATTGCATTGTAACCCTGAGAATGTCATCTGTCTGTGTATAAATGTTTATTATGCCGTACCCTGTTTGTACAAACCTGTTGGATGGCAGAACGCCTGTTTAGGTAGGCGCTGAGAACATAACATCCGGGAAGAAATAGTGTCAACAGCTGTTTCAGAGCCAATTGAAACTTCTCTTGAGTGTTTTGGGAGCACGGCAAGGCAGAGGAAGGGACGAAAGAAAAATATGATTGTGTTAATAATTTGATTATTATTCTTTTATGCATTTATGATTTTAGAGTCATGATTTCAATGTTGTTTCTGTGTAGTGTGGTACATTAAAAAAAAACCTGAGGTTTTTGAAGGCTGTGTCTTGGAGACTTTTGACACACTGTTGTCTCTGGTGAAAGAGATTTTGTAGGGATTCTTTTCTGTTGATCTTCCAAAGCCTGCTTGATGAGACATCAGGACAAAAAATATGAGTAGGTACACCTTGGGAAACAAGGCAGCTATCACACTAGGTTTGATTGTCTCAAAAGCTGGCGTTTGTCTCCAACCTTAGATACCCTATCTAAGTTTCACCAGGGGACTGTTTATACACAACGAAAACCCCGTGCTGGCTGCAGATCTGCGCTGCATAATTTAGATGATGCAGGCGCAGCCTCGCAGCCACTGAGCTGCTTTCCCGCAAAGCTGCGGATTTGAAAAGTCAGGGATTTCTCCCAACTTTTTCAATCAGAGCGCTGTCAGTATGGTGCTCCTGCTGTCTGACATTGCTCCAGTGTCAATCCGGGGTCAATCTGGGAGCAGTGCCTGGTGGAAGGCAACCGGCAAATTGTCGCCTTCCACCAGGAAGGAGGCGGGGCCCCGGGAGCGGGGAAGCGCGGGGTTTCAGAGGGATGCGGCGCCAACCTGACACCGTGAAGACAGTCCCCTGGTGAAGATCCAGCTTAGTTTTCACGTCTCTCTCTAAATTACGGCTGAGTAAGATGTTGTTTTTAATGGATTTATGCAATTTGCACTTCCCAGAACTGAACATGGATAGAGACACAATTTGTGGTCAGAAATCCATCTGTTTCTGAGCTTATGATGCATTCTGAGAAAGAAAGAAAGAAAGAAAGAAAGAAAGAAAGAAAGAAAGATGTTTCCCAACATACTAATGTTTGGAAAATGCACAAAAATTATCTGCATACATTTCTAAAATGTGCACAAACACTCTTCAGTCAAGGGGAGCATGTGTCAATTTGGAAAATGCCCTCAAAAATATGTATGATTTTTTCCTGCACAGAACCAGCAAGGAATGAAGATGCATAAAGCAGGAAATCCGTGGAAACAGATTTCAGATATCCACTCACATATAAGCCAAATATAAGAATTCAGCCCCAAATTCAAAACCCATTGAAATATACATGAATAACTGAGAATCGGGCCCCAGAGGTCTTTGCGGAGAGGCTTGGCTGCTAAGCAAACAACACAAAGCTGAGCCAAAATGGGTTTTGAGATCAACTGGCAGAACATCTGGCCCTTTCTTAGCCCTTTAAATATGATGACTTATAAATGGCGCATGAAAGGCTAATGGGGAAAGGACAGATGTGCCAAGTGAATTGTAGGCAGTATTTATGGCTGGTTCAGAGCGCCTAAGGAACAAAGTTATGGGAGTGTAAAATTGTAGAAATGGACGGTGGGGCACCTATGTGATTTGGCTTGGCTCTCAGTCTGATAGGCTTGGAGGAATTTTGTTCCTTGAGTTCCATTCTGGCTTGGTCATTCCAATATATTTATTGAATTAGTATGTTGACACACAATATTATTATTTATTATTTATTGCATTTATATACCGCCCCATAGCCAAAGGTATAATATATAGCAGGGGTGATGAACCCCCGGCTCGGGTCAAATGTGGCTCACCAATCCAGACCTCTGGGGTTCTCCAAATGGCCACTCCCCCTTCCCACTTCACCAGGAGGGTTCTGCTTCTATTTTTCTTGATATCCCAGCTTTTGGCACATTTTCCCCTCTTTAGAAATTTTGAAATGACTCTCTTAAGGCTTAGTTAATGTAGGGTGACCACATGGAAAGAAGGACAGGGCTCCTGTATCTTTAACAGTTGCATAGACCAGCAGGTGTCATTTGTATGAATGCAGCACCTGGTGAAATCCCCCCCTTCATCACAACAGCTAAAGCTGCAGGAGCCCTTCTCTGTTTTGTATCTGGTCAGGTCAAGAGGGCAGGGCTCCTGCAGCTTAAACTGTTGTGATGAAGGGGGGATTTCACCAGGTGCTGCATGCATACAAATAACACCTGCTGAAATTCCCTTTTCTATTCGACTGTTAAAGATACAGGAACTAGGGTGACCAGATAAAATCCAGGTCAGGGCTCATGTAACTTTAACAGTTGTAGAGAAAAGGGAATTTCAGCCAGTGTCATTTGTATGCAATTATTTCCTGGTGAAATTCCCTCTTCATCACAACTGTTAAAGTTGCAGAGGCCCTGCCTTCTTTTGTATATGGTCACTCTAGTATAGTGCCTGCAACTTTAACTGTTGTGATGAAGAGGGAATTTCACCAGGAATTAAATGCATACAAATGACACTGGCTGAAATTCCGTTTTCTCTACAACTGTTAAAGTTACATGAGCCTTGACCTGGATTTGATCTGGTCAGCCTAACAGGAACCCTGTTCTCCTTTCTATATGGTCAAGATGCAGCTGGACAGCCATCTATCAGGGGTGCTTTAAGGTGTATTCCTGCATTGAGCAGGGGGTTGGACTTGATGGCCTTATAGGCTCCTTCCAACTCTACTATTCTAGGATTCTATGAAAGTATGCTTCTTGCTTCCTGTATTCATCTTGTCCCAAGTTTCATCATTTAAAGTTCATTGGCATTAACTGCACCACTATTTTCATAGAACCAGTGATGATGTAAACATGGCCCTTTTTTGAACAGGGTGAAGAAGGAATTGTGGGACTTCGTGGCCCTGTTGGGATGGTGGTAAGAGCAAGTTAAACATGGCAGGCAATGCAGTGCCCTGTTCTTTGTTACTGACTTCTTTATTTCAAATAATTCCCCGTATCTCTTGCTGCTGAATTTGGTGTGAAATGATGATTAAGTTAAATTTTTGTCCCAGAGCTTTATCTGGTGCTATTTCTTTTTTATTATTTTTATTTTCTTCTTCTTCTTCTTCTTCTTCTTCTTCTTCTTCTTCTTCTTCTTCTTCTTTTAGTGAAAAACTTTTTATTTGTCTAGGGCTAGATCTACCCTACTGCTTTATAATGGTAGTGAAATGTGTTGATAACAGTTGGGGCACATGACATATTGTATAGACTGCTTTCATAGTGTTATTTCCTGCTTTTTATTCCACATGATCCAAAATACCACAACAAATCTCACTGTATGTCCTACGAGGTATGAATGTGCAAGAAGGATATAGCGTTACTGTGATGGGATCATAATGATTTGACCCAAGGTGTAGATCTGGCCAGGTCTTTTAATCTGTAGGAGTTTTGTGCTAGTATCTTTTTCTGCTCTGCTGTAATCTTTTTTATTATTATTATTATTCCAATTTTGCATTGTGTATTCGTAGTTTTAATTTTGTAAGCCACTCCTAGAGCTTCAGCAGGGATTCAGGTGCGCCATCACCATTGCAGAATGCCACTCGAGAGAATTCTTTCCATTCTACAATAAAGAAGCCAAAAGGGGTTCCATACTTTCTGCCTTGACTCATGCTTAGCTCTGCCCCAGGACGCTCAAGCGTGGTAACGTCGTGCGATGGTCACTCTTTGGAATGCTCATCCTTCCTTGTATGTTTTCAGGGACAGAATGGCCTTGCAGGGCTGAAAGGTGAAAAGGTAAATAAGTACCGAAATGTTGTGTCTTGAACATTCTAGATAGAAGAATCAGTTTTCCCCACTGCATAAAGCTTGAGATGTTGTCGGCAGGGCAGTCATACAAATCTGAACCCTTTCTCTACTCCTCTTGGACTGTAACCTACATACCCTCTTTCTTTGAAACCATGGCCATGTCTACACCTGCCAGATATCCCAGAGTTGTCTCTAGGTCGTCCCTGTGCATCCATATGGCACACAGGGGATCCCGGGATCAACCGGGGACGACCTAGAGACGACCCCAGGATTACTGAATCCAGGGATACCCCAGGTTTTTCACGGTCCTGGGACAATCCCGAGGACCGCGGTTGATGTGGTGCGGCCTCCCGGGTCCTCAGATGGGCATGGAGCTGCACGAGGTGGCTCCGTGCTCATTAGGGTGGGGTGAGGCAGCAATTTTGCCATCCCTGGGATGGCGGGGGGGTTGCTTACTTTTTCACTGTGTGCGGCTCCTCTTAAAAAAAACCAGCGCCCACAACGTCCCTCTTCCCTTCCGGGACATCGCGCAGCCGTATAGATGCTGGAGGAGGATCGCAGAAGCAGGTAAGTCCACGATCCTCCCCCCTCCATCCCTAGATGAGCCCCATGTTTTTATGAGGATTGTCTAGCACATAATAAGCGTGGGAAATCTTTTGTCCTGGGCGCTTTTGATTTGCTAATGGCCGGAGTGCCACTGCCACAGCAGGGTTGTTGAACCTCCAGCTTAGGAACTAAATCTGGCCTTTCGGGATTTCCCAGAAGGCCATGCCCTTTTCTCCCAACCACCAATCATTTGATGGTTTCTGTCTTTAGTGTAGTCCCCATTCTCAAAGGCTGAAACGGCTCTACTAAGGCTTAGTTACTGGCACTAAGAGCTTTAAGCTGAAATAGGCTGACCTTTTGGAGGTGGTTGGCTGTGCCCCTTCTGCTTTCGGCCCCATCGGGCCCTGGAATTTGGCCCCTGAGAGCTTCTCTGAACTGGAGTTCAGGCTGAAAAGGCTCCTGTACTCCTCATCTATCATAACTGATCCCTG
Organism: Anniella stebbinsi; assembly: GCA_029215795.1. Classification (NCBI taxonomy): domain Eukaryota; kingdom Metazoa; phylum Chordata; class Lepidosauria; order Squamata; family Anniellidae; genus Anniella; species Anniella stebbinsi. The sequence continues at coordinate 4,912,914 of JARDYH010000003.1, read as the reverse complement.
CAGCATATGCACATCAATGGCCTTAAGTTATTGTAAGAACATCCCTTCTGGACCAGACCAAACATCCATCAAGCCAATTATCTACCTCCAGTATCAGAGGAAGTATGCCTATGTGCACCAGTTGCTGGGGATCATGGGTGGGAGGGTGCTGTTGCACAAGTCCTGCTTGCGGGTTCTTGGTCAACAGCTGGTTGGCCACTGTGTTAAACAGATTGCTGGACTAGATGGATCCTCAGCCTGATCCAGCAGGGCTCTTCTGATGTTCTCATCTAGTTTCCTACAGTAGCTGACTAGTTAATAATAATAATAACAACAACAACAACAACAACAATAATAATAAATTTATTTCTTACCCACCTCTCCCTCTGGATCGAGGCGGGGAACAACATCAAATATAAAATACATAAAACTAGTTAAAAGCTCATAAAACTAATACATTATTAAAATACCAATAAAATACCAATAAAACTCTTAAAATTCAACTGGGCAGGCCTGTCGGAAGAGATTGGTCTTCATGGCTTTCATAAAGTCAAAGAGACTATTAAGTTGATGAATCTTCTCCGGCAGGCCATTCCACAGTCTGGGAGTGGCAGAAGAGAAGGTCCTCTGGGTAACAGCCTGGTTTTGGCAGACTATAACAAATTCTTCCCAGACGACCTGAATGTGCAGGGCAGATTGTATGGGAGAAGGCGATACCGCAGGAAACCTGGACCCAAACCATGTAGTTGCTTCCAGGTAGCCCAAAAACTAGTATATTCATACTGCCCTTGAATATACGAGTCCACGTGATCCCCTTACAAAGCACATCGCCACATTTTGGGGCAGCAAATGCCATAAATGAATGATAATAATGTGAAGAAGTACCTTCTTTTGCCTGCCTGAATATACTGAAGGTCAATTTCATCAGATGACTCTGAGTTATAATCTCATAAGAGAGGGAGAAAAATTCCTTTGTCCTTTCCCCCCACTCTCCATCCATAACTTTACAAGCCTCGATCACATTTTATTTATTTATTTATTTATTTATTTATTTATTTATTACATTTATATACGGCCCCATATCTGAAGCTTTCTGGGCAGTTTACAAAGATTAAAAACATCGAACATTTAAAAACCAATATACAACATTTTAAATCATAAAAAGCATAAAAACAGATTACATGCAATATCCATTTAAAACAACTATCCTGGGTCAAAAACAACAACAACTCAACATATACTGTTAAATGCCTGGGGGAAAAGTCTTGACCTGGCACTAAAAAGATAGCAATCCTCATCGGGGAGATCGTTCCACAATTGGGGGGCCACCACTGAGAAGGCCCTCTCCCTTGTTGCTGACCTCCGAGCTTCCCTCAGAGTAGGCACTCGGAGGAGGACTTTAGATGTTCAGCATAGTGTACGGGTAGGTTCATGTCGGGAAAGGCATTCCATCAGGTATTGTGGTCTCAAACCGTGTAAGGCTTTATAGGTTAAAACCAGCACCTTGAATCGGGCTAGGAAATGTACAGGCAGCCAATGCAAGCGGGCCAGAATCGATCTTATATGTTCGAACCTTCTGGTTCCTGTTATCAATCTGGCCACTTCATTTTGGCAGCCCCACGTAGAAGTCGTTGCAGTAATCTAAGGTGGAGGTTACCAGAGCATAAACAAATGAAGCCAAGTTATCCCTGTCCAGATAGGGGCGTAGCTGGGCCACCAACCGAAGCTGGTAGAAGGCACTCCATGCCACCGAGGCCACCTGAGCCCTAAATGGCTTGGGGCAAAGTTATCTGAAGGAATGCCTCCTCTTATATATGCCTGCCTGGACCCTAAGATCATCCTTGGGGTCCTCCTCCATGAGCCCCTGCCAAAGGAAGTGAGGCAGGTGGCTATCAAGAGAAGGGCCTTCTCTGTTGTAGCACCGCGGCTGTGGAATGAGCTCCCTAGAGAGGTTCGCTTGGCACCTACATTATACTCTTTTTGACAGCAGGTGAATACCTTTTTATTTTCTCAGCATTTTAATAGCTTATCAGCTTAATTTTTAAGTTTGCTCTTTTAAACCTGAATTTTAAAACTGTATAGATTTCTGCATTACTGCTCGGTTTTAACCTGGTTGTGCTTTTATACTGTATTTTATATTATGTTTTTACACTGTTGTTTGTTTTATATTTTAAACGGTTTTCATGGTTTTAATTTTTGTAAACCGCCCAGACAGCTTTGGCTATTGGGCGGTATAGAAATGCAACAAATAAAATGAAGTGACAGAGATGGTTCTAGGAGAACCCCCAAGCTACAAACCTGCTCCTTCCAGGGGAGTGCAACCCCATCCAGGACAGGGATCATATCTCTCCTTACTTGACTTCCCCCTTAAATAACAGAAAAGTCCCAAATGCTTTGGCCTTTTTCCTTGTTAGGGGAGGCGCTGCAGGTTACAACCGCTTGACCTGTTCAGCTTCTGCACTTCCTTCAGATCTACCATATCCTTTTCGAACTATAGACGTGATTCCAAGGGTGGCTGCGCTGTGGATTTTGTCCCAAGGCCAGCCATTGCTTCTTCCGTGCTTTGGTTGTCAGGTGCTAACGGATAATGGTAGCTAGAATTTGAAAAGCAAATCCCAAACTCAGTTCATAGAATCATAGAATCATAGAATCATAGAATAGTAGAGTTGGAAGGGGCCTCTAAGGCCATAGAGTCCAACCCCCCTGATCAATGCAGGAATCTACCTTAAAGCATCCCTGACAGATGGCCGTTTGGCTGCCTCTTGAAGGCCTCTAGTGTGGGAGAGCCCACCACCTCCCTAGGTCATTGGTTCCATTGTCGTACTGCTCTAACAGTCAGGATGTTTTTCCTGATGTCCAGTCGGAATCTGACTTCCTGTATCTTGAGCCCATTGCTCCACGTTCTGCACTGTGGGATGATCGAGAAGAGATCCTGGCCCTCCTCTGCGTGAAGACCTTTCAAATATTTGAAGAGTGCTATCATGTCTCCCCTCAATCTTCTCTTCTCCAGGCTAAACATGCCTAGTTCAAAGATGGTACTGAGCGGTGTCAGGATGTAATAAATATCATATCGTTAAAATGTATGATAATGATATGATATGCTCTTTATCATGCATGTGTTTAACGATAACGATACAATAGAAAAACCTCTGATAAATATCCGATCCGATAATTTTCAGCCCGATTATATCGGATTATCGGACTGCCATATAAATAAACCTATAACTTCTGTATTTTAAATGTTAGAGGCTTGAAACTTGGTCACAGTGCTTATGGGGTATGCCTAAGTATGTGTATGAAATTTGAGATCGATCCCTCCAACCCTCGATTTTATATGAATTTATGAAAGATTGTTTAAGTTCTGACAGGTCAGAATGACAGCTCACCACGTGCGTTCATTCAGACCTGTCAAAAAGTTGCAGGATCTTTAAAAAATTCATATAAAATCGAGGGTTGGAGGGATTGATCTCAAATCTCATGCACATGTCTAGCACAAGTTGCTACACATATGTGCCAAATTTCAGATCAATCCCTCCACCCCTGTATTTTATATGAATTTTTGAAAGATCGTGCAACTTTTGACCTGTCAGAACTTAAATGTTCTTTAATAAATTCATATAAAATCGAGAGTTGGAGGGATCAATCTCAAATTTCATACACATACGTAGGCATACCCCATAAGCATTGTGACCAAGTTTCAATCCTGTAACTTTGAAAATACAGGCCTTTTTTCCTAAAAATAATTCAGCTCTATAGAGCACAATGGAGTTGCAGATTAAATAACGGAATTCCGATAATTATCATGAAGATGATATGATTAACCTACGATATTATCGGAGATTATAATTTTTTTGGTCCGAAATTCCGATAACGATAAAATACGATGTTTTCGGGCATGCACATCCCTAGTAATAAATAAAGTGACGCTAATCCAGTCACAGTTTCCTTGGTGGACTTCAGCCTGCGAAGGACACTCTAACTAAAACCAATCAGCTGCATGTGGCAAGTCAATGGCCTTAGCCTCCTCTCATCAGAATTGTCCCATCTCCCTAGGCCTCAGACAGAGAAGAGAGGTGGGGGGGGGGTTCCCCACCCATTGGCCGCTGCCTCCTCGCTCTTGTGCTCATCCTGCATCTCCCTGAGTACCAGGAGAATTGCTAGGAATCCCTTTTGGTCTTTTGCCCACTAGGCTTTTAAATACCTCCTCGCGAGTCCAGCAAGGACCTTGACCATCATGCATCTCCAGCAGAGGCCTTCCCTGTGGGAGACGGTGTTCCTATCACCTCAGTGACAGGGCCATTCCTGTCTGCATTGGCCGGCTAAGAGAGGAGATAGATGGATGTAGCTGTCAAGTGTGGAGGCCAAGCCAGGGAGACTGCAGCTGGGTTCCTTAGTCGGATGGGATGCCGGCAGAGTCGAATCACGCGCTCCTGGAGTCGCAGAGTAGGGCTTCTGGATGCGGGCAGAGTTGGGGGTCGCAGTTCAAGAGGACTGGGTTCAGCAGAGTCCAGTCAGATGGAGAGTCGGATGGGCCAAACACTGAGGCGTGTGCGTTGTTTCCAGAGTCTTCCCTAGGCTGCTCAGAACCCGTTAACTGGCAATTAGGTGCTGGCAATCAGCCTGAAGCTTCCAGTTTTGGCAGCCTGCTGATGCTGATCCCTTGCTCTCAAGAGCCTGCACTCAGCTGGGGTCGGAGGAGCCTTGCAAACTCCTTCATCATCGTCTGTTAAAGGGGCTTCCGCCAGGTCTCGCCTCCCCTCTAAGAGTAAGGGGTCCTGTTCAACCTGGCAGCTGGTCCCTTCCCCAGGAACTGTTGGAGATTGCTCTTCCCCTTCTTCCTCTGATGATGAGGACTCTGGGGAAGGCATGACAATTCCTCCCTGCCTTGTCTCTTTCTGGCATGGCTACTCTGGCTGAGACAGTCTCCCCATCACTACAGCACAACTACAGGGTTCTTGGCTTGTAGAAATGAAGGATGCCAGTGTGGTGTAGTGGCTAAAGCGTTGGACTGGGAGTCAGGAGACCTGGGTACTAGTCCCCACTCGGCCATGGAAGCCCACTGTGTGATTTTGGGCCAGTCACAGATTTTCAGCCCAACCTACCTCACAGGGTTGTCGTTGTGAGGATAAGATGGAGAGGAGGAGGATTATGTACGCCGCCTTGGGTTCCTTTAAAGAGGAAAAAGGCAGGCTATGAAATAAATAAATAAATTGCTCACCTTAGAACTTTCCTCAACCGTTGGCTGCCCATCCTTCAGCAGGATGGTGATGTGGGGGACCCCCAACACTGAGTCATGTCTATATTTAAGAATTGGCCAAGGGGCAAGGCGATGTGATAGTATTAACAAGCTATTCCTGCTTTTACACTTACACTGCATATTTTTTTTTTTTTAGGGTGATGCTGGATTTCCTGGGCCCAAAGGAGAACGGGTAAGGGATAAGCGAAGGGGTTAACCCGGAAGAGGTCAAATTGACCATCATCACTTCCTTCTCTCCATCAGTTGGCATCTCTCCTATATACTTACCCTAGAGCTGAATTCACCTGGATGGCAATGCAGAGGAGACAGTGGAAAGGGGTCTGGAAGTGAAATTGGTCGCGATGTTCAGTTTCACCTGTGCCAACACACAGTCAACACTGACAGCCTGCACACATATGCGCACCTTGGATTCTGCACCTATCCAAGGTGCCGAAACCAATTGCCCCAAATAGGTTCAGCACTTTGGATAGCCTCTTTAGAGTTCTGGCTGGTTCTGACTGAAACCCGGAGCAGATTCACCACCGCACTCTGGCAGTGGAGCCACCAACGTCCACTGGCTAGCATAACCATAGGCTAAGCACTGAGCTTAGTTTCCGTCCTATTTTGGTTTCCATGTGTGGAGTTTTGCAGTGTCAAATTGACCCCGTTTTTTTAAAAAAAAATCAAGAGAATTCCCCACCTCCACCTCCCACCCGCCCCGTTGCTTCCATTCATACAGGATCAAAGTTCTGCCTGAGCTGGCTTCCCACCCAAAACAGCTTGACAGAAATGGAGATTTGAGAAAGACAAGCCCTCCTCTTTGAATCACGCTCCGTTAAAAGTTGATGGCCAATTTGCCTAGGGAGAAGGGAGCTTTCAATGAGGGCCTGAGCCGGAGGCAAATGTATTCTGATTCTGTCTGACAGCGGGAGCAGCCTTTTCCCATCACAAAGGAATGTGTAATGCCCTCTCCAAAGGAAGGGTGAATAAAACATTAGGCGCAAGGAGGTGGATTAAACAGCATGGGAGAGATAATTATCCTGAGGATGTTCTACTGCAGCACCGTCTAACCTTTCTCTTTCTTTTTTGGCAAATTTGCAGTTCATCCATTCTAGCCTTCTGTGCTTCAGTACAGAAGGCATATATATATATATATATATATACGAGCGACAGTTGTCAGTGTTTTCTGTTGAATTATTATGTAAGTTGAGAATGGTTCCTGCCTGTTTTACAAAGCAATCTCTCCCTCTCTTGGTTTCAGCTGTTTCTGATGTAGACAGAGCAACTTGTTTTGCAAAATTTTAGGGGTGGTTGTTGATTTTAAGGAGGGGTAGGAGTGAGAGAGGAGGATTGAGGGGATAAAAAAATGAAGGGTACATGGGTAGTAGATCAGTTGGCTACGAAGCAGGGATGGAGAGATGTGCAGGACACAACCCCCCACCTTTTTTTTAAAAAAGCCCTTTTTGGAGAAGCAAAGAAATATTTGCCGTCCTGAGGTTGGGCAGGACACAAAGGCAGAATCTATCGGCCAATAAATGTATATATTCTAGTGCTTCAGGCACTTCTGAGCTTTCATCCAGCGCTCACATAGAATCACAGAATCATAGAAGAGTAGAGTTGGAAGGGGCCTATAAGGCCATCGAGTCCAACCCCCTTTTCAATGCAGGAATTCACCTTAAAGCATCCCTGACAGATGTTTGGCCAGCTGCCTGTTGAATGCCTCTAGTGTGGGAGAGCCCATGACCTCCCTAGGTCATGGGTTCCATTGCTGTACTGCTCTAACAGTCAGGAAGTTTTTCCTGATGTCCAGCTGGAATCTGGCTTCCTGTCACTTGAGCCCATTATTCCACATCCTGCACTCTGGGATGATCGAGAAGAGATCCTGGCGCTTCTCTGTGTGACAACCTTTCAAGTATTTGAAGAATGCTGTCATGTCTCCCCTCTGTCATCTCTTCTCCAGGCTAAACATGCCCAGTTCTTTCAGCCTCTCCTCATAGAGTTTTGTTTCCAGACCCCTGATCATCCTCATTGCCCTCCTCTGAACACACTCCAGCTTGTCTGCATCCTTCTTGAAGTGTGGTGTCCAGAACTGGATGCAATACTCAAGATGGGGCCTGACCAGTGCCAAATGGAGGGGAACCAGTACCTCACGCGATTTGGAAGCTCTACTTCTATGAATGCAGCCCAAAATAGCATTTGCTTTTTTTTGCAGCCACATCACACTGTTGGCTTATATTCAGCTTGCAATCTACATGTTTTTTTTTAATCGACCTTTGCTGCATAACTTTAAGGACCAGAAACTTTTTAATAGAAACTGAGGCAGAGGTTTGGGAGGGGGGATTCACTACGTGCTGGTCCTTGTGTCCTAAATTTATTGACATGGGTGAAAATCGGAAAAACTGGTTTGAATAGAGAGCTGGATTTGGGTCTGAGGGCTGAGTTCATTCAAATGTCGCTGGTGCCAAGGACACACCAGGGGCAGAACTCCACGTAGTCTTCGATGCGCCCTCCCTGCGCCTCGAGCCGTCCTCGGAGCGCTGCACCCCGCCGAATGTGGACCAAGCCTCGGAGGCTCTGCCCGCGCCGCAGCCGCCACCCTTTCATCCCGGCCGGTCCCGGGGAAGGAAGAGGGAGGGTTGTAACAAAAGCCAGCGATTGGGAAATCCCTCTCCTGATCGCTACCTTTTGTTTACATCCCTCCGTCCCGGGACTGGCTGGGTCCCGGGATGAAAGGACGGCGGTGATGGAGCCTCTGAGGCTTAATCCACACTGGGCGGGGTGCAGCGCTCCGAGGGCGGCTTGGGGCGCAGGGAGGGCGCATCGAGGACTACGTGTAGATCTGCCCCAGGAGGCTTCAAGGAAGTCACTCTTGGCCTTGGTTTTCCATTGGTTAAGTAGGAATAGGAGCGAGCCACCTCAGAGAGGGAGGAGAGAACACCATAGGCTAGAGATCGTGAAGTGTGACTGCAGGCCGCTATAATCTCCGGCACGCCTTACGCGTACGCGGGAGAAGACCTTCTCTGTGGCTGCTCCAAGGCTCTGAAATTCCCTCCCCAGGGAAGCTAGACTGGCTCCCGCCAGTCTGCACATCCTTTCCATTTATTTATTTATTTATTTACCCAAAGCATTGATGTCATGCTCTTCAGTCAAATGTGCTTGTATCATAGGGAGACCCCATGACGATATTTGGACCTCAAGGCTATAAAGGCAGCAAAGGAGATCCAGTAAGTTGCATCCTCTTGCTTTTCACTTGGAGCCCGACGTGTTGCGTTCTCCATAGCTGGCGGAGATGGGTGGCTCTTCGGACTTTGGCTGTTACCGATTCTGATGCCTTGTGCATTACAAGTCCCATTGGCTGGCAGCGGCAGCGTGAATCCTGCCATAGATCAGACGTTGACCTTCGTTGGGGGGGGGGGGGAATGTTAACAAACCAGTTCCATGCCTCTGAAGACCAGTTGGCTAGCAATGGAGTAGCGGTAAATTCTGAAGTCAGACGCTCCGCATGATAGTCCCCATAGCACAAGGAGAGTCCAAGAATTCTCTGTGTTGATCTGTACCAACAAACCGCCTCCGGCAATTTTCATCCCCAGCAGGAGCAGATCTTTAGTAGAGCCCTTGTGCCTTAATTGGTATTCAAGACTAAGCCGCGCCAAAATAATTGCATTACAATAACGAACAATATTCATTCCCCCACAGCTACTGTGAGGACAGCCGCTAAGCTCAGAGGGAACAGGGAATTCTGAGGAGGAAACAACGGCAGCATCCCTGCTAATAAAAAAGTACCAGGGCTGCATCCCTGTGAGCCCTGAATCCACTACGCCACTGGTTGCTAGGGAGCAACAGCAGAAGAGGCCTATTGCCTCGAATGTTGTGCTTGTGATCTCCTTAGTGGCATCAAATTGGCCACCGCTGGGATTAGATGGACCTCTGGTCTAATCCAGCAGGGTTCTTCTTATGTCAACCAAATAAAAGCTGCTCAGTTGAAATTGCTCCCTGTGTGAATAAAACGCTGAGGCCCTTTCTGCACCATAGGGATGTAGAGGGAGGGAGGGAGGGAGGGTGATCCCAGAAGTGCCTAATAATCGGCGCACCGGGAGGGAGGGAGGGTGATCCCGGAAGTGCCTAATACACACCATTGGCGCACAGGGAGGGGGGGATGGAGGGCGATCCTGGAAGTACCTAATACACACCATCAGTGCACAGGGACCAGCCAGAGGCCATCCCAGGCAAAAAGCCTGGTGTGGAAAGGGCCTTAGTTGTGATTAATGCAAATCATGGGCCGGAGCAGAACTCATATTTTCCATTGTCAACGAAAAGGTATTTTCCTTTGCAAATAGGGAAGTTCTATCATAAATGGGCCTCTGCAAGGTTCTTTAACATAAAGACAATGTTCTCTGTTGCTATTCAGGGTGACAGGGGCCCTCCGGGGTTTGATGGAGACAAGGGCGAGAAAGGGGAAGATGGGCCTGCTGGAGAAAAGGTACCCAGCACTTTGTTGAAATACATAGTTTTAAGACCGGAGACGTGTGGGGCGGGGGAAAGGCATGTTCTTCTGGTCAGAGGAAAAAGCTTCTCGTTGTTACTGGTACTACACAAATGTGTATATATGCATTTCTTCCATTTACAGAATAACACAAGCCAAAAAAGATGGGTCTTTCTGCCAAGAGGTTTATCATCATAGCTAGTAACAGCTAGGCTGACCCTATGAAAAGGAGGACAGGGCTCCTGTATCTTTAACAGTCAAATAGAAAAGGGAATTTCAGCAGGAGTCATTTGTAGGCACACAGCACCTGGTGACATTCCCGCTTCATCCCAACAGTTCAAGCTGCAGGAGCCCTGCCCTCTTGACCAGGTACAAAAGAGGGCTCCCACAGCTTGAACTGTTGGGATGAAGAGGGAATTCCACCAGGTGCTGCATGCCTACAAATGACACCTGCTGAGATTTCCCTTTCAATACGACTGTTGAAGATACAGGAGCCCTGTCCTCCTTTCCACAGGGTCACCATAATAACAGGCCCAGCCTAGACCAAGGATGTTGAACCTCAGGCAGGCCCAGGATCCCAAACATCTGGCCCCACCCACTTTCCTCCAACTGGCAATTATTGGCTGGTTACCTGGCATTTGCATGGTTTCCCCCCTCCCCCCCATTCTATCAGGTGGAAATGCCTACCCTAAGGCTTTGTTACCGGCAGCAAAGGCTGTGATGGCATTTTATATCGTGGTCCCTCCCTCTTCCCCGCTCACCACTGGATGCATCTCCAAAATTGAATTCAGCCCTCAAGCTTAATGAGGGGTGATGTCCCTGCCCTAGACCAAGCCTCAGACCCTGCCTACAGTCAATTGGGCTGAGCAGGGGGAGGACTGAGTGGGAGAATATAAAGGGGCTCTGCCCAGTAGTGGCTGGTGGCCCTAATGACAGTGGGGCAGTGAATCCACCCCAGGGCCCTTTCTACACCATGGGTTGTTCCTGGGGTCATCCCTGGGTTGTTCCTGTGCATCCAAACGACGCACAGGGGATCCCGGGGACGACCCAGGGATGACCCTGGGAAAACCCCGGAATAGCGGAAACCGGGGGATATCCTGGTTTTCCCACCATCCCGGGACCTGAAATGGGCACGGAGCCATGCTGGGTGGCTCCATGCCCATGTGGAGGGGAAGCAATTCTGCCACCCCCCAGGATGGCGTGGGGCGTGGGGGGTTTCCACTTATCTGTTCCGCCGCACTCCCTGCCCTGTCTCTTTAAAGATCCAAAATGGCGGGCGCGCCGTCCCTGTTTGTTCTCGGGATGGTGCGCTTCCTGTTTGTATCCCGGGGACGATCCCAGAAGCAAGTAAGTCCAGGATTGGAGGGGGGCTCCCTCTACCTCCCTTTACACCCTTAGGTGTAGAAAGGGCCTGGGTTTCAGTGAGAACCTTTATAGGTCCTTTATAGTTCTTGGATAGGTCCTTTATAGTTCTGGCTGGTTCTGACTGAAACCCAGAGTGGATTCACTGCCCCACTGAGATCAGAGCCAAAAGCCTCTCCTGCATCTCCCTAAACTTTTGCTCAGTCAGGCTGGGCGGCTCGCCTGAGTTCTGTCACATAAGCTCAGGGATGATGATGATTGATGATGATGATGATGATGATGATGATAATGATTTCTTACCCGCCTCGCCCTCCGGATCGAGGCGGGGAACAACATCTGTACCAACAATATAAAATACAATATACAATACGTAAACTAAAGAAAAGCCTATAAAATTAATTCATTATCTAAATCAACAAAGTCTTAAAATTCGACTGGGCAGGCCTGCCGGAAGAGATCAGTCTTTATCGCTGTCTTAAATTCTTGAAGACTGGTAAGTTGGCGGATCTCTCCCTGCAGGTCGTTCCACAGTCTGGGAGCGGCAGAAGAGAAGGTCCTCCAGGTAACTTGCATAGCTACCTTGCTCCCAAGGTTCAGGTGCATCCCCGGACGCTGCTGTTGGATCAATAGCTCGTGGGTTGCACAGTTCCCATCTTCGTGGGCTTCAGGTCAGCTCTCTCTGACCCAGACAAAAAGCAGAGAAATGCTTTTGATTTTCATGCAGTCTCCACTGGTCGAATCAAGTTCTGACCATGATGTTCTCCTGTGTGTGGTTTCTTAGTGTGTGTGTGTGTGTTGTTTTTTTCAGGGGGTGAAAGGAAAAGCGGGGGCAAAAGGGATCATGGGCCTGTTTGGGACCAGAGGACCAGTGGGGCAGAAGGTCAGGAAAATAGCTCAACTGTTCACACATCTGCTGGTTTGAGCTGTATGAAACCATTATGCTACCTCAGCTCCAGCCTCACACCTTTCCCCAGAGTTGCTGTACGGCTTTTCACTGAGGCAACCCGAGGAATTAATGACAGAGGAACTAAAGGAGGTTCACTGTTTCCAAATAATTATTTCTCGCTGTAATGTAGAACCACCACATCTGCCTCTCTGCCTTCTATCCTTCCATCTATTTTGGACACAGCCTGATATACATGGTTCCCTCCAAATTAAAACTGGTCCTCAAAAGGCACCTAAAATGGTTAAGCGGCTGGACCGTCTCCCCTGTGAGGGAAAGTTGCAACAGCTCAAACTGTTTAGCTTGGGGGAAAAGGAGGCTAAGGAGAGGGGTACATGATAGAGGTGTACAAAATTATGCCTGGTGTGCAGAACGTGGTAGGGAGACCTTTTTCTCCCTCTCTCGTAAGACTAGAACCCAATGAGGTCATCATCCCATGAAGCTGATTGGTGGGAGATTCAGGACAGATCAAAGGAAGGACTTCTTCACACAGCACATCGTTCAATTATGGAATTCGCTACCACAAGATGTAGTGATGGCCACCAATTTGGATGGCTTTAAAAGGGGGTTGGATACATTCCTGGACGAGGAGGGTATCCATGGCTACTAGCCCTGAAGGTTATGGGTTACCTCCAGTATCTGAAGCAATAAGCCTGTGTGCACCAGTTGCTGGAGAACATGGGTGGGAGGGTGCTGTTGCACCGTGTCCTGCTTTGTCAGTCCCTGGTCGACAGCTGGTTGGCCACCGTGTGAACAGAGTGCTCGACTAGACGGACCCTTGGTCCGATCCAGCAGGGTTCTTCTCATATTCTTATGTTCTGTGTTCTTAATTGCCATGAGAACATCTAACTAAACCATCCTACCCATTCATTTATTTATTACATGTATGTGTACCCCGCCTTTCAAGATAAAAATCCTTCCAAGGTGGTTTAAGAGTAAGACAACAATATACTCATAAAAACCACTATAAACAACATTTAAAAAGAAGCCCTCATACAGATCCGTCCCACAGGGCAGGTGATGGTAGGAAGGGAAGGGACAGTCCAGCTGCAGCAGGAGTCTGAGGAGGCCTTTGCCTGCTTGCCTGCCTGTTATTGTCCAAGCGCCTTCTTCAATCTCTTCCTAGCAGCTGATGAGCCAGCCATCTGATATGAGTCCTTCTAACTCAATTTCAATAAGTAGTGCCTCCATCCTAATAAACAGTTATCTCCTTTTCCTGCCCTGCCTGCATTTAGTCGTTAAAAACATCCCAAGGACGGGCCAGGTTCAGCGCTCACTTCCATATTGGATGGAGAGAGTGTCAAACATCCCTGGAACTCATGCAAGAACCGCCCAAGCAAAACCCTGTGAAGGAGTCTAATGGCACCCACTTGAAAGTAAGGATGGGAGAGCTCCCCCACATCAGCCTCGCACAATGCTGGCCAGGTTTCTGCTGTTGGCCAGACCTCTGCTGCTTGCCCAACCCTGGCAGGCACATGGTACAAGCCGCTCGTCAGTCAGTCCATGAGTGTCCTCCATTTTACGCAAAATCGTGGGTAACCCTTTTACGGAAATCACCGTTTTGCAGCCCTCTAGACCATTTACACCTGCCATGTTGGGTAAATCGCACCATTTACGTCCGCTGTTTTGCGCAACGTGATTTCCAAAAAAGGCTTAGTTGCGATTTAAAATGGCATCTCGCAGATAAGTAGAATTAGCGCTTGCCAAGTCAGGCAGGCTGGCGGGCCCGTGAGCTGGCATCCGGGGCGAACCGAGCTGGTGACAAACCAGATTCCTCCCAAACGGGGTTCCTCTGACATCCTTAACTGAAGGGATCAAATTCCCTCAGGCGAGTGGGTTTGGTGGCCATCTCAGCTGCTGTACTCAGCCTCTTTCCAGATGATTGATTTATGTTTCCTTTTCTGACAGGGGGAACTGGGGGAACCTGGATTGCCTGGATTTGCGGTGAGTTGGAATACATCTCCATCGACTTTTGACCATGATTGGATCGAACTAATGGTCTGTCTAACTCTAAACCCAGTATCCTGTCTCCAGCAGTGGGACTAAGAGCTCAACATGCTGTACTCATGGTACTCATAACATGCCATGTTCATTATTTTTTAAAGTACCTCCCGATGTCTATAATGCTGTTCAAAGCTTACCTTGCTTATCCTCACAGTAAGCCAATGAGATAGGTTAGGTTTAGAGCAGGAGTGCTGAGCAGCAGGCCAATCTGGCCCTTTGGAGTCCCCCAGGTAGCCATGCCAGTGAAGGCTGGTGACTCCCATGTCAGTGGGGCAGTGAATCCGCTCCAGGTTTCAGTCAGAACCAGTCAGAACTCTAAAGGAGGTGTCCAAGGTGCTGAAGCCTAGCCCCAAACTAGATTCAGCACCTTGAATAACTCATTTAGGGTTCAGACTGGTTTTGACTGAAACTCGGAGTGGATTCACCGCCCCTCTGACATGAGAGCCACCAGCCTCCACTGCCCCAATGTAAGGCTTGCATGGTGTGAGAGAGGAGAGCTCTAGGCTTTCCCAACCCTGGCACCTCCAGATGTGTTGGGACAATAGCAGCTGCTTTGTATGCAGAAATTCCAGGTTCAATCCACGGCATCTCCAATTAAAAGATCCCAGGTAGCAGGGGATGAAAAAGGCCCCTCCTTGCCTCAGACAAGAGATCGATGAATCTGTCCAATTCATTTTCTCTCCATTTGGCATTTTTCCAATCTTACATTCCATTTGCTTCAAACTTCAAGAATTTCTCCTTACATTTGGTTCAGTTTGATTTCTTTTTTAAAGCGGCCATGAAAATTAATCAGAATTTTGGTGCACATTTTCCCTGATAAGCATATTTTAGCCTGCGTCTTTGCCTGGTGCACACATTTTATGCAAGTAATTTCCCTATTATAATGTATTTTTGGGGATTATTTCCCCCACTGTCTGCATTTCTGTATGCATATTATTATTTTTAATTGGAGAACTCCATTGCAAAAAAAGGGGTCTGTTCAGACGACACGCTAAGCCTTG
This sequence comes from Anniella stebbinsi, assembly GCA_029215795.1. Lineage (NCBI taxonomy): Eukaryota > Metazoa > Chordata > Lepidosauria > Squamata > Anniellidae > Anniella > Anniella stebbinsi. The sequence continues at coordinate 4,897,906 of JARDYH010000003.1, read as the reverse complement.
GTTAGGCTGCTAACATGGTTAGTGAGCATGTTTAAACCATGGTTATGAAGCTACCACGATTAGGAATTGTCAAGGATAAAAATCCACTTTGGTTGTAAGGCAACTCTGTTTTATTGAGCATAATGCAGCTGCAAGGAGAGGATCTTACAGACAAAGAACTTCTCAACTGGCCGTGTGAAAAACTGGTATATTTGTACATATTAGCATCTTAACTAATTAGCATTTGGTAAAATTCTGAAGCAAAACAAAGACAGATCAAAGGAAACTTCCTCATTGTACCTTATCAACAGATGGCCCATAGCTCTTCTGGCAATGTCAGATTGACCTGGATGGTCAGTTCTCTTTTATCATGCTAGCTTATTTGTCTCAACCTATGTCAAGAGGTCTTGACAGTTAGAAATTCCAGTTAAGCATTACAGCTAGAGATGTGAAGGCCCGGGAAAAAACCAGGAAAATTTGGGGAAAAAACATTTTCCCCCCTCCTCTCCCCCCAAATCATTTTTTCCCCTGAAAAATACAGGGAAAAAACGGAAATTTTGGGGGGAAAACATTTTTTCCCAAATTTTTCTGTTTTTTTCCAGGCCTTCACATCTCTAAATTTACAGCACATTCAGGCACATACATCAACCCAATCCCATCATGCAGTTCACTTGCAAGAACTCAGGCTCCTTCTCCCCTGAATCTGATTTTAGAGCCTTCGGCAGTTCGCTGTGATGCCTTTAACAATCATTTCTAAGATAAAATCTCTCGGATAAGAGCCGACTTAGATGCCATTGTTATAGCAGAGGTTGACAGTGGAGTGTCCAGTGACTCCGCGAGTAGGATTACACTTGATCAGTTTCAGTTAGTGAGTACCGAGGATGTGGACAAGGTGCTTGGATGTGTGAGGAAGACGACTTGCCCTCTCGATCCGTGTCCTTCCTGGCTGGTCGCCCAGGGAGAAGATGCAGTTAGATCACATCTATAGCATATCATTAATGCATCTCTCAGGGAGGGGAGCTTTCCATCATGTTTGAAAGAGGCGGTGGTAAGGCCGCTTCTAAAAAAGCCCTCCCTGGATCCCCTGGACCTTAATAACTACAGGCCAGTATCAAATCTTCCATTTTTGGGCAAGATGATCGAGAGAGCAGTTGCTTTTCAACTCCAGGCAGTCTTGGATGACACTGATTTTCTAGACCCATTTCAAACCGGCTTCAGGGCGGGATACGGAGTTGAGACTGCTTTGGTCTCCTTAGTAGATGATCTACGACTTAGTATCGACAGGGGGAGTGTGTCCCTGCTGGTACTCTTGGACTTCTCAGCGGCTTTCGAAACCATCGACCATGGTATCCTTCTGGAGCGCCTGGGGGAATTGGGGATCGGGGCACTGTGCTTCAGTGGTTCCGGTCCTATCTCTCGGGCAGGTTCCAGATGGTGATGCTTGGGGATAGCTGCTCTTCAAAAAAGGAGCTGCTATGTGGTGTACCACAAGGTGCCATCCTTTCCCCAATGCTGTTTAATATTTACATGAAACCGCTGGGAGAGATCATCTGGAGGCATGGGGCAGGGTGCTATCAATACGCTGATGACACCCAAATATATTTCCCTGTGCCTTCGACAACATCGTCAGCTAAGGATAGTGTGTCTCCTTTGAATGAATGCTTGGAGGCGGTAATGGGCTGGATGAGGAAAAACAAACTGAAGCTGAATCCAGACAAGACGGAGGTGCTGGCTGTCAAAGGCCCCAACCTGGGTTTGGAGGTGTGTCAACCAGTTCTGGATGGGGTTACACCCCCCCTGAAAGATTGTGTTCGCAGCTTGGGAGTACTCCTGGATCCGTCGCTCCAGATGACAGCTCAGATTGATGCGACACCCAGGAGTGCCTACTATCAGCTTCGGCTGATACGCCAGCTGCGCCCCTTCCTAGAGTTGGAAGACCTAGGCCCCCTCCACAAGGATGCGCTTTTGCGCCCGGTTCGGCGATTATGCGCATTATCGCGGAGGCGCTTTTACTCCTAATCCCTCTGCACGGGAGGCGGCGAGAGGCGGCGAAGCGCATTAATTCATGTCCAAAAAGCGCTTTACAAGAAGTTAATGCACATAATCGCTTGTTCACACGGCGAAAATGCACTTTAACGGCCGGAGCAAAATAAAAGTTGCTATTTAACGTGCATTTGAAAATGTGCATTATCGGGGAGATAACGCGCCTGTACGCCCGTTTTGCACTCCGCTGGTGTGGAGGTAAAATTTATAATGAGCCTTCAAGGCTCATTAAACGTCTCGTGTGGAGGAGGCCCTTAAGACGGTAGTGCACACGCTGGTAACTTCAAGGCTCGACTTCTGCAATGCGCTGTACATAGGGCTACCTTTATGCCTAGTCCGGAAACTTCAACTTATTCAAAATATGGCAGCCAGGTTGGTCACCGGTACAACTAGGGGTGATCACATCACACCAGTTTTAAAATCGCTTCATTGGCTGCCAATCAGTTTCCAGGCGAAGTATAAAGTGTTGGTTATTACCTTTAAAGCCCTACATGGTTTGGGTCCAGGGTACCTGCGGGATCGCCTTCTCCCGTACAATCCGCCCCGCACACTTAGGTCCTCTGGGAAGAACTTACTCAAGCCAGCCAGAACTAGGTTGGTGGGTGTTACCCAGAGGACCTTCTCTTCCATCGCTCCCAGACTATGGAATGGTCTGTCGGAGGAGGTTAGACAAATTGACAGTCTTCATGAATTCAAGAGAGTCATGAAGACTGTCCTCTTCCGACAGGCCTATCCAGATGAATTTTAAGATGTTTTTAATGTTGTATTTTTCTCTTGCTTTTAAGATTTTAACTGTTGTGATTTTTGTGTTTTATATTGTTGCTGTTCCCCGCCTCGATCCGAAGGGAGAGGCGGGCTATAAATAAATATTATTATTATTATTATTATTATTATTATTATAAGAACCAAAATACATACAGAGGCCTACGTACAGAGCAGGTATATCAAGGCTTGTGGCTTTGCTTTCTCAAAATGGTTCACACGACATGCTAAGTCATGGTTCACACAAAACCATAATGTTTCGTTCAAAACGCTTAACCACAGTGGTTTGGCGTGTCATCTGAACAGAGTCACGGGGTTGCAGTCCAGCAGATCTAGAGATCCTGGGGCTTGGGGGAAGCTGGCATGCAGGAGTGCTCTGTTCTTAAAACTGCTACAGGTGATCCAGTTTTGAAATAAAAATAAATGCTACTTGGTTTGAAATAATAAAGAATACCATGACTATCCTCATTCAACAAGTGGCTGAAAATTGACGTGAGCCGTTAAGTGTTGTTGATTCATAGAGCAATCTACCTTGAACGGAACAGCTCATGCACTCGCTGCCTCATTCGTTCTACGTAAAAATCTTTTTCAGTCATTACCTCCGAAGCAGATGCGAGGCCAGGCCATGCAGCATATGTAATAGAATAGATAATGCCAAAGAAGGAAAGGCAAGCAGGGAAAGGGATATCTATAGCTAACAACTCCATCCTTGGTCAGATTTCAGCATCACCGAATTTCAACCCTATTATCTTTATATTTGCTTCAGCGGCACCCATTATTGTGGGCCAGTTTGGAATGGGGGAATCTGATACGTATTATCATGGCTGGAAGACATCTGTAGGTTCCTCCTATGCCAGCGTCAATATCCCATTACTGGATCTATAAGTGTATTTTCCGGAACTCCTAAGCTGGTAGTTCACATGTCTCCAGTGTCCTATCTCATTTGGCCATGTACATGTTCCCATTCTAGATTGTGCTATTTGGTCATTCTAAAGCAAGGATGGGGAACCAGCGGCCCGCAGAGCCTCCCAATCAGGCCCATGGCACTCTCCCAGGTCATGCCACCCCTGGCACAATATTTATCCCCTATTCATACTGAACAGGAGCATGGCATGAATGGAGATGAAGGTTGGACCTGTTCCATGGATCAGCTGATGGCTTTAAAAGGGGGTTGGACAAAGTCATAGAGGATAAAGCTACTAGTCCTGATGGCTATATGCTACCTCCAGTAGCAGAGGCAGGGTGCCTGTGTACACCAGTTGCCAGGGAACACGATTGGAAGTCTGTTTCTGAGCTTGTGTCCTGCTCGTGCGTTTCCCATGGGAAGCTGGTTGGCCCCCGTGTGAACAGAATGCTGAACTTGATGGACCTTTGCTCTGATCCAGCAGGGCTCTTCTGATGTCCTTATGCTGGTCAGTCCAGGGCAGCGGTGATGAAACACTTTCAGCCTGAGTATAGAATTCAATTTTGGAGAGGCTCTTGGGTGTTGGGCAGGGCTGCAGGCCAAGCAGGTGAGGACAACAGTTCAAGCTGCACCATCGTATTGTAGCTTCAAGCTCTTGCTGCCGGGAACTAAGGCCCTTTCTGCACCATAGGGGTGGAGAGGGCAGTAAGCGGGAAACCCAGAAGTGCTTGCTTCCGGGTTCGGCGCGATGAGGCCACACCAGAAAGCGACGGCCCGGGCTTCTCCTGGGCTGTCGCAAGTTGCACGGCCATTTTTTAAAAATAAAAAGATCCGTGGAGGAGCGTACAAGCACTCCTGCGCAAATGTAAGTACCCTTAAAAAAAAACCGCGCATGATCCAGACCCTCTCCCCCTGCCCATCCTGGGGATGGCGATTTCACTGTCCCCCCTCTTGATGGCCTCAGAGCCGCACGGTGCGGCTCCGTGACCATCGGTGCAGCCGTGCTTACTCTTGGGTAAGCGCGGCTGCGCCCGGGATGGGCAGCCACACCAGCTGCCCATCTCGCTACCCTCCCAGGAGCAGGGAATGAACCAGGATAATAGCGTTCCCTGAACTCCCAGGAAAATGGAGGGGTGGCCCCTGCCTGCTTACAGGATGTGCTGTGGACTCTCTGTGAGCAGGCAGGGGCAGCCCTGGGGGAAATGGCTGGTGCAGAAAGGGCCCAAGCCTCAGATGATGCATTTCAACTTTTAGAATTGGGGGGGGGGGGAACAACCATGCAAGCACTGAGAAAGCACTAAACAGGCATGGGAAAGGAGGTGGGGTCAGGGAAATGGGGCATCTGTGGAACCCCGGAGGGCTGGATTGGGACCGCAGGTGGCCCGGGGGCCTGAGGATCTGCACCCCCTAGTCTAGGGTGTGACAGAATGTTGCAAGCCGTTCATACTTTTTCAGATGCCCAGAAGGAAGGAACTGAATTGTTTTGTTACAGGGAACTGCAGGTCTTGATGGGAAGAATGGCATGAAAGGAGCGAAAGGGGACAGAGGCCTGCAGGGCCAGAAAGGGGAACCAGTGAGTACTTTTTTTTAGCCTGGATTTCCTCTCTCCTTGTAATTCACACACACCCCTGCGGCCCGGCTAGCTAACGGACAGTTTGAAACGTGCATATCTTTGAGTAAATCAGCACATTGAAACAAGAATGGGCACGCTTTGCATCCAAGCGAAGTAGAAATGTGGAAATCCTTTTGCGGCACTCTGTATTTGATCCCGGTGCTGATGGCATTTGTGCGGTAGAAGAAAAGTTTATTACTGTAGAATCATAGAATAGTAGAGTTGGAAAGGGCCTCTAAGGCCATTGAGTCCAACCCCCTGCTCAATGCAGGAATCTACCTTAAAGCATACCTGACAGATGGCTGTCCAGCTGCCTCTTGCAGGCCTCTAGGGTGGGAGAGCCCACCACCTCCCTAGGTCATTGGTTCCATTGTTGTACTGCTCTAACAGTCAGGAGGTTTTTCCTGCTGTCCAGCCGGAATCTGGCTTCCTGTCACTTGAACCCATTATTCCATGTCCTGCACTCTGGGATAACTGAGAAGAGATCCTGGCCCTCCTCTGTGTGACAACCTTTCAAGGACTTGAAGAATGCTCTCATGTCTCCCCTTAATCTTCTCTTCTCCAGGCTAAACATGCCCAGTTCTTTCAGTCTCTCTTCATAGGGCTGTGTCTGTGAGCCCAGACATAAAAGTCAGCGTCTTTGCAGGTGACGGAGGCTGCGCTCAAACCCTAAAGCCATCACGTTCGGAGGTTTGCCTTCCAGTGCTGCGTTGCATTGCCTACGGGGTGTACAAACTGTGTTTATGCTTTCCCTTCAGGGTGGAAAAGGCGATCCCGGTGTAACTGGTGACATTGGACGGAAAGGTTCAAAGGTACTGCGAGAAGACGGCTAGGGGAAAGAAACCATGCTTAGCTCAGTGGCCTTTGGGGGCTCAGCTTATCACCATAATTAGGGTACCCTATCTGGGAAACCAAAAAAGAGGAACTCCAGTGGCAGGGGTGAATGACACGCTTTTTGGAGACCATGGAAAGCGCTTTTCCCCCTCCTCTGCTCCAGTCGGGGCCTTAAAGGCCCCAACCGAAGCGAAGGCAGGAAAAGTGTGTCATCCCACCCGCCTACTCCAATAGAGGCCTTTTCTTTAATGTCTGGCAATTATACGCTTTCCTCTTTAAGGCCCCGATTGGAGCAGTGGGGTGGGGGATGACGGCCTTAAAGGGGAAAGCGTGTCTTTCCAGAACATTATAGAAAATTACAGAACCCCCTCCCCCCCGACACCCAGGATAGAACAAAAACCTGGACAAATCCAGGGAAATCCTGGCAGTTGGTCACCCTCACCATAACTAGTCCAATTTGCAACTGTGCCGTCATTGATCACTTCTCTCTTTCTTCTCATCGTCAAACCCTGATACCCCTTTCTCTTCTCCATCTCCGGGATCTGCCCTCACTGTTTTGCCAGCCGCTGCACAGAGACCTGGTTTGCACAATCGCCACAGCCCACCGTGGCTTATTTATCCAGTATCAGAGGCACTAAGCCCATATACATCACTTGCTGGGGAACATGGGCTGCTGCACTCATGTCCTGCTTGTGGGACTCCTGTCGACAGCCGATTGGCCACTGTGTGAACAGAGTGATGGACTAGATGGACCCTCTGTGTGATTCAGCAGGGCTCGTCTTAAGTTCTTACGTCCTTAAGCCAGGATGAGCTCCAGCACTTGCAGGCACCAATTGCCTATTCAAGCCAAGGCCATGGCTTGTCCAAATCCAGGTGGCAGAGGTTGTTTGAGGATTAAACAACCCTCAAATAGCCCATGGTCTGCTGTAGAGTTATTTAACCCTCAAACGATCCCTGCAGCCTGGGTTCAGAAGATCCAACGAATCATGGCAACTCCCTACCATCACCAAAACCGTGCAAACCACACACCTCGCACAGAAGGTCCCAGGTTCAATTCCCAGTATCTCCCAGATAGGACTGGAAAAATTCCTCCTGAAACCCTGCAGCGCTATTGCTGCCCGTCAGTGTCGATAATACTGAACTAGATGGACCAAGGGTCTGACTCAGTCTAAGGCAGCTCCCTATATTGCTGCTATTACGCTGCCTGATCCTGTATATTCTTACTCAGAAGTCCCCACATAGGACTCACTTCTAAGTGAGTGTACATAGGAATGCAGGCTTAGCACCACCTGTGGTACAAAATGAGATCTCATTTGGTGATCTGGTTGTTATTTTTTTTCATTCTTGTTGAGTCCCTTCCTCCCAGCGAGCTATGGGGCAGAGCATATGGTTCCACTGTGCCTCATTATATGCTCATGACAATCTTGTGAGGTAGGCTAGAGACTGAAAGATAGTGAGTGGGGATTTGTTCTCATCATTGCTATCTGGTTGCAATTTGTCTTTAGGGTTTACGTGGTTTGCCAGGAAGGACAGGCCCTTTGGGCACAGGTGGGATCAAGGTAAGTAAGATGAGTTTGCCACTCTCTCGTCTCTCCTGTCGTAAAGAGAGCTTCAACTATTGGGCAGTATAGACATGAAATAATAATAATAATAATAATAATAGACAAAAAAGAAAAACACACATACCTCATTGACATAGCAATACCAAATGACAAAAACATTGTTGAAAAGGAAGAAGAAAAGAGAGACAAATATACAACACTGGCCATGAAAGTCAAAGAACTATGGCAACAGGAAAAGGTCACAATTATCCCATTAGTCACATCAGTCACCGGCATCACATCAAAAAACTATATAGAAAACCTCCAGAAACTGGGCCTACCAGAATACCTCCACACCAACATCCAGAAAGCAGTCATCATTAAAACATGCTCAATCATCAGGAAATTCCTGAATCAATAAAAGGCAGCATGACTTGGTAAAGCCCGTCATATCTGTCTAGAAAAACCGCCACGAGCGAGAAAGAGATAATAATAATAATAATAATAATAATTCTTCAACCTCATCAAACAAGCTTTACCATACTATACATATACTCACCCGAAACTATCTTGGAAAATGCAGATCATAAAATATACTGGGACAGAACAATCTATATGGGAAAGACAATACCTTGCAACTGACCAGACATAATAGTTATGGGCAAAAAAGAAAAACACACTTAACCTCATCAACATAGCAATACGTAATGACAAAAATGTTGTAGAAAAGGAAGAGGAAAAGAGAGACAAATATACACCACTGGCCATGGAAGTTACAGAACTATGGCAACAGGAAAAGGCCACAATTATCCCGTTAGTCACATCAGTCACCGGCATCACATCAAAAAATTATATAGAAAACCTCCATAAACTGGGCCCACCAGAATACCTCCACACCAACCTCCAGAAAGCAGTCATACTTAAAACATTCTCAATTGTCAGGAAATTTCTGAATCAGTAAAAGACAGCATGACTTGGCAAAGCCCGTCATGTCCATCTAGAAAAAACACCACGCGTGAAAAATGAGAGATAATAATAATAAAAATGAGTTTTGTATCCATGCAAAAAAAAAAAAAAAAGTATGTACTTACGCAAACAACTCTTAAAAGGCAATCTCAGTTTCCTCCGTTTCCTGAGCAGAGAGTTTATGGACCTATTAATCTGTCCAAACACATATCCTGTTATATCTTTGACATTTGCTCTGTTGATTTCCAGTCCATGTCTTTTGCATGTGTTCATTTGTAATTCTGATCCATCCGGTTTCTGCATTAATTTGCGACTTTAAAACCATGTGAAAATTCATATCTAAATATGTATTTAGATACTAATTTCTAAATGTATTTTCTCTCAAAGTTTTATCACAAAATGCACATTTCTATATGCATTTGCATATGTTTTTGATCTGGGAACCACTTTGCAAAGTTTGTAGAAGTGTGAAATCGGAAAGATAACTCTATTCTGATCCGCACATTAGTCAGGGAAAGTGTGGATCAATTCGGTTGGCTTTGAAATGTGAATAACATATTTTAGCACCTATAATCAAATGGAGATATCTATACCATGTTTCCTTGCCAACCTCTACCAACCTCAAACTAATAATGGTTCCGGAAAGAGGGTACAGTTTAGGCTGACGATATGGAAAGGAGGACAGGGCTCCTGTATCTTTAACAGTTGTATAGAAAAGGGAATTACAGCAGGAGTCAATTTGTATGCATGCAGCACCTGGTGAAATCCCCTCTTCATCACAAACATTAAAGCTGCAGGAGCCCTGCCCTCTTGACCAGATACAAAAGAGGGCAGGGCTCCTGCAGATTTAAGTGTTGTGATGAAGACGGAATTTCACCAGGTGCTGCAGGCCTACAAATGACACTTGCTGAAATTCCCTTTTCAATACAATTGTTAAAGATACAGGAGCCCTGTCCTCTTTTCCATATGGTTACCCTAGTACAGTTTCCAAATGGCAACTAAAACATTTTTAGGTTTCAGTGTATTTTGGCTGCCCAAACATTGACATGCAAAGCAAAACTGAAGAAAAGTTTGGGCTGAAGCAAAAACATTTAACCCAAATTTATGCTGAGACCAGTACCATCCTGTGTGCTAAGAGGCTATTTCTCTGCATCCCATTCCATGTACAGGGGGAGATTGGCGGTACTGGAAGACCAGGAACACCTGGGGCAGATGGGCTTCTAGGGCCAAAGGTGAGGTCCAAAGCTCTTGTCATTTTCCAGGTGTAAATGGTGTTTATGCACACTAGTTTCGCAATCTTTTGTCCAATTGCTTTTTGAACCTGGATGCAAAAATGTACTCACATTTTAAATGGCTCTAGAATACATGTGCAGCACAATCCATGGTGAATTGTGTGTGCACTTTTAGCTCACTGAATTTCTCTGATGCAAAGCATCGAAGCAGCAAACTTTCCATTCTAGTATTCATTTCAGGCCCCCTCCACAAGGATGCGCTTTTGCGCCCGGTTCCGCGATTATGCGCATTATCGCGGAGGCGCTTTTACTCCTAATCCCTCTGCACCGGAGGCGGCAAGAGGCGGCGAAGCGCATTAATTCATGTCCAAAAAGCGCTTTACAAGCAGTTAATGCGCGTAATCGCTTGTTCACACCGCGAAAATGCACTTTAACGGCCGGAGCAAAATAAAAGTCGCTATTTAACGCGCGTTCGAAAATGCGCATTATCGGGGAGATAACGCGCCTGTACGCCCGTTTTGCGCTCCGTGCTTGTGGAGGTAAATTTTTTAATGAGCCTTCAAGGCTCATTAAACGTCTCGTGTGGAGGAGGCCGCAGACAAATATAGTCCTTTAAATGTACCTGCACCATTTATGATGCTGAACATGGATTTCTGATTGTGTCCTGGGGAAAACTTTTATCAGAAGTGATGCCTCTTCATTATGATTCAAAGCTTATAATTTATGTATTGGCATCCCAGGTTGACCATGGAATCATAGAGTTGGAAAGGACCTCAAAGGTCCAGGCATCCCCAAACCTTTGGGACCCATGGCACATTTGGGAATCTGAGAAACTGCTCTGGTGTTTCCTAGGTCTAACATCTCAAAATATGGCAGCTGTAAAGGACCATTTCTGGAAGTGCTTCGGACAGCCTTGGGTCATTCTGGTCTCAATCTGGATTCGGGCTGAGGCAGGCTGAATCGGCCCGCCTCGGCTCCGATTTGGGGTTCGGGCCCGAAGCAATGCAACATGAACTTTGGCTATTGCACTGTTGTTACTGTGTTAGTTTGTTTACATGAGTTTATTCCATAATGCTGACTGTGATCTTTGGACTTCAATTAGGGTGAACGTGGAGACTCCGGCACTGATGGGCTCAAGGGAATTTTGGGGCAGAAAGGAGAAAAGGTTAGTGCACTCAAAATCATGTTGTGAAAGGTTATTTAGTCCTCCAACATCAATCAGCCACAGTTAACAAAATTATGTACTGAGGCTGAAATACAGGTATCCTTTTTCGCATGCCAAATGTCATCTTCCTCCTTTTGAGGGCCATCTCATTTGGTCTTTGTTTTGCAATAATAGGTTCAATCCTCGTTTGTGTTGGAACCCTAACCCCACCCCACCCCGCTCTTCTTTCCTAAGGAATTAAAAAAAAACTTGTGAAAATAGGAGAGAAATTTGCTCCACTAACCCAACCCAACCCCTTAAGAGTTGCTATCACCTTTTCATAACTTTTAGGGGCGATCAGAACTTTGTCTATTAAGAAATATATATATATTTTTAATGGACAGAATTTCTGCATATTTTTCATTTCTATCAGCAAATTGTGATTTCAGAGACACAGGGTCAGGTTTCTGGGTTGCTTTGCAGGGAGGATGAAATGGCATTGAGAACAACAGATCCAGGGCCCACCTTTTCAGACATATGACTCACCTTTAGCCCAAACACATTAGCCCCTATAGGGTCATCCGTTTTCATGCTGCTAGTGCGACCCAACTTGGGGTCTGGCTGCAACTCATTTGTGGGTCCCAACTGAACAGCTGGGGGCTGTCTTCACAACGCCAAGGTGGTGCCCCCCACTTCCAAACCTCACAGTTTTGCTGTTGTGAAATGGCAGCAATTATCTGGGCCCGCCTCCTCCCGTGGCTTCCAGTGACCAATGGCAGCTCGCCTTCTGCCCAGAAATGTCCCCCAGAGCAGCGCTTCAGCGAGGACAGATGGGGAAGAGCCCTGCTGACCTCTTTCAGGCAAGAAAAGTTGGGATAAACCCCTGACTTTTCTGCTCCACATCTTCGGCTCTTTACCTGGGGGTGGCTCCGAATCGGCAGCTGCATCGTATAACCGATGCAGTGTGAATTCAGAGCCACCCCGGGGCAAGGACACCATATAGATGGACCGCTGAAGACCCGTGTTCCAGAAGGAAGTAAAAACCAGCAGCAAGGATATTTTTTCATTTAAAGTCAGTTGCAAGTGTCCGTTATTTTGTGGCAATGTGATACATCAACAATGTAATACGACTTCAAAGTCTTCTCCACTCTGCAAACTGAAATGGTCATGTAGGATCTCAAGAAAGTTATAATCGCCCTTATGAAACGGCATTATACTGAGTTAGAGTGTTAGTCCAACTTGCCCAGTAGTCTCTAAAGCAGGCTTGTTGAAGTTCTTTCAGTCCATTTTGGTCACGTTCTTGGGGGGTACATACCAGTGGTGCACAGAGCCAGAGGTAAAAGGGTGAGGCCAAAAATGCCAGGATGTTTGAGCTTATAGCTGTCGGATGTCATAGACAATTCACAAGGCAGGCCTTGTGAATTGTGAGTTTAAAGATGGAGAATTGTTGTGAGAAAGTTCTGTGTCAGTCTATGTCTCTATAAGCTTATCTGTTGCTGTTTCTTGTGGGAGGTTTGCTAGCCGAGGCTTTTTGTTGGGAAGTTTCCTTGAGAACAAATGTATGTTTGGAAAAGGTGGGGGCTATCTTGCAAGCTGTCTCTCACATGGTGTCATCATCAAGAGGAGGTAACTGTGCCGCCCTGTTGGCACATGAGTTTGGTTTACAGGCCTGAAGTCCTGCCTGTCAAAGTGGCTTGGAATAGCCAGCCTCCAGCCTATAAGAGGAACGAGCAAAGAGGAGGCCCTTTGCTAAGAATCATCTGTTCTACGCTTGCCATAAAACTCGTGTTTGGGATTCTATCTGTTTTGGAGATGTTGGATGCACTCTGTACATGTTCTGTTGCTATTTGGACTTGGAATTTCTAAGGACTGTGCCATGGAAAGTGCTCTGAGGCTTTTCATAGACTTGGACTTGCAGATTACTGTTCTGGATTTGTGTTCTATGGCCTGAGAGAGGGCTTTCCATGGATGGAGCCAAAGAATGGGCACAGGGAAAGCTTCCTAGGCTGATCATTGCTGTTTCTGGATTGTGTGTGTGTGTGACCTGCAAGAGAGCCTTCCTCAGAGCCAAAGTTACAGGCAAGGGAGGTTTCCTAGGTCGAAGAGGTTCGTGCCCTGATATCTTGCTTACGTGATCAGCTCAATGTTTTCCGGCAGGCTGAGTCTGGTTCGTGCAAGATGAAACTGTCTTTGCCGGGCTTCATGCATCCCTGTGCTGGAGTTTCTCCTTGAGCTCTGCTCTTGTTCCTGATGAGTCTGTGTGTGTCGCTGCTGGTGACTGCTCACATGGGACAGGGGCAACTCTACACGCCTCCCCCCGAGTGACTGCTGTTCGCATCAAGCCGTTTGAACCTAAAGCTATCTGGCCATCATCAGCTTTACGTGGATGTATGCTGAAATGAAACCATTATGCTTGATTTCACAAATAAAAGAGATCTCACCGTTTTGGAGTGTGTTGTCAGTTTTCCTAAGTTCGTGAGCAGAAGCCTAGAGTTGGGCTGTGTCACGACAATAGCTCTTACTGCCAGTAACCAAAAGGTTGAAATGCCTTTTGGGAGAGGCTAGGGTGACCTTATTTGGGAAACCAAAAAAGAGGACACCCAGTTGTGGGGTGGCAGGTAAGCATGATTTCCAGGACTTCTGGAAGCGCATCATTCCCCCCTCCCTCGCTATGCTAATGGCAGCCTTCAAGGGGAAAGCGTGTCATTTCTGGATATTATAGAAACTTACAGAAAATCCCCCCGGACATCCAGGATAGAGCAAAAAAACAGGACAAATCCTGGGAAATCCTGACAGTTGGTCTCCCTATGAGAGGCATTTCAACCTTTTAGAATGGAGGAAAACCTTTGGCACCAAAGCCAGAAAACCACAAAATGGTCAATGTCGAGGGGAGAGGGGATGGAGCCAAGGGAAGAGGTGTAGAAAGATTGGGATCAAAGGGGGGCTGCATTTTGCCCCTGAGCATGAGTTTCTACACCCCTGGTCCACTTTGTTTGGTAGCAGCGATCCAGGGCCCCAGGCCGAGAGTGGTTTTCCCCATCACCTTTTATCTGGCGATGCTGGTGACTGAACCTGGGACCTCCTGCATGCAAAGCACGCACTCCACTGCTTAGCTACAGCCTTGTCCCACTAGGTGTTAGTTATCAGTCACAATACAATGCTAGATGTTGCAGTGATTTCTACCCCACAGGTGTGGTGGATAGATGGCTGTAGCTCCGTGGGAGAGACCTTGCTTTGCATGCAGAAGGTCCCAGGTTCGATCCCCGGCAGCATCTCCAGGTAGGGCTGGAAAAACTCCTGCCTGAAGCCCTGGAGAGCCGCGGCTGCCGGTCAGTGTCGACAATACTAGGCTAGATGGACCTAGGGTCTGACTCAGCATACAGCAGCTTCCTATGTTCCTATATTCCTACGTTCCTGCTGCCTAGAATTTGCCAGATTAAACAATTACATTAAACATTAAAAATCGATATACAGAATTTAAAACTACAAAAACAGACAACATACCAAGATTATATCCATTTAAAAACAACTTTGAGCTCTCAGCCAAAGATAGATCTGGGGGTCAATTAAAGCTCAACATAGTCTGTTGAATGCCTGGGAGAAAATTTTTAACCAAGTGCCGAAACGATAACAATGTTGGCGCCAGGCAGGTCTCGTCAGGGAGTTCATTCCATAATTGGGGGGCCACCACTGAAAAGGCCCTCTCCCTTGTTGCCACCCTCTGTGCTTCCCTTGGAGGACAATTTCTTCTGCTACTTATGGAAAGGTATCTTGTGAAGGTAGAACTTCCAATCATTTCAATCTTCAGTGTTAACATTAGCATTTTATGGGGAAATAAAAGGGTGCATAGGATTCCTGTGCCTCCTATTAGGGTGGGAAGCTACAATGGGCCACAATGGGGCCTTCCCCCCCCCCATTTTAAATAGCAGGTCCAAGGAGGCCCAGTTCCAAGTAGAACTATAATGGGAGCAAAGGGTTAAAGCTCCCTCTACCCACATCATGGGCCCAATCCCACATACACTCACCCTCATACTGGTTCTTCATTTTTAATGCCAACTGCTCTGCAAGGCCAAACAAAGTGAATCACATCACATCTCATTGGTCCCTGAGAGTTGCAGCTGTCAGAGCTTTGCAGAATGAAATAGTGACTCTGTAAATCAGATTACAAGAGAGATTGGACGTTTATAAAAATAATGGCATTACTCACCACTGCGGAGGTGAAATGAGATCATATTTGCTACTTCTCTTATTATGCAGTGGGCCGAAAGAACCCAATTTCTAAAGGGCTGTGTACTGAGACACAAGGTTAGGGTAATTTAAATGCCCAATCGCAAGGGAAAGTAAAATGACACAATTTCTGCCTTTCGTCACCCGGATGGGGGTTTTCTCTCTACAGGGCACCAAGAAAAGTAAGTTTACTGCATGAGGCCGGACAGGAAACGGAAGAGCGATCTGTGCAACAGGCCCTACGGAAGCCATTCATTAACGCTCAAATTACACGTTACATTAATTACATTACAGGTAGCTACATGCTCTCTTTATTTATTTTAGGGTGACCAGATAAAATCCAGGTCAGGGCTCCTGTAACTTTAACAGTTTTAGAGAAAAGGGGATTTCAGCCAGTGTCATTTGTATGCAATTAGTTCCTGGTGAAATCCCCTCTTCATCACAACAGTTCAAGTTGCAGGGGCCCTGCCTTCTTTTGTATATGGGCGCTCTAGTATAGTGCCTGCACCTTTAACTGTTGTGATGAAGAGGGAATATCACCAGGAACTAATTGCATACAAATGACACTCGTTGAAATTCCCTTTTCTCTACAACTGTTAAAGTTACATGAGCCCTGACCTGGATTTTATCTGGTCAGCCTAATTTATTTTTTTACTCTACTGCAAGTGTGGGCAGTCCTGGGTGGGATTAGAAGCACAGTGCACTGGGAGGGGTGGATTAAACCTCCCCCCCCAACCATTTGCTTTGCAAAATACCCCCCCCCCATGAGAGTTTAAAAAGGGGGGAAGGATGTATAAATGCCAAAGGAGACTCCCTCCCTTTTAGCCCCCCTGGGGGAATTGGGGGAAGGAAAGAGGATGGTAAAAGTTTAATCCTCCCCTCCTGGGGCATTGCGTTCTCCATCCAGATCAGGGCCACGTGCGCTTACAGTGGAATAAAAGTCAAAGAGGGGAGCTACTCACTACATGGCATAAAAGTCAAAGAGAGCTACACACTACGTCATTCATGTAACATGTATTTTGACCCTCAGTGTATGCTGCAATGAAAGGATAGTGCTTGTGACTGAATGGAGCTCAGGAGTTAGCATGCCAGTGATAGCTACCATAGGTCTAACTAGGGTGGCCCTATGGAAAAGGAAGACGGGGCTCCTGTATCTTTAAGTGTTGTATTGAAAAGGGAATTTTAGCAGGTGTCATTTGTATGCATGCAGCACCTGGTGAAATCCCCTCTTCATTACAACAATTAAAGCTGCAGGAGCTATAGTAGAGTGACCAGATACAAAGCAGGCAGGGCTCCTATATCATGGGTGTAGGGACTATAGATCTCCACTGGGACTTGCGAAACATCTAATAAATTTGACTGTGCCTGGACTTAGAAGAGCTTTTACACTGGCAAAGTTCAATGTTTTGCCTTCGGCGTTGCTGGAGGGTAGATATAAAAAAAATCCTCACACTGAGAGGACCTGCCCTTGTGGGACAGGGGACATTGAGACAGCTGATCATGTTCTTTTACATTGTTGTTTCTATAAGGAACTCAGAACTATATGGATTGCCCCACTCATTAATAAAGTCCCAGGCAGACCGGATAAATTTTACCCGGACTATCTTCTGGCTGATCTGGACGACCAAGTTACATCTAAAGTCGCCAAATTCTGTGCAGCAGCCATTCGTCGGCTTAGGGAAATATTAACACTATTGAACCCTATCTGATTGCCTCAAATTGAAGCCTGTATATTTTTACATGTATGACTTGTTCTCTTTGCTATGCTGTTTTTTTAACCGTAATAAAGTATTGTATTGTATTGAAATCCCCTCTTCATCACAACAGTTAAAGCTGCAGGAGCCCTGCCCTCGTTTGTAACTGGCCACTCTGGTGTAGCTCTAGTATAGCTAGATTGACCAGATACAAAAGAGGGCATGGCTCCTGCAGCTTTAACTGTGGTGATGAAGAGGGAATCTCGCCAGGTGCTGCATGCAGAAGAAATGGTCCCTGCTGAAATTCCCTTTTCTGTGCAATTGTTAAAGGTACAGGAGCCCTGTCCTCCTTTTCACATGGTCACCCCCTACTAATAGCAGCTTCTTTGGGGTTAAAATGGGTTGGAGAAATTCTGCAGGGGAGGGTTACAACCCATATCCAGCACCCCTCCTCTGAGTGCCTTCCGAGCTCTGCCCTCTGCACAGCTGCGTTCAAGTAAAAACTGAAAATGTTGGGAGAGATTCACAGACCGCCTGCACTTTCTCCTCTGTTCTGGCCCTCACTCCTTCCCCTCTAACTGTCTCCCGTCCAGTTTCCCTGTGTGGGAAGGAAATCTTCCCCCCAGGACTGTGCTCACAGTACTTGCCCTCTTTGAATGTAATAGCTACTGTGCTCGCAACAGCTCCCCAACTAAATAGGCCGTGGAGTCCTTAGGAAATCGGTCTTTCCACCAGCAAAATGAAAAAGGGGCTACCTCCACAAGAGAGGTTTAATGCTCTTTGAAGGCTCATTATAAATTTTACCTCCACACCAGCGGAGCGCAAAACGGGCGTAGAGGCGCGTTATCTCCCGGATTATGCGCATTATCGAATGCGCGTTAAATAGCGACTTTTATTTTGCTCCGGCCGTTAAAGCGCATTTTCGCCGTGTGAACAAGTGATTATGCACATTAACTTCTTGTAAAGCGCTTTTTGGACATCAATTAATGCGCTTCGCCGCCTCTCGCCGCCTCCTGTGCAGAGGGATTAGGAGTAAATGCGCCTCCGCGATAATGCGCATAATCGCCGAACCGGGCGCAAAAGCGCATCCTTGTGGAGGGGGCCAGGGAGTTTCAGTTTAACTGTGGGTGAGTTCAGACAACACTTTAGACTAGGCTGACCAGATAAAATCCAGGTCAGGGCTCATGTATCTTTAACAGTTGTAGAGAAAAAGGAATTTCAGCCAGTGTCATTTGTATGCAATTAGTTCCTGGTAAAATTCCCTCTTCATCACAACAGTTAAAGGTGCAAGAGTCCTGCCTTCTTTTGTATACGATCACTCTAGTATAGTGCCTGCAACTTTAACTGTTGTGATGAAGAGGGAATTTCACCAGGAACTAATTGCATACAAATGACACTGGCTGAAATTCCCTTTTCTCTACAACTGTTAAAGTTACATGAGCCCTGACCTGGATTTTATCTGGTCACCCTACTTTAGACCACGGAAGGGTTAATAACACACTCACCGTGTGTTATTTTGCTGGTGCGTGCCACATGACATGTTGCCCCTCCCCCCCGTCGCGCGGCTGAAAGTCTTGGCGTCTTTCTGGGCTGCTGCCTCTCCTCCCTCCCCCCTCCCTCAGTCCTCCGGACATATCCCATCATGCACCGCAAGTTCTGCTGGCTGTATAAGAGCGACCGGGGTTTTTTTGGCTGCTCCTGCCGGCGGACTCTATGACCAAGTGGAATAGTACATTGAGAGAGGGGGGTTCTCGACACACGACACTTTAAACAACAGAGTTCGGGATAAGCAACTGGGCAGCCCGTTGTTTTTCTCCATTGTTTAATTGCCCGAAATAGCATACCATCAGTTGTGTGCGCATTGTGTGTTGCCTGCCACATGGCACAATAAGCAACACAATGGATGGTTGCCTCTTCCTCCCTCTGTTGATTATCGTGTTGTCCGAACTGAGCCTGTGTCATGCACTGCAAGAAGAAAAGTGGAGCCAGCCGTGAGGTTTTGAAAATGTCCCCTGCTTATTGCACCGGCTGGACGTTGATCTAAGACGATGCGGACATTTCAGACTGCAAATGCAAACTGTTTTGTTGTAGGGACTCAGTAGCTTCTGCCACTACATCGGGGTGAGCAATTGGTGACCCTCCAGATGTGGTAGGGTGACCCTATGGAAAGGAGGCCAGGACTCCTGTATCTTTAAACAGTTGTATTAAAAAGAGAATTTCAGCAGGTGTCATTTGTATGCATGCAGCACCTGGTGAAATCCCCTCTTCATCACAACAGTAAAGCTGCAGGAGCCCTGCCCCTTTTGTATCTGGTCAAACTAGGCAGGGCTCCTGCAGCTTTAACTGTTGTGATGAAGAGGGAATTTCACCAGGTGCTGCATGCAGCCAAATGACACCTGCTGAAATTCCCTTTTCTAAGCAACTGTTAAAGATACAGGAGCCCAGTCCTCCTTTCCATATGGTCACCCTTAGATGTGTCTGGTCTACAATCGGCTATGCTGGCTAGGGCTGATGGGCGTCAAATGTCCAAACATCTGGAGGGCCACATGTTGCCCACCATTGCATGAAATAATACAGAGGAGTGGAACAAGTTGATCCTTTTGCTTTGCCTTCTGAGGCTACAAAAATATTATTATTATTATTATTATTATTATTATTATTATTATATTTATTTATATTCCACCTTTTTCCCAATAATGGGACTCAAGGCAGCTTGCAAATTAAAACATGTACAGTAAAAACAAATAGTGATATACAAAAATTTAAAATATAATTAAACATAGTACAATTTTAAAATACTTAAAACATTTAAAAACATTTTAAATACACATAATGAAAAAAAATCCAAACTGTAAGCAGTACATCCACAAAGATATGAACAACTCCCCAAAGGCCTGCTGAAACAGAAAGGTTTTTGCCAGCCTCCGAAAGCACACCAAGGAGGGAGCCAGTCTAGCTACCCTGGGAAGGGAGTTCCAGAGCCCCGGGGCAGCCACCGAGAAGGCCCTCTCCCTCATTCCCACCAGGCGTGCCTGTGATGGTGGTGGGACGGAGAGAAGGGCCTCCCCTGAAGACCTCAGGATACAGGCAGGCTCATAAGAGAGACTACAGTCTTTCAGATATACTGGACCCGAGCCATTTATTTATATCCCGCCTTTTTCCCATTACTGGTAAATATTTCATTGTGTGACTTCTATCATTTATTTAGGAACACCTAAAATATATATGGCCCCAGAATCCATTTTTACCGATAAAAGGAAAACAGAATGTACTTAAGAGGTCCTTCCAATTCTCTGGATCAGCCTTTCCCAACTTGGCGGCCATCAGATGTTTTGCGAAACTCCCATCACGCTAGGAGTTGTAGACCAAAACACCTAGAGGGCATCAGGTTGAGGAAAGCTGCTCTAAGCAAACACAACCCTGAAGATTGGGGGTCAACTTTTCCCAAGTGTCCATAGATGTCTCAGGAAGTGATAAGGCTGCTGGCCATCGGTCAGCGATTTTGATCTCCCCGCAAAAGAAAACAAAAAATCTGTGTGCCCCCCAAAAGGCAACACTTAATTATAACAATGCTTTTTTAAAAAAAAAAATGCCATTGAGCAGCTGGGAAAACTTGAGCGGAATCGGCCAGACAACGAAGCAGCTGTATTAAAAAGTAAACAGCTTTGCGGGTGGGGGAAATTAACCAAAATTGAAGGTTCTGGGTGCACCAGAGGAGGGCTGCCTTTGCAGCCATCCCAGGGGGGCAGACAAATGCGGCTGTGACCAACGGAGAGTGTCATGAATGGATGAGGTCTTGAATAATGAAAGTGAACGGACTCATGCAATGAAGATACATCTTGCACACCCAGTCGAAGCTGGTGGGTCCTATTTCAGTGGGACTGGGAATCCTCTCCGGCGATGAATCCATTTTGGGGAGAGGGCTCAGCACTTTGGAGCGCTCCTTTAGAGTCCTGACTGGTTCTAGCTGAAGTCTAGAGCGGATACCCAGCCCCACAGCCTATTGGAGAAATGCTAAGAAAAGATAGATGTCATCACGGGATGGGAGGCCAATGAAGAACGAGCCCGACAAGCCTCCTGGCTTCAGGAGTTTCGTAGACTGGGCCCTGCAGCAAAGATGGGCTTGTCCGGTATTCCCACTGCCTGTGTTTCCAGTGGTGGCCAGACACAGAGCAGCAGTGGGCGGCTAATGAGGATCATGTTGGAGCAGGCCCACCTTTAAATACCACAGCCCCAAACCACTTGAGAGCCAGTGTGGCGTAGTAGCTAGAGTGTCGGACTGGGAGTCGGGGGATCCGGGTTCTAGTCCCCACCCATTCATTTAAGCGCGCTGGGTGACTTTGGGCCAGTCACTGACTCTCAGCCTAACCAACCTCACAGGGTGGTGGTTGTGAGGATAGAAATGGAGAGGAGGAGGGTTATGTACGCCGCCTTGGGTTTCTTGGAGGAAATAAGGTGGGATATAAATTAAATTAATTAATTAATTTAGGGCAGCGGCGTTGAATGCCTTTCAGGCCAAGGGCCCCCATTCGATTCTGGAGAAACTCTTGTGGCCACCTTCTAGTAGCGGGCTGATGGCAAAAGAGCTGGTCCGGAGGAAAAGGAGCAGGGCCAAATTACCAAAAATTGCTGGCCTATTTCAACTGACAGCTCTTAGGAACTAACAGCATCATCAGACGAGCGTTTTATAGCATGCTCATCACTGGCCGCTTACAGACGCTCGCGAGTCCCTTCGATGATGACGTCTGCCTCCCGTACGTCTCCCGCTCCTTCTGGTCCTTTTTCCATGAAAAAAAATAAGACCCAGATAATCCGTCTTTTTTTATTTGAAGCGAAATGCGCCGCCATTTCCTTCTGTGTGCAGGGAAACCAGCACGGAAAAGACGCCCGCAGAATGGGCCACGTGGTCTTTGTTTACGTCCTATTTCTTCGGCGTCTGAAGAAAGAGGAAGCTGCCGCTCGTCCCTATGGTGGGCCAGAAACATGATTCAAAGCGATGGGAGGAAATGCAATTCCCGCCCACCCACCCCCGTCTGAAGAAACTCAATGGCTCAGGAGAGGACCGTCAGCATTTTAGAATGGGGAAAAAACTGCATAAAAGCCGAGAAGCTGCCAAATGACTGGGGGTCTGGGGGGGTGGGAAGGGATCTGGGGAACCCTGCAGGGTTGTTTTAGGTTCCCAAGCCAGCCAGATACAGGCCCCAGGCCTGACGTTCCGCACCCGGAGTGCAGGACATGTGAATCTGAATGTCCCATGTGGGAAATGAGGAAGGCCATCGTAACAAAGGCTCTGATGGGCTGCAAGTCGAGAGAGAGAGAGACCAAAGACAAGATAAGTGTCTTCCTGTTTCCTTGCTAATAGCACCAGTCATTCCACTTTTTCAATCACTCTGTTTTGTGGGGGGCGGGCGGTACTAATTACATGGAGAGTCACTGGGGGTCACTTCTACAAAATAGGGAAGCCGGCATTTTCGAGCCCGGGGAATTCATTCCATCAATCAACTCCAGGATCTCCCATCTTAATCAGCCAATGCTCCACGGCCCACTTGGTTCAGCGATTCATCTCTTTTCCCCTGGAGACGTCCCGGATGCCGTCAGCATCTTTTAACGCCGAGCTAGATGGATGGACCTCTTCTTTAGAGATGCAAGAAAAGAAGCGCACTTAGAGAGCATGACTTATTCATCTTGATAAAGAGGGAGTTCAGCAAGGCCAGATTGAATCACCACCCTGCCTAAATAATCTGCGCAAGTAAACTCCATCAGATAATTTCTGCTTTGGAATGATAACAAAGGCCTTGCAAAATCCAGGGGCTTAAACTTCAGATAAGATTTTTTTTTTTTAGATATATAAATTCTAGCGCTGGACTAAGCATTTGGTCCAGTGATGTTCAAAAATTTCAGGAGAGGGGAATGCCTCCCAAAAATTAGAGCTCCATCATACCAGCGATTGAGTGCACTCTTGCCATGCCTGGTGTGCGGATTTGCAGCACGGTATTCACATGACGCCGTGCCTGTCCTGCTGACACCCCGCCTCTTCCCCAGCCTTTCCTAGAACACTAAAAGTCTGGATTATTTTCCCTAAGCACATTTAATGTGCCACTTAAGCCTCCCTGTAGTTTTAAAGGAACTGGGGGCTTGAATGGCTTGCATCAGGTCCTGGCAGGGAAAAGCGCTCTCTCCCAGCAGCCAGCTCCAAGCCTCAATAGAAAACCCAAACCTTGCACCCCAGGCTCAAAAGCATTTTTTTTAATCATACAAGGCCTGGATCGCTGCAGAGACAGGAGTGTCCTCCCTCGACGCCCCCAAAGAGCCTGACTAAAGGGTCGTTCCGTTTTTGCCTGGCAGAAAGGCGGTCTGGTTGAAGTCCTCATCTGACAGGACCTGACTGGAGGGAGAAAAAGAAGGGATGGGGTGGGGTGGAAGAGCTAAGTTCAGGTGAAAGGGATCATAAGTCTGATACACCGGCAAAAAAATGCAGAGGCAAACCAGGGGGGGAAATTAGGTGTGGTGGAGGTCTTAATCTTAAAGATGAAACTTTTGGGGCAAGACTCCGTTTTGGCATTAAACAAACACGTATTGGTCTATGGAAGAGCCTGTGGCCACAATCCTGGCCATGCACGAATGTGATTTGAATGGCTGGATGTGGCTAGATATATACTACAAAGAGTGGAAGATGTGGTTTGGATACTCCGGTATCATATTGCATTCATTGCGCAGCACATAGCTGAGGCTAATCTATTTCTTCTAACTCTAGAGTAAGTGTGCACAGCCCACTGTTGGGCCAATTCAGATTAGAGCCACTGTGCACCAGAGGGGAAGATTAAAGCTCTCGCATTTGCTTCCTGAAGAGTAGAAAAAGAAGTATCCATTGGTATCAATGGAGGCTTCTCTCTCTCTCTCTCTCTCTCTCTCTCTCTCTCTCACACACACACACCTCTGCATGGGAGGGGGCAATTTTGGGAAGATGATGATGATATTTATTTATATTCTGCCTTTTTCCCAGGGCTGGGACTCAAGGCGGTTTACAAGATTAAAACATGTACAATTAAAACATATAAATATAAATTTACAAAAGTTAA
Source organism: Anniella stebbinsi (assembly GCA_029215795.1). NCBI lineage: Eukaryota > Metazoa > Chordata > Lepidosauria > Squamata > Anniellidae > Anniella > Anniella stebbinsi. The sequence continues at coordinate 4,873,889 of JARDYH010000003.1, read as the reverse complement.
AATAGAATTAAACCTGACGTAAAACTAAAAACATTTTTTTTAAAATTAAAGACAGTAACCAATTTTTTTTTAAAAAAAAAAATCCAATACAGTGGGTTGGAGAAGGAAGTTGGTTCCATTGTCAAATGGCTCTTACTGTCAAGGCTTATTCTGCAAAAGTTCATCTGAAATCTACCCTCCTGGAACCTCAACCCATTGGATCTGCTAGAAAGCAGCAGTGTGGCTCCTGCCTTTTATATACCGCTTTCATACCACTGTCATATTGCTATATCCTGTTTGGTATAGATCTGGCCTTTGTGAAGGCTCTTCAGGGATTTGATGGGTGGTCTTATGTCCCCACTTTCATTGGTATTCTGAAAGGAAGTCTCTGTTTGGAATTTGCAGGGCTCCAAGGGAGTACCCGGCTTGGGCGGCTTTAAAGGACAGATTGGCTTACCTGGTAAGGTGGGTGTTGCTGGGTCACCTGGACCACAAGGACCACACGGTGAACCGGGACCACAGGTAAGGAATCCCTTTGATCAATCACTGATCAAGTCAGATGGGTGACTCCATCCTATAAGAGCAGTTCGTTGTCTTTTTCAACTATCTCATAAACTTTAATCAACCTTTCCTTAGTTGGAAGTACAGACTCATTTCCCCATGACCTGGCTTGGACAATCTCAGCAGTGATTTCCAAACATATCTGTAACATTTTAAGAGGGGATTGAATTCTAACGTCCCAAACATTTAACAAAACAGCAGAAGGATCCAAGTAAAGGCAAAAACCCAACCTTGGCAAGATGTATGGCCAGCCACCCCCGGCTAAATCACAACTCAGCATTGTCTGTTGTACGAAAATGAAATGGATGTATTCTGTTGTACCTTTCCGACATGGGAACAAAGACCTCCATCACACCAGCGATTTAGTGCACTCTTGCCATGCCTGGTGTGCGGATTTGCAGCATGGTACTCACATGACGGCATGCCTGTCCTGCTAACACCCCGCCTCTTCCCCAGCCTTTTCTGTTTTTTTCCTAGAACGCTAAAAGTCTGGATTATTTTCCCTAGGCGCCTTTAATGTGCCTTTAATTTGCCTTTAATGCACCTTTAATGAGCCTTTAAGCCTCCATGTAGTTTTAAAGGAATTGGGGGCATGTGCTGTGATGGGAGTCTTGCTGTTGGTTTGAATGGATTGCATCAGGTCCTGGCAGGAAAAGCGGTCTCTCCCAGCAGCCGGCTCCAAGCCTCAATAGAAAACCCAAACCTTGCATCCCAGGCTCCAAAGCCTTTTTTTAAAATCAACAACACCTGAATCTCTGCAGAGAAGGATTGTACTCCCTCGATGCCCCCAAAGAGCCAGACTAAAGGGCCGTTCCATTTTTGCCCGGCAGAAAGGCGGTCTGGTTGAAGTGCTCATCTGACAGGACCTGACTGGAGGGAGAAAGAGAAGGGGAGGGGTAGAGTGGAAGAGCAAAGGAGCGAAAGAGCAGCTCTTCAGGTGAAAGGGATCATAAGCTTGACATGCTTTTTCATCTGAGGTTAAAAAAACAACACGGAGGCAAACCAGGGGGGTGGAATTAGGTGTGATGGAGCTTAAAGTGGCTCTTGCTGGAATTATTGACATTGGTCCCATCCTCATGCCCATTTAGCACCACCCAGTTCCATTTTATTTTATTTGAGAGCTATGCACCCATGGGCATGCCTCCTTTTGTTCCTCTCTGATGTTGGAGAAACAGCGGGCCTTTCCACAGCCACAGGTTTGCAAGGTCGGTTGGGCCTGTTTCTCCATGCTTGGAGAGGGAGGTCCGAACAACCTGTGGCACCTGGGATGCTCTCGAAGGGGCTATAGAATTTGCTCCCTTTGTCAGGATGAGGCCCGGGCCCCCTCATTTGGTCTCAGATTCTGAATCAGACCCAGAGCCTGAAGTAGAAAAAGGCCGGCTGAGACAGGGAGCGGGGGAGGGAATTCTCCAAAACTCTCCAGGAGTCAAGGAGGAATCTTCCCAGGAGCTTATCGAACAGGAGGCCCTGGCTCAGAGATCATCCTCCCTGCCCCTGGCAACTCAGTCCTCGGCTGTTTCTGCACCAGGCTTTTTGCCTGGAATCACCCCTGGCTGGTCCCTGTGCATTCACATGACGCACAGGATCTCCCCCGAGGGGGGGGAACGGGCACAGGTATTCCCCTGAATAACAGTTCCCGGGACCACGGGAGATGTGGCGGCTCATCCCAGATGCTGCTGCGCTTACTCACAAGTAAGCGCGGCAGCAGAAATAGGCATGGAGCCACACTGCGCGGCTCCGTGCCCATCAGGGGAGAGGGTGGGACCAGTTTTGCCACCCCCGGGAGGGCGGGGGAGGGACCCTGATCGCGCATGTGTGTGTTTGTTAAACTTACTTTTAGCGCACAAAATGAAGAAAGACGAGGACGATCCCAGGAGCAGGTAAGTCTGGGATCATCCCCTTGCCCTCCCTCTACACCCCACGGTGTAGAAAGGGAGCATTGAAATTGACAGATCCCAGACTCTGCCTCAGGGTCAAGCAGGTGGAGTTGAGAGGAGATGGCAGGCAGTCTGCTAGGCTAGCCACTTCCCAGAGGTTACAGCTTGAAGACCTGAAGGAGGGGTCCGGTAAAAGCCTGTCAGGCACTGTACATTTAGTGAATAGGCAACTGCCTTGCTTTGTTAAGCTGATGAACCTTAAAGGATAGCTCCCAGCCTTCACACTCCCTTTGGGTGTGAAGAAGTTCTTTTTTTGCTGAATAAGGATTTTGTGGATCGCACAGCCAACCTCTTGGTTGTTTTACATTTCGGTGTGATGGTTTGGAATCACAACACCCTTAATGTCATCTGCCCTCTGCAGTTTATAAACCAAAAGGAGGAGAGCATCCACGTAGGTCAAAAAAGGAGAGAAGCGGTTCTCAGAATGCTGAGATACTTTATTCATTCACGCCCAAAGTGTCTCAGCATTCCGAGAACCGCTTCTCTCTTCTTTTTTGACCTGACCTCTGCAGTTTATGCAAGTTCTTGTATTATTATTACGAGTTCTTGTATTATTATTATTAATAATAATAATAATAATAATAATAATAATAATAATACATTTCATTTCTTTACTGCCCCACAGCTGAAGTTCTCTGGTTGGTTTACAACAATTCATAATAAAAGTAGTCTCAAAAAGTTAACATAGAAAAATTAAAACAATGTACACAGCTAAAAACCATTTTAAAAAGCAAGGTTTTTCCTAATATACCTGTTTTAAAGCATCATCATATACCGTTAAATTCCTGGGAGTAGAAGGTGGGCTTTAGCTTGCGCCGAAAAGATGACAGTGTCAACATAGTAATGCCATCTGTTCAAACTGTCAGTGACACTTTGAGGCTTTTTTTTTTTTTTTGGAAGCCTATGCAAGGATAGAAACTGAATGAATGAAACAGAACACCTACAGCAATAGCAATAGCCTTTCTTGAAGAGAAAGGTGAGCTCCACCACACCTAATTATTTCCCCTGGTTTGCCTCCGTGTTTTTTTACCTCTGAGAAAGAAGCGCACCAAGCTTATGGTCCCTTTCACCTGAATATGCTGCTTTTTTGCTCTTTCTCTTGTTTACTCTTCCACTCCAGCCTGCCCTTTCACTTTCTCCCTCCAGTTCATCGGTTGCTCCTTCCCCCCCCCCCTTTAACAAGACATATACAAGCAGGTCCTGGCAGATGAGTACTTCAACCAGACCACCTTTCTGCCTGGCAAAAATAGAACGGCCCTTTAGTCTGGCTCTTTGTGGGCATCGAGGGAGTACAGTCCTGTCTCTTCAGAGATTCGGGCATTGTATGACTTTAAAAAATGCTTTTGAGCCTTGGGTGCAAGGTTTGGGTTTTATATTGACGCTTGGAGCCGGCTGCTGGGAGAGATCGCTTTTCCCTGCAAGGACCTGATGCAATCCATTCAAGCCAACAGCAAGACTCCTGTCACAGCACATGCCCCCAACAAAGGAAAAAAGTGAGAGTACAGCACTAAATGGAGACTTAAAGGAGCATTAAATGCACTTATGGAAAATAATCCAGACTTTCGGCGTTCTAGGAAAGACTGGGGGAGAGGCGGGGTGTCAGCAGGAGGCACGGCGTCATGTGAATACCATGCTGCAAATCTACACACCAGGCATGGCGAGAGTGCACTCAGTCGCTGGTGTAATGGAGCCCTTCGTCTGGCAGGGATATCCGGAGAAGCATGCATCACCTTCTGAATTCTGCTGCGGATCTCACTGTCATGTGGTGCAGGGTGTCCCTAGCATATTTTTGCTAATAGACGAGCTCCTGTAGGGCTGCAGGCTCTCTCAGGCATGCAACATCTCGACCTGTTACAGGCATCAATTTTAAAGCCACAGCATCTTGGGCAGAGCCCAGAACTGGGCAGATGGGTCCATTACTGGAGCAGCGCCCTCCCAGCATTCCCTTCCTGTCAGCCAATGTCGTGCCGTGTTCTGCCCTTTCCAAACAGTCTTTAAGGGCCACCCCACATGCAGGGTGTCCCACAGTAGTCTAAGTGAAAGAATGAGGAGAAGCCTGGACGGTGGCAGCTAGATCTGGATCAGATATTATCATAGGCATGCGCAGCTCATTTCATGAGGGTGTGCACCTTAAAGGCCCTGATTGGAGCGGAGGAGGGGAAAGCGTGCTTTCCAGGGCCTCCAGAAAGTGCATAGTTCCCCCAGGGATGCCAATGGTGGCTTTCCAGAAGCTTTCCTGTCCTTTTAAAAGCCTCGATTCAAGTGGGGGGTGGCAAGAAAGCAGAGGTGCCCTGAGAAATTAGGGTGTGCCTGGGCACACCCAGCACACCCTGTGCGCACGCCTATGGTTCTTATGGTATCCACAGAGGTACCTTAGAGAGGCATAGTCCTTTCTGTGTGTCATTTGAAGAACGAATTAAGGGAACAGAGCAGGCGCGGACTGGGAGAGAAGGAGGGGGAAGAGAAAAACGACCTCATACATGCTTAAAGAGGCTAGAACTTTTATATCAATTGTAGAAGGGAGCCACGTGGTAAGAGACCTCTCAGAGATAATTAACAGGGCCTGCCTGTTTTGGTGCTGATTAGCGAGAGAACATGAAGAGCCCCTCTGCCTCCTCCGCTTCTGCGTCTCCCTCCCTCTCTCTCTCTGCACCCTAAATTATGAAGGAGTCCATGCAGGGGGAAGCTACAACCATCAAAGGGCAAAGAGACCTCCTCCTCCTCTCCTTCCAAAGGAGCTCCAGTCTCTTGATTTAGCGGCAAGAAGCAGAGGAGAAGGATCTGTTTCTCCTGCACATGAAAGCGAAATGCCCTTTTCTGGTAGAGTGTTAGGGCAGTTGCCTGGCTTTTGCCATTGCAGGCCTCGAGGCAACAGCTGATTGTTGAGGGGCCTTAACAGGTACAGCACTGTCATGGGAATGGGACAGATACGGATCCTAGGACCACGTGGCTAGAGAGGTTACAGTGGCCATCATTTAGTTTAATGTCCCGGACTGCAGTGAAAGCATCCCGGTCTAGCTCCCTAAGCTAGGGTGACCTTATGAAAAGGAGAACAGGGCTCCTCTACCTTTAACAGGTGTATAGGAAAGGGACTTTCAGCAGGCGCCATTTGTAGGCATGCAGCACCTGGTGAAATTCCCTCTTCGTCACCGCAGTTCAAGCTGCAGGAGCCCTGCCCTCTTTTGTATCTGGTCACAGGGGCAGGGCTCCTGCAGCTTGAACTGTAGTGAGGAAGAGGGGATTTTACCAGGTGCGGCATGCCTACAAATGGCACCTGCTGAAATTCCCTTTCCTATAGACCTTTTAAAGATACAGGAGCCCCGTCCTCCTTTCTATAGGGTCACCCTACCCTGGGCAAGAGATGTAAGGATTCTCTTGCTGAATCGGACTAAGGTTCCAAACTAGTCTGGCAAAGGGTTTCCACCAGCAGTAATCAGGATCTTGGAAGGGGTCCTTTAGGTCATCAAATCTAGTCCTCTGATCAGTGCAGGAATCTAGTTTAAAGCCACACTGGCAGATGGCTGTCTAGTGTCCGCTTGGATGCCCCCAGTGATGGAGAGCCTGCCACCTCCCAAGCAGTGGGTTCCATTGTCCAACTGCTCTGACCGTTAGGACATTTTCCTGCTCTGCCTTCCAACCATCTTGGATGGAAGAGAACATACTGCAACCCTCTTCTGGGTGACAACTCCTTATAGGTATTCCCATTCAGCTGCTCTTCTTGAGGTTAAAGAAAACTCATCCCTTCAACCTTCCATCATCTCCAGTGCCCCCCTTCTAGGAAACTGAAGTCCGAGTAAATGCTGAAGCCCCTGCAAGTTCTCCCCACTCAGGACTGGATTGCAGGAGCGTAACCCTAGATTCAGACACATGGCAGTCACTGTAGTTAAGTGAAAATGCATAGCCAAGGGTAACAGGCGAATTAGATCTTTGGACTGCACCATGCTGCTTCAGTACAAATTGTGGCTCTGTATTCCTGTGTCCAGGGCGAAAGAGGCAGGCGAGGAAGGCAACTGTTGTGTCTCAGGGGACCCCCAGGGACTCCTGGCAACAAAGGGGGAATGGTGAGTAATCAGACATGTCATCGTTCGATGATGGAGTGGAAGGGTGATAGAGACATGGGCAGAGGCCTCTGAGGCTGAGAATGGGGTGGAATGAGAATGGGGTGGAATGAGAGCAGAAGAGGCTGGTGGGTCCAATTTCGGTGGGGCTGTGAATCCATCAGTCAGTACCATCCAGAACCCTATAGGTGCTACCACAGTGCTGAGCCCTATCCCCAAAATAGGTTCAGCGCTTTGGATGACTCTTTTAGAGTTCTGGCTGGTTCTGACTGAAACCCAGTGGATTCACAGCCCCACCAAAGTCAGAGCCACCAGCCTCCACTGAATGAGAGAAGGCCCTCAATACCTAGCTAGGGCAGATGGCCCTGTGGCTCAGACCAGCAAGCAAGCCAGACCTGGATGCTGCTGTAAAGGTCAGGAGGCATCACCTGACCTACTCTGGCCCATTGGTGAGGCTGGTCCTTCTGCAGAGCCCTCCTTTGGACAGAGCTCAATGGTGGCCCAGACGGTGGCTCCCTGCCAAACACCTGTAAGCACAGACACGCATTGTTTTACAATTTAAGCCTCCCACCACCTGGTCTCCTCCCACCCTACTTGTTGGATCGCAACTCCAGCATCTGCCCACCAGCCAACCCAGTTGGAAGTGCCAAGTTGGAGAAGGCTGAACTTCAGAAGAGCCCTGATGCTGGATCAGACCAAGGGTCCATCAAGTCCCTGTTTGCAAAGTGGCCAAACAGCTATTGACTGGGAATGCACAAGCAGGACATGAGTGCAACAGCACCCTCCTGCCCATGTTCCCCAGCAACCGGTGTTCATAGGAATACTGCCTCTGATACTGGAGGTAGCACATAGCCATCAGGACTAGTAGCCATTGATAGCCTTCTCCTCCAGGAATTTATCCAACACCCTTTAAAGCCATCCAAATTGGTGGCCGTCACTACATTTTGTGGTAGCAAATTCTATAATTTAACTATGTGCTGTGTGAAGACGTCCTTCCTTTGATCTGTCCTGAATCTCCCACCAATCAGCATCATGGGATATGCCCCCCCCCGAGTTCTAGTATTTTGAGAGAGGGAGAAAAAGGTCTCCCTCTCCACATTCTCCACACCAGGCATCATTTTGTACACCTCTATCAGGTCTCCCCTTAGCCTCCTTTTTTCCAAGCTAAACCATCCCAGCTGTTGTACCCTTCCCTCATAGGGGAGATGCTCCAGCCCCTGGATCATTTGAGTTGACCTTTTCTGAACGTTGTAATTGTGAACAGGAATCCAGATCACAAAAGAGAAAAGTTTCCACTCACTTGTATTAAATGGTACATCAGTCACAAATGCCAACCATGAGAGGATAATTACCCATGGTTATCTTCTCATGGCTACAATGAACACTTTCAGTGAAGTGGGGTGGGTTAGTTCTTTCGATTTCCAGGTGGAAGCGGGATCTGGACCATTTCATTTCAGCCTCGAGCAGGGCTCCCCTGATAGAACAGGTAACACTGTTCTTGGATTGAGCGGTGGAGGCTGGGGGCTCCATTATCCGTGGGGCAGTGAATCTGCTCCTGGTTTTAGGTGGAACTCTAAAGGAGCTCTCCAAGGAGTGTGCAGCGGGGATTCACTGCCCCGCGGACATAGGAGCCACCAGCCTCCAATGGGATTGAGCCTTTGTTGAATGCCATAGCACAGCCTTCCCGTAACCTGGTGCCCTGCAGATGTGTTGGACTACAACTCCCACCATCCTGGTGGGAGATGAACAGTGTTCGGTGCCATGTCACAGGCAGCATTCGAACTCCCCAAGATCAGTGGGGAAACCTCAAAGGGGCTGGGCCTTTTGGCATCGCCCTTTGGCTGCTCTTTGCATGGCATTATTAGGACTGGGCTGATGACACAGTCTTCTCTGCCAAAGTCCTTTAGTTACTGCTGATGTCTTTTCTACAGGGGGAAGATGGCCCGGCTGGTCATAAGGGCCAAAAAGGAGACCCCGGGCTTTCTGTAAGTGCTTGATTCATTGAGGGTGGCTATTATGCGGGGCTATAGGGTAAAATTCTGCAAGATGGTTGCAAAGAAGGAATTTGGGCAAAGGGCAAGCCGGGGATACGTTTGGGAGCTGAGGTGCTAAGAAGAACGAGTCATTCGTTCTGCCAGTAAACAGATGCCAGCCTTGCAATCTGGTTTAATTCAGAATAGCTTAAAGTAGACATAGGGCAGGATCTAAAGGAGAGACATATTCACCTGAGAGAAGATGATGCGTATACAGCTCTTTATGCCACAGCCGTTCTGCTGCTGAAGAGGCAAGCCACTGACGAGACAAGCCGCTAAAGAGTAGTGAAGTTGGTTGATCCTAGGCCTGGCAAACAGTGAGGAGAATTTTCTCACATGTCCAGCAGTGATCAGAAGAGCAGTACAAACTACCCTCTTCTTACCACTCAGCAGGGCAACAGAGGACCCAACTAACTGTTCTGCCTAGCATGCCTGGTGGGACTAGTTTCCTTTACCTCTGTGTAAGCATGCATGGACCTGATTCAGATCAGGACCATGGTGTTCTAGGAAGGGGGAGATGTTTCTTTCTCACCCAGCTTTTTTTTTAAAAAAGGAATTCCTCTCCCTCTTCTTTTAACCCCCTTTGGGGGGGGATTTTATGGGGGGGGGGGAAACAGGCGGGGGAAAGGTTTAGCACTCACTTCCCAAAGCGCCATGGTCCCGATCTGAATCAAGGCTGCACATGCCTACATGAAGGTTTAAGTAGGCTGACCATATGAAAAGGAGGACAGGGCTCCTATAACTTTAACAGTTGTAGAAAAAAGGGAATTTCAGCCAGTGTCATTTGTATGCAATTAGTTCCTGGTGAAAGTTGCAGGGGCCCTGCCTTCTTTTGTATATGGTCACTCTAGTATAGTGCCTGCAACTTTAACTGTTGTGATGAAGAGGGAATATCACCAGGAACTAATTGCATACAAATGACACTGGCTGAAATTCCCTTTTCTCTACAACTGTTAAAGTTACATGAGCCCTGTCCTCCTTTTCAGATGGTCAGCCTAGGTTTAAGAGACTATTACCTATAGCTCCACCATCCTTGGGCTGATACTGGCTCACCACTGCACTGATGCCGGCCCAGGGACCTCAACACCTAGTGGCTTGGAGCCGCCATTTTGAAATTTCTCATAGTGCCTGGAACAATGTTACGTTGGAATAGGCGGGAAAACAGGTTTGGAAACCGTATCTGGAGTGCGCCCTGGGCCCCAACAGTTGGCGCCGCCGTTATAAACCGTTTCAAAGCAGTCGTGTAGATCCTGCCCTGGTGGGGACAGGAAGCAGTTCAATTTGCCACCCCTCCCGTTCTACTGCCTGATGCGGACGCCTCACCCTGCTTCGTAGATGAGCTGGCCCTGGGGTGATTGGCCTGGAATGGGGGTTTCTTGGGTGGAAGAATCATAGCCATCCTGAACCTACTTGAGAAATAACAAGGAAACAGACTTCCTAAATTAGTGCCAGTTCACTCAAAAGTTAGGGTGACCCTATGGAAAGGGGGACAGGTCTCCTGTATCTTTAACAGTTGCGTAGAAAAGGGAATTTTAGCAGGTGTCATTTGTATGCATGCAGCACCTGGTGGAATTCCCTCTTCATTACAACAATTAAAGCTACAGGAGCTATAGTAGAGTGACCAGATACAAAGCAGGCAGGGCTCCTGCAGCTTTATCTGTTGTGATTAAGAGGGAATTTCACCAGGAGCTGCAAGCACACAAATGACACCTCCTGAAATTCTCTTTTCTACACAACTGTTAAAGATACAGGAGCCCTGTCCTCCTTTTCATAGGGTCACGCTACCAAAAGTCAGGGAATGGAAGAGCATATTGGTCAGGCTAGGTACGCTGTCCTTTAGACTGGGATATCCAAAAACCTGCTGGAGAAGTTTTCAGGGCCCCTTTGACTGTTTCTCATTTTGTTGCATGAAAGAAACCTGGTTCTCAATGCAAACTTGAAACTGTTTTAATTGCAATGCCTCGGCCTCTCCTCGCCCGCAGTGGTGTTCTGCAAAGGAGCTAGGGTCTTGGAGAAGTTGTCAAATGGCAAGTTCTTGGGTTCATTTCAGCATCTAGTTTATTGACACATTAAAAAGTTAAATCAGTGGAGGGAGCTTAAAGAGAACACCCTTGGCAAGATCAAGGCTATCTTGATCTTGAATGATTGTAAGTGGCTTTCACCACAGCGCTGAGTTGGCTCCGCCTCCTTCCTCAACCCTGCGCTTTCCCTCTCTTGGGGTGGCGCCAGATAATCCCGACACCCAGGAGGGAGTGAAGGGTTTCTGGGTGGCCATCCAGGTCCCGGAGCCACCCCCTAGTGGAAGGCAACCAATCTCTGGTCTCCTTCCACCAGGCTCCACCTCCAGTTTGGCCCTGGATTGGCCGTGGAGCGACATTACACGGCGGAAGCACCGTGTTGATGTCACTCCTTTTGAAAAAGTCGGGGTAAATCCTTGACTTTTTAAAATCGAAGCATCACGGGGAAGCCCCATGATGGCTGTGAAGCTGCCCCTGCGTCGTCTAACCGACAGGGCGCAGATCCACAGCCACTGCGGGGCTTTCCTGCATGTAGACAGCCCCTAAGTAAACTGCTGCAGTAAACTGTTGCAGTGCATCCTCCTTCCCTAATAGGAATGTTCTTGTTCAGGGTACAAGGCCGCTAGATAGCCATGCTCTCCTCCGGAGGACTCTTTTCCATTCTTTCCCCCCAAACCTTGGTTGGTTTTCGGTTTTCAGTGGAGGAGGGGTCTTGGAAGCCCACTGGATGGGGGTGGTGAATTCCATTTAGATTGGCTCAGAAAGAAGGATTCCCCAGGTATTTGCCCAGTTTCCAAGCCAAGCCAATTTGAACCGGCAGGAGCTCACCTGTCCTTCATCTGGATGGGCATCAACCTTTTGTGGCGACCGCTGAGAGGGGCTTATGGGGCAGGAGCTCCCTGGAGTATAAAGCAGGGGTGGATTTGGGAAGCGGGTTAGCAGGGGTCTGACCTCCGTTTTTGTGCTTGATGGCCGCAGGCGGAAGAAGTGAAGGACATTGTCCGGAAAGAGATGAGCGACGAAGACGGTGAGCGAGCCGAAGTGGGGGTCGGCGATATTGAGACCTCCCCCTCCCCTTGAGTCTTCTGTACTGTAAATTGGATCAATTTGAATACCGGCACAGCCTTGCCCAGTGTAGCCAATTTCACCCCATTAGTTGCAAACGGGCTTGTTTTGCCCAGCCGGCTGGCTAGATGAATCCAAGCCGTTGCAGGGCACGAGGTCCCCAAAGCAACCCTGACCTTGCTGTGTCGCGTTTTGCCCACGGAGCCTCCGTTTACACGTTCCTTTCTTCCTCTGGGGTTTGAACAGCAAATCCCTTCCTTGGTTTTCACCCCGATTCGCCCATCTCTGGCTCTTGACGCTTTCTAGAGCGCACGGAGCCAAGCAAGCGTTTTGCAGATCTAAACCATGGTGGTGAACACCCTCCTTTTCCCCCGGATGGCCCTCCTCGTGCAGGATCTCTTCCAGTGACTGGACACCCACCCATGGGGATTCCCTTCATGGCACAAGGGTGTGTTAGCTCCAAGCTCACATTAACAATGATAAGGGGTTCACGGCACAGTGCCAGAGGGGCTGGCCTTGCACGGGGAAGGTCCTGGACCTCTGAATATCTCCGACTCAAAGGATTTCAGCTGGCAGGGCTGGGAAAAAGCTACTGCTGCTCTGGGAAAGAAGGACCAGTTATCTGACCAGTGGAAGCTGGTGGCTCCAATGCCAGTGGGCGGTGAATCTGCTTCGGGTTTCAGCTAGAACCAGTTAGAACTCTAAAGGAACTCCTCAAGGTGTTTCCGGATCTTGGAGAGCTCCTTTAGAGTTCTGAATGGTTCCGACTGAAACCCGGAGCTGGTTCACCACCCCACTGATGGCGGAGCCACCAGCCTCCACTGGATCTTTTATTAAAGAGCTTCAGACGTCAGGGGCAGAAGTAACCCTGGGTTCCACCAGTCAGAGCCAGTCACAAATGGGAACCTGGAACGGAGGAAATTTGCTTATTTCACAGCTTAAAAGTGTGTGAGGGGGCATCAAGTGTGATACTGTTGCTCAGTAGCCCCAGGGATAAGTCCAAAATGAAGGGTGGGAGGTGCCATCAGCCACACCTAACAACCAGCGAATCCATCATGGCAGAGAGTGTGGACACTTGCAGAGCCAATAGCTCAACAAAGCGAGCCAAGAGGCAGACTGTGACCCAGTCTGCACAATCACCGCAACCCACCCTGGCTTATTTAAGCCACGATGGCATGCAGCAGATGCTGGCGGCCATTGTGAATATTCAAGCCATGGCAGGCAGTCACCGTGGCTTATCGTGATGTCCGAACCTGTTGAGGGTGGGTTCTGGTGTGGTTTACAAATCGCTCACAACCCGTGGGTTGATTTAGGGTTGTGCATGGTTTGTCAACCATGCCAACAACCCTCCTTCGCTGGGTTCAGATGTCACTATAAACCACAATGCCTGCCCACCACGGCTGGGATATTCAAAATGGCCACCAGCATATGCCGGAACCCTCCATGGCTTCAATAAGCTGTGATTGTGCAAACTGGGTCATCGTCTGTATGCTGGCTCACTTCCTTGAATCATAGATGCTCACTGGCCCTATAGGTCAAATCAACCATGCTGCAGTCCACAGCTGGGGCACCCTGAGGCTGAGAGAGAAGGAGGAAAGCCAGTAGATCACTTCCTTCTCCCTCAGTCGTTGCTACAGGAGAGGATGGTGCACTGTACCTTTGGAACAATGGGAACAGTCCTACTTTAAGGAGTCTCAGTATGGGTGCCATGCTCAAGAGACCCCAAAAGATGGAAGCAGCCAATCCAGATTAGAAACAACCAGCTAAATCTCATTGTGCTGTGATGACAACCCCTGGGTGGAGGACCTGTCCCAAAAAGGGGTGGGAGCATGCCATGCAATCTTTTTTACAACTGCACTTTTCCAGGCCTCCGTGTCTTATTAATGTTTGTTTCTCTTCCTGGTTTCACAGCATGTGCTGGTGAGTTGAAAATGGGGGCTCCATCAAGCACGAGATCATTGCTCACTAGCCCAAGGGATAAGTATGGAGTTTTGATTTCAAATCCCTGTCCTCCGGGCCAAATATGTCACACTGGGCTTGATCCACCAAGGTCTAGTAACTGATGGGGAACCCTCAGCAACCCCATCTGCTGGGAAGGGGGTGGGATAATGTTGCGTCAAAATGACTCCCTCAGTTTCACTGCCCGGTCTGCAAGTGCCAAAACCTCAGAGGAGGGCGTTCCAATGATGTCCACGGAGGTGACAGGCCTCACAAGCTGGGATGGCAGCCATCTTCTCAGTGGGTGTCATGTTCTCTCCCAGAATTCCATCTCGGAATGATCTCTCTAGTCAAAGCCCAACGCTGTAGCCTTTGCACCAGGTGACTCGATGGTGCACCAGCATACATGAACAACTCATGAACAACGGCTCTGAGGAGAGACTGAAAGAACTGGGCATGTTTAGCCTGGAGAAGAGAAGACGGAGGGGAGACATGATAGCACTCTTCAAATACTTGAAAGGTTGTGTCACACAGAGAAGGGCCAGGATCTCTTCTCGATCAACCCAGAATGCAGGACGTGGAATAATGGCCTCAAGTTACAGGAAGCCAGATTCCGGCTGGACATCAGGAAAAAACTTCCTGACTGTTAGAGCAGTACGACAATGGAACCAATGACCTAGGGAGGTGGTGGGCTCTCCCACATTAGAGGCCTTCAAGAGGCAGCTGGACAACCACCTGTCAGGGATGCTTTAAGGTGGATTCCTGCATTGAGCTGGGGGTCGGACTCAATGGCCTTAGAGGCCCCTTCCAACTCTACTATTCTTTGATTCTATGATCCCAATGATATAGGGCGGGATACAAATGTTTTAATCAATCAATCAATCAATACATGGAGATAGCTGTCACATAAATATGTTCTCTTCACCCCTCTCTCTCTCTCTCTCTCTCTCTCATTTTCCTTTCATGCAGGCAAAAACATTCAGTTGGCAAATAGGTTGGCAGACCCCAGTGTCGATTATCTAGCGGATGCTGAGCAGAGGGAGAAAAGGGCTGCACTATCCAAAGGGTTTCCGAAGCAAGGATTATTCAGTGAAATAAAGAACTGGACCAAGGCAGATGGGGTTCTGGGAAAAACTCCTCTACCTATTGCAGGTAATTCTTTCCATATCTTTTTTTTTAAAAAGGAAGCTATGATGGCTCATTCAGTTTAAAGGGGGGGCAGAGCCTCAGGACTGGGCCCCAAATCTAGCCCTCTAGGGTTCTCCAGAGGGCTGCGCCCCTTTCCCCTGGCCCCTCCCCATTTTCCTTGACCACTGATCATTTATTGGTTTCCTGGCTATTTACAATTTTCCGCCATTTTAAAAGGTTGAGTTACTGGCAGCTTTAAGCTAAAATACGCTGGCATGTTTGGTATTTTGTTCCCTCCCCTTTTGCCTTTGGCCACACCCACTACTGGAATGTGTCCCTCAAGAGTATCCCTGAAAGGGGATTTGACCCTTGGGCTGATAGAGTTTCCACGCCCCTGAATTTAAATGTATTTCCCTGCCATTCGGTGGCAGATCTGAACTTGTTTAGTCAGTATGAGGATTAAGGCCAAATTTACACACTCCATATGGCTTGGAGTGATGGGAATTGTAGTCCAACACTTCGAGGGGTGCCAAGTTCGGGAATGCTGGATTACTTGGGGTTTTGTTCATTCGTTTGTTTCAAAATAATCCATTGTATGTTATTTTTTGCTATAACCTACTTTATTTATTTATTTATTTATTTATTTCAGTTATATACTGCCCCATAGCCAAAGTCCTCTGGGCGGTTTACAAAGATTGAAACACTGAACATTAAAAAATTATATACAACATTTAAAAACATAAAAACAGATTACATACCAAGACTATCCATTTAAAACAACTATTCTGGGGTCAGTTAAAAAAAACCTCAACATATGCTGTTAAATGCCTGGGAAAAGAGAAAAGTCTTGGTGCCGAAAGGATAACAATGTTGGCACCAGGCAGGCCTCATTCCAGAATTGGGGGGCCACCACTGAAAAGGCCCACTCCCTTGTTGCTTTAAGCACCTTTGGGGCTGAAACGCAGGATGGACTGCATTTTAAATATACACTGCCACCGAACCTGGACATTTCTTATAAGTCCATCGATGGTTATCTTCATCGGGGAGAGTTTTAGGAATAAAGAGCCATAAGGGAGCCTTAGCAGATCTGTGTGAGGGAGCAGCCTCACACAGGCTCTGGTGTTGGATGAGCAGAAGTCACTGGCACAAGATATCATGGGTGATCAGCGCAAAGGGGAAGGGGAACAGAGGGCTGTTTGACACCCTCTACTTCCTCCTTGGATTAGCACCAGTTCCGGCCTAGATTGGGCTCCTGTTATTCCTTTTTATGTTATTTTTGAGGCTCCTGTTTGTTTTCAACTAACACTGCAGGCGCAGGAGACCTGATGTGTTTTAATTCAGGTCTCGTGGCAGGGGAGAGAGTGCAGGAAGATCTCGAGGCGCTATGGAAAAAGATTAAGGTTACCACTCATCCTCCCGACTGCTCTTAATGGTCCGTGTCCTTCTTCCCCCGACCTATTGTTGACCCCCTCGGCTTTGCGATCAGAAGCCGCCTTGATGCCGACCCAAATGCTGCCTGGGCCCGCGGAACTCAAAGCGTGCGCCTGCCCCTCTCCTCCTGCATCTGGTGAAAGAGCTTCCTTTGCAGGGTTCAGACGGCAAAAGAGCCAACTTAAGCCGGCAGGGCATGCTATCCTGACAGCATCGGCAAACCTCGAGCCAGGGCCGGCCCTGCCATGATGATTGAACCGAGGGCCTGGTTCACAGTTTAGACCCTTAGCCCAGTTGTCACAAAGAGCAGGAGGCAGTAGACCTGTGTCAAGGGCAGGGCTGTACCACTTCAAACTGCAGCTGAGTGCTCATATGACTGAATACTTTTCCATCGAAGAGTTTCCTGCATGTAGACCACTAGCATCTTAGGGAGGAAGGATCTAGCATGGCTTTCTTCCTGGCATGCTAGATTTCTACACGGAGGGAACTTCTTGCATGTAGGAGCATACAGTCATGGGAGCACTCCAACCTGCAGTCTGAAATGACACAGTCCAGATAAAGGTGTCCCATCTTAGCAAGACTCAATCCAGTGTTCTAGTAGCTGAGGACTTCTCTTGAACCAGATAGCAGAAAGCGCGCTGTCTCCGCCGGGAGGGGTTCATGTCCAATCTCGCCAGGTATGGGCAGGGCCGAATATGTCTGTTTCACTTTCTCCTGCATTTGATTTTTTTTTAAATCTCCAGTTGTTGCTCTCCCAAAGGTTGTGAATGTTGGTAAATTCCTTATATAAAAAAAAGGAACTTAAGTGGAATTCTCAGCAAATCTGCACTGTCCGAATTGAATAGGTGCAGCTGTTCCCAGCATGGAGAGGAGGGCCATGATACACCTGCCTACCACATCGCTTTTAACCACTCAGAGAGAAAAAAAGTGACAGCCCCAATTCATCACTAACATGGTTGAATGCACAGGGGCCGAAGCTGGTGGTCCGATGTCAGTGGGGCGGTGAATCCGCTCTGGTTTTCCATCAGAGCAAGTCAGAACTCTGGCCAGCTCCTTTAGAGTCCTGACCGGCTCTGATGGAAAACCAGAGCGGATTCATGGCTCCACTGACGTCGGAGCCACCAGCCCCCACTGTGCCCGGGGATTCCAACCCAGACTTTACAGAGCAAAGCACTCAATGCCCTGGGCTTGGAAGTACGAATCGGCCCGTCGCGTTTTCTCCCGCCTTCACATTTGTTAAACCTTAAGTTCTATTTGTCCCGAGCAGGGAGACCCTTACAAATTTGGATGAATTCTGATGACCTCCAAACCGAGTCAGAATTCTCGCCCACCCCTAAGTGTGGGACTAGTATGCTCAGGGCAAGCTCCTTCTCTTTATCCTAACAGAAACGTGATTGGAACCCCGGAAGCTGCGAAGCGACAATCATGCATTTGCACGGATCACAGCCGTCACGGATCCAGCTGGCCACTCCATTGCTGTCCAAGAGGCAGTGAGCAGGGCTAAAAAAAAAAACGCCTTTTCTGGCTGATAAGCACGGAGAACAGATCTAAATGTGAACTGGATTCAACAGTCAGGACAACTTTGAGAGTTTCCACCCTCTCAGATCTGCAAAATCCCCACTCTGACATTCATCTCCATCCTCCTGCCAAGACAGCCAGCGAGGCTTCATTCTCCCTCTGACTAACACCCGACCTTTTTCCCTAAGTTGTTAAAAGCCATTAAGACTTCTTTTTATTGCCGCCGATCTTTCCGCCACCCGGCGATTGTTTCCGTGACATTTTTATTGAGATCTCCTTGTGCGACGGGCTGGGGGGGGAGCCTGGAATCATGCGGGCCCGCAACGATCAATATTTAAATCACAGCTAATTTATCTGCGTGCCCTCATTAGCCACCAGTTTCCATTTGCTTCCACGGCAGCGGCACCGAGGCATAAGCAGATAATGGATCTGTCTCGGCGCAAGCGGTGGCGAGCCCCGCAGCCCATCGCGAGGTGAAAAGCCCTGAATTAAATGGCATTTAGGAGAGTCACTGCCACCGGGGCTTTTATAATGGAGCTCATGGAGAGGCACTTAAACACCGGCTTAACCGGTCCTACAGAAAATCTCCCAATCTTTTCTGCATGGAGGGCACCAGGCGGCACGCTGGGCCTTTGCTCACTGTGGAGATAAACGAAGTGCAAAGTTGGCAGAGGTCTCCCTGGAAAGAGCCCGTCGGCCATGATGCTGCGGTTCCCCTTGGCTCCGTTTTACGATCTGACCACCTGTCGGAGACAGCTCTTGCTGCGTCGGCGTAGTCCATGTGAAACTGCTTTGCAGCCAAGTCCAGAAACCCAAAGGAGGAGAGCATCCAACTCAGGGCAAAAAAGAAGGAGAGAAGCAGGTTCTCAGCATGCGAAGATGCTTTATTTCCAAGCCCAACGCATTTCGGCCTATGTTGTTTTTTAAGGCCTTCTTCAGGGGGTGGATAAGAGACGTCTGCAGTCACCAGTGATTATCGTAGGAGACAATCATCCTGTGAGGAGTATTTCTGCAGACGTCTCTTATCCACCCCCTGAAGAAGGCCTTAAAAAATGACACAGGCCAAAACAACGTTGGGCTTTGAAATAAAGTGTTTTAGCATCCTAAGAACTAGCTTCTACCCCCTCTTTTTTTGCCTTGCAGCCAAGTCCAGCCATCTCTTTTGGACCATTGGACCACTAAACCATTGGCATTTTTCATCCCCTCCCGTAATACTAGAACCCAATACGGTCATCCCGTGAAGCTGATTGGTGGGAGATTCAGGACAGAGAAAAGCAAGGACTTCTTCACATAGCGCATAGTTAAAACTATGGAATTCAGGATGTAGCGATGGCCACCAAAGGGGCTTGGAGGAGAAGGCTCTCAATGGCTACTAGTCCTGATGGCTACATGCTACCTTCAGTATCAGAGGCAGTATGTCCATGTGCATCAGTTGCTGGGGAACATGGGTGAGAGGGTGCTGTTGCACTCATGTTCTGCTTGTGGGTTCCTGGCCTATAGCTGGTTGGCCACTGCGTGAACAGAGTTCTGGACTAGATAGACCCTTGGTCGGATGCAGCAGGGCTCTTCTGATGTTCTGATGCCTTATACTGAGTCAAACCACTGGGGCAGCTTGTCCAGTGTTATCAGCAGCTCTTCAGGGCCTCAAGCAGAAAGGAAGCCTTCCCTCTCCCTGATGAAACCTGGGACCTTCTGCATGCAAAGCGGGGGCGCTACCCCTGAGCTGCGGACCCTCCCTGTCACCAGCAATGGGGACAGAACCTTCTAGCTGCGCCGACCAATCTATGTACGATATATTTGTTTGGAATATTTCCCAAAGGCAGTGTACAACAATAAAATGCATAGAATAGAATGCATATAACGAAATAAAATGGACGTGGTCATGGAAACAGCAAATGTTCCACAAAAACAGCAAACGCCAACAGGAGACAGAAGCTACAACACCGTTGCTGCTATAACTAGGGATGGAGGGGCTCACCCCAGTCCACCTTGTGTGCCGCACACCGGACCCTCACCTAACACTCAGGCCTGTTTGCCGCACTGCACAAGCTGCTGGATGGCCTGTGAGTGACACATGGCTGTCCGTTCCCTCAGGGAGCTGCCGTTTTACATCAGCGGTGGCCGTAAAGCCGCCCTTTTTGCAAGTTTCTGGGCCATTTTCAAAGTCAAGTCTCTGCACCATTTTCAAAGGCAGCCCCACACAGAACGCGTTGCAGTGACCCAGACGGGAGGTTCTCAGAGCATGGAGATCTGCAGTTCGGCTATCTCTGCCCAGGCAAGGATGCAGGCGGTATATCTAGGGTGACCCTATGAAAAAGAGGACGGGGCTCCTGTATCTTTAACAGTTGTAGAGAAAAGGGAATTTCAGCAGTGTCCTTTGTATGCATGCAGCCCCTGGTAAAATGTCCTCTTCCTCACAACAGTTAAAGCTGCAGCAGCTACACTAGAGTGACCAGATACAAAAGAGGGCAGGGCTCTTGCAGCTTTAACTGCTGTGATGAAGAGGGGATTTCCCCAGGGGCTGCATGCATACAAAGGACACCTGCTGAAATCCCCTTTTCTATGCAACTGTTAAATGTACAGGAGCCCTGTCCTCCTTTCCATAGGGTCACCCTAGGTATATCAGCCTAGCTGACACTGTTTCCTGCTTCCTTAGCCAGTGAGTGTCTGTGCTAACTGGCCTGTTCGTGCCACCGGCATAGAGGAGTAGGCAAGAACGTGGACTGTGGAGCCAGGAAATCCCCGGTTCCAAACCAGCCTTCCCAACCCTGGTGCCCTCCAGATGTGTTGGATTCCAACCCCTCAGCCAGCAATTGGAAAGATGGGAGTTGCAGTCCAACACACCTGGAGGTCTAAACTCTCATCGCTGCTCAGGGGACCCTCATGGCTGACATGACACGGGCCAGATCTACACCAAAAACACTACGAAAGTTGTTTGAAAATGTTCCATGGAATGCGTCCTGGGCCCCAACAATTACCAGTGCACTTCAAACCTGTTCTAAAGCAGTGGTGTAGATCCTGCCATGGAAAGAAGCGGCTCCCTCGGGTCTGTGGGACACAGGCCAGAAATGTCCGGCGTGTGCCTGGGTGGCAACAGGGCTGTAATGTGAAGTCTTGCTTGCCCCTTGGAACTCCAGAACTTCCTCAAAGGCTTTGTGAGAAGCCTTGCCACAACTGAGTCCACATATTGGTGGCCCCCCAATTATGGAACGATCTCCCCGATGAGGTCCGCCTGGCACCAACATTGTTATCTTTTTGGCACTGAGTCAAGACTTTTTTCTCCCAGGCATTTAACAGCATATGTTCAGATTTTTGGCCTAGCTGAGAGTTTAAAATTGTTTTAAACGTTAGCTGTTTTTTATGGTTTTATGGTTTTAAATTTTGTATATTGATTTTTAATGTCCAGTCTTTTAGTCTTGTAAACCGCCCAGAGAGCTTTGGCTATGGGGCGGTATATAAATGTTACACCATACTATACATATTCTCCCAAAACAATCCTGGAAAATGCAGATCTTAAAATATACTGGGATAGAACAATTCATACGGACAAGACGATACCTTGCGACTGACCAGACATAACATTCACAGACAAAAAAGAAAAACACACATACCTCATCGACATAGCAATAGCGAATGACAAAAAGGTTGTTGAAAAAGAAGAAGACCACTGGCCATGGAAGTCAAAGAACTATAGCAACAGGAAAAGGTCACAAATATCCTGTTAATCACATCAGTCACCGGCATCACATCAAAAAACTATACAGAAAACCTCCAGAAACTGGGATACCAGAATACCTCCACACCAACCTCCAGAAAGCAGTCATACTGAAAACGTGAATTTCATACTGAAATTCCTGAATCAATAAAAGTCAGCATGACTTGGCAAAGCTCATCATGCCCATCTAGAAAAACTGCCACGAGCAAGAAAGAGATTAATAATAATAATAATAATAATAATAATAATAATAATAATAATTCCATGGTCATCAAGCCCAACTGAAAGAAAGGCACGTTTGTCCACTGTATACATCACCCCCTCCCTTCATCTCACCCCCACTTCCTCTATATTGCCACTCCTGTATTAGATTTTGGATTGTAAGCCCCTTGGGGGCAAGGACCTTATCTTAGTAACGCATCAACCCCGCACCATGGTTCCTTTTGCACGATGATTTATTTATTTGCATTTTTATTTCCTTTGTTGTGTCCATGCATCATCTGGTTGGGATGTGTCCCCGTGCAGATCCGTGTGTCCTGCCGATGGATGAAGGCTCCTGCCTACAATACACAGTGGTCTGGTATTATCACCAGGATGCCAACAACTGCCGGCCGTTTATATTTGGAGGCTGCGGTGGGAATGCAAATCAGTTTCCGTCCAAGCAGGAGTGTGAGCTGTGGTGTAAGAGGATGACAGGTGAGGTGTCTTTGTGTGGGTCATGACTAGAAAGAGCAGGGAAGTATTTTCCCCTTTTACACAGTCACTTAAGCCCTGCCTATACATTTTGAATGTTCAGCCCTCAGAAGAGAAGAGTGAGGGGACAGACGATAGCATTCTTCAAGTCTTAAAAGCTTGTCAGGCAAAGGAGGGCCAGGATCTCTTCTCCATCATCCCAGAGTGCAGGACGCGGAATAACAGGCTCAAGTGACAGGAAGCCAGATTCCGGCTGGACATCAGGAAAAACTTCCTGACTCTTAGAGCAGTACAGCAATGGGACCAATGACCTAGGGATGTCCTGGGTTCTCCCACATTAGATGCCTTCAAGAGGAAGCTGGACAGCCATGTGTCAGGGATGCTTTAAGGTGGATTCCTCCATTGAGCAGGGGGTTGGATTAGATGGCTTAATAGCCCCCTTCCAACTCTACTATTCTAGGATTCTGAGACACACCCATCAGGGCAACCAGGGTACAGCCTGGGACAAACTGGCCTTTTGTCTTGGCTGAATGTTTATGCTGTGGCTACTAGCATCCCCGTCCATCTGAATCCATAGAATTCTTCCCGTTCTCCAAAGCTGTAGATCCAGCGCCAAGTTTCCTTCCCTCCAAATCGCATCCCTTGGTCACAACAATGGTTCTTGGGAGCCCTGCTGGGTTGTCCTTGCTGTGCTGAACATCTGACATATTAAGGCATATTTCTCCCTGCCCTAACCCTTGCAAGCCGGCTGGTGCTGCTGAATCGGGCTACTCCTGACGAAATTGGGTGCTGTGAACAATGAAACGGGCCACGCCAGCTCCTCCTCCGCCCTTTCGCAAATGTTTTGTTAAACTGACATGCAGCCAGCCACTTCTGCGCAACCTAGGGATGCCTTCCCCATCCAGGTGGCTTCCAGATAGGTTTGGACTGCAAGTCCCATCAGTCTCAGCCATACTGACTGGAAATGATAGGAGTTTAAGTCCAACCCATCTGGAGGCCGCCCAGTTGGAGAAGGCTGTCCTAGAGCTTCAACACAGGTGTTGAGTTGACACTCTCTCTGCAGTTCCTCTACTTTCTTCAGTGCAAGTGAGAGTTGAATTGCATTATGGGTAGAAAGTGAGTGCAGGAAATTCTGAGACACTCCAAACTTTTTGCAGGAGCCCGGATTTGGAACGGAGGCGTGCGCTTCCCTGCCCTCCCCGAGAAAGGTCCTGAACCTCATCCAATTCATCTTCATTTCCCTCAATATAGAAATGTAATAGAAATAATAATAATAATACACATACCTCATTGACATATCAATACCGAATGACAAAAAGGTTGTTGAAAAGGAAGAAGAAAAGAGAGACAAATATACACCTCTGGCCATGGGAGTCAAAGAACTATGGCATCAGGAAAAGGTCCATTAGTCACATCAGTCACTGGCATCACATCAAAACATTATACAGAAAACCTCCAGAAACTGGGCCTACCAAAATACCTCCACGCCTTCATCCAGAAAGCAGTCATACTTAAAACATGCTCAATTGTCAGGAAATTCCTGAATCAGTAAAAGACAGCATGACTTGGCAAAGCCCATCATGTCCGTCTAGGAAAACCACCATGAGCGAGAAAGAGATTAATAATAATAATAATAATAATGATAATAAAAATATATTGCATTTCTATATCACCCAATACCTGAAGCTCTCTACAGACCCTTTCAGACTTGATTAAAATTACAACGCAGAGGAAAAATACACTGTACCAAAATAAAATAAGAAGAGCCCCTTTGGATCTTGTCCACCACCCTTTTCCAAGCATTCCATCCAGATGCTTTTGGGAAATCTTCAAGCAGGGCATGGAGGCAAAAGTCCTTCCCAGGTGTTCGGTCCCCAGCTACAGGTATTCAGGAGCCTCCAAAAATGGAGGGCCAATGTAGCCCTCATGGCAAATAGATCCGGAACAAGGACCGTCAGGCCTCTCAATCCAGAACTCCGGGACCTCCCCAAGGTCCCCTGCCCCCTTCGCCAGCCCTATTCCAGGATCTTGGTATTTCCTCTCCACTGCTCTGCCCACCCCACCCCACCCCCCAACTACAAAGCTGACAGAGGGGGCCTTGCACAAGTTGGGAAAGGAGAATGGCTGGATGCAAACCCTTTTTTCATTGCCTATTGAACCGAGGTAAGAATCACTCCCTCTGCCCATTCTGGGGCTTTGACCTGGCCACATTTTGATCTGGGCCCCCGCACTGCTGGGATGCAGATGTCTGTCCAACAGCTTTTGATTGGGGCGATATGGGCCTCGACTGGAAAAAGCTTCCACGGCCTTACTTTAGACAGATCTCTCCCCTGCACTCGTGAATTCATCTCAGCCCCCGTTTAAAGTCATCTAGGCCAATCTTGGCCATTTCTACACCTTGTGGCAGAGAACTCCACAAGCTAAGTATGCGTTGGCCAATTCTATGCCCAGTCCTGAATCCACTGGGCATTCTACAATAGGCTAGGGTGACCAGATAAAATCCAGGTCAGGGCTCATGTCACAACAGTTAAAGTTGCAGGGGCCCTGCCTTCTTTTGTATATGGTCACTCTAGTATAGTGCCTGCACCTTTAACTGTTGTGATGAAGAGGGAATTTCACCAGGAACTAATTGCATACAAATGACACTGGCTGAAATTCCCTTTTCTCTACAACTGTTAAAGTTACATGAGCCCTGACCTGGATTTTATCTGGTCACCCTACATAGGCGGGAACTGCATTGTTCTGCAAGCGAATGGGGCCATCTTCCTTTTCATCCCCAAATTCTCAAGAGATGGAGTATATTCCTCTTCCAGCTGGCTTAAAACATACCCATTTCTTTGTCTTTCCCCCCCACCCCTTTCTTGGCTTCTTGAAATCTATCCCAGGAAGGTGACCAGTTGCAGGAACGAAGAGACGATGGTGAAAAGAGGCAGAACCCAGCCATCTCCGAGACTGTACGTATGGCAAACGGAATAGTTTGACAAAAGATGGATTTTTTGCCACTTACCTGTTCTGTGAACAACAGAGGAGATACCAGACATGAAAATAAATCCACTGGGGAAACGGATATCATTGGTTTGCTGTAACATTCTGTTACACTCATAGGCTTTTCTCAGGGCTAGGAAAACTCCGAGTGCCAAATTAAGAGGTCAAATCAACTAACCGATCTAAACACTGTTGGTTCTTTTCACTATGGAGATCCCACAACACTGTATTATGATGATGATGATGAAGAAGAAGAAGTTGTCATTTTGGGTGACCATATTTGGGAAACCAAAAAAGTGGATGCCCAGTGGTGGCTCTTCTGATGTTCTTATGTTGATATACTTCCAGAGCATACACAACGTGTCGTAGGGCTGTAATGAAATGTTGCCCACCACCACCGCCATCAAATTTCAGAAGCAATCGATGACATTCAGAAAGAATCCGGAAGTTTACATTTTTAAATTCACATTTCCACACATTTCCAACCACATTTCCAAGCTAAACCATCTCCCTCATTGTGGAGAGGCTCCAGCCCCTGGATCATTATAGCTGCCCTTTTCTGGGCACCATGACTCAGGTTTACCAGAGGTGTGGTAGTACCGCCTCGTGCACCATGACATTTTCATGGCACCCTGAAAATGGCCTTTTTCCTGGTGCCCTTTTTGCAGCTTGCGAAATTAGTTTGGCTATTTCCAGGGGTGGGACATGCAATTTTCACTAGGGGCTGGGCTTTGATCAGCTGGTGGCTGGGTTCTTTCCTCCTTCCTCAAAGGTCCTCAACCAAGGCTGACGTTCTCCCACCCCCCACAATAGAAACAGGAAGCTGCCTTGTCCTGAGTCAGACCATGGGGTCAATCTAGTCCAGTATTGTCGACACAGACTCTCAGCTGTGGTTCTCCAAGGTTTCAGGCAGGAATTTTTCCAGTCCTACCTGCAGAAGCCGGGGATCGAACCTGGGACCTTCTGCGTGCAAAGCATGTGCTCTATCACACTGAGCTACGACTGGCAGTCGGGGAAAAGGGGGTGGACCTGGGGAAAGAGGCATTGGGACCCCAGATTTGGCCGGCTGGCCTCACATTCAACCCCTCTGCCCTACAAGTATGTGGGAGCAATCTCAACCACCACCCTACATGCACATTGACCCTGTTCAGACGACACGCTAAGCCACGGTGGTTAAGCACTTCGAGCTAAACATTATGACATAGCGTGTCATGAGAACCATGACAGGGTGTCGTGTGAACCATTCCTAACCATGGTGGCCACATAACCACCATTTAAACATGCTCACTCACCACTTGCTGCAAAAGGGTTAGCAGCCTAACCATGGCTTAGCGTGTTGTCTGAACAGGCCTGTTAACTGGTCATCACTTTGTGTTTATTTACCCATTCTTTTCTTGCCACTTCGACCAAGCTTGACGCAAGCTCCATTAAATGCACACAAATCCAACGTGTTCCACAATGAGGAGGAACCTGGTAGCCTAATCTATGAGACATACCTCTAATATGAAACGTTTATACCATTGATTTACTATCTTGATGGCTCGGGCCAGAGCCAGAGCGTTACGGGAACGTATCTCCCGGTCTCTCCATTATCATGTTTCTTTGGAAATGTCAGTCGGCTATAATTGAGTTTCTCGGGTTTATTTGATTGCTTGATAGAGGAAGGCGTGTTGGGCCACCGTTATCAAGAGCAGGGCAAGTTGCTTGCATGTATCATAATGGAAGGAACAAAGGATGCTCAGAGAGGATTTTGATTCCCTAGATACTTTATTATATTGTACCTCTTAAACAAGTGTCTGACGAACGCTATGCCTTGCTTGAATGACGCTTGAACTGAAGCAAGAAGATTGGACTCAATCCGTCTTTATTCCCTCTGGTAGCAACGTAGTGGCTACATTGCTACACGACATGCCCAATGGCCAAATCTAGACCTTCTGGGGAGGGGGGCAAATTCAGCGTCCTTGGGTTCTGCAGGTGGCCTTGCCTCCTCTTGGCCCCACCCCCTTTCCCACAGCTATCAATCACCTGGTGGTTTCCTGGTGAATGTGCCATTTTCCCCCTTTCTAAAAAAGCTGAAATGCTTCTCCTGAGGCTGGTAGTAAGTGCTTTAAGCTATGAGGTGATGGCCACCAATTTGGATGGCCTTAAAAGGGGGTTGGATAAATTCCTGGAGGAGAAGGCTATCAAGGGCTCCTGGTGGCTATGTGCTACCTCCAGTAGCAGAGGCAGTAACTATATGCACCAGTTGCTGGGGAACATGGGTGGGAGGGTGCTGTGGCACCCGTGTCCTGCTTTGTTGGTCCCTGCTCAACAGCTGGTTGGCCATTGTGTGAACAGAGTGCTGGACTAGATGGACCCTCGGTCTGATCCAGCCTCAGGGCTCTTCTTGTGTATAATAGGCTCTTATTTTTGCCTTTGTCCCACGTCTTTGCCTTCAGCCTCAGAATGCAGCCCGGAACATTTGTCTGAAATTAAAATCAGCATTTAGCCTGAAAGAATTCCCCCATCTCCGCTACAGAGGTAGACTTTGCAGAGTTTTTATTTTCTATTTTCCGACTGTACCGCTTTATGCCTAGAAAATAGGTGTAAGGATGGATGGGCGAATCTGCCAATGTTATTTTCTCTCCATTTCCCATTTTCCCACTCTGTGGCTCAGACCAAATTTTGAGAAAATTCATGCACGTGTGTGTGTGTGTATGTGTGTGTCCCCTAATACGTGCATTTTTGTATGCAATTTTGCCTGGTGTGCATATGTTTTGAAAGAAATGTTCTAAATATAATGCATTTTTTAATGTTATTTTCATTATTCTACACATTTCGGCTATGGGGCGGTATATAAATGGAATAAAATAAATAAATACATAAATATTTATGTGTGCGCATTTCCCTAACATGCGCCTCTTTGTATGCATTTTTTGAATGGAGAACTCCATTGCGAAATTTCAGAGTGGAGTGGTTTCTGAAGGATACCTGAATTTTGGATCATATATTGGCCTGAATGAATTTCTCCCCCATCGCTAAGTGTATGGCCATGTCTACACCTAGGAGTGTATAGGGAGGGAGGGAGGGAGGGAGGGAGGGAGGGAGGGAGGGAGGGGGGAGGATCGCGGACTTACCTGCTTCCACAATCCACTCCCAGTGTCTAGACCACTGTGCAACATCCTGGAAGGGAAGAGGGATGTTGCGGGTGCCATTTCCCCCCCCTCCCGAAGAGGAGCTGCATGACCCCAATCTGGGGAAAGGTAACTTTAAAAAAATCCCACTCCAACCCACCCACCCCCGCCAACCCAGGGATGGTGGAATTGCTCCCCCCACATACATGGGCACGGAGCCACCCCACACGGCTCCATGCCCATTTCAGGTCCCGGGCCCATGGAAAAACCGGGATATCCCTAGTTTCTGTTCTCCCGGGGTTGTCCCTAGGTTGTCCCCAGTTGACCCCGGAATCCCCTGTGTGTCACATGGATGCACAGGGATGACCTAGGGACGACCCGGGGATAAATCCCTGGTGTAGACATGCCCTATGTCTAACCTTACCAACAAGACCCAGGTCTAATCTCATGCAAGCTGCAATCCTGGCATTCTTACAAGGGAGTTGGAGTTACTATGTACTAAGTTCTAAGCACAAACCGGTCCCAGTTCTTCTGGAATATTTCCAACCGTGTTGACAAACACCTCTCATTTCAGGTGAAGTTTCAACGCTCCTTGGGTTGTGACCGGGGCCAAGATGGACGTTTTAGACTCAGCCGCATGTCACTTCCCTGATTCTTCCTGTATCACAAGATCCAAATAAGAACACATTTTTAAAATAAAATAAATTACACAATTAATAGGACTCATTTGGACACGTGCCTTCAATGCAGCTTACAAAACACACATTGGACCTCTTTCCATCTGATGGCCAGAGCTAATTTTGGAGAATAATGTTAGATATGGGGCATTGGGGGGTGGGGAATAAAATGTTGACCAGTGTCTTCTGCTGACACTTGCAGCAGGAATAAAAGAAAAAGGCTTTTTTTCTGGTGGAGGGGGGTGGAGAGAGAGAAAGCGTCTGTACTACTACTGCCAATGCTAATAATTTTATGTATTTGATCTATATTGTATTGTACTAATGTTGTTCCCCGCCTCAATCCAAAGGGAGAGGTGGTAAGAAATAAATAAATATATTATTATTATTACGTATCTCTTTCTCGCTCATGGCGGTTTTTCTAGGCGGACATGACGGGCTTTGCCAAGTCACGCTGTCTTTTACTGATTCAGGAATTTCCTGACGATTGAGCATGTTTGAAGTAGGACTGCTTTCCTGAGGTTGGTGTGGATGTATTTTGGTAGGACCAGTTTCTGAAGATTTTCTGTATAATTTTGTGTTGTGATGCCGGTGACTGGTGTGACTAACGGAATGATTGTGACCT
Source organism: Anniella stebbinsi (assembly GCA_029215795.1). NCBI lineage: Eukaryota > Metazoa > Chordata > Lepidosauria > Squamata > Anniellidae > Anniella > Anniella stebbinsi. Next base: position 4,844,418 of record JARDYH010000003.1, on the reverse strand, counting down.
TTTCCTGTTGCCATAGTTCTTTGACTTCCATGGCCAGTGGTGTATATTTGTCTCTCTTTTCATCTTCCTTTTCAACAACATTTTTGTCATTTGGTATTGCTATGTTGATGACGTATGCGTGCTTTTCCCTTTTGTCTGTGACCGTAACATCTGTTTGGTTGTGAGCCCCACCCCTGAGAAACTGTTGGAGAACTTCTTCTCCTTTGAGAAATGTAGTGAAATGGTCATTACAGTTTTGCTGCTCACAAAGAGGGTGGAGAAATTCGAGGGGGCATTTCCTCACGGCTCTAGCCACAATCCACCCACCTCACTGTCTGGGAAGAGGAGAGCCTTAAAATGGCCACCCTCAGACTGGAAGATGAGCGCTGGGTTACCTCTCTGGGAGCATCAGGTCTCTGGCAGTGAAGATCCTGGTTCCTCTGGGAAGTCTGGCTTGGGGTGGGGGATTGCTTCAGGGAAGTCTCAATTCAGGGTTTGGGGATTTTAGGGGCTCTGGTCTGTCAAGTTCAAGCTTGCTATTGGGCTTGAGGCCAGGGCCTCCATTGCTGGCGTGGGCTCACCCAACCAAGTACGGTTCCGCCATATTTATTTCTGTGTCCCAGCTGTTGCTTGATGTCGAGGTCATGACAGTAGCCTCATTTTGTGTTTGGAGGGGAATGCACTCCCCCGGCAGCTGCCATGCAGGAGCTATACTAGAGTGACCAGGTACAACAGTGGGCAGGGCTCCTGCAGCTTTAACTGTTGTGATGAAGAGGGGATTTCACCAGGTGCTGCATGCATAGAAATGACACCGGCTGAAATTCCCTTTTCTATACAACTGTTAAAGATACAGGAGCCCGGTCCTCCTTTCCATAGGGTCACCCTACTCAGAATGAAAGGGGAAAGTGGTGAGTTAGATGTCCACTGCCCCCCAAAATGGCCTTTGGGCTCTATCCACAATGTCACATTTCCAAAAGCTGGCTCAAGGGAGCCGCTTTAAAAATCTGATCTTCCTGAGCAAGGACGCGGGGTGTGGCACACACTCTGGTCCGTGGCTCTCACGTCCTTTACCGTGTGCCATCCACCCTGGCTCCGAGTCTGCTTTGAACCCGCGACAGAGAGATCCAGGTGCTGCTTCAGTGGTGACGCTGGCATCCCTCATCCCCCCCTCGCAGCCCAAGAGCCGTCCGCTCGTCCCCGGAGCGTTGGCTCTGTCATGCTTCAGTTATGCCCTCGCCTGCCATTATGCTGGCTGTACCATTATCACATTACCCCGTCAGGCTGTCTGAGAACTGGTGTCGAGCGGCGCATTTTCTCTTGTCAGGGCGACAAAGAATTATCCGCTGCCATGAGACAGCTGGGTCAATCCAGCCCCTCCCTCCACTTCCTATATTTTGAACTGCACAGTCAATGATCCAGGGGCTGGAGCATCTCCTCTCTGAAGGAAGGTTACCACACCTGGGATTGTTTAGCTTGGAAGAAAAGGAGGCCGAGGGGAGACCTGAGAGAGGTGTACAAAATTAGGCATGGCGTAGAGAATGTGGAGAGGGAGGCATTTCTCTCTCTCTCTGTCTTTGTTGTTGTTGTTTTGTTGTTGTTAATTCAATTTATATAATAATAATAATAATAATAATAATAATAATAATAATAATAATTCTTACCCGCCTCTCTGTTTGGATTGAGGCAAGGAACCACAGTAAATGTAAAATATGATAAAATACATAAAACTGATTAAAAACATGGTACACATGATTAAAATAGTAATAAAACATCCCCAAAACATCCTAAACCTCCAGCCTAGATACAGAATACCCCAGCTAGTAGAATACCCTACTAGAACCTAGGGGTCAACCCATTAAGCTGATTGGTGGGAGAATCGGGACAGACCAAAGGAAGTCCTTCTTCACACAGCAGATTCTTAAACTATGGGTGTAGCGGGAGGGCAAGAGGACGATCCCAGTCTTACCTGCTCCTGGGATCATCCTCTTCTTTCTTCATGGAGGAAGCAGAAGTTCCACTTCCTGGGCGTGATGCTCTCGTTGTGCCCGCCATTTTGTTTCCCGGGGCCCTGAGGAAAGCAAGCGCTCTTGCGCTCCGGTAAGTTTAAAAAAACACAAAAAAAAACACATGCGATCGGCTCACCCCACCCCACCTTCCTGGGGGTGGAAAAACTAGTGCCACCCCCTCCCCCGATGGGCACGGAGCCCCATGGTGTGGCTCCGTGACCATTTCTGCTACTGTGCTTATAGAATCACAGAATAGTAGAGTTGGAAGGGGCCTCTAAGGCCATTGAGTCCAACCCCCTGCTCAATGCAGGAATCCACCTTTAAGCATCCCTGACAGATGGCTGTCCAGCTGCCTCTTGAAGGCCTCCAGTGTGGGAGAGCCCACCACCTCCCTAGGTCATGGGTTCCATTGTGGTACTGCTCTAACAGTCAGGAAGTTTTTCCTGATGCCCAGCCGGAATCTGGCTTCCTGTCACTTGTAACTCATGAGTAAGCGCAGTAGCTGCCGGGATGGGCGGCCACATCTCCCGCAGTCCTGGGAACTTCCTGGAACCATGGTAAAATCAGGATTCTCCAGGGATCCCTTATCCCCGGCGAATCCCGTGGCCATCCCCACCCCGTCCCTGGGAGTCCCTGCGCACCATGTGAATGCACAGGGACCAGCCAGGGACGATACCAGGCCAAAAGCCAGGCGTAGAAACAGCGTTGGTCAGGTCCAGAAGGGCCTTTGGTCTTTATTATCTTGACACACTTCCAGAGCAAACACGACGTGTCGTAGGGCTGTAATGAAATGTTGCCCCCCACTGCCGCCATCAAATTTCAGAAGCAATCGATAACATTCAGCAGGAATCAGGAAGTTTACATGTTAAATCCAGATTTCAACACATGCCAAGGGAGATGGGCCCTCGGCAAGGGTAGGCGTGGTCAGGCTCCTGCTGGGGGCCCACATCCCCCCCACAGGGGCCGACTGAAAGCAGCCTCCAGCCATGCTCCTAGTCTTTGCTGTTGCAATCCGCTTCTTCACCTGCCTCTTGCTCTGGGCCCAACAATAGAGGTGGGGGGGAGGAGGAGGAGGAGGAGCATAGAAGCCACGGCCTGCTCACAAATGGTATGGGTGAGGAAGAGGTTGAGGAGCAAGAGCTGCTGTTGACGGTGGCAGTGAGAAGGGAGACCCACTGAGGGAGGGGCCCATGGTGGCAGTCTTGCACTAGGGCCCTTAGAAACCTGGGGGCAGCACCGCAAGGGAGCAGCCGTGCGGAACCGCCAGTTCCCCAATCCAGTCCGCGAGAGCCTTCCCCGTGGCAATGCCCCTACTCCCAAGCCACGCCCCCTAACCTTTGACCTGAGCTGGCACTTCAAGGAGCTGGTCCTCAGTGAGCCAGCGGAGAGGGTTTCACCCGCCAATCGAGAGCCAGCATGGCGTAGCGGCTAAAGTGTTGGACTGGGAGTCGGGAGATCCGGGTTCTAGTCCCCCCCCCTTGGCCATGGAAACCTGCTGGGTGACTTTGGGCCAGTCACAGACTCTCGGCCCAGCCTACCTCCCTGGGTTGTCATTGTGAGGATAAAATGGAGAGGAGGAGGATCATGTACGCCACCCTGGGTTCCATGGAGGAAAAAAAAGGTGGGCTATACATGCAATCATAAATAAAAATAAGTAATAAAATCGACTCCCCCAAATAGGGATGGTGAGAAGTGGGAGAGGCCAACTGTGGATTCAGCAAAGCCCATTCTGTGTGTGTGTGTGTGTGTGTGTGTGTGTGTGTGTGTGTAAGCGTGTGTGATTACAAATACAGCATGGCAGGAGTGGAGGTGTCGCCCACCCACTTCAGCCTGTCTGTTCCCCACTCCCCCCCCCCCGCCGCCACCACCCCATGTGCTTGTCTGGACCTAATTCAGCCCTTGGAAGAAGACATAACTGGAGCCTCGTAGCATTTTGTAACATCGGTTTATTTAAAAATCAGCTTGTTGAGCAGGCAGGTTGCACATGGGCAAGCACCCCGGGCGTCTGAGTGCAAAGCATGAGCTGCGCCAATGCGCTGGCAATAACGGGAGCGAGGCGCTCAGGCGTCAATCCCGGTTCTCATTTGTGAGAAGTCCAGAGGCGTGCAGGCCTCACCCGCCTCCGCTCCCATTGCTGTCTGGCTAGCTGGCCGTTTCAGATGCATTAGGAGCAGAGAACTATTACAAAACGGCTTTTGGAATTTGCTCCACGCGGCATAATGAAGCTGATGGGCCTCTTGTTGCAATCAGCCGCCAGACCTTGGTGCTCTCAGCTACATCATGGAAGAGAGCGTGTGGGCGTGCGGCTGCAGCAGCGAGCCCTTCCGTCGTCTTTATGAAAACGGACAAGCCCCTTTGATGGAGGAGAGCAGAGGTTTGCTTTGCCCGGCATCCGACTCTTGCCTTACCTGCCCACCCCACGCCAGAAGATCGGAATGAATTTTCACCACCGCCACTGCAAAGGAGGCAAACTTTCTCGTGACTGACAAGTTTCTGCTGTGTTATTATGACCCTGAACATTGTATTATTATTATTATTATTATTATTATTATTATTATTATTATTATATACAAGATAAGTACAACAGGATAGATCCTTGCTGTCCAGGAGCCTTACAATCTAAAAATTGAGACGGAAAAAGGAAGGGAAGGCGAGTGGACGAAGAATCATAGAATTGTTGAATAGTAGAGTTGGAAGGGGCCTATAAGGCCATCAAGTCCAACCCCCTGCTCAATGCAGGAATCTACCTTAAAGCATCCCTGACAGATGGTTGTCCAGCTGCCTCTCAAAGGCCTCTGGTGTGGGAGAGCCCACCACCTCCCTAGGCCATTGGTTCCATTGTCATACTGCTCTAACAGACAGGAAGTTTTTTCCTGATGTCCATCCGGAATTTGGCTTCCTGACACTTGAGCCCATTATTCCATGTCCTGCACTTTGGGATGATTGAGAAGAGATCCTGGCCCTCCTCTGTGTGACAACCTTTCAAGGACTTGAAGAGTGCTATTATGTCTCCCCTCAGCCTTCTCTTCCCCAGGCTAAACATGCCCAGTTCTTTCAGTCTCTCCTCATAGGGCTTTGTTTCCAGACCCCTCATCATCCTCATTGCCCTCCTCTGAACCCCCTCCAGCTTGTCCGCATCCTTCTTGAAGTGTGGTGCCCAGAACTGGATGCAATCCTCAAGATGAGGCCTAACCAGTGCCGAATAGAGGGGAACCAGAACCTCATGTGATTTGGAAGCTATACTTCTATTAATGCAGCCCAAAATAGCATTTGCTTTTTTTGCAGCCGCAACACACTGTTCGCTCATATTCAACATGTGGTCTACAAGAGGGAAATTAGGAGGGGGTGAGTTTGGTATTGCATGGGCCAGTTCTGGAGTTGCCCAAACAGTCCATTTCTGGATGCCATTAGTTGGGGCTCCACCAAAAAAATTAACTTAATTTTAAAACTCTTACGTGGGCACAAAGCAAGGATGTCAAATGCCTCCCATGAGCTCTGCTTCTTTCCCTTAGCGCCTCCTCCTCATCAACATGAGTTCCTTATGGCCCCGTATCAAAGCAGGTCCTCCTAATTTACTGTTTCCAATGGCCAGCTGCAGCAGTGAAAATGATAGGGATACTATCAGGAAGGTTAATCCTATGTAATCCGCCCAGAGAGCTTCGGCTATGGGGCGGTATACAAATGTAATAAATAAATAAATAAATAAATAAATAAATAAAGGTTAAGAACATTAGACTAAAGGTCCATCTATCCAGCACTCTGTTCACAAGGTGGCTAACCAGCTATTGGCCAGCAAACCACTAGCAGGACACGGTGCAACAGCACCTTCCCCCCCATGTTGCACAGCAACTACTGTATACAGACTTGCTGCCTCTGATACTGGGGATATCACATAACCATCAGGGCTAGTAGCCTATGATACCTTCTCCTTCAGGAATTTATCCAACCTCCTTTTAAAGCAATCCAAATTGGTGGCCATCAATATATTTTGTGGTAGTGAATTCCATAGTTTAACTAGGCACTGGGTGAAGAAGGCCTTCCTTCTATCTCTCCTGAATCTCCCACCAATCCGGTCCATGGGGTGACCCTACTGGGTTCCCTTAGCCTCCTTTTCTTCCAAGCTAAACAATCCGAGCTGTTGTAACCTTCCGTCATAGCGGAGAGGCTCCAGCCCCTGAATCATTATAGCTGCCCTTTTCTGGACACCACTACTCAGGTTTACCAGAGGTGCGGTAGTACCGCCTTCGTGCTAGGCCAAAAAGCTCCCACCAGTCCCATTTCATGGCGCCATTTGCAGCTCATGAAATTCAAGGAGGCAGTTTGGCTATTTCCAGGGGTGGGGCATGCAATTTTCACTAGGGACAGGGATGACTTACAAGAGCTCACAACAGCTTTGATCCGTAGGCGTGCGCAGTTCATTTCATGAGGGTGTGTACCTTAAAAGCCCTGATGGGAGGGGAGGAGGGGAAAGCACGCTTTCGTGCCCCTCCACTGCTACAATCGGGGCCTAACGCCCTGATTGGAGCAGTGGGGAGTGAGAAAGCACGCTTATCCAGGGCTTCCGGAAAGTGCGTCGTTCCCACAGGGATGCTAATAGCAGCTTTCTGGAGGCTTTCCCGTCCTTTTAAAAGCCGTAATTCAAGCAGAGGTGCCCTGGGAAATTAGGTTGTGCCTGGGCACACCCAGCACACCCTGTGCGCATGCCTATGCTTTGATCAGCTGGTGGCTGGGTTCTTTCCTCCTTCCTCAAATGTCCGCAACCAGGGTTGACGTTCTCCCACCCCCCACAATAGAAACAGGAAGCTGCCTTGTCCTGAGTCAGACCATGGGGTCAATCTAGTTCAGTATTGTCGACACAGACTCTCAGCTGTGGTTCTCCAGGGTTTCAGGCAGGAATTTTTCCAGCCCTACCTGGAGATGCTACCGAGGATTGAACCCGGGACCATCTGCATGCAAAGCTGGTTCTCTGTCACAGAGCTGCAGCCCTTGTGCTTCCATCCAATACTCCTCTGCCCCTGCTTTGCAGATCTCGTATTCCAAATACCGCTGATGGCATTGTCTGAAAGTGAGGAGTTAGGAACAGTCATTTTAATCTCCTGACATATTCGGTACTTGGAGAAGCAACTTTTCTAAACGGTGTCATTTCACAGTATGTGATATGAGGGGGGAGGGCATTTCTTAACCCAGAAACTGATGCACGCTAGTTTTCTGAATGTTTATATCGAGAATTCAGGTATGAGACCAAGATATGGGAGATTCAGGACAGATCAAAGGAAGGACTTCTTCACACAGCGCACAGTTCAATTATGGACTTCACTTCCGTAAGATGTAGTAACGGCCACCAATTTGGATGGCTTTAAAAGGGGTTTGGATGAATTCCTGGAGGAGGAGAAGGCTATCCATGGCTACTAGCCCTGATGGCTATGTGCTACCTCCAGTATCCAAGGCAGTAAGCCTGTGTTCTCCAGTTGCTGGGGAACATGGGTGGGGTGTGTGCTGTTGCTATAGCTTTGGCTATAGGGCGGTATAAAAATGCAATAAATAAACAATTGATAAAAAGTGTGTCCTGCTTTGCTGGTCCTTGGTCGACAGCTGGTTGGCCACTGTGTGAACAGAGTGCTGGACTAGATGAACCCTTGGCCTGATCCAGCACGGCACTTCTTCTGTTCTTATATTATTTATGGTGGACTATTCACATTATCCAGCCCCAATGTCTGTATATAGAGCAGCTCTTAAACATCATCATTCATACTATTTCAAAACAGGTTAAACATGGTGTTGCGCTGCTAAACTTAACCTCTAACTGTACCTGCTCGTGGGCAAGAGTGTCCCAATTTCCATATGTTAAATGAAATGTTAAGTGAGCTATACCAAGAGTAATCTGCTCTAGATATGGCATGGGGAGGCTGGTGGCTCCGAAATCAGTGGGGCGGAGAATCCATTCCAGGTTTCAGTCTGAACCAGTCAGAATTCTAAAGTCAGAGCTTTAGCGTCAGAACTTTAGGGTTCTGACTGAAACCCGAACTGATTGAAGCCCCACTGACCTCGGAGTCACCAGCCTCCACTGGGTATGGCTAAATCTGGAACCAGCTCTATGGAATATGTGTAAATAGAGGGGAAAGGATGGAATCAGCTCCTTGGGGGGATCTGTATAGTGATTAAAGCCCCCGACATCTATTCCTTCCATTTAAGAGTTATTTTCATAGCAACTTTCCTGTTTCATGTCCGTCACAAACTCTCCTTCCCCCATGACAAATTCAATGGATAGAATTCCCAGAGGAATCTCTTAACAGGCAATTCAGCAAAGCTTCAAGGCTGGAAAGAAAGGGTTTTCTTCATCTTAAAATAACAACACGAACGCAAATGGTCCAGAATCAGCTAGCTGATGAGCAATATTTGAATAACAGAGCTAGTAGCAGGGGGGAAGAGGGCGGTAGCGCAAACTAGATTAAAATGAAAAGCAAACTTTTTCCATGCCGTTGGGTAGAATCCAACAAAAGTCCCGCTTGAAGTAGACCCATTGAAAGAAAAGGGCGGGCAAAGAGGCTCAGCGGCTGTTCGGAGGAGCTGCTCCTCTGTGCCGTCCAGGTTTACATCTACTTCAACGGGGGCTCATCAGCGTGGTTGGCATTGACGCAGCCTATCATGCACTCCCGGAGTTACCTTTCTGTCCTCAGGTGTGGTAGAGGATGCTATCCCGTCATCGGCATTGAAGGAAGACTCAAGTATATCACTGTGGTTGACTTCTGCACATTGGGGGCAGGGGCAACAGCTGGCTGCCCTTTTATCTTTTGCCTCAGGCTGCAAAATGCCTTGGGCCAGCCCTTCTGATTGGTGCAGAGGGCTCAGCGGAACACGTCAAGGCGCCACGCCTTGTGGTGCCATGTGAGCTGGCCCAGTAGCAAATAGGCAGTCAGTGCAGCTCCCTCAGCAGCGGAGTTGCATGCTGGGAAGGGGCAGCTCCCAACAACAGCCGAGTGGCTGCATTCTGCACTAGCTCCAGCTTCCGGAGCAGCTTTAAGGGCAGCCCCACGTAGAGCGCATTGCAGTAATCCAGCCTTGAGGTTACTAATGCCTGCATAGGCGTGCGCAAGAGGTGTGCCGGGTGTGCCCAGGCACACCTTAATGTCTCAAGCAACAAGCATCAAATTGAGGGGGTCATTGAATAGGGATCAAGAGGGGGATCCAAACACAGGGGGAATGATCCTCTGGCTGCTCCGCCACCGCACCGAAGATCCACTGCCTCCTGGAGAGCACCATTGCTCCTGGCAGCAGGAGCAAAACGGAATTGCTCTCCTGGGAGCCTCTCTGCCGGCAACTATGTTTCAAAGAGGCCAGGAGGAGGGGCCCCGAAGGCTCATATCGCCTCGTAAGCCCCTCCTCCAGCCAGTGTCATCATGAAGCCCCACCAATGCTGGGGCTAGAGGAGGATCTCCTCATACCCTCCCCCCTCACCTGCAAAGGCCCTCCCGTGGTCAGGCAAGCCGAACGCAGAGTAGGGCATCAGTGTCTACAGGGCTTAATAAATAAATGAATGAAAATAAGGCCCTTTATGATGGAGTAGTCAATAACCATTTGCCTTTAAAAAAACAACAACCCTGGGTGCACCCCCTAATGAAATGTGTGGCACACGCCTATGAATGCCTGTACCCCCATGGCCAAGCTATCCCTGTCCAGGAGAGGCCATAGTTTGCGAACCAGCTGTAGCTAGTAAAAGGCACTCCAAGCCGCCGCAGCCCCTTGGGCCTCTGTGCCGTTGGGCATTTTAAGAAATACTTCGCAAATAGTGGATGAAACTTTTCTCATTTGCACTTGAAGCTGATTGGGTGGTGATGAAGTCGATACAACGAGTTCCTGCATTTATTTATTTATGGCTCTATCTTCTTGTCCTGATGTCATTTTAATAAAATCATCCCTCGACTGAAGCCCTGGTGTTTGGCATGTAGATACCATCTTTGTACAGCATTCTTCGGGAGGATGCCTCATCTCAGGCCAATCCGTACATCAATAAATTAAAGTGGGCAGCTGCTCCCCAGTAACACAGGAGAATGTTCAGACTTGCAGGATGAACCAGTGTGCAAGATGCACACTGAGAGACAGGATGGTATAGCGGTTGGAGCGTTGGACTGGGAGTCGGGAGATCCGGGTTCTTGTCCCAACTGGGCCATGACACCATGAAGCTCACTGGGAGACTTTGAACAAGTCACTGACTCTCAGACTGACCTACCTCACAGGGTTGTTGTGAGGGTAAGATGGAGAGGATTTGTGGGCTCGTAACCCACCTTGGGTTCCTTGCAAGTCGAAGAAAAGGCAGGATATATATGTAATAAGAGGGAAGGAAGGAGGGAAGGACAACCTTACAGCTCCCTCGAGGTTACTTCTTGACTGACTGTTTCCCTCCTTTTCAACATTCAAAATTGCCTGTTTTCTTTGGGGCGAACTCTGCACGTGCAGGAATAGCTTTATTTTAAAGTAAATTGCTGGTGACCTGGATTGGGACCTTTCTGTGTGCGGTGGGGTGAGGGTGATGGAGGACAAAGGGCTAAAGCTTACCTACTTCCGTGGCAGGGACCCAATGTGGATTGAGCCCGCATGCCTGCCCTTCATTTTAAATAAACTATTAGGCTACTTGTCAATATCAAACCTTTCAATGCTGTATCCCTTCTTTTCTGTGCATAGCAACAAAAATAATTGCCCTTGCAATTTGTGCCATTCTCTGTTCATATTCTTTGCATTGGATCAATGCCATGAAAGGCCCATACTCTGCCTCCACACGTGATATTTCTGTGTGCACAAACAAAATTAAAGCAAACTGTTATGCATAATGATGCGGGGCGGAGAGAGAAAAGTATTACTTCTCGTCTTGTAGATCATCTTCCATGCTTTTCTATAAGCAGAAGAATCTAAAGGCCCACTTCATGGAGCAATAGATATAAAAAGTCTAGAGGGAACCAGATCATTGTTTGGATAAGTCATGCCCTCATTCATACTGAGAAGCTATCAATAAACTGTCCCCATGGACAGAAGTGAGAGATGCCCATACAAATCAATGGATAAATCCAAGTTTTAATCACTCAGAACTGAGCATCAGTGTTTCCCCACTATAAAAGATAGCAGCAAAGAGAAGAGTTCCTTCTCTTTCAAACTCAGTTTTCCTTTAGTATGAAACATATATAAAATAGCCCTTCTGAACAGTAGTGTAGTGGTAAATATTGCAGTGCAGGCTCTCAGTGTGACGGCTTCTGTAACCATGTCCCCAAGGGAGGTCCAGAAATTCAGTTGCCCATACACATACCAAAGAGCAGAAGTACATAGGATAATACCCAATTTATTAGGATCCGCAGACAGTCATAGAGTAGTGAGCTAGCAAAAGATAGCATGGTGGTTAGCATACTTCACTTGGCTGGAGAGATCTGAGATTGCAGAGAAAGGAGGGAAAGAGAGACACAACATTTATTAATTACTTATTCGTATTATTATAGATTCAGTATAGAAATGCAATAACTAAACAAATAAATAAAAATATCCTGCCTTTTCCTCTTGCAAGGAACCCAAGGTGGCTTTCATGGTCCTCATCCTCTCCGTTTTATTTTCACAACAACCCTATGAGGTGGATTAGCTTGAGAGTCAGTGACTGACCCAAAGTCACCCAGTGTGTTTCATGACCAACTGAGGACTACAACCCGGATATCCCGAGTCCCAGTCCAACATGCTAACCACTACCCCACGCTGGATCTCGCATCCCCAAAGAGCATAAGACTACCAGCTCAAGATTTTCCAGAAGTTTCTTTTTCCAGCATGGCAGAGAAACAGTTCATCTCAAACTCAAGAAGCCAGATCTAGCCATTTTCATCTCCATCAGGCCTTTTGCAAAGCTAATTGCTCTAAATTGCCCGTTCAAGATCCAACCACCCCAAAATACTTTGCTGGGGAAAGCCGTTGTTGTTGGGGAAAGCCGTTACAGCGAGGACTGCAGCTAAGCTCAGAGGAACAGAGAAGTCTGAAGGGGGTGGCAGATGATGTCAGCGACCCTGCTAAACAAAAAGTCCTGGTGCTTTGACCGGGCGAGCCCAGCCTCTGCTACACCACTACTGCAAATTCCTAAGCAAATGCAATTCATTCTCTTTATTCCGGAGGCTGAAAGGGTCCGGGGCTAGAAGAGAATGTGACAGCCCTGCTTTGCAGTTGACCCTGAAAACTGCATCTCAGGCTCTGAGTGTTTTACAACAACCCAGCAGTGTTGTCCAGAGTTGTGTGCTTGCACGACAGCTTTGTATAAGAGCCTCTGGCTAGTTGTTATAGGAACAGCTTGCTGGACTAGATTGGCCTTTGGTCTGTTCCAGCTGCGCTGGTTTTACATCCTTGCCTCCTTTAGTCAGCCCTGAATCTGTTGCCGATCAATCTCACTGGGTGACCCCCAGTTTTTGTAGTACTAGGAGAGCGGGAGGGGGAATCCCACTATTCCGTTTCCCCATGCCAGTCATAAGTTTAGTAACCTCATGTCACCTTCCCTGCCCCAAGCTAAAATAATCTCCAAACACTTTTGACTTTCTTCGCGCAAAGAGGTGCTTCTGTTTTGACCCATCGATCATTTCTGCCCCTTTCTGCGCTCTACAGCAGAATGGATGAGGTCAAATGACAAATGACAGACAAAAATATACAAACAAGGGCCCAGATCTTTAGGCTAATGGCGTCTCCTGGTTCAAAGGCCATTGATGTAAGAGGGTGCAAATATAATCCCTCCCCCAACCCCCCCCAACCCAAAAGTGGAGGGCATCTCTGCTCTGTGACGTTCCCAGTCTGTCTGATTTAATTCAAATGAAATCACATCCTAATAAAATCCCTACCTCTTTGGTTTTGCGCTTTAAACCCCGTGATCATTTCCTCACCCCACCCCCAATATATACAGGAGAGAAATTGTGTGGGGAGGAGGAGAGAAGGTGTTTCCATAAAGAGAATTTAAAAAAACAACAAAAAAAACAACCCCGTATTGCCAGTTTCTTTAACAACGATCAAAGCCAGGCAAGAGGAAGGGAAGTCCAGGCTAACGTGCCTGATGCCTCTCCCTTTATCCTGAGATAGCTGCTTTGCAACTCTGACTGAAACGAGGGCTTGCGCTCCTGGCTGCACAGCAGAAGCACAGGTAAGTGGATTTTGTTCGGCTATTTTTTAAGGGAAAGTAGTACAGATGGAGTTTGCTTGCAAAATAAGAAGAAGAAGCCTAAATATTTCAGCATCCCTTGCAGGTAATGGAGGTTCCAGGTAGGTAAAAGAAGACATAGATGTTGATAATCTGACTTAGCATGGTAAAAGAACTGAAATTGCCTTCTTTAGCCTGTGGGGTTGAAAAAAGGTTTCGCACACACACACACATCTTGGAAACGGGGATGTAATTTGCAAATTGGGACTTCGATTCATCATCATCGGAAGTGGAAGATGAAGGGTACCATGAGGAACGCACAGGGGAGGCTCAAAGATGACCAAGGCCCCAGAAGGCAATTGGAGATGATGGGATTGGGATGAAAGTTGCTTTTCAAAGAGAAGCTTTGAGGATTGTTTCGATCATAGTTAGAAGTTGTAGCAGGGGAGGGGAGTCACCCTCTGAAGATAGATAAAATGCAACGGGCTGAAATGGCAGGCAGGATAGTTTAGGTTAAGAGGTAAATGTGGGGGGAAGAGAAGCCTTGAACACAGGTCAGTGGGATGCTCTCCTGCCCATGACCTGTTTGAAAGAAAAGGCAGGTGCGTTCCTGGCTAAATGGTGCCTCTGCATGTGCAGGCAATTCAGTCATGGAATAAGTGATGGGTCAAGGAGGCTGTTTATTTTCCTTTCTTGGAAGCCAGGCTCCCCCAACCTGATGCCCTCTGGATGTGTTGGAATACTATTTCCAGCATCCCCAACCAACAAACACATCTGCAGGATACCAGATTGGGGAACGCTGCTGTAGGTGTTCAAAGCACCGGGGTACTTTCAGTAGAGAAGCTGAACCGGATGTTCTGAAACAATCCTGTAACTTCCATGCATGTGTGTCAGACAGTTGACTGTGGTGTGGCAGGCTAGCATCATTTCTCACGGTGTACCTGTGCCTTTTTACTGCCCCGCTATCAGCTCTGGTGAAACAGGTCATGCAGGCTTTTGAAGCAGCAGAGCAAAACTGTGTGGCAAAACCCCGCAGGTGGAGACGAAAGCGCGAAGCGCAGGCTGCAGTGCCGCTATTCTATTGCTTTCATTGGGTGGGGGGGAACCCACCTCTTGACAGCTTCCAGCCAAAAACCTGCATAACCTGTTTGCCTGACCAGTTTTGCAGAAACAGTCAAATGTCTAAAACGGGGGCAGGGGTGTGTGTGGAAAGACTACTCAGGGAGGACATACTACAGATTGATTAAAATGATTCATGGCAAGGAGAAAGCGGACAAAAAAACCTTTTCTACCTCTCCCATAATACTAGAACTCAAGGGTCACTGTGTTAGGTTGTTGCAGCAAAACAAAGAGTCTTGTGGTACCTTAAAGACTACCTATTTTATTCTGGCATAAGCCAGCCTTTCCCATCCTGCTGCCCTCCAGTTGTGTTGGATTGCATGTCTCATCATTCCCAGCTCTCATCCCCACCACAGGCTGCCATAAGATTTCACAGGCAAGATGCCAACTAATGCATTGGATGAATTGGTCTCTAGTCCACGAAAGCCTTTGGCATCATCATCATCATCATCATCATCATGCATTAGTCCTTAAGGTGCCACAAAGCTCTTGGTCTCCCACCCCAGAACAGATTTAAGAGTAGGTTCTGGACCGAGCAGAGAAAGTCCTTCTCCACACAATGCATCATATTAACCAGCGGAACTCACCGTCACAAGATGAGGATGGGACCACCGGTTCAGATGCCTTTCAAAGGGGATTGGAGAAGTTGAGGGTGAAGAACGGGTTATTATCATGGTAGCCAAATGAAAACCTCCATGATCAAAGGCAGTTTACCTCTGGGTATTAGTTGCTGAATATTAAGCTGAAGGCATCTGGCTGGTAACTGACTAACCCTATACATAACCTTGGTCTGAAACTGCAGAACTCTTCTTACATTCTCATGCAGCAGATCACCAAGGTATCTTGACCCTAGTTAACACTTTTTTAATGTATCAAGCCATCTACATACCAGGAAAAGAGAACCTGCCATTTTTGGTATCTGTCGAGGCACAGCCTTTACCTGTGTTAGTTTAACAGGTGGGGCAAACCAAAGAAATAAGTGCATGTACCATTCAAGCAACAACGCTTCCATCATAATGCCCTCTGCTCTCTTTAAAACAATTGTGTCTGTCTGTCCGTCCGTCTGTCTGTCTGTCCGTCTGTCTCCAGCTAGCCTGATTTCAAAATTAGAACATTCTCTGTACCTTTCCTAACGTGTTTATGATTCTGCCATTTATTGGACCAATGTTAATATCAAAATATGGGGAGGGCATGTGGGGGGGGGGGAGAGAATAGCCAAACAAGCACCGGAGTTTATAATGTTTTCCTTCAGATGAGGAAACGGTAACATTTACAACTCCAAAAGGGAGGGGGAAATGGGGGGGGGGTCTCGGGGTGGAGGGCAGGATCTAGGCTGAGTGAAGAGCTGATGAGAACCTAAAGGCTTTAGGCTCACATCGGACCTTCCGACAAGGGAGAAGTTCAGACTGTGGCATAATTAAGGATGACGGCTGGCGATCATGAGCAACGTAACAGCTGTAATAGGGGCCTTGTGTGGTTAATCACTTACGTTTGCGTTGCTAGGTTCAAACTACACAGAGCTCATTAGATAGGAAATAGAGGGAAATAGAGCCAAACCGTGGCACAGACCCAACCAGCTTATATGCCTGCAGCTTGCCCCAAGCAGCAAACCAATTCATCGAGTCACAGCATTTTAGGGACCAAGGTCGTGTGGTCCAACATCTTGCTGAGTGCCCCATCTCAAGTAAACTTTAAAGCAAGGTGACCCAATGGTCTGAACTTGGTATATTTATTTTACTTTTAGCATTTTATAACCCTTTCCTATACACGGAGCTCTCCCCTGTACTATTTTATCCTCACAACAACCCTGGCTGGGTTCACATAACAAGCTAAGCCACCCAAAGTAGGTTTTGGTTGAACCATGGGTTATTGTGTTGTCTGAACATGGTGCATTTTCCTCAGGGTGGATTACCGTGTTGTCTGAATGCAGCACGTTTTCCACACGGTTGCTTCTTAACCATGCAGTGTGGCTTGTTAACCACCTTGAACAACCCAGGCATTTTAACGGCTTAAGTTGAGGTTTTTAACTAAATTTTTGGCCAGGCTTAAAAGTTTAAAATGTTTTAAATATCAGCTGTTTTATGTTTTATGGTTTAAAATTTTGTATATTGACTTTTTAATGTTCAATCTTTTCATTATTGTAAACCGCCCAGAGAGCTTTGGCTATGGGGCAGTATATAAATGTAATAAATAATTATTATAATAATAATAACAACATCTAGCCATGGGTTCTCAAAGTGGCTTGTTTGAGAAAAGTAAACCGCCCTGCATAGTTAACAAGCCTCCGTGCAGAAAACATACTGAGTTCAGACAACGCAATAACCCACCCTGTGGAAAATGCAATGTGTTGAGAAAATACGTTTGCACAATCACACAGGAGAAATAAGCCATGGTGGCTTATTTCCCCACCCCAACGCATGTGCCAGCCAGGATAAGCATAATTTCCCTCGGCAACACAACTTGTAGTGTTGTGTGAACCCAGCCAGGGTGGCTTGTTGCCATAGCTAACAAGCCAGCCCAGAACCCTAAAACAGCCCATGGTTAATGGGTGGCTTATTAACAACAATAATTCAGATAATTCCCCAGTGTGCATTGGGGGGGTAGAAATAAGGCACCATGGCTCATTTC
The DNA here is from genome assembly GCA_029215795.1 of Anniella stebbinsi. Taxonomy (NCBI): domain Eukaryota; kingdom Metazoa; phylum Chordata; class Lepidosauria; order Squamata; family Anniellidae; genus Anniella; species Anniella stebbinsi. The sequence continues at coordinate 4,827,546 of JARDYH010000003.1, read as the reverse complement.
CTCTCTGTGATCATGTGAAGTCGATCAGTGTGTGATGTTAGATCTACTGTGCATTTGGAATGAAAGGAATGGAAAGGGGGAAATGCCTTCAAAGGGAGGAATACTATTAATATTCTTTCTTTCCTTCTTTCAAGCCTGCAAAGGTATTCACAGCCTTCTTCTCACTCACTGCTAATGAGACGGGTTTTCCTTATTCCAGGTTGTGTTTTTTTACATGAGGTGAATTGAGACTGGGAGGCAGTAATTCCTTAGAGACGCCAGAATACGCAGCCACTCCACCTCAGACAGGATGCTGTTGAGCTGGAGAAGGTGTAGAAATGGGCTACCACAACCATCAGGGGGATGGAGCAAAACAAACCCCAAGGAAAGGTTGCAATGGTGTGGGTGGGTGTCAGGGGGGGCGGGTATTAGCTGACAAAAAAAGGCAAGTAGGGGAAATTAAAGATTATATAATATATATATTTGCAGGCACAATCCTATGCGTGTTTAGACAGCAAAAAAGGCCTATAACTTTTTTCTATCTAGACATGCATAGGATTGTGCCTTGAGAATGGTGTAGAATGACTATAAAACTAGAACTTGATGTCTCCAATGAAGCTGAACGGTGGAAGATTTAGGACAGACAAAAGGAATGACTGCACATAATTAAATTGCGGCATTCGCTACCACAGGACAATGATGGCCACCGCCTTGGGTGGCTTTTAAAGGGGATTAGACAAATTCATGGAGGAGAGGACTCTTGCTAGCCACAATGGCTGCATATTACCTAGGGATGGAGGAGAAATTTGTTCACTTTGCATTTGAATACAAACTTGACTTAATTTTGCACTTTCAGACTAATACGCAAACAGAAACTCAGTTGTCCTTTGAAATCCTTCTCCGAATTTTGCAGTGGAGTTCTCTGATAAGAAAATAAGTACAAAAATACATATATTAAGGGAAATTGAACATAATGGGTGTATTAGTAGGAAATCACATTCAAAAATGTGTATTAGGAAAATTGCCTGAATTCAGCCGTGAATCAAAATATCTAAGTCAAGCGCTTCCTGTAATGACTGGGGATAAGAACGGCCTTCGGAGCCATCCAGTCGGCACAATCATTTTAAAGGAAGTTTAAAGTGATCTGAAGGAAGCTTCATTTCCCAACACGCACACACACTTCCTGCTTTTGCTCCACCATCACCTCCGCTTAAGCAGGTTTGCAGGTTTCTGATAGGGGTATGCACTGGATCAGCTCCAATCCACGATCCGGAGCCATTCCAGGGGAAATCGGATACAATTATCCGATTTCCGATCACCCCTCTGGATCGTCTGATCTTTTCCGAACCGGTCTGGAAGGACCCGATCCGGTTCAGAAAAAATCGGAGGATCGGCGGGCTCCACTGGCACCCACCGCTGCTTCCATTGGTGGGCGCCAGCGGGCGCCCGCCGATGGAAGCGGACAGTGGGGGGGGGCTTACCTGGCAGGGTGTCCTCCTCCTCCCATTGCTGGCTGAAAACTACTGCAAACTAGGTCTTGCGGCCTAGTTTACAGGAGAGCGCCAGGTAAACTATGCCGCGAGGCCTAGTTTGCAGTAGTTTATAGCCGGCAACGGACCGAGGAGGACGCCCTGACAGTTAAGGAGCGGGGGGGCTTATCTGGGAGGGCTGTCCGCTGCCATTGGCGGGCGCCAGCGGCCCCGCAGGTAAGGATGATCGCTGGGGGCGCTTACCTGCCGGGGCCCCTCCACTGCCATCCGCTGCAGCTCGATCTGATCCGGAACAAAATTGGCAGTCTCGATCCAGTCCCGATCCGATCCGGGGGGCCCGTGCACACCCCTAGTTTCTGAAACCATTCGAAACCCTACACAACCTGTTCATCAGAGGCAAAGTGAGATGAATCAGTTCACGTAATGATACGTCTTCCAAACTGCTATCATGGAAAGATCAGAAAATAATCCTCAGCTACAGACATCTCAAAAGCACCCAGCTTTGAGACCACCCAGGAGCAATTTGTCAGGTGGACATTGCAGAGACGCTAACGGGACTGTAACCTGAATTAGTGTATCATTGCATTGCAGTTCTATAATGGAGTTGTTTGCAAATTAAGGCTGCAGCAGTAGCACACTTATTAAGGAGGGTCAGAGCAATTCTAGCCCTTTCTCGGCTACAACTGAGGGAGGTTAGGTGGGGTGGAAGTGCCCCTTCCCCAGCAGCGCGGCAAGTCTGCCCCCAGACAACCTGCAGAAAGCACCACAACCATCGTACATCTAGCTGTGTTCCCAAGTGGATCATAGGAATTACAGCCAGATGTGTTCCCAACTGCAGTAGGAGCCTACAAGGGATATTCCAGGGCCACACCACCGTTGTTGGGAAAGACTACTGGGAGAAAAGCATGCAGGCCATCATAAACGCAAATGATTGTGATCTTAATGGTTTACTGATCTACCTTGCTGTGCTTAACTATAACCACTAAGCGGTGCCAATTCACCATCACCATTGCTCTTAGACTGCCCAGCGAAGGAACATTCTTCCAAGATCAGAAACACTTTCAGAACAATTTATTCCTCCTCCAGATTTTCTGTTATCAAAGGCTGTAACTACTTCCCACTAACGCAGATAACACGATAATGGATCCACTTAAATGAGAGATTTGCTGCCCTGTTAGACTGCAGGAAGGGTTTTTGAGATATATTTGTAGGTGTTATTCTGTATTGTGATGAATATTATTTAATATTTTTGGCAGCTGTACAATAAAATGGACCGATAATGGAGGCATGAGAGCGCCTCTCACTGGTGTCCATGCATTTGTGCCCCTGTGTGAAATCACCCTCTTTTTATTTTTATATATTTATATTATTATTATTATTATTATTATTATTATTACATTTATATACCGCCCCATAGCCAAAGCTCTCTGGGCGGTTTACAAGAATTAAAAGATTGAATATTAAAATATTAAAACATACAAAATTTAAAACCATAAACATACAACAGCTGATATTTGAAACATTTTAAACTTTTAAGCCTGGCCACAAAGTCAGTTAAAACCTCAAGCTGTAAAAATACCTGAAAGAAAAGAAAAGTTTTGACCTGGCACTGAAAAGATAACAGTGCTGATGCCAGGCAGGCCTCATCGGAGAGATCTTTCCATAATTGGGGGGCCACCGAAGAGAAGGCCCTCTCCCTTGTTGCCGTCCTCCGAGCTTCCCTCGGAGTAGGCACCCGGAGGAGGACCTTTGATGTTGAACGTAGTGTATGGGTAGGTTCATGTCGGGAAAGGTGTTCCATCAGGTATTGTGGTCCCAAACCCGCCACTCCATCCAGATCGAGGCGGGCAAGAACAATAAATATCAAAATAAAAATCATAAAATAGATAAACCATTAAAACAGATTAAAAACAAATACATTATTAAAAACATCCATGTTTTCCATCCGTGTTGGGCCTACCCGTTGCACCAAACTGATACGCCTTCTCTCCTTCTCTGGTGGCACAGGGTGGACGGGACGACAATGACTCACCCCAGACTCCTGATCCTCCTCCTGATCCTCTCGGCATCTAGGACGGGCCAATCGCTCAAGCTCTACAAGGCCGAATCCATCTTCAGCTGCATCAACGCTGCTCTCTCGGGGGCCCAGAAAGGCCTCTCTGGCGAGAATTCCCCCCTGGAAAAGCGGAGCTTCGGGTTCCCCTCGGGGGGCGAGGGCACCTCCTCCGAGGACGATGAAGAGGAAGCCTGGGCGCAGGGGGAGGAGAAGGAGAAAAGGACGTTCCCCGTGGTCACCCGCTATAAATACCTTGCCCAAGCGCAGGCGAAAGGGAAGGCATACCAAGACCAAGCCAAAAGCGACCGGCGCACTAAGTTCACGCTGTCCCTTGACGTCCCAACCAACATCATGAACATCCTTTTTAACATCGCCAAGGCCAAGAACCTAAGGGCCAAGGCGGCCGCCAATGCCCAGTTGATGGCTCAAATTGGCCGGAGAAAGTGATGAGGGCGGAGAGGGAGGGAGGGAACCAAGCTAAAACTGGGGCAGGGCTGGGTGGCCACAAAGGGAGGAGTTGTCGCTTTTCGCCTTCCCTTCCTCCAGACCCCGGAGACAGAACTACCTGCTGTACTATATACTACATAAGCGCTGTACATTTTCCAACCCTTAAAGCTATTTCACATTCGTACCTTTTACCTCTCTGTCCCTGCTCAGTGGAGCCTGCGCTAAGTGGAACACTTCTCTGGGATCCTTATGGAAAATTAGGCTTGGGGAAGGAAAGGCTGTTCGCTTTATATGACGCAGGCCCCCCATTAAAGCAAATTCTCTGGAGTTTCTAATTCTGTTTATTTGGTTTTTTCCCCTTCCCGTTCCACTGGACCGCCGGGGCTACGTCCGCTGTATATGCCTCAGCCAATCCTAGTCAGAAAATGCACGAGGAAGGTGTTCTAAGAGGTTTGCAAGACGTAGCCTCAGGAGGAGGAGGAATCGTAGGATCATAGACTTGTGGAAGGGACCACAAGGATCATCTAGTCGAACCCTCTGCAATGTGCAGGAAAGCCACTTCAACCATCCATAAGAGGTGGCTGTCCAGCCTCTTCTTCAAAACCTCCAGAGATGGAGAACCCACAACCTCCGTAGATAGACTGTTCCACTATCATACAGATCTTACCGTCAGGAAGTGTTTCCTTATATTTAATCGGAATGGAGGGACATGTAACTTATGCCCATTATTTCAACTTCTAATTTCTGTGGCCATCTTCCGCTTGGCACCCGTTTATGCACCTGAACACCACTAACATGTTCCAGCCAATTTCTCACAGGGAGGCTTTTCCTTTCCCTATTCGACCCCATAGACTGATTTTTCCATTAACTGAATTAAGGAGAGGGGAAGTCCTCCCTGCCAAACAAAATGGCTGGGGCAGAAGTCCCACTCAAACAAAGGATGCTGTTTTCCCAAAGGGTCCTTGGTGAGGGATGGCCTCGGGGGGGGGGGGGCTCCAGACAATTTTTTTGTCAGGGAGGACATTTTCCCCTCCCTATTTAAGTTAATGGAAAGAAGGAAATAGGAAGGAGGGAGGGAGGGAGGGAGGGAGAGGCAGGCAGGCAGGCAGGCAGGCAGGCAGGCAGGCCAGCATGGGTATCACACACAAAGGATGCACAATCATGCACACACACCAGAGCTTTTACAAAAAGCCAAATGTTCCCATGGGTAGAGTGACCATGTTTGGGAAACCAAAACAGAGGACACCCAGTGGCAGGGGGAAATCATGTGCTTTCTGGAGGCCCCGGAAAGCACACGTTCCCCTCCTCTGTTCCAATTGGGGCCTTTTCTTTAATGTGCATTGTCGCACTGCTCTGACAGTCAAGAAGTTTTCCCTGATGTCCAGCCGGAATCTGGCTTCCTGTCACTTGAGCCCATTATTCTGCGTCCTGCAATCTGGGATGATCGAGAAGAGATCCTGGCCCTCCTCTGTGTGACAACCCTTCAAGTATTTGAAGAGTGCTCTCATGTCTCCCCTCAGTCGTCTCTCCTCCAGGCTAAACCTGCCCAGTTCTTTCAGTCTCTCCTCGCAGGGCTTTGTTTCCAGACCCCTGATCATCCTCTCAAACTCTTGCCTGACACTCTGCACCTTTCCTTCAAACCTCTTGCCTTTAGGACTCCCTTAGGAGATGCGGTGTGCACACAGCTCCAATCTCCAGCATCTCACTGCTGCTCCTCACTCTGATCCTCAGCATCTGCTACTCGAAAAAAGCCCCTAAACGTCTTGACTGGAACGGTAGTGTATGTGTGTGTGTACGGAGGGTGAAGTTAAAGCCCTTCCCTGCGTATCACAGGCATCACTGCTGCTGAAATTTGAAGAACTGGACAGGGCTATTGTGACATTAAGCAGTGTGTGAAGCCATCTAGGTCGGCCCTTTCTTCCGAATAAACATGTACAAGAGTGGCCTGCCTGGTGGCAATCCTGCTACATATATTTACATGGAAGTCAGCTCCACTGGAATCAAAGGGACTTGCTTCTGAGTAAATACAGTGAGGATCCGGCTATTCAGATTAAAACAGTTTACGAATCACACACTGAAATGCCATAAACACAGGACTGGTCGCCCAATCCTGCTTGGGTTAATTTGATCCTATGTATTCTTAGTGAGAATTGCATTCCATTACACTCAGTGGGATAAACGTCCCGGTAAACATGCAGAGGGCAAGATTGCATTGAGCAAACTGGACCTTATTTCCAAGGAAACGTACAGAGGATAGGGCCACCTGATCCCTCTAAAGACTTATTCCACAATCTTATACAGGCTATGCAGTTTTCAGCTAAACATCCCATGAATGTTTAGACAGAAAAAAGTCCTAGGACTCCCAGCATGCCCAAGTGAGCATGCCTGGCTGGAGCACGCTGGGAGTTGTAGGATTTTTACGCTCAACATCCAAGGTCCTCCTCTGGGTGCCTACTCTGAGGGAAGCTCAGAGGACAGCAACAAGGGAGAGGGCCTTTTCTGTGGTGTCCCCCCAATTATGGAACGATCGCCCCAATGAGGCCCGCCTGACTTCAACATAGTTATCTTTTCAATGCTGGGTCAAGACTTTTCTTTTCTCCCGGGTATTTAACAGTTTGTTGAATTTTTCACTGAGATTTTGGCCTGGCTGAGAGTTAAAAAGTTCATTGAAATGTTACCTGGTTTTTTTAGGGTTTGATGGTTTTAAATTTTGTATATTGATTTTTGATGTTCAGTCTTTTAATTTTTGTAAATCGCCCAGAGAGCTTTGGCTATGGGGCACCATATAAATGTAAATAAAATAATAGTAATAATAATAATAATAATAATAATAATAATAATAATAATAGCAGCCCTACTGGGTCAGCCCAAGGGTCCATCTGGTCCAGTCGCACAGTGGCCAACCAGCTGTCGCCCATGGGAAACCCACAAGAACAGGAGTGCACCACTCCCTCCCGCCCATGTTCCCCACCAACTGGTGCACACAAGCTTACTGCATCTGATCTTGTAGATAGCACGTAACCATCAGGACTAGTAGCCACTGATAGCCTCCTCCTCCAGGAATTCATCCAATCCCCTTTAAAGCCATCCAAATTTGTGACCATCACTACATCTTGTGGTAGCAGATTCCATAGTAACTATGCACCGTGTGAAGACATTGCCTTCAACATGCCAAAATAAATATTAGCGTAAGCACTCACCACTTTAACTTTCCCCCCCCTAAACGCAATAGAAGTGCTACGACATGAAGGATTTGTTTGTTGCACATTTTATTTTGTTATGCTTTGTGAAGGAGGAGGGAAAAGAAGCAGAAGAGGTCATCTCATTCCAGAAAGCAGTGCAAAGAAACGGCGTTCCATCCCATCAGAGCACCCAGAACATCTCACCAAGCAAAAGGCAAATAAATGCTCGGATTTCATGGCATGAAAAGGGTGGCTTCACTGCAGCATGGACAATCAGTACTCTTGGTCGTCTTCGGCATCAGACCCATTGCCAGAGTCTTGTCCCACTTCTTCGTAATCCTTCTCCAGGGCAGCCAGGTCCTCCCGGGCTTCGGAGAACTCCCCCTCCTCCATGCCCTCCCCAACGTACCAATGCACAAAGGCCCGCTTGGCGTACATCAGGTCAAACTTGTGGTTCAGGCGGGCCCAGGCCTCTGCGATGGCCGTGGTGTTGCTCAGCATGCAGACGCCCCACTGCACCTTCGCCAAGTCTCCTCCGGGCACCACCGTGGGGGGCTGGTAGTTGATGTCCGACCGGCTTCAAGGTGGGCACCAGTCCACAAACTGGATGGACCTCCGGGATTTAACGGCTGCGATGGCCGCGTTGACATCCTTGGGCACAACATCCCCCCGGAAAAGCAGGCAGCAAGCCATGTATTTGCCACGGCGAGGGTCACATTTCACCATCTGGTTGGAGAATTCAAAGCAGGAATTGGTGATCTCTGGCACGGAGAGCTGCTCATGGTAGGCCTTCTCCACCGAGACGATGGGGGCGTAGGCGGTCAAGGGGAAGTGGATGCGGGGATAAGGCACCAAGTTGGTCTGGAATTCAGTCAGGTCCACATTCAAGGCACCATCAAACCTTAAGGAAGCTGTGATGGACGACACGACCTGCGCCACTAGCCGGTTGAGGTTGGTGTAGGTCGGACGCTCGATGTCCAGGTTGCGGTTGCAGATGTCGTAGATGGCCTCGTTGTCCACCATGAAGGAGCAGTCCGAGTGCTCCAAGGTGGTGTGGGTGGTCAGGATGGAGTTGTAGGGCTCCACCACTGCAGTGGAGATCCGTGGGGCAGGGTAGACTGGGAAGAAATCCAAGCTGGAGTTCTCGAAGTCAACCGAGAGCCGTTCCATCAAGAGAGATGTGAAGCCGGACCCGGTGCCTCCTCCAAAGCTGTGGAAGATCAAAAACCCCTGGAGGCCACTGCACTGGTCAGCCTGAAAGAGAAGACCGGGTGGGTTACAGTGTCAGATTCGCTTCCTTGAGAGGAGACTGACCTGAGAAACCTCATACATGGCACAACTCACAGGAGAGGCCAGCAGCAGATCCCCGTCATCAAGGAGTTCTAGTCTACTGCAGGTTTGGATCAAGGATAGAGTTAGCTCTGATGGCTTCCATCATTTAAAAGTGCAGGTTGATATGTGGGTCTCAGCAGGATGGGTGGATGGGTTGAGTAGGTCAGGGAGCAGAGCAATCAGCAATGGCTTTGCATTCCTACCTTGGCTAGTGTGTATTCCACCTTGCCTGGCAGATGGAAGAGGAACATGTGCAGGCGCCAATGCTGCATTTTCATGCTGTTGGGGCACCACCATCACCTCCTTTGGCTAAACACTCTGCCTCCCTCTGCTCAAGAGCCAGCGCGATGTCGTGGTTCAGAGCGCTGAACTAGGAGCAGAGAGAGACAGGTTTAAACTCACTCAGATGGGAAACTCCCTAGGTGACCTTGGGGTCCATCAGCCTATTACACCTCATGGGCCCGTTGTGAGAATGGGAAGGGGCTATGCACTCCCCCTTTAGAGCTCCTTGGAGAAGGACAGGATACCAAAGGCAACATTAAATAGATTTAGTAGAAGGGACTGTGAAGCAACCCTCCTCCCTCCAGCAACATGGGAAATTGTGTTTTAGGGCTCAGCTCAATGATCCGGGGCTCTCGCACGCATGGTGTGGGATGCACCATTCAAGCGAGCGCACATGCAGATTTTTTACTCCCTAGAATTTTAGCTTTCTTCAAAGAAATCGTTGTGGCAACCAGCCCAAACTTTAAAAAAGCTGGGATGGATTTTCCCCCTGGCTTTTACATTCAATCGAAACTGGTTTTGTGAGAACCCAGGATACAGCTGTGGAGTAAATGGTGTCCCAAATTTACCTGAATTACAGGGCTTTTCTGGAAGCTGCGCAAAGCCTGGTCTGTTGCCAGGTTAGATGTTTCAGCTGGCAAAATTAAGTCTCCTATGCAAGATGGGAAGCATTTCCTCTGGTGGTTTTAGCTCCACCTCCCCTGACAGGTGCCATCTACATTGGTTGAACCTCAGTCTCCATCATCTCACTTGCTTGCTGTGGGATCGTAAGAGTTGTAGTCCAAAATATCAAGAGGATACCAGGTTGGGGAAAGCCGGTGTAGCTCAACTGGGAGTCTCCTGTTGAAGCCTTGGCAGAGCAGAGCTCATTCAAGGGTGGGACCAAGAAGCGCGTCGCCACACTCACCATTTTACGAATGCGATCCAGGACCGTGTCGATGATCTCCTTCCCAATGGTGTAGTGGCCCCGGGCATAGTTATTTGCAGCATCTTCTTTGCCGTTGATCAGCTGCTCAGGGTGGAAGAGTGTGCGGTATCGGCCAGTGCGAATTTCGTCTGAAAGGTATTGAGGGTATTGTCACCCGTATTGACATGCACGTTTTTGACACTAACGGAATACAACATGGAAGTCGGTCACTTCAACGTATCCTACACACAGCCCAATTTATAACTTGTTGACAAAACTGGGCTTTTTATGGTAAAGGGTTGGATATAAAATACACACACGGGGCAAAAATAATTAAAACATGCTCAATCGTCAGGAAATTCCTGAATCAATAAAAGACAGCATGGCTTGGCAAAGCTCGTCATGTCGGTCTAGAAAAACCACCACGAGAGAGAATTAATAATAATAATAATAATAACAACAACATCAACAACAACATCTTTCTTACCCGTCTCTCCCTCTGGATCGAGGCGGGAAACGTTAAATACACGACAGCATAAAATACATGAAACTGATTAAAAACGTATAAAACTAATGAATTATTAAAACCTATAAAACTAATAGATTATTAAAAGGCATCTTAAAATTCGACTGGGTAGCGCTGCCGGAAGAGATCAGTCTTTATGGCTTCCTTAAATTCTGGGAGACTATTAAATTGATGAATCTCTCCTGGCAGGCCATTCCACAGTCTGGGAGCGGCAGAAGAGAAGGTCCTCTGGGTAACAGTTGTCAGCCTAGTTTTTGCTGACTGGAGTAAATTCTTCCCAGAGGACCTGAGTGTGTGGAGCTGATTGTACGGGGGAAGGCAATCCCGCAGGTAACCTGGACCCAAACCATATAGGGCTTTGAAGGTAATAACCAACACTACCTATGACTGTCGGTTCCAGGTCTACAAACGCCACTCTGGGAACGTGCTTTCCTGCTCCTGTTTCACAGAAAAAGGTCTCGAAAGAGGAATCCACTTGGCTCGCCGCATTGGTGCTCAGGATGGTCCCATCAGGCAGGATGCCGTGTTCTTCGCAATACAGCTCCCAGCAGGCATTGCCCCTTTGAACACCGGCCTGTCCAATATGGATGGAAAGGCACTCCCTCTGGAATAAATATACAGCGTTAGGGCCATGCAATGCAAAAATTATACAGCAGTCTAGCAGTATAGATTTGCAGAAGGACAGTATGATTTTGGCAGATTTATTTTCAATTTCTTTCCTAACGTGGAATTTGCCCTTTTCAGAGCAGTTCTGCAGTTCAAGCTGCAAGAGCTATACTAGAGTGACTAGATGCAAAAGAAGGCAGGGCTCCTGCAGCTTTAGCTGTTGCAATGAAGGGGGATTTTCACCAGGTGCTACATGCATACAAATGGCACCCACTGAAATTCCCTTTTCTATACAACTGCTAAAAGATACAGAAGCCCTGTCCTCCTTTCCGTATGGTCACGCCGCAAGAGGGTCACTCTCAACTTGCCTCACCCTCCAAGTTACTCAAATGACTCAAGAAATGCAGCAGTTGTGGAGGCAACTACTTCCAATGCCTGCCTATCTTATCAAGTACAGCTGTTCCCAAACTCCCCTGTTTCTCCTGTTACAGGAGCCCATCCTTTCAAGCAGCACCGCTCAGGTTGTGAGCAAGAACCCTGCTATGCAGCCTCCAACGAAGTCGGTAAAACTTTACAGTGTTTGTGGGGTGGTGGAAAGAATTTGAAACTAATCAACACAACTGGTTTTTAATGGGATATTCAGAAATAACAGCCGCTGTGGCATTTGGATTAGGGTGACCAGATAAAATCCAGGTCAGGGTTCATGTAACTTTAACAGTTGTAGAGAAAAGGGAATTTCAGCCAGTGTCATTTGTATGCAATTAGTTCCTGGTGAAATTCCCTCTTCATCACAGCAGTTAAAGGTGCATGCACTATACTAGAGTGACCAGATACAAAAGAAGGCAGGGCCCCTGCAACTTTAACTGTTGTGATGAAGAGGGAATTTCACCAGGAACTAATGGCATACAAATGACACTGGCTGAAATTCCCTTTTCTCTACAACTGTTAAATTTACATGAGCCCTGACCTGGATTTTATCTGGTCACTCTAATTTGGATGGAGACCTGGTTTCAGAGGTCTACTTGGATTATCCTCAACAGGATTATTATGAAGCTAAAATGAAGTCCTATTCATATCATTCCAAGCTATTAGAAAGTGGGGGTGCAAAATATGATAATGAGGAAACCAAGGCAGGATCTATACTACTGCTTTATAACAGTAATTAAGTGCACTGACAACTGTTGGGGCCCAAGACACATTCCATATACTGCTTTCATGACACTTTCATAGTGTTATATCCTGCCTGGTGTAGTTCTGGCTTTCAATTCTATTCTAGGGTGACCATACGGAATAGAGGACAGGGCTCCAGTACCTTTAACAATTGCACAGAAAACAGAATTTCAGCAGGTGTTATCTGTATGCATGCAGCACCCGGTGAAAGTCCTTCTTCATCAGAACAGTGAAAGCTGCAGGAACCTTGCCTTCTTTTGCATCTAGTCACTCTAGTATAGCTCTTGCAGCTTGAACTGTTGTGGTGAAGAAGGAATTTCACCAGGTGTTCCATGCATACAAATGACACCTGCTGAAATTCCCTTTTCTAGACAACTGCTAAAAGATACAGAAGCCCTGTCCTCCTTTCCATATGGCCACTCGAGATAATAAGGGAATCAAAGCAGGATCTACACTACTGCATTATAATGGTATTGAAGTGCACTGACAACTGTTGGAGGCCAGGACACATTCCATATGCCATTTCCAAACCACTTTCATAGTGTTATATCCCACCTGGTGTAGATCTGGCTGTCAAGTCTATTAAACTACCCAAGGTTAAGTAGCCATATAATCCAAAACTGGTTATTGACCATTACTTAAAACAAAAAGGTTATATACTGTAGATTCATTAAAATCATTTCAGCCTTTCATAAGACAAAACTACAGCAACGACCCCTCCAAACCCTCAAAACATTCTAGTCTTGCATTACAATACACCATTCAAAATACATACCATTATGAAACAAATGAAATCCTTGGCAGCAAAAAAAACTACAACCCTCTATCACCATCACCTTCTTCCTGGGTCTTTTATAGCTACCTTGGAAACGGGTGCAGCTGTAGAGAGGAAATGATCTCTCAGATACTTTTCCTGAAGGCAACCAAGGTTGCGACCCTGCACCTACTTACAGTCCAGTTCTACGCTTGTTTACTTGGAAGTAAGCCTCACTGTGTAGTTCCATGCAGCTAGCTCCAGGTAGGCGTGCTTTGCACTTCAGCCTTACTAGGAGGCAACAGCCCAATCCTATGCACCTTTACCTGGGAGTAAGTCCCATTCAATCCAATGAGACTTAGCTTGCAAGTAAAGGTGTGTCAGCTAATGTATAAGTCTGTCTGACTTCCTTCAGAACAGAGCTGAGCAGGGCTAATTCTTTAGATACAAACCGTTTGTTTCGCAAAGTTGCTCAAACTCTTCCCCCGCCACTTTTATTGTGAATATCAAAAAAGAACCAGAGCAATAAAAACAAAAACAAATGGTAAAAAAAGGGGGAAATTACACATATAGTGATATCATCATTTTTCATCAAACGTTTTTAAAAAATGAGAGAATTATACGTAGGTTTCAAAAAAATCAGACCATATAGCCATATCATAGAATCATAGAATAGTAGAGTTGGAAGGGGGCTCTAAGGCCATTGAGTCCAACCCCCTGCTCAATGCAGGAATCTACCTTAAAGCATACCTGACAGATGGCTGTCCAGCTGCCTCTTGAAGGCCTCTAATGTGGGAGAGCCCACGACCTCCCTAGGTCATTGATTCCATTGTCATACTGCTGTAACAGTCAGGAAGTTTTTCCTGATGCCCAGACGGAATCTGGCTTCCTGTGACTTGAGTCCATTATTCCGCGTCCTGTATTCTGGGTTGATCGAGAAGAGATCCTGGCCCTCCTCTGTGTGACAACCTTTCAAGTATTTGAAGAGTGCTCTCATGTCTCCCTCAATCTTCTCTTCTCCAGGCTAAACATGCCCAGTTCTTTCAACCTCTCCTCCTAGGGCTTCTTTCCAGAACCCTCATCATCCTCGTTGCCTTCCTCTGAACACGCTTCAGATTGTCTGCATCCTTCTTGAAGTGTGGTGCCCAGAACTGGACGCAATACTCAAGATGAGGCATAACCAGTGCCGAATAGAAGGGAATGAGTACCTCGCGTGATTTGGAAGCTATACTTCTATTAATGCAGCCCAAAATAGCATTTGCTTTTTTTGCAGCCACATCACATTGTTGGCTCATATTCTGCTTGTGATCTACAACAATTCCAAGATCCTTCTCGCTTGTCGTATTGCTTAGCCAAGTACCCCCCATCTTGTAACTGTGCATTTAGTTTCTTTTTCCTACGTGTAGAACTTGGCATTAGTCTCTATTAAATTTCATTCTGTTGATTTCAGCCCAGCGCTCCAGTCTGTCAAGATCATTTTGGAGTTTGTTTCTGTCTTCCAGGGTATTAGTGATCCCACCCAATTTTGTGTCCCACCCAATATATTTATCCATTCTCAAGTTGCACCTGTAGATCACCTGTTCAAATGTTGATAAGGTTATTAAGTTCTCAATCCATTGCATTATGGGAAGTGAGCATTTATCCTTCCAGAAAGACTTTTAGCTGTCATAAGGGCTCTGAAAATCCATTTGCTAACCCTGTGTAAGTTTCCAAGAAACCGGCAGATAGTTTAGGAGGGCATATGCATCCTTCCATATTAGGGTGACCATATGAAAAGGAGGACAGGGCTCCTGTATCTTTAACAGTTGTATAGAAAAGGGAATTTGAGCAGGTGTCCTTTGTATACGTCCAGCACCTGGTGAAATTCCCTCTTCATCACAATAGTGAAAACTGCAGGAGCCCTGCCCTCTTTTGTATCTAGTCACACTAAGCAGGACTCATGCAGCTTTAACTGTTGTGATGAAGACGGAATTACACCAGTTGGTGCATGCAACTGCCAGATACAGCAGGCACGGTCTTCCGGGTGCCCTCTGGCTGCCCCACTGCCCTCAACTGGGCACCACTAGGCTGACCAGGTGGCTCGGGATTTCCCGGTCCTAACCGAGAATCCAAGGGCAAACCGGCCCAACCGGGGGCGGGGGGGGCAAACCGGAGTGGCGGGGGGTCACGCGGCGGTGGCAGCAAGCAAGGAGCGGCAGTAGACCTGGCGGCGGAGGAGCCCGGGAAGCGGCCGCCCCAGCAGGTAAGCATGAAGGGGGGCACTTACCTGCTGGGGCGGCCGCTTCCCGGGCTCCTCCGCCGCCTTCACCGCTGCTGCCGGGCTCGTAAGTCCAGAGACCACGCGGAAGAGACGGGAGAGGGCCAGTTACGTCACTTCCAGATCTGGCCCCTCTCCCGCCTCTTCCACGCGGGCGGCGGAGGACCCCGCGCGGCCGCGCGGACGGCGACGGAGGACCCCGCGCGGGCGGCGGAGGAACCCAGCGGTAGGTCCAGGCTGGGTTTTTTTTTGGGGGGTGGCTTGGTGGGTGGGGTGTTTTGGGTGGGGGGGGGCGGGGGGGACCGGGATTTTGATTTTTAAAATCTGGTCACCCTATGCAACACACTTCAAAGAGGCCAGGAGGAAGGGCTCCAAATGTTAATATCGTGGTGCTTCACCCCTTCCTCCGACCAGTGTCACTACGAAGCCCCACCAATGCTGGGACTTGAAGAGCATTTCCTCATTCTCCCCCCCCCCCCCCCACTCACACACACACACCTGCAACGTCCCTCCTGAGGTCAGGCATGTGGGATGCAGAGTAAGAATGTCCTTTATGACTGAGTATTCAATAAATGTTCACCTTTTAAAAAACTTCACTGGGTGCACACCCTAATGAGATGTGCTGCGTATGTCTATGGGGCTGGAGCATCTCCCCTATGAGGGAAGGGGACAACAGGTGGGATTGTTTACCTTGGAAAAAAGGAGGCTAAGGGGAGGCCTGATAGAGGTGTACAAAATGATACATGGGATGGAGAATGTGGAGAAGGAGACATTTTTCTCCCTCTCTCAAAATACTAGAACCCAATGGGGTCAAGACAGATAAGAGGAAGGATTTCTTCCCACAGCACATAGTTAAATCACTACCACAAGATGTGGTGATGGCCACCAATTTGGATGGCTTTAACAGGTGGGAGGGTGCTATTGCAGAGAACCAAACAGCTGGGCTGGACATACTGGTGACAATATACTGCAAAAATAATAGTAATGCTAATGCTGGTACTTTTGAAATTATTTAATATAGTGAATTACCTTAAAACAATCGTTAAAAACAATTCCCAATATGAATCAAACTATAGAACACTATAATGAACCATACAAACTCCATATGCATTTCGATCAATGGTCTTCCTCAGTGGAATAATTAGTGTTCAAAACAATCCAGATATTAACTCCAAAATACAGAAATACAAGAAGATCAATGTTCATATTAATGGGTGCCACTGCAGTAATAAAACCTATAAAAAACCAAAGTGATATTTAAAATATTGTAAGTTTAAAAATACTACCAACACTTTATTTTTATTTTTTTAATTAAAAATATATATTATATATTAAAACTTACCAATTTAAGACTTTTGCCTATCCATAAACAGAAACTTATTTTGTAAAAAATGAATAGCTGTAGGGTGTGCCTGAAAAGGCTCCACCATAAATAATTGTTCTAAATTTGGCAAAAGACAACAGTGGCCCTAAAAAGGAATACATAAAAAAGGGGGAGTGGGGGATAAGGTGAGTATAGCAATTAAGTACACATTATCAACTTTACAAAATCATAATATATAGAAAAAAACACATACTCACATCCAAGTATTCAAGGGTAAGTTCAGGGTGTTACCCTAATTTCAGCTTTCTGGCAACTAGCCCAGCTTTTTGTTACCTTCTACGGTTTTATTGAGTTCTTAAGCAATTAAGGTCCCCTCTAGAAGGATTCGGTTTGACGCCTGGTTTTCCGATTATGCGCATCTTCTCACAATCACGTTTACGCCTAAATCCAGTAAACGACATGTGGTGAAACACATAACTGGAAGCATGAAACACGCTTTAAAGTGGCTGAAATGCAGAGAATCGCTTGCTTACATGGTCAAAATGCGCTTTAACGGCCGCGGAGAATTAAAACTCGCTATTTAACGCGCATTCGATAATGCGCATAATCAGACAGATAAAGCGCCTCAACCCCCGATTTGCGCACCGCTCTTGTAGAGGTAATTTTTTTAATGAGACTTGAAAGAGCTTTAAATCGCTCTTGTAGAAGCACCCTAACACAGAGATGAAACAAGTGGAGTTTAATTGCTTGGCTAGTTGCGATTTTCATGGCTCACATCCTTTACCCACTGATAACGTTTAATAATAACCAAACCTAAATAGCCAGAAGGACCTACAAAACATCACCAGCGTCAACACAAATTCAATACATAACAGCCAAATGTTTATATATAAATCTTAGATGAAATGTTTGTTTCAGTGCGGAACCATCCAGTTTATCTCTTCTTTTAGGCCAACGGGGGTCTTCGTTTTTAAAGTAAAAATCCAATACAGTTCCCACTGTAAAAGTTTCCAGTGCATCTGCCGTTCTTGAACTTCGACCTTTGCCAAACATTGGAACTTCAAATCATCAGGGTTGGGTTTGTTTTCCAAGAAGTGTCGGACGAGAGGGGCTTGATAATGTGTACTTTATTGATATACTCACTTTGTTCCCCCCCTTTTTTTTATGTATTACTTGGACCCTGAAAATCTTAATTCAGAAATGCCCTGAGGCTGGATCAAACCATCTAGTCCAGAATTCTGGTCGCATAGTGCCCAACCAGCTGTGGGCCAGGGACCAACAAAGCAGGACATGGTGCAACAGTACTCTCCTACCCATGTTCCCTAGCAGCTGATGCATATAAGCTTACTGCCTTGGATACTGGAGGTAGCACATAGCCATGAGGTCTAGTAGCCATTGATAGCCTTCTCCGCCAGGAATTTATCCAACTCCCTTTTCAAGCCATCCGAATTGGTGGCCGTCACTACCTCTTGTGGTGGTGAATTCCATAATTTAACTATGCGCTGTGTGAAGAAGAACTTCCTTTAATCCGTCCTGAATCTCCCACCAATCAGCTTCACGGGATGATGGCCCCACTGGGTTCCAGTATTATGGGAGAGGGAGAAAAATGTCTCCCTCTCCACATTCTCCGCACCAGGCATCATTTTGTACACCTCTATCAGCTCTCCCCTTAGCCGCCTTTTTTCCAAGCTGAACAATCGCAGTTGCTGTAATCTTCCCTCACAGGGGAGAGGCTCCAGCCCCTGGATCATTTTGGTTTTTATTTATTTATTTATTACATTTGTTACATTTGTATACCGCCCCATAGCCGAAGCTCTCTAGGCGGTTTACATAGGATTAAAAACAATTAAAAACAATATACAAAAATTAAAACAGCAAAAACATACAACATACACACAATCTGTACATTTAAAAACCACTTCAACACTTCAAAAAGCTACAAAAACAAAACAAAACAAACCCAGGCTCCTCAGATATTGCCAAATGCCTGAGAGAAAAGTCTTGACCTGGCGCCGAAAAGATAACAATGTTGGCACTGGGCGGGCCTCGTCGGGGAGATCGTTCCACAATTGGGGGGCCACCACAGAGAAGGCCCTCTCTCTTGTTGCCGACCTCCGAACTTCCCTCAGAGCAGGCACCCGGAGGAGGACCTTGGATGTTGAGCGTAAAAGTCCTACAACTCCCAGCATGCCCCAGGCACTCAAGGAGGGCCTTAGATGTTGAATGTAGTGTTCGGGTAGGTTCATGTCGGGAAAGGCGTTCCATCAGGTATTGTGGTCCCAAGCCGTGTAAGGCTTTACAGTTGCCCTTTTCTGCACCTCTTCCCAGCTCTGTACAATCGTTTTTAGGTGTGGTGACCAGAACTCTACGCAGTATTCTAAATGTGGTCGCACCATAGATTTGTATAAAGGCAACATCTTTAGCACGAAAACTTGAAAACTATCTTTACTTGATTAATGGATTTCTATTCCACCTTGTAGGGCAGGAATGGGCCATTTATCCAGCCTTGTGGGCTGCAGGCAGTCTCAGGTGGCAGGTTGGGGGCTGTACACACACAAACACATGTAGGAATCTACGCCCACCTATGCACGCACACACATGTGCATACAGATGCGCACATGCGCACAGAATGGGATCACTGGGGGAGGCCAGAGCCTGATTAGGATTGCCCTTTCCCCCCACCACTTGTAGCATTGGAGACAGAGTGGTCTCTGCCCCATCTGGACCGGTTGGGCTGAGGAAGAGGGGGGCAATTGTCCCCATGTGTCTCTTTCCCCAGCTCAGATCTGTTTGGAGGGCTGTCGGATGTGCGACCGAGCTGAGGAAGAGGGGGTGCGGGGAAGGTCATTTCTGCGTGCCCTCTTCCCTGGCACAATGGCATGGGAGGGGGGAATTGAGGGGGGCAACTTGGGGCCCACTGCAGGCCACAGGGGCAGCCCCCGAGAGCTCCATGCGGGCTGTGCACCCCTGTTTTGGAGCACTCCCCCTGCCTTGATGGCTTAACAATTCATGGGTAAAACGATGTCATAAACTTACAAGCTATTTAAAACAACAGCATCCTAGCATATTTTTTAAAAAAGGCCAGCAGCAGATGAAAGCCTTATCAAGGCTTATAAAAATCACCACCAAGCAGAGAGCAAGCAATGAGAAAGAAAGAGGATGGGTGGAAAGAAAGAAAGAAAGAAAGAAAGAAAGAAAGAAAGAAAGAAAGAGGATAGTGCCACTGAGACATCCCTCCAGCTGTGCCAAATAGTAAATATTGCTGGTTCTTGAAAGGACAAAAAGCTCCTGCTGGTTCAAAAGTCCTGGACTGGACTTTCAGTTTCCATTTCCAGTGAACAATGAGTCCACACTTTCCAAATAAGTAGCTATGGAAACAGCAAACAGCTACCCAGGCAATCCTGAGCAGTAGCTGCCAGTTCGCACAGACCGGGTCAGGTTTACTCCAGGGAAAGTCAGCCTCGCCTGTGACCCAGCCAAGGATCCCGAAGCGGACGCTGAAAGAAAATGAGGTAAGTGGAGATCATCCCTCGTCTGACTTTCACTGCAATCCTCTCCAGGGCAGAGCAGGCTTTGGGGGCGCAAAGGAAGGGGACCAGGTGCGAAGGAGGGCAGCAGGCCAGGGCTCCTCCGCATGGCCATGCTGGCGTCGCAAGAGGAAGAATTTCAGAAAGTGCAGCTTCCCCCACCGAGGGTGCCCAGATTGCCTCTTCCACCCCTCTGTGGAGCCCTGTGCTCTGGTCCTCCTCCGTCGTCTCTCTGTTCAAGCCAATGCAGACTTTCAGCAGCCTTATTATTTTTTATTATCATTATTATTATTATTATTATTATTACGTATCTCTTTCTCGCTCGTGGCGGTTTTTCTAGACAGACATGACGGGCTTTGCCAAGTCATGCTGTCTTTTACAGATTCAGGAATTTCCTGACAACTGAGCATGTTTTAAGTATGACTGCTTTCTGGATGTTGATGTGGATGTATTTTGGTAGGCCCAGTTTCTGAAGGTTTTCTGTATAGTTTTTTTGATGTGATGGCGGTGCTGAGGTGACTAACGGAATGATTGTGACCTTTTCCTGTTGCCCTAGTTCTTTGACTTCCATGGCCAGGGGTGTATATTTGTCTCTCTTTTCTTCTTCCTTTTCAACATTTTTGTCATTTGGTATTGCTATGTCGATGAGGTACATGTGTTTTTCTTTCTTGTCTATGACAGTTATGTCTGGTCGGTTGCAGGGCATTGTCTCGTCCGTATGAATTGTTCTGTCCCAGTATTATTATTATTATTATTATTATTATTATTATTATTTATTACATTTATATACCGCCCCATAGCCAAAGCTCTCTGGGCGGTTTACAAAAATTGGATCTGCTTTCTTGCGGAATGTTTGTTTCAGCAAGAAAGGAAGCTCCTTTGGGGTGGGGCGGTTGTCAGCTTCCCTCACACTTTCCATGCACCCCTTGGCAGCTGGGGGTTTATTTCGGTTGTGCAGATAAATGCAAAACATTTACTAGAATGTTACTTAGTGTCCTGAATTTCAGTATTTTTTAAAAGTTAACAGGCTGCGGGGTCAGGGGGCGGAGTGGAAGCAACAGGCCTTGCTCAGATAGCAAGGCCCCATCCTGCCACTCTGAAAGGGTTCTTGCATGCATTTTACTCAGAAGTAAGTCCAGCTTTGGGGTAAATCCACTTTGCTTCCATGTAAGTGTGCAAAAGATTGCAGGCTCATAGAAATCTAGCATAATTTCTTTCTTTCGGAAGGAAGGACGGATCCCGGATTGTTAGCAGCAGTGCCCACTTCTCCTGAATTCCTCCTTCTTTGGGGCATTATTTTCATCTTGCAAAATCCTTTCTTCCAAGCAATGGGATGCTAGCCTAACATCACCTTCTCCCCCTTTTCAGAATCCCCGCCGCCACGCCTTCAAAAATTCTTTCTTGCCCCTACAATAATTCTTCCGCTATGACTGAAGAAGCATAATTATTATGCTGATGATCTGAAATGTAGATAATACCCAAAACTGAGATGCAACTTTCTGAGCCTGGGTTTAATTCACCCACCCCTTCTGGCCTCCACTCAACTAGCAGCACTTAATCTGCATTTTTTTTG
Organism: Anniella stebbinsi; assembly: GCA_029215795.1. NCBI lineage: Eukaryota > Metazoa > Chordata > Lepidosauria > Squamata > Anniellidae > Anniella > Anniella stebbinsi. The sequence goes on along the minus strand of JARDYH010000003.1, from coordinate 4,806,134 downwards.
TCCGAGAGCAAACAGAAAGGATGTTTGCTCTGCTGAGGTCCCTTTTTGGCTAAGAAACAAAAAGGCTAGCAAAAATTGCCTTACCCTACAGCAGACTTTGGATTGGGCGTTTGGTTTAAACTACCACCATTTCTGGAGAAGTCATCTGCAGATGCTCGCCCCCCAGAATACAGGTGTCAATTTTTCAGGTGCCACAAGAATCTACTCTTTTCACACCCAGAGAAGCAGCCAGGTCAGTCTCATGTTCATGCTCCAGGTGAGGAACAGAGAGACCCTGGTCCCCACCTCTATGGCTTAGAATGGACAACCATCTGTCAGGGATGCTTGAAGGTGGATCCCTGCATTGAGCAGGGGGTTGGACTCGAGGTCCTTACAGGCCCCTTCCAATTCTACTATTCCATGATTCTATGAATGCTCTGTGCTTAGGAAAGCCACAACACACTGTGGGACTTGAATCCAGGTTGCCCTAACCATCATCAGCATTTGAGCAGCCTTGAGACCTTCACTGACGGTTGCCAATTGCCCAGGGAAGCAATGGCTTCTCCTGCTCTTGTGTCTTCAACAACAAGTCCCCAGTTGTCCATCAGAATTGCATAGCCATGCCACAATTTAGTCAACTGTGCCCCGGCCATCTCACTCCAGATTAATGACCACAATCAGTCTGAGCTCTACAACCCCCAGTTTAATATTCCACGCTTGTAGAATGCTCTCCCCAGTGATCATCATTTTTCCCATGCCTCGTTAAGACTTTCCCCATTCCTTGACATTTGACAGCATAAGATGGGGCTTTTAAATTGAGTCATTTTATTGGGCATTGGCATTTTAAATTGTTTCTATCTGTTTTAAATTGCTTGATATTGTTGTATGTTGTAATCCCTAATGTAAGATACCCTTAGACCTTTTTCGAATAAGGCATCCAATAAAATTTATTAATCATCATTATCATCCCTCTCCAATAATACGGGAACCCGGGATCATCCCATGACACTGATTGGTGGGAGATTCCGGACAGATAGAAGGAAGTCCTTCTTCACCCAGTGCATAGTTAAACGATGGAACTCACTACCACAAGATGTAGTGATGGCCACCACTTTGGATGGCTTAAAAGGAAGTTGGATAAATTCCTGGAGAAGTCTATCAATGGCTACTAGCCCTGATGGTTATGTGCTACCTCCAGTATCCAAGGCAGTAAGTCTGTGTGCACCAGTTGCTGGGGAACATGGGTGGGATGGTGCTTTTGCACCATGTCCTGCTTTGTTGGTCCCCGGCCAACAGCTGATTGGCCACTGTGTGAACAGAGTGCTGGACTAGATGGTCCCTCAATCTGATCCAGCAGGGCTCTTATTACATTCTTATGTTCTTATCCAGGGTCATACGTTTTGAGTGCAGCTCCCATTTCCAGGTATGTATCTAGTTGGAGGCATGAGTATCTCACCTATTTCACCTGTGTGTCACTTCTCTTTGCAGGCCATTGCGGGAGAAGCTTCTATGTCTGCAGTGTCATTTCACCTGGAACTTTGGGATCAAAGACAAGGTGGATGCGGCACACATCCTGCAGAAACTGGCTCTGCAGGCAGAGCACACGCCCTACAGCAATCGCAGCACCCTCGTCACAATGAAGGCCTACCTGCTCCAGGTGCAAGGATCCTACAAAGAGGCTCTGGAGAGCCTGCAAGAAGCAGAGGAAGTTCTGAAACAGGACCATCCTACCACCTTCTCCTGCCAGGTCCTGGTAGCTTATGGTAACTACGCCTGGATTTATTATCACTTGACCAATTACGATATGGTGGAGCTCTACTTGGCCAAAATTCATGAGATCTGCCAAACTCTGTCCAGCCCTGAGCCGTATTCTGTTCTGATCCCTGAAATCCATGCCCAGAAAGGCTGGTCCCTCCTGGCCATGCGTTTCCAGAATGGGGAGGAGGCCACAGAGTGCTTCCAAATGGCATTGGAAGGAGATGCATCCAATGAGGAATACCAGGCAGGTCTGGCCATCTCCGTCTTCGCCTCTTGGAGTACTACTTGGAGAGATGATCTTAAGGTAAAGGCTAAAGAGTTGATGGAAGCGATTATCCTTAGCCAGCCCCAAAATTATGAAATCAAAGTGTATTTAGCCGGCCTGCTTCCAATGAGAGTCTGGCAGAGAGTGAACCACCTTGTTGAAGATGCTGTTCAGAACAGCTTCAACCCCGAAGTTTTAAGGAGAGCTGCCCAGTTGTGCCAGTCACAGTCCCACTCCCGAGCCATCTCCATCTTGAAGCGGGCCATCGCCCTGGATCCCAGCTACCACCTCCTTCACTATGACCTCGGCCTCTGCTACAAGAACCGGATGGAAGGGGCATCACCAGAAGAACGTGCCGAGATGCTGGCGGCTGCTACCCGGAGCTTCAAACGGGCTGTGGAAATGGACCCTCTGTTTTTATATCCCACATTGGAGCTGGCTAAAACATATGGAGAAACATCCCCAGCTTATGAGGAAGAGATTTATCAGAACCTGATGGAGGAGCTGCCGAGTGCCAGCAAGCGATGCCAGCAGGCCATCTATCTACACTGGGGGGACTTCCTCCGCCACAGGAAGGGGCTGAAGCACGAGGCACTGGAGATGTACAAGGCAGGCTTCACTGTTTCTGATCTCCAGAACTGGGAGCGGCGCCAGCTGAAGGACCGGCTGATGAACCTGGCAAAGATGTTCCAGGAAGACTCTGAAATGGACCAAGCCAAAGCTATCTACGATATTGTTGGGCTTCCTTATGGAGGAAAATCTAGATAAACATTTTAGAAGTAAACAAAACCTCCAAGGGAAGGGAAATCAGGATCCGAAGATGGGGCTACGATCTTTCTATGAGCTTGGGAACACCCTGATGAGTTGTCTTGTTGAGCAGCTGTTGAGTGCCTACAGAACTCCTCAGTCCTACTAACCATATTAGATTTTTTATACCTGCATGACTTTTTCCGTGACACACTTCTTCATCTTTGCAAGCCACCCAGTCAGAGGGCTCCTGGCACTGTCCACCAAAAGGCATCATGTAGCTGCCCTGCCTTTCCCTCCTTAACAGCATTCCTCTGGCAAGGAAATAAAAAAACACCAGAAGAAACTGTGGGGAAACAAAGGAGGGGAACGAAAGGACGACCATGACATTTGGAGGACCCCATAAAATTCTGTGAGAGAGGCAAGCTGATTGCATAAACAAAACCCTCCTCTGGGAGCGCCCACCATTACATCAATTCTTATCAAGCAGGGAAATGCAAGGCATGCGGTACTTTTGATGGGGGGTGGGAAGCAGCTTTTCTTCATTCTCTAGTCTTCCCACAGGACTTTACAGCATCTGCTTTGACCAATGGATCACCTCTGCATATTAGTATTGAAAGGAGACGGATGTGTCCAATTCTCATGGACTGGAGACTCTGTCCTCTTCTGCGTCTGGCAATGAAGGACCTGGAATCGGGGAAGCAGCCATGTGGCCTGGAAATTGGGGGGGGGGGGGGGGGTGGCTTCCATTCTGTCACTGGGACCCTCCAGGTGTTCAGTATTCTTCCGCGGCAATGTTATAACTACATGCGTTTCCCTGCTCGCTTGCATTTCTTCTTATTTAAAGCACGATCCATGGGTTACAAAATTACTGGTAAATGCAACCTGCATTTTGCAAGCCTAGATATTCATTCCTGGGAAACACTAGGATTCCCACCCTGAGGCGGCTTCAAAGCTGCCACGTTAATTTTGTTTCCCTTAGCTTTGTGTATCATGTGTTCCACAACGCTACCAAATAAAGAGAACGTGGATGGATTTCCCGTGGAAGTATGTGCAGTTGTCATTATTCCTAAATAAATTGTTCTGAAATGTCCATGCGTTGATTCTCCAACTACTTTACACGGAGTACTGTGAACGTTGCCACTGTTAGAAAAGAAGGTGGGTGATGTCATTTGACCACAATAGCACATTGTCAGGTTGCTGTATAGTTTCTGGGGGAAATTTATTTATTTATTTATTTATTGCATTTCTATACCGCCCCATGGCTGAAGCTCTCTGGGCGGTATAGAAATGCCATTGAAAGACCAAACCTCCAAGTTGTAGGACCTGTTTTCTCCTTAAGCAAAAACGGGAGAACAATTTATGCCACGCAAGTTATGCGCCATCCGTTCTGCGTCTTTTCCGTGATGTTCTAGCAGAGGGAGAGATGACAAGCAGAGCCACTCCCGTGGGCACAGCTCAGAGGCCACCAACTTCTGGCTTTTCCTCTCCTTGAACGGTTTCCATCCCAGCCGCTCATTGTAAGAGCTCTGTAACTTTAAGGACTCCGCTCTTAAAGGAATGGAGGAGCCGTCTGGAGGGTGCGTCTGGCCTCCTTATTTCACTGGGTGCTCCTGAGTCAGGCTGTTTCCTCTCCCTCCCATCAAGGTAACATATCACGTGTGCCTGGACAAGCGCGAGAGTGCAAGGGGCCAGCACGAAGCAGGACATGAGAAGGAACAGCAGACTGTAGGTATCTCGGGAATTAACTACATCTGGTCCCCTGCTTACAAAGAGCTCTCACTGACCGCCATCACTGAGTACCGATCCCCCTGTGGAGTGGATGTTTTTATCTGGGATGTTTGTTATGGATTCTCTTAGGTGAGAGCAAGGAGAGCCTGATGGTGTGGGGGGGTTTGGGGGGGGCTTTCATCCCAAATTCTGGTGAAAGTTGAGTTTTAGGGACAGTAAAGGTGAGAAGTTGGTTTCTGCTTGTGAATGCACACCTTATAGGCTCAGTGGGTGGCCTTCAAGATGGCATCCTTGTGATGCTCTTGGCTAAAGAATGTGTTGGGCCAGTGCACCTTTATTCAATGGGCGCATAGGGTATATGTGTGTGCCTTTAAGGCTTGCACATGGGGATTGTTTGGGATGTGACTGGATAGGAAAAATGAGGGGAGGAGACTGGAGGAGCCCCTATTGGGGTAATTACAGGTCGGGGATCCCGGGGCAAAGAGAATAAGGAATTAACGGTTCAGGGATGTAGGTGAGGGCAGGCCATCTCTCCTCTTAATTGACAGGTACCTGGTGGCACGGCCCCTGGCCCCTCTCGCCTGGTTAATGCCACATCTGTTCACAATGGGACCTCACTCATCCATGATCCGATTGTGGATGAGGAAGCCGATCTGGCATGTATCACCTAAAACGTGATGGGTGAGCTGGGTGGGGTTGATCCACTCCAGCTCTGCCCACCTGGATATTCGGTGCAGCATCCACCCAGGTTAGAGAGGTGGGGTGGGGGAGTCCATAATAGCACTATCTCGCTCCCCAGGAAACCTCTCTGAACTGGGACGATGAGAGCCTATACCTGGCATTGGGAAAGCAAGACGGGGGATGTTGTTGATCTACCACCCACTCTGCTGCCCAACAACCTCCTTGGCCGAGGTGGTCCCGAGTGTGGCGATGGAAAACCCCAGGAGTTTGTCCTGGGAAACTTCAACGTTCATACCAAGGTGGCCTCAACTGGGCTGTCCCAATTGATCACTGGGCCAATGCATACATAGGACAGTGACCTGGAAATTGGGGGAGGGGGTTGAAGTTACCCCATTGTCATAGTCAGACCACATATCTGGTGAAGTTTGGTCTCACGGTGTAAGAACATAAGTGCCCTGAAGCTGGATCAGACCGAGGGTCCATCTAGTCCAGCACTCTGTTCCCACAGTGGCCGACCACCTGTCGACCAGGGACCGACAAAGCAGGACACGGTGCAACAGCACCCTCCCACCCATGTTCCCCAGCAACTGGTGCACACAGGCTTACTGCCTCAGATACTGGAGGGAACACATAACCATCAGGGCTAGTAGCCATTGATGGCCTTCTCCTCCAGGAATTTATCCAATCCCCTTTTAAACCCAAACCAAATTGGTGGTAGTGAATTCCATAGTTCAACTATGCGCTGTGTGGGGATGGGGGACCCATGAAGATGCCCTGCCCCTAGCATCGTATGGAATTTTTGATGCGCCGGGGGAATTTCCAGTAGCCAGACCTGGTGATTCTGCTCTAATCTCACTATGGAATGGTGAAACATGATGGGCTGTTGACAGGATCGCTCCCAAATGCCCTCGCCAGCGCTGTGGAGAGCCCAAGGTGTTCCCTGGTGCTCTGGTGAGCTCCAGGCAATAACAACGGCAACAACTAGTGTCCAAGTTTGCATTATTATTATTATTATTATTATTATTATTATTATTATTATTATTGATCTGTGAGCTGCTCTGGGAAATGTTTTGGCTGAAAAGAAGAACATGCTTCTAATAAATAAATAAACTCTTCCAGTTATTTTAAATCCTCTGGTGCCTACACTGTGTGGAAAGTGTGGAAATGATTGCCTTAAACTCTGACACCAATCGGGGACAAAGGTTCTTTTTGTGGGCTGTTCCTTTAAATGGGTCCTAGCAAAATGCTTCAGGAGATTTTGCAGAGAACATTTCACCCATGGATTGGAAGGCGTATTGCAAATATAAATTTTAAAAGTTGCAGGATTACACAGATTGGGGAAGGGGGGGAGGGGGCTGCCATGAAAAAAGAATGAAGTTCAACTCATGGGCCCTGCCTTCACGGTCCCGCGGTGGCGCTGCTCTGCCGCTAAACCTTGCAGTATCGCGGCTGCAGGATGGTGGCAACTAATATTATGGTGGAGGCTTTCCGGTGGCCACTCGGCTCACCAGGCCCACCCCCTGCCCCTCATCCGACCAATGAGAGGTTGCCTTCTGTCCAGGAACATCCCTGGTGCAACACGGAGCGAGATCAGACGGCGGAAAAGCCCTCAGGGCCTCAGTCCTGAGGGAAAAGTTGGGGCAAGTCCCCAACTTTTCTGCTGCATATCTTCCATCCCTTTGCCCCGCAGTGGCTGCGAGTCAGCGACTGCGTCATATAACGTTTAGACAGCCCCATGCTCTCTCCTAAGGCAAACTGAAGCAGAGGTCCCCTCTACAAGGATTCGCTTTTGCGCCTGGTTAGGGGATTATGCGCATAATCGCAGAAGCGCATTTATGCCTAATCCCTCCGCACGAGAGGCGGCGAGAGGCGGCGAAGCGCATTAACAGATGTCCAAAATGTGCTTTACAAGTAGTTAATGCGCATAAGCGCTTATTCACAGTCAAAATGCGCTTTAACGGACGGAGCAAAATAAAACTCGCGATTTAACGCGCATTCGATAATGCGCATAATCGGGGAGATAACGCGCCTCTACGCCCGATTTGCGCTCCGTTCTTGTAGAGGTAATTTTTTTAATGCGCCTTGAAAGAGCTTTAAATGCCTCTTGTAGAGGCACCCAGAGAGAGCAGCTGGCAAGAACTGCAGTTTTTCTTGTTTGCCACCAGATGGCAACAGCCACCACAGCCATTTATAGGGCTTGTTCAGACCACACAGTCAGCCATGGCTAGGCGGCTAACCCTTTTGCAGCAAAGGGGTAGCAAGCGTTTTTAAACCGTGGTTATGTTGCCACCATGGTTAGGAATGGTTCACAGCTACATGCTAAGCCATGATGTTCAGCTCAAAAGGCTTAACCACTGTGGCTTAGTGTGTCATCTGAACAGGGTCACTGCAATAATCAAGAGGTTTGGGGTCTTCTTGTGTATCAAGTTTCAGCTTTCTAATAGGTGTGGCAGCTGCTTAAAGTTTATATTTGTGCAACAACGTTTTTAAGGGATATATTTTGGCAGAACCTGTTACTGTAACTCAGATCCTGCAGCTGTTGTATTTTTGCCCCTGAAGGCAAAAAATGTTGCCCCTGAAGGCAGGCACATTCTTACATTCTTAAATCAAATGAAGCCTCCATAGTTAGAGGCATCCTTTAATTGCTGAGTGTTGGGGGCAAATGGGGCTATTGCTGCCACTTTGGGCCTTATTCATTTCTTTTAAACTGAAATTCTCTGGATGGGATACAATGCATTATGCAAAAGCTCCCTTAGCCCTGCACTTAAACAGAAAGCTGGGCTCCATTGGACTTTTGGTTTAATCCAGCAAAGGAATTCTTCTGTTCTCACAGCTATCAGCTATGGCTGACAAGTGGATTCCCCATGTGCAAAGGCCGTGTATACCTCCAAGTGCCAGATTCTGCTGGAGGCGAACTCGTCTGGGAGGAGGATGTAAGATGTTGTAATTGGGAAGATCTACCTCTGCTAGAGGAGGGATTGGGGGAGGGAATCACAGGCTGAGCCCCTGCTGTTCTCCCCCAAAACGCAGGCCCTGGGTCCTGACAAGTGCCAGAATGGAGGGGAAACTGAATATGAGTCATAAGAGTATTTATTTATTTATTTATTTATTTATTTATTTATTTAAAGCATTTCTGGGCCAACTTTCAGGGCAGAAGCTCTCACAAGGCAGCTTACAACAATAAAATACATAAGAGCAGTTAAAACATTAAAAGCAATAAAAACGTAAAACACAATAAAATAACAATTTAAAGCAATAAAACCAGCAACTACGTTAACAGCATTAACTCGTATCACGAGAAGGCCTTCTTAAAAGCCTGCAAGGATGGTGCATGGTGGACCTCCGATGGGAGTTCCTTCCAAAGGTGTGGGGCCACGGCAGCAAAGGTCCTCTCCTCCTGTGTAATCCACCCACCTCACTGCTCTCTCAGGGGTGAGCTAATGATTAGGGCCTCTCTTTCTGACCTTAAAAGGCGGAAGGTGCCAACTTCCACCTGTATTCAGGAAAGGATCCCATGTCTCCAAAATGGCATGTAAGCCAAAGGTGTCTGTAGGCGCGTCCTCCCAAGATCACATGAACTATGAAATCAGATCCATGTTTGCTGGTGTGCTTGCAGCAGTGGGGAAAGTACGACCCAATCTTACACATACATTCACATCCAAATAATGTCCTCTGTCACTGATAGGCTGACCATATGAAAAGGAGGACAGGGCTAATGTAACTTTAACAGTTGTAGAGAAAAGGGAATTTCAACAAGTGTCATTTCTATGCAATTAGTTCCTGGTGAAATTCCCTCTTCATCACAACAGTTAAAGGTGCATGCACTATACTAGAGTGACCATATGCAAAAGAAGGCAGGGCCCCTGCAACTTTAACTGTTGTGAGGAAGAGGGAATTTCACCAGGAACTAATTGCATACAAATGACACTGGCTGAAATTTCCTTTTCTCTACAACTGTTAAAGTTACAGGAGCCCTGTCCTCCTTTTCGTATGGTCAACCTAGTCACTGACCTACAACCCTTCATGATAAACAGACATTACAAATCGGCCATCTAATTAGACCTTTCCCCTTGGCCACCATTGGCCCTTTCATTAGTTGTTTCCCCCTTCCTCAGAGTATTCGAAAGAGGCTCCAATCATTCCCCTGCTACTGGCCCTTTGACGGGTCATTTCCTGGAACCTCATAGCCACAGTCGCCTGTTAAAATTGCTTGTTTCCTATTTGCAGCCTGAGCAGTTTCACTATTTTGCTTGTGACTTTTTCAGTGTTGTATTCATATTATTATTATCAGTTCTCTGCAATTGCTCAACCATTCCATTACTAAAGCATTAAAACACCCTGCCTCTGAAGCCGGTGCAAGGCCAGCAGCTGTGGAGTAAAACAACACAGCCGACAGCAAGCGGAGCCAACAAAGAGAGGAGCCCTCACAAGCACAAGACAAACAACAACAGGACCAGAGGATGACGGCAATTCAAGAAATGAATGTACACCAATACTCATAGTTGAAATATTTCATGCAAATATCAAACCATGTTTTATTGGCTCATCTGAGCTTGACAATGAGCAAAAACCTAACTGAGCTGGTGGATTGATAATCAATTCACCAGCAACAATAAACTATTAATAAACTTTTTATAAACTTGTACATATACAAATAATGAATTATATTTTAAATACGAGAATAAAATCTCTGCACAATTAAAAATTTTGCTCAGTTGGAGCTACAGTGACAAGCAATAACAACAATGACAAGCAATAACAGACGGTAACTCCGGAACTGTATAATCCGTTTTCACATTTCATCAGCAAGCAGAGAACACCCTGCAGCAATGAGTCATGGGGGGAGAGGGGGTCTCAGGCAGTGACCATGGGAGTGAAGGGACCGGTGTTATAAGTACCCCAGCACCTCTATTTCCATCCCTGAAAGTTGGGAAGCGGCAGAGCTACACCACTGGCATTCGTAAGGCAGGCAGGGAGTGCCGGGGCAAGGCTGGGTTCTCTCGTATCCTCTCAGCTATCTCTGGATCACAGAGGTCCCCATGATGGCAGGGGGAACCCTTTCCCTCAAGGCCATGCAGTATAGCCCACCCCACCCTCGTATGACCTGGACCCTTAAAATCCCATTTCTTGAACCAAGCTGTAAACGACATCAGCTTGATCCACTTCAGAGTCTCCCTGGAACCTCCATCCCAGGTCCCTCAGACTTTTCGCCAGCCATTTCCTCTCCATCGGATGATGCCCTGGGACTCTGAAGCACGCCTTGTACATCTCCAGCGCCTCGTCCTTCAGCCCCTTCTTGTGGAGGAGGAAGTCCCCCCAGTGCAGATAGACGGCCTGCTGGCATCGCTTGCTGAGACTCGGCAGCTCCTCCATCAGGTTCAGATAAACCTCTTCCTCATAAGCAGGGGACCTTTCGCCGTACATTTTAGCCAACTTCAACCTGGCAAACACTGATGAAGGATATGCTTCCACAGACAGTTTGAAGCTCTCAATCGCAGCTGCAACAATTTCCTCTCTCGTTTCTGGCGGCGCTCTCTCTATAGACGCTCTCTCTATCAGGTTCATATAGCAGAGGCCGAGGTCATAGTGAAGGAGGTGGTAGCTGGGATCCAGGGCGATGGCCTGCTTCATGATGGAAATGGCTCGGGAGAGGGATTTTGATCTATAAACCCTGGCAGCATTTCTCAGGACTTCGGGGTTGCAGGTGTTCTGGACGGCGTCCTCCACAAGACAATTTGCTCTCTGCCTGTCTGTTCTCTGAACTACATTAGCCAAATACACTTTGGCTTCAGCATTTTGGGGCTGGCGATCAACGACCTCTCCCAGCAATCTTTGGGCCTCTGCCTGAAGGTCAACTTCACTCCAAGAGTGAGTCCAGGAGGCAAAGGTGGAGAAGGCCAGACCTGCCTGGTATTCCTCATTGGATGCATCTCCTTCCAGTGCCATTCGGAAGCACTCCGTGGCCTCCTCTCCATTCCGGAAACCCGTTGCCAAGAGGGACCAGCCTTTCTGGGCATGGATTTCAGGGATCAGAACGGAATACGGCTCACGGCTGGCCAGGGACTGGCAGATCTCGTGAATCCGGCCCAAGTAGAGCTCCACCAAGTTGTAATTGCTCAGGTGATAGTAGAGCCAGGCGTAGTCCCCGTAGGTCACCAGGGCGTGGCGGGAGAAGCTGGTCAGATGGTCCTGTTTGAGAACCTCCTCTGCTTCTCGGAGGCTGTCCAGAGCCTCATCATAATGGCCTTGCAGGTGGTGCAGGTAGGCCTTCATGGCGATGTAGGTGCCGCGGTTACGGTACGCTGTGTGTTCCACCTGGATAGCCAGCGTCTTCAGGATGTGCACCGCGTCCACCTTGTCCTTGATCTCAAAGGGCCAGGTGAAGTGGCATTGCAGGCTCTGGAGCTTCCCTCTCAGTGGCGTGTTGCTGCGAAGAGAGGAGACGCGCAGGGAAAGGGTGAGTGTTGCAGCCGGATGGAATGGGAGGTGCCTGGCCAGGACTCAAGGGGAAGCCGCCTTGGCCCCTCCAGCCCAGGACTGGCTCTTCCACCTGGCAGTGCCCCCCCTGGCCTTAGGCGAGGGAGGGAGGAGGAGGGAGGGAGGAGGAGGGAGGGAGACCTTTCCCCGACCGGAGAATGGCCTGTCTCGAAGGTCTGTGCTCTCTGCCCTGGAGGCTCCGTCGCCTCCTGAGATGCTCATGCAGAAGAGGGCATTGTAGCAGGGGGAGCTTTCCTCAACCCTGCCACTCCATGGCTCCCCCAGCCCAGCCGTTTTCTCCGGTTCCTTCTTTTCAAGGGAGGACTGCCCGGGGGGGAGGGGCTCCTCAGGACTTCAATAGGGAGACAACTGAAGCTTCAGAAAAAGCAGCCAAGACGGACCCAAAGCACACCTTGGCCCCAAGGACGAAAGTGGGCTCCAAAGTGAATCTTTGGGGAGAGGGGTGCACCCTGGGCAGCAGCCGTAGTTTGGCCCGGGACCCACTGCCACCCCCACCAGCCTCCTGGCTCTCCTGAAACCCCTCCCTCTCTCTGCGGAGTGTCAGGCTAGGAATGTCCTGGGGAGGAGCGGAGGAAACGCTTTGTGTTTCTTTTCACGGCCCCAAGATGCCCACAGCAAAGCGCATGGCTGCCAATGTGTTTTCCCAGCGGGGCTCCTGTGCCGTTTTCAGATGGTTGAGGAGCGGCAGAAATTCTGCAGCTGAAGAGGACGCCGGGGGCTCCTCTGCCGGTCAGGGCGGCGTGGAAGGGGGAATTCCAGCCGGTGCCGCTTCTCCCCAGTGCCAGCCTGCCTGCCCCGAGCCCCCTCTCCTCCATCCCTGCCGCGTCCAGGAGCAGCCTCCTGGGAATCTGGGGGGGGGGGGGGGGGCAGGAGGATCTCCTCAGGCTCTGGACTTCATGCCCCCTTGGGCGCCCATCATCCTGCCCCGTCGGCTGAGGGGCCGTTGGCCTCCTGCCCCGCAGGAGCCCTGCCCTGACAGCGCCGCCGTCTTGGAAGCGGATCCCTTCCTTTGAGCCGGAGGGAAGGGCCGGTCGCTGAGCGGGGAGAGCGGGCAGCCCCTGCCCTGCCCTGGCCCCCCGCTTCTCCTCCGGCCTCCGCTCACCTCATTGTGCTGCCTGCCTTCCAGCCACCGTGTGGGCCCGGAGGGGCGGGCGGCGTCCCAGGCGCAGGCAGGCAGGCGGCCTCGGGCTCAGCGCGGCTCCTGCGAGCGGGGTCAGAATGGGCTGCTGGCGGCGGCGGCTTTTCTGCCTCCCTGGAAACTCTCGCTGGGGAAATGGAAACCGAAACCCCGAGAGCGGCACGGTGCCGCCCATCAGCTGCCCCCCCCCCCCCCCGCCAGAGGAGGATGAGAGCAACGACCTCAGAGGATGAGGATGATGGTGAGGAACGGTTGTGTTTGAGGCAGCTTCTCCCAGCAACTGCCCGGGCATTGCCCCCCTCCCTTTGTGGTATGAGCAGATCACGTGACTGAAGAGAGTTTGGGGGTCCCCAGCCATGGGCACCCCTCCGTCTGCTTGCGGGGAAGCTCAAAGCACAAGTCTGACACTGCGCACAAGCTCTGCCTTTCCCAGCCTGGCGCCCTTGAGATGTGCCGCAGTACAACTCCCGTCATCCCCAGCCAATGGGCATCGTAGTCCAACACATCTCGTGGGCGCCAGCGTGGGGGAAATGGGCTAGACACACCAGCCAGGTGTAGTGGTGTTCTGGAGAGAGTCTTGGACTTGGATCCGTGAGGCCTGGGTTCAAATCTCTGTTCATCCTATGACATAAAGTTCCATGGGTCAAATTGTGAAAAGTGCCTTTTGCTGGCCTTAAATGCCCAGCCTACGTAGTTCAGTGGTTGACAACAGGTTTTTCCTATACTTTGTGCGCACTGCCCCACCAGGAGACCCAGCATGGCGCATAAGATACACACATTCTGCACGGGGACCAGGGAAATCCGGGGGCAAAGGTGAACTCCGCCACAAAGGTCTCTTGCCTTCACAGTGCCGCTTTGCTGCCACTTTGCCACAACACTGTAGAGTTTCACTGCTGTGGGGTGGCAGCAGGTAATCCCCATTGCAGGAGGCAGCACAGGCTTTCCAGCAACCATGAGCCCCCTGCCCTCTCTGCCCAGCTTCCGGTGACCAATCAGCAGTCGCCATCTGCCCCGGAACGCCCCCAGCTCAGCGCGTCAAATGAAAAAGCTTCCAGGAAAAGCTCCTCAGCGGCTGTGAGTTGGCAGCTGCATCGTATAAGTGACGCAGCGCCACTGCACAGCCACTGCTGGGCAAAGAAGACGTATAGACAGCCCCCGGGGCTGGAGCAGTGGCCATGTTTCAGCCTAACCTGGGCCTCAGGGTGATGGTAAAGGGTGGGGAGGAAACAGTGGGAGCTCCTGAAGGATGGGGGCCATGGATTGGGGGGAGGGGGAGAGAGAGGATGGAATGATCGTCATGGATGTAGGTGTGAAGGCATTGGGGGGGCACTAGGGCACCAGCTTTCTTTATCTTATACAGGAGCTGTGAATTCATGCTTTGGAAATGGAAAATGAAACTGAGAAAAATAATACAGCTGCCCTAGGAATGGTATTGTTCGGGCAAAGCATGCTAAATCCCTCAGTCAAGCGAACAAATACTTTTGCAGCCCCAGAGAGACAGACACATTCACGTCAACAGAAGCAGGGTTGGCAATTCTCCCTCAGGCTGAAACTGTGAACTCGCCTCTTTCGAAATGGGAAAACGAAACTTAAGACAAAACACACGAAGGAGCTGCCCTAGGAATATTACTGAATAGAAGTATTGTTGAATATTATCCTCAGTGAGCAGGGCTATATTGCTGGAAACATGGGGTGGGTGGGCTGGATGACCTCTCGGGTTCCCCTCCAACCCCACAATTCTGTAGGGTTCCCAGGCTAGTGTTTCCTTTGTTATGGAGACAGCAATGAAATGGCCCCTAATGGCTAGGACAGCCTTCCTCCAACCTGGTGCCCTGCAGTCGTGCTGAACTACAACTCCTATCATCCCCAGCCAGCTATGCACTGAGCTCCTGATGAACCCCCCCTGCAGAGTGTGCGTGTGTGCCCATGCCCATAACCTAAGAACATAAGAAGAGCCCTGAGGCTAGATCCGACCAAGGATCCATCTAGTCCAGAACTCTGTTCACATGGGCCAACTAGCTGCTTACAGGAAACCCATAAGCAGAACATGCGTGCAACAACACCCTCCTGCCCATGTTCCCCAGCAACTGGCGTACAGAGGCATACTGCCTATATACTTCATGATGTTGTGCTTTGGCATTGAGCTTTGCACAATGGAATTTCTTACACACAAGGGGACAATAAAAATAAGAATTATTACTATTATTACTATTAATAATAATAATAATATCAATATCATTGTCATCATCCTCGGCCACCTTTCGAACGTAGCTGGTCCTCGTGCCCCCCCCAACACCTTCACACCTACATCCATGACGATCATTCCATCCTCTCCCCCCCCCCGCCAATCCATGGGCCGCATCCTTCAGGAGCTCCCACTGTTTCCTCCCCACCCTTTACCATCACCCTGAGGCCCAGGTTAGGCTGAAACATGGCCACTGCTCCAGCCCCGGGGGCTGTCTATACGTCTTCTTTGCCCAGCAGTGGCTGTGCAGTGGCGCTGCGTCACTTATACGATGCAGCTGCCAACTCACAGCCGCTGAGGAGCTTTTCCTGGAAGCTTTTTCATTTGACGCGCTGAGCTGGGGGCGTTCCGGGGCAGATGGCGACTGCTGATTGGTCACCGGAAGCTGGGCAGAGAGGGCAGGGGGCTCATGGTTGCTGGAAAGCCTGTGCTGCCTCCTGCAATGGGGATTACCTGCTGCCACCCCACAGCAGTGAAACTCTACAGTGTTGTGGCAAAGTGGCAGCAAAGCGGCACTGTGAAGGCAAGAGACCTTTGTGGCGGAGTTCACCTTTGCCCCCGGATTTCCCTGGTCCCCGTGCAGAATGTGTGTATCTTATGCGCCATGCTGGGTCTCCTGGTGGGGCAGTGCGCACAAAGTATAGGAAAAACCTGTTGTCAACCACTGAACTACGTAGGCTGGGCATTTAAGGCCAGCAAAAGGCACTTTTCACAATTTGACCCATGGAACTTTATGTCATAGGATGAACAGAGATTTGAACCCAGGCCTCACGGATCCAAGTCCAAGACTCTCTCCAGAACACCACTACACCTGGCTGGTGTGTCTAGCCCATTTCCCCCACGCTGGCGCCCACGAGATGTGTTGGACTACGATGCCCATTGGCTGGGGATGACGGGAGTTGTACTGCGGCACATCTCAAGGGCGCCAGGCTGGGAAAGGCAGAGCTTGTGCGCAGTGTCAGACTTGTGCTTTGAGCTTCCCCGCAAGCAGACGGAGGGGTGCCCATGGCTGGGGACCCCCAAACTCTCTTCAGTCACGTGATCTGCTCATACCACAAAGGGAGGGGGGCAATGCCCGGGCAGTTGCTGGGAGAAGCTGCCTCAAACACAACCGTTCCTCACCATCATCCTCATCCTCTGAGGTCGTTGCTCTCATCCTCCTCTGGCGGGGGGGGGGGGGGGGCAGCTGATGGGCGGCACCGTGCCGCTCTCGGGGTTTCGGTTTCCATTTCCCCAGCGAGAGTTTCCAGGGAGGCAGAAAAGCCGCCGCCGCCAGCAGCCCATTCTGACCCCGCTCGCAGGAGCCGCGCTGAGCCCGAGGCCGCCTGCCTGCCTGCGCCTGGGACGCCGCCCGCCCCTCCGGGCCCACACGGTGGCTGGAAGGCAGGCAGCAGAATGAGGTGAGCGGAGGCCGGAGGAGAAGCGGGGGGCCAGGGCAGGGCAGGGGCTGCCCGCTCTCCCCGCTCAGCGACCGGCCCTTCCCTCCGGCTCAAAGGAAGGGATCCGCTTCCAAGACGGCGGCGCTGTCAGGGCAGGGCTCCTGCGGGGCAGGAGGCCAACGGCCCCTCAGCCGACGGGGCAGGATGATGGGCGCCCAAGGGGGCATGAAGTCCAGAGCCTGAGGAGATCCTCCTGCCCCCCCCCCCCCCCAGATTCCCAGGAGGCTGCTCCTGGACGCGGCAGGGATGGAGGAGAGGGGGCTCGGGGCAGGCAGGCTGGCACTGGGGAGAAGCGGCACCGGCTGGAATTCCCCCTTCCACGCCGCCCTGACCGGCAGAGGAGCCCCCGGCGTCCTCTTCAGCTGCAGAATTTCTGCCGCTCCTCAACCATCTGAAAACGGCACAGGAGCCCCGCTGGGAAAACACATTGGCAGCCATGCGCTTTGCTGTGGGCATCTTGGGGCCGTGAAAAGAAACACAAAGCGTTTCCTCCGCTCCTCCCCAGGACATTCCTAGCCTGACACTCCGCAGAGAGAGGGAGGGGTTTCAGGAGAGCCAGGAGGCTGGTGGGGGTGGCAGTGGGTCCCGGGCCAAACTACGGCTGCTGCCCAGGGTGCACCCCTCTCCCCAAAGATTCACTTTGGAGCCCACTTTCGTCCTTGGGGCCAAGGTGTGCTTTGGGTCCGTCTTGGCTGCTTTTTCTGAAGCTTCAGTTGTCTCCCTATTGAAGTCCTGAGGAGCCCCTCCCCCCCGGGCAGTCCTCCCTTGAAAAGAAGGAACCGGAGAAAACGGCTGGGCTGGGGGAGCCATGGAGTGGCAGGGTTGAGGAAAGCTCCCCCTGCTACAATGCCCTCTTCTGCATGAGCATCTCAGGAGGCGACGGAGCCTCCAGGGCAGAGAGCACAGACCTTCGAGACAGGCCATTCTCCGGTCGGGGAAAGGTCTCCCTCCCTCCTCCTCCCTCCCTCCTCCTCCCTCCCTCGCCTAAGGCCAGGGGGGGCACTGCCAGGTGGAAGAGCCAGTCCTGGGCTGGAGGGGCCAAGGCGGCTTCCCCTTGAGTCCTGGCCAGGCACCTCCCATTCCATCCGGCTGCAACACTCACCCTTTCCCTGCGCGTCTCCTCTCTTCGCAGCAACACGCCACTGAGAGGGAAGCTCCAGAGCCTGCAATGCCACTTCACCTGGCCCTTTGAGATCAAGGACAAGGTGGACGCGGTGCACATCCTGAAGACGCTGGCTATCCAGGTGGAACACACAGCGTACCGTAACCGCGGCACCTACATCGCCATGAAGGCCTACCTGCACCACCTGCAAGGCCATTATGATGAGGCTCTGGACAGCCTCCGAGAAGCAGAGGAGGTTCTCAAACAGGACCATCTGACCAGCTTCTCCCGCCACGCCCTGGTGACCTACGGGGACTACGCCTGGCTCTACTATCACCTGAGCAATTACAACTTGGTGGAGCTCTACTTGGGCCGGATTCACGAGATCTGCCAGTCCCTGGCCAGCCGTGAGCCGTATTCCGTTCTGATCCCTGAAATCCATGCCCAGAAAGGCTGGTCCCTCTTGGCAACGGGTTTCCGGAATGGAGAGGAGGCCACGGAGTGCTTCCGAATGGCACTGGAAGGAGATGCATCCAATGAGGAATACCAGGCAGGTCTGGCCTTCTCCACCTTTGCCTCCTGGACTCACTCTTGGAGTGAAGTTGACCTTCAGGCAGAGGCCCAAAGATTGCTGGGAGAGGTCGTTGATCGCCAGCCCCAAAATGCTGAAGCCAAAGTGTATTTGGCTGAAGTGCTTCAAAATACAGACCTGGAGAGAGCACACCTCCTCACTGAGGATGCCGTCCAGAACAGCCGCAACCCCGAAGTCTTGAGAAATGCTGCCAGGGTTTGTAGGCCGGAACTCCTCGCCCGAGCCATTTCCATTTTGAAGCAGGCCATCGCCCTGGATCCCAGCTACCACCTCCTTCACTATGACCTCGGCCTCCGCCATATGAACCTGTTAGAGAGAGCGCCACCAGAAACAAGAGAGGAAATTGTTGCAGCTGCGATTGAGAGCTTCAAACTGTCTGTGGAAACAAATCCTTCATCAGTGTTTGCCAGGTTGAAGTTGGCTAAAATGTACGGCGAAAGGAACCCTGCTTATGAGGAAGAGGTTTATCTGAACCTGATGGAGGAGCTGCCGAGTCTCAGCAAGCGATGCCAGCAGGCCGTCTATCTGCACTGGGGGGACTTCCTCCTCCACAAGAAGGGGCTGAAGGACGAGGCGCTGGAGATGTACAAGGCGTGCTTCAGAGTCCCAGGGCACCATCCGTTGGAGAGGAAAGGGCTGGCGAAAAGTCTGAGGGACCTGGGATGGAGGTTCCAGGGAGACTCTGAAGTGGATCAAGCTGATGCCGTGTACAGCTTGCTTCAAGAGATGGGATTTAAGGGTCCGGGTCATACTAGGGGAGCTACCCAGTGTGGCACAGGTCACAGGTCATGGAGATAATGGATTCCCATTGCCATCACAGGGATCTTTGCCATGTGGGGAGAGCTGAGATAAGAATAAAAGAGATTGGGTTGTTACCCCGCTTGCTGTCAGCTTGGGAACATGCCATTGGGGGGGGGGGGGGCTGGTAACGAACCCTCGGATCTTGTGAATCATATAGCAGTTCTTGTGTAGGGAGGGCTTTTTCTGTAGAGTGAGTTACCCAGCATTTCTCCAAAATGAACATTTGCAATTTTGTGCATCACATATAAAGAGCAATTTGCCTGCCAAAGTTGCATGTTTTCTGTATTTCTACATCACACAGACACTAAGAAGACATGATGTTTCAGCTTTGCAAGACAAAGACAAAGCCACAGAGGAAGGAGAAAAAACCCACAATCCAGTGGGACGTTCTCCTGTGTAAACCTCACTGAAATGAACGGATACTGTAGTGCTATTGTGCAGCTCCCATTCATTTCAATGGAGTTTGTGTAAAAGATCCTCCTGTTGGATTCGGCCCATAAACTCCTGTTGTTTTTCCTGATGTCCAGCTGGAATCTTCCTGTAATTTGAGCCCAGTATTCCATGTCACCTTTTACCTGCTGAGGTTGTAACAATGGTGCTGAGAGAGGCAGTCTGGTTCTCAAATGTCTCTCCATTAACAGTTGTGCAGGTGATGCTGCATCTACTATAGGCGTAGCTCTGTCATCCAGTAAACTAAGGTATGGATCTGTGTTATCCAGACTAGATTTCTTCAGAATCCTATTTACTTTGCGAATTGGTTTTTCTGCTATTCCATTGGATTGAGGAAATAATGGGTGAACAAAGTGCCACTCTTTGGCAAACACTTTAAAGTCCATAGAACAAACTGAGGGCCATTTTAACTGACAACCTTTTCAGGTATACCATGTCTTGCGAATATAGATTTGCAATGTAAAATTGCTGACTTAGGGCGCAATCCTATCAGGAAAGTAAGGCTCACGACTATCCAATGCAGGTTGGACGGAGCATGGAGGGGAGGGGAGGAGGCCCAAGACCCAATAGGAAGCTGTATAATGCGCCTTACGAGGCCACCTTTCCTCCCTGCCCCTGGACATGCCCCCTTTTCACCCTCTCCATGTGCCGTTTCCAAGCACAGAAAAGTACCGGGACAGAGAGAACCAAGGTGGCAGGGGATGGGGCAAGGCAAGCATTTTCTGAGAACTGAGGTCAGAGCACCGGCTCCTACCTTGGTTCCCAGAAACTGAAAAATCCTATGGCCGTCTAGACAGTGTCTAGTGGCCTTTGGATTGCGCCCTTACTTGTAAAGCACTCAAGCAAACCTATTTCCACATAATCAAAAGTAGGTAGTCCTTTTTGAAATTCAAATAAGACCATTCCCACCTTCTGCCAAGTCTTCTTGGAAGGTCATGAAGTAACATCAGTTCTTTTTGGTTTTCATTTCTGAAGGTTTGACATGGAGGAAACAACAGTACCATTTCTTCAATTTGAGCACACATTCCTGGCCAATAAACAGCTTCCCGTGCCCTCTATTTGCATGATTCAACACCCAGATGACTGTTATATCTAGTCCTCAGTATCTCTTTCCTCAAGTACTGTGGTACTATATGCTTTTTATATGCTTTTAATCAGTTTATGTATTTTATATTGCTGGTATTGATGTTGTTCCCCTCCTCGATCCAGTGGGAGAGGTGGGTAAGAAATAGATATGATGATGATGATGATGATGATGATGCTGTCACTTTTAAAAATGACCCCGTCATGAACATTTAAGTCCTCCCTGTAATCCCAATAAACATGAATACACTCTTCTATTTGGTATTTGTTTAGGATTTGCAATCTGCTATCATGACTTGAGCCTGCCTTGCCACACAAATGTTTTTGTAATGGCTGCTTTTCGTTTGTTCCCTCACCCATTGGCATTATTGTACCTTCTGGATTTTGTCACATCACGGTTGGCTCAGGTTGTATTGTGACAGGAAACTTCTCTTTCCAGGCTCACTGGCCAGGCCTCAAAGAGTGATTCCACAGCACTGCAATTATGGCTGCTGCCTTTTTGGGGGGCGGGGGCTGTGAGGTTGTGGCCTCAATTTCAGCTGAGTGGATTTCAAGGAAAGAAAAAATATACATACCAGGTGAATCATCCGTGCGTTCTGGGGAAAACTGAGCAATACATTTTTAAAGAAGAAATCCTATCGCTACGCATCCCCAAATAGATGCAGCGGCCAGGTTCTGCCTCATTTCCATAAAGGCTCTCATATATCCACCTGGGCTCCCCATGAATAATTGAGATCCGAATGGCCTGCAGGGACAAGTTGGGGACAGGGAGAACTTTGATCATCTGCCTGCATCTCGGCAGGCAGAGCTCTTGGCGCCTCTCCACCTGCGGCCTGGAGCATCAGCAAATGACAGGGTACGTATGCATCAGGTTCTGGCTGTGAAGATAGCTCTCCTCTGTACCGCCCCTTTAAATGCCTCTGGCTTCTGACCTCATTTGCACCTGGAGCCAGGTATGGGGAAGGTGAAGCAAGCAGCAGGCAGGAAAGAAGAGGGGTCAAAGAGAAGGGTGGCCAAGTGAGGCAGAAAGTCCGGCCATCTCTCAGTTTCTTGTGGCTTTTAAAGGTATGGACGCAGTTTCTGGATTAAGGTCTGGTGGCCTGAATACATCTTGTTAAGCATTCCAGTGACCAGAGGGCTACAATTTCTTTCACTGTGGCATACTATGCAGAAATTCAACAGGAGATTTTCTGCATTGCTGCAGCAGTTCCGCATGTCACCTGTTGAATTTCTGCCTGTTGATCATGCAGGATTGTTAAAAGGCACAGGAATCCTGCCAAACCAAAGCAAAAGGTGAAAGCCATGGAAAGTGGTTGCAGGTTTTTCCAGTCTTTGTGTGTGTGTGTGTGTGTGCGTGTGTTATGCATAGCAGCAGTTATCCATGCCTTGATGATCACGCTTAGACTATGAGCTTCGCTACATTAAGCAAAACCCCTGCACCCTTACTGGGCTTTCTTCTTCCGGAATCTTTGCAGGTTTACAACAGAGTCCTTTAGATGGCAAATATATGATTTGGAATTGAAAACTCAGCAATGCTCTATATGTTCAATGAAACATCTCCATCTAGTGGTTGAGTTATAGTGCAATGCCGGCACTATCATGCCATTACAGCTTATCTCTGATCTTTTTGAAAGCAGGATGAAAGGGGGAAAGCACGGGAGATGTCCTGGAGTCTGACAATGTAATGTAAAGGACCTGCAAACCTCTGTGAGAGACCAATCCCAAGAGTGCAGTAAATTGCTCGTGTTGAAAAGCCCTGTGACAGAGTGCTCTACATAGGGATAGCTGCTCAGGGTGCCCATATGAAAAGGAGGACAGGGCTCCTGTATCTTTAACAGTTGTATTGAAAGGGGAATTTCAGCAGGTGGTGTTTGTATGCAGACAGCACCTCATGAAATTCCCGCTTCATCACAAAGTTAAAGCTGCAGGAGCTATACTAGAGTGACCAGATACAAACGAGGGCAGGGCTCCTGCAGCTTTAACTGTTGTGATGAAGAGGGAATTTTACCAGGTGCTGCATGCATACAAAAATGACACCTGCTGAAATTCCCTTTTCAATACAACTATTAAAGATACAGGAGCCCAGTCCTCCTTTCCATATGGCCACCCTAAAAGGTCGGCTCCATCTGTTCCCTTTGCAGGAGCAGGCCAGCTGCCTTCAAGATTTCCTAATGGACGCAAGAGGATTTGGCCAGGAGGGCAGGGGCCTGCGCAGTCTGTACAGCCTCCAGCACGGGCTGTTTCAGACACCCACGGAGAGGGCCCAGCTGCGGGCTGCTGTGCACCAGGTGAGGGAGCAAAACCAAAAACGTTTAAAGTTTTATCAAAGCATTGCAAAAGGCGGGGGGAGGGGGGAGGGGGGATGGCAAGAACTTAAGAAGTGCCTGGCCATTCAGACGAGCCAAGTCCCAGCTACTCCATTCTGCCTCTAACAGTGGGCAAGCAAAGGTAGGGTGACCAGATAAAATCCAGGTCAGGGCTCATGTAACTTTAACAGTTGTAGAGAAAAGGGAATTTCAGCCAGTGTCATTTGGATGCAATTCGTCCCTGGTGAAATTCCCTCTTCATCACAACAGTTAAAGTTGCAGGCACTATGACCATATACAAAAGAAGGCAGGGCCCCTGCAACTTTAACTGGTGTGATGAAGAGGGAATTTCACCAGGAACTAATTGCATACAAATGACACTGGCTGAAATTCCCTTTTCTCTACCACTTTTAAAGTTACATGAGCCCTGACCTGGATTTTATCTGGTCACCCTAACCAAAGTTCAGGAAACTCGTTGGAAAGGACTCAGAGGGGACCTTGCCATTCTCGCCCCTGTATTCTTTATTTACCTATTTTACATAGGAGGGGGCCTTGTTAATTTTATTTTTATAGCGCCCCATCACTGTTCATGGCACTTTACAAGAAGCCAGGTCCCTGCCCCTAGGAGTTTATAACCTAAAATTCAAGTCGGGGCCTTCTACATATAAAAGAGCTGCTCTAGCACTGTTTTTATATCTTTTATTTATTACATTTATATCCCGCCTTTTTTCCTCCAAGGAACCCAAGGTGGCATACATAACCCTCTGCCTCCTCTCCATCTTATCCTCACAACAACAACCCTGTGAGGTAGGTTGGGCTGAGAGTCTGTGACCAGCCCAAAGTCACCCAGTGAGCTTCCATGGCCGAGTGGGGACTAGAACCCGGGTCTCCTGACTCCCAGTCCAACACTCTAGCCACTACGCCACTATGAGCTTCAGCCCCTGCACAATAAATGCTGTTCGTAAACATAAGGCTCCCCTTTAGGGAAACAAAATGGTGGCTTCTTCATCCAAAGGCCTCCAAACCCAGTGGATCCACCAGGATTTAGTTTATGAGGGGAAAGTTAGTTGGCCCCTGAATGACATCCACAAGCTCCTCCAATTTTAGCCAAAGCATGCCCCTTGTAGCCCTCAAACAATATCTGCTCCCTCGGAACGCGGTCTAAAGGTACGCCGTTAACCGCTCTCTCTGTCCCACAGGTCTTTGGGGGCCAACCGTGGGGAGGCTGCTGTTCTGATAAACTCCTCGAGGTACTCCTTGAAGCAGGACAGCAGTGCTATCTGAAACAGCAAGTGAGTTGGGGCCCGGGGGGCGACGACAGGGCGGGCAGGAATCCCCCGGTTGCTCAGGACCCCATCCTTTTATGGGCCGTAAGACAGGAGACATATTTGCGCTCTCTAGTGCAGCCCTTGGGGGCCAGCCGAGTTGCAAAATCTCCATCTCAGAAAACGAAAACACGGATCTGAAAATGTTAGCATCCCATGTCTGATACTACCGGAATACTTTGATATTTGATATTTGACAGTATTTGATCATTGACATGCAACAGTATCTAATATGCTTTTACTATGTTTGACACTTGGCATGCAATGGCATGTAGTATTTGACAATATTGGACAGATGGGATCAGATACTTTACAGTTGCCAGTTTATTGGGTTTTGCATATGATTCCTAGCATAAACAAAACTATCGAGAAATAGCCCACACCCAACCGTTCAAATTCTGAGGTAAACTTTCAGATTCAAAATGCAGATTCCACCCTTGTGCAACCCACTGATCCCCATATGTGAACCGTATGCCAATCCCCATATGCCAATTGTCCTAAAAGGGAACCACAAATATACAACTTAAATATTCTTCAATACAATATTTTTATATATAACCAAAGCACTGACACGTTAGTAATAACTCTTAGTACTTTTCACGCTGATTGCTGTTGCTTTATACCAGCAGCAACAAAATCAAGTAGCTACATAGGAAAGTACAGATCACTTCAGCATCCATACGCAACACAGAGCAGCCACACACAAAAATAGTTGGCTCACGATCCCTTTGGCCTACTGTTCAGATTGACTTTGAAGGAGGCATCTTCTGTACTGCACACGGTGGTCCTGCAAATAGTTAAAAGCAGGCCTATCTTTAGTAGGGTGACCCTATGAAAAGGAGGACGGGGCTCCTGTATCTTTAACAGTTGTATAGAAAAGGAAATTTCAGCAGGTGTCATTTGTATGTGTGCAGCACTTGTTGAAATTCCCTCCTCATCACAACAGTGAAAGCTGCAGGAGCCCTGCCCTCTTTTGTATCTGGTCACTCTAGTATAGCTCGTTGTCGTCCCCCTGAAGGCCCAAGAATTTAGGGTGACCGTGTGAAAAGGAGGACAGGGCTCTTGTATCTTTAACAGTTGGATTGAAAAAGGAATTTCAGCAGTATGCATGCAGCACCTGGTGAAAGAAATTTGCTCTTCATCCCAACAATTAAAGCTGCAGGAGCTATGCTAGTGACCAGATACAAAAGAGGGCAGGGCCCCTGCAGCTTTAACTGTTGGGATGAAGAGGTAATTTCACCAGGTGCTGCATGCATACAAATGACACCTGCTGAAGTTCCCTTTTCTATGCAACTGTTAAAGATACAGGAGCCCTGTCCTCCTTTCCATAGGGTCAGCCTACCTATAAGTCAGCAACCAAGTGCTGCAGGCCTTCCCAAACCCTGTAGGAAGGGCTTCTCTCTTCCTGAGAGAGACTGAACTGCTGGAATCTTATTGAGAAGGACAAATCTATCGTGTCTCACTTTATGGCCATCCTGGTTTTCTTTGAAGTAGAGCATGGTAATTGGGAAGAAGATATTTGGCTGCCAGCTACAACAGGTACAGAAAATGAAACAGTCGATTTGTCATTCTGAAGAAAGAACATCTCATCCCAGAGTTTCCGTCTAGTTTCATTTCATTTCACTTTCATTTATTTTATTTCTATACCTCCGCACAGCCAAAGCTCTCTGGGCGGATCAAAAAAAATTAAAAACCATTAAAATACATTGTACAAAGTGCAAAAAAAAGCATTTATGTGAAAACATATCGACAGATCACACACGCACAGACAATATATATCTAAAAACAATTTATTAAACAATCAGCCAAAGCCGTTTTTAGCTGGCGCTGAAAACAATGACAAAATTGGGCACCAGGTGACCTCATTGGGAAGGAGTTGTGTAAGGCTTTATAGCTCCAAACCAGCACCTTGAATTGGGCTTGGAATTGTTCATCATTGTTGCCTAGAGAGACACCTTGAATATACCTTGTGTATGGTTGCATTATTCTCTTAATGCATTTTTTTCTTAATGCATTTATATCCCGCCTTTCCCCCCCAAAGGAACCCAAGGTGGAGTACATAACCTTCCTCCTCTCTATTTTATCCTCACAACAGCCCTGTGAGGTAGGTTGGGCTGAGAGTCTGTGACTGGCCCAAAGTCACCCAGTGCGTTTCCGTGGTTGAGTGGGGATTAGAACCCAGATCTCCCAAGTCCCAGTCCAACGCTTTAGCCACTACACCATGCTGTTAAGAAGTATTTTGTACGTTGTTTAATACAGATCTTGTGTCCTTAACGGCGTTGCACATATTAGCTGGAACATATGGGAGTGTGCACACTGCATATTGATTCTAAGTAAATGTTCCTATTATAAGTTTGTGAAACTGAGATACAACTTGTATAGTGTGTTACTACAATACCTAGTTAGGTACTGTTAGTTGATACTTCATGTCCTTTCAAGTATTGCAGTGTGCATTGCATATGGTACATATAAATTAGTATTTAAATGAATATACACTACACATTTGTTTGAACTAAAAGGTTTTAATTTTTATATTTGGGGGTATATTTATACACTTTTGTATATATAACTAGGCTGACCATATGAAAAGGAGGACAGGGCTCATGTAACTTTTAACAGTTGCAGAGAAAAGGGAATTTCAGCCGGTGTCATTTGTATGCAATTAGTTCCTGGTGAAATTCCCTCTTCATCACAACAGTTAAAGTTGCAGGGGCCCTGCCTTCTTTTGTATATGGTCATTCTAGTATAGTGCCTGCAACTTTAACTGTTGTGATGAAGAGGCATTTTCACCAGGAACTAATTGCATACAAATGACACCGGCTGAAATTCCCTTTTCTCTGCAACTGTTAAAGTTACATGAGCCCTGTCCTCCTTTTCATATGGTCAGCCTAATATAACCATTCTCCTGGTCCATTGATTTGTTTAGTTTGTATCTTTAATTGAGGGCCCTCTTCCTTCTGCTTTATACAAGAGTGGAGAAGCTTCACACAGAACTAGAATTGAAAAACTTGGCAAATTTCAAATATTTACCAATATGAGTTTCAGCTCTAGTTTCCAAATGTTCCTCCTTCTGCCAGCAATAGCCCGCTACCGATAGCAGAAGGAAATCAGAAATGCTGGTCAGGATCTACACTACTGCTTTAAAACGATTTATAACAGTAGCGACAACAGTTGGGGCTCAGGACACACTCCAGATACAGTTTTCAAACTGTTTTCAAAGTGTCATATCCTGCTTATTGCAGATCTGGCCCTGATTGTTCCGGGCAGGGCTAAAAGATGGCTGTCTTTGGTCTCCCCCTCCTCAGCTTTATTGGGACTTCCAGCTTCTGGACTCTGACCATGATGGTTACCTCTCTGCCCGGGATGCTGAGCTGCTCCTGGCACAGGTTCCGCAAGCGCGCACCACAGGGGAGGCCTGGCAGGACTTCCTCAGGAGCCGTGGGCCCGGGGTGGCCTGGAGAGACATAGAGGTAAAGGATTGGCTACAAAGACAGTGGAGAATAATGGTTATAGGCAGAGGAGGAAATGGAGCGTGGAAGCCAGGGAGCATTGGGGCAAGATAGCTGCTACAGGCTTTCAAAGTTGCGCAGAGTTGCCATCAAAACGTTTTTTTGCATTTTCCCATGCCCACTGCAATTTTTCTCTGGCTGGATAGCCCTGCCATGTAACTCTTTAAATTCCGCTTCACAGGAGCGATGCTGCAGGGCTTGCGGGGAATCAGGAGGCAGAGTAACATCAGGTAGACCCAGCCCGACAAATCGTTCATGTTCTGACTGTGCTGACTGAGCAGAACACTATCAAAACATTCTATTTTCATTTTTGCATACATCCACTCGTAATGCCACCTGAATGGATGCTGCCTTTAATATACTGGCCCTTGTTTCTGTTAGGATTTATGGAAAAAACAATCCAATATAGCAGAGCCACAGTGGAAATCCAAAGTCCAGTCACACTTGCTCTCCTGAGAGAAACCTTGAAGGAATGACTCACACACGTTGAATTCTTTCCAGACGATTTTAGTGAAAAACGCACAGCACTTCCGTTACAAACTCCTTCAACACCAGCCAACACTGACAAATACATTATCTACATATTTATACATTTTACATAGCCTGTTGCACAAACATTGCATCAGCTAATAAAACAATCAAGGGACAATTAAGATTATCTTCTCTCTCCCTTATCTTTTGGCCTCCTCTGCTAATCTGCAACAGCTGCAGATACATGACGTCACCTAGATTCTTCGAGGTTCTTCTGCAGATTTAATTTTTCCAGACCTGAAAGTTTCCTTAGTGCTTCTTGCTTCTGAGGGGCGGCCCCAAGAACTGCACATATTCCACAGGGATGCAGCTGTGGATGGTAATGAAGACTAGCCTTGGGATGGGGAGGGGAACGGGGTCAAGGCTTTTGGGTGTTCTGCGACTGTAGTGTCTGGCTTGCGGGGGGGGGACTAATTAGGCTGCAGCAGATTGGCCCCAATCCATCTGAAGTTGGTTGCGACTGTAACCCAATATGAAATGCCTGCCGGTTTCTTAGAAACTAACACAGGGTCAGCGCAAATGGATTTTCAGAGCCCTTATGACAGCTAAAAGACTTATACCATCATATTGGAAGGAGAAATGCTCACCTCCCATAATGCAATGGATTGAGGACGTAATAACTTGATCAACATTTGAACGGGTGATATACAGACGCAACTTGCGAAGGGATAAATATACAGCTATATGGTCTGATTATTATTTTTTTGAAACCTATGTCTGATTCTCTCCTTTTTAAAAAAATAAACATTCGATGAAACAATGATGACATCGCTGTGTATGTAATGTTTTTTTTTCTTTTTTCACGATTTCTTTTTGTTTTTATTGCTCTGTTTCTTTGATATTCATGATAAAAAGGGGGAAATGTTTTTTTAAAACGTATGAAATCAATGGGGCAGGTTAGTCTCCACTTAGGTCCCATGGAGTTTAATGGGACTCAGCCACAGCCCATTACAGGATGAGTGAGGACGGTGACCCCAGGTTGTGGTACAGGAGCGGCGTTATGTAGTTTGGGCAGGGGGGTGAGCAACTGGGGGTGGGAATTTGGGCTACTCCACTGGGGCTGGGCAGGTGAGACTTTTGGCCATTTGATTGCCGCTCGCTTGCATTTCAGGGCTTTCTAGTCCCAGCACTGAGTTTCCCCCCTCCCTTTGCTTCTCTCCCCCAAGGACTGGCTATTCAGAGGGGCCCAGTTGCCCGTGCATCACGGACCCGGCAACGAGCTGAGACGGGACTGCTTCAGTGAGCAGGTAAGGAAGGGTTGGACCCTTCTGGGGAACTTTGAATTCCATCACACCAGCGATTTATCACACTCGCGCCATGCCTGGGATGTGTTTTTGGAGCACGGTACTCACATGACGTCGCCCCTGTCCTGTGCTCATCTCGCCTCTTCCCCTCTGTTTTCCATCTTATTTTGGAGCAGGGAAAGTCTGTTTTCCCCCCCTCTGTGCGCAATAAAGCGACTCCTCCCTCCCGCGTTTTTTGTTGGGTGTGTGTGTGTCGAAGGGCAGTCTAGCTGACCAAGAGGAAGGCGGGACGATTCTCCGCTCAACTGCTCAACCTTGGAGGGGAGGGAGAGAGGGTGCCTGAACACCCCACAGAGAAGGCAAGCAAGGCCGCCTCCGCCCATACCTGGGACTTGGTCCCATTACAGGTGAAAATATACGTGAGCGCAACAATGCACAGATGTGAAAGTGCCCAGTGCATGACTCGCTAAGGAAACGGAGGGGGAAACTGTGGACGCAAGCCAGGGGGGAAAAAGTAGGTGTCATGACTCTCTATCCCCTTGCGTTCATTGAAGTCAATAAAGAGGTCTCTTAGGAAAGCAATCAACCTGTATTTACGCAAATGACCCCTTCCTACAGCTGAAGGGAGTTTAAAAGTAGACAGTGTTTTGCCCCAAGGCGTAATTTAGCTATGCAAACAAAACAGTTGATCCATTCAAGAAAAAGAGAGAGTCACTCTGTCGAGGGATCCAAAGCAAGCCCTTTCGCCTTCTGACCTCCCTGGTCTGCGCGCGCTTTTCCCTCCTACAGAATTTGGCATCTCTGAGGTTGCTCACCCTCTCACCTTCAGACGAAGAAGGCAGCTTCTCAGCCTGAGGTTTATCACCAGCGATAAGCCCCGGGAACTGTTCACACGCAGCTGGAAAAGAGCCCATGGGAATTAACCCTTCCCCTTCTGGTATGGATTGGAATGTCTGTTCGAATTCAGAATCAAATTCTGAATTAATGTCTGACTTCCCTTCGCCCTGCACAAGGAGAGGGGGATTAGACACAACACCAGGTGTGATGGAGCCCTTTCTATGGGAAAGAAACTCCCACCCCACCCCACCCCACCTCACCCGGCAACTGGCCTTTGTAGCTGCCTGGACTAAGCGTAGACTACACTGCTTGGAAGAACCCTGTCACTGCCGCCCATCACAGGACAGCTTTTCTCCCACACTCCACCAGCTAGGGCTCCCTGGGATCATGTGACCATCTTGCCAGAGTTCTCATTGCATATGGAATCCTAGCATATGACATACAAACAACCCAGCTTGCCCTCGGCCCTCCCAAATGCCACCTGTTCCTGTAAATACATGGAAGCGATTGCACTCTTTGCTACATGGAAGCCAACATGCAGACACATTCCAATCTGGATTTCAACCTGGTTACGGAGCCAAACCAGCTTGAAGCTGAATCCTGGCAGGACAGAAGCTCTGTGGGCGAGTGGTTCCCGAATCCAGGAAATAGGCTCGTTGCCTGTTTTAGATGGGGTTGCAGTCCCTTCCGTGTGGTGGCCCCCCTTTCTTTGTAACTCCCTGCCTCTGGAGGTCAGGGAGGCACCAAAACTGGGTTGGTTTTGGTGCCTGCTGAGGACATCTTCATTTCATCAAGTTTTCCTCGATTGACCAGCCATGGATTTTATTGTTGTTCTGATTGTTTAATTCAACTTTATTTTATTTTATATTTATAATATTTATATACCATTCTGCTTCTAAACATATTCTGGAGCAGTGAACAATAAAAGATAAAAGGAATGTTAGAGTAGCAGCAAGAAAGTTTGCTGTTCGCTCCACAGAACGTCCTTTTGCTGAAGCAGTATGCCTCTGTGTACCAGGTGTTGAGATAAACACCTGGGGAATGCAATCACTCTCGTTTCTCACTCGAGGGCTGTGCAGAGGCAGGTAGGTTGCTGTTGTTGGAGAAAGAATATTATTT
Source organism: Anniella stebbinsi (assembly GCA_029215795.1). Taxonomy (NCBI): domain Eukaryota; kingdom Metazoa; phylum Chordata; class Lepidosauria; order Squamata; family Anniellidae; genus Anniella; species Anniella stebbinsi. Next base: position 4,774,754 of record JARDYH010000003.1, on the reverse strand, counting down.
ATTTATTTATTGCATTTGTATACCGCCCCATAGCCAAAGCTCTCTGGGCGGTTTACATAAGACTAAAACACTTAAAAACAATATACAAAAATTAAAACTGCAAAAACATACAATATCATCCATCCTCCCAGTTCTTGGAAGAGGATTTGAAAGGGAAAGAAAAATACTCCGGGTGAACGACTGGTTATGAAGGTGGTGCCGACGTGAGGGATTCGTCAGTGCTGAATGTCACAGAACGTTGCGCTTCTTGTATAAGAGGTTCTAGGCTGCTATCAGCCTGCAGTTCTTGTATAAAGGTGGTAGGTGTTATTTCTTCAGGAGCATGTACCCCTCCCAGCTCTGCTGTTGCCTGGGTAAGGGTGCCTCTTCACGAGAGGTTTAATGCTCTTTGAAGTCTCATTAAAAAAATTACCTCCACACCAGCGGAGCGCAAATGGGGCGTAGAGGCGCGTTATCTCTCCGATTATGCGCATTATCGAACGCGCGTTAAATCGCGAGTTTTATTTTGCTCCGGCCGTTAAAGCGCATTTTGACTGTGTGAATATGCGCTTATGCGCATTAACTACTTGTAAACCGCATTTTGGACATCCGGTAATGCGCTTCGCCACCTCTCGCCGCCTCTCGTGCAGAGGGATTAGGCGTAAATGCGCTTCTGCGATTATGCGCATAATCGGCTAACCAGGCGCAAAAGCGAATCCTTGTAGAGGGGACCTAACTGGGCCACTCAGCTCTTCTACCTGACTGTGTGATTCTGGCTCTACTGAAATAGAACCTACATTTTCAGTCACAGGCGCTGCTTTTGCCTGGCTCTGGGTGATAATTAGGATCTTCTCAGTCTTGGCCTCTATCACGTTTTTCTTCAATAGTATTGGTTCTTCTTGCTCATTATTTATGCCTACTGTGAATTCCCCCTCCTGGCTTCTCTCTATGATCTCAACTTTAGCCAAGGGAATTTCTTCAGGTTTCTCATTTATACTTTCAATCTGGATTGTTTGGTGAGGCAAAATATGTTTTTCCTCCACCAGATGTTTATTAACTGTGTCAGCACTGGGTATCACAGAACGCTGAGCTTGCTGTCTTAGAGACTCTAGGCTGGTGTCTGCCTGCATTTCTTGCTTATACTTGATAGGGTCAGAAAGGGAGGTCTCCGCCCTAATACGTTTTATTTCTAGTCTAATTTTAGCTAATTCTAATTTATGGGATTTTTCTTTCTCTTCTCATTCTTTTTGTAATCTGTCTGCCTCAGCTTTTCTTTGTCTTTCTCTGTCTTGATAGTCAATTAAATACTGTTCTCTCTGGTATTGTAATTTTAACAGTTTAATCTCATGCTCTTCTCTCAGGATTTCTATGTAAGCAGGGTCACTGGTGACTGGATTTTTATCATATCCCCACTCAGAAGGGTCATATACTTGGTGTTCGCTTAATATTAATGTTGATTCTTCTGCGTTCCTCTTTTTATAAGCAATAGTTAAAGTGTTGATTTTTTAAATTAAAGCCTCTGTTCTTAATGCTAATATTTCTGCCATTTTCTGAGGTAAATTGTTTTTATTTTCTTGTTAATTTTCTTGTTATTGTCTCTCTTGAGACTTGGTGTGTATCTTGTACTGGTTTTATGATTCCTGTCAGAACACTACTTGTCAACTGTTCTGTATCTCTACAGACCTCTCAGTTAACGCCAACACTTGTGATGTGCACAGGATTTTTATGGTGTTTGTTTTTTTTGCTTTCACTGGAACTTTTCGTATCTCACTTTGCACTGGAACTTTTCGTATCCCACCGCTGCCATCACTTGTGATGCCCTGCCTGCACCTGTGACACTCACCAGGCTACACAACAGGGCTGTCCACACCACTCGCATTCAGGGCTTACTTCAACCCCCCCCCCCCCCCCCCCGTGCTTATGACGTGTTTGAGGGTTTAGGCTTACTGCTGCTGCTCCCGTCCCGCTTTTATTCTTTTAGGCCCCACGGCCCAGCACCCTAGCCCTCAAACCCCCCTTCTTCTGTCCGCTGCCACCAGTACCTTCCTCAGGTACACTTCCAATGATCACACCAGTTGTAATTAACAAGATTTATTAACAGAAGTATATGTATGTCACTAAGCGTGATGGTTTCCTCAGGTATATACTCATATTGGTTACAGGCACAATGCTTTATGGTTTCAGTACTTTCTGTTCATAACATTTACAATAGAAACTCTCACGTTCTATGTTTCTCCTGCCTACTCTACCCACTAAGCTACACTACACTCTTTCCCACAATCTAGTTCCACCAAAATAACAAAACACGTTGGTCCTTCCTATCTTCTAATCTAGTCACCAACAATCTTCTCTCTCTCCCCCTCACACTCTTCTCACTCTCTCCTTCTCACTCTCCCTGTCCCACACTCTCCTGTCAGCTCCCACAATATATACACAGACACTCTCACACAGCCAATCCAGGCACTCCCCCGCCACCATCCAATCAGCACTCACACATGAACTCCTTCCCCCCCCCCCCATGCTTACCCGGTTACAACCTAACTGTAAGTCTAGTTACCTTCTTTTATGGCATTTTATAAACAACTACTTACAATCTTTTATTTACAAGGACTCCTAAAGTAGCTGAACATCACAGTAGCTACCCATAGTCTAAGCAGTCTCATATTATGCAAAGCGCTCTGAAGACTTACTGCTGTTTGTGGGTTCCAATTGTAGCCTGAGACACTATTGATCTGGCTGGAGCTTGCATAATAAAAGTACTTGTTTGTAAATCCAGCTTTCCTTATTTGCCTACAAAGACCAAAGGTTGAGGACTTGACATGGAGTTACTTGGCGGTTGAATGGTAAGCATCTTCTGCCCAGCACGGTAACAAAAGGCTGATTTCCAAAGCTGTGCCAGGAGAGAACTTTCATCATTAATATATTTGCCCTTTCAGCAGAACTGCTAAGAGGCCTGGGTTTGTACAGGAGCCCTTCAAAGCCATGCCAAGAGACAGCTTTGGCTACAGACAGTGCCAAATTATATTTCTGTAAGAACTGACAAGGTAGAGGTGGGTGACGTTTCCTGGGGTTTCACTGGATGCGTTTGGAAAATAGGTTTACTATCTCCCCCACTAAATGAACACTGCACAGTTTATATTTTGAGCCAATCTCAACTCAAGGTTGCCCACCCACCCCAATCTCCTCCTGCCCACCAGGTAACCCGGCCACACAGGGCAAACGTCCAATGACCATGTTAGAAAGAGCAAACAGTAGCAGCAGATAAAATTCATCCAACTCCATGAAAAACAATCAAGTTGCTTCAAATTGCTGTTGCTGCATACTGGTTAATATTCATTATATTTCTAAATGTAAATTTGTGGGGGGGGGGGTTTCAGGTGGATAAGAGAAGAGAAAAACATTAAAATCAATTGGGGAAGTGGTTTATTTTTAGCTGACTGGCCCCCATTGCATTGAGAAAAGGGAGATTAAATTTCCAACTAATTAGCTGAATAAAGAAAAAAATAAAATATAAAGGGAATATACCCTTCCAGCTCACATTTCAATATGACCAAAGGTAAATTCATATTAAGACCAAAGAAGACCTTTTAGTTTTTAAGTTTTTGCATGAGTAGAAGCCCTGTGACATACAAGCAATGACATTAAATAAAGACAGGCAAATTCTGATGGTTAAAAAAATGTGACAGAAACTAAAGAAAAAGATGTTGATAGAGAAGAGAGCAGGATATTAGCAGAGGAGAACCCAGTGGAGACACAATAAATCCAGCAACAGAACTCGCTATAAATAAAACAGAACCTTCCTGCCCTCTTCTGTTTCTGGTCACTCTAGTATAGCTCCTGCAGCTTTAACTGTTACGATGGAGGGGTAATTTCACCAGGTGCTGCACGCATACAAATGACACCTGCTGAAATTCCCTTTTCAGTACAACTGTTGAAGATACAGGAGCCCCGTCCTCCTTTCCATAGGGTGACCCTGGTTGCACCATGTCCTGCCTGTGGGTCCCTGGTCAACAGGTGGTTGGATCTGCTTTCGTTCTTATGTGGGACAGTTAAGAGGGATCTCATAAAAGAATTCTGGACCACGCAAAAAATAGAGGCATTCATATATTCCCATAACTCTGCCCCATACATCAGTGATTTAGATGTTTGCCAGGCATTTCTCAGGTTCTGGCGGGGGGGGGGGGGGGGGGTTGATTTTCTTTTAATTTACAAATGGATATATTTTTATAATGTGTGTGTGTGTATAAATAACACACACACAAGTCCCCAGCAACCCACTTCTAAGGAAACTGAATCGTAGGGAAGGGCTGGGCCCCTGAAATGTCCCTCAGCTCAGAAGTGGGGTTCACATGCATAATATTAGCTGTTGAATAACTTGTTTGAAATCCCTAGCAAGGTACAGGAACCTGGTGGATGGACATACAAGCCACACTCTCTCGGGCTTAACTCCCTTCTAGAAAACAGGAAATATTGTGGTTGGTTACAAGCGCAGATCTCCTTAGCTGGATTAGAGTGAGAGTTACTGGGATAGTCCCTGGCAGCTTTATGTTAAGGAGAGCACCCCAGACGAGGAGGAGGAGGAGGAGGAGGAGGAAGAGGAGGAACAGGAACCATAATTGAAGAGTACTTTATCAATTATAAAAAATTGCTTAGCGCTTGATGCTGTTGATTGTGTTTGCCCCTACAACAGCCATGTGAGGTAGGACCATTGTCCAGATGGGGAAGCAAAAGAGAGCAGCTTGTCCCACGGTCTCACAATGTGTCTGGGCACAGGTAGGATTGGAACACAGTTCCCACAGCTTGAAAACTAAGTCTTCCTGCTACACTACAATGACTGAGTTTATTTGATCTCTTGAAGGGCACAAGTGCTAGACTGAGCAGCCCCCTGTATGGGCAGGAGGTAAGAAGTCGGGATGAAGAACTCCGACAACGGTAGGTCTGCCTGCCCCCACGCCCACTACCCCAAAGGGGAAAACAGGCAGGGGAGATCTGAAGTCTTTGGGAGGCAGCACTCTAGAATCAAAGAACCAGAGACCTTTTTCTTGTATGTGTTTTGCTCTGAAAGTTCAGCAGGAGTGTCCCAGACAATGGACAGACTTCTTGCTGATGACCATGAGGAAATTAAGAGTATTTTATAGCACGCTCATTACTGGGCACCATGGATTTTCATGGGTCTTTTTCACGACACTGTCCGCCTTCCGCTCTTTCTGGTCGTTTTCCCATAATAATAAAAAAAAGACCCAAGGAAATCTGATTTTTCCTCCTTGAGCAAAATGTGCCGCCATCTCCTGCTGTGTGCAGGGAGAGCAAGCTCAATGAGTGACTTTGGGCCAGTCACTGATGCTGAGCCTTCCTCACAGGGTTGTTGCTGTGAGGATAAAGTGGAGAGGAGGATCGTATATGCTGCATTGGGCTCCATGGAGGAAAAGGGGGGATATAAATGTAAGAAATGAATGAATGAATGAATGAATGAATGAATGAATGAATGAAGACAACACACAGAGAGAATCCAGGAGGCTTTTGATTCCATCATGATGTCGTGTTCCCCCCACCCCACTGCAGGTAAATTGTGAGTAACCAAATTGTGGCATCTGCAGACTAAACTCTCCACCTGGAAACATTAATTGACTGGCTTCGCACGGCATGCTGACTCATGAAGGGTTATTTTCCGAAAAACTCATGGAGAGTTAGCATGTCATCCTAACCTGGACTGGTTTTATCAGGGTGGATTGTTTTTCCCAAACAGACCGCTCGTATAACCCATGGTCTGTAGTAAGGGTTGTTTTACCTAGGGTGACCACATGGAAAGGAGGACAGGGCTCCTGTATCTTTAACAGTTGTATGGAAAAGGGAATTTCAGCAGGCGTCATTTGTATGCATGCAGCACCTGGTGAAGTTCCCTCTTCCTCACAACAGTTAAAGCTGCAGAAGCCCTGCCCTGTGTGATCATATACAAAAGAGGGCAGGGCTCCTGCAGCTTGAACTGTTGTGAGGAAGAGGGAACTTCACCAGGTGCTGCATGCCTACAAACGATGCCTGCTGAAATTCCCCATTCAATGCAGCCCTCTCCTCCTTTCCATATGGTCACCGTAATCGGGATGGCAGCCTTGCAAAGATGCAAGAGATCTTCCGATATCGCACCATCAACCAGCACGGGTCTCAAATTAGGCGTAGAGCTCACCGGAAGGTTGCAGCACAATGACCGGGGCACCTTGCTTGCCACAGGTGGGATTCCGGAGGCTTGGCCACCCTGCCCAGGGAGGAGCCTTCGGGAGTTCTGGCAGCGCTGGAAAGGAAATACCAGGTGCTTCAGAGGAAGCTCTGTGCGGAGATGTTGCAGGCGCATTATGGTGAGTGGGGGACAGACGGGCGGGTGGGCACAGGCGCTTCGCTCCCAGGCAGGGGGTGATGACCCAGGAGAGAGCCGAGTAAGCAGATGGGCTGGGAAGACCAGGAAATTGGGAGAAAAGTCCATGAAGTGTGGCGATCAACACTAGCTTTCAAGACACATTCATCAATGAATGGATATTAGTAATGGTGATTTATGATATGGAACCCCAGTGTCCAGAAGCAGGATGCTACTGAGCACCAGATGCTGGGGGAAACAGTGGCAGAGGACTGCGGGCTGTCATGCCCTGCATTGGGGCTCCTTCAAAGCATCTGGCCTGATCCAGCAGGGCTCTCGTCATGTTCATTTGCACAGTGATTAATCTCAAAAGCCTGGGATCAATAAAATGTAATGCAGCTTACCCCAACCTGGTGCTATCAAGCTGTGTTGCGCTACAACTCCCATAATTCCCAGACGGTATGGCCTGTTGAGGAAGAGGGGAGTTGTTGTCCACCACACCTGGAAGAGGCCATGATGGGGAGGTCTGATCTCCTACATCCTAAATCTGTGGCTTTTTAAACATTCGTGCACAGAAACGTGGGCGCAATTTCTAAATAATAAATTCAAAGGCTGATGCTGGGGCTCCATTCCCTCCCGGATCCGCATGCTTCATTCTTATCCCAAATATGTAAGAGCTGGCTGGGGGCAACATGCATTCATCGGCCTCATCTACAAGAATTCGGCTTTGCGCCTGGTTAGCCGATTATGTGCATATTCGCAGAAGCGCATTTACACCAAATACCTCTGTACGAGAGGCGGTAATGCGCTTTAACTGCCACCTCAAATTAAAACTCGCTATTTAACGCGCATTCGATAATGCGCATAATTGGAGAGAAAACGCGCCTCAACTCCCGATTTGCATTCCGCTCATGTAGAGGTAAAAATTTTAATGAGACTTGAAAGAGCTTTAAACCTCTCGTGTAGAGGCAGCCATCCTCATAACAACCCCGCAAGGTAGCTTAGGCTGAGCAGGAGGGATTGGCCAACTTGATTAGGATTATTGTATTGATTGTATTTTTTGGTAAACTGTTGAGCTACTTTATTTGATGTACTGTGCTTTGTAATAAAGCACTATATAAATATATTGTATTATTATTATTATTATTATTATTATTATTATTATTATTATCAAGCAGCACCACTTCCTGTGGAACCTTAGATTTAACTTCCTCCTCTAACTTTGGACTACCCCCACGTGTGAGGGAAGAAAAGCTGGGAAGGGGACCTCCCTCCCTCCCTCTTCCCCAGGTGTCTCTCTTACTTCTCCTGCAGGGCCACCGGCGTGGACATCCCTGCCACAGGACGTGAAGGAGGCCAAGCTCTCGGAGCTGGAGATGCTGGTGGACTTCGGCCTGCGCGAGGGGAGCATTTTGGCCCTCTCCAGCCTCCCTGGGGCCCACCACAGTGTTAGGTAGAGCAAGAGCCTTGCCGGGGGGGGGGGGTGGAAGGCCTGGGGAGGGCCAACCCCACCCAAGAGGCTGTAGAGGTGGGTGCTTGGGGCTCTGAGATCCCAAGAGCTAATTGGGGGAATTCTCTGGGGTTGAAGCTACAGGGAGGCAATTGAGTCCCTGTTTCTCCCCAGTGGACCCTTTTTATTCTTTCTCTGGAGCCCCTAACCCTTCACTCCATTTAGTTGTATGGAATAAAGCAATCAGGAAAACTCTTGAGGAGGAAATGTGATGGCTTCCTCCTGTCCCCAATATGGAGGGCTCCTGAACAATGCGTGCTTGGCCAACACAGCAAAACAGCCTGAGTCGGTCCTGGGTCATTTCTGAGATCAGCCATGCTCTTTCGCCTGGCCTCTCTATGTTTTTCAGCTCTCCCATGAAGCAGGATAGAGCCCCCAACTCAATCGGTGGCGCAGGAGGAGCAGGGAATTAAACGCTCCCCTCTACCGGCAAGAACCCTCCTCCAGTGGTGCGACTTGGTGGGTGCTGTGGAGCGGCTGGCTGCTCCAGACAGCTCCACTGGCCATTCTCCCAATGTGGTATTTGCCGACAGGGCTCTCTGGAGCCTCTGCCCAGCTCAGGAGCAGAACAAGGGGGATTCAGACAATCCCACCAGCAAGTGACACAGGGGGAGAGCAACCAGCAGGGCTATCCAGAGCACCTACCTACCCTCCGGCTCACCCTGAGGATCCTCTCAGTCTCTCTGCAGAGCCGCTTTGACTGTAAAAGGGACTGGCGCAGCCAGACCAGGCCCATATGCCGGGGTCTCATCTACACCAAGTAGGATATTGCACTATGAAAGTGGTATGAAAGTGGTATATAAAAAGCAGGAACCGCACTACTGCTTTAGAGCGGTATTGAAGTGCACTGACAACTGTTGGGGCCCATTGACACAGACCATCTGCCGCTATATCCTGCTTGGTGCGGCGCCTGCCTTTTATATACTGCTTTCATACCGCTTTCATAGTGCAATATCTTCCTTGGTGTAGATGAGGCCCGGGTCTGAGGGATCCTTCCTTAGACCCAGGCATTACGGAAGGGGTGTCCCTGGAGATCGCCTGTCTCACAATCTAAGGCAGTAGGACAGCTCGCACTGGCCCTGACAAGAGAGTCTTGTAGCACCTTAAAGACAAGCATGTTTGGCAGCCTTTCTTTCTCTCTTTCTCTCTTGGGGGCTATCTATATGCAGGGAAAGCCCCGGGATGGCTCTGTGGTGGTGCTGCATCGTTTATACGACACAGCAGCCACTGCGGAGCCATCCTGGTGCTTTCCCTTGAAGCTCTGAAGTAAAGGACTTACCCTGACTTATTTTGTCCGGAGCAAAGCGAGGATGGTGCATCTGCTACCTATCACCGCCCAGAGTCGTGGTGGAGCCGTGGTTGGGCAGATGGTGAGCCCTGTGTGGTTGCCGTCCATCCAAACGAGGGGCAGGCTGGCGAGCCAAATGGCCACTGGAACACCCCTATGCTGCCTCTGGAGAAGAGTCTTGTTTGCTAGAAAATTCTCCATCCCCTTTATGAGCTGGCTGTCAATATGCAGGGAAAGCCCTGCAAGGTAATGGGGGGGAGGGAATGCCGGGGGGGGGACGGGTGTCAGCGGTGCCTCCGATGATCAATATAAACCCTGCGCTCACTCTTTGGAGTAGGGATTACCTGGCACAACCCCGCAGGAGCAAAACTGCAGTGTTTTGGGGGTTCGCGGAGTCAATGCATTGTTGCCAAGACGACCTCTGTTCTCTCGCTTTCTCCTCAATCTCTTTCTTGCTCCATTCCTTGCTCCCTTCCTTGATACTTCTCACAACCGTGTGTGCCCTTTTGCTCCTCAGATCTGGGGCTCAGGTGCTCAAGAGTAGCATCAGTGTGAGTCCCCTGGACCCCCCAGTTCCAGAGGGCACGGCGGCTCAAGCCCTCCAGCAGCTGCGGCATCAGAGGCAGGCGGAGACAGCGGCCCTGCTGACCCAGCGACACCTCTTGGTTGGCAGGTGAGATGTCACAGAGGGCCATGTTCTCCATATAGAACACGCAGCATTGAAACACCCTTATCGTGAGTGAGGCTGCTGGCCCATCGGGCCCAGGGTTGTTTCGCCCAATCGGCAAAGCTCCTGTCCCAGCCCTGCTGTTTCCAGGCAGAATTCAAAGTGCTTGGTCTGACCTATAAAGCCCTATATGGTTTGGGACCAGGCTACCTAACAGGCTGCCTTTTTCCATGCAAGTTTGCCTAGGTCTTAAAATCTTCAGGTGAGGCTTTTCTTTCAACAACACCACTTTGAGAGGTGAGTTTGGTAGTGACATGCGAGAGGGCCTTCTTGGTGGCTGCTCCCAGGTTGTGAAACTCCCTGGCAAAGCAGGCTAGGTTCACTCCCTCTCTGCTGTCTTTTCACTGACAGGCAAATACTTTTTATTTGAGCAGGGCCTTTGGGTGCAAGCGGGCCTGTTGGGGCCAAAGGCTCTCCTTATTCTATGATTGTTGTGTTTTTAATTGTGTTTAAAGGCATTTGTTTTATCATTCTTTCAACACATTTTCTTTATGACTGTAAAGCTACTTTGAGTGGCATTGTTCTTGGTAAAAGGGCCGGGTACAAATCAAATCCATCCATGTTCTACCGCTGAGCAACAGGCCCTCCTCAAGACGTGCAACTGGAGGGACTCCCTTGGAATCACACTACAGCAGAATACATTTGGAGTCAGCCTCTGCAGCCCTCCGCCTTGGGGTACGTTGCCCTAGGCATGCTAGCCCCCCTCAGCAAGGGTGCCTGGGCTGGAGAAATGGGTTAGAGAACTGTCTCGCTGTTTCTCATAATTCTAGACTTCCTGGTCAGCCACTGAAAAGAAGAGACTGTTGTAGACAGTACTGACCAATGGTCAGACTCTGCCTCTATTCGGAACTGGTTAGTAGGGTGACCAGATAAAATCCAGGTCAGGACTCATGTAACTTTAACAGTTGTAGAGAAAAGGGGATTTCAGCCAGTGTCATTTGTATGCAATTAGTTCCTGGTGAAATTCCCTCTTCATCACAACCTGCCTTCTTTTGTATATGGTCACTCTAGTATAGTGCCTGCACCTTTAACTGTTGTGATGAAGAGGGAATTTCACCAGGAACTAATTGCATACAAATGACACTGGCTGAAATTCCCTTTTCTCTACAACTGTTAAAGTTACGTGAGCCCTGACCTGGATTTTATCTGGTCAGTCTACTGGTTAGGCCTCATCTTGAGTCCAGTTCTGGGCACCACACTTCAAAAAGGATGCAGCCAAGCTGGAGGGGGGTTCAGAGCAGGGCAACGAGGATGATCAGGGGTCTGGAAACAAAGCCCTATGAGGAGAGACTGAAAGAACTGGGCATGTTTAGCCTGGAGAAGAGAAGACGGAGGGGAGATGTGATAGCACTTTTCAAATACTTGAAAGTTGTCATATGGAGGAGGGCCAGGATCTCTTCTCTATCATCCCAGATTGCAGGACATGAAATAATGGGCTCAAGTTACAGGAAACCCGATTCTGGCTGGACATCAGGAAAAACTTCCTGACAGTACAACAATGGAACCAATGACCTAGGGAGGTGTGGGCTCTCCCACCCTAGAGGCCTTCAGGAGGCAGCTGGACAGCCATCTGTCAGGGATGCTTGAAGGTGGATTCCTGCATTGAGGAGGGGTTTGGACTTGATGGCCTTAGAGGCCCCTCCCAACTCTACTGTTCTATGATGCTATGATTCTATGTCCCTTTCCCTCTCTCTCTCTCTCTCTCTCTCTCTCTCTCTCTCTGCAGTAGCCCAGCAGCCTCGTGCCACCTGTTATACCTGCATGCACAGGCAGAGCTCGTCCAGCAGGAAGCAACTTTCCAGGCTGCCCTGCTGGCAACCGAGTTATTGGTGGGGGAGCGGTGAGTCCATGGAAGGGCCATGGGGGGCCTTGGAGGGGCACAGATCAAAGGGTTGCCGTGTCACATTCAACAGAGGGTGCAGGGGGGGCAAAGGAAGTAGTTTGGCTGCCCAGCCTGCACCCCACCACACCTGTGTTTCTTTCCGATTTTAGGGTCATGCTGTATTTTATATTTCCTTGATGAAAAGAAATCTGTACACTGTATACTGCCCAGAGCACTCTTTGATCCTGGGCAGTATACAATGGGGTGAATGGAACGTCTAGCCATTTCGTGGTGGAGACGGAAGAGGATGGGGAAAAGTGATGAGCTTTTGACTTTTCAGTCCTCAGTATTTTGATCAGAGCAATGGGCAGTGTAGCACTTTATGCCTTCATTCGTAGTTTGTTTTTAGGGTTTTAGGGTTTCCAATTTTGTATACTGGTTTTTAAATGTTCAATGTTTTAAATTTTTGTAAACTGCCCAGAGAGCTTCAGCTATGGGGCGGTATATAAATGCAATTAATAATAATAATAATAATAATAATAATAATAATAATAATGTGACCAACTGTCAGGATTTCCCCGGATTTATCCTGGTTTTTGTTCTATTCTGAATGTCAGGGGGGATTTTCTGTGATTTTCTATATTGTCCTGGAAAGACACACTTTCCCCTTTAAGGCCGCTATTAGCATTTTGGGAGGGAATGATGTGCTTTCTGGAGGTGCATCATTTCCCTCCCACTGCTCCAATCAGGACCTTAAATGGGAAAGTGTGTCATTCCCGAAGATTATAGAAAAGGCCCTGATTGGAGTAGTTGGGGGGGGGGGGCAGAAATGACACACTTTCCCCTCCTCCACTCCAATTGGGGCCTTTAAGGTGGCAGGGTGGGGGATGACGCTTTTTCCAGAGGCCCTGAAAAGTCACTTTCCTGCCCTGCCCACAGGTTGTCCTCTTTTTTGGTTTCCCAAATATGGTCACCCTAAATAATAATAATAATAATAATAATAATAATAATAATAATAATTTGTGTCTTCTGTGCTTGGTGGAAAACAGGCCACGAGGCAGCCTCCTGCCCCCAAATCCAAGCACTGCCCTTTCCTGTAATCAGCATTTTTATCGCTTGCTCAAACTTGAAAACACAGAGCCCTGGGTATGATATGGGTTTCGTTATTTCAAGTAGGGTGACCATATTTGAGAAACCAAAAAAGAAGATACCCAATGGGGCTACCATGAAAATTCGCTTTCTGGGGCCTCTGGAAAGCACGCCATTTCGCCCGCCATTAGTGCGGGGGCAAATGACGTGTTTTCTGGAGGCCCCGGAAAGTGCGCTTTCCCCTCCTCCACTTTAATCGGGGCCTTAAAGGGCCCAATTGAAGCTGAGGAGGGGAAAGTGTGCCATTCCCCCTCCCACAGAATGATAAAACCTTCCCCTTTAAGGCCCCAATTGGAGCAGGGGGGAATGATGCACCTCTGGAAAGTGCATCATTCCCCACCAACACTACACTAATGGCAGCCTTAAAGGGGAAAGCATGTCATTCCAGGACATTATAGAAAATTACAGAAAATCCCCCCCGGACACCCAGAATAGAACAAAAACCAGGATAAATCTGGGGAAATCTTGACAGTTGGTCACCCTAGCACTTCAGCCTGTATGTTTTCACCCCTGGGGCAAATAGTACCTTCAGAAACTGGGCCTACCAAAATACATCCACACCAACATCCAGAAAGCAGTCATACTTAAAACATGCTCAATCATCAGGAAATTCCTGAATCTGTAAAAGACAGCATGACTTGGCAAAGCCCATCATGTCTGTCTAGAAAAACCGCCACGAACGAGAAAGAGAGGAAATAATATAATAATAATAATAATAATAATAATAATAGGAAGGCTTTGAGAAATAAAAACGTTTTCAGGAGGCGCTGGAAGGAATACGAAGTTGGCGCCTGCCTGACTTCCAGAGGCAGGGAATTCCATAAAAAGGGGGTCTCCAAATAGACAACTGTAGGTACTGAACAGGTAGACACACAGATCTCCTGGTTACAATCTTCCACACTATGGTGAGATGGACTGCATTTTTATTTAAATTATAGTCATTATTTCAAAATGTGCATCTATACATATAAGTTAGCCTATGCAACTGTTATGCAAATTGCTGCCCTCTCTTTTGGGTGATTCATCAGCGGTCACCCTATTTGCCCCGGTGGCTAGGGTCCTACTCACACAGACTTTAACAGGTTGTACTTAATTGAGATTAACAACACACACCATACAGTATATTCATTGCTAACTCCATGTGACGCTTCCTTTGGCAGGTTTTGGGACTCGCAGCCCGTTGTGCCCGAGGCTCGCCACCAGGAGCTGGCTCAGCTGCGGCTGGCAGCAGGGCCCAGACCGGAGTTGCCATGGCGTGAGACCAAGGCTGTACCAGGAAGATTGATGATGGTAAAATCAGGGGCATCGGCCCAAAGAGGACTCAGCGCTTGCGAGCAGCGGTTGAGCTGGAGGCCCTTGGAAATGCGGTCTGTGCCTCCAAATGGTCCCGAATGGAAGACTGCAGAGGGCAGCCTGGTGATGCCCAGAGCCTGTTTCTTCCAAACATCAAGGAGGCTAAAAATAGCAAGTTACAGCAGGCAAAGAGTCAGGGCACTGCTGTCAACTATCTCCCCTTGAAGGAGTCCACTCTGTATGTTGCTTCACAAGTCATGATCTCCATATGCCTCCTAACTGGAAGGGGACATGCCCAGGCACTCATACAGAGAGAAAGCGGGCACCTTCCTTTCCCGGGAGGGAATTCTGCTACAACACTCCATTGGGAGTGACAATGCACCTATCATTAGGCTGACCATATGAAAAGGAGGACAGGGCTCCTGTAACTTTAAGAGTTGTAGAGAAAAGGGAATTTCAGCCAGTGTCCTTTGTATGCAATTAGTTCCTGGTGAAATTCCCTCTTCATCACAACTGTTAAAGTTGCAGGGGCCCTGCCTTCTTTTGTATATGGTCACTCTAGTATAGTGCCTGCACCTTTAACTGTTGTGATGAAGAGGGAATTTCACCAGGAACTAATTGCATACAAATGACACTGGCTGAAATTCCCTTTTCTCTACAACTCTTAAAGTTACAGGAGCCCTGTCCTCCTTTTCATATGGTCAGCCTACCTATCATACCCAATACAGAGAGCCCACAGAAACGCCCACCTGTCCTCAGAAGAGGCTGGTTGGAGAGCACTGAATCAAACAGAGAGACAGCGGGCAAACTCCTCTGTGGATGGCTACACTGGGATGACAGGAGCTTTAAGTATTTAATTAATGTACTTTTCAAAGCGTTCTTGTAGCTCTCTAATGTACTGGTCCAGCAAACAATTTGGGAATGACTGTTGATAAGCCATTAAAGAGGTGCTTGGTATGCATGCTCTGACAAAGGGAGGGTTAGAAGGGGGTGAGTTGTTGTTCTGTATTAGTTATATTGGCAATAATAATAGGCAAACAATCATACGAAATGGTTTTAGGGCCTTGGCCCGCGCTGAATGTCATTCCTTCCCCCCCACCACCCTATTGAAATCTCTCACCTTTATCTTTCACCTTTATGGGCTTGGATAACGTCCCGGGTCATTGAGGCTGCAACTGTTCTGTTTTTTACCCCACAGCAGGTTCTGCTGGACCGGCTTTTGCTCCGGCAAGAGAAGGACAGAGCCCATCTCATCCAGATCCTGTTGGCCCTGGCCGAGCCAGCGACGGCTCACGAAAGAGGCCGTGGCAGGACGCAGATGATCCCCCCAGCAGCAGGTACAGCAAGATAGGTAGACAACCTCGTTGGCTTAGGAGGAAGCCGTGGAACAGGATGGGATGAAACGGGAGTGGAATTTTGGTTCACAAGCTGCCCTGTCTTTCCTTGAGAGCAGAAAGTTTTGCTGCCTGGAGTCTGAGGTGCAGGCAATCGTGTTGACAAACCTGCAGTCAATAGGCTACTATGAGAAGAAGTTACAACATTTGTTACTGCTCATTGCATGTTTCACATGCTAGTTTGTATGTGATGTACTTTTGCATTTATTTTCCTCTATAAGCCATTCATATCTTAAGTTTTACTGCATGGGTAATGAAAATATGCCATTCCAGGGAGCAAAACTTTCTGCCCTCCAGGAAAGACAGGCCTGCTTAGGAAACAAAGTTTCACTCCCATTCCATGGCTTTCCTTCTGAGCCCTCTGGTTCCAGCGCTTGGACCCAAAAAGGGACCTGAGTAATGCAAGTATGCCCAGTCAGACTATTGACATTATATAGCTATGTAGGCTTTCGATAAAAATAAATAATTGCTAAGGCTAAACAAATGTTTGAAGGAAGACGCCCCAGCCTGCTAAAGGCCTAATGGTCTATCAGCAACTCGCTCCTTGTTATCAACTGTTTGCTATCCTAGCAGAAATTCTCTCTGCCCTCATGGTATGATAGCAGTGATGATGAAATCATGAAGTTCATGGGAATGGATTGAGAGAGCCAAGCTCCGGAAGAAAAGCCATCTTTTAAGAAAGGCCTAAAACTGCCCACAATCTTTTGGAGACTTCTCTAAAATTCCTTTAAATATTTCCCTTGGGAAATTCTGACTCTTGGGCCGTTTCTGCACTGGCATTTTGACATTGCCCCTGGGTGGTCCCTGTGTGTCCAAATGATGCACAAGGACTCCCGGGGGCAGGGGGGATGGGCATGGGTTTTCCCTGGGATACAGGATCCCTGGGGAAACCTGATTCTTCCCACAGGTCCCGGGAATGTCCCGAGACCGTGGGAGATGTGGGCACCCGTCCCGCCTGGTGCTCGTTTTCTCACTAGTAAGTGGGTACTAGAAATGGGCACGGAGCCGCACGGCTCTGTGCCCATCAAAGGGGGGAAGCAAGTCCTCCATCCCCAGGATGGCAGGTTGTGGAGGGGGGGGCAATTTCAGGGGTTCTTTTTTTTTTTTAAGTACTCACTTTTCCATTGGGGCGCAAGTGCATCCTTCTCCGCTCCTCCAAGGGCGGGGGGGGGGAGGGGGAAATGGCAGGTGCAACTCTGCAATGGCCCGGGAGGAAGCCGGGTCATCGCACTTTCCATTTGCATTAGAGCGATGATCCCAGAAGCAGGTACTTCCGGGCTCCTCCCCCCTCCCTCCCTCCCTCCCTCCCTCTACACCCGTATGGTGTAGAAAGGCCCTTGGTCACCTGAACTGTTGATGACCAAGGATCAGCAGGTAAGAGCACGGCTGGATCAGGTCAACGGCCTCTCTAGTCCAGCATTCTGTTCCCAAAGAGGACATCCAGATGCCCCAATAGGAAACCCACCATAGCCAGAGCACCATCCCACTCATGTTCCCCAGCAACTGGCATAAAGAGGCACGCTGCCTACGATACCAGAAGTAGCATATAGTAATGATTGGTAGCCTTATCCTTCATGAATTCGTTTATGCCCTTTTAAAGCCAAGTTGCTGGCCATCCCTGCATCTTATGGCACCAAATTCCATAGTTTAACTCTGCGCTTGTAAGAAGAAGTCCTTGCTTTTATCTGTCTTAAAACTTCCACCATTCCGCTTCATGGGATGACCCCATTGGGTTCTAGTAGTATGGGGGGGGGGGTCTTTCTATCCACTTTCTCTACTCCAGGCATGGAGCCCTGAGCTGAATTCTCCTTGCAAGGAGAAGAAAGCTCCAGGAGCTAGTGCTGGCAGCTGAAGCCAGCCCTCCTATCCTGTGGGCATGAGGGCATAGAAGGTAGGGTGACCCTATGGAAAGGAGGACAGGGCTCCTGTATCTTTAACAATTGGAAATTTCAGCAAGCGTCATTTGTATGCATGCAGCACCTGGTGAAATGCCCTCTTCATCACGACAGTTAAAGCTGCAGGAGCCCGGCTCTTTTTTGTATCTGGTCACTCTAGTATAGCTCCTGCAGCTTCAACTGTCGTGATGAAGAGGGAGTTTCACCAGTTGCTGCATGCATACAAATGACACCTGCTGAAATTCCCTTTTCTAGACAACTGTTAAAGATATAGGAGCCCTGCCTTCCTTTCCAGAGGGTCACCCTAAATGACACTTGCTGAAATTCCCTCTCCATCACAGCTATTAAAGATACAGGAGCCCGCTCCTCCCTTCCATATGGTCACCCTAAAGCTGAGCCATCCGCCTGCAGAGCATCCACCAGCCCCAGACCTGTGCCCAGTTTTCCTGATGTATGAAGGTCATGCCTTTCTTCTGCCCCCCACAGGATGCAGCCAGGAGGACACCTCACCTGCCTTGCGGGAAGTCGTCTCCCAGCTGCTGATGCTGGCCCAGGAGCAGCTGCAAGCAGCCAGGAGGATGGAGGTGTCGTGGCGGGATTGTGGTGTCGCGGTACTTGCGGGACTGCAGCGCGAGCAGCAGGAGGAGCTGAGCTGTAGCATCGAGGATCTGGCAGGGATCGTCAGCAGAAGGGTGAGGGGTGGCGCAGAGGGGAAAGAGGAGCGGATCCTTATGCACCTGCAGCTGCCTCACGCCGAGCCAGGCCTTTGACCAACCTGGCCTGTTGTTGCCTACTCCAGCTGGTGACAACACCAGGGGTCTTCCTTAGTGCTGCTTCATGGGTAGGATGACCACTTCTGCATTGCCAAGAAAGAGAAAATGCACCACCAAAATAGAGCACACAGATCTGCAAAAAGTGTGCATGTACTTATATATAGGCTGAATTCAGACAACACGATAGTCAATGGTGGGGTAATAATCAGCTTTACAGTTGTTCATCTAGGGGGTACTCCCCACACAACATGGTAATAAATAATCAACCGTGGTGTGGATTAGGATCAGCGCTGAGTTGACTATGGCAGCTTTCAGACGACACGATAGTCAATACAACTGATGATTGTTTCCCCCTCCCCAGTTGCTTATTGTGTCGTCCGAATTCAGCCATATAGTTGCAATTTAGAAATAATGATTATAATATAAACAAAGCGTGACTTCTACCCCCCACTGCAGCTTTTCAACTACCTGTGTCCGTGGGGCAGATGCTCCAGCGGGAAGCCCACAAAAGCAATGGCATCCTCAAGTGCTCCTAGGGAGAAACCCACCCCCCCCAACACCTGGTCCGTTTTTTCCTCCCTGTAAGCACTTGAGTGCTGCGGTTTGCATCCCGCCATTGGTCCACCCAACTGCCATCGCTGATTTCCCCAGCCTTCTCTAACGGAAGATGCAGGAGGTGCCCCTGAGCCCTTCTTCATGCTCAGGCTCTGCCGCTGAGCTCACACACACACACACACACACACACACACACACCCAGTGACCCAGTGCTTAATTTGAACTGAGGCTCCTCCTGGGAACCTGCTCACCGGCCGTCCTCGAACATGGAACATGTGGGGTAGTCAGAAAGCGGGCAGAATCCCTCTCTCAGCAGGAGAAGGTTAAATCCCCTTCACCAGTCCCATCGGGGCTCTTCACACAAGCAAAATAAGGCACGCTCGAGACTGGCCACTCACGGAAGTTTGTGGCCCGTTTGACGACGACATCAACCTCCTGCACGTCTCTTGCACCTTCCCCCGGTTATTCCATTCTTTAAAAAAACAACCCAGATATCCAACTTCTTCTGAAATATCACGGGATTTCCTACCGTGTGCAGACGAAGTTGTGCTACAATGCACCCACTAGAGGGCGCTGTCCCATTCAAAGCTATGAGAGGAGGGGAAGTTTTCAGTTGTAGACCACGTGATCACCCCTCTCCACCTGTGTAATGTAGCCCATTACAAATGTGCAAGAGAAGCAGGAAGCAAAGCCCCGGTAAGGCAAGACAGTTTCCCTTTAATCTAAAGAAGCCCATTTTGGTTGAGGAGCCAAAGCTCAGAGGCTGCGAACTAAATACGGGGTGGGGATAGCGCCAGTACCTCTCTGTTCATGAACGAACCGCTCAGCGGGCAGATATCTCTCCAGGCTGACCTGATGACGGACGCTTTCTGGAATTCCAGGCCTATCCCTAAAAGAAACCCAATTGTGCCATGTCGACCCACAATGAGGCGCAGTGACAGGCATGGCTCCATTGCACAGATTCACCTCTTTTCATTCCACCCCCCAGGAGGGAAAAGCCGGCCCCACCCTCTATGAGAGGCTCCTCGCCCAACTGCAAGAGCCACCGTTGATGTCGTTGCTCCGGCACTTGCAGGCCATCTCTTCCCAGGAGCAGCAGCGCTTGACACGGGTATGTTTGGAAACTTGCCCCCCCCCCCGCAAGTGGGGCAAGAAACGATGGCACAGCTGTGGGGGTGGCAGGACGGAGACTCTGCAGCACGAGAGGGAGCTGCTTTGCACAGAGTCAGCACATTGGTGCATTCGTCCAACATTTCCGCTGCTCTCTGCCTAGACAAGGTCTTTCCAGCACTGCTACAGGGAATTCTTTCACCTTTTTTAACTTGAGATGCCGGGGTCGCACCTGGGACCTTCTACATGCAAGGCATGTGCTCTACCACTGAGTGGGGTGACCCTACGAAAAAGGAGGACTGGGCTCCTGTATCTTTCACAGTTGTATAGAAAAGGGAATTTCAGCAGGTGTCATTGTTATGCATGCAGCACCTGGTGATATCCCCTCTTCATCACGACAGTGCAGGAGCCCTGCCCGCTTTTGTATCTGGTCGTTCTAGTATAGCTGCTGCAGCTTTAACTCTTGTGATGAAGAGGGAGTCTCATCAGGTGCTGCAAGCATACAAATGACACACCTGCTGAACTTCCCTTTTCTGTGCAACTGTTAAAGATACAGGAGCCCAGCCCTCCTTTCCGTAGGGTAACCCTAGTCACCATACCACTGAGCGAGGGACTGGAAAGAAAAGAAAGAAAAGAAAAGGCAACGGATGAATGGGAGCAAACACACTTCAATGGCATCTCAGTTGGGGGTAAGGAATGAGAGGTTAAAGGTGCAACCCTGTGCATGTTCAGACAGGAAAAAGCCGTGCTGCCTGGGGCATGTTGGGAATTGTAGGACTTTTTCCCTGTCTACACGTGCAGGGAGTTGCACTCTAAGCTACTCAGGCGCCCGCTGTTCCCCAACAGCCATTTGCAAAGGCCCCCATGCATTCCAACGGCCACACTCCGTCATTCGTTTTAGTGCATGCCAGCCAAAGGCCTCACGGGAAACAGGAGAGGAGAGGTGGTGTCAGATAGACTGTGCCCTCCAAAGTTCCCGAGCCATTTAGGGAGAAGCTGGAGGATTGGGTCCCATTCGCATGGCGAGAGGGGAATCGGTGCAAGCGAGTATACTGGAGCGAATAAATCCAATATAGCCGGAGTGGGGAATGCGTGGCCCTCCAAACATTGTTGGACTACTAGTCCCATCAGCCCTAGCCAGTATAGCCAATGGTGAGGGAAGATGGGTGGGAGTTGCAGTCCAACAACATGCAAAGGACTACATATTCCCCATCTCTGCAGTATGGGATCCTGAGCTCCACAAGCATTCAACAGAGGGAATCGATCCAGGAATCTTGATTTCTTATTTTCATTGCAATAAGAAGGTACTGATATCCTGTTTTGGGACTTGGAAGAGCTTTAACTTTTGTGTTTCTAGGGAAGTTTGCAGATGGACCAGGAGGCTTGTCCTACTGAAGAGCGATTCACATCAGAAGTAGAACCCTTCAACGTGAAGAAGAAATTTCAGAGGGAGGTCCCAGATGCCCCCCAGAAAGAGAGGGAGGGGGAGGCCCGGGGGCCACTTGCAATGGCCTCAGAGGTCTTTCCAGCCGAGTGGCAACTGCAGCCAGAATGGGAAGGGCAGGGACTCCACCCACCAGGCGGCCCAAAGAGCCACGATCTTCACCAAATAGGACACAGTCATGCAGAAGAACTCAAGGTCCAGGGAGCGGTACAGGCAGAAGCAGGTACGCCTCAGGCTCAGGCACGACAGAGGTGGAAATCACTTCAGTCCCAGGGATCTCCAAGACAATGTCAGGTTCCGGAGGAATTCCAAAGAAAATCAAATGTTGTGGATCCCCAGTATGTGAGGGATCCCCAGGAGCAAAACATCTTGGAGACTCCACAGAGGCATGGAGATGCTCAAAGACTGCTGGGTGGTCTTGTGCCCCATGAATCTCAAAAGATACAGGAGATAGCTGTGAAGCTCCCCCAAGGCCAAAGAGACGTCCAGGTAGAGTCAGAAGTTCTTAACCTCCAAGAGAAAGAGTTGCCCCCTCCTCAAGGAATTCCAGGGACCTCTGAGAAGAAGGAACCCAAAGCTGTCAGAGCTGGAGAAGACCAGAGTCTCCCTCAGGATGAAGGAATTCAGGCTCAGCAAGGATGTCCCCTGGACCTTCAGTTCCAGAAATTGAGACTGGATACCTTGCAGCCACATGGAGAGCTCCTGAGGAGGTCAAAGTCTTTGGGATTCTTGGAGTTCATAATGCCCCAAGCTCTGCTGCTACAAGGATTGAGGGATCCAGAAACCCCTTTGCAACTACCATATGGAGGACTAGAGATGCCCCATCAACTAAGGGTGCAGAGTAAGGAGGTGGGGACTCTAGATCCCCAAACCGGTATTGACCACCAGTGTATTCCACAGAGGGAAACAGAAATCACTCAAGCTGATGAAATGAGGAAAGCGATGGAATTGGAACCTCACATTTCTTTCAAAGGGAAACAGGAGCCCCTTGTATCTCAGAAAGAGGTCGGTCCACTGGTCTACCTGAAGGAGCCTCAGCCCCAAGAATGGAGGGACTCAAAGGCCGCTCAACCTCAAGTGAAACAGGAGATCTTTCAGGCCCACAAAGATCTCAATAAGGAATCCCCCAACCCTCTGGCTCCAGAAACAAGGTCTTCCGAAGCTCCATGTCACCAGGAACAGGGGATTCCAGAATCCTCCCAACTCTATTGGGCTCTGCTGCAGAAATCAAAATCTCTTGATCCCCAAGAGCTTTCAGAGGCAAAGACCAAAGTAATCTGGGTGTCACCACAGATTTGGCAGGAATGCAGGTATCATCAAGCCCCTCAGCCTCAGGAAGAGGCCAAAGTCCGGCAAATTTCACAGGCACAGAGGGAAACTCTGAAGTGCCACAGTTTAAGGGAAGTTCTCCAGCACCAGAAATTTCCAGAAAGTGACCAAGAACCTATTCAGTCCCCAGAACCATTGCAAAAGAAGCTAGAAATACCTGTGATTAAAGATCTCCAGGCCCTAGACAACCTTCACATCCCAGGAATGTCACAAGGAAGGCCCCGGGATCATCTGCAGAAAGAAATGGAGCAGGAGGCACTTGAATTGCAGGGATACAAAGGGCTTCAGGCCCTTCAAGTTCAAGTTCGGATGGGACCAGAGGCAGTTCAACATCATGGGCCTGAAACTCTCCAGACCTCTATGCAAAGGGATCAAGAGGCTCTTGTATTTCAAGAAATGGGGAGTTCTCAAGATCTTTCTCTTCCAGAAAAGAAGAGTCTAGATGCCACACAAGACCGGAGGGTACCAGAACTTTCTCAGCTTCAAAACCTTCCTCAATATGGAGTCTTGTGGAGAAAATCAAAGTCACTTGAGCTGAGGAGGCCACCATCTTTTCAGCCCCAGGAACTGAGGGAGCTGGAAGTCTCTCACACACAGCCCCAGTTCCCAGAGATGTGTACAGAAGCTCTTGTCCCTCAGGAATGCAGACAAGGAGAAGATTTTCAGTCCCAAAAACTGAACCAGAAACCACAGAGTCATCATCCAGAGGAACCTCCTTTGATAGGGCAGGGACCCCTTCAAGTGCAAGAAATGGCACAGAAAGGGGCCAGGGTTCCTGGACCTCAAAATGTGAAACAAACAGAGGAATTCTCATCCGAGGAAGGAAGGGGCACAGAAATCTACCAGTCCCAGAAAGCTCAGCCCAAAAATTCAAAGGCCTTTGACCTGGGAGCATCACTGGAACTTCAGCCCCATGAAAGAAAGGCGCAGGACACATTATATGCCCCAGGAGCTACTCCACAAAAGCAGACAGGGTTTGCTCAGCCCCAGGAAGTCAGAAGTCCAGAAACTCCACCTCTTCTCTGGAGGGTTTTGTGGCAGAAGTCCAAATCATTTGAGTTGAGGAAATCACATGTCCTCCTAAGCCCAATGCTGGAACCCTCTTTGGTCCAGAAGAAGCTGCATGTTCCTCAACTTCTTCCGGAGATGAAGGGAACATCTGTGGTTCAGTCACAGAAAGGACCACAGATGGAGCCAGAGGAACTAAGGGAGCCAAAGATCCTTTATCCCCATGGACTGAAGGAACCAGAGGTCCCCCAGACCCAGGCAGAAAAGGCTCTCCAGCACCAGGAAGAGAGGACATCAGGAACCCCTCCAGAAGCTCTGGTGGGACAATCAAAGAGTCTCCATCTTCAGCCTCAAGAAAGGAGAGAGTTGGAAACCCCTTCAGTCCAGAAAGCACCACAGAGAATGCCACAAATGTTTCAGAGGCAGGAAATTCCACAGAAGGAAGTGGTATTGCTGAGGCACTATGGACCCTTCACTGAAGGAGAACTGAGGGAACCACAGCCCCATGAAAGAAAGAGACTGGAAATTGTACAGACCAAAGACACAGTGTCGCAAGAGGAGATGTGGGTTCCTCAGATTCAGGAACACATAAGTCTAGAGTCTCCTCCTCTTCTGTGGGGTTTCCTGGGGGTGAAGTCAAAATCTTTTGAGCTGAGGAAGACGCATGTCTTAGAATCCCAGGAGCTGAGGGAAGTTATGGCCACTCAGGTCCAGGAAGAGAAGGAAACCTTCCAGGTTGCCGGGATGCTGCCTACAGATGCCCAAAGGCTGCAGTCCCAGGAAGCGGGGAGTCCAGAAATCCCTCAGTCTGAGGAAGCTGTGTCTCAAAAGTTAAATACTCCTACTTTAAGGGAGAGGCAGGGCCTTCTGGGTCAAGAAACAAAGGAGCTGGAAACACTTCAAGCGCAGGGAATCTCAGAGATGGAGACAAAAACTTCTGAAGAGCAGCAAAGAGTGCTGAAACTGCCAAAGGATCCGGAGACTGTTGTTCAAGGACAGGATCCACAGGCCCTTCAATCATATGGAAGTGGATGTCTAGAAATCTCACAGGGAACTTCCAAAATGGTTCTTCACCCTGAGGAATGCAGAAGCCCAGAAACTCCTCCTCTTCTGTGGAGGTTCCTAGGATTGAAGGCGAAATCATTCGAGCTGAGGAAGCCACGTGCCTTTCAGACCCAGGAGGTGAGGTACCTGAAGCCAGCTTTTGGGGCCCAAAGGATGTCACAGAAGGAACTGCAGGCTCCCCAGATTCAGAGGATGCAAAGGCAACAAATGGTCCTGCCACAGGGAGTACCACACGTGGAATCAGAATCCCATGAAACACTGGAACATGGAGGCCCAAATATGTATTATCCTCTAGAACTAAGAGAACAGCAAGCCCCTCAGATCCGGAGAGAGAAGGAGATCTTTCATGTCCAAGAAATGGTGCTAACAGATCCACAGGCCTTTCAGCCTTCAGGTTCCCAGGAAGAGAAGAGTCCACAAAACCCTCTTTATCAGCAAGGTCTGCTGGAGGATTCACAGGTAGTGCAGGCCCTTCAGCCTCAAGAATTGAGAGAGCTAGAAGTTCCTGAAGCCCAAGCATGGCTTCTTCTGCTCCATAAACGTGGAAGTCCAGAAACACCTCCTCTTCTGTGGTGGGCCTTAGAACTGGCCCAGCAAGGGATGCCATACAGGGAGCTGCTGGCTTCTCCTCAGCCCCAGGAGATGAACAAGCCACCGGCAATACAACTACAAGGAAGGCTTCAAGCGGAGTCCGAGTCCCAAAAAACAAATGAACTTACGGACAAAAAGATCCTTCATTCCCAGGAACTGAAGGAACTAGAGACCCCACCAGTACAGAAGGAGGCATCCCAAGGTGAAGGGATTATGCCAACAGATATCCTTTTTCATGCCCAGGAAAGAAGGGAGCCAAAGTCTCCTCAGCTTCAAGAAATTCTTCCTGAGGCAAAGTCTATTTGTCCCAGGCTGTCAACCTCACAAGAGTCTCAAGCCCTGTGGAGGCCAGAACTGACTCAAAGTCATAAGAGAAGTCCTCAGGCCCTTGGGGTACAGATACTGAAGGAGATGGAGGCTGTTCCAGTTCACGAATCTCCACAGATAGAAAGGGAGCCCCATGATATAGAGGGATCCCCAAGGGAGCAAAAGAATCTTGTACCAAAGAAACCAATTGATCTGCTACAGGAGAATATGCCCGAAATATGTGATTCCTACAAAGTTACTCACTCCCATGTCCATGAGTCCCTGGAACCCCAGGGGAAACCAGACACCATGCATGTCCCACCCACATCACTCCAGGCCCAGGCAATGCTGAAAAATGATTCAGAAGATTGTGGTCCTTCAAATGAGTCACAGGCCCTTCACCTAAAGGAAATGCCACTCACAAATGCTGACATTCTAGAAAAGGTCAAGCAAGATGATTGCCCAGCCCTTGAATCATTAGAGGGCCACAGTAAGGCAAAAGTTCTCCTTCCCCCAGGAAGATTAGTCGGAAGATCAAAGTCTCTTGACCTAAGGGAGCTACAGGCCCTGAAGGCACAAGAACCGTGGGAGCAGGAATCCCCTCAAACTCAGGGAATGCCAGAGCAGAGGCCAAAAGCTTTTCAGGTCCCAGAAGATCTCCAGATGAAACCACAGAAGAAGAATGGTCTTCAGGCCTTTAAAACTCATGGAAAGAATGGTCAGGAGGTCTTACAGGCCCAGGGCACATCACAGTTACCTCAGCCCCAGAGACCAGATGCAGAAAGTCATCCTCTTCTTCAGAGCTCCTTGGAGCCAAAGTCAGGACCTCTTGAGGTGATGGAGCCACCTGCCTTGCAGAACCAGGAGTTAAGAGAAGTGATTGTGCTTCAGTGTCAGGATTCACCACAGCTGGATCTTGAGAACATCGCACTCCAGGGAACCGTGGATGCCAAGACCCTCTGCCCACAGGGACACTGTGAAGGAAAGAGCTGCGAGTCGGTTATGGACAATAAGCACTCTGAGATGCAAGGAATTTTGCAAAAATATCCCCAGACGTTCTTCAAACAAGAAGTATTTCAGCCTGAGGCAGCTCTGCTCAGGAAATCAAAGTCTCTGGAACCCCAGGCACCGTCTAAACTGTGTGCCTTTCTGCCCCAGGGGCTGAGGAAATCAGAAATTCTCCAAACTCCAAGATGTGCACAGGAAGGTCCTGAGGTCCTTCAGAACCAAGTTCTGGTGGACTTGAAAAATTCCCCATCGCATGAAACTACCCAGATGGGGGGAAAACGTCTGCACGACAGAGGCTTTCTAAAGAATAAATCTCCTGCACAAAAGGAGCCCAGGAACCCAGAGACCTCTCAGCCTCAGGAAGAGCTTGGAGAAAATGAGCCAGGTGCTTTGGATGCCCAAGAAAGCATCCACTTTAAGGTCCACCAGCTCCAAGGACAGAAAGAAGTAGCAGCCCTTCAGCCACCAGGAACTCCAGAGATGGAACACACAGCTCTGCAAATCCAGGGGTCTTTACAAAAGAATCCAGAGAATTTTGCTCTGGAATCCACAGTTTCAAGGCACTCCTATGTTCTCCCGCTGGAGCAGGAAACCCCAGGGAAGATGCCGGAGGCCCTTGTGAAACTCAGGAAGTCCCCAACTCAGTTGCCTTCAGTATGTATCGAGACAAAAGCTCTCCCACCCTGGTGGACTCCAGGAAAATCAAAGTCTCTTGACCCAAGGGAGCTTCAGGCCCCCCAGTCACAGGGACTAGTAGGAGGATTGGATTCCTCTAATCTGCAGCATATGAGCACACTCAACATATGCCATCCACAAACAAAACTGCAGGACAAGCTAATAGAACCCCAGAAATCTTCGGGTCCAATAGGCCTTCATTCCCAAACCCTTCCACTCCAGAAATTTCCCCAAAAGGACCAAGGGGATTCCCAAATGCAGGAAGAAAATAGGTGTGAGGCCCAGAAAACACAACAGGTGGAGTTGGAGATTTTCCAGGTCGAGAAGACAGTGAGAAAGAAGAGAGAAGATCTTTGTTCCCAAGAACTGGAGAACACCCAGATGTTTTGCTCCAAGGAATGTAAAGGATCAGAGGTTCTTCCACTACTGAAATATTCCCTAAGTACAAAGGACCCTCTTCAGATTCAGGGGTATGTACAAGGACAAACGGAGTCTCGGGGGCCGAAGGAGCCACAGCCTCTTGATCCGCAAGAAAATAAGGATCTTCAAAGCCCTCCACTTCTGGGGAATCTGCTGAGGAAGTCCAAGACTATTGGGTCTGAGGGGCTAAAAAGGTGTCGCGTTTTCCAGACCTGGCATGCTCAAAGCCCAGAAAGCCCTCAGGGCAATGTTACTCTGAAACTGGGGACACAGTTGCTTCAGCATCAGGAACCTGTGGGGCAGGAGTCACAGGACATGCAAGGGCTAAATAAGCTGGGAGCTCTGCAGCACCAGGAGATCACAAACATTGTTGAAAGGATTCAGGAATCCTCAGGGAATCTTGATTCCCAGAGACAAGCTTGCACAATAGAGTTGGAGGCTATCAAAGACCAGGAACCTCTGCAAGTGAACCAGGACTTTCTTCAAGAGCAAGGACATGCGTCATGTGTAACACCAAAGGTCAGCCTATCACAGCTCCTCCCTCCTCATGCTGTTCCACAGTTTGGGATTGGGCTCCTTCAGGAACTGGGGAGGCTGCACAATGAACTAGAAACTCTTGGACCTGAAGAACTGAAGGATGGGATCTTCTTCCTTCATCCCCAAGAAAACACAAGTCTCCATGAACCAGAGCAGCTAGTGGCAACTGAACTCCAGGGGACCATGGGGCCTCAGATCTCACTGCACCAGGAATGGAGAGGTACAGAATCCGACGAGCCACCCCCAATAGATCAGAAGGTCTCTGAGACACATGGGAGACAGCAAAGGCAGCAGACGATGACCCTTCAGCCTCCCCAGACCCAACAGAGAGTCCAAGGACCTTGTCAGACTCCAAGGGAATCAGACAGGAGCGTGAGGTCACCCACTCTGAAGGCACCACAGGTAATCCAGCTGCAAGAATACTTGCCAAAGACATCTCCCATGGTGCCTGGGGTGATAGCTCCTCATGTCCTTCAGTTCCAAGAAACAATGGGGCCAAAGAGCATTTGCCTTCCAGAAGCCGCACAAGGTGAGTGGGAACCCCTTAAAGCTGGAGGGAAGGTAATAGAGAGGGAGCTAGGGACCACTCCCCTCCATTCCCTGCATCCTTTCAAGCTTCAGGGAGCCCTGTGGATGAAGTCAAAATCTCTTGAACCTCAGGAGTTGTCGAGGACACAGGACTTCCTGTGCCAGGGTCTGAGGAGGGCAGAAGGCCTACATTCCCAGGATAAGAAGCTGGGCGTTCAACAGTTACCTTCATCCCAAGAGCCACTGCACAGCCATCCACAAGCTCTCAAGTCCAGCCAGGCAACTGGCCCACAGAATCAGGAAACTCCCAAGGAGCAGGACATGAGGAATACAAACATCCTTCTTCCCCCGAATCAGAGGGAACTGAAGGTTCAGGAGATAGGCAAGCATTTCCAGGGGAAGCAGGAGATGTCTCATCTCTTAGAGTTGAGACACCAGCCGTGGAGGGAACAGAAAATTGGGCCTCAGTATCTGGAAGAACCACAGACTGTTCCAAATCAGAAACGGAGAGAGACAGAAATGTCGTCAGGTGAAGGATGTCAGCCGAGAACTCTCTCCACCCCTGGGCTGGGCCAACTGAACCAGGAAAATCTTGAGCCTGCAGCTTTGAGCAGGAGGCTGGAGGCATCTCCATCATGGGAGGAGGAGGCCACTGAAACTTGGAAACCCACAGCCATGACTGCGCTGTCTCCGCCCAGCCCTGGAAGGCACGGCCAGGAGCCAAAGTGGGAGCCACCATCTCTCAGCGTGGGCACATCCAGAGAGGCCTCCATCTGTGTGTCCCCACCTGAGGCAGCCTCTGGACTCTCTTCGGTAAGGAGGTGTGTGATTTGGCAGGGGTGGGAGCCTGGTTGAGGGTACAAAAGTGGAACAGCTCTGTTGTGGGGTGGGGGGGTGAAGAGCAAATGAATGTAGATTTAAGTTTTAGAGAATGGAAGAGGCAGCTGATCCAAATATAAGCTGGAGATTAGAACAGAATTCTCACAAGCGAAGTTCCAGATATTTATGCAAGTTCACAAAACTTCTCAAGACTGGAAAATAACTGCCCAAACATGTGGAGCAGAAGATCTGTCTTTCCATACAGCTTGACAGTCCTGCTCATATGCTGCGATTTACCTCAGGGATCCTTCTCAAGTGCCTACTGTTAAGATCAGTGAGTTTGGCATCCTTTATGGATTTGATTTGATTTGACACGTACCACGCCTTTCTACCAAAAATGGTACTCAAGGCAGCGTCACTAATAAAAGGTGCCAAAAACAATAATAAACTCATTAAACACAATTTAAAACAATTTAAAACACAACAGTAACAAAGTAAAAACAGCCTCTATCCCAACAGACCGGCCTACACACCAAAGGCCTTCTGAATAGGGGGACCATACGGAAAAGAGGACAGGGCTTCTTTATCTGTAGCAGTCGTATTGAAAAGGGAATTTCACCAGGTGTCGTTTGTATGCATGCCGCACCTGGTGAAATTCCAACGGTATCATAGCAGTTAAAGCTGCAGGAGCCCTGCTTAGCATGACCGGATAGAAAAGAGGGCAGGGCTCCTGCAGCTTTAACTGTTATGATACCGTTGGAATTTCCCCAGGTGCTGCATGCATACAAACAACACCTGCTGGAATTCCTTTTTCTCTACGACTGTTAGAGATAAAGAAGCCCTGTTCTCCTTTTCATATGGACACCCTGCGCTTGAATAAAGGGGTCTTTGCTGGCAGAAGGAGAGCAGAGAGGCAGCAAACCTAGCCTCCCTTGTGAAGAAGTTGGCCACAGAGTGCTGGACTAGAAGGACCCTCGGTCTGATCCAGCAAGGCTCTTCTGATGTTCTTAAGAGATGAAAAAGACCCAAGTTGGTGGGGTGGCAGTATTTTCCATCACAGCAGGGATTTTGCCCCAACTCAATCCCTCCATTGTACTTGCTTCTGTAGCCGCAGCGCCCCCTGCTGGAGGTTATGCAAGCGGACGGGGAGACTGAGCACCTCAGAACCTGGCAGATAAGTTCCTTGTGGAACCCATGGCTGATTTCTCAGCTTTATTTTTGGAATCACAGTTCTGACCAGCAGAGGGTGCTGTCATACTGGACAAGTTATTGAGCTTGGCCCACGCCTGGGTGAAATAGGCAGGTGAGCACAAGCTTTAGAGCATCATCAGACGGCCGTTTTGGAGCACGGCCGTTGCTGGGCACTCACGGACTTTCGCAGGTCCTTTTCACGGTGCCGCCTACCTCCCACGTCTCTCCCGCCCCTTCTGCTCATTTTCCCGTCACACAAAAAAAGACCCAGAAACTCCAACGTTTTCGGCTATAACGAAACGTACCGGCATTTCCTGCTGTGAGCAGGAGAAGCAGCGGGATAAAAGACGCCCACTGAAAGGCCATGTGGTCATTGCTTTGCCTCCTCTTTCTTCCCCATGTGAAGAAAGAGGAAGCTGATCATCCCTGTTGTGGGACAGAAAAGCGACGGAAGGGGAACACAATCCCTCCCCCCTCCCCCCCCCCCGATGATGCTCTTAGAGGCCAGGGATGGCCCAGGTGAAAATAGATATTTTCTGGAAAGATCTGTGAATAGGGACTAGGGCTGTTACCGGATCTGGAGCCAGATCTCGAATCCAGAGTGGAACGAGCTGATCTAGGTCCAAACCAGATTGGATCGGGCCCGGATCGGATCCATGATCCCAATCTGCTCCTGGTCCATGCAGAGCCCTAATAGGGACCCACATGCACAATTGGATTACATCCAAGAGGGAATTCAAAGGTGCGTGATAATCAGAATAAGATAGACTAGCAAACAGACATGGGTTCAAATAGCCCTTAGTTTGATATAGCCGAGCGAACCTACGCAACTGACTGAGAACACGACACATTGGGCTCACCCAATTTGAGTAAATCCACATAGGCTGGCACCCGTAGGCATGGCCCCGGCCATGGCACACCCCTGAGTGAGGGGTCTATCCATTCCATTACCCTGAGGAGCGGGGCAGGCCCGTAGGCTTGCACAAGGGGTGTGCCAGGTGTGCCCAGGCACACCCTAATGCCTCAAGCAATAAGGTCTCTTAGCTGGGAGCCATGTTTCAAAGAAGCCAGGAGGAGGGGACCTGAAGGCCAATATGGCCTCGTCAGACCCTCCTCTGGCCGATGTCACCACAAAGCCCCACCAGTGCTGGGGCTTGAGGAACGTCTCCTCATTCCGTCCCCTCACCTGCAATGGCCCCTCCTGCAGTCAGGGAACCCGAATACGGAGTGGGACATCAATGGAACGGTGTTTAATAAATACATGAATGAAAATAATGAGTCTTCAATAAATGTTTGCCTTTCATAAATTAATTAATAGCATTCCCTGGGCGCACAGCCTAACAAAACATGCTGCGCACGCCTACGGGCAGGCCTCTAAATCTCCCCCTCGGCCTCCTCAACCCACCTGGCATCAAACTGTACAAATGGCAACGCCATGTGTTGGTTGGGGAAGTCTCTCCCCAGTGGCCTAACATGATACTACAGGCTTCAACCTTGGGGATAGTTTTAAATTAATTTAACTTAATTCATGCATGTAAAAAACAAACAAAAACCCCAAAGTAACTCTGAGTCCCCTTAGAATGCGTGCCAAGTTTCAGGCCTCTAGGTTGCATGGCCTCGGTGCTAAGATGTTGACAGACACACTCACACTCATGCGCCTTTATTATTACATATACATCTCTAGCCAGGAGCAATACATAGGACTGGATGGGGAATTCACCGTCTGCCAGGATGCAATGCACAAAGCCCACCCGCCCCGTGTTCCATGACTTGCCAAAGGAGCTCCTGACTCCTCTTTGCCTTGTGTCCCGTCCCGTCCCCCTCCCCCCTTTAGCCTCCCCCCCCTCGCCCCCCATGCCGGGAGAAGGCCTTCATCTGGCTCTCCCGCCAGGAAAAGGAGGAGGCCCTACAGCGGCTGGCGGACCTGCAGGCCGAGGGAGAGCGCCGGCACCAGCAAGACAAGGAGCGGCAGGTCCTGCGGGTGAGTCCTGCCACTCTTCCCAAGAACTCTCCACCAGCCTCCCTCAGCCTGATGGCCTCCAGAAGTGTTGGCCATGCTGTTGGGGGATAATGGGGGTTGTAGTCCAGCACCTCCAGAGGCTACCAAGTTGGGGGAGGCTACGCCGTATGTAATGTCCAGGGACAGTGGCCTTTGCACCCCTCCATGGCAGAAGCACATCAGAGAGCTCCTTTGGAGTTCTGGCTGGTTCTGACCGAAGCCCGGAGCGGATTCACCGCCCCCTGATATGGGATCCACCAGCTTCCTGGGGGCACATGCACACACCCTGAACCCTTTGCCTCATGCAAGGCGGTGCCATCTCCCATCAATCCAGATAGGAAGGGGTGGTTTTGTAAACAGCGTCTGGGCATTCCCCGTCCAGTCTCTGCACAGCACTCAGGATCAAAAGCGGGGAGGGGGCGCTTGCTGATTTTGCCACGTGCCCACGGCAGGTATAAGGGAGGCCTCTTGGTAACAGACCCACTGGGGCTGTTTTATCCAGCCATCCTGATCGCTGGGGATAGGAGGAAGGGTGAGGGGTCAGCTGTGCCGGCAAGAGAAGGAAGCCACCAAGAAATGTTGACTTTTATGCCTCTTTAGTTCCAGGAGAGGCTGTCTATTGCCATGCATCGGAAGTCCGAGGAAGACCTTTTGGGAGTCAGCCCAGCAGAGCGATGGCCGCTCCCTGCCGCACACGTCGGCCAGGTACTGCTGCCTTTCCTGCTGGCTCAAATCGAGGTGGTTTAATCAGGATCTGACACTGCTGGGGGGAAAGAGAGGAGGAGGAGGCAGAAGACCACTTAGCTGTCTCCCTGAGGATCACATGAACCATAATTCTACCATTTGCTGGGAGCTTGGGATAAACAAACACCTCATTTACCCCGAGGTGGCTGCGCAGTGGCGCAGTGGCGGTTATACGACGCAGCCACCAACTCGCAGCCGCCATGGGGCTTTCCCCCGAAACTGCACGTTTAAAACGTCATGGGCTTACCGCGACTTTTTCCTTTGCTCCGAAGTCACCACCGTATTTCCATCTGTCGGCAGTGACCTCGATTTGGGTTGACGCTAGGGGCGTTCTGGGAGCGGATCGAAGCCAACGGTTGATTGCTTGGAGCAGAGGAAGGCAGGGCAGAGGCAGGCTCAACGACGAGTTGAATGGCCACCAGACAGCCTGCGCTCCCTCCTGCCATAGGGATTAATCATTCCCACCCTGCAGCTGCGATGCCACGGGGTTTTGTAGCAACGGGTGGCCAAAGCAGGGCCGTATTATTATTATTATTATTATTATTATTATTATTATTATCATTATTATTAACATTTACATACCGCCCCATAGCTGACCCCCCAAAAAAGGCTGCATCATAACTGCTAGCGTGCCACGGGAAATGAGTTAAAGGTTCCTGCACGTCCGAAGTACCACCCACAGAGGAGGTTGCTTGTTACACCTCTGCATGATTTGATTGTACCCTCTCTGCCTTTCTAACAAAAATGGGAACTCAGGCTGGCTTAATGTCCTGCTCAGGCCTCGCCACCTTCCAACTGCTAGTGCTGCCCTTTCTCTGCTGCATCAAGTGGGACTAGATTATCCAACCACGCATCAAATGTGCTCACCCAGTTGCATCTCTGCATGGGCCACTGCTCTGGGCTCGCCAGCCGCAGGCGTGGCCAGAACAGTGACTCACACAGAAATGCGCAGAGAGACTCCAGTTTAAATGCTGGTTCAGCCACAAGGCTCAGTTTGTGAGCACAAGCAAGATCCTCTCTCGGCCTAGACTACCTCCTAAGGTTGTTGTGAGCATATAAATGGGGGGGGGGGGGTGTTGGGGTAACTACACACACTGCCTAGGCTCTTTGAAGGAAGGGTTGGATGCACATACAATCAGGCCCAAAAGATACATTTGAAATGAATCTCAGATTCTCCTTCCAGGGCAATCTCACTCCAGCTGTTGAGTCCCTTCTCCTAGGATCATAGAGTAGACAACCTAATGGACAAGCAGTCCAAACACTTCCCCCCACCCCCGAAAAAGGCGATCCCGTATCAAAAACATTCCTCCAAAGGGGACGACCCTACGATTGCATCCAACCCTGTCCATCTGTTCTGCTCCTGAACTGCTCCCCAAATTGGGAAGTTTATTCAAGTCTTTGTTCAAAGCCTCCAACATTTGCCACGTGGTCATTCTATTCTAAAGTCTTCCTGGCTTATTTATTTATTTACTGCATTTCTATACCACCCAATAGCTGAAGCTGTCCGGGCAGTTTACAAAAATTAAAACCATAAAAACCATTCAAAATAATGACAGTATAAAAACATAATTTAAAATATAGTATAAAAACACAACCAGGATAAAAAATGAGCAGCCATGCAGAAATGAATACAGATTTAAAATACAAATTTGAAACAGCAAGGTTAAGAATCAAACTGAAGAACTGTTAAAATCCCGTGAAAATGAAAAGGTCTTCACCCGGCTTAGAAAGGAGTATAGTGTAGGTGCCAGGCAAACCTCTCTGGGGAGCTAATTCCACAGCCGGGGTGCCACAGCAGAGAAGGCCCTCCTCCTGTTAGCCACCTGCCTCACTTCCTTTGGCAGGGGCTTGTCTTCAGCGGCCCAGGAATGTCCAACGGCCCTCCCTCTCCTTGCTGAGATCAGTGCATAGCCTCTCCTTGCACCTAGGAACAGATTTCCCATTGACTTGTGTGCTACGGAAACCGTGTAGGTGTGTGTGATAGAGATTCTGGGACGCATTCGCTGCATACGGGACGCCGGCCAGGTGCATTGGGCCTTGCCACCTTCCTCCTGCATGGGTTGCGTCCTTGGCTTAACCTGCACCCCGCTCTCCTTTGCTGGTCTAACGCAGGGGGGTTGCTGGTCTAACACTGCTCTTCCCCTTCCAGCAGGACCAAGCCGGACAGAAGATAGCCGTGAAGCGGCACCTGGAGAAGGTGAAGAGAGAACGGACGTATGTCATGCAGTCCAAGAGGGAGAGGTGAGGGAGGGCCTGCAGGATGGAGGGGGAGAGCAACGGCTCCCCTCGTCCGCTTGGGCTTAACAGAACAACTGACCAGACCGTCAGAGGCCCCGTTTCCAACCCTGGTGATAAATTTATAGCTGAGAGAAACATGGGAGAATAATCCTTTCTTCATCTTTTTTTTTTAAAAAAAGCAAGGGTTTGACCACCAAACCAATGACGCCATCATGAAAGGAATGCTTCTGAGCATATGCAAAGTGCACTCCCATGAGCAACCACTTTTGGGGTGAAAGTGGAAGCTTCCCCACCACAGACATTTTGGGGGGGGCAGTTTCAGCTCTGCCACCATTTCTTGTTTTAAGCAGAACCCCCCCTCCGCCCCCCCCACCCCACCCCCCCGGAGCCTGCTGCCTACCAATCTCTGCTCATCCCACAGGAACACGCTGAGGTTCAAGGAGCTCCTGAACCCGCTGGCGGCCCGTGGTGAGGAGAATCCCGAAGTGGGGCAGCTGGGAGACGTGTGAGCAGAGAAGGAGACCCTCCCGCTGCAACCCCTTCTGCTCTGCCAGCCTCACGGGGGGGGGGGGGGGGGGCACTTGGAGACGGAGGCTGCTTTTTAAATCTTCAGGCAAAGAAGCTCCTCAGAAAGGTCTGCAGCAGCAGCAGCAGCAGCAACAGCAGCCTGGCAGAGTGGGACCCGTGGAGTGGCAGTCACAGGGTGCATTTTGCCCTGGGGGAGGCGGAAAGCCCCTCAAAATGATGCTGCACTGTGTAGCTGCCACTCATCTGAAGTGGAAAGTCATGGAGTTGTGGGGCAGGGTGGTGGGGAAGACAGGAGGATTCATGTCACAGTCTCAGTCGCCTGATTAGCCCTTTCCGGAATGAGTTGCTTCTCTCTCCTGAGTCCTACCTGCCCCAGGCAAGCTCTTGGGGGTGTCCAGACAAGCCCTTTTCTTCCATTTGAATCCTGGCCCTCACTGAACTCCCACAACTTCTAATCTGTGTAGCGCTCAGTACACAGTTGTCCTTCTGGAACCACAGGCTAGGAATTCTGCATTTCTCTCGCTTAGCACCGATTCTGCAGTTATGCACAATAAATATGATGCTAGTTTCCAGCAGCAAACAGGCAGGATTAGACCCAAGAGATGAGAACTAGGGCTTCTTTAAAGAAGTGATTTATAGCATGCACATGACTGGCCACTCACGGATGTTCGCAGGTCATTTTGATGACGGTGTGAGCCTCCTGCACATCTGCCCCTCCATTTCCCGGTTTTAGCGGTAAAAAAATAAGCCTCAGAAAACCTGACTCTTCTAAAATATGCTGGGATTTGTTGGGATTTCCTGCCATGTGCACACAAAGTTGTGCCATTAAACTCCCACTAGAGGGTGCTGTCTCTTCCCCATGTAACTTCAGTTTGTTTTAAATGCAGAAGAGAAGCAGGAAGCAAAGTGACGGTAAGGGAACACGATTTCCCTGCCTGAAGATCCTCCAAGAAAGAGCAATGCTTGGATTCTGCTCAAAGAAATCAGCACTCTGGATTGATATATAGCAGCCTTCCCCAACCCGGTGCTCTCCAGATGTGTTGGACTGCAAGGACCATACTGGCTGGGAATGATGAAAGATGCAGTGCAATACATCTGGAGAGCACCAGGTTGAGGAAAGCTGCTGTAAGGTGCAAAAATAAGCTGCTTATAGATTTTTTAAAAAACAGAGATGGGGAATCTGAAATGAGAGAGGAAGGGAAAACGAAGTAGGCATGCAGCTTCAACCCAGGCCCATCTCTGAAAGAGTCTGTGCCTCTTTACTGAAGAGGAAACAGGAAGATGAGAAGCTACAAGAGCAGATCTTGGGATCATGTTTGGGACACAAACACTCTCCTTGCCCAAACGGCCATTCACAGGACACAAACACAAGAATGTTTTGCTTCTGGAAACCGGCATCATAAGATAAAACCCTGGTGGAGGAATCACCTGGATCACTTTCACACACATTCTCCCTCCCTCCCTCCCTCTTCCTTGCTAAATAGCTCCAATAATTATCATCCCAGGGCCTGCTCGGTGGGTGCACCATGCAGCAATCTTCCTGGAGCTAAGCAGCTCTGCGCCTGCTCAATACCCGGCTGGGAAACTGCCTAGGACCCTCACGGATCCTGCCTTGAGTGCCACAATGGAAGGGCGGAATCTAAGTAATATCTATCTGCACCAGCGGTGTGCGGCACTTAAGCGAGGGCACACTGTCACGGCCCACATCCTGGCACCAGCGTCTGAGTGGATGCTCCACTATCTTCCAGGTTGGGTGCGGCCCCTGACCTTTAAAGGGCCGAATTCCATTTCAGAGAAGGCCCCGAGGGCCGCAGTCCAGTGATGGGTTCGGCTGAAGGTAAAGGGGGCAGGGACAAAAGCAAAGGTGCAAAATCCCAGCATATTTTAGCTTTCACCTATTATTGCCAGTAAAAGCCTTTGAGAATGGGAGGAATTGTGCAAAAGCGGGAAAGGCACCAAAGTGTTGGCGATCTGGGGAAAGTGGCATTGCCCTCAGCCTGGATGGCCTCACTGGGACTCCAGGGCTGAGGTTTGACACCCCAGGTTTAAAAGTTCCCTAAAGAGCATCTCAGAGGGCCGCTCTTACCATTTAGAGCAGTACTGTTAGAGCAGTACAACAATGGAACCCATGACCTAGGGAGGTGATGGGCTCTCCCACATTAGAGGCATTCAAGAGGCAGCTGGACAACCATCTGTCAGGAATGCTTTAAGGTGGATTCCTGCATTCCTTCAAACTCTATTCTATGATTCTATTTTTTTTCAGTTTCCTTTCCTTTATTGCAGTCCATAGACCATAGGAAATATGACAAGAGTAAAGTTATTACAGAATAAAAAAATTAAAATTGTTACTAACAGGATCCAACACACCTTAAAGTACTTTATACATTTCATAAAAGTTAAACCACTTATCTTAACCAACAACCATTGCTCTGGTGGATATAGCCACATTCAAAAACTTGGCCACATGTATAGTAATATCCTCATTTGTGCCCTGTAGCAAGAGGTTTAAATGATATCCTGGGGTGAGATTTGTTAAAGGTCATATAAAAGGCCAGATTAAATCCTCCCTTGCTTTTTGATAAAAGCGACATGAGAACAAAACGTGCTCAACAGTCTCTACGTCTAAATTGTTGCATGGGCAAATTCTAAGGAACCACGGAATCTTCTTGAGTCTGCCCTCAAGAACCTTTGAAGGGAGGGCGTTAAACCTGGCCAACGTAAAGGCCTTCCTGTATTAGGGAATGATTAACCACTTCAAGTACTGCATTCCATCTTTAGTGGGATTGGATGACAACCTCAGCGACTGTGGCGCACACGGGCCCCATGCAGCACCAAGAAGTTCCTGGTTGTCAATATCTATCAATCGTTGTTTAGATAAGGCCCTGGCCTTTTCCGGGCCTAATGCCAACAAATAAGAGGGCGAAAGCCCGATAGAAGTGATTTTTTTCCTATGGATTTAACCCATGGGGAGACATATGAGTCAGCATATAACTTGGGAATCAAGGAATTGGAAGATGTCAAGAAACAACATCGAAGCCAAAAATGGGTTGTGTGAATCCAGGCCATGCATTTTAATGAGTTCAAACCTGCTTCTACGTTTAGTACTGCACCTGCAACACAGCAGGGGGCACCAAAAATGATCCTAAGGAAGCGATGTTGCAGTCCCTCTAGGGTACTTGTTGTCAATGGGAACCATATAGGAGATCCGTACAGGACTTGGGACACTGTCATTGATTTATATACTCGTATGGCTGCAACTGTGAATTTCCCTCCCTTAGTATGATAAAACCTAGCCAGTGTGTTTATACTCTGTTCAGCTTTAGATTTAATTTGTCTTTCTTGGACCTTCCATCTAAGGGATTCACAGAACCAAATGCCACGGTATTTGTAAGAATCCACCTGCCCTATTCTATTTCCCAACATTGACCAGGTGAATCTGACCTTTTTTCGTGAAAAGACCAACACTTTAGTTTTTTCATAATTAATTGTTAAGGAGTTTGAGTTACAATATTCAGCAAAACCTTTCAACAGTCTTTGAAGCCCCAGACGTGTCTGAGAAATCAATACTGCATCATCGGCATACAGAAGGATCGGCACTTTCGTTAATCCTATCTTCGGGGGATGCGATGGAATATTCTCCCAAGAATGCAGGAAAGTTCGTCAAATACAGATTGAAAAGGATTGGAGCAAGGATACACCCTTGTCTTACCCCTTTGGTAATAGGAATCTCATTTGTTACATGGCCTTGTCTACTAATTCGCACCTGGGCCGAAGTGTTGTAATAAAGAGACTGTATTAAAAATAATAATCTATCTTCGATTGAAAGTTCTTCTAATTTAGTCCAAAGACGGCCACGAGGAATTGAATCAAAAGCAGCTTTCAAATCCACAAAAGCTGTAAATAATTTACCACCCTTTGGTGCTGAATACTTATGAGCTAAATGGGCTAAGATCAAAGAATGATCAAGCGTTGAACGGCCTGCCCTGAAACCTGCCTGTTCTACCCCAAGGATTTCATTGTCACTGATCCATTCCTGTAATTTAAAATTTAGGAAGCTAGCATATAGTTTCCCTACCACCGAGAGCAAACTTATGGGCCTATAGTTGGAGGGATCTCCTTTAGGGCCATTTTTATATATGGGTATAATATAGGCCTTCTTCCAAGAGGAGGGAATTAGGCCCGATTTATTTATTGAAGTAAAAAGGGCAGCCAGGACTGGGGCCCACCAATGAATATTATTCTTTAGCATTTCTGTTGTTAATTAACTCCTCAATTATAGTATTATCCACATAAATCCATTCTAAGGTGTTTGGGGGTAGTCTGGATAAGAATTTATAATAATAATAATAATAATAATAACGATTTCTTACCCGCCTCTCCGTCTAGATCGAGGCGGGGAACAACAACATAATATATAATATATATATAATAAGTAATAAATAAATTTATTATCATTGAATGCCGACTTTAAAAAGTTCTCCCAAATAACTGCTGGAATACAGCAGTCATTACTGCTTCCGGTCTTTTTTATGGTCCCTGACACTATTTGCCAAAATGTTCTTATATCCTTGGTAACCGAGGCAGCGATGAGCAATTGCCATAATTCTTTGTCTGCTTCATATTTTCTTTGTTGGTTGAGTTTTTTGAGTCTCTTCTTTAGCTCGTAGTATTCCTGCGATAAAGCTAGTAAACAGAGTAGATCCTTCCCCTACACTCCTCCTCCTCCTGGTTGCACCCATCGTACCTGTTTTCTTCTCGAATATTTTGACTGGTTTTTACCTTTCGAAGGGCAAAATTTAACTCCAGAATTAGCTCCTCATATTTGGCAATACTTTCATTTGGTCTAGTGATGGTAGTAATACTGTTGTGAGCAGTAGTAAACAAAGGTAATGATATAATCTTTTTAAACGCTTGTGCACTAGCTTTTGTCCATCTAAAGGACTTGGGAACAACCTGGCAGTTAGTACTACTAAACAGGGATTGAACCATTTCTGTTCTAAAAGATCCTGTAATGGGGAGAGTGAGTTCAAGGGGGAGGTGATCACTGTCTAACTGGCCCAAGATTCTAAAATTACATCCCATAGAATTCGAATTCTTATGAATTAGTATATAGTCAATCACACTTGACCCTCTATTTGATATAAATGTGAATTCTCCCCATTCATCGTCTTTAGCATTGCCATTCATGATACATAACTCGTACTTCTTAACGAAGTGCAATAAGCAAATTCCAGCAGGATTAACTAATAAATCTTTAGAATGTCTTGAATTAGCCCTAAGATGGTCCCTTGCAGTGGTTAAAGAAAGGTGGTGTTGAACTGACTCCTGCTCCACCAAATATGAGCCCGTTCTCGCATTAAAGTCCCCCACAAATATAGGGAGAGCCCGGGAGTATTTAGTTATCAATCCCAGATAAAAACTTTCTACCTTGAGCCAGTCTGCCAGAATATCTTCTTTAGAAGTTGAAGTTGCTAGATAAACGTTAAACAGTAGTAGCGAAAGGTTGAGAGCTCTGAACTCCAGCATCGAGGCAATCACCTTAGAGTCACAATTGGGCAAATTTGTTATTATGACATCGAGACTGGAGGAGATTAACAGGCTGTCCTTGTCCGGCCCTGCCCTTGCCTTTATTAGGGAGAGCGGGCAAGGTTGAAGATATAAATCCATTCACAAAAATCTGTTCACTGCACCAGGTCTCTTGAAGAAATATAATGTCATACTCGCTCATTAGATCTAATATACCTTGGTTACTACGTTTTGAGTTCCACCCTGCAACATTCCATGATAGAA
Organism: Anniella stebbinsi; assembly: GCA_029215795.1. Lineage (NCBI taxonomy): Eukaryota > Metazoa > Chordata > Lepidosauria > Squamata > Anniellidae > Anniella > Anniella stebbinsi. Next base: position 4,732,693 of record JARDYH010000003.1, on the reverse strand, counting down.
TTTTAAGGAATTTGCTACTCTCGCCCTCTCCAAGTCAGTCCGTCTCAGTTATTTTGTCCATTATTTCTTCTGGGTTCATTTACGTGTTTTATTACATTTTTATTCCGCCCAATAGCGGAGGCTGTCTGGGCCGTTCACAATTAAACCGTGACATACAACAAGTCAAAATTTAAAACTTCAAAAATACCGTATCACACCAAAATAAGTTATCATCCAGGGAAAGCCTGCATGAAAAGATGTTTTCAGGAGACATTTAAAGGATGTTACATTTTCCGCCTCCCGGATAGAACGAGGATTTTCCAGAGGGTGGGTGCTGCTACAGAGAAGGCCCTGCTGTCAAGGTTCTTCATGGCAGCATTCTGTTTGTTTTGGAATGGCCAGTAGGGCCCTCCTCTGACGATTGTAAATGTCGTCCGTGTGTATTTAAGGGAAGGTGGTCTGCTAGGTATCCTGGTTCCAAGTTCTTTAGGGCTTTGTAGGATAACAGCATAACCTTGTATGTAGCTCGGTAGCTAACAGGCAGCCAGTGCAGTTCTTTTAACACCGGTTTTATGTGGGCAGAGCTAGGCGTCCCCATGAGCATCCAGGCTGCTATGTTCTGCACTAGCTGCAGCTTCCAAACCACCCACATGGGTAGCCCCACACAGAGCGCGTTACAGTAGTCTAATCATGAGGTTACCAATGCATGGATGACCGTGGCAAGGCTATCCCTATCCAGGAATGCAAACAGGATTTGCCCCCAGAGGATCCTTCTTCATTCCACTAAGGATTCTCTATGAACTATGCTACTCCTCTCCAAGGTTCACACAGCACTGGAGACACACAAGAATGTTCTTGGTGGCCGTCAGGCAGGTCTGGAACTCGCTCCCCTTGGAAACCCACCAAAGCCTGAGCCAGAGGGCGTTTTAGAAGTGCTAGTTCACCTACCTTAGCTCTAGGTTTCGGAGGTCAATGTAAAAGGTTGGAGGTCGGATTTTGATTTCATTCTGTTCCAATGTATTTTCATGCCGTGCAATTTCACCACCACCACCCACTTACCCAAGCCTAGCTATACATTAAAGAATCCTGCAAAATGTTGCTTCGCCACTGCCGCTGTTCAGGTTGAGGCTGGGCTTTCACGAGGCTGTAGACGAAGAGGGCGCCTGTGCTTTTAAAGAGTTGACTGGAAGAGGGAATTCTGCTTTATGCAGCTTCTCCCATCAGTACCAGAAGGCCTTATCGGTGGCTGCTGAAATTAAAACAACTTTCCCCAGCCTTTTGCCCCCCAGATGTGATGGACTACAACTCCCAGAATTCCACAGCCAGCCATGAAAGAGATGAAAAATCCAGTAAAACAACAACAAAAAGCCATGCTACTACATGCACCCAACATGCTAGGCTCCTTCCGCATACAACAAGACCCACTGGCTCTGACTCTGCCTTGCCCTGCCCCCCCCAGGCCCGGCCCTTGACCCCCCCACCCCCCAGTCAACTCAAGACCTGCCACACGCCAGGTAGTTTTAAATCATAAGCTGGCCTAACCCTCAACGGGAGTCAAAGAATGGGGCCAGAGGGAGAGACTCAAGCGATAGACCATTCGGGTTTTATTTGCAGAAGGCGCCTCGCTCAAAGGGCCACGTCGCGTGGATTCAGCAGGGAGAAGGCCCCATTCTTGCGGAAGAAGCTCTCGATGCGGGTCTTGGGCGTGGGTGTCGTGTGGGCGGTGGCCATCTTCCCTGGGGAGACACAGGGTGTGGGGGAGAAGCAGGAATGGAAGTGTGCTGGCCAAGGACTCTTCTCACCCACCAGCACTTTAGGAACATCAGAAGAGCCCTGAGGCTGGATTAGACCCAGGGCCCATCTAGTCCAGCACTCTGTTCACACAGTGGCCAAACAGCTGTCGACCAGGGATCAATAAAGCAGGACACAAGTGCAACAGCACCCTCCCACCCATGTTCCCCAGCAAATGGTGTACGCAGGCCTTCCAGCTTCTTATCCCGGGACTACAAGGTAGAGGTCTGCTTTGACCCCCTGCTTCAACCCAGACCCTGATTTGGAGCTTTGGGAAACAGCCTACTTCTGTTGAACCTGATTCGAAGTCAGTCCTCTTTGACCCAATTTGAGGCTTCCTGTTTCCCACTGAGGATCATGGGACATTAAAACATGGCTATGCCATTTTCTTCCCTTGGTCAGAATGGGATGATAATTGCTAGCATAGTGGCCCCTTAGGAGGAGATTACGCCTGCCCAGTGTCAGATAAATAGGTGCAGGGGCTATTGCGCTACACATCTTTATGTTTTAATTTTGATTTTTTTTTTTGTTAAAGCAGATGGCCGATAATTTATTTCTTGGCAAAACTGGATGACAGTGGGATGGAATGTTGCCCCTCCTGGAGAGATCAAGTCTGCCAAAATTTCAGAATGACCCACGGGGACAGAGGGCATGCAAGAGTAGCCTTGATATTTTGAGAGTTTCCAAAAGAGGACACACTTTGGTTCTTTGTGGGCCATGGTTCTGAAAATTACAGGCAGCTTAGAAGTGTCCCTAAGCGAGAAACCTGCAAAGTTTTAGAAGGATAGGTGCACCGGTTCATGTGGATGTGTTCACCAATTTGGAGGAGCTGGGGGGAGTGATTCGCTTCCCCCCCCCATGGCTTATTTGTCAATTGTATGAAAATAGCAAACATCCTGGAGGTGCATCCAGGTGTTATGAGAAGTCTGGTTGCACTGGAAGAATGGTCATCCCATGGCTCCATCTCTGCCCTCCCACAAATCACAATGATTGCAGCCCTAGGATGGTAAAACATGCCCTAGGATTAGAAGGTGGACCTGTCAGTCACTCAACAGCACTCTGTCCCCCAGCAGCGTTTAGAGAAACGAAACCAAAAGACACTATTTGGAGACATGCTGCTTATCGTATCTGAAACACAAGCCACTAAGAGCTCCATCACACCAGCGACTGAGTGCACTCTCGCCATGCCTGGTGTGCGGATTTTCAGCACGGTACTCACATGACGCCGTGTCTGTCCTGCTGACACCCCGCCTCTTCCCCAGCCTTTCCCAGAACGCTAAAAGTCTGGATTATTTTCCCTAAGTGCATTTAACACGCTCTAAGCCTCCACGTAGTTTTAATGGAACTGGGGGCTTGAATGGATTGCATCAGGTCCTGGCAGGGAAAAGCTATCTCTCCCAGCAGCCGGCTCCAAGCCTCAATAGAAAACCCAAACCTTGCATCCCAGGCTCCAAAGCGTTTTTTAAAATCATACAAGGCCTGAATCTCTGCAGAGACAGGATTGTACTCCCTCGACGCCCCTGAAGAGCCAGGCTAAAGAGTCATTCCATTTTTGCCCAGGAGAAAGGCTCATCTGCCAGGACCTGACTGGCGGGAGAAAGAGAAGGGGAGGGGAGGGGCGGGATGGAGCCGAAGAGCAAAGGAGCGAAGGAACGAAAAAACAACTATTCAGGTGAAAGGGATCATAAGCTTGACGCGCTTCTGCCTCAGAGGTAAAAAAACACGGAGGCAAACTGGGGGGGGGGGTTAGGTGTGATGGAGGTCTAACAAAGCTTCCTTTTGGAAAAGCTTCAGTTCCGTTGGCTTCGGAGGGAAGCCAACTTCGCCTCAAGGCACAACAGAACTGGACCAAAATGGCCCGATTCTCCTCGGGCTTCTGACGTCATCTGAGTCCAACGCACGTCCCTGAGACAGGCCCCTCTCCCCGGGCGGATGCAGCCGTGGGAGCGGCTCGCAAGCAGCCCTCCGCGCCAACACCTCTTTGGACTCCTCAGCCCAACTCACCCATCTGCCAGCCGTAGTTGAAGTTGGTGGTGATGGGGAAGGTGTACTTGTCCTCCGGCTGCATGAGGAGGCGCGTCTTCAGGTAGCGGCGGCGGCCTTCATCCTCGTGAGAGATGCCCTGGTACAAGAGCGCCCGCACTTCCCGCGGAGCCGGCTTCATCTCGGCCGCCAGGATCATGGCATCCAGCCCAGTCAGGTCACGCTCCCGGGGTGGCCGCACGGGGGCCGGGGGCTTGGGAGGAGAGCTGGGCTTGACGGGCGTGGGGGCCACGACGGAGGGGAGCCGGAGGGCCGTGCCCACCCTCTTCTTGCGCCGCTCCCGCTGGCTCTCCTGCTTGGCCTTGACAAGGGCCCCGTACTTCTGGTGCCAGCCAAAGCGCAGCATGATCTCCTTCAGGTACTCCTCCTTCCAGAAATTCTGTTGCAGCGTGTCCATGTTCAACGGCCGCGCCATGGCCTGGAGGAGAGGAGGCACCGCCCTGCCCACCACAAAATACTACAAACCTGACCAGCACCTGGGACCCCCCGCCCCGTCCCTCTGCCCCTCCCCAACGGCACTCCCTCTCTTACCAGTCTACAGAGCCACCCCAGCCGTGAGAGGCTGGCTAGTCTTTGAGATGTGGCCTTTGACCTCGCTGGGGGGGGGGGCCTGGCAGGCACCATATATGGGGAGCCCTCACAGCTGCTGGAAGAGCCCCTTGTGAGCTCACAGGTCACCCTGCTCCAGCAGGAGTTGATGGGGTTGAATCAAAGGGGCAACCCCTGAATTTGAGACCGAGAGCAGAGGAAATGGCATACCCACCATCCAATGTTGTTTTGACCACCATCAACGGGCCACTTTTCATTGTTAGTCCCCAGCAAAGGCCTCGGGAGCTTCAGCTCTTGGGCAGTACAGACATTTAATTCATTAACTAACAGTTTGCCACAGAGAGAATGTCAGGGAGACATAAGATCATTAAGAAGAGCCCTGATGCTGGATCAGACCATGGGTCCATCTAGTCCAGCACTCCGTTCACACAGTGGCCAACCAGAGACTCACAAGAAGGATGTGGTGCCACAACACCCTCTCACCCATGTTCCCCACCAACTAGTGCATACCAGCTTACTGCCTCTGAAACAAGAGGTTGTGCATAGCCATCAGGGCTCATAGCCATGGATAGCCTTCTCCTCCAGGAATTTATCCAGCTCTCTTTTAAAGCCATCCAAAGTGGTGGCCATCACCAAACCCTGTGGAAGTGAATTCCATAGTTGAATCAGGCATTGTGTGAAGAAGTCCTTCCTTTGATCTGTCTTGAATGTCCCACCCATCAACTTCATGGGATGACCCCACTAGGTTCTAGTCTTACGAGGGAGAAAAATGTCTCCCTATCCACATCAGATTTGAAGTATTAGTCCAGCCTTCCCCAACCTAGCACCCTCCAGATGGGTTTGACTACAAGCCCTATCCTCCCCAGCCAACATGGCAGATGGCTATGCTGGCAGGGTTAATGGGAGTTGTGGAAGATCAGCACCCCCCACTGCTGTGTGACTTACAGAGAAGCCGTTTGCTGAAACTTGAAAGAACCTGAGTTAAGAGAGATTTGTTCTTTCTTAATTCTCCTTGAATGCCTGCAGTCCATCTGAACACTAACAAAGCCACACTTATAGCCTAATGGAGAGAGAGTGAGGACCCAATCCTATGCATGTTTAGGCAGGAAAAGAGTCCTGCAACTCCCAGCATTCCCCAGCCATCCATGCATTTCTTCTGTCTAAACATGGATAGCTTTTCACCCCGTGAGCATTAGCTGACCGCAGAGCTGCTCCCCAGTTTTCAGGTCATGTGGAACAAAAAACTCAAGAGAAGCCGAGCTCACACAAAACTGATAGCAACCAGCAAAGGGTCTCAATTCTTCTTCCCTTTCCAAGTTATATATAAAGCGTGGAGTCCACGGAGTCTTTAGAGTCGAGCGGGTCCAGAATTGAAAAGAAGAATGGGGATTTTTTTTTGCCCTCGCCCCGTTGCAGTTCCATAAGAAAATCTCACCACCTGATAAGACTGTCTTGTAACTTTCCCCAAGGTTGCGTCCAGTTCTGGGCACCACACTTCAAGAAGGATGCAGACAATCTGGAGCGTGTTCCGAGGAGGGCAACGAGGATGATCAAGGGTCTGGAAACAAAGCCCTATGAGGAGAGATTGAAAGAACTGGGCATGTTTAGCCTGGAGAAGAGAAGATTGAGGGGAGACATGAGAGCACTCTTCAAGTCCTTGAAAGGTTGTCAGGCAGAGGAGGGCCAGGATCTCTTCTCGATCATCCCAGAGTGCAGGACACGGAATAATCAGCTCAAGTGACAGGAAGCCAGATTCCGGCTGGAGTTCAGGAAAAACTTCCTGACTGCTAGAGCAGTTTGACCATGGAACCCATGACCTAGGGAGGTGGTGGGCTCTCCCACACTAGAGGTCTTCAAGAGGCAGCTGGACAGTCATCTGTCAGGGGTGCTTTAAGGTATTCTTGCATTGAGCAAGGGTTTGGACTTGATGGCCTTATAGGCCCCTTCCAACTCTATTCTATGTTATTATACGTGGCCCACTGATTAAGCAGCATATTTGGCTAAAGAGGCCTAGTCTCCTGGACGCAGGGGATGGGTTTGCCAAGAGAGAAGCGCACGCAGGTAGGACGGTGCTGATGCCGAAGTTTTCCAAGGCATTTTAGCATTTTGGTTCCTGCTGTGTTGCTGTTCCTGTATTTAAAATCTTTGCACTGCTACCAAATTTCTTTTGGTTTTTATTTTATACTCTAGTTTTAAATTTTTAGATTATATTTTGTCAAGTTGCACTATGTGGTTTCGATTGCTGTGAAGCACCCAGAGAGTTTTGGCTATTGGGTGGCATGGAAATATAATTAATAACGCCGGCCACCGGGTCTCCCCTCTGCTGATTCAGCAAGCATGTGGGAAAACGGAGGTGGCCCAACTTCTCCCAAGGCAGCATCAAGGAAAGAGTGAGCCACAGGCTCCAGGCTGAAAATAACTTCCGGTGCCAGGGAAGAGACAGAGGAGGAAAGGAGGCCTGGGTTGCAAATACCTCCCTTGGGCATGGCGCTCGCTCCCTTTGGCCTAGGACAGCAGCTGCCGCTCCCAGATTGCCAGCAGCAATTGCCAGAGACAGGGCACCCACAGAAAGGAGAGGGGGGGGGGGAGATAAAAGGGTAATTTACTTTGCACTAAGCTCATCTTCTAAAGAACCAGCATCCATCAGCACCCTGCTAATTCTACTCTGATACAATCACAGCAATGCACAAGCTTCTAACTTGGGGAAACGCAGCGTGAGCTCCGCTCGCGATCACACGGTCACGTCAATTCCACAGCTTGAACAATAGAAAGTTCACGCTCATCGCACCGTCACATCATGAAGTGTGAAATAACAAGCAAACGACACAGTCAAAAACACAATGCGGCACAGTTTTCCTGGGACTGGTTCCACCTCTAAAATGTAAGCGGATGATGGCACCTTGGAATGTTTCCCTACGTCATGGGACAGATGCCCCCCTCTGCCGCCCCCCTCCGCCGCCCCCCTCCGCCGCCCCCCTCCCAGAGCTTGGTCTCCAACTCCCACCACCTAGAAGACCTCTCCTCCCCGGTAATTTTTATAAACCACCCAGAGAGCTTCGGCTATGGGGCAGTATATAAATGTAAATAATAATAATAATAATAATAATAATAATAATAATAATAGCAACAACAACGAATTAATGCTAAACAGATAAAATCACTCAGAGAATTCTTCCACACTAAAAACACCCCCTTCATAAAGCCTTAGTAAAAGTAGATAAAAATTACGCCCCATTCAACCTAGCACTACAAAACGAAGACCATACACAACCACTTACACTCACAGAGAAAAAAGAAAAAATGGGCACAAAAAGCATTCCATGGGAAGCCCTACAACATAATACAGAACCCACAAATAAACAAATAACAATTGTACAAATGGCTCAGGAAGGGTGAGCTATTTCCAGAAACAGAAGGATTCCTAATAGCTATACAGGACCAAGTTATAGCAACCAAGAACTACCAAAAATACATCATAAAAGATAACAGTGTAATACAGGCCTATGCAGGAAATGCCTTCAGTTCCAAGAAACAATAAACAATGTAACAGGAGGATGTAAAATTCTGGCAGAAATGGACTATACAGAGAAACACAATACAGCTGTAAAATAATTCCCCAACATCTGGCCATCAAATTCAACCTCATCTAACAACCTACACCATACTATACATATCGACCCGAAACAATCCTGGAAAATGCAGATCATAAAATATACTGGGACAGAACAATTCATACGGACGAGACAATACCTTGCGACCGACCAGACGTAACGGCCATAGACAAAAAAGAAAAACACACATACCTCATCAACATAGTAATACCGAATGACAAAAATGTTGTTGAAAAGGAAGAAGAAAAGAGAGACAAATATACACCACTGGCCATGGAAGTCAAAGAACTATGGCAACAGGAAAAGGTCACAATTATCCCGTTAGTCACCTCAGTCACCGGCATCACATCAAAAAAACTATACAGAAAACCTTCAGAAACTGGGCCTACCAAAATCCATCCACACCAACATCCAGAAAGCAGTCATACTTAAAACATGCTCAATTGTCAGGAAATTCCTGAATCTGTAAAAGACAGCATGACCTGGCAAAGCCCGTCATGTCCATCGAGAAAAAACACCATGAGTGAGACAGAGATGAAATAATAATAATAATAATAATAATAATCCAGAGCCTTTGCCAAGAACATCCTGAGTTTTAAGAAATAATATGTTATGGATTGGACTAGGATAAGACACTTCTGGCATTCGAATGTTCCAGTTAGTGAGCAAGCCGCCTGCCCTGAGGTGCAATGTGTCTTCCTTTTACCTGTTTGATGTTGCCATCACCCACTCAAGGCACCCTATACGTGGGTTGAGTGCAAACCCCAAGACATGCAGGTTTTACCTGGGGAGGGGGCAGAAGCAAAACTTAGAGAACTCTCCTGGTCACCACCAGGCAAAGGGCTTCGGTTCTCCTCTTTGACCGCCCTTTTTAACCAAGCCCGTGACATGGAGGGATGGGCTTGGACATTGGGGTGGGGACTTATTTTCACGATGTCACAGCAGCCAGTCCCAAGCTGCACATTCATAGGCTTTATTAAGATGTAAGTAAAGAAAGAGGGGAAAAGGCGGTAGGCAGCACGGAAAATGTTTACCTACTTTCTAAATAGCCTACTAGAAACCACTGGGAGAGAGACAGAAGGTTTTACAAATCAAGCCTTCGCCACAGAAAAGTCTTTCATGTCGGGGGTCATTTACATACACAGTACTTGACACAGGAGAAGAGTTAGATGCTATTTTAATGCGCTTTGTAAACTGAATTTTGGAGAGAGATTCTTATATGTAATTGAACTAACAATTCAGACAAAGCAAGCATGCGGGCGAGGCAAACGGCAAACCCGGCTTTTCTATATCTAGCTCCCCTCGCCCAACTCCAGGCCCAATTTAGTAATCAAGAAAAATGACTGAACAAGACAGTTTTTATTAAGTTGCTTTTGTCACTGAACAGGTTCATTCAAAGCTAATCAGAAATATATGTATGATTCACTATGATTAAAGATCACATGTCTGATCATTGAACAAAGACGTTGAGTCATAGCAAGGGCCATTGCGGAGGATTGTTGGGGGTTGACTTGCCTTTAGCAAGTTTTCCCCAGCAAGACTTTTGAAAGGAACAGACAGTGCAACACGCCTTCCAAGGACAGAGAACATCGACGCACATCACGAGGCAACACAGAGGTAACACTTCGCTGGAGGGAATTTGGACTACAAACCATCAGGAAAGCAAGCGGGAGAGAGTTGGGTGGTGCTGTGCCACGGACGAGGTCACCTTCCAAGCAGTTTCTCTTGTATGCATCGTGTTCCTACGACACGAACCCCCCTCACCACCACGAGAATTAATTCCAGGCCCTGCCTTTTGGCTTAATTTATCATCGACAGACTTTACTTCTCAGATGCACTGATTAAGCTATACAGTATTGCACCATCTGCAAAGGACCGGCATTTAAATGCAAAAGAATCCAGACCCATCAGACCCGGAAATATCCAGAATCTCTACAGAGAAATCCACTTAGGACATCTCTTGTATGATGGCTATAAGAGCCACAGGGGGATACAAGGAGGTCCCTGGGCCACTTACAGCACCAGAGGAAACTAACCACAGGGGCAGTTATGTTCTGGGGGTAAGGGTCTCCCTATCAGAGCAGGCTGGGTGGGAAAGAAGCATCTAGCCACCACCAACACTAACACCCCAGCTCTCCTATTCCCTGTATCAAACGCTAATCACACACCACGGCTAGTCATCCCAAAGAGCAAAAACGTAGATGACAAAGGCAAAGCAATGCTAGGAGAGGCAACTTCCTGGGTGGCCTTGTCCCTCTTCTTAGAGGAAGCAGGAAGGGAGGGTGATATTATGGAAAGCAAATATACCAAAGCAATGGGGAAGGGAGGGAGGGGAAAGCTCTCCATGGAATCATGTTGATGGTGGAGCAGCAGCTGACCAGGAAAGAGAGCCGGCCTCTCCTCCATCTATCGCAAGTCCTCAGCTGTGAACATGCCCTTGGCGCGGCGCAAGATGGAGTCCTTGGAGGCATCGTAGGGGTGCTCCTTGGAGGGAATCTCCAGCACAGCTGGGATGGACTTGGTGTGTGCGTCAATGGCGTGCCGGATCATCTCCGCTATGAACTGGTTGATGAGGACAATGCCGATGTCCTCACGACACAGGAAGCTCCTGAGGGCAGAGAAGACAGACGGGGGTCACAGCTAGGCAATCCCAAGCCAGTTTCCAGTGGCTTCTGGAAAAGTCACCCTGAAGACTAGGCTACCAGCCACTTGGGTCATGGTAGTCCGTTCTTGCAACTGGCTATGGACAAGAGAGGTTTGGACACATGCATAGCTCAGAATATTGAGCAACCAGCACAGAAGATGGACAGAGTCAAAGGAGGGATCATCCTGGCAGCGGACACAGCCCTGCCACAAGCCCAGGAGCACGGCAGATCATGATCCATTGGGATGATGGGCCACAAAAGGTGATGCTAACATGTCTTTGCAGATATTCCTGCTTAAAAGCAAGCCTATGTATATAAAAATGCAGAGCCTTGGGGGGGGGGAGGGGGGGAAATAACATAAAAGTGATCTACTGAAACGAACGCACCATTGGTACAACATCTTGAGGAATACCACATGAAGTTGAACTTTGGGCTAACTGAAATTGTGCGTGTCAGAGATGAAAACTCTTAAAAGAGCACAGTGTGCACTGAATCAAAAGCTAATCCTGACATCTTTGCCCTGGTAAGAGTGTAACACAGCTGCTCTCAATAAATCTTGGATTTTTCTGGCGTATCACAGCTCAAACTTCCAGAAGAAACAGATGGTAGCCTAAGCCCTGTAGTGGCAGCTCCTAAAATAAGCACATTTTCTGTATCAGGAAATGTCACAAAGAGAACAATTCAGGCTTTAAAAAAAAATTGCTTTCAGGTATGGGATGAAGAGACTCTTGTGCTGGTTTAGAGTTATTCTTGGAACCTTTTAACAAATGGTTCACACATGGCTCCTTGCCCAAGAGAGGGCTTTTCAAGACACCATCTTAAATATCAGTAAAAATGCTTAAATATACAATATTACTTTTAAATGTAAAATTTCTCCCAAAGAACTGCATTTTAATTTGTATTTTTAGCATTATAATACAATACAATATAGAGAGATTCTAACACTTCTTGCAAGCAGTCATTTTACAACATTTGATTACATATAAAATCCACTCTTCGTGTGCCTTTGTCCTATTTGGATCAAGAAGCTCTTGTTTTCAAGCTACGTAAGTGTCTGATGCGACTTTTATGATTAAAAGGGTTTACTCTGGCATCATTGACTTCATCCTTCAGAACATAAGAAGAGCCCTGAGGCTGGATCAGATCAAGGGTCCATCTAGTCCAGCATTCTGTTTACACAGCAGCCAACCAGCTCCACACAGGAAACCCACAAGCAGGACACGAGCGCCACAACATCCCAGCCTCCACCCATGTTCCCCAGCAACTGGGGTAGATAGGCTCACTGCCACTGATACTGGAGGTATTGTATAGTCATCAGGACTAGTAGCCCTTGATAGCCTTCTCCTCCTCCTTACATTTTCATACTGCTAGAAAGCTGTAAGAACATAAGAGCAGCCCTGCTGGATTAGACCCACAGTACATCTGAGGTTTGGAGGGAAGGGCCAGAGAGTTCTAGTTCTGATGACCCAGGAGGCTGCTAGGGATATACCTCTAGGAAGGAGCTGGCCCAGTACCAGATAGGCTTCTACAATGCAAACTCGGAGCCATACAGAGAGGGGAGTTTTCAATACTGGTCTATCTCTGCCCCTGACACTGTAGGTGCAGAAGGTTTGGATCCTGAGGAAATCAGTATGTAGCATTCACCCACTCAACCTGATGTCCAAGCTGTGCTACACCTTCTCTTGAGGACGCTTGAGCCTAGGACAGGAGGAATGGACAAGTTCCTGGTGAAAACAGGAAATGACCTTAGGGATGAAGGGTTGGGTCCAATTACCACCCCCTTAGCGTTGTGACAAATGCAAAGAGCCCCAGAAGCATTGGGGCTGGAGGCTGCTGAGAGAGCACGAAGCCATCAGTCGGCGCATCTTGTGGCGGAGTGTTCCATAAGCCAGTTATGGGCAAGTACAAAGGCCTCTCCATTTGTCCCACTGTGATGGGAGGGGAAGGAAAGTTTCTCTGACCACTTCCTCCAAAGCATGAATGTTGCTACCCTGTCACCTCAACTTGGTGGCTCAATGGGATGGAATGGATGATCTTTAGTCCTTTCAAATTCCCATTCTGCAGAAGGCATGGATGGAAAATTGCCTAGGGAACAGTATGAAACTGGACATGGACTGCATTTTTCTCCCTCTTCTGCACCTTGATCTAAGATCATGGAGCAACTGAACCCCCAGATCACTGTAGACACTGCCTAGACTTGAAGTCACTCAGGACTTTGAAGGTTGAGCAGGATATGAAACTGCCTAATTCACACTCAACCTTCTGCAATGCCTTTCTGCACAGAGCCTGATCCGCTGGAGAGGCTGGGAATTCACCACACAACAAGCGCGGTCAAGGTCAGGTAGGTCCTTTGACAGGAGTGGGAGGACCAGCAGGAGGCGGCTGCGACCGGGGCCTGAAGGGCCTGGACAGGACAAGCTGTTTGTGTGTAAACAGAGCATGGGTTGAATCCAGTTCCTTCTGGAAAGGGCAGGAGATCAAGGTCCTGGCTCCCTTCAATGTGTGCGAACGGTGCTAATTCTGACTGGGATCAAAAGGAGGCTGAATTTGCCCCAGCTCAGTGGCCTGGCAAGCCTAAGGAAGTGAGCTATGTACAGACCGGGAAGGAGACTCAAGCATTTAAAACAGCCTTCCCCAACCAAGCACCCTCCAGATGTGTTTCACTACAATTCCCAGTGTTCCCCCAGCCATGCTAGGAGTTGCACTCCAACACATCTGGAGGCGCCAGGTTGGGGAGAGCTTTTGAAGTACCACATATAGCAACAGAACACGATTCTGCTCAGCTTTCTCTGGAGTGCAGCCAATGGCCTCTTTCAGTCATAACCCATTTCAGCAGCCTGGGAACAAACCCACCCAAACCACCATTTCCTCCTCCCCTACTTCCACTTTAGAAGGAAGTACAGTTCGCCATTACACCTGAGCTCAAGAGCTGTGTTTTGTTGGCTCAAACAAACCAGAATCAAACCGTGGTCTTTTCCTGCGCGAGCAATACCATTGCCAGCTTATTCCCTGGTCCTGCTCCAGTGCCCTTTGCAGCCAAGGGAACTTCCCTCACTCCTCACGCTACCAAGAGTTTCTTCTGTTTGATTTCGGCACGCCAAGGCACCGCGAGAGGCAGAGGGGGCAGGCCAGGAAAAGTTAGCTATCCCACTTATTTACTGGGGCACAGGGTGACCATATGAAAAGGAGGACAGGGCTCATGTAACTTTAACAGTTGTAGAGAAAAGGGAATTTCAGCCAGTGTCGTTTGGATGCAATTACAACAGTTAAAGTTGCAGGCACTATACTAGAGTGACCATATACAAAAGAAGGCAGGGCTCCTGTAACTTTAACTGTTGTGATGAGGAGGGAATATCACCAGGAACTAATTGCATACAAATGACACTGGCTGAAATTCCCTTTGCTCTACAACTGTTAAAGTTACATGAGCCCTGTCCTCCTTTTCATATGGTCAGCCTACTGGGGCAGGAAGAGAGACAGCCATCTCTTTTTCTAAGCGGTTATCACAGGCTGACCGAGCAATTCCAACCCAGTCATAAGTCACATGGATTCATAGCGGGAGGATCAAGCAGAGGAAGTGTTCACGCAACCCATCGAGGAAAAGGGAGAAGTTCTAACCTTCAGGCATGCTGTATTAGTGGGATACACCCACCGCCTCTGCGGAATAGTTTCCCAAATGCCCACTTCATTGGAGGTGACCGTTCCCCCTCCCAAGGCATCTGCATGTGTGTTCCAGCTAGATTTCTTTTGCACCCCAAGGGAGAGAAAGAGAGAGGCCCAATACACACTCCTTGGGGGCAACCTACTTTCCACCCAGAGCGGCATCTCTGGCAGTCGTAACTTGCAGGCAGGCTCTGGCCTGTGGAGACAGGTGGGGGTGGGGGTCTACCACCCCACCTTTGCAGAATTCTCGATGCAGAGAAGTCCAGGACAAGTATCTGCAGAGCCTATCTACACACGCAGGATAAAACACTTTGAAAACGTTTTGAACACTGTCTATGGAGCGTGTCCTGGGCCCCAATAGTTGTCACTACTGTTTTAAACCGTTTTAAGGCAGTAGCGCAGCTAGGCGCCCTGATCCCACAATGCCCCTGCAGCCCCAATGACAGCCCAGCTCCTAAGCAGGGGCTCCTTCCCAAGAGGCCCAAGGGGGCTCAGGGGAAGGGGAGGCAAAGGGGAGGCTACAGCCCTAGGCACCACTTCCCTGGGAGTGAGATCCACCGCGCACAAAGTGAGGCTGACTCCAGAGTAGGCATGCACCTCCCCACCCCCAATTTGACAGATCACCTTTCGCTAAGCTGGTGCCTCCCTCTCCCCCCGCCAGATGTTTTTGACTACAACTCCCATTAACCATTACCCTTGCTAGGTGGGGATGCTGGGTGTTGTAGTTCAAAACATTTGGAGGGCGCCAGCTTGGGGAAGGCTGCGCGACACGGTCTCCTCCATCCAAGGCCACAGCCACCCCCTCCCACAATGGTTTGACCCACGAATACCCCCCCCCTCAGACACGTAGACTAACACCCCCCGCTCCCCGGCAAGGATGGTTCATTCCTTCCACAAGCGGCCATTTCGCTTGGACCTGGCTTGACCCAAGTCTCTCTCTCGCCCCCCCCCCCGCGCCATCACCGAGAATGGGCCGCCCCACGAAAGCGCGTCTCCCCCCCACCCCTATTCCTCCCGGCGTAGTGGTCTCTACCGCGCCGTTTCCACGGCAACAACCAGCGGCTCTTCCTCCTTTCCTCCACTCCCCCCTCCCTCCTGACGCCGACGCCCAAATCCTCCCTCACCGAAAAGCCTCCTCGATCTCGGCCAGGGCCGTCTCCTTCTCCACCACCAGGAAGTTCGGGCGCCGGTGCTTGTCGAGCTCCCCGACGCCGCCCAGCAGGAATCCGGTCACCGTATCCTCGTCGCCCAGCACGGCGATGAGCTTTCCCCGGCCGGCCATGGTGACCCAGAACCCAGAGGGAAAGCAAACGCACTGCTGCTAATACTGACCCCGCACGGCCGCCGTAGGGAGACTTTATGGCACAGAGCGACGCAGGCGCGCTGTAGAAGGGGAACGTGCCTAGCTGCTGCGCATGCGTATTTCTTTTTTTTAAAAAAAAAACCACATAAGTGACGTGTCCTCCGTAGAGATACGAAAATGTAGAGAAGGGCAGACATTGAATTCCGGGTTACATAGGCCTACATAGAGGGAGAGATTCTAGCCCTGCTTTCCCCAACCTGGTGCCCGCCTTGCTGGCTGGAAACGTCATAAGAACAGCAGAAGAGCCCTGAGGCTGGATCAGATCTAGGGCCCATCTAGTCCAGTGCTCTGTCCCCACAGTGGCCAACCAGCTGGGACCCACAAAGCAGGACATGGTGCAACAGCACCCTCCCTCCCATGTTCCCCAGCAAGTGGTGCACCCAGGCTTACTGCCTCTGATACTGGAAGTAGCACCTAGCCATGAGGACTAGTAGGCGTTGATTGCCTTCTCCTCCTCCAGGAATTGATCCATTCCAACCGTGTTTCAAAGCCATCCAAATTCATGGCCATCACCATATCTTGTGGTAGCGAATTCCATAGTTTAACTATTCACTGTGTGAAACTCCCACCAATCAACTTCATGGGATGACCTGCATTCTAGTATTAAGGGAGAGGGAGAAAAATGTCTCCCTCTCCACATCCTCCACGCCATGCATAATTTTGTACTCCTCTGTCAGGTCTCCATTTAGCTCCCATTTTTCCATGCTTAACAATCCCAGCTGTTGCAACCTCCCCTCCTAGGGGAGATGATGCTCCAGCCCCTTGATCATGTGAGTTGCCCTTTTTCTGCACTTTTTCCAGCTGTACAATATTTTTTTTAGGCAAGATGAACAAAATGGTACACAGTAGTCTAACCGTATTTGCATCATAGATTCAGATAAAGGCAGTATGATACTGGCAGTTTTATTCTCAGTTCCTTTTCTTATAATGCCTAACATGGAGTTGGCCTTCTTGACAGCTGCCACACACTGGGTTGACATTTTCATCAATCTGTCCACCAGCACAACCCCAAGATCTCTTCCTTGGTGGGTCATGAACTGTGGGAGGGGGGGCTTCCCCTTGGGGCGTCTGGTTGGCCACTGAGGCCTTTGGCCTCATCTGACGCAGATCTTCTTATGTTCAGCAATTAAGGGGTGATCATACAAAGTGTGGTGCGATGGATATAATTTTGGACTGGGAGCCTGCAGAACTCGGCCATAGAAGGCCACTGGGTGCCCTTGGGCCAGTCCCAGACTCTCAGCCCAACCTACCTCACAGGGTTGTTGTTGTTGTGAGGATAAAATGGGATGGAGGAGTATGTATGCTGCCCTTAATTCCTTAAGGAAGAAAAACGGCGGGATACAAATATAATAAATGAATAAATTAAAAACAAGAGTGCAATCCTGTGCATGTTTAGACAGAAAAAAGGGTCCTACAACTCCCAGCATGCCCCACTCGCCATGCTGGGAGTTTTTTTCTTGTCTAAACATGGCTAAATACTCTAAGGCTGCAATCTTTTACACGCTTGCCTTGGGAGCAAGTCCCATAGAAGTCAATGGGGTTTGTTTCTGAGTAAACACGGGGTGGGGAGGCCAAGAAACAAATCCAACTCCTTCCCAGCTGGAGAATTAAGAGAAGGAACCGGCGAGCGCAAGGACCCAGCTACGGGGGCAACCCCGACCCAGGGGGTCTCTAGCCCAGAAGGCGGCAGCTAGGGCAGCCTCTATGCAAATGAAACGCAGGTGGCCCCTGGGAAAACGGAGTGAAATGAAGAAAGTGGGGTGACGGTGGGTGATAAAATCGTGGGACTGAGCTGTGGAGAGGGGAGTTCCACCGGCATGCCGAGATGAACGTACAGGAAGGGCCTAGCACGGCTGTGTCTGTGGACCACCATGGCCTTGATAGCCCTGGGTAAGGAGGGCCAGCTGGCCCAGCATGGAAATGTATTATTGCTTCTCAGTCTTCGTGCTAAAATAAAGTGTAGTGGTTGTTTTTATCACTTTAATATCTTCTGATGTAGGTGTTCTTTTGCTGAAGACTATATATTGATTAAATTTTACATCCATTTTCACCACAATCGTTTTCTCACCACTTTCCCACAACTCAGCTACCTTCTCTTTGTGCAATAACAATTCCTCTTTAAAAACGTATACAAACTCTTATACTACTTATTCTAATATACTTTCATCTTTCTACTCCAATCTCTCCTACTATCAATAACTTTTCTCAATCCTTCATTTTTAAAAACATAACAGTCTAACCCTCACTACCATCTTTCATCAAACTCAACCTCTCCCACTTTTCTAATTCCCCAAGAACTGGAAAATTATACTCCTCTCTTCTTCCTTTCTCCTAAAAACAATATTTCCTCTATATTTCCTCTACGCTATATAGACCTCATCAAATCTCAACCGACAATCCACTAAAACCCACATAACCCACTATACTGTTTTTCTCTAAACTGACCCAGCCCACAAGTTTGATGGCGCCTTCCCCAACCTGGTGCCTCCCAGATGTGTGGGCCTACTACTCCCATAATCCCTGGAAATGATGGGTTGCGGACCCCTGACACCACCTTTATCCATATTCAGTGTTCAGCCGTGAAACACCACTACGGGGGTCTGGCCTCCCTGACCACTACAGGGGTCTGGCCTCCATGACCCCATTTATAGATGGTCACTGCCGAAACAAGATGATGATCTATCAGGGATCATCACCTTACTGAACTTAATCTATACAGCAGTTGAGATCACAGTTGAGATCAGAGACTCTTGGTGTTTGTGCAGATAGGTAGCCTTGGGACTTATTGGCAGAGGTTGTGATGTTTCACTGTTGAATGGTATATATCTGTTTGCTGTTTGCACTTGGTATGATCAGGCTGGTAAGTGGTTAATTCTGTTGGGAGGGGGAGTGAGTGAATTGAATGTTGGAGTGAATGCTGATTGGCTGTTGGATTTGAGTGTATAAAGGGGAATGACAGTTAAAAATAAATTGGTAGTTTGTAGTTAGTGGTTGGGAGTGAGAGAGAGTCAGAGTTAGTCTGCTGAAGAAGATAGATTAGAGCAGGGCCTGCGGTTTATTATTTTGGGAATAAGAGGGAGCAGGAGGAGTTAGATTTGACTTTAGAGGGTAGAGTAGGCAAGGATACGTGATACATTTAATGTAATACCAAAGTACTGAAACAAATGAAACCACGGGCCTGATCAAATGTATGAAACTACTTCTTGTTAAAAGTTATTTTGTTTCATACTGGATTGGATTCTTTAATTACCTGAGGTAAGGTACTGAGTTATATGGTTGCAGCGGTACACAAAGTGCTAAGCTGGTTGCTGTGGGACCAAAAAGGGAGTCATAGAATCACAGAACCAGTGGGAGAGTAAAAGGGCGATGCCCAGAGTTGGTCATAGAAAGGACAAATAATCCACAGAATGGGCAGCTGTATACCGACTGCGTTCATGGATGGGATCCTTTAAAGGCAAAGGTAAAAAGGAGTCTCAAGGGAGCGGGTCGTGACAGAGCTCCCTGCACCCAAAGTTCTACAGCACATGTGGGCAGCATGCAGGCCTCGGAGGCCCACATGAGTCCAGCTTTGCATGCAGAACAGGTCATTTTTTGGTAGAGCAAGCTGTCATCTGGAATTGCCCAGAAATCCTCCATGACCCAAAGGGAGTTTGGTGATGCTTTTGCAGAGGTTCAACCCCCCCCCACACACACACACACACCCCAACCCTCAAAAACAGGCCATGACAAAGCATTTTAAAAGCAAGTCATCTTTATTGCTGGGGGGGGGGGGGGGGAGCATGACTGGGCACCACGTTCCTGCTCTGCCCTATAGGACACACGCAACCACAAAAACATTGCTAAAAAAGCCCCTCCCCTAGAGGGGCATTCTGTTACAAACATCCTGACCATGTGGGCAAACGATTCTTATCCCCATTTCCCCCAGATTTTTTAAAAATTCTTTTTCCCCCCCTTCTTCCTTTTCTAAAAAACAAAATTCTCTTTGGTATGAGCTGCCCCCTTTCACTGTGACAGGCAACCAGTTTGTGGATGGGTCGGAAGGAAAGGGCAGAGGTCACAGGAAAAGTGGGGGGGGGGTTTGGACACAGTCCGGACAGACTTTCTTGTTTGGGAGCCCCACTGAAATGAACTGGAGCTGTTGGGAATCCCCCTATAGACTGTGCCTGTGCCTGTTCTATGAGGCAACATGCTCAGCCGTTGCTCTCTGGGAACAACTCGCTCAAGACAACATTTCACTTTGATCCCTGCCCCCACTTGTAGGGGGAAAGCCCCTATGGTTCCGGGGGCAGAGATGACCCCCCGTTTGTTCACTAGGCTCCTGGTCCTGGCAGAAGTCTCTAACCCCCCCCCCCCCCGCATCTTGCTGTCCACTTCCTTCCTTCTCGTAGCGTCATGTCCTGCTCCGAATCAGATTCTCGCCTCCCGAAAAGTCAATAAGACATGTGACTGTGCAGGGAGGCTGCGGGTTCAACCCCTGGGGTGCGAAAGAACTCTGCAAATAGGTGCTAAGCTGTCCTGCCCCTTCCCTGCCCGGCTCCCACAATTCTGTCCTCCCGTTGGACGGAATCGGGGTTAGGGCGCCTTGGGCCGAGGGGGGTACCACGTCCCTTCTCCCAACCAATCCGACCACAACCTCGCATCCACCACCAGGGGGCAGCCCACAACACACGTCCCTGTCCAGCGATCGACTTCTTCTGGCACGGCCTCACTTCCTCCCACGTGACTTCACTTCACCTTCCTCGCCCCCCCCACCCAACCCCAACCCCCCCAGGCCTCAGTGTGACCCCTGCCCTTCCCAGCTACAACGGTGCCCAAAACCCCGCAACTTCCCTCCCACGTCCCGGTCACTCAGCCTGGAGAAATAGTTAAAAGGCAAAGTCCAAACAGGCAAACAGATTGTCCCACGGTTGCTCGTGGCGCCGGCCCCGCCCTGGGGCAACAGGGTAGTTTGGCAGTGCCAGTCCTTGACATGGGGGTGCAGGGCGGGACCAAGGGGGGGATGGGCGCTAGCCCAACCCCCTTTAGGGCACGTTGACTTGGTAGGGGCTTCCCGGCACGCCCTCGTCCCCCCATTTGACGATGAGGATGTAATCGCCCTTCTCCTTGACGGTGTAGGTGACGTTGTAGACGCGGCTGCCCATGTGCTTGACGTAAACCTCCTCGCAGGGCGTCTTGGGGCCGTGCACTCCCACCATCAGCATGTTAGTGCCTGCAGGGAGGGAATCATAATAATATCATAATTATTTATTTCTTACCCACCTCTCCCTCTGGATCGAGGTAATGTACAACAACAAATGCAAAACACCATAAAATACATACAGAACTAATTAAAACCATATAAAACTAATACATTATTAAAAGACATTAAAATTCGACTGGGTAGGCCTGCCGGAAGAGATCAGTCTTTATGGCTTTCTTAAATTACGAGAGACTGTTATGTTGATGAATCTCTCCCGGCAGGCCATTCCGCAGTCTGGGAGCGGCAGAAGAGAAGGTCCTCTGGGCAACAGGTGTCAGCCTGGTTTTGGCTGACTAGAGCAAATTCTCCCCAGAGGACCTGAGTGTGCGGGGTGGATTGTACAGGGGAAGGCGATCCGCAGGTCACCTGGACCCAAACCATGTAGGGCTTTAAAGGTCACACTAAAGAGGGAAAGCATCGGGCCGCGTTCACAGGGAGGCAGCGAGCCGACACGGCAGCGGGGTCTCCTGGCAGGCAGACCGTGCGAGCGGGAATCCGCCGTGGCTCTGCTCTGCTCACGCTTTATGAACAATGGCGCAGCTGGATCCGGTGCAGTGAATTCCGTGAGTTGAGCGCCAGTGTGGTGCAGCGGCTGCAAGGCTGGACTGGGGAGACCCAGGTTCATGTCTCCACTCAGCCATGGAGCCCACCGGGCCAGTCCCTGACTCTCAGCCTAACCTACCTGCCAGGGTTGTTGCGAGAATGCAATGGAGAGGAGGAAGAGGAAGAGGGTCATGCATGCCACTTTAGGCTTTGCAGGAAAAGGTGGGATACAAATGTAACGAATGAACGAGTAAGGGATTCAAGCGTGGCCGGTGTTTCTCAAAGATTTGGTCCTGGAAGCACAGGTGTCTGTGCATGAAGCTAGCCCCCATCTCCCCTCCCTCCCTCCCTCCCCAGAAATTGGCACCACCCCATTCCATGCCACTCACCGGCCTTGCTGCAGTCTACCGTGAAAGTGTTCTTCTGGCCCACAAAGGCCTTCGTCAGTCCGGGCCCTCGGGCCACCACCTTGCTGGCGTCAGATGAGAACTTGGGCAGGGCGCTGTAGCTGCCGCCCACTGACGACGAGGCCTTGGTGACCGTCTCCACCAACACCGTCGACGTCTCGTGGAGGCTGTGCCCGCCGGATAGCCGGGGCCCTGGGGAGAAGGAGGCGAGAGCGAGGGGTCACCACTGCCTTCCTTCACAAAAGCGAGAGGCCAGCACCGCAGGGCACCCCAAGAAGCCCTCGAGAAGAACAAAGGTGGGGTTCAAGTGTTGGACTAGCACTGGAGAAAGCCTCCAGCAACCTTCCCCCAATCTGGCCATGCTGCCTGGGGATGATGGGAGTTTAGTCCAACACATCTCGAGGGAAGGGAAGGATAATAAAAAAGAATGACAATGGTTTCAACCATCCCAATCAAGATAGGGAGCTTCGCACCACTTGCTGGATCAAGAACTGCAGGCCTCCCTCAGATGCCCAAATACAGGACATCCACACTATCCACGCTGTGTCACCTCTTAGGGAGGCTGGTGTGGAGGAAGGGGGTTGCTGAGTGGATCCAGGAAACCTCAGAGGAGAGGAGGAGAATCTCAGCCCAACTGCTTCTCCCAGCCGCTTCTCTCCATTGCACAAGGTATTAACCAAGCCCTCCTGCCCGCTAAGACCAAGAGATAATGCAGGGCAGGAAGGTAAGCCGACCCCTCCCCCTTAGTTCCATTCCATACCCCCCACCACCACCACCGGAACATGCTTGGAGCCTCGTGGCTGAGACCGGCACCGTGCCCATGAGCATGGCCATAGTGCCTTCCAGTCAGCACTGAGTAACCGAAGTTGGGCGGAGAGGGTCCGAGGTCTCTCTGCCGATCTTTCTACCCTTGCCCCAGCCGCAGCCCTACCTGTGACCTTAGCCTTGAAGGGGCTGCCGACGATGTGCTGGGGTCCTCCGTACTTGATGGAGATGAGGTAGCTCCCGGGTGCCATGGGCATGTAGGTCACTTTATGTCCCTCGGGGCACTCTTGGCAGTCCATCTGCACCTTGGAGGGCCCATCGATGGTGACAGAGAGGGCGCCGGAGCCCGTGTTCCGCGTCTTCACCAAGAACTCGGAAGAGACGCCTGGAGGAAGGGAGCGAGGCCCTTAGAAAGCCCCTACAGCACCTCCCTCCCGCCCTTCACCATCGCCCAGCAGCAGCGATTCCACCTGGCAGCAGCAGAGGAAGAGGGAGGGAGGGGAGGCTGGGCTGCGCCACCCCATCCCCGGAGAGGCCAGCTCCGTTGGGCACCTCCAGTCCCTCAATTGGGTCCGTTCCATCTGGTTGCTCTGAGAACTGCTATGTAACTTTGAGAACTGGCGCGTTTTCTTTTTTTCCTCTTCCCTGCTCATCCCTTCCTCCTTTAGTGCCATGACTTTTATGTAAACTGCTCTTCTCGGCTGAAGAGCAGAGTAAAAATGCGAAAGAGGGAAAGGCGGGCAGGGGAGCCAGGGGGCGATCCTACAGCTGCTCCACATCATTTAGGATAGGAAAAACACGCCCAAGATGTTCAGAGCGGTCCCAACGGAGAAGGAGCCCACATGGAGCCCAGGGCGAGGGAGACCCCCTCCCAGAGGCCCCCTTCCCAACCAGAAGGGGAGGGGCTTACCTGTGGTTCCGCCTTCCAGTCCCGGACCGAAGGCCGTGACGAGCCCCGGGTCGCCAGCCTGGCTCTGCTCGCCAACGCGGATGTTGAAGGGGCTGCCAGGGACGTGCCGGCCATTGAACCGGACGTCGATGGAGTGGACGCCGTTCTCATGAGGGATGAAGCGGATGGCGTATTTGTCTGTGCAGGAGAAAACCAGACGCGTCACGCAGGGGATGGAAACCAGCAGGCGCCCCCTGGAGGTCAGGAAAGGGGCTGCACCGTCTCTGGTCCCTGCCTCCTAAGATCCATCCTTTATCAGCCCCCCCAAACCTGGTGCCTTCCAGATGTTGGACTACAACTCCCATAATCCTACTGGCTTGGGGATGCTGGGAGTTGTGTTCCCACAAATCTAGAGGGAACCAAGTTGAAGAGGCTGTTCTAATGCATCACTAAAGGAGATGTTGGCATTTCAGCCTTCCTGGAAGGGACTGTGGCCACCCAGTGGCACAGAAAAAGCGCTCTGCATATGCTCACAGGCACCTCATGATTGCACAGGCTCCTGTATTAAGCCCCAACACTGTAAGCAAATGCTGGAGCACAGTCCTGTCGACTGCTGTGCATCCCCCCCACTTCACCCCGTGCCCCCCGTATCACTTTTAGGAACTCCTGTTGAGCCCCTGGAAGTCAAATCTCCCGTATCGCAAGAGTGAACTCTGGGTTCTCTTTGGAACTGCAGCCTGATGGGGAAGGACTGTGCATCTGTAGGCTTTAAGGTGGATTCCTGCACTGAGCCCCTTCCAACTCTACTATTCCAGGATTCTATGATCTGAGCAAGTGCAGAGTGCCTTTTCCTTGCTATCGAATTGCTACAAGCAGACTCACTTCATCAGGGATTCACCAGGAATTACAAAGGGCGTCAAAGGATCAAAGGGCGTGGCAGGACAAAGTTTACAGGCTCCCCGTTCTACCTGTCAGGGCAGTTGCAAGTAGACGGAGGTCCCAGGTTACTAGACCCCAGTGAGGACCGTTTTCTTCCTTCTGTCCTTCTTCACTTGCAAAACACACACGGGCCACCCTGACTTCTTTTCTCCACCGCAACCACTAGAGATCGGTGAGGAGACGCTGCTCGAACCCTTTGCAGAGGCACAACCTGCTCTACTTCCCAAAGTTCAGTTGTTTCCCACTGGATTCCGGAAGGCGCCACCACAGGGTGCTTCAGGGCCCTTGGTCAACAACAGACCGGAAGGCTTGGCCCATCCACAGCTTCCGGCTCAGCTGGCGAAGCGCAAACTCCGGCATATATGTGTCAGCCGAAGGAAGACGAGAGACGCCCGACGTGGGATTTTGAGGACAAAGAGCTGGGTTCCGGTTCTCCCGCCCCACCCCCTGGGCCAGCTTCTCACCGCTGTCCAGTTCGGAGACGTAGCATTCCTCCACTACTCCTGAGGGGGTGTGCACCTTGGCGTCGATCACGCCCCGCGCCCCGTTGAGTTGCACCGCGAAGGAAGCCGGCTGGTTCACTTTCAAGCCCGTCTCCTGCAGGGACAGAAAGGAGGGCTGAGCCGGACCCACAGGTGGGGAGCCGGGAGGGGCGGCCATGCAGAGGACAGCAGGATAGAGCCTCCTTCACGTTCGACGCTTGGATATGAGGCAGGACTAAAGCCCATGACAGCTGAGCCTCACAAGGAAAGCATTCCCCTTACAAAGGCATTCTCTTAATGGGCAGCTGGAAGCACGATTCGAACCCATCTCCTCCTTTTCACTGCCTGCCCCACCCTTTCAATCTCCCAGAGTCCTCTGGGACTCACATCCCCCTTCCCTCAGGGGGCGCCGGACCGGGCAGGTGGGTACCTGGAGGCTGGTGACTGTCAGGCGTCGTGCGTCGTCAGAGAGCGAAGCCACAGGAACCACAAAAGGGCTGTCAGGGATGTGCTCATCATTGAATTTGATGGACACCTCGTAGTCACCTGGCGGAGGAAGAGGGGGAAGGGGGGGTCGAGATGGAACTCCAGCAGGACCCCCCAAAGGCCTTTGCTATGGCGAGCTTTGACTTTGGGGCCATGCCTGCACCACCGCCCAATGCTCATCCGTGCCTTTGATAACATCCAAGCTTGACTAACGCCTCGGATTGTGCCTGGGGCTGCCCTTGAAGAGCATTCACAAACTCCAACAAGATGGAGAGGCTGTTGCCTGGAGTGTATTTCTCCAGTCTTGATTCCAGGCACAATTCAAGGTGCCTTTTCCTTATCTTTCAGGACCCAAATGCCCTGGGGGGCAGCAGGTTACCCAGAGGACCACCTCTGCCTGAATGAAGCTGCCCATCAGTTAAGAGGTGCGGCTGGCACTCACATCCAGTTCCCCTGCTATCCGGAGGAGCCGGGGACGGGGCCTTTCCTATCATGGCCCCTGGCTTTGGAACTCCCTCGCTCAGAGATTCACAGCTGCCTTTCTGGTGTCAGGACAAGACCATTTATTTATGCAATAAATAAATAAATACATTATCAGACCGGCTTCCTGGACCTCTCAGGAGGTGCCGGTTTTGCTTTGTGCTGCCATGGTGTTTTTTTCTCTGACTGTATACCATTTAATTACGTCGTTTTTGAGCTTTATTGCAAGCCCTTTGCGGATTCTACTAACAGATAGGCAGGGGCATCTTGGTTTTCTCGATTTGTTCCAAGCAATAAAATAAGGTACAACTGAGCGTCTGTTTGAGGCCCGCGCAGACACGTGCATAAATCGGCGGCTTGATCCAAGCCTGCAGCGGCCGTACCTGGTTCCTGGACGATGTAGGAGACTCCGCAGGAGCCGTCTTTCCGGTCCTCAAAGGCAATCTCCGCCTTGCTCGGCCCCTCGACAGCGATGGAGAGGCCGCCAGCGCCGGCTTCCCGGGTCCATATGCTGAATTCAGCTGCGAAGGGGGGAAGAGGGAGTCAGTGGAAAGCTCTGGCCAACGGCAACACACCTGCTTTTTCTGAACTGAGCCAGGCAGGCCTTACTAAGGCCCTTTCTACAACATAGGGGTGTAGAGGGAGGGATGACAGTCCTGGAAGCACCAGCTTCCGGGATCATCAGTTGAATCCACATAGGAAGTGCGATGACCTGGCTTCCTCCCGGGCCGTTGCAGTCGCCATTTTGTTGTTGTTTTTTGAAGATCCACGAAGAGCGCACATACGCTCCAACGAAGAAGGGTGTTTTGTTTTTTTAAGCGCCTGAAATTGGGGGGGGGGGCGGTGTAGCTCCGTGCCCATTTCTGCTGCCTCACTTACTTGCGAGTAGGCATGGCAGCAGCTGGGACGGGCGGCCACATCTCCCGCGGTCTCGGAAGCTCCCGGGACCATGGGAAAATCAGGATTTCCCAGGGATCCCTTATCCCTGGGATATCCCATGCCCATCCCCCTCTGCCCCCGGGAGTCCCTGTGCATCATGTGAACGCACAGGGAACAGCTGGGGGCGATTCCAGGCAAAAAGCCTGGTGTAGGAATGGCTTAAGGCAGCAGCGGTTCCCCGATCCCTCCTAGGCTGTTGGGCAGGGTCTTCAGTTTTAGAGCCTTCTGAAACATACTCACCCACCCCCCTCGTAACGTGTGAACCCACTGGAGTACCCTTTACAGTGTTGCAGAGGAGGCTGGCTCACTCCTCTTAAGTCTGCGCAGCTGCGCACACCCCTGGCATCGTTTTTGCCAGGGATTCTAGAACGTAGGAGTGAGGTATTTAGAGCGGCCAAACAGCTGGGACGTGTGTTAAATGAGCCACAGGACTGGTAGGGGGCGGGGGCCTCCTGCTCCGGAAAGAGGGATCCCTCCTGCTGGGGCAACGTAGCCCTCCCAGCACCCAGCACGCCTCCACTAGCTCAAGCAGCCTGCTTTGGAGGTGCCCTGGCTATAGAAATGCTTCCAAGTCAAGCAGGCTTCTTCCCTTGGCGTTCTCAGGCATCTCTGCCTGCGAGCTGCCCGCCTTCCCGCTCGGCCGGTCTTCTTACCTCCCCTTGCCTGCCTGCTTCCCTCTGACAGCCTTCCCCATCACGGCACCCTCCAGATGCAACCGTCAGCATCACGGATGTGACACAAGCCGCACACGAAGCGGCCCACAGGAGTCACAGGCCACCGGGAACCCACTCCCTCTGACCTCACCCAAGAGTCAGTTTTACGAGGCGCTTGTGTTCGAGTGGATCGTTGATTTGGCTGTTGTGCGTTTTCATTTTGTTCACGAGCCCGGCAAGAAACGTCATGCACGAGAGTCATGCGCCACTTCTGATTCTGTGGGCTGCTCCACGCAAGCTGCCAAGCCGCTCTCCATTCTGTACAGGGCCTAAAGCACTGTTAGGAGTCAGGGTTGCCAACAACACTCATAATCGGGTCAGCACTGCGCATATTTTAATCCCCCACCCCGAATGTCTAATTCAGGTTATTGGGCTACAATTCCCAGAATCCCTCAGCCAGCCATGCTGGCTGGGGGGATACTGGGAGGTGTAGTCCAGCATGTCTGGAGGCACCAGGGTGAGGAAGGCTGTTCGAATTTGTATCAGGGGAGAAGTGTGCGCATGCGCAGAGACGCGCTGATGATGGTGTCTTTCCAGGCCCAGCTCCCAGCACGGCCCTCACCTGGCACACCAGCCACGCCACGCTCCAGGCCGGAGCCTCCTGCTCGCACCTTGTGGGACCCCCCTTCTCCCATCGGCCCCACAGTAAACTGGAAGGGACTGCCAGGCACATGCTGGCCGCGGTACTTGACGTTGACGGTGTGGGAGCCCATCTCCTGCGGCACGAAGCGCACCGAGTAGGCGCTGTCTTCTCCCTCGATGATTTCCGCCTCGGCCATCTTTCCCGACGGGCTGGTCACCTGAGCGGTCATGGCCTGCAAGCCCGCCTCACCTGAACCAGAGAAAAGGACAGAGATGAACAGGACGGTCAGCCAATGGACTGCCAAGAGGAACCTGGAAAAGGCTCGGCCAATCCTGAGCAGCCTTGGCTTCCCCACCGATAAGCAGCTTCGCCAATCAAAGGGACCCAAGAGGCTAGGGGTGTTCGTGTTCCGCTCACTTCAGCAAAAAAGTAAGCTCCTGGCCCTCATGACTTCAGACCACTGTGAAAATAGTATCTGCTGAAGGCTTCGGCCTATGGGAGAAGACTTGGCAAGGCCCCCAGTATTGGGGGCAGGGGGTGGGGTCCTGCTCCCTACCCGCTAAGCCCTGCATCTGGCTCCAGGCTTGGATGTCTCCCTGTACCTTTCTATGCCTGCACTTTACCACTTGTGGAAATATTCAGAATTATGCAAAATATTGGAGATGGGAGATGGGGTAAAATACACAAACAACTACACAAGTAACTGTACATGTCATGCATTTGTAAAATGCATCCAGAGCACAGAGTTTCACACACACACACACACACACACGCGGTAGAGTATCGTCAAACGGTCAACAGCAAATAAGTGAAATTCTTGCACAAATGTGAGCAAAAGCCACTCCTACAAAAACCCCATGCACAGACTACACACATCCGCTGCAAACCTACAATCTCTGCCCCTCCTGCACTTTGAGCAGGAGACTCCCAGCTTTAAAACTGATTTCTCTCCCTTTTGCTTTCAAATGGGAGTTCTTCCTCCATTTGGCTTCCACTGAGTTTTTCTTATTGGCCTCGTCTTATTGGCCATTCGAGAAAGCTGTTTAAGAGCTGAGCTTGCCAGCTCAAAGGAAACCACTTTGCAAGACATCCTTTCATTTCCTTGGTGGTCAAAACACCTTTGCCAAACCAGAGCTGCTAGTTAGCTTGGTTCCACTCTCCTGCAAGCAGCCACGGCAGTTACAGTTGTATTGAATGGGGAATTTCAGCGGCTGTCATTTGTATGCCTGCAGCACCTGGTGAAATTCCCTCTTCATCACAACAGTGAAAGCTGCAGGAGCCCTGCCCTCTTTTGTATCTGGTCACTGTAACTATATTATCCGGTCACAAACTGAAGGGCCTGGTCTACACATGCAACAAAATAAATTTGGAATGAGCTGATAATCCTGAGATGACAGAATGGACTGTACCATTTTAGATGGTAGGAGGGGGGAACCACATATTTTTTAAAAAAAATATTCCCCTATATAGTTCTTAAATCCCTGCAAGTAGAAAACCAGCTCAACAGGGAGGGAAATGGACTAGTATCTTAACCCCTGGTGTACCAGGGTTTTTAAAAATTGTGTTGGTATGTTTTATATAGAAATGCATTCAAAAATGACATTTTGAAGTGGTACAGTCCTAGGGTGGCCAGGAGTCCCTTTTTACAGAAGGCAGTCCATTATTTGAAGGGCTGGCAGAGGACTGTCTTCTGTGTTAAAAGTCTCCCCTTTTGGAGGACTGTCCTGTCCAATTCCAGTTTAAGATAAAGGCCTACCCAGTCAAATTTTAAGAGTTTTATCTGTATTTTAATAATGTATTAATTTTATATGTTTTTAATCAGTTTTATGTATTTTATGTCATTTGTATCGATGTTGTTCCCCGCCTCGATCCTAAGGGAGAGGCGGGTAAGAAATAAATAAATATATTATTATTATTATTTATTATTATTATTATTATTATTATGTGCTGCCCAACCTCAGCTGACTGAACAGGCTGGCACAGAGCTCCAATGCACGGTATTTCCATTTAAACTATAGTAACTATTTCTGAATTTGCATCTTTACTTATACAGTAGCATATGCAATGTGTATGCAGTTGGGTGTCCCCTTCTCCCTTCTGCCCTCTTTTTTAGTGATGCGCTTCCTCTTCGTTGGTGATTCCCAAGGGACTATACCTTACTCAGGATTCTGCCACTTCATTTTCCTGGGCAATGTAGACCAGGCCTCGGTTGTATCATGGTTCAAGGAGCAAGGATAGAGGGCGGAGCCTTTGAGGGCAGGGGGAGGAGCCTAAACACTCCAGATTGTCATATGCCAGCACAGCCTTGCCAAACCTAGGGTGACCATGTTTGAGAAGCCAAAAAAGAGGACACCCAATGGGGGGGAGGGGAGAAAGCGTACTTTCCAGGGCCTCCAGGGAACACGTCATCCCCCCTGCCACTCTATTGACAGCTGCCATTAGTGTGGCAGTTATGAATGACATGCTTTCCAGAGGCCCCGTAAAGTGTGCTTTCCCCTCCTCCATTCCAATCGGGGCCTTAAGGGCCCCGATTGGAGAGGAAGAGGGAAAAGCATGTCATTCCTGCCCCCACTGCTCCAATAGGGCCTCCAGAAAGCGTGTCATTCCCTCCTGTCACACTAATGGCGGCCTTAAAGGGGAAAGCATGTCATTCCAGGACATTCTAGACGGCCTTAAAGGGGAAAGCATGTCATTCCAGGACATTATAGAAAATTACAGAAAATCCCCCCCGGACACCCAGGATAGAACAAAAACCAGGACAAATCTGGGAAAATCCTGAGAGTTGGTCCCCCTAATTGCTGGCTGCGCTCGGCATTCCTCTGAGTGAGATCCCAGCACCGCCATAGGCACTCCGCCATGTGAAGCCACACGTCATTGGATTCCTCCCCACCACAAGAGGCACATGCAGCCCCACCCAGTGTGCACCCCATGCGCCCACCCAGTGTGAGCGAGGCACACCCCGCACACTGCACGCCCGCAAGGCCCACGCACCCTCCTGGGTCCGGGCGATGCTGCCGAAGGAGCCGAGGCTCTCGCGGCCTAGGAAGTCGCCAAAGACGTTGTGGAAGGGGTCCCCACCCACTTGGGTGGACTCCTCCACCCGCACCTCGCGCTTGGTCTCGCCGCCGCGCGTCTTGCTGATCTCCGTCCGCTCGGTGCGCGTGTACGTGTGGCTGCTGCGCGTGAAGGTGCGCGTCAGCCGCTCCTGGGCCGAGACCATCTGGAACCAGTTCCCTGCGCCAGCGGCATCGGAGAAGGAGAGAGGCAGAAGCGGGGGGGGGGAGGAGGAGGAGATAGCAGGTTAGAGAGGAGGCCGGGAGAGCGGAGGAGGAGGAGGCTACGTGGCCTTTTCAGGGCAGCCCCCACAACACGGTGCCCTCCAGATGTGTCGGACCGCGACTCCCAACAGGGCCAGCACATCTGAAGGGCACCACGCTGGGAATGGGCAGCTTTAGGGCCACCTTGAGCAGCCAGTTCTTGAACCAGAAATCCTCTCCGCGCAGCGAAGAATCCGCCTGGCCTCGTCTGCTCTGTAGATAATAAAATGTGGGCTCTGGTGGGCTCTGCAGAATCCCGAGAACTTCCATTCAGAAAAAAAATCCCAAACACGCAGGTCGGTAGCCCTTATTGCCATGGTTCACACATAATAGTGGCAAACCATGGATTAATGAACCTATGATTTGCTGAGTTATGTGCCGGCCATGAGCCGCTTCTGATTTCAATATCCAACTTATAATTAGTTCTTAGGCTAACGTTAGGTTGTTTAACCCACAAACAACCCAAAGTGTCTGGGTTCGCATATCACGGAGCAACCCACAATCAGACCGGTTGGAGATTGATATGGAAATTGGAAGCCGCTAGCAAATCATAGTTGCATTTACCCATGCCAAATCTTGAAAGTTATGGAGGGAAATTTATGGAGTGAATAACTACCCAAATTATGTGATATTTGTGCCAGATAGAGAATGCATGTTTTCAGCTTGCAGAACCTGGCTGATTTGCTCTGGGTTTGCCACCGGGCTGAGTCCAACCCAGCCATGGCATGATAGGCAAACCTGGAATTCTTTTGGCAAGGTGGAATTACTGCCATCTTAGGTGGGGAGCAACAACACCGTGGCTGCAGCTTGGATGTCCATAAGGAAAACCCGCCAGCCACGTGGGGCTGAAGCCACGGATTACTGCCACCTAGTGGGGAACAACAGGAACTCTCCGATCTCCATACAGGAGGAGGAAATTCAAAATGCCCCAAGGCAGGAAATGGGTGAATGTCTGAAACCAAAATCTGGAGCCAAAGAAATATCCTGAACCATTTTCCTTTCTTTTTTTTTTCTTTTTTTAAAAAGTAAGCCATACGAAACTTTCCAAAATCCACAGTCAGGCAATACTTTGATCAGGACTAATCATGTATGCAGGAAATTGTGGACAAGATTTTAACCATGTTGAAAGCTGCCTTACATTGAGCCAGACCACTGATCCATCTAGCCCTGTACTGCAGACACAGACTGGCAGCCACTGCTCTCCAGGGGTTCAGGCAGGAGATTTGTCTGCCCTATTCGGAGATGCCGAGGATCGAACCTGGGACCTTCCGTATGCAGAAGCAGTAGATCTGCCACTGAGCTACAGATTAGATTGGCCCTAATGAAAGTATTGCCTGAACACGGCATTTGCCATTTATTTCTAAATCTAAATTTGTTTGCAGTTCAAATCCCCACAATATCCTGAATCCAGGATATTCTGAATTTTGGGTGGAAACAATTGGGGGGGGGTTGTTTTTTGTCTTTTAATTTGCAATGTTATTAGGTATTAATAAATCATTTTAGAAATTATTTATTTATAAATTTATTGATAGATATGATTACTTGTTTTCTTCGATATTATTTGCCATAAACATTGAGATCTCATCAAATTTCAGAATTGCGCAAGAAAATGTTGCTGCAGTTTTCATCTGCACCTCCCCAAAGATAAGAGCGGGAAAGTGGGAAGGATGTGGGGCAGGGAGTGCAGGGAGATGGGGGGAGATGGAGGGGAGAGATGGAAGCCACAACGGCCATCCTCAGCCGTTCAGCTCATTAGGGGGGCCCTCAGCTGCCCTGACCCCCACTGTTCCCCTACCTGGGATCTTAAGGTTCAGGTCGCAGGTGCTGCCAATGGTAGCGATGGAGGGTGCCTGACGCCGTCGGGTGATGCTCTCCTTCATGCGCCCCTCGCCCGTCATCTTCACAGTGAAAGGGCTCCCTGAAAGGGTGTGAAAGCATAGCGGTTACCCCGAGATCCCCATTGCGTCCAACCTCTGCAGGGAGCAGGGTTCACAAAGGAGATCACAAGACTCAGGAAGGAGAGAAGGCCAAGGGTTGTCTCCAAAGTCTGTCTGACTTAAGCCCCATTCATTTCAAGGGGCCAGCTCTAAGCACGATGAATAGGGGGTGCAGCCCAAAGAGGGCTACCGACATCCGGGGTTACGCAGAGCAAAGAGAGCAAGGCTGCCTCTACAAGAGAGGTTTAAAGCTCTTTCAAGGCGCTTTAAAAAAATTACCTCTACAAAAACAGAGCGCAAATCGGGCGTAGAGGCATGTTATCTCTCCGATTATGCGCATTATCGAATGCGCGTTAAATCGCGAGTTTTATTTTGCTCCGGCCGTTAAAGCGCATTTTGACTATGTGAACAGGCGCTTATGTGCATTAACTACTTGTAAAGTGCATTTTGGTCATCCGTTAATGCGCTTCATCGCCTCTCGCTGCCTCTCGTGCAGAGGTATTAGGTGTAAATGCGCTTCAGCGATTATGCGCATAATCGCCTAACCGGGCGCAAAAGCGAATCCTTGTAGAGGGGACCTAGGAAACAGCTGGATGGGGAGATGAGAGCGGCCTCATTCACACAATCGGGACTCAGGGGTGTTCTGTTCTCCTAAGACGGAGTCGGGCATTTTTTTTCTGCTGGGAGCTGCGTTCTCAAGGATCGTGTGTCAGGGGCTGCTCATGGTGGGCAGTGGGCGGAGTCGGTGCCCAAAGGGGTGGGGACAACCCCTTTCCCCTCTTTATCCCCTTTTCTTTCTCTTTCCGTTGCCTCTCCTCCCCCTCCCCCCTCCCTCCTCCGAGGTCCTTGCCCAGGGCTTTCGAAATCATGCCTCAAAGCTCACTCCTGTCCTAAGACCACAAAGTTGGTCCTCTCAGATGGGGAATGCCAGAGTATTTCTACCTCCAGCGACACAAATCCTTGCTAAAGACTATTCTTGTCTATCCCCAAGGGAACTGTGAACTTCACGCGTTGGAGGTGACAACCCTCCTACATGGTTCATGTGGCCATTTATTCTGGCCTGAAAACAGAGATGAGGCCAGAGCACCAGGCCTGGAGAGAGAGGCAGGTAAGAAATAAATTCATTATTATATTTATTTATTTATTTCACCTCCCTCATCCTCCGCTTCACCCCTTGATTGTGTAAAATAAGCCAAAGGCTGTCGTGAGCACGGGCCTTGAGTACAGTCCAAGGTGTTTGTTTTAATTCTGTTACAATTTTATTGTTTTAAATTGTAGTTCACCGACTTGATGGCTTTTTAGCAAATAAGGCGACATACAACTACTATTAATAACTAATAAAACAAAGAAAGAAGGGCGGAGAAGCGGAGGGTTTTCAACCTGAGCGCTTAGGCTCTTGAATGAACGTGAGGGATTGACACAGAGCCGGGGGGAGAGTTTCAGCTGGATCAGAGATGCACCTGGGACGTGCTTGTCCGCAAACTTAATGTTGATGATGTAATTTCCAGGCTCAGTAGGGCAGTAGGTGACTTTGCATGTTCCGTCCTCCATATCCTCACAGTTGATGTCCACTTTGCTGGGGCCTTCGATGGACAGCCCGAGACCACCGTAGCCTGCAGGGGCAACAACCAGAAAGCATTGGGAATACAATATATGTTCCTGCAACCTTTCGATATTTCACATTTTAAAGCATCAGCATCGACTTGTTGTTTTTTTAGTTGGGCCCTGCAACGTTGAGAAAAACCTTTAAATTTCTAGATATCACCGCAAGGTGAGACGGATTCATCTCACGACTTGGATTTTCCCAGAACTGCACACAATATCGGAATGACATGCAGCAGAGGCTGGTGGCGTCCGATGTCGGTGGGGCGGCGAATCCGCTCCGGGTTTCAGTCAGAACCAGTCAGAACTCTAAAGGGGCTCTCCCCAACTTGGAGAGCTCCTTTAGAGTCCTGACTGGTTCTGGCTGAAACCCGGAGCGGATTTGCCGCCCCACCGACATCGGAAGCCACCAGCCTCCGATGATGATTTGTTCCAAAGGATGATGCGGAGTGTTCAGTCGTGGTCACGTAGCGCCCCGCGCCATCGGCCGCGATCCCCCCTCCGCTCACCTGCCGTGCGCGTGTCCACGATGAACTCAGAGACCTCAAAGGTGCGCCCCTCCATCAGCCCCTTGCCAGACACCTTCACCTTGCTGGCGTCTCCAATCTCTGACTGCCCCACCATGATCTTGAAGGGGCTGTTGGTGACGTGTTTGCTGCTCTTCTTCACGCTCACCACGTGTTCGCCCACCTCCTTGGGGGTGAAAGAGATC
The DNA here is from genome assembly GCA_029215795.1 of Anniella stebbinsi. Taxonomy (NCBI): domain Eukaryota; kingdom Metazoa; phylum Chordata; class Lepidosauria; order Squamata; family Anniellidae; genus Anniella; species Anniella stebbinsi. The sequence goes on along the minus strand of JARDYH010000003.1, from coordinate 4,697,016 downwards.
CCTGGGGAGGGGCAGAAAGGGGAGCGAGGTCAGCGCAAGGGGTCCGCTTTCGAAAGCCAGCCAGGGCAAGGCTACGGTCGTATACAGACAAACGAGGTGTCTCGGTAAAACACAGGGCTTGTTGATCTGCCCAAAAAGGGAACTAGCCAGGGTCCTGTCCCCACCCTGCCTCCCACCAGCTCCAAAATTAGTTAAAGGCGGGGGGAAAATGAGGAAGACACAGGCTGCACTGTTGCAGACCTCCACCGTGACTGCCTCTAAGAGTTCTGTCTTCAGTATGTCAAAAACACCCTCCAGCACTGCAGTTCAACGAGGAGAAATTAGCTCTGTCAAAAATCAGCAGTCAAAAACCCTTGTCTTCGGTATGTCAAGACCAAACTTCAGCGCTGCAGTCAAAGGAGGAGGAAGCAGGCTGCACCGTTGGAGACCTCCGAGAGTTCTGCCTTCGGTATGCCCGAATCAGCCTTCCCTAGTCACTGGCTCAGCTGCTGAGGTAGCACGGAATGCTTACCAACACTACAACTGCTCAGCAGTTCAGGAAAGCATGGCAGGCACAAAAAGCCTAGGGGGAAATGGGGCTGTTCCTTGGAAGGGGATGTAGAGAAGAGAGGAGGAAGCGTTGCCAGGAGTCAGCTGTTAAAGCCACACTGTGTGAATGGATGCCGAGGGATGCAGACCGTGACCAGTGTAACAGTAGGCGAGCAGGGGCCTTTCTCGCTTGGTTTTCTCCCACTTGTTTGCTCAAAGCCAACTCATAGAATCATAGAATAGTAGAGTTGGAAGGGACCTATGAGGCCATCCAGTCCAACCCCCCCTGCTCAAAGCAGGAATCTACCCTAAAGCATCCCTGACAGATGGCTTGAATGCCTCTAGAGTGGGAGAGCCCACCACCTCCCTAGGTCATGGGTTCTATTGTCGTACTGCTCTAACCGTCAGGAAGTTTTTCCTGATGTCCAGCCGGAATCTAGCTTCCTGTCACTTGAGCCCATTATTCTGTGTCCTGCACTCTGGGATGATGGAGAAGAGATCCTGCCCCACCCCTCTGTGTGACAACCTTTCAAGTCATTGAAGAGTGCTATCATGTCTCCCCTCAGTCTTCTCTTCTCCAGACTAAACAGGCCCAGTTCTTTAGTCTCTCCTCATAGGACTTTGTTCCCAGACCCCAGATCATCCTCGTTGCCCTCCTCTGAACTCCTGGCTTGCTTACCGATATGCCGGTTAGGCAGGCGCTTGAGTAAACAGGGCTCTTCATTGCCAGATGGTGCCCGGATGCTGGCGGTCAGCAGGCTCAGGTCGCTCTCGGCGATCTTCAGGGAGACATCGGTGGAGGTGCCCACATTCAGCTGGGAGGTGCGCATGGAATCGTCACCTGGGGGCGGAAGGGGCGGGAGGCGGAGGTGGTCAGCGGGCGAAGGCGTCAGCTGTGCAGGCTTCAACCCAGGCTGGGAGCCAGGAGGGGTGATGATTGGGATGGGGAAGGTGGAAGGCTTTGGGGGGAAAAGCCACGGGGATCTTGTGGGGGGGGGGAGTGCAGAAAGGCTCACCTGTGATCTTGGCGGTGAAAGGGCTGCCCGGGATGTGCTTGTCGTCAAAGCGCACAATGATGTTGTAATCCCCGGGTGCCGTCGGCAGGTAGGAGACGGTGCAGGTGCCGTCCTTGTTGTCTTTGCAGGTGATCTCAGCCTTGGAGGGGCCCTCCACCGCCAGGGACAGGCCTCCTGCAGGGAGCAGGAGACAGCCGGGTCAGAACAGGGGACAGCCGGGTCCCTCACGCCAAGCCAGGCCGCTGTTTTTTCTCCCAGGAATCCCTGGTGATCTTTGCTTTCTCTTGCCTTGGAGCTCCTCCCCCACCGAGTCAGCCACAGTCACGGAGCCTTCGGGCTCTGATGGGCCCTGACCCACGCTCTCCACCTCTGCTCTTCACCGTGTTCCCGGCCTCCCATATCACCTAGGGTGCTCTTCTCAAAGCATTCCAGCCCTTCAGATTCCCTGCTTTCCCATGCCCTCCCTTCCTACCAATAGCCTATCATTCCTCGTGTGTGTGAGTGGGGGGGGGGGGTGTTTCCCCCACCCAATTGTTTCCCTTCACTGCTCTGCCCCATTGGTTGACCTTCTTTTGCAGATTCCTTTACCCTGAACAGTTGGAATGTTTGCAGACATTCCACAGCATCACAGCAGCCCGGCCATTGACCGAAGCAACGGTGAGGTGACGGCCCACTTTCAACCCACGTGAAGATTTGACGCCCTCCGCAACGTCCCTCATTTCACTCTTCCCTTCCTCAGCCCTCTGCCAAGATGACCACCACTGCAGCAACCACCTTGCCTCATCTGTTAAGGGAAACCTCCAAACCCCTCCCCCCATCCATCCAGGCCCCCAATTTCCCATCCTCAAAAACATGCGGAGTTGCCTTCTACTGAGTCAGATCCTTGGTCCATCTAGGCCCTTCTACAATGACCGGCAGTGGCTCTCCCCACAGTTTCCCCCAGCCCTGTGGCTGCTACTGGTGACCCTTTGAAGAGGAGTTCGAGGGACCCCTGGGTGTGCAAATCCTGTGCTCCCCCCCCCATTGGAGCTCTCCTTCTGCTCCTGGGGACCCACCTTCACCGGCATCCTTGGTGACAATGGTGAAGGTCGCTGGCTTGTTGACCATGCCGTGGCTCAGCCCAGGCCCATAAGCGCTCACGTGGCGGGCGTTGAGGGCATCCACGTAGAACTGGAGCGGGCTCCCTGGATGGAGGAAGGAAAGAGAGGCAATGAGGCCGGAGAAGCAGACATTCCTACAGCCCTGCCGCCTTCACGCAGGAGACCAGGACGGGTCGCTAGGGATGGATTTATACGCCCAGAAATCTCCCCACCTCAACAGGCTCAGGGAGCTGCAAATCCCACCCTTGGGCAAGATTGGCTTGGGACGCATTCCCTGAGCAAGGCCCAATCAAACAGAGGGAGGGAGGGAGCGAGGGAGGGAGGGAGGGAACTGGCGCAGATGAGCTGAGTCGCGTAGCTTGACTCACTCACTTCTGCCTGCTCACACCTGAGGGCAGGATTTCTAGGGCAGAAAGCCCAGATTGATTATATAATATAATATATTATATATATGACAGAGAGAGAGAGAGACCAGTAAAAATGGAATGTGAAATGTTTGAAATTCAAGTTCCTAGATTCAAACTTTGAATCTAGTTTCAAACGTTTTGATCCGCTCTGAGGCCGCGTGTCTCGCGTCTTCCTGCGATGGAAGTATCAATCCGCCCCCTGAGACGTTTCCCCATCACCTGCGCCCACCTGGGATGTGGTTGCCATCATATTTGATGTCCATCTCGTGCAGGCCCTTCTCCACGGGGGCGTACTTCACCGTCACGGTGCCGTCCTTGTTGTCGGTGATGTGAGGCCGGGCAGTCTTGCCAGAAGGCATCCGCACCTCACCTGGATGGGGAACGAAAACGGAATGGAGTGAACATGAAGGGGGCGGCTGTTTCCCATCCGTTAATGGGGAATAACCTCGTCTTACCCTACCTCCACCCCAAACGATCCATGCCCTATACCAGGGGTGGGAAACCGTTTTCCTATAGAGGGCTGTTGACCTACAGGAAATGTCAATCGGGGGCTACAACCGATGGTGGGTGGAGCCAGAGCCCAAAGTGGATGGGGTCAGGGCCCAATAGTGGGCGGCATTTGCAGCATGGCAAGATTACGTGGCTTTCTCCCTCCCTGTGCCACCACATCCATCTCTCTGTACTACCCACACAATATTAAGCCAAAGGCTATGTATGACCACGGGCTGCAGGTTCTCAGCTGCTCTACGCCTTGGTGTCCCCAAAAATGACATTTCCCATTCAGGAGGCGAAAAGAAATTATTGCCTCTGGTGAAGGTGCAACTGCAGGATATTTTCAACTTTTGAAAATAACCACGATTTCTTTCAGCACTTTGCAAGGTTCAACTCATCATTTTTCTTTTCTCCTTTTGTAGAGGTACCAGAACCAAAAAGCAGCTCGGTTAGGCCAAGGGCCCATGTAGCCGGCCATCCTGCTTTCAGCCATGCAGGGCTAGCCCCAGCCACTGGGAATCTGAAGCAGACTCCCTCTAGGAGTCTCTTCAGACGGGAGGCGGGGCAGGAGGGGCAGAATCATGTTCCCTTACCGTTGCTTTCTTCCTGGTTCTCTTCCACATTTGAAACCAGCACAATTACACAGAGGAGAGAGCAGCGACCATGTGGCCAATACATTTCAATGGGACAGCGCCCTCTAGCGGGCATTTTATAGCACAACCTCAGAAGAATCGGGTTTTCTGAGGTTTATTTTGTGACGCTAAAACTGAGAAAAGGGGCAGGAGATGCGCAAAAGGCTGCCTGCGTCGTTTTTAGGACCCACAAACATCCATGAGTAGCCAGTAATGAACGTGCTATAAATCGCTCGTTTAAAGAAGCCCTAAGCCTGGTGGTTGGATGCAGCTGTCCTGGCCAATAGCCACGAATGGGATTCTTCTCCTGGTCCTCTTCCTCTTCCTCCTTGAATGCACCGGCCCCCTTTTGAAGCCATCCCCTGGGCTCCGATGCCTCCTCCTTCCTCCTGTTTCACCTGCTTCTCCTGTTCCCTGTGAGAAACCTCCCTTAGGCTTCTCAGAGCCCTGGCTGAAGGTGAGTTACGTGTTACGTTGTTTATTATTACAGCCTTCCCCCAACTTGGTACTCTGCAGATGTATTGGACTACAACTCCCATCATCCCCATAAAGGACGGTGGGAGATGTGATCCAACATATCCACAGGGCTACAGGTTGGGGGAAGTGTGATTTATTACGCTTGAAATCTCAGCCTAAGGTGAGAAACCCCGGCGGCTTTTGCCTTAGAAATGTGCTCCTAAGCACGTTTATTCAGATGCAAGTCTCACTGAGTTCCATGGGATTGGCTCCGTAATACAACCCATTTTTCTTGGATGGCGCCTCTGTTCTGCCATACAGGGGCACCTTCCTAAGAACAAGTAACCTTTGGAGGAAGCTCAGGGCCTTCTACCTGCGTGGCGACGCGTAAAACTCACTCAAGGGACGAAGCGGAGGAAACGCCACCAAGCCCCACACAGTGCCACAAGGAAGTCTGTCTGCATGGCACCCTTCAACCCATTGCTCCCCATGCCCCTGGAAAGACTGAGTCTCTACCTGTGATCTCCCCCTTCTGCACAGTGAAGGGGATGACCAGGTTGAAGGGGCGCAGCATGGAGTCCACACTCTCCGGAGGGGCGACGGGCTCATCCGTGGCCTGGTGAGGAGGGCAAGGGGGAAAGGGTGGGTGGGGAGAAGAGGAAACAGACGGGAGGGGGGAAGAGAGAGAAAGAGAGCACTAAATACAGACAGAGAGAGAAAAGGGGGCATCAGAGGGCGAGGCGAGTGAAAAACAAGGGAGCAAAACTCTCCCAAACAGTGTCGGGGCGGGGGGGGGGGGGGCATGCAGACTGAAAGAGAAGGCGCAGCAAGAAAAGAAGGCAGGGAGAGTAAAACACCCCGAGGAAGAGGACAGAGCACAGCACTTGCTGGAGAAAGGATGGCAAATGGACCCTAACCGCCCCGTCAGCCCATCACCTGCCTGCCTCGCCAAAGGAGTTGGGAGGGCGTGTTTGCACACAAAAAATGCAGGGATTCCTGGAGTCGGTGGGTCTACACCACAAAAGGCAATACAGTCCCAAACCTGCTTAACTATCATGGCTTCCTGGAAATTGGAAGTCCTGCGAAGGTTCTTGATACCTTCACAAAGAGATAAGAACGGAAGAAGTGCCCTGATGCTGGATCAGACTGAGGGTCTATCTAGTCCAGCACTCTGCTCACACAGTGGCCAACCAGCTGTCGGCCAGAGACCAACAAAACAGGACATGGTACAACAGCACCCTCTCACCCATGTTCTCCAGCAACTGATGCACACAGGCTTACTGCCTCTGAAACTAGAGGTTGCACATAGCCATCAGGACTAGTAGCCATTGATAGCCTTCTCCTCCAGGAATTTATCTGACCCCCCTTTTAAAGCCATCCAAAGTGGTGGCCATCACCACACCTTGTGGCAGTGAATTCCATAGTTTAACTATGCGCTGTGTGAAGAGGTCCTTCCTTTGATCTGTCCTGAAACTCCCACCCATCAGCTTGTTCCCTAAGTCCTTCGGAGGAAAGCCATAGCATCCAAGCCAGATTCAAATCAGGAGATGTGGAATTGGGAACACCCTGAACAGGCTTCATCCAGCCCCTCTGGTGAAGTCCCGGGAATCCAAGGGGGCATGTGTAGAGGGTGGGGCCGTCGCCCCCTGGAAGATACCTGGGTTTCACACCCAGAAGGGAGCAAACCTCGCACGTTAAAGCTGAGCCAAAAGAGGCTGCGATAGGGGGCAGGGGTGGGGGCAGGTAATGCCATGGGGATGCAGAACCCAACTGGCTGGAGCCTACATCATGTGGTTTTGGGGCCAGGAGAAGGAGGGTCCTGCTTTCCAGAGAGAAAGAGAGGGGTGGCAGGAGGAGACAGAAGCTGAGAGGCCAGAGCAGGGCTCCTGGTACCCAGTGCGGGGGGTAGCCGCCAGCATGGTGTGCCGGGAAGGGCTGGCGGAGCTGCACGCTGTCGCAGGGCTCCTCGACGTGGGGAGTGGTGTCGCAGGCCTGGCGGGAAGCAAGGGACACATCAGCGCGAGGGACCACGTCGCGCAGGACCACAGAACGGCAGGGAAACCCTTCTCGAGAGGAGGGGTATTGCGCTTTTTTTGAACTGGGCATGTCAGGGGCTGGAAGCGGAGGCTGCGGGGAAGTGGCCCAGAGAGCTCTGAGCCCGTGGGACTTGCGAGGATCTGACCTAGGGAAGAACACTGCAGCATGCGTTGTCCAGGTGCCTTCCCCAAATCTGTGCCTTCGGGATTTGTTTGACTAAGACTTCCATCGTCCGCATCTAGAGGACACCCGGTTTGGGGAAGGCCACTCTAAGCCTCGCCCTAGTAGAGGTTGGCTCCGATGTCCATGGAGCGGTGAATCCGCTCCGGGTTTCAGTCAGGACCAGCCAGAACTTTAAAGGAGTTCTCCGAGGTACAGAGCGCAAGGGCATGTTAGCTTCAAATTCACATTATTGACGATAAGGGGTCTGCGGCACAGTGCCAGGGGGGCTGACCTTGCACGGGGAAGGTCCTGGACCTCTGAATATCTCCGGCTCAAAGGATTTCAGCTGAAAGGACTGGGAAAAAGCTACTGCTGCACTGGGAAAGCAGGACCTGTTACCTGACCAGTGGAGGGAGCTGGCTCCAATGCCAGTGGGGCGGTGAATCCTCTCCAGGTTTCAGTCAGAGCCAGCCAGAACTGTAAAGGAGCTCTCCTTGAGAGTTCTGACTGGCTCTGACTGAAACCCGGAGTGGATTCACTGCCCCACGGACCTTGTGGCCACCAGCTTCCACAGCCTCACACCACGGCCCACATACCACGGCCCACATACCACGGCCCACACAGCAGGGTTCCTAAGGCATGGCTGCCTCTTTCTCAGCCTTCAACTAAGTCCCCTGGAAAAACCTTGGCGTTGCCTGCTGGTTGACGACTGGAGGAGACGTCCTCCCCCAACCCCACCGGCTGGTTTTATGGGGCCACGGAGCAAACGTGGTCCATGCCCCCCTCAGGCCCCGGACTCACCACCACGTGGAAGGGGCTGTTGGGGATCTGCTCGCCCCCAAAGCGGATGGTGATGACGTATTTGCCGGGCTCCGGGGCGGTGTAGTAGATGTCGAAGGTGCCGTCGTGGTTCTCAACCACGTCCACGTCCAGCTCAGCACCATCGGGCGTGGAGACCTTGCACGTCACCTTGCCCTTCCCCGCCGCCTTGGCGTCCACGGTGATCACCGTCTCCTCCCCGATCTGGATGGTGGGGCCCAGGCAAGTGCCTGCAGATAAAACGGGTGGCGGGGCGATTGTCAAGTTACTGGGTGGGGGACCAGGCTGAGCTTTAAGGGGTTAATAACTTCATGGCCGTAGAATAGGATGGTGAATCTGGGCCTAAATGTGGAAAGAAGGAGCTGCTTTATTCTCCAAAGGCTCCGTTGCTGGGGCAGGAAGGGATTTCAGCTAAAATACCCTGGTGTTTGGGGCCAGTTTTATGGTTTTTGTCTCCGCCCCTTTTGCCTCTGGTCACGCCCACTGCTAGAATGCGGCCCCCGAGGGCTTCTCCCAACTGGAATGCGGCCCTTGGGCTGAAAGAGGGTCAAGAGCCCTGGTCTACCCTGACTAGGGTGACTATTTGAAAGGGAGGACAGGGCTCCTGTATCTTTAGAATGACCAGATACAAAAGAGGGCAGGGCTCCTGCAACTTTAACTGTTGCGATGAAGAAGAGGGGGGTTTTCACCAAGTGCTGCATGCCTACAAATGGCACCTGCTGAAATTCCCTTTTCTAGTCAACTGTTACAGATACAGGAGCCCGGTCCTCCTTCCCATAGGGTCACCCTAACCCCGACGGGCAGCAATGGCTCCCCAGGGGTGCAGAAAGGGGTCTGCCTGGGGCCTTCTGCATGGAAAGCTGCGGCCCTTCTCCAAATCTAGGTCTATCTAGCACCGCATTGTCTACCCTGGCCAGCAGCCCCTGTCCAAGCAGAGAGGCCGCTCCAGCCCTGGCTGTACAAGATGGCTAGGCCGGAGCCTGAGACCCTCCAGAAGCGGAGTAGGTGCTCCGTTGCTAAGCAACGTGGCCATGGGCAGGCCTGGTCCACACACACACACCATGATGCGTCCCTGATCTATTGACAGCCCAGCCCAGCCAACGCCATCATTATTCAGCTGCCTCCCGGTAGTGGTGCAGCGGGGCCATTTCAGACCGTCGCCTTCCTGTTTCTCTCCCCTGCCCCCAACTGCCATCCCATGCTTTACAGCTGCTTCTGCATTCCTCATGTTAGAGTGACCCTACGGAAAGGAGGACGGGGCTCCTGCATCTTGAACACTTGCATAGAAAAGGGGATTTCAGCAGGTAAAGTTTGTATGCCTGCAGCACCTGGCGGAATTCCCTCTTCCTTACAACAATTAAAGCTGCAGGGGCCCTGCCCTCTTTTGCATCTGGTCGTTCTGCAGGATCCCCATCCTTCTTTCCATATGGTCACTCTTCCTAATATGTTAGAATTTTTGCCAACCCTGAGTTTTTTTAAAAAAAAAAATACTCTGGGCTCGTGTAGCTTTGCATTAAAAGCTCTCTGTAATCCCAGCACCATCAAGACGACAGGAATAAAATGGAGTTTGTTTCTGCTGTCCTGATGCCTTTGTCTACAGCCGCTTGCTGGGGGGCATTTGGCTGGGGGTGTGGAGGGGCTGGTTTCGACTTTGGCCTGATTCAGGCCCGGCTGCACCGCTGCCTCCCAGCATGCCACACACGCCTTCCCCCCACCCCAGGCACTAGATCAGGGGCACAAGGGCCATCTCCAGGGCACCTGGGGTCCCAATCCAGCCCACATAAGAACATCAGAAGAGCCCTGAGGCTGGATCCGACCAAGGGTCCATCTAGTCCAACCCTCTGTTCACACAGTGGCCAAGCAGCTGTCCACCAGGGACCCACAAAGCAGGGCATGGTGCAACAGCACCCTCCCACCCATGTTCCCCAGCAACTGGTGCATACAGGCTTACTGCCTCGGATACTGGAGGCTGCACTTAGCCATTAGGGCTAGTAGCCATTGAGAGCCTTCTCCTCCAGGAATTGACCCAACCCCCTTTTAAGCCATCCAAATTGGTGGCCGTTACTACATCTTGTGGTGGTGAATTCCATAGTTTAACTACGCACTGTACAAAGAAGGGCTTTCCTCTGGGGTTTCCCACATGGTCAGACACCCCACCCCCATTCCTCAGGGCACCAATTATATGGTGGTGGCAGAGCTCCTGCACAGCTTCTTGCCCCATTCTAAAAGATTGAAATGCCTCTCCTATGGCCCAGTGCCTGGCAGGAGGAGCTTCCAACTAAAATAGCCTGGCATTTTGGCCCCGCCTCTTTGGCCTTTGGCCCCACCCACCACCGAGACCTTCCCCTAAATACATTTTGGCCCCTTGGGTGGGGAGAAGTTCAGCTAGATGGAAGGACGGAAGGTCAAGGGGCCGTGGGCGTCTCCATCTCCCCGAGGCCCACCGCATCCGTCCCACAGGTACTCACCCAATCCGTGGCCTCCTATGGACACTGCAGAGACAGAAAGGAGGAGGCAGCGGTGAGAATCAGAAGTTGCCACATGGGGTTGGTGGGGGAGGGGAGGGGGAGGGCATCAGGGGAGAATCAGGCAGGGCGCAGGGCCGTCTCTGTAAGAGGTGCCGCTTAGCTCGAACTCGCACAGTGGGGGATAGGGCCCTGAGACTCCAAGCAGGAAACGTGGGACAAGATTACGGTTTCCCCATTTCCCCCCTCATGCGGCTTGCCTAATAGCAGCACAACAGGCAGAAATTCAACGGGTGCAGCTTTGCACCACATGCAGTGAAGTGATAGGAGAAAGCATTGCCTGTTGAATGCCTGCCTGTTAGAAGGCAGAAGAGCCCTGTTGCGGTGGAGCAGGAAAGCAACCTACATTTGATTTGGGGGGGGGGCCTTAATGTCTTCCCCTCTGTGGGTTACGAAATTTCCCCTCGGCAAGCCCATCCCGGAAGAAACCCGCGGGCAAAAGCCCCAGGTGCAGAGAGAGACGGGTCAGGAGCTTCCCGGGACATGTCAACGGGGGGAGGAAAGGGATGTGGGAAGTAACGATGCGTTGCAGGGGGGGTCAGGGGCGGAGGTGGGGTGCGCTGGCATCCACCCACCTGTGACCAGGCACTTGCTGGCATCTCCAGCCGGCAGGGCGTGGATGCGGAAGGGTGAGTAGGGGATCTCATCGCCGCCGTATTTGATGGTGATGGTGTAGCGCCCCGTCATGTCCGGAACGTAGGACACCGTGTAGGTCCCGTCTCCGTTGTCCCGAATGTTGGCTTTTTTGGGTTTGCCCTCAGGGTCCTGGGGAGAAAAAACGGGGCAGGGGGCGGTGGTCAATAGGCAGGCTTTGCACCAGAACCCCCCATGTGTGTGTGGGGGGGGGAGATGTGGAAGCATGCAGTCTCAGGCGATCCAAACGCACTGGCAGATACAGCCCCAAAACCTATTTTTCTCAAGGACATGGCTCTGGTCAAGCAAGAAGAAAAGAGTGTCTCTGAGAATCAAGTGAAGAGACGCTTATCACAGAATCACAGAATAGTAGAGTTGGAAGGGGCCTACAAGGCCATCCAGTCCAACCCCCTGCTCAATGCAGGAATCCATCCTAAAGCATCCCTGACAGATGGTTGTCCAGCTGCCTCTTGAAGGCCTCTAGTGTGGGACAGCCCGCCACCTCCCACTGTCATACTGCTCTAACAGTCAGGAAGTTTTTCCTGATGTCCTGCGGAAATCTGGCTTCCTGTCACTTGAGCCCATTATTCCATGTCCTGCACTCTGGGATGATCGAGAAGAGATCCTGGCCCTCCTCTATGTGACAACCTTTCAAGTATTTGAAGAGTGCTATCATATCTCCCCTCCATCTTCTCCAGGCTAAACATGCCCAGTTCTTTCAGTCTCTCCTCATAGGGCTTTGTTTCCAGACCCCTGATCATTCTCGCTGCCCTCCTCTGAACATGCTCCAGCTTGTCCGCCTCCTTCTTGAAGTGTGGTGCCCAGAACTGCACACAACATTCAAGATGACAGATCCCTCGCCCCACCCTGCCGCCTCCAATCCTTCACGCTCGTGACCGACACTCACCAGGATCTGTACGGTGAGCAGCCCCTCACCGGCATCACGGGCGTCAATGGTGAACTCCACAGGCAGGCTGGCGGGGATGCCAGAGGCGTTGAGGCCTGGCCCGCTGGCTCGTACTTTGCTGGCATCGTGGGCCGGAAGGACCTTGACCTTAAACGGGCTAAAAGACAGGACACCCCAGTGGTCAGAGAGTGTCTGGCCTGACCCTGCCGCAAACTCCCCAGCAGCAGGTAAAACGGCTGATGAACTGGGAACTCTGGACCGGGATGGATGTCACCCTCGGCCTTTTTCAAGGAAGGGGGTCTGGGGAGTCGGAGCTGGCAGGGGCTCCCAGCAACCCCTCTAGGGCTGCCCCTCATAGGCTGCCCTGTCCCAAGTCAGACCACGGTCCGTCTAGATCAGTCCTGGCTGGCAGGAGCCCTCCGGGGTTTCAGAGATGCCGGAGAGGACGTGAAAGATCCATGACTGAAAACCCGATAGTGGAGGCTGGAGGCTCCGATATCAGCAGGGCAGTGAATCCGCTCTACGTTTCAGTCAGAACCAGTCAGGGCTGTAAAGGAGCTCTCTAAGGTGTGGAGCAAGGGAGAGGAAGGGATGAAGGCAGCATGTTGGATAACTCCTGTAGAGTTCTGACAAACCCGGAGTGGATTCACCGCCCCACTGGCATCAGAGCTGCCAGCTTCCACTGGACCCCGGAGGACTGCTGCCAGTCAGATGAAACCATCTGAGACAAGGTGGACAGACGGGGCCCAAAGCAGCGCCGTCGTTCAGCCATTGCCTCGATCCGGCGATTTTCCCCGGCTGTGCACCACCCTGCCACAGAGCCGTGCCCTGGCCCATCTCTCCTGTTCTGCCCTCGTGGAACCTTCTAGGCCTTGGCAATGGCCTAGACAGATCCCAGGACAGTTGGTCCCATACCCGGCCCAGGAGGCAGGGCTTCGTGCCAAGCTAAAAATGGAGACACCGTCCGATCCGCCTCTCGTGGATCGGGTGGGGGCGTGAGAGAAGCAGCTGAGATTCCTGACGGGCCGGACGTCCGCCAGGGCACCTTGCTCAGTCCTGGCAGGGCGGGGGCACGCCAGAAGGACAGGGACAGCTGAACAGAGGCCCAGCCTTGGGCACTCTGCCTTGGGCACGGAGGCACAGACAGGAGGCCTTGGAAGAGGAACTGGCCCCTTGGTGGCCCGATCCAGCTTTGTTCCCCTTGATGGAGGGCGTGCAAAAGCTGTCAATGACAAGAGAACCTGCCCACCACGCCCCAACCCCAGACCCCCCCCCATGGGGCTCACCTGCGGGGCACTTCTTGCCCGGCGTACTTGACGGAGGCGGTGTACGGCCCGTCCGTGGCCGGGGTGTAGTTCACGGTGTGAGTGCCGTCACCCTTGTCCCGCACCTCCACCGGCTCGGCCACCCCTGGGCAGGCGGCGAGGAGAAGCAGAGAAAGAGAAGGAACCAAAGATCAGCATCTCATCCCACCCTCCTTTTGACAAGGGTGGCCAGGGGGCAGGGTGGGCGGGGAGGGCGCTTTGCCCCCTGGCCCGCACCCAGCACACCCAGAGAGGGGTGGGCTCCTGCATCCCCTGTCCCTTGGGGGCAGGGACTGAAAGCCTGTACACCCCGACACTAAGGAAATGCTCCGATAGGACAAACAAGCAGCATGAATGCTCAGATGAAGTCCGGTCCACTCCCAGCTCGCCTTCAGTTCTGCAACGCTCAGCTGCCCAGTGCTGCCCGGCAGGCTCTCTTGACTGACTCCCTCGCTGCTCACCCAGAAAACCTACATGGATCCACCCCTCTTTTGCCCTTCAAATCCCTGCCGTCGTTGTTGTTTAAAAATTTAAAAAAACAAACAAAAGCTCTCTTTTTTTCCCATGAAGTTTTCAGCTTAGACTTCCTCCCGTGACTACTGATATGATAGCCCTAGTTTTCACTGGGGTGGTCAACCTGGGCCCCAGAGCAATATCAGGATGCGGATGGAGGGGGCTCATGTGGCTGAATGCCCCTCCATCCATGCTAGTTTTCTCGGTGCATAGAATGGTTGTTTTCTGGAAGAGCCCAGACCAGCCTTTCCCAGCCTAATGGCCTTTAAATGTGTCGGACTGCAATTCCCATCATGCCCAGCCAGCCTGGCCAGTGACTGGGAATGATAGCGGTTGCAATCCAACACTTCCTGAGGTCACGAGGTTGGGGGAGGCTGGCAAAAATGATCATAGACCAGGCACAAGTCCGGTGAACATCGATGGCAATAAATGTCGCCATACATTTCGCGCACAGGCTGAAAAAACGAAGGACGAAACAATGAATAGGACCCATACCTAAGGCTTGCAAAGAAAATGTACTGAGAAATGCACGGCTTTTCATATCAGCTACAGGACCGGTTCTAAATATCCTGACATCAAACTTAAAAGAAATGTCAGGAGCCGCAGCCATTCCTATTCCGCTGAAATATCCCGCGTTATTTTCCAGAGCTGGCACATGAACCGGAAAGTCCAAATCACTGGGATACCGGACCCATGCCCGAGTCAGCACCCGGGCGGCCCAAGAGAAATCCAGGAAGAAAGAAAATCAGCCCGGTGTTCTCCTTTCCCGCCCCAGATCTCCGTACCTGTGGGTCCCAAGACTTTCACCTCCAGAGGGGCAACGCCAGCCTTGCTGCAATCGACAGTGAAGGTCTGGGGGACGCGAGCTCTCACGCCAGCCCCCAGCCCAGGGCCGGAGCACTTCACCTTGCTGGGATCCACCACGTCTTTGACAGGGACGCGGAAGGGGCTCCCTGCAGAGGAAGGAGAGGGAGCACGTCAGACCCCCCCGAGAGAGAGCTTCGCCATCCGCGGCCTGGATCACTCATCCCCGGCCATCGCTTGATTCATGTCTACATCAAAGGCTGGCAGGCAGGCACAGCGAAGGAGCCGCTGGAGATGGCATGCTCAGCTGGCACCTCCAGAGCCCCTGGAACACCATGCTTTTCATGTGGAGTCTCTTCGCACATCTCAGCTGCCAGCCAAACGCACCACAAAGATGGCTCCCCGCTTGGCTACCGTGGGCTCAGGGGCTGGCAGCGGAATGTGAGGAACCGACTCTAGAAAAGTACTGTGCTTGAGACCACTCATGGGGGTGGGGGACGGCAAAGGCTCGTTTGTCTGTTTAATCCTGGCAGTTGACAACGGCAACAACGAAACCACAAATATACAGACCACGAAATCGTCTAGAACAATGAAAGAGGAACGTATGTTTGTCCGTCCGTCCGCTCCGTAATGCCAAGTCGGTGAAACCTAGAGCCCTGAAACTTGCTACACGTATCACGGGGACCCTAGGGGTGAGCACCTCTGCGTTATTTTGTTTTTAAAACATATAACTTAATTTGAATTAATTTAAATCTGCCCACGTGGTTGAGGTCTGCAGTGACACCTTCAGTCACTAGGAGCTGACTTCCCTAAGCAGCACATAGCTTTGCAGTCTGAGCAGTTCGACGCCAGGGAAAGGCCGAAGGGGAGAGTGTATGTCTGCCCCTCTCCCCCTGCTGTGGAGCAGCCCCCTTCAGGGGGATGAAGTAGACAGACCCCTCCCTCAGGGGGGCATGGGGGGTGCCCCACAAGGCAGGGGCTGTGCCTAGGGGTTCCAGCAGGCGGAGCTCCACTCAGACCTGGACAAGCACAATGCGTCCAGTTCTTCAAACTTCGCTGCAGCAAACTAAGGGCTTATTGCAACTGTTGCACAGCCAAGTTCGGTCACTAGTATAAAACCAGCAAGGACAATAAAATCATGGCAGATTAAACTCTGGACCCTTTCATACAGTGATGCAAGACCCCATGAAAGAGCCCCAAATGTGTAATAATCGAGTGTAGGGTGATCAAGCGTGCAGAGATATTTTAGCCCTTCTCTTTACTGCACCCTACACCTGTGGGGTGGTTCAGCCCACCTCCACTGGTCCATCTAACTTATCAAGACCCGCAGAGGAACCAGAATGGCTGGCTTCTAGCCACAAGTGCACAGAAGTCCTATGGGGAGAAGCCCCTGCATGGAAGGGACCGGATGTCTGTCGTCACTGTCCTGCCCACCAGGCAAGCGGCCTCTCCACCTACCAGGGATAGGGCGCCCTCCGAAGGTGATGTTCACGTCATAGTCGCCGGGCGTGAAGGGGATGTACTCCACGCTGCAGCTCCCGTCTTTGTTATCCTTGCATGACATTTTGGCCTCGGAGGGGCCTTCGATGGCCAAGCCAAGACCCCCGGTTCCTGCGCCCCTGTGAAGGAAACATTGCCATCAAAGGGAGCCATCGCAAAGCCAGGCCCAGATCCAAATGGTGTTGCCATTTCCGGCAGGCACCAAATCCAGCGCCGGTAAATGATTAGCCATCTGTCCGGGATGCTTTCAGGTGGATTCCTGCATTGAGCAGGGGGTTGGACTCCATGGCCTTACAGGCCCCTTCCAATTCTACTATTCTATGATTCTATCCTACGATGCCACCCGTCTGTCCCTCTTCGCTCAGTAACAGCCACTGAGTTGGGCTCCCACCTGGGGCAAAGACAGGACGGCTACCTGGTCTCCACAGTGAAGCGGTTCGATTTGTTCACCAGCCCGCCCTCGAGGCCGGGGCCGTAGGCACGGACGCGGCTGGGGTCGCAGCCCTCGGTCACTCCCACCCGGAAGGGGCTCTTGGGCACTGGCACGTCATCGTAGGTCACTTCCACGAGGTGCACACCTGAGAGGGCAAACACACAGACAGGCAGGTGTACAGCATCCTATCGAGTCAAGCCTCTTGCGCTCCATCGCTACGCCCCTTGGCAGACTCCACCTGCCACTCACCAGACTGGTCTAGGAGCGCTTCCTGAATTCCGGTGTTAGATAGTTTCCTCCATAATTATGACCCTCCCCACAACATTGGCCCCATAGCAAGGGGTCTCCTGCCATGCTACACTTACAGTACCAGGTGGACAAATTCAGCAGCTTGGAGAATTTTCGTTTTCTTTTTTTAAAAAAAATAAAGGAAGCAAGTTGCTAGCCCTCAAGGCTGTGGAGATAGGCACCGTACATGTGTGGGCAGCGGCTGCTGTAACCTCAGAAGCTAGAGAAGGGGGGCAGGTTGCAGAATTCTGACCGAAGTGCAGAACTCCAATAGGCTAAGCACCACCAGTAGCTCCTTGCGTCCGAGAGCTGTGGGATCCGGAGCGTCACAATTCTGCCCCGATTGCAGTTTCGGAGGGAGGGAGAGAGGAGGGTTGTCCAGCACATTAAAGCAGGGAGGGGGAACTGCGCAGGGACAGAGGCGAAAGGAGACGCGCCGCAGCAAGTGGGGCCTTACCGTCCTCATAGGGTGTGTACTGGATGCGGTAGGTGCCATCCCCGTTGTCGGTGACGTACGTGTCCGTCTTGGTGCCGGAGGGGTTCATGACGCGCACCTTGACGTGGCTGCCGCCGGTCTTGGTGAGCGAACGAGAGTCTACCGTGAACTCAGTGGTGACCTCGCGCAGAACACCTGGGGAGAAACGGGGGAGGATTTAGGCTCGCCAACCATCCAGGTTTGCCCTGAGTGGCGTCCAGGAATTTATCTCTCCCTGGGACTGCAAACGTATTTCCTACTTGAATACGGGAGTGAGGAGGGATCAGTGCAATGTGGTAGCTTGTGCCTGGAGAACAACACCCTTGCAAAGTAGGCTACAGAACACAGCATGAGCTGGCCGGAGAGAATTTTTGCACACCTCCACAGGGTTCGTTGGTGCCGTTCTGTAAAACGGGGTGCTTTCTCGGAATAGGCCAGTGCAGCCTTCCTCAACCTCGTGCCCTCCAGATGTGTTGGATTACAACTCCCATCATCCCCTCCTTCCATGGCCATGCTGCCTGGGAATTATGGGACTTGCAGCCTGACACATCTGGAGGGCGCCAGGCTGGGGAAGGCTGAGGAGCCAGAGGCTGCTATGTGTGACTAGGAATAAGAGGGAGGGTTTCCTAGCAGGCTGTCTGTGTGTATGAATCTGATTTAGAGGGACATCACATTCTGTAAGAAATGGAGAATCTTTGAAAACCTGCAACTGTCTCCAATTGTTTACCATCACCTGATGAGGTTTGCTACAGTCAGAAATACTCATAAGCAAAGCTGATGGGGGCGGGGGAGATGGAGGAGGCCGCGGTGACCTGTGGCATCAATGTGCACAGAAGTGAGGTGAGGGGGCAAAAACCCCTTTTCTTTCAGCCTCGCTGGTTAAAGCACCCAAGGGAGGAGAACAGACAGAGGAGGGCAGTGAGGGGCAACAGAAACCGGACGCTGGGGGGAGAGAGAGGAGATACATTGATGGAGAGGCAAGAGAAATGAACCCCAAAGGGCGTCTCGATTTATAAAAGGTAAAGTCAGGTGGAATACAGGTGAATAAAATACAGATAAAGAAATTATCTATCTAGCTTTCATCGAAATCTCTGTGGGGATCCTCAGTCCTGCAGACCAAATCCAGCCTTCCTGAGGTCCCCAGATGACCATGCCCCTTTTGGCCACGCCCCCTTTTTTGGCCACACCCCCTTCCCCTGACCACCAATCACTTGGTGGCTCTCCAGCTTTTGCAACGTTTCCCCCTCTTTCTAAGGCTCTTCCTGCCCGTTCTAGGCAGCAAGAGCTTTAAGACCATACATGCTGGCATTTTTCGGTGTTTTGTGCCAGACTCTTTGGCCCTTCAGCCCTGCCTGCCACTGGCCTTCCCCAGAATCAAATTTGGCCCTCAGGCTGAAGGAGGTTCCCCGCTCCCTCTGAGTGTCAGCCTCCCCCAACCTGGTGGCCTCCACATGTGTCGGACTACAACTCCCAGCATGCCCCAGCCAGCCATATCACCGGATATCCATTCAGTCAGCTGGGATGCAAAGAGAAGGCCGGGCAAGACCCGAGCGGCTCTCCCCTGCGTACCTCGTGGCTCCACTCCTGGCCCAAAGACCTTGACGTTGCTGGTGTCCACGGCAGGGTCGACGTTGACGCGGGCCGGGAACTTGGGCACGGGGTGCCCACCGTACTTGATGGTGATGGTGTAGGTGCCGGGGAAGGAGGGGGTGTAAGTGATTTTGTAGGTGCCGTCGCTGTTGTTCTGGATCACCACCTCAGCCTTGACCCCGGAGTCGGAGATGATCTCGATGGTGAGTTCGGCGTCGCCTGCCTTGGAGCAGTCCACCATGAAGGTCGCCACCTCACCCACCTTGCCGTGCTCCAGGCCGGGCCCGCTGGCCGTCACCTTGGATGGGTCGAAGACGGGCTGGATGTCTGCCTTAAAGGGCGAGCCGGGGATGTGGGAGTCGGCGAAGAGGATGTTGATGGCGTACTCGCCGGGCTCGGTGGGCAGGTACGAGACAGAGCAGGAGCCGTCCCCGTTGTCCTGGCACTCGATCTTGGCCTCGCAAGGGCCCTCCACCGTCAGGCCCAGCCCGCCGGTGCCGGCCCCCTTGGTGTCGATGGTGAAAGGCGCCGGCTTCCCCACGAAACCGCCCTTCAGTCCTGGGCCGTAGGCACACACCTGGAAGGCGAGCGGCATGTCACTGTCCGGTCGCAGGATTCCCCATCAGCTGGGGGGGCTCTGCAGGAACTGCCCATACCAGCAGCGCCCTCTAGTGCAGGGGTGGGAACCAGATTGGTCCTGGGAAGGACCAGTTTGCCCGTGGGGACCAATTCAGCAGCGGGGCTCCAGACGTTTGGGCCTACAACTCCCATTGTCCTCACCGTTGGCCATGCTGGCTCGGGCTGGCGACAGTTGCAGGCCAAAATGTCTGGCGGCCCACCAGTTGGCCACCCCTGCTCTATGCTGATTGGCTGAGCTCCCCAGAGTTTCAGACAGGAGCGATTCCCAGCCCTACCTGGAGATGCTGGGGATCGGACCTGGGGCCTTTAAAGGGGGATTGGACAAGTTCACGGATGAGGAGGAGGCTATCCATGGCTACTAATCCGAATGGCCATACGCTACCTCCGGTATCAGAGGTAGCATGCTTATGCGCACCAGTTGCTGGGGAACATGGACAAGAGGGTGCTATTATACTACTTGTGGGTCTCCCATCAACAGCTGGTTGGCCAGTACAGAATGCTGGACTAGTTGGACCCTTGGCCTGATCCAGCAGGGCTCTTTTCGTGTTCTTAATACAGGCCCTTGTTCAAATCTCAGCTCCGCCACTGGGTGGCCCTCCTAAACTCTCTATATGGGCTTAAGCAAGCCACTGTTCTCACAAGCTCCACCCCCTGCACATCTGCAACAGGTGGGTGATAATACTGCCCTACCTTGCAGGGCCGTTGCATGAATTCCTTGAGCCCGTTTTATGCTTCCAGCAAAATCTACCTGGACCATCCCGCTGGTTGGCCACCGTGTGTATATAATGCTGGACGAGACGGACCCTTGGTCTGCTCCAGGGTGGCTCCTCATCGCAGTGGCCCGGCTTGGGCCATGAGAAGGGAGACAGGGTTGCCACTGTGCCTCTCCTGCCCAGCCACCCTGCGCAGAGGCTCAACCTGCCCACGGGCCGCCTGCTTGCATGGTCCATCCGCTGCACATCCCATGCTGCAGGCGCTCACCTTGGACGGGTCCGGGGGCATGACAGCCTCGACGGCAAAGGGGCTACCCGGCACAGGGTGCCCGTCGTACGTGATGTCCACCTTGTAGGGCCCTTCCTCGGGCGGCATGTACTTCACGGAGTGGATGTCGTTGGTGGTGCCCCTCTCCACCTTGCAGGGGATGGGGCGTCGGGACGGCGAGCTGATCTTGACGTCCACCTGCCCCTGGCCACCGGCTCCCTTCGTGTTGATGGCAAATTCTTGATCGCGACCCACGTCCACCTCTGCAGGTAGCGGGGAAAATGGGGTGGAATCGGTGAGCCTGTCCGGTCAGGCGGAATGACCACCCATTGCCACCCCCTGTAACGAAATGCAAAATCCTAGTGCTGAAACTGGTGGCCAGCAGCAGTTGAAGAGGAAAGAACAGACAAGGGTCCCTTGACGCGCCATCACCAAATTAATTCAGAGGATTAAACGCCGCAGGGTTTGGAGGAAACGCATGGCCGAGATTGCCTTTCGGAAGCATTCAATAAGTGTACTGATTATAGGTCTATGAACGGCTATTACGCATAAAAGAACAACACCCTATGCAAAGCAAACAACTAAATAAGAAAACTCAATGTGGGCTGCTACATTGGCCAGCAAACGAAGCAGCAGGCACCATGGCCTCATCTACACCAAGCAGGATATCGGGCTATGAAAGCGGTATATCAAAGGCAGGAGCTGCACTACTCCTTTAAAGCCGTATTGAAGTGCACTGACAACTGTTGGGGCTCCTGCCTTTCATATACCGTTTTCATACCGCTTTCATAGTGCAATATCCTGCTTGGTGTAGATGAGGCCCTATAGCGTGGTCTATGGAAGGCCTCCTACCGCCCAATCCAAGAAATATATGTTTGCACAGCAGTAAACGCCACCGAGTTCAATGAGGCTGCCTTCCAAGTAGATGTACCTTAGACTGAAGCTGTACTTATTTACTTCTTTTATTCATGTTCAGCCCTTAGTAGGGGAGCGCGTTTTGAAGGGTGCCAACTATGAAAATCCCTCCTCTAGTTTCCTGAATTGTGTTTTCATCGTAAACCAGCTGAGCGGGACACACGGGGGAGCCCAAAACTCCTCCTTCGGGATTTTCAAAAGTTGGCGGATATGTACCAAGCGTCACTGAAGTAGCGCGACTTGTGCCAGGTGCATGGCGGCCACGTAGTGCAGGGGTGGGCAGGAAGTAGTTCTCCAGATGTTTTGGACTTCAGCTACCCAGGATTCCTGACCATTGGCCATGCTGGCAGGGGCTTCTGGGAGTTGAAGTCCAAAACATCTGGAGATCCAACTTCTGCCCAACCCTGGTGTAGAACGCTGCCGGGTGTCGCCATACCCAGGGGTCTCTCCACCCCCTGCCCACCCACCCCCTGCCCATTTCCCCACCCACCCATAATCCCATCACCCTACTCACTGCTGTTGAGTCCTTGCACTTTGACCTTGCTGAGGTCGAGAGGCGGAGCCACATTGACCGGGAAGGGGCTCTTGGGAATGGGGTCCCCACCATATGTCACGGTCACTGCCATGTGACCCTAATGGGGGGGGGAAGAAAACAAATCCAGGTCAGGCACCAAGAACAGGTGTGTATTAGGGTGACCCTACGGAAAGGAGGACAGGGGCTCCTGTCTCTTTAACAGTTGTAGAGAAAAGAGATTTTCAGCAGGGGTCATTTGTATGCAGGCAGCACCTGGTGACATTCCCTCTTCATCACAACAGTGAAAGCTGCAGGAGCCCTGCTCTCTTGACCAGATACAAAAGAGGGCAGAGCTCTTGCAGCTTCAACTGTTGTGAGGAAGAGGGGGTTTCACCAGGTGCTGCCTGCTTGCAAATGACACCTGCTGACATTCCCTTTACGAAAGATATTAAAGATACAGGAGCCCCATCGTCCTTTCCGTATGGTCACCTATCCTCCCCCCTCCCACCCTGCAGACGTGCCCAGAGGGCTCCACCCCAGCCATTCTCAGCCAGCATTTGGAGTGCAGGGACAGGGAAGTAAGTTGGGGGGGGGGGGGCTTTAAACTCAAGGAGAGGGTGTGCCCTAAGGAGACTCGGGGGGTTGTGCTGGAGACCCAACCAGGCAGCCTGCCGGACAGGAGGCGGAGGGGGAAGGGGCCTCCTCTCACCTGCTGCACGGCCGTGTACTTGACGGTGTACGAGTAGTCGTGGTTGTCGATGATCTCAAAGTCACGCACTGCCTCGCCCTTGGCGGCCCCCGCAAAGTTCACGTCCAGCTTGGCTTTGCCGGCCCCCTTGGTGAAGACGGTGAAGTGGGTGGGCTTCCCGACCTCCACGCCTGGGAAGGGAAAGGAAGGGAAGGAAAGGCCCCGGCGGGGAAGAGGCGCTCAGCTCCCGGGTTTTACGGCTTTCCCCCTTGCAGAGGGGCCAAGGGACGGAGGACCCCTGTCCTCTCCTCGGAGGGTACAGGCGCCGAGCGCTCTGCTGCTGATCGGGATGGCCAGGGGACGATGGGAGTTGTAGTGCAGCGCAACTGCAGAGCACCAGGTTAAGGGAGGCAGCTGTGGACTGAATGCAAGGCTTAACCCCCTGCCCACCCCCCCACCCCCCACAGGAGTCCTAAAACGCTGGGAGTTTGGATCTGTAGGGCAGAGGGCCTCTTCTCCCGTCAATCCCCGGACTTCTGCCCTCCGTGAGTTGCCTCTTCCTGAATCCCTCCGTTCTTGGCGGCCCAATCCCCCTCTCCTCGGCCGCGGCTCACCTGTCCGGCTGAGTCCAGGCCCCTCGGCCTTCACTTTGCTGGCATCATGGGAGGGGTCCACCTTGATGTGGAAAGGGCTGATGGGGATCTCCTGAGAGGGGCAAAGCAGAGAAGGGGACTGAGCCAAGGTTGATGGGGGGTGGGGAGGACCCCCCCACTCCCCCCCATGAGGCGAGATCCAGCACCCTCCTTCCTCAGTGAGTCCACCAGCTGCCCTTGCTCCTCCTCTTCCCTATCATAGCTCCCACTCGCCCGCTAGACAGGGAGCAAGAAGGCCATTGCGTCTCCTCCTCCTCCTCCCTCCCTCCCTCCCTCCCTCCCTCCCTCCCTCCCAACGTTCCCTGGCCCAGAGTGGGTGAACAAGCAGGTCCAGACCTCTCTTGCCAGAGGGTCCCTAGTGGGCCAGGGGCTGTCAGCAGGGGCCCAGCCACGCCGACCCTTGACGCCGACCCTGGGCATATCCCACCTTTCAGCCCGTAGCTGGAGGAACAGCGGAAGGTGCCCTCTTCCTCCAGGCCCAGTTTCCCTCTATAACGGAGAGGTGCTGGGGCTTAAGACTGCCCGGGCGCTGAGATGAGGAGGGGGCTGCTTACCTGGGTGGCAAAGAGCACCATGATGGTGTAACGCCCGGGGCCGGGAGGGGTGTATTTGACGGTGAAGGTGTCGTTGTCGTTCTTGATGATGTCGAAATCAATGTCAGCTTCGAGCGGCCCCACCACGCCCGGAGCGCACTTGATGCCGATGCTGACGTCGCCTGGAAGACAGACGGGGCGGTGCTCCATGAAAGGGACGCGCCAGAGCCAGCTGGGACAACCCTGCCCCATCCACTGGCCTAGAGGTGCCGGAGGTGGGAGGCATGCAGCCAAATCCAACGCCCTCGTTGCCCCAAGCTAGACCCCGTTCTTTTTCCGATCATGCGCACCGCCGCATGTGCTCCAGTGCGGCACATTGCGGCTGACGGCAACTCCGGGGAAGGCAGCGCTCGGAAGTGTCACCACCCCATTCAAATCCCTAACAAAGCCCTGATGGAGCCAAGTGGTGAGGCGTCTCAAGAAAGGACACCCCCAAAACTCAGGGGTTCACTGGAAACCAACTAGCATGACCTTCTCCAACCTGGTGCCCTCCAGATATGTTGAACTGCAACTCCCATAATGCCCAGCCAGCCATTGGCCATGCTGGCTGGGAATTATGGGAACTGCTGTTCAACACATCTGGAATATAGGCATTATACATCTGGAATTATGGCAATTCAAGACTTCTGGGAATTGTGGGAGTTAAGGTTCAACACATGTGGAATTATGGGGAGTTATACATCTGGAATCATGGCAGTTCAACACATCACCATTGCCATTTGACACATCTTGAGTGCACCAGGTTGGGGAACCCTGATGTAGCACTTTGGTTAAAATTCCCTGCCAGCTACAGGAAATTTGAACCCTGGACCAAGAGACCAAAGAAGAAACTTTCAGGTCTCTCGTTGCATCAGGTAAAGCATGAAAAGATCCGCTTGGGAAGCTTGGTGGCGCCTTCGCGAGAGAGGCAGCAAATGATGGCCAAACTCCTCTCATGGAGACCAGCTGCATCTTTGCACTCTGTTCAGGCCCTCCGCCCGCCTCACCTTGTCCCGCCTCGCCGCAATCCACGGTGAAGTAAGTGGGCTCGTTGGCTTTCAGGCCTGTCTTCTCAACTCCGGGCCCGTACACCTTGACTTTGTTTGGGTGGCTGCCTTCGCCAACCATTACCTGCCAGGAGGAAGGTGGGGCAGAATTTAGAGGGTGGGGAGCTTTCCATAGCATCACAGTACCCCTCACAAGAACAGAAGAGCCATAGGTTGCTTCTCCACACAAGTGATTTATTGCACACTCGTGGAAATTTGCAAGACCTTGTCATGACTTCGTCAACATCTGATGCCTCTCCCACTGTTTTCAAGAGGGAATCCGCCATGTTATAAAAACGTCAATGATGCAGTAATAAATGGAAAATGAGCTATAAAGCAGCGCCATCTGCTGGCGGTAAAATTGAAACATATGGGAAGGGAACCAGCAAAAATAGGGGTGGGAGTGGAGGAGAGTGTGTGTTTTGTACCAATCCTTAAACCCTTGAAGACTCTGAAAGTCAAAGCCCATGTAAAGCTGAGGGATTTTTGCTACATGTAGAGAGGCCCTACATCTTGCGGAAATGAATTTCACTGTTTGAACATGGGCCAATGAAGAAGTCCTTCCGTCGATCTGCCTGAATCTCCCACCCATCGGCTCCGTCACTGTGCCATGCTCGCCCCTGGTCAGAAGCCAGACTGCTGAGCAACACAAGGCCCTGCATGGGCCCAAGGTCTGATGCTTGCGCCCACACCAGCCCCGCTCACCCGGAAGGGACTCTTGGGGACGTTGACGCCTCCCCAGCTGATGATGATGGTGTGCTTGATGGCCTTGGTGGGGACATAGACGCAGGAGAAGGTCCCGTCGCCATTGTTCTTGATCTTGATGTCAATGGGGACGCCTTCTGCATCCTGGAAAGAAGAATGCCTTTCATATAAAAGCCTGTTTCTGGGTTCCTTCTCTTGGTCACCCTCCAAGGTGACTAAGAAATGGAAACCAGAGGGAATCAATATGGGCATAAGAACATCAGAAGAGCCCTAATGCTGGATCAGACCAGGGTCCATCTAGTCCAGCACTCTGTTCACACAGTCGCCAACCTGCTGTTGACCAGGAACCCACCAGCAGGACACGGTGCAACAGCACCCTCCCACCCATGTTCCCCAGCCACTGGTGCATATTGGCTTACTGTCTCTGATACTGGACGGTGGCACTTAGCCGTCAGGGCTAGTAGCCCTTGATAGCCTTCTCCTCCTCCAGGAATTGATCCAACCCCCTTTTAAAGCCATCCAAGGTGGCCGTCACCACATCTTGCGCTAGTGAGTTCCATAGTTTAACTCTGCGCTGTGTGAAGAAGTCCGTCCTTTGATCAGCCCTGAATTTGCCACCAATCAGCTTCACGGGATGAACGAAAGCACACAAGCTGCCTCCGTTCTCAGGTCCAACTTCTACCGGATCGAGGAACGGCACTCGCAAGTGTTTGCTTAGGCATCCTTATTCGAGGAGGAAGAATAAGCCGAACCCGGGGCCTTGCCTACAGCTCTTCACTCTCTTTCGAAGCCGCTCAACCTCCATCCAGTTCACCCCGTGAACAAGCAAAGAGCATCGGAGGCGGAGGCAGGTCCCGGGTCTGTCTCCTGCGAATGACGCTTTGTGTAAAACAAAAAAAGGGGGAGATGACACGGTCCCCTTTGCTCCCTACCTGGGCGTAGACCTTGAGCTCCGCCTTCCCTGCTCCCCGGGCATCGATGGTGAACTCCGCCGGCTTGTTCACAATGCAGCCAGTGGGCTCCAGGCCTGGGCCAAAAGCTTTAACCTGGAAGAAGAAGAGAACGGAGTCAGGACATGACGGGACTCTGGATACTCCGACCCCCATCAGGGCTGTGCTGCTGCAATGGTTCTTCAACGCCTCTTCAGGGCTCGTTCTTCTTATTGTTATTTATTGAGGGGGGGGATTTAAGACCTCTTTCTCTCAAAACGAGACTCAAGGCATCGTACAACAATATTCTGCTTCTCTTCTGCCGCTCCCAAACTGTGGAATGGCCTACCGGAGGAGATTCATCAACTTAACAGTCTTTTTGACTTTAAGAAAGCCATAAAAACCGATCTCTTCTGGCAGGCCTAGCCAGTTGAATTTTAAGAGTTTTATCTGTATTTTAATAATGTATTAATTTTATATGTTTTAAATCAGTTTTATATATTCTATGTCATTTGTATCAATGTTGTTCCCTGCCTCGATCCTGAAGGAGAGGCGGGTAAGAAATAAATTTATTATTATTATTATTATTATTATTATTATTATTATTATTAAAACAACACTGCTAAAAAGAGTCATCCACTCAAATGCCCCCACCCTGTCAAACAACTAAAGCGTCAGTGGCAACCAAAGCAGTTCTACCGATGCATTGAACAGCCCACCGTATGCCATGGAAGGCCTAGGAATGCAAGAACAGTCTTAAGGGAAATAGTCTTATCCTGAGGCTGGAAAGGTGGCAAAATTGGCACCGGGCATGCGGGGGCCACCACCAACAAGGCCCTGTCGCCCATCTTCCGAGCTGCCTTTGGAAGAGGCCCTCGGAGGAGCTCTCGATCATAGGGTGCAGGTGGGTTCCTGCCACGAGGGGAGGGGGATGGGGTGGCTCCGATTGGTTCCTCCAGAAGGCGGGGGCGGCTTCCGGGGGAAGCGGGCCGCTGACGTGGACGGAGGTTGTGGGAGGCAGGCCAGCCCTCGTTGGCCAGGTTGGGGAAGGCCTACCTTCTCTGGGAAGTACTCGTTGGTGGCGGGCAGGATGTGGGCGATGAAGGGGCTGTCCTTGATGTCCTCGTCGTCGCAAATCACGTGGACGGCGTACTCGCCCGGCTCGGTGGGCCAGTAGCGGACGTCACAGGACCCATCCCCTTTGTCGTCGCACTCAATCTTGGCCTGCGAGGGACCCTCGATGGAGAAGCCTGCAGGGAGGGAGGGAGGCAAACCACTTAGGCCGGGAGCGGACGGGACGAGGGGCGGCTCCGTAGATCGCTCGCTCACAACATTGCTGCGTGCAGACAAGAGGTGATGGTAAATAGGCCCCACAACAAAACCTTGCCGTGCATCCTCGCCTCTTAGTGCAGCCTTCCCCAGCTCCGTGCCCTCCAGATGTGATGGACTACAACTCCCATCATTCCCAGTTGCCCTCCCCACCCTGTTTTGTCTCCATTTCTGTCAGCACTCACCCCCTGAGTTTGGTATTAGAGAGAAGGATTTGTGATAAAATACTGAAACGATCTAAAAACCAGCCAACGGAACTCCACCTATATTTTTGTCTGTAAAAGCGGGGGGGGGGGGGTTAAACGTACTAACTTCTCTTCAGAGGAACTAACTTCAGAGGAGGGCAACGAGGATGATGAGGGGTCTGGAAACAAAGCCCTATGAGGAGAGACTGAAAGAACTGGGCATGTTTAGCCTGGAGAAGAGAAGATTGAGGGAGACATGAGAGCACTCTTCAAATACTTGAAAGGTTGTCACACAGAGGAGGGCCAGGATCTCTTCTCGATCAACCCAGAGTGCAGGACGTGGAATAAGGGGCTCAAGTGACAGGAAGTGGGATTCTGGCTGGACATCAGGAAAAACTTCCAGACTGCTAGAGCAGTATGACAATGGAACCAATAACCTAGGGAGGTCGTGGGCTCTCCCACATTAGAGGCCTTCAAGACGCAGCTGGACAGCCATCTGTCAGGGATGCTTTAAGGTGGATTCCTGCATTGAGCAGGGGCTTGGATGCGATGGCCTTAGAGGTCCCTTCCAACTCTACTATGCTATGATTCTATGAATCAGGCTTAATTTCCATGCATTTTTTGTTTGTTTGCGTGTTTTTCTTAGTATTTGGTCATTTAATTTTAATATTTTCATTTTAAACTGCCTAAGCCCAACAGTTAGACCATTTCAAGTGCTTTATCCCAAAATAAGCTTCCCAAAGAGGCTGGTGGAATAAGAATTTCAATCATTTC
Source organism: Anniella stebbinsi (assembly GCA_029215795.1). NCBI lineage: Eukaryota > Metazoa > Chordata > Lepidosauria > Squamata > Anniellidae > Anniella > Anniella stebbinsi. The sequence continues at coordinate 4,668,465 of JARDYH010000003.1, read as the reverse complement.
AAGCACATGTTAATAATTTGTTTGAAAGGCCTCCGTGGGCAGATATTCCGAGTCGCCAGAGGAGAGTTCCTCCAGCCCACACCGCGGCCCCCAATCCTGTCCGCACCGAGGTCTGTTGCCGCCACTCCTGCTTACCTAGCGTGCCCACTTCCGTGCCAATCGCCTCTACAACGAAATCTGCCGACTTGCCCACCACGCCGGTCTCCAGGCCAGGCCCCCATGCCCTGACCTTCTGCGTGCCTGCCTCGGGGGCCACCTGCACCTCAAAGGGACTGGAGAGGAGAAAGAAATCCGTCAGCAGGGGAAGGCGAGGCAGATCCTGGCCCGGTCCTGTAAACTGCAAAAGCCTTGCTGGAAGGCAGCCCTGCGCTCAGGCTGTGACACTCAAGGTCTGCGCATGGGTGCCATATATATATATATATATATATATATATATAATTCCACTCCCGGCATTCATGGGGAGGGGGCATCAGAGCCCCGCCCTCCTGGCCACTAAAAAACTTTTTTATCCATCCCTCTGGCTAGCATCGTTTCAATAGGCATCCCGCCCCCACACTCCACATGCTTTCCAGTATATCTTCACAACCCCAGGGATTAAAAGCTTTCAGAAGGAAAGAAAGATGTCCAGCCAGGATCTCTTCTCGATCATCCCAGATTTCAGGACGCGGAATAATGGGCTCAAGTGACAGGAAGCCGGATTCCAGCTGGACATCAGGAAACACTTCCTGGCTGTTAGAGCAGTACGACAATGGAACCCATGACCTAGGGAGGTGGTGGGCTCTGCCACACTAGAGGCCTTCAAGAGGCAGCTGGACAACCATCTGTCAGGGATGCCTGAAGGTGGATCCCTGCATTGAGCAGGGGGTTGGACTTGATGGCCTTTAGAGGCCCCTTCCAACTCTACTATTCTATGATTCTATGAAAGATGAGATGCTTAGGAGAATCAATTCTGCTCCCAATGCTACATTTTGCACATCCCCTACACGCACCCTACCCCAGGAATGAGGAATGTGTATCCCTCCTGATGTTGTTGGACTGCAATTCCCATGAGCCAACATAGCCAAAGGCTGAGGAATCCCACATGTCCCCTGTCCCTGCCCGTACACAGAGGAATGAGCCTTGCTCTTACCTCCTCGGGATGGCATGACCGCCCCAGGTAATGGACACCACATATTTCCCAGGAACCATGGGGGAATAGGCACATTCGTACACCCCATCACCAACGTCCCGGACCTTCACTGGTTCCTCGGTGCCTTCTGTGAGAAAGTGGGGAGAGAGGGACACAAATGGTGAAAATGCTGAAACACACACCCAGGTCTTTCTTTAGATTGCTCGAAACGCCACGCTCCTGAGACTTTCCATGCACGTCCCTTTCTTCCAAACCACATACAGGCTACGTTGATCAGACACACCCGTTCTCATTCGGGTCTGCCGTGTGGAACCCGTGAACACGTGTGTAGTGGCCCGTCGCATGGACAGAGCCAACTTGTGACCCAGGGACGAGGCTCATGAGGGTAGAACTGGCGTACAAGTAACCTAGAAATTGGAGCCTATTGCGGGTTCTCAGAGGTGACCAGCAAGAAGTACATACAAATGTACAGCGTCTCCAAGCATTGTTTCTCTGGACCCGCCTGTACAAATTGGTGAACGCCCTGTGTCTTCCTGCGATTTTTTTGGTCAGTTTTGGAAAACTGGAGGATGGGTTGGTGGTTCCTTTTAGTTCCTTTTCTTTTAACTTCTTATGTTTCTAGCTGAGTGATCTGTGTTTATAGCCAGACACGGCAGGGTGGCATATACGTGTGTACGAATGTCAACTTTCCCCAATCCGGTGCGCTACAGATGTGTTGGCCTACAACTCCCAGAATGCCCCGTATGTGTATGACAGTGTCTGTTTCTCTGTGGAGGAGGGCCTGCAATGTTAGCCCACTGTTCAGAATGTGACTTGTCCTATTCTAATGTTGCTTCTGGCTCCAGCAAATCTCGCAAGATCTGGACACCTCTATCAATAGGGAAATCATTGTATGTAAAGATCCTCAGGCAGGATCGACAGACAAGGTGGCCTCATTTCCCCCCCTTCTTGATGGCAATGGGCTTGCAGTCCAGAATAAGCCCCACTGGAGCCGTGGGTGCTGGTCAAGTCAGCGCCCGTCCCTGCACCCTCCAGGCTTCAACCCTGCGCACAGGACCCAACAGCGGTACACAACACCTTCCCTGCCACCAGGGGACAGCATTGCCTGAGACTGACTGCCCTAACGATCAGCTGATCAGCCTGAGCATTGGGGGCGTGGCCCATATGATCAGCACCGGAGGGCGTCAAGGTCAGGTTGCCATCTTGGTTCTCACTTGCCGTGGGACCTGGCCGGCTCAGAGGTACTGTGCATTCAGCCTGCAACCTGGCTTCTTCCGGTCAGGCCAGGCCTTGCGCCAAGGGAGATCCTTTCCCAGACATCCCGGCACCTCAGAAGCAACATGCACCAATCCATGAAGCCCTTCCTCCTCAAGATTGGATTGCACCCTGGTCTAGGCACATTTCCTCACCCCGCACCCCCAGCTCCTGTGAAAGTTGCAGCTAAGCTGAGAAGAAACAAGGAATTCCGAAGGAAGGTGGCAGATGACATCATCATCCCTGCCGAGAAAAAAGTGCCGGGATGGTGTTCCTGTGGGCCCTGGGTCCGCTACACCACTGCTAACCGCTCCTGCCTCCCGTCAACGTACGGCATTGTTGTCATAGCAGAAAGTTTGCCCAGCACGTACTTGGCCCCTTGACCACCACCTTCAGCTCCCCCGTGCCGGCTCCTTTGGTGTAGACCTTGAAGTCCGCCAGCTGCTTGACACGCATGCCCTTCGGCTGGAGCCCCCGGCCCATGGCCCGGCAGGCGTTGGGGTTGCAAGCTGCAGAGACAAGAGAAGAGCACTTAGCTTCCAGGGAGGGCTCTTGCACGGGCCTAGCCCAGTGGGTCACTCTCCATGCACCTGGCCTCTAGGAACCCAGACAGGCACTCTTGGCAGGGGGTTTGGGACGGAGGCGCAGCTGGGGGCAGAGCATCTGGTGTTGCCCAGGGATCGCTTGGCACCCCTCAAAGGCTGCAAAAGCAGTACAATGCCTTTCACATACGTGGTGTGGCCCAGTCGGGCATCTGAGCAGCTCAGGCCAGATCCTCCATGCACCATCTCGGATTCACAAGCAACGCAAGCGGAACGGGTGAGCCGGCTGCTGGTGCCACTGAGCCTGCTTGCCACTCCAGCGCTTTTCCAGAAAGGGGAAGCCATTTGGCTAAGCCTTGCTGAGGTTTCCCAGGCGGTGTACGAGAAGGACAGAAGGGGGGCGGGGGGAAGCCGGGCTTAAACAATAACCCAAAGGTACCCGCTTCAAACTGGAAAAGTCATATTAATCCCCATAAAACAGCTTTCCCTGATCTATTGCTCTCCAGGTGCGCTGGACTGCCCTTGACATAGCTGCATAGGGGATTCTGGGAGTTGTAGTCCAACACAGCTGGAGGGCACCAGGTTGGGGAAGGCAGACATAAAAGAACATTGTTCTACCGGCTGTGCCACTATATACCTGGTGGATTTCCTTTTAATTTTAATTTAATTATTAATGAACTAATTAATTAATTTTTAATCCACCCAACAACATGCATTCTCCGGCTGGAAACGGACGCGACAAGCTGCCAAACCCTGAAATAACACAAGAGTCTTTAAAGACAGACTTCACTCTGGGTAGGGTGACCATATGAAAAGGAGGACAGGACTCCGGTATCTTTAACAGTTGTACAGAAAAGGGATTTTCAGCAGATGTCATTTGTATGCATGCAACATCTGGCCAAATTCCTTCTTCATCACAACAGCAAAAGTTGTTGGAGCCCTGCCTTCTTTTGTATCTGGTCACTCTAGGATAGAGGGCAGGGCTCCTGCAGCTTTAACTGTTGTGATGAAGAGGAAATTTCGCCAGATGCTGCATGCATACAACTATTAAAGATACAGGAGCCCTGTCCTCCTTTCCATATGGTCACTCTAACTCCAGGGAATATCCGGCCCTCCGAAAAATCCCCCCCCCCGACTGCCATAATACACTGCACATCCCAAAGGGATGCCGGCTTGTTTTCTTTGTCACGTCTTCAACCACCAGCAACACCCAGTTCCTAAATGCTGACCCTCCTTTGCTCCATTTTCACCAAGGCAGCGCATCTAAACACCCAGTCTGATCTGGTCACTTGACCATAACTCTATATTCTTTTGCCAGTGGGAAGTGTTAAGTTGACAGTTCTGGCTTGGATTCGAAAACCAGTCCCCCAAAGCACTTCTGCCCCCTTGCCAGGACTCTATTTTCCCTACTCAATGTGGATGCTACAGAAGGTGCAATTCCCCACCCCCACCCCAGCGAGCTTGTATTGAAATGAACTCAACCCGTATACAAGAAGAAAAAGAAGGATGTTTCCCAACCCCAAACAAGAGGGAAGTGGGGGGGGGGCGCGGAGGGGATTATGGAGGGTTATGGATGACTGAATTAGTAATGATCAATTAGTGCACTGTGGAAGAGGTGGGAAAAGAGGAGCAGCTGTTAGAAGTATCTGCATGGATGTCCAGTTTGGTGGAGCAGGCTCAGGCCATGGAGATGCAAGTGGCAAAGACTACAGCTCCCAGGTGGTGATGCAGTTTGAAAGTGAAGCATGCTGGGCTTCTGTTGCAGGCACCCCCTCCCCCCCCCATTCAATATACCTCCCCACTGCGCACACCGGAACAGGCAGAAACCGACAGGTGGGCGGCAAGGACCAGCTAGAGAGTGGGTTTCAGGTGGGGACCGCATGATGCCATGCACAAGACAGAATTCCTGAAGCAAATCGAGGGTACCCAGTCTAGGAGGAATCCTGTCCTAAGGCTTCCCCCCACCCCTTTTGGGGATCTGATCTGCAAGTCCTGCCTTTCTCCCGGTCTCTTTAACCATCACTGAGGTTTCAAAATAAAGCCATTACACAGCACAGGTCAGATCTTCCAGAGCAAAGCTCACCAGGATGAATCAAAAGCCCTGCAGAACCGGAACAGGGCTCGTTCAAATCAACGCTCCGGCGTGGCTCTGTTGCAAGAGACCTTTGGGAAAGCTGCTCATTGCTCCTGCCACAAGAAACGAATTAACAGGGCAGTCCTAGACTGGTCTACTCAGAAATACCTCCCACTGAATTCCACAGGGCTTACTCTCGGGTAAGTGGGCGGAGGATTGCAGCCGAAGTCTTTAACAGGGCTCTTGGTTAGCTTTGCTAGTCCTCAGCTGCTAATTCTGCTTGGAAGAGTGCGAAGCAATTGGCAATAAAATTAGCAAAGGATTTGCAAGGACTGCTTGTAAGGCCAGAACATTTTCTTGTAAAGCACCTAGCAGTCTTTGCAGATGAAAATGCTTTAATCAACACGTCTATCCACCTCCTACCCCCTGCCGTGAGCCAAGGAACCATTCAAACCAAACAAGGGCAGGGGCCGCCACAATCCTGTCCGTGCCACGCCAATGCTGGGCCAGGTCATGCCAGGAAGTGCAGGTGCAGGAAACCTGTAGCCAGGTTTGCACTACTAACTTGGTTTACGTGTCTTGGGCAGAATGGGGGGTGGGATTTTCTTGGCCTTATCGGCAGGCGGGGTGCGGACGGACTGAGGGATGATCTGAATGGGGGAGACGCCAGGCGGAGGCAGGGGAGGCGGCGCTGCAGGTGTCGGAGGAAAGAGGAGAGGATGAGTTAGTGAGGTGTCATGGGATGAGGAAGCGGAGGAGCCCTGAAGATGGGTTGAGGAAGCAGAGAGGGGCCAGACTTTAGCAGGAAGCCTACCCATGGAGCAGGCAGCCTGAACACGTAAGAGGCAGTGGAACCCTACAACATGGGGGGCCAACCAAATCTTGGCCTCAGTTGGCTCATCTGTATATTGGGAATACTGAATACCTAACGGCTAGGTGACAGCCAGAGCTCAGGCCTGAAACCCTTTTCTTAAAGCCAGGCTTAGCTCAAGAATAATAACGAGGCTATCTCTGAGCATGTGTAGAGTGCACTCCATTCACCAATGAGTAACCACAATCTGCTGCCACGCAGCCAAGATGGGTGGTGGTGGTGCAGAAAACTTCCATATCTGCTCATTCACTGGGATACCTTGGGCAAATCTTTCAGACTCAGTTCCCACATCTGTAAAATGGGAACTCGTAAAGCATTGTTCACTCAGAAGCAGTTCCCACTGCGCTCAGTGGAGCCGACTTCCTATGAAGTCCGTTTTGGATCGCAGCCTAAGAAGCTACCTCAAGGGGTGACCGCGCTGGGACCCCTAAGAGGGTGCAAATCGGGCACACGGGCTTTGCAGATAAACCGCATGGTGTTCGGGTTTTTTAATGGCGCGTGAACACTGCCGCTTGCTATGGGTAGCGAGAAGTGTTCAACAGCATGAGGAGAGGAAGGGGTTGTCAGGAAACGACGATGTGTCAGAGATTCCTGTTTTTCATTGCAGGAAAGAAGGGAAGTTGCTGCTGAGCGACAGGTTTCCTAGGAATGTCCAAAGAGCAAATGAAGGGGACTTTGGAGAATGGGTCTGAGGCTGGATCTCCACTGCTGCTTTATAGTGGTATTGAAGTGCACTGATAACTGTTGGGGCCCAGGACACATCCACACCGAGCAGGATATAACCCTATGAGCCTTTCTACACCTCCCAGCATTCCAGGAGGGAGGGGGGAGGCTCTCACGATATCCTTATTGCAAGAGCCTCCCCCAGTGGGCACATGCAGTGCGTGACGTCCTCGGAGGAAGCAGGGATGTCGCGGCCGCCATTTATTTAAAAAGAAGGAGTCGGGAATGCACTTGCGCTCCATTGGAAATTAAAGGTTTTTTTTAAAAAAAAATCCCCCCAAAATCGGGGGGGGGGGGGCGCCATCTTGGGGATGACGGACTTGCTTCCCCCTTCTCCCCTGATGGGCATGGAGCTGCATCAGGAGGGATGGGCACCCACACCTCCCCCGGGATTTCTGGAGGAATTGAGTTTTCTTTATCCCTGTGAAAACCCGTGCCCGTCCCCCATCCCCCCCGCCCCAAGGAATCCCTGTGCATCCTGGGGGAAATCCCCAGTGTGGAAAGGGCCTATGAAAGCAGTATGAAAGCGGTATATGGCACGTGTCAATGGGCCCCAACAGTTGTCAGTGCACTTCAATACCGCTATAAAGCAGTGGTGTAGATCCTGCCTTTTATATACCGCGTTCATACCGCTTTCATAGTGCTATATGCTGCTCGGTGTAGATCTGGCCTGAGATTTTGCACGAGACTTAGGGCTCAATCCTATGCATGTTTAGATGGAAAAAAGAGTCCTACAACTCCCAGCATTCCCCAGCCTGCCATGCTGGGGATTGAAGGGCTTTTTTCTGTCTAAACATGCATAGGATTGCGCCCGCAGTGCAGAAGTAGTAGAAGGGACCCTATTGAATGGGGCACCTTTATTATCCCATCACTAAAAAAAAAATAAGCAAATGAAAATCAGGGCTTTGTTGTGTGTAAAATGTTGCCATACCAGAAATAATGTGAAAATCAGGCCTTAGGGGATGCTTGCAAGCATCCACAGGGAAAATCAGGCCTTAGGGGATGCTTGCTTTCAGACTATCAGGTTTCTCCGTGCTACAGAGCTTCTTTCAGACATTTAGGCACCCTAGGCTGACCCTATGGAAAGGAGGACCGGGCTCCTGTATCTTTAACAGTTGTATTAAAAGGGGAATTTCAGCAGGTGTCATTTGTATGCGTGCAACACCTGGTGAAATTCCCTCTTCATCACCACAGTGAAAGCTGCAGGAACTATATTAGAGTGACCAGATACAAAAGAGGGCAGGGCTCCTGTGAACCCAGGTCTCAAGGGTCAGAGTCCAGCGCTGTAACCACTGTGCCACGCGGCCTCTCCCTTGACAATCCTAGTGTTATGTCTCCGACGGTAAAGGCTTCTGCTGGTTTGGCGTTAAGGAAATCATTAGAACGGCATTTGGAGATGTGGAGGCCGGGAGAAAGCATGTGGGTCAATAAGGAGGGTGCAGATGGGGAAAGGATTCCCAGGACAGGTTGGGTGGGAAGGGGGGGCGGGGGGGGCATCCTTACCTTCTGCGACGTTGACAGTGAAGGGGCTTTTGGGGATCTGAGCTCCAGCAAAGGTGACGTAGATGGTATGCGGACCCTCCAGGACAGGGCGGTACGTGCACCGGAAGATGCTGTCCCCTTTATCTTCCAGCACCACCTCCACGGTGTCGCGGCGGCCCTGGGGATCTACGATCACCACGCCCACGTCGCCTGTCCCCGCGCCTAGTAAGCAGAGATGCCGTTAGAGCTCCAGTGTGCACAACCGGTGCCCCAGCACGGCACGAGACCCGATTGGAAAAAAGTAACAAATAAGGCGGAACTGCATGTAGCGTGGCAATCCAGGGTGCTCCAAAACCCACGTTTGCACATAGCAGCAGCTGGGAGGGGGTGCCTCATCTGTCCCACGGCCTCCGATTTCCCCCACACACACACAACTCCCCCTCCCCATGCAGCCGTTTCCCTTTGCAAGGCCCAGGATCCAGACAGTAAAAGGAAGCTGCGTTTCACCCCAGGCGTCATTCGCCTGTGGAATTCGCTGCCAAGAGATGCGGCGACGGCCGCTGGCAGAGAAGGTTTGAAAAATGGTTTAGACCAATTCATCCTGGAGGAGGAGGAGGGGGAGGTCTATCAATGTCAGGATAACTTCATGGAGCCGTCCTACTCAGAGGCGCCGTACTTCTGAATCACAGGTGCAGGGGGCAAGCAACAGGCAAGGTCTGCTACGTTGTCAGCTTCCTGGAAACACCCAGCTAGCCGCTGGAGCTAGCAGGATGCTGGATGGTTGATCTGATCCAGCAGGGCTCTTCTCATAACCTTATGGACATCTGGCCCTCGCCAGCCATCAGCTGCTGTCCCCCACCTGGGCATAGTACCAATGGCTCAGCGCCTCGGATGTCACTTACCTGCCGTATAGATGTCAAAGTAGGTGGGCTTGTTGGCTACGTTGCCCACGGGTTCCAGGCCCGGCCCACGGGCAGTCACCTTGTTAGCATCGCCCAGCGCCATGCCCACGTTGACCTCGAAGGGACTCTTGTCAATATTCTGCCCAGCAAAGAGCACGGTGACCTAGGCCAGTCGGACAAGCAAGAAGGAGGGTCAGTTTGGAAAACCCAGCCTGGCCTGACACACGGTCTGGCTTTGGCCCGCCTCCCACAGGCAAGCGGACAACTGGTCTGGCTTCCAACTCCTGGTTTTTCTCCTGGCGGCAAGAAGGCTTCTCAGAACTGAAAAAGGCAATGGAGGGCAATCAGGGGGAGAGATCCGCAGCAACTAATCTTCATTGCCTTGAGACCTAGAAACTTGAGAAGTATTGCTTTTATATAAGGCCACTTTCTCAGGAGGCTAAAGCACATGCCAGCTCAGAGATCCTGCCCTTGTAAGGGTAATCCATGGACATCCCAATACATAGAGCTCTTAGGTAGCTGTCTTTCCTCCTCACAGATGTTCTGTGGTTCTAAGAGCTGCACGACAGACGGAAATGCAGCGGGTGAATTTCTCCCGTGGAGGAAACTGCATCCATTGCTTTATGAAGCTGCCACACGCGTACTTTGGGGGGTACTTGTTGCCTTAATCTTTATTCTATGTTTTGTAAAAGGTGTTTTATTGCTGCTTTTTAATTGGATTTTACTGATTTTATTGCGGTTTATGCTTATCTGTTTTTTTATGTACATCGCCCTGGGAGCATTGACTATGGGGTGACTCATACATTTAAGAAACAAACAAGCAAGCTGTTGAAGGCACAAACGCCCTACTAGGAATTGCCAGACCATGTTTACGGACCATCGGAGTGGACCTGAGACGCGGGCACAGAATGGGGTCTCTCACCTTATGCAAGCCAGCCACTTTTGGAACGTAGGAGACGGAATACGTCCGATTCTTGTCGTTGTTGGCGACCACTTTGGCCTAGATGAAGGAGGAAAGAAGAAGAGTTGAATACGGGGATATGGCTCTTCTTCGCCAATGCTGCTTGGGAGACCAGAGCACCGTCAGAAGAATTCTGTCTCTACAGTCCAGGACTCCTGGTGGCTGCCTATACTCAGCCAAATCCCCACGATGGCTACGCATGTGTGCTGTGTCAGTTATATGGTGTAGCCACAGATTCGCAGCCACCACGGGGCTTTCCCACGAAGCTGCGCTTTGAAAAAGTCAGGGAGATACCCCAACTTTTTCAGTGGGAGCAAGCTCTTCTGCTGACTGACCTCACTCCAGGGCCAATCCGGGGGAGGTCCTGGTGGAAGGCGACTGGCAATTGGTCACTGGAAACCAGGAAGAAGGCGGGGTGGGGCTCCAGTACTTGGATGACCACCGGAAACCCACGCTCCCTCCTTGATGTCGGGATGACCTGATGCCACCCTGAGTAAGGGAAACTGTGGGGTTTGGGGAGAAGGCGGCGCCAACCCGATGCTGTGAAAACATCCCCCCAGTGTCTTGGAGGGTCTTATGGGATACGAGGTAGGAGGCTTAGCAGAGGATTGAATCCTGGGACCCTCCAAATGGCTTGCGACTGCAACACCTATCTTTCCCAGCCCACCTCTGGAGGACCCCAGGTTGGGCAAGTCTAGGGTAGAGGGTAACTTTTGTGCTGGAGAGATTTGGGGTGGGAGGGAACATTCTCCCAGCTGTCTCCTGTCTGCAAAGCCTGAACTCGCTGGGATGCAGGCCCTTGCGAAACGAGCGGCTTCCCGAAGAGGGAGAGGAGCGGAAGACGGCGGGTCTCCGGTACCTCCTCGGTGTGTCCTTCGGGATCTTCGATGTACACCAGCACCTCTCCCAATCCGGCCTCGATGGTTTCCACTGTGAAATGGGCTGGTTTCAGCACAGTGTTCCCGTGTGGTTCAATGCCTAAGAAAGAAGGTCCAGGAGGTTAACCGGTTATAGGAAAGAGAGAGGCACTGTCCTTCCTCATCATATAGAACGCCTTTCCGATTCTGAGTTTCTAGATGGGATGGAAGAATGCAGCGAGAAGTAGAATCCGCCTTCCGCAACCTAGTGCCCTCCAGAGGTGTTGGACTGCAACTCCCAGCATGCCCCAGCCAGGGGCATGCTGAGAGTTGCAGTCCAACACCTCTGGAGAGTACCAGGTTGAGGAAGGCGGATTCTAGAACCCTTTGAACAGCAGCTTGATGTACAAACGCACAGCTGGCTCCAAAGCAAGCAAGGCTTTCCCAGAGAGCTCCTTGGGAGAAGTCGCAAGCGCTCAAGCCCTGTCAAAGATGCTTTTCGCGCAGACGTGGCCAGAGCTGACGCCCATGATGCCTGCTTGCTTTCCCTTCTTCTGCTGGTTCTCCAGGACTTTTCCCAGCTGCACGAGAGGCAGTCGTTGAACAGGGGGAGCTTTTTGGTTTCATGGATGGGCAGGCGGAACTACCCCTGTTGGATTCTAGCCTGCAGTGCATCCATTGGGGCCCACGGAGAACTGCCGGAAATGCGGGAGAAATCCCCCAAGACTGCTGGAAGGAGGCGCGTCTTGTGAAATTCATTGCCAACTACGGCCAAGGACTATGAAGGGCGGCTTGACGCTCTCTGACATTCGCTGAGTGGAAAACGGCACCGAGATCTCAAGGTCTCGGCTGATTTCTGCAGATTACACCTTTATTCGAAGGACAGGGCAGGCTTTTGGGGGGGCAGTTAATGCTCCTAGTGTTGGGGAGGGGTCAGCAGTTCCCTTGACCCTCCCCCCACCCACCCCCGCCACCTAGTTCCTGGACCCCTTTCCCTCTTTCCCTCCCACTCAAGGGCTCTTTACCTGGGCCATAGGCCTTGGCTTTCTTGGGGTTGAGCTGCTGAGAGCGCAGGGGGGCTCCAGGTTTCAGCTTGGCTTTGGGGAACTGAGAGAGGTAGGTCATGACCGAGTGCTCATCGACATTGGGGTCCACGATCTCTTCCGGAGCAATGACCTGTGAGAAGAGGGCGCAGGAGTCAACAGGCGAGGAATCCCAGGAGGCATCGCCCCCATTTTACAGTGGTGTTGACCGGCAGGAATTCAACAAGCAAAGCTTTCATCAAGCATCATTGGACGAGCGGTTCATCGCACGCTCGTGACTGGGCATTCATGTTTTTTCGCGGGTCCTTTTCAAGACGCCGTCTGCCTCCCGTCCCTTCCGCTCGGTTTCCCGTCGCAAAAAAAAAGACTCAGAAAATCCAACTTTTCAGCTGTAGCGAAATGTCCCGCCATTTCCTGCTGTGTGCAGGAGAAGCAGCGGGATAAAAACGCCCGCTGAATGGGCCACGTGGTCAATGTTTACTTCCTCTTTCTTTCCCCATGTGAAAAAAGAGGAAGTATTGTGGGACAGAAGCAGGTGGGGGGAAAGCAACGGTAGGAAAACACAATTCCCCCCTGTCACTACTTATTTGTTTGAATGTGCTGTGATTTTTTTAAAAACTTGGCCTGTTGAATATCTGCCTGTCAACAATGTCCCACAGCCAGAATTTCATGAAGCTGGTACCTGAGGCACACCCAGCCAGTCGTCTGCCTGCTGCATCGCTTCCCGGGCATTCACCACCGGCTGGTTGGGGTCCCACGTCTCCCAGTCTGGGCACAGGCCTGTGGGAAGGAGAGAAGAAGAAAGGTCAGATGAGCAGTGTGCGGGGGGGGGGGGGCCTTGATGGCATATTGCTGACTGCCAGGAGAGTTGAAGTCAATAGGGGCACGATCTAGGGTGACCTAGACGGAAAGGAGGACAAGGCTCCTGTATCTTTAACAGGTACATCTAGGGGTGACCACATTACACCAGTTTTAAAATCGCTTCATTGGCTGCCAATCAGTTTCCGGGTGAAGTATAAAGTGTTGGTTATTACCTTTAAAGCCCTACATGGTTTGGGTCCAGGTTACCTGCGGGATCGCCTTCTCCCATGCAATCCGCCCCACACACTTTGGGAAGAACTTACTCAAATCAGCCAGAACTAGGTTGACGAGTGTTACCCAGAGGACCTTCTCTTCCACCGCTCCTAGACTGTGGAATGGTCTGCCGGAGGTGATTAGACAAATTAGCAGTCTTCATGAATTTAAGAGAGTCACGAAGACTGCTCTCTTCCGGCAGGCCTATCCAGATGAATTTTAAGATGTTTTTAATGATGTATTTTCTCTTGTTTTTTTAATTTTTTTAACTGTTTTGTGATGTGTTTTATATTGTTGTTGTTCCCCGCCTCGATCCAGAGAGAGAGGCGGGTTATAAATAAATTATTATTATTATTATTATTATTATAAAAGAATTTCAGAAGGAGTCATTGGTATGCATGCAGCCCTTGGTGAAAGAAATTCCCTCTTCATCACAACAGTTGAAGTTGCAGGAGCCTTGCCCTCTTTTGTATCTAGTCACTCTAGTATAGCTCCTGCAGCTTTAACTGTTGTGATGAAGAGGGAACTTCACCAGGTGCTGCCTGCATACAAATGACACCTGCTGAAATTCCCTTTTCTATGCAACTGTTAAAGATATGGGAGCCCAGTCCTCCTTTCCGTAGGGTTGCCCTAACGTTGGCCCACCTTGGCACAGCCACCTAATCCCATACGAAAGGATCTGCACTAGGGTTTGCCCCAACCGATCCTGACTACAACTGCTCAGGAATCTGTTTAGATGTGGAGCAGTATATAAACGCTGTAAATAAATACAAATAAAAAAAAAACAAGTCTGCAGGCAGACAGAATTGAGCTGGATTTCTGCAGCCTCTCTGGCATAGGCTGCTGCAGTAACAACTCATACAGAATTGACGGATCTCAGCCTGCGAGAATCCTCCTTTGGGGAGAAATGAACTCAAGGCTGGCATGCCCAGAAAGGACCCTGGTAATTTATTATTATTACATTTATATTGCGTTTTTTTTTTCCTCTTGCAAGGAACCGGAGGCGGCTTACATGATCTTCCTCCTCCTCCTCTCCATTTCTATCCTCACTTCTATCCTTCTATCCTACTCTCCATTTCTATCCTCCATTTCTATCCTCCATTTCTATCCTCCTCCTCTCCATTTCTATCCCCATGAGGTAGGTTAGGTTGAGAGTTAATGACTGGCCAAAAGTCACCCAGTGAGCTCCACGACCGAGTGGTGGACTCGAACCCAGATCTCCCAAATCCCAGTCCAACACTCTAACCATTACAATGCATTCCTAATAATAACAGTGATGCTTCCAGAGTTGCATGTATATGACCTCTAATCTGGACCTCTGTAATTCTCACAAGGGAGGGAGCTGGCTTAGATCAGGTCAGATTTTCATTTACAGAGAGAGGACAGTCCTCTCTTTGGAGGTGTCACCCGTCTCGAGGGTGACCCAATCCAGGTCCAGGTTAAAGATACAGAACCCTAGGAAGAGAGAGGAGGCCAGGGACCGGACGCTGCTCAGCACCACTTCGCACCCAGAAATCAGGCTAAGCAGCCCACACGTCACCTGGTGCCCATCTTCCTCGCTACGGTGGGATGGGCGGTATTTCAGTTTAAATCTTCATTCTTTCTCAGTTTGGATCTAGACATATAAATTAGCATATGCAAACGTTATGCAAAGTGCATTGACTTTTGTCGTCTTGTTTTGGGGATGCTAAAAGTATCCGCTGCTCTAGCAGGAGGCCACTTTTGGGTCAGAATACGGGCTGCCGGCTGCACTCTAGACGATCTCCAAGAGCAAAAGGCAGCATGCAGGGGGAATCCCCCAGCGAAAGGGAGAAGATGTGCCAAGAATCAAGGCTGGAGGGCGGGGAGAGAAATAACGGAGCGGGGGCAGACTTAGAGGGAAGCTTTCGACATATAAGGATTCTTCATGGCTTCTGTTAAGGTAAACTCTGGAGCAGGTCTTGGCCCGCCAGCCAAAGGGGGCAGCCCCAGCGCTTAGCTATGCCTCCAAAGCCTTTTGCCTTGCCAAGGCTACGAGGCAGAGGCTCCATAGAGCTCTTGAGGTGGAGGAAGCCAGCGCTGGGGAATTGGGGCCTTGAAGGGAGGGACTGGGACGAAAGGGCAGCCCCCCAATCTAACCTCCCACCTGAACTTAATTTGTGCCTGGATTTGGCATGTTCAGAGGCACCCTAGCATCTGTCAATATAAAAGCGAAGGCACCTCTGAGCGTGGGCAGAGTACAGTTCTCTCACCCATAAATACGACCAGATCACAGATCTGAGATGATGGGGAAAGCTAAGCACTCGGGGGCAAGTTCATGAGAGGTCTGAGCCCCATAGCGCATTTTAAAAAAAAAACAGCAGTTCTAGGGTGACCAACGTTCAGGACTTCCCTGAAATTGTCCAGATTTTTGTTCTATTCCGGGGTGTCAGGGGGGATTTTCTGTAATTTTCTATAATGTCCAGGAATGACAAGTTTCTCCTTTAAGGCTGCCATTAGTGTGGTTTGGGGGAATGACGTGCTTTCCAGAGGCACGTCATTTCCCCCCACTGCTCCAATCAGGGCCTCAAAGCGGAAAACGTGTCATCCCCAGACATTATAGAAAAGGCCACGATTGGAGCAGTGGGGGGCGGGAATGACACGCTTTCCCCTCCTCCGCTCTGGAAAGTGTACTTTTTCACCACCCCACTGGGTGTCCTCTTTTTTGGTTTCCCAAATATGGTTACCCTAAAGTTCAATCTTATACAAATCTACTCCATAGGCATGCACACAGGGCACCTAATTTCCCAGGACACCTCTGCTTTCCTCCCCCCCTCCCTCCCCCCCGCTTGAATCAGGGCTTTTAAAAGGGCGGGAAAGCCTCTGGAAAGCCGCCATTGGCATCCCTGGGGGAACTATGCACTTTCCGGAGGCCCTGGAAATGCCACAGGTCCAGTCGGGGCCGTAAGCACATTTTCCCCTCCTCCAATCCAATCAGGGCTTTTAAGGTGCACACCCTAATGAAACGAGCTGCACACACCTATGGTCTACTCAGAAGCAAGCCCCATTTACTCCGTTGCAATCCTGTACCTATTTACCTGGGAGAAGCCCCACTAAGCTCTAGGGGACCTCTGAGTAGAAAAATGGGCTTGCATAGGGTGACCATATTTGGGAAACCAAAAAGGAGGACACCCAGAGGGGCAGGGGGTGGGAAAGCGCACTTTCCAGGGCCTCAAGAAAGCGTGTCATTCCCCCCGCCATGCTACTGACAACTGCCATTAGTGTGGCAGTTGTGAATGACATGCTTTCCAGAGGCCCCAGAAAGCAACCTTTCCCCAGAAAGTGTGTCATTCCTGCCCCACACACTGATCCAATAGGGGCCTCCAGAAAGCACATCATTCCCCCCCACCACACTAATGGCGGCCTTAAAGGGGAAAGCTTGTCATTCCAGGACATTATAGAAAATTACAGAAAATCCCCCCGGACACCCAGGATAGAACAAAAACCAGGACAAATCCGGGGAAATCCTGACAGTTGGTCACCCTAGGCTTGCAGTTTAAAGCTCCGGAGCTTCTCCGGGGTGGGAACTATAAGGACCGTTTACATGTAGCAACGTGATTCATGGTCCATAAAAAAGCAATGGATGGGACAGAGCCTGGGTGGTGGGCAGGGTTTGACTATTCTGTACAATTTAATTTCGTTGTAAGGGAGGTGATGTGCTAAAAGCCGAGGATCAGAATGGGAGGGAACAGTGGGTTGCACGTAACATCCCCAAAATTAGGCAGACCACAGCTCAATCTGGACACACCACTGCAAAAGAAGACAGACAGCTCACCAAAGTGGCTCCACCTTAGCCAGCCTCTGAGTTTGCCCAAATTTGGCCTGATTTCCCAGTGTCAAAGGCAGATTCTCCACAGCTAGCAATCTGACTGAGAATGTTTAGGCTGCGGAGTCCAGGAATGGGCCCCTTTCCCAGCGAGCTTAGAAACAATACCGAGGCTGTGCGGAGAGGGAGACGAGAGAGGAAACGGGGCCTTTTTCCACCAGCCCCTGCTGGAAGACCACGTCATGCTTTTCCTCTTCCCTTCCCACCCCTGTTTCCTCGTGTGTCGCGACTTTTTAGATTGTTATCCTGCAGGCAAGGACTGTCCTGTTTCATTGACTGCATGCGAGCCGCTCCGGGGGCCGTTTTGGGTTGAGGCACTGGATAAAATACTTTAAAGAAATAAAAGAAATAAAAGGGATATTTGCAGAGAAAAAGAGAAAGGGGGAGGAGGAGGGGGGCCAAGAGGTAGAGGAAAGCATTTGTGAGGCCCAGAGTGGACTGGGCCCAGGGCTTTGGGTTCAAGTCCAACCTTGATCCAAATTGTCTAAAAATATTCCCAATTGTGGGTGCTTTGGGACTAAAGGCTGTTGGGAAAAGTAGAGCATCAGCTTTCGGCAAATTACTTCTTAGCACATTACCCCTTTTAAAAGTAGCCAATAGAAGTTAAAAGTTGACATTTTAAACATAGAATGATAGAATCATAGAATGGTAGAGTTGGAAGGGGGCCTATAAGGCCTTCAAGTCGAACCCCCTGCTCAATGCAGGAATCCACCTTACAGCATCCCTGACAGATGGCTGAACAGCTGCCTCTTGAAGGCCTCTAGTGTGGGAGAGCCCACCACCTCCCTAGGGAATTGGTTCCATTGTCATACTGCTCTAACAGTCAGGAAGTTTTCCCTGATGTCCAGCTGGAATCTGGCTTCCTGTAACTTGAGGAGACCATTATTCCGTGTCCTGAAATCTGGGTTGATTGAGAAGAGATCCTGGCCCTCACAACTGACTTTCTACTATGAAGCATTTCAAATCTCTGCAATTTCGAATTCTGAATTCAAAAGATTGCTGGATTTTTATTTTTTGTATTCAAGAGAAAATCAATTTTGTCTTTGGCCACCAACCCTCTGGAACGCCTTCAGCAAACTCCCCGGAGCCTACATTCCATAATGAAATAGGAAGCAGCCCCACAGGGTTAATGCTAGGCAAGCCACGGGTTGGGGGGTGGGCGAGGCTACCAGAAACTTTGCAATGTGCAGTTATAATTATTAATAAGAAGAAAGTGACGTGCTTGTCAGGGGAAAAGCTGGGGAAGTCGACCCTTCTGTGAATGCGTTGCGTGGGCTGAGCTTAAAACACCTTTAAAGAATGCTGGTTAAAAGTCCAGCGGCTCCGTGGGGACGTGGATTTTACAAGCAATAGCCTGTAATCATCTAGTGCATCACACCCCCACATCTCACATTAATTAATCTTTATTTTCCATTTCTGTCTGCTTTGGGTTTGTTTAATTTTGTGTGTGTGTGTGTGTTATACACACGTATACATGTACATATGTATTTATAAGTGCCTTTGAATTACTTTTTAACAGAATAGACTTAACTGGGGACTAGTCTGAATTCAGTTATTTGCCCTTGTCCATGAAGAAGGACATTTTTATCTATGGTTCTAAAAAGCACCTTTGCCAAGAGTCAATAAGATTCTTATGAAAGGTGGCTAGCAGAGAGGATCCGGGACCGAGCGAGAGGTCAGGATGTCCTTGGTCTCGCCTTTGGACAAACTCACCAGGTGGCCTTGGGCAAGCCACCCTGCCATGGCATCCCAGCTACAATAGGAGGCAACTCATAGTTGCTGGCCTACCTTACAGGGTTGTTGTACAGAGGATAACAAAACATGGTTTGTGGGGGGGGGGGGGGAATGATCCTTGTAAAGTGCTAGATAAAAGCTTCATATTGACGTGGGAAAGAAACCAGGAGGGAGCCATTTCTAAATGATACATATGCTCTAGCCCCGGGTTGTCGAACCTCAGTCCTGCGGGCCAGTTCTGGTCCACCTGGGTTCCCAATCTTGCCCTCCAGAGTCCCCCAGGAGACCCCTGCCCCCTGCCCCCACTCTCTTTTTGCTGAACAGTCACCCTTTGATGGTTTCCCAGCACTTGTACAGCCAGTGTGGTGTAGTGGCTAGAGTGTTGGACTGGGAATCAGGAGGTCTGGGTTCTAGTTCCTACTCGGCCATGGAAGCTCACGGGGTGATTTTGGGCCAGCCACACATAGGGTGATCGTATGGAAAGGAGGACAGGCCTCTTGTATCTTTAACAGTTGCATAGAAAGGGGAATTTCAGCAGGAGTCATTTGTATGCATGCAGCACCTGGTGAAATCCTCTCTTCATTGTTACAGTTAAAGCTGCAGGAGCCCTGCCCTCTTGGTTCAGGAGGTCTGGGTTCTAAAGCTGCAGGAGCCCTGCCCGCTTGGTTCGGGAGGTCTGGGTTCTAAAGCTGCAGGAGCCCTGCCCTCTTTACTCAGGAGATCTGGGTTCTAATGCTGCAGGAGCCCTGCCCTCTTGACTCGGGAGAACTAGGTTCTAATGCTGCAGGAGCCCTGCCCTCAACTCGGGAGATCTGGGTTCTAAAGCTGCAGGAGTCCTGCCCTCCTGACTCAGGAGATCTGAGTTCTAAAGCTGAAGGAGCCCTGCCCTCCTGACTCAGGAGATCTGGGTTCTAAAGCTGCAGGAGCCCTGCCCTCAACTCGGGAGATCTGGGTTCTAAAGCTGCAGGAGTCCTGCCCTCTTGGCGTTCCCCCCCGCCACCTTGCCCCCGACCCCACCCTGACTCCCACCCTGTCCCCTCACCAGGAGCACAGTTGTCCACCAGGGCTCCCAAGGCTTTGCCGTCCTGCCAGTCGCGGTGGAAGTTGGTGATGGGCAGCTGGGGCACCTTGTTCTGGATCCAGCCCAGGAGTCGCTGCTTGGGCGTCTGCTTCTTGGCGTCTTCCTCATCCTCGTCTTCCCACATGGGCATGGAGATGGAGTAGTGCAGGATCAGGGTCCAGATCAAGCCCAGGATCAGCTTCAGGTTCCCGTCCACAATGGCCTTGCTGTCTGCGGAGAGGAAAGAGGGACGGAGCCCAAGGTTAGCGACGAAGAGGGCGGAGGGCAGCCCCGCTCCTTTCCCCTCCTGGAGCACAGGGGTGCAGAACCTCCGAGCCGGGGCCGAGGGGGGCAAAAACAGCCCTCGAGGGCTCCCCAGAAGGCCACGCTCCTTTCCCCAATTGCCAATCATTTGGTAGTTCCCTGGCTTAGGTGCCATTTCCCCACATTCTAAAAGGCTGAAATTAGGGTGACCCTAAAGAAAGGAGGACTGGGCTCCTGCATCTCTAACAGTTGTCTAGAAAAGGGAAATTCAGCAGGGGTCATTTGCATGCATGCAGCACCTGGTGAAATGCCCTCTTCATCACAAGAGCTAAAGCTGCAGGAGCCCTGCCCTCTTGACCAGATTTTATTTATTTATTTATTTATATAAAAGAGGGCAGGGCTCCTGCAGCTTTAACTGTTGTGATGAAGAGGGGATTTCACCAGGCGCTGCATGCATGCAAACGACACCTGCTGAAATTCCCCTTTCAGTACAACTGTTAAAAGATACAGAAGCCGGGTCCTCCTTTCCATAGGGTCACCCTACTGAAATGCCTCTCCGAAGTCTTCATTAAGGGCCCCAAGCTAAAACACGCTGGTGCCTGGGGTGGTTTTGGCACTGCCACCTTTGGCCTCTCCTTTGGTTTTTAGCCCCACCCTTGGCCACACCCCTTTTCTTTTGTTCCCACCCCCTTTGCCCCTTTGCTTCTCCAAAATGCAATTTCGTCCTCCAGCCCTGCCTGAGCAATTCACTTCAAGGTGGGGGCTCACCCATGCACCCCCGATCCCTACCCTTGATCGGGCCGTGTTTCCCAAAGGAGTCACCTCACATAGTCGGCCGCCAGTCGTCACAGACCGGTCCACACATCTCACACCTGTCAGTTGATGGAGGCAACAGCTGGGGATGACTTGCGTGTGCGAAAGGGGCTTTCACAGACACATCGCCTTTAGCCAGAGCTTCCACATCCCCTCAAACACAAGTGCAGAGAAACCGAGGGGCGTGCGATGCACGGCGCATGCAGACCAAAATGCAGCAAGCAAGCTTTTGAGTTACACAGAACCCTTCTGTAGGCTTCTTGAGGGCTCCTTGTGTTCTACCGAAGGAGTAAGGCACACTGGTTAGAGTAGGCTGACCATATGAAAAGGAGGACAGGGCTCCTGTAACTTTAACAGTTGTAGAGAAAAGGGAATTTCAGCCGGTGCCATTTGTATGCAATTAGTTCCTGGTGAAATTCCTCTTCATCACCACAGTTAAAGTTGCAGGGGCCCTGCCTTCTTTTGTATATGGTCACTCTAGTATAGTGCCTGCACCTTTAACTGTGGTGATGAAGAGGGAATTTCACTAGGAACTAATTGCATACAAATGGCACCGCTGAAATTCCCTTTTCTCTACAACTGTTAAAGTTACAGGAGCCCTGTCCTCCTTTTCATATGGTCAGCCTAGGTTAGAGCGATAACGCCTGCCTAAGCCTTGAATCCTATGAAGTGATAAAATGGGGAAGGGGACCACTTCAGTTGCCTCCAGGAACTGCAGGCAGAAATTCAACTGGGAAAGATTGTAGTCCACCTCTCTGTGAGATGTTTGGGATGAGGCAGGTGAACAGTTGCCTGCATTGATAGGAACTGGGTGGATTCCTGGAGTGCTACTGAAGGGAGTAATATACAGTGGTTAGAGCAACAATGCTGTGTTGGCCATGGATTACGGCCAACAGGGGGGAAATCTTCAAAAGAGGAAAATAGATATTTCTGAGCAGGGTGTTAATGACGCAGAGCTCAGTTTATTATTCGTTTTTCTTATTAGTTAAGCCACGACAATATGTCTCCGCTTTCTCTTTCTTCAGGCAGGGGTTGGACCAGATGAGCTCTGGGATCCCCTCCAAATCTTATGTTCCTAAGGAAGCAGGAGTTGGAAACACTTTATGCATATGTACTGGGTTGCTATGCAGTCTAGGAAGTGGTTGGGTCAGGGGTTGAGGACAGGGCACGGGGGGAGGGCACAGGGGGAGATGACAAGGACATCCTCTCGCCTGCTCCTCGGGTACTCTGGCCCCTCTGCTTGCTTTTTGGCTTCCCGAGGAATCGATGACACATTTTCAAGCCCGTCCTGAGAACAATGCCTGCAGCACCAATCCTTTTGCTCCCAGCTCAGTCTTTCCATAAACACTGGCTGAGCTACACACCATCATGTTCAGCCCAAGTGAAAAGCTATGGAAGAGAATTCAGTCTTTCTTCATCTTCCTCCTCCTCCATTCTTTATTGGTTTAGCATCAAGGGATGGTGGCAAGATGCTGAGACAGATGAAGCATCCGGTGACATCCGGGAGGAAGGCCAAAGTGCAAAGCAGCAGCTCACCGGCCCCCATGCGCCGGCGGTTGGCCGCCAGCGACCTAACCATGCTTGGCTCCAGAAGGTGGCCTAATGGGGCAGCAGCTGCTGAGAGTGTGGTTGTCGGCCAGCCTCCGATGTAAGGAATATGATGTATAAACTCAAGGAATATCCCACAATCCTCCTGTCTTCCATGGGACCCCTCAGCCAAGTGGGCTCCTACGGAAGACAAGAGGATTCTGGGATATTCCTTGAGTTCATACATCATATTCCTTACGTGGGAGGTGGGAAACTCTGGCCGGCAGCCAAATCCAGCCCTGTTCCCAAGAATGTCCTGCCCGCGGCCACACGCCCTTTTCCCCAGCCATGGGTCATTTGAAGGTATTGCAGCTTTTGTGCAGTTCTAAAAGTTTGAAATACATTTCCTAAGGCCTGGTTACCGGCAGGAAGAGCTCTATGCTACAATAAGCTCTATGCCTTTGTCCTGACCGTTTTTGCCTTTGGACACACCGACCGCTGGAGTGTCCGTCCGTCCCCCCTCAACTTCTCAGAAATGGAATTTGGTCCTCAGGCTGAAAAGGTCTCCCAACCCAACGTTATATCCATCACAACATGAAGGGATACACTGACGGTCCTTCCTTCCCCCTACCATGTGGAGTTTCTAAGAAGAGCCCTTCTGGATCAGGCCAAGGGTCCGTGTAGTCCAGACCTCTGTTCACACAGCCGCCAACCAGTTGTCAGCCAGGAACCCGCAAGCAGGAGAAGGGTGCAACAGCACCCTCCAGCCTATGTTCCCCAGCAACTGGCCTACATAGGCTTACAGCCTCAGGTGCTGGAGGTAGCACAAAGCCATCATGACTAATAGCCATTAATAGCCTTCTCCTTCAGGAATTTGTCCAATCCCCTTTTAAAGCCATCCAAATTAGTGGCCATCACTACACCTTGTGGTAGTGAGTTCCATAGTTTTACTATGCACTGTGTGAGGAAGTACTTTCTTTTATCTGTCCTAATAAACGATGGAAGTTGTAGTACCTTTTCTAGTCTAAACATGCATAGGATTGCACTCTTAACTGTTCTCTCCTGCACAGACGAAGGGTTTGGGCAATTTTTTCACAAAACAGAATAATATCAGACTTTCTTCGTTAGAAAAAAAAAGTGATAATGGTTGCAAAGCACAAGAAAGGCCCAAGAAGAGGAGGACATTGTGTAAAGGACTCGTAAACTACTGTGAGTGAACAATGACATGCACACAATAAAAGCCTCGTGTAGAAAGCCTCGTAAACAGAAAAAGCGCTACAACAAGATGGTTGGCCAGGGAATGCTAGGAGTTGTAGGACTTTTTCTCTGTCTAAACATAAATAGGATTGCACCCTTAGTGTCAGCTTTATTTACT
The DNA here is from genome assembly GCA_029215795.1 of Anniella stebbinsi. NCBI lineage: Eukaryota > Metazoa > Chordata > Lepidosauria > Squamata > Anniellidae > Anniella > Anniella stebbinsi. Next base: position 4,644,936 of record JARDYH010000003.1, on the reverse strand, counting down.
GTTTCCTGGCATTTTTTAAAAAAATCTTTCATTTATTTGAAATATCAAATGTAAGTTAAGAAATGCTGTTGCCAGGTTTCAAATTCGTGCAAAATTTTGTTCCGGTACCTAGCATATGGAGCCATCTGGTAAACTGACTCCAGTTAATATTTCTAAGTTAATGATTTCCATATGAATCATATACCTCCACATGGGCTAACTCCTAAACTGCAGTGGTAGCAAGCATTACAAAGGAACTATCTTTATACCCCCAAAGGGGTTGGGGGGGGGGGGTCTGTCTGGAAATAAGAGGAGCTCTGTTTATCTGGCTGTTACCACCTCCACCCCCTGCAGAAGCCATCCTAGGGTTTCCTGGTCCCACCATCAATCCTAAAACTGGAAGGGGGGAGGAGGGAGATGAAATCTCTAGGCTGCACAAAAATATTGCATTAGCTCAGTACATTTTGAAATGCGCTTCTTCAGAGGCATCTCAAAAGCATGCCAGTGCATCCCGGCTGTGCTGTGTAACCAAATACTTCTCCCCTTTGGCTCCCCAGCCCCCGTTTTCTGACAAACTGCAGATAACTTGGATCATCACGCAACTTAAGTCTTAAAGACCAGGCTTCAAATCACAAGAATGGGACAACAGTGGGGCCAATCCACCAGGAGGTCCTCCAGCAGATGCGTGAAGGCAATGAAACGAAAGCGTCTCTGCTCTTGCATGACTTCCGTTCACTCCTTATGCGGCTTATCCGGGAAAACTTGCCAATGGATTGGGTCCGTTGCATTTTGCAGCCTCTTTGGCTCGTAAGTGGCTTTCCTACACAGTGGCAGAAGACGCAATTCCTCCAAGGGCTGGTATGACACTCCCCACCCCCAGGAACAGAACAAGTCCCTGGTATAGGAAGAGCTCTGCTGGATCAGTCAATCTAGTCCAGCATTATTATTAATAATAATAATAATAATATATTTATTTATTACCCGCCTCTCCCTCAGGATTGAGGCGGGGAACAACATTGATACAAATGACATAAAATACATGAAACTGAGTAAAAACATATAAAATTAATACATTATTAAAATACAGATAAAACTCTTAAAACTCAGCTGGGTAGGCCTGGAGGAACAGATTGGTTCTTATAGCTTTCTTAAAGTCAAAAAGACTATTAAGTTGACGAATCTCCTCCGGCAGGCCATCCACAGTCTGGGAGCAGCAGAAGAGAAGGTCCTCTGGGTAACAGTTATCAGTCTGTTTTTGGCCGATTCTGTTCACACAGGGTCCAACCAGCTGTTGACCAGGAACCTACAAGCAGGACACTATGCAACAGCACCCTCAGCTGAAGGAGTTAAGAGAAGGAAGCTGGACCATCCCTCCAGCCCTGCTGAAAGACTTGATTTTTTTCCTCTTCCCTCCCTGTTCCTTTTTCCTTGCGTGTTGTTTCTTTTTAGATTGTACGACTGCGGGCAGGGATTGTCTTCTTTTACTGGTTATTTATAAGCAGGCTGTGATGGAAAACTGGCCCCAATAGTTTCCTTTAAACGGAATTAAGAATTAAGTCATTTTCCAGTCCTACATGGGTCTGGTTGTACTTTTTATAGAATAGCAGCAGCTCAGACACGTCCAGCAACATTTGCAGTCTAGAGAAGCTGCTGTGAGGGAGGGAGAAGGGAAGCAAGTGCTTCTTGTATCGGTCTTGATCCATCACATTTTCCCCCTGCCTGGTTCTCCCCCACTTTTAGCCTCACAACGTCCCTGTGAGGGAGGTAAGATTGTGAGATCGAGACCAGCCCAAAGCTTCATGACTGAGTGGAGGATCTAGACCTGGTCAAACACCCCTTTTGCTGCCATATCAGGTTTTATTATGTGAGTTTTATTGTTGTATGCCACCTTCGGAGGACTCCTGCTCTGAAAGGCAGCCAAGAAATATCTTAAATAAAATAAATAAATAAATACTGTAATCACTACAACACACTGTGCATGCATTTCCATGTACGCGCACTGTGGTCAAGGTTCCTGCCCTGATCTCCACCTCCCTACCCACCCACCAACCCGCCGCTGTTTCTACCTTTCTGGGTGTGGGGAGGGGAGGAAATGTCAGAGATCTGATCATGTCTGTGGCTTGGCCCTGAATGATGACAGGTGCAGAGGCCAGAGGTTAGCGGCAGTCCCTATTTCATGGAGACAGTTGGGGCCGTGGGAGCCCCCGCCGTGAGCCCCAGAGGTCAGCGGCGTATGTTGCGGCAGCTCCGTGTCGGCTCCGAGGCTCAATACGAGGCGCTCGCTGGCGTGAATTCGGCACGTGGGGAAGCGCAAGAAACAGGAGCGCCTGTCCGTTTGCTTCCTTAAGAAAAAACGGGCCAAGCCGGGCACATGCGCACGCACAGGCCCCTTTGGCAAAGGCAAGAGGAGGCAAGGAGCCATTTGATGCACTGGGCATGGAAAATGCGATTGGATTGTGCCCAGAGGGAGGAAATGGGCCACAGATGTTTCAGCACCGATGCTGGAGAAGCAGGCTGCTGCCCACCCCCCGCCCTGTGCCTCAGCCCCTCCGCCGCAAGATCAGCTGCCTCTGGCGGTCTCGAAGGGTGTTATGGTGGAAGGGGGGAGGGAGAGAGGGAGAGAGAGAGAGAGAGAGAGAGTGCGCCAGTGTGGGAGGCAATGGCTGCCCGGTTCCCCCACACACACACACTTCCGGGCTTCGCATCTGCAGCCAGCCGCAGGCGCCACCAACGCAGCCGGAGGTCGCCAAGGAGGTCAGAGCTGGGCAGTGTCCCCCGGGGGACCTACGGAGGTGGAACTGTGGAGCTGTGGAGCTGGGCTGAGATCCTCATCATAAGAAGGGCAGCCCTGGAGCTCCTCTGGGCAGCAGCATGGTGGAAGGCAAGCGCTTTCTGGCCTGCATGCCCCTTCTGATACCACGCCAGCCTTTCCTAGCCCGGCGGCCTCCACATGGATTGGACTACAACTCCCATCATCCCTAATGGCTGCACTCAATTCGGGGCTGGCTGGCTACAGGTTACCCAACAGCAAAGGCACTCCGCACATGCTCAATGTCCTTCCCCACCCCCAGTATTCGTTCATCACGTCTCCCTGGACCAAATTGCGACCCGATTCCTGCCTTTGGGGTTGCCTTCGCCTTCCCCCTATCTCAGCAACGGCCTTCCAACTGCCATGCATGGAAATGCGCAAAGATGGCGCTTCTCCCTTTGCTGGTTTGGCTTTCGTTCCGCGCCCGCCATGGTGCCACAGGAGGGGCTGGCGTCTCTCCCGCAAGTTGCTCCCCAGCAGCGCATTTTCCTCTCCTTCCTCCCACAGCCTTCCCCGGACAGCTGCAAGCCCTAGTCCCAAATCTGGACCCGTTCCGGCTTTGAGAGGGGGCCTAGTCTCCAGCAGCCTGCCTCAGAGGGAGCGGGGAGAGAAAAGAAAACAGCTGCTATTGCCCTTCTTTCCTCCAAGCACATCTAGTGCCAATGGATACAGAAAGATGCGGCGTAGTGTTGCGCATGGATGCATAAATGTGCTCTTTTTCCAACTTGTTGGTGGGGTGGCATCAAAACTTTTCGGACCCACTGGGTCCTGTTGGCAAGAGGCCTTGCGGAGACCCCCGCAGGACCTGCTCAGGTGGCAGAGTTCCTACTGCCCCACAGGAAGGGGGCTGCACAGGTTCACCGCCCCCCGTGGCCCCTCCATCCATTTTAACCACCCTTTGTTTTCCGCGAAAGAGACCCCAGGCCCAGATTTCACTTCCCTGCACACTTTGCCGTTTCTTTTTACACACATGCACAGAATAGGGCCGCTGTTCTATGCAACTGCTACGCACAGTTCCGCCCCAGAGGGGGCCGCATTGCCACATTGCGGTGCGCAACCACTCCTGTCCTTCTGCATTCGAGCCGGTCTGGGAAGGGAAGGGGGGCAGGGATTTCAGAGCAGCACACAATCAAGCAGGGGACCCCCCCCCCAACACACACACGCACACACACACTCCCGACGTCACAAGACGGAATGCACTCAGGAGCGCCTGGCCAATGCCGTGGGGAGCATCTTGGCGTAACGAACATCTGCGCACAGCTGGACTGCCCCAGCTTGCCTCCCCGGGGCTCTGCGTTGCATTTCTAACAGCTTATTTCATGACTCGAGCATAACTGACTTGGCAGGGCCCCACGTCATGGACACCAGGGACTCAGTTGTGGGGCGGGAGCAGGGTGGGGAACTCACAATCCATTACCCTCTCCCCAGTTACACCCCCTCCCAAAGCTGTCTCTTCCTCCAGCAGAGGAATTTGGGCTTCCAGGCCTGTAAGAAACATCTTTGGTTTCTCAGTTGCAGGAGGCCGAGAGGGGGACAGCCAAGAGGAGGGGGTTAAAGGAAGCATTTTCAGATCAAGAGATGTGGGGGGGGAGGATTTGTTGAAGGAGAGGGCACAGGCTTCCTGAAACCCAAAGCTTTGCTAGAAGGTTTAAGAGCCACGTTCCACATGGCGCCTTTAAGGGGTACAATCACCAGCCTTCCCCAACCTGGTGTTGTTCAGATCATGTGACGGACTGTAAAATCCACCCCAGCAAGCCAGAACGAAAGGTGAGCTGGTTCTTGCACCATGCTCAGAGGGAATATTGAACAATGTCTCCCCACCGGCACAGGTTTGGGAGGGGGAAGTAAGGGGTCTGAGCTCTCCCTGTCGCCCACCTCCCCACTTCCCAAAGTGTCGGATTTCTGAAAGGCGGCCGGAGCTACAGCCTACCTAGAAGGCTCACCTCTGAATTCCAGAATGTGCATGGGCTAGCTATGATTCGAAAAACACTCTGCATGTGCTCAGATTGTTACTATATTAGAACTTGACCTGTTCCAGAGTGGCACCGAAAACAGACACTGTGGCTGAGTCCTGCTAAACTTCTGATGGGCAGCCCTGCTTCTCACAAGAGAAGGCCTGCGGAGAGGCCAGAGATGGGAAGGCAGTGTGGTGTAGCAGCTAGAGCAGCCTTCCTCAACCTGATGCCCTCCAGGTGAGTTAGACAAAAACTCCCATCACTCACCGCCAACACACTGCTGGCTGAGATGATGGGAGTTGTAGTCCAACATGCCTGGAGGGCGCCAGATTGGGGAAGGCTAGGCTCACGTGTTGTGCTTGGGCTGAGATGATCCAGGTTCGAATCCCTCCTCACCCGTAACATTCACTGGGTGATCTCGGGCCTGGTCACCATCTTGCAGCTTAATCTACCTCACAGGGTTGTTGTGAAGATAAAATGAGGACCCTGAGCTCCTTCGGGGAAGAAAGGGGTATAAACCAGATGGACTTGGTCCCAGGACTGCAAGGACACGGACCGGAGAGTTTGGATTTCTTGCAAGTTGGAAATTTGGCTCCTCCTCCTCCTCCACTGATCTGCATGCACATGCACAGAGCACCCGCCTCCCCTGCTCGCCTCATAGCTGAGAACTGAGGTCAACCAGCTGCAACTGTGAACGAAAGGTGAGCCATGTCTCAGTCCCTCTGGAGAGATGAGCTCACTTGAGCTCGCAGACACCGCGCATGGGCACAGAAGGCCTCTCCCCACTCCCTCCTCACCCGAAAATTTAAAACATCCATCTCTCTTGCCATGAGTCCCCAAGGGGAAGCTTTGCCCTAGCGGGGGCCCCATTGACACAGAGGGAGGCACGAAGGGGACCGACAGAGAACTGCTGGGGGGGGGGGGGAGACAGAAGAGGGGGAGGTTGTTGCCGAGGCAACGGAGCGGGGATACAGAGCATTCTGTCCATGGGTCCTGTGACGTAGAGTGACAAAGCATGTGTAACGTGATCTCTTGTGCTCCCTTGGTCTGCTGGATTAATCAAACCCCTTCTCCTGTTTTGCACTAAATCCAGCCGTGCTGAGGGGCAAATGCATCCCCTTTTCCAGGGCAGGGGGATGCCTCCCCCCTCTCCCATCTCATGCAAATGCAACAAGCGGGGATATATACGGAACTTCCCACCCCCCACCCCGAGACATTTTGCAGTTCCCACACAGAGATGCGTCCTTTCCTTTCTTTTTTTCCTGCCAAACTCCTTGCATGGGTTCAACGTCCAAATCCTCCCTAAAATGTCACTTTGGTGGATGCTGCTGCCAGCCCAGTCGAACTCCATTCATTTATTTATTTTAAAGCCTGGGTGAGCAACCTCTGGCCCACGGGCCTAATGGGGAGGTTTGTGCTGATTCTGCAGGCCCTGCCCACTCCCCTCCCCAAGCACTGCTCCTGCCCTTGAGGATGTCAGGGCCTTTGGGAGGAGGCAGGGAGAGACTCTGCTGTTACCTCTGATTTGTGATTGGAAGTTACAAGGGGATTCCCCTGTGTGCCACTCCCCTTCCCAAAAGTGGCAAGCGGGAATATCCCTTTGTTATCTCCAGTCACTGGTCAGAGATAACAAGGGCACCGGGGCAGGGGGAGCAACAGGTATGCACTCATCCACTGCTTGCAGAAGCTCCCTTAAGTGCCGGACGAGCGGGCATCATTTATCCCTGACCTTCCCTGCACAAGGAAGGCGAAGGACAAGCGAAGCCAGGCTGACTGAGCATGCCCTGCATCCTCTCTCCAATTGGAGAAAGCACAGGGCAGTTGAAGCGGCTTTGCTGCGCACAGGCCTTCTTCAAGGGGAGGAGCCCCGTGTGCAGCAAAGCCGGATCCCAGCAGAGATGCCGGGAGGAGGACCATCTTCTCAATGTCTCCTACTCTACGTAACTGCTGGGACCCTGGGATCTTCTTCAGAGGTCCTGCTCTGTTAGGATGACCCTATGGAAAGGAGGACGGGGCTCCTGTATCTTTAACAGCAGGTGTCGTTTGCATGCATGCAGCACCTGGCGAAATTCCTTCTTCATCATGACAGTTAAAGCTGAAGGAGCCCTGCCCTCTTTTGTATCTGGTCACTCTAGAATAGCTCCTGCAGCTGTAACTCTTGAGATGAAGAGGGAATTTGACCAGGTGATGCACGCATACAAATGACACCTGCTGAAATTCCCCCTTTCAATACAACTGTTAAAGATACAGGAGCCCCGTATGGTCCTTATGGTTACCCTAGGCCCCTGTCAAAGGAAGCTAGGCAAGCAGCGATAACAGAGAGAGGCTTCTCCAGGCTCCCCCCCCCCCATTTATGAAATGCTCTCCCCAAGCAGGCATGCCTGGCGTCCACACTGTTATTTTTTTCAATGCCTGGCAAAGGCCTTTCTTTTCTCCTAGGTATTTTAGAGTTTAGGTAGATTTTACGGCTCCATTTATATAGTTCATATTTATTCCTTTTCTGTTTGTTGTTTTGTATTGTGTTTAATTCTTGTAGCTTTTATGGTTTTATATTGCATTGTATTCTTTTAGTTTTGGGGATCCAACCAGAGAATGTCTGTTATAGGGCAGATTAAAAATATAACAAAGAAAGAAAGAAATGTCTATTTATTACTTAGTCAGACTCTCCCTTAGCCGAGTTCTTGAAGTGGGGTGGGGGAATAAAGTTATCCAACACTAATTAGTGGCAATCCATGAAATTGCAACATTAAAAATCCAAGGCAAGATCTGATTACTAATAATGCCAGCTAAGAGAGACTAAGGGTCAGTTATCCCTGCACTGGTAAATGCATTCCTGGCCTGGACCACCTGAAATGCCAGGTAATGGATGGGGCAGTCGCATGTCAGAACGCACCACCATCCACAACAATTCCCTGCACAGAGAAAGTTGGCATTCCAGGTTGGACGACAGGCCGGCTACCATCATTGCCAGGTCTCCAGATTTGACCCAAGGTTTCAGGATTTTAAGATCCCTTGCAGGGTCTCCTGGAGAAGAAGCAAAATCTCAGGATAGTGTAACCATTTATAAATCACGGGGGGAGGGGGGGAGAGGTAACGCATCACTAAAAAATTGGTAAAAAAAAAAAATTTAAAAGACACAAATTTGTCTAAACTTTGCATATGCTAATTTGAGTATAGATGCACATTTAGAAATAATTATGTCAATAGAAATGCCATACATCTCACCCTGGGATGGAAGACTGTGACCTGTGTGCCTACCTGTTCAGTCTGCTTTCCAGGTGATCAGCGTGGACAGGCAACAGTTCTTCATCTTTAAACTGGAACTGGATAGGTCAGCCCTTCAAAGAGAGGACACTCCCCTGTAAAGCAGGACACCTGGCCAACCCAGCTCCAGCAGGGGAGGCAGCCTGGGCTTGAGAGCTTTTCCCATTCACTTTGTGCCTCTCCGAATCTACCTGTGGGACTCCAGGCACAGCCAAGCTCGTCCCATATGACTAATGAGATTCCATCCTCTGACCTCATCAGGTGCTATTAGGCCCCGCCCAGGCTCCACCCCCTGGTTTTCCAGGCCCCGCCCTCAAGCAACACACAGGCTCTGCCTGCTGCTTCTTGTATTGGGTTTAGAAGAAGACCTGGCAACCAGGGTTGTGGCTGCTCTGGGGAGCAGGAGGCCGTGGGCCAGATCTGGTCACGCGGGCTTCTGGTTGCCAGCCAGCTTTCCAGAAACGCCATGCCTTTGGCTAGCCAGCAAGGCCTGCTTCTGAGCCTATTCCACTCTTCCTTTGGGAAGAAGGGAAAGGCTTAGAACGGGCAGCAGCTGTTCCCGGCAGCTGCCTCGGGAAGCGGAGACCGCCCCTGCCCAGTTGGGGCCAAAGACAGCCGGATCAGTCCGGGAATGTCTGACTCCCCTTCCCACACTCCCTCCCCTTGCAGGCCTCACCTGCCCAGCAGCTGCCCAACTCAAGGGCAGAATGCCCACCCCCCAGTCCTGCCGTTCCAGTACCAACATAGTTCTAGGGAAGATCCCTTGCATGCCTCGGAGCATGCGTGGCCACGATTCCTGCTGGACAAGTTGAGGAAGGGGCCCAAGCACAGCCCCGAATGGTGGGACCCCCAAGAGCTCTTCTAGTTGGGCGGCCGTGGGGCCGAGGATACAGACAGTAGTTCCCTGCCTGACGGGCTGCCCCGTCCATTGAAGACTTGTAGCTCCGATGTCAGTGAGATGGTGAATCCGCTCCGGGTTTCAGTGAGAACCAGTCAGAATGCTGAAGGAACTCTCCGAGGTGCTTTGCAAGGCCCCTTTAGAGTTTGGACTGAAACCCGGAGCGGATTCCCCACCCCACTGACATTGGAGCCAACAGCTTCCACTGGTCCATTCCAAGTCCGGTTTAAAGATAACATAACCCTAAAAAGAGGAAGCAGGAACCGGAGGGGGAGGGGGGCTAGAAGTCGCAGACTGAGCAGGCACAAAGCTCAACGGATCTCAGGCACACTGTTCATACTGGCTGGGGATGGTGGGAGTTGTAGTCCACCACATCTGGGGGCTGCCAGCTTGGGGAAGACTTCCACCTCTCCAGATCGGTCTTACTTTTTTGTTTGTTTGTTGAAGACACGCTTTGATATGAAGTAAGGTGCTGAACAAACTCTTAATTGCACAAAGCAGTGCTACCGGGGCAGGGGAGGGTGTCCATTTTTTAGGTACATTCGTAGGCAGCCTGAATCCCCTTCCCTATCCGCTTCCCGAAGATTCATCTCTTTCCCATGCTTGCACAACCATATTCCAGGGTCTGCTGTCCCCAGCGGAACTCTTATGTTCTGCGGCTCAACGTTGGATACTCGTCCTCCTATGTCCCAAAATAACATCCTCCTCGCCTTCTTTGCAAGGGTATCAAGAGGTTTCTTCCTGTTCTAGTCACGCGCCCAGAACCTCCCACAAATAGAGGAACACCAGAAGCACCGTCTGGGAGTGTTTTTTGCCCAGCCAAGACTAATGGACTCCCCGCACGACCACCCCAGCCCCAGGCTACTGGTCAAAAATTAGATCAGTAAAGGAGGGGTTTAAAATAGAAGACTAGTTTTCTGCCACTTTCCTTTGGTTGATTTTGTTCACATGCTCCTCTCATTCCAGTGCCCAACCATGTTCAGAGGAGGGCAACGAGGATGATCAGAGAACGAAGCCCTATGAGGCTGAAAGAACTGGGCATGTTTAGCCTGGAGAAGAGAAGACAGAGGGGAGACCTGAGAGCACTCTTCAAAGACTTGAAAGGTTGTCACACAGAGGAGGGCCAGGATCTCTTCTCGATCATCCCAGAGTGCAGGATATGGAATAATGGGCTCAAGTTACAGGAAGCCAGATTGTAGCTGGACATCAGGAAAAACTTCCTGACTGTTAGAGCAATACAACAATGGAACCCAGGACCTAGGGAGGTCGTGGGCTCTCCCACACTAGAGGCCTTCAAGAGGCAGCTGGACAACCATCTGTCAGGGATGCTTTAAGGTGGATTCCTGCACTGAGCCAGGGGGTTGGACTCGATGACCTTAGAGGCCCCTTCCAACTCTACTATTCTATGATTCCATTCACACTGAGGCAGTTCTGTTTGGTAGGGCTCCTGCCCCATTCTTTGATTCTGTGTATGGCTGAAGATTGGAGCAGGCACACTATGCTACCAAACTGCAGGATGATGTCACAGGCACTAGCCAGCCAGCACTGAGCATAGCCAACTCCTGCTGCAAACTGACAGACCCATTTCCCCCCTTCTCTTGACAAGAAGCATGCAAAGGAAGCTGGCACCATTTCTCATCATGCAGTGCAGGATTTATGTACGTGGCCCTTTGCATGAATTCAAAGCATTTAAACCACCAGCCAAATACCAGTCAGCTTGGTTCACACAACCCTTTAACCCACCCAATGTGGGTTGTTGCTGAACCATGGGTTATTGTGTTGTCTAAACACAGAATGTTTTCCGTAGAGTGGGTTAACATCTGAATGCATCGTGTTTTCCACAGGATTGCACGTTAACCATGGAGCTTGGCTTGTTGACAGCTCTTTACAACGCAAAAAACTTATCACAGGTTCTTCAGGTTGCTTGTTTGAGAAAAATAAACCACATTGCATGGTTAACAAGCCACCCTGCGGAAAACACGCTGCATTCAGATAACATGATAATCCATAGTGGGTCAGTGTGTTGTGTGAACCCATCCCTGTGTAACTTTGCCTGCTGGCCTTCACTGAGATTTGGCCCAGGCTTCACCACTAACTTTTTTTTTTTTTTTACGCTACCCAGAGTGCCAGAACTTTTGAAACATGAACCCAGCCAATTTGCACTGTTCCTTGCTCTCATTTTGAATGAGAGTCAATAAATGCATCCTGTTTCTGCAGGCGCATGTAGCTGAAGCACAACCTCCATTACCCAACTACGTGCTAGGTGCTGTACAGTAGGGTGACCAGATAAAATCCAGGTCAGGGCTCATGTAACTTTAACAATTGTAGAGAGAAGGGAATTTCAGCCAGTGTCCTTTGTATGCAGTTAGTTCCTGGTGAAATTCCTTCTTCATCACAACAGTTAAAGGTGCAGGGGCCCTGCCTTCTTTTGTATATGGTCACCTTTAACTGTTGTGATGAAGAGGGGATTTCACCAGGAACTAATTGCATACAAATGACACTGGCTTAAATTCCCTTTTCTCTACAACTGTTAACGTTACATGAGCCCTGACCTGGATTTTATCTGGTCACCCTACTGTACAGAACCCAGAAAAGACACAGTCCCTTCCTGCTGTCTACATTAGAACATGGAGATGGACCATGAGGACTAGGGGGCAGAGGACAGCTAAGGCACAGTGGGTCTCTCACCAGATATTACCAGTCCTGGGATAACTGCTCCTGGGGAGATGGTATGGAATTTGGTGTACAAATAACTAGATCCAGCTCTGGCGTAAGGGGAGTCCAAGGAGGAGCTTCTGAGTGATTCATAGATTTATTTTGAGGGGAGGGTAATGTTCTCATAGGATGACATCATTTTTGCACGGGAAAGCCTTTGCTTGAAACATGCACCTATTCACACATACACGTGGGGGAAAAAATAAGGAGCCACTTCGCAAGTTACAAGGAGGCCCTGGACAACATATGCACAAGTGACAAACCCCCCCCCCCACACACACACACACACATTTTTTTTTACTTATAATGTATCATGTGAAGAGGGAACTTGCACATCATCCCCCTCAACATAAGAGGTGCATGTTCCAAATGCAGGTGGCAGTTGTACGTCTCGCAGCAGGGTGTTACACACACACACTTTGTACCTTAGTCCAGAAACGCAAAAAAGTAAAAGCACAAGCCACGGTCATGCATCCATGTTCTCCTGCATCTAGTGGCAAGCTCACCCACCCTGAAAGGCCGGTGCTTCAGAGAAGCACACCCAATGTGCTTGTACATGAAAAAAATCAAAAAGCTGTCATAGAGGGAAGGCTACTCTCCTAGGTTTTCTTTCTGGGACCTGGCAACGTTTCTGTCCCAACAGATCAGTGAAGGGCCAAGATCTTCTCCACGTGCAAAGTACCAAGGCAGACCAGAAGGTTTCTGTCACTGGGGGACGGCTCCCAGCAGGTTAAGCGGGGAGGGGCCCTTGCTAGAGGTTTGTCTCTCTCCGCCCCACGGCCCCAAGAAGCTCTCCACACCTGTCCAGGCGACCATTCCGTCGAGACAAGGACGGATGGAGCGTCTATCGACAGCTGAGGGCAAGACGGGGCTGGTGGGAAATTCCATTGATTCCAGGCCCCAGGCTAGAGGCATCTCCTCCTCCAGTTCAGATCTGGGGTTACTGGGAAATGCCGGCACCACCCCGCCGGTTGCCAGCTGCACGGTTAGAGAGCAGCGATCCCCCTGCGCCGAACAGATATCCATCCCTCAGCCGAGGACACTCCCGGCAACAGAGAAAGCGCGAGAGAGCCCACAAGGGAAACTGTTGCAACCAACTGGGCACGAGACGCCAACAGTCCGGCCTTGCTGATTTCAGACGCTGGGGGCAGGAGGGTGGGATTCATCGCGCCTGTGTGAACAGGGGCCTTTGGAGGTCTTCCTCCTTTCTGTCCTCTTGGCCGTTAGGATGGAGCCAACTTGCTCCATGGAAACGATGCGAGGAAACTTCCAGGTCATGGGTGCTCCACCTTTTCGGCCCCAGAAGGCCACACTGGGTGTCTGGGGAGGGGGACACGTGTGTGTATGTGTGTGCACATACATGCATGTATGTACAATTCTCATTCAACGTATGACACACTCTCGCACACCCCCCCCAGTGCAAAAAAAAAAAGGAAGAAAAGCAAGCAAAGGGAGCGGGGGAGGGGGAGGGGGGAGAAACAAACTCTATGGCCCCTGCAAGAGAAATCCCATTCCTAGAACAACCTGGGAAGCAGGCAGGAGCCTTCAAGCATGGCTTCCTAGAACAATCCAAGGCTTCTATGGCAGGAACCAGAGTCCATTCCTAGACCATTTTTCCCTTGTTTCTAAAGGGGGCTGCCTCAGGCCTCACTTTTTACGCCCCTGTTCTAGGAGATGTTATTTTACAAAGATCCCTGCTCCTCTTTTCCCAGCTCTGTCGGGGGTGGACGGCCACTCTCATTGAGGAGAACCATGCTCTCTGCAAATGCACAGAAACACTCTTGTTCAAGCCCATCTCTCGAAGCCAGTTCCTCACATCCTGAGCAAATCCCATGTCTAAACATGCTCTCAATCAAACCTGAGCATGCGTTACATGACCAGAGATTAAATAATAACGCTCTGAAATCGACACAACCCTTTTCAGTGTTCAGATGTCCCAATAATCCTTACAACGACCCTGTAAAGCAGACCACTACTATCATTCTTGTATTGCAGATGGTTGGGATTGGGACTTTAATGGGGGACGGGGCTATTTTGCATGGCAATTCTTAATCGAGCGGAACTCCACTGGCAGGGCTTTGAAGGGCTCCCAGGTTGGCGGGGCGGTGAATCCGCTCCGGATTTCAGTCAGCTCCAGTCAGAACTTTAAAGGAGCTGTCCAAGGTGCCGACTGAAACCCGGAGCGGATTCACCGCCCCGCTGACTTGGGAGCCACCTGCCTCCGCTGAAGCAAAGGTCCCACCTCATTGCTTTGCAGCTGCATTCGTATGAGGCAGGCTTGGGGGGAAAGCAGCTTTCAGCATGGTCCCTGGAGAGGCAAGCCCTCCCTCCACTAAGGACTTCTTGATACACAGGTCAGTCTCTTGTCCTACAGGACGCTAGGCATCCCCCGCCACCCTTCCCCCAGGGCCGGGAGAAGAATCTATTACCAAAGATAGACAATGAAACACAAAAGACTAGGCTGGAGAGCCGTGGAATCTTTGGAATCCCTAGGAGAAAACCCGGTCCCCTTCTTTCTATATATATATATATATATATATATACCCTGAGGAGCTTCTGCCGCCATGCCTGGCGCTTCTTGGAGAAGGGGTTGCGGTCCTCCCACACATGCACCCCCCCCCCCAAGGGCAGGCTGTGGGACAGGGCTTCTTGGGAGAGGGGGGTCCTTTAGGCCCTCTGTCCAAGGGGGTGGGCAGGGGGGCACTTGAGCTACAAATCTGCTAGAAGGCATTTTTTCCCCCAGCCAAGGCGAGAGAGACTGCCTTTTGATTTGGCCTCCGTCCTTAGAAAGCGATGGAGAAACCCCGTTTGTCCTCCAAACCTGATACTGCCTTAAACCTTCTAAATGTACGGATCGGCAGGGATCCCCTCATGTTCTAACCCCAACCTGGTGCCTTCCAGATGAGTTAGACTACAACCCCTATTATTCCCAGCCAGCATGGCCAACAATGGGGGCTATTTTTATATTATTATTATTATTATTATTATTATTATTATTATTATATTTTAGATCCTGCCTTTTTGACTCCTTAGGGAATTCAAGGTGGTGACCATAATCCTCCTCCTTTCCAATTTATTCTCATTACAACAACCCTGGGAGGTAGGTTCGGCTGAGAGTCTGTGGCTGGCCCAAACTCATCCAGGGTGCTTCTTGGCTGAGTGGGGACCAGAATCCACCTTGAGACCAGTATTGGGAAAAGGGCAGGATACAAATAAATAATAACAACAGCCACAGCAACAACCCGGATCTCCCAAGTACCAGTCCAATGTTCTAACCATTACACCACTTTGGCTTTTCCAGTCCATCACATTTGGCAGATAACAGGTTGGTTCCGATCTCATCTACCTGAAGTTCTACAGTGGAGAGGTGGATCACAGGCGTCTCACCCAGATATGTTTCCCCCTTAAATTCCGGGTTAAAGGAGAGTATAGATGTTCGTGGAAAACAGACAAATGGATGCTATGTAGCTTAAGGAAAATCCACAAAGGAAGATGGAATCTTAGCGAGAGCCTTGACGGAGGAGAAGCCAAACACCTTGATGGATGCTTGGCTCCATACTTTCTCTGAGCATCATTAGGCGTCACATTGAGCACCGTCTTTTGCAAAGGATGCATGGAAAGATCTGCCCAAACAGGCTTCTAAATTCTGAATGGTGGCATAGAAGGGAGAATTTGGCCCGGCGCAGCTTCTCCCTGGTTGCAACATCAGAAAACGCTTCAGCTGACAAAGGAACTTTGATTCCAACTCAATTCTAAAAGACAAGAAGCCACTTAAGAACTGGGCCCAGGCAGCCGGACGCATAGAGCCCTGGGGAAGATGGCAAGTCAGAAATCTCCTAAATGATTTCTTCTATCAAGGATGTTGACCCTCAAGCCGGTGGGCCAAATACAGGGCCCACCTGGATGTCCAGTCTGTCCCTCCCTGGTTACCCAGATAGCCACGCCCCTTCCTCTGGCCCATCCTCTTTTCCTGACTGATGACTATTCATTGTGTGTTTTGGTTTTTGACCTGTTTTTTCCTCATTCCAAAAGTTAGAAATGCCCTAAGGCTTAGTTACAGGCAGTAAGAGCTTTAAAGTGTGTGTGTATAGACAGAAACAAATCCTGGAATTCCCAGCATTCCCCAACCCGGAATCCGAGAGCTGCATGTGGGATGGGTAGGAATTCAACAGGTGAGGCTCATGATATTGACAGCGGCCTCTTGACTTTGAAATCAGCCAAGCTATTTCAGAGCAGACAAAGACCCTAACAGGCTGCAGGCACCCTTTACCAACACATGATTAGAAGGGTGTGTGTGTTTGGTTTGAGAAAGCAAGTGTGGTGTAGTGTGACCTATGGAAAGGAGGACCGGGCTCCTGTATTTTTAACAGTTGTCTAGAAAAGGGGATTTCAGCAGGTGTCATTTGCATGCATGCAGCACCTGGCGAAATTCCCTCTTCGTCACAGCAGTTAAAGCTGCAGGAGCCCTGCCCTCTTTTGTATCTGGTCACTCTTACTATAGTGTAGTGACAATTCTGCCCCCTCTTTTCATCTATAAAATGGGGAGATGTTGGAGGGGCCTGCGCAGTGCCCCCCTCTCTTTCCTTCTCTCCCACACCCTAAGCCCGCCCCCCCCCTTAGCAGCCCTGACGAAAATTAGCTCCAGACTTTCTGCCTTTGCAATTCCAGCTGCCAGGCTGCTGAACATCTGTGCTCAGAAAGCCTTCCCTGCTCCTCATCGCTCCAGAGTGCTTCCCCAGCCCCCAGCATGGGCTCACCTTGCTTAGGGAGGGGAGGAATATTTCAGAGGAGAGCAAGTTCAGGCTTGGAAAATGGGGGTCCCACCCCACCCTGCCCTGTCAAGCCCCACTTTCCAGCTCTCCCCACTTGCTCGCCTGTCAAAGCCTTTTCATGTTCTGAATCAAGGGCGAAAAGTCCCGGCTCCTAGAGCTGCCTGCCTGCCTGCCTGCCCGCCTGCCTCCCCGCTCCAGCCCCTGCCGAAGAGGGAACAGAGGCAGGCAGAGGAACAGCTGCTTGGAATCAGTTCCCAAATGCAGTCATTGCTTCCTCGGATATGATCTTATCAAGGGCCTGGGCAGGAGGGGACGGGGGATTGGGGGACGGAGCAGCTCAAAACTACGTTTGCACACCCAGCAGCGTTTCTCACTGCTGAAGGCGGTGACGGCAGCAAAGGTCAGCCGCGGCCTGGACAGGAGGGTCGAGGCATCGGCTTTGTCCGATTGTCCAGGAGAGATTGTCCCCCCCGAGAGCCACTAACGTGGAGAGGGGTGTTGCCCCTCTGCTATCCTCAACGGATGACACATTTAATGGGGTGGCCACTTATGAATTGCCCCCCAAACGAGGAAATGCATCCCTCCCCACCCACCCCAAAAAAAGAAAAAGAAAAGAAGACATGTGCATTCACGTGAAATGTGCAAGTGCTGATTTCTATGCATAGGTGCCAGTTGAGAAATAATGTCTACAATTTAAAGGGAAATAGCATGTATCACTCCATAGTGGGTAGACTGAACAGATAAAATCCAGGTCAGGGCTCATGTAACTTTAACAGTTGTAGAGCAAAGGGAATTTCAGCCAGTGTCATTTGTATGCAATTAGTTCCCGGTGAAATTCCCTCTTCATCACCACAGTTAAAGTTGCAGGGGCTCTGCCTTCTTTTGTATCTGGTCACTCTAGTATGGTGCCTGCACCTTTAACTGTTGTGATGAAGAGGGAATTTCACCAGGAACTAATTGCATACAAATGACACTGGCTGAAATTCCCTTTTCTCTACAACTGTTAAAGTTACAGGAGCCCTGACCTGGATTTTATCTGGTCACCCTAAGAGTGGGGGAAACTGACCTGTGTGTCTGGTTTCTCCGTCTGTTGCCCAGGTACTTTCTAACTGCAGGCAACAGTTCTGATGATTTTTTTTTTAAAATGAAAATGGTTAGGGCAGTCCTTCAAATAGAGGCCCATAAAAGAGGACACACGGCCACCCAAACTTTGGTAGGATTGGTTTTAAACTGGAACAAATTAGGATTAAAGAGAATGACCCTGTTCAGACGACACATTTAGCCACGGTGGTTAAGCATTTTGAGCTAAACATTACGGCTTAGCGTGTGGTGTGAACCATTCCTAATCATGGCGGCTACATAACCACGGTTTAAACATGTTCACTAACCATTTACTGCAAAAGGCTTAGCGGCCTAACATGGCTTAGTGTGTTGTCTGAACAGGCCCAGTATCATTTCCAAGCAGGTTCTGGTTGTTTAGGAATGTCGGAAGCTACTTTATTCTGGGTTGGACTGTTGGTGCATTTAGCCCAGTATTGTTGACACTGACTAGCAGGGGCGGCACTCCAGGGTCACAGGCAGGAGTTTCCCCTGGAGAAGGCAGGGATTAAACTGGGGACCTTTTGTGTGCACAGCAGGTGTTCAAGTACCAGTGAGTTACGCCCCTCCTCCTAATGCCTTGAATTTGCTTGGAAAAACTGTTTTGCAGGAGAGCTCAGGCGACACCAAAGGGGCTAAGAAAGTGGGCAGCAAACCAGGAAGCTCCTGTTCCAATGTCACTTCTGCCGTGAACTCACTAGGTAGTCCTAGGCAAGCCACTGCGCTCTCAGTCTTGGTCTTCCCTGTTGGCAGTCCTGGTACAATAATCCTGGCCTGCTTTGCAGGGCCATCGTGAAGACGGTTGAACTAACGTCTGCGTAACATAGCAAACACTCAACCTGATTTCAAGCATAGGAACATCACAAGAGCCCTGCCGGATCAGACCGAGGGTTCATCTAGTCCAGCCTTCTGTTCACACAGGGGCCAACTGGCTGTCGACCAGGGACCCACAAGCAGGACACAAGTGCAACAGCACCCTCATGCCCATGTTCCCCAGCAACTTCTGTACATAGGCATGCTGCCAAAGGCATAGAATCATAGAACAGTAGAGTTGGAAGGAGCCTATAACAAGGCCATCGAGTCCAACCCCCTGCTCAATGCAGGAATCCACCTGAAAGCATCCCTTTCAGATGGTTGTCCAGCTGCCTCTCGAAGGCCTCTAATGTGGGAGAGCCCACACCACCTCCCTAGGTCATTGGTTCCATTGTCATACTACTCTAACTGTCAGGAAGTTCTTCCTGATGTCCAGCCAGAATCTGGCTTCCTGTAACTTGAGCCCACGATTCCGTGTCCATATCCTCCGACTGATTGTTTTAAAGCTGCCTGCCGCTTATTGATAGTGATGGGTTTATGAAAGGATCTCTCTCTGATTTTTAAAAGTTGAATAGCAGCCACAGGGGAGGGAGGAGCTGTATTGGAATGGGCTCATGACACTGGATTGGGGGATGTTAACATTTCCCCCCAGTACTGTATTGTCAATTAAAAACACACACACCAAAAACTATTTGACCCAGGTATCTGTATGTTTTCAGCCATGGGGGAAAAAGAAATGGGGGGGAGGATTAAATTGGGGGGTGAGTCGCTTAGCAAACCCCACACCCTGCAGCGCCATGGTGATGGGCTTCTAAAGCTGCTAATAATGTTGTTTTGTTTTAAACCATGGGAGATCCTGACGATGTCTTTTGCCTGGAAGGCTTTGAGAAACAAGACGGTATAAAAGTATTGAACTGGGCAAGTTGATGTCTCAACATTATTGGCTTGCCAGGAAGGGACTTAAAAGTTCTTCAAAGATGCCAACCAAGTTGAATTTATTCTACAGCGAGATTTGAGAACGTTTGAAATGCAAAAGGCTTCCCATAAAACATTTCCCCGGCTTCCTGGTGCGCATGGCATTCCGCTTTGGTGCAAGGTCACTTTCCCTTGGAAGAAACAGGATGCATTTGAGAAAATCTCTTTAGTTACAAATCTGTCCTTTGGGAAGTAACAGTTTAGCAAAAGAGCGGACAGTTTGCAAAAGCAGCCCCTGGCCTCTCTTTCCTTCATCAAGCACAGCCAATTAAAAATCGACTCCCTCCTTCCTCTTGGCAGCCCTACACCTGTTGCTGTGACTTCTGTGCGTGAAGACAAAGTTCAGAGCCATGAAAAGGCCATTTCGGGCACAATCCCATGCATGCTGGGACAGAAGGAAGTCCTACAACTCCTAGCATTCCCCAGCCAGCTATGCTGGCTGGGGAATGCTGGGAGTTGTAGGACTTCCTTCTGTCTCAGCATGCATGGGATCGTTCCCTTCATCAACTTGAATTGCTCCTAATAATCAATGGGCCCCAACCTGAAGCCGATTGAAGGGAAAGATGGATCCCCTGTACCACCAATGAAATACTACTTTCTCCCGCCTGCGAAGAGCTGTTAACAATTACTTTTTCCACAAATCAAAGAGTTCACCCCTCTGCCGGGGTCAAATCCAGGGCCAACTTTCCAGTCATGTTGGCTTGCCGCCTGTGTGGCCCTCCATCAGTTCGAGAGGGAACCATCCAGCCTTAGCGTAGCGGAGCAAAAGTGGCAGCCGTACGAACACGCTCAATCACTTGGCTCTTGACCGTTGCTCCAGCTGTCCCGTGCCGCTACGCACCACACCTCAATCGGCTGAAATGGCAGGAGAAATTCCCACACTCAGATGGGATGGGGGAGGGCATCACGGTTGGTGCAGCACAAGTATTTCCCCCTTAACTAGAGTGGCAAGTTGTCATGATGGGGCCGTTGGCCTGGGATAGCGGCAGGGGCAGGGGTGTTTGAGCTTTCATCCAGCGGAAAGGACATCAGAACATCAGAAGAGCCCTGCTGGATCAGACGGAAGGTCCATCTAGTCTAGAGCTCTGTTCACAGAGTGTCCAACCAGCTGTCGGCCAGGGACCAGCAAAGCAGGACACGATGCCACAGAACCCTCCCACCCATGTTCCCCAGCTACTGGTGCATAGAGGCTTCCTGCCTCAGATAATGGAGGTAGCACATAGCCATCAGAACTTGTAGCCATTGATCGCCTTCTCCTCCAGGAATCTATCCAACTCTCTTTTAAAGCCATGCGAAGTGGTGGCCATCACCACCTCTTGTGGTAGTGAATTCCATAATTGAACTATGTGCTGTGTGAAGAAGTCCTTCCTTTGATCTGTTTTGAATCTCCCACCCATCAGCTTTATGGGATGATGATCCCACTGGGTTCTAGTCTTATGAGAGAGGGAGAAAAATGTCTCCCTCTCCACATTCTCCACACCAGGCATGGTTTTGTGCACCTCTATCATGTCTCCACATAACCTCCTTTTTTTCCCCAAGCTGAACAAACCCAGCTGTTGTCACCTTCCCTCATAGGGGAGATGATGCTCCAGCCCCTGGGTCATTTTTGTTGCCCTGTTCTGCACCTTTTCCAGCTCTACAATATCTTTTTTTTTAGAGTGCCCCTGCCCTGACTCTGCTTGCCCCTTCCTCCAACGAAGGGTAACAATAACAATTCCTGCGGTCCCATGTACAGCGGATGGGATCCTGTAACACCACCGCCTCCACCCCGCTGCTGGCTCAAATCCATCCCATTCTGCACAATTAAAGACGTTTCCTTTCAAAGGAAGAGAGAGTTTTGGCAAGCCCTCTGGTGTAGGCCGCGCGGATGGAAAGGGACAGGGGGAACAGTAGGTGAACCAGTTATGGCTTCATCAATGCGCGCATGTGCGCCCGCGCATGCCCCTGAAACCACTCTGTTTTCCAACCTAGAAAATGCTCCCACGAGGGGAAAAGCATGGGAGCTGCACAGAGCTGTCTCACCCATCCATGCCACACGCATGTGCCCCACTCGATATACCCGTGTCCCGCATGTGCTGGGAAGCTGCAGCCAACCACGGTTTCCCAGCACCTCGGCACGCAAGGAAATGCACCCACCCCTGTGCATTCTTCACTCATCCTTGTGTGTCTGTTTGTGGTCACAGTATAGAGGTTGCTGAATTCACCACGCTGGAAATACCAGCTGCCTTAACGGTTGCACGTGTTGGTTTGTTTTCAAGTTACCAGCCCTCGTGGCTGCAGGAGGGAGGCATTTAAGCATGCAGGCAGCGCCTAAGGAAGCAGAGTGAGCTCGGTGGGTGGAGTTCCAGTGTTTTGCTGAGCTCCTTGTCACCAAACCCCACCCCACCCCACGACTTGAGAGGATGCCAAGCCAAACAAACTATGAAGAAGGGCCGACCGAGCGCACAAACTTCATTATTCTTTGCATTATTTATTCAGGCTGCTGGTTTTGGCACAGGGCGATGCCTCTCCTATTCCGTCCTTCTTGCTTCTTTTGCTACATACGCTGGTTTCTCTCTTCATCTCCTGCCGCTGTTGTCTTCCCCAACCTCAATTCAGATTGGAAGCTCTTTGGGGCAGGGAACTGCCCTTGGTTGTTGTTGTTGTTTGTTGTTGCTGTTTTTTAATTCATTCTATAAAGCACCATTGAATCTTGAGTTTAGGAAGGCTCTGGGGACAGCGTCAACAAATTCTTGCGCTGGCCCAAGATGAGTTTTGTGTAAAACACATCCCGCTTGCACACTGCTGCAATAAAAGTCAGCAAGGAGACCCCCCCCAAAAAAAATTCATTAGGCCCAGCCCAGTTGGCAGTGAAGGCCACTGGCTGCCTGGGGCAGTAAAATTCAAGATATGCTGGGCTAATGATTAAAAGGGGAGCTGCAAATCCACACCCTGATCCCTGAGACAATGGGAGCCGTAGAATCCCCCCAATTGCAGTCCCTTCCCCTCTCTCCATGCACTTGCGGAGCCAGGGAAGAAAGGGGCTGAAAACCGCCAAGGAACTGACACATCATGCTGCCTGGAAATTATGGGAATTGCAGTCCAGCACATCTGGAGGGCACCAGTTTGGGGAAGGCTGTGCTAGGGGCACAGTGGCTGAGAAGGTGCAAAGCAAGCTTTTGCTGTGGGTAGTATCAAAGAATCATGGAATCATTGAACAGTAGAGTTGGAAGGGGCCTCTAAGGCCATTGAGTCCAACCCCCTGCTCAATGCAGGAATCCACCCTCAAGCATCCCTGACAGATGGTTGTCCAGCTGCCTCTTGAAGGCCTCTAGTGTGGGAGAGCCCACCACCTCCCTAGGGTTCCATTGTCATCCTGCTCTAGCAGTCAGGAAGTATTTCCTGACGTCCAGCCGGAATTTGGCTTCCTGTAACTTGAGCCCATTATTCCGTGTCCTGCATTCTGGGTTGATGGAGAAGGGATCCTGGCCCTCCTCTGTGTGACAACCTTTCAAGTATTTGAAGAGTGCTATCATGAAAGGTTGTCACACAGAGGAGGGCCAGGAGCCAGTCTGGGAGTCCCTGATTGACCCCTGGATCTTCCACAACAGTCACTCCCTGAGTGGGAGCGACAGTTGTCGGTTACAGCAAACACAGACCAGAATCTTCTGGTGGCACCTCAAATAGAGTGACCAGATAAAATCCAGGTCAGGGCTCATGTAACTTTAACAGTTGTAGAGAAAAGGGAATTTCAGCCAGTGTCATTTGTATGCAATTAGTTCCTGGTGAAATTTCCTCTGCATCACAACAGTTAAAGTTGCAGGGGCCCTGCCTTCTTTTGTATATGGTCACTCTAGTATAGTGCCTGCACCTTTAACTGTTGTGATGAAGAGGGAATTTCACCAGGAACTCATTGCATACAAATGACACTGGCTGAAATTCCCTTTTCTCTACAACTGTTAAAGTTACGTGAGCCCTGACCTGGATTTTATCTGGTCAGCCTAACCTCAAAGAGTAACAGATTTCTTTGGGTGGGAAAGGACATTGCACAGATAATCACGGCCCTCCTTACCCGGTCTTACCCTCCCCATTTGCAGACAGGGGGCTGCCGGATGTGACCATGGCTTGCCTAAGACTACAAACGTTTCAGCCACAAGAAACCAAAAGCAAAGGTAGCCATGTTGGCCGTAAGATAGATTTGACAGTACCACAAGAAACTCTGTGTGTGTTGTCTGTTTCATTGAAACCTACACTTCCTCATCCCTTGCACCCCTTTGCAACTTCCCTGTCTTTTGCCCAGGCCTCTGACCTCTCCTGTTTTCTTGCAACTGCATCTAATGACTGGCAGTTGCCAAAGTAGTCTGCCAAAAGAGAAATCAAAAAAACCTTCAAGGCAACTCTGCCCGGCCCTTATAGGGTAGTCCCCAATTGAGAGAGAAGATGTATTGACTTCTGGACATTTCTGATCCATGCAGAGTAAGATCCCCAAAGCTCTCTACAAGATTCCCAGATTTTCCAAAAAGACAGCCATCTCCAGTCAAAATGCACCATTGGGTAATATCTTGGTTAGAGCCCACCAAAATATCGCAGCGTAGTGAGCGAGCTTTCAAGTTGCTCCAGAACACTTCTTCAGGCTGGATGTTAAGCAAAATAAATTGTGGGGGAGCTAGTTCCTCCCCCCTCACCCAGTTTCCCATAGCATCCAGTTGCTGAAGAGCTAGGTTGAACTCAAAAGCTTGCACAGTATTTTGTAACAGTTTTGGTTGGCTCTAATCAAGATATTGTCCCACTCTGGATTGTGATTTCTCTCTCTCTCTCTCTCTTTAATGGACCACCAGAGCACACTTTTCTCTTAATCCAAGTGTTCACAAATCAAAGCTTTGTTTTTAAACACAAACTCTGGTCTCCCACATGGAGTTTCCCTCATGTTAAAAGTTCACCCCTAGCAGCCAGCGGAGAGATATCAGAAACACTGCCTCCTACAAGGAGGGATGTTTAACACCTCACATACCCAGTCACAACAAACTTGCAAAGTAGATCGGTTCTATTATTGCCAGATTCGAGATGGGGCAGGAGTGAAGTTAGAGTGGATTCGCTAAGATCGCCTGAGGCTAGTAGGAGCAATTCTAGCTGGCAGCTTCAACTCTAAGTAATACGCCACACCAGCTTTCTGCCACCTTTCTATAAGAATAACAGTGGCCTACCTCACAGGGTTGTTGTGAATAGAAAGTGCTATACCCATTATCAGCAGTAGTTGCAGTATTTGCTCCATGGCTGACTGGGGAATGCTGGGACTTGTAGGACTTCTTCTGTCTAAACATGCATAGGATTGCTGACTAAATCCCTCTATGGGGTCAAGAGGAATTTTCCATAAACGAGCAAATTTGCATCCCATCTGAGGCTGGCCCAAAAAAATATAATCTGAAGCGCTAGCTCTGTGTGGGGCCGGACAGGGCGGGGGTGGGGATCAAGCAACAGCTGTCTCATATATGCAACCATGTAATACATTTCAGCCTTGACTAAGCAGCGTTCTGTGTGACCCAGGAAGCTGGCATGCCATCTATCAGAGGTTAGTCCATGAAAAGTTGCCCGTTTCGTAGGAAAACGACCCTGGAGCCAACATGACAGCTGAATCGACAAAGCACCCCAACCCAAAGCAGCCACTCACACGTGCTGCTAAGTCGTGTTAAGCGTTGCTATCGACGAGGCCAAAACTTTTGCGCAACCAGGGCTGCTCACACAGTTTCAATCAGAAGAGAGCATCCCATGACGCTGACAGATTTGGTCGATCTCGGCCTCTGGGGCCAAACACAGCCGCAAATCCTCCTCCTCTCCCCCCACCCCAACACGCACGGTCCTCTGCCAAACACTTTTGCACCCCGATACACGCGCAAACTCCGGTCCCTCCCCTCCAGGCTCTCCCTAGGGGCCAGATCTACACCAAGCAGCATATGACACTTTGAAAACGGTTTGAAAACTGGATCTGGAGTGTGTCCAGGGCAGGCGCTTCACTACTGCTTTAAAACGGTTTATACCCGTAGTGACAACGGTTGGGGCCCAGGACACACACCACATACAGTTTTCACAACGTTTTCAAAGTGTCCTGTCCTGCTTGGTGCAGATCTGGCCCTGGGCCCCAACCGTTGTCACTACTGTTATAAACCGTTTTAAAGGAGTGGTGTAGATGCTGCCCATGGCTTCTTCGCCAAGCCCTCCTCGCCTTGTAGGGGAGAGGAGCCCGGGGGGAGGGAGGGAGGGAGCCGGGGCTGGCGGCCCAGGCTCCGGGCGCCCCCCCCCCTCCGTCCGCCCCCCACCCCCCGCCCGCCCGCCCAGCCAGCCGCGGCGCCCCAGAACTCACCGATGGAGACCAGCTTGATGTGCTCCCTGTCCAGGAACTCCAGCGCCACGGAGACGTTCTCCAGCTTCATCTGCCTGAAGTTGGGGCGCGCGTGGTACTTTCGGTACATCTTCTTCTGGCTCAGGACCTCCAGGAGGCAGATGAGCTTCAGGCCGTCGGTCAGGTCCTTCTGCAGGTCGCCGATGCGCTTGTTCATGCACTTGAGGTGTTCGTTACACCAGCGCGTGAAGGTGTTCTGCTGGATCTTCTTCCAGGGCGCGTCCTCGGCCAGGTCCTTCTCGGTGGCCGGCATGTCCTCATGCTCCTCGCTCGGGTAGTAGGCCTGGGGGGGCTGCTCGTAGTAGTTGTTGCTGGTCATCTCGGGGGCGGCGGCGGAGGCGGCGGCGAGCCGCGAAGGAGGCTTCCGAAAGCGGGCCGGGGAAGCGCAGCCCGGGGAGGCGCGCGGGGCGGCGTGAAATCGACTAGCCGAGGGTGAAACTGACAGTCGGGGGTTAGCGGGGCCCAGAAGCCCACCGGAGCGTCGCGATCGGCGGCTGTCCCGTCCCTTTTCCCTCCCGAGGTCTTCACGCCGTTGTCTGCCCGGGAGCCAAAGGCCAAGCAAGTCGCCCCCGAAGAGGACAGGATGACAATAGTATCCAGAAATCAGAGAGGCAGAGAAGGGCAGGGAAAGTTTGCATCCACCCGAGAGACTTGGGGCTGGCTGCTCTTGGGTCTTTCGTTTCCCTTGCACGCCTTTTTTGCTTTTCCCCACCCCTTGGATTTCCCTTCTTCTTCGGCTTCTCTTTCGCCCCCTTCAATGGCAGCTGGATTTCTGAGCCGAGCAGGCAGGCAGGCAGGCAGGCAGCCCGAGGCGAGGAAGAGCGAGCGAGAGAGCGAGAGAGCGAGAGGACAGGGGAGAAAGTGCGTGACAAGTTTCCCCGTGTCATTCAAAAGTGGAAGGTCCGGGGCAAAGGAGGGGTTTTTAAAAAGCTTCCCCCACCCCCCAGCCTCAGCCACCCCCCTGCTCCACGTCAGGAGGAAGGACTCCCAAGAATGCCTCCGCTGTGACCATAGACAAGTAAGGGATGATGAGTAACTTTCTTTTAATCCCCCCCCCCCCACGAGATAATTCAGGAACTCTGGATTGGGCGCTATGGATAGCAGAGGGGCAGGGATTGGCTGTGCCAGCGGTAAAACCCCCCCCTCCCCCGCGAAGCTCCCTTCTGCCGCCCCCTCCCTGCTCCAGACAGGAACGCTAGTAGGGATGTATCAGTGGCTATTTTTAATATATCCCTGTCCACAAAAGGAGGATGGGATATTGTTAGGGTTGTCTTCTGTTATGTACGTGTGGAGAGCGCAGTAAGAATAGGAATGGCCATGCTCTACCCTGAGGTGGGGAGGAACAATCGTTAGAGGAGCTGGGGGGCACCGGGGGGGGCTAAAAGATTTGTGGGGGAAGAGGGAGGAGGAGGAGGAGGAGCAGTGGAGGTTCTGGAAAGATGAGGAACAGAAACCTTTGAAGCAAGACCACTCAATGCCAGTGGGGCGGTGAATCCTCTGCGGGTTTCAGTCAGCACCAGTCAGAACTCTAAAGGAGCTGACTGGTTCTGACTGAAACCCGGAGCGGATTCACCGCCCTGCTGGCATCGGAGGCACCAACCTCCACTGCTTTGCTCCATCTTGACCAAAGTTGAACTGTAATGGGAGATTGCTGCACCTTGGATAGATCCTTTAGTGTTCTGATTGGTTCAGACTGAAACCCGGAGCGGATTCACCGCCCCACTGGCATCGGAGGCACCAGCCTGTGCTGCCTCCACTATCACCTTCACCATCCTCCCCGGCAGCTGTGATTTTATTAAGGTGAACCGATAAGGTTCACAAATGATTCTGGAACCATCTAGGACATGTCACTTCTGAATACGATTAACACAACACGCAAAAAGTTGGAGAGAGAGAGAGAGAGGGTCATATCTTAAGCCATGGTTATATTAGATTTTGAAGATTATAATTGACAAAAGTGGGGAATATTTCAGAGCACAGTGGAACGCAGTTTAGGAAATGATCAGGGGAGCAGTTCATGCCAATTAACAGTCACATGTCAGCTCTTTGAAGCCCAGGCTTCCCAAAGGCTGCTCTGAGCAGAGACCTGTTTGGCATGTTGTTTCCCCATACCACTGCAAACATATTTTATTTCATTTTCTCACTTGAAGTTGCCAGTTGTAGTGAAATCCATACACTGGGCAGCAGTCCCACACAGCCATCATGAGCAGGTTTTTCATTCCTTTCGTTAACATTTAACGTACAGTCACAGCCCCATTAGGACCACAATAATAAATCACAGGCATTGAAGTGTAGAAATATAAGCAGTGAAGCAGGTTTTTCTGCTTCAAGAAGTCTTGAATGTATGAAAGTGCCTTAACTGGCCCATCAGCCTATCTGGCCCAGGGTTTTTGGCAGGGGCATTTCCCTGCCCTGCATCCTTGTGAGCCATTTAGTGGGAAGAAGATGCCAGGGACTAAACTTGAGCCCTGTGATGTGCAAATCATGTGTTCTGCCATCACTGGGTTATTTTGCATGAATTACATGGAAAACGACGGACGCTCGTCTCTCCTGGCTTGACTCAAAGATATGAACCAGCTAGATTAGGTTTTCCCATGCTTCTGTGCTACCGCCAGTATCAGAGGCAGCATGCCCATGTACACCAGATGCTGGGGAACATGGGCAGGAAGGTGATGGTCCCCTCATGTTCTACTTGTGGGTTTCCTATGGGCAGCTGGTCGGCCCCTGTGTGAACAGAATGCTGGACTAGACGGACCCTTGGTCTGATCCAGCCTTAGGGCTCTTCTTACGTTCTTATTCATCAACCGTACATAGTTTTAAACCAGCCTTTTCCAACATGGTGCCTTCCAAATGTGCTGGACCACAACTCTCAGCATGCCCCAGGCTGGGGCATGCTGGGAGTTATAGTCCAACACATCCGGGAATTACCATGTTGGGGAAGGCTGGTTTAAACCATTTTTATGGCACCCTTATAAAGCTGAGTGTTGTTATTCTTCCCATTTCACAGGCAGGAGACTGAGGATGTCATGGAATGAATGGGCGAGGACCAAAGCTCAGGCAGGACTTGAATTTGGGCCTTGCAGGGAGAAGCTCAATACACTATTGTTTGAGCTTGCCCTCTCTGTGAGGCTCAGCTTGGCCTACATTAGATTTATCCAATATTTGTACGTTCATCCATGGTACAATCCGCCCAAGGATGATGTTTCAACAGAGGTATCCCCGTCTCTCCCTTTGCCACCCATAAATGAGTACTGAAATAATCCGAATCACTCCTTCCATTCTCATATTGTACAAGGCAAATACTTAAACTACTTTAGCCTCCTCCCCTGTAAGTGTTTCTTCAATCTGCTCTCCACACTCTTTTTGCCACACAGGCAAACAGTTCTTTCTAAGCACAAATGTCTCAGCCGAGCTGTAGCAAGGCTACTCCTGGCAAAATAAACCCATGTGTTGGTGGACAGACTATGCAATGGCAAATCTCCTAATCTAGCAATAGCCCTCTTTCTCCACCACCACCCCACCCCCCACGAGACACTGAACTTTCACTGCAAGTAACTTTGTAATGGCTCCTCCGTCTCTGGAACGGCGGAGGCGGGGAAGGGGTGAGGGAAAAAGCAGAATCACTTCTGGTCTCACTCCAGCGTGCAAATGACATCACCCTGTTAAAGGTGTTTGTTGACGGGCGAGATTCCCCCACTGGGAACTGCTGGAAACTTCCTCCTCTTCATGGCTCAAAAAAGGTGCTTTCTCATGGGATAGTCTAAAACTGTCTCTGTCCCGGAGCTGCAGGAGGGAGGGAGGGAGGGGAGAGAAGAGGCCTGGGCCTTCTGTCATTTTTCTCTCATGATGCCCCAACCACCCAGAATAGCCCATGAGCTGTGCAGTCACCGTGAGCAAGCCGATGACGTGGAGTGGCGGGAAGGGAGGCGGACCGCTCCAGCAGCGACTCGGCTCGTAAGCAGCACCCACTGAGCCCTCGGAGGGATCAGCCCACCCCCGTCAGAGAGGCCCACCCTTCCCTAGGGGCATCAGCTTTCCCTCGGGTAAAGGTTGGCAGGAAACCCCAGGGAATAAGCTACCTAGCCGTTGCCTGGTGCATCTTCATTCCTGAAACCGACAGAGCTCAAGCATCAACGCTGGGCATCAGGACCAGGCTGGTTCCGATGACTCAGCAGTCAAGGGAAGGCCCCACCCTCTGCACATGCTCAGCGGCAATATCTTTTTTATTGCTAGCGGAAGGTCAAGGCTTGAAAACAGGGCTGAGGTGGGACTTCGGTTAAGCACGGCCGTAGTCAACATCTGTCCTTTTGCAACACCTTGTGATCGATTGGCGAAATCTCCACCTCTGCTCCAGGAGCCTGGGAAGGTGAGAGACAGGTCAAGGGTCGCCAAGTGTGACTTCGAAAATCAGTGTGTTTCCCTGGCTTCTCTGGAGATTTTCGGCAATCAGATCGGTGGTGGGAAGAAAAGATTCCCAGGCCTAACAGTAACTATCCATCTCTCCTGGCTGCGCACAGCCGTGGGGGGTGGGGAGGGGCTGGATGGCTGTCAGAACACGCTCTCCGCTCACAGCGAGTGACCGGGAGGCCCAGCGGGGCTGGCCAGCACTCAGCATGAACTTCAGTCGATGACAGACAACAAAAGCTTTTTGGAGCAGGGAGCCCAATTTGGGAGCACAGTCGTTGCGATCAATCCAAATGGAACATGTTCACCGCCAGGGTCAAGCTCTAGCTGCAAGGGACAGGGATGGTTCTGCAGGCCGTGTAGCAGATACTGGCTGCGCACAGAGCTGATTGGCTTATTGCCTGGGATACCACCTTAAACTAGGGGACCCCACCTTTTTGGATTGGTGGGCTCAGAGAGGGTCATGGGCACTGCCAGAAAGTGGCTGCCGTGGGGGCATGTGGCTTGCCCATGCCTCAAAATGGCTGCCACAGATAGGGTGACCAGATAAAATCCAGGTCAGGGCTCATGTAACTTTAACAGTTGTAGAGAAAAGGGAATTTCAGCCAGTGTCATTTGTATGCAATTAGTTCCTGGTGAAATTCCCTCTTCATCACAACAGTTAAAGGTGCAGGCACTATACTAGAGTGACCATATACAAAAGAAGGCAGGGCCCCTGCAACTTTAACATTTGTGATGAAGAGGGAATTTCACCAGGAACTAATTGCATACAAATGACACTGGCTGAAATTCCCGTCTCTCTACAACTGTTAAAGTTACATGAGCCCTGACCTGGATTTTATCTGGTCACCCAACCACAGCGGGCACGGCTGGTCACAAAACATTCGTTTCCCAGTAGGCAAAGCAGTGAGACCAAAAGAAAAATAACCTGTAAGTAAAAGGCAGAGGCGGGGGCTGAGCTTCAAAACTCAAACCCACTCTCTTGAACCTAGATAAAAATGGCGCTGGAGGGCACCTTTTGCTTTGTGGCAGGACAGCCTCCCAGTTAAAAATAATAATAAAAAATTACAAGAGTGTTTTTAAAATAAATTAAAAATCAGGAGAGGCAGTGAGCCCGGCGGGTACCAAGACAGGTACCTATGGGGCCCAGCCCAATAATATTAATAGTATTTATTTATTTATTTATTTATTACCCGCCTCTCCCTCTGGATCGAGGCAGGGAACAACATTAAATACAAAACAGCATGAAATACATAAAACTTATTAAAAATGTATAAAACTAATGAATTATTAAAAACATATAAAACTAATACATTATTAAAATAACAATGAGACATCTTAATATTCATCTGTGTAGGCCTGCTGAAAGAGATCAGTCTTTATGGCTTTCTTAAAGTCAGAGAAACTGTTAAGTTGATTAATCTCTCCCGGCAGGCCATTCCACAGTCTGGGAGCAGCAGAAGAGAAGGTCCTTTGGGTAATGGTTGTCAGCTTAGTTTTGGCTAGAGTGTCCATATGAAAAGGAGGACACGCCTCGTGTATCTTTAATAGTTGCATAGAAAAGGGAATTTCAGCAGGTGTCATTTGTATGCATGCAACAGCTGGCGAAATTCCCTCATCATCACAACCGCAAAAGATGCAGGAGCCCGCAAAAGATGCAGGAGCCCTGCCCTCTTTTATATTTGTTCAACAGGGCAGGGCTCCTGCAGCTTTAACTATTGTGAAGAAGGGATTTCACCCAGTGTTGCATGCATACAAATGACACCTGCTGAAATTCCCTTTTCTATGCAACTATTAAAGATACAGGAGCCCTGTTTTGGCTGACTGGACTAAATTCTTCCGGGAGGACCTGAGTGTGCGGGGCGGATTGTACGGGGGAAGGCAATCCTGCAGGTAACCTGGACCCAAACCATGTAGGGCTTTCAAGGTAATAACCAACACTTCGTACTTCTCCCGGAAAGTAATTGGCAGCCAGTGAAGAGATTTTAAGATTGGTGTCATATGGTCACCCCTAGGTGTACCGATGACCAACCTGGCTGCCATATTTTGAACTAGTTGAAGTTTTCAGACTAGGCACAGAGGTAGCCCTATGTACAGCACATTGCAGAGTCGAGCCTCAAAGTTACCAGTGCGTGCACTTACCGTCTTTAGGTCTTCCAACTCTAGGAATCCTTCCCCAGAATCTCCCACCAGGACATTAAATGTGATGTTTTCATTTAATGGGCACTTTTTACAAATAGCCGTTGAAGGGGGGCTAATCAGGGTTCCAACAAGCCAGGAGAGGGGTTTAACCCTTTTCTCTCCTGCAGGGATCCTGAAAAAAAAACACTCTTTGAAGCTGCTATTTGCAAGGGGCAGTGGGTGGGGAGGGCAGGAAACAACCATTGGCAAAAACGCTTTTAATATCAGGTTTAGCTTGGTTCACACTGCGCTTCAAAAACACACCCCAGAATCCCCTGTAATCTGTCAAAAGTTCCAGGGTATCATGTTCCCTAGAAGGGATCCTCAGCCATTGCCATTCCCACACTTGGTTTGAAAGTTCTCTGAGGAATCCAGAACCTTGTGTTGATTTTTTACGAGAAGAAACCCCGCTAGGGTGTGACTTTTCCCTGTTGTATTGGTCCAGAAAGCATTTCTTCTGAATGGGACCTCACAGGGTAAGAACAGATATTATTAACCACACACTGCAAACCCCTTGGAAATATCTGTTCTTGTAGGATGACCATATGAAAAGGAGGACAGGGCTCATGTAACTTTAACAGTTGTAGAGAAAAGAGAATTTCAGCCAGTGTCATTTGTATGCAATTAGTTCCTGGTGATATTCCCTCTTCATCACAACAGTTAAAGGTGCAGGCACTATACTAGAGTGACCATATACAAAAGAAGGCAGGCCCCCTGCACCTTTAACTGTTGTGATGAAGAGGGAATTTCACCAGGAACTAATTGCATACAAATGACACTGGCTGAAATTCCCTTTTTTCTACAACTGTTAAAGTTACATGAGCCCTGACCTGGATTTTATATGGTCACCCTAACTACTACTAATCTTTTTTTGAACAGTTTACGACTCTCTGACTGCAGGTTCTCTTTCTGTGGCTCTACCGCTACTGCTCTTAGAGGGGTGAGGAGTGACATTGCCCTTTGCATATGGCTGACTCATGCCCACATGCCATGGCTGTCTGAGTGTTTCACTCTTCTTATTTTACCTCCAGGTCCTACCAAGCTTCCCAGCTTGGCTGATTCACACAGCAATTTGGGGCTCATTTCTCTATGGTTTGAACCTGCATGGTGAGCCAACCTTGTGACTGTTTGGTAGTTCTTCCCAAACTGGCCTACGCGAGGGTGAGGGGATATGAATCACAATTTGGGAAGCAGGTTCATTAGGGTGACCATATGGAAGGGAGGACTGGGCTCCCGAATCTTTAACAGCTGTATTGAAAAGGGAATTTCAGCAGGTGTCATTTGTATGCATGCAGCTCCTGGTGAAATCACCTCTTCATCGCAACAGTTAAAGCTGAAGGAGCCCTGTTCTCTTTTGTATCTGTTCTCTCTAGGCATGGTTCCTGCAGCATTAACTGTTGTGATGAAAAGGGTGTTTCACCAGGTGCTGCATGCATACAAATAACACCTGCTGCAATTCCCTTTTCTATGCAACTGTTAAAGATACAGGAGCCCTGTCCTCCTTTTCATAGGGTCACCCTAGATTTAGCCCTGATCTAATCCTTTCCTTTTTTAAAAAAAAAACTTGCTTAAACTTACAACACCCCCTCCCCTCCAAAAAACAATATATCCCTCAAAGAGGGGGAAGAAACCGAGATGCATTATCAACTTCAATGTCATACGAGCATTAGATGACAATACTCAATTTGCTTAGCAGGCGTTATCACATCTTGCAGAAGCACACTGCAGAACTTAAAAGAAAGTATTTTCATTTATCTTATCTGAATTCCATCAGGCGGCAGAACAAAGGGAGAGAAGAGATGTAGGGCCGTTCCATCACCTCTGCTGAGGGTACAACTGCCTTTGGCTCTCTCCAATTGCCACCCAGCCAGCGGCCATTCCATCAGGCTACCTGAACGCTTCCCATCCCAGCTAGTCACGCCAAGAACTGTACCTTTAAGAACCAGTACCCGTGCTTGCTTCTTTTTCCTCCTCCCTCCCTATCCCTTCTTCCTTGTGTGCCATGCCTTTTGGACTGGAAGTCTGAGGACACGGGCTGTTTTACCACTGACCTTTGCAACCTGTACTGAGAACCTTTCTAGAATCATAGGATCATAGAATGGTAGAGTTGAAATGAGCCTCTGAGACCATTGAGTCCAACCCCCTGCTCAATGAAAGAATCCACCTTAAAACATCCCAGACAGATGACTGTCCAGTTGCCTCTTGAAGGCCTCTAGGGTGGGAGAGCACAAGACCTCCCTAGGTCATGGGTTCCATTGTCATCCTGCTCTAACAGTCAGGATGTTTTTCCTGATGTCCAGCCGCAATCGGGCTTCCTGTCACTTGAGCCCATTATTCCGTGTCCTGCATTCTGGCTTGATCGAGAAGAGATCCTGGCCCTCCTCTGTACAACAACCTTTCAAGTATTCTGGCTAAAGAATGGGGTGAAAATGCCTTTAAGTAAGCAAATACTGTCAAATCAGTTTTATCGGGTGACCTCTGAGTCCTTAGAGTCACTTCCGAGGGAGAATGGGAGGATGGTGAGAGAGAATTTGCTCTCTTTTCAAGAGATGTGAATTATAACAAAACAAACTACTGTTGAATATCCACAAAATAAGTCCTGTTACTTTAGTTGTATTTCTGATCTGCTCTATAAGGAATTACTGGGTTGAATCCAGATCTGAGCTAGATCAACTGCACTAACAGAAGTGGACATCTAGGGCCCTTATCCCCACAGACTTCTTATACCCACGGCTGCCCCTCCAGCCCACGGAAAATGCTACATAGGATGCCTCTACAAGAGAGGTTTAAAGCTCTTTCAAGGCTGATTAAAAATTTTACCTCTACAAGAGAGGAGCGCAAATTGGGGGCTGAGGCGCTTTAAACTTCCGATTATGCGATTATCGAATGCGCGTTAAACCGCGAATTTAAATTTGCGGCGGCAGTTAAAGCCCCTTACCGCCGTGTAAACATGCGATTCTCCACATGTCAACAAGTTTTAAGCGTGTTTCGGTCGTCCCGTAATGCGCTTCGCCGGCTCTTGTACAGAGGTATTAGGAGTAAATGCGCTTCCGCGAATATGTGCATAATCGGGCAGCCAGGCGCCAAAGCGAATCCTTCTAGAGGGGGTCATAGAGAATCAGGAGACCCTGCAGAATGGGGTGATCTGTATTGTATGTGGGGAGGGGAGGATCCCCCAAAATTGGGAGGAGGGACATTCTGGAAGCAGGCCCCTATGCAGTTAAATTTTAAGAGTTTTATTGGTGTTTTAATAATATATTAGTTTTATGTGCTTTTAATCAGCTTTATGTATTTTATATTTGATGTTGGTCTCCGCCTCGATCCAGAGGGAGAGGTGGGAAATAAATAAATAAATAAATAAATAAATTATTACGTATCTCTTTCTCACTCGTGGCGGTTTTTCTAGATGGACATGACGGGCTTTGCCAAGTCATGCTGTCTTTTACAGAGTCAGGAATTTCCTGACAATTGAGCATGTTTTAAGTTTGACTGCATTTTGGATGTTGGTGTGGATGTATTTTGGTAGGCCCAGTTTCTGGAGGTTTTCTGTATATATTTTTGATGTGATGCCGGTGACTGAGGTGATTAACAAAATAATTGTGACCTTTTCCTGTTGCCATAGTTCTTTGACTTCCATGGCCAGTGGTGTATATTTGTCTCTCTTCTCTTCTTCCTTTTCAACATTTTTGTTATTCGGTATTGCTACATCTATGACGTAGGTGTGTTTTTCTTTTTTGTCTATGACCTTTAGGTCAAGTTGGTTGCAAGATATTGTCTTGTCTGTATGAATTGTTCTGTCCCAGTATATTTTATGATCTGCATTTTCCAGGATTGTTTCGGGGGAATATGTATAGCATGATGTAGGTTGTTTGATAAGGTTGAATTTGATGGCCAGTTGTTGGTGAATTATTTTTGCAGGTGTATTGTGTCTGTCCATTTAGTCTATTCCTGCCAGAATTTTACATCCTCCTGTTATATGGTCTATTGTTTCTTGGAACTGATGGCATTTCCTGCATAGGTCTGTTGTTATACTGTTACCTTTTATGATGTATTTTTGGTAGTTCTTGGTTGCTATAACTTAATCCTGTATAGCTATTAGGAATCCTTCTGTTTCTGGAAATACCTCACCCTTCCTGAGCCATTCATACGATGATGATGATGATGATGATGATGATGATGATAATAATAATTTATTTCTTACCCGCCTCTCCGTCTGGATTGAGGCGGGGAACAATGATGATGATGATGATGATGATGATGATGATGATGATTACAGAAGGCAGATCCTGGATGCAACCCACTAACTTTTATGCTGGTGGCAGTGAGACTAGAAATATTGAAGAGATGCAAAGGTGCAAAGGGCTTTGGTTCATACAATTCTGGAGCACTGCACAACAAGAAAAAATTAACCAAGCCAATGACATGGACGTTGCGGTAAGAAAAACTGACTCAAGACCATTTGGTAGAAATATCTTGCAACCTTTTATTGAATCTGCACAAAGGAACAGGGATAAAACAATGGCACCACCAACACACAGTTCCTTTTGGAAGGAGTTTTTAAGATGATTGAGATATGCCTATTAGGGAACCCTGTTCAAGGGTGGGCAACTTGTGGCTCTCATGATGTTTTGGCCTACAACTCCCATCAGCCCTAGCAATAATGGGAGCTGTGTTGTTATTTTTATTTATTTATTACTTTTATAGCCCACCTTTTTTCCTCCAAGGAATGCAAGGCAGCGTGCATAATCCTCCTTTTCATTTTATCCTTGCAACAACAACCCTGTGTGGTAGGTTGGGCTGAGAGACTGTGACTGGCCCAAAGTCACCCAGTGGGTTTCCATGGCTGAGTGGGGACTAGAACCTGGATCTCCTGACTCCCAGTCCAACACCCTAACCACTAGCCCACATTGGCTCTGATAGTGGGAGCTGTAGGCCCAAAGCTGCCCATTCCTGCTTTAAATCTAGGGTGACCCTATGGAAAGGAGGACAGGACTACTGTATCTTTAACAGTTGCATAGAAAAGGGAATTTCAGCAGGTGTCATTTGTATGCATGCAGCACCGGGTGAAATTCCCTCTTCCTCACAACAGTTAAAGCTGCAGGAGCCCTGCCCTCTTTTGGATCTGTTCACCCTAGTATAGCTCCTGCAGGTTTAACTGTTGTGATGAAGAGGGAATTTCACCAGGTGCTGCATGCATCCAAATGACACCTGCTGAAATTCCCTTTTCTCTGACCGTTGTCCATGATCGTTGAGGCCGATGGGAGTTGTACTCCGACACATCTGGGGGGCACCAGGTTGGGGATGGCTGCTTTAAGGTGCTAGTAGGCTCTCTGTTGGTTTTGCTGCAACGAACTGACATGGCTACTCTGTGTGTGTGAGAGAGGTGGGGGGGATTGGGAGATGGTCATTCTACGCAGCCTGTTTTCCGCTGGCAAAAGAAAGGCAACAGCAGCACATAGCATTCAGCAAGAGCTTTCCTAGATAGAAATAACCTACCGGGTCAGTCCAGCCTGAATCACGGCAGGGTAGAATATCAGACCGCGCTTCTTCAAAGGACACGGCGCCTGTGCTTACTTTTCCCTCCCCCCCACAACCACTGCTGTGCGCTCAGGCACTGTTCTGCCTGGGGAGGGGGGGAGCGGAGGGAGGTCAGGAAGAGGTACACTCAGCTAGCCGGTGTGCTGCTACCAGCTACCTCGTCCGCATGGCCTGCATCAAAGGCAAGCATGGTCGGGCTCATGCCGAGGGCCAACATCCCAGCAGGGGCCCCCTGACCAGAACTCCTGGGCGTTGCTCTTCCAATTCAACGTTGCAACCTGCAGATTCGCTTGCGTCTCACTCCAGCCTAAACAATGGCAGAAGTGAGCAGGAGAACCCAGCACCTCCTGAGGCAGTCGGCTCTCCCATTAGGAAGTATCTCCTGAAAGCTTAGCCAAAGTCTGCTTCCCTGCAATTTCCACCTGTCGGTTCTAGTCCTGCTCACAGGAGCAAAGGGAACAAACCTGGCCCCTCTCCTGCATGTCGGCCTTTCAGATATTTGAAGACCGCTGTCTTGTCTCCCCGTCATCTTCTCTTCTCCAAGCTAAACATACCCCAGCCCTTTCAGCCATTCTTCATGGGACTTGGTTTCCAGACCCCATAACAACCTGGCTGCTCTTCTGAGGACATGTTCCAACAACATCAATACTCCTTTAAAAATGGGGCACCCAGAACTAGACAGAGTATTCCAAATCCGGCCTGACTAACACAGGATAGGGTGGAACGATGACTTCTGGGGCTCTGGACACTCTGCCTTTGTTAATCCAGCCCAAGGCTGCATTAGCATTCTTAGTTGCCGCGTCACACAGTTGGCTCATATTCAGCTTGTAGTCCACCAAGACACCTAGGTCCTTTTCACGCGTATTGCTGGCAAGCTACGTCTTCCCATCCCATACTTGTGTCTTTGCATTATTATTAGTATTAGTATTAGTATTAGTATTAGTATTAGTATTACTGCTACCTAAGTGCAATTCTTCACATTTATCTCTGTTGAATTAGCATTCAAAGAGTATAACTGCTCAACCAGCTGTCGCTCCACCTAAATGTAACGTTGGCCAACCCATATTTTCCCAACTTATCAAAAAGGATATCATGCAAAACCTTATCAAATGCTTTGCTGAAATCAAGATATACTATGTCCACAGCATCCCCATGATCCACCAATCTAGTAACTCTATCCCCCCCCCCAAAAAAAACACGGAAATCACGTTGGTCTGGAATGATTTATTGCTGACTTAACCATGTTGACGCATAGTAATCAAGAGGTTGTTTTCTAGATGCTCACAGACTGACCGCTTAATCATCAGTTGGAGAATTTTGCCTGGTATTAATGTCAGCGTGACTGGTCTGTAGTTTCCTGGATCTACCTTTTCCCCATTCTTAAAGATAGGGACAACATTTGCCCATCTTCTGGCACCTCTCCAAGCGTTCTCAAAGATTACAGACAGTGGTTCTGAAATAAGGCCCTTTGGCACCCAGAGATGTAATTCATCTGGCTCTTGAGACTGGAACTCATTTGAAGTGGCTAAGTGCTCTCTAACCCCGTCTTTACGTATTCTGGGCTGCAAATCCTTCCGTATCTCATTTGTTCTACTTGTCCTAGACAGGATACAACTCCCCTTGTGGGAAAAGACTGAGGCAAAACAGGAGCTTAGTAGTTCTGCCTTGTGCCCTGCTGGAATATTACCACCCACACCCAAATCCCCCTCCCCAAGCATGGCAATCAAGTGTAGAAATAAAACTCCCACCGGTGTCAGAAGAAGCTTCTCTTCTATGCTTAATTGTAATTGAAGAATCATAGAATCATAGAATAGTAGAGTTGGAAGGGGCCTCTAAGGCCATGGAGTCCAACCCCCTGCTCAATGCAGGAATCCACCTGAAAGCATCTCTGACAGATGGCTGTCCAGCTGCCTCTTGAAGGCCTCTAGGGTGGGAGAGCCCACCACCTCCCTAGGTCACTGGTTCCATTGTCGTACTGCTCTAACAGCCAAGGAGCTTTTCCTGATGTCCAACCAGAATCTGGCTTCCTGTAACTTGAGCCCATTATTCCGTGTCCTGCACTCTGGGTTGATGGAGAAGAGATCCTGGCCCTCCTCTGTGTGACAACCTTTCAAGTATTTGGAAGTGTGCTCTCATGTCTCCCCTCAGTCTTCTCTTCTCCAGGCTAAACCTGCCCAGTTCTTTCAATCTCTCCTTATAGGGCTTTGTTTCCAGACCCCTAATCATCCTTGTTGCCCTCCTCTGAACCCCCTCCAGCTTGTCTGCATCCTTCTTGAAGTGTGGGGCGCAGAAGAACTACTGAATTGCAATGAGTGCAAATTAATTGAAGAATTTATTTGATTTGAGACAGTTTTGATGTGAAATTAATTGGCTAGCTTTGCTTTCTGTAAAATGTAAATGAATCGTAGTCATTATTTCTAAATTTGCATATATAGATATAAATTAGTATCTGTAAAATCTGTGCAAATTTGTGTCCAATGGGCCGGGGCCTCCGTTTTTTTAGCTGCCTAGCAGTGCCCCTGCCCTTCAGTTTGTGACTCACCAAGCCAAACACAGACAGATAAATCTTAGTTGGGATGGAGTGGCTTCCTTCCTTGGGGCTGAAAAACAGAGTGGGGGAGGACATTAAGGACCAGGCAGCCCACAAGAAATGGCTGGTGGGATGCCCTTGGTTGGTGGGTGATATATTGGACAGGTGTGACCTGTTGCCTGAAGTTTGGAGTATCTGAATTATTCTCATGGTTTGTTTTTAAAGCACCAGACGTATGCAAGTCACTGGAGAACTGTGGCACATTGGTTCCAGTTTTGGACAGGAGATCCGAGTTCCAGTCCCCACTAGGCCATCAAGCTTACTTGGTGACTTTGGGCCTGTCCCTGACTCTCACCTTAACTTACTTCACAAGGTGGTTGTGAAGATAATAAAATGGAGAGGAGGAGGATCATGCACACCGCCATGGGCTCCTTAGAGGAAAGGTGAGGTATAAATATAACAAATGCATAAATTAATATACATAAACCAAGCTCTTGCCCTCATGAGGCTCATGTTTCAAAACACTGGCCACCATTACAGGCCCAAACTCAAACAGCACTCCTGTTGAATATCTGCCTGCCGCACTGTAGTTAGACATAAAACCTACATTT
Source organism: Anniella stebbinsi (assembly GCA_029215795.1). Lineage (NCBI taxonomy): Eukaryota > Metazoa > Chordata > Lepidosauria > Squamata > Anniellidae > Anniella > Anniella stebbinsi. The sequence goes on along the minus strand of JARDYH010000003.1, from coordinate 4,604,018 downwards.
GCAAGTGGGGCAGAAGGTGGCAAGCTAAGATTCTAGATAAGGAAGAAGACAAAAAGAGGATGGGGAAAGAGGGAGAGGCGGACAGACAGTCGCTGGGAAGGTATTTCTCTGCTTTGCCATGCTCTGTCACAAGAGCCAGGGACTGGCGCTGATCCCACCTTGCCGGGCCCCAATCCTGTGCCAGGTCACCCCTACCTTGACTCAGCAGGTGCTTTCAGGTCTGTGAGTGAGGACCCAGCTCTCGGCCAGGAGGTCAGCCCTGGTGTCGCATAGCCAGTTGGGTTCTGCTTCCCAGTGCAGACCCAGGGTCAGGTTCCTCGAACCAAGGTGATGGATTACACATCGGCTACTTAGCGGCATGTACCGGTCTGGGCACACACTCTGCTTGATGGAGGCTCAGCCCCTTAGTGTGAAAGCCCCACAGTGGAAGAGGAGGGTTCAAAAGCAAAAAGTGAGAGGCACCCACTGTCAGCGAGACACTTTTGAAAACCTTGCAAGATATTTTCCCTCCCAGAACAGCACTGGCTTATTCTGTAAAAGGAAGACGTGCCAAAGAACTAGGGTAACCCTATGGAAAGGAGGACAAGGCTCCTGCATCTTGAACAGTTGCTTAGAAAAGGGAATTTCAGCAGGCGTCATTTGTATGCCTGCAGCACCGGGTGAAATCCCCTCTTCATCACAACAGTTAAAGTTGCAGGAGACCTGCCCTCTTTTGTACTTGGTTACTAGAGTGATCAGCACCTGGTGAAATTGCATCCGGTCACTAGAGTGACCAGATACAAAAGAGGGCAGGGCTCCTGCAGCTTTAACTGTTGCTATGAAGAGGGGATTTCACCCGGTGCTGCATGCATACAAATGACGCCTGCTGAAATTCCCTTTCCTGTGCAACTGTTAAAGAAACAGGAGCCCCGTCCTCCTTTCCATATGGTCACCCTCAAAGAACCATGCCCGCTGACCTACACCAAGCAGGATAAAACACTTTGAAAACGTTCTGAACACTGTATATGCCATGTGTCCTGGGCCCCAACAAAACTGTTATAAACCATTTTAAAGCAATAGTGTAGATCCTGCCTAGATATCTACACATGTGTGCAGAAGCTGGATGCAGTTTCTCAGTGGCCGAGGAAGAAGAACTCTGAGCGTGCTCAGAGGCATGCTATTAGCACATCCGTTCTAGGGCTAAGTTACAAACAGGGAAGTGCTTGGCCATGGCAACATTTCATGGAAAAAGAGAAACCTTGGGAGGGACTATAGTTCAGTGGTCCCCGTTCAATCCCGGACATCTCCAGGTAGGACTAAGAAAGAATCCTTCCTGAAAACCTGGACAGCCATTGCTGCCAGACAGTGTCGAATACTGAGCTGGGTGGGCCAAGGGTCTGACTCAGTATTAGACAGCTTCCTAAGTTCTAAGTTTTAGAATCTTTTTACGATGTTTTTAGGATGTTTTAGGATGTTTGAATGCAGTTTTAATAATGTGTGTCATGTTTTAATCAGTTTTATGTATTTTATCATATTGTTGTTCCCCGCCTCGATCCGAACAGAGAGGCGGGTACGAAATAAATTTATTATTATGATTATTATTATGATTATGACTAGTCTGGAGTGGGGAGGGGAGATAGGGAATCCCTTTTCTTGGGGGTTAGCAGATCAAAATTTGTAGAAGATCAACAAACGTTTTGTGAAACTCACGTTGAGCCACTTCCCCCAATACTAATAGCAGATAAGCCAAACGCACATATTTTTAAATGGTCCTTTAACTGCAAGCACTCGTTTCTGTTTTAACAGAGACTTAGGGTGACCCTATGGAAAGGAGGACCGGGCTCCTGCATCTTTCACAGTTGCGATGAAGAGGGAATTTCAGCAGGTGTCATTTGTATGCACGCAGCACCAGGTGAAATTCCCTCTTCATCACGAGAGTTAAAGCTGCAGGAGCCCTGCCCTCTTTTGTATCTGGTCAAGAGGGGGGGGCTCCTGCAACTTTAACTCTCATGATGAAAAGGGAATTTCACCCGGTGCTGCACGCATACAAATGACTCCTGCTGAAATTCCCTTTTCCATGCAACTGTTAAAGATGCAGGAGCCCTGTCCTCCTTTCCATAGGGTCACCCTGCAAAGATTGCAATCTTATGGGAGTAAGTTCTGCCAAATGAAGTGCTACCTACTTCCAAGTAAACATGGATAGAATTGCGCTACATGTCAGCTACAGGTGGGCATTGCTGAAGGCTGTGAATGAAAACATTTACAATATTTACATTGATCGCCTTCCTTGGCCCTGGACAAACACACAGAAAATCGATCAGACTGGACATAATACAGCAGAAACACGTGGTTGCAGACAAGCTGCTGGGAAACAAACACATGTTGATGTTTTTAGTTGAAATGATTCTATTGTTAATACTATCATTTCTAAATGGAGCAATGCAGTTTCCAACGTTAAGAAGATAGGAAGAGCCTTGCTGCTGGATCAGACCAAAGGTTCATCTAGTCCAGCGCTCTGCTCACACAGTGGCTAACCAGCTGTCGACCAGGGACCCACACACAGGACATGGGTGCAACAGAAAATAAATATTCATTTATCAATGTTGCTGCACAAGGCATCACAAAGGGCAGCTGTAATGATATGATGTTATTTTGCTCTTCATGCTGACTTTTCCTCCCTCTGAGTTGTCCAAAATATTCCACTGCTACTCATAATGGGTGTTTGGGGGTTATGGGGTGGGACAGATTTTCTGTGATTTGCTGGGAACATAGGGACATGATTTCTCTTCTCCCCCCCCCCCCGCCCACCCCAATCCTTTCACATCGTAACCTCGCTTGCCCTCATTTCTAAGAAGGGATGGGAACCTGGTGGTCAAGTCGGTGGGGATGGCTGGGAAGGGCCACAGTTCTGATTTCAATGTCTGCTGCTTTAATCAGTTTGTGTATTTTATATTGTTTATATTGATGTTGTTCCCCGCCTGGAGCCGGAGGGAAAGGCAGGTAAGAAGTAATTAGTATTATTGCTATTATTCCACTCCGAATTCTGGCCCGGCAGGCCAAGGATGGGGCCCCTGCTGCACTGCAGAACGGTCGGGGCATCCGCAGAATTGGGGAGAGATGTAGGAGGCATGTCGGCAGCTGCCTCCAGGGATTCCTGAATGGTGGAGAGAGCAGCCTTAGCAGGGGAGGGGGCTTCTATTAATAACCTGCAGAGTCAGAGGGCGCCTGGACAGAGCAGAAAGCCAGAAATTCCCCTCTCTCCCAGGCAGGGCCTGCCCCGTGAGTCCCAGCCATTTCCCGGGGCCCATCTGGGGCTGTCCGTCTCTTGGCAGTGTCTGCAAAATGACCGTCGGTGTGACCGGCCTGGGTTAAAACAAGAGAAAGGAGCAGCAGCAAGAAATAAAAGGGACACAGATCTGTGGAGACCCACACAAACCATCTTTCAGTGGTGGCGGTGGTGGTCGTATTTATATCAGGGCTGATTGCCTTACCTGTCACCTTAGCTAAGTTAGTCTAGAATTGTGGTTTGAGGAGCAGCAGCAGCAGCTGCTGACGGCAAGCGTCCAGGTGATCCACAAGACCACACGTGCTGGCATGCACGCACAAAGAGCAGCCCAGAACCTCCCAGTCCCAGTTTACTTGGAATGGTTGTTTTGTGGCGGGCGGCTTATCATTTCCCATGATTTTCGCCTGTGGGGACAGCCTTGTTTCAGTTTTGTTAGCAGGAATCCTTAGAGGTGTGATTCTTCCAGATTTTGCTCCCTCCCCAGGATTCCTAAAAGTCGAATCTCTTGAGTAAAGGGTAGATGCATCTTGTCTCTAGCACACCGGCGCATAAACGCATGCGCAGGAACTCTCAGGCAACAAGCAATGCGCAATGTCCTGCCATTCCACAGACCTACGATGTTCATTGTCAACTGCTGAAGATAGCTCAGTGGACAATTATGTTTTCAAGCATTTCATTATCTCAGAACACCCCAAACTGCTTTGATTGGTGCACGACAGGTGTGTGGAGAGGAACCTCGTGGAATGCATACAAAGGGAAGAGGGGAAGGAATCCTGAGTATGGTAACAACAAGGGTGTTAAAAGGGTGTAGAATGTGCGGTTGGTAAGCATTGGTTGTATTTTATATGAGTGCTATTCATTATAATCTGTGTGTGCTATCTGTAAGTAGAGTGTGAATAGTTCAGTATGTTCTATATAGGGTGACCCTATGGAAAAGAGGACAGGGCTCCTGTATCTTTAACAGTTGTAGAGAAAAGGGAATTTCAGCCAGTGTCATTGGTATGCATGCAGCACCTGGTAAAATGCCCTCTTCATCACAACAGTTCAAGCTGCAGGAGCCCTACCTAACGTAACCAGACACAACAGAGGGCAGGGCTCCTGCAACTTTAACTGTTGTGATGAAGAGGGCATTTCACCAGGTGCTGCAGGCATACAAATGACACCTGCTGAAATTCCTTTTCTGTACAACTGTTAAAGATACAGGAGCCCCGTCCTCCTTTCCATAGGGTCACCCTATTATGAGCTAGTTTTAAGTGCAAAAATGTTTTTTGGGGACAGGGGCAAAGGAGCCACAAGGGAGTTGATTAACCCTTGGAAGCAAATAATGCTTCATGCTTTAGGAGAAAAGAGCCCTTTGCAAGGATGTTTCTGAAGTCTGATGTAAGTCTGGCTATGAGAGGAAGAAGTTCTCTTAGTGTTAGATAAGCCATGTGCAGGAGCTATGTCCAGGTCTGAAGCTCCTGATTAAGTCACCTACATAGATGTATGTTAAGATAAGGAACTGAAGATAATGGTAGGTATGATTTATAAAAGTTAGGCTTTTGACCTGGTTGAGCAGAAAGATCCTAGGAGAACCAGAAGCCTACTAAACATGATTACCTAAGCCCTGCCAACCATGCCTGCCAGATAGGTAAATACTGCATTAGGTAGACAGTCTCTATAATGTCTGTTTTGTTGGTTAAGACGAATGGATTTTTAATTTTTATAAGAAATATGCTAGCCACTATTTCTGCTATATTTCTAATCATCCTGCTGCATTGTATGTAGTCATGTCTCTTGCTTGTTTTACCATTGCTAGGTTGACCATATGAAAAAAGGACAGGGCTCCCGTATCTTTAACAGTTGTATTGAAAGGGGAATTCCCTCTTCATCACAACAGTAAAAGCTGCAGGAGCCCTGCCCTCTTTTGCATCTGGTCACTCTAGTTTAGCTCCTGCAGCTTTAACTGTTGTGATGAACAGGGAATTTCAGCAGGTGCTGCATGCATACAAATGACACCTGCTGAAATTCCCTTTCCTATGCAACTGTCATAGGTACAGAAGCCCTGTCCTCCTTTCCATGTGGTCACCCTAACACTGCAAAATTTTGTTAATCTCAAATACCGTTTGAGCAATGGTACCACTCTGTGTTATCTGACTTCAGGGATGTTTCAGGGACCACAGCCCCTAAATTAATTCTTGAAGCCCAGAACACTCAGCTGGGATTCACACATCCCTTGCCGAGTGGAGTCCGTCCATGCAGTTGCTGTTTTCTTTCTTGTTCAGGTCAGTCACAAACATACTAGCCACTAGGAGGAGGGCCTTCTCTGCTGTGGCACCCCGGCTGTGGAATGAGCTCCCCAGAGAGGTTCGCCTGGCACCTGCTTTGCACTCCTTTCATCGCCAGGTGAAGACCTTTTTATTCTCCCAGCATTTTAACAGCTAAATTAACTCAATTTTAACCTTTGCTGTTTAAAATTGTTATTTTAATCTGTATTAATCTCTGCTGCTTGGTTTTATCCTGGTTGTGTTTTTTATATTGTATGTTGTTTTGTGTTTTTAGATTGTGGTTGTTTTATATTTCTTAAAATGATTTCATGGTTTTAATTTTTGTGAACCGCCCAGATCGCTTCCGCTATAGGGCAGTATTAAAATGAAATAAATAAAATGAAATAAAATACCTGTTCAGGTAAGGGAAACAATCTATCCAGATGGAGCGGGAATGTCTTACCTATTTTGCCTGTCTCAGATGAGCATTGCCAAGTTAGAGCATGAGTGGTTGGATCCAGATTTTGGTGTATACAACTGGGTTGCCAGAAGTGGACTTCCCTGACCCATCCTCCTGACAGCAGAAGGATCAGCCCCTCGAAAACACTACACAAAAGGGTTGGAGCCCTGCTGAATGGGGTGAGGTGAGGTGAGGTGTGGGGGGATCCCCCAAAAATGGGTGAGGGCATCTTCTGTGAACCTTTCCATCTATGGGCAGATCCTGGATCCGACCCGAGAAGTAGGTCAGTTGGCTGAGATCCTCATCACACCTACTGTTTAACCCCCGGGTTGCTTCTGCAGGTTCCCCCTCCGTTTCCTATGCGAGTCTAACGTTTTGAATACCACGCGATTGGTATTGCTGCAATATCCCAGCTTGACCTGTTGAACTTTGCCTGTTTCGGACCTTGCCCGTTCAGGGATCAATCGAAAGAGAAACGGCGTGCTCAGGGCGAGAGAACCGCAGGACGGGGTGGCGTCATGCGAGTCCAGCGCTGAAAATGCGGATCAAAGTGATGGTGGGTGTGCATCAAACCGCACATGTGATGAACACCAGAATTGGCCCTGAATAGCTCCTTGATGGCAGATGTCAAAGTGACAAGACAGCAGTGGAGAAAGCCAGTGACGCTACAGGTGCATCAGCCGCATCAGAGCGAAGAAGGCGTCTTGGAGATGGTTGGGATCAAGCTTGAATTCAGGAGCCTTACAAGGAGGTCCCCAAGCCAGATAAGACGATAAGGAAACATGGCGCCTCATGCAAAAGGAGCCGACCAGCAGAGCGGCCCAGAGTACAACCACACTGCAGGATGGCTGATTTCTGGCACGTCCAGCCCCCTTTGAATCCCATTCATGCTTTCAGCCCTTATTCAAGAGCTGATTCCACATCACCAGTTTTACATGGTTGTTGACATCACCACAGGTGGCCTTCTTTGCAGGGTGTGCCCGTTGCGTGGCTGGTCGGCTCAAATTCTCTGACCCACCCAGACCCCGTTCCAGTGATGCAAGGTTTCATGGTCACGCTCCACAAGAGCAGCATTTGAAGTGGCCACGTTTGCGATAGACAGTCCAGTAAAGACTGATGGTATCTAGCTTTCTGCAGCTGGTGGGCGGGGCGAGGCAAGGGGAGATCGTGTGAGAAAATAAATCAAATGTCAGATCCGAAACCAGAGTTAGCGTTAAAGACAGGATTCCGGGCTCCAAGTTGGATCTTATTTTATGTGCAAAACATTTGCATTTAGTTAGTTTTTGAATGTTGAAATGTGCAAGCCAGACAGTCGCTGCTCACAAGCTGTTAATTTAAAAAGACACAGCACACAAGGAAAGCGGAATGGGGAGGGAAGAGGAGAAAATAATAATTCTTGACCCTGCTCGCCTTCTCATCTCCCTTAGCTCAGCCTGCTGGAAGAGTTGCTGGTGGCGAGAGTTGAGGGGCGAGAGGTTTTCATGGGGGAGATCTTCAGTAGCTCCCCCTCTCATCTATTCTTGTATTTCGGGCAACCTTTTGTCGGGAGACTTTCCTGCCCCACCTAAACCCACTGGTTTTTACCACCACATGCCAATAGGCGAATCCTCGGCCTGCCCTTCTTACTACTATTCACCCTGGTCCCCAAATAAGACACAGCCTCCGTTTCCAGGCCAGGAGGAGGAGATGGCTAGAATCCAGGGCTGTTGGCCCATGTCCCACTGCCCCATGTGCCACGCTCGATATAGATGATGAGCTTCTGTCCTGGAGCACCTGGCCTCAGGGGAGGACTTGTGAGTAAGACATGGCATGTGCGCCCCCGAGGAGAACAACATGTGCTCCAGACGTCCGGCAGCCGGCACCGGGCCAGAAGCACACCGGCCCCTTGCCCTCTTCCGAGAGGAGGACAAGGACAAGGCGGAGAGAGCGTCGGGCTTCGGCCGTCCCAGCAAGCCTCCAGCCACATGGAGCAGGGCAGCGTTTATAGACGCATGACTCACGCGGGACCTTTTGGAGCCTTCTGGCTCGGTTGACCCAGATACCCCACCCGTTGACGGATCCGCACACTCACTGCTTGGAGACCCCAGCCTCAAAAGAATGTGCTTTCATGTTGCAGTACAGCCCCTTCAGGTGTGTTGGCTTAGAAATCCCCAGCTGGCTGGGAATGGTCGGAGGTGCAATCCAAGACATCTGGAGAGCACCAGGTTGAGGCGGCCATGGGCTCCGTAGAGAAGGGCAAGTTTGACCTTGAAGGGCTATTCCTTAATGGGCTGACAAGTGGCCGCAAGGAGAACCTGGACATCCCTGTTGAGCTTGAAGGATCATCCAGTCTAGCCGTGGCATAGCAAAGGAGTTAAGAGAGCGAGCGGAGACGTTACCAGTTCCGAACTCTCTATAAACACACTAGGAGACCTCAGGGAAGCCACAGTCTCCTCAGCCTCAGTCCAGCATCTACAGCATGGGAACATCAATACTGGCCTACCTTAATAGGTTTGTTGTGGAGGTAACTTGAGATCACATACACACAGAGCTGTATGTAAATGCTAAGAGAATGTCGGTGTTGGTTCTCAAAGTGTAAGGAGGTCTTTGTAGCAGAGGCTCAGGCAATTACTAAAGGAAAGCAAATTTATTTTTTAACCTCCACCACGCCTCTATTTGGGGGGAAATGGGTGTTGCATCCCTGTGAGGCTCTGGACCTAACAAACCCAGGCCAAGTCCCAACTGAATTAGCGCTCTCAAGCCAGTGGATTTGGCTTAAGTAAGGTGACCATATGAATAGAAGGACATGGTTCCTGTATCTTTAACAGTTGTATAGAAAAGGGAATTTCAGCAGGTGTCATAGAACCATAGAATTATAGAATAGTAGAGTTGGAAGGGGCCTATAAGGCCATCGAGTCCAACCCCCTGCTCAATGCAGGAATCCACCTTAAAGCATCCCTGACAAATGGCTGTCCAGCTGCCTCTTGAAGGCCTCCAGTGTGGGAGAGCCCACCACCTCCCTAGGTCATGGGTTCCATTGTCGTACTGCTCTAACAGTCAGGAAGTTTTTCCTGATGTCCAGACAGAATCTGGCTTTCTGTAACTTGAGCCCATTATTCTGCGTCCTGCACTCTGGGATGATCAAGAAGAGATCCTGGCCCTCCTCTGTGTGACAACCCTTCAAGTATTTGAAGAGTGCTATCATGTCTCCCCTCAGCTGCAGGAGCTATACTAGAGTGACCAGATACAAAAGAGGGCAGGGCTCCTGCAGCTTTAACTGTTGTGATGAAGAGGGAATTTCAGCAGGTGTCATTTGTATGCACGCAGCACCACGTGAAATTCCCTCTTCATCACGAGAGTTAAAGCTGCAGGAGCCCTGCCCTCTTTTGTATCTGGTCAAGAGGGCAGGGCTCCTGCAACTTTAACTCTCGTGATGAAAAGGGAATTTCACCCGGTGCTGCACGCATACAAATGACACCTGCTGAAATTTCCTTTTCAGTGCAACTGTTAAAGGTACAGGACCCTGTCCTCCTTTCCATATGGCCACCCTAGTACCTGAGGGGGTTGGAAACACACACACACACACAAATTGGCATCAAAGAAGGGATTCCTGACTCCAATTTGAGTCTTATTTCGTGTTGCAAAATTCATGTATTTATTTACCGCAGAGAATCCGTTAAGGAAAAAAAGACGGAATTGCTGCCCGTGGGCCTTCTAGGAATCTGTCTAGAAGCCCCCGCTTGACACGTGACTATACGAAGAGCAAACACAGAGCAAGAGGGTGTTCCCGCTTCAGACATCTGGAGACTAAAACGTCCTTTGACGACACACAGACTAACACCGTCGGAACAGAAGAGAGATCAGCCTCGTGTATTATAAAGATCTTTTTACTGAGTTACACCATAGAACGAAGACAAAGATACACAGAGAATGTCCGGGGGTGTTTTGTGGCGATGCCAAACCCTACACCCTCACCCCGCTAATTAGCTGAAAACAGGAAGCGGAAGTCAAGGAGCAAGACACAAAAGAATTGGGTAACAAAATGCGGGGTGATCGAAGGGCCACGCTCCTAAGAGCAGGTGCTTACACAAAACATGCAGGGCAGGGATCTAAGGCCCCAAGTCGCAGAGGCTGTGCTACGGTCCACATGCCACTGCGTCCTACCCATTGCTACTTTGGGGGCAGAGGTGAGGCAATGGCTGAAAATGATGATCCATTGACAAGTAGGTCTTCATGGAACATTTCCCCTCCCTTCTCTCCATCCCAAACCGCCGTGTCGCTGTTGCAAAGACCACACGCACACAACCCCTACAAGTGTTCCCAAAGCTAGGACAAACCGCGCGCAATGGGGCAGGATGGTTACACCACAAAGGACGAGATTAAGGGGACAGGGGCAAGATTGAAATGCGTGGGTTCGAGGGCGCGGAACAGGCAAAGGCCTATCGTGGGTGGAAGGGAAACAGGAGTCGTGTCCGTAGGGAATAACACTCACAGGTAGATCCATTCTGCTTTGGCCCTCTGGAGCGTCCAGGTTTACTCCCATGTTCCCACTCACAATGCGAAGACAGAATTTCAGTCCTGCCTAAAACAGAGAAGATATTGGCCTGGCACCTGCTGCCCCATGCCCCGCTTTATGCTTCTGCCTGCTGGAAAATGCCGTACTGGGAAGTTGCATTTAGCCCTTCCTTTGCAAGACAACGTCCCCGTTCAACCATGGTTTAAAGTGTCTTCTGAACACAACCTGGCTTTCTGGCTTAACCACTATGGTTAATGGCATGGTTTAAGGTGTCTTCTGAGCGGGGCCAATGCTGCACACTGGATATTGCTCTCTATCGCCCTCTCTGGCCAGGCCAAAAAAGCTGGTGATGGTGCTCCAAAGAGGGAAAGGTGCAGGTCAAAGCTCTGGAGTTCAGATCTTTGCTGAGGGTTCTGCTGCCCATCCCTTCTGGACCGGGAAGGGGCTCTGGGCAGAATGATCATCTCTCCTAGGGCCGGCATCAAGGCTCGGCACCTGCCGAGGCCCCACACCTCAGCTGGGGCCTAGGCAAGAGTTCCCTGGAGTTGTTCCTCCTCTACCCTATTGCAACCTGCTTGTTCACCTGGCTCTCGCTCTGGCCCAGACAATGGGGATGGTGAGAAGGAGGCGCAGGAGATGCTGCGGCCTCTTTGCTCCCTGGCTCTCCATCTGCCAAGCAAGCAAGTGGGAGCCATGAGGAGGAGGAGGAGGAAGAGGAGGAGGAGGACCTGGTGATCATGGCGGTGAGACAGTGGACTCACTGAGGGAGGGGTCCCATTGGGGATGTCTTGCCCAAGGGGCCTCCCAAAGGGCTAGCGCAGATCTCTCCCCACTCCTAAGTCCCATCCCAGCCATTCCCAGCTCCTCCAGTTTTAGGGTGACCCTATAGAAAGGCGGACAGGGCTCCTGTATCTTTAACAGTTGCATAAAAAAGGGAATTTCAGCAGGTGTCATTTGTATGCATGCAGCATCTGGTGACATTCCCTCTTCATCACAACAGTTGAAGCTGCAGGAGCTATGCTAGAGTGACCAGATACAAAAGAGGGCAAGGCTCCTGAAGCTTTAACCGTGGTGACGAAGAGGGGATTTCACCAGGTGCTGCATGCATAACAATGACACCTGCTGAAATTCCCTTTTCCATGCAACTGTTCACGATACAGGAGCCCTGTCCTGCTTTCCATATGGCCACCCTATCCAGTTTGAAAATGGAGGAGCTTGGGATCGCTCAAGGAGTGGTAAAGGACAACGCAGCAGGGTCCCAGAATACCATTCTTCAGCTTTGTAAGGTCAAAGAGGGGCGGGGGGAGGGGGCGGTTCAGGCTGAAGCCCCACTGAAAGACCAGAATGACCGCTCACCATCCTTGCCCCCTCACTATATGCAGGAGGGATAGCGATGGGCATGGCCTTCTAGAGAAGGTGATTGATGACGGCCAACTCTCGAGCTGATGTGACTGATGAGATCAGATGGTGCTTTCCCAATGCCATGGGGAGGGGTCCCTAGATTCCAGCCTCCTCAGCACTAGTTGGATTTTTGAGTTGGGGAGGGTTGGGAAGGTGCCCAGTTCTCACAAGATGGGGATGCGGAAGGGATACGTGGCACGTGGTTTCTACCAGCTGCTGCTGCCCGATCCCCTTATTTGGGCCAGGTGGTGGGAGGTGGCTGCGCACTTGCAGATGTTCCTGGAAGACACAGACGGCCGTGAGCCATTTCAGTCTGGGTTCAGGCCTGGTTTGGGGACAGCGGGAGCACGGGAGGCCCATGCTTGGCCCATAGTTAGCTGTGGCCCCCTCCACAAGGATGCGCTTTTGCGCCCGGTTCCGCGATTATGCGCATTATCGCGGAGGCGCTTTTACTCCTAATCCCTCTGCACCGGAGGCGGCGAGAGGCGGCGAAGCGCATTAATTCATGTCCAAAAAGCGCTTTACAAGCAGTTAATGCGCGTAATCGCTTGTTCACACCGCGAAAATGCGCTTTAACGGCCGGAGCAAAATAAAAGTCGCTATTTAACGCGCGTTCGAAAATGCGTATTATCGGGGAGATAACGCGCCTGTACGCCTGTTTTGCGCTCCGTGCTTGTGGAGGTAAATTTTTTAATGAGCCTTCAAGGCTCATTAAACGTCTCGTGTGGAGGAGGCCTGTTACAGGCGAAGCAGGCCAGAGGGGGGGCAACTCTGGCGATCCCACTGGATCGCTCACCAGCCTCTTTGATAGCGCAGACGACAGAATTTTTCTGCAAGTCGTGAGCATTGGTTTGCTGTGGTTCCACTTCTACCTGTGGGGACAGTTCCAGGAAGCAGCATCAGGTGGCTACGCTGGTGGCTGCGCTGCAGAATGCCGTCAGGTTCCGTCGTGTCCCAAATGCTGATTAATATCTATAGGAAGCTGCTGGAAGTGGGCGTTAGATTCAGGGTGACGCTCAGCTCTATTTCTCTGGACATCTGAATCGGGAAGGGCCGTGCATATTCTGAACACAGTGAGGGGTTGGAAGAGGGCCAGGAAACTGAGATTGCATCCCGACAAGACAGAGACTCTATGGGTGGCTGGCTCCTGGGCATGGGAATCGTGGGGTCGCACTCCCTCCAAAAGAACAGGTGCGTAGTTTGGGGGTGCGCCTGGTTTTATTGCTGTTATTAAGTGACTTCTGTGGAGAGGAACACCTATTACCAGCTTTGACTGGCGTGCTAACGATGCCCTTTCCTGGACAGGGATAGCCTGGCCACTGCAGCCCGCGCATCGCTAACCTCATGTTGAGATTACTGTCATGCACTTTAAATGAGGCTGCCTTTGTTCTTGGCCCAGAGGCTGCAGCTGGCACAGAATGTGGCAGCCAGGATGCTGAGGGGAGTGCCTGGCTGTGCACATTATTACGCCGGTGTTGAAGGAACTGCATCGGCTACCTATTAGCTACCGAGCCAAGTTGTGCCAGTCTTCTTGCTGGCACATAAAGCCCTGAATAGCTTGGGACCGGGTTACCAGGTGGATCACCTTCCCCAATCTAGTCCCTTGCTTAGATAATCAATAAATCGTGAAAGGAGGCCTTGCTGGTTGTAACCGCAACCTGCAGTTGTAGGGTGACCAACTGCCAGGATTTTCCCGGATTTGTCCTGGGTTTTGTTCTATTCTGGGTGTCAGGGCGGATTTTCTGTAATTTTCTATAATGTCCTGGAAAGACATGCTTTCCCCTTTAAGGCTGCCATTAGTGTGGCGGGAGGGGGGGATGATGCGCTTTCCAGAGGCCCCGACTGGAGTGGAGGAGGGGAAAGCGTGCTTTCTAAGGCCTCTGGAAAGCATGTTGTGTACAACCACCATGCTAATGGCAGCTGCCAATAGGGTAGCGGGGGGGAATGACGGGCTTTCCGGAGGCCCTAGAAAGTGTGCTTTCCTGCCCCCATTGGGTGTCCCCTTCTTGGTTTCCCAAATATGGTCACCCTATGCAGTTGCCACCTGGTGGCAACCCGGAAGGAGGCCTCACAAAGTGCCCTCAGTCTGCCGGAGACGCCAACTGTGGCGTGTTTTAGGTGACGGCTGCCCAGTTTGCTTATTGTTTCAATTTTAAGTGTTTTAACTGGCTTGTATTTCATTGTTTTGTTTTGCAAACCGCTATATATACCTTTTTAGACGTGGTAAGCGGTCTAAATCATTTATTGATTAAATAATGAAATAAAATAATAATGGGTGGTCCTCTCTGCAAGGGGGCAGGTCAGGCAGTCTCTTCCGGTCAGCCTCTAACTGCCGCTGAATCTTTTCAGGTACGGGAACAGAAGGAAGCCCCCTGCCAAGGCGACAAACAAAGCAAAGGGCTTCATTCCTCCAAACGGGACCTGCATGAAAGGGAGGGCGGGGGGGAGAGACCGGGGTCAGTGACGGAGTCCTGAAATCCTCTCCGTTCCATTCTCTCCATGCATTAGAGTTAATTGAACCACACTAAGAGCCACAGAAGTGCATTGTGAAGTTATTTCTATAACCATAGCTGTGCTCTCGAAGAGATGGAGGCGAGAAGTTGGAAGGTGGCCTTCCCATTCTGGGCAGGATCTACACTACTGCTTTACAGCAGTATCAAAGTGCACTGACAACTGTTGGGGCCCACGACTCATCTACATTAAGCAGGATATAACACTATGAAAGCAGTATGGAAGTGGTAGATGGTATGCGTCTATGGGCCCCAACAGCTGTCAGTGCACTTTGATACCGTTATAAAGCAGTAGTGTAGATCCTGCCTCCATATACCGCTCTCATACCACTTCCATAGTGCTATATCTTGCTTGGTGTAGATCTGGCCTTAGTTAGAACAGGTTGGGATAGCTCTCGTCCAACATAGTCATGCAAACTAAGCAACTGAGTTTCACACACACGAGCCTTGAGCAAGTCTCTCTCTCTCTCTCTCTCTCTCTCTCTCTCTGCCTCAATTTCTCTTCTGTAAGACAGGAAACCCTTCAGAGCGGAGTGTGAGGAACTGGTCTTTTGCTGTACCTCCAATACCACAGGACATGTCTCCAATACCACGTGGCCAGCAAAGTATTTTGGTCAAGGGGATGACTTTTGAAACCAGGAGTTCCCCAGCTGCAATCTCACCTCAGCCACCAACTCACCAGGTGGCCTGAAGCAAGCCACCCTTTTCCTCAGACTCAGCTGCCCATCTGGAAGTTGAGGCCTCCCTTGCAGGGCTGGTCTCAAGATAACAGAGCCCATGGATGAGAAGCCACCACAGCACTTCTAGCACCAGAGAAATGCAACGTTATGAGGCCACCTGTCCAAAATGTCGCTCATCTACAGGGAAACCTTTGCAAGGAACTCCTCCTGGGTGGCACTGAGGGGGGCAACCCCACTGGTATGTATCCTTGGGCAACCCCACTGGTCCTACTCCAGGAATCCCTATTCTTTTGAACAATTCAAACTTTCAGAACAGATGTACCGATGGAAGGAACCAAGAGCCGTCTGTTTCAACCTCGTGTGCAAAAGGAGGGGCAACTCACGAGCCCCTCAGCCTGTAACACCCCTATCCTGTGGGCATCCCAGAAAAAGCAGTTTGAAAAGCAAACAGTTCCAGAGGTCTCAGGCAAGCTACAGGGGAAAGATCAAAGCCCTCAGAATCATCAATCAATGAGCTCCATCAGATGAGCGTTTTATTGCACGCTCATTACTGGGCAGTCACGGGTTTTCGCGAGCCCCTCTCACGACGTCGTCTGCCGCGCGCCTCCTGCCCCTTATAGCCTTCTTGACGCAACAAAAAAACTACCCCGGTAAGTCTGACTTATTTTGGAAGATGGAAGTTGCCGCTGTCTCCTGCTGCATGTGGGAGAAGCAGGGCGATCAAAACAGCCCACTGAATGGGCCGCAGGCAGGTTGTTTACCTCCTCTTTCAAAAGAGGAAGTAATGAGGGCCAAACGTGCAGGCGGAGAAGCGACGGTAAGGAAACGCGATTTCCCCCCGTGTGATGATGCTCAATGTGAGTTTGGGGAGGGGGAGGAGAGGGAGGGGGAGGGAGGGAACTCCTTCCCGACCTCAAACATGCCCATGAAACAAGGCTCCAGGCACAAGCAAAACCCAGACTGACCAATCTTGGCGATGGAGAGCAGGGTTCCGCTAACTTTGTGAACCAGATGGAAGAAATCTACCCAGCTACTGAAGGTAACAATGTGCCAATATTTAAACAGTAGAGAGTTTAAATTATCACATACATTATCCTGTTTACAACAACCCTTTAAGGCAGGTCAGTATTGTTCCTACCTTAAAGGAATCTCGCATGATTGAGAAAGAGAGAGAGAGAGTCCACTGGTTAATTAACCCACAATTTGCTGGGCATGAGTGGCAGCAAGCGAGCAAGAGTGCTGCCTCCGCCGCGCACCTCGCATCCACTTTCATTTTACAACCTCTGATTGCTCCAGTCGTAGGTTGCTCTCATGATGTCTGAACCGAGACACATTGGGTTGTTTAGGGGCATTTGTAGGTTAATTAACCCATGATTTGCGTTTCATATGCACCGGGGGTCAGAGAGAAGCTAAGAGAGATTGTTACCTAACGCCATCTCCTGTAGTGACCAAATGGCCAAGGTAAGATTTGGATCTGGATCATCCTGATTTCCAGCTGGGTCCCTTATCCACCACACTCCCCTGCTACTCTAGGGCCCTGCTCCACCTCTGTGCATCTGGTCAGCACTACACAGCTCAGCCCCTAAGGAGACTGTCTTGGGCCCAACTCTGCGCTATTCAACATCCATCTCTAGTTTGGGAGCTAATTAGAGGACTCTGAAGCATCTAGAAAACACACAACACCCGGCATATACAACTCCCTAGTCGTCCTCATAGTAGAGGAGAATGATTTGTTCGAGAGTTTCTGCTGAATCTACAAAGCAGGTAAGGCCTCAGTGGAGTTTGCAACAGCTAGGAAACAGTCGTCTTCACCCCAGTTCCTTTTCACGGCCCCTGAACCTTAGCCTCCTTTTATTTAGTCTGCCTCAGCATCCTATGCTTTCAAACCTCCCCTTCTATGCCAAAAACAGTGGCTCAAAATCGTGAAAATCATCACCGCCGGCTACAGATCCCACCTTTTGTAACCAGAATAAAACATGCAAATTAATTACAGGCGCAAATCTGCTGTATTTAAGACCAATCTGGTTATAAAAGTAGATTCCTTTTACACAAGCAGAATTCTAGAACCGCCAAAGACGTGCCAAGAACCTCCAGGTGGAAATTATTATGGGCAGCCCCTCTGCATTACCAGTGATGCACGTAATGGAAGAGTTCCTTCTTTCCTTCCTTCCTTCCTGTGAAGCCTCAAGGACCCTGGGAAATACTGATACCTTCCTCCAGAGCAATTCGCCCGTTACTGGCCAACCTCTCTGGCTTCATTCAAAGAGTATTAAGCATAACTGAACCACACTAGAAGCCATTTAAGTGCAAGTTGCAATCATCTCTATAACACCCAGCAGGTAGCACTTAGAACTTCATTTCTGTGTAGCATTCAAAACCTGTACTTAAAGGAGTAGAAAGCCCCAGAGGCAGGGAGAAGAGGAATGACCCATTAGGGATGAAGTAGGGTGACCCTATGGAAAGGAGGACGGGGCTCCTGTATCTTTAATCAGGAAGTTGATTGTTGATTGTTTATTTTATATAACCGGTTGGCTCCAGACTAGGTTAGTTGAAACCAATCGGACAAATTAGTCCTGACTTAACTTAAGTCCCACTGATTTCTATGGGAACTAAAGTGCAACTACCTTCGCCTGGATCCAACCTGCTGTTTTTAACATCAGTTCTGTTAGCCTGGGCCTGAAAAGCAAAATATAAATATTTTAAATTAAATAAAACAGGCAGTTCCTAGCTCCCAGGGCAGATAGGGGAGGGCCAGTCTGGGCCACGATCCGGAATGCGAGGGGGGGGGTCAGATAAGCACTGGAATGGATCCGGTGAGGTTTTGAGATGCTATCGCTTGAGAGTAGGAAGGCGATTCCGGTCGTTATTTGACAGGTAGGCAGGCAAGCCTGGTCCTTGAAGGAGGCGCTGTCACCTGTAAAGAACGGTACAGAAGACACCCAACCCATGAACAGTTTGCGTTGCTTTGAGAAATTGGCTCGTCCCTGCCCTGCCTCAGCCAGGGAGTTCATGCAGCCGTCTTGGAGGGGGATCACTGCGGAAAGGGAACGGGGGGGGGGAGGGGGCAGGAGGAGATGGGGCGGGGGGATTGAAGGGTCACAGCAGGGGAGAGGATGTGACTGGAAGAAGTGGGCAGGAAGCAACAAGAGTTGGGGAGGGGAGAAGAGAAGAGCAGCCTGGCATGCAGGTGGCCAAAGCGAAGCACAGCCCAGCGGAAGAAGCAGATACCAATACCTGATTGGGATTAGGGAGAGGTCTCGGCCCACCAGCACCAGAGCACAGCCACTATAACAACCAGACCTATGAGAGGGAGTGAAATCGTGGGGGGGTCGGGTGCATGTGTGATCTGGGGTGGGGGAGGCGGGCAGGGAGGGAGGGAGGAGCGTGGGATGGAGTGTGGAGGTGATGCCACGAACGCCACAAAAGGGAGATGAGCCAAGGCGGGGAAGGAGAGAAAAGAGAGAGAGAGAGATTAAATCACAGGGTCTTTCGTCTGTTGCGAATTTAGGGGAAGGGCTCTCAGGTTTAGCAAGAACAAGAGGAGGAGGAGAGCAGCCAAGCCAGGTCAGGAAAAGGAGGAACCGGTTCTCAGGAGGCAAATATTTTATTTTCACAAAGCCCAACACGTCAGGCTTCATGAAAATAAAATATCTGCCTCCCGAGAACCCGTTCCTCCTGGTCTCGGAATTAGGACACGTCCATGCTATAACCTGAGGCCTTTTTCAAACCTGCTCACGCGCTATGACTCCCAACCACAGACCCTGGGTGTTGCAGTTCTGTGAAGGAGCTGACAGGGAATTCCCCGCAACCTCAGCATAGGAAAACGCCCAGGATTCGCTCGAACCGTTTTTGGGAGCAATTGCCTAAGGGCTTCCGCATAAGGACATTTTGCAGCGATCGCTGCGCTTCCAAGCAGGATCCTAGATTCACAGGCGCAGCTCCAGAAAGGATGCACGTATGGCCGATCTGCGTGAAACACCTCCGTGTGGAGACACACGCAGCCTTTGGCTTTAAAAGCTGGTCTGGGGGCGTTTTATGTGATATCTGAGCAGGCTTGGGTCATCTTTTCCTCTGGCTCCAATTCCCCTCCCTGCCACAAGAGGGAGACAGCAGGGCGCTCAGTAGATAGTGGGGTTGCGGTGGGCCTGCTCCTCCTTATGGGCTTCTTGCTTAGGACTCCACCCCAAAAACATGCGCAGCCAGACAAACTTCTTTGTCACGGGGGCAGAACCCAGGGGGCCAAATCCCCTCTCCAAGGTTCTTCAGATGCTCCGCCCCCTTTCCCCAGTCAACCAATCGTTTGGCGGTTTCCTGCTTCTGTGTCGTTCCCCCACCCCCAATTCTAAAAGGTTGGATTGCCTCTCCTAACACATAGTGACTGGCGTGGAGAGCTTTAAGCTAAATTAGGCAGGTGCTCTGGCCCAGCCCCATTTGCCTTCAGCTCCGCCCGCCATTGGAATTCGGCCCTCAAGGATGTTGAAAGAGGTTCAACACCCCTGTTTCGTGTAGCAGTTACTGTAGGGCTGTTTTAACGTCGTCTTTGCCCCGGGGTGGCTCTGAATCTGCGCTGCGTCGGTTATATGACGCAGTCGCTGATTCGGAGCCACCCCGGAGCAGAGAGCCAAAGACCCGCAGCAGAAAAGTCAGGAACTTACCCAAACTTTTCCTGGCCGAGCGAGGTCAGCATGGCTCTTCCACGTCTCTCCTCGCTCGGGTGCTGTGCCCGGGTGGAAGGCGACCTTTCATTGGTCGCCAGAAGCCGCAGGAGGGGGAGGGGTGGGCCCGGCGAGTCTAATGGCCATCGGAAAGCCTGTGCTGCCTCCCTCCGTGTAAATAACTTGCCGTCACCCCGCAGCAGCAATACTGCGGGATTTGGCGGCACAGTTGCGCCAACTCGGCACCGTGAAGGCAGACGCCCTGTCTGCTCTAGAAAGTGCAACAACACAGAGATACCGGAGGAGTGACCATTCCATAAAGAGAAGGGGGGAGCAGCATCCGGAGGCCAAACATTCCCCCCCCAACCAATTTTATCTTAAATTTTATCTTAAATTTTCCACATTTTAATCAACATGTGGCAAAAAAGACACTGCATTTTCATCTGTTAGGAATATAAAGAGCTTTCTAAGGATGCAGCAATATCCCGTACCTTAATGTCACATCTCCACTGGATCGGAGCTCACAAGTGGGTCTCCAAGGCAACAGACCCCTCCCATTGCTGCTTGCTACCCAGCAACTGGTATTTAGAGGCACACTGCTCCTGAGCATCCAAGTTCCATAAAGCCCACATCATCAATAGGCAGTGGCAGAACTTTTGTCCTCTGTGACATTGCCTAATCCCCCTCTAAAGCCACCTCAGGTAGCCACCACGGCCACGTCTTGTGGCAGCAAACACCATGAATGGGTCACGCATTTTGCAAGCAAAGTGAAGGAACCCTGCAACGGTACAAATTACGTAGGTCGGTAGGTCATTCCACGCCTGAGCGCACCCGCTCCAAAACTGGGAAGCCTTCGCTGCTACGCGGCGCCAGCTTTATTACGGAACCTGACCACTTGGTAACGTAGCTTTTGCCAACTGGCTGGGGATGCTGGGGGTTGTAGTGCCGTGCCTCTCTGGAGGGCACCTGCTCAGCAAAAGCTGTAATAAAGGGATCCGTTTGAGCGGCGAAATACGTTACCAGCTCTCACGCGGGAGGAGTGCCCCCCCCCCCCGCGAAAAAGAAGCCGGCCATCCCTGCCACTAGGAAACTGCATAGTTTATCCCCACCGCTAGGTTCTCTTACTAACTGGGCCTCCTGACAAACACTCTCCAACACCTCTTTCTTTCATGGTGCCCTGTTTCTGAACCAGTGGCTCACACCTCTCCAAGCTTCCATCTTGGTTTTCCTACTCTCAGCCCGTTTGACAGGCATGATGGCGCCAAGGCAACATGAGCGGGAACAGCCCTGCCCAACTCTTGCAGCCTGACCCTGCACAGCCTTGCATGAAAGTCAGTCCTGCTCGGTTCGGTGGGATGTCCGTTCCGGTAAGACTGCCCGGGATGGTAGCCTTGGTGAAATGGCTGCTCAAGCCCCGCCACCCCGCCTCGCTAGCTGTCTGCCGAACTGAGCAGCCTACACCCGGTTCCCCACCCAGGCCCCAAACCACCCTGCAGGATTACCCGTCCGCCAGGCGGGATGTTGCCGTTGAGTCTCCGGATCTCCTCTTTGCACAGACGCAGCTCCTCATTCAGCTCTTCCCACTCGGTGTGGCTGGTCTGGGCTTTGCTCGCCGTCTCGCGCAGGTTGTGCTGGGATTCGTAGCACTGCCAGGGTCAGAAGACACCACAGGGGGCCGGGGTCAAGCAGGGCTCGCCATCACCATCACCTTAGCCCAGCCGCCCCCCAACCCTGGTGCTCTCCAGATGTCTTGGACTACAACTTCCATCACCCCCCCAGCCAGCCCAGTCATTGGCCATGTTGGCTGGGGATAATGGGCATTGCATCTGGAAGGCAGCAGGTTGGGGAAGGCTGAAGTACACTTCCTCCTCCTCCTCCTCCTCCTTCTCCCCCCCGCCCCCTGGCCTTTTGCCCCATCCGTTATCAACAAAATACTCCTACCTCGATTCTATCTTTCTCTCCTGCTCTCACGGAGTCTCCCGACTTTCGCCTGCTGGCCCTGTTTTCCCACTCATTGTAGCTGGGCTGCTCCTGGCTCTCTGTTTCGCGCAGGTCGGACGGGGCTCGGTGGCACTGGCAGAGCAAGAAGAAGTCACAGAGGGCCAGGATCAAGCATGGACATTCCTTAGCTAGGGTGACCATACGACAAGGAGGACAGGGCTCCTGCGTGTTTAACAGCTGCATAGAAAAGGGAATTTCAGTGGATGTGTCATCTGTAGACATGCAGCCGCGGGTGAAATTCCTTCTTCATCGCAGCCGTTAAAGCTGCAGGAGCCCTGCCCTCTTTTGTATCTGGTCACGCTAGGCAGGGCTCCTGCAGCTTTAACGGTTGTGATGAAGAGGGAGTTTCACCAGGTGCTGCATGCATACAAATGACACACACACCTGCTGAAATTCTTTTGTCTATACAACGGTAAAGGATACAGGAGCCCGGTCCTCCTTTCCATAGGGTCACCCTACTTTAGTCCACCTTTCTGACAGTGGCACCTCTCCTCTCCTCCCTCTTCTGCTGTTCTTACTCTACCGCTCCTTTCTCTCTTCGCCCTGTCCCTTTATCCTTTTGAAATCAATAGCTTCTGCCTTATCTTCTCTGCTTCGTATCTTGACGCTCTGCTTTTGATTCCTTCCTACTTTAAGCCTGCCCTTTCCCCATTCCCAAAAGAAATAACAGCTGTCCCTCGAGGAAAGCCCTTCACCTTGCTAACTAGGGTCATATCTGTTTTCTGCCTTTTCTTTCTGAAGTTATTGACTGTTATCCTTTCCCCTTAAATTTATCTTGGATTTTTCTCCTTAGAAACGCAGGAAGCTGCCTTATACTCGGGCAGATTAATGGCCCGTCTAATTCAGTATTGACTGGCAGCTGTGGTCCTCCAGGGTTTCCGGCAGGATTCTTTCCTCTCTGTACCTGGAGAAACTGGGGATCAAACCGGGGACCTTCTGCATAGGGTGACCATATTTGGGAAACCAAAAAAAAGGATGCCCAGTGCGGGGCGGGTGGGAGGGAAGCATGCTTTCCGGGGCCTCCAGAAAGCGCGACATTTCCCTCGCCATGCTAGAGGAGCATGGTTTGCAATCTGCTCCTTCCACAAAAAGTGCTCTCACCCAAATTTCATCTCTACAACCTTCTAGAGTCCTCTGCTTCCGTTCTTTCCTGGTTGCCAACATAATTATTTCATTGCTCTTCCTGTGCTTCTGTTCTCTTTCTTCCTTTTCCACGGTCTCTCAGCTTTCCCCAAGTTTCTATGATTCCTCAGTTCTATCTCTTATCAGCTCTTCTAGTCCAAACAATCATTTCTGCGTTGAAGACCCTCAAGCTCTACCATTCTGCACCTGATCTCACTCCTCCTTGCTTGTCTAGGATTTCTGAAGTTTTCCCTGCCATTTCCTCCTGGATGATTTCTCATTTTTGAAGAAAGTAACGGTCTGGGTAAAAATGAGCCGCTGACCGTTCTTCTCTTCAGCTTCGTTCTGCTGCGCTTCTCCCCACCCCTCAGTCTCACAACCTTATGCTGTCTTTCTCTCCAAACCTCCACCCAATTGCTAGCTAGCTCTTGTTCTTATATAAATATAGGGTGATCCTATGGAAAGGAGGACAGGGCTCCTGTATCTTTAACAGTTGCACTGAAAGGGGGATTTCAGCAGGTGCCATTTGTATGCATGCAGCACCTGGTGAAATTCCCTCTTCATCACAACAGTTAAAGCTGCAGGAGCCCTGCCCTCTTTTGCATCTGGTCACTCTAGTGTAGCTCCTGAAGCTTTAACTGTTGCAATGAAGCGGGAATTTCACCAGGTGCTGCATGCATACAAATGACACTTGCTGAAAATCCCTTTTCAATCAACTGTTAAAAGATACAGGAGCCCGGTCCTCCTTTTCATATGGTCACCCTAATAAATATATAAATTTGCCAAAAATCTTGTCCGTCTGTCTTAAACTGGGGCCTAGCCCAGCCAGGATTCACACTAACCAGGTTCGAGGATACCAACATCACTCAAGTCCACTTCTGTGAAAGAATGGCAGACCCTGTTCAGACGACTGTTAAAGTTGCAGGGGCTCTGCCTTCTTTTGTATATGGTCACTCTAGTATAGTGCCTGCAACTTTAACTGTTGTGATGAAGAAGGAATTTCGCCAGGAACTAATTGCATACAAATGACACTGGCTGAAATTCTCTTTTCTCTACAAATGTTAAAGTTATATGAGCCCTGACCTGGATTTTATCTGGTCACCCTATAGTTCATTGAGGCCCTGTGGCAATTCCCCAAGGAGAAGGAGAGCTCCCAACGGCTTTCCGTGCCATGCCGCCTGGAGAGGGTGGCCACCCTTAAAGGCAGCCGCAACCTCATTTTAAGTAAATTGGGATAAAAAATAATACTTTGGCCTGGTCCGGCTCCGCTTCTTTTCCTTCCTCCTCCTGCTCCTCCTCTTCCTCCACCCTCTTCAGCTGGTCCCGCATCTCATAGCCGCTTCCATCCATCAGCTTTTCCATCCTGTCGTCATCGTACTCGCTGGACGTGCCCACGATCTCCACAGACTTGAAGGTGACGCTGCCGGCCGAGTGGAGGGTGTTTCGCCTTAGGGAGTGGCGGTGCTCTGAGCTCCACTCCACATCGAAGTCCTGGGACAGCGAATTGTCCAACTTGCTTCTGGATCTGTCAGGGGGAAATTCACTGAGAGGGAGATGGATGCAAAAGTGCTTAGGGAAGAAGGGTGTTGCAGGAGACGTGGGGGTGGGGGTGGGGTGGGATTCGGGGCAAGTCAGGGACTACGTTGTCTTGGAAAACCTGCTGCTGCCGGTCAGGGTGGGCAGTACTGGCCTTTCACAGTGGGAAGGAAGGCAGGAGCTCATCTAATCCTATCCCCTGTGCAAAGCAGACTGTTGGCTCTCACTCAGGGGCTGCCTTGATGGTGCCGGGTTGCCGCAGCTTCTTCCAAAACCCTGTGCTTTTGCTGCTGCTGGCAGCGGCTAATCCCCATGCCAAAGGCAGCATGGGGGCGTTCCGACAGCCATTCGGCTTGCCGGCCCACCACCTGCCCTCTGCCCAGGCAGACAGCAACCAAGCAGGAGTCGCCATCCCCCCAGCCATGCCTCCGCATCAAGGATGGAGTGAGGTTAGACGGCAGAAGGGCCATGTTTGTCTCCCTCCATCCTGAAAAATTGGGGTAAATCCCCAACTTTTCAATTGTGGAGCTTCTCTGGAAAGCCCCGTGGTGGCTTTGAGGCATCTCCTGCATCACATAATCGACGCAGCACCATCGTGGAGCTACCTCGGGGCTCCCAGGGCGTATAGACAGCCCCACTGTATAACGCGGCTTCAGAGATTCCCTCTACCTGGAAACCCTGGAGAAACCGCTGCAAGACACAGTAGACTGACTGGGCTAGATGGACCAATGCCCTACGGCAGCTTCACATGTCTGTATACTGAAGCGCGTTCCACATTTTGAAAAACTGAAATTCCCCACTAAGAAAAACTCAGCCTTGCAATCTGTATATATGATGCGAATCAACCTTCCCCAACCTGGTCTCCTTCAGATGTTTTGGGCTGCCTTAGGGCATTGGCCCATCTAGCCCAGTCACTCCCAGCATTCCTGACAGTTGGCTAGCTGAGGGGAGTTGAAGTCCAGGAGGGCACCAGGGCTGGGGAAGACTAATGAAAACTGAGCAAGCTTTACATCATTTCTCTTTTTCTGCACAGTTCATTCTGCTGTGTTTCTATAATACCTTCTAAAATTTATTCTTGTTTTGCTAGCCACGGTGGTCAGGGAAGCAAGGAGTAGCACCAGGAAATTTTGCCCTGACCACTTTAACTACCTCACCGGCTTCTGAGATTTCAGCTTTGTAGCCTTGAGAGCTAGAAACTTGCTCTTTAAAAATAAAAGTTACAAAAGGAAAGCTGAGGTTCTCTGTACCCTACACTCCACTCTGCCTGAAAATGAAATAAGCAAAACCAGTTGGTGACCCATGATCAGTTTGCGGAAAAACATCAAAGGTTTAACTAAACTTTGACAGGGTTACTTTTAACAGTAGGTGTCTATTGATCCCTTCATGATTTGCTTACAGGCCATATGTTACTGGCATATCATTGTATTTTGGCCTGCAACCGTGTTTATAAAGGCGTACACGGACTTTTCTGTGTGTTCATATTTCATTCTGCTCCAAGTTGCAAATTAATTATGTTTGTTTAATTATACTTGACAGTTTTTGATATTAAAAAAAAAACTTTATAGTACATTGTTATAGAAGATACCCTAGTTCTTAAAAGATGAAAAGGAAACTCCCCACTTTAAATTATAGTGAAAACCATTGTTGTTCATGGAATCTGCATGTCAAGAGCTTTGCAATGAAGTGTGTGTCATGAGGATCGGTCAACAGGAAGGCAATCAAAAAGGGATGGCCAACTAACTCCTGACTACAGCACTCATGCCATGGCCATACTGGTAGAGGATGATGGGAGTTGTAATACAACACATTTGGAAGGCAGGTTGGGGAGGCTGATTGCAGAGAATATGGGGCTAGATGGACAGTCAAAGGTAGCTCTGTGTGTTCATGTGACTTCCCCCCTCCCAATTTCCAAAATGTAGAACAATCTCCCACAGCCTCCGCAATCAGCTGCCCTCCAAATGTGTTGGACTACAGCCCCCATCATTCCCAGCCTGAACTGCAGTTCAATATTGCTGGAGGGCAGCCAGTTGGGGGAGGCTGGCCTTCTGAAAGTGCTGCTCATCCATCCAGAATGACTCCAGGTCTTCCAGCCCTGATGTAGACCAAATGACACCCCGCACAAGCTCAAAACATTGGGACTCACCTATACTTCATGGCCTCGAGTCTCTCCAGCTGGTGGGTCATTATCCTGTTGCTTTTCTGCAAGATCTGGTACTCTTCGCTGAGGTCCTGGTACTGCTCTCGCAAGGTGCCGAGCTCCTCTGCAAAGCACACAAACTCAGTCGGTGAAACGCAGCGCCATTCACCGCGAGTGAGCTGCAAGGCCCTTTCCCCAGTGCAAGAGCTGTTCATGCAGCTTCAGATATTTCAAGACAGATCCAACCCGGATAATTCAAGCCTTGGAACAAAAGCTGCTCAGGCTTAGACTCTTAGGGTGACCATATGGAAAGGAGGACAGGGCTCCTGTATCTTTAACAGTTGTATAGGAAAGGGAATTTCAGCAGGTAAAATTTGGATGCATGCAGCACCTGATGAAATTCTCTTCGTCACAACAGTTAAAGCTGCAGAAGCTATACTAGAGTAACCAGATACAAAAGAGGGCAGGGCTCCTGCAGCTTTTACTGTTGTGATGAAGAGGGAATTTCACCAGGGTCCCCTCTACAAGGATTCGCTTTTGCGCCCGGTTAGGCGATTATGCGCATAATCGCTGAAGCGCATTTACACCTAATACCTCTGCACGAGAGGCGGTGAGAGGCAGTGAAGCGCATTAACGGATGACCAAAATGCGCTTTAGAAGTAGTTAATACTCATAAGCGCTTGTTCACATAGTCAAAATGCGCTTTAACGGACGGAGCAAAATAAAACTCGCTATTTAACGCGCATTCGATAATGCGCATAATCGGAGAGATAATGCGCCTCTACGCCCGATTTGCACTCCGTTCTTGTAGAGGTAAATTTTTTTAAGCGCCTTGAAAGAGCTTTAAACCTCTCTTGTAGAGGCAGCCCAGGTGGTGCATGCATACAAATGACACCTGCTGAAATTCTCTTTCCAATATAACTGTTAAAGATACAGGAGCCCTGTCCTCCTTTCCATAGGGTCACCCTAATGTTACACCAGTCCTGTACGAGCTGCACTGGTTGCGAGTGTGTTTCTGGACCCAATTCAAAGTGCTGGTTTTGACCTTAAAGCCCTAAACAATATGCATCACAACCGGATGTACAACAATGCTTGCCTGCTTCAGCTCTGAGTATATGGACATTATAATGATAAGTGAAGGAATACAGCACATTTAAAAATTTAGTTTAATTGGATAATTAGATGATTTTGATTTGTAATTATTATTATTTTAGTATTATTTTATTATCATTTTGTTGTATCACTTTAAAAAACAAAATAATAATAATTTTAAAAAAACTGAAAAAGATACAGGAGCCCAGTCCTCCTTTCCATAGGATCACCCTGGTTTAGACTGTTTGATGTGTGCTCTGCAAAGCCAAAATGAGAGGTTGACATCAAACGGTCCCTGCAGCCTGAAGTTCTTTTGCTTTCGCTTTGAAGGTGAAAGCTGAGGAGGCATCTCCCTTCCACTGGTTGAGCTGTGGTGTGTGTGTGTGGCTTTAACCCTCTTGCACTCTGGAGAACGCGCTGTTCTGCCTTTGCTGGGAAATGAGTTGCTCTTTCTTGGGTAGAGGACACGGAATGTTGAGGAACATCTACAGAGTTGGAGACCAGCACGTGGGAGGGTGAAAAATACAGACTGTGTTCTCATACACCAGCCTCCCCCAACCAGCTATTTTGGACTACAGCTCCCACCGTCATTGGCCATGCTGGTTGTGGCTGATGGGAGCTGTAGTCCAAAACATCTAGACCAAGAGTAGGCAATGTGGTGCCCTCCAGACGATTTGGACTACATTAGCCTCATCCAGTCAGGGATTGCAGGTGTTGTAATCCAAAACATCTGGAGGGCACTACGTTGCCTACCCTTGACCTAGAGGAACCAGAGTGCTAAACAGTCTTATCTTGGGTCCCAGTGAACCCAGCTGGGACGTTCTTCCGAGGAGCGTGCTGAGCAAGAGGCATTTTATTTTTTAATTATTTTATTGTTGCCTTGATATCCTGCCTTCCTTTGCTCCAAGGAACCCAAGGCGGCGTACATACCCCTCCTCCTCCTCTCCATTTTATCCTCACAACAACCACCACCCTGTGAGGTAGGTTGGGCTGACAGCCCAAAGTCACCCAGTGAGTTTCCATAGCCGAGTGGGGATTAGAACCCGGATCTCCCAGTTCCCAGTCCAACACTTTAGCCACTACACCAAGCTGGCTCTCGAGGCATGGCTGAGATGGGGAATGAGTGACAGGAAGACACAGGCAGCTGGGAGCAAGACGCACACTGACCTGGGCGTAAGCCCTATGATTGAACATGCTGGGACTTATTTCTGAGTGCAACTGCAGAGAATCACTGTACAAGAACCCAGTTAAGTGATCATATGTCGCTTCCCTTCAAAAAGCTTTTAAAACCAACAGGATTCTTAGTGGCTGCGGTAATTCCAGCACTTTGTATTCCCTGCAAAAACATAACACAATGCTGGCTGGGCTGGACCGAATTGTAGCCCAACACATGTCAGGGTCTTTCTCTAGGGCCGGCTTACCCCACCTGCTGCCCTCCAGATACCTTGGCTGTCATGGACATGGTGGCTGGGGATGACGGCAATTGTTCAGTCCATCTCACGGGCACCAGGGGAGCGGAGGCTGCCTGAGGGAACTGGGAACTCTCCCCACCTGTTCTCGGTTACAAGAGCACTTCCCACGAATGAGGTCGGGCGACTGCACAATAAAAGCCTCTTCTGGAAGCAGCCCCTGGGTTGCTTTTCTGCAGCAGACGAACATGGCTGCCCCTCTGGAAATTACAGAAGAGGGGTGAGGCAAGAGCCCTGGGCTTGGCTTGTTGACTTTTCCAGCACATGTTAGCTCAGCCTCCCCACAACCTGGTCCCTTCAGATGTATTAGACTACAACTCCAGAGGATGGGAGTTGCAGTCCAACATATCCCGAGAGCCCCAGGTTGGGGATGGCTGCTTTCAGCCCCCTTCTTTTCACCTGTTGATCATATCAACGAATCAGAGGCGTAAGGGAGCTCAGGGGTGTTGCACTGGGGTCACCCACAGCGTAAAGAGGCCCAAAGTACCTTGGAGCCTGACCACCTCGTCCGAAGGACTGGGA
This sequence comes from Anniella stebbinsi, assembly GCA_029215795.1. Lineage (NCBI taxonomy): Eukaryota > Metazoa > Chordata > Lepidosauria > Squamata > Anniellidae > Anniella > Anniella stebbinsi. The sequence goes on along the minus strand of JARDYH010000003.1, from coordinate 4,574,427 downwards.
ACTCGTTCGTCAAAGTGCGTCACAGCATGCACCTCCGGGGAGGGTTGGCTGTCTCCAGTGCCGGGTCCCTGTTTCATGCTGATCTCGGCGCGCAGGGCAGTGATCTCCATGTCATACTCGTTGCGGATCAGCTGCACCCGCTCCAGCTCCGCTTTCAGCCGGCAAATCTCCTCCTGCAGCCCCGCAACCTCGTTCTCGTGCAAGGCCGCAGCCTCCTCGGCATCCAAGCGTAGGCTGTGGATCTCCTCGTTCGTTTCCTGCAGCTCCTGCTGAAGATGATCTAGCTCGACATCTTTCTCATCTTCTAGCGCATCAAATTCATCCTTCAGTGAACGCATCTGAGCTGTATGGGAACAAGTGAGATGCAAGGGTGAGAAGGCCAGGCCTATGAAACAGAGAATCTACCTAATCCATATCCCAGACAAGTCAGGAAGGCAAAACCTGGCCTAATCATTTAGATGAGTCCTCTTAAATGAAGCCCCAGATGAGGCCAGCCATCTCTTTCTCGGGAGGAAATGTCAGAGGGGAGTGGCCACCACTGAGAAGGCCCACTCTCTACTGCTTGACAACCTGATTTTGATGGTGGAACACCAAACAGAGGCTCTGAAGATGATCTTCAAACACGGGTAAGTACATACGGGTGTAGGTGGTCCTTCAAATAACCTGGACCAAAACTGTTTAGGACTTTAAGGTAAAAACCAGCACTTTGAATTGGGTCCAAAAACACACTCGCAACCAGTGCAGCTCGTGCAGGACTGGTGTAATATTGGGGTGACTATATGGAAAGGAGGACAGGCCTCCTGTATCTTTAACAGTTGTATTGAAAAGGGAATTTCAGCAGGTGTTATTTGTAGGCATGTAGCACCTGGTGAAATTCCCTCTTCCATCAGAACAGTTAAAGCTGCAGGAGCCTTGCCTAGGGTGACCAGATAAAATCCAGGTCAGGGCTCATGTAACTTTAACAGTTGTAGAGAAAAGGGAATTTCAGCCAGTGTCATTTGTATGCAATGAGTTCCAGGTGAAATTCCCTCCTCATCACAACAGTTAAAGTTGCAGGGGCCCTGCCTTCTTTTGTATATGGTCACTCTAGTATAGTGCCTGCACCTTTAACTGTTGTGATGAAGAGGGAATTTCACCAGAAACTAATTGCATACAAATGACACTGGCTGAAATTCCCTTTTCTCTACAACTGTTGAAGTTACATGAGCCCTGACCTGGATTTTATCTGGTCAGCCTAGCCTTGCCCTCTTGACCAGATTCAAAAGATTCCCTTTGGCTCTAAGCTGGGTATAAGTCCAGTCACCATTTGTGGGCATGAAGTTCTAGGGTGACCATATGGAATGGAGGACAGGCTTCCTGCATCTTTCACATGCATGCAGCACCTGGTGAAATCCCCTCTTCATCATGACAGTTAAAGCTGCAGGAGCCCTGCCTAGCGTGACCAGAGGCACAAGAGAGCAGCTTTAACTGTTGTGATGAAGAGGGGATTTCACCAGGGGCTGCCAGCATACCAATGACTCCGGCTGAAATTCCCTTTTCTATGCAACTGTGAAAGATACAGAAGCCCGGTCCTCCTTTCCATAGGGTCACCCTACACGGCGAAGCCCAAGGGGAACCACTGGGGGGCCTGGCTGGGGGATCAGAGGGAGGTGGGGGTCGAGTACTTCAGGGAGGGCGTCTGATGGGTGGATGGGGGGCACCTTTGGCAGTCGTGCTGGGCTGCAACAGGTTGCCCCGGCCTGGTTGCCATGGTGGTGGTCCATGCTGTGGGCTTGGGCCTAGAATTACCTATCTAAGGAGGAGGAGGAGGGTCTCGGCTCCACGTCGTCCGGAAGCAGTCTGGGGCTACCCAGCTGAACCGCCCAGCCAGGCCATGTGGGTGGGTAAAATGGGCCTCCACCCTTAAAGCGCCTTGGAACTTCCCAGGCTAGGCCCAGGCCTGCTTCCTCCGCTAGGGCTTAGCATGACTCTTGAGCGGAGGACGAAGGCTCACGTCAGGCTAGGCCCAGGCCTCTTTCTCCGCTAGGCCTTGGCGGGTCTCTTGACCGGGGGCTCAAAAGCTGGGGGTCGGGCCTCCCGCTACCCATGTGGGGTGCGTGCGCGGGCGCCCTAACTGGAGGCACTTTCCCAGGGCGGCCTGCGAACGCAGAGAGGAAATGGGCCCCGTACCCATGGAGCAGCTGGTCCTCCTGCCTCTCACCAGGGGCAGCCGCGGACAGGAGAGCTCTGGAACCAGGAAGGGCGTGGCGGGAAGTCCGGGCTCAGGGCCTCTAAAAGTGGCCACCTGGCACAGGCCCTGCTGGGGCGGCCGCCGTGGTGTCTGTTGTGTGCCAAGCCTCTAGGGGGCGGCCTCCCCGGGCCTCTCAAGGCAGGGCGAAGGCCAGCAGGCAGGCCGGAAACATGGCCGCCCAATGGCAACGACGAAGGAGGCGAGACCGCGGTAGCGCGTCCAGGCGTGACCGGGGGGACGCGCCGCAGGCATGACGGCTGCCCCCCTCTCTGTGCTTTGCACGGTTCTCTGGTCCGGATGAAAGGCGGCGGTTCGATTCTACGCTTCGGATCAGTGGGCACCTTTGGAATTCGAGAGCTCTCGCAAAACGGCTGCCACGCAGAGCATCAGGGTGAGGGAGGGCGCTGCTAAGGTGACCCTATGAAAAGGAGGACAGGGCTCCTGTATCTTTAATGGTTCTGTTCAAAAGGTAATTTCAGCAGGTGTCATTTGTAGGCATGCAGCACCTGGTGAAATCCCCTCTTCCTCACAACAGTTAAAGCTGCAGGAACCCTAACTAGCATGACCAAATCCAAAAGAGGGCAGGGCTCCTGCAGTTTTAACTGTTGTGAAGAAGAGGGAATTTCTCCAGGAACTGCATGCATACAAATACAAACTGCTGAAATTCCCTTTTCTGTACAACTATTGAAGATACAGGAGCCCTGTCCTCCTTTCCATATGGTCACCCTAGCTTAATCATTCACAAAATGGTTGCTGTGGTGATTTGTGGCCGGTCACAAAACACCTATTTCCTAGGAGGCAAACTGGTGAGGCTCAGAAATAAGTAAGGTGCATAAGGCTGAGGTGGAAAGTCTGATCCCCACGTTAAGGTAGGCTGACCATATGAAGAGGAGGAGGGCTCATGTAACTTTGACAGTTGTAGAGAAAAGGGAATTTCAGCCAGTGTCATTTGTATGCAATTAGTTCCTGGTGAAATTCCCTCTTCATTACAACAGTTAAAGTTGCAGGGGCCCTGCCTTCTTTTGTATATGGTCACTCTAGTATAGTGTCTGCAACTTTAACTGTTGTGATGAAGAGGCATTTTCACCAGGAACTAGTTGCATACAAATGACACTAGCTGAAATTCCCTTTTCTCTACAACTGTTAAAGTTACATGAGCCCTGTCCTCCTTTTCATATGGTCAGCCTAGTTAAGGTGTCCATATGGAAAGGAGGACAGGGCTCCTGTATCTCAAACAGTTGTCTAGAAAAGGGAATTTTGGCAGGTGTCATTATTATGCCTGCAGCAGCTGGAGAAATTCCCTCTTCATCACAACAGTTTAAGCTGCAGGAGCCCTGTCCTCTTTTGTATCTGATCAAAAAGGCAGGACTCCTGTATCTTTAACTGTTGGGATGAAGAGGGAATTTCACAGGGTGTTGCATGCATGCAAATGACACCTGCTGAAATTCCCTTTCTATACAACTGTTAAAGATACAATGCCCTGTCCTCCTTTCCATAGGGTCACCCTAAGCAACAGAAGCTGCTGACAATTGCAGCGAGAAGGTAGAGTCACTGAGGGTTGGGGCCCATGAGGGTGTCTTGGAATTAGCAATGTATGTATTTATTTAAGGATGTTGATTTGTTGCCAGTAGGGCAAAAAAAGCCTTCTCAAGGCAGCCTATGAAATTCGTAAACCAGCAATAATACACAGTTAAAATCCTATTCACAAATTAATAATTTATAATTTAAAAAAAACAAGCAATAAGACTAAAACCAACCAAATACAAAATCAATCGCACACTAGATCTCCCAGAAACCCTCAGGGTACAGCCAACTGAGAATCACAAATGTCCTCTTTGCTTTTAAATTCCTGCATTGCAAGGCTATGACAAAGTAAGTGAAAACAACAGGTGGAGCAGAGTTCTCTGCAGCCTGTATCATTGGAGGAGGAAAGCTCACACACTGCTCCTTGCTAAGAGAATAGGAATGTTTACAAACGGGTCTCCATTTTCCTCTGTGAAATGTTGGAAGGCGCAAATGCTACAGAACCCTGGTGGCAAGTTTCAGTCTGCACAAATGGTGCTCCCTGATCAAGTGCATGCTAGAGAGGAGTTCAGCTCTCTCTGAAGATTTGGGTGTAGAGTATGACATCAATTGCTGACACACTTTTCACCTGTCTTGGCCAAGTCCACACGGTTTCCACTTTCATAGGGACATTGGAAGCAGCCTTTTACCGAGTGACTACACGGATTGGCAGGAAAGACTCTCCAGGTTTTCAGGTACAGCCCTAACTGGAGATGCTGTGGATTGAACCTGAGACCTCTGGCACACCAGGCAGGTGATCTACCACTCAGCCATGGCCCTTCCTCTGGATCTGTTGCTATTCTCTGTGAGGAAACAACATGCCCTAAATGCTGGACTAGAACAATTGACATTTTGATGGCTTCATCCACAGCCCAGCCCTCTCTAACTGTCTGAGAACCTACTCCAGTCATATTCTGTGTCGTGCCAGAGAGAGTCATTACACTTATGTCATCCAGATGCATGACAAATGAAATCCATTTCAAGACCAGCTCCGTTGTGCTTTGGAACATGCCGGCTGAATTACTAGATCCTAAGGGGCTTGCAATGAATCCAAAGAGACCCTTGTGTGCAATAAATGCAGCTTTCTTCGTGTCTTCCAAGTGCATCTGCCAATTAACCTAGCTATGTCTAAGGTAGGAAACCATGGTGACGTAATCAATATGTCTAGGTTATGGTCCACTCCAGTAAATGGATACGCCCGTTTATGAAATGGTCTGTAATGGGCAGAAAATCATGACGCCGCCACTGTCTTTGTTAACAAGTACTCCTTGGCAGCCCAAAGGTTGACAAATAGTTGGAAACCAGCAAAGAATTGGTGGTTGAGGTGAAAGGGGTGGGGTCAGGGGAAGGGTGTATGGCCAGATTGGGACCCCTGGCCTCCCTACCCCTGGATTGCATGACTGTTTTACGCTTCCCTCAACTGTCCATTGAATGGGACTTGGAAACACAGTGATCGCGCTCCTTGTAATTTAACTGTGAAATCATGATACATTCAGATGCAACTTTGTACTGAGTTGGTTCAACTGCTTTGATTACCTCCCTGATTAAATACTACTGCAGCACATCACTCCCATGAACACAAACTCTGGTTCTTTTCCAGTCTCTGGACAATCATAAGAACTACCGTGCCGCATCAGACCAAGGGTTCATCTAGCCCAGCACTCTGTTCACACAGTGGCCAACCAGCCATCGGTCAGGGACCAACAAAGGAGGACACGGTGCAACAGCACCCTCTCACCCCTGTTCCCCAGCAATTGGTGCATATAGGCTTACTGCCTCAGATACTGGAGGAAGCATCGGGCTCCCTTTGCCTATAATGACATTATTAGTTGCTTGATACCCGTTTCCCGCCCCGCCCACCTCGCCATTAGTTTTTCCTGGGTATTCTGTGAATCCAGAAATATTAAAGAACCTCCCACAGTTAGGAACCATGTTTTAAAGTTTAAAATTTAAACAATAAAGTTCTTGTGCTAAATTAGCAGTCCAAAACAGTGGGCTCCTTTTTTGGCTGTCCCAAGAGTTAAACAACCAAACTGCCTGCAGTTGCCCTGTACTTGATTCTTCATTCTTGTACAACTTCAGTCAGCAGGCTATTTATTGTGCAAAATTCTTGAGAACTCTGCAATTCAAATACCAGTTTTCTATCAACTCCTCTAGGTCAGTATTGTCTATATGCAGACTGGTAGCAATTCTCCAGAGCTTCAGGCAGGTGTTTTTCCAAGTCCTACCTGGAGAACCAGGAGTTTCTTCACTTCAAAGAATACAGGACCATCAAAGTATTTTTGAACAACGTTGGAGGTCAAGCAAACATTACAGCACCCCCCCCCCCCCAGCATATCTGCTTCTCTTGCTATTGTTTAGGTACATTATAGCTTTAAACTTTCGGTGCTGTTTTTATTAGCATTTTTAAATGGTTGCAAACCACCTTGTGAACAGACCTACGCTGAAAGATGGTTTAAAAATCTTGCTCATAAAATAAGCCACGCATTTCAGAAATCTGCAGTAATTTTGAAAGTGTTGACTTGCCAGCTTAGGAGAACCTTTTTAAATGCAACGTCTGCCAAGGAGAAAATTCATAGGGGCTGATTTCAAGATGTACGAAATTCCCTTTCCTTGATTTATTCAGGTGGGTACATTCCTGGGGAGGGACTCCACAGTCCCGCAAAGCAACAGACTACTGGAGAGCCATTGTACACAGGAATAAGGTGATAAAATTTGAGCTGTACCACTTTGAAGGCAGGTGGGAGTCATATTTTGAACGCTCGCCAATGTAAAATATATAACCTTGCCTGCATTTTGCAAACTAGCACATCGGGTTTAGTGTAGCCCTCGCTCTGAGGTGCAAGTTTACTCCATGGAGAGATGTGTTTAAAAATTAAAATACGAGTCATCATAAAAATATGAATTCCCACCCATGACTTGTACATCCCAGAATTCTACCACTTACGTCCATCACCTCATTGTGCTTGGCAATGCTCTAGGCATGCCAAAGAATGAGGTGGTAGAAGAGAAGGTACCATTTCAGTATTAAATGGGGGTGCCCTTGTTTTAATCCACTCCCACATTTAAAAATCCATTGCAGGTTAGCAAAATCGCATATCAGGGAGAAAGGTTCTAAGCCAGCCCAACCCTGCATACATCAAGAAGGTTGCAGACAAGCTGGAGGGGGTTCAGAGGAGGGCAACGAGGATGATGAGGGGTCTGGAAACAAAGCCCTATGAGGAGAGATTGAAAGAACTGGGCATGTTTAGCCTGGAGAAGAGAAGACGGAGGGGAGACGTGATAGCACTCTTCAAATACTTGAAAGGTTGTCACACAGAGGAGGACCAGGATCTCTCCTCGATCATCCCGGAATTCAGGACATGGAATAATGGACTCAAGTGACAGGAAGCCAGATTCCGGCTGGACATCAGGAAAAACTTCCTGACTGTTAGAGCAGTATGACAATGGAACCAATGACCTAGGGAGGTGGTGGGTTCTCCCACACTAGAGGCCTTCAAGAGGCAGCTGGACAGCCATCTGTCAGGGATGCTTTAAGGTGGATCCCTGCATTGAGCATGGGGTTGGACTCCATGGCCTTGTGGTCCTCTTCCAACTCTACTATTCTATGATTCCTGCTTTGCTAACTTTCTACTTGCTGGGGTGCGTGTGTTAAATATGGAGGAGCATGCAACGCAGGATTCCTCATTAGCAGTCCAAAGTGGGAAAGGATTCCACTCTCAGGATTCTAGCACCGCATCCCCGTGCATGAAGAACGATATTGGCAGAATTGCTGCTATTCTATCCAGTCTTCTGTCCAAAGTAAGAGTCTTCCCAAAGATGAAGAAGCCAGCCTAGAGCTGTGTACGAACAGAGACAGAGACAGAGAGAGATTGTCCCACCCTATTGTAGGTGTACACAGACATAAGTTAATTGGGTTGTCTGTATCTCTGTCATTCCATGTCACACTAGCTCCACCTGGTGCAGATCCGCGCTGCTTGCATCAGCGCAAGTCCACGCGACACCCTGCCCGGAGCTTCGTTACGAAAGGTGTGTTCAGGCAGACGGATTCCAGGGGGTCGCAATTTGTCCTGCCTTCCCAGCAGTCAACAGAACAAAAATGAGTTGGAAAATATCCCCCTGGAAGCAACTAATTAATCGCCCCTTCTAAACCCTGAACTGTTCTACGTCTGAAATCCCCCTGACCATATCTGTTTCCCGCCGGCCCTCCCTGCCCCCCCCACGGTTTGCTCAGGCCTCAGGCAATATGGCCACATATAGACTCACCACCTGCTGCCACCGAGTCACGTGGGCGTGCGCCATACAGTGAGCGTGCTATTTATAGCTGCATTATGCGCAGATTAGCACTCCCTCGATGAGAGGGAACTGAGAGCCGGTCCTATAAATACATCCAAAGGCAGTGGAAGCTCCAGCGAGCTAATTGGGGGGAACTGACGGTGGGAGACGGCGCTACAGAAGGGCATTTGCATCCCGTCTCTTTCTTGATCTTGTTGCATTTGAAAAGATATAAAAAATTAAATTCCCATCGGAGCAAATTGGTGAATATTAATAAATGTTGATTTATCGGTGCCATGCACAGGAGCAAGAGACTTGGGCTCTGCTTCCCCCCCCCCCCCCCCGCCCTCCCAAGTTTTCCACTTCTCATTTGGTCACTGAAGGAGGAAATTGCTTCCTTAATAAAATAGCAAACATACATGGTGTAGTCTTATACTGAGTCAAAACATTGGCCCATGTAGCACCCTGGATGGCGGTGAGGTTGCCTCCACACGAGAACTCCTTTAGCGCTTCTGAGGGATTGCTTTGTTCTCCACAATTAGCTGGAAGGAAGCAGGCTTAAAATGGAGGTCCCACTGGCCACTGGCGCCAGAAGCTGGTTAGTGGGAGATTCAGGACAGATCAAAGGAAGGACGGCTTCACACCACACATAGTTAAAACTATGGAATTCACTACCACAAGATGTGGTGATGGCCACCCATTTGGATGGCTTTAAAAGGGGGTTGGATAAATTCCTGGAGGAGAAGGCTAGTCCTGATGGCTAAGTGCTACCTCCGATAACAGAGGCAGTGTGCCTATGTACAGCCGTTGCTGGGGAACATGGATGGGAGGGTGCTGTTACACCATCATCTACTCGTGAGTTCCTGGTCGACAGCTGGTTGGCCACTGTGTGAACAAAATGCTGGACTAAACGGACCTTCAGTCTGATCCAGCCTCAGGGCTCTTCTGATGTTCTTATTTCCTGTGGATTTCTCAGCAGCTTGGAGCCTGGGCCCAAACACAATAAAACCCCCTCCCTTCAGCCCAGGACTGACCTTGCAGCCTCTGGATCTCCTTCGTAAAGTTTTCTGCCTGTAGTGCGCTCGCCAGTCGCTCGTCCTCCAGGAAACCTAGGAACATCAGAACACAGAGACCTCTGAATCAATGACCGGCACATCAGGGAGGAATGAGAGCACCAGAGTGGCCAGGTGTCCTACTTTAAAGAGGACAGCCCTCTATTTAAAGAGCTATGTGAAGGCGTCCTCTATTTGAAAGGCTGTCCAGTTCAATTCCAATTTAAACCACAGGAGTGGCTGCCCATCCACAGGGATCACCTGGACAGCAAACTGAGCAGGCAGGGACACAACTCACCTGGTCACAGGCTGGTCCCACCCACCCTGGGCTCTTGCCACACGCACTGCCAGAATGTGGACTCCCGACATGTTTTGACTGATGTGTTATTATTATTATTATTATTATTATTACTATTACTACTACTACTACTACTACTACTATTTTCCTTTCTATACTGCCCAACAGCCGAAGCTCTCTGAGAACTTTACAACAGTTCACAGGATAATAAAATTTAGCATAAATTACAGCATAAAAATATATACAAAATTTTAAATGATTTAGACAACTAAAAACAGTTTCATTAGAATACTAGACCTGTTCAGATGGCGACCATAAGCGCCCCATCATATGCCCTTAAATGCCAGGAAGTAGAGGGTAGTCTTAAACTTCCTGGCGGGCCTCAGTGGGGAGCTCATTCCATAGTCGAAGGGGCCACCACTGAGAAGGCCCTCTCCCTTGTCGCCACCTTCCAAGCCTCCCTCAGAGGAGGCCCTCAGAGGGGTGCCCCAGATGTTGATGGTAGTGTCCGGGTATGTTCAGGTCAGGCATTCTGTCAGGTATTGAGGTCCTGCGCCGTGTAAAGCTTTATAGGGTAAAACCAGCCCCTTGAATCAGGCTTGGAAGCATACAGGTAGCCAATGCAAGTGGGTCAGAATTAGTCATGTGCTCAGACCTTCTGGTCCCAATTTTTACTCTGGCTGCTGCATTTTGCAGCTTCTGAACTGTCTTGGCCTCCATCATTCCACTGGAGGCTCGGATGTCAGTGAGGCGGTGAATCCGCTCCGAGTTTCAGTCAGAGCTCTATAGGAACTCCTTTAGAGCTCTGACTGAAACCCAGAGTGGATTCACCACCCCACTGACATCCGAACCGCCAGCCTCCAGTGCATCATTCCCAGCCAGCATCAAATCAACGTCAGCAGACAGTGGCTCAACCACTCTGGCAGAAGCAGCACACGCTCACCTCGCAACTCCAGCGACTCGTCCTCATACTTGAGGGCCATCTCCTGGGCCTCCTCCACCTTGTCCAGGAGCATCAGCACCTGAGCCTGCAAGTCTTGGTCCAACTCTTGGTCTGAGAGGTCCAGTTCTTTCTCAGCATCCAAAGAGCCCAGGTTGCCAACCTCGTCATCTTCCTCCTCCTCCTCCTCCTCTTCTTCCTCCTCGTTCACATCAACACTGGGGGAGTCTACCTCACCTGGCAGAAAACACATCTCTGTCAGCAAAACCCCGTATGTGAGAGAAGCCAGCTGCCGGGCCAGGGGTGTTGGGAGGCACTTAAAAGATTTGAGGGCCAGGCCTGTACGACAAAACTTTGCAGGAAATGTCGGTACATTGCTTTATATTCATGGGCCTGTACACACGATACACTAAGCCACGGTTAGGCTGCTAACCCTTTGGCAGCAAATGGCTAGTGAGGGTGCTCACTGGACACAATACTCAAGATGAGGTCTAACCAGTCCCAAATAGAGGGGAACCAGTACCAGAAATAGCAAAGAGATAATATCCTCCCTACAAGGCTACCTGCTACTTTGGGTGAGTGGGAAGAGAGAGCTAAGGGTGGATGTCAGTTTTCATCATACTCTCAATACTTCTAATGCAAGCAGCTGGCACCATCTCCTGGCAGATAGGTAGAAGCCCTCCAGGAGGCTAGATTGTAAACAGGGCGAGATTAATGCTGACTCCTTTCTCTTTATAGCCACAAATGGACCACAGGCCCTTCTGTGATCAACTCGGGGATTTTGAATGTGAAAAGTGTTAAGCTCTTTTAAATAAATACATCTCAACGCTTAAAGCAAAACAGATGGAGAAAGGAAACCCAGCTTCATGGCAAGAAATGCAATCACTCGACAATTCTACAAACTGTGAGTTTCTCTACATTTTTTAAAAAAATCCCACTGCCTTACTAGGGCTTTCTACTTCCGCTTTCTTTCTGGGATTGTGATTGGTGCCATTACACGGGCAGCCACATGGTTTGAAATTGAATGCTTCCTTTCTCTGCGTGCTCCATTCACTTCCATTCATTTAATGAGGCATTTAATTAGTGACCTAATTATAGCACAATGCCGATCTCTGGGAGATCCCGCTATTTCCTGGATATTACATTATCTGTTGTTGGGTTTTTTAAAGCACGATTTCTAGAGGATAGTGCAGGAGACATCCTGGATGTTAATGTGCGTTGACAACATTGTATAATGGTACAATGAATCGCTCATTTAAAGAAGTGCTGTGCAGCTCAGGCCTTGATAGCAGCAAAGGGATACAACCTCGAACCTGTTATTTCTGATGAGTTCAGGGGTTCTGAACTCCCCCCCTTCAAGAGCCCTCCATTTATTGCAGGGGAAGTCCATTCATGGGGGAACGAGGATGATTAGAGGTCTGGAAACAAAGCCTGTGAAGAGAGTCTAAAAGAACTGGGCATGTTTAACCTGGAGAAGAGAAGATTGAGGGGAGACATGAGAGCACTCTTCAAATACTTGAACAGTTGTCACACGGAAGAGGGCCAGGATCTCTTCTCCATCAACCCAGAGTGCAGGACACAGAATAATGCGCTTACGTTACAGGAAGACAGATTCCAGCTGGACATCAGGGAAAACTTCCTGGCTGTTAGAGCAGTACGACAATGGAACCCATGACCTAGGGAGGTCGTGGGCTCTCTCACACTAGAGGCCTTCAAGAGGCAACTGGACAGCCATCTGTCAGGTGTGCTTTAAGGTGGATTCCTGCATTGAGCAGAGGGTGGGACTCCATGGCCTTATAGGCCCCTTCCAACTCTACGTTTCTAGGATTCTATGTCCCTAATTGAGGAGTCCCATTCAGAGGAGGAGCTAGAGGCCCCCAGAAGCTGAAGCCCCAGACCAAGGACCGCCATCAGACCTACAGGAGCCTGAGCCCTTGGGGGAGCCCTCTGCCTCTGAGCAGCTCCCTGCCCCCCGGTAGCATCGTCACCTCAAGCGACAGGCAAGTAGGGTTCCTGTGCGACACGAGTGGTCGCCTGCAGAAAAGGTCTCCGCAGGAGAAAGTGACTCTTCAGGAGTAGGGCTCTGAAAGGAGAGCTCCGATTACTGCAGCTGAGCTCTGGGTGGGGCTCCAGCAGGCTTTGGCCTTAAAAGCCTGCATTAGAAATCAACCAGCGTCGGAACAACTTTGGTCCAACCTGCCTTGTACTGCGTCTCCTGAACTGTACCGCTGCCTGATGTCCTGTTTCCTGACCTTCTGGACTACCTAACGACTCTGTCTCCGGACTGCGTAAGGTACTGACAGTTTTATCGTGTTTTGACATCAAGGCCACCACTGTCGAGAGTGCCACCTCCAGGTATTGGAGGCCCCTTGGCCAAGACACCTCCATGGGCCCCCTTCCTCAGCAGGTCTTCGTTCTCCAGTGGAGGCTGGTGGCACCGAAGTCAGTGGGGCTGCGAATTCGCTCTGGGTTTCAGTCAGGGCTCTAAAGGAGCTGTCCAAGGTACCGAACCCAGTCACCGAAATGGGTTCAGCACCTCGGATAGATCGTTTAGAGTTTTGACTGGTTCGGACTGAAAGCCGGGCTCGTTTACAGCCCCGCTGACACCGGAGCCGCCAGCCTCCACTGCTTCTCACCACCATGGTCACTGGCTACTCTTGCTCCTGGTCCTCTTTCCCATCCTTGCTTGGCAGGCAGGCAGCGCAAGAGGCAGCTGAACAGGCAGGTTGAAGTTGGGAAGACGAAGAGCAGCTCAGGGGGGGGGGTGTTTCGCCAGTGTCCCCCAGCTAGGGTGTGGCCCCTTGGCAGGTGGCCATCCATGCCTGACCCTGACACCAGTCCTGAGCCTTGACCGTCTCTCAAAGGTTCTTCTTCCTCAGGACTGCTACCCAAGATCCATTTAGCTGGCCACGGAGGAGGTTCAACCAGGAACTTCCATATCATAAAATCATAGCATAGTAGAGTTGGTAGGGGCTTATAAGGCCATTGGGTCCAACCCCCTGCTCAATGCAGGAATCTACCTTAAAGCATCCCTGACAGGTGGCTGTCCAGCTGCCTCTTGAAGGCCTCTAGACTGGGAGAGCCCACGACCTCCCTAGGGAATTGGTTCCATTGTCGTACTGCTCTAACAGTCAGGAAGTTTTTCCTGATGTCCAGCCGGAATCTGGCTTCCTGTCACTTGAGCCCATTATTCCGCGTCCTGCATTCTGGGAGGATCAAAAAGAGATCCTGGCCCTCCTCCATGTGACAACCTTTCAAGTACTTGAAGAGTGCTATCATGCTATCAGTTTTCTCTTCTCCAGGCTAAACATGCCCAGTTCTTTCAACCTCTCCTCATAGGGCTTTGTTTCCAGACCCCTGGTCATCCTTGTTGCCCTCCTCTGAACCCCCTCCAGCTTGTCTGCATCCTTCTTGAAGTGTGATGCCCAGAACTGGATGCAATACTCAAGATGAGGCCTTAGTGCCGAATAGAGGGGAACCAGTACCTCACGTGATTTGGAAGCTTGCACAGTGTGTGCCTAATACCCTAGAATCATAGAATAGTAGAGTTGGAAGGGGCCTATAAGGCCATCGATCCAACCCCCTGCTCAATGCAGGAATCCACCTTAAAGCATCCCTGACAGATGGTTGTCCAGCTGCCTCTTGAAGGCCTCGAGTGTGGGAGAGCCCACCACCTCCCTAGGCCATTGGTTCCATTGTCATACTGCTCTAACAGTCAGGGAGTTTTTCCTGATGTCCAGACAGAATCTGGCTTCCTGTCACTTGAGCCCATTATTCCGCGTCCTGAATTCCGGGATGATCGAGGAGAGATCCTGGTCCTCCTCTGTGTGATGACCTTTCAAGCATGGAAAACCTGTGCCCTGCTAGTGGGCTAGGGGCCCTCTCCAAAAGCTCTACAGGGCACTGATGCTCCACCTCCTGGTCCCTGCAAATGTCGCTTCCTCTCTCCTCTCTCACCCGCTACTACAATATTCACAGTCTTTGCCCACAAACCAGGCCCGACACAAAAAACGCAGAGCTTCTGCCAAAACTGGCAGCCATAACTTTGGCTCCTCCCTCCTGCTCTTGAGGGAGGAGCCAACTTGGTGCCTTCTTGGCTTCCCCAACTTGGTGCCTTCTAGATGTGTTCAACAACCACTCCCAGCAATCCCCAGACAACACATAGGTTGGGGAAGGCTGATCTAGTGCGCCTTACTTACCTGGTATCATGATTTCACAATGTTCCATGTTACCCCCTGCATGGGATGCCCTAACTCCACGAGGCAAGGGAAACTGTACCAGATCTCACAGAGCAGAAGAAGAGGGAAATCAGACACACCACTTCCATTTTCAGAGGCAGCCATGCAGTCAGCATAACAAAAGCCCTCATTTTGAATGTTGGAATCCAATGCGCATTGATGTGGAAGTCTTACCTCCACATAAAGATGCATGGACCCGTTTGCAGGGCTGCACACCGATGCACACTTGTTTGGGAATATGGCCCTTAAACTCATTTCCTTGGAACGCATGTCCCTCCCCCACATCATGGATAAAAGCAGCTTTGAGGAAGAGATTTTGGACAGGGAAATGGTAGCGGAAACTTTGAACCCGTTTCTCTGGTTCCGTCAGCTCTGATTACATGTGAGGCTTCCTGCAGCAGCTTTTATGCACAGTAAAAGACATCAGGAGATCCAATCACAGACCTCCTGCATCAGGTTTGGCCTTCAAGGTGCTGATTTCTGTGTCTGAGTACAGAAATTTTACTTACACTTTTGCGGTACTAATTTCTGCACAGACACAAAGAGGTTTCTGTACTAGAATGTTGCGATCAAAGACTCCCCACAACTCAGTTTTTAAGCTGCTGTACCCACAACAGCATAGGGCAGCACAACACAGAAGCTTAAAGCACAGGAGTCTTGCTGAAGAGTTTCCTCTTTATAGGTATCTCATGGCTCACGTTACACCTGCCAAGCAAATCCACTACCTCCTCTCTCCCCCTCTCTCTCTCTCACACACACACACCCCCCAAGGTTTTCTTCTTCTTCTTCCAGTACACCTTTTCTCTATGCAGCTTGCAAGCCTAGAGGACGACAAAGGACCCCATGACTCCCTTGCTGGATCAGACCAAAACTTTGTCTAGCCCAGCATACTGTCTCCAAGTGAGGACAGCCAAATCTCCACAAGCAGTGTGCAAAATGAGGGCCTTTCCCCTCTTGTTTGGCTCCAAAAGCTGGGATTTAGAGGAATCATAGAATAGTAGAGCTGACCGTGGAATCCAACCCCCTGCTCAATGCCAGAATCCACCTTAAAGCATCCCTGAAAGACAGCTGTCCAGCTGCCTCTGGAAGGCCTCTAGTGTGGGAGAGCCCACCACCTCCCTAGGCCATTGGAATGCTGGTTCCATTTGGCTACCACAAATCGAGTGACTCTAATAAACTGGTCCCAGCCAGGCTTGAGCCTTGGCTCAGAGTAATCCCCCGGAGGAGGAGGAGGATGTCTAGCAAAGGCAGGGACGCGGGAGTAGAATACTGGATCCCTGAATTTACTCTGGAGTGGAGAAGCTGGGGCCAGGAAACCCTGGGTCCCATTAGAGAAAAGAAGAACTCAATTGGAGGGTGTTGTTGGGTTTGTCAGCGAAGCTGGGAACTCGGATTCCTTTATATGGCGGGGCAGATGCTACAGAGTTTGAGGAGGGGGCAAAATCCTTGTGTGGAGGGGAGGCCCAGGGCTTCTCTCCTTGGCCCAGCTCCACTGCATGAATCTTCCCTTTCCATTTATTCCAAATGGGAGACTTTCGTTCTCCATAACTCCCACACTTCCCTCCCTGATCTCCAACGGTTGCGTCCCAACTCTCTCCTGGAGCTTGCTAAATGAGCATTACGTAACTGGGTCATTTTGCCATTTGGAAAAGGAGAGTGAGAGCGAGCGTGCGCGTGCAGAACGCAACAAACCCACTGGCGACCTGGAGCAACGCTTCTTTGGCTGCAGCTCCTCACATTTCAAGGAAAGATGAGGGGGAATCCCATAACCTGTGGGGCAGGGATTTCTTTCTGCCTCTGCAAGTGCTCAGAACAGAAGAGAGCAGCGTCCCTAGACCTTACAGCATGTTGGACTACAGCTCCTATCATCCCTCAACGGGCCATGTAGTCCCGCACATTTGGAGGGCACCGGGTCAGAGGAAGCAGAATGATGGCTCCAAGCATCACCAGCAGGGGGGCGACACAATTGGGCTGGATTTGCACACAACACACACACACATACAGCCCCCCCCCAAACCCCTTCCCTTAATCCCCCAAATAATCTCTCTTTGGAGTCTTTGTGTTCCACAACTCGCTGCCAATGCTCACTGCCAACCAGCCCAGAAATCCTGAGAGGCGTCTATAGGGCAGCCTTCGGCCCAACCTGGTACCCTCCAGATGGTTTGGACTACATCTCCCAGCATTCCCATCCAATCCATCCGGAGGGCCCCAGGTAGGGGAGAAGGCTGGTATGAAAGGGGGTGCCTTAGCCCGCCAGGTGACATCACCCCTGCCTATGGCCTCCTCCACACGGGGCGTTTAATGAGCCTTGAAGGCTCATTATAAATTTTACCTACACACGAGCGGAGCGCAAAACGGGCGTACAGGCGCGTTATCTCCCCGATAATGCGCATTTTCGAACGCGCGTTAAATAGCGACTTTTATTTTGCTCCGGCCGTTAAAGCGCATTTTCGCTGTGTGAACAAGCGATTATGCGC
This sequence comes from Anniella stebbinsi, assembly GCA_029215795.1. NCBI lineage: Eukaryota > Metazoa > Chordata > Lepidosauria > Squamata > Anniellidae > Anniella > Anniella stebbinsi. The sequence goes on along the minus strand of JARDYH010000003.1, from coordinate 4,557,354 downwards.
ATTAACTACCTGGAAAGCGCTTTTTGGGCATCTTTTAATGCGCTTCGCCGCTTCTCGCCGCCTCCCGTGCAGAGGGATTGTGAGTAAATGCGCCTCCGCGATAATGCGCATAATCGCGGAACCAGGCGCAAAGGCGCATTCTTGTGGAGGGGGCCTATGTCATCAACACAAGGTGTGACGTTTTACCAAAGGAGGGGAGGAGGGGCCCGGAGAGAGGCTTGCGGGGTGGGGGTGGGATTGCGTCCCGATGATGGGGTAAGAGTTGAGATAACGATGCCCTTTGCAATGGGGGCGGGCAGCTACAGGTGGGGGCGAGAAAAGTGGGGGACCAAGAGGGAAAGGAAGGGGGTGGAAAGGGGAGCGGGGGATGCGGCGGTGAGGGGGGAGGAAAGCTGTGCTGGGTCATGCAAGGTGGGATGGAGGGGGAGGAAATGGGGTGCGGGGGGCTTTTGCAAGAGTGGGGGGGCGCTGGCAGCATTTCCCCCCCCCCTACCCCACTGACCTGCTCTGGCCTTCCTCCTCCCCGGTTGGGGCGGCGGCAGCTGCATCCCAACCGCTTCCATGGCCGCTCCTCCTGGAGCAAGGAGCAGGAGGCGGGGGAGGCGGGGGAGGAGGAGCAGGCAGGGCCCACCCCCGGGCTGGCAGAAGACGCGCGCACACACGCACACACGCACAGGCTGGACAACACGGAGGGCAGGCAGCCCGCCCGCACATCGCCCCAACCTGGGCTGGGGGGCGAGCAGAAGCCCGGGCGCCCTCGCTGGCCAGGCTCGCCCCGGAACAGACATGCCCGGCCGGCCGTGCGGACGGACGCGCCCTGCCCTGCCCAGCACACTGGAGGACGCGCCAGCCCCGGCCTAACGCCGGGCCGCGTGTATATGTCTTCAGCCTGGCGCGCACCGCTCGCCACAGTCGGGCAGCTGCGCATGCAGAGGCTGGCGCCAGCCCCTACTAACCCACAGGAGGGATGCGGGCACCCGCGCGCGCCGGCTCTCACACCTGGGACAGGGGAGGCTGCCAGCCGTTGCTCCGAAGCTGAAGCCCCAGGGGCCAGCACGTTTCTGGAGGGTGGCACCCGTGCTCCCACCCAGCCCTGCGCACGCGGATGTGCCCAGCCAGGGAGGGCAAACGCCCAATTCTTTTCCAGCTTGGCATCCAGGCATTCCTCCCCACATGTGCGCAGGGCATAAAGACACACTTTCGGTGCTCCAGATGGCCAAGCACTTCGATCCTGACACGTGTGCATGCCTGCTCACAGCCACAGCCACACCACAACAGCAGACGTGCCTACTCCGCATCAGGGGTCTGTCGAGCCCCAGAGGGCCCCGCCCCCTTCCCCAGGCCCCGCCCCTTCCCCCCAACCACCAACTGGTTGAATGGACTCCTCCCTGAACAGTAATAGGCCCATCTGCCACTTTGGGGAACATGCAGAAAATGTGCTGCCTTGAGATCCCGTTTTACCTGTTTGCATGAGGTGGGGGTGGCGAGGGGAGGCAGGGAAATAGCCACCCCCACCCCACCCCAAAGATCAAGAACAGCAAATATCCCAGATCCCTTCTCTGGTATTTGATAGAAAAACAATGCCCTGGCTGATGGGAAGCCATGGCATCTCCTGCGCCACCGCCCTGCCTCATTCACGGAAGTTTACTGGGGTCTAGATGACGTCGTCGCCTTCCATTCGTAACCCTCCCGTGTTTTCCCTCCGTTTCTTCCTCTTTTATTTCTTTCCACAAATAATCCGTCAAGAGGGAAAGACGGAAGAGCAGCAGGAGGTTGTCTGAACAGTAGCAAGAGGCGCTGCCCATCTTCCTCTTCTGCACAGATTTTAGGTTTCTTTGGGTAACATGTGGCGGTTCCGTGTTGCATGGATAGAGTGACCCTATGGAAAGGAGGACAGGGCTCCTGTATCTTTAACAGTTGTATAGAAAAGGGAATCTCATCAGGTGGTATTTACATGCATGCAGCACCTGGTGAAATTCCCTCACCATCACAAGAGTTAAAGAGTTGTCGTTGTTCTTAGCTGCTAGGGAGTATTTGTGGGGGGGGGATCCATCTCTAGCGCCTGTTCCCCTAATCTGGAAGTGTCCCATCAGTGCTTTAGGAACGCATTCCAGGCTGGGCTATAAAACTGCAGCAGGGGAGGAACTGTGTTACCTGCCCCCCCCCCGCTCCCAAGGTGCTTTTCTCCTCCCATTTACACTTGAGGAGACCTGCTTGGAACATCAAGCCCAGTGAGTGGCTGAGTCTGTTGTGCAATGGCAGTTTAGTAGCACACTTTGGGCTAGGCTGCAGTATTTGAGCCTCTAGGGTGACCCTATGGAAAGGAGGACAGGGCTCCTGTATCTTTAACAGTGGTATGGAAAGGGGAATTTCAGCAGGTGTCCTTTGTATGCAGGCAGCACCTGGTGAAATCCCCTCTTCATCACAACAGTTAAAGCTGCAGGAGCCCTGCCCTCTTTTGTATCTGGTGACTCTAATATAGCTCCTGCAGCTTTAACGGCTGTGTTGAAGAGGGGATTTCACCAGGTGCTGCCTGCATACAAATGGCACCTGCTGAAATTCCCTTTTCTCTACAACTGTTAAATAGGCTGACCAGATAAAATCCAGGTCAGGGCTCATGTAACTTTAACAGTTGTAGAGAAAAGGGAATTTCAGCCAGTGTCATTTGTATGCAATTAGTTCCTGGTGATATTCCCTCTTCATCACAACAGTTAAAGGTACATGCACTATACTAGAGTGACCAGATACAAAAGAAGGCAGGGCCCCCGCAACTTTAACTGTTGTGATGAAGAGGGAATTTCACCAGGAACTAATTGCATACAAATGACACTGGCTGAAATTCCCTTTTCTCTACAACTGTTAAAGTTACATGAGCCCTGACCTGGATTTTATCTGGTCACCCTACTGTTAAAGATACAGGAGCCCTGTCCTCCTTTCCATAGGGTCACCCTGTGCATGGACCCGGTAGAGGCTGGTGGTGCCAATGTCAGAGAGGCAGTGAATCTGCTCTGGGTTTCAGTCAGAACCAATCAGAATTCTAAAGGACTGAAACCCAGAGTGGATTCACCACCCCACCGACATCAGAGCCACCAGCCTCCATTGGATGTACCCATATGTGTGCTGCCCTGCAAGTGGGAAGTTTTGCAGTGGGCATGTTGATGAATGTTGGTGTGACTTGTACGCCATCTCAGAAGGATTTGTATCCTGAAAGGTGGGATGTAAAGAACTGCAATAAATAAACACACAAATAAATCATACCAGCTTGATCGCTAATCAGGGTTCAACATATCCAAAGTTGCTTGCTCAGTGGCCTTTGGTGGCTGCGATTTGCCCCTTCAGGGGCAAAGAGCAACTAAGGAGCATTTTGGGCAGGAAGCCTGCACGCCATGCGCCATCGATCTGGATCGTGTGCACATTTCAGATTGAGGGCCCAGGCAGCTGCTTTTTTCCTTCCCAATAAAAGTGACCAAATACAGGGGCTGTTCACACGACATGCTAACCCATGGTTAGGCTGCTAATCCTTTTGCAGCAAATGGTTAGTGAGCATGTTTAAACCGTGGTTATGTAGCCACCATGGTTAGGAATGGTTCACACGACACACTAAAGCATCATGTTTCTCTCAAATGCTTAACCATTGTGGCTTAGTGTGTCGTCTGATCAGGGTCTAAGAATGCTTTTTAAAAAGTTTATTGTAACTCAGTTTGGCACAAAAATACATTTCTTGAGGAACAAAGATATTTGGTGGCTACTTGCTAACACATTCTCTGCGTGTATGAATTGCAAAGTAAAAGGAAGACGACATAAGAACATAAGAAGAGCCCTGAGGCTGGATCAGACCAAGGTCCATCTAGTCCAGCACTCTGTTCACACAATGGCCAACCAGCTGTCGGCCAGGGACCCACAAAGCAGAACACGGTGCAAAAGCACCCTTCCACCCATGTTCCCCAACAACTGGTGTACGTAGGCACACTGCCTCTGATATTGGAGGTAGCATATAGTCATCAAGACTAATAGCCACTGATAGTCTTCTTCTCTAGGAATGTATCCAACTACCTTTTAAAGCCATCCAAATTGGTGCCCTTCACTGCATCAATAGTTCAACTGTGCGCTGGGTGAAGAAGTCTTTCCTTTGATCTGCCCTGAATCTCCCACCAATCAGCTTCATGGGATGACCCATGTCTCTCTATCCACTTTCTCCACACCAAAAGAGGACATCTATTAGCATAAGTTTTGCATATGTGAATGTACAGGTATAGATGCAAATTCAGAAATAATAATTATTATATAAATGGAAGTGCAGTACATCTCCCCAACGCATGGAAAGTTGCAACCAGAGGACCAGTGTCTCTTGCTAAGCACTGATGGACACTTCAAAGCACCTGAGCTCTTCCTTCTGATAGTTCTTTATCATAGAATAGTAGACTTGGAAGGGGCCTGTAAGGCCATCGAATCCAACCCCCTGCTCAATGCAGGAATCCACCTTAAAGCATTCCTGACAGATGGCTGTCCAGCTGCCTCTTGAAGGCCTCTAGTGTGGGAGAGCCCACCACCTCCCTAGGTCATTGGTTCCAGTGTCAAACCGCTCTAACAGTCAGGAAGTTTTTCCTGATGTCCAGCCGGAATCTGGCTTCCTATAACTTCAGCCCATTATTCCGCATCCTGCATTCTGGGCTGATCGAGAAGAGATCCTAGCCCTCCTCTGTGTGACAACCTTTCAAGTATTTATCTTTAAACCAGACCTGAACTCGAGAGTTCATGAAATCCAGGCTGCCTCCCAAGCTGGCAGGAGAAGGCTTGGAGAGGTCTGAGGGGGATGTTGCTTGCCTGTATGGGGACTGACATTTATAGGATAGAATAGGTATCGCGAAAACGTCACACACATCATGCTTCTCGGGGGAATGCCTGATCCTGACTTTGTTTTTATTTATTTATTTGTAACATTTATATACCGCTGAATATAATAGAATCTCTCAGCAGTTCACAACGTCAAAATACAGTATTAAAAACACACTATTAAAACACAGCATAAAATCATTTCCAGCTACAAAAAAGGAGCAGTAGCATATGATGAGTTTACTTACGGCCCAGGGAAAGCCTGGGTGAACAAGTGTGTCTTCAGGAGGCGTTTAACAGAGGCCACATTTTTAAGCACTTTCTGTATTCACACTGTGATCATCCGCTTGAATTGAATCAGGCCGGGCCCTGGTAGCGCTCAGGCCGCCTCAGCTTTGTGATTACCCAAATCCAAGAGGGGAAGTGAAGGAGAATTTGGGGTAATCAGTTTGCCCTTAATCCCCTCTCTATCTCCCACCCCCACCCCTGGGTCAAGGGGCCGGACCAATCGCCTCTCCTTAAGCCGCTTTTGCCCGCTCATCCTTCCCGGGATGGAGCTGCCCTCCCTCTCACTTCCCCAGAGAAGGCCCGGGCCCAGTCTCCGATTTGCCCTCGGGAACAACGACCCGGGGGTCATACACTGCAGCAGTGCCGAAAGAGTGAGAAACGGGCACCAGGCTGGGACAGGGAGGCAACTGGCCCAGGAGAAGAGGTTACGTCTGGTCCCCATCTGTAACAGAGGGGGTCTCCAGGCTCTGCCCGTCTCCCAAATGGACCACGCTGCACACCTGCAAACACATGACTCCACTAGGAGTTCCCCCAGGCAACAGCCTCCTCCACACGTGACGTTTAATGAGCCTTGAAGGCTCATTAAAAAATTTACCTCCACAAGCACGGAGCGCAAAACGGGCGTACAGGCGCGTTATCTCCCCGATAATACGCATTTTCGAACGCGCGTTAAATAGCGACTTTTATTTTGCTCCGGCCGTTAAAGCGCATTTTCGCGGTGTGAACAAGCGATTACGCGCATTAACTGCTTGTAAAGCGCTTTTTGGACATGAATTAATGCGCTTCGCCGCCTCTCGCCGCCTCCGGTGCAGAGGGATTAGGAGTAAAAGCGCCTCCGCGATAATGCGCATAATCGCGGAACCGGGCGCAAGGGGGCCCTGTCAGGACGGGAACTGAACGTGGGTCATTGGCGAGGGAGATAGCCCCTGTGATACGATGGGGAGGTAAGCAGGGGGAACTGGAGCTAAGGTTGCCAGCTTTTCAGCTGGCCTGTGCAACTATGCATTTTTAACAGTGGCTTCATGTGCAGAGCTTAGCAAGCGATATGTTCCCCCCCACCCCGGTCACCTGCTGATTTCTGGATATCAAGCTGCTGTTAATGGCACAAGAACAGACCAGGCAAAAAATAATTAAAGTGAAAGATTGGCTGAAGAGATTGGTTAACAAAAAGCAAATAGAAGAAGTTTTAAGAGGGCAAAAAAACTTATGGTTTAAGTGTATACAATTGGAACAATGGACACAGAAATGGAAAAATAAAAATAAGGACTGTAGAAAGGAAACAAGATTTGAAAAGTTAATTGAGTCAAGAGAGAAGGAGGGGGGAAATAAAAGTAAAAAAGGTATAATAAGTGAAATATATAATATATTGTTAGAGGAGGGAGAGCAGCAAGAAATTTTGAAAACATTCTGGGAAGAAGATTTTAAAAAAACAAATTACAGAGGATAACTGGGGGGAAGATATGGGAACTAAGAACTTTAAAAGTTGTTAACAATAAGGATAAAAGAAAATCATTATAAAATAATTTGGAGATGGTATCTCACTCCCGTAAGATTACATCAGATAGATAAGAAAATTTCAATGCTATGCTGGAGGGGTTGTCAGGAAGTGGGGACATATTTCCATATGTGGTGGACATGTGGGTATGTACAAAAATTTTGGAAAAGAGTTTTCAAAGAAATAAGTGAAATACTGGATAAGAAAGTGGAAGCAAGTCCAAATTTAGCTTTACTCTCGATGTTTGATAAAGAATATGGGAATAAAAATATAAGAGAATTGATTAACAATCTCCTGACACTGGCTAGATTAATGATAGCCAAGAAGTGGAAAATACAAGGGAATTATAGTATAAAAGAATGGTATAAAGGAGTGTGGGATATTGCAATTAACGATAGATTAACATGTAAAATTAAAGTTAGGATGGGATTATCCAAAAAGAATGATTTTGAAAGTATTTGGGGATTATTTATAGAATATGTTTTAGTAAAGGGGAGAGGTTGTACACCTTCAAAAGAATCGTTGCAATTTTGGAAAAATGTATAATATATTAGAGCATTGAAGGTCTCAAGGGTAGGAGAGCACAGGGGGGATGTTGAGGTTTTGTTTATGTATTATGTTTATTTTATGTTGTTATATGTTGAAAAATAAAATAATAATAATAAAATAATAAAAAAAGAACAGACTAGGCTAGTTTTCGCTGGTCAGTTGGCAACCCTCCTGAAAAACATGAGGGTCAAGCAAGCAAGTACGGAGGTAATCCAGAGAGAAAGTCAGTCAGAATTCCTAAGGTGAGCCTCAACAGGAACGCATTATAAAGGGCTGCCTGTCCAATCGGAAAACTGGTGTGCCTGCCAATCAGAGAAAGGCAAAATACTGCTTTGATAGGCAAAAGTGGCCGATATGACGCACTTCAGCAGTCTGTGAGGATCTGCTTTCGCCTTTGATGGACTCAGGCCCTAAGGCAGGTCACAAACAGTTAGCAGTTATTGAGCACTTTAGAGTATTCGAGGCACTTCCTGTTAATTTTTTCAGAAATCCTGATACTCAGGCTGACCATATGAAGAGGAGGACAGGGCTCATGTAACTTTAATAGTTGTAGAGAAAAGGGAATTTCAGCCAGTGTCATTTGTATGCAATTAGTCCCTGGTGAAATTCCCTCTTCATCACAACAGTTAAAGGTGCAGGGGCCCTGCCTTCTTTTGTATATGGTCACTCTAGTATAGTGCCTGCACCTTTAACTGTTGTGATGAAGAGGGAATATCACCAGGAACTAACTGCATACAAATGACACTGGCTGAAATTCCCTTCTCTCTACAATTGTTAAAGTTACATGAGCCCTGTCCTCCTTTTCATATGGTCAGCCTACTGATACTTTAGAGCAGCCTTTTCCAACCTAGTGTTCTCCAGATGTGTTGAGCTACAATAGGCTGACCAGATAAAATCCAGGTCAGGGCTCATGTAACTTTAACAGTTGTAGAGAAAAGGGAATTTCAGCCAGTGTCATTTGTATGCAATTAGTTCCTGGTGATATTCCCTCTTCATCACAACTGTTAAAGGTGCAGGCACTATACTAGAGTGACCATATACAAAAGAAGGCAGGGCCCCTGCAACTTTAACTATTGTGATGAAGAGGGCTTTTCACCAGGAACTAATTGCACACAAATGACACTGGCTGAAATTCCCTTTTCTCTACAACTGTTAAAGTTACATGAGCCCTGACCTGGATTTTATCTGGTCACCCTAAGCTACAAGAGTAGATGGCCATGCTGGTTGGGGATGATGGGAGTGGTTGGCCAACACATCTGAGGGTACCCGGTTGAGACCGTTGATTTTCAGGGTCTAATCCACAAGGATGTGCCTCCCTGAGGCATTCTGGGAAATAAAATGGCAGCCTTAGTCTATTGTAAAATGGCTTCCTTGTCAGGTTTCTCCTCAAACAATGGCACCAGCAGAATAATCCCTGCCCTGGCACTCTTTTATGAAATAAATGTCCCCTGGGCACCCATAGAAGAATAGGCCAGGAGATGGTGAAGGAGCACCCACATCATATAATAATACACATCCATGGCGGTTGTGAAAGACCGAGCTGACTTCTCTTGCCATGTCCCTGACCTCGTCACCCACTTGTGAAAAGCCACCCAATGAAAGGAAATGGGATTGACCCAATTGGATTACTGGGCCATGGTTTCCTCCCTGAAAATCCCACCACATGCTTCCTTGTGGCTTGGTGCCACCATGTGCCTGCCCTACCACACAGAAACACGGCCCCCATCACTGACTTAACCATGGGCTGGCCGTCCGTTGCCTTGGTCCCCCAAGGTCAATCGCAGAAACAAGCCTCTCTGAGTGTTCTTTGGAGTTAAGGGACAGGTCTCTGGCCGGGTGTCTACAGCCACATCAGGAGGGCCGGACATGGAGGGAAGGATTGTGGGCTCCAAAAACCCCCCTGCAAAAATCTCAGTACTTGTAACTCAGTAGGGAGCAAGAGAAACAATAACAGTATCACTAATCTGGACAATTGTCTAAGGGATCAATCCACTGGAAATTTGTTCTACGCCAGTCTCCATCATTTTAATGGGGTTTTCAGGAGACAGAAGCTGGTGGATACTGACCAAAGCCAGAAAGCCAAGTGGAGCATAGGGCAACCAGGTGTCCTCTTTTACAGAGCACAGTCCTGTATGTGGAGGGCTGCCAGAGGACCATCCTCTCTTTAAAGGCATCCTCTGTTTGAAAGGCTGTCCTGTCCTATTCAGGTTTGAAGATCAAGAACCATAAGAACCGTTGCCCGTCAGTGGTTTGCACCTGGACAAACAGACCAGGCAGGCAGGCAGGCAGGCAGGCAGGCCCACAGCTCACCTGATCACAGGCCTCCATACTAGGGTGAGATTGATTGATTTATTTCATTCCTTATCCACCCAATATCTAAAATTTTCTGTGCGGATCATAACCAGTTAAAAAACTAGAATTCCATTTTTTAAAATGCAGTTAAGAATATAAAATACAATACAAATATTTAAAAGAATAAACAATAAAGAGTAGAGGAATGGATGAAATATTTCTAGGCACAGTTGTGCTGTATTTCTATTTATGGTGGTCGTTATTCCTAAATTTGCATCTCGGCACCGACTCCAAGGCAGGAATGGAGGCAGGGCAGCTGGGAACTGTAGCAGCCAGGAAAGCTGAGCTGCTCCGCCGTTCTCACTTTCATCCTTCTGCTGCTAAGCTTTTGTTTGCTCTCTGCCATACCCACCAGCATTGTCCACAGAATGTGGCTTAGGCCTCCATCACACCTAATTTCACCCCCCACCCCTGTTTTGCCTCCGTGTTTTTTTACCTCTGAGGAAGAAGCGCATCAAGCTGATGATCCCTTTCACCTGAATAGCTGCTCTTTCACTCCTTCACTCTTCCACTCCACTCCACCCCTCCCCTTCTCTTTCTTCCTCCAGTCAGGTCCTGGCAGAGGAGCACTTCAACCAGACCGCCTTTCTGCAGGGCAAAAATAGAACGACCCTTTAGTTTGGCTCTTTGGGGGCGTCGAGGGAGTACAATCCTGTCTCTGTAGAGATTCAGGCATTGTATGATTTCAAACAACACTTTTGAGCCTGGGATGCAAGGTTTGGGTTTTATCTTGAGGTCCCCTCTACAAGAGTTCGCTTTGACGCCCGGTTCCCCGATTATGCGCATTTCCTGATAAGCGCGTTTACGCCTAATACCTATACATGAGAGGCTATGAAGTGCATTACGGGCTGTATGAAATGCGCTTTAAAGTTGTTTACATGCTGAGAATCGCATGCAAATGTTGCTGAAAGTAATGCGCTTTGTCCCAGAGGAACTCCCCAAACCGGTTCCCTCCCTTTATTCTCCCCGCCCACCAGAATCTCCCACCTTTGGTTACCTAGGTTACCTGCCGGTAATGACCTGGTTAACCTGTTCGGCTACCTCTCTCCCCCCCCCCTTTCGCCCAATTGCCATTTCAAGTGAACTGCTCAGGAGTAAATGGGAATGTGCCTCGCACACACGCACGCCAAAACAGACAGGGGGATGCTGCTTCGTTCCTTCCCATCCTCTTCCCAGCGAGTTGAACCATTGTAAAACATCTACACGCACACACACACACACAGCTCATGTCAGGAACCCAGCAAAAAGCGAGGGGACGATATGTCTAAGCTGATCGCTAATTATGTGCACATGTGTACATCCTTCCTACCCCCTTTGGTTTTCGTGAAACCACCTCCATCTGGCCCCATGTCTCCATGTAAAAAATATTCCATCAGGGTACTTCAAATAAACTTTATTTTCCATTCACGTTGGGTCTCCTCTTCCTGGAGCTTCCATCCAGAGAGACGGAGAACAAGGAGGAAGTTGCCAGGAGGAGACAGGAAATAAAACTAAACGAAAAAGTGGGAGGTTTTCCCAGTGAAGGGGCAGTTCTATGCATGACATCACAACCACAGTCCGCCCACTCTGATTGTTAATGAGCCTCCTCAGAAAGTTGTTTACACAGACATAAGGTGCTCTTACTCATACGGTAAATTAAAAGTCGCTATTTAATGCGCATTCGATAATGCGCATAATCGGAGATAAAAAGCGCCTGGACCCCTGATTAGCACTCCGCTCTTGTAGAGGTAAGTTCGATAATGCGCCTTGAAAGAGCTTTAAATTGCTCTTGTAGAGGCACCCTGAGGCTTGGAGCCGGCTGCTGGGAGAGATCGCTTTTCCCTGCCAGGACCTGATGCAATCCATTCAAGCCCCCAGTTCCTTTAAAACTACATGGAGGCTTAGGGTGTATTAAATAATCCAGACTTTTAGCATTCTAGGAAAGGCTGGGGAAGAAGCGGGGTGCCAGCAGGACAGGCATGGCGTCATGTGAGTACCGTGTTGCAAATCCGCACACCAGGCATGGCGAGAGTGCACTCAATCGCTGGTGTGATGGAGCTCTTAAGTCACTCATTCCATGTATCCAGGACCAGCCAAAACTGCACAAGCTACTGGTAACATTTTGAAAGGAGTTATGGGTGATCCAAGAGGGCCTGTCTTGCAATGCAACCCACCTTAGAGGGCATCCCAGGATGCTAAATACCACCTGACAGATGCTGCGCTGCTGGCAGCCTCTTGGGATGCCAAGGTTGCTTGAGCAAACCTTAGATGCATCCCTTCATCTCTCCCTCTCCCTCTCTGACCCTGTTCAGGCGACACACTAAGCCAGGGCGGTTAACCATTTTGAGCTAAACATAATGGCTTAACATGTCATGTGAACCATTCCTAACCATGGTGGCTACATAACCTTGGTTTCAACACGCTCACTAACCATTTGCTGCAAAAGGGTTAGCGGCCTAACCATGGCTTAGTGTGTCGTCTGAACAGTTCCTCCTCCTCCTCCTCTCTCTGTCTCTCATACTCTCCTTCTGATTCAGTGGTAGAAACTAGCAAAACCATTAATATCTTCCACTGCCTTCCCCAACCTGGCACTCTCCAGATGTGCTGGACTGCAACTCCCAGCCTGGCTGGGAGATGCTGGGAGTTGTACCCCAACACATCTGGTGGGAACCAAATTGAGGGAGGCTGCGCTAACATTGACAGCACTCTTTTGAATGTTCGAGTGCTTCAGAGAAGATCGTGTTCTTGAATTCTTTACCACCACCCCTGAAAGGTAGGCCAGGATTGCAGACAGCATGGCTGAAGGAAATTACTTTCCTAGAGCCACCAAGTGCATGACACACCAAAAGAAAGATTCAAAGGAGGGACTCTACAATTCATGTATCTTTCACCATCCACGCCAGGAAAAGTTTAGCCTCCTCAAGTTTCTGTTTTGAAGCACTGCGCCTGTGTCAGTCTGGGGTTGGATGGGGAAGAAGGGTGACCATCAGCAAACTGCATGGGCTGAAGTATTTGCATCAGGAAATCCTAAATCCTCTGGACTCGGCAGCCTCAGCTCTTCAATCTGAACAAACACACAACCTCATACCATTCCCCTTCCAAACATCCGTACTCCAGAAAAGAAACCTCCGACCCAAACTGGCAGATCGTCTTAGCTAAAAAGAGGCATAGGGCTCGTTCGGGATTGGAACCTGGGACCTCTCGCACCCTAAGCGAGAATCATACCCCTAGACCAATGAGCCAGCTGTGGTTGTGGCCTGCCAGATGTTTGTTTGGAGGGGGGAAAGAGAAGCCCTGGCAAGTCTGGAAACCAGAAGGTATCACATTACTTCCCTTGCATGTGCATAAAGATGCAAGAGCTGAGTTTCAACCAAGTTTCCCATATGTCAATCTACGTGGCACACAAGCGCACTCTGCATGCCCACTTTGAGGGCCTGCTGGATTCTGGCGTGTAAACCAAGGACCGAAACGTAGCCCCCTTTGTAAAATGTGGATTAAATTTGTGTGCCCTCAGCTTCATCCTAGGCGGACAGGGGTGTGTGGGGGGAGAGGGTTTTGAGTATTCCCATGAAACGGAAAAGACAGAATGGAGGTTTTCTAATTAATGTTAAAAAGAGAAGAACTTGAAGGTTTATGCATGATGCATGCTTCCATATGAAGGTGTCTTATTCTGAGTCAGACCTTTGGTCCATCTAACCCACCACTGTTTATTCCTGGGGTCTACAGTGTGAAATGCGGCCATGGACTTTGCACCTGGCATCTGCCTGGTCCCTCCTAGTCGTTATTCTATTTTTAAGATTTCTTTTTTAAAAAAAAAAAAATAACTGGGAGGCTGTTGTCGTGCAAAGCAAAGCACCTGCCTCCAGCGCCATCTTTATGTCCAAGAATATTTCTGAACTCAAGACACATTCTTAGAAAATATAAAGGGCGTGTGTCTGTTTTGGCATGGTGTGTGTGTGTGTGTCAGTCTTCTGAGCGACACCCGTTTTTCTTTTGTGAATCAGGTATTTCATTGTGTAGGCTGACCCTGTGGAAAGGAGGACCGGGCTCCTGTGTTTTTAACAGTTGTATAGAAAAGGGAATTTCAGCAGGTGCCATTTAGAAGCACGCAGCACCCGGTGAAATTCCCTCTTCCTCACAACAGCTAAAGCTACAGGAGCACTACCCTTTTTTGTATCTGGTCACTCGAGGGCAGGGCTCCTGCAGCTTTAACTGGTTATATCGTGGTGCAGGGGCGGGGGAGGAGGAATCGAACTAAAGGAGGAGGAAGAAGAAGAAAGAACGGGTCAAAAAGCAGCCCCATCAAGTGAAGGACAGTCCAGCCCATCGGGAGTCACCTGCCCTCTTCTGTTTGACTCTGCTTGGCAAAAAGTTCTTTAAAAGACCATCGCTCGTGTCGGGAGAGGAGAGTGGAAGCATCCCATGCTCCAATGTGCTTCCATGCAGAATGTGCACCCACACAGCAGCAGGGGGGGGGGGCTTGTGTCCCTTCTAGGAAGATCAGTAGCTGCCTTGTGCTGAGTCAAACCCTTGGCCCATTTGGCCCAGTACTGTCGACACTGGCTGGCAGGAAGATCTACACCAAGCGGGATGTGACACTTTGAAAATGGTATATGGAGTGTGTCCTGGACCTCCATCACTCCTAATCCTCCCCCCACCTGGTTTGCCTCCGCTTTTTTTACCTCTGAGGCAGAAGCACGTCAAGCTTATGATCCCTTTCACGTGAAGAGATGCTCTTTCACTCCTTTGCTCTTCCACTCCACTCCACTCCACTCCACCTCTCCCCTTCTCTTTCTCCCTCCAGTCAGGTCCTGGCGGATGAGCACTTCAATTAGACCTCCTTTCTCCAGGGCAAAAATGGAATGACCCTTTAGTCTGGCTCTTTGGGGGCATCGAGGGAGTACAATCCTGTCTCTGCAGAGATTCAGGCCTTGTAGGATTTTTAAAAAAACACTTTGGAGCCTGGGATGCAAGATTTGGGTTTTCTATTGAGGCTTGGAGCCGGCTGCTGGGAGAGATCGCTTTTCCCTGCCAGAACCTGATGCAATCCATTCAAGCCCCCAGTTCCTTTAAAACTACACGGAGGCTTAGGGCGCGTTAAATGCACTTAGGGAAAATAATCCAGACTTTCAGCGTTCTAGGATAGGCTGGGGAAGAGGCGGGGTGTCGGCAGGACAGGCACGGCGTCCTGTGAGTACCGTGCTGCAAATCTGCACACCAGGCATGGCGAGAGGGCACTCAATTGCTGGTGTGATGGAGGCTGTGGGCCCCAACAGTTGTCAACTTAATACCATTTATAAACCATTTTAAAGCAGTAGTGTAGATCCTACCAAGGGCTCTTCAGGGCTTTTCAGGCAGGATTTTTTCCAGTCCTACCTGGAGATACTGGGAATCGAACCGGGTACACAACACTGTCAGACCTTCCTCATGCCATGCAAGGGTTCTGCCACTGAGCCACGGACCCTCCTCGCTCGCTGCCCCTTTACAAAAAGCCAGTCTAAGTACTAACTTTTTAAAAAAGGGGTGGTATATTGCTGAAAAATATTGTTGTAGAAAGGAAGTTACAGCTGGAAAATTTACTATGCGACAGGCCTGGGCAACTTGTGGCCCTCCAGATGTTTTGGCCTACGAATATCATTGGCTATGCTGGCTAGGGTTATAAGCCAACATGTGGAGGGTCTCAGGTTGCCCACCTCTGCTCTGCAATATTTAGGATGCAGGCCTATGCATGTTTAGACAGGAAAAAGTTCTACAATTCCAAACACACATAGGATTGAACCCCATATATTTCTGGGGAAACTCCTTCAGTATATCAAGAAGCATCTCCAATTATCCATGAGTGTAGCAATTATCTGTGTCCCCTAAGTCTTTTGAAATAAATTATTTGTTAATCATCAACAAGATTTGCCAAGGGCTTCAAAACCCATTACAGGTAAGTGGATAGGTTAGGGTGACCCTATGGAAAGGAGGACAGGGCTCCTGTATCTTTAACGGTTGTATTGAAAAGGGAATTTCAGCAGGTTTCATTTGTAGACATGCAGCACCTGGTGAAATCCCCTCTTCATCACAACAGTTAAAGCTGCAGGGGCTATACTAAAGTGACCAGATACAAAAAAGGGCAGGGCTCCTGCAGCTTTAACTATTGTGATGAAGAGGGAACTTCACCAGGTGCTGCATGCCTACAAATGACACATGCTGAAATTCCCTTTTCTGTGCAACTGTTAAAGATGCAGGACCCCGGTCCTCCTTTCCATAGGGTCACCCTAGGATAGATTCAGAGCTTTTCTGTCCCTCTCCCCCCAATTCTCTCTCACACACACACACCATTATGGTTAACTTTGTAAAGAGTGGAATCTCCTACTTCACATCTCATTTGACCCTAAGTGTGCAGCCACTGAGCCCGGCCCTGTGCATGTATTACTCAAGGGAAGTCCCATTAATTTGAATAGGAGCTATTCCTGGGTTCTTTGTGAAGCTGACATTTTATGTGAATTGGCTTGCCAATTTGGGGAGCTACCGGAGAATTTTAGCCCAGAACCTCAAGCAGAAAGAGATGGAGACGAATGAGGACAAGTTAAAATTCAACCTGCATTTCCGGTTTCTGGAAATCCAGATCTACCACCGCAGATCACACAAACAATAAGATATATATTTTTTTCAATCCATGTGATCTGCGGAGGTAAATCTGGATTTTCAGAAACGATGGTCCTCGTTTGTCTTCAGCTCTTTCAGCGTCCCGGGGGAAAAGTAGGGCTCGTCCGGGATTTGAACCCGGGACCTCTCGCACCCTAAGCGAGAATCATACCCCTAGACCAACGAGCCAGCTGTTCCATTTGTCTTCCAGATGTTTTCTTCAGACAGACTGGTAAGCACAATCTCAAATTACGTTCTCTGGTTGCGGCAGGCAAAAAGGCTGGGTTCTGCGCCAGCTCCCACGAGCCCCCCCCCCCCCCCCTTACACACATACACATAATCTGAGAGCAAAACACATAACCCTTTCCTCACCGGGGCTGGAACCAGCTAAAACTGTCCACTCCAGGGCACATTAGGCACACTGAAGCCCCACAGAAATGAAGGGGGGGATTACGTATACATTTCAGCGCCCGTGGCTGCATGTACCCGTCTGCCTACTTTCTTGGTTGACAGAAAGACCCGCTGAACTCAGTGGGACATTACCCCCCCCCCCCACAGCCACCCCCAAGAAAACATTGAGAAGATGGGATTGCTGCAGTTCGAAGCCTAGGGAGTAGCGATCAGGGTGGTAACTTTTCAACCAGCCTTTGCCACTGGGTTATTTTTAACAGCGCGAACCTAGAGAGGTTCACCTGACATCTACCTATTATACTCCTTTAGACGCCAGGTGAAGACCTTTTTATTTTCTCAATCTTTTAACAGTTCTTCAGTTTGATTTCTAACCTTGCTGTTTTAAATTTGTATTTTAAATCCGTATCCATTTCTGCATGGCTGCTCGGTTTTTATCCTGGTTGTGCTTTTACACTGTATTTTACATGATGTTTTTATACTGACGTTGTTTTATATTTTGAATGTTTTTTATGGTTTTAATTTTTCTAACTGCCCAGAGAGCTTCAGCTATTGGGAGGTATAGAAATGCAGTAAGTAAGTAAATAAAGACTTGATGTGCCGATGTTAGCAGAGGCTCGTGGTTATTTATTTCCATACAGGGAAAAGCTTCAGCAGAGACAAACCGCCGTTAAAGGCAAAGAGGGGACACACAGACACACACACATGCCCAGGTTGGCTTTGCTCTGATCTGTTGACAAGCTTAAACAGCAGTTAAGTCTCATTGAACAGTGGAGAAGATCTACTTCCACGTAAATGAGTTTGGGACTGGCGTGCAAATCTCTCTGCGCTCTGCTTAGTGCATCTAATTCATTCTGGACTGGGTCACCCTTTGCTTCTGTCAAACCAGTAGCGCAGCTCGGAAATATTAGACTCTGGACTTAACGGTTTTATGGGAAGGGGGGCCCTTAGATAACTGTGTATATCATATCAGTTGTGCAGCGCACAACTAGTATTTCTCTTCTCAACACCAACAAACAACACCACGGCATACTTTACAACTGTTTCTACATTCCTGACATCAGTAGGGTGACCATATGAAAAGGAGGAGAAGGCTCCTATAGCTTTCACAGTTGTATAGAAAGGGGAATTTCAGCAGGTGCCATTTGTATGTATGCAGCCCCTGGTCAAATCCCCTCTTCATCACGACAGTTAAAGCTGCAGGAGCCCTGCCCTCTTGACCAGATGCAAAAGAGGGTAGGGCTCCTGCAGCTTTAGCTGTCGTGATGAAGAGGGGATTTCACCAAGGGTTGCATGCATACAAATGCCACCTGCTGAAATTCCCTGTTCTATACAACTGTTAAAGACACAGGAGCCCTGTCCTCCTTTCCATATGGCAATCCTAGACATCAGGGCTGTCATCAAGGTCAGGCATGTTTGGGCACCTGCTGAAGGCCCAGGCTCCAGCAGGGACTCACTGGCAAGAACCCCCTGGAATTGTTTCTTCCTCCTCCTCCTCTTCCCCATTACAACCTGCTTGTTCATCTGCCTCTCTCTCCGTCCCAGACCAAGGTGATGGTGAGGAGGAGGAGCAGAAGATGCCACGGCCTACTTGCTCTCTGGGTCTCTACCTGCCAAGCAAGCAAATGGGAGCCATGACAGGAATGAGGAAAAGGAGAAAGATCATCTGGTGACCATGGCGGGCAGAAGGTAGGGTGACCATATGAAAAGCAGGACAGGGCTCCTTTATCTTTAGCAGTTGTCTAGAAAAGGGAATTTCAGCAGGGGTCATTTATATGCCTGCAGCACCTGGTGAAATTCCTTCTTCATCACAATAGTTAAAGCTGCAGGAGCTATACTAGAGTGACCAGATATAGAAAAGGGCAGGATGCCTGCAGCGTTAACTGTTGTGAGGAAGAGGGCATTTCACAAGGTGCTGCATGCATACTAGTGACAGCTGCTGAAATTCCCTTTTCTTTGCAACTGTTAAAGATACAGGAGCCCTGTCCTCCTTTCCATAGGGTCACCCTACAGAAGGTAGACTCACGAAGGGAGGGGGCCCACCGGAGGCACCTTGCCAAGGGCCCTCCAAAACCTGGAGCCGGCGCTGCCCTAACATGTTAGAAAGCAAAACAGCAAAAGCAAAAAAAAACCAACAGCAAACACTGTTTACCAACCCCGGTGTTCCTTTTTGAAGCCTGCGCCATTTTGCATGTGAAATCCACTTAAAGCATATGGCTCTGACCTGAGTACAGGAATAACAATGGACTTGGCTTCTGGCGTCTTGACACCAAACAGATTTACCTGGGAACACGCCCCATTTTGTGGGAGAGAAGGATAATATACATTTTTAAGTAAAAATAATAACACAGGCCTCTGCAAGTATGCAAATATCTGGCAAATAATAATAATAATAATAATAATAATAATAATAATAATAAAATATATTTCTTACCCGCCTCTCCCTCCGGATCGAGGCGGGGAACAACATCAATACCAACAATAGAAAATACCTAAAACTGATTAAACGCATATAAAAGTAATACATTATTAAAATACCAATAAAACTCTTAAAAGTCGACTGGGTAGGCCTGCCGGAAGAGATCAGTCTTTATAGCTGTCTTAAATCCTTGAAGACTGGTGAGTTGGCGGATCTCTCCCGGCAGGCCGTTCCCAGTCTGGGAGCGGCAGAAGAGAAGGTCCTCTGGGTAACACTCGTCAGCCTAGTCTTGGCCGACTGTAGTAGATTCTTCCCAGAGGACCTGAGCGTGCGGGGCAGATTGTATGGGGGAAGGCGATCCCGCAGGAAACCTGGAAAATGTTTATAAAAATGAGAATAAAGCCAGGATGCTGCCATGAGAAGCATCGGCCTTGGTGAGCCCCAGCGAGCCCAAACTGGTCCAGGGGCCGATGTTGCTGTGCCTCCCATCACCTGACCTTCTCTGGGTGGTCATTTTGGGAGGTCCTCAGTTTTGGCACCAGCTGTAGCAGCACCGCTGTGTCAAAATAACATTACAGGCCACGGAACAATTGTTGCAGAAATCAGGTTTCCAATTCTCATGGGGGGGGGAGGGAAATGGCCAAGGGTTCCCTGACCTCACCCCCCACCCCTTGAGAGAAGCTTCCTGAGAAGATCAGTGCAGAGCAGGGCTCTTTGGCCAGGCGCCGTGTTTCGGTTTTGCCCTCTGCGATCCAAAAAGGCTCCTCTCGGTCGGCTCTAACCTGCGCAGCAAACGCGATTAAGCTCTCAGAGGGGCTTATGGGACAGAAGGTAAGGATCTTAGAGGCCCACAAATCCCCAAGTTTGCCTCTGGGATGATCAGGATTATGGCCTGATCCCGGCTTGAGCCCTTAAGTGGATTATCCCCCCCTCTGGCATGCTATAATAGGAGGGAAGGGGTCCCACGGGACGGATTTGCGCGGCGGTCCCGGCACCAGGGAGGATGTCCGGCGAAGAAGACTTCTACCTCTTTGAAAACATCTCCTCGGTGGGCCCTTGGGATGGGCCCCAGTACCACATTGCACCTGTGTGGGCCTTCTACTTTCAGACAGCCTTCATGGGCTTCGTCTTCTTCGCCGGCACGCCACTCAACACCATCATCCTCATCGTCACGGTCAAGTACAAGAAGCTCCGCCAGCCGCTCAACTACATCCTGGTCAACATCTCCTTCGCCGGCTTCCTCTTCTGCGCCTTCTCAGTCTTCACTGTCTTCCTGGCCAGTTCCCAGGGCTACTTCTTCTTCGGGCGTCACGTCTGCGCCTTGGAGGCCTTCCTAGGCTCGGTGGCAGGTAAACGTGTGGGCCTCGGAGACAGGAGGCAAATCTGGCACGGGGGCTTCCGGAGGCTGAGGGGGACGGAGAGGGAGGGCCGGCACCCAGGCGCTACTGCCGTGGCAGGATTGGGTGAAGGCAACGGCAAGGGTCTCGGGGGGTGGGTAGAAGATGAAACCACCAGCGATCAGTAGGAGAGTATCGTCACATTTCCGTAGGGCCGTTCTAGAACAGCCTTCCCCAACCTGGGACCCACCAGGTATGTTGGACTAGGGTGACCCTATGGAAAGGAGGACAGGGCTCCTGTATAGATAACAGTTGTATTGAAAAGGGAATTTCAGCCAGTGTCATTGGTATGCATGCCGCACCTGGTGAAAGAAATTCCCTCTTCATCACAACTGTTAAAGCTGCAGGAGCTATACTAGAGTGACCAGACACAACAGAGGGGAGGGCTCCTGCAGCTTTAACTGTTGTGATGAAGAGGGAAATTCACCCGGTGTTGCATGCCTACCAATGGCACCTGCCGAAATTCCCTTTTCTGCAAAACTATTAAAGATACAGGAGCCCCGTCCTCCTTTCCATAGGGTCAGCCTATGTTGGACCACAAGTGGCTGGGAGTTACGGGAGTTGTAGTCCAACACATCTGGAGAGCAAGAAGTTGCAGGAGGCTGTTCTAGCATCTTCTCGCTCATGACGACCCATTTAAAACATTGCCCTGTCCTTCACAAAGTTTCCTTGGTGGGTCAGGCCAATGTTCCATCTCCCGCCTCCGCTTTCTGTTCCCAGCATTGGCCAACCCAAGGCCCGGTGGAGGCTCCTTGGGCAGGACACCTTCAATGCCCCCCTCCCTGAGTGAGTCTGCCTTCTCACCACCATTGTGTGGACCAGAGCGGGAGGCAGGTGAACAAGGAAGTCGCAACGGTGAAGAGGAGGAGCAGGTTGAAGGACCTCTGGTCTGTGAGCCCCTGCTGAAGGGGCGTGGGCCTTGGCAATTGCCTGACCGTGCCGACTCTTGACACCGGTCCTGCTGATGCCAGGGGGAGGTTTTCAAGTAGGACAGGAAGGAAGCGCCCTTCCTTCTGGCTGTCCAGGGCTATATCTTACTGCCCCTGAAGATGGAGTCTCCCTCTAGCCATCGGAAGTCAGAGCCTCTCACTCCACTCCAGGGGTGAGGAAACTGGCACCCTTCCAGATGTTGCTGGATCCAAATCCCATAATCCCTCTCCAGTCCAACAATATTGGGGTGGGGGTGGGTGACAGGTTTCCACCCACCCCTCCTGCACCCCAATACTTTGTCTATTCTTCTTTTGTAAGCCACCTCACATAGCGACCATCACCGCATCTCGTGACAGTAAATTCCACAAATTCTGTTTGCTTTCTGCGGCGAAAGAAACATCTGGACAGTAATACTGGCCTACCTTATTCAGCTCTTGCCAAGACGTGTTTCAAACCTTGAAACAGGGCAAAACATTGTCGGAATCTAGAGATTCGCAAAGCCTCAGGCAACCGGAAGCCTGAGGCACCTCGGATTCTAGGCTCTTGCTCAATCGAACCCTAATTCAGCCCTTTTCCTCCCTGTGTGTGTCTGTCCATCTCCAGGTCTGGTGACTGGGTGGTCCCTGGCCTTCCTCGCCTTTGAACGATACATCGTCATCTGCAAGCCCTTTGGGAATTTCCGCTTCAACTCCAAGCACGCGCTGCTGGTAGTGGCGGCCACTTGGTTCATTGGGGTCGGGGTCTCCATCCCGCCCTTCTTTGGGTGGAGCAGGTGAGGCAGAAGCCACGAGCAGTTTTCTTTCTCCCGACAAAAGTGGAGAGAACATTCAAGGAGCAGGAAGGACCGGTTGCCTGAATCGATCTACGAGTAGTTTACAGGGTATTAAAATAATAAAACTCAGTGATAATAGAAATACAATGAAGAACACAAACGCAACGTTAAAAACAGCAGGATGCAGGAGCCGCAAAAGTACTTGCAAAAACTTTAAACACTTTAGGTGCAATCCTATGCATGTTTAGGCAGAAAGAAGTCCTACAACTCCCAGCATTCCACAGCCAGCCAGACCCAACAGATAATTTTGCCAAGAGATGTCAAGGGGCATTTACTTGGGCAATGAGTTCCAGAGATGTAGAATGCCACACCTGAAAACACCCCCTCTCTCTCTCAGCATCGCCTGTCTCACCTCAGACAGTGGGCAGCCCCCCCCCCCCCCCCCCCGCTGGAGCAGAGCACCGGCACATGAGCTCAACATCCGGGCAAGTTGACAAGGGTGCCCAGATGCCCTCTTTGACAGAGGCCCATTCTCTATTTAAAGGCACCCTCCATTTGACGGGCTGCCCTGTCCAAGTCCAGTTTAAGGATAAAATACTAAAAGAAGGTACCTGGGGAGCAAGCTGAGCAGGTGAGCGTACAGGCCACCTGGACACAGACTTCCACACGAGGGCGAGATGGACTGTATTTCTATTGAAACTATCATAATAATTTCTAAATTTGCAGCTGTACATATCAATTAGCACATATTGTGCAACCCGCCGTCCCCTTCTGTCCTCTTTTTTTTTGGAGTGCGGGGGGAGGTGATTCATACGTGACCATCCTAGTTTTACTGGGCTCTGTCGCTAGGAACAAATGCAGGGCAAACCAGGAAGGCATTCTCCATTGCGAGGAAATAGGTACCGTAGCTTTAAATGGGCATAGCAAAGGCCTTTCATCTTTCATCTCATCCAGCCCTGTCCGCTGTCTTCCAGGTTCATCCCAGAAGGCCTGCAGTGCTCCTGTGGCCCTGACTGGTACACTGTGGGTACCAAATACAGGAGCGAATATTACACCTGGTTCCTCTTCCTCTTCTGCTTCATCGTGCCGCTCACCCTCATTGTCTTCTCCTACTCACAGCTCCTGGGCGCCCTTCGGGCTGTAAGTACCAGCTCTATCGAGGCCGCTGCGGGTGAGTGGATGCGCATCCGTGAGGGTGACCCTATGGAAAGGAGGACCGGGATCCTATATCTTTAACAGTTGTCTAGAAAAGGGAATTTCAGCAGGTGTCATTTGTAGGCACGCAGCACCTGGCGAAATCCCCTCTTCATCACGACAGTGAAAGCTGCAGGAGCTGACCAGATACAAAAGAGGGCAAGGCTCCTACAGCTTTCACTGTTGTGACAAAGAGGGAATTTTTAGTGAGTTATTTTTAGCTATTGCATTTATATCCCGCCTTTTTTCGTCCAAGGAACCCTAGGTGGCGTACATAACCCTCCTCCTCTCTATTTTATCCTCACAACAACAACCCTGTGAGGTAGGTTGGGCTGAGAGTCTGTGACTGGCCCGGAATCACCCAGTGAGTTCCCGTGGCCGAGTGGGGACTAAAACCCGGGTCTCCCGACTCCCAGTCCAACACTTTAGCCACTACACCACACTGGCTCTCACCAGGTGCTGCATGCATACTAATGACACCTGCTGAAATTCCTTCTTCATCACTACTGTTAAAGATACAGGAGCCCTGTCCTCCTTTCCATATGGTCACCCCAGCACCCATGCGCCTCTGTGTGAGGCTTATGTGGAGCCAGTGCTCATGAGGTTTTTAGTATCAAAGCCCCTTTTCAGCACCAAGTCTTCCAGGTCAAAAGGACTCACATTGCAAGAGCATTAGAAGAGCCCTTGCTGCACTGGACCAAAGATCCTTCTAATCTAGCATCCTTTCTCTACCAATGGCGAGCTGCACAGCCACAAACAATACCAGGGCAATGGTCCTTCCGCATCATTTGTTCCCTGGCAACTGGTTTTCAGAGATATACTGCCACTTAGTCTAGAGCAAGCTGGGGGGGTAATGAGAGTTGTAGTCCAAAACATCGGAAGGTGCCAGGTTGGGGGAGGCTGATTTTATCTAACTGCCTTTTAAAGGCATCTGAGCAGAGAGCCATCGGCTCACCTTGTCAGCAAATTCTCCTTTTAGAGGGCAAGCAAGGTAAGCAGAAACAAGCAAAAACAGCTGATGCAAGGTGTCAGAGATGTCCAAAGAATGACTTCTGCGTGAAAGGCAGGGGGCGGGGAGGTGGAGAAGAAAAGAATTGATTTATAAGGAAGCTATCGCATATTGTAAGAGCCTTTGGGGCAGGGAACTATCATTTTGTTCTGTGCGTGATAATGAAGATGATGATGATAAAATGGCAGGCGTGACAGGCCTGCAGCTAAAAATACTAATATTAATCAAAATAACTTCAGTCCCAGGCCTGATCAGCCTGAAGCAACATCCCCAGGCAATAGTCAGCAAACAGGCCAAATGCACTGTGACATAAATCAAAGATGAAGTATTTCTCTGCAGATGTTGGATGTATTTTTATCCTCCATCTGAGGAGTCAGAAAAGGTGCAGAAAAGGGCAACCAAAATGATCCCAGGGCTGGAGTAATCTCTGGTGCTTTTTAGTTTAGAGAAAAGGCAATAGTGATGGGAGACCTAATACAAGTGGACAAAATGATGCACGGTGCATAGAAAATAGTGGTGATAATAATAATAATAATAATAATAATAATAATAATAATAATAATAATATATTTATCACCCGCCTCTCCCAACGGATCGAGGCGGGGAACAACACCAAACACAAAATACAAAAACTGATTAAAAGCAGATAAAACCAATACATCATTAAAACACCAATAAAACACCAATAAAACACTTTAAAATTCATCTGGGTAGGCCTGCCGGAAGAGATAAGTCTTTATAGATCTTTTAAATTCCGGAAGACTAGTGAGTTGGCGAATCTCTCCCGGCAGGTCATTCCATAATCTGGGAGCGGCAGAAGAGAAGGTCCTCTGGGTAACGGTTATCAGTCTAGTTCTTGTTGACTGTAATAAATTCTTCCCAGAGGACCTGAGCGTGCGGGGCGGATTGTATGGGAGAAGGCGATCCCGTAGGTAACCTGGACCCAAACCATGTAGGGCTTTAAAGGTAATAACAAACACTTTGTACTTCGCCCGGAAACTGATTGGCAGATTGATACGTTTCTCTCTCTGGCTGCCTCTACACGAGACGTTTAAAGCTCTTTGAAGTTTCATTAAAAAATTTACCTCTACAAGAGCGGAGCATAAATCGGGAGTTGAGGCACTTTATCTCTCCGATTATGCGCATTATTGAATGCGCATTAAATAGCGAGTTTTATTTTCCTTCAGCCGTTAAAGCGCATTTTGCCTATGTGAACAAGCGATTCTCTGCATTAACTACTTGTAAAGCGCATTTCAAACAACCGGTAAGGCCACCAGTTGTGTGCTCAATTACCTCTTGCGTACAAGCATTTACGATAAAGCGCTTCAGCGATTATGCGCATAATCGGCTAACCAGGCGTCAAACAGAATCCATCTAGAGGGGGTCTGAGTCTCCCAATAATAGAACCTGGGATTATCCCAGAAAGCTAAATGGGAGAAGATTCAGGACGGATAAAAGCAAGGACTTCTTCACTCAGGACATTGTCCATCTATAGAATTCGCTACCACAGAAAATAGTGATGGCCACCAAGTTGAGCATCTTTAAAGGGAAATGAGACAAATCCCTGAAGGAGAAGGTTATCAGTGGCTACTAGCCCTGATGGCTGTGTGCTACCTCCAGTGTCAGAGACAGTATGCCTATATGCACCAGTTGCTGGGGAACATGGGCGGGAGGGTTGGCCACTGTGAGAACAGAATGTTGGACTAGAGAGGCCTGTGGTCTAATCCAACAGCTCTTCCTCTGTCTCTATGTTAAAGATCCAGTTTTGGTACTGAGTATGAATTCCCGGGCTGAGCATGTGCTCAGAGACACCTTGTTCTGTCATTCTCTGTCTGCCTTCTTGAACCCTTATTTTGCACTTTGTTGGTGGACTTTGGGGTTCTAGTGATAAACAAGGTAGATCTCGACAGCCAAAATTTTGTGCACATTGTTAAACGGTGGAATTCATTGCCACAAGATGCAGTGACGGCCACCGAGCTGGATGGCTTTAAAAGGGGGTTGGAAGAGGAGGCTCTCGGTGGCTACTAGCCCTGATGGCTAAGTGCAACCCTCCAGTATCAGAGGCAGTCAGCCTATATGCACCAGTTGCTGGGGAACATGGGTAGGAGGGTGTTGTTACTTGTGAGTTTCCCGTGGGCAGCTGGTTGACCACTGTGCGAACAGGATTCTGTGTGAACAGACGGACGCTTCGTCTGATCCAGCAGGGCTCTTCCTATGTGCAATCTCAAGTGAAGCATCCCCGTCCTATCCTTTTAAAGAGGCATTCGCACTGGTTCCCAACAGGTAGCTGCTCAGCAACAGGAGTCAGCCACGACCCAGAAGGCCGAGCGGGAGGTGTCCCGTATGGTGGTGGTGATGGTTAGTTCCTTCTGCCTCTGCTACGTTCCCTATGCTGCCCTGGCCATGTACATGGTGAACAATCGTGACCACGGCATTGACCTCCGCATGGTCACAATCCCCGCCTTTTTCTCCAAGAGCGCCTGTGTCTACAACCCCATCATTTACTGCTTCATGAACAAACAGGTGAGTCCCAGCTAGGCGGGAGCCAGGGGATGGCAGTTGGGGTGGGCAGGTAGAGACCGGCCTTCCTTCGGTAGGGACATCGAACTGAATAATCAGACCAACTGATTGATTCGAAATCACCGATCATATCCACTTTTGGTGGATGTATACTGAAGCTGGAACCTTTCAGAAGAAAATTCCGTACTTGGTTAAAAAATGCCAAAATATTAATTTGTTGTTAAAGTTGCACAATATGTTTTATCACCCGATCTGCAAGAAATGGTGTTAAAAAGATAAAGAAACTCTTGGGTTTCATGTGTTGTGGGCACAAGTTACATGTTATACGCAAGGCGCAGGGAAAGCCCAGCTCCGTCACATGTGGGAAAAAATGGCATATTAAACTTTGAGAGTTTAATATCGTTAACAAGATTGCGTGGTATATTTAGATAAGGCAAGGGAAGCTTAAATGAAGACATTTGGGAAAGAATGGAAATGGTCTAGGAATTTTGGTATGCCAAATAAAATCTTATCAAGGGTAATAATGCCTTGTTATAAAGGCATTATAGCTGTTTTCTTCTTATCGTTTATCGCGTTTATGTTTTTTAAAAATCTTGTTTATGGTCTGATGCACACAGGCTGTTTTAGGATTTTTAAAAAAGGAGACCACACCCTTCTTCAGTGAAGGAAAGAAAACAGTTTTACTCACAGATATTCTTGCATATACAATGCAGGTACAGCCTAGAGTTTCAGCAAGAGGTTGTTCAGTCCCTTTTGTGTTCCGCCACACCAACAGGAGAGAGAGAGAGCAAAGGCATGTGCTCCCAGCCTTGGAGGAGGGCAGAGAGAGGGCAGCGGAAGGAAGTGGAGGAGCAAGAAGTCAAATGTGTCCGGGGGCTGAGAGATGTCACCCACTCCTGCAGTAAGGGAGTCTAGGTGGGCAGAGGGGTAAACCCCGCTCCAAACGCTGCCAGGGGGACGATCCAGTTCTATAGCCATTTACACCGACGTTGGTTTATTCCTGGAACTCCTGTCTGGCATATTCTTCCAATCTGGGTGAGGCGGCAGGTGGGAGTATTTAAACGTTAACTCTGTCCTGACCCTCCTGCGACCGCCAGGAAGAGCTGTCCTGTGTGAATCTGCCAGTAGCGTAGCTGCAGTAGCAGGACGTCTTGACCCCCTTCAATCGGAGGCCTGCCCATTACGAAAGGAGAGAGGCTTCCCTGTGTCCCTCTGACCACCCCGAGGCCTCTGATTGCCAGCCAGGTTGCTGGATGTGATGACTCCAAATAGATCTATAAAGCCCCCCCCCCTCTCTCTCCTCACCCAGTTCCGGGCTTGTATCATGGAAACCGTGTGTGGCAAACCCATGACCGATGAGTCCGACATGTCCAGCTCTGCTCAGAAAACGGAGGTCTCGTCGGTGTCCTCTAGCCAGGTCAGCCCCAGCTAAGGAGATGGTGCCGTGGGATCCCGAGGATCACAGGAACACCCCCTCTCCCTCCCCAGCCGTGCCCACAATGCCCATGGGGAGAGGGGCCCGGGGCCCATTCGGGTGCCACGGCTTGGAGGGAAAAGGCCCAGGACTTGAATCTCCAGTTAATTTGGTCTCTTAGTTTTACACGGGCACAGCAGACTGGTTTGATGAAGGAGACGGAGGGGACTGTGCTGAGGCGAAGGCGATCCGTGAGCTGCCTTCCAAGGAAATTCATAGGGACTCCAGTGGGGAACTTGGTGATCCTTCGGCTGCCATCAGATCAAGCCTCCCGGCACCACTAGCCTGGCATACATCTGCTGTGTATGTAAGCAGTCAGGTTTGCTCCTAATTTGGAAGCAGTGCAAGAAACCATTAGATACGTATGCGCTTGAATCCCCTAAAACCGAGGTTGAGCAATGGTAAACTGCATTGCAGACAGCCACGGCCAAGCACTAGCTGACAGCAGAGAAGGATGGTGAGCAATAGGATTAGAGGGGAGGAGACCCTAATCGGAGGGGTGCCGAGGAGTCAGCCTACTGAAACTGGCACAAACTTGCCCAAAGCTTCCCTTTGGGGTTTCAGCTATTTTGCAGATGTTGGCAGCACATTTTAGAGGTGCAAGCACGAGGACTAGCAACTTTATTTATTTTTATGAACCCGCAGAAACAGAACTGCATCAACAGCTTCTGTATAATATCTACTAGCTGTCCTGTGTAAAACTGCTGAACTCCCAACCCCAGCTGCTCATGGTAACGTCAGTACGTAGTTTGCACCTAACGACAACCCAGACTTCGATCTGGTTTGCACTTCAACCACAAGCAACTCAGAATTCACAATCCAATAACAAACCATGGGTTCTCTTCTTGGGTTATTCATGGTTAATAACCCGTAGTTAAACTGTGGTGCAGGGTTCGCACGTAACAGCAAGCCAAGTCAACAATCCATACTCAACCCATATTCTGTGTTGTCGTTTCCAGAAATGTATATCCCGCCTATGATTAGACTCTCACATGACATACGGTTTGGAAAATTATTTGTACTGGTTTTGCTAAGAGCAGCTTCTAAAGACCCACCAAGTTATATGCAGTAAAATTGGAATGCCCTGTAGTTTATAATTCTGGTGCCCAGGATATCACGTGATAAGCAATTTGCTAAAGAATTATGAATCTCCGTCCTCCAGAAGCTTGTGATAACGGATAGAATCTCTATTCTCAACACTCAGGGTTTCGGGTTGTGTTTGCTTTTTTAAAGCATACAAATTACTATGTTAATTCTGCCACAGCTTGTATATCCGCCTTTCCATGTATTTTTCATAAGAATTAGGGCCAAGGAGCTGCTATAATAAATCAACTGCAAATGTTCCAATGCAATGTAACCTTGAAGAGCCGTCATGTGTGCTTAACAAAGTGGCTGGAGGCTGGCTGTCTGCCTGCCTGGACCGGGGAAATGGCAGCTTTACACTCTCCAATGACACGGGGGGCCAAGATTAACACCTTTATGAACACCACATATTACGGGGCACCCCCTTAAATCATTGTAGATCAGCCTGCCCCAACCTGGATTATGGGATATTTTTTGGACTACAGCTCCCATAATCCCCCAGCCAGGGATTGGGGGATTGAGGGGTTAGGAAGCTCCAACACATCTGGAGAGCACCAGGTTGGAGAAGCCTGTAGATGCAACTACCGTCCACAGCACCGCATGCAACCCAACATCTGGCCGGCTTTCCAAGTGTGTGAAATGCAGCTGTCTTCCCATTTAGAGACTCTCGCCTTGGCTGCCTTCACTTCTTCTCACCCCACAGCTCCCCTGGTGGCCAGGGCTCCACAGACCTGCACCTCCCACACTAAAGGCATTCAAGAGGCAGCTGGACAACCATTTGTCAGAGATGCTTTAAAGTAGATTCCTGCACTGAGCAGGGGGTTGGACTCCATGGCCTTAGAGGCCCCTTCCAATTCTACCATTCTATGATTCTCTTTGACATGGGCTCCTCTTCACCCTTTTGAAGTCTATCATGTGTCACTTCCAGATGGTTTCAGTGTCCCGAGGAACACCTTCATAGCCCATGCACCACTAACCGGGTTAGGAAAGGATCTTTTCTTCCTGCCTCCCCCCCACCCCCGGCTATTCTGCGTCTCAGAGTGAGATCTGACCTGAGTTCAGGATGTGCTAACGGTGCCTGCAGGGATGTTGTATGCAACCATTTCAAAGTAAGGAATCATTCACACCATTTTTCTTTTCCTTAGAAAGGAACTTTTCCACGCAGATATTGATTCAGATATGGTGGGGTTGACCATGGAGCAATTACAATGGCTTTTGGTGTGATTTAGACTTTGAGCCAGCAATTCCCCACCCGTTTGAACTCTGTGCCCAAGGCCGTCCAGTCTCATAGGATTAAAACCTATGTTAGCTGAACGCAGGCCTAACACAACACTACAGCCTGACCTCCGGTAGAGAGAACAAATCCACTTCACAAAAAAAGAGGAGAAAAGTGAAGGGTGTATAAAATTGTGAAGGGTGTAGAAAAAGTGGAGAGCCGTTTTTCTCCCTCTCTCGTAACGCTAGAACTTTAGGTCACTTGGCTAAGTAGAATTTGGAACAGACAGATGTGTTGGAACGGCAACTACCATCTTTCGCAGCGGAATAATAGGAGCTGCAATCTTAATACACCTGGAGAGTACCAAGCTGCTGCTGTACAAGATGGAACCCCTTGGTCTGATCCAGCAGGGCTCTTTCCAGGTTCTTGAAACGGAAACACAGGGCAGAGTTTTAGAGCAAAGTAGCGAAGACACAATGCACATGCGGGCGCACCTGAATACACACAGAGCCGTGAGGGATGTAAACAGTTTTATTAAGACACCATTTTATCTGTATGTTGTACGTTATATAAAACTCCCATGTACGCTCTACAAAAAAAAAAAACACTCCTAAAATGGTGGACCATAAAGAGCTTTGGGGCACATGATTCAGTTTCTTTCACCGCCAGCTTTATATCTGCTTTAATAATTGGAAGATTGGGCAAAGGAGGAACACAGCAGATTAAGAAAGAAAAATCGGATGCGCACTGCAGGATGGCCCAATCCAGACAGAACTCTCCATCGGCAATCGGTGGGATGGTTTTCACACACACCTGTGCGGCACGCCAGTGGGCTGAAACTTTGGCTCATCAGGGTTAAAAAGCATAACCGTGGACAGAGGCTCCCAAACGCTCCTGCACCGATAGTGGCCATGGCACATGCAGGGTGGCAGCCCTGGATCACAAATGCATACTCCCCCCAAAGCCCAAAATCCATAGTTCAGATTAGCTGGGAACTAGCGCAGGCTGAATATGGGTACGGTGCTCTTGCTTAAGAGTGCAAAATGGACATGTGTGTGGAAATGCTTGCCTGTAGTGTTCCTACAGCAATGGGAAGCCAAGGGCAGCCGCCCCTTATGTTTTCTTCTCACTGGGCAAGGAGTTCGCTCCTCCTCCTCCCACCTTTGTTGTGAAGCAAAGGGGACGGACATCTACCGAGTAGTCGCTTCCTCACTGGTTGAGTCCGTGTTCCATCACAGCATGCATTTCCCTTCCTGGAAGAAACTTTACTGGAAAAGGTACATCCGGCTGTTCTGCATCCCAACACAAAGCCATGCTCAGCACTGCTAACATCTGCACTACACACGCATCTTCAGAAATCCTGGTCCGAGTTGCTCGGTTTGTATTCATAAAGGTCTCTTTCCTATTCACTGCATCAAGTTGTGTGTTGTTTTTTTAAGTTTTATGAAATCAACAGGAATAGATAGTGTTACAAGCATTCAATCCTTGAAGTCGTCACGGCTCAAAGGAAACAGAAATTCTTAGCAAACAACTCGTGATTATTAAGGTTAGTGGGCCAGAGGGAGGGGCT
Source organism: Anniella stebbinsi (assembly GCA_029215795.1). NCBI lineage: Eukaryota > Metazoa > Chordata > Lepidosauria > Squamata > Anniellidae > Anniella > Anniella stebbinsi. The sequence goes on along the minus strand of JARDYH010000003.1, from coordinate 4,525,233 downwards.
GGCTTTTAGCGTTCAAGGGGCCAACACAGGGAGGCACCTTAGGGGAATAGTCCTCTGGAAACAGCTCACACCCAAGCCTTGCTGAGATAAAGACAGGAATACTGATCACGTTTCATTTCCACTGGCTTGCAGCAGGAGCAGTTCTTGGTGGGCTGGAGCCCCCAAAGAGCTGCACACGGAACCCCTGGCTTCACTCAGTTCCATGTTGACACACACCTTGCCAGCACGGCAACAAAGCAAAAGCAACCCAATGGCTATGCAAACAAGCACTAAAAATGGGAAGCCGATGGAGACAGTAGCGGCAATCCAGGGTATTTGGCCCTCAAATAAGGTAGTTAGAAGATGAGATCAGAATTTGCTCCATGACATCCGGGTACCCAGGAGCAGGAGAGGGTGTGATTAGCCTTTTGAGGTAAGGAAAAGGCCCTCCCTGACAGACGAGGCAGCTGGGGGCTTGAACCCACCAAGAGAACAGGAATGCTGCTTGGGAAGGCATTTAATACTGAACTGCTGCTTAATCAACCAGATACGCATCCAGGAAGAGCAGCTCTCCACATTATTTTAGGCGCAAAGTTTGCACGGGGAAAATTCTCCATCAGCTGGGAAGCCTATATATATATATATATATATATATATATATATATGAATGATAAAGGCACTTCAAAAATGCATGATGTCCATTTGTGCTTAACTGGCCCACTATTCTGCTGTTCCTCAACACCCAACACAGCACTTGACCACTGTCTAATATCTTGAGGAACCAGGTGTAGGTCAGGCGCTTGCTGTGGCAAGGAGATCGCCCCAAATCCACCTCATCCTCCAGTTTCAAACTACAGGTTATGAGCAGCAATTTCAATCTGGAGAAGGAAAGGCGAAAGGGATTGGCTTTCCTGACACCCAAAGATCCAGGGGAAAACGCCCTGAACAGAGGGGGCTGTAGCAGATTTGGCCAAACCGCTCCCGTTTCTGCACAAAGTGACTTCTGGGTCAGACGCCACTTGCAGAGGGCTTCATGCAGTTGACGACAAGGGCAGCAGAAGCCCCAGGAATGAATGCTCGGGGAGAAGCAGTTGCCACACCTCCTGTCGCTAAAGGCTGCCAAACATGCAGCCTTAGCCAAACATTCCTGACTATTCAGAGCTGGGAGGTGGATGACGGGGAAACCTCCTGCACCGAAAAGGTGAACAGGAACAGGCTAGGTTGGACCGATAAGCTGACAAAATTCTCCGCTAGGCTCCTCTTGCTAGGTTGAATGCAAAGAACAAAGCCTCACTTACGGCAGCTTGTTCGTTTTCTTGGCCCTCCTTGTTCTCTAGCATTTTTGCGGCTGAACACCACGGCGTTCAAAAGGGGGAGTTCGCAGGAGGGGGAGGCTAGTGCTGCTCTAGGGCTTAGTGTTTCAGGATGTGCATTCTTCATCTCACGCGGAACAAAAATAATACAAAAATAAACAGAACTTGTTAGACATAAAACAACATGCAAATCTATCAAACAATAAAAACCCAAGTGTTGCAACTGAAAGTCGCCTTTCGGAACACTGAACTCCCATTCCCTCTGGGAGGAAGAAATAAAGAAAGAACGGGAGGTGGGCGTGAGTGTGTGTTTCCAACGTTGTTGCCTGGAACTGCCAGTCTTGGTAGTGAGAGTTTTTGTTACTCCAGAAACCGTAAAAAATAATTACTTTTTTTTCTTTCCTTAAGAAAGAGGGTTCTGAGGCTTAGAACTCATCATGTCGTACTAATGCTTCGCCAAAGTCTGTAGCCTGGCTGCCCACAAACAGGTCGTATTTGTCCACGATTTCTTCTTTGGTGAGTTTGCCATCCTAGAGGGGAAATGAGACGAGACCGAAGGTGAGACCCTGGACTTCCAACGCCATGCCAACAATTCATCCTCACTTGCAACTTATGAGTCATACTGAGGAGCCCCACGGGTCACCTTTGTATTTCTGACTTTGCTCCTGCCGCTAAATCTTCTAAGGGAACAAATCCAGCGGGAAGTTTCCTGTTCAAATGGACAGACGCGGTGCTCTTGCATGGTTCCCATCCGTTTTAGCAGGGTTTGATCAGAAGAACTTCCTGGTGGATGGCTTTTTAAATTAGTGCCAATAGTGTGTGCTAGCTAGGTGATACACACTGTACTGGAGTAGCAGGTCCCTGCCCCACCAGGATTCCAGTACAAGATGGCCAACGAGAGGACTGGGATTCTCCATGAGGCTATGGGACGGTATATAAGTATAATAATAATAATTATAATAATAATAATAGGTATGAATGTGACAATGCCAAAGGACAAGCAGGTAATGAAAAAACCCACGCAAGGGGAAACGGAGAGAAAGACACACACACACACCCATCTATCCCCCAAGGAGATTATACAAATCAACAATGAATGTAACAAAACAACCTGACCGTCAGGTTTAAGAACTGCCCAAGGGAACAGAATGAAGACAGGGCTCCCGAGACCAACTGGAGAGCAACAAATCACACCAGTGGAAGGCAGAGCCAAGACTGAGAAGGGTTTTTCCACTTCCGGGTCTGTTTTCCTTGCGAGTAGGAATTTATTTACTAGTGTAAAGCCCATGTTGCAATACGATTGGCCGTTTCCCTTACAACTGGAACAACTTCACAAAGGATCCACTGATGTGATTTTTTTTTAAATGACATTAAATGTAAAATCAAATTTCAAAATAAATCTACTGTAGAGTTATTTGAACATTAGGTTAAATAGACATCAAGTCTGGCACACAAAACCGGCACTGAACTTTTTTTAAAAAAAGTGAAAATAAAACAAAAATGAGCCAAATCGGACCGGTACGCAAATGAACCGGGTGAAGCAATGGGAGAAAACAGAACATAAATTAGCTTAATCGGTCTGATACATAAAACCGGTGCTAGATGCTGTTTTCTCAAAGGTGAAAACAAAACAAAGAATGAGCAAAATCTGTCGAGTACACAAATAAAAGATGTTCTTTTTTAAAAGATCATTTAGCATTTCTTTGCGTTTCAAGTCTGAAAACACGCATGTCAGATCAGGAGTTCTTTGGCCTGGAGCGAATGAACAGTGGAGGCTGGTGGCTCCGATGTCCGTGGAGCAGTGAATCCGCTCCGGGTTTCCGTCAGAACCAGCCAGAGCTTCAGTTTAGAACAAAAATAAGCAAAATCGGTCTGGTAGATCTTGAGTAGTCAGCCTTACGCAACCGTATTCTTCTATAAGAGTAGTTATATTTATATACCGCCCAAGGAGCCCAAGGCAGCATACACACCACCCTTCTCCTCTCCATTTTATTCTCACAAAGACCCTGTGAGGTAGCTTAGGCTAAGAGTCAACAACTGGCTCAAAGTCACCCAGTGAGCTTCCATGCCCGAGTGTGAAATAGAAACAGGTCTCCCGAGTCCCAGTCCAACACTCTAACCGTTACACCACACTGCTAATCATGTCCTGCCTGCTCCACTCCCTCCCTGACTGATTGAGAACAATGGCAAGTCCTTTGGCCACTAGTGAGAGGGGCCGTGGGGCATCCTGGCCTCAATGGGGCCTGGTGGCATGCGGAGGGTGCCTCACCTTGTTCTGATCCGACTCGTAAACAAGGTGCCGCGCTTCTGCCTCCGCGTGGTCATAGTCTGAGGGGAGGATCCAGTCTTTGGTCTCCTCCTTGTCCATCTTCCCATCGCGGTTCTTGTCCCTGAACTCTACGAATTGTTCTCGCTCTGTCTTCACCCACTCTGGCTCTTCAGCATCTCCGTCTTGGCTGTACATATCACCTGAGGGCAGGGGACGAGGCACACGAGGTAAGCATGGAAACCGAGATCTCCACTCAGCTTATAGTTTCATGCCATTTTAACCTACCCAACTGCCCTGGAGCATATAGCAATTACAACATAAACAAAGCCAAAAATGGATAAATGACTGCAACACACTATGGGATTTTGCGATCGTGGTGATGAAGCCTCTGGTCTTAAAGGTAAGTCATTTCCAGAGGGGTAGCCGTGCTAGTCTGCTGCAGAAAAAACAACTAAGTTTTGGGATGCCTTAAAGACTAATTCAATTCCTTTATTGCGGCCGAGTGGCCAGAAAAATATAGAATATATCAGTACAAACAATATTATATAGCAAATATACAATATTTGGGGGAAAAGGTGCATTAGATCTAGAATCAGCTTATGCAAGTAAGTGAGCTCAGCTGGTTAGTATGTTATAAATGAATTTAGCTACCTGAGTTGTGATGTATTTGTCCTTGCCCTGTAGTAAAAAGGTTACTATTTCGTGCGGCTTTTTCCCTGCTATATCTTTGATTATTGGGCCAATTATTGAGATCCTGTCATCTCTATAGAAGATACACTCCAACATCATATGTTTGACAGACTCAACCGCTACATTGTTACAAGGGCATAGTCTCTCTTCGATTGGAATTTTCTTAAACCTTCCTAACATTAAGTTCAAGGGGAGGGCATTGAATCTTGCTAGACTAGCAAAGCTATTGTAGCACTGTTCACTTCATTCCAGACTGTGGGATGGCCTGCCGGAGGAGACTCGTCAACTTAACAGTCTTTTAGAATTTAAGAAAGCTATAAAGACTAGTCTCTTACGGCAGGCATACCCAATGGAATTTTAGAATGTTTTTAGGATGTTTTTAGGATGTTTTAATGCAGTTTTAAAAACGTGTGCCATGTTGTAATCAGTTTTATGTATTTTATCATATTTTATATTTGCTGTTGTTCCCCGCCTCGATCCAAACAGAGGCGGGTAAAAAATAAATTATTATTATTATTATTATTATTATTATTATTCAGATGCAAAAAGTATTCACCTCAAATTGCTATATCTATATACAAATGTTGGGAGAGGTAGATGTAAGCTACGTCGTCCTGAGGTATTGAAAGGCAAAAAGTACAGACAGGGATGATTACCTTAACAGTTCTTTCATGAAATGTTGTTGGGTAACAAAACAGACATCCTTGCAATAGTGAGATGATCCACATATGCAGTGTGATAAAAAGAAACCTTTGTCCTTATTCAAACCACAGAAAATAGAAGAGAAACGCTTCATGAATTGCACATCAGCAATTTTGTGCTGATACCTGTCTTTGAAATTCCTCTGTTCAAGACTGGCCAATCACGGTCTGGGAGGCTGAATTTAGGGATGTCCATGTAAGCAAAACTAGAGTCTGAAGTTCTCCAAATTCCACCTCAAAGCTCGTTCCATTTCATGGCCATTTCAGATTGCAAACTTTGTTTTTTTCCCCTTTCTGCATGTAAATTCATGCATATTTCCCCAAATGTATGCATCGATCGTGTGCATCTTTGAAATGCACGCGTTCTTCTCCCACTAAAACGTTTGTTGTGCACTTTTTTCAAAAGTATGCATTTTTTCCATGCACACTTTTCAAACGTGTGCACGCAGATATAGACAACTTTTTTTGGTTCACAAATCACACTGCAAGCGTGGAAATGCATGGAGACTCCGACTGCAGATTGTGTTTGAGTTCGTATTCGGTCTCAGGGGTGAATTGGATAAATCCTGACCAAAAAAACCCAAACTGAAGCCAATTTATCCTACATCCTTTAGTTAAAAAGTTCTCCCGCTGGTTTCTCAAGGTTGCCATTCCTCACGTCAGAGTTGTGCCCGCATATTCTTTTGCGTAGAGACGTGCTCATTTGTCCTAAGTAGAATCCAGTAGGGCACTACTGGAAAATGGCAGCCTATGTCACACTGGAAGATGAGCAGGTGTAGGAACCCCCTTGATGCTGTGGGGCATTACTAGCACATTCATGGCGGTAAGGTCGGGTGGAATCAGAGGGACAAAGCCATTCCGGTTCAGTTCTCACCACAAAGATGGAGGGAGGCGCATTTCCAGGAAAGTTTGGCAAGCACCAGCCACAAGGGGTCCCCTGACCTTCATGCAGAGTGACAATGGGAATGTGAACCCTGGAGGGGAGGGAGAGAAATTGGGCAGGGAACTTGCACATTGCTCACCTATGTATTCCTCCAGGTCAATGGATCCATCCCCGTTCTTGTCAATGTCCTCCATTGTTTCCTAATTAGAAAAATCAGGGCGAGAGCACAGCTTACTTCTCAAGCATAACCAACCGTGTCCTTCCTTAACCACAGAGTGAAGGCAAGGGGAGAGAAGAGTCACTCCCAGGAGGGAAAAAGGTGACTTAAGCGAAAACGACTTTAAAAAACCCAACAACCTAGAAGGGAAGCGCAAGGGCCGTCCAGACTTTCCAAGCATGGCTGGAAAGCTCACCTCCCTCTTGCCCCCCGTCACAGCCGCAGGGACGCACCCGAGTGCGCTGCCTGTTTCGAGTCACCACTGAGTCTCAGTGGTGGAATCCAAGGACGCGGGGAGGCAACGCATTCCTTGCAAAGTCCCTTTTCTCTTGGCCAGAACACGTTTCAGAAGCAGAGTAAATGCCTTTTGGTCTCAAAGGCTTTCTGAGGCCAGAGTACTGGGGGGGGACAGGCTGGCCGCTTACAAATACATTAGAGTTGTTCCCGTCTTTTAAGGACCATCATTCTTACGTGGCTCAGGGGGCAACAGCACACACCTGCACGACAATGTCCTTCATGTAGTCGTATTCTTCGGGATGCAAGAAGGCAGTGAACTCCTCCTTGGTAGCAATCAGGTCGCCGTCCTTATCGGCCATTTTGAACCTCCGCTCATCTCTCACCATCATCTGTTTGTAATTGAAGCCGTCGTCGGGATCGGGGTCATCTAGATGGCAAGAGAAAGACCACGTCCATGTAAGACCCAGGCGGTCACTTGCTGGGAAACCATTCTACCATGACCACCACTGTGAGTGTTGTATGTCCAGGTCTCCTGGAACTCTCCCTGACCTTCTATACAGGAAAGGCGCCATTACTGAGGGGTGGTGGGCAGGGAAGGTAACATGCCACAGTGAAGGCGGAAACAATTTTGTAGTGCCAAACCATTCCAATATCACATTTGCCATGAGCAGTGAGCCACGAAGGCAGGGTGAGCCTGGGATTTTAGCTTCCCCACTGACTATGCTGGCTCGGGAGCCGCTTTGGAAGGCCAAAACATCTGGAGGCCACAAGCTGCCCGCCCGTCACACATACGGTCCAGGACTCAACGTTTCGGCCGGCCCCAGGAAGTGTCCCACTGCCCTCCAGGGCGCACGCCAAGTGATCGGCCGTTTTCCTCCCAATCACGGAGCTGCAAAGGGAGGCAGGGATCATCGCAGCAGTAGACTGGTGATCTCCACCCCTCTCCTAACTCCAGTGTTAGGGGCTGTTTGGGCACCGTGTTGCCAAGGCACCTGGAACACCTCAGCCGCACAGGAGCCACACAAAATCCAGGTGGCCGTAATTTCTGGCCCGGCTAGCTCCCATTTCAGGTTATTTTAACCAAAGCTTCTGGTCTGTGGAATCGTTCCCTGCCCGCCAGACAAGGCCACGGTTTTGTGCTTCTGAGCATGGCATGCTGTGAATGTTGCGCTTCTCAGAACCGCACGTCACTTCCATTCCCTGCCCGTAGGACCATGAAGGAGCCAAAGAGTGCAGAACGGGCAAAGTACCACCATGTGGCCAAGAAGTTTCGTTTATGATATGTGAAATGCGAGCTAGCAATTAGAAGCAACGAAACATCATAAACCAGGGATGGCCAATCAAGAGGCAGCTTTGCATTGGGAAAAGGAAGGGGATCTTTCAGGAAGCATTGCCTGCTTTCAGCTCTCCCACCTCCTATCGTGTGAGCCTGTGCATGATGCCTTTCATGGCCATGAAGTTTTTGCTGTTCAAAGATGCCCCGTTTAACACAGACCCATCCATCCACAGTGCCTGGAGACTATGAAGGGCTTAGCCATCCCTGCACCTTAGGACTTCCTTTCCTCGGCAGCATCCTTCCCCAGCCAGGTTCCCCCGCCCCGGATGTGTTGGATTACAACTCCCACAGTACAGGAGGGGATTGTGGGAGTTGTAGTCCAACACAACGGAGGGCATCCGCTGGGGAAGGCAGCTGCAGAGCACCAGTACTGCAGAGGGGAACAAAGCGGAATTCACAAACAATCGGAAATGTAACGTTAGCAGGCAATCAAGAGTAGCACTAAATAGAGCTACTGTTCAGATCATGACATTGTATTAAAGCATCAATAAAGCAGAAGTACGAAGCTACATCTCCATTCGGGTTTCATGCGTCTTTACACCTCATCCATACAAATCTGCCATAGGCAGTCTGACTACGAGGGTAGCTGCGTTTTCCGAAAGGGGGAGCAGCATGGGGTTCTCTTTACGGGGGTGCAGCCCGGACCCACCCCCAGCCACCATGCATGCTAGGCTTCTCCTGGCCTGCAAGGGCCACCACCTTCTGCTTTATTGATCGGCGATCAGGGCTTCGGCAGCTCTGACGACTTGCCCCTTACCCAGGTAAGTGCCATAGGTCACGTTCCTGTACTCATCCCAGGAGATTAAGCCATCTTGGTTCATGTCATATTCCTGCCATTGGTGGGCTACATTGTCATACACGTATTTCTTCTGCGCCTTCTTAATCCAGTCCTTCAGCTCCCCCTCGGTCACAACCCCATCCTTATCCGAGTCTATTTTATCTACAATCATTCTACAAGACAAAACAGCAAGTTTCAAGGCGCCAGCTCCACACGGCTCTTACCCCCAGAGCAAAGACCTACCTAAGATGTAGCCGTAGGTGGCATTTTTATACTCCTCCCAGGAAATGAGCCCGTCCTCATTGAGGTCGTGCCCTTTCCACTGGCGCTCAACATCCTCGTAAATCCAGCGCTTTTGGGCAAACTTAATCCAGTCTTTTAGCTCTTCAGCAGTTACAAACCCGTCTTTGTCTTCATCTATTTTACTTACAATCTTTCTGTGGGAAATGCAGAAAAAGCCAGCAAGAGTTAAAAGCAACACAATCTTACCCAGTGGGACCATGCATTTTTGGCAGGGGTACATGGAATGTCTACCGTTGAAGAAGCCGGAGTGCTCAGAGGCCGCCCACGAAATAGCTCTTTCACCCTTTTCCGCCTTGGAAAGGGACAGGCTGAACCTCTGGCGTTCAACAGTTCCATTCAGCAACGCGGTGGGAGAGGAGCACCTTTCCTCTCAATGAGGTGCTGAGGAGTCACAGCATTTACATGGACTTCCAGACACAACTCAAGGGGCTGGTTTTAACCTCTAAACCCTCAACAGTTTATATGGAACATACCCTACAAGACAGCCCTCTTTCCACACCCCCATCATGTATTCTCAGACATTAAAAACCAAAAGGAGGAGAGCATCCACTTTGGTCAAAAAAAAGGAGAGAGAAGGCGGTTCTCGGAATGCTGAGATACTTTATTCATTCACGCCCGATGCGTTTCGACCGATGTGGGTTTTTTAAAGGCCTTCTTCAGGGGGCTGTAACATCAAAAATACATTACATTAATATAACTGTATAGGGATAACACATAGCATTATTATGACTATGTAGGGGTTAATTGGGAATATTGTCTTAAAAGGCCTATGCCCATATGTAAGTTTCTTAAAAATTGTTTAAATAGTACGTTTTAAAGGCTCTTGGGAAAAGGCTCTTGGGCTTAATTAGGCCCAAGAGCCTTTCAAATGTACTATTTAAACATTTTAGTGTAATGTATTTTTGATGTTACAGCCCCCTGAAGAAGGCCTTTAAAAACCCCACATAGGCTGAAACACATTGGCCGTGAATTAATCAAGTATTTCTGCATTCCGAAAACCGCTTCTCTCTCCTTTTTTAATCTCAGACATTAACTGAGTGCACCACTTAACGCCATGGAAGCATCGACCGAGATCATCCTCAATTACTGCAAGATGTAATTCACTACTTGGCATAATTAAACAATGAAAGCATTCGCTTGCAATTAACAGTCCTGGTCTCAGGAATTCTGAGGCAAGAAAAGCCACAGGGAGGCACAGCCTTCCTCCTCGCTAAGCCCATGGAGATGTCACTCTGGGCAGCTGCCTCAGAGGTCTGAAGCCACTGCCGCTGTGAATCAATAATGCAGGCCAGGTCAGGGGGGGAAGAGGAAATGCTCCCGGGGAGGGCAGCCAGGGAGAGAAAAGGAGATGAGAAGGGCTGCAGCCGAGGAGCATCTGTGAAGCAGCCCAGGTAACTGGGAGCAGGGAGTTATTGATTTGAACTTAAGGGCTTAGTTTTTCTGGCAAGCTAGCTGCATGCCACCTTTTAGCAATGACACTTTGTACTACTGCATGACATACTTTTTGTTTGGACTGTCAAATTATTTTCCTTGCCAAATAATCCATGGACAGGCGAACACTTAAATGCCAGGTGTCACGGCTGTGCCATTCCCCTCCCTTCTCTGTGGCCTCTCCATGTTGGAGAGGCCACAGAGAAAGGTCAAACAAGGTGACGATTCTGGGTAAGAGCCCAGATTTCTGCTACGCCTGCTGGTGTTGCCCTGACCACACCGGGGCACAGAGATGTCTCTTGCACCAGCAGATGTGAAGTGACAGTTTTAAAGGTTCAACTGAATCCCCTCCTTCTTGCCCAAACCCTCAAGAGCTAGCAGCAACCAACAGAGCGACAGCTACTCACACCTGCCAAAAATTAACAATGTTCTTTATCAATCCAAATAGGAATATCAGGAAGGGAGCACGTCAGCCTAAGTATGTTGCTAGGCAAGTGGCAAAAAATAACTGTTTCTGCATTGACCGCCATTAAGGAATGTAATCCCCAGTCTTTAATGGCCAAGGTGACAGTCCCTGTGACAAGTTAAAAAACAAACAAACATGAATGCTGAAGTACTGAACAGGCAAACTAGCATGATTCTTTTCCCAAAGAAAAGCTTCCAAGTCTGTACCAGCAGCATGCACAGCCAAATATAACCACAGCTGTCTCTACTGTTACTTGACACTTGGCCACAGGTCCAGGGTGGCATTTCCCACTGTAGAGGGAGAGCCATTGGGCCCCATCAAGGTCACAGGCTTCTGGTGGAGCTAATTTGAACAGATGCAACAAAAAAGAAGGGGCTAATTTATTATCTCTGCTTGTTATCCTCAGCATGAACACCAGGGCTGTAATTAAGTCTATTCAACTATCCATTACGATGAGCAAATTGCAAGAATCTCAGCATGAGCTTGGGTTTTATTACGGTTAGTCAGCAATTCAAAGCTCACTTCATAAGATGCACCTTCACCAAGGACATAACCCTATACATACAGATTTAGGTGTAAAGCCCCCTTTAATTCAGTGGGGCCTACTTCTGAGTAAGCATGGCTAACATTGGGCTGCATGCTTGTCTAAAGGCAGGAACGCAAGCAAGAAGCTTTGGGGCTCTCGTGAGACTGCCTCTCCTCTTCAGGGCCGGGAAACGCGCTACACGTTTTCCCACTGCAGATGTGGAGCGTTCTCCAACAGTGAAGAATACGCCACAGGCCCTCCTCACGTGGGTTCAATGGAGCCACTTGGAAGCAGAACATATGGCAGGCAGCAGAGGCCTCAGGTTGCCTCCTGATACCAGGAAACGCCAAAATTAGCAGAGTGAGACTCTGCCCACAGGGCAGCTGCTCACGCTCGGGTTCTCTTACCCCAGCCTCTCCTTGCTCTCTTCTGGCGTCAGCTGGTCGAAGGTCTTGGCCTCCTCAGCACCCAGGAAGGCATCGTGGTCATAATCAAAGCTCTGGGCATCATCATGGACCTTGTCGCTTAGCTCAGGGTCATGGTGGACGCGATCCTTCTTCTCAGTGGGTTTGCTCAGGACACAAAGAGCCCACAGGGAGAGGTAGAAGATGACTTGCCGAATAACCACAACCATGGTGATGATGTCCTTGGGAAATTGAAAGAGTAGCAGCAGTGAGATTGTTTTAACTCAAGGCACTAACGCTGCAGCCCTTTCAGGCTGCCCACAGGGATTGTCAAGCACATCTCACAGCCATCCCTTTCCCAGAGATGCTTCCAAGTGGAAAGAAAGTTCATTAGCTCTGTAATTACTCGGCTGACTGTAATTTTACAAGACACCACTAGTCTTAATTAACAAGAAGCGATGGAGTTTGAAAATGCATGCGGATGATCTCTGGGCCTGCTCTTTTCTGAGGCATCCAGAAACTGTCAGACATCAAGAAGTAGTGGGGGCACACATTTGCCCAACACCAGTACGCAGGATGAAGCTAAATGCAATGGACTAAGCCACCCCTTCTGCGAATGAGACCTTCACACTCCACACACCCACCGGAACTGGAGACGTAACTTATTGCCTATAAACATTTAGAATGGGTAAAGTGTGGCTGTTTCCTTCCAATCACTCACCACACATCCCACCTCTTTGAAGGTCCTCCCTGACCATAGTCCCAAAGCCTCCCTTGTTCATCCATCCCTTGTCTGCCAACTATACACAACTCCGCCTGTTTCAAGGTCCCAGATGAAGTTTTCTTAAGGCAGCGATGGGGGATGTGTGGCCTTCCATACACTGTTGAATTGCAACTCCCACCATCCCTTAGCACTGGCTATGTCAGCTAAGGCTAACAGCATAGGGACCATCTCAGTCTGATCACCACAGGCGGCACATCTGAGGGTGCCACACGCCCTGGAAGTTTGCATTTAGTACTGCAGCCCCCTTTCCCTGGAACACATTACCAACTGGTATTAAAAAACAGGCCCCCACAGATCTGATGCTCAGACGTCTTCTTAAAACTCACCTCTTTACAGAGGCTTTCCCTGAAGTCTGAGCCAGACAGCTATGGTTTGTAACACACCCGGTAGAGCGTGTAGTTTTCTTGCTGATTAATTGCACTGCGTTGTTTTTATTATATTTAGTGCTGTTTTATGCCATTGTCTTTTATGTTCACTGTTTTGATACTTTTGTGGAAAGCGCTATATACACCTGAATGATAATAAATAAATAAATAAAAAAAAGAGAGTTGCAGTCCAACAACATCTGGGGGGGGGGGCACACTCCTCGCTCCTGCTTTAGAACAAGTAAACAGGAAGTCAGGACGCAGGTTAGCTAAAAGGAAGGACGGCAGAAGAAAAAACTGGCTGGAAAGGAGGAAAGCAGATGTGGCGGTAGAGGTCTGAAGGCAGAGTTGAGGAAAACCCAATGAGAAGGTAAGCCCGTTCCTCAACTCTGGGTCCTTCTTTCTTTCTTTCATCCATCCATCATGTCCTCAGATTTCTCCTTTCCAGCCGTCTATTCTGCCTTCCTTCAGGCAACCTGCATCTTGTCTTCCTATTCCTTGTTCTAAGCCCAAAAAGAAGGTTTCCTCAATCCAGACTGGCCTTTGATCTCCAGAGGACATGCTGCTTTTCAACATTTTATTAATGACACCTTCATTCACCCTGAAGATGGAATACGAATTCCTTGAACATGCCACAACATCATATATGCTCCACCAATGGGTGGCTGATGATACATTCTTAAGGCTTGGTAAAGCATTCAGCACAAGTTAGTCAGCCTTTTTGGAATTCAATGCTGTCTCCTTTTTAGGCTTTTTAAAGCCCTCGCTGGAAACAAAGATATGATTTGCTGTTAAAAGACATTATAATAGTTTTTATTGGTATCACATTAAAAAGCGTAGCGTAATACAAAAACTATTGAGTTACATTGGACCCAACAATGTCCACAGGAGAGAGAGCAAAACAGAAACAATGAACAAAATGCCTGAGCGAAATACTGGGCTCGGAGTAAATAAAGGAAGGGACCCAATGTAGCCCAATGGAGAGGGTTGGTTTATTAGAAATGCAAAACAGCATTAATAATAATAATAATAATAATAATAATAATTCCCTGTTACAAGTTTGCCAATTTAGAGCAGAATTAATCCCTTGTGTAAAATTTACTCCTGGGCTCAAAAGGACCTCTGCGATGTTTTGTAATTATTTTTCTTTAAAACAGGAATGTTGAGTTGTGGTTGCTGATACAAAAACAGACCCCTAATCCAGTGTTCCTGAAGTCATATAACTCACACTGACTTTATAATACAGGCAAAATACTATGTTATTTGCCTTAATCTTTTGAAGAAGTTGCTTGGGAGACAATGGACCCCAAAAAGCTTCAGCATTTAGAAGTTTCATTTCCCATTCATTTCAACAGGGGTAACACGGGGCCAGATTGTTTAGCAAGTTAAATGTTGGTTTTAATTGAACACAGGTAATAAAAAAAATGAATATTGTTGTTACAACACCTACAGCAGTGGGTTGTTTTTTTTTAAGGTAAGATTTCTTTTGAGAGGCGGGGACTATTCCAAGTGTTTTCCTGCCAACGACAAATTACCCCAAATACTGCAGCAATATATACTTTGCTCAGCATGATGGAATTATAACAACTTTGAGTGTAAAATGAGACGAGACAAAGACAAACCATTTCTCTTGGGAGAGTTCACACCCCAAACCACAGAGGAGAAGCTGATCGCAAGAAAGAGGTGGAAAGGAACGGAGGCACCAAGCTGCCTGAGTTCTTCAGACCCCTGGAGGGAGACTCTAGAGAGCCCCACAACCAACATCCCCCCTCCACAGAATCGTGTATATTCTATGTACGCACCATGCCTGAACGAGCTTTTTGCAAAGTGCATTCCAGCAGCAAGGCCTGACTATTTATAGCACCTTTCCACTCCAATGGCTGCTTGGTGAGCTCCTCACATGCCACAAAGCTTCCTAGTTCCCAGTTTCCCAATGGAGCCACCACAACACCTAATGAAAGGCTCCTGCAGCCTGAATCAGGAATTGATGCTTGTGGGCGGGGTGTGTGGCTTGCGCGTGTCTGAATTGTGCCCTCTGGATTACAAGAAGACAGCCTATGTGGCTCTTTTTAATCTGAAGGAAACAGGGCTGGAAGATCTCAGGCACCTGGTTCCCTAGAAATTTAAGTGCGTTTTCAGCCCTATGCCAGCTCTGATACCAGGAAAGTCTGAGACGGCTGCCTAAGAATTTCAGTTTCTTCTGGTGCTGCAAGGTGAGCATCCCAGCAACACAACACAATACAGACCTTCTTTCTAAGGAGGGTCATAGGACACCCCCTCGCACATTAAACGAATGCATGAGAGGGGTTACAGGGTCATGTGGATTAATCCTGCCCCCACCAGATCCCCAGCCCCCACTGCCTAGATAGGAAACGCTTCACAGCTATCTGCATGTCCAACAGGGTAGGGAACGGGCTCTCCATGTGGACTAATGTGCGCGCATAGAGTTTCTCCTCGTAAATTTTGGATGGCCTTTGTGGGCTGACATGAAGAGCACTTTATGGCTCAAAACTCATCCCAATCAATGCAATATTCCACTTGTTTCCGGATTCTTTTTCTGTGGACTAATTGGGACAGGGAAAGTTGGCCACTGCAGCAGCAAACACGAAAAACCAAAGCAGCGTGTTGCCGTTAACACTTCCCAGTAAAGTCCTCAAGCACTCATTTGCTTCCTGATATAAGTCCTGCATTAGAAAAATGGATATTTTACAACCCTGATTAACACTGGCATTACCTGAAGACCAGAGGAATGGGGGAAGGGAGCATGGAGGGCCAAACGACCCCCACCCCACCCCAAATACAGCACGGCAACAAAACAGACCATACTCCCCTAAAGCTACCTGAAATGGTGGGTCAGAAAGATCCCTCATTAACACCACCCAATCACCTTTTCTGACAAAGCAGGGGGAGAGATGGGAAAGCCTAGGGCAGAGGTAGGTTACCTGGGGCCCTCCACATGTTTTGGACTACAACTCCTATAAGCCCCAGCCAGCATGATCAATGATCAGGGATTATGGGATTTGTAAGGGGAAGAAGGTTTGGCAGCCAGGGAACCCCCATTACCAATTCCTACTTCTTTTAGCAATTGCAATAATCTACCCTTCTATTTAAATCTCCCAGTTTAACGCCCACCCAAAAATCCATGACTGCTAAACTCAACTTCTTTGGGCTGTTTTATCAAGCACCTAATAGGCTACAACCCTTTGCAGACTTCCATGTATGACCAGAGACCACACTTTGACAGGCTTGCTTTAAAACAAGCAGGACTCACAATGGGGCAGGTTTGTACCATCACCATGGGTTATTTGAGGGTTGTTTCCTCCTCTAACAAGCCATGCTGCCCAGGTTTAGATGACTCAACAATCCATGCCCAGGGTGGATGTTTAGACAAATGGCGCCTGGCAAGCACTGAGGCTTAAACAAGCCACCACGTTTTTTTTCATGGTGATCATGCAAACCAGGTCTATCATTCCAAAAGCTAATGCAAATACTCACATTATAATTAGCAAATTAAAAATCTCTCTTTAAAAAGCACTGTTCTGTTGACTTGTACTAGGAATGCCTGCAACCTGTGGTTCTGCTACACAAATATGATTCATTTTTAATGAAAGTGTATATACTCTGGTTTGTTTGTTAAGAGATTAGACTGCCTATTCTCAAACTGTCAGCGTGCAATGATGAAGTCAATATCAATATTAGTCAGGAAAAAAAACCTTTTAAAATAAAAGTCCAAAAGCAGGTGCTCGATTCGGATTACTTTGGCACAGAATATTAACTTTGTTTTAAGAGCACAGCATATGTACATACTGTCCTTGATTCCAGAATGCGCTGGAGGAGGTCGCAACTAAAATCAACAAAGTTTTGTAACTCTCATTGGAAGGGACAAGAGAAAGAATTCCAAGCCCTCCGGCTTATCAACCCTGCCTTGATAAGCTATCAAGCCTACACACCTTCACTTGCTCCCTGCATAAAGCTGGGCTCGGCTCTATGATCGCCCTCTTACATGACACAACAACATTCCTGTGTCCCCAAATGCTGTTTTGTAGATCTTCATGCCGCATACTATTCCTGGACAGTAATTAGAGCTATCTTGACAATCAAGCCAACTTTCCACCTTAACTGGTAAACACTTCCTAAAAGTTAGGAGTTGGCCAAAAGGACCTGCACCTTTGCAACTTTTTCAGCTACCAGGAGCACAAAAAAGCTACTTTCACGCCTCTTTCCCCTTCATTTTATTGGTGTGCTTCCTGACAGGCCAAGTGTCCCACTGGCATCACCTGGGGCGACTTTCCCCAAACCGGCACCCTCCAGATGTGTTGGGACTACACCTGGGGCAACCTTCCCCATCATCCCCAGCCTGCTCCCAGTTGAACAGCAATATTGGCAAGGCAGGTGCGAGTTATAGCCCATATGGAGGGGATCCAGTTGGGAGGCTGGGCTGGCAGGGAATGATGGGAGTTGTAGTCCAACACATATAGAAGGCAACCAGCTAGGCGGCCAGTCTAGTGAAGTGTGATGAGCGCTGCTACCTCCTCAGCTGGCCAGCCACTGCTTGAACAACTTTAATTTGCTTTTTCAATCTTCTTTCTTTCACTGTTTATACCTATGTTCACCGCTCTGGAATCTGTATAATTGAGCGGTATATAAATATTGTAAATCATAATAATCATGCGTTGGACTACAAGTTGGGAGGACTTGAGCAGGGGGTTGGACTCGATGGCCTTACGGGCCCCTTCCAACTCTACTATTCTATGACAAGCTGGCAGCTTGATAGGAGTTGTAGTCCAACACAGATGAAAGCCAGGTGGGAGGAGGCGTCGGCGATGGGAGCGGCTGCCCTCTAGATGTGTCGGGGCTACAAGTTTGGGAGGTCAGGCGATGGGAGTTGCAGTCCAACACACCCACAGGGCGCCCTGGTGTGGGGGGGGGGGAGGAGGCCATTCTGGCGGGAGGCGATGGGCGCTGTAGTCCGACATCTTCAGGGCGCCCGTGTGGAGAAAGCTACCCGGCTCCTGGACTGCCAGGCACGGCTGGCATTTCGCCCACACAATGAATAAGCTCCCTTTTCAGGAGGAGGAGGAGGAGAAAAGGCGCTTTTTGGAGGCGGCGGTGGCGACGGGCCTGACTCGGCGGTCCATCTCGGCGCAGTCACAGGGGCTTTTCCTGTGAGGAGAGGCGGCCCCGAAAGGCGGCCCAGGGCCCGAGGCGAGGCCGGTGTCGTGGCCCAGAGGTTTCCTGGCTGGGCCCCCAGCCAGCCCGGATACGGCGGCCCTGCTTGTGAGGTGGCCGAGGAGGGCGGCGGCGGCCTTCTCCCCCCCCGCCCCCACCCCCACCCCCACCCCCGAGTGAAGGAAGGAAGGAACGACGCCCCCGCCCCCTTCCCGCCCCCCGTGAACCTACGAACCCCACGTACCGTCCACGACGGCGGCGGTGGAAGGAGGCAGCCCTCGCCGGGGGAACTGAGGAGGGAGGAGGAGACGAGGAGGAGCCGCGCAGGCGCAGCAGGGCTCAGCCCTTGCTGTCACTCCGGCAGCCTCGGCCAGCGGCTGGCCGGAGAAGGCGGGGGGGGGGGGGGGCGGCGGAAATCCCGCCCCCAGGGATGACGAGGGCCGCGGGGGGAGGGGAGGAGCGGTATAAAAGCCACGTCCCTCGCCTCACGGAGCTCGAGACTGTGAGGCCGCGGCCTGAGGCGGGTGTGGGCAGGTTGAGTCAGGCGAGGGAGAAGACCCGTTGGAGCCGATGGGACTCCGGTGACTCACAACGCGCTGGAATCCCGTTCATCTCAACGGGTCTCCTCTCGCGTGTGGCTAAATCAGGCTCCAAGGCCCCGAGTCGTCAGGAAGAAAAAAAAAAAAAGCCGCGTAAAATCACGGGAAGGCCTGTTTTATTTTGTGCCCCTCAGGCCCACGTTTTGGAGACAGGCGCTTTCCTCAGGAGTTCGCTTAAAAACACAGGACCTCATGTTGTATGTGCATACAAGTCTAGCGTGTGGCCCTGTTTTTTAAAATCGGGATCCGACCCTCAGTCTCAAATCCTCACACTGGCTGGTTTCGGATGACACGATGATCAACGGAGGGGGTGGAAACAACCCTCAGTTGTGTTGCTTACCGTGTCGTGTGGAGGGCAACACGCAAGGCACACACAACTGATGGTATGCTATTTGGGGCACTTGAACAATGGGGGAAAACAAGAGGCTCGCACATCCTTTATCCCAAACTCCGTTGTTTAAAGTGTGGTGTGGAGGGAACCCTCCCCTCTCAGTGTATTATTCCATTTGGCCATAGAGTTCGCTGGCCAGAGCAGCCGGAAAAAAACCCGGCTGCTCCAATACAGCCGGCAGAACTTGCAGTGCATGCTGGGATACAGCCGGAGGACTGAGGGAGGTGGGAGGGAGGAGATGCAGCAGCCCAGAAGGATGCAGGGACTTTTCTGCCCTGCGATGAGGGGAGGGGCAATATGTCATGTGGAGAGTACCTGCAGAATAACACACGATGAGTGTGTTATTAACTCCTCTGTTGGCAAAAGTGTTGCCTGAAACCAGCTACTTTTAGGGCACGATCCTATACGTGTTTAGACAGAAAAAAGCCCTACAGCTCCCAGCATGTCCTGGGAATTGTAGGACTTTTTTCTGTCTAAGCATCCGTAGGATTGTGCCCTTCATTTTCTTGAAGGCATAAAAAGCTGTACTGGATCAGGCCCACAGCCCATCTAGTCCAGCGTTCTGTTCCCAGAATGGCCAACCCGGTACCTCATCAACGTTTATGTGAAGTTTATATGAAACATTTTCTGCATGTACAGCAGTTGTTCCAAAGTGTCCTGGTTATGTCATAAGAAGCCTTGAGGAAAGATGGCGTCATCTGGACCCCCCCTGTAAAATTCTGGAAATGAAGCCGGGCTTTTGCAAGATAAGAACCTCCTATTGAGACCTTGGCATCTTGGCTGACGTTAAGAATTTGGCAAGGAGCAAGAAAACATTGCATCTAATGAAAGGCTAACGACAGATTCACAGATAATGTGAAACCATAACATTATAGGATTGTTTGGAAGAATGCTGAAATAAGTGGAAATGACCTGAAGGGATCTCTTGCCTGTCACAGTAAACGTAAGAGCCCTGTTCACAGAGTGGCCAACTGGAAACCCACAAGCACGACACAGGTGCAACAGCACCCTCCTGCCTATGTTCCCCAGCAACTGGTGTACATTGTCATATTACCTCTGTCACTGGAGGTAGAATCTAGCCATCAGAACTAGTAGCCATTGATAAATGGTTGTATATCTATATATCTAGATTAATGGTGTTGGTTAATGGCATTGGTTAATGGAGCCCTGCATATGCAGGGCTCCATTAACCAATGCCCCATAATGGTATACCAAAGGTTCTCACTAAGACTGGCTATCTCGTTTACTGGAATTCAGGAAATCAATCAATCAAAAAGTACTTCACACACATAAAATACATTGCTACAGGTTTGACTACTGCATTTTAAAGTATCTTTTAAAAGGGGTAGACCAGGGATGGGGAACCTCTAGCCTGAGAGCCTAATCCAGCCTGTGGAGGTTCTTCACCTGGCCCACGGAGCCTCCTTGGATGCCTCTAGGGCAGGGTTGGCTTCCAAACCCTGTTCTCTGGAGGAATCCTGGATGTTACCTCATAACCGTGGGGATGCCCTGTAGTGAGTGGGGGTATTCCTGCTATTATTTCCAATCTCAGGAGATAACAGATGGGATGCTGGTGGTGTGGGTATTACCCGGTTCTTCCCAGTACCTACTGAGTCTCTTTCTCCATGTTGAAAGAGGCATTGAGTTTGTTAAAAATTTTGGTTGTAACTCCAAGGTCCCTGCTCTCCCTTCTTATGGACATTGCGCGCTTCCTCTACAAAGGGGCTCAACAAGACGGCCATTGGCGACTACCTGGGCGAGCAGGAGGACTTTAATATTGCCGCGCTCCATGCCTTTGTTGACTTGCATGAATTTACTGACCCTTCTTATGGTTCTTTGAATTGGACTTGGACTGGACAGCCATTCAAATACACTGTATTTGCCTTCAAATAGAGGACTATCCTTGGTAATGGCCACCCTGGCCAAAAGGAAGGGAGATGCTGAGATGACACAGTGGCTTGGTTTTAATCAAGACACTGCATAATGTTGTGGCTATAATCTCAAGGGGGAAACGGCTCAGCAAGATCACTAAACATGGAGTCATTTCCCCTGAACACCACTTAGGATCCCAGGCAATTTATCTAAATTGTTTGGTAAATGGAGGAACAGTCCCTCAGGGCAGTGTACTTAAAAAAAAAAAAAAGATCAATAAAAGTAATTAAAAAAACATTTTCAGTAAAATAAATTTCCATTTTAGTCAATAATTAAGAAGCCACCTTAAAGCCATTTTAAACAAAAAATCAGCAGGAGGTAGAATATGCACAACTTGGTTTAAAACATACACACCCTAAACCATTTGCTTCAGCCTTTGAATACCTGATGAGATAAAAATGTTTTCATTGTCAGATTCTACCTTTGGTTAAAAGCCAATTACCAAGAGTGGCAAAAGGGCATATTTTTCATTCTGTACATGGGTCACTGAAGAGCTTAGCTGGTGGATCTATGACCAAAATCTTGAGATTGTGCAAAGAACAGCTGATCTCAAAAATGCCCATTCTGAAAACTAATATAAAGGCCTAGTACCCAGGTAAGCAACCCAGTGACATCCAGATGTGTTGGACTACAACTCCCATTGGCCTTGCTAGATGGGGATGATGGGAGTTATAGTCCAAAGCCTCTGGAGGGCACCAGGTTGTCTGGCCTAACATTAGCAGAAGCGAGTGGGAAAATATACACTTTGGCTGAAGCCCTTTAAAACATTTTATTTTGCAAACCTCACTTTACCAGACGTATCTCATGTCCAGCATCTCAGATACATTCAAGTCTTCTTTTAGGGATTGCTCACTTCCCATATCACCTCCTTGTTCCCCTTGAAAAGCATTTGACGGAAGGGTTCCCAAAGCATAAAGTGTACCTAAGTAAGATAAGCCCAAAAGAACTCTTCACTGTCCTTCTGAAGTGACTGTTGAACTTGGGCCCCCTCCACAAGGATGCGCTTTTGCGCCCGGTTCCGGGATTATGCGCATTATCGCGGAGGCGCATTTACTCCTAATCCCTCTGCACGGGAGGCGGCGAGAGGCGGCGAAGCGCATTAATTCATGTCCAAAAAGCGCTTTAGAAGACGTTAACGCGCATAATCGCTTGTTCACACCGCGATAATGCGCTTTAACGGCCGGAGAAAAATAAAAGTCGCTATTTAACGCGCATTCGAAAATGCGCATTATCGGGGAAATAATGCGCCTGTACGCCCGTTTTGCGCTCCGCTGGTGTGGAGGTAAAATTTATAATGAGCCTCTAAGGCTCATTAAACGTCTCGTGTGGAGGAGGCCTTGGATCTCCTATTACCACAGAGTCGGCTGCAGCAGAACTTTTAACTGTTCCTTACAAACCCTTCTGGAATAAATGAGAGCAGAACTCATCAGTAGCCACACGGTATCCCCAGGAAGGTAAACAGTCTTCTATAGAATGATTACAAATCTCAGCGGCTGGATACAGATCTCTGGATGCTTTACAGGAGGACCACCTTCTCATGGTACAAAGCACCAGCACTTTCTTTCAGTTGAGCCCAGAAATGGACCGGGAGCCAGCGCAAATGTTTTAGTGCAGGAAAAGTATGCTCGCAACACCCGCTCCCAGTCAGCAGTATTTTACGCGAAATGCAGTTTCCTAACTCTGTTCAAAGGCAGCCCCACGTAGAACTGTTAAGGAAATGTTCCCTAACTCTCAAATTGAAGAATCACCAGGAACAGGCAGAGTTCAGTCCAACAGGTATTCAAAACAACGTATGAAGGAGAGAGAAGTGGCACGTGGGTAGTACCAAAGTTCTCTCAATCACAAAGACAAAACGGATTCATTTATCTCTGTTACAGGCTTTGACGTCACATACCACTCACGCCCTCCCTCCTGTGATGGATACATGTCAATAAATGTTTCAACTAAACAATTTCCTAAACCATAATAAAACAATATCCGGGGCATTTGACACCTCAATGAAATTTATTGTTTCCTGATAACCTTCGATCACTGTAACTTGGTGTTATTTGGTTTTCTCTAATGGCCAGTAATTTTCCTCTGGAAGAACTGAAAATATTGACATTGGGGGTGCCATCTTGTCTGTAAGATTGTGTATGAGGGCTGTTGAGTCATGCCTAATTCACAGTCTATTCAGAGGAAGAGATTGCCAGGCTTGTTATTGGGAGAGGATGTTTTGGGTTATGTTGTTCTGTGTTTTTCCTCTGAATTGCTAGAATGTCAGGTATGAATTTTGACTTGGTGCAGCATAAAGTGTCTCTGCTTCACTTAAAATGTTTCTTTAGAGGCTTGGGGGAAACTAAAGTTCCAGGTTTTGATTTTATATCAATGCCCAGATCAAAAATCCTTATCAGAACACATTGCAGTAGTCAAACCTGGAGCTTACAAGAGAACTGAAGCTAGCCTGTCTCTGTCTGGGTAGGGTCACAGTTGGCACACCAGCCAAACCATGTGCCTCCTATGACAAAGCTGAATCTAGGAGCACCTCCATTCTGCAAACTCGCTCCCTTGGAGGGGCGCAACCCCAATCAAGAGCAGGTTGAAGCCCATTCATCTGGACAGATGAACCACCACCCCACAGCATCCTCAGTTCACAGCCAAGCTGTCCACGTGGTCTGGTGGTCCACAAAACAGACACCACAGTAGGGCATTTATAGTCAGTCGCCAGTTTGGGATGGTTGTCCCTCTCCGCTAGACCTTTTCTGCAAGTGGCATCTTTGCATGGTTGTTGCTTTCTACCAGCCGGAAAGCACGCAGCACCACAGCGACTTGCAAACAGAGGCCCTGGAGAATGTCAATAAGGGGATAACTCAGGTTCTGGATACTGTAGAAAACACTGAGCAGGAAGATCAGCGGGGCTGATTTCATCTGTTTGCTTTTCCACTCCACCCCGCCACTTCTTCCGCCTCAAGTTTGTTGGTTGTGGTACTCTGATGGGCGTGGGCTCTTTCCCCCGCCCAGCTCCAGCTTCGTTGTCTAGCAATTTACTGATTTAACATTTTATCGGCTGGGCTCCATTTGTGCAGGCAATGAGGGTGGGGTTGGAGCAGTAAAAAAGTCTATTCAATCGAATAAGCACAAGTCCCTTCCTTCAACACAGAGTGCTGGAGTTGGAGACCCGTCTCGCCTTCCCCTTCCGTCAGCAAAGCTCCATTCAAAGCACACGCCTCCAACAAAGGAAAAAGCGAGGGGACTACACGGAGGCTTAAGGGCGCATTAAATCCACTTGGGGAAAATGATCCAGGCTTTCCCCGCGCCAAACTAATACGCAAAACAGGGGGAAAGAGGCGAGATGGGCGCAGGACAGGGACGACGTCATGTGAGTCCCACGCTGCAAAACCCGATACCAGGCGTGGCGAGAGCGCGTTAAAGCGCTGGTGTGATGGAGCTCTGTGGCAGCGGTTTGCTGTGCCCGTTCACAGAGAGCAGCCTCCGATTCCTTCATTTCCCCCAGGAAGGGTAGATACAAGGGGAGGAGTTGCAAGGAGGAAACGGGGGTCCCTTTTCTATTCCTCAAAGCGGAGCAGCGCGCTTTCAATCAGCCCCGATACTGGTAGGGGATTGAACGAGTCCAGCCGGCTATCAGCAGAGCCGGGAGTGCCCCCTCGTGGCCAAGAGAAGCTTATGACAAAGGCCCACGCGTCACACAACTCCCTGAAACACTGCTGTGGGAAACGATCATTCTCCCCTTTATTATCTTGAGTCAGCCACTGCATGTATTTGCACGGGGACCCTAATTGAGACATAGGCTGACCATATGAAAAGGAGGACAGGGCTCATGTAACTTTAACAGTTGCAGAGAAAAGGGAATTTCAGCCAGTGTCATTTGTATGCAATTAGTTCCTGGTGAAATTCCCTCTTCATCACAACAGTTAAAGTTGCAGGGGCCCTGCCTTCTTTTGTATATGGTCACTCTAGTATAGTGCCTGCACCTTGAACTGTTGTGATGAAGAGGGAATTTCACCAGGAACTAATTGCATACAAATGACACTGGCTGAAATTCCCTTTTCTCTAGAATTGTTAAAGTTACACGAGCCCTGTCCTCCTTTTCATATGGTCAGCCTATGAGACATATACTGACATATCGTAAGCAACAGCTCAGCTAAAGCGACAAAGAGCCTTCAGCGCCTCCCATCACTGGAATCCGGCCACAGAGAACTTCTCCAAAATTGAATTCAACCTATCGGCTGAAAGAGGTTCACCCCCACCCCCGTTTAAGACGAACAACATTTATCAAGGGCTATTAGTCCTGATGGTTAGATGCGACCTCCAGTCTTAGAGGCAGTAAGCCTATGTATGGGCGGGAGGGAGCAGTCGCACCATGTCCTGCTTGCGGACTGATGGACGCTTGGTCTGATCCAGCCTCAGGGCTCTTCTTCATTTTAAGCTTTTCTGGATCAGAGTCCACATCACCCGATGAAGCGGATTGATGCCATCCTAAAACGTGTTCACCTTTAAAGTTGCTGATGCACGTCTCTGGAAATAATAGCTACGCTAAGGTTGACAATGGATTCACTTCCCCTCTCTGTAACTCCGTGATTGTGGGGAGAGAGTGGTGTTTTTATTGGCATAAAAAACGGTGTTTCAAAGAAAGCCTTTGTACCTTGCCTGGTTCCTGGTTTTTAATGTTTGTGCTGCTTGTTTTAAAATTGTTCAGAACTAGTGACCATTTTTTATCTATCTGCTGCTCGTTTTCTTGGAGGGAAGGGCCCCTCCCTAACTTTTGATTGTTTTAATGGCATTTTATATTATTATTATTCTCATTATTAGCAACGTAGGAAGTCAGACCATCTAGCCCAGTATTTCCAACGCTGACTGGGAACTGTGGCTCTCCAGGGTTTCAGGCAGGAGTTTTTCCAGCCCTACCTGGAGATGCTACCGGGGATTGAACCTGGGACCTCTTGCACGCAAAGCGGACGCTCTCCCACTGAGCTACAACTCCTGGCCTTAAATGTTCTTAAGGAAAGGCAGGATACAAATATTTTAAGTAAACATTGGGATTCCAGTGCACTTACACAGGGCACTTGGGCTACTCAGTAACAATGAGGCTGTTTGGAGCTCTGTAGTGAAACAACAGTCAAAGAGAGGGAACAAGATGTCAACATGATGTTTTACCACGGAACATTTCCTGCTCTCTTATCTGATTTCCTGCAACGTTTGAGTCCCGGGCATTTGGAATTTTCATTATCCATGTAACGTTTTCGTCATGTGCTTTGTCTTCCCAGGAATCATTCCAAAGCATTCCCATTACATCAGAAGAGGTGGTCTTGATAGGCTGGAGCGCTGGGCTGAAAGCAACAGAATGAAATTTAATAGGGATAAATGCCAAGTTCTACACCTAGGAAAAAGAAACCAAATGCACAGTTACAAGATGGGGGATACTTGGCTCAGCAATACTACAAGCGAGAAGGGTCTTGGAATTGTTGTAGATCACAAGCTGAATATGAGCCAATAGTGTGATGTGGCTGCAAAAAAAGAAAATGCTGTTTTGGGCTGCATTAATAGAAGTATAGCTTCCAAAGTGTAAGAGGTACTGGTTCCCCCCCATTAGGCACTGGTCAGGCCTCATTTTGAATATTGCGTCCAGTTCTGGGCACCACACTTCAAGAAAGATGCAGACAAACTGGAGCATGTTCAGAGGAGGGCAACGAGGAAACAAAGCCCTATGAGGAGAGACTTAAAGAACTGGGCATGTTTAGCCTGGAGAAGAGAAGATTGAGGGGAGACATGATAGCACTCTTCAAGGACTTGAAAGGTTGTCACACAGGAGGGCCAGAATCTCTTCTCCATCATCCCAGAGTGCAGGATGCGAAATAATGGGCTCAAGTGACAGGAAGCCAGATTCCGGCTGGACATCAGGAAAAACATCCTGACTGTTAGAGCAGTATGATGATGGAACCCATGACCTAGGGAGATGGTGGGCTCTCCCACACTAGAGGCCTTCAAGAGGCAGCTGGACAGCCATCTGTCAGAGATGCTTTAAGATGGATTCCTGCATTGAGCAAGGGGTTGGACTCGATGGCCTTAGAGGCCCCTTACAGCTTCACTATTCTATGATTCTATATGTCTTCAGGGAAGCCACTCCTGCCGCTGTTGCAGTTCAGAAGAGAATCACGTTGTCAGACAACACCTCCCTTCCCTCTTCTTAAAACACCCCGTGGTGCTCCGGGACAGTGTCCCTGTGCACAGCTAGGGCAGAACCTAGTTCCAAAGCGGCCGTCCTGTGAACTGCACGCTTCTGCCTCAATGACTGAAAAGAAAACATGCAGGATGGGGAGACTGGGCAGAGCTATCAGGACTGAAGAGCCGAGAATACCCTTCCCCAACCCAGCGCCCTCCAGACCAGGTGGAGTTATAGCCTACCCTGTCTGGAGGGGCCGGGTTGGGGACAATGGAACATTGTGACGATTCTAACGGCCAACTACACAGAAGACTTCCTCCGCTCCTCTTCCTCCCAGGCAATAAAACAGCCAAGCGTCACACCATAAAATATGCAAATACAGCAAACACCTGCAGAAGCGGCTCCAGACCAGGGGCTTTCCTGGTCAGGAGATGTTGCGGAAGAAGAGGGCCTAAACAACACGCAAGTGCAAGTGGATGCATGCGTGCCGATCTTGCTGCAACAAGCTTCCACTGGTTTCAGGCTGCGAAATGGGATGTATAGCAGTGAGAAGCTCAGAGACCCAAAGCATCTTGTACACACATGCATGTTTGCATAGACACACTCACACGTATGTATTAAAGCAGAAAAGTTCCCCCATTCTTTCAGTTCCTCTTCGTGTTCTACTTCAGAGGCCTGGAGCCATTTCCTTCCTGTCTCGCCCACCGTCAAGGAGAGTTCCTCTTCTTAGGGCCAAAGTGCTTCCCTTTGTCACTCAGAGGCCACATTCAGATTCACGCAGCAGCGCTGAGTAAACGTCAGGCTGATGGGGCCCACTATATTTTTCATTAGATCCCTGAGGTCCATCGAGTGGAGCAAGGGGCAAAATCGGGGAACGGAGGCAGAGCCCGTTGCAGAATGGCAGCTCAAGGAGAGGAGCCATTTATCTGGCGGGTCCCGCGGGGTAACCTCCAGGCACGAGTCCCAAACTGCAAACCAGCCAGCGGTGTTGCACAAAGGCCTGGTGATCCAAAGCAAGTAATTCATGCTCATACCTGACAGGCAAAGGACAGAAGCGGAGAGACCAGTGTTTAGCACAAGGCCTGCGATGGCCCAGAATTCGTTTTGCTTGAAATGTTGCTGCAAAATTATTGCAGGGGTGTTGAACCTCAGGCCTGCAGGCTAACTCCAGCTCACCTGGGGTCCCAATCCAGCTCCCTGGGGTTCCCCAGATGTCCACACACTCTTCCCCTGGGCCCACAACCTTTGCCCTAGCCACGATTTGTTCGGTGTTTTCCCATCTTCTGCATAGTTTTTTCCTCATTCTCAAATGTTGAAATGCCTCTCCTAAGACTTAGTTACTGGCAGTAACAGAACACAAGAAGAGCCCTGATGCTCAATCAGGCCAAGGGTCCATCTAGTTCAGCATTCTGTTCAGACAGTGGCCAACCAGCTGTCGACCAGGAACCTGCAAGCAAGACATGAGTGCAACGGCACCCTCCCACCCATGTTCCTCAGCAACTGGTGTGTCTAGGCTTACTGTTTCTGATACTACAGGTAGCACATAGGAAGACCTAAAAACAGTAGTACACATGCTGGTAACTTCGAGGCTTGACTTCTGCAATGCGCTGTACATAGGGCTACCTTTGTGCCTAGTCTGGAAACTTCAACTTGTTCAAAATATGGCAGCCAGGTTGGTCACCGGTACATCTAGGGGTGACCACATTACACCAGTTTTAAAATCACTTCATTGGCTGCCAATCAGTTTCCGGGCGAAGTATAAAGTGTTGGTTCTTACCTTTAAAGCCCTACATGGTTTGGGTCCAGGTTACCTGCGGGATCGCCTTCTCCCGTATAATCCACCCCGCACACTCAGATCCTCTGGGAAGAACTTACTCAAATCAGCCAGAACTAGGCTGACAAGTGTTACCCAGAGGACCTTCTCTTCTACTGCTCCCAGACCGTGGAATGGTCTGCCGGAGGAGATTCGACAAATTAGCAGTCTTCATGAATTTAAGAGAGCCATGAAGACTGCTCTCTTCCAGCAGGCCTATCCAGTTGAATTTTAAGATGTTTTTAATGTTGTATTGGTTTTTATTTGTTTTTAATATTTCATCTATTTTGTGGTCTTTGTATTTTATATTTATTGTTGTTCCCCACCTTGATCCAGAGGGAGAGGCGGGTTATAAATAATAATAATAATAATAATAATAATAATAATAATAATTCAGGAATAGTAGCCATTGAGAGTCTACTCTCCTCCTTGAATTTGTTCAATGCCCTTTTAAAGCCATCCAAATTGGTGGGCATCCAGCTGGACATCAGGAAAAACTTCTTGACTGTTAGATAGGTTGACCATATGAAAAGGAGGACAGAGCTCATGTAACTTTAACAGTTGCAGAGAAAAGGGAATTTCAGCCAGTGTCATTTGTATGCAATTAGTACCTGGTGAAATCTCCTCTTCATTACAACAATTAAAGTTGCATGCACTATACTAGAGTGACAAGATACAAAAGAGGGCAGGGCCCCTGCAGCTTTAACTGTTATAATGAAGAGGGAATTTCACCAGATATGAATTGCATACAAATAACACTGGCTGAAATTCCCTTTTCTCTACAACTGTTAAAGTTACATGAGCCCTGTCCTCCTTTTCATATGGTCAGCCTACACTGTTAGAGCAGTATGACAATGGAACCCATGACTTAAGGAGGTGGTGGGCTCTCCCACACTAGAGGCCTTCAAGAGGCAGCTGGACAACCATCTGTCAGGGATGCTTTAAGGTGGATTCCTGCATTGAGCAGGGGGTTGGACTCCATGGCTTAGAGGCTGCTTCCAACTCTACTATTCTATGACTCTATGATTCTGTGTCTTGTGGCAGTAAATGCCAAAGCTTAACTATGAGCTGTGTGAAGAATTCTTTCCTTTTATTTGTCCTGAATCTCCCATCACTCAGCTTCATGGGATGTCCCCTTTGGGTCTTGGCATTATGAATGTCTCCTTCTCTGCCTTTTCCACATCATGCATAATATTGTTCATCTCAAGGAGGTGTACAACAATTTAAAACAATAAAACCGTAAAACAATATAACACAATATAAAAACGTTAGAACTCGCCGTCTGTGCGACTCAAGAAAGGAAGAGGCAGTTGCTGCCAGGAGAGGCAATGACCCCTTCCCTGGTTCCGCCCAGCGTGCATTCTCTCCGGCTTGCTCATAGTTTCCCAAGCATATGATCTCAGTTACCTTCTGTTTAGGTGCCTTTGAAAAAGGGATTGCGTCCCATCTTGAGCCCTGGGTTCAAGCCAAGCATCCAGGCCGCTCCAATCGCATCCCTTTTCGGTCTGGTCTGAAGACGGAGGACCTCCTGTGAGCCAAGAACAGGCCTCGGCTAATACGCAACAGGCATTCGCCATCCAGGGCGGCAGCTGCTGAAGCCTTCAGGTCGTTGCGCTGAGGCTTTGCATTGGATCTGGACCATTTCATGGCAGCGGGGAGAGGGAGCGCATGGGAAAGAATGGCCCACGTGACAGCAGCACATTCTCGCGCATGCCATTACGGACGTGAGAACTGCATTACTGGATTGGACCAAAGTCAATCTAGCCCAGTATTATGCTTCTGACAGCAGAGAGCTGCTTGCGTCCGGGAACGGGTTCAGGGAAGAGCAACGGAGTTGGTCAGGGGTATGGAAGACAAGTCCTATGGCGAAAGGTATATTATTTTATTTATTTATATCTTACCTTTCCAGCAAAAAAATGGTACTCCAGGCGCCTGACAATAAAATACAGATTGAAAGCAAAACATTAATTAAAACACGGCATTAAAAACAAACAAATTAAAAGCACAAATAAAAACACAATGCTATAAAGTAAAGAAACAGCTGGCCAATGAAAAGCCTCATCATCAACAGACCAGGCAAAGGCCTGCCAGAATAATAAAAATGCCTTTGCCGGCCCATGGAAGGATAACAGAGAGGATCAAACTAGCCTCCCTCGGCAGAGAGTTGCAGAGCCTGGGAGTGGCCACCTGGAAGGCCCTGTCTCACGTCCCCACGAAACGTGGCTCTGATGGAGGTGGGACCAATAGAAGAGCCACCACAGAAGATCTTAAAATCTAGGCAGGCTCGTATGGGCAATGTGGTAGTGGAATAAGGACACACAGAATGCAGCATCATCACTTTATTATTTGCAGGGTCACTGACGTCATCAGCCACCCTATTGCCCTCAGAATTCCTTGTTCCCTCTGAGCTTAACTGTGATCCTCACAGTAGTTGGGGAGAGATTAGTTCTTCCAGCAGTACCCTATTGTTTGTGCTATCTCGGTTGTAATACGAAATATTTCGGGGTAGCTTCATCTTGAATGCTTTCCATTCTAGGGCGACCAACTGTCAGGATTTCCCTGGATTTGTCCTGGTTTTTGTTCTATCCTGGGTGTCAGGGCCGATTTTCTGTAATTTTCTAAAATGTCCTGGATTAACATGCTTTCCCCTTTTCATCAGCCACCCTATTGCCCTCAGAATTCCTTGTTCCCTCTGAGCTTAACTGTGATCCTCACAGTAGTTGGGGAGAGATTAGTTCTTCCAGCAGTACCCTATTGTTTGTGCTATCTCGGTTGTAATACGAAATATTTCGGGGTAGCTTCATCTTGAATGCTTTCCATTCTAGGGCGACCAACTGTCAGGATTTCCCTGGATTTGTCCTGGTTTTTGTTTTATCCTGGGTGTCAGGGCCGATTTCCTGTAATTTTCTAAAATGTCCTGGATTAACATGCTTTCCCCTTTAAGACCACCATTAGTGTGGTGGGGGAATGACTGCTCCCCCCCCCCCCCCGGCGCTCTAATGAGGGCCTTAAAGGGGAAAGTGTGTCATTCCCGGACATGATAGAAAAGGCCCCGATTGGCGCAGGGGGGGATGACATGCTTTCTCCTGCAATTGGGGCCATTAGCATGGTGGGGGGAATGATGCACTTTCCAGAGGGCCCAGAAAGCTGCTGTGATGTTCAGTTGCTGTTGAGATCCTTGTAAATAAAAGATTGTAAGTAGTTGTTTATAAAATGCCATAAAGGAAGTTAAATAGACTAACAGTTATGTTGTAACTGGGTAAGCATAAGGTGGGGGGAGTTCATGTGTGAGTGCTGATTGGATGGTGGCGGGGGAGTGCCTGGATTGGCTGGCTGTGTGAGAGTGGCTGTATATATATTTGGGAGCTGACAGGAGAGTGTGAGGAGAGAGTGTGTGAGGGGCAGAGAGAGAATTGTTGTTGACTGGATTGGAGGCTAGGAAAGACCAACGTGTTTTATTATTTTGGGGGAACTAGATTCTGGGAAAGAGTGTAGTGTAGCTTAGTGGGTAGAGTAGGCAGGAGAAACATAGAACATGAGAGTTTCTATTTGAAATGTTATGAACAGAATGTACTGAAACCATAAAGCATTGTGCCTGTAACCAATACGAGTATATACCTGAGGAAACCATCACGCTTATTGACATACATAAACTTCTGTTAATAAATTCTTGTTAATTACAACTGGTGTGATCTTTGGAAGTGTACCTGAGGAAGGTACTGGTGGCAGCGGACAGAAGAAGGGGGGTTTGAGGGCTAGGGTGCTGGGCTGTGGAGCCGTGGGGCCTAAAAGAATAAAGGCGGGACGGGAGCAGCAGCAGTAAGCCTAAACCCTCAAACACGTCATAAGCACGGGGGGGGGGGGGGGGGTTGAAGTAAGCCCTGAATGCGAGTGGCGTGGACAGCCCTGTTGTGTAGCCTGGTGAGTGTCACAGGTGCAGGCAGGGCGTCACAAGTAGCATGGTGGGGGGAATGACGCACTTTCCAGAGGGCCCAGAAAACTGCTTTCCTGCCCCCCCCCCAGATATCCTCTTTTTGAGTTTCCCAAATATGGTCACTGTACATTAGCTTTTCAAAAGACCTGTTCTAAGCCCTAGGAGAGGCATTTCGATTGCTGAAACTGCACAAAAGGTCCTTCCCTGAGACTTTGCCCAAGGAAGTGAGGCTAGGCTGACCAGATAAAATCCAGGTCAGGGCTCATGTAACTTTAACAGTTGTAGAGCAAAGGGAATTTCATCCAGAGTCATTTGTATGCAATTAGTTCCTGGTGAAATTCCCTCTTCACCACAACAGTCAAAGGCGCATGCACTATACTAGAGTGACCATATACAAAAGAAGGCAGGGCCCCTGCAACTTTAACTGTTGTGATGAAGAGGGAATTTCACCAGGAACTAATTGCACACAAATGACACTGGCTGAAATTCCCTTTTCTCTACAACTGTTAAAGTTACATGAGCCCTGACCTGGATTTTATCTGGTCAGCCTAAGTGAGGCGCAGAGGAGGGCCTTTTCTGCGGTGGCACCCCAGCTGTAGAATAAGCTCCCTAGAGAGGTTCGCCTGGCACCTACTTTGTACTCCTTTCGACGCCAGGTGAAGACCTTTCTATTTTCCAAGTTTTTTAGCCATTTACTATCCAAGCCTTTTAACTCTGCTATTTTAACTCTGTATTTTAAAGCTCTGCATCGCAAATCTCTGCACTGCTGCTCGGTTTTATTCTGGTTGCACTTTTGCATTGTGGTTTTAAGCTTTCATATTATATTTTACGCTGTACTTTATGATTTTAATTTTTGTGAACTGCCCAGGACGGTATAGAAATGAAATACATAAATAAAATAAATAAGCCAAGAAAGTACCAAATGATCAGAAGTTGGGGGAAAGGGGTGTGGCCAGGGGAAGGGGGTGTGGCTCTGGGGAAGCCCAGATGCCCAGATATTCAGACCCCAGGAGTGCCTGAGTTTCCCCTCCCCTGATCTAAACGTGATCAGGAATAAACTCAAAGTCACATTCGCAAAGACTCCTGCTTCTCTATTTCAACCTCAACTTCCGTTCTACAAAGCAAAACAGCCCAGGGTGGCCCTATGAAAAGGAGAGCAGGGCTCCTGTATCTTTAACAGTTGTATTGAAAAGGGGATTTCAGCAGGTGTCCTTTGTATGCATGCAGCACCTGGTGAAATCCCCTCTTCATCCCAACAGTTAAAGCTGCAGGAGCCCTGCCCTCTCTTGTATCTGGTCACTCTAGAATAGTTCCTGCAACTTGAACCATTGTGACGAAGAGGGAATTTCACCAGGTGCTGCAGGCATACAAATGACACCTGCTGAAATTCCGTTTTGAATACAACTGTTAACTATACAGGAGCCCTGTCCTCCTTTCCATAGGGTCACCCTACCTTACCTGAATGAATAAACAGGCACAGGGCTGTGCTGTAAATCAGCTAGACTTCATGGTCCAGCAAGACTACACTGCCGCACCCTCTTTGGTCTTTTGTCACTAATGGGGTGAATCTTAGAAATGGGTGAGAGAGAGAGCCATAAGGGTTTTATGGTTGGGGGTCAGTGGGTGGGGAGGAAAACTGATGGGGAGCTGAAAGGGGAGAACATTTTAGCAGTGCTTTCCCCCTCAAAATTGCCACCTCTCCAATCCGCTTTCCCACCATTTGGAGTCCTTCTACTTTTCCCACTTTCACAAGCGTAAAAGCAGCTCAGAGAAGGACAGGCAGTTTTGACAGGATAAACAGCCTGTGCTCAGCTGCACAGCTCCCAAGCTTGAATCTCCTGATGTGGCCTTTCAGGCTCAACATGGGCAACAGAGGAAGCAGCCTGAAACCAGCTTCCATCACCTAACCCAGTATTGCTGGCACCCTCCAGATGTTTGGACTACAACTCCCATAAACCCCATCCAGAATGGCCCACGGCCAGGGATTATGGGAGTCATAGTTCAAGACGTCAAGAGGGCACCAAGGTGCCTTACCCCTGCAGTACTGTTGTGGCCGCTAGATGTCTCGGACTACAATTCCCATAACCCAGCACAGCTGGCTGGGGGATTATGGGAGTTGTAGTCCAAAGGCCCGGCGGCAGCAAAAGATCAATGGGTTCCTTGCCACCATTCTTAGTCACAAACCCAATCCTTGGGGCATTCACGCCTTCCCAGCCTGACCTACCTCGCAGGAGTGTTGTGAGGATAAAGAAAAGGGGCAGGTTTGCGGGAAGAGAACCACCGTCTGAACTCTTTGGAGGAAGGACGGAGGAGACGATGACGATGACAACAAACAACAACAACAACAACGATATTCACTAGCATGCAGGCGCGATGGGCTTTTCTGCCTCTCTACCCGTGTCCAACAAAGATTTCAAATTGGGAGCCCTCTACATTTCTATCTCTATGGGCCGGGTGGTGTCGCGTACAGAGCGATAGGAAAGGAAGGGCGGGGCGGTTGGTGTTTTTTGTCGTTGCTGATTGGCCGGTCACTGCCCGCTTCTCCGGCTTTTGAAACCCACCTATCAGAGACTCCACAGTCTGCACACGCTACTCCGTTCCGGCCAATCGCGAGGAAGGCAGGGGGCGGTGGAACAAGAGGGAGGCGGAGCCGGTGAGAGGAGGCGAAAGTGCGGCCAGCCCTTAAAGGGGTCGGCGCCAATTGTGGCTGCGGGTATGGAATTATTATTATTGTTATTGTTATTGTTATTGTTTATTACATTTATATACCACCCCACAGCCGAAGCTTTCTGGACGGTTTACAAAAATTAAAAGATTGAACACTATAAAACACAATATACAAAATTTAAAACTATAAACATAAAACAGCTGACATTTAAAACATTTTAAACTGTTAAGCCTAGCCACAAAGTCAGTTAAAAACCTCAACTTAAGCTGTTAAAATGCCTGGGAGAAAAGAAAAGGCCGCCAACCACTCCTTCCTTTCCTTGGACTTCCTTGGGGCGCCTGGAACAGGACAGAAAGAGGACTGCCGCCTTGATTCTCACAAAGGGTTGTTCCTGGAACAGGCGGCCCTCAAGATGGGTGTTGGACTCCCAACAGCCATCATCCCCAGCCAGCACGACTAATGGACAAGCATGCCGGGAGTTGTCGTCCAACAACATCTGGAGGACCACAGGTTTCCCATCCCTGCGAGCACGTTCTGTTTTCTGCATGACAGGCAGAAATCCAACAGGTGTTACCTCCCCCAGCATGGAGGTGCAGTGATTATGATGCAACAACTGCCAATACTTTGCCTTATTTTATTATTTAGGTACATTTGGGCACTATTTTTATGAGGACCAACCAACATGTCATAGAACAGTGTGCAAGCTTTCAAGTTCTCCAGAACTCTTCCTCAGGCTGGATGGCAGACGCAAACCTCCCATTCCCTGCTTCCAAATGCCATTTGCAATTTTGTTCTGTGCTGCTGGGTTGTCTCAAGGTGCAATCCTATGCGTGCTTAGACGTTTGAAAGTCCTGTAATTCCCAGCATTCCCCAGCCGGAATGCACAGGGATGTGTCCTAAAAGGAGGAAATGCCTCTCCTAAGGCCTAGTTGCTAGCAGTAAGAGCTTTAAGCTCAAATATTTGGCCCTGCTCTCCACTGGAATTTGGTCCCTGAGAGTTTCTCTGAAATGGAATTTGTCCCTAGGGCTGAAAGAGGTTCAACACCACTGGGTTAGGGTCTTTTTTTTAAGTGGTACAGCCAGAGGTAACTGCCACACGTATTTGATGCATTTATTTGGAGAGTATGTGGAGGAACAAGAAACATCTCATATGCTGTTCTCCCAGTATATCCAGGGTAACACACTTAGGGCGGATGCAGGATCAATACATTATGTCCCACCCCCCATCTATACTTAGTGGAATATCTTCATGATATACAACTGTAAGCATGTAGAGCTTTCTCTGTGTATTCAGAAACCCTGGAAAAGCATTCAATTCAATGAACATGTGTCACCCACCACCCTCCATGTAGTTGCTCATTAATATCTCAATGCTTCTCAAACTGTTCTGCAGAACCAGGTGTCCCATGAAATGCGACTAGGAGCTTCTCTCCATGAGTGGTTTATCACATGCTCATGATTGGCCTCTCACTGGAGTTTGCAGGTCCTTTATATGATGCCGTCAACCTCCAGGATGTCTCCTGCATCTTCCCCCAGTAATCTCGCTTTTAAAAAGATCAGAGATAATGCACTATTTAAAATTATTGTGGGATATCCCAGACCACTAGATGGCGCTGTTTCATCTAACTTTATGGAGCATTGCCTAGAGGGGAAATTTTCAATTACGATCACGTGGTTGCTGTCTAAAGGAGCTGTAATTAATGTGGAAAACCCAGAAGAAGAAAAATGGTAAGGGTATGGGTTTTTTCCCCTTAATGTAGAGATGCCCTAGGAGTTTGGTGAGAAAATGTCAATGCTAGTAATATTTTTTCCTCTAAAACATGAAATACAAAATGATGTAGGTATCAAAAATACTTTGCTAGATAATATTTGGATGGAAAGACTGCTATTGTGATGTGGCTGTCAGAAAGCCTCATTGGCTCCAGGATGCTGAACCCCGAAGAAAGGCAGAGCAACCCTCAACCCTCAGAAGAAACATAGGAAGCTGCCTTCTACTGAATCAGATCCTATGTTGTCAACGCTGACAGGCATCAGCGGCTCTCCAGGGTTTCAGGCAAAAATCTTTCCCAGGCCCATCTGGAGATGCCGGGATTGAATTCAAGACCTTCTGCATGCAAAGCCAGGAGCTCTACCACTTAACTACAGCTCGTCTTTAAGGAGAGCAATCCTATCCAGAACAAGTTGAACACCATCTCCGCATCCAAGTAAGAATGGAAGCACTGGAGCACAGTGCCTGGATTCCCATCCTAGATACAGAAGAATACAGACGAATATCATGACTGATGGGATTGACAGCTGTTGAGAGGCCCAAGCAGATTAGCTGGGTCACACTCCCCTTATTCTTCTCATAGGTCCCTAGGGCTTCAGTGCCAAAGGCAGAAGGCAGGGACTGCCTGCCTCAGGTAAATTAAGCCACTTGGAATTCAGCTACGTGTGTGTGTGTGGGGGGGGGGGGGGGTGTTTGCTCAACCCCTTTCATTTTAATGGAGTTTGCACTAGAGAATTGCTCAGTGGTTTCGTCATGTGAAAAGTGCCTCCATTGAATACAAATAAAGGGAAATCCTCAGTGGCATAAAACCTCGGCCACTGGTTCAATATGAGTGACACCAGGAGATTTGCTAATCAGCTGCCAATTGCATATTACTTAAGGTGACCAGATAAAATCCAGGTCAGGGCTCATGTACCTTTAACAGTTGTAGAGAAAAGGGAATTTCAGACAGTGTCATTTGTATGCAATTAGGTCCTGGTGAAATTCCCTCTTCATCACAACTGTTAAAGTTGCAGGCACTATACTAGAGTGACCAGATACAAAAGGCAGGGCCCCTGCAACTTTAACAGTTGTGATGAAGAGGGAATATCACCAGGAACAAATTGCATACAAATGACACTGGCTGAAATTCCCTTTTCTCTACAACTGTTAAAGTTACATAAGCCCTGACCTGGATTTTATCTGGTCACCCTAATATTACTTGGCTGTATTACAGAAACTCTTAGGCCTCCTCCACACGAGACGTTTAATGAGCCTTGAAGGCTCATTATAAATTTTACCTCCACACCAGCGGAGCGCAAAACGGGCGTACAGGCGCGTTATCTCCCCGATAATGCGCATTTTCGAATGCGCGTTAAATAGCGACTTTTATTTTGCTCCGGCCGTTAAAGCGCATTTTCGCCGTGTGAACAAGCGATTATGCGCATTAACGTCTTCTAAAGCGCTTTTTGGACATCAATTAATGTGCTTCGCCGCCTCTCGCCGCCTCCCGTGCAGAGGGATTAGGCGTAAATGCGCCTCCGCGATAATGCGCATAATCCCCGAACCGGGCGCAAAAGCGCATCCTTGTGGAGGGGGCCTTAGTCAGAGCAGTAACCCATTTCTGGAGTGAATCCTTGTTGATGTAACTGCTATATCTGGGTAAAGACTCTGGAGCATTCTGGGGATATCAAAGTGAGTAACTTCCCCAGAAATCACATCATCCATTTAATGAGAACAGTGGAAGAGCCCTCAGGGGTTTGAGGAATTGGCCCTGCCTGGCTTTTTGTGAACTTCCATGTCCTGGGTGGGGCGTCTGGTGAAAGAGGAGCAGGGATTTCCCCTGCCATTGCAAAACATCAGAGCTCTGGTTTTGTTCACACGACAAGCCCAAGTTAACATTGGCAGGATAGAATCATAGAATGGTAGAGTTGGAAGGGGCCTCTAAGGCCATCGAGTCCAACCCCGTGCTCAGTGCAGGAATCCACCTTAAAGCACCCCTGACAGGTGGCTGACCAGCTGCCTCTTGAAAGCCTCTAGTGTGGGAGAGCCAACCACCT
This sequence comes from Anniella stebbinsi, assembly GCA_029215795.1. Taxonomy (NCBI): domain Eukaryota; kingdom Metazoa; phylum Chordata; class Lepidosauria; order Squamata; family Anniellidae; genus Anniella; species Anniella stebbinsi. The sequence goes on along the minus strand of JARDYH010000003.1, from coordinate 4,486,078 downwards.
CCCTAGGTCATGGGTTCCATTGTTGTACTGCTCTGACAGTCAGGAAGTTTTTCCTTATGTCCAGCTGGAATCTGGCTTCCAATAACTTGAGCCCGTTGTTCCGTGTCCTGCATTCTGGGTTGATCAAGGAGAGATCCTGGCCCTCCTCTGTATGACAACTTTTCAAGTATTTGAAGAGTGCTATCATATCTCCCCTCAATCTTCAGGCTAAACATGCCCAGTTCTTTCAGTCTCTCCTCATAGGGCTTTGTTTCCAGACCCCTGATCATCCTTGTTGCCCTCCTCTGAACATGCTCCAGCTTGTCTGCATCCTTCTTGAAGTGTGGTGCCCAAAACTGGACACAATACTCAAGATGGGGCCTAACCAGTGCCGAATAGAGGGGAACCAGTACCTTGCACGATTTGGAAGCTATACTTCTATTAATGTAGCCCAAAATAGCATTTGCCTTTTTTGCAGCCACATCACACTGTTGGCTCATATTCAGCTTGTGATCTACAACAATTCCAAGATCCTTCTCACTTGTAGTATTGCTGAGCCAAGTATCCCCCATCTTGTAACTGTGCATTTGGTTTATTTTTCCTAGGTGTAGAACTTGGCATTAGTCTCTATTAAATTTCATTCTGTTGTTTTTCAGCCCAGCGCTCCAGTCTATCAAGATCACTTTGAAGTTTGTTTCTGTCTTCCAGGGTATTAGCGATTCCACCCAATTTTGTGTCGTCTGCAAATTTGATAAGCATTCCCTGCACTCATCCAAATCATTAATAAAAATGTTGAAGAGTACTGGGCCCAGGACTGAGCCCTGCGGTTCCTCACTCGTTACCTCCCCTCAGTGTGAGAAAATATGAGCCCTGACTAACACATGGCAAAGTGGTTGTGAGAATAGGTATTTGGTGGTGAAATTATAGGACATCTGAACGCTTAGGGTGCAATCCTATGGGGGATAACCTAGCCACAGTAATACATGCACGGTTAACTTCCCAATTAGACTACTGCAATGTACTCTACGTGGGGCTACTCTTGAAGACGACTCGGAAGCTGCAGCTAGTGCTAAATGCAGCAGCTAGACTAATGACTGGAACATCTCATAGAGACCATATAACACCAGTTTTAAAGGAATTGCTTTGGCTGCCAATATGTTTCTGGTTGGAATTCAAGGTGTTGGTAATATCGTTTAAAGCCCTAAACGGCTTGGGACTTCGGTACTTGAGGTAGCGCCTCTCCCTATATCTGCCTGCCCGAGACCTGAGATCTGTCGGAGGAGCCCTTCTCCATGCCCCACCAACATGAGATATACGCTATGGTGGGACATGGGAGAGGGCTTTTTCTGTTGTGGCACCCCAGCTGTGGAATGCCCTCCCCCTGGAGGTACGGCTGGTGCCAGCACTGGATTAATTTCAACACCATGTTAAAGCATGGCTTTTTAACATGGTCTTTGATGGGTAAATCCACCAGCCTGTGCACTGTCTCATTTTAATTGGATTTTACTGTTTTGAAATTTCATATTGGTTTTAACATATTAATAGCTTAATTTGTTTTAGAATTGTATATTTATTGTTCTATTTGATATGTGTGATTTTATCTGTACGCCACCCTGAGATCCTTGCGATATAGGGTGGAATATAAATGTTTAAATAAATAAATAAATAAATATTTAGACATGGCTGGTTGGGGAATGCTGGGACTTGTAGGACTTAAGGATTGCACCCGTTATCTGAAAGACTGTTTTCTCCCTTACGAGCCTGCCTGTCCTCTGAGGTCTTCAGGGGAGGCCCTTCTCTCTGTCCCACCACCATCACAGGCATGCCTGGTGGGAACGCAGGAGAGGGCCTTTTTGGTGGCTGCCCCGGGGCTCTAGAACTCCCTTCCCAGGGAAGCTAGACTGGCTCCCTCCTTGGTGTGCTTTCAAAAGCAGGCTAAAACTTTTCTTTTTCGAGAGGCCTTTGGGTAGTTTGGACCTCTGCTGATGTGTTGTTTATATCTGAGATTTAAAAAATAATAATAATTCATATTTTAAATTGTTTTAAATATTTTAATATTGTAGTGTGCTTAATTATATTTTAAATATTTGTATATCTCTATACAAATATTGTAAGCCGCCTTGAGTCCCAATATTGGGAAAAGGCGGGATATAAATAAATATAATAATAATAATAATAATAATAATGCATCTTCTGATGGCTGCTGTGCACCGAATCATGGTTAGCAATTTGCTGTGCAAAAAGGGAATATCCTCCATCCATAAAAAGACACATTCTCATAGTGGAAGTACAAGAAAGTCAACTTGCGTATGTGATATAACAGCAGTTCTGTGGTGAAATCATGGACCTTTTGAGAACAGTCAAATGGAGGTGCTTGTGTTTCCCAACTGCCGTGTAGCAAACTGAGACACCGGATATTGGGGCCATTTCACGGCAGCTTTGGGGAAGGCATACGGATCTGACCCCATGGAGCACTATCCACTGAGAAGTTCTATGTAAAAATAATTGAACCACGTCTAAACTGCGCAAGAGCGCTACTTGCGCATCTCCTGTTCCTTTCAATGAAGTGCACGCAGAAGAATTTCCCGGTGGATTGTGTCCCACAGTGACCAGGGGGAGGGGCTGCCATTTGGGTTGTTCACCTAAAGCAGCCTTCTCCAACCTGATGCCCTCCAGATGTGTAGACAACAGCTCCCAGCATCCCCCAGCCAGCCATGTTGTAGTCCAGTGCATCTGGAGGTACCAAGGCATTCACATATTTTTGGGCTGTTCTCCATCCCCATTTTGGGTCCTGGATGAATGTTTTTAGGATGTTTTTAGGATGTTTTATTGCTATTTTAATCATGTGTACCATGTTTTTAATCAGTTTTATGTATTTTATCATATTTTATATTTACTGCTGTTCCCCACCTCGATCCAAACGGAGGATCGAGGCGGGTAAGAATAAAATTTATTATTATTATTATTATTATTATCATCATCATCATCATCATCATCATCATCCAAGGGGGCTTTTTCCCCTTCCCCTTTCGATTTTCAAAAGACAGGAAGACCCCCATGATTCACAATACAAGGGTCGTTGCCTGATAAGTTTTGTGCTGGATCCTGCGGTCATGAATTGGATTTTAAATTGGAGGCTCCTCAGGGCAAGGACCCGACTTCTTGTACTCTGTAAAATGCCATATTGTTATGATTATTGCTCCTGCTCCTGCTCCTCCTAGGCAGTATTTGAAAGAGAAAGGAAAGGTGGAGGAGCTTTCGCTATAGGGTAGAGATGAACATGAGACTGGCAATTCAGGCAGGTCCAGATCCGGGTAAGGGACGGGCAATGAGTGCGGATTTGGGTTTAGGGCAGGTAAGGGTGGGGGGAGTGCTCTTTGCAGGGGCGCGCAGCCCCTAAAATGGAAAGGAGTGGTCTGCTACAGGTGAGGGCCTGGGTCAGGTGAGGGCCCGGAGCAGGCTGCATTTGGGGCTCCCTGGACAGGTGAGCCCGGTGGCTTGCTAGGGGTGGGCAGCCGTTTTCCTGGTGTCTCGGGAGGGCGGGCTGGCTGGCAGCTGCGGGGCGGCAGGGGCCGGGAGGCGTGGCCCACGCAGCACAGGTGAGCGGCGCCCGGGCCCGGCCAGGTGAGAGGGGCAGGTGCTGGGCGCTGGCCCCGACGGGCGTCTCCGGGCGGCCCTGGCTGGTGGCGGCGGCGGCGGCCCGGAAGGGAGGCACCAGCCGCCGCCCCTCCCTCTCTCCCGTCGGGGGCGGGCCGGCCGGCTCCTCCCCGCGGAAGCTTGGCTGGGACGCGGAGCGGGGAGCGAGGCGAGTCGTCGGGCTCGCAGCCGCTCCGGAGAGCGCCGCCGCTGTCTTGGCTACAGGGGTCGCCCGCCTCGGACCCGGGAGCGCGTCTGTACAGCGCCGGGCGCCCAGCGCCGCCTTCGGGCTCCGGCGGGGGCGGCGGCAGCGAGGGGTCCCGCTCCCCGCACCGACGACGCCGAGGCGGCTCAGCCGGCGGACGCGCCGTCGTCCTCTCCGCGCCCAGGAGAGCCCAGGTGGGCGATCGCCTCCCGGGGGAGACCGTGGCGCCCCCTTCCCCCGCGCCCCCTCCTCCCGATCCGTTGGCGGACGCCGCGACGGGGAAAACTCCGCGGAGTTTTGGGGTTTCCCCCGCTCTGATGCCCCCCTTCCCCGGGGAGGGATGGCGGCGGCGGCGGCGGCAGCGCGGCGCCTGGGCGCGGGTGACAGGTGGAGGGCTTTCCCCCTCGACGGCCCTGGGAGACGCGGGTCCTTGGCCGTCGGAACGACTCCGTGCGCCGCGCGCCAATTCGAGGCTAACGCGAGTCAGTCCTAGATCGCCCTAAAAGCGGTTGCCAAAAGCCAGGGCGTTTTGAGGGTGGCTGCCCAGAGACCAGGTTGGTGGTGATTCCCCAGGGGAACGCAGGACCTGAGCCTTCCCCACCCTAGTGCCTTTCGGATGTGTCAGGCTGCGGAACCCATGACCCTTAGCCCGCAGATGGGACCTGGAGTTGTCAGCTGGGCAGAAAGTAGCTCTCCTGATGTTTGGGACTTATTATTTATTTATTTATTTGCAGCATTTGTCTGCCGCGCCACATCCAAAGGTTCTGGAGTGGCGAACAACAGAATAAAAACACGACGTTACAATAATTAATTTTTTTAAAAAAAACGTGTTCTGGTAAAACTTGAGTTTTGATCAACCGAAGCTGGTCACTTAAGGAAAGTTTCCTGAAACAGCTGTTTTCTGGAGGCTCCGGAAGCAGCATAACACTGGCGCCTGCCTGATGTCCAGGGGCAGGGAGTTCCACAGAGAAGGGGCCGCCACACTGAAGGCTCTTCTCTGGGTGGGCTCCAACCAGGCCATAGGTCCATGTGGAACCACCAGGAGCATGCCCTCTGACGACCTCAGTGACCAGGCAGGTTGGGAAGGGACTTCAACGCCCCGCAGTCCTGACCATTGGCCAAGCTGGCAAGGCTTCTGGGAGTTGATGTCCAAAATACCTGGAAATCTACCTTCCGGCCATCCCTGGCCTAACACATCAGGCGGGGGGTGGGGCATCAGGTTGGGGAAAGCTGGCACCCCATGTCCTTCTTGGGGAGGGGGGAATTTCCTCTGTACAAGTGACTGACAGGTTGGCTTACAACGTTTCATGCCTTCTCCATGCTTAGTTTGAAGGATAATGTTATTTCTCAAGAGATGGGGTCTGTAAACATCGAAGTAGCCCAGGTAGCTTCTAGAGTGTCTCCTGTGTGCCTCTGTGGTTAATCGTTCACCTCCTGAGGTTTCCTGTTGGGGCAATTGTGCAGCGCTCCAACCTATGCTAATATATTTTCACAGAGGACAGGTCAGAAAGACAATCTGCTTCTAAAGGCAGGGGTCTTGGGGGGAGAGAGAGAAGGAAAGGGGTCTTGCTACCTCCCAAGACAGGTTTCTTCTGAATGCTCCGTGAACTTCATCGGCTTGTCTAGGTCCTGCTGTGAATTAAAGACCCTGGGTACCTGGCTGGCACGGTGTCACTTTCGGCTCTGTCAAAAAAATATTGCTTTGGAACGGAAAGCCCTTATGATATAAGCAAAAATTTTACTATCAATATTACTACCTTTGCGATGCCTGCAGAAACCTTTTTATATGACCAGGTATTTCATAGAATCAAAGAATACTAGAGTTGGAAGGGACCTATAGGGCCGTCGAGTCCAACCCCCTGCTCAATGCAGGAATCCACCATAAATCATCCCTGACAGATGGCTGTCCAGCTGCCTCTTGAAGGCCTCTAGTGTGGGAGAGCCCACCACCTCCCTAGGTAATCATTGGTTCCATTGTTGTTCTGCTCTAACAGTCAGGAAGTTTTTCCTGATGTCCAGCTGGAATCTGGCTTCCTGTCACTTGAGCCCATTATTCTGTGTCCTGCACTCTGGGTTGATCGAGAAGAGCTCCTGGCCTTCCTCTGTGTGACAAACTTTCAAGTATTTGAAGAGTGCTCTCATGTCTCCCCTCAATCTTCTCTTCTCCAGGCTAAACATGCCCAGTTCTTTCAGTCTCTCCTCATAGGGCTTTGTTTCCAGACCCCTGATCATCTTCATTGCCCTCCTCTGAACACGCTCCATAAAATATAATTTTAAGTATGATATTTTCGTGGGTTTTTCCCCAATCTGCCTTTGTAATATTGGTTGATTATTTTATTTTGTTTGCATTTTAAGTGCTGGAAATCTCCTTGGAATGTGTTTCAATGTAGCTTGGTATATAAATAGTTCAAATAAATTACATAATGCAAAAGCCAAAGCAAACCCCTTTTTGGGTATTTGTTTTTTTCAAGACCTTTATGATTTTGGTCTGTGACATGGAGTGCATTCTCTCTCTCAGTTTTGGGACCATGTTGTTAGTAGTTCTTGTTTTAATGGATATTATTTAGTGTGCTCTTATGCTATGGAGTTCTTGCGATAGTTACTCTTAAACAGCCACCCTAGGAGGTAGACCATTATGATTCCTGTTTTACAGCTGGGAAACTGAGGCTAAGGGAGGTGGAAGATGTGCCCAAGCCATGGCAAAACTGTTCTGGATTGGAATCCATGGCTCCAGTGCTAAATCCAACTAGTTGGGACACATCATGATCTAATTACCTGACACCTCAAACCCCACTTCCTTCCTTCCCCAAAATTGTCTTTGATGTTGTGTATGTAAATAATTATGGAGTTCTTGATCCAATCTAGTGTTTAATCTGGAGGCTAAGACACAAGCAAAGGAGTCTTATCGCTGAAGTGCTAGAAAGACAAACTTTGGAAAAAGATGGGATCAGTGGTAGTTTCAGTCTATTCTTTCACCGGTTGTGATAAGAGGGGCGACACGAACTGGCAAACGGCGGTTGGTGGTGGTTGTGAGGAAGACGCTATTTTAGTGCCTCTTGTCCGTTCTAATAACATGCTCTCGCAATCGTGTGTTCCGTACACTTTGATCTTCACGTAGGGCTTCGTTCACTGCAGTGATGATCACTGGCAAGCCTTTAAAGGAGAATTCGGCAAATCAGTGGAGGATGAAGTTATTGGCGATTATCTGTGATAGAACCTCCATGTTCAAGGGTAGTGTACCTCTGAATAGCAGTCGAGGAGGGACAAAAATTGCAGTGGTGGTGTCTTCCCTGAGGCACCTGGCTGCACACACTGTCAGAGACGGGATGCTGGACTCAATGGGCCGCGGTTCTTGATCCAGCAGGGCTCTGTTTAGGTTCTTATGCCACAAAGGGCGTAATGCTGCACGGATGTTTTTGCTCAAACTGGATCTCAGAAATTGCTTTGATTCTGCAGATGCGGAGAGGAAGGAGAAGTGAGCATTGTTGCTGTTTTTGATGCAGGGGTCAGCAGTGAGACGTAAAAGGGAGGGGCAGGCTGGAATAGCAGAAGAGAAACTCTTTTAGAGCCCCCTCTCAGAAATGACAGGAAGAGGATACGCAGGGCAGAAGGAAAGCCTTGCAGCTTGAGCTGTGGAATACGAGGGAGATCCGTGTCTGCTACCCAGTCACCGAACTGTATTCATGTTTTTTGTGCACAAGAGTTCCCCCAAAAGTTGACCACCTGTCCCTCAATTATCAGGAAAATTACCCTGAATCCCCCGCACCCCGCCTACATACCAGCTGTTTCATACGTTACGTTGTATTTTAGTTTTTGTGAACCACCCAGAGAGTTTTGGCGACTGGGCGGCGTAGAAATGTAATATATAAAGAAACAAACCAATTTTCCCCTTCACGATGCAGGCACAGAGTTGTGTTGAAGGCTTGCAGCGATTCTGTTGCAGTTCACACGGGCCTGAACGGTAGGCTCCATGTCGTGAGTGAACTGAGGGCGCATCCTGCGATATGGGTCAGGATTCTCTAAAACGCACAGGGATCCAGCTGCAGGCATTCAGGGGTAACGCAATAGACACTACGGCAGAAAATGTTCCCTCAAAGTACAAGCATCTAAAAGTTGCTACAGTAAGGTAAATTGAACATTTATGCTAAGGGACGTTCAATTCTGTGGCCAGCATTCATTATGCAAACAAAGGAAATTTTCATGTGTCTACATATTTTGCCCGATTTATTCAGCTTCTGCTAGTCATGGGGAAGAATAAGCATCACATCTTAACTAAATATCTTCACTTTGAGATTTGTCCAGGAATTTCCTATCTATCTTCACATGCATGAGGTCTAGAAACTTGCTTTCTAATTCAAGTTAAGATGCTAATTTCTGTGCCCAGTTTCATATTCTGTGCTTTTATTGCATCCTGATGAACCTACAGAATAATCCACGAGCCTAATAATGAGATTTTGGCTTGGTGTAGTAATTTTTATTTTGTTTCATTTTAGTTCGTTTGGTAGCTGTCCTTTAGCATAAACTCCCAGGATAGTATACAATTTTAAAAAGAGTCCAACAATATAGTAAATGTTAGCTAAAAGAAGAGGCATTTGAACAACTTTATGAGTCAAATTTTACAGAGTGCTGCGCAAGTCAAGATCATCAAGCCATAAAGTTGGAAGGTATCTGGGAGGTCATCTACTCCAACCCTTTGCTAAATCCAGGAAACTGGAACTACGACATTCCTGACAGATGGCCATCCAACCTTTGCTTACATAGCTCCTGCATAGGAGAGCCCACCACTTCTTGGAGCCATCTGTTGCTCTGTTGAACAGCTCTTACCATTAGGACGTTTTTCCTAATTTTCCGCCGAAATCTGCTTCCCTGCTGTTTCCATCTCATAGTCCTAAGCCTGTCCTCTAGAGCAACAGAGAACAAGGCTGATTCATCTGCTGCCTGTCAGCTTTCCAGATAGTTGAAGACCACTATCATGTCTCCCCCTTAATCTTCTGTGTGCTAAGGCCAAGCACCCAAGACGTGGATAGAACTGAGGATCAAGGCCTCTGGCGTCAGTGATGTGATGTTGCACTAGAGAAGGAACCCAGCTCAGTGTAGCTGTACCCTGAAACGCCTTGCACAAACCAGGTATGAACAGAAAGGGCATCTGGTCAGGCCAATGAAAATGGTAAGCCAGGGTGGTATATGGCCACAGGTAACTGGAAGGGTAGGAAGGAAGAACAGCTTCCAGGAAGCCAGGCATGGGAACTTTTCAGAAATTGGTTCTTCATTTCTTTTGAGCCGCTGTGTACAGTCCCTTGTCTCTCTTCTCATGCACACACATATATCTAAATGTGTACGATGGAGCACGAAGGCACGATGGAATGCCAAGGCTTACGTTTCATCCACAGCAGCTGCTGAGGGTATGTTTTGAACTGACATGAGCGTATTGTAGGACCGTTGGTTAGACTCCTGCAATAGCTAGTCCTGAACTGTTTAAAAGCCAGGACCATGCCTAGTCATATGGTTGGGTGAATCCGAACCAGAGATGTCTAAGACCCCCTCTAGATGGATTCCATTTGATGCCTGGTTAGCCGATTATGCGCATAATCGCTGAAGCGCTTTATCGTAAATGCTTGTATGCAGGAGGTAATTGAGGGCACAACTGGTGGCCTTACCGGCTGTTTGAAATGCGCTTTATAAGTAGTTAATGCGGAGAATCGCTTGTTCACATAGTCAAAATGCGCTTTAACGGCCGGAGCAAAATAAAACTCGCTATTTAACGCGCATTTCATAATGCGCATGATCGGAGAGAAAACGCACCTCTACGCCTGATTTGTGCTCCGTTCTTGTAGAGGTAAAAATTTTAATATACCTTGAAAGAGCTTTAAATGCCTCTTGTAGAGGCAGCCTAACTGTCAGACAGTATGCTATTACGGCTGAAAAACGCATCTCGGCGGCTGTATGGGAAGTGGAAAGCTGTGCAGCGCAGGGGTGTGCTTTAGGGCTCCCGCATGGTGTACGCATGGGCTAGAGTCACCGAGGTATCTTCTTCTTCAGAGGGGAGGGAGCTGAATTGTCAAGGATGACAGCTTTAGCGATTCACCCGAAGACAATTTCAACAAGGCACCTGCGAAAGGCAAAAATGGGCGTGGGAGGACCGGGGGGGGGGGGGACACTGGTCTGTCAGGGGCAGGTAACCAAAATCAAGCACACAAAAAGGAACTGCAGGATTGCAGGACCTGGGGGCCAAATTCCATGGTGGAGGAGCTTTCAGGGGCTGCGTTCCAGTAGTAGGCAGGGCCAAAGGGGGAGGGGCAAAATAACTTAAATGCCAGCATATTTTAGGCTGAATTCAGATTACACTTTAGGCAACTGGAGGGGATAATAACACACTCAGCGTGCGTTATTTTGCCGATGCGCGCCACACGACATGTTGCCCCTCCCCCTGTCGCGCGGCTGAAAGTCCCGGCATCCTTCTGGGCTGCTGCGTCTCCTCCCTCCTCCCGCCCTCAGTCCTCCAGCTGTATCCCAGCATGCACCACAAGTTCTGCTGGCTGTATCAGAGCAGCTGGGGGGTTTTCGGCTGCTCCGGCCGTCAAACTCTATGGCCAAATGGACTAGTACATGGAGAGAGGGGGGTTCCCTCCACACGACACTTTAAACAACGGAGTTCGGGATAAATGACATGCAAGCCCATTGTTTTAGTGCCCAAAATAGCGTGCCGTCAGTTGTGTGTGAGTTGTGTGTTGCCCTCCACACGACACGATAAGCAACACAACTGATGGTTGCCTCTCCCCCCCCCCCCCGCCAAGGGGGAGACTGCGCAAAAGCCAAGGAACTACCAAATGATTGGTGGTTGCAGGGCAGGGGGAGGGGCCAGAGGGAAGGGGAGGTGCAATCTGCGGTACCCTAGAAGGCCAGATTGGGACCCCAAGAGGGACAGACTGCGGTCTGTACCTGAAGATCAGCACACCTGCTATAGTTGGAACATACGCAGCAGTCCAGGTGGCTATTTTGCACAGCCCTGAAGTATTTGTCTATTTTATTGATTTATTACATTTTTATACTGCTCAATGGCCAAGGCACCTCTGGGCACTTCACAATTAAAAAACATAAAATACAGCATGACAAGACACAGTATAAAAGTTTTTTTTTTAAATTGAAAAGTGCCACATAAAAACCAAGACCTGTCCAGGCATGGGTCACAAGTGCCATGACTCCAAATGTGTGCCAGGCAATTTACATCTGCTTTCCACATGCACGCTAGAGCAGATGCAACACCCCTCCCCAATGCACCGATCCAGGCCTTAAAAGCCCCCCCTTGCTCCCAATCTGGATTGGGAACCCTGCACTCACCCACGCACCTAATTATAATTGATCTCGGAGTCCTTGGCTTGCAGTCGTGACCAGACACGGTTTTCAGCCACCCCTTTCTGCCTTCCACCTGCGTCATCCCGTGACTCGGGCCCCTTGACACAGCTGGAAGCCGGCACTGGCTGACTCATGGGTGCTGAGGCCTGAGCTGGTTGTCAGGAGAGGCTGTGGGCCGGTTTAGCTGCTTTCTTTTGCTTCTGAATGGCATAATGTTGGCTTGGAAAGGGTCTTTCAGCCCGGTCTCCTGTCCTGAGGCAGTAGAGATTACCAGCAAAGTATTTCTAAATATCTTTGGTAGATGCTTATCTCAAAACCTTTTTTAAAAAATGATGTTTAAAATGAAACTTGGGAGAGAGAGAGAGTGAAAAAAAAGAGAAAGGTAAACTTAGCATGGTGTTAATTGCACTGATTTTGGGATTGTTTGTTAAAGCTAAACTTGAGGATCAATAAAAGTGTTGTCCGGGCTTTGCACAGAGCTGTTTGTAACGAAGAACAAGGGAACCATTAAATAAAGAAAATGGGTGAAAAATATGGCCAATTCGATTGGCAAGTTTTGGTGGGTGGTGCAATAGGCTTTGCTTCTTACCTGTTTTGAATTTTTATGATGAGACAGCCACTACCTGCTGAATCAAAGTGAGTGAAGACAGATGCAATCTGTAAATGGCGCATACAAGCGCATGCCTCCACCATAGACGGAGCCCAGCTTTTCCTTGGTTTCACAAGCTAAATGACAGAGGAAACTACCAGCGAATTGAAGGCTGGTTCAGCTGTTGTTGTTAATTTTATTTATTTATTTATTTATATCCTGCCTTTTGCCCAAGGCTGGGCCTCAAGGTGGCATTACAAAATTGAAACATAAACTGTTAAAACCTATAAACAGAAATATGCAAAAGTTAAAAATGTAATTAAATATGCTTCAATATTAAAACATTTAAAGTACACATAACAATTTAAAGAGTCCTATGCATAGGCAGAGGTGCAGACTATTCGCCAAAGGCCTGCCAGAAAAAAAATAGTTTTTGCCTGCCTCAGGAAGCACATCAAGGAGGGAGCCAGTCTAGCTTCCCTTGGAAGGGAGTTCCAGAGCCCTGGAGCAGCCACCAAGAAGGCCCTCTCCCATGTTCCCACTAGGCATGCTACGGATGGTGGTGGGACCGAGAGAAGGGCCTCCCTTTGAAGATCTCAGAAGACAGGCAGGCTCTTAAGGGAGAATATTGTCTTTCAGATAAGCTGAACCTGTGCCGTATGGGGCTTTATAGGTCATAACCAGCACTTTGAATTGTGCCCGGAAACAGACTGGAAGCCAGTGGAGCTGTTTTAACAAGGGAGTTGTATGCTTCCTGTAGCCAGCCCTGGTCCTTTGCCCTGTACTTCTGAAAGGGTTAGTTTTATTTTAAACATCGCTTAAAAAAAAAAAGAGTGCAAAACTGCCCTGAGAAGTGGTGTGGGGTGTTTTCTAGCTGACGTTGAATGTGTGTCAGCCAATCGACTACTGAGCTTCAGCATTGCAGAATTCTCTCTCTGCCCCTAGGAACATGATCCTTTAGAGGAAAAGGTACATGTGGATTGAGCAGGATGAATTGAGCACTTGTCAGAATTCCCCCACAGCCCTACAAATATTACATCTGTCTTCATCTATTGTCTGTTTTTTGTTGCCCGAGGATGTTTATTGGATTTTTATGAGTGTTTCTTGACAATTGTAATCGCCCAGATTCCTAAGATATGAACAGGCAAAGAAGTAGGTAAAAATGTGCTCCTTGAAGGAAAGGAAAAAATATATTGGGAAGAGAACTGGATTGGGGTCTGGGTTCAAGTCCATCTCTGTTTTTGATGCATGGTGTAACCTTGGGCACGAAACTGTCTCCGAGCCTTGGTTCCCCATCCGTAAAAAGGGGAGCAACACCAATCTTCCTTGTAAAACTGTAAATATTCTAAAGCACTTCATAAGTTTTGAGAAAACTATGAAGCTCTGGCTAGGAGTGTTGGTATTTGCAGTTCAACACCTCTGGAGGGGAACAGGTGAGGGAAGCCTGGTGTGCAAACTGGATTTCAGGTGTATAGTAGGAAATGTTGTGTGACCTAAATTCTAGGAGAGCTGGACGTTGGAACAATGTGCTCCGGTGTGACAGGCATGTCCTTTCCCCCAAAGTTTCCAAGAGGAAACAGGACAAACAAGACTACATTTCTGCATAACTGAAGGTGATATTGATAGTGGGAATCTCAACTTTTGTTTTTTTGTTTTTAAAAGCAAGGTTCTAGTCCTTATGGCTGTTAAGGTAGACTGGAAAATGCATGGGTTATGTCTCTATTCTACTTTTTTCCATTTGGCTTTCTGCGTCTTGCTAGAAATAAACTGTTTCCATCATTGAGGGGAAATTGCTGATGAATTGAAAATATTATTATTAAGCGTCGACAAATGCGTGAGGTGTAAAACAAATGGATAGCTCCAGTCCACAGAGCAATAAAGTCAGGGTAGTTTGGTACTTAAACAAAACAAAACAAACAAAAATCTAAGTAACACTTGCTAAACTGGTTAGGGGGATCAGGGCCTGAGGGCTGTTGTAAAGTTAAACCTTGGAATCTGTTGAAGAGTGTCAGAGAGACTGTGATTTATGGACTTTTGCATTGAAACAATTATCAAGAATGCAATGAGATAATTTCAAGAAGGACAATGGAGCACATGGTCTTGTTTGATGGTGTTGTAATTGTAAAGCAATACGGTTCAGTTTAGTCTTGGGAGGAAAATACTATTTATGCAGCTAAAATGGCTTTGGCCTTTTGTGCTGTTGTATCACAATACTGGCTCACGTACAGTTTGTTTTTGTCATAGCTTCTAAACTTTCTGAGTCAAAATCTAAGAGTAGATTTTTGCTTTAACAAGTTTTCATAGTTTTTGGGGTTTTTCATTTACTGTGGTTCCTATGGGGGGGGGTGGAAGCTATTGTCACAATTGGAGATTAGGAAGGGGGTGGAGTAGATATGGGGGACAGAACCAAAGAAAGTGTGGAAATGGATTTGGGCATAAGAACTAAGGATTGTATTTTTCTGGGGTACATTCAAAAATATCCAATCTGCATTGAGATCTAATTTAATTATGCACCGCTTTAACTGTTATAGCTTTTCTCCCAAGAGTCAAGGGAGTTGTTTAATATATGCTGATAATTCTCAACCAGAAATTCTCTAACCCCTGACTATCAAAGCAGATTCTTTGTAAGATAAGGTCTGTCCTAAAAGCAGGTGGATTTTGCTCTAAGTTCAGAGTCTGCTTATCTGTCTATCTAATTTTTTTCTGTTCTGCCCTTCCTTCAAAAGGAACACAGAGTGACTGACAATATTAAAAAAGCCAGTACATTAAACAATAATAAAACCATACTATCACACTAGAACAGCCAAACCAACAAGTCAGAAGCCAAACATTCGTGTAAATAAAAAAAAGTGTATAAGGGGAATTCTAGGTGTTGTAGGACTTTTTTCTGCCCAAACATGCATAGGACTGCATCTTAACTTACATTTAAAAATAGTTACAGTGGGAGCTAATTGCTCATCTCCTAGGAAAAATATGTAAAAGATCATTGCTGGGAGATATTTTTTCCCCCTGTTCAAATCAATGAGAGACCTGGGGGCAGGTTGCACAGACAGCCCAAGTGCCAGGGCAGTATTGAAAGCAAGGAAGGCATCAAAAAAGTGGTGTGAGATCCGAGACGCATGCTCCACCAAGAAGGATGCTGTGAGGTGGCAAGGAATCCCGCCACAGTTTACCACATCTGGAGTGTTAGAATTGTGAGGAACCAAAGCGCTGAGGACACACCCGCTGATGTCAAAACCCTGCCTCCGAATTCCAGATGTGTGAGTGTGGGCTGTGATAACCCAGTGCTGAGGTCTCCAACCTAGATTAGGGTGACCTTATGGAAAGGAGGACCGGGCTCCTGTATTGTTAACTGTTGCACAGAAAAGGGAATTTCAGCAGGTATCGTTTGAATGCATGCAGCACCTGGTGAAATCCCCTCTTCATCACAACAGTTAAAGCTGCAGGAGCCTCGCCCTCTAGAGTGACCAGATGCAAAAGAGGGCAGGGCTCCTGCAGCTTTAACAGTTGTGATGAAGAGGGAATTTTACCAGGTGCTGCATGCCTGCAAATGACACCTGTTGAAATACCCTTTTCTGTGCAACTGGTAAAGATACAGGAGCCCTGTCCTCCTTTTCATGTGGTCACCCTAACGTAGCTTCTTGGCCAGGCAACTTTCCTTTCAGTCTCACCAGTTTGCCACCTGGGAAATGAGTGTTTTGTAATCGGCCATGCCCTCCATGGTAACCATTTTATGAGTGGGCAAGCCTCACTGCCATGGTGCCATTTTGTGAGAGAGCCTACAAGGCTCTCTCAAAATTCCAAATGCGCCCATCAATTCAGAAAGATTGGGGGATCCCTGAGCCAGTGGCTACTAGGGAAAGGGCACTGTATAAATCAGCCAGGTGGGATGAGCAAGGGGGTGTGAGTGTGTAAAGTCCAGCCATGCCTGGTGGTTCCACATACACCTAGCATCTGATTGGAGTCCACCAAGGGTAGAGCCTTCAGCGTGGTGGCCCCTCTCCTATGGAATTCCCTTCCTCTGGAAGTCAGGCAGGCGCCAACTTCCAGCGCCTCCTGAAAACGATTAGATTAGTGTTGAGCTAATTGCAAAAACTCCCCAGCTGAGCTGCCTTGGTTCTGTCGCCCTACCCTGAGATCTTGATCTAGACTTCCCTGCAATGATGGGAATTGTAGTCCAAAGCGTCTGGAGGGCTCCAACTAGGGGAATGTTGAAATAAACCTTGGGTCTGATCTGGCAGGGGCTGTTTTGCTCTTCTCTCTCTGCAGAGCCTGACTGCATTTTGCAAGCAAACGATTGTAACTGAACCCAGATGGCCATTTTACCCTCCAGGAGAAGTGACAATTTGGAGCAGCCGAGATTTGGTTGGAGCTGCTCTGTAGGGCTGTGTAGTTTTAAAGGTTGCTTGATTGATTGATTGATTGATTGACGATATTTATATACCGCTCCCCATTCAAAATTTTGGAGCAGTGGACCAAATAAAATAGAACCAAAACAGAATAAAAACACATTAAAAGTTCATTTAAAAAGAAACAAGTGTAAAATAAACCATGGCTGGTCATTAAGGGAAGGCTTCCTGGAGCAACCACGTTTTCAGGAGGCGCTGGAAGTTGGCGCCTGCCTGACTTCCAGAGGAAGGGAATTCCATAGGAGAGGGGCCACCACGCTGAAGGCTCTACCTTTGGTGGGCTCCAATCAGATGCTAGGTGTATGTGGAACCACCAGGAACATGCCCATGGATGACTTCAGTGACCAGGCAGGCTGATAGGGGAGGAGGTGCTCTCTCAGGTATCGTGGTCCCAAGTTGTTTAGGGCTTTGTACACTGGAACCAGAACCAAAAGTTGCAACCAGGACCTTGAGTTTAGCTCAGAAGCGAACGGCATCCATTGGAGTGCTTTCGGGTTTGATGTTACGATGCCAGGCCGGCTGAGTTTTCTGAGCTGTCTTCAAGGGCCGCCCCAAGTGGTGACGTGCCTTATGTGGGCTAAAGCGGGGCAACATTGCTTTCTCCGTGCGCGTCGTATGAGGTCCCCCCCCCCGTTTTGCAGGAGATTTTGTTTCATTTCTTCACAAATCTGCCTCTTTCCTCATTTCAGAAGCTTCACCCTCACAAAATGAGTCACATTTCCAGGGGGAACAGTAATCAAAGCATATGCGCACTTTGGGCACTTTCAGTTCCTGCAGCCTCCGTGGGAGAGAATCATATGGGTCACACTGGAGGTGTCTCAACCCCCCCCTCTTTTTATACCTCCCGTCAATGGCTCATCCTGCTCCCCTCTGCCCATCGAAACAGCAGCACATCTGGAGGGAAGGGGTTCACTGACAGCCAGACTAAGCAGCCAAACCTTTCACTGTGGGACCATGTTTAGTTCTTTAAAATGTGTTTAAAAAGCAAGTGTATTTCTTTGTTTCTTTTATAGCCTGCCTTTTCTTCCAAGGAGCCCACAGGCGGCATATATATGTTCCTCCTCCTCCTCCTCCTCCTCCGCCTTCCCCTCCTCTCCACTTTATCCTCACAACAACCCTGAGAGTCATTGACTGGCCGAAAGTCAGTATGGAGTCAGGAGATCCAGTTTCTTGTCCCCACTAGGCCATGGAAGCTCACTGGGTGACTTCGGGTCAGTCACAGACACTCAGCCTAACCTACCTCACAGGGTTGTTGGTGTTGTTGTGAGAATAAAATGGAGAGGAAGATTATGTGTACCACCGTGGGTTCCTTGGAGGGAAAAAGGGGGGATATAAATGTAATAAATAAATAAAATAAATAAAATAAATAAAAAGACCACCAGTGAGTCATGGCTGAGCAGGGACCAGAACCTGGGTCTCCTGGATCCCAGTCCATGTATGTGCTTCTGAGTTTGCCTAGCTGCTGATGTTGTGGCTCCCCTAGAAAAATAACAAGGATGGTAATGTGTACCACAATTAAATCTGCAGAAAAGATTTTCAGATAAGGCAGAGGAAAGGTTGCTTTAGGACTTTTAAAAGCATTAATATCCTGAGAGAGGTGGAAAAACATCTCTGATCTTTTAGCTTTTTCAAAAATAATGTTCTGAGAATGAGACCCAAGCACAAAATGTCCTAAACAGCTTGCGATCAGGAAACTCCGTTCCGGGTGAGTTCAGCACAGGGCGACTGAGGAGGACAGAGGTGGCCGGAAGGAAAGCTTGCGAGGAAGAAGGGGCACTGGTCTGGATCCGGTTGACCACTGCTGAGCCTGGACAACAACCGAGAGAGACCCCATGTTTATTTCATTTTTAGCCTGCCTGTCAGCTGAAGCTCTCTGGCCAACGCGCAATTAAAATCCAAACTCATCGGACTTCGTTGTGGATTTCTCCGGCATTCCCTGCCAGGGCTTGAGCTGAGATCTGAAACCAGGTCTTCAACTGTGGGCATGAGGTGTGAACAGGTGGATCAGCCTCTTCCTTGGGGATTGTGCAACTGCCGCCTCTGGGGAGTGGCAAACGCCCAGCGCTTCCTCCTTTCCCCACAGGAACAGGTGGGTGTGAAGCCAAAGGCCTCTGACTGCCGGTGACGGTTATTCAACGGAGAGTCACCCAGTTGCCAGACTGGCCTCCACAGTGGCCGGCATGCGCCTGAGGCGGTGCAGAGGCATCCAAATGTTGACACAGGGCTGCATTATTGTGAACACTCATTCGGGAGAGGTCCTTTGCCCCCTCAGCCTCTCTCCCCCTGGGCTGCCCGGAACCCCGTTTTCATGGGCCGCTTGCCTACGCTTTGCCCGGACAGGCAAACAGGCTTTTTCCTGGCCAGACCTTTTTGGACTCCCTCCTCGTCTTTCCCTCCTGGGGTCGCCAGGTGATTTGGATGGTCCTGTGCCGCTCCTGTCCCATCTCTCTCTGGTCGTGTGGACCGTTGGCTTTTTGTTTTCAACGGGATCGTTATGGCACATTGCGTCGCAGCTCTTTGAAGTACGTTTCTCCTGCAAGTCTGCCGTGTTCGTGCGATACCAGTAAATGCCCAGGTGATTCACCTGTCCCAGTTCTGGCCTTTTAGGGCTGCCTCGTGACAATGCGGTTAGCGTGAGTCACTAGAGTTGTTGTTGTTCTTAGCTGCTAGGGAGTATTTGTGTGGGGGGATCCATCTCTAGCACCTGTTCCCCTAATCTGGAAGTGTCCCATCAGTGCTTTAGGAACGCATTCCAGGCTGGGCTAGAAAACTGCAGCAGGGGAGGAACTGTGTTACCTGCCCCCCCCCCCCGCTACTCCCAAGGTGCTTTTCTCCTCCCATTTACACTTGAAGAGACCTGCTTGGAACATCAAGCCCAGTGAGTGGCTGAGTCTGTTGTGCGATGGCAGTTTAGTACCACACTTTGGGCTAGGCTGCAGTATTTGAGCCTCTAGAGTGACCCTATGGAAAGGAGGACAGGGCTCCTGTATCTTTAACAGTGGTATGGAAAGGGGAATTTCAGCAGGTGTCCTTTGTATGCAGGCAGCACCTGGTGAAATCCCCTCTTCCTCACAACAGTTAAAGCTGCAGGAGCCCTGCCCTCTTTTGGATCTGGTGACGCTAGTATAGCTCCTGCAGCTTTAACTATTGTGAGGAAGAGGGGATTTCTTTGGTAGGATGTTACCAAGAGAATGACTCCAAGGGGTTTCTTGCATAAGGCAGTAGCAAAGCTGTGGGTTGGCTCCTTTTGTATGTGTGTGTGTGCGCCTCTTTTTACCTTCGGTCAGAGGACAGGTTGGACAGTGCAAGCTCCTGAGAGCCACCGTATTCATGGTGTGTACATCCTTAGAGCAGCCTTCCCCAACCCGGTCGAGGTGTGTTGGACTACAGTTCCTGGCACCTACCAGCAAGGGTGGGTATTGTAGTCCCAAGACCTATGGAAGGCACCAGGTTGGAAAAGGCTGGTCTGATCCACCAATTGTTAGCCACTTATTTATTGAAATAATGAATTTTCTACTATGTTAATTGAATTGGGTGTAGGTTTTTTCCTCGTAGTATTTTTGCAGTTAGATCATCCTTCGTTGTTGTCTCTGTTATAATTGTATTTGTTTCAGTGAGTTATCAGCCTTTTTGGGTTTCTTTATCGATTCTTTGTTCGGCTTGTGTCATGTTCATTATACATAGTTGCTACAAAAAATAAATAAATTCATGGGTATGGAGAAAAGACAGGGAGGGTTTTGTTTTTGTTTTCCCAGTGTGTTTGTTGAAAAGGCCAAGCAATGCAGGGGAGAACACGAGACGTGTTGCATATCACGAATGAAACAAGAATTCAACATCCAGTCCCCACCGCCTTGATTCTGTCTGTACTCAGGGACTAGACAAACCGACCTACATAAACCTTGTGCCACAGATTGCTGCCTTCCCCAGTCTGGTGCCTCCAGATGTTTGCACTACAAATCCCATGATTCCCAGCCAGCATGGCTCTTCTGCTGCAAGCAGGAGACGTCTGAATACTAGTAGAGACAAGTGGAACTCACAACAAAATGTTGCAGTATATTGCTTCCTAGCAGGAGAGCTCCTGTTCAGGGTTCCGGTCAGCCGTTCTTTCCGCGCAGAGCATTACACTCCCCACCCCAGTAATTTTCCTCCCCCATCTTCCAGCTGACACTCAGTCCTCATTGGGCTGTTTTTGGGATGGGGTGGGGGGTCATGTTCTCCTGCAAACTTCTCCAGAGCCTGCCGATACCTTCTTTCTGTTTCTCATTGGTCCCGTTTTGGCTTCGTTTCGATTGGCGCTCACCACCTGAATTTGCTTATTAGAGGGAACGATGAAGATGATGTGACCTTTTGGGATTCATGCCCTGTCCCTGAGTGTCCCATGTCTGCATCAGGAGGCGGCTCTTCCACATATGCTTCCTCACCAGTGCGTACACACAAATGCACCAAGTTCACAATACCACTAAATTGGTGTGGGGAGCAGGCAGAACCACCATTGTTTCTGGGGAGGAGGGTAAGGCAGGCCAAATCCCAGTTCCGTGCGATTAGTGGCCATATCAGTAGCCAGCGTGACTGAATTTCAAGGTTAAGCATTCTGCGCCTCAGGAGCACCTATTTCCTGGTTGCCTAACCAGTGTTTTTGCTGGAGCAAAATACCGCCTTGCTCCATTTTCCCTTCGCAGCCCCGTCAGGGATGTGTCTTGGAATCTCACCGGGTTTATTCCAGAAGAGCCACACTTACCTGTGTATTTATTCATTTCGAGGCATATAATGTCCCACCTTTCTATATTAAAAAAAATCAAAACGGCAAAGGACAGTATTACAAAAAAAAGTACAACATTTAAAGCAATGTTATCCGATACGCAAAGTTAAAAATTAATCTAAACAGCCGTTTCAAAACGACGGTAGTTGAATCTCAACCAAAAAACGCCCCTTGGAAGAGATTAGTCTCAGCTGACTGTCAGAATATGAGCAGCGGTGGGACCTGACGTAGAGTGAAAATGTCATCCATACTGAGAAATTATCAGGTTCATTAACATTAGGGCTAACAAGGTTAAATTCAGATTATTTAATATTACAAAGTTGGTAGTATTAATATGAAGCTGGTGTTTCATACTGAAACATTTCACGTTTTAAAATCTTATATAGAAACAAGCTATAAAATGTTTAAAATTTTGGAATTTTATACAAAATTTATAAACCGGATGTGCTACCTGTGGTCGTTCGATTCGTTTTTGTAGTATTACGAAGTTAATGTTTTAAGAAAAACCTAGTATTTGCCTTTACCCTGTCTTAAGGTGCAGCAAGCTACTTCACAGGCGAATGTCTGCACTGAATCTTGACGGTACAAAGGATTTTATTTATCTAAATTATTTATACCTCGCTTTTCCAATGAATTTTTTAAGGCAGTGTATAGGATCTGGTTCCCATAGGGCCTCCTCCAGCAAGAACATCACTTGGGGATCTTAACCATCCCCCAGGAGATCTTATGCGTGTTCAGAGGAGGGCAACAAGGATGATCAGGGGTTTGGAAACAAAACCCTATGAGGAGAGACTGAAAGAACTGGGCATGTTTAGCCTGGAGAAGAGAAGATTGAGGGGAGACATGAGAGCACTCTTCAAATACTTGAAAGGTTGTCACACAGAGGAGGGCCAGGATCTCTTCTCGATCCTCCCAGAGTGCAGGGCGCGGAATAATGGGCTCAAGTTACAGGAAGCCAGATTCCGGGTGGACATCAGGAAAAACCTCCTGGCTGTTAGAGCAGTACGACGATGGAACCCATGACCTAGGGAAGTTGTGGGCTCTCCTACACTAGAGGCCTTCAAGATGCACCTGGACAGCCATCTGTCAGGGATGCTTTAGGGTAGATTCCTGCACTGAGCAGGGGGTTGGACTCGATGGCCTTACAGGGCCCTTCCAACTCTACTATTTTATGATTCTATGATCCTATGAAAATGGATTCCCTTTTGCTGCGTTTCCTGCTCAGTGCACCATAGTTCCCATTTGTAGGTTCATACGCACAATTTTGGGTAGTAATATGTTGCGCCTGAAGCAGTTGAATTTAGCCGTTCCCTCCCTGAGTAGGGCATGAGGGCTAAAGGGTTTTATTGCAATGGTGGGGCAGCATTCATGCTCCTATTGAGAATTGACCCTCCCCCCTTCTTCTAGGGCAACTTTCCCTTTTCTGATACCCTCCCAGAGGTGTTTGATTTCCACCTGCTTCTGTTAAAACTCCTGGCTGCTCATGTACAGTTATCAAGGTGGTCAAACTTGCATCCCTGTATGAGGCTGAAAGAAGAACAGCTCGTTCATGGCCACCTTGTGAGTTTCAGGACTACGATCTGAACAGGGGACTCCCTTGCTCTCCTCTCTCACTCTCTGAGCTCCATCAGGCGAGCGTTTTATTGCACGCTCATTCCTTGGCACTCACGGATTTTAGCGGGTCCCTCTCACGACGGCATCTGTGGCCCGCGCGCCTCCTGCCCCTTCTAGCCTTCTTTGCGCCACAAAAAACACCCCAGTAAATCCGACTTATTTTAAAGACGGAAGTCGCCGCTATCCCCTGCTGTGTGCGGGAGATGCAGCGCAATCAAAACGGACCACTGAATGGGCCACGGGCAGGTTGTTTAATCCTCTTTCAAAAGAGGAAGCAATGAGGGACAAACACGCGGGCGGAGAAACGACGGTAAGGAAATACGATTTTCCCTCGTGTGATGATGCGTTCTCTCCCACACACACACGTTACAAATGGCGCCGTTCTGTCAGGGCTTGACCTTTCATCATCGTCATCATCATCATGTTTTATTTGCATCTCGCTTTTCCTTCCAAAAGGAAGTCCAGAACGGCTAACAATAGTATACTGAATGCAATAACTTCCTAAAGAACAATATGAAAAAAAACAATTAAAATACCACAATAAACCTATAAGCAAACTTTCAATTCAGAACTGAAACATCAGGTCAGTTAAAAAATGCAAAATGTATAAATATATTAAACAAACCAGGGGTTAATACAACCTAGAGCGCAGGATGCAGAATAATGGGCTCAAGTGACAGGAAGCCAGATTCCGGTTGAACATCAGGAAAAACCTCCTGACTGTTAGAGCAGGACGACAATGGAACCCATGACCTAGGGAGGTGGTGGGCTCTCCCAGACTAGAGGCCTTCAAGATGCAGCTGGACAGCCACCTGTGAGGTATGCTTTCAGGTGGATTCCTGCATTGAGCAGGGGGTTGGACTCGATGGCCTTAGAGGCCCCTTCCAACTCTGCTATTGTATGATTCTATGACAACCCATATTCTAACCAAAGCTACAGACATACCCCACTTCAGCTACCAGTACAGTAAACTGTTTGGATGTACCAATATAAAAACAGCTAGGCACAATCAGTTACTACAGCCGTTATATAAAATTCGAAGACGTACCATACCCTGACACACCAGTACAAACCTGTCCTCTCACCACGGGTTAATACAGAGGGAGGAAAAGGGAAGGCAGGCAGGCAGCTCAGGCCAAAGAAGCTTTATGGACCGCTGAGGCTGGGGTTTTGTTGACTACGCCTTGGGAGCGACTCGGGAAGATGGCGCCATGGTGGGCGGTTGCCCCAGTGGAAGGTTTTTCAAGGTGGACAAGGTAGGCTGCTGAGCAGGCAGCCAGGTGATGGGAGGGAAGCGAGAAATGTGGGGGGCTCCTATTGCTACCTGACCCAGGCTGAATTTGTAGGAGCAAGAGTGCATGCGTGAGAGAGAGAGAGACACGGCAGATGAGCATCGGGGACTGTCCCGCTGCATGTTCGGTGGTGAGGTCACACCTGTGGAACCAGAATTGGGAGGTTTTGAGTCATCCTGGGAGATTAGAGTCATCTCAGAGTTCAAAACTTATGTGTGGGATGCATCAGAAGCTTTGTGACAACAACAGGCAGAGAAAAGGGAGAAACGTGTCGGGATGTATCAAGCCCAGTGCCGGGAAGGGATAACGTCGTTCTTGACTACGCCGGTAAAATCTTATTTCCTGGGCCCGGCACTTTGTCAAAATAGGCAGGGTGGGCGCTGGTGCAAGTTCCTGCGCCAATGACCACATACCAGCTGCTAGCAAACTTGGGCTGGTGATCAGAAGGTGGCATGCTGATAATTTGTTTATTGAAATTGTTTTTAGCTGTGTACATTACTATTTAGGATGGGCAGAGACAGGGTGCAGTGGAAAAATCAAGCCCTATGGGGAGAGACTGAAAGAACTGGGCATGTTTAGCCTGGAGAAGAGAAGATGGAGGGGAAACATGATAGCACTCTTCAAATACTTGAAAGGTTGTCACACAGAGGAGGGCCAGGATCTCTTCTCCTTCATCCCAGAGTGCAGGACACTGAATAGGAAGCCAGATTCCGACTGGACAGCAGGAAAAACTTCCTGTCTGTTAGAGCAGTACCACAATAGAACCCATGACCTAAGGAGGTGATGGGCTCTCCCACATTAGAGGCCTTCAAGAGGCAGCTGGACAACCATCTGTCAGGGATGCTTTAAGGTAGATTCCTGCATTGAGCAGGGGGCTGGACTTGATAGCCTTATAGGCCCCTTCCGACTCTACTATTCTATGATTCTATGAGTCTATATTTTTTATTTAAAAGATTTGTACCCCGCTTTTGCACAAGTGTTCCGCAAGGTGGCTTAGGTAACAGAGTTTAAAAGCAATTTTAAAATAAAGTGTAGAACAAATATAACAGTAACGTAGAAAGGAGACGTGGCATTAACATCCTAAGTAGCGCTTCATTTAATGGAAAAACTATAAGCAGTTCCGTATTTATTTCCTGCCAAAGGTTGTGGGAGGGGAATAGGACATCTCTTTCATCTGGCATTCCAAAACCAGGGACCACCACAGAAAAGGCCCTGACTCTGATATAGGGAGCAGGGCCCCGGGTGAGCATCTCAGAACACTGGCAAGTTCATACAGAAGGTTGAGGCCCTTCAGGGAAGTCATGGCTGAAGCCAGGTCTCCCCAGGAAGGACTTCAAGGTGGGGAGCTGCAGCTCCACACAGGAGAGGGCCTTCTCTGCAGTGGCCCCAAATCTCTGGAACAAACTTCCATCGGAGGACCGCCATGCACCTTCAAGAAGGCCTTAAACACATTTCATTTTACCTTGTTCTTCACATGATGAGCATTGTTATCGCTATTTTGCGGCTATCGTTGATCCTCCTGTTTTTATTGTTGGTTTTATTGTTTTAATTGCTGTTTTAATTGCTTTTAATATTTTTAATATTTTATTGCTTTTAATATTTTATGAATTTTATTGTAAGCCACCTTGTGAGGGCTTTGCCCTGAAAGGCGGCCAAGTAATGTTTTAAATAGATAAATAAAATAAATGAATTATTGAGGGGAGACTTTCCCACACACAACGAGCCAACCTAAAATGTGTCTGTCCCCCCCCCCCCCAAAACCTGGCCTTCTAGCTTAGCCTATCAGCACTGTGGGTTTCTCCAATATTAATCTAACTTAATTCCTGTTCACTTCATTGGGTCTCATCTAAGTAGGACTAATTTTGCTGTATCTTTTTTGGATTCATTCATAACTTGTTCTACGTTTTTAGCTTTAAGCTCTGCAGCTTTGTTGACAGCCTTGCTTGCGATTGGCCAGAACAAGTTTATACTCATCGCTTCTTAGCTTACCTTGATATAGCGTGGCTTTCCCCGAAAGAATCTTGCAAGTTGTAGTTCTAGGTAAAGGGCTTGGCATTCGCTGTCTTTAAACTCCCTCCCTCCAGCCTCTGCTTAGTGGTTTAGGTCTCTGAGTTGTCAATTTGGGGAGGGGTGGTGGTATTTGATTGTTTCCCTACTATTCTGTATTTGCCCTTTTTGCAACTGTGAATTTCCTTGGATAATGCAATTGAAAATGGGATATGAATTAAAGTAAGTACCTTCAGGAATAAAATGGCCAGGTCTTTGAATCTGGTTAACCAGATTTCTATCCTTCCCAGGTCTCGGACAAGACAGCTGCCACTCTCTCACACGCTCATACTGAACGACGTCTCTGAGCTGAGGTTATAGTGTAGTGTAACCTTCTCCGAACTGGCACACTCCAGATGCGGGCTACAACTAGCTAAGGCATACCAAATTTCAACTGCGGACCACTGCAACAGCCAAATTGAGTGTGAAAGCGAGCCGTTTTAGCCTTCCATACTGGTTTGCCACCAGAACTCAGGAGCAATTCACCAGATTTTTTTGGCCCCAAATGTTGGCAGTAGCCATGTGTTGCTCACCCCTGATCGAAATCTACGGTGTGCCGAAGGAAATGAACTCACGCAGCCCCTGATCCGACGGTCAGGCCTTTGGTGCTTGCCGTCCCACATGGTTTGCTCCTGTGATCCTTTTAGCTGGCGGAGCGCGCAAATCTTGTGCTCTCCCCCGAGCTGCGGTACCCCTCCCCGAGAGCTGCCAAAAGCAGGGAGCAGGTGTGGAAAATGTGGACACTCCCTCTCTCAAAATACTAGAACCCAATGGGGTCATCCCATGAAGCTGATGGAGGGGGAGATTCAGGAGAGATCACAGGAAGGACTTCTTCACCCAGCGCATAGTTAAACTATGGAATTCACTGCCACAAGGTGTGGTGATGGCCACCAATTTGGGTGGCTTCAAAAGGGGGTTGGATAAATTCCTGGAGGAGAAAGCTATCAATAGCTACTAGCCCTGGTGGCTCTGTGCTACCTCCAGTATCCGAGGCAGTAAGCCTGCATGCACCAATTGCTGGGGAACATGGGTGGGAGGGTGCTGTTGCACTATGTCCTGCTTTGTTGGTCCCTGGCCGACAGCTGGTTGGCCCCTGTGTGGACAGAGCGCTGGACTGGATGGACCCTCGGTCCGACCCAGCAGGGCATTTCTTCTTACGTTCTTATGTTCAGGCCAACACTGGCCAGCACTCAGTCCATGCAGGACAGCCTCTGGGTTGTACTTTCCATTCATGGCCAAGCTTTGGGCTTCCTGACCGCTTCTCCATTCTCTTTCCAGGTCGGGGCACCTCTGGTCGGTGGCGTCGCCATGAGCTCACATCCTCGCCGCATCCGCCTGAAGCCCTGGCTGGTGGCCCAAGTGAACAGCGGCCAGTATCCCGGCCTCCGTTGGGTGGATGCCGAGCGGAAGAGCTTCTGCATCCCTTGGCGCCATGCCACCCGGCACATCCCCAGTCAGGACGACGAGAACACCATATTCAAGGTGCGGCAGGGAGGGAGACGGGCAAGGGGCATGTTTGCTTGCAGGCTTACAGTTCCCTGATGTAACCCGCAAACGGATAAGAATAAAGTCTGCAGTTGAGATTCAGAAATACAAGACGTTTAATCATAATAACAGCAGCAGCAATAATAACAATAGACAAACTTTTAATCTGACGCCGGCTAGATTAATGATAGCGAAGAATTGGAAAATACAAGGGAATTATAGTATAGAAGAATGGCATAAAGGGGCGTGGGATATTGCAATCAATGACAGATTAACAAGTAAAATGAAAGTTAGGATGGGATTGTCCAAAAAGAATGATTTTGATAGTACACCTTCAAAAGAATCTTTGCAATTTTGGAAAAATATATAATATATTAGAGCAATGCAGGTCTCAAAGGTAGGGGAGCACGGGTGGATGTTAAGGTTTTAGTTATGTATTATGTTTATTTTATGTTTATTATATGTTGAAATAATATATATATATATATATATATATATATTTTAAAAAAGAGAAGATCGGCCCGGCTAGCTTCTCGCCAAAGGCTTCTTCAGAACCAGCCTTTTTGAAGTTAAAGCGTTCTGGGAAAAGGCTTTCCCTTTTTCTTGAAAGGACAATTGTCTTGCTTAGCTTGCATAGTTTTGCCTAGAAAGACGTTCGTAGAAGTTCGACTCTCTTCAGTTGGGAAGAGATGTTTATTGCCTGAATAAAACTTTGTGGATTACGTGCCAAACCTCTTTATTGTCTCCTGATAGAGCGGGAGGTTTTTGGAAACACGACAGCGGCAATCGCTTGGGCGCTTTCTTGGCTTTTGCACAGTCCCCCATGTGCCAGGGACGTTCCCACTGCATCCGGCATTGAGCCGGGAGTTGGACTGAACCATCTTGAAGCTCCCTTTGCACCTCTGCAATTGCAGCTGCCTCCTGCGTATTGCTCCACTGGCAAACACATGCTTGCAAATGGAAGAGGTCTCCAAATCCCACCGCAGTCCAAACCAGTCTGCCATGCCAGCAGGAGGGGAACAGAAATGGATCAAAATCCGTCTCGGGGGCTTGTTTGGTGCCATGTGCTCCCGCGCATGTTGAGCATGGCTGGCTGCAGAAGACGTGGGTCACCTACTCCTCTGGTGTGGGATTGGGGAGGGAATTCTACCTGACATGATCACAAAAGCCCAGCTATTTAAGATCGCTCGACTAAATTAATTCAGTAGAGTAAACTTATTAGGAGGGTGTGGAACAGTAGGATCCAGCAACGGCTTCACCTGCATTATTCCAACGGAATGGGACTGTTTGTCTTACTCATTTAACGCATTTTATCCTTCTCCTCATCCTTAAAAGGCTGCCGGAGAGGCTTACGTGCAATCAATAAAAACAAGGAGGTCCCCTCTGCCATCAGATCTTTTACAATCTAAAACTGCATGACACACAAGGAAAAGGAGATGTGGAGGGAAGAGGAAAGAAGCAAACGGTCTTTCAACAGGACTGGTGAACGTCCTGCTTTCCCTCTCATCTCCCTCGGCTGATGTGCTGTAGAACTTTTTGTGGGATTGTCGCTCAGATGTTTATTTAAAAAATAATCTCCAGGAGGAGACTTGTCAACTTAACAGCCTTTTAGAATTTAAGAAAGCCATAAAGACTGTTCTCTTCCGGCGGGCATATCCAGTGGAATTTTAGAATGTTTTAAGGATGTTTTTAGGATGTTTTAATGCAGTTTTAATAATATGTGTCATATTTTAATCAGTTTTATGTATTTTATCATATTGTTGTTCCCCGCCTCGATCCAGACGGAGAGGCGGGTAAGAAATAAATTATTATTAATAATAATAATTATTATTATTAAGCCATTCCTTTTCCACCTCTTGCTCCATCGTCCATTTGTAGGCCTGGGCCAAAGAGACCGGCAAGTACAATGAAGGGGTGGATGAGCCAGACCCGGCCAAGTGGAAAGCCAACCTGCGCTGTGCCCTCAACAAGAGCCGCGAGTTCAACCTGATGTTTGACGGGACCAAGGCCAACCCCATGCAACCCTACAAGATCTACGAGGTTTGCGATGTGCCACAGCCCAACGGAGGTACCAGCTGGTCTGTGCCATCACAACCCAACCTTTCTGGTGCCCCCCCCAAACCAGGGCTGCTTCTCTAACCTCTTTCCCTAATGTGGCGAAGAACGCATGAAACTGACTGATTGCTTGAACCTTGAGGCAGATTAGAAGGTTCTCTCCCCCACCCCCCCACAGTTGAAGGTGCCATTGTTAGAGCCATGGCTGCCTGTGGTGTACATTTGACCTTATTCTCATCTCTTGTCAAACAGGTTTGATAGGTTCTTGAAGCACTACAAAAACCTGCAAAACCTGTTTGTCTTGAGTATATGTGTACCATGGGCAACAATGCCTCTGCCATATCTCTTTCAGCTCTTTGGAGGTGAGGAGGACGCATCATCTGTCTCTAGCCTCTCCTCTCATATCCTCCAAGATTTCACAAATAAAAATAAGAGCCCCAGTTTTACGCCAAGGATTGCTGTCCGAGGCCCAATCTCATGGCTACATGGTACCAAAGGCTCTGCTCCAGTTTCTCTATTTCGTATTTGTTTGCTTTGCAATTGCTGGACTTCTACAGATTTAAAAGCCAAGAGTTTTTTTGTTGACTTGATTACTTAGTGTCAATGGCGTGGCATAGCGGCTAGAGTGTTGGACTGGGAGTCAGAAGATCCGGGTTCTAGTCCCCACTCGGCCATGGAAACCCACTGGGTGACTTTGGGCCAGTCACAGACTCTCAGCCCAACCTACCTCACAGGGTTGTTGTTGTGAGGATAAAATGGAGAGGAGGAGGAGGAGGGTTATGTACGCCACCTTGGTTTCCTTGGAGGAAAAAAGGCAGGATATAAATGCAATAATAAATAAGTAATAAAATAAACCGTCCAAAATATATTCTGCAGCAGCCTTCCCCAACATGGATCTCTCCAGACAGGGATGATAGGAGTTACAGTTCAACACATCTGGAGAGCAACAGATTGGAGAAGGCTGCTGAGGTCAGCAGTAAGGGTGTGAAACAGCAGGCTGCGCAATATGTGGTTCTTTAGTGCCCATGTGCGTGTGCTACAGGCAATGCGCCCGCTCCTCCCCACTCTGCGGTTTAGCTCCTAGAGACCGTTGCGGGGAACTGAACTCTGGAGGATGACAATACTAGCAACTCACACTTACACATTTTACCATCCTCCAAATGCAAAAAACAGATCAAGGGATCAGGAAAACAAGGGTGGCAGACACATGTCCTCCATTCAGCCCTTCGAAGCACCAATACTTGTAAGGCTAGCGATGAGTCCACATTAGTTCCGAGAGGCGCATCCCCGGGGTGCTTTGCTGTTCCACAAGTTGGGGCACAACTTGTGGAACTGTGTGCAAAGCATCGACCCAAACTTCGTCCACCTTTCTCCCTCCTGCGGCCACATCGACCCTCCGCTTGAATAACCCTCGCTGGCTTTTTCTGCTACTCGCGTTCCTGGTGCATCATTTCAAAACTCTCCTCCCTCCCCTCTCTGTCTTGTCTCTGATCTGTTGTCCCCTTGCAAATGAACATCCTTTTTGCAAAATTCACTCGTGTCGTTGTTATTAATGTGTAAGCGAGATGAGATGTATTTTCTGAATGGTTCCCCGCTCTGCCTTATTATTATTATTATTATTATTATTATTATTATTATTATATATCGCCCCATAGCCAAAGCTCTCTGGGCGGATTACAAATATTAAAACACTGAACATTTAAAAAACCAATATACAAAATTTAAAACCATTTAAAAAAGCATAAAAACCAACTGCATATCAACTATCCGGGGGTCAGTTAAAAAACTCAACATGTGCTGTTAAATGCCTGGGAGAAGAGAAAAATCTTAACCTGGCTCCGAAAACATAACAATGTTGGCGCCAGGTGAGCCTCGTCAGGGAGATTGTTCCATAGTTGTGGGGGCCACCCCTGAAAAGGCCCTCTCCCTTTGCCTGGGAAGAATACACGGGGCTGGGAATACACGGTCTTCTGAACATTTCCAGGTTGCGTCGTGATTGTGACTGTCCGTGCTGCCGGCAAGGCCGATATCAAAAATAGGCACGGTTGAGCACGGAGGGCCCACCCCCCAAGCAGGGGCTCTCCAACAAGAGCTCCCGGGAGTTGCTCCTCCCTCCCCCTTTGCAGCCTGCTTGTTCACTCACTCTGGCCCAGACAGTGGTGGTGGTCAGAAGGAGAGCAGCAGATGTCCCCTGCACACTGGCTCTCCGCTCGCCAAGCAAGCGGCTGGTATCAGTGGCAAGGCAAAGGTCGACTCACTGAGGGAGGAGGGGGCCTAGCCCACAGGCCCTCCGAAACCTGGAGCCATGTGGAATGTGGGGGTGCAGTGCCCTGCCGTGGCCAATCATCCGTGACTTCCCCCCTCAGCCACGCCCTGGTGCCATTTCCTTCCCATTTTTACATTTCCTTGGAAACTGAAATCCCATGTCCCAGCCAAGGATTTGGACCAACCAGGATGCCCTAAAATAGCGAGCAAGCTTTTGCGACCTCCAGAACTCTTCATCGGAGTGCGTGATGAGTCCAGCTGGGGGTGGAAGGGGTGGGGAGAGAGAAATTGACTTGACGGTGAAGCCACAAAATGTTCAGGGAACCCATGAGATGCAACTTGTGCTTTTCAGAGTCCTTCGCTGGCGAAGAACACATTGAGTGTGAAGACGAGGAGGAGGTGAGGAGCAGCGCCTTAGTAGCCGTGTGCGTGTGTGCTGGTTGATTTGGGGCATCATCAGACGGGCGGATTTTCGTGTTTCCCTCCCGTCGCCATGGCCACCTGCTGCTGTCCCACAATAACGGCGATCTCTTTACACGGAGAGAGGAAGAGGATGCAGCAGTGACCGCATGGCCCATTTTTATTGCGCTGCATTTCCTGCACACAGCAGGAAATGGCGGCAAGTTTCATTTAAAAAAAAAAAGTCAGATTTTCCAAGTCTTTTTTTGCAACGGAAAAACAAGCGGAAGGAGTGGGAGGCGGACGGCATTGCCTGAAGGACGTGTGAAAAGCCGTGAGCGGGCAGGAGCGAGTGTGTGATAAAACGCTTGGCTGATGACGCTCTTGATCTAAGGAAATTCACAGGCAGAATTTACAAACTGGAGCCAACGCTTTGCTCCCAGGGGATTTGGGTGTTCAACAGGGACCGCATCCCCTTCTGCTTCTTCACCGCTGCATTTGCACGTGGGTTTCTTTCTATCCTCCAAGCAGCTGTGATTGAAAAGAACCCTGTAGAGCAGATTTCCCCCGCCCCCAACTGGGCGCCCTCCATATGTTTTTGACTACAACTCCTAGCATTCCTGACCATCAGCAGCCTGTAGCTGATGGGAGTCAGAGAACCAAACGTTGGGAGGGGAATCTGGGGCCTTCCAAATGTTGTTGGACTATTGACTCCCCGATCATTAGCCATGTTGGCTGGGGATGATGGGAGCTGGGATCCAACGATGGTTCGTTTTATTTTATTTTCGTCACTAACACCGGTTGCTTGATTTGCAGTTGCAGAAGATGATGCCGACGCTGAGGATTGGAGGTGAGTGCTGGAATTGCTGGGCTGGGGGGGCGCTCTGGTCATAGGAGAGAGATGGGTTAGGGGTGTCACCACCCCGGTTGGGGGACGCTTAGTCTGACACGTTCCCTGTTGCCGTTCTGTTGTTACCACTGCCATGAAGACCCAGAAATTCTTACACTGGGCAGGAGGCTTTATGGAAGGCACTTCAGACTTTCCTCAAAGAACAGTGAACTAGAAATAAAATTAAATATATCTGATATTATAAACACAATAACATGGATATCTAGGCCAAGGTCAGGCTAAAGATAAACGTGTAAAGACAAACTGAAATCAATGGACGTGAGTTAAGATAGGAGGGTTAACAATTAACCGTTGCTGGATAGGAGGCAGAAATGAAGTATTATAAACAGAGACATGAGACCTGCAGCATAATAATAATAATAATAATAATAATAATAATAATAATGTTAATAGCAGAGCTCCTCTTCCAAATGCCAGCCAGCTGGGCCCTCCTCAAGGACACTCTGGGCTACCCAGGATCGTGCCTGTGGCTGCCAATATGCTCAGAGACACCTCTGCTGTTGCCTGCCAAGGTCCCGGACCATAACCAGCCTAAAAGTTCTGGAGGAAGGGCAAAAAAAGTAGGGAGGTGCAATTCATCTGGTGCGCAGGCCTTTGAAAGACAAAATTGTAAACTGCTTTTTAATTATTTGTTTTTTTAAAAAAAGTCAGTTCGCTGTTAGAAGGAGCGATGAAACATCCTGCAGTTGAATAAGAGACGTTGGGCCCAATCCAGGGGAAGGTTCTCCTCCATGAGCCTGTGGCAATAGAATGTTCTACTGGATCGTGTCCATAACTTTTCCCAGCCAATTTGTTTTGCACCAACAAGATAATGGCAGAGAATGCCATTTTTCCGTGCCTTCAAAATTTTCAGACCTCTCAAGGCCGTTACTGCATAACTGGATGGGGTGCTGGTCACTTATGCCCAGGGTCCAAATGACCCCTATCGTTTAGAAGGGACTCTCCTCCTCAGCTTGGCTAATGACCGTCGGTGGGTGTGGACCACACTGTTTTCCTCGCCAGTCGTGACTTGACTCACTTGTGTGAGTCACCTGAACCGATTTGCTTCTCATCACATCTTTAGCTGGTGCACCTGCTCTCCGGGTGGGTGAGGCAATAAGGATCACTTGCCTTAGACTCAGCCTGGTGCACAAAAACCAGAGGAGATCAAGCAACACATTATACATTCCCCGATTATTAAAACAACAAGATAGATAATGGCTGAATTCGGACGACACAATAAGCAACTGGGGGGGGGGGGGACAATCGTCAGTTGTATTGACTATCGTGTCGTCCGAATGCTGCCATAGTCAACTCAGTGCTGATCCTCATCCACACCACGGTTGATTATTTATGACCATGTTGTGTGGGGGTATCCCCTAGATGCACAACTGTAAAGTTGATTATTAACCCACCATTGACTATCGTGTCGTCCGAATTCAGCCAATGTTTCCTTTTCAGTATGGATTAACTAAAGCATGTTGTCAAGATGGTAAACAAAAGCTTCATATCACTTTGCTCTGAGGCTCAGGGGGGGGGCAGCAGGCCAGGAAGGCAGAGGGGCACCCTTACAGCTTCGCATTGGCCTTGTGCCTGCAGCCTAACACACACCTCCATCACACCTAATTTCACCTCCTGGTTTGCCTCCACGTTTTTTTTACCTCTGAGGCAGAAGTATGTCAAGCTTATGATCCCTTTCACCTGAAGAGCTGCTCGTTTGCTCTTCCACTCCACCCCTCCCCTCCCCTTCTCTTTCTCCCTCCAATCAGGTCCTCTCAGATGAGCACTTCAATTAGACCTCCTTTCTCCAGGGCAAAAATGGAACGACCCTTTAGTCTGGCTCTTTGGGGGCATCAAGAGAGTACAATCCTGTCTCTGCAGAGATTCAGGCATTGTATGATTTTAAAAAAGGCTTTGGAGCCCGGGATGCAAGGTTTGGGTTTTATCTTGAGGCTTGGAGCCAGCTGCTGGGAGAGATCCCTTTTCCCTGCCAGGGCCTGATGCAATCCATTCAAGCCCCCACTTCCTTTCAAACTACACAGAGGCTTAGGGCGCATTCAATGCACTTAAGGAAAATAATCCAGACTTTTAGGGTTCTAGGAAAGGCTGGGGAAGAGGTGGGGTGTCAGCAGGACAGGCACGGAGTCCTGTGAGTACCGTGCTGCAAATCCGCACACCAGGCATGGCAAGAGTGCGCTCAGTCGCTGGTGTGATGGAGCTCACAGTCTGGCGCATCCAGTGGTTGAACCGTGATGATTGGGGGGGGGAGTTGGGGGGAGAGAGAGGAAACTCTTTCTTTACCACCGAGCAGCCAGCAAGATTTTGCACAATATCTTTCAGCAAGAACGGTCAACCTGAGCAGTAAAAACACTTTGATGTGGGGCCGTTGTTCCCCCCACCCTCCCCCCACATATAAAGAAGGACTAGTGAGGCGCTGCTGCCTCTTGGTGTCGTCTCCTGTGGTCGACATCATGGGCTTGGGGGGTGGGAGGGGCAGAGTTGAGCGCTTGGCCCCGTGATCCCTTTTCTAAGCCCTTGTGTGCGCTCGTCTCTCTTCCTGCAGACCCGAGCAACAGCGGGGAGCCTCTGCCCCCGTACCCGTGGCTGAAGCAAGAGGTCCTGTACTCCAGCGCTTGCGGCAACGGATCTTTCCCCCACTTGGCCCACCAGGAGGTCCCGGTCATCTCCCCTCCGCCGCCGCCCATGGGTGCTTTCGCCGTTGGAGGGGATCCCGCAGCGCCCAGCTTTGCTGAACCTACTGGCAGGATGCCTCTCGTGCCCCTCGGACCAGGGAACATGGCCGTGCCGGGAGAGCTGCAGCCGCTGCCCCCGGGGGGCTGCCCCATGGCACCCATAGAGCAGTTCATCCCGAATTTGCTGATCAGCCCGCACATGCTGCCCCGTAAGGATTCCTGCTGTGATGGGGCACCGGGGACGGCAAAGCTCTCTGGGGAAGTGAAAAGGACCAAAGGGGGGAGCCGGGGCAACTCAGGTGGTTCTGTGATTTGGGCCTAGAAAGGAATCCCCACCCGAAGTGTGCTTGCCTCGAGCAATCTCTGTGGTTTTAATAGATTCCTACCTCTTAAGACGGTTCACTCCTATGAAAATGTACATAAAACATTCTTATTTCCATAATGCATTTATGTCCCACACTTCTGGTACTGACACGCCGCTCAGGGCAGTGAAAACCAGACCTCAAATACAATTGAAATTCCCCATCCCTCCGGAAAACAATGCAAGATGATTAAAAAAGCAGAGACGAGTGGGGCAGATAAAGCCGAGGTGTCAGGTCAAATCTTACCCCTGCGATGAAGCGAACAGGAAGGCTTTTGCAGACGGCAGAGGACGCTGTGAGAGGGGGCCAGCCAAACCTCCTGGGGCGGAGAGTTCAACAGTTTGGGTGCAGCCTACACTGTTGTGTGGAGAGGCGTGACGCTGAGAATTAATGCTGATAACGGTCAGCGTTTATCTAGCAGCGCCGTTCAGGTTTCCAAATGTGGGTGGTGTTATTATCCCCACAGCTCAGATGGGAAGGCCAAGGGGTTATACCACTGGAGGCTCTGACGTCAGTGGGGTGGTGAATCTGCCCCGGGTTTCAGTCAGAGCTCCTTTAGAACTCTAAGTGAAACCTGGAAAGGATTCACCTCTCCATTGACATCGGAGCCTCCACTGGGTTATATCCAGCAACTTCTGTTCACGAAACACATATTTTCTGTTCTCTCTTCGCCCCCACATCCCCCCCGAAATCTGTTCCAGAGTGTCCCCAACTCTCCAGAGCAGACTTCAGGTGCA
Source organism: Anniella stebbinsi (assembly GCA_029215795.1). Classification (NCBI taxonomy): domain Eukaryota; kingdom Metazoa; phylum Chordata; class Lepidosauria; order Squamata; family Anniellidae; genus Anniella; species Anniella stebbinsi. The sequence continues at coordinate 4,449,311 of JARDYH010000003.1, read as the reverse complement.
GGGATGGGACATCTCTGCTGGCAGACGCTGTTGTCTCAGCGGATGGGACATAACTAGTTTTCACTCCTAGGGAGTTTGTGGCTGAGTCAACATTCTAGCGCGAGTCTTCCCAGCTCTCCCGCCCAGCCAGCGCTCAAGAGGAGGGCGCGAGCCTTTTATTCCGTAGCCGCAGCGTAGAAACGGGGATCCACGACGGCGATGCTAAAACCAGTTCTCTTTCCGCCGCCAGTGACTGACCTGGAGATCAAGTTCCAGTACCGCGGCCGCGCGGTGGGGGGCCTGACCATCAGCAACCCACACGGCTGCCGCCTCTTCTACAGCAACCTGGAGCCCACGCAGGAGCAGGTGGAGCTCTTTGGGCCGGTGACGCTGGAGCAGGTGCGCTTCCCTAGCATGGAGGCCGTGCCGAACGAGAAGCAGCGCTACTACACCCACCAGCTGCTGGACGTCTTGGATCGGGGCCTCATCCTGGAGCTGCAGGGGCAGGACATCTACGCCATCCGGCTGTGCCAGTGCAAGGTGTTCTGGACCGGACCCTGCGCCGGGGAGCTGGCGGGGCCCAACCCGATCGAGCGTGAAAAGAAGATCAAGCTCTTCAGCTTGGAGAACTTCCTGAACGGTGAGCAGGGGCCACTACACGGAGGGTGGGAGCTCACCTCCCGCCCCAGCCACTTGCTCCTGAGACCAGAGGTAGGAGGGACAGGGTTCCAGAGTTGCCCTCCGATGCACTATAAGGACATCAGAAGAGCCATGCAGGATCAGACCGAGGGTCCATCTAGTCCAGCACTCTGCTCACACAGTGGCCAGCCAGCTGTTGGCCAGGGACCCACAAAGCAGGACATGGTGCAACAGCACCCTCCCACCCATGTTCCCCAGCAACTGGTGCACACAGGCTTATTGCCTCTGATACTGGAGGTTGCACTCAGCCATCAGGGCTAGCAGCCATCGATAGCCTTCTCCTCCAAGAATTATTTATTAACCCCCTTTTGAAGCCATCCAAATTAGTGGCCGTCACCACATCTTGTGGTAGTGAATTCCATAACTTAACTATGCGCTGTGTGCAGGAGTCCATCGTTTTTTCTGTCCTGAAACTCCTGCCAATCAGCTTCATGGGATAATGACCCCGTTGGGTTCTAGTATTATGCGAGAGGGCGAAAAAAGTCTCCCTATCCACACCAGGCATCATTTTGTATACCTCTATCAGGTTTCCCCTTAGCCTCCATTTTTCCAAGCCGGACAATCCCAGCTGTTGTCACCTTCCTTCATAAGAGAGATGCTCCAGATCCTTGATCATTTTAGTTGCTTTTTTCTGCACTTTTCCCAGCTCTATCATATCTGTTTTTAGGTGGGATTCTAAGAGTGGCCGCACCATAGATTGGCATAACGGCAGCCGGCAGCCCTGGGGAAATGCCTCCGGTCCCTGGGACAGACAGCTTTTCTCCACTTGCAAGGATACTTGGTCAGGCAGTGGCAAGAGTTTCAAAGTGTTTCACTGATGTCCTCCCAGGGCCAAGCGAAACATGTCCCGGGTGGGGAATCTTTTCTTATTTTAATGCGTCTGCAGGGAAGTACCGAATTTAATCCGAGCCAAAGCAGCAGGGTGGCATCCTGCACTCTTTGCCTGCAGGCTATTTTCCGGATGAAAATAGCCACACACACACACACCGACCCTGGAGCTGCTTTTCTACCTGGGGGGGATGGGGGCAATTAGATGGGGCCAAGCAACACAGAGAGGGCAACGGTGATAAGAAAAACAGCCAAGAAGAAAGGGAGGGTTAAGGACCCCCCCCCTCACCTTTGCCACTGCTTCTTGGGTCACAAATGGAGCCCACGCAGCTGCCACAAACTTTATCATTATACTATTTTTTTTATTCTCCTCCTATTGCTGAGGCTTGGATTGAGCACCTCGCCTAAGGCCACCTGGTTTGCCGCTTGGTCTCTTTGCCACTTTGCTCTCCGCCACGCCTGGCTCTTAGTCTCCGGGCCTCTCCAGGGCAACAGGTTTTAGCACAGTAAAGGCTCCGTTGCTCCTCATTTCTCATGTAGGATTTCCTCTCCCCCCCCCCCGCCCCCGCCCCCAGGTCATATTTCTCTTTACAGGGATGTCGCCGCTTTGATGTCTGGCCGGGAAAATGTGACGCTGGGAAAAGCCCGTTTTCTATGCCTTTCGATCACCCATGGTGGCTTTCAGGGTTGACCACCATTGGGCAGGTAGCACAGGTGGGCCCTTCCTGTACCGTACCTGTGCTGCTGTTAGAGAGGAGCAATACTCCTGTCCTCTGTGCTTACAGTATTTTGTGAAGCCCCCCCTTCAGCCCTGCCCCCCTCAGTTTTCTCCATGCCCATTGGAATTTAGACTGTGAGCTCCTGGGGGCAGGGACCTGTTGTTGAGATTTTCTTGGTTCATTTGTTTCTTATTGCATTGAAGGTACTGTAGAAGTAGCAACTTTCTAAAACTTTAAACGCGTCAATTCCTTTAGGGACACCAGGTGTGGGGTAACAGGTGGCCGTCAAGTTGTTGCTGGACTGCAACTCCCACATGCCATTGGTTGTGCTGGCTGGGGCGGATGGGAGTTGGAACCTTCTGGAGGGCACCATGTTGGGCAAGGCTGTCCTAGAGAAAGACCATGGAGATGCCGAGAGTACATCTTTGCCCTGACCTGGAGATCTGCCCGCATTCAAGACACATGGGTGGAGCTCAGAGGCATGCGCTGGTTGCTCCAATCTTTTAATGGAAGGACTCACTCACTCCTCCTCCTCGTGTGCAGATTAGACCCATCCTCCGTCACAAATGTGTCTATTTCAGGCCAAAAGGCAAAGCAAAACCAATATATTTGGAGGCAGGATGTCACTGAACACCAGTTGCTGGTGGGCAAAAAGTAAAAACAAACCTGGAGGGCTGATTGCCTTGAGACCCTCTTCGCCAAAGATTTGGCTGACCGCTGCTGGAGATAGGATGCTGGGCTGGGAGATGGATCTTTGGTCTGATCCAGCAGGGCTCTCCATGGCGCTGTCTTCCTGACATGGAGTTGGCGCCATCTCCCTCAGAACTCCCATGGTTTTCCTCTCCCGCAGTAATCCCAACACCAAAGAGGGAATGCGGGGTTTCCGGCAGCCATCCCTTACTTTCTTCCTGGTGGAAGGTGATCAATTGCCGGTTGCCTTCCATCAGGGACCCCCCCCCCCCAGAGTGCTGTCAGATGGTGAAACAGCTGTACTGACCACACTCCTATTGAAAAAATCAGGGTAAGTCTCCAGCTTTTCCTTGCTCAGCTTTGCGAAAAAGCCCTGTGGTGGCTGCGAAGCTGTGTCTGCGTCGTGTAACTGACACAGTGCAGATCCACAGCCCCCATCTGTTGGCTGAAATGAATGGGAAACCTTTGCAAGCAGTGCCGGCCGTGCTTGCACCGGTGCGAACCTGTTCTCTTCAGGATGACCAGATCTGGGGGCTCCCATGTCAGTGGGGTGGTGAATGACCTTGAATAATTCCTCTAGGGTTTTAATTGAAATCCAGAGCTGATTCAGCACCCCACTGACATGAGAGGCACCAGTCTCCACTGAGTCGCCCTGCGGCATTTCCGTACCTCCTCCCTCCACTTTCTGGGTCTCGGCCCCTAGTAGCTCCCTCCGACCCCCCTCTCACATCAGACCCCTAACTGCCCTTCCCCTCCAAAGGGGGTGCCAGTTCTGTGCTTGCGTCTCCATTTGTAACCATTCTTCTCCCTCCCCTGTAGGACTCATCATGTTCCAGAAGGGACAGAGCGCCACGCCCCCGCCCTATGAGATTTTCTTCTGTTTTGGGGAAGAGTGGCCAGACCAGAAGCCTAAAGAGAAAAAGCTGATAACAGTCCAGGTGAGTGGATAGGAGTAAGAGAGGCCTACTTTGGAGACAGAGGAGGGTAAAGACCTTCATTCAGCAGCAGCAGCTCCCTCCCTGGTGACAACAATGATCAACCCATCCTCTCCCTTGCACATGACATCCATTTCCCTAAATTGCAGTTCCTGCATCTGTGCTTTAAAATACTGGAGCCCCAAAGTAAATTCCAATTCTGAAAAGCCAGCCCCAAATTTCCCCACTGCAGTTCAGAAGCAGAGTAAAGACGGTGCTAGCCTTGGGTTAGAACTCAGTGGTACGCTTTGCCTCGCATGGCGGCTAAGTAAAGCAAGTGGCAAGTAGTTAATAAGACTCGGGTGACGCGTTCAGGGCAGACAGCGAGGACCTGGCTTGATCTGCAAGGCGTGAGGAAGTCTCAGCTATTAGAATCTGCTTTGTTGACTGACACGACCCTCCTCTTGGGGCTACCGCGACGACGAGCTGCAGATTACGGCTGCAACCTTGAACAGACTTACTAGGAAGTAAGCCTCCGTGACTACAGTGGGAATTATTTCTGAGTAAACCTGTAGGATTGTGCTGCATATCTAGTACATGTACAAGTGTGTATGTGTATGACTACGCCACCTCTTACTGTGGCAATCAATGGGCAAGTTACGAGAGAAGCCAACGAGCACTTTTTAAAGCCATCCGAATAATAATAATAATAATAATAATAATAATAATAATAATAATAATAAATAATAAATTTATTACCTGCCTCTCCCAACGGATCGAAGGCAGGAGAATCAGTTAAAAACGGGACTGAACACGCATTACCACACACCTTCCCTTTCATACGGCTCTAACCTGACCCCTCTGTGTAGGGGTCACACACAAACCCCTTTAAAAAAAAGGAGCCAATTTTCCTCTCTCTCCAAAGTCTAAAAGGCGCAACCATTTAAGCCTCTCATGTAGATTGATCCTCAGCCCTGCTCATTTAACAACACAATTCAGTACGTGATTCCTCGGAAGCCCTACTGAATCGAACGGGGCTTACTCACAGGAAAGTGCGCACGGTTGCAACTTTTAGTTCTTTTCTTTAATATATACTTTCCAGTTTTACAGTAGCCTTTCAGAGTTTGGAGGACCAGATCTGCACACAATATTCTAGCTGTGTTCACCTTTCAGCCTCTTATTTGCTAGAGACCCCGAGATCGCTTCTGTAACCCCTGTGGTCTATATCAGTGGTGACTACTAGTGAAAGCTGCATGGATACTCTGAATACTTATTTCAGGGGAGGGGGATAGACGACTTAGCGCCTTCAGGTCTCGCTGGTGGGCTTCCTAGTGGGCATCGAGTTGGCCACTGTATGCAACAGGATGCCAGTCCAAACGGGCTCTGGACTCCGTAGGGCTGTTCTGAACCCTGCAAGAGATCCAGGGGAGACGATGCTCATTTGCCCTTCTGTGTCCCCATCACAGGTGGTGCCAGTAGCTGCCCGGCTCCTGCTGGAAATGTTCTCCGGGGAGCTGTCCTGGTCAGCCGACAGCGTTCACCTCCAGATCTCCCACCCGGATCTCAAGGACAAAATGGTGGAGCAATTCAAGGAACTGCACCAGCTCTGGCAAACGCAGCGGAGCATCCAAGTCCAAAGCCTGGAGCCGCCAGAGGCCGACGCCTGGGCCATGCAGACCAGCAGCAGCGGCACCATGCAGCAGTGAGAACGGCCGCATCCCGCTCTTGTGCTTGCTTCCAAGTCTCCGGCACGAGCAGGCTCTGGGGAGCTGGCGTGGGTCACCTTGTGATTCTTGTGGGTCTCTCGCAGCTCCACGAGATTTGGGTGTCTGGACAGCACCCCTCTCCCCACCCCCGTGCCCGTCTTGGCAGTACATGCGAAGTCCCATCAGGAGCCGACAGGGACACAACGCGCTCAGCGGGGGGGGGGGCTCGTCCTGCTAGCCTGCCGTCTTTCGTTTCACAGGGGGGACCCCGCTGCCCTCCTTGTGGGCAAAGGTGCGGCTTCCTCCTGCCGTAAAGGGATGAGCAGCCAAAGGGAAGAGAAGAGATGCAGAAGGAAGCGAGGAGGAACACCAGGGCGGGCTGGGTTTTGACCGGCCTCGCCTGAGAAGACGGCTTTGCGAACTGTAAGCAGTGCCTCGCACAAGCAGCGGAGAATGCAAACCCTCTGCCATACGGCCCCCAGGAAGCTTTGACCCCAGCACTGAAGAGGCCGAAGCCATTGGGGGGGGGTTGTTCATACCGGAGGACCGGACCATGGCCATAGGCTGCTCTTTGCCCAGGTCAGACGGTGAAATGGGGGGCTCCCTTTGGGAATTTGAAAGCCAACTGTGCCATCTGAGCCAGGCTGGCTTCGTTTGATGCAGGCAGCAGAAGAGGTTGTCCCTCCAGCAACGACCTTGAGAAGGGAGATGCTGACCAAGGACTGCATAATGGGCAAAGCCTGTTCACGGAGCAGGCGCTCAATTGCAGCAGGGCCGTCCCCCTTTCTGCCCAGGGCTGGGCGTGTGGCTCACCATCGGGGACGGTACAAACGTCTCGCGGCTGAAATGTTTAACTTCCCATTTTTTAAAAAGTTCTCAGCACTGAGAAGGGGACAAGGCCTTGTGAAATCTCAGAAGGCAAAGACACTGCATCTGGGTAAGATTGCTGGGAAGTCAGGAGACCAGACCCTGCTGAGCCCCGGCTAGCAGACGCAGGAAAGGCCCAGGGCTGTGGCTTGCGTTTGTAGCAGGCTTCAGGACTGAGCTGTCCTTGGCAGCACATCTTAATGCGGGTGAGCAGAGAAGGCCTCAGCCCGTCGTGAAGAAAACAGCCCCCTTGGGAGTGCCTGGAGCCCGGCAGCTGTGCACCCCACGGCTTTGCGGTTGGGCTTCCTGAGATCCCTTTTTAAAAGTGCCAGGCTCAGAGCCCTTGCAATTTGCTCAGCTTGGCCAAATGACTAGACCCTGAAGGAGCTCAAGAGGACTGAGAAGGGAGAGCAGGCGTCTACCCGTAACAAGCAAAACCAGAATCGTGCAAGAATAAAAGTGTTCTGTGCAGGTCACAGAATCCAGATTTTCTTGACACAGCAGAAGGGAAGGGCAGCCGTTTCTATTTAATCCAGCAAGCCCCCTGGAGATCCGCCGCCGACATGGATGGTCCATGGCCGGATGGTAAAGGATGCGCCGCACGGATAGCAAAAGAGCCCTGCAGAGCGGGCCCCGAGCGCGGGAGAATTGTAGGTTCGCTTGGACTCATTCCATCCGTTTGGGCCCTCCTGGCCGTGCCTGTGAAATAAACACATTTACCACTGTCTGTAACGGCTGGCCAGTGAATAGCTCAGATACTGGGAGGAGCAGGTGCGCTCAGCCAAGGCCGCTGCCGTGACCCTTAATCCCACGCAAACACAATTTTAAAAATGGGCACCAGAGAAAGGGAAGGGGCAGTGCTGGCCTGAGACCCCATCACATCTATCGCAGGGCCACCGTCTCCACCTCCAGGGCCTAGAAGGGGGGCAGTGACAACATCTGGCCCATCCTAGCCCCTTTCTGTTCTCAAAGCTGCTGCTGTTCCCCGTCTCAAAATCTGGCCTGGCATCCGATGGCGCTCACAAAGAGTTGGGTTCTCCTGCAGAAAACGTGGACTTCTCCCTTTTGGGCGGGCCCTTTCCACACCTTAGCGGCCTCCTTTAGTCCCCAAGGAAACAGGGAACGGTACTCCCCAGCTGCACCGGACGAGGATGCACACTGGCCAGGGAGGGGAGTCGTAGCTCTATACACCTGGAGGGTGGCCGGATTGGGGAAAGGCTGGTTGAAGGCAAATGGGAGGGTTTTTGTGACTGAGCCTGCCACCGTACCCTATGGAAGCAGAGGGCAAGTGCAGGTTTTCCCCTTCCGCGGAAACACAAATGCGCAGCAGGAGGATGGTCGGCTACTGGCCATGCCCGAGGAAGGGCAGAGTTAAGGATAAAAACAGCAGGCTGGGTTCTTAAGTTGGGATCGGTGGCGGCGGGGAGAGCAAGCGCAAGGCAGGTAACGACACGAGAGGCAGCCAGTTACTCTGCGGCCAGCCCCCCTGGCTCTTCTCCGGCATGAGGAGCACGCTCCTACCCCCATTTAAACCCTTACCGGTGCCCAGTGTGACTTGTACACATTTCCCCAAAAGCTCAGAGGTTCCGGGAACACGTCCATTTGAAGAACCTGCAGGGCTCCCTTGTGGCTCGTCTCATCTCTCCCAACAGGCGACACTCACATCTACACTCCACGGTTCCCCAGCCGGCCCATACCCTGAATCTACCTCGCTTCCCCTGCCTCGAAAGGCTCTCGTCTTCGCTCCCCCTCCTTGGCTGTTCTTTTGGGCCCGCAGAGTCTCTCTAGCAAAAAGAGCGCCGACTCCCTGAAGCGCCCAGCTCAGGCAAAACAAGACGCTTTTGGTTACAGTTGCTGGCGCATATCAAGCTAAAGCGTACGGACGGTGAGCCTTCGGAATAAGCGCGTCGTAGCAGGAGCTTCGTTGGCTGGCTGTTGGAAGCCACTCGTTGGCTCTGGCTCGACAAGGCCCCGCGCTGAATTCGGCACGCGACAGACCAGTGTGCCCCAATCCACACGCCCCCGTCCGAAATGGCTCCTTGTTCTCAAAAGCTCTCGCACGCCGTTGCTCTAAAGGATACTGTAAAATGCTCACCAGCCACGGCGGCTGACCATGTTTCTCCCCACGAAAGGGGCAGGAGACGCCACATAAACACAGAATGCCGACGCTCAGCGAGCCTTAGGTAGAAACGCTACTGAGACACCGGCGATTTAAATTTTTTTTTTGTCTCTTTTTATTGATTTTTGTGTTTTATTTTCTTGTTCTCGAGATGGCTACAACACCAGACGGAACAGCACCCCCTCCTGTCTTACGGTCTGCGCAGGGCCCGCGACTCTTTCCCCCACCCGAGTCGTTGCCGGATCGGTTCAACGAAATAGTCTTCCCGCCCTCGTGTTTCTCCAGAGCCCCTCCTCCCCCCCGCGGTTAAAAAAAAAAAAAAAAAAAATCCCAAACAAATTTAAACCAAATTTTCAAAAAACCCAAATCATCTTAAAAAAAGAAAAGAAAAAAAAATATATAATATAATATATATTATAACAGTTTATCAAAGTAAGCAACGCCATTGATGGGACCGGAGCGGCTCAGTTTTCTTAACCCTCTCTGCCGGGGTGGGGGTGGGAGACCAAGGTGCCCCCCCCCTCCTGCCCATCCGAAGATCCTGCGCCCCACGGCAGTTGCAAGCGTCACGCAATCGTCCCTTTTGGACTCGGGGAGGGGGAGGCAGAGCTCTGGATACGTGGAAGGCGGGTTTGCAAAAAGTGGACTGTGCTCCCGCCCATTCCCCCCTCCCCTCCAGGGCAGACTACTGGTTTTATAAGATAAAGATTTTTTAATCCCCACGGATCCTTAAGTAATTCTTTTATTGTCATTTCACAGAAAGTTTTCTACTTTGTTTTTGATTTTTTTTTTGTTTTTTTCCCCATCTTTTTTTTTGCTGCCAGGCAAATTAGTTTTCTATGGTTTCGTATTTTTGTTGTTTTTTTAAAAACGTTTTATTACTATTTTTCCTTTTTGTGTGATTTTTTTTTCGTTCGTTCGTTTCTTTTTTTTTTTTTAAAGCAAGTCCATCTGGAAAGTGGGCTCCCCCTCCCCCTCGCGATGCCGTAGGTCAGTTGCAGCCATCGATAGTCGCGGATACGTTGCGCCCCTGGGTGGTGGTGTTGTGTTTTTTTCCTCGCGTTTATCTCTCTCTCTCTCTCACTCACAAGCAGGAACTTCACCGACTCGTTCTCGTGGCGAAGTGTCTCTTCCGGATTGGCGGGACACACCAGAGCGAGTCAGAGCCCTCGGCCGCAATGAAGTTTGCTGGTTGTGGGACACTGTCTTGGTTGTTTTATTTCCTCTTCTGAAAATAAGACATTCCTGGGGAAGGTGGGACAGGGCATCAAAAGAGGGTCAGCGTCACTTTCCACATGCACAAGGACCGGTTTCTCCTATAAGCGGCCCGGCTAAAGGCTGAAAACCGAAAGGAGAGCATCCAACTCAGGGCAAAAGAAAGGGAGAGAAGCAGGCACTCAGGATGCTCAATAAAGTATCTTCGCATTCTGAGAACCGGCTTCTCTCCTTTTTTTTTGCCCATCCAAAGGCTGGCAACTGCTTTACACCGACGGGAGGCCTTTTTGAAAGACGCTCTTAGGAAGGTTTGGCCACGATCCAAAGGTCTTCTACGCAAGCCTTGCTCGAACGAGAGCTGCGCGTCGCATATTCATCCACAAGCATCCCTTAAGAGTAAGCTCCGGCTGCTCTGTCCCCAAGGAGCCCGGGACGCCCTTGGGCCACGCTGCACGATGCGACAAAGCTCCTCCTTCGCTGAAGACCACAGAGGCCCAGAACGAGGCTGGTGCATTGTGGCTGTTGTCGGCCAGCGGGCTAGGAGGACCCACGAATTGGTGGCGGCCTGGCCCGATGGGGCAGGAGTGGGGGAGAGAGCAGGGAAGGCAGAGGTTGGTAGGGCAGGAGAAAAATGCAAGCGTAGTTTGAAGCTGCTCCTTGGCCTCAGTCGGGCTGAAGGCTCCTGCACGTCCTCCCACGTCTACGTTGGGGGTGACACGCACACAGCCCGCCCCCTTGGCCTCAGGCGCGCCTGCCTTCCATTTTCACAAAGGGCAGGACGTGCGAGAGCTCAAATTTCAAATCGTAGCCAAGCAGCCTGGCAGGAGAGAGAGGCTTTCACTAAAAGCATAAATGACATGAGGGGAAGTTTCACTGGCCAGTGAATTCCGTGATGTGGGCACTACCGGAGTCCAAAGCCAGACCACACAGGCGATTAGGGTCCACCCCCAAGGTCCGTGCCTGGGAAATCCGGGACTAGAAGCACGGCTTCTGCTTACCTGGGAGACAGGCAGAGTGAAGGAGGCGCAGGCTACCGGAACAGTCTGGTGAAGTCCCTCAGAGCCCAGCAAACCTGTTTGCACTCCTCAGCGCTGGGGGGGGGAGGCACGGAGAGAAGGAAGGAAGGAAGGAAGGAAGAAGACAAATGTTTTCATCATTTGGGGAAGGAGCCAAGAACGTCGCACACGTCGCCCCGGGGCCTGAGCGCAACCCACTCTCAGCAGCTCTGGGTTCAAACCCCGGCATTGGACAAAGGGCTTTGGGACAGATCACAGAGGGCTGCTAGAGACACAGAGCCGGGTCCAAATCCCTGCTCAGCTCAAAAACAACCCTCGGGGATGCAGCTCGCCAGCGGATGTTGCTGAAGGTGCTCCTCTGCCACGGGCTTTGGAGAGCCGCAGCCACTCTGACAGAGCGGCCTGGTGCCCTCCAGGCACGTTCCGCTGCAACTCCCAGAATCCCTCAGCCGGCCAGATGAACCCAAAGTCCGAGGCAGGAGATGTTTTAGCTGCTGCCCTAGAGTTGCCGCTCAGTTCGCGCCTCGGGCTTCCTCCCAACAGCAGCCAGGGCTCTTTGTTCCCAAGGGGTTCAGGAAAGACAAGAGGTCCCCTTTCGCAGGTGCATTTCTGACCGGCAGAACTCCCTTGACTTAGATCAGAGAAACTCATGCAACAGGTGGGGGCCTAAGAGCAGCTGGTGGCCATGACAGGGAGGCGGGACTTCCTTGTCAAGAGGAAGTAACACCTCGATGCACCATCGGCCTGGAACGAGCCCCAAGCATCTGGCCAGCTGCTGTTGCGAGTGGAAGGCTGGACGAAAGGCACCTTGGCCTGAACTACAGGGACTCTCTCCGTGTGCACAGCCCCCACAGTCCTACAAAAGAGAAGGCTTAAAGCCATCCCCTAAGGGGCTCCCTGTTTGCAGCCGCCCCACTTCTGCAGGGTCTGAGCACCTGGCAGGCCTTTCTGCCTCCTTCCCTGGATGTTCCAACCACTGCTGAAACAGCTCTAGATGGCAGGAGAATATCAGAAGAGCCTTGAGGCTGGATCAGACCGAGAACCCATCTGGTCCAGCACTCTGCTCACACAGGGGCCAACCAGCTGTCGGCCAGGGACCCACAAAGCAGGACACAGTGCAACAGCACCCTCCCGCCCATGTTCCCCAGCAGCTGGTGTGTATAGGCTTACCGCTTCTGATACTACAGGTAGCACATAACCTTCAGGACTAGTAGCCATTGAGAGCCTTCTCCTCAGGAATTGATACAACCCCCTTTTAAAGCCATCCAAAGTGGGGACCATCACCACCTCTCGGGACAGTGAATTCCGTAGTTTAACTGTGTGCTGTGTGAAGAAGTTCTTCCTTTGATCTCGCCTGAATCTCCCACCAAATCAGCTTCATGGGATAATGACCCCGTTGGGTTCTAGTATGATGGGAGAGGGAGAAAAATGTCTCCTTCTCCACCTTCTCCACCCCAGGCATACTTTTGTACACCTCTGTCAGGTTTCCCCTCAGCCTCCTTTTTTCCAAGCTCAACAATCCCAGCTGTTGTCACCTTCCCTCAGAGGGGAGATGCTCCAGATCCTTGATCATCTTAGTTGCCCTTTTCTGCCCTTTTCCCAGCTCTATACAATCTTTTTTTAGGTGTGGTGACCAGAACTCTACGCAGTATTCTAAGTGTGGTCGCACCACAGATTTATAAAAAGGGAAGATGATATTGGTGCTGCCTGGTTGCCTGAACCAGAGACACTGTGGAGGCCTGGAGGGAACGGCGGCTCAGCGCAGAGGCAACAGGATCTGCCTTCCTCTCTCACACCTGGTCTGAGCAAAGCCAGAGGCCCCAAATGCTACGGGGCCGTGTGTGTTTCGGGAGGCGGGGGGGGAAGAGGCAGAAAGCCCAGTCCAGCTCCAGGCTGAGGGGCCTTTGGGTGTGAACATCTCTGCCGAACAGCCTGGCACCGCGAGGCGTGGAGGAACAGGCCAGGACTTGCCCCAAGACAGTTCACCCAAAGCGCCAGGGGCAGGGAGGGAAGGGAGGCTGCCTGCCATTCCCAGCTGCAGGTGCGTCGGTCGGGCCGCGGGGCCTCAGAAGCACAGGGTGGCAAGAGGGCCGAGAAGGGCTGGCACGGGCATGCCCCAGCTGGTCCGGCCACCTTGGCAAAGGCTCCCAACTAGGGCAAAACAACCTTGCGGTTTCCCCTCCCAAGCCTGCATCGCACAGGCACAAAGGCAAGACCAGAAAAACTAGATCGGCGGTGCCAAGGGGGTGGGAAGGCCCCGGCCCAGGGGTGGCCGGACCCAGCCGCCTCCTAGAGGGACCCTCCCCCCATCGCACGGCCTTTCCCCACCCAGAGAAGATGCCGCAAGGAGGCAGCGCCAACCGCAGGGACCCTGCCCCACACAGGCTTGCCTGGGAAACGCACGAATGTGGCGTTCTACGCACGGGCAACACAGAGCCAGCCCAAGGCAGTGGCGCTCCCCAAGGCGCAACATCCAAGACGGTGCGTCCCCCCTTCCACGCATGCACACCCCGCCTCGCATAAACGCTGGTTTAGGGGCCCCGTCCCCTGGGGAATTCTATTCTCTTCCTTGCACAATAAGAAGACTCCTGATAGCGGATCAGACCAAGGGCCCATCTAGTCCAGCATGCTGTTCGCACAGCGGCCACTGAGCTGCCCACGGAAGACCCACACGCAGGACACGGTGCAGCAGCACCCTCCGACCCATGTTCCCCAGCAACTGGTGCACACAGGCTGACTGCCTCTGATACCGGAGGTAGCGCAGAGCCATCAGGGCTAGTAGCTTTTGAACGTCTTCTCCTCCACCTCCGTGGATTTGCCTAATCCCCTTTGAAATGAATCGGAGTGTAGCTACCTCCCACTTCAGTGGGCTGCTGCAGAACGCCTCGGTGGATCATGTCCCGTGGATCTCCTCTGCCTGGCTCCCACAGCTGGCCTCAAGCCCCACCCCCCCCCGCAATCTACCACCTGAGGCCTCAGCCCCAGTGCGGAGAGATATTCTAAACAGGGCTTCTGCGTCCGAAGCTGCCCCGCGCCACTCGCCTTCCTCCCGAGCGGGGTGTGCGTGGTGCTGAAAAGGCCCTGCAGCTGACACTACTCAGTCCCGCTGTGAAAGGGATCAGCCCCACTCCGCCCTTTCGCCCGCCCTCTGCCCGACGCCTGCTGTGTCACCCACCCGCCCTCCTCGCTGCATCTCCTTCGGGAACGGCACATGTTGGCAGAGACCGCCGGGGGGGGGGGGGGGCAGGCAGCCAAGGGAAACAATTGAATGAGTTGCAGGAGGGGAAGAGCACCTTTTACCAGCTTAGGCTGATATACCAACTGCGCCCTTATCTGGACAGAGATAGCCTAGCTACAGTTATCCATGCTCTCATAACCTCTCGTTTGGATTACTGCAATGCGTTATACGTGGGGCTGCCTTTGAAAACGGTCCGGAAACTTCAGCTCGTACAAAACAGGGCAGCCAGATTGTTAACGGGGACTGGCCAACGAGACCATATTACGCCAGTCCTTTTCCAACTTCACTGGCTGCCGATCCAGGTCCGGGCCCAATTCAAAGTGCTGGTACTAACATTTAAAGCCCTAAACGGCTTCGGGCCAGGTTATCTAAAGGAACGCCTCCTCCCATATGTACCTGCCCGGACCCTAAGATCATCTACAGGGGTCCTTCTCCATGAGCCCCTGCCAAAGGAAGTGAGGCAGGTGGCCACTAGGAGGAGGGCTTTCTCCGCTGTGGCACCCCGGCTGTGGAATGAGCTCCCCAGAGAGGTTCCCCTGGCACCTACTTTGTACTCTTTTCGTCGCCAGGTGAAGACCTTTTTATTCTCCCAGTATTTTAACAGTTAAATTAACTCAATTTTAATCCTTGCTGTTTTAAATTCGTATTTTAATCTGTATTAATTCCTGCTGCTTGGTTTTATTCTGGTTGTGTTTTTATATTGTATGTTATTTTGTGTTTTTAGATTGTGGCTTGTTTTATATTTTTAAAATGATTTCATGGTTTTAATTTTTGTGAACCGCCCAGAGAGCTTCGGCTATGGGGCGGTATAAAAATGCAATAAATAAATAAATAAGCAGCAAAGGCTCAGCAAGATGGCTGGAGGGGGCAACTAGCGGATCCGGCACAGGCTCGAGCAGGACAGAAGCATGCTCCACAATGGCGAATGTTAAGCGCGCAGAAGCCGATTCGGAGTCCCAGCCAGAGCGCCGTCATGAGCTGTACGCTGTCGAAGCTCAAAGACAGAAATACTGCAACGCAGGCAAGTCGTGCGTGCCAGAGCATGGCAGTCCCCATTAGAACATCTCTCTCTCTCGGCAGGGCCCATCTAAGCAAGGGTCCTTCCTGGTGAGCCCCTGCCAAGGGAAGTGAGGCGGGTGGCTACCAGGAGGAGGGCCTTCTCTGCTGTCGCACCCCGGCTGTGGAATGAGCTCCCTAGAGAGATGTTCACCTGGCACCTATATTATACTCTTTTAGACGCCAGGTGAAGGCCTTTCTCTTTTCACAGTCTTTTAACAGCTGATTAGTCTAATTTTTAACTTTGCTGTTTTAAATTTGTATTTTAAATCTATATTGCTGCTGGGTTTTATCCTGCTTGTGTTCTTATAGACTTATGTTTTTATACCGTTGCTGTTTTATATGAATAATAGTCATAGTTTACATTTTTGTGAACCGCCCAGGGAGCTTCGGCTATTGGGCGGTATAGAAATGCAAACAATAAATAAAGGGTTCGATTCCCATCCCACGTGTGCTGCAGCTCTACCAATGTCTAACCGCCCCCACCCCACCCGCCACACCCACCGAGTTCTGGCACGGGACGGAGGGCGCCATTTCCTTAGGCAAAACGTGGGACCCTCCTGTTCCCATTGGAGCGACGCAAGGCATCCCAGGAGTCACCCATCTGTTTGAGGGAGGCCAAGCGAGCCCAGGCCCACGGCCCAGATGGCTAGAGGCAAGGCGCCTCCCGGCCGTCTCCCTTTTTAGACCGGGACCCTTCAACTCCCCTCCCCTCACTGACCTCGTGACCTGCTTGTGGAAGTCTGTCAGCTGCTTGTGCGTCACCTGTACGGCTCCCCCCGACGTTTCCTTTGGTAAGCCCTTCAGCGAGTTCTCCAGCCAACGGCAGAAGGTCTGTTGCCGGTGGGAGTGGGGGGAGGCAGAAAAGAGAGACGGAGAACATCAGAAGAGCCCTGAGGCTGGATCAGACCGAGGGTCCGTCTAGTCCAGCACTCTGTTCACACAGGGGCCAACCGGCTGTTGACCAGGGACCCACAAGCAGAACACAGGTGCAACAGCACCCTCCCACCCATGTTCCCCAGCACCTGGTGCAATCAGGCTTACTGCCTCTGATGCTGGAGGTTGCACAGAGCCATCAGGACTACTAGCCACTGACAGCCTTCTCCTCCTCCAGGAATTGATCCAACCCCCCTTTTAAAGCCCTCACTACATCTTGTGGTAGTGAATTCCATGGTTCAACTCTGCGCTGTGTGAAGAAGGCCTTCATTTTATTTCTCCTGAATTTCCCACCAATCAGCTTCATGGGATAATGACCCCATTGGGTTCTAGTATTTTGAGAGCGGGAGGACAATGTCTCCCCGTCCACATTCTCCACAGCGGAGGAAGTGAGACGGCCACTCTATCACCATCAGCTCCTCAAGCTGAGCTAACGAACATCTTAAAATTCTTTCAGTGCACGTGATCTCAGGCCTTAAGAATCCTGGAGGCATTTTTAAAGAACCGCGACCGGACAGCAGGAACGCCACCCTTCCCGCCCAGCCGGACCCCCGCCAAAGTTACACCAAGTCGTACTCAGAGAGGGTGGGGGCCCAGAACTTCGTAGGAGAGCCCTGCTTGGCATACAGCAGGTCCCAGGAAGCTCCAGGTAAAGGAATGACAGGACAGTCAGGGGAGAAGACTGGGCGAGCTGGACCAGGGGTCTGGTCTCAGATGCTCACAGTTACGCGTTCCCTACAGCAGGGTCTCAGCAGGCACCGCAGCTCTGGCCCCTGCCCAGGTCACTGCCCAGACTCCTCCAAACATCCCCTCATAATCCAGGAGGTTTCAAAACTCTTGGCAAGAGGAGATAGATGGCTTTATTATTTATTTGTTTCATTAACCAAGACCCTGCCTTTCTACTAGGCGCTCAAGGCGGCTAACACCAAAAGCCCCAAATTAAGGCAAAACACAACTAAGGCAACCGTAAAACAAGTACATTAAAAACACAAGTTAAAAAAGCAATCACCGAAGTTTTAAAAGAGCACTTCTTGGGAAGCCAGAAAGGGTCACCTAGGCACCTACACGGTGCTCTCTCCACAGGTGAAGAAGCCTTCTTTACATTTTCCCTGGCTTTTTAGCCCTAAAGTTTTTTTTTAAATGGCGCTGCCGCATTTTTAGACCTTTGCAGCCCTCCTGGGCTTGTCTCACGGTTACTGCTTTGCCTCTATTCCGTTCTATAGTCTGTTTTACGATGCCATCGTATGTTATGGTTTCAAGCTTTGTCGTGCAAACTGCCCAGAGAGCTTCGGCTCATAGGCAGGAGAGAAATGCAATTAATGAAGGGATAACGGAAGCGGAGATTCCCAAGATGCCACAGGAGGAGCCCCACAAAAGAACCACCCACCCACGTCCAGCCCATTTGCAAGGGGTCAGGCAGTCGAGACGGCCCAAACGGACGCCTGGCGCCAGAAGCGCTTGAGGTGGCCGCACGGTCGGAGGTGGGCTGGGTCAGCCCCACAGGCCAGCTCCGCCTGGAAGGCTCCCGATATCCCAAAGGCCCCAGCCCTCCCTGCCCCTCCCCGCCGGCCAGCCCGCTCCCCGCTTACCGGCCGGTCGACCTGCATGATCTCCCACAGCACCTCCGCCACGTCTGGCAGGGTGTAAGGCGGCAGGCGGAAGCAGCTGGTGTGCAAGAGCTGGCTCACCAGCTGCTGGCCCAGCTGCGTCATCACCTGCCCAATGAGCTCTTTCCGCGCCTCAAAGTCCTCTTCGTGCTGCAGAGAAAGGAAGGAAGGAAGGAAGGAAGGCAGGGCCGCCGTCAGCCACAGGAGAGGCGGGCACCTGGGAGAGGCGGGGCTGATGGGGTTGCCACCACGCTCCCCCCCCAATTCCTGCTGGGGAGAGAGAGTCATCGCCCCTCCTCCGAGGCATGCAGCCTTGGAGGCTGCCCTGCCTATCTCCAAGCTGCAAGCCAGTCGCACCTTCCTGCCTTCAGGACGCTCTTTTCTCCCTGCGATGTTCTCCTCCTTTCTTCTCCTTTATGGCATTTGTGTACCGCCCCATCGCCGAAGCTCTCTGGGCGGTTTACTTAACCTTTGGACAATGCTCCTGTCACCCCTGGGGCTGGCCTTCCCTCGTCAGGAGGCCGTTGTCACTCTCATGGTGACCCCCCCTGCCCCATAAGCCTTTGCTGCAATGTTCTGCCTCACTTTGCCTCAGCTTCGGGGTCCCCGGCCTGGTTTTCAAAGCTATGGAACCCACGTTTCCTGCACCCAGCGTGAGCCCTCTTGGGTGGGCCCCGTCGCTCTGGGCAGCACCAGACATGCTGCCAACGCTCAGGAGCGGCAGCTTCTCTCGAGCCAAGGCTCAGCTACAGAGGCCGGGGTTGGCTCCCTGTTAAGAACGCCCCCGAACACAAACAGGCTGCCTTTCCCTCCCCACTGAGACCTTGCAATCTGGCAGAAGGGCTGAGCATGCTCGGAGCAAGGGGCGGAGTCCCGGGAGTGGCCCTCGCCAGACATTCCTGGCCCAGCCACGCTGAGGCCACTGGGAGGACAAACAGCGTGGCTGCGGCCTGTCGCCCTTTGTGCTCTGCTGGGACTCGGCCCTGAGTTCCCGCTGCAATTGACCGCTGGTGACGTCCCCCGGCAGGGCTCTCTTGGAAACACCCGCTCCCCCGCTTCGAGCACCCGCCCACCACTTACGTCGTTGGCCACTCCCGTGTGGACCAGGTCCCGCAAGAACTTCATGACGCTGCAGTTGGCATCGCGGTGGTCCAGGGTGGTGGCCGCAATGGCCCACTGCAGGATAGGGAGGATCACCTGGCTGCGCAGCAGCGTAATGGGGCTGCGCTGGATGAACCTGTGCAGAGAGGGCGGCACGGCCGGTCAGAGCGCAGCTCGCTCGGCCGCGGGGCCGCAAACGGGTTCCGCCAGCATGGTGGGCGGCAAGAGCGTTGCCTCCATCAACCCCCAGACCCAGCTCAAGCAGCCCGTACAGCTCTTCTTGGATCGGGGCCTAGAGAGCCCGGAGCCCGCATGAGCAGCCCCTCCCCATCAGTGAACCCACCCACCTCCTGGCGAAGCCTTGGAACCTCCTCCCCCAGCCACGTTTGGGAATGCTGCCCTCTTGGCAGAGAAACGGCAACACAGTTTTGCTCCAGCGGGCCTTGCAGAGAGGATACGGCTGAGGTTGCCGCCAGGAGGCATATCCATTTGGATAGGCCCATCTGGCCTGATTATGCGACGGCCTGGATCCAGGCGGCCAAGAGCCGGCAGAGGACTGAGCTACCTGGTTGCCAGCCGGAAGAGGTCGTCCACCGTGTCCGGATGATTCTGGAGGCCGTTTGGTTGCTCAACAAGCCTGAATGTGGGGACGCAGAGAGCCTAGGGCAAGAGCGAGAAGGCAAAGTGTTCAGCCGCTTGGTACAAAATCAACCGAAAACCCTCCACCCGCCACTGCAACAACCTTGTGCCAATCGACGGCGCAGCTGCGTTCGGAGCACCGTGCGCAAGTCCAGGTCGCCCCGTCTCAAAAAGGAGCCGGAAAAGGCGCAGAAAGGGAGAACCAAAGCGATCTCAGGGTTGGAGCACTTTCCTCCCGAGGAGAAAAGGCTAGAAACATTTGGGGTGATGACTAAGGCAGATGTGGGACATGGCCAGGGTTTAGGGAAGTCCGCACGAGGCGGAGAAAAGGACATTTTTCTTCCGTTGCGCTGCGCTGGCTAGAACTCGGGGTGATCCAAGGAAAGCGAGGGGGGCAGCAGATTCAGGGCAGGCCAAAGAAAGGGCTTGCTCACAAGGCCCCTTGTTCACGTGTGGGACTCGCCGCCACAGGAAGTGCTCATGGCCTTCAGAAGGGCGTCAGACCAGCCTTCCTCCAACTAAGCGCCTTCCATATGTGTTGGAATACAATTCCCATCATTCCCAGCCACTGGCCATGCTGGCAGAGGATGGTGGACGTTGTTGTCCAACACAAAGCTAGGCGGCAACTTCCAGCTCCAAAGGGCACAGAGTGGCAGGCCTATCCAGCATGGGGAGGACACCTTTCAAGACTCCGTTCAGCCTGTTTCATGGGGACGCCGTGGGGACGCTGGCAAACCCTCCTCTGCCCCCAATGCGCCCATGAAGCTGCATCAGAACGGGTTCTCAGAGAAACCTTCGTGTGTAGGGACCCCCAAGTGGGCCCTGAGCAGGGATCGCTGCCTCCTTCCCACTCCCAAAAAGTCCGATTCCAAGGGAATTCGTGCAAAACGCCAGCAGAACTCGCCTGGGCAACAGCTGCCATTTCACCTTTTGGGGGGGAGCAGGGACACGCGGGCTTTGCGAGGGTGTGTCGTGGGCACTCTCACAACATGGCCGCCAAGCATGGCCAGTGACAAAACTCTCCATTTCCCAGAAGGCAAAGCGGTGGGCTAAAAGAAAAGCCACGTGCCCCAGAACCGAAGTACAAGGCAGAGGTTGGGGTGGGGGTCAGAGCCCCAAAATACAACACCTCCTCTTTTGAACCCAAATCAAGTTGGTGCTGGAGGACAGCCTTTGGCTTGGCATGATGCCAGCACCCCATTTTATTTTTATTTATTTGTGGGGGTTTTTTTAAAAAAAGAAGTACAGAAACAAACTTAAGAAATAAAAACCGGGAGGAGCGGGAAGGCCGCTGCAGCCCCCACCGGTCACCAGATTGAGATTCAAACGCTCCAAGGAGCCGTCGTCTTGCCAGGAGCAAACCTTGGGGCAAGACGGACCCCCGGGAAAGCGCCAGGTGAGGCGCAGCCGACCTTACCTGCAGCATATCCAGCAGGCCCTGTCGACAGCCCTCCTCCATCCCGTACTCGTCCACCAGGATGCTGCCCAGGTACAGGAAGCAGGAGTGCTGATGTTCCTGGTACACGCTCACCATCTGCCAAGGAAGCTACACAAGGGTCAGCCAAGGAGCAACAAGCCAAAGCAACTGCCCAGCGCGGCCGCCCCGCCCCGCCGCCAGCAGCTTCTCCTTCGGCTCCTCCTAAGTCCAATCCTACGGCTGCCAATGGTGCCGCGGCTTGTCAGCTGCTCTGGTTATGCTTGCGATAGACAGGCTGAGCAGACGAGCCAGGGGTCAATTTAAAGGGGGGGGGGGGCCTAGAGCTCCGTGGTGTAATGCCTGCTTTGCACGCAGAAAGGTCCCAGGCTCACGCTCTAGATTAAGGGATCCAGGACGAGGGAAGTGTGATACTTCAGTTTGAGGGATTAAGCAGAAAGGAGGAACAGCTGAGCCTGGGAGTGTTTGGGGAGTGGCCCTTCACGGGAACAGGCAGAAGCCAGCTGAAGGCAAGTGCAGCTGACAGCAATTCCCAATCACCACCATCCCCATAAAAGACATGCCAGAACCCAGAAGCGACGCTGGAAGCAACTACTGTTCTTGGTGCTTCGTCTTCGTCGCTTGCATACCAGCGCCTTGATCTTGCCCGGACATATCCTGACCTTGGACTGGACCCTGACTACTCTTTGGCGCTTTCCTGAACTCGGTATTGTTTGACCCGGGTGCTGACGGATACTTTTGGCTTTCGACCGTGGACTATCTATTGACGTTTCCAGCCTGCATATCCCGATAACGCCGGCGATTTAAGACAGGGAGAGACCCTGACACTGAAACTCAAGAGAACGCCAGGGGTGGGGCCAGGAGAGGTTGGAGGCGTGGTCCCAGCCCTGATGTCATCTCCCCTTTTACTTCATGCTGGAAGGGAACACAGAACTGTGCCTCCTCCCAAGACAAAGGAAGAAACCCTGGACACCCCACCTCCCCACTCCTAGGTCAGATAGGAACAGGGATGCAGGGATGAGGGCCTGGTGCCTCTCAGATCAGAAGCAGCAACGTGGATGAGGAGCAGTAGGACTCGCCCACCTAGGAAAGAGTGGCGGCTCTCCCCAGGGCGAGCAAATCAGACCCAGGCTGCTAGGCATCCCCACCGCTATTGCCAATTGCAGACGAGAGTTAATGGTAGGGATGTCCTCCAAGAGGACTCCTCCAGCGGGTGGGGCTTGGAGCCTGAGCCCTGCCCCCTGGCAAGAACTCCAGAGGCTGCGTGGACTGGATTGGGCTGCTCTAAGGGGCTGGAGGCTCAGCACCCCTGGGGTAGACAATGCTGGGATAGATGGACCAGTGATCTGGCTCTGCATACGGTGGCTCTGAGGAGAGAAACAGCTTCGAAAAGTGCTTGGCTGAAGACTTTTTAAATGGATTTGGTTTCAATAAACCTCCAGAACCTCCTTAGGGACGCCTGTCCTTAATCAGGGAATACTGCACAGTCCAAACCATAAGCACCTCTGCTCCTTCTTAAAAAGAGCGTCAAAAATAAATAAATCCAGAATCCAAATAGCATGAGGTACTGTTTCCCCCCTATTCAGCACTGCTAGGCCTCATCTTGAGTACTGCGTCCAGTTCTGGGCATCACATTTCAAGAAGGATGCAGACAAACTGGAGGGGGTTCAGAGGAGGGCAACGAGGATGATCAGGGGTCTGGAAACAAAGCCCCATGAGGAGAGACTGAAAGAACTGGGCATGTTTAGCCTGGAGAAGAGAAGATGGAGGGGAGACATGATAGCACTCTTCAAGGACTTGAACGGTTGTCACACAGGAGGGCCAGGATCTCTTCTTGATCATCCCAGTATGCAGGACACGGGATAATGGACTCAAGTTATAGGAAGCCAGATTCTGGCTGGACATCAGGAAAAACTTCCTGACTGTTAGAGCAGTACGACAATGGAACCCATGGCCTAGGGAGGTGGTGGGCTCTCCCACACTAGAGGCCTTCAAGAGGCACCTGGACAACCATCTGTCAGGGATGCTTTAGGGTAGATTCCTGCATTGAGCAGGGGGTTGGACTCGAAGGCCTTAGAGGCCCCTTCCAACTCTACCATTCTATGATTCTATGAACCCATCAGCACTGCAGAAGATCAAGGGGTGGGTTCTGTACTGAACCATCTTCCACATGAGTGCCACCAGTGTTGTGGAAACAGGCGTGTGCACAGTAACAGGATCTGCACAGGTTTGCGAAATCAACACAATTTTACTCAGGGTGCAGAATTTGGAACGTTTCTGGCCCTGCGCAGAAACAGGTGCCCACACACACCCGCTCAGCTGCGCGGAGGGCGCCCCCCTATGGCAAACCCCAGCGCGCCTGACCTCTTTGCTCCTCCTTTGCATCCTGCCCACCTCCCGCCCGCGTATTACCTGAGTGACCAGGGGCTGCAGGAGCGCCGCCGACCCTTTGCCCACACAGCGGACAGCGAAGCGCAGGCATCGGCAGCAGCGCTCCACAATGCGGTTGTCGGCACGGTGCTTGTTCAGAGTCTCCGACAGGACGGGCCAGATCTGGGCAGGAGGAAGAGCGGAGACGGGCGCTGAGAGGACAGCAAGCGCAGAAGGCCTGGGCTGGGCGGGATGAGCCGGGCGGGCCAGTTTGGCGTATCTCCAGGAGGACCAGGATAGCGACAGCCTGAACTGGGGGGCAGTAAGACGGCGTGGGGCCAGCAGGCCAAAGGCCCCCCGCGTTGCAGCGGCACAGAAGGCTCACGGACGATGGCCAAGAGGCCGAGACAGGGCTGGGGATCGGGACGCCCCACCCCCCACTCCAGCGTCACCACGGGCTCACTCAGGCACCCTCGCTCGGAAAGGCCCGATTTCGAAGTCTCAGCTCCCTTCCTGTTGTGCCAGTGGCCGTGCCGGCTGGGAAGGACGGGAGCTCATTTTATTTATTCATTTATCTATTTGCTGCATTTCTATGCCGCCCCATAGCCGAAGCTCTCTGGGTGGTTTCGGTCCAACGCATCTGGCGGGCACCTGGTTGGGGAAGGCTGCTCTACGGCGCTATGTGATTAGTGCTGCTGCATATTGCCCCTCCCCTCGCCGTGGATGCCAAGGGAAAGAGGGCAAGTAGATGTGTGGCCGCTTCCCTGCCCCCCCCCCCCCCCCGCCGGCACTTCTTTGGGCTACCGGATTGGGGAGGGTGGAGTGTCAGCCAAGCATTTGCCCGGCACACTCAGCGAAAGCTTTCTCCTGTCAACTGGAATCCAGCCCGAGAAGCCAGGCGGAGAGGGAGCAGCCCCCGTCTCCTCATCCCCGAATGGGATCAGGACCCCCCACCCCGCCCCCCAGCTCCATCGGGAGAGTCCAAGCTGCCGCACACCCCAGGCGGGGAGAGCAGGCCCAGGGCAAGAGGGGCGATGAGGAAGCACAAGGGCCTGGCTGCTCGGGCAAGTGAGCCAAGCTCCTGTCGCCGGCTCTCTCCGCGGAGCCTCCGGCGTGAGGGGGGGGGACCTACCTCCTGGATGACTTTTTGGCACGGGTGGGTCTGTCCGTTTTCTACAATAGGGTTGGTATGCCTGTGGAGGGGAAAAGAGAGGAAAGGGGGGTGAGAGAGAGGAAGGGCACAGCCAGGCTCTGGAGGCAAAAGGGGGTCTCCGGAAAGACGTGTTTCTACTACACTTCTCAGGGTGACTCCGGGTCGGCAGGCAGCTCCAGTCTCCAGTGCGGGAGTGCCGCCAACTTGGAAACGCAAGCGACAGGATGCGGGAGGACCGGGTTGGACACAGGGAAAAGGGGAGCGGCCCCCGGGAATCCTCCCCCATCAGCGGCCTTCTTACCTAAATATAACAGCAAGGCGATCGAGGGGCACAGTGGGGTCTGAGGAGAGGCCGTTGCTCGGCTCCTGAGAGAGCAGCTGAGGGAGACACAAACGCACACAACACACCCCAGAGGGGGAAATTCAGTGACGTTCGCAGGACTCGCCCTCCTCATGGGGGGACGCACAGCAAACCGGGGCCTCTCACCAGGAGGCAGGCACCGCGACGGTTAGGCCTGCGTCGGCAGTCCGCGTCTACGACCCTTCCCCAATTGGCGCCCGCCAGATGTGCTGGACGGCATGCAACTCCCCGCGCCCCCAGCCAGCCTCGCTAGGAGTTGCAGTCCGCCACACCTGGAGGGCACTCGGTTGGGGAAGCCTGACTCAGACGACGGATGGCAGAAACTCCTATTACAGAGAACGTGGGGATCTATTTTATTTATTTATTTACAATAGCCAAAGCTCTACGGGCAGTTTACAAAAGTTAAAAACCTAAACTAGAGCATGAAATAATATAAAACATAACAGCTTAAAACTACAATATAAAAGAACAACCAGAATAAACCTAGCAGCAATGCAGAGATTCAAAATAGAAGGGCTAAAAGTCTACAATGCTAAAAACACCAGGAAAATAAAAAGGTATTTCCTTGGTGCCAGAAAGAGCCCAATGTTTGTGCCGGACGAACCTCTCTAGGGAGCTCATTCCACAGCCGGGGTGCCACAGCAGAGAAGGCCCTCCTCCTGGTAGCCACCCACCTCATTTCCTTTGGCAGGGGCTCACGGAGAAAGACCCCTGAGGATGATCTTAGTGTCCAGGCAGGTACATATGAGAGGAGACGATCCTTCAGATAACCTGGTCCCAAGATGCTCAGGGCTGAGTGTGAACACCAGCAGTTTGAATTGGGCCCAGATATGGACCGGCAGCCAATGCAGCTGGAAAAGTGCTGGCGTCATGTGAATTCCACCTTGTCTGGATTGAGTTTCAGGGAGCCCCAGGTCAAAATCCCTCCTCCCCTTTCCATCCTAACATTGCGCCCAAATTACCCCATGGCCCACACCCATCATCCCAGTGAGCATTTCCACATGCAGCAACCAATGAAACGGAGAAGAGTCAGAGAAATAGGCACCGTGACCCAAGCAGGACTCAGGGTAAAGGACACCCTGAGAGGGGAGGCAGCCATTCTAAACGGCAGCCCAGCGATCGTCCCAGCATCTACTCCTGACCTTGGAGCAAAATAAGCAGTGTTTTTGGAAAGAGTTCTGGAGCTTCTCCAGCGTGGCCCCCAGGCTCCACCGGCACAGGCCCGCCGCCTTCGTATGGCAGCCCCGACACCCCCCATTCCCCCTCTGAATCAAGACGTTGTTGGGTGCCATGGTGAATATATAGGGTTATCTGGCTCCAATGGTTCACTTTGATTTCATTGTTGTTTTTATCGCTGTTTTGTGGCATTAAATTTTGTCAGAGAACTTACCCTAAAAGGGGACTCATGGATCCTACACATATCTAATTAAATAAAAGTGCTTGCATGAGTCCCAAGGGTCGGGACTGGCCATCGGTGGACAGTTTGCACCCTAAAACTTATCTTTCCGTGGGGAACCCGTCCCTCTCCCCCAGAAAGCCCCACCCAGCCCACCCACCCTGGAACACATACCTTTTTCAGCGCCATCACCTGAACGGCACAAAGTTCGCTGAGACATGCCGAGATCTTCTCCAGGGGCAGCCTGGCCAGCACTAATGCCGTCCCTGCCGAGCGAGAGGGAGGAAGAGGAGCAGCTCCGTCAACTGAGCCGAGCCAGGGCACCCCTGCCGCTTTGAGCCAGCCCTCCTAACAGATGGACGGGCAGCAGCAGCCTGCAGGGGTCGTATTCCCCCCACTGCGAGAAGCAGCATCGTGTACTGGTTAGAGCAGCTTTGCCCGCCATCATCACCACATGGTACCCCCTCCAGATGTGTTAAGCTGCAACACCCATCGTTCTCAGCCAGCAAGGGGTGGGAGTTGTAGTCCAACACAAAGGGAGGCATATCAGGCCGGGGAAGGCTGAGGTAAGAAGGTGGGACCTGGGCAAGGGAGGCCTGGTTTCGGATCCTCGCTCAGCCAGGGAGCTCATTGGGTGACCATTGGCTGCTTTCCCCCTTCTCTCAGCCTAGCCTACCTCGCTGGGCCGTTGTGAGGATAAAAGCAGGAGCTGCTCAGAGCTCCCTGGATTTCGGGCGGGAGAGAAAGGCGATCAAAACGGAATTGCTGCCCAAGATCCAGGAACTGAGTCTAGGGGGCTTGGGCCCTGCCAAGCAGGCGCTGAGCAATGCTGCCGGACACTACGGCGGGCCAATGATCCAGGGATCCCAGGAATCCCGATCCAGACAACAACGGCAGCGGCGGCAATAGCGGCCACTCTCCAAGCGCGCAAGCAGAGGCCTCCTGCAACCTTTCAATCAGAGGCGGCGGGATGTTGGCCACCCTGCGCACGGCTCCCACAACCGAAGCGGTCTTCGGAGGTTCAGTTCCCAATTCCCGCCTCTAGCTCAGCCTTCCTCAACCTGGCGCCCTCCTGATGTGTTGGACTGCAAGTCCCATCCTCCCCCAACCAGCATGGCCGAGGAGGACAGCGCCTGCAGGCCAATGCATCGGGAGGGCGCCAGGCTGAGGAAGGCTGAGCCAGCTTGCCATCCCAAGGAGAGTGACAATTCAGTCCCAAGTCCCGAAATCTTGATTCCTGCAGTTACTTGGAGCTGCCGAACCTGCCAGCCACCCCTCGCTCCCTGATTCCCTCCGGCGACAGAGCCCTGCTGCCGAGGTTGTGCGGGGCAGGAAAGCACAGACCTTTCAGGAGCCCCACCGCGGCTTCCGGCGAGAGCATGAAGGAGTCCAGCGAACGGGCGATTTCCAGCAAGCCGTTGAAGTGCTGGGCCATGTGGTCGCGGCACACCGAGCAGATGTTGTGGATGGCTTTGGCGGCCACCGAGGCCAGTGACTTCTCACACAGGCCCTTCATCAGATAGCCGAGTACGGGATCTTCCGGGGGGGGGGGGGCGGGGAGAAGAGAGGGGGAGAGATTGAAACCTAGTGGCAAAAGCTTGGTAACGGGCAGCCGCTCCTACTCCATGCAAATTGGGGGACGATGGGAGATGTCATCCAATCCTTCTGGAGGGAGCCCGGTTAGGACGGCTGCACTGGACAGTCAATGGGTCTGTTCAGACGACACGCTAAGCCACGGTTAGGCTGCTAACCTTTTTGCAACAAGTGGTTAGTGAGCACTGTTTAAACCGGGGTTATGCAGCCACCATGGTTAGGAATGGTTTGCACAACATGCTAAGCCATAGTGACCCTGCTCAGATGAAACGCTAAGCCACGGCGGTTAAGCATTTTGAGCTACACATGATGGCTTAGCGTGTCATATGAACCATGACTTAGTGCCGCGTGAACCATTCCTAACCATGGTGGCTACATAACCACGGTTTAAACACACTTACTAACCATTTGCTGCAAAAGGTTTAGCGGCCTAACCGTGGCTTAGCGCGTTGTCTGAACAGGGTCAAGGAGCAGTCATATGTTCCCGTCTGTCTGGCATGGCTTTTGAAACCGACAATGAAAGCTTTTATAACTGGTTCAGCCAAGCTTGCGCCCAACAGGGCCACGCCACGGCTTGGGCTGGCGCTGCAACTCCTGGGCTGGAGAAAAGGCTACCCAGAGAGCCCCCCGCCCCCCCTCTCCTGCCACTCACCGAGAAACTGGGGGTTCCTGTCCACCACTTCGCTCATTTCGCCCACCAGCTCGATGCTGGTGTAGCGGACCGCCGTGTGCACCGATTCGGGGAGGCGCACCACCCCGTCCAGCACCTCCACCAGCGTCGGGTTGTTCTCCCTGTGGATACAAGGAGGCCGTTCGTCACCCCCAAAAACAACTCCGCCGGCTCGCCAGGGTTTCCGAGACGGGCTTTTCCCGGCGCTCCGTTAGGAGCCGAGGCTTGAACCCCACACGTCCTGCATGCAAGCGATGTGCTCCGCCCTTTGAGCTGCATGGACACTGACCCTCCAGCCCCTTTTTTCTAGGCAACACACGGAGGTCCGAGTTCAAGCACCCAAATCTGCTGCTTCAGCTGTTCTCCCGGCTGCCTCCGCACTTCAGGTTCCGGGGGAAGGGTGCCCTCTGCAGGTAAAACGTGAGGCTGCATCTGCCAGCATTTGGGGCTAGCAGCGGATACAGCAGACCAGGTATCCCAAGTCGGCTCCTGGAACCTCGTGCTGGGAAAGGGCTGCATCCAGACAGGCAGAGCTGAACAAGGCTGCGGCGCGGTGAAAAGAGCTCCAATCAGCCCTTGCAAAATGCCCGTTTCTGCACAATGCCCATTTCTGAACCTCCGATTTCTGCCCTGTTTTCACATTTCTCTCTGCAGCTGGTTGCCTCGGTCTGATTTTTTAACAGATTACTTTATTGTTTTCTTGATTATCTGCTGTACCGAACAGCGACTGCCAAGTCTTCAAGATGAGGCAGGTTTTGAAAACGCTCACAAACAGGGCTAGAAACATGTGGGCGTTTGTTGTTGCTTTTAAGTGAGGAAACTTGTATGCCTTGTCTTCCTGGGCTGTTCGCCCTCCAACTCTTCTAGCTGGATATTCCAAACTCTTTTTAAAAATATATTATAGAATGATAGAATGGTAGAGTTGGAAGGGGCCTCTAAGGCCATCGAGTCCAACCCCCTGCTCAATGCAGGAATCTACCCTAAAGCATCCCTGACACATGGTTGTCCAGCTGCCTCTTGAAGGCCTCTAGTGTGGGATAGCCTACCACCTCCCTAGGTCATGGGTTCCATTGTCATACTGCTCTAACAGTCAGGAAGTTTTACCTGATGTCAAGCTGGAATCTGGCTTCCTGTCACTTCAGGAGACCATGATTCCGCATCCTGCACTCTGGGATGATGGAGAAGAGATCCTGGCCCTCCTCTGTGTGACAACCTTTCAAGTATTTGAAGAGTGCTATCATGTCTTCACTCAATCATCACTTCTCCAGGCTAAACATGCCCAGTTCTTTATTAAAGAAGCCGGCTCTTTAAAGGCACACCCCTACCGTTAGCTACATCAGTGGGTAGGAAGATTGACTGGCGGGCTAAGTAGTAGATGGGACCCTCACCTATTCTCTTCCACCGAGAGATTCATACCTGAACGAAGCAAAAAGCTGCAGACCGCCTAAGAGGGCGGGCAACTGCAGTCTGTACGTTTCCGGCAGTTTCCCCTTAAGCGAGCTGTGAAAGCTCTTTTTAAACTCCTAGGAAAGACAGAGGTGCATGGTGGGACAGCGGGTGGCCATCCCTGGGCTGCATCTGACCTGCAGGCTACTGGTTGCTTACTGGGGTGGGTACACAACGTTGATGCCGAGGGGCTGAGCCCCCACTGCCCTAAGAGTCCCCTCCCCAAGTACTCACTGATCGACGCTCTTGGCTATCGAAGCCATGATGAAAAGAACGGCTTCCGTCACTTCCCAGGGAGGGTTGCCCTCTTTCAGGGTAGCGTAAAGCTGCAAAGGAGAGACTGTGATCAGCCAGGCTGAGCGGAGGAACAGGAAGAGCTTTGGATAAGAAGACGAGTGGAACAGGAGGGAGAGGGAGGGATCCCCAAATCCTGGGCCGAGCACTTCTGCGTCTCCACAGGGGCCCCAGAGCCAGCATTCGCAGCGTGGGCCAGCTCAGGCACGCAGCGGCTTCGGGACTTGGGGGCATCAGGGCAGGTACGTCTGAATGCAGTGAGATGGAATACTTGGAACCAACCATGGGCCACCAGCAACTACTGCTGTGTGTGTGTGGGGGGGGGGGGGGGGTCAGGTGCGCACCAGGCGCATAACGAAGCCCCCTTCAACGCAGCCCTCAAGCCGGAAGGAAACACTGGGGCCTCTGCAGCAACCTAAACTGTATTTAAGCCTGGCTGAGAGTTCACAGTTGCTTTAAATGTACACTGTTTTTATATGTTGTCTGTCTTCTTATGCTTTTATGGTTTAAAATTTTGTAGATCGATTTTTAGTGTTCAAAGTTTTAATTTTTGTAACCTGCCCAGAGAGCTTCGGCTATGGGGCGGTATATAAATGCGAAGATGAAGAAGAAGAAGAAGAAGAAGAAGAAGAAGAAGAAGAAGAAGAAGAAGAAGAAGAACTACCTCCAACGGTTTGGGACCTCGATACTTGAGGAAGCGCCTCCCTCTATATATGCGTGCCCGAGACTTGAAATCGGTTGGAGCCCTCCTCCGTATCCCACCAATGCGAGACATACATCCTGTTGTGGCACCCCGGCTGTAGAATGCCCTCCCCTTGGAGGTCCAACTGGCACCGGCACTGCCTTCATTCCGGCACCAAGACAAGACATGGCTTTTTAACAAAGCCTTTGATGGCTCAATTCGCCAAGCCTTCATATTGTTTTAACTGTTTTAATTGGTTTTTACTGCTTTTAAATTTTATACTGGTTTCAGCTCGATTAATGGTTTGTTTTTAGCTGTGTATATTTATTGTTTTATGTGTATTTTATCTGTACGCTGCCCTGAGACCCTAGCAATATAGGGTGGGATGCAAATGTTTTAATAAAAATAAAGTAATATAAATAAGACCGCCACCGGCACCCCCCCCCCCCTTTGCACCCCGTCTCTCACCTGGGCGAAACATTCCACAGAGCCGACCAGGAAGATCAAGTCCTTCACGAGGTCAGACACCCTCATCCGGAACTCCCCGAAGTCATCTGTCTCCTCGGGGATCCCTTCCTAGTAGAAGAAATGGGAAGGTTGGGGGGGGCATTGAGGGAGGGACCAGTGGGGACCGGTCCCTGAAAGAACTCAGGCGACACAGCAAGGGAGAGGTCAGCACCCACCGATTCGCCGGCCCATCCAGGGCTAAAACGTCATCCAAGGCCTGCAAACAGCAGGTTTCTTTGGGTGCAAAGTGGAGAGGGCTGCCCTTTCCAGGTGGAGGGCCACAGGGATAGCTGGGGAACCCTACAGAGAAGGTTTACCCTCCTTGCATGCCAAAATTTCAGTGTGCCTCCCTGTCCCCCCCCCCCCAACAAGGCTGGATCAGAATTGGGAACAGCTGAGGAGGTCCCCGTCAGTGGTGGAGGGCAGGTAGGCGATTTAAATAGGAAGGGCGGTGCGGGGGGGGGGTTTCTCCGTGTTCACCACCTTCCCCATTGAAATCGCACTCTTGTCAAGCCACCAAAGGGCCGCTGGGCGGGCTTTTGCGGCAACACAACTGCACTGGGAAACATGATGGGCAAGGAGCGGCCACCCTCCGCCCACGGCCTCCCCCAGTACTGGCAAACGGCTTGGGGGGAGCGACAACTCAGCATCTGCGGCGGACGACATGGAAGGCCTCCAGGGAAGGCCCGCAGCCCACCGACAGCCCACATTCAGGGTAGGTCAAAGCCTACAGGCCCCCTCCTCCTCCTGCAATCCCAGTCACTGGGAAACGAATCCCCCTCTTCCCCTAAGGCCAAATCACGATTTCGCAGTACTGGACATGAATCCACGGTACTGCAGAGCGTCGCTGCTGAAAAGTACTTTGCAGGCATGGCGAGAAGTCTGCGTGGCTTTGATCTGATTCTGTTACCCAGGCAGAGGGAGGCGTTAGGAGTCCCGCTGGGAGAACCGAAGCAGCCGGGTGAGTGTTTTCACTCATACGCAGGGGGTACAAAAACTAAGTTTTAAAAGTTCCTGTCTCGTCCAGCGATTATTGCGGCAGGTTTCATTTTAGCACTCATAAAAAGGCGGGGCCTACGGAGCAAAGCAATTCAGACTGAATCCAGTGCTGGGTGAAAAATGCATCTCTCCCCCCGCTGCAATGTGAGCTTTTCTTGTGCGAAGAGCACTCCGTTTCACAGGTATGCTAGATGGGCTGCACCCCCTCTCCCCTCTTTCCCTTCTCTCCTTTTCCACTTCCTCTCCTGTTTACTAACAGAGGTGCCGCTTTCAAGGTATTGTCATGGTGACGGTGGGTCAGGCAGACCTCTCTGCCTGTAGGACAGCAAAGGAGAGCTGCACTTCTTGAAGGAGGCAGGGATGAGTGTTACAATGAAGGAATCGCCTGGTATGGCAGGGCAGTTAGTATGTATCCCGGCTTACTCAGTAAAGGTTATTCTTTCTGGCCATCCTAACAAAATGTCTGCTTTCAACTCTTGCAGAATATTATCTTCTGATGCTATTAATTTAAATTCCTTATATTTTAAATAGGAAATAGGAAAACAAGACATTAGCAAATTCACGGCAACCTCAGCTTCTTCAGTATTAAATTTTTCTACGGGCGTCAATCAAGTTAATTAATACAATTAACACACATCTCATTACACTCACTAAAGCCACAAGCGGGCGAGGAAGTCAGGGGGGTAAAAGGGGGGGTGGACAAGAGGTTGCCGAAGGCTCAACAGCAGCCTTGCAAGTGATCCTAACCGAGGGGCAACGTGACTGGAGCTCACTCACTCCAGCCCGAGAAGAAAAGCTGCAGGCATGTTTGGCTGAGTTGGAGGCAGTAAGAGGTAAAAGGACGACAGGCTTACGTGGTCCGAATCCAACTGACAGTGCCGAGCCAGCGCGTGAAGGAGCCTCTGGATGTAGGCCTTGAAAATGCTATGGATGACGGCGTCTTCCGTCTTGTAAAGGTGCTCCCCCAGCCGGTACCAGAAGTTGAAGGAAATTTCTACTACCTGTGGGCAGAGGAGCCTCTGAAACGGATGGAGTCCAATCCTGCGCTCTCTCTTTCTCCCACGTAGCAGCAGCAGAAGCGGCACCGCCCTCAACAGCCCACCATGCCGAGTCTCCCCGGCTGGGGAAGGCAGGGAACTGGCGCCAGCAGCAGAGGGCGCCCGCAAGCGAAGATGGGGGTGGTGGGTGGGGGCGGTGGGTGGGGGCTTCCTACCTCGTACTGCGGGTGGCCTGCGCAGATCAAGAGCAGCTCTATTGTCCGCAGATCCCCCAGGCCGTGGCCTGGCGTACACACGATTTTATCCAGAAAGGTCTCACAGAGTTCGGTGAAGATCCGGCAGTAATTCAGAACCCTGAAAGGCAACAAGACGGTCCACGTCACAGCAAGGCCCAGCGCTTTGCCAAGGAAATGCTCAGCCACGACGGCAACGGAGGAGGACGGTCGCTGCCCCCCCACCTTTCGCTCCTCCTCCTGCTCCTTCTCGGTACCTGCAGCCGCCACATCCCTTCCCACGTTCCCTTTGGGGAGGGGGCATCCCTGGGCATGTGCTTTGCAGGCACAAGATGCATAGTTCAATTCCTGGCATTGGACTTCAGGAAGCCGGGCCAGGAAAACCCCTCTGCCTGACCCTGACCCAGGAGACCTTTAGTACTCTGACGCTGCTTCCATGTCCTCCGGGCAGCACAGGTGGGACGTTGCCCATCCAGAACTGCTTCACTTCAGCAAGGCTGCTACATCAGGCGCCTCGAAACCAGGGCTGCGCACACACACACACTGATCCCCCCCCCCAAGCAGCAAGAGATCTTGCAGCGATGGCGTCTGTTCCAGGTCACAGCATCAAGGGGCTGAAACCTCTGCCCTGCCACAGCCCAATCACCAAAAAACCCAGGAAAAAACACTCTAGGAACGGGCTCCATGGTTCCCAGAGTGTCCTAGGAAGCAGGCAGGAAACCTTCAAACGTGGATGCTTCAGGGATGCTCTAGGAATGAGGCTTCTATGGCAAGAACCATAGAGCCTGTTCCTAGAGTACTTTCCCACTATTTTTCCCAGTGGTGGCAGATGCTGGGGCTGCACGTTTTGTGCCCCTGCTTTAGACCATTATCCTGGCGCCGCAATTGCACATGCTCACCATATGCTTCATCACCTGACTCTCCCTCAAACCCAGACTCCCAGACTCTCTACTTGTCTGTCTCTCTTACGCACAGGTCCATCTAATACCAAATTGAAGTTCTCTGGAAAGGGACTGCAGAGTCTAACTCGCCCCGTTCAGGCCAAGTGTTAAGCCGCAGATGACGGCATTAGCTTCCAGCTCACATGGGCAGCCTCTGGGTGAAATTTTCAATACAGAACTTTCAACACAAACAACCCTTCTGGAAACCTGCTATTCCTCTCGAAGGGGAAGCTAGATTTGGGAGTAAGTTATCTAGTTAAGAGGACGCTATAGTTAAAAATCAGAGCACTCGTGGCTTAACAGGAGCGGGTTCTTTCGGAGACACAGGGTCCATGACACTCTTCCCAGGGGGAAAACTGTTGCTTGAAACTCTAGCCGGGAACAAAGAACTATTCAATTAGTTCTGAGTGCCCACGGGGGCTTGCGTTGTTAAACAACAGCTCCTCCACATCCCTAGAGCAAAGCACTTTAGAAACAGAGGACATTCAAAAGCAGACATGAATGGCACAGTGGGAGGGAGGGACTCAATGTATTCCCAAGTTGTCCTTGTTTATTAATGTTCTATTTGTTAAAGAATAAAATAATAATTAAAAAAAAGAGGAATACCTCTTGGGACCAGGCCGAAATTTAAAAAACAAAGAAGACCGCAGCTGGGAGAAATTCAGCCCAGGCGTGCACTGAACCTTCCTCGCTCTCCTGGATTTGCCAAGGCCAAACACTTCCCAGAAATTGTTGCGACTCCGCCCAGGATCTCCTGGCTACTCACTTGTCCAGATCCTCGCGGGCCACGGCCATGTGGTAAGCCGTCTCCAGGGTCAAGACCCCCTGGAAGAGCTGCAGCGCCAGGGGCAGGTTGGTCTCCACGTTCTCGATGGCGTAGAGGGCGGAACAGACGCAGTCCGAGGCCGCTTCGTGCAGGTTCGACGACGTCTTGTCCTGTTGCTGAAACCCACCGGAGAGAAGGAATCTCACTCAGTCCTTCCTTGGCGGGGTCTCGTCCAGCATCGGGCCTTTCCCTCCCTCCCTGCCTTCCCCTGGACTCCGTTCTCTACACTTTCCTTCCATTGCGAAAGTGACGCAGCCCATCTGTTTAGCCTACCAGCGGATGGACGAAACACAGAAATGAGCAAGACAACTCTTAAAAGAGCATGAGATGGACACGACGGGGACCGGGGGTGAAGCGGGCGAGAGGGCCTGGAAAGCAAGGAAGAAAGGGGGAGGGAGTAGAGAAGCCTCAGACGGCACCGGAAGAACAAGTGAGGGGGGGAGGGAAATGTTCCAGGAAAGATGATGTGGAAGAAGAGAGACTTTGTCAAAGGCGAGAGGCTCCTGAAAAGGGTGCGCAGGAGGACTGACAAGCAGAAGGAAGAAGGTGCTGGGACCCTTCAAAATGTACTGCGGGGTCACCTGGGGAAGCCCCAGAGAAGGTGTCCCACTGCCCCACTCAGACACCTGCAAGACTTGCAAACTCATAAGAACATCAGAAGAGTCCTGAGGCTGGATCACAGTGAGGGCCCATCTAGTCCAGCACTCTGCTCACACAGTGGTCAATCAGGGAACCACAAGCAGGACACGGGTGCTACAGCACGCTCCCACCCATGTTCCCCAGCAACTAGTGCGTACAAGCGTACTGCCTCCGATACCGGAGGTAGCACAGAGCCATCAGGGCTTGTAGCCACTGATAGCCTTCCCCTCCTGGAATTGATCCAACCTCCTGTTAAACAGCCATCCAAATTGGCGGCCCTCATTACACCTTGCGGTGGTGAACTCAGGGGGGCAGAAGTTTTCATGGGTTAAACTTCACTCGGTTGGATGCTTGATGCAGCCCCCTCCTGAGTCAGGAGATAAAGTATACACAGCAAAACACATTTGGCAGCGGACTGGGGGTGGGGGTGGACCACCCGGTATGACCATGAGGAAACACAATCCACACCCCTAGACTTCTCTCTCTCCCAAATTACAAGACCCCCTTCACGCATTTGAAAAAACTTCTGACACAATGGATTTAAGTTAGAAATCAGAAGGTTTGCTAGTGATGGTTAGTTCTGGAGCAATCCCCCCTTGAACAGACACAGAAGCTGAAGCCTCCAGACAGAATTTGGAATACGGTGCAATTCTTTCCTGACCTCTCAGATTCGATCAGACGGCGCTGGAAAGAGGCATGGGGGGGTCATTGCCTTCTCCCCAAACCTCAAGGAACAACGCAACCAGGGACAGAGCATGAGCCAATGTGGGGAGCCGTGACATTTGCACAGGGAGAGCTCATGGGATGGTTGGCTTCCACTCAAAGCAAATGCACAAGCTGGGGGTGGGAAGAATTCCACCTCCAGGTCAGACTGGCAGAGGCAGCAGGCTGCCGGGGTAGGAAAGAGCAGCCTGTCCTGGAGGGAGCCGGGGGCCTCAGCTGACTGCAAGAGCCACGGCAAGACATCTGTGCGGTCAGCTCTTTCCTGCAGGGCACAAGCTCTGGGGGGTGGCGGTGTGTGTGCCCCACCTCCCAGGAAAGGGGGGGTGGACTAGATGGCCTTTGGGGTCCCTCCCAACTCCTGGATTCCACCCGGGGGAGGAGTGTTATTTTCCCACACATCCTGTGAGCACACGCTAGAAAAATACACACCGCTGCGCAGACGTTGGCGCTTTTGCATTCGGGGGTTGGTCGGATCCAAGCGCAACACTGGATCGTCCTCGGTTCAGACCTGCCCCAAAGTAGACCTTTGCAACCACTGAGGGTGCACTGGAACCCTCCCCACCCCATCCGTACTCCCCGGCGATTAGCGCCTGGCCACTTAAGTTGGGCCGCCTTCAGAGAGCTGAGCTTTGGGGTCCCAGAAAACGCACCAGAACCTCAAAGAGCAGCGACAGTAACTTGCTGTTGGCCATGAAGTTGCTGTCCAGGACCCCCAGGTTGAACCAGCTTCCCAGGCAGCGGAAGATCTTGATGAGCATCTTCTCGTCGTTGCCGGCCTTCTCCACACAGGTCACCTGCAGCACAGAGGAGGAAGGGTGGCGCTCAGCTCAAACAGTGCAGCCTGTGAGCGCCTTTTGGTCGTGCACACGCCCTCTGCTTGTGGAGCCCCGGTGTGCGGCGCACGCCCTGACTGGGGAGCAGGGCTGATGGGTAGAGAGAATCATAGAACCATATAATAGTAGAGTTGGAAGGGCCCTCTAAGGCCATGGAGTTCAACCCCCTGCTCAGTGCAGGATTCCACCTTAAATTAGCATCCCTGACAGATGGTTGTCCAGCTGCCTCTTGAAGGCCTCTAATGTGGGAAAGCCCACCACCTCCCTAGGTCATGGGTTCCATTGCCATACTGCTCTAACAGGAAGTTTTTCCTGATGTCCAGCCGGAATCGGGCTTCCTGTCACTTGAGCCCATTATTCCGTGTCCTGCACTCTGGGATGATCGAGAAGAGATCCTGGCCCTTTTCATCCCCGTCAGTTCTTTGAGGAAATCTAGCTTTACTCCACCCATCTATGGCCACACCACAGGCGAAGTGATGTAGGGTCAACCTCTCTGGGCATATGCAGCGCGCCTTTCCCCTCCACAGCTG
The DNA here is from genome assembly GCA_029215795.1 of Anniella stebbinsi. Taxonomy (NCBI): domain Eukaryota; kingdom Metazoa; phylum Chordata; class Lepidosauria; order Squamata; family Anniellidae; genus Anniella; species Anniella stebbinsi. The sequence goes on along the minus strand of JARDYH010000003.1, from coordinate 4,411,353 downwards.
ACGACTGCAACCTGCGCCCGCACCCTAAGACTGAAGCAGCAGGGGCTTCTTTCCAGGTCACATGCCAGGGCTTCCACTAAGGCCTGCCGCCCCCTTCCCTGCAGAACTGAAGCGCTGCCTCTCAGAGCGGGAACTGTGCCGAGCAAGTCACAAAGCTGCTAACGCGAACTTTGTCTGACAGCGCCTGAAAATGGGCTGCTTGGTGGGAATCCAGAGTCTAGGAATTTGGAGACTGGCAAGCCAGAAGGAAAGAATTAGGAGGTGGTGGCTGCCCGCTTTTTCTTCCCCTGTCGTCTTCCCTGCTGGGTCAAGGTCAAGCCCAGAAGTCTTTGGAGATACTACTGCCCTCTGAAACGGGCCCAGCAGGCGGATGGCATCGTGACCATCATGTGAAAAGCTGACGTTTGCCTGGTTTTGCCATACTGCAAGAGAGGAGTTGCGTTTGCTTCAGCTTTCTCTTATTCTCCAAGAGGGAGTTCCCTGAATGAAAAGATGCATGCTTTGTAACATCCAAACCTCTACCTTCTACCTGTCTGCATGTTTGTTCATCCAAGAAGAGACAGCATGGGACTCTCCCGTAGCCTGCCCCCCCCACCCCAGATGTTCTGGACTACAATTCCCATGTTGCCTGGGGAATAGTGGGCAATGTAGCTCAACACATCCGAAGAAATGCCCAGGGCCATAGAGAGAACGTAAAAGCCAAAAAAAGGAAGGAACCCTAAGAAGGCAGCCAAAAAAAAAAGCCAGAGGCAAAGGGGTGAAAACGGAGATGTGGTTTATTAGAAATAATTACCGACGCGTTTCGGACCCTAAGGGTAATCTAAAAGAAATGTGTGTTGTTTTTTATATATATATATATATATATATATATATATATATATAATATTTACAAAGACGAAGGGTTATCGTTGTCAAACACAATACAATTGCTATCATGTTTTTAAAAAGTTTTTTAAAAAAATAAAAAAATAAAAAAGTTTATTTGTAAACATTTACAATACCTTTTAACGTGTTGGTGTATACTGAGCCAATTATTGTGTCTGACAATGATGACACTTTGTCTTTGTAAATATATATAATTTCTTTTAGATTACCCTGATGAAGGACCTTAGGGTCCGAAACGCGTTGGTAATTATTTGTAATAAACCACACCTCCGTTTTCACCCCTCTGCCTCTGGCTTTTTTGGCTTCCATAGAGGGAAGGTGCCTTTTCCAAGAGCAAACCCCCCTCTCCTGCCGACACTCTGAGGACGTGGGATGCTGTCTGTGTCATGACTCCCAAGGCTGCCAACCCATGTGCGCCTGGAGCGTGGCCGCTAATGAGAACGAGCTCCGGATGAGGGCTAAGTGGGCCACAGTGCTCTCTGGGATTCACAGAGGGGGACAGAGAGAGAGAGAGAGAGAGAGAGAGAGAGAGAGGTGTCAGTCAGCAGCTGGTTATCCCTGGAAGGTCCAAGCGGACAGAAAGCGGAGTCTCAGTAAAATTGGGCAGGAAGAGACGAGGCGCCGTGCTGAGCTCAGTAGCTTTCTCTCTGGAACAGAGGCGCCCTGCCGGCTTAGTCAAACACTGAGCCCAGATCACTGTAGGGCGCCAGCGGGGGAAGAAGCCTCCCTCGTGAGCACACGGAGGGGCTGCCCCACCCCATCAGGCTCAGGCACTGGGGGGCAGCCAGTCCTCACCTCAGCCAGATCAAATCTTTGGAGAAGGCTGCTGCCGTTTTGCCCACTGAGACAAAAAGCTTTTGTTGCTTGATCAATAAACCAAAATGTTAGCTCAGCCTTCCCCAAGATGGCGCCCTCCAGATGGGATGGACAAAAGCTCCCAGCATTCCCCAGCCAGCTGGCTGGGGAATGCTGGGAGCTTTCGTCCAACCCATCTGGGGGGCGCCATCTTGGGGAAGGGCTGCTTTAAACCGAAGACTTAAAAATGCCTCCACTCCCCCAATTAATTGACGAGCCAGCGACTGGTCAATTGATTGGGAAACCATTATTTTGTTTCCAGCTCTGTCTAGACTGAGATTCTGTAGGCTAATTTAACACCAAGGGGCAATAATACAACACGCTGCATCTGGCTGGCTGCTCCTATCCAAAGCGTTAGGATCTTTTTGTTCAGCCGGAAGTTTTATCACAAGAGACACACCTGTGATTATCCCGCTTGAAGCTCACAACAACCCTGACAGGTAGAGGCCAGGTTAAGAGGGCGCGACTGGCCTAAGAGTTTATGACTGCGCAGGGACCGGGATCAAGATTTCCCCATCCAAGTGGAGTATCGTTCGAACCGCTACACCCCGCTAGCCCTCAAATCGGGTCCCCAAGCCTCTCCCTGTCCCAGATTTGTTTCCCAGCTTTGCATTTGGGGGGCCAGGGGGGCTGTTTCACTCTCAACTCACCAGCAGAGAGACCACCGTGCTGGAGTAGTAAGCCAGGTCTTCGATGATCTCCGTGCGGCGATTGGCTCCAATGCGCAAGGAACGGCTGTGGACTTCTTCCGGCAGCACCGTCAGGATCTCCAGCAAGAAGGGCAGCGACATCACGTCGTTATTGTACCTGAAGTCCCAGGACAGGGAGGAGGTGGAGGTGGGGAAAAGGTGATGCCCATCGCGCCGAAAATCAAAGCAAATGGAGCGGCCTCCAAGCAAGGGGCCCCTCAATGCCTGCGGGCTTCACCTCGGAGCATGAAGCAAACTGCAGCGGATCTGAGGTCTCCACAGGGCAAGGCAGGCAAGGCAATTGTCTCAAGGTGCCAGTGTGTGGCTTCCCTCGCTGGACACAAGAGAGGCTCACCTGATGCCTACTCTCTACCCTTTTGGCGCCAGGTGAAGACCTTTTTATTTTCCCAGTATTTTAGCATCCTAGTCTTTTAGCTCTGATGTTTCAAACCTCTGCACTGCCACTAGGCTTTATTCTGGTTGTACTTTTATATTGTGGCATTCTGCTTCCACATTTTACATTTTGCGCCTTGTGGTTTTGATTTTTGTGAACCACCCAGGAAGCTTCTGCTATGGGGAGGTATAGAAATGAAATGAAATAAGAGCCTGAGTGAGCTCAGGTGCCCACCTGGTCAATCCCTTGGACGTGAGACCATTGACAGCCCCACATAAGAGTGCGGCAAAAGTGTAGCAAATAGACATAAAAGTCAGATGCTGCATCAGCGCCAGAGCTCGGGTGCCAACCTCTGGATTATTATTATTATTATTATTATTATTATTTTAACCTAGCTTGCGTTCTTAAGGTCTTGCCTCTGAAGGAAACCAGGGAATAGGCCAGCACATCGCCGGCGTCCAACCGCTTGCAAGCTCATTACGCAGTACGAGGTTCAATCAGCTCGTGAGAAAAGGAAAGCAATATTCAAACAGTGCGAGACTTACTTTTCGACCAGTGTGTGCACGCAGCCCTTCCAGGAGGCCATCTGTAGGGCAAGGTCGGCTATGGCTAATGCAAGCTGCAGAGTGGAAGAAGGGAAGGCGAAGGTGAGGCTTCTGACAGGGTTCAACCCTCCTGATGAAACCGCCCCGGCACACCGGCTCCCAGCCCTGCTGGATCAGACCGGACCAGCAGCCGGGCTTTCACAGCAACCAGACAGACACCTCCCGGGAAGTGGTACCGTTCAGTTCACCACCACGGCCCATAGGTCTTACCGGTGGCTGTCACCCTCCACGATGCCCACTTTCCACCCCCACCCCCACCCCGCACACGGGCCTTGCCGCTCACCTGGGTGACGATGACAGGGGACATGTCTTTCAAGTTCTGGATGTGGGAAAGCAGCGAGTCCCGCAGCGAGACATGGGAGTCCGTGGGGAGCTCATAGAACGAGGTCTGGATTTTCATCTTCATGGTTTGAGCTGCAAAGTAGCACGATTCCACATCCTGCCGGATCTGCAGCAACTGATCCGAGACCTCCCAAGCGTGAACCTTAAAATGCAAGGGGGAGGGGGGGAGAGCAAACAATGCCGTCAGACTAAGAATTGCAGGCGGGGGTGAGCATTTTTCAGGGACTTCAGAGAGCCCGTTCTAGCGCAGGAAGAACCAGGCAGGGGCTTCCCAGATGACCTAGAAAATCATGCACTTGGGACTGGCAGGGACTGCAGAAATGCAGCTGCTAGTGCAGGCACCAGTTGCTATCGCAGTCCCCAAATCCACTCAAAAGCAAGTTTCTAGCCCTCAAGATGGCATAGAAAGCCTGAGCACATTATTATTATTATTTATTACATTGTCACATGGCTAGTTATGGGCTCATAGTGAGGTAGCACCCTTGCAACTGGAGAGCACCCAAGGGCACGTTTGACCCCCTGGGTAGGATGTCTGTTCATAGACATCCAATTGCATCCTTCGGCAAAATTCTTAAAGATCAATCAGCATCCCTTACTATACGGAGAAATAAACTCTGGTCTCTGGCAGCGATGGAAAAGCTAACAAAACAGGGTTAAGCAGTACAGATCTGAGACATATATTGTTAATTTCTATGGAATCTGGGATTCATTTATTAATTATGCTAATAGCAATAAGGACATGACTGCACCTCCATCAACTCACGGAACATGCTGGAAAGATCTACTAGGATAAGAGTCCAGGGAGGGGAGGGAAGTCATTTTGGTATATTTTCTTCTAGCTTTGAATATATGCAGTTATAATCAGCCCACTGCGTCACCTGATTAACTTCATTTGATGCCGATCGTGTGTATTGAGGATATCCCATGTTTGATTATTGTGTTGTGTTTGATGTGTTTGGATGTTACATCCATTTGTTATTAATGTAAAATTCAATAAAAAAATTTTTTTAAAAAAAAGGATGGTGCTGGACCAGCCAGGTGGAGGGTGGAGGGCAGGGCTTGCCTTCACTAGCAGAACAATGCCTCAAGTACAACACGTCATGTGTCCCCCCCACACACACACACACACACTAGCCATGGATGGCAGCCGAAATTCACCTTACAAGGGTGAAAGTAGAGAGATTCAATTTAGGGATGCAGCTGGAGTGTGTGTGTGGGGGGGGGAACGGCAGCTCCTGGCCCCAGGTGACCCCAGTATCCCCAGTAACTGAGAATCAAGCCTGCTTCTGACTGCAGGCTCTCCCTCCTCTGCATCATCCCATCCTGTTTCTGGTTCTTGGTCCCATCAAAGTGTGTCACAATGGCCCTCATCAGATGACACACTAAGCCACGGTGATAAATGCCTTTTGAGCTAAACATTGGCCCCCTCCACAAGGATGCGCTTTTGCGGCCGGTTCCGGGATTATGCGCATTATCGCGGAGGCGCATTTACGCCTAATCCCTCTGCACGGGAGGCGGCAAAGCGCATTAATTCATGTCCAAAAAGCGCTTTAGAAGACGTTAACGCGCATAATCGCTTGTTCACACCGCGATAATGCGCTTTAACGGCCGGAGAAAAATAAAAGTCGCTATTTAACGCGCATTCGAAAATGCGCATTATCGGGGGAAATAACGCGCCTGTACGCCCGTTTTGCGCTCCGCTGGTGTGGAGGTAAAATTTATAATGAGCCTCTAAGGCTCATTAAACGTCTCGTGTGGAGGAGGCCATTGTGGCACAGCGTGACGTGTGAACCATCCCTAACCGTGGTGGCTACATTACCAGAGTTTAAACACATTCACTCACCATTTGCCACAAAGGGTGAGCGGCCTAACCATGGCTTAGCATGTTGTCTGGACAGGCCCACAGGTGGGAAGGGAGTTTTAGACAGAGATAAGGCACTTTAAATGACACCAGGCACAGGTGATTTACAAACATTTATCCCAAACGTGGCTCCGGAAGCACAAGTACGTCACCTGCAACTCGGTGATTTCCAACTCATACCTCCCCCTCCCCCACCCTCCAAAGCCCCTGACTCCCTTCCCTTCCACCCATCAAACTGCCCATCACAAAGGGCTTCACAGACAGTCACTCGTCTGGAGAGAATTGTGCTATTCAGTTAAGCAAATTCAGATTAGCCACTTAGGTCACAGACGGCGGGTGAGTGGGCAAGCGTCCTTGCAGGCTGGTGGTGAGTAGAGATGTGAAGGCCCGGGAAAAAAGCCTGGGAAAATTCGGGAAAAAGCGTTTTCCCCCTGTTTTTTCCCGAAGCCTTTTTTTGTTTGTTTTTTCCGAAATATTGGAGTAAGAATGGAGAAAAAATTATTATGGAATGTTTTATTTTAGCATGTTGCATAACATGTTGAAGACAAGGTGTTTATATATTTACTTCTCCAAAAGATTTCTAAAAACTATGTACAGTATCAGATTATTGCAATTTCTGTGCACCGAGGATGAACAAGTCCTAGGTTGCAAACTGAGACTACAGCTCTCGAATGCAAGGGCAAGATGCGTTCCTGCCTCTAGGAGGAGCTGATGTTGAAGCAGAGGCTGACACTGATAGGGATAGCAATAGCTCAGGAAATTAAATTTCATGCATATTCGTTGAATCTTGGTCCCCCTTTTTTCTCAGTTCTTTTCATGGGAATGGGCGCTTTATGTCTGCTTGACACTGTGGAGGACTAGCGGAGACATACATCATTTCCTTTGTTACTAACGTTCATGGTTTCTTGTGTTTGGTTTTTTTAATTGTTTTTTTGCCTGCTCCTCATAAAGTGGCAAACCCAAAGAGGTTCTGCTTCTGTTCTTTTGATTTGGGGCACTGACTGGGATGCTTCCGCCATGTGTGCCCAGGCGCACACACGCCAGAGAGAGGCCTGCCAGCCTCGTTCTGCATGCAGGAGGGGGCCAAGGGTGCAAAGGGTGCAGGTCAGGCCAAAGCCCCAGGCACAAGGTCACAGGAACCTGAGAAGTTGTCTGGTTCCAAGCCAGAGCTTTGGTCCATTTAGCCCAGCGCTGTCGACTTGGGATGGCAGCAATGGCTGCTCTCCAGGGTCTCGGGCAGGATTCTTTCCCAGCCCCACTTGGAGATGTTGCCAGGGATGGAGCCTGGGGCCTTCTGCATGCAGCGCAAGGGCTCTACGACTGAGCTACGCTCCCCCCACCCCCGAGTCTTGGGAGAAAGATTTTGAAGGTCTCATTTTGACACCAACTTGCAGCCACAGAACATCCCGGCCTGGAAAGGGCTTTCAGGTTAAGAGCCAAACGGATTCAGAGCAGCACACCCTCCCCTCTCTGTAGACCTTGGGCAAAGGGGAAGCTGGCCCAGGATCCGCCTCGGCCTTGGCTCGGAGGAAATCCTAGATGAGCGGTTCTGTGTATTTGTGGCTCTGGAAACCAACCCAATCCAGAACGCCTAAGAAACGAATTCCCCAGCCAGCGGTCGCGCTGTCTTGGAGTTGGGGAGGGGGCTCAGCTCAGTGGTAGGAAGAGCCACTGCTGGGCACGTGGGAGGTCTCAGGTTCAATTCCCACCATGCCCAGGTCAAAGGGTCCCAGGTAATAAATAACAGAGCTGGGAAAGGACTTGGGAGTATAGAGCTGACGGTCAGAGTAAGCAAGACTCGGCCAGCCGGACCAGCCGTCTGACCTAGTAGCAAGCGGCTTCGTCTACTCAGCTGCTGCAAAAGGCCAAGACGACACCTCCAGGCCATGATTTATTTATCTGATCACATTTATATACCGCCTTGTCTGCTAAAAAGCCATCAAGGTGGTGGTGGCGGGCAACCATTTCCCTACGGAAGGCCAGCGACACATGGGAAAGAGCACATGTTCCAGCCTAGAGTTGTGAAGAATTAGAGGGGCGAAAACAGATTAAATATTTTTGACAGGAGGGAGGGAGAAGAACTAGAAAAAATCAAGGGGGGATGTTTCGCCCCACCCCAGGGATTTTTGGAAATTTGTGGGGAGGTAGTTTCATCCCAATTTCTTATATGCCCTTCCGCTGCCCCCGGGATTTCCCCCCAAGCCTTCACATCTCTACTCCAGGCCCAAAGAGCGGGCATGTAGCTCTGACGTTGTGCGGCATCTTTGAAAATAGGCTATATTTCAGAACGATACATTTGGAACGATAATATCACTCTCTTTTCTCATTACTAGGAAGATGATATTTTGACTCTACTGAAAGGACATTGTATCGTCGTCTTTGTTTGTGCAAAGTGCAATTAAAAAGAGAGAGGAGCGCAAAGCCCGGGACTACAGGAAGCGTCTCTCGCCATCCTGTTCCAGCCCAGAGCCGGCAAGGGCCAGTGGAGGCGTGGAGGCTCCTCCGCCTGTGCCAAGCTCCGTAGCTGGAGCTCCATCTGCCCAGCAGGTGCATGAGCGGAGAAATAGCCCTGGATGAGCGGCATTGCCCTCCTCCCACTGCAAACACGTCAAGGTATCAGCCTTGGCCAGGATTCACACCGCCAAGGCGTGTGCTAGTGACCCCCTTGGTGAGCAACGGAAGGAACGGCGACCTTCTTCTGGGCCCCAAATTGGGCCTCTAACTGCACAACCATTCAGCTCGGGGCCTTGGAGCCGTTTCCTGCCCTTGGGACACACAGACAGGCTCCTGATCTCAGCTGTGCTGGATGACTCTGGCCTGCCCGCTTGATGGCAGCTTCAGCTATTCCTGACCTTGGTCTCCCTGGCACTTGCTGCTGCCGCCGCCGCTCCGCACCGCTGCTAGTGCTCACCTCGGCCTGGCAAGGCGTCGTTACTGGGAACTAGGCCACGATCCAGTCTAGTTCCCAGTAACGATGCCTTCTCAGGCCGAGGCAGCAGCGATCAAGGTAAGTGGGGAGGGGGGACTTCTGACCGGCCTTGTGGGGTCCCTCAGGACCCGCTAAGGCGAGTCGCGGCGGGGGGGGGGGCATGCAGAGCCCTAGTGTCTTCTGCAAAACGCAGGAGAAATCCGGCGATTCTAAGTCGCCATCGATTCTAAGACGCACCCCGTTTTTACAGATGTAAACATGGGGGGGGGGAAGTGCGTCTTAGAATTGATGAAATATGGTATATGGTCCTTGGACTAATTCAATGAATTCTATTCAAATAACATTACAGACAGAACTGGGTGTGCCCTGCTTAAAAAAGGAAGAAAGGATTATTGCCATGAAAAAGTTTGCAAGAATCACCATGGGAAGTTGACTGGTGGCAAGCAAGTTTGCAGAAGCTATTTACAGAGATTGAGCTGAAATATTGATGAGTTCTCAGCCAAGGCGGCCTTGCATTGGAAACTCAATTCCCAAAGCTAATGTTAACTAGCAAGGGGGAAAAATGTACCTGGAGGTGTGGGGAGGAATGCAAATCAAATGGATGGCCAAGAATTTTATTTAGAGTCCAGAAAGCAATGCAGAAAGTCCATTTTCCAATGCTCTGTCTGTCTGTCTGGTCTAAAGACTCTGGTGTGCACAATCCCCAGAGGTTGTGGCAATTCTTACCATATGGCTTGTTGGAAGAGGCCAGGAAATGTTTGGTTGAACGTTTCCCCTATCTCAACCTGCGTTTGACACAGTACAGGTAGAGCCTCTGTTGGTCACGGTAGGGATGGATAAAGTCCCTTATCCCGATCTTTGTGCTGAACCAATTCAAGGGGAGGAAGGCAGCAGAGGAAGCCTTGGTCACCATCCCCAAGAGAACCTTTAAAACATTTTTAAATGCCAGGAGAGATCTATCCAAAGGGACCACAACTCAGAAGTCTCAGAGCGTTTGGGGGAGAAGAAAGCGAAATTGTTAAGCCACCCAATGGAGCCTCCAGAAGAGAAAGGGAGAGCTATCGACAGAAGTGCTTTTGAAGATACACTTTGGCAGGTTATGCTTCAGAGCTGGCTTGTCAAGAGCTACTTTTTCTGGTTGCCCCAGGCAAGTAACAATTGAACACATGGACAAAGGGAGTTTATACTGAGAAAAACCAGTGGCCTATTGAGCCCAGCATTATCTCTGCTCGCTCGCAGTGGCCGAAAACCAAAAGGAGGAGAGCAACCAACTCGGCAAAAAAAGGAGAGAAGCAGGTTCTTAGGATGCTAAAACACTTTATTTCAAAGCCCAACGTTGTTTTGGCCTGTGTCATTTTTTAAGGCCTTCTTCAGAGGGTTGATAAGAAACGTCTGCAGAAATACTCCTAACAGGATGATCGTCTCCTACGATAATTACTGGCGAATGCAGACATCTCTTATCAACTCCCTGAAGAAGGCTTAAAAACAATATAGGCCAAAATGTGTTGGGCTTGGAAATAAAGTATCTTAGCATTCTAAGAACCAGCTTCTCTCCTTTTTTTGCCCGCTCGCAGCGGGTCACCAAGCTCTCGCAGAGAGAGACAATGTTCCCATCACCTGCTACTGGAGAACCTTTGACTGGAGATAGGTAGATCGATAGACAGATAACCATCATAGATCAGCACATTACATGCACAATACTGACACACAGCGCACCATAAGTATACAGAAAATCAGAAAGACTAATCTGGACCCGAATATTAGCCTGGTGGAACTGGACTATTTTACTAAAGTCTGAGGCAAGCACCGGCAGCTGCACAAAACCTGGCCACTTTATCTGCGACCTGAGAATCCTGATGAGAAAGAAGAACAGGAAGATAAAATTCATTTTTCGTAAAATAGGTGTAACGAAAGCACAACCAAGTTGTCGATAAAAAGAACAATACGATAAAAGATGCCAAAGAGTTTCCACTTCCCCTCCGTCACAAGGGCATTGCACCATCACGGCGCGGAACCTTCCGATATCTTCCCTCTAAAAGCATAGATGGTAGAACGTTAAATTGGGCTAATGTAAAGGCATTTCTAAATTTGGAGGTAGTTAAATTGGTCAGGTAATTTGCAGGCAACAAGGACCTGCAAAGTGGTATTTAGCAACAGAACTTAAATAGTTCTGTATCCCACATTTGTTGTTTGATACTAGCTTAGCTTTAAAATACCCAAGGGGTATTAAACCGCCAGTTGTGCATGCAGATATTTGACTGGAGATGCTGGGGACTGAATCTGAGACCTTCCTCATACAAAGCAGGAGCTCTGCCACTGAAACAGGGCAGCTGCCTGGAGGCACTGGGACCCTCCTAACCTTTGCAGGTTACAAATCGTCAGTGTGTGTGTGCATGTGAGGCCAGTGGTTTTTGTAAACCTGTCCTGGAACCACAAACACACAACTAGAATTTGTACCAAGGAACTGGTAACATCGCTCAAGACAGAATAATGGCACCATGGCAAGAGATGTCATGAGAAGGCTTTTAGAACAGCCTTCCCCATGCTGATAACCCTCCAGATGTGCTGGACTACAACTCCCATAATTTCCAGTTAACTGAGAGCTGTGGCTCAACACATCCAGAGGGCACCTGGTTGCAGAAGGCTGTTCTAGAACTTGCAAGCCTGTCTGGGCTAAGCCAGAGGTGGGCAGGGAGACTGAGCACGGAAACACACCAGCTGCTGGGGAACATGGGCGGGAGGGTTCTGTTGCACTCGTGTCCTGCTTGTGGGTCCCTGGTCGACAGCTGGTTGGCCACTGTGTGAACAGAGTGCTGGAGTAGATGGACCCTCGGTCTGATCCAGCCTTAGGGCTCTTCTGATGTTCTAAACACACAGGAGCCAGAAAGACCTCCTAGCTCAGGCAAAGATCCAACCTAAACAGGAAGCCTTTTATAGCTCTTCCTTTCCAGGGCAGCATGGGATGGAGGGCACTCCAGAGCTTGAACTTACTTCACCCCCCCCCCCCCGAAGATGCTCCAGGCAGCAGCCTATGGCTCACCACATGAGGCAGCTGCACACCCTGGAGCTAAGGGTTCTTCGTTCTAGCCTGGGAAGCTCCCGGTATAGCCTTTCAAAGTGAGCACTGCCACTTTGGAGTAGAAAATAAATAAAACATACATACATAGATAAACAATGGTTGTTAAGGTGTAAAGGGCTTTTTCTAACCATTATGTTATGTTCCAGCTACAGGAAATGTACGCCTGTTGAATAGAGCAACTACCTGACCTGGTCAAACCTCCTGCTACGTTGTTTTCTTCATAGGCTCACCACCCCTCCAGATTTCACGTGATGAGGGGGATGGGGGTGCGGGTGGGCGGAATAGCAGATGCCCCAAATGTATTGTGAGGACAGAGGAGGGCTGTGGAGTCCTTTGCCCAGCAAAAACGTCATAGGCAGCCAAAAATAAACTGAAGACGCAATGGCCTCTTGTAAACCAGAGAGCAAGACACGAGATGATCAGCACCACCAAGCCCTCTCCTGCTCTTTCATGCACTGGAGAACGCCTCACAGGGCCGCCACATAGCCCCTTTGCATGGGGGCGGTGGGAGAGGGACACATGGCATGTTGTTATGATGGCATTTGCATAAACCGGGCACTGCAGTTGTGTAAAGGCAAGGAGGGACCACTCGGGGACCTTCAGACATTTTGGACTACCGCTTCAGCCATGGGCGGTATAGAAATGTAATAAACAAACACAATGCAACTCCCACAATCCCTACTGACTGGGGCTCATGGGAATTGCAATTCAAAACATCTGAAGAGCACCAGGTTGCCTGCCTCTTCGACTGGACTTCTCTAAGGCTTTCTTTGGAGATGCCCAGATAGAGTCTGGCCTGTACCACTTCAGGCTACAGGTAGAGGTTCAGATGACAGAAAGCTCCCCCATACAACAACTAGCAGGTCAGGGAGAAGGCTAAGGCCACGTTCCCTGACAGGCTACTTTTCTATGCGTGAGGATCTGATGTGCTGACATTCCCTCCTACGGAGGGGCATTCAATCATGTGGGCCCCACCCCCATTCAGTATAAAATGGTACAGGCCACACACCTACGTGAGAACAAGGCCCGTGCCTTGTGGAACAGTCTTTCTGGGCACATCCATCATTGCTCACCCCCCCGCCCCGAAGGCGTTGAAGAAGCCTTACCCTGCCCTTCCTGTCTTGACAGGCCTTTCAAGGTGTGCCTCAGTCATCTGCTGCGAGTCGTCCCCCTCTCTTAACGTCGCTGCCAGAGATGCTCAGCTTTGCTGGAGCTGACCTGTTTTTGAATGGGTTGGGTTTCTAGGTGCGAGGAGCTCTCTTTGCAGGGGAAACGTTCAAACAGGCAAACCCTGAGCTGCAATGGGAAGGGGGAGCAGGCAGGGGAAAGCTGAAACACTATTCTTCTGACTGCAACATCTGGCCTTCGGTCTAAGGCAGATTTCCCCAATGTGGTGCGCTCCAGATGTGTGGGGCGACAACTCCTAGCTTTCCCCAGCCAACTATGTGGGAGGCAACCATACATCTGACCGTGTCAAGAGTCCCTTTCATTCGCCACCAAGGAATGGCCACCTGCTCTCATGTCTGGAGCGAGGAGGGAAGACTTGGCCACTTAAAAAACAGGCCTGGCAATAAGGCTGCTGAAGGGGGCATGAAGCAGATTTCTGCTCCTTGGCTGTGCACGGGAAGTCATTGCTGCCGACGATGCCACTTGCACCTGGCCACCGCCACAAAGCTCCTTCCTGGAACCCCCTCCTCCTCACCCACAATCCCTTTCTGCAGGAGCGGGCAACTTTTTCAGCCCTAAGGGTTGAATGCTTGCTGCCATCTTATAAGGAGCCAGTGTGGCCTAGTGGTTAGAATGTCGGGCTGGGATTCCGGCGATCCAGGTTCTCGCCCCCACTCGGCCATGGAAGGTCACTGGGTGACTTGGGGCCAGTTACAGGCTCTGAGCCCAACCTACCTCACAAGGTTGTTGCTGTGAGGATAAAATGGAGAGGAGGAAGATTATGTGAGCTGCCTTGGGTTCCTTGGAGGAAAAAAGGCAGGATATAAGTGTAATAAGTAAATCAATAATGCTGCAAGCTGTCTGGGGAAGGCTAGAAATATTTTAAATAAATAAAAAGGGGGTTGCACACATGTGCGGATGCACACATGTGGACATGCACAGGTCACCAATGAAACAAGATCCCCCATGCAAACCCCTCTCAAAAGAGTAAGAGCAACATAAATATATTGGAAGGGGTGGATGGAACTCAATCTTGGGAACGGAATGGAATTTCATCCTTCAGCGGACATGTCTGCATTCTAAGGAAACCCCTGGTTGCCTCCTGATTCCCCAGAGTACCACGCTCCCGTGCAAGCACCAAACGCCCACAGAGAACGCATAAATCTGGAGTCAGACGGGCCTGGTTTTGTTTTGGAAAACCTACACACTCGGTGAACACGTGAAAGAAGCCCGGCCAAGGCCGGAAAGAGAGTACAGCAAACCAAGGAAGCGGAGTTCCTGACAGACGAGCCCAAGCCGTGTCTAGTTTCCCTATAAATGGAAACGGGACCCTTCAAGTAGGTCAGTGCTGTCGGCATCCCTCTGGCTTGCACCAACGGTCAAAGAGGAACCTTACGAAGAAACCACTGCTTTGCACACCTTGTCAAGGGTTTGGTGGCATCATTAAGCGGCCCAGAGGTGATGGGGTCAGGAAGGGAGGACGTTAGAGGGTGATTAAACATGAAACCAAAGGCAGGAAACCGCCCCATTTGTCATGATGCAATTTGGCCATGGGGTTGCCAGCTACCCCACATTTTGAGAAGGCTGGCCCCTTGTTCCTGATCGCCCCCGGGGCCACGAAGAACTCAACAAAACTGCAAAAAAGCACTCTTCGGTTTCTGAAGTTCTGATCGAGCCCTGCACTGGCAACTGAAAAATGATCTGACCAAGTCAAGTTCACGCCGGGCCTCGGATGAAATGATTAACTGCACCTTGAAGTAAACAGCTTTGCGGCAGACCGCCTTGGAGATCCAAAACCCTCTCTTACAATTCTCAGCAGGGGAGACTAAAGCAGCCTCTCCCCCCCCCAACCTGGGGCCCTCCAGTAGTGCTGACTACAATTCCCATCTTCTCCAGCCAACATGGGACGGGAGTTGCAGTCCAACACAATTGGAGGGCACCAGGTTGGGGGAGGCTGACCTAAAGGAAGAGGAGGGTGCAGAAGGAGCTAAAACATTCAAATCCGGTGCCAGAACTTTCAATATTTCTTTCACAGAAAAGAGCGATCGGCCGCATTCTGAGGACGGCACGAGGATTCCACCCTCAAGGTGCAAACGCAGCAGCACGAAAGGACTCAACACATAATGCAGAGTACAGTACATGTGGCTGAAATAATTGCATCTCCTTCCCCCAGTGACGCCTGCCTCCATTTCCCTCACCTTCTTCTGCTGTCTTCCATGTGCTTTTTTCAAATTGTAATCCCCTTGGGGCAGGGACCCAACTTCTCACTCTTTTAAATCATCATATGTACACAGGTGGCACTAGATAAACAAAAATGGTGCATCCCACTGAGAAAGGAGAACGTTTAGGAGACCAGCCTGACCCAGCGAAATTTGGAATTGGATGTGGGAGGGCAGAGTCCGGACTCCCGACAAGCGAGTCTCTCTTAGTATCACTTCCCAAGCTATAAGATGGGGATATGGGGCCGTTGCGGGGGATGAAAACATCTCAGCCGAACTGCTGGGCAGCCCAATGGCGAATTTAGCTCAGCCATCTCTTTTCATACTGCCAAATGTGAATTGTTGCAGGGAAATTCACAGGGATTGCTGCCTCCCATATCAGAGGCAGTAAGCCTATGTACGAAAAACCCAAAGGAGGAGAGCATCCACTCAGGGTAAAAACCAAGGCAGAGAAGCAGGTTCTCAAAATGCTAAGATACTTTATTGTTCACGCGTAAACAATAAAGCATCTTAGCACTTCTGAGAACCTGCGTCTCTTCCTTTTTTATATAGTAAGCCTATGAACACCAGTTGCTGGGGAACATGGGTTGGGAGGGTGCTGTTGCACTCATGTCCTGCTTGTGGGTTCCTGGCCAACAGCTGGCTGGCCAGTGTGTGAACAGAGTACTGGACTAGAAGGAGCCTTGGTCTGATCTAGGAAGGGTCTTATTATAGCTTTTCTTAAGAATATGATGGCATCCCAACCCGTTGCTTGCGCCAGGATCAGAGGGTTAAAAGAGGAAGATTGTTGCAGAATAAGCTGACTACATTTTTGGCTAATGTCTCCAGCAGCGGTCAACCGTCACATGTCCCTCACAAGTTTTGTCCCAGAGCCAGGCCTCCTCAACAAGGTGCCCCCCCAGATGTTTTCAACTACAATCCCCAGCATTCCTGACCGTTGGCCATGCTGGCTAGGGCTGGTGGAAGCCCCAAACATCCGGAGAGCACCAGGTTGGTTAAGGCTGATCTAAGCCCCTCTGACAAAGAACACCTATGTTTAAAGGCCATAAGGGCATTTCATGGTAGTATGTTCCACATCTCTAGAGAGTAAAGGCTCCTGAAGAAGAAAAATGATTCAGAAGAATGTTCAGAATGGGTCTCTTAGACCTGCTCTCTCAGCAAACCACAGGGAGCAGAGGCTTGTTCGTAGAATGAACACAGAGAGGCTGATTTCGGACAACACATTAAGCAATGGGGGGGGGGGGGAGAATCGTCAGTTGTGTTGCTTATTGTGTTGTGTGAAGGGTAACACGCCACTCACAAACTACTGATGGTATGCTATTCCGCCCAAATAAGCAACTGAGAGAAACAACTGGCTTGCAAGTTGTTTAGCTCGAAGCCAGTTGTTTAAAGTGTTGTGTGGAGGGATGAATGTGTTAATGGCGTGTGGTGAGTGGGTTAAAACACAAGCCCATAGAGGCAGGCGGCAAGAGCGACCAAAGCGGCGGCTGCCACTCTGCTACAACTGGTGCAACTTGCAGGCTGCTGGGATAGAACTGGGAGGAGGGAGGGTGGGGAGAGGGGCAGGGGCTGTGTCAGTCAAATGCTGGGCTGACTATTAGTCCACTCACCGCCAGCCCCAACCACTCACAGTTGTGTAGGAATATGTTGTGTGGGGAGTACCCACAAAATAACCAACTGTCAGTTGGCTACTCAACCCATCATTGACTAATGTGTTGTCCGAATTCAGCCAGAGACTCAGAACGTCCAACGCAATGAACGAGGATGATTTTTCACGATGAAACCTACAGATAATATAGGATACATTGGGCTCAGTTTTGCAGGTATGTTAGCAACCTGGACCTGAAATGTTTACCATTTGTCTGCGTGCCGCAGGGAAGGCAGCTCGAGCGGAGCGCTGCTGGCTGGAAGAAATCACTGCTCACCAGGTCAAGCAATCTGCAAGGCTTGGACAGAGGCAGGCAAAAAGCGAATGACCAAGGTGGCCATGAAAGCCTTCCCACTCAGCAGCAGACACAGTGGGAAAGACTAAGGCTACTGAATGTTCAGGAAGGCCCTTGGTCTGCACAAGCTGCATCCACAGACCTAACAAGTGAGAGCGAGTTCCTGCTCCAAACAGCACATTCTTTAACCGGCCAAATCCAGGGCTAGAAAAAAATATTTCGGATTCTTAAGATGTAACTCCGCACACCACCACAAGATAGAGCATCCCTGCTTATCACCGTCATATTGACACACAAAGTCACCGGGCCATTCATCTCCAAGACAAGGCAGATGTCTTGCCTTCGGCCAATTAGTCTCTCTGCCTAGCCTACCTCACAGGGTCGTTGTGGGGAAGGAGGAGGAACCATGCACGGTGCTCCAACCTCTTTGCCAAAATTAACCACTTCAGCTATGGGGCGGTATACAAATGCAATAAATCAATCAATTCATTAATTAAACTGGTCAGTTGGTAAGGTGCTAAAGGACACCGTTATTTTTGTATCAGAGACAGCAAGATCAAGCCCATGAAATTGAAGATGGACAAATTCACATTTTCCCTACTCTTTGCAAGAGAGAGAGATTTGTACATCCTAAATCAACCTACCACAACCTGGCACCCTCTAGATGTGTTGGACTCCAACTCCCATGCTGGCTGGGAATTATGGGACTTGACATCCAATACCATCTGGATGACACCAGGCTGACATAAATCCTCCAGCCACATGCTATTTTGAAAGAGGAAGTGGAGATCTTGGGATCTGACCATTGTCTCAGGATCCCAATCTCATACCTGCTGTATCCATGGTTTGAATGTGCGTGACAAAAGCCAGGATGAGCATTTTCTAAATAAGTAAGACAATATACTCTTAACACATACACACACACTGTTCTCTGAACAAGACAGGTATGCTATAGGCCTGGTATTATGAGTTATACAGCAGTTTTGAGTTTGGAAAATGTTTTACTTTGTTGTTGGGATCAACGGGGCAGCCCCACTTGACTCAGTCTGACTGTTACCAACCCAGAGGCTAGAGAGGTGTGAGGAGGCTCTGCCCATAATATTTTAATTGCTTTTTAAACACTGTCAGGTTTTATTATGTAACTTCACTGCCATTTTAATTGCTTTCAGTGCTTTATCATTGTTTTATTATTTATTGCATTTTAGTGCTTATGGTTTTTTACCACGAGCCAACTTGAGATCTTTTATATCTATATTGGGAGTGTTATAAATTTCATATTAGGAAGGATGGATTTATATGCTGTAAATGAAACAAAGTTACAATTTGCCAGGAATGACCAGGGGAAAGGCATTGTGGCCCACCAGCCTCAAAGTTTTCCTTAAGAATAGTTCTTCAGTAAAAGCAGTTGCAGACCATTGCTTTGGGACCAAGTCACCTGAAAACCGCCTCCTCCCATACAAGTCTGCCTAGGTTTTAAGATCTTTGGGGAGGCCCTTCTTATGGTACCACCACCTTCAGAAGCATGTTTGGTAGTGGTGTCAAGGACAGCCTTCTCGGTGGCTGCTCCCAGACTGCGGTACTCCCTGGTTAACTCCCTCTTCGATGTCCTTCCGCTGGCAGGCAGACCTTTAATTCAAAAAGGCTTTTCGCATATAAAAATGTTCTCTTGGGTTGGGTATTGTTCTATTCTGTTATTGCTGTTTTTTAATTGTGCTTTTAAAGTGTTTGCTTTATTATTGTTTTAATCAAGTATTTAATTATCTATGATTGTAAGCTGCTTCGAGTGCCATTTACTTGGTAAGGGTGGTGGTGGTACAAATCAAATCAAATCTATAACTGCAGATGCTCTATGATAGTGAGAAGGGGCCCACAGCAGAGCCTGGGCTTGAATACAGGTCTAACTGGGCCACGCAAGACATGGGTGTGACTCTGAAGAATGCAGCTGTGTACGGAAACTCCCTTGCTCCACACCTCCTACTACAGAGGGATAGGATGACCTATGGTGGCTGAGGGCTGCTGGGAGTTGTAGTCCAACACAACTGGAGGGCAACGGGGTTGGGGAAGGCTGCTATAAGGAATGAGAAACATCCCTTGCTCAATCTGTTCAGTCTCCCAGTGTACAAGCCCACAAATCCTCCGATGAAACCTGTAGGTCTCGCCTTAGAGAGGGATTTATAGCTTCTTCGAGAAACAATGAAAGGCCAGAAGAGGGAGGCAAAGTACAGGCAGCTTTCTTTATCACACTGAACACAAAATAAGTTTCGAAACTGGGCAAAAAGACAGGCTCAAAGGCCTGCAGCAAAGTAAGGGAGGCTGGCTCTTTCTTCCTGCCCTCCCGGACAGGCACGGAGCGGGGGGGGGGGGGGGGGCTTCTGAGTAAAGCCAATTGTCGGCATTCAGAGGCAGGCTTAGTGTTTCAATGGCACAGCACTTGCATAAGCTACCACAATGCAAACCAACCCAGCTTCCAAATAAGCCAGGCATGCAAGCTCAGCAGCGGAGGGAATAAAGGAAGTTACGTCTCCCCCTGGTGTCACAACCCAGAGTGGCTGGACAGGAACACATTATGACAAAGTTACAGATACGAAAAACACAAGGGACAACTCCGCGACCCCTCAGTGGTAGCTTTGCCAATTCAACAGGGAGTATCACCTACGCTGCCAGAAAAAAATACCTTTACTTTTCATAGCTTCGGCTATGGGGCGGTATAAAAATGCAATAAATAAATAAATAAATAAGAACAATCTGCCAGACTGCACAGCGTGCAGCCAAGTATCTGTGCTGCTCCTTAACCCGAGAAGGGTTTTGAAAAAAGCCAACAGCGCCGTGATTCAGTTTTTATGTTTATGGCACAGCACAATTTGACGACTCACACATTTGCTTAGCTCTGTATAAATAAACGCCAAGTTCTGAAAAATCTTACACCCCGCGCCAGGTGATCCGTGACTACAGTGAGGTCTCAATGCGACAGCATCTACACGTTCGACTGTTTGGAACAAATTCTGTGCCAGGATCAAGCTGGGCTTCTTCAAATGCCCATTTGAGAATGAGGTCTCCCTTCTCTGAAGATGGCAACGACTAGCATCATTTGAAGTGTACAACCAGTCAAAACTGACACCATCAACTTCGACCACACATCCAGGAAACAGCAGCAGTTTTCCAGTGAGGTCACTCATCTTCTACAAAACGAGCCTCCGGGCCTACTTCTCCCGCACCCATGTGGAGGCTGCAGCTGCCAAAGCCACTGAGACAGGGCACTGGGCGAGCAATTTTAGAGACGGAACTGGTGCAGTTGGGAGCGTGAGAAAAAGATCTTGGATCAGGGATGCCTGAGGAAGCATCAGTGTTGTTGGCTTGAGGGGCGGCAAAAGGCCTCAGAAGAAAAGTCCTAAACTCCTCACCCCAAAATTAGTTTGAGCAGCACAGTTCTTTGCCCTTTAACACCTACGCCGCTGAGAACTTGCCCTGATGCGCTCCCAGGCACTCAGCCCCGCTCTGAGTACACCCAAAGTCAACTGTCCCCCCCTCCCAGCATCCCCCCTTGCCTTTCACGACACGTGCCTCGCTATCCCCCCACTCCATATAGACTTGCTAGTTGGGATCCAAACAGAATCCATGGAGCCCCTTCCTTAAACCACTTGGGCCATCTAACCCCACTCCAATCTCCGGCCCCCCAAATCCCCTCCTCCCACCCTTCTCCTAGTAAAACCAACACACACACACAGCAAGGGACCTCCTCTACCGCCCCACAACTCCACCTCAGACCCAGTGGAGAGAATAACCACCACCCCCAGGCGAAGTCTGACCCCGTTGACTTTGGAGCCCCTCTCCCCTCGGGAAGCCTCGTCCCCGCCCCTCGTCACAACCCCCCCCCCCCCCACACACACACGGCCTCCCACGACCCTCTCTCGGCTCCTTCATCCCAGTGCTCCCATTCACGCGCCCCGCCCCGGTTCTTGCCCCCCCCCGGGCCTCCCCCCCACGTGCCCTCCCGCTTCACCCCGCGCTGCTGCTTCTTCTGCATCCGAGGCCCCCCTCGCCCCCACCTGAGCCTCTCCTCAGCCCCCCTCCGGCTTCCCGTGGCCCGTCGGGGACTCCCAGTTCCTACTGTTCGCTTCCTACTCCCGGCTTTTTTGCCTCCCGCGTCCCCGACTAGGCCCCGCTCCTCCCCTCTGCCCCTCCTGAGGCAGCCCCTCCGCCCACGCTGCCCCCCCCGGGGCTCCTGGCCCGAGGCCCTCCCGCCTCCCCCCACCCCGGTCGGTCGCAGGCCTCACCCTCCCCCCCCGCCGCCTCCCCCCCCCCCCGCGCTCACCGATCGCTGGAGCTCCCCGAGCCAGAGGCTGGCGCGCTCCTTGCCGCTGGGGTCGGGGTCGTGGTAGAGCGCCTGCACGGCCTGGTAGACCACTTGCAGGTTGGGCTTGGCGGCGCCCCCGCCGCCGGGCCCCGGGCAGCCGCCGCCCCCGCCAGGATCCATCCCGCCGCCGCCTGCTCGTCCTCCCGTTCCGCTTCCCTGCTCCTCCTCAGGCCTCCGAAGCCATCGCGGGCGGCGCCTCGGCCGAGTCCGTTACCGGGAAGGAAGCGAGCCAGGGAAAGTGGGGAGGGGGGAGGAGGAGGAGGAGGAGAGGGGGCCGGTGTCACCTGGAGCGCGCTCCCCGCGGAAACGCCGCCCCGCGCGCCCAACGTTCCGCCCCGGCCTCGCCTCGCCCGCAGGAGGGGGGAAGGAGGAGGAGGAGGAGGAAGGAGGAGGAGGAAAGGGCCCGAGAGGTGGAGGAGGCCCCGCCGCGAGAAAACCCCTGCCCCGGCAAACCCCGCGCGCCAGCGGTCCGAGCAAGGCCCCGTCCCGTTCTTCGCCCTCACTCGCGGCGCTCCCGCCCGGAACCGACGGCAAGCGACGACGCACTTCCGGCCGGGCGGCTGGCGCCACCGGCAAAGGTGTCCGGGCGGCAGCACGCGCCGACCCGGAAGCGGCTCGCCCTGGCTGGGAGGCGGGAAGGACTTCGCCTGCCGTCGCTCGCCCGGCGGGAAGTCCTGCCAGCTCCCGCGTGCGGCTTTCCCTCCTCCCGGCAGCTTTCCCCGACCTGGCGCCCGTCCAGATGCGTTGGACTGCAACTCCCATCACCCCCAGCCAGCCATGCTGGCTGGGGGGTGATGGGCGTTGCCCTGCAAACGCATCTGGACGGGCGCCAGGTCGGGGAAGGCTGCTTTGTGCTTCACACAAATAGCTGCCTGCTGACAGGCAGGAATTCAACAGGTGAAGGCCTATCCACGTGACTACTCTCTCAATTCTCTCTGGCCAGGTTCGGACGACATGATAATCAACGGACGGCGGTGGGAAACAATCGTCAGTTGTGTTGCTTATTGTGCCGTGTGGCAGGCAACACACAACGCACACACAACTGACACTATTTGGGGCAATTAACAATGGGGGAAAACAAGAGGTTTTCACGTTGTTTATCCCGAAATCCGTTGTTTAAAGTGTCGTGTGGAGGGAACCCCCCTCTCTCCATGTACTAGTCCACTCGGCCATAGAGTTCGGGGGCCAGAGCAGCTGGGAGAAAAAACCTGCGCAGATGCAGCCAGCAGAACTTGCGGTGCATGCTGGGATATGGCCGGAGGACTGAGGGAGGTGGGAGGGAGGAGATGCAGCAGCCCAGAACGACCCCGGGACTTTCAGCCACGTGACGAGGAGGGGCAACATGTCGTGTGGCAGGTGCCACCGCGCCATCACCAAAATAATGCACGGTCAGTGTGCTGTTTCCCCCTCCCTTGCCTAAAGTGTCGTCCGAATTCACCCTCTCTAACGCTACTTTACACACCCTCTAATGCTGGGCATGTGAGAATAAGTAAGCAAAGACATGAGATAATGGTTATTTGCTTCCTCTCTGGAAAGACTGAAGGGCACTTGCTGTAAAGGGAGAGGGGGGGAGCAGGAAATAGGAACTGATCAAGCTACAGGACATTCTTTACTGACTCTAGTGTCTAAGAAGCATGTGGAGTTGCCCCAGTTATCTAGGATGACCATATGGAAAGGAGGACCGGGCCTTTAACAGTTGCAAAGAAAAGGGGATTTCAGCAGGTGTCATTTGTAGGCATGCAGCACCTGGTGAAATTCCCTCTTCATCACAACAGCTAAAGCAGCAGGAGCCCTGCCCCCTTTTGTATCTGGTCACTTATATAGCTCCTGCAGCTTTAACCGTTGCATCATCCACAGATGGCCCAGCCTCACTTCAGACCTCAAGAAGTCATGGGAGCCGGTCTACCAACACATTCTAAAGTCCCGTTCCACACCAGATATAATTTCCCACCCCCACCCCTCCATATGCCACTACTCAGGCCAGTAGCCGGGGGGGGGGGGGCAGAAAATATAGGGTGGGTGTTGTTGTACATTGCTACTTAGTAGTTTACCTTTTTTTTTCATTATCCTTTCTATTGTACTATCATACCCCTTTTTCTCTTTATTTTTTATGCAATCTTGACATGGCTTAAAGCCTCAGCATGTCTTCAGCAGTCCCTGCTTTTAGTTATTTATCCTTTGGGGGTATTTTGATGCCACTCCTCAGCCAAAAAGGGCTTCTGGGGTGGCTGACAAACCATAATAAAAGAAGATGGTCCCTGTCCCCAGAGGCAAACAATCTTAAAAGCCATGGCACAGAGAGAAAAATGAATAGGGAGGGACATTTTTCACCACAGTTGGTAAACTGGCCCTGCTATGCCTCTCATAAGAACATCAGATGAGCCCTGGTGCTGGATCAGACCAAGGGTCCATCTAGTCCAGCATTCTGTTCACACAGTGGCCAACCAGCTGTCGACCAGGGACCCACAAGCAGGACACGAGTGCATCAGCACTCTCCTGCCCATGTTCCCCAGCAACTGGTGTACATAAGCATACTGCCTCAGATACTGGAGGTAGCATAGAGCTATCAGAACTAGTAACCATGGATAGGCTTCTCCTCCAGGAATTTGGATGCCTAGCCCCCTTTTAAAGGGGGTTAGACATCCAAAGTGGTGGCCATTGCTACATCTTGTGGAAATGAATTCCATAGTTCAATGAAACACTGTATGAAATAGTCCTTCCTTTTACTTGCCCTGAATCTTCCACCCATTAGCTTCATGAGATGACCATCCTTGGGTTCTAGTATTATGGGAGAGGGAGAAAAATGTCGCCCTGTCCACATTCTCCGCACCAGGCATCATTCTGCACACCTCTATCAAGTCTCCCCTTGCCTCTTTTCTGAACTAAACAATCCCAGATCATCTCCCTCAGCACAGCCTGCTGGAGATGACCATTGCTGGAGGAGAAGCCTTTATGTTAGTTCAATACTGTATAGAGCAGCCCAACCCCCCACTATGGCACCCTCCAGATGTTTTAGGCCACAACTTCCATCGGGCCCAGCCAGTATGGCCAATGGTCAGTCATAATGGTAGTCATATTTCACCAACATCTGGAAGGCCATGCTTTCTCCAGCCCTGGTTTAGAAGGTATAATTTTTTTCTGACGTGCATTTGTTTTAGTAAGGACGAAATACAAAAATCCTTCCTTATTATATAAGTTTATGTGAAGTTTTAAAAGTATTTTATCACGGTGAAAATAGGAGCACTTTCGTGCACTTGGAATTCCATGCTTTTCACCCCAAAAATAACAGCCTGAGTGAATTGCTGATTACACATTGCTGTAAGTTTTTGTCTCCTTGCTGTGTCTGGCTGAATTCAGATGACACAATAAGCAACTGGGGTGTGGGGGAGAACAATCGTCAGTTGTACTGACTATCATGTCGTCCGAATGCTGCCATAGTCAACTCAGTGCTGATCCTAATCCACACCACAGTTGATTATTTATTACCATGTTGTGTGGGGAATACCCTCTAGATGAACAACTGTAAAGTTGATTCTTACCCCACCATTGACTATCGTGTTGTCCGAATTCAGCCTCTATTTACCCTGCCTACGTTTGTTCTTCACTGATTTAAAAACAAAGAGAGGTTTCGTTCTTTTGTTTACATCTGTGCTTTTATTTTATACATATATATATATATATATATGGATTTTTAAAACCACCTTTTGGGATAAATTATCCTCCAGAGGCTGTAAACGATAGCCAGGAAGATCACATAATAAGGTCACACGAAAACAACAGCTTGAAAATATGAAAGCAACACTCAGCATGTCAATCAATCCAATAAAACAACCAGATAAAGCAGTGGCAGTAAATAAAAACAACATGAAAACTGGCAGCAGATAAAACTTTTACAGCGCCACAAATCAGCCACACGCTGACTGCAATAAAATGACTGTAGAGTGCAATGGATAAGCAACCAATGTACCTGGGGCAGAATAGGTGTCGTGGGATCAGAAGGCCTAGGTCCCACCCCACCCGTCAAGCAATTCCGCAGCCACTTTGTGCACTGACTGAAAGTTTCAACCGCCAGTGTAGGGTGGTCAATTAGGCATCGCCTCCCCCACCCCCAAAAGGGACTTGCATCACCCAAAAAGAGGGCAAAAGAGGCCACAAATTTGCATAATATTTGCATATGCTGATTCGTATGTAGAGATGCAGATTTTGAAGACATACTATCATTTAATGTAAATACATCTGACCATTGTGGAGAAGAAGGTGACCAGTGTGAACCTGTCTTTTGAGTCTGCTGTTTTCAAATCAGGGTTGGCAAATAGTTGAGGTGTTGTTATTTTAGCCTATCCGGAGTGCAGAAGCAGTTTGAAAGCATGGAAAGGTGGTTTGGGCGAGTGGTGAGGGGAGGCAGGAAGAAGAGAAATTATAGTTGTGTGCTTCATCACTGAAGTAATACATGTGGCCATCTATAGATCACTATTACTCCCCCGTAAAATCATAGAATGGTAGAGTTGGAAGGGGCCTCTAAGGCCATCTAGTCCAACCCCCTGCTCAATGCAGGGATCCACCTTAAAGCGTACCTGACGGATGGCTGTCCAGCTGCCTCTTGAAGGCTTCTAGGGTGGGAGAGCCCACCACCTCCCTAGGTCATGGGTTCCATTGTCGTACTGGTCTAACAGTCAGGATTTTTTTCCTGATGTCCAGCCGGAATTTGGCTTCCTGTCACTTGAGCCCATTATTCTGTGTCCTGCACTCTGGGTTGATCGAGAAAAGATCCTGGCCTTCCTCTGTGTGACAACCTTTCAAGTATTTGAAGAGTGCTATCATGTCTCCCCTCTTCTCTAGGCTAAACATGCCCAGTTCTTTCAATGTCTCCTCATAATCATTATATCCAGGATCAAAAACTCACATCTGCCCTATCCGTCATGGACGATTCCCAGGATTTATGGGAGCTATAGTCGAAAACATCTGAAGGGCACCAAGTTGGGCAGGAATGGGTGGCCCTCCAGATGAGGGGTGGCCATACGGAAAGGAGGACCAGGCTCCTGTATATTTAACAGTTGCCTAGAAAAGGGAATTTCAGCAGGTGTCATTTGTACACGTGCAGCACAGTTAAAGCTGCAGGAGCCCTGCCCTCTTTTGTAGGCTGACCATATGAAAACGAGGACAGGGCTCATGTTACTTTAAGAGTTGTAGAGAAAAGGGAATTTCAGCTAGTGTCATTTGTATGCAATTAGTTCCTGGTGAAAATCCCTCTTAGTCACAACTGTTAAAGTTGCAGGGGCCCTGCCTTCTTTTGTATATGTCACTCTAGTATAGTGCATGCACCTTTAACTGTAGTGATGAAGAGGGAATTTCACCAGGAACTAATTGCATACAAATGACACTAGCTGAAATTCCCTTTTCTCTGCAACTGTTAAAGTTACATGAGCCCTGTCCTGGATTTTATCTGGTCACCCTACCCCAGACAATCCCTGGTCAACTCAGTCATATGCATGATATTTCCCTTGAAGGCTGTAGGTTCACATAGTTTTGTTCTTGTCCCTCATTGCTTCCTCTTTTGAAAGAAGAAGTAAACAACCTGCCGGTGGCCCATGCAGTGGGCCATTTTGATTGCGCCCTGCTTCTCCTGCACACAGCAGGAGGTAGCGGCGACTTCCGTCTTTAAAAATAAGTCGGGCTTACCGGGTGTGTTTTTGTGGTGAGAAGAAGGCTAGAAGGGGCGGGAGGCAGACGAAGTCGTTGTGAGAAGGACCCGCGAAAATCCACGAGTGCCCAGTAAGGAGCGTTTCGTCCGATGGCGCTCGCAGAGGTGGCTGTAGACATATAGTCCATGCTTATCAAAGAGGCAGTATCTGGTGGCCTCTAGTGGGCATTATGGAAAGATCAAACTTCGAGAAATGGATGTGGGTGTCCCCCGCCTGTTCATTTCCCCCTCCTCGCAATTCTCAAAGGGGTTCTCCGCCCTTTTCTCCTGCTTCAGCTCAAGGGCTCTAGTGGACTGTGCTGGGGTCACCTCAGGACATTTTGACGCCATAAACCAGCCTCCTCCAAGCTGATGCCCTTCAAGTATATTGGACTACAACTCCCATCATCCTCAGCCAGCATGGCCAACGGCCCTCTGACCTCACTGTTTACAATTCCTCCCATGACCCCCATTATATATACCTGCAGCTGAGTAGCGCTTCATGCCTCTGCTGAAATGTACGCTATTCAGCAAAATCTTCTGCCATAATAAAGGTGTTAGCCTTAAGGGTGCCACAAGACTCTTGGTTGCTTTTGCTGCAACAGGCTAACACGGCTCGCCTCCGGAAACTGTTCGCAGCCAGAAGGCCTAGTAACTTATTTTCTTAAACAAAATCAAAGTTAAGATTTTCAACCCTGCGCCACCACGTTCTGCATTTGACTCAAATTCGGATGTTGCTTCTTGCCATGATTTGAAAACAAAGTTCTCTTGTTGCTACAATAACAAAAACAACAGGTAAAATTTCCCTCCAGGAGGAAAAGAGGTACCGGAAGGCTGATATTGGATTGTAGCTCATTGGCAAGACAGCATGACCAAATCTGACCTACTGTCCTGTATAATTTAACCTTGAGAAGAATCCTATACATGTTTAGACGGGGGTGGGGGGGGTGACCTCATACCGCTCTCAGCATTCCCCAGCCAACCATGCTAGCTTGGGATTGCTGGGAATTGTAGGAATATTTCTCTCTGAACATGCATATGATTGCGCTGTAAATATACCAGAAAAGCTGAAAGACTTTGTCCTTAAACCGCATTACTGGCTTTGCTCCTGCACTCAAGCAGGTAACGCTTTTCTCATCACTTACCTTCCTGTATATGCCTAGTCAGGAGTTAGTCCCATTTAATTCAGTGGAGCTTACTCCCAGGTAAGGGGGTCTAGGATTGCACCCAACAGCCTGCAGCCTTCGTCCTGCCCCCACAACCCATACAACAGGACTGAAGAAAACCTCCCATTGGGGCAAACGGGAGGCTTTTTTCAAGCTCAATTACATTGGGGGGGGAGGCATTGGGGAGGAAGATTGCAACTGGGGAAGGAATCCGTCTCCAGCTGTGCCCCCCCCGCAATTAATGTGTGTGTGTGTGTGTGCACATACCTGGAAGAAAATCCAATTTGACTCAATGGGGCTTACTTCTAAGTCAGGGGTGGGCAACATTTGGCCTACAACTCCCATAAACCCTCACAATTGGCTATGCTAGCTAGAGCTGATGGGAGTCGTAGGCCAAGCGTTGCCCACCCCTCTAAGTAGACATACATAGGCTGAGTTTGGACAACACGATAAGCAACGGTTGATTAATCAGGCAGTCGTCCGTTGTGTTGCTTATCGTGTTGTCTGGCGGGAACCAGACTGCTGAGGGTGAGCTATTTTCTCGAATTAAGCAATGGAGAAAAACAACGGACCACTCCGTTGCTTATCCAGAGACCCGTTGCTTATTGTGTCAAGTGGCGGGCTCCATTGCTTAATTTCACGTGTTGAGTGCACTATTTCAGAAGCCCATAGAGTGCTCCGGCAGGAGCGGCCGAAAGCACCCCAGCCGCTCCTCTACAGCCGGCAGAACATGCAATGGCTGATGGAATAGCCCTGGGAGGAGGGAGGGCAGAGCAATGGCCAGCTGGAAGGACGGACGGACAACGGGAGTTTCAGCTGCTCAACGGGGCGTGGGACAACATGTCGTACAGGCAGCATAGTGTACTGTGAGTTGCCAATTCCTCCGTTGCCTAAAGTGTCGTCCGAACGCAGCCATAGAATTCCACGGCATATCCCTATGCCGGCAAATTTTCTCAGGAGTGAAGTCTCCTTGTGTTCTGTAGCATTTCATTGAATCATCGAATCGTAGAGTTGGAAGGGGCCTCTAAGGCCACTGAGTCCAACCCCCTGCTCAATGCAGGGATCCGCCTATGAAACTCAGAAGCTCTTCTATGCGAACATGCCTTTTAACTTCTGCTAGCCTCCTAAAAATGTTTTGGGTTTTCTAAATCATGTCTTAGCGGTAAGCTGCCTGCCTCTGAATTTTATCTGGTGTTTTCCTCTTTTAGACCTTATTAAGCACCTTGGACGTTTTATGGAAACAGGGCCGTGCAGAGGGAGGGCCAGTGGGGCTAGTTGGCAGGGGGGCCATGATTTAGAGGGGGCACTCCGACGAGGTCCCCCCAGCTTACGCTACATCTTGAATAAAAGTGCTTCCCATTACCTTTTTTATAAATTGTTCCAGTTCATATATGTATTTAGCACTGAATCAGTGCCACTGATTGAAAAATACTTAAATGAGCAGTTTGAAATGCGGGGGTGCACACTTCCCATCTGGCCTGGGCATATTACCAGCTCTGCACTGCCCTGTATGGAAAGACAGGGTTAAAATTTTAAATAAATCAGGCTGGGGCATGCTGGGAATTGTAGGGCTTTTTCTGTCTAAAACATGCATAGGATTGCACCTTGAATGAATTAAATAAGGGTGTGTAGGATTACAGCCTTATAATTGCCGTACGTCTCGGTGCTGTTTAAAGGCAAAGCTACGGGAACAAAAAACAGCTATTCTACACCCGCGAGAAAGATTGGGCTGTCCCTCTTTTTGGATTCTATCCCACATCTAGCACCGAGGATCTCGCCGAATGCTGCATGGCTTTCAGAATAGGGAGAAACCGAGTTTCCTTATTTATTTTCCATAGTCCCCCAAAATGCGAGCGGTTGCCAGCAGAGGCTGTGCTGAATAGGCAATTTGAGAGGGAAGAATTACGGGCCAAAATCAATTCCGCCCAGGCAAGAACGGACAAAGCTACATCGAAATAGGAGAGGGGGGCGGTGATGATGGTGAAGAATGGATGTCTGGGCTCAAGGAATGCACAGTTTAGAAATTCACAGCAGGGTCAGAAAAGGATCAGGGGACACGAATCTCTGGCATTATTGACTAGCACCCTGATCTCATCCAAAGTCTGTTGTTGCTCCTGTTCCCCCTATAGAAAGCATTACACAACCCACAGAGTATAAACCTGCCTTTGTACAGAGGTGATGTAAAAGTCAGGTCCTTCCCCGTGCAGATTTGCAATCTGATCCTATGGTCTTTTCCTTGGAAGTAATTCCAGTTCAATGGGTCTTGATCCCTAGGAAGCTTGCACCTTCTGGAACATAGGAGGCTGCTTTATACCCGAGAATCAGAGACTTGGTCCATCTAGCCCAGCAGGCCTCCAGGGTTTTAGGCAGGATTTCTTCCAGTCCTACCTGGAGATGCCAAGGATTGAACCGGTGACCTTCGGCATGCGAAGCAGGGACTCTACCACTGAGCTACAGCCCTTCACAGATGTTTCATTGGCCAAAGTAAGGCTTATGTCTGTGTATACATCTATAACAGACCACAATGCATTGAAACATCCACAAAACATTAAAAAGCCATACTCGGGAAATCATTGAATCCGCACTAACAACTGTGAGAGGGAGCTGGCATGGCTTTATATGAATGTAGTGCATATTGTTGACAAGAATTCGTTTTATTTCACAGGAGCATTATTTACTATCTTGTGCTAACTGCAAGTGTAGACCTGGTTTGCACGTAACGACAACCCAGAGTCTGGGTTGCATCTGGGTTCTCATTGAATCGTGGGTTGTTGTTACATGCAAACCTGGCACTATTGTTTAACGATAGACTGTTAACCGCTAGACAGCATTCGTAACCTAGTAACAAACAATGGGTTCTCTTCCTGGGTTCATGGTTAACATACTTAAACCATAATGCAGGTTTGCACATAGTGACAACCTACAATTCAACAGCAACCCACAGTTCAGCAACCCAGACTCAACCCAGTCTCTGGGTTGTTGTTACATGCAAACCAGGACATTGAATAATTAGTTATATATGGTATAAATTAGCTTTGAGTGCAAAATGTGTTCTTGGAACTGGGCAAAGATGCTTGCCATGGATGAGTTCATTAATTGTTGGAAGTTAAAAGGCCATTATCTCATGAGGAAATGGATCTTCACCATGGTTTTTCTGAAGTTAGCAATAAGTCTGGCAGCGTTATGGAGAGGCCCTCCCCAGATCATGAGTAGGACCTGTGATAGAATAAAAAAAATCAAGGTGCACAGATGTGTGTTTAAAATAAACGTTGGCCAGAGAGATCCTTCGGAGAACAAGAAGCCTAGCAAACATGATGACCTGAGCTCCGCCAACCATGCGTTATAGGTAACTATAAGATCTTAATGATGACTGCTTTCTTGGTTGACAGGAAGGAACAGAACTTTAAGTTTAGACAGAAATATGCTAGCCACTATTTCTTTTATGCTTCTAATCATCCTAATTGCATTGTATGTAGCAATGTGTTTCACTTGTGTCATCATTGCAAAGTTTTGTTATTCTCTTACGCTGTTTGAGCAATAAACATATATATATATATATATATATATATATATACATACATACATATATATATATATATATATTGTGGTACCACATTGTGGGATCTGGCTTGAGGGATGCTTCAAGGACCACAAATCATCCATTCATTCTTGAAGCCCAGAACACTCAGCTGGGATTCACACATCCGTTGCTGAGTGGGGTTGAGGATGGAACCGCCGTTTTCTCTCTGTGCTCAGGTGAGTCGCAGACATACCTGTTCAGGGAAGAGAAACAAACCAGTTGGATAGTGTGGGAACGGGTCTTCTGTCTCGGCTTCATTCCGGAGGGGCGTCCAGCTTAGCTGGACAAAGTACCTTGTTTGCTGCAGATGCGTTGATGGCCCAGAGCTCTGTTCACCAGATGTATGAAACATCACCAGCCTCCATGGGTAGGAACGGTCCAGGCCCAGTGGTACCCAGGTTTGGCTTCCTTTATGAGGCGAAGTCACTACTGGGAGGCTTATGCTGAATCTATAATAGTCGGTATGTTTACAAATACACATGTTGAGCACAAGCAAAGCAGTAATGCATTCCTAGAACATAAAAACATCAGAAGAGCCTTGCTGGATCAGACCAGGAGTCCATCCAGACCAGCATCCTGTCTACAACCCGATACCCTAATGGAAAGCCCACAAGGAGCAGCACCTGGTGAAATCCCCTCTTCACTACAGGTAAAGCTGCAGGAGCCCTGCCCTCTTGACCAGCTACAAAAGAGGGCAGGGCTCCTACAGCTTTGTGATGAAGAGGGAATTTCAGCAGGTGCTGCACGCCTACAAATGACACCTGCTAAAATTCCCTTTTCAATACAACTGTTAAAGATACAGCAGCCCCGTCCTCCTTTTCATAGGGTTACCCTAGCTGCGGGGCCTCACTTTTGTCCTGCGAAGCGGTTATTCCAAGCGCCTTGGAAGCCAGTCCAGCAGAACAATGACACGAGAAGGTGCCCAGCGACTCCAGAACCCTCTTGGAGCTGGATTCCGGCAAAAGGGAACACATTTTGAGCATCTGTGAAGGGGACACAGAGGCCCTGCCAGGGAAAAACAAAATGGGGTTCATGACACCCGCACAGCTTCATGATGAAACGCAGGGGATTCGACTTGGATCCCCCACTCACCTCGATTGTTTTGTACAGGCGTTGCTTGCAAAGTTGAAATTGGCATCTAATTTTTTCTGATCCTCATGATACCAAGAGTTATAAAAGAGAACTTCTGTGTGAAAAATATTTTCACAGTAGCGCTGATCATGGCCTGGTTTGCAGCCATTTCCCCTCCACTCCAACCGCTGTCCTTGGTGCGTGTGCCAAATTTGACACCGTCTCAGAAGCCAGAACGCCGATGCCGTCATATTTTGCTAGATGTTACAACAAGCCTGTTTTTGTTTTTAGGGACACCATCAACACTTCATTCGTCGGCTGCAAAAATGCAGCTGCCAGAGCCTTCCAAAAAGCCTTCCCTTCCCCACCCCACCCCGCCGCCGAAGGTTTTGTTTTGGAACACCCAACGTTTAGCTGTGCCCTATGCTTGGTTTATAAAATGAGTCTCAAACCTATATGAAATTCAGGCTGTTTATCCTGGAACCTTTTGTGGACAGGGGTGATCCAGTAGATATTGCTTACTTGGACTTCCAAAAGGCTTTTGACAAAGTCCCTCACCAAACTTAGCAGACATGGAATAAGAGGAGAGGTCCTCTTACGGATCAGTAACTGGCTAAAGAACAGAAAGCAGAGAGTAGGAATAAATGGTAAATTCTCCCAATGGAGGAATGTAAATAGTGGGGTCCCACAGGGATCGGTACTGGGACCAATGCTTTTCAACTGGTTCATAAATTATCTGGAATTAGGAGTGAGCAGTGAAGTGGCCAAGTTTGCTGATGACACCAAATGGTTTAGGGTGGTTAAAAGAAAAAGGGATTGTGAAGAGCTCCAAACATATCTCTCCAAGCCGGGAGACAAAAGAGGGCAGAGCTCCTGCAGCTTTCACTGTTGTGATGAAGGGAGAATTTCACCAGGTGCTGCATGCATACAAATGATACCTGCTGAAATCCCCTTTACTATACAACAGTTAAAGATACAGGAGCCCTGACCTCCTTTTCATATGGTCACCATACCTATAGGTCCCTTCCAACTCTACTATTCTATGATTTTCCTGTTACTTTGCCTTTATTTCAGGAAAGGAAACAATAAACCAGGTAACAGACACATCTTTGTCAGTTGATGACAACTCACATGAGTGTCTGAGTGAGCAATCAGGAATCGTACACCCCAGAGGATGACCAGATAAAATCCAGGTCAAGGCTCATGTAACTTTAACAGTTGTAGAGAAAAGGGAATTTCGGCCAGTGTCATTTGTATGCAATTAGTTCCTGGTGAAATTCCCTCTTCATCACAACAGGTTTTTTTAATTTAAAAAAAAATATATTTTATTTTTCAACATAATACAACATAAAACAACATAAAATACAATACATAACCACGTACCCCCCGTGCTCCCCTCCCCCAGGAGACCTTCAATTATACATTATTCTTCTTTCCAAAATTGTAAAGACTCTTTTGAAGGTATTTGCCCCTTCCCCGTTCTTAATACATATTCCAAAAATGGGCTCCATATATCTCCAAAATCATTCTTACTGGACATTCCCCTCTTTATTTTCATTTCATCATTCATCACAACAGTTAAAGGTGCAGGCACTATACTAGAGTGACCATATACAAAAGAAGGCAGGGCCCCTGCACCTTTAACTGTTGTGATGAAGAGGGCATTTCACCAGGAACTAATTGCATACAAATGACACTGGCTGAAATTCCCTTTTCTCTACAACTGTTAAAGTTACGTGAGCCCTGACCTGGATTTTATCTGGTGACCCTACCCCAGACAATCCCTGGTCAACTCAGTCATATGCATGATATTTCCCTTGAAGGCTGCATAGGTTCACATAGTTTTGTTCTGATGCACACAAGTGTGTTCATCATTAGATAACTGTCCTTTCCCACCAACCTCTGTGGGAAGGCCTTGCAACAGATCTGATCACAAGTGAATCTTATATCACCTCTCCACATCATCATCATCATCATCATTAGCTTCTAAAGTGCCTAAAATCGGCCACAAATGCAGTGCTTTTCAGTGGGGGATTAATTCTCACAATCAGGTGTCAACTGCCATGTGCATGGCAACTGATATTGATACTAATTTCTTATTGGTTTTAATTAGGGTGACCAGATAAAATCCAGGTCAGGGCTCATGTAACTTTAACAGTTGTAGAGAAAGGGGAATTTCAGCCAGTGTCATTTGTATGCAATTAGTTCCTGGTGAAATTGCCTCTTCATCACAACAGTTAAAGTTGCAGGGGCCCTGCCTTCTTTTGTATATGGTCACTCTAGTATAGTGCCTGCAACTTTAACTGTTGTGATGAAGAGGGAATTTCATCAGGAACTAATTGCATACAAATGACACTGGCTGAAATTCCCTTTTCTGTACAACTGTTAAAGTTACATGAGCCCTGACCTGGATTTTATCTGGTCACCCTATTTTAATTATTTATTATATTATTTATTACCTAATTATTTATTTACCTAATTCTTAGCTGTATTCTTTATTGTTAGCCACCTGGGACGTCTTATTTTTTTTAGCGGGGTGGTTTTAAATGTGAAGTGTACATATTCTGAATTTATTAGGGCACAATCCGATGCATGTTTAGACAGGGGAAAAAAGCCCTACAACTCCCAGCATGCCCCAGCTAGTTGGCTAGGGCATGCTGGGAGTTGTAGGACTTTTTTCCTGTCTAAACATGCATCGGATCGCACCCTTGCTGAATAATCTAGGGATGCGCACACAGGCGCGCGTGAACCTCGGTCGCGGCTCCTTTAAGACGCTTTTCTTCCTCCTCGCTGTCTTAACAGGTGGTGCCTTGAAAATGATACACAACGTTCTAAAACAGAGGGGGGTGGAGGCTGAGTGAGGGGGAGCGCGGCCAATGGGAAGGAAGGTGCCGGCGAGCTCGACCAATGAATGAGCGGCTAGGCGAGAAAGGGGCGGGCCTTAACCTGCTGGGCTTGGATACAGTGGCGCTGGTGCAGTTTTAAGGTTAATCGTCGGCAGCCGCGCCGGGCTTGTCGGCTCGGCTGGCCGTGTGCGGGGAGCTGGGGGGCCTCTGCCCCTCGATGTCTCAGCCGCAGCCCCCCTCGTAGGCTCGCGGCCATGGCGAAGAGGCCAGTGGGGGGCTCCTGCGCCCCCCACCACGGGGAGGACTTTTCCTTCGTCAGCCCTCTGGTCAAATACCTGCTGTTCTTCTTCAACATGGTTTTCTGGGTGAGCCAAACGCGGGTCGGGGACCCGGGCGCCCGCGATCTCCGGGCCGGGGGTGGCACGCGTCCACACGCGTGTAGCGGCGGTGCTGTGTGCATCGCATGACCCGAGGAGGCGGCGGCGGCGGCGGGCTCGTCGCGTTTGCCCTTGAGCGTGTGTGCTCGTGTGAGTGGGGTTTGTCGGGTCACGTGTTGCAAGTTGCTCTTTTGCCCGCCGCTCGCCTCGCTTCGGAGGCTAAAGGACGCAGCAGCAACGGTGAGGACTAGCAACCCCCGGTAGTCCCACGTCGGTCTTCCTCTTGTGGCGTTTTCAGTTCTGGGGAGACGCCCCACCCCCACCCGTACACGCACCCTGTAATGAATCCGTTAGAGATCTTTGATTTCAATTTACGGGCTTCCGATAACCAAGCGGCTGATAACCTGTGGAACTCAGTGCTGCGGGGTGTTGTGAAAGGGGGAACGGGGCATGTTTTCTGAAATGGTGGGGGGGGGGATACGGGTGGAAAACGAGCATCGGAGTGTTTAGGTTTAAAGTCTGGCGATCCGAGTTCAATGGAGACTCGGGGGAGGTGGGGTGGATGGACACTATCTCTCCCACCCCTGAGTCCGGAGCTGGAGATGCTGGGAAACTACTGAGAGTAGAGCATACACTCCACAGCAGAGGTATGAGCCCTGCTCAGCGAGTATGTGAGAGATGTGTTTGGCTACAGTTCCCATCACCTCTGGCCAGCGTGCTGACCGGGGATGATGGATTTGTAGTCCAAAAGCGCCTGGAGGAGGGTGCTGGTTTAGGAAAGGTGGGCTTATGGCCCGCCATTTGCAGGTGCAACGTGGGCGTCAGTTTGACATGGAGGAGGGGGTTGGGGTGACCATGGTTCATCAAGATGCCTTCTCGCTGACTAGGTGCCCCGTCTGACAGTCCCCTAGAAACTCAGAGCTCAGCATGGAGTGTTAGGTCCAGTGCGTCTTAAAACTATATAGAATTCCCTTCTGCAAGGTGTCGTGATGGCCACCATTTTGGATGGCTTTAAAGGAGTTTGGATAAATTCCTGGAGGAGAAGGCTGTCAATGGCTAGGAGCCCTGATAGCTATGTATTACCTCCAGTACCAGAGGCAGTAGGCCTATGTACGCCAGTTGCTGGGGAACATGGGCAGGAGGATGCTGTTGCACTCACTGTGTGAACAGAGCCCTTGGTCTGACCCAGCATGGCTCTTCTTATGAAGGTCTGTGTCGAAGGCTTTTCCCGTCTCAGGAGTTATGGGGAATGCCAACGAGAGGCTGAGTATTCTCTCTGACGGACACTGGACGTAGAGATTCCCCTTTCTGCATCTTTTGCCAGATGCTGAAGACACGTTTATTTTAGCAGGTTCTGAATGTGGGACCTCGTTTTGCTGCGGTTCATTTTAATGTAGAAGGGCCTCCTCAAATCTGGTGACCTCCAGATGTGTCGGATTGGGTCTCTCATCATCCCCAGCCAGCATGGCGAGAGTCATAGCTCAGCACATCTGGAGGGTACCAGGTTGGGGGAGGTTGCTGCAGAACATTTCCCATTGATTGTATTTAAACATTGGTTGTGTTTTGCTACTGGCTTTTAGAAATCCTTCATTGTATTCGTATTGATGATAGCAGGTAGTTTTATAATTATGCTGTGTGCCACTTGGGGGACTTTCAGTAAGGGCGAGTTCCAAATAAATAGCGATATCAGGTTGTGCTCGTGGAAATAAAGTGCGTATCACTGCTTTACATATTATTGGGGGGGTAACAAAATGCTAAAACCCATTGAAGCAGTTCGACCTGCACAGTTGTAGAAATCTGCTCTGTAATAGAACTATAAATGTTGGTGGATCTGCCTTTTACCTGTTTATCTAAGGTGTCACTATTTCTGTATCTAAGGTGTAACTATTTCTGGTCACATGGAGGCTATTTTCTACTTGCTATGAATCCCTTTTGGAAGCACCGCAGTTTAGCTAGTTTCTCTCTCTTTTATATCCATGCATTTGTTCATCTTTGTTTTCCCACCGTTTGAGTCTCCTTCTTCTTTTCTTGTTCCAATTTGTTGTGGATTTTAGGGCCATCCTTTAAAGCAGAGGTGGGGAATGTGCGGCCCTCTGAATGTTAAGGACCTAGGAAGCTGCCCAGTATTGCCCACACGGACTGGCAGCAACGGCTTTCTGGGGTTTCAGGTGGGATTCTTTCCCTCACCCTACCTGGAGAAGCCGGGGATTGAACCTGGGACCTTCTGCATGCAAAGCAGGTGCTCTGTCACACTGAGCTATGGCCCTTCCTCCTTGTTGGACTACAGCTGCCATCATCTGTTACCATTGGCTATGCTGGATAGGGCTGATGGGAACTGTGGCCCTCCCAAAGTTGTTGGACTGCAAGTCCCCCCCCCCTTCCCCTTGCCTTAAAAGCATTGCCGGTTCTTCCGAGGAATCTGCTGTCAACAATGTGAATAAGTGGCATGTCCGTCCCTTTATCCAAGTCTCTGCAGATGAACAACAGCGCTGGACGCATAAGGAACCCTCTGGAACCTTGGTGGCATGAATTTCCAAACCACATGCCAGCCGCTCAAAAGCATCCTGTAGGCAGGGCTGAAATAGACCGGGGAAAATTAAGCCAGCATCTTGGACAGCCCCACTGGTCCATGCTCAGAGGAGGGAGGGAGGGAGGGAGGGAGGGGCCCCCTCTGGAGCAGTGACCGCTTCCCCTTTTCCCATCAATATATGAATATCACCGTCATAGGAATGCGCACAGGGTATGCTGGGTGTTCCCAGGCACACCCTAATTTCCCAGGGCACCTCTGCTTTCGTGCCCCCACCCCGCTTGAATCGGGGGTTTTAGAAGGACGGGAAAGCCTCCATTAGAATCCCTGGGGGAACTACGCACTTCCTGGAGGCCCTGGAAAGCACTCTTTCTTTCTTTCTCTCTCACACACACACCACTGCTCCAATTGGGGCCTGGAGCAGTGGCGGGGCGAGAAAGCACACTTTCTCCTCCTCTGCTCCAATCAGGGCCTTTAAGGTGCGCACCCTAATGAAATGAGCTGCGCACGCCTAGGATCACCGTCATCCTGAGGGAGGGAAGTCAGGATACACCTGGCTCTCTGATGCTTCTCACTCTATGGCTAAGAGGGGGCAGGGAATCCCAGGAGCCCCACTGGCTCTGCCAGGAAGCAGAGCCCCACCCTGAGGCCTGAATGACAGAGCAAAAATTAAGGTGGGACTCCCCGAAGGCATTATTAGTATTTATTTATTATTGTTATTATTTTGCAGGAGCATCCTTGTAAGCTTCTGGATCCAAATCAAGGGGCTGGTCTTGGCCCATGAAGCCCTAAATCAGGGGTGTTTAACCTTAGGTCCATGGGCCAGATCTGGTCCTCTGGGGACCCAATGGCCCCTCAGGATTACTCAGATGGCTCCACCCCTTCCCTGCCCCCCTTTCCCTCAACTGCCAATCATTTCATGGTTTACCAGCTTTTCCTCCCATTCTTAAAGGTTGAAATGTCAGCAAGAGCTTTAAGATAAAATAAGTTGGTATGTTTGTATTTTTGGCCTCATTCGTTTTGCTTCCCCACCCCCCCCCCCGGAATGCAGCCCCCCGAGAGTGGCTGAAAGGGGTTCAACTCCCTTGTCCTAAATGGTTTTGGGACCAACATTTCTAAATGACCCATTTCTCCCATATCAACCTGCTCTCTTGCTCAGATCTTTAGAGGTGCTTTTCTAGGGTTGGTGAGTGGCTATTGAAGGCAGGGTCTTTTCTGCAGTGGCTCCCAAACTGTGCAACTCCCTCCTGAGTCACATTTATCCGGCGCCCTCATTAGTATATTTCTTTAGGCACCTGGCAAAGTTAGCCTTGTATTTGTGAGCTTTTAATGGCCTTTTAATTTTATGCTTCCGGCTTCCCCCCCCTCTCCCCCGGGGTTAGTATTGAGTTTTCTTGGCTGTTTTTATTCTTGTTCTTATCTGCCAGTTTTAAGGGTTTTTCCCATGTTGTACAAAAAACAAAAGCAGCTGTGTTGGCCATAGGAAAAATTCCAAAATCGATACAGTGGAAAACTTTTATTAGGTTAACTCAACAATCACCAAAAATGTGCAAGTTTTCAAGATCTCCATCAGGCAAGATGTTAGATAACATCATTTTGTAACATTTTGCCTGATGAAGAGATCTGGAGATCTTGAAAGCTTGCTCATTTTTTATGGTGATATTTCCACCCAAGAGCGGCCAGAAATGTTACATTGTTCTTTTAATATTTACTCTGATTGTCTGCCTTGAGATTTTGGCAATAAGACAGGTTATAAATCTAGAAAACTAAGAAATAATGCCAGCCCATTATTCTAAACTGATATATATATATATATATATATACCCTTTTGAGTGCAAGACTGAAGTGTGTCTCTGTCTCTAATTAAGGTGGGAAGCAACATTTCCCAGTTATACAAAATTAGGAGATGCTCATTCCTAGATGCCTTCTCCAATCTG
Source organism: Anniella stebbinsi (assembly GCA_029215795.1). Taxonomy (NCBI): domain Eukaryota; kingdom Metazoa; phylum Chordata; class Lepidosauria; order Squamata; family Anniellidae; genus Anniella; species Anniella stebbinsi. Next base: position 4,370,847 of record JARDYH010000003.1, on the reverse strand, counting down.
ATATGGCGGGCCTTCTCTGTAGCGGCCCCCACCCTCTGGAAAACTCTCCCTTGTGAGGTTTGGGAGGTAGAAAATGTAACATCCTTCAAACGCCTCCTGAAAGCATATCTTTTTAGACAAGCTTTCCCTGGACTATAACTTATTCTGGTTTTATATGACTTTTAAAAAATTTGGAAGTATTGAATCTTGTTTTTTGTATATTATGGTTTTAATTGTAAACTGCCCATAGAGCCTTGGCTGTTGGGCAGTATAAATATGTAATAAATAAATAAAAATAAATGTTCATCCATTTGCTCTTCCTCACTGGTTGCTTTATCCATCTCATAGTAAGAACGTAAGAAGAGCCCTGCTGGATCAGACCAAGGGTCCCTCTAATTCAATGTTCTGTTCATACCAGAACAGAATGACCAGCCAGCTGTTGACCAGGAACCCACAAGCAAGACACAAATGCAAAAGCACCCTCCTTCTAGCCCACATTGGTCTATGAATTGCTTCCATTAGAAGAGTCCCTGACTCTAGGTAGGTTTGATGTAGCCCTCAGGTCACCGCTCGGCTGCTTTGCAGGAGATATACAGACTACCTGAACGGCTTCCAGGTACTGAGTTCTTTGCTCTGGGTATAATTACTCCTGGAACATAGTAATCGGCTTTTAGGTGAGCGTGTTAATTTCATCTAGGTCGCATCAAGGCTCCCTGACTCCCAATTTCCCTTTCGCTGCTTCTGTTCTTTGCTTTAGGGCTTCCGTTTGGAGGAAGAAATGGTCCACCCAAGCCAAAGCTCAGCGGGAAAACACTGGCTTTGCATGCAGAAAGGGCCAGGTCTGGTCCCTGGCATCTCCAGCCAAACGGATCCCAAGCTGTGGGGCTGAGAAAGACCTCTTTCCCTCCGCTAAAAGACCCCGGAGAGCCATGGCCAGAGTAGACCATAAACAAAAGGAGGAGGAGGAGGAGAGCATCCAAGCCAGGTCAGAAAAAAAGGAGAAACGGGTTCTCAGGATGCAAATAATTTATTTTCACGCAGCCCAACACATTTCGGCCCGTACTTCATTCAAAGGCCTCCCTTAGGGGGCTGTAACATTAATAATACATTAAGATGCATTAGGATAACACATAATATTAAAATATGTTTTTGTTATTACTTTAATTAGGCACATTACCACAAGGGCCTATGCCCATAGGTAAGTTTAAAAAAACCTTTTAACATAACAAGGTGCCATTAGGACTTACGCATATGTGCTATTAATAAAATCATATAAAATAAATATGTAAAAATATGTACTATTAATAAAATCATACAGCTCCCTGAAGAAGGCCTTTGAATAAAGTCCAGGCCGAAAACGTGTTGGGCTTCATGAAAATAAATGATTTGCATCCTGAGAACCTGTTTCTCCTTTTTTTCTGACCAGAATAGACCATAACCAGATGAGGTGGACTGTCTCGTCGTAAGGCCACTTCCTTCCTATGATTCTATGTTGGAAAAGCTGCTTAGCTGGAGTGTGGCTACGAAACGGAAATAGGCTGTGTCTTTTGTTGTGGAAAATATGTTAACCTGAGATACCTTTCCCCAACCTAACTACAACTCTCATCATCCCCTGCCAGCATGTCCAATATATCTGGAGGGCCTCAGCTTGCGGGAGGCTGTCTTCAGTAGCCATCCGTCCTGTACAAGAGAAAACCTGGGGAGTGTCTCAATATTTAAAAGCTATATCCTTTTAGAACAAAGAGGAAGGGCGGAGCTTGTCGCCAGCCTTTGGGCGGAGCTTGTCGCCAGCCTTTGGGCGGAGCTTGTCGCCAGCCTTTGGGCGGAGCTTGTCGCCAGCCTTTGGGCGGAGCTTGTCGCCAGCCTTTGGGCGGAGCTTGTCGCCAGCCTTTGCTGTAGGCTTCAGAGAGGAGGGACCATAATGAAGAAGGTGTGACGCTGTCTTATCTTGTGTCAGACCATTGGTTCATCTAGCCCAGGGCAGAAAGTAGGTCTCCAAACGTTTTGGACTTCACCTCCCAGCGTTCCTGACCATTGACCATGATGGCAGGGTCTTCTGAAGTCAAAGTCCAAAACAGCTGGAAATCTCATTTCTGCACCTCCCTGCCCTAGGGTTTCGGGCAGGAGTCTCTTCATGCCCTGCTCCCTGGGATCCTTTTAACTGGAGTTGCTAGGGGTTCATCCCGTGACCATCTGTGTGTAAAACATGTGTTCTCCCACTGCACTGTGGCCCCTTTGGCTTGCCTTGAACAGAGCTGCTCAAACATTTGGGCCACAAATTGTCAGCCTCCGGGGTACATGCCTGTCGAGGTGTGTTCTGGTTTGGCTACCTTGAATGCAGGGATGGGCAACCTGTGGCTCTCCAGAGGACTGCAATTCCCATTATCTCTAGCTAGGGCTGATGGGAGTTGCAGTCCAACATTACTGGGAGGGGGGCGCACGTTCCCCACCTCTGATGGAACAGGGTGTTGTTGATTTCTCACCCATCTCCTTTAAGTAAGTCCTGGTGTTTTGGTTGCTGAGATGCACGATGGTGAATCTGGTGAATCAAAACACACGATTCTGAGATAAATGTTAAAAATCACATTTATAGGTGAACTGCTTAGAAGTTTTAAGCAGCATATAAGTATTACTAATAAATCACATGAGGGAGAGGGAAATGTACCCTGTGTTTGCAATGGACTCACTGTAGGTTAGGAGCAGGTGATATGGTTTGTGCTCCCCAGAGTTCATCTTCTCCAACGTGGTGCCCTCCAGGTGTGTTGGACTGCAGGTCTCAACCACGACTGTGCCTTCCAGAAGTTTTGGACAACTGCGGCCATAAGTTTCAGCCAGAATAGCGAAAGATTGGTGCTTATGGGAGCGCTCTGTCCTAAAGTAGTTTCCCATCAAATTCGTGCCTTCCAGATGTGTTGGGTTACAGCTCTCATCACCTGCCTGACTATGCTGGCTAGAGATGATGGGAGTTGTGATCCAGTAGATTTAGAGGGCTTCAGATTGGGGGAAGGCTATTTGCCTGGGGCAACCTTGCCCCGCAGGACTGCTTGTTCTTGCTGCTCTCCTTGTTATGATGTAGACACCTCTAGCAGCCTTCCTCAATCTGGTCGTGCTGAGTGGGAATGATGGGGTTGAGGTCCACCATACCTGGTTGGAGTAGGCTGCAGGACCCCCATGTCAACTCACCTTGGCTCACCCCTGCCAAAGGAAGTGAGGCAGGTGGCCACTAGGAGGAGGGCTTTCTCCGCTGTGGCACCCCGGCTGTGGAATGAGCTCCCCAGAGAGGTTCGCCTGGCACCTACTTTGTACTCTTTTCGTCGCCAGGTGAAGACCTTTTTATTCTCCCAGTATTTTAACAATTAAATTAAATTAATCTGTATTAATTCCTGCTGCTTGGTTTTATTCTGGTTGTGTTTTATATTGTATGTTATTTTGTGTTTTTAGATTGTGGTTTGTTTTATACTTTTAAAATGATTTCATGGTTTTAATTTTTGTGAACTGCCCAGAGAGCTTCGGCTATGGGGCGGTATAAAAATGCAATAAATAAATAAATAAACGTGCAAAGACAGAAGTAGGCAGAAGGTCCAATTGGAAATAGTGCAATAGAGCATGGAAGTTTGCATTATCTGAAAAACTAACCCCAAAAATAAGAGTGTTGAGGGGACAGAGAAAAACAGGAAAACATTCACTGCTGATTGGAGGGACTTTATTACATACACAAATCAAGATGATAAGACAATACAAGTCCCAGCTGCCTTTCAAAACTTGTAGTTACAATAAATAAGAGAAAAAAGTATATTGATAACAAATTGAACTTACCTGCATGAGCTGAAAAAATATTTTTGTATATTTCTGTATCTTTCTTGCTGAAGTTGAAGGACATCATTACAAAATGTATTCTATTCTGTATGGTTTGGTATACTTACCCATGAAGCTGTGTGAAAATTGTCTGTGGAGTTTTAATATTGAAGATCAATAATAAAAAAGAAATTTAAAAAGAAGGTAGAATTGGATCTACTTCTACATCTCTGGGTGATTTGCAGTAGATCTCAGGGAGTTCCAAGTCCAAATGTTTGCACCGAGAACAAGGAAAATTGCAAGGGGAAAAAAAAGAAATCTCTGCCCTGGCCTCAATGTTCCTTATCTGTAAAATGGGCATATTACCTGCATTCTTTTGTTCAGCTCTGCTGGCCAGTTTCCGAGAGATGTGTTCAAATTCCTCATTTCTGGTCACTCCCCATATAGATTTGTGTGTATTTCTGTGGATGGTTCATGGGGGCGGTGGATAAAGAGCCCGTCAGCACATCTGAAACGCCGGTTGAGCCTATAGATCCCAAAGGCTCCTCTTCTTTCAAATATTCTGGGATTTCCTCCTTGCTCTATAGTAGGGGTGCCCCTCAGCACCTTTGGATCTGGACCACACTATCCCCTCCTCAGCCCTGACTCCCCTTTTGCGCAAGTGGCTCAGCTTTTTCTAAGCCAAAGTGCCAAACGGAGGTGATTTTCGGGACGTGGGGAGCGCATTTCGGCTTGTGGGGAAGGCTCTCCGGGCCAATCCTCTGACATGGCAAGTAGGCGTTAAAATGTTTTTCTAAGCTTAATTGCGACATTGAAGGGGGCAGCAGGGAGAAAAAGAGAGAGAGAGAACGGGGTGGGATAAATGGATGGAGGTAAATGGTGTGTGTGTTTGTGTGTGCCTTTGCAAGAGGAGCTCTCTCTCTCTCTCTCTCTCACTCACTCACTCACTCTCACTCTCTCATCGACACGCTCACAAGGATGGTAGCCCACAACAGCTCATGCAAAATAAAGGGGAGAGAAGCAGGTTCTCAGGATGCTAAAGGACTTTATTTCGAAGCCCAACGTGTTTTGGGTTGTGTTGTTTTTTAAAGCCTTCAGGGGGCTGATAAGAGAGGTCTGCAGAAATACTCCTTACAGGATGAGAGTCGCCTACGATAATGACTAGCGACTGGGATTATCGTAGGCGACTATCATCTTGTCAGGCGTATTTCTGCAGATGTCTCTTATCAGCCCCCTGAAGAAGGCCTTAAAAAGCAACACAGGCTGAAACACGTTGGGCTTGGAAATAAAATATCTTAGCATTCTGAGAACTGGCTTCTCTCCCTTTTTTGCCCTGAGTTGGATGCAATCCTCCTTTGGGTTTTTCACAACAGCTCATGCAACAACGAGGCTGCAATCCTGTGCTCACGCTCACTTTCTTCGGAGTAAGCGGGGTTTCTTTCACAGTAGACATGCATAGGATTGCATAGCAAACCTTTCATGTACTCCCCCCATCTCACAACCCCACACAACCTGGTCCCCTCCAGATGTGTTGGGCAACAAGCCGGGGTCTTCTGGGACTTGTTGTCCCCACACATCTGGGGGGCTCCAGAGGGAAGGATGCTTCAAGGGGCCACAAAGCCTGTTTTCGTGAGGTGTAACTCTGCCTGGCACCGGTAGGAGAAGCAATGAAACCAAAGAGAGGGAAAGTCGCGGGCAGTCAACAAGGCAGTGTTTGGGGGAGGGGGGAGGCAGGCCTTTGTCTCTAGCTCCCCCCCTTCTTGCGCTGCACCTGCTGCGTCCAAGGGGGTCCTGTGCCAGGGACAAAAGGTTGCAGCCTGGCCGCTAATTGCCCACTTAGCCCCTAATGTCTCCATCAACTCCCACGCTTTGCTTTTCTGGAAACTTTCGCCAAGCGCCAATCAGCGTCGCCCTGTTGGCAGCGGGGAGTGGGGGGTTGAGGGGTGGGCCGGCCTCGTTCTTTGGGCTGCTGCTTCCTCAATGCAGATCCCTTCTGGTCACATCAAGCCTTGGCCAAGGACTGGCCAGGGGCGATGCCAAGCATCCCTTACCTGATGGTTTGGGGTGGAGTTAGGCTGTTGTGCCCAAGGTAGTGCCGTCCCCAGCAGTGTGGATCTGGTCAACTTCTGGCACCGCGTTGAGCCTGCTCGTAAGTGGCACCGAGTCCTCAGGCTAGTACCTACAAACCTGGTGGCTGGGGGGCGATGGGACTTGTAGTCCAACCAACCCAGAGGGTGGCAGGTTGAGGAAAGCCGCCCTAGAGCACCGCCAAGTTCTCGGTCCCGTTGCGCACGCTCAGCCTAACCTGCCTACTTCACCGGGTTGTTCCGAGGATTAATAGTCCTTTGAGGCACAGTGGCTTTATCGGTATTAAAGACGGTATTTATCGTGGCTTGTATCGCTTGCTGGAGCCATCTGGACCATCCCTGGTTTGGGGCAAGTGTCTCTAGCATGGGACTCATTGGTGTTATTTCCCAGCCTTCTGCTTCTGGGGCAGTCACCCTTGTGTCCAGATGCTAATCTGTAGGGCTTTTTTTCCTCAAACATCTGGAGATCTACCTTCCACTCATTCCTGGCCTAGGGAGATTCTGGGGGTCTGGACTGAGTAGAATGGTGATGGTGGGCATTCACCCCACAGCTTGGAGGTCTCCCACCCCTGCCGTGGGGGTGTTAATGAATGGCAGCCTTCCTCAACCTGGGGCTTCCCTGCTGAGTTGGGCTACAGGTCCCATCATCCCCAGACAGCATGGCCAACTTGGCGACTGGACAAACGTCTGGCTGTGCAGCCTCTCTGACCTTCTTGCCTTCTTGGCCTGCAGATGATCTCTATGGCAATGGTGGCGGTGGGAGTCTATGCCCGGTTGATGAAGCACGCAGGTAAGGAATGGAGAGAGGCCATTATTATTATTATTACGTATCTCTTTCTCGCTCGTGTTGGTTTTTCTAGACGGACATGACGGGCTGTGCCAAGTCATACTGTCTTTTACAGATTCAGGAATTTCCTGACGATTGAGCATGTTTTAAGTAGGACTGCTTTCCAGGTGTTGGTGTGGATGTATTTTGGTAGGCCCCGTTTCTGAAGATTTTCTATGTAATTTTTCTGATGTGTTGTGAGTGGCTGATGTGACTAACAGAATAATTTTGACCTTTTCCTGTTGCCATAGTTCTTCTTTTCTTCCTTTTCTACAACATTTTTGTCATTCGGTATTGCTATGTCGATGAGGTATGTGTGTTTTTCTTTTTTGTCTATGACCATTATGTCTGGTCGGTTGCGAGGTATCGTCTTGTCCGTATGAATTCTTCTGTCCCAGTATATTTTATGTTAATGATGATGATTGATTTATACCCTGCCTTTTTACTGAAAAATGGCACTCAAAGGGGCTTACAAAGAACAATTTAAAATTGATTAAAACAATGAAGCACGTTAAAAATACCATAGAAACACAGCAATTCCATCTCTTAATGCATTGGGCCCACATTTGGCTGTTCTGTTTGGTAAACACCGGCACCTTTTTATGTCACAGTTTCCCTGCTCTGCCCAGAGTGGAAGTTTTCCTAGCAAGTCGTGTGCTGCAGAGTACTTTGCCCTTGAAACAATCCAGCGGGAAAAGTCGATTTTCAGGTTAAATCTGTGGGAAATAATTTTAGGCCTCAGTGAATTCATAGGTGTCTGCTGTAGAAGCAACACCTGTAGCACATAAAGTCCATGCTCAGCCATCCCATTTTGTGCTCATATTGCTTAGGTTTTCCCCCATAGCCTCTGTGATGCATGCTCCCCAAGAGTAATACATGTTTAATTATTCCAAAGTTCAACAAATGAAAGGGGTGCAAAGGACATTCCCTCATCTGCGTTGCTATTTTGGTGTCGCGTCGGCCCGGCTTCTCTTTTGCCAGTATTAGGTTGCTTTGATCCAAAACCGGAACTCTTGCAGAGTGTATGCTGTATACACAGACTATGATGCAAAGCTGACATCCTTTGCACAAGGGAGGTGAGACAAATCCAGTAGGACGACGTTGTTTAAACTTCCTGTGCTTCATATTGCTGAGCTTCCATGCAGGAGGAACATGGGTGATTTGGGCCATAGGTAAAGCTAATGAGGGATGGAATATATATATATATATATCTGTATCTGGAATTTGAGTCATATCCATACGTTAGGGGGATGAGACTAGTTCATGTAATCTAGAGGTGTTCAACCTCAGGCCTGTGGGCCAAAACGGGCCCTCCAGCATTCCTCAAATGGCCAAGCCACCTTCTCTTGGCCCCACCTCCTTTCCCCTAGCCACCAATTGGTGGTTTCCTGACTTTTGTGGGGCGTTTCCTCCTTTCTGAAAGGTTGAAACGCCTCACCTGAGTGGGCAGTTACTGGCAGGACGGGCTTTTAGCTGCAATGTGCTTATTTAGGTTCCACCCCTTTTGTCTTGGCCCCATTTCAGTGGTGGGTGGAGCCAAAGAGCTTCTCCCAAACTGATTTTGGACCTAAGGCTGGAAGAGGTTCACTACCCCTGATGGAGTCTACGGCCAAAGAGAGCATGGAAGGGAAGTTGGAAAAGAGCTGGTTTGCTGGGGTTATGGTGCTGCCCCTCTGCTGTGTCCCAGAAGCACTTGCCACGCTTGGAAATCTATGTTGTGGCTGTGGTGTCCTCGACCACGTAGTAGCCAGCAAATGCTGCCCTGCATCCATCCTGGTTTGCCGGGGGGCAGGAAAGCCTGTCTTTGGGAGCAGTAGGCTCAGAGCTGCAACCTCCGTGGGTGGGAGGATGCCGTTGCGACGGGACTAACGCGGGCGGCCGGGTTTCCGTGGGCTTCCTCTCCTGCTCCAGAGGCGGCGATGGCGTGCCTTGAGGTTGACCCCGCCATCCTGCTGATCGTGGTCGGTATCCTGATGTTTTTCATCACTTTCTGCGGCTGCATCGGCTCCCTGCGTGAGAACATCTGTTTGCTGCAGACGGTGAGGGCAGCTGTGCTGCACCCCATTCCCTGGAGGAAATCGGGGTGGGGGGAGGGTGGCAGGCAGGAGAGAAGAGGAGAAGGGCAGGGCAGCCCCAGCACCTCGGCCCTTTTCACAGCACGGATGTCCTTTGGAAGGGAACGGTCTTGTAGCCTTGGGAGCGCCTGCTGCTCTCCTCTTGGGTACCGTGGGTGAGGTCCCCCCGTGATGGTTTTTTTCCCTGAGGTGTCTCCTGCCGAGGGCCAGGGGCTTAACCGAACATGTTCCTTGAGAGCTGGGAGTGTCTCCCCAGCCTTGGGGTGCAATGCCCATCGGAGTTGGGAAGGTGACAAGCGTTGACAGAGTTTTGCAGTTTGGAACGGGTTAAGAAAGGATACAGGGTGGGGGGAGCAGAGTTTGGAACTGGGCTGGTGTCAAGGGTTGGGCATGGTTGGGCACCTGCCAAGAGCCCAGACCCCACCAGGGGCCCACTGGCAAGAGCTCTCAAGCATTCCTCCTCCTCCTCCTCCTCCCCATTTCAACTTGCCTGTTGACCTGCCTCCGCTGCGGCCCGGACAACCATTAGGGATGGACGAACTCCCCCGGGTCCTGTTTGGGCTCTTCTTGCCAGAATCCTGCCAGTTGCTCGATCTTGGCATACAGGCGGGGCGAGCCGCTAGATGATCCGCAGGCACCTGGTGAGAGAGCACAGGTCTTCTTTTTATTCCACAAGCTGCGATTTGTGCAAATTCGCATCCAGGAATATTTGCAGAAATCACGATTTGCACAAAATCACAACCATAAATGACACAATTTGCATGAAAATGCAGGCATAGAGGATCTACTACAAGTAGAGGGACCTGGGTTCAAATTCACTTTCAGCCATGAAGTGTGCTTGCTTTTTTTATGCCAGCCTTTCTGAAGGTGGCTTACATGATTCTCCACCCCCATTTTATATTTGCAGGTTAGGGCCTTTTTGGGTCAGTGGGCACATTTGGAATTTTGAGAGAGTGTTGTGGGCGCTCTTACAAAATGCCTGCCAGTAGTTGGTTTGCCCATGCATAAAATGGCTGCTATGAGGGACATGGCCAGACACAAAACACTCATTTCCCAGAAGCCCCCCTCTCCGGGTTTAGGCTGAGAGAAAATGAGAGAGGGAATGAGTGACTAGCCCAAGGTCACCCACTACGCTTCCTGGCTGGGTGGGGATTTGATCCCAGGTCTTGCAAATCCTAGTCTGAAGCTGTAACCACTATGCTAGCATCCCTTTGAACATGCCAAGAGACACTTCCAAAGAAGCATGCACAGGACCACTGACGGGCAAGCTTTAGGCGGAAGATGGTTAAAAATGTGATAAATTGCAAGAAAGGTGGTCACGTCACCCGTGGGCAGTTTCAGGGAGGCATCTCTGCTTTTCCTGGCGTACATTCAGATTCTGCATAGCAGTGTGCCAGGCGCCTTGCCAGCTTTGCTTTTTTTTTAAAGAACAAAATGCCTGCGACTCCCTGTCCCACGGGTGATATCCCCAAAATGAGCCAGCCATGGGCAAAGAGGCGCATTGGCTTCCGTGGGAGGGATTCACCTCCTCTCTCGCTAGCTGTGGCCTTCCACCTTATGGGATTGTCTTCTCCCATAGTTCTCGGTCTGCCTGACGGTCATCTTCCTGCTGCAGCTGGCGGCTGGCGTTCTGGGCTTCGTCTTCTCCGATAAGGTGGGTGCGCAGCGGCCGCCTTGGTGAGCGTAATGGTGGGTGGCTGGGAGAGGAGCAGTGGCGTGAAAGGCCAGGCCGGGCGCTAAAAGCGGCAGCAGGATAGACTGGAACTGGGGTGTCCAACCTCTTTCAGACCGAGGGCTGGATTCCGTTTGGGCAATGCTCTCGGGGACCGCCTCTCACCGGTAGGCGGGGCCGATGGCAAAAGAGGCGGGGCCTGAAATGCTGGCATATTTTAGCTTAACGCTCTTCCTGCCAGTAACGAAGCCTGTAGAGAGGCGTCTCGGCCTTTTCGGATGGGCGGAAGACTGCTCAGAAAGCTGGAAAACCACCAAACAATTGGTGCGTGAGGGAAATGAGGTGGAGCCGAGGAAAGGGGGTGTGGCCATTTGAGGGAACCCCCCACCCCGAGTGCCAGATTAGGCTCCAGGCCCCAAAATGTATTTATTTATTTACAATGTTTATATATCACTCCCCATTCAGAATTTCGGAGCGGTGGACAAAATAAAATTGAAGAAAAATTGAAGAAAAACACATTAAAAGTACAATTTTAAAAGAAAGAGAGTGCAAAATAAACAGCGGCTGGTCATTAAGGGAAGGCTTCCTGGAACCATCACATTTTCAGGAAGCGCTAGAAGAAATGCAAAGTTGACGCCTGCCTGACCTCCAGAGGCAGGGAGTTCCGTAGGAGGGGACCTACCACACTGAAGGCTCTTCCCCTTGAGCCCTGCTCTAGAATGGTGATGCGGAACGCCGGGACAAGGAGATGAATAACAATAATAATAAATTTATTTCTTACCTGCCTCTCCCTTTGGATCGAGGCGGGGAACAACATTAAACACAAATGATATAAAATACATAAAGCTGATTAAAAACATATAAAACTAATACATTATTAAAATAACAATAAAACTTTTAAAATCCAACTAGGTAGGCCTGCTGGAAGAGATCAGTCTTTATGGCTTTCGTCAATTCCAGAAGACTGTTAAGTTGGCGGATCTTTCCCGGCCAGCCATTCCACAGTCTGGGAGCAGCAGAAGAGAAGGTCCTCTGGGTAATGGTTGCCAGCCTAGTTTTGGCTGACTGTAGTAAATTCTTCCCAGAGGACCTGAGTGTGTGGGGTGGATTGTATGGGGGAAAGCGATCTCGCAGGTAACCTGGACCCAAACCATGTAGGGCTTTAAGGGTAATGACCAACACTTTATACTTCACCCGGACACTAATTAGCAGCCAGTGGAGTGATTTTAAAGCTAGGTGTACCGGTGACCAACTTGGCTGCCATGTTTTGAACTAGCTGAAGTTTCCTGACTAGGTAAAAGGTAGCCCTATGTGCAGCGCCTTGCAGAAGTCGAGCCTCAAAGTTACCAGTGTGTTCACTGGTAATTCATGCATTACTTTGGGAGTCCCAAAGGTTGAAATGCCTCCTCTAAGCCTTAGTTATTGGCAGCAAGAAATTTAAACTAAAATATGCTGGTATTTCTGGTAATTTTGGCCCCACCCATTTTCTCTTTGGCTCTGCCCATGAATGGAATGGCTTTGGCCCTCAGCCAGAAAGAGGCTCTGCAGGGCTTCTCTAAAAGAAGCAGGCACCAGGAGCAAGGTCCTGGATGCATGGAAGAAAGGCTGGGACCTCTTCTTATAAGACACCCCCCTTAGGCCTAGTTTTCTTTGCATTCAATCTGTTTATCGACTGTACCCCCACTAGGGTATACAAAAAAACAAACTCATCCTGGCACATACAAAAATAAGAATCCCCGCACATAGAAAGCTACCGTGTCAGGGCGGTGTCTGGGTTAGAATGCCTCTATGTTATGCAAGTTCTACCTGGATGAATAGAAATCCTATACTTGTCAATGGACTCATTTTTCCCACTTGAAAGATTAAATATTTTCTGCATTCAATATGCGACTGTGATGCTTGGAACTAATCTGTACTGGAAGTTGGCACCGTCTCATAGACTTCTTCTTCTCTCTCTTTTTAAAATTTATTTATAGTATTTTATCCTGTCCCTCAGCCAAAAAGGCTCCCAGAGCGGCTTACAATTGATCAGTAAAGAAGACAGTCCCTGCCCTCAGGCTTACATTCTAAAGAAGACATGATACACAAGGAAAAGGGGATGGGGAGGGAAGAGGAAAGATTTGTATGTGTTTCTGCAAACATGGGCTCATTTTGCTTTTCAATGACCAGCATCCTCATGATCCTGGTTATTGTTCTGATTAGTGTGAGACCTTAAAAATAGAGCCGGGGGAGGGGGGGCACAGGGAGAATGAAAGTAATCCTCTCTCTTGCTTCTCACCCTACAATCCCTGTCCTACGTTTATTGCTTGGAGACAAATCTAATGGGATAATCAATGAGACTCACTCTCAGGTATTTGGGGCTTGGGCTGTAGGAAAAATATGATGTCTCTGATTTGTTTTTTTAAATAAACAGAGGACGAGCATTCACCATGTTGGGGGGGAATTCACTCTGAATGTCCTCAGAGTCTTTAATACTATGCCATATCTTCTGGAGTGGAGCGTTCGTCCTGGAGACCATGTTCTTCAGCAAAGACAGTTCTTGCTAGAATGTGGGACCATAGGCGTGCCCAGCACATTTCATTAGGATGTGTGCCCAGGGATTATTTTTAAAAAGATGAACATTTATTGAATACTCCGTCATAAAGGATATTGTTTTTATTCATTATTTATTAAACATTGTAGACACTGATGCCTTATTCCACATTTGGCTTGCCTGACTGTGGAAAGGCTGTTGCAGGTGATTGGGGGGGGGGGAATGAGGAGATGGTCCTCAAGCCCCATCACTGGTGGGGCTTCCTGGTGACACTGGGCCTTTTCGTTCCTGCTGCCGGGAGCGATGATGCTCTCTCAGTGAAGTGGCAGAGCAGCCAGAGGGCCGTTCCAGCTGTGTCTGGATCCCCTTCTGGATCCCTACTCAATGGCCCCCTCAATTCGTAACTTATTGCTTTGAGACATTAGGGTGTGCCTAGGCACACCGGGCACACCCCTTGAACACCCCTGTGTGTGGAACTGAGGCCCCTTTCACATACAGGGTGAGGCTGGGGGCAGGGGAGTGCGGAGAGCAGTTGGCCAGTGGCTTCCCATCTTCATCGCATCCTTTATTTCCTGTCTCACACACGCACCCCGGTACAATCTGTATAATTAATGCGTTGGGCCCAAACTCCCCTCCTGCTGCTGCTTCTTCCCCCAGGCACGTGGGAAGGTGAGCGAGATAGTCAACAACGCCATTGTGCATTACCGCGATGATTTGGACCTCCAGAACCTCATCGACTTCGGCCAGAAGGAGGTAGGCTTATAGTGGAAGCCCTCCCCTGATCTCAAACAACTGGGGGGCAGGTTCATGGCTGGCCAGTGGGTGCGCCCTCTGCCCGGGCCTAGATGCCAGGCCAGGGATCGACACACTTCCTGTTCCAGGGTCCTAGCCCAAAGAGCCGGGCTTCAGGTCCCGAGCTGTCTCTTCAAACATTAAGCTGTAGGTGAGTCCCCTGTGCGAAGGATCTCACTCCAAAAAGTTACGATTGCCAGAATGGAATGCTATTGCTTACCCCATCCAAGCTTTGTTTCCCAGTGGAGGGGGGCCCCCAAAAAATTTATAGGGAGGCAGGGTGGTCCCATGCAGCAGGTCCCACAGCAATTGATCTTGGGTAGCGGGACTGGGAGACTCTTGGAGAACCACTGCCAATCGGAACAGACAACAATGGGGTAGGTAGACCCATGGTTTGACTTTGCATGAGGCGGCTTAATACGTTTATCCATACTTTCCTTTATTGACTACCAGTGTCTTTTTTGCATACAGCACTTTTCTTCAACCTGCTGTCCTCCAGGTGCGTTGGACTGCAACCCATAATTCCTAGCCAGCATGGCCCATGCTGGCTAGGAATTATGGGAGTTGCAGTCCAACGCACCTGGAGGACAGCAGGTTGGAGAAGTTTGGCCTACAGCAACCTATAGGCCGCACCCTTGAGTCGAGGAAACTGTACCTTCCCAGTTGATTGGCCCTCAGGTTGATCAAGAAGAGATCCTGGCCCTCCTCAGTATGACAACCTTTCAAGTATTTGAAGAGTGCTATCATGTCCTCCCTCAATCTTTTGGGGAGGTAGAGGGGGCAGATACATCCCCAGCCCCATTGGCCTCCCTTCTACGGCTCAAATGCTCGTTGAGAGAGTCCCCGAGGGGATTGTTTGTGGAGGAGCTAAATGCAGGTAAGCGTACAGGTGTAGGCCTTTGGGACGTTGGATGGACAACTGTAAGAGTGGTCGTGTAAGCTCAAGGTGCTTCAATTCGTGGACTGGAAGAGGAATCTGGCCTGCAGCACCTCAGGCTATCTGTCCATGTAGATTTGGGGTGTTGAACCTTTCGCTTCGGGGCTGAAGCTGACTCGCCTGGGGTCCCCAGATAGCCACACCCCCTTTCTCTGGCTCCACCCCTTTCACCCAACCACCAGTCATTTGGTTAGTTTCCCGGCTTTTGTGCAGCTTTCCCCCCCCCCCTCCCCATTCTAAAAGTTTGAAATGCCTTTGCCCAGGCTTAGTGACGGGCTGAAAGAACTTTTAGCCTTAATAGGCTTGTATTTGGGCTCCTCCCTTTTTGCCTTCAGCCCCGCCCACCACTGGAATGCTGCCCCCCATGAGAGTCTACAAAATGGAATTGGGCCCTCGGGCTAAAAGGGGTTCCCCCTCCTTGCTCTGTGGCGGGGTATAGGGCCCAGGGGACAAATCCAGCCTTTTGGGGTTCCAATCTGGTCATGCCCCTTTCCCCCTCTTCCCTATTGCCAGTACATCGGCGATTTCCTTGCTTTTGCAGTCTCCCCCCCCCCCCATTCTGAAAGGCTGAAATGCTTTTCCTAAGGTTTAGTCATTAGCCGTAAAAGCTTTAAGCCAGGGGGTGGACAGGACAGAAGGTAGATCTCCAGACTGGCCTTTTGGACTTCAACTCCCAGAAGCCCTTGCTGTCATGATCAGGCATGCTGGGAGTTGAAGTTCGAACCATCTTGAGATTTACTTCTTTGCTTTAAGCTTCCGTGTGCTGGTATTTTGGCCCACCCTTCGTCTTCAGCCTTGCTGCAGGCATTCACACACTAGAGGCCTTCAAGATGTACATGGTTAGCCATCTGTCAGGGATGCTTTCAGGTGGATTCCTGCATTGAGCAGGGGGTTGGACTTGATGGCCTTAGAGGCCCCTTCCAACACTACCATTCTATGATTCTATGATTTATGGCTCATTATGTCCATGCATCTTCAAAGCCTTCGGGGAAGGAAAGGAAGTAGTCAGTGATAGAAGAGCAAGTCACACAGGGCAGCCTTTTAATTGCCTTGTAAGGGACTCAACGTTCTTCACATGGTTAGCCATCTGTCAGGGATGCTTTCAGGTGGATTCCTGCATTGAGCAGGGGGTTGGACTTGATGGCCTTAGAGGCCCCTTCCAACTCTACTATTCTATGATTCTGTGATAGAATGTGGCCCCTGAGCTTCCCCTGCCTTAATGCACGCTCTGTCCTTCTTTGTAGTTCAGCTGCTGTGGGGGCATCTCCTATAAGGATTGGTCCCAAAACATGTACTTCAACTGTACGGCTCACAACCCCAGCCAGGAACGCTGCTCCGTGCCTTATTCCTGTTGCCTGCAAGCCGACGACCAGGTAGGCCGAATGGAAGGCGCTATGGCCATTGAGGAAGGGTTGTAGCAGAGTGGCAGAGGCCCCGCTTTGCATGCAGGAGGTCCCAGGTTCGATCTCCGGGGAGGGCCGGGACCAGTGGAGGCTGATGACTCCGGTATCAGTTGGGCGGTGGAGTTCTGGCTGAAACACAGACTGGATTCCCTGCCCCACTGACATGGGAGCCTTCAGTTTTTGGGGTCCTTGCTCCCATAACAGGAAACTGACACCCTGGCTTTTAGTCCACAAAACATTTCCCAGCATGGAGATCTAAGATTTCCATCGCTCATAAGAACAGCAGACGAGCCCTGATGCTGGATCAGACCAAAGGGTCCATTTTGTGCAGCACTCTGTTCACACAGTGGCCAACCAGCTGTCAGCCAGGGACCCACAAGCAGGACATGGTGCAACAGCACCCTCCCACCCATGTTCCCCAGCAAGTGGTGCACACAGGCTTACTGCCTCTGTTACTGGAGGTAGCACAGCGCCATCAGGACTAATAGCCATTGAAAACCTTTTCCTCCTCCAGGAATTTATCCAACCCCCTTTTGAAGCCATCCACATTGGTGGCCATCACCACATCTTGCGGAAGTGAATGACTTAAAACCCAACGGGTGGAAACGACAGGGAGGCAGATTTCGGCGAAACATTAGGAGAGAACTGTCCAGCTCTGGGGCAGTCTGCCTCGGGACTGGGAAGTGGCGAGCTTTTCACTTAGAGACCTGGAAGGCCATCTGCCAGGGATGCTGTTGTCATTGCAAGATCCCTGCAATGAGCTGGGGGTTGACTACATGACCTCAAGGGCCCCTTTCAACTCTAAAACTCCATGATGGGAAAAGCTTCCCTTGTTTAATTTCTGTGTATTGGGCAGCTGTTCAAATGTCCTGGAGCAGGGCTTGTTTGTTCTGTTTTGAAGATGATGACCTTATCTAAGAATTCGGCACTTCCTTGGGTATATCCTTGTAGCCCGAGCTCCGTTGGTGTGGAAACCTCTCATTTGGTGTAGTTTTTGCCACCCTTACCTCCAACCTTGTGCCCTCCAGATGTGTGGGACCACAACTCCCAGCATCCCCCAGCCAACTGAGCGCCAGGTTAGGGAACTCTGCATTAAAGGATGCTGTTCTGTTGACTCATTTGGAGGAAGTGGGAATTGACCTTCCTGCCATTTTGTGGAGTTGAAGGGGGAGGAGCAGGATGAGGCCAAGGCGTGCTGTCTTTTCAGGGCACCTGCCAACCGGAACTGAGAGTCTATTTGGAGAATGTGGATAGGGAGAGATTTTTCTCCCTCTCCCATAATACTAGAACCCAATGGAGTCATCCCTTGAAGCTGATTGGTGGGAGATTCAGGACAGAGAAAAGGGAAGACTTCTTCACACAGCATATAGTTAAACTATGGAACTCGCTACCACAAGATGCAGTGATGATCACTAATTTGGATGGCTTTAAAAGCGGGCTAGACAAATTCCTGGAGGAGAAGGCTCTCAGTGGCTATTAGTTGTGATGGCTATGTGCTACCTTCAGTAAATGAGGCAGTAAGCCTGTGTTCTCCAGTTGCTGGGGAACATGGGCAGAAGGGTTCTTTTGCACTGTGTCCTGCTTTGTGTGTCCCGGGCTGACAGCTGGTTGACCACTGTGTGAGCAGAGCGCTGGACCAGACGGACCCTCGGCCCAATCCAGCATCATGTTTTTATGGTCTACTAGAGGGTCTGTCATGGATTAAAGGTGTACCAGGAGGGAGGCCAGGTTGCCTTGGGGTGCAAGGGGGATGTCCCTAAATTCAGGGTGCAGTTTGCCAAAGTCCCTTCTGCCCATCCTGTGATAGTGGACAGCCTGGGCGCCCCCGCCCGTGTGACGGACCGTTTTGCTTCCTCCTGCCCAGTCGGTCATCAACACCATGTGTGGACAAGGGATGCAGGCCCTCAACTACCTGGAGGCCGGCGAGTTCATCTACACCAATGGCTGCATTGACAAGCTGGTGAACTGGATCCACAGCAACCTCTTCCTGCTTGGTGGAGTGGCGCTGGGGCTGGCCATCCCCCAGGTAACCTCCGCCCCCCACCGCACGCACCCACGCACGCACGCAGCCCGTCCCGTTGCATTCGGGAAGAACAGGATGGTGGCTGTGTACGCTCCACAGCGGAGGTTCTGACGAAGGGTGTTTGTGGCTTGTTTACCCCAGGTTATTTTAGACAGGGTTGTTTTAATTAACAAAAAATGTTTTTTTTAAAAAAAATTGGATGTTGCTGGGCTGGAACTGGAAGGTTTCTGTTTTCTAAAACTAGGAAGGTTTAAAGGGAGGAAACTGCACTGCCCAGAGAGAGAGAGAGAGAGAGAGAAATGGGCAGTCAGAGGGAAGAAGGGGGACAGAGCAAGCCAGAGAGAGGGGGGCAGGCAGAGCAAGAGAGAGGAGTGGGCAGCGTGAAGGAGGTGGGTGAGAGGGAGAGACAAGCAGGTAAGATTGCACCCATCGTGCCCAAGAAGTGTGAGCCAGCCAGCGCTGCCAGCACCCCAATCCCAGGCCTGGCCAACGAAATCACACAGAGCTCTCCACACCCCCCATGTGCGCCAAGGGCTCTCCGACTCAGCCACTCCGGGGGGGGGGGGGCCTGGAAGGGTGAACTCCTGCTTGCCGGCAAAAGGGTTGTGCGGGGGGGGGGGGGGGGCTGGCTTCAGGGCAGCCGCCTCCCAAGCAGGTGAGGCCGTTCCTTTGCAGCAGACCTCCCAAGCCTTCCCGTGCCGGGGAGAGGGGGAGCTCAGGGAGCGTGGCCAGCGGCCGGTCAGATGTCCCCCTGCATGCCTCTGCCACCCCAAAGGCTTCCCTAGGGAACCGAGGCTGCAGTCCTGTGCACATTTACTTGGGAGTAAGCTCCATTGAGGTCTTATGCAGGAGTCAATGTCCACAGGATTGCACCGTCAGGGATGCTGAGTCCCCTTTGAGCTTCCTGTCCAGCCAGCCAGCCAGGGGGGTGGGAAAGATGTGGAGATCACGCAGCAGTGCTGGATGAAAGCAGTTGCAGGGGCAGAATCTACCCCCCACGGCATGCCTTTCCCCATGCCTCACGGTTGAGCCAGGCTTGCTCTTTGCCTGGCGAGCCCCCCCCTCAAAAAACCCATTCCGTGAAGCCCATTGATTGATTGATTGCATTTATATCCTGCCTTTTTTCCTCCAAGGAACCGAAGGCCGCATATATAATCCTCCTTCTCCTCTCCATTCCTATCCTCACAACAACAACCCTGTGGGGTAGGTTGGGCTGAGAGTCTGTGACTGGCCCAAAGTCACCCCGTGAGCTTCCATGGCCAAGTGGGGACTAGAACCCGGGTCTCCCGGCTCCCAGTCCGACTCTCTCGCCACTACGCCGCGCTGGCTCTCATTGCAGGATGTGCTCCCTCTTGACCTGTGTTCATGCCTCTGCTTCGTGTGTGTCTCCTTCCTTCCTTTCTTCCTTCCTTCCTTCCTTCCTTCCTTCCTTCCTTCCCCCTCTTGCCCTGGGCAGCTGGTGGGCATCCTCCTCTCCCAAGTGCTCGTCAATCAAATCCGAGACCAGATCAAGCTCCAGCATTACAACCAACAGCACCGAGCCGACCCCTGGTACTGAGAGGACTTGCATCCAGCGGAGGAGCAGGCTCAGACGGGGGGGGGGAGGACCTTACGCGAGAGGTGTGTGTCCGTGTTGGTCTTCGCAAGAGCAGAAGAGGCCTTCTCCAAGCTGAGCCTGCAAGAAGCTGGAAAGCGGACTCCCCCCCCCCCACCATTTAAGATTTTGTTTCCTTTTTAAAAGACCGTCCGAGAGGACGGAGCTGTAAAGCCATGGAGCCGTTAGAAGCCCAGCTGTCACTTCCGTTTGCCGTCTGTGGGCGGATGGGACGGCTGGGGAGAAGGGGCTGTTCGTGGTTGTGCCGGCCTGGCTCCTTCGTTGGGGTGCAGAATGGGGCTGGGAGGGGCAGGCTGCAGGGGGTTGCCTCCACCAAGGACCCCCCCCCCGGGCCTCCCCGTCCCTGCTCCTGGCGAAGGGAAGCCTTCCAAAGCCTGAGTCTGTCCTGACCAGCAATGCTCTGAACGTGTAATATATATCAGGAGTGTCTCTTTGAAAAGGAAAGGAGAAGAAACTTTGTGGTGAGCAGAGCTGCTGGACAGGGGAACAGGCTGCTGCTGGAGGCAAGGGGCAGGAAGGCAGGTAGAAGTTGAGAGGCCCGTCAGTCGCTGCGGATTTCTCCCTTGCTGCGACAGAGTTCTCTGCCTCCCCCTTGGCCTCACCTGAGCAGGGAGAGGGCCACGCCGTGGGACTTCCCTGGCACCACCCTGCTCAGTAGTGGGATGTCTGGAGAACCTCAAACCCAGGCGCCGTCCCCAAATTCCTGCTGGAGTTCTGTGCTATGGGCGGAGTGAAGAGACATCTTTGAGGGGAGAACTCCAGGGTGCCCCATTTGGGAGAGAGGGGAGGGGGGCCTCCTCCCCTTAGGTCAAGGCCTCTACTGGCAGAGTCTGAAGTACCTTTCAAGGGCAGCAAGTTGTTCAGTATCGAGTTAATTATGTTTTCATTCTGTGTATGTCTGCCATTTTGATTTTTCCGCTTCGGAGAGCCATAACGGCAAAGTAACCCAGCAAACGTTCAGTGAAATTAGGACTCCCGATCTGGGTGGAGAGACCAGGCCGACTGGCACATGGATACATGAACTGTCCTCTTTGCTCTTCACACCTCCACCCCCCCCCCCCGGGTCATTTTCTGTGTCCCATGGTGCTCATAAATGACATAATCAGGCACTTGGTTGATCCGAAGGCTGGGAAGGAGTGGAGAACGGCAGATTTGAGGTTGGGGGTTGACTTGGTTCCTTCGTTGGGTGAACCGCTGCTTTCCCTGAGCTTGAAGACCTGGGATTCAATGCCATAGGAACTCTTCTGTGCGCCGTATTTCATGAGAGCCAAGATTTTGAAAATGGCGCTGCATAATCTTCCAGCTGCTCTGATGCCTTGTGGGAATTTATGGGAAGCTACTCAATGAGGGCAAGATACCTGGTAAGGATGAATGGGAATGGGAATTCTCACCCAAGACAATTGAGTTGGGTGGTCAACTGGCAAACATTAAGGATTATATTACCTTTTTCTTTGTTATATCACCGTGACAAGTCCTCCCTTTAAAACAGCTTACCATTCCTGGAGCCCTCCAGAGGTGTTGGGCTGCAAGTCCCATGAGCCCCAGCCATTGCCTGGCACTGACAGGAGTTGCAGCCCCAACCTCTCTGGAAAGCGCCCGGTTGGGTAAGGCTGCTCTAAACTTTTCCCAGGCAACCAGGGCATTCTAAAATCCAACTCGCCCCTTCCTTCCCCATGGCCGGATTTTGTTGTACAAAAACAAGGGCGGATGAGTCACGTATCAATTAGTTTTTTTAAAAAAAGCGCAGAGAATACTTCCCTAGAATGTTTTGTTCAACATGGCCTTATACTTATGTCAGAATACACATGAACTGTGGGTGACTGTTCTTGCTGTATTAAAAAGTGTATTGATCCCAATTCAAGAGTATAATTGACTTCAACCTATTCAAAGAACTGCATTCTGCCTGGGATATTTCTGTGCGCGCGCGGGGGGGGGAGATTTTTGCATTTTCTTCATCGTTCTCTGCCTGACACGGCTGGCTGTCTTGTGCTGACACAAAGCAACGGCCTACAGGGCTGGTTCAGCAGCAGGTCACTGGAGGGAGGCGGCGTTCAGGGCCAGCCGCTCGTTCTTAAATCCTGGAGCTCATTAAAACTCCAAACGAAATCGTAACGCGCGGGCAAACTCAGCCCGTCAACGCATGCGGTATTGACAACGGTTGAAAGCCATGCCCCTTCCAAATCCACCTTGACTTTGATGGCGCACTCAACACCTACATCCATCCTAGTCTGGTGGAAGGTCAACCTGTGTGTGGAGGTGTATATAGGTGTGCTATAGATTTTTGTTCATCCTGTTTCCTTTGTGGGAGACCCATCCTGCCACCTGCCTCTTCATCTAGTGGAGTTCTGAAGATCCCGTTTTCCTATCTTTCAGGGTCTGCTTAGTTCTCTGCCCTTCCTCATAACGGCCCTTTACCGCCAGCCCTAGTGGCCTAAATGGAAGAGAGATCCCCCCCCCCTCTCACCACATCCAACGGGACCTTACCTTTCCCAACGCAGAGTTACCTCAAGTCAGCCTTTTTCAGCCTGGTGCCTTCCAGATGTTTTGGACTTCAACTCCCATCAGCCCCAGCTAGCATGGCCAGTGACTGGGAAGTTGTAGTCTGCCAACACCTGCAGGGTAGCGGGTGGAGGAACAGTGCCTTAAGCTGCCAGAGAGTAGCCTGAATTTATGGGGACGCAGCGCCGGCCCATTTTTACTAGCCAAAGGTGTTGCCCTCGCTTGCCGCAGACGGCTCTGTTTCCTCTGACCTTAGCTGCAATCCTCCCAGTAGCTGGGGGGAGGGGGAATTAATTTCCCCACCCACCACATCTTTTTCTCCCGTTGTAATGCAAAATATTTTGGGGTGGCGTGGTCTCAATTGGGTAATTCAAATCTGCTACCTTTGCGCACCACGTCCCGATGGAGATGAAAATTGGTAGAACAGGTTAATATTGACCAACGCTTCAACCAGCATGTTTGGACTCTCCTTGGGCACGTGGCTAAGGGGGCTGTGATGATGAGCGTCTGTACTGCCACATTTACCGCCACCCCACTGGCCAGGGACAAGGGCGGGTGTGGCTGACCCATTTTGAAACCCTGGCAAATGGCTTGAAAACAACGGACTCTTGGGATTATGTGTAGACCTTCTCCCGGCCAGGTGTCTTTGCAGGGCACAGCGCTCTTGGGCACTATAGAAAGGCAGTTGCCTAAGGCTAGCCTTATGTGGCCCATCTCTGCCACAGCCTGAATTTAAGAAATAACATTTTAAAAGCAATCGAAATGGTGCTCAGTAGCAGATACTGAGCACTAAAGGGGTCACATTTTGCTTGCAAACAAGTTAAATTTAACCCTTTTACCACTACAGAGTGGTTTGCCACTGTATTTCAGCAGCAAACAGGCAATATTTTTAGTATTCATTATTATTTTCCTTCCCAGTGCAGCCCATGGGAGGGAGGAGGATCAGGGGCAAAAAGGACCCCCGGACTCTGGTCTTTTCCTGCATCTTCCCGCATTTCAGAACATGCTCATCCTTTCAGTTTGAATGATAAGGAGGTCTCTGAATCCGTTCTTAAAAAATCCAGTTCTACTTTGCAATGTCAAAGGCTTAGGGTCTGTGGGGTCAGGCCAGTGGAGGCTGGTGGTTCTGATGTCCGTGGGGCAGTGAATCCACTCCAGGTATCACTCAGAACTCTAGTGGAGCGCTCCAAGGTGTTTTTCACAGGTGGAGGGGTCTGAGCCCCAGTCTACAACTCAACTCCTTTGAACCTGCAGTCTTCATTGCCAACAGAAACCTATTTTATGGAAAGCAATCTATTTCTCTCCCCCTGCACCCAGCAAGCATGCCCCTAGCCGCCTCTTCTTGGGCACCAACAAAGATCAGGAGGTGCCCTGGTGCCCTCTGGTGCCGTGTTACTTTTCCCTGGGTGAGAGCTGCAGCCAATCTAAGGACAAACCAAACAAGTAATCTGTGTATAAAGGAACTGTCATGCATCAAATGCTACAAGCCACTCTTCCCCGACCTGGTGCCCTCCACATGTTTTCGACTACAATTCCCAACATCCATGCTGGTTGGGGGATGCTGGGAGTTGGGATGTTGGGGACGGCTGCAACAGACAGAATTCGGACGTCGGCTCAAACACAAACGGCAATTTTTTTAAAAAAAAATATATTTTTATTTGCAAACCTGGAAATGGCTCCAAAACCAGAATTTGCACTGTGTGCGGGTAGCACGTACCATCGCCCCAAAGGGCAATCCAAATTCATCTCCCAAGCAAAGGGGGGGGGCAGGAACTTCTGAGCAACAGTGTTCCTTCTTGCTTTCTGCTGCTGGAGAGTCTGGGCTGACGACAGTGCCGGAGAGCCAAAGGCGGCTGGCCGCTCCTTGCTTACGTAGGCAGAAAGATGGCTGTGGAGCTACACTGAGGGAGGGAGGACCACACACGCACAGCCCCTGCCCTGGCAACTGCAGAGCCTTCCCTGCATCTCCCAGCGAACCCACCCACGTTCCGCTCCCAGGCCAAAAACAGCGACGTCACTGCTTTGGAGAGGCACAGAAGGTTCCTGTTTGCAGGGAACGGAGGCCTGGCCTAGCCCACTCCAGCCCCTCGGTGAGGCCCGGGACCGAGGTTTCCGTAGCTTCTGGAGATTTCCTGGGATGCTGGGCTTAGACGGACTGCAAGGGGCAAACTGCCGTCTTGTCCCAGCCCAGCCTTTGCCCCAATCAGTTGCAGTGCAGCGTACAGATGGGCATGCAGAAGTTTGCAGGATTTCTCTCTCCCTTCTGCTGCCCGCACCTCCTGCTTTTGGAGGAAGAGTAACCGAGCGAATCGAGGCTTTGCGCAACCGGACGCCTAGGCAAGCGTGCCCTCTGCCACTCACTTACCTTTATTTCTAGACCTCTGCGTTTATTCGAAGATGCTTTTCACGTGCAAATCTGGAGTAGATCGTTAACTGACACACAAAGCTGCAATCTCTTAAGTGTGCTTGGAATTGACCTCTTACCAAAACCAACAAGATGCATTTCAGAGCAACTGTACTTCGGATGGAAGCGTTAACATGAAATACAAATTATTTCTCTCTCTCTCTCTCCCCCCTCCCCCCCGAAATCTGTGATGTAAAGCTCATTCTGCCCCACAGACGCACTTCAAAACACAAGAGGTGGGGTTGCTATGGGGCAGTGTGGTGGTAGATTTGGGGTGTCATTAAGGGTGGTTGTAAGGAGAGATGTGGCTCATATGGCACAATCCGTTCAGGGGTGTCTCTCTTTCCATGCCTATCAGGCACCCAAATCCAAGGCCTGGCCTGCCGGAGGGAAAGTCTGAAGGCTTTCCCTCGGCCACAAGTTGATGGAACGCAAGCGGCGAAAGGAAAACCCCCAGAAGTGGAGCCAAGCAAGCACAGGGAACGTTTATCTTGAATCACCAAAAAAGAGGACATGCACCACCAAAGGGGGTGGGTGGGAGGGAGGGAAGAGAACATCAACTTGCATAAGCTTCACAGATGCTCTTATATATGTAAAGATGCAAATTTAGAAATAACTATTGTAATTTAAATAGAGCACATCTCACTGTAGTGTGGAAAACTGGGAGCAGGCGGCCTGCAGGCCTTGCTCTGTCTGCTGTCCAGGTGATAAGCATTGATGGGCCACTTCAGGGAACAGTTCTTCCTTCCGATGGTTCAAATGAAGAATGCCTTCAAAATAGAGGACAATCCTCGGACAGCCCGAAATAGAGGACTGCCCTCTGTAAAAGAGGACACCTGGCCACGCAGCGTAGCCAATAGCGAGGGATCATGGGAGGTGTAGGCCAAAACATCTGGCGAGCCTACGAGTTGCCCACCCCTATGTAATGGAGTACTGCAGGCCTGAAACATCTGCCTGAAAACTGCATGAGGGGTCACCTGGGGATCAGGAGTGTGATGTCATCAGTACACTACTGCCCCCCCACCCCAATTGAATTCTCAAATGCTGGTGAGGCACTTAGAGGGCTGGATTGGGACCTTCCTGGATTCACTCAACCCGGTGCGCTACCTGTCTCTGCGTTGAGTCTTTTTAGAACTCCTATTCCTTCACGGCCAAATGGAGGATAATTGTGACGAAGAATAATGCATTTAAATAAAAGGACAAACCTCCGCGAGGTTTGTAAAGTGTGGAAAGAAAAGACAAAGCATTTTCAGTTAACTTTTCACATTTGCCAAACAGAAAGAGATTCCTGACACATCAGAAACAGAGAGACGTGGGATCCAGGGAGGCTGGTTCTTGCCACGGTTCTGATTATACTCTTCTCCAACGGCTTTCATCGTGGGAATTGTTGCTGGCCAGGACATCACAATCACTCTTTTTAATAGCCAAGGCAATTGGTGAGTGCCAAGAGGATCATAGTCAAAACCAAGCCGCTGAAATACAAGAGGAAGGTACCAGCCTGCTGAGAAGGTTTGCGTAGGAAATCGTTTATTATTATTATTATTATTATTTACATTTATATACCACCCCATAGATGAAGACCTCTGGGCAATTTACAAAAATTAAAAGGCTGAACATTAAAAAGTCAATCTACAAAATTTAAAGCCGTAAAACATAAAAACAGCTAATATTTAAAACATTTTAAACTTTAAGCTTGGCCAAAAATTCAGTTAAAAACCTCAACTTAAGCTGTGAAAATGTCTGGGATAAAAAAGTATTTTGTTTGTTTTTTTAATGAGAGAATTGCTATTGTAACTTGGTTTGAACTACCCTGAAGAAGGACCTTGTCGTCGGAAACAAGTTGGTACATTTATTTTCCAATAAACTTCATCTCCGCTTCCACCCCTTTGCCTTAGGTTTTTTTGGCTTTCCTTCCTGGGGTTCCTTTTCTTTTTGGCTCTTGCAAAAATACCCTCCCCCAAAAACACTCTTCAGATGAAGAAAACACTTGGGGGGGGGGAAATCCTTGCCCCCCAATCAGGGCTGAGCACCTACTTAGTGGCCACAGAATAGGGGGTTAGTTGGGTTGTGGGGAGAGAATCCAGGTGGAAGGGGGGGATGAATTGGGGGTATGGAGGCTGGCCCACTAACCAGACGCTCTCTGCACGTTGGAGACCCGCCTTAGAGTTCTGACTGAAACCCAGAGCACATTCGCTGCCCCACCAGCCTCCACTGAAGGTTTCATTTCAGATCTCCTTGTGAGCGTCCCTCGCCTCCTTAGGCGTATCCACACGTGCATAATAAGGGCTGCTTGTGCCTCCTCCTGCGAGCCATCCCAAAAGTTTGGGACCTGAACAGCAGCGAGCAGGGGAGGTTTCATGCCCGTTTACCGCGACTTTGATCCACTCCGCGACTTTGATCCACTTTTTCAGCGCCGGGCTGGCATGACGTCATCCCCGTCGCGCTGTTCTCTCGCCCTGAAAAAGTGGATCAAAGTCACGGCCGATGTGCCGTAAACCTCCCGTGTGATGACGCTCAACCCTTGTGGGGAGGGGAAGGGAGATCTCCCCCTGGGACTAGCTCAGGTAAAAAGAAGTGATGCGGAGGAGCCAACCCCGAGCTTTCTTGCTTAGAACTCAGCCTCCTAAATAGGACTCTATGGGGCAACCTTCGACGACAGAGATGGGGTCCGGCGGGAAGACGCTGAGCCGGCGCAGTCGTCCATAATCTTTGGCTGGGGGTGGGGGGGGGTGTCTCCCAGCCCTGGAGAACCCAGCCTTATCTGCATGGCCCCGCCCCCTCATCTGCATGGCCCCACCCATGCCCGGTCCTTGGTCACGCCGGCCCGGGACCGAATGTGGGGCGTCTTGATTTTTGCGTTAGCGTCTAAACGCGAACAGAAACGAACACAAAAAATCGGGGTGGGGGGGTGGGGGGTGGAGAGGAAAATTACATTTCGGGCTCTGTGATGTAAAATCCAACCTCAGGCTTACTCAAAGGAGGCCCATTGAAATGAACGGGGCTGAAGTTAGCGATGGCTAACTTGCCGCTTGCGTTTCCAATGGGTCTACTCTAAGTAGGGCTCGCGTGGGGTTTCGCCCTGGCCCTGCTCCTCCCAGCGCGGGCCCTTCCCGCTGGCGTCTTTCCAGCTCCCCCTCCCCCCTCCGCTCTCCCCCCCCCCCTCCCAACTCCGCCGGGGCCCTTTCCCCGACCCCCTGCAAGGACGCGTCCGGAGGAGCTCCGTCTCCAGCGCTGCCATTGTGGAGGCAGGAGGGGGAGGAGGCGAGGCGGGCGCCGGCCTGCCTTCTTTGGGGCTCCCCCCGCCGCCGCCGCCGCCGCCGCCGCCGCCGCCGCATTCTTGCGAAAGGAGCGAGCACAACAAAGCCGGAGCCCAGAGCCGAGCAGGCAGGCGGGCAGGAGGAGGAGGGACGAGGAGGGAGGAGGAAGGCGCTTCGCCAGGCGGCGGCAAAGCGCAGGACGCGGCCGAAAGTTGCAGCCGCTTCGTCGGGGAAAACTTTGGCCAAAGTTTTGGGGAAGTTTCGGCGGGCGGAGCGCCGGGCCGAGCGGCGGCGGGGCAAGCGAGCGGGCGAGATCGCGGGGTGGGGAGGGGGGCGCTGCCCGGCCCTCTCGGGACAAAAGCAGCCCCGTTTTCGGGGAGGAGGAGCCGCGGCGTCGGGCGGGGGTTGGGGCGGGCAGAGAAGCCGCCGCGCGATCGGGGCTCGGAGCGCCGCCCGGGCAGAGGGGGAGGCGGAGGGAGGGAGGCAGGCAGGCTCGCCGGATGATGGCCTCCGGCGGGGCCGTTCGCCTGGCCGCCCCGTCGGGCCCCGGGATGCCGGGCCGAGGCGCCGCGCTGGGCCAGCCCGTGGCGGCGCCCTAGGCGCGCGGAGGCGGCTCCATGGCCCCCGGCGGGGGTGGCCTGCTCCTGCTCGGGGGGCTGCTCTGGCTCGGGCCGGGGCCCCTCGGCGGCGCGGCGGCGGCGGCGGCCCCGCTCAACGGCAGCGGCGAGGCGGCGCGCTGCCAGCGCCAGGCGCCCTGCGAGGCGCTGCAGCAGAGCGCGTGCCTGGGCTCGCCGCTGCCCTACGCCGCCACCTCCACGCTCCTGGCCGGAGACTCCAACTCGCAGGCGGAGGCGCGCGACAAGCTGCTCCTCTGGTCCGGTAAGGCGGGGCGCCGATCCGCGGGCGAGGCCGGCGGGGGGGGGGGGGGGGGCTGGGGTGTCGGAGGGCTTCGTCGCCACGGCGCGGGGAAGCGCGCACAAACCGGCCCTGGAAGAGGACGCGGCGTCCGCGGCGAAGTGCCCTTGGCGCAGCTGGTCGAACTTGCGCGGCGCTCATTTCAGCGGCTCTACTCTTAAGTAGGGCTGACATGGGGCAACTCGGGGGAGGGGGCGGCGAAAGCGTCCCTGATGGCGGAGAAGCTTGGGTGGACCAGGGCCCGCCGTGAGAGATGCCTGGCGTGGCCTCGGGAGTTGGCACACGCAAGCACACGGGTGTGTAAGGGACGGAAAGGAAAGTGAACATGAGGAGGCCCGACCTTAGACGTGGGTAACGCGGCTACAGCCACCGCTGACAAAACCATGTTGATCAACCAACATCCCGGAAGGCGTGTAGGGGGATAAAAAGCCCGCCATCTCGATTCACTCCACAGGGGATAGAAGTGAATTTCTTGATAAGTTGGCAGTTCCACCCTGGGGTTTCCCAGTGAAGTCCCTTTGTTCAAGAGTAACTGGCAGGGTGGGAGATTCAGTACAGATAAAAAGGACTTGCTTCTTCACGTAGCGCGGAGTTAAATTATGGAATTCGCTACCACAAGATGTGATGATGGCCCTCAATTTGGATGGCTTTAAAAGGAAGTTGGATAAATTCCTGGAGGAGAAGGCTGTCAATGCCTACTAGCCCAGGTGGTTGTGTGCTATCTCCAGTATTCGAGGCAGTATTTGAATTTGAACTTTTGAATTTTATTACATTTGTATACCGCCCCATAGCCAAAGCTCTCTGGGCAGTTTACATAAGATTAAAACAATTAAAAAAAATATACAAAAATTAAAACAGCAAAAACATACAATATACACATAATATGCACATACATTTAACACCACTGTTATAACTTTAAAAAGCTATACACCTAAAAACAAAACAAACCCAGCCTCATCAGATATTGCTAAATGCCTGAGAGAAGAGGAAAGTCTTGACCTGGCGCCGAAAAGATAACAATGTTGGCGCCAGGCGGGCCTCGTCAGGGAGCTCGTTCCACAATTGGGGGGTCATCACAGAGAAGGCCCTCTCCCTTGTTGCCGACGTCCGAGCTTCCCTCGGAGTAGGCACTCGGAAGAAGGCCTTAGATGTTGAACGTAGTGTTCGGGTAGGTTCATGTTGGGAAAGGCATTCCATCAGGTATTGTGGTCCCAAGCCGTGTAAGGCTTTATAGGTTAAAACCAGCACCTTGAATCGGGCTCGGAAACATACAGGCAGCCAATGCAAGCGGGCCAGAGTAGGTCTTATACGCTCAAACCTTCTGGTCCCAGTTATCAATCTGGCCGCTGCATTTTGCACAAGCTGCAGCTTCCGAACCACCTACAAAGGCAGCCCCACGTAGAGTGCATTGCAGTAATCTAATTTGGACAACTGAAGCCAGGTTATCCCTGTCCAGATAGGGGCATAGCTGGGCCACCAACCAAAGTTGGTAGAAGGCACTCCGTGCCACTGAGGCCACCTGAGCCTCAAAGTGACAGAGATGGTTCTAGGAGAACCCCCAAGCTATATGCACCAGTTGCAGGGGAACATGGGTGGGAGGGTGCTGTTGCACCATGTCCTGCTTTGTGGGTCCCTGGCCGACAGCTGGTTGGCCACTATGTGACCAGAGTGCTGGACTAGATGGACCCTTGATCTGATCCAGCAGGGCTTTTATGTTCTTATGTCCTGGGAGGTTGGGAAGGGGGGGGGGCTTGCTTTTCCCTGTGTCGAATGCAGATGATGACAGAGGTCGCATTGTAAGCTGAGCAGATGAATGAAGTCCTGATGTTGTGACAGATTTCATTGGGTCTGGAGATATAATAATAATAATATATTTATTTCTTACCAGCCTCTCCCTCTGGATCAAGGCAGGGAACAACATTAAATACAAAACAGCATAAAATACATAAGACTAATTAAAAACATATAAAACTAATGAATTATTTTAAACATATAAACTAAGGCATTCTTAAAAGGCATCTTATAGAGACGAGAGTCCTCATCTGGGCTTGTTGCAGGCTCTGGTCCCTGTATTTGTGCCTGCAGGGCATACTTAGCAGAGGTGCAGAACACCACTTGTTGACACCTGCATCTCCCAGGTAAAACCACTCTAACAGGGAGCATCCTGCACAACGGCGCTTCCCTTTCACAACCCCTGCTTCAGAGAGCTGCACAACTCAAAAAGATTACTCACCAGCAACGACAGGCCATGTTGCAGGAATTTGACAAAATCATCTCTATTCCACGAAAGCTTGTGCCACACTAAATTTTCTCATCTTTAAGGTGCCACCGGGCTCTCCGTTGTTTTGTTTCCAACAGTCTAATACAGTGATCCCTTTCGAAACTCCACCTGAAGTAGGAGGAGCAGCTGAAGCAAGCAGCTTACAGCAGGGCCGGCCCTGCTCCCTAAATCAGCACGCTGATTTGGTAGACGAGGGGAATGCAATTTGTATACTTTAACTTCAGCCAGGTTTTTGTTCTGGTTCCACATGACACCTTCCTGAGAAATCTTGATGATTGTGCAGTGCAAGGTAACGAAACAGGTAACTAGTTGGGAGTGAGCTACAATTCAAAGAGTCATAATGGGGTTATTGGGCTTGTACTGGGTCCAGTGATCTAGGAGGAGGGAGATTCACAGATGGTCTTAAATTGTGAAGAGCTGCAAGTACTTCAGGACAATTGGGGGAAAGTCCAAAATGGTCTGAAACTGGAGAACAAGTTACAAAGCAACGAATGAGATTTAGGGCACAACCTTATGCATGTTTATTTAGACAGGGGAAACGTATATTTAGTTTGGCTTACTAAGAATTAGTCAAAGAAATGTGCCAAATCTGACCCCAAATGATTTATAGGGCAGCAGCAGAAGAAAACATGTTCTGGAAAGGTTTCTGGAATATTTTCCAAATCGAAAATTCCAGAAAACTCACATCACTCATGCGCATACAGTCACTGAACATCCTAGTCTTATCAGGTCTTGGCTGAGCTCATCCAACTGTTGCAGGAAACAGAAGGCAAGCGCAGTCCGTAATCACCCAATGAACTGGGAGATGTTCTTAGAAGGGTCACTCTCAGGCCCCGAAGTAACATCAGGAACAGAAACGCCAAGGCCAAATAGCGGGCAGCTTGCTCCTAACGAGCCAGGGTGAGCCCTTCTATACCTGTATCAGCCCCACTTCCTGTCCTGGGCTCCGTTGCCTCTCTGAAGTGGAGGAAACTTACAGAGGCATCATCCTTACCCAGAGGCTTACAGTTGGCTTATCGTGTGGTGCTTTCCTGATGGGTCCATTAGGGCACAATCCTATGTACGTTTAGTAAGGATGTCAGAGAACTTCTCATACATCCCTAAAAACAACCAGGTTCTGTCAACGAGCAGACGATGAAACAAAAGATTCCTGATACTCATGGTTGGCTGGAGAGATGTGGAGAATTGTAAGGCTTTTTTTTCTCTCTAAACATGTATAGGATTGCACCCTTAGGGCGCAATCCTATTAGAATTCCCGTCCGTCTCAGAACTTTGAGTCGGACAGGGATCCTATGCAGAGTGGGAGGTGCACAAAGGCAACTTTTGCCTCCGCGCTCCACCAGCTCTGCATTTTCACCTGTCCAGCTGAGGCATCGGGGCAGGGCAGGAGTCAGAGGCTGGGGATAGCTTGCACCTGCGCTTCCCCGGTACCTGCCCTGCCTGGCCCCCTTTCGGTCCTTTCCAAGGTTGTTGGCGAGATTCTATCTGCGCTGGCTGTGAGGGGTCGGGAAGATCAGACCC
This sequence comes from Anniella stebbinsi, assembly GCA_029215795.1. Taxonomy (NCBI): domain Eukaryota; kingdom Metazoa; phylum Chordata; class Lepidosauria; order Squamata; family Anniellidae; genus Anniella; species Anniella stebbinsi. Next base: position 4,338,233 of record JARDYH010000003.1, on the reverse strand, counting down.
TGGGTCTGAGGTCAGAGTCATCTCTCTGACTTTGGATCCAGGAATCTGAAGTTTCTTACGGCCCATAGAATTGGTCTCCCACTGTCTAAAGCTATAAAACAACTTAAAAGTCAACAGTCAAACATTTAGTTTTGCTTTACTAAATATAGGTAAAAGAAACATAAGGAGTCTCGGAGTCTCTTCCCAGTTCATTTTTTATGGGTTTTTTTTTCCTTCTTTGTTTTATTTTCTGGACTTTTTGTAAATTGCCCTAGTTGGTTTCAGAAAGGCGGTGTAGAAATACATTCAATCAATCAGTGCTTGAGATGGGTTTGGAGACTGGAGCTTTGGGGTTTAGAGGGGTTCATGCGCCTTGTATATTGGAGCTCAGTTGCTAGATAGCGGCCGAGAACATCAGAGAGCCCTGAGTCCATCTAGTCCAGCATTCTGTTCACACAGTGGCCAACCAGCTGTCGACCAGAGACCCACAAGCAGGACAGAGTGTACAGCACCATTCCACCCATGTTCCCCAGAAACCGGTGTATGTAGGCTTATGGCTTCTGATGCTGGAGGTAGCACATAACCATCAGGACCAGTAGCTAGGGTGACGAGATAAAATCCAGGTCAGGGCTCACGTAACTTTAAAAGTTGTAGAGAAAAGGGAATTTCAGCCAGTGTCATTTGTACGCAATTAGTTCCTGGTGAAATTCCCTCTTTATCACAACAGTTAAAGTTGCAGGGGCCCTGCCTTCTTTTGTATATGGTCACTCTAGTATAGTGCCTGCACCTTTAACTGTTGTGATGAAGAGGGAATTTCACCAGGAACTAATTGCATACAAATGACACTGGCTGAAATTCCCTTTTCTCTACAACTGTTAAAGTTACGTGAGCCCTGACCTGGATTTTATCTGGTCAGCCTACCAGTAGCCATTGATAGCCTTCTCCTCCAGGAATTTATCCAACCTCCTTTTAAAGCCATCCAAATTGTTGGCCGTCACTACATGTTGTGGAAGTGAATTCCATACTTTTACTATGCTCTGTGTGAAGAAGTCCTTCCTTTTATCTGTCCTGAATCTCCCATCCATCAGCTTCATGGGATATGACCCCACTGGGGTTCTAATATTATGGGAGAGGGAGAAAAACGTCTTATGGTAGTGAAGTCCATAGTTTTACTATGCGCTGTGTGAAGATTCCTGCACTGAGCAGGGGGTTGGACTTGATGGCTTTATAGGCTCCTTCCAACTCTACTATTCTGTGATTCTAAGACATATTTCCATATGGGCCTCTTCAGGATCAGATGCTTTCTCTTCTTTGGGAGATGGCATTCTATGACCAGAGAGACCCCTATACGTTCTCTGGCACACTTTCCTTGGAGTCTAGTTATTATTATTATTATTATTATTATTAATTGCATTTATATACCGCCCCATAGCCGAAGCTCTCTGGGCGGTTTACTTAAATTTAAAACATTGAACATTAAAAACCCGATATATAAAATGTAAAAAGCATAAACCAGATTATAAATACAATATCCATTTAGAGTTGTAGGATCCAACAATGTAGCCCAACGCCACCGATTCCTGATGCACCCGCACACTTCTGGGGGTAAGGCCCAAATGACCAGGAATGCAAGTTTATGGAAGGCACCAACTACCCCTTCCGGAAACCTTGATTTCTGGTCACTTGGGGGCTTGCCCCCCAAATTGCAACATCGGCAGCAGCAGCGGTAGGCGCTGCGCATGCGCCCCTGCTAGCACGGACGGCCATGCGTGTACCAGGAACTGGAGGTGCTGGCCGCCAGTGGTAGGACATCGTTGGTTCCTACCCCATGTCCCCAGAAGCTACTTATGGTCAGGGCCATGTCATTGACGAAATTACCTGCTGAGCACAACGAGAGCAGCTGTGTCCAATTTCTGCTTTAGATCTTTCAAGATGAGTTGTTTTGATAGCCCTATTTCAAAACAGATGTTGCAGCCTTCAACCCATGGTTTGACCGAATGCCTGCCGCAAGATGTAATGTCTCCGGAATTGAACAGAGACGCTCAATTCATTGAGATACCCAAAAGTCACCCCAAGTGACTTTGAAAGAGTGTGCATTTGCAAAAGCTTGGGTGACTGTTTGGCGGATGTTTTTAAATTGAGCATCTGCAAAAATGGGCACCTTTTTCTTTGCCGGGGGCTTTTCTCAATACATGTAAAAAGCAGATGACCCCAGTAGACGCGCCAGGCTCTCCGATCAGGCACAGCCAATTTATTGGCATATTGCATTTTCCACAAGACATTGTGATCAAAGTGGTTGACCAAACAAATACAGTTGCTTTTGCTGTAAGGCATTACAATACAACACTGATCCGATCCAATGATATAGTTTATTTCATACAGCCATAGAGTCGGAAGGAAGTTTGGAGATCATCTGTCTAGTGCAAAGCCCTGCTCAGGATAGTTACAGCATCCCTGATGGACGACCCCTTCTAATCTCTACTTAAATATCTTCAGCAAAGGAGAACCCACCATTCCTTGAGGTAGTCGGGTCTTCTGTAGGGTGACCCTATGGAAAGAAGGACAGGGCTCCTTTATCTTTAACAGTTGCGTAGAAAAGGGAATTTCAGCAGGTGTCATTTTGTACGCATGCAGCATCTGGTGAAAGAAATTCTCCCTTCATCCCAACAGTTAAGGCTGCAGGAGCCCTGCCCTCTTTTGTATTTGGTCAAGAGGGCAGAGCTCCTGTAGCTTTAACTGTTGTGACGAAGAGGGGATTTCTCCAGGTGCTGCATGCATACAAATGACACCTGCTGAAATTCCCTTTTCTATCCTACTGTGAAAGATACAGGAGCCCTGTCCTCCTTTCCATAGGGTCACCCTATCTAACCCCCTTTTTAAAACCATCCGAAATGGCGGCCATCACCACATCTTGTGGTAGTGAGTTCCATAGTTTAAGTCTGCGCTGTGTGAAGGACTTCTTTTTATCTGCCCATCATTCAGCATTATGAGGTGATCGTCTTGGGTTCCAGACTTATGAGAAAGGGAGAAAAATGTCTCCCTGTGCACATTGTCTACACCAGGCATCATTTTGTACACCTCTGTCAGGTCTCCCCTCCCCTCCCTTTTTCCTAAGCTAAACAGCCCCAGAGGGGAGTCGCTGCAGCGCCTTGAACATTTTGGTGCCCCTTTTCAGCACTGCCGTTCCGTTGTTGTTTTAACGGCCGCTTCATTGTCAACAAGTTCGACAGTCTTTGAATAGCCAATTGGCTGGTTCCCTAACTTTAAAATTAGAATGGTCAAAATACAAGGATTTTTAGGAGCGTAGGGAGCGGCCTTATCCTGAGTCAGACCTTCGGTCCGTCTAGCCCAGTATTGGCAGCACTGACTGGCAGCCGCAGCTCTCCGGGGTTTCAGGCAGGGGTTGGAGATGCCTGGGATTGAACCTGGGACCTTTTGCACGCAAAGCGTGAGCTCTACCCCTGAGCTACGATCCTCCCTTTACTTTACTTTAAATGTACATTAAAGAGTAAGTTTCTAGCCCTCATGGGCTCCAGAGAGAAGTTGCGTATTTGCTAGCCAGAAATGGCCAGGAAAAGAGGTGTTCTTCATCCCCCGTTGCTTTTGCCTCTTTTATTTCAAGGTTTACGGAACGCCCCCCGCTGCTGGGACGTGATCCAGCCCCTCCTCTGTGCTGTGTACATGCCCAAGTGCGAGGATGGCAGAGTGGAGCTGCCCAGCCAGACCTTGTGCCAAGCCACGCGGGGGCCCTGCACTATCGTGGCGCGAGAGCGGGGCTGGCCGGACTTCCTCCAATGCACCACAGACCGTTTCCCCGAAGGCTGCCCGGTAAGGAGGTTTTTCTGTCGCATGTCGGCACAAGATGCCGGACCTGGCTGAGATCTTGGGGCCAGGAGGGAAATCACCCATGGCCGGACTGCAGGGGAAGGGACTTTCCCTGGATGCACACTGAGAGGCAGTGTGATCTAGTGGTTAGGGTGTTGCATTGGGGCTTGGGAGATCTAGGTTCTAGGCCCCACTCAGCCACGAAACTCCTTGGGAGTGCATGCACTATACTAGAGTGACCATATACAAAAGAAGGCAGGGCCCCTGCAATTTTAACTGCTGTGATGAAGAGGGCATTTCACCAGGAACTAATTGCATACAAATGACACTGGCTGAAATTCCCTTTTCTCTACAGCTGTTAAAGTTACATGAGCCCTGTCCTCCTTTTCATATGGTCAGCCTATGCATACGGACAATACATTAAGCAACTGGGGGGGGGGGAAACAATTGTCAGTTGTGTTGCTTATTGTGTTGTGTGGAGGGTAAGACGCCGCTCACAAACTACTGACGGTATGCTATTCTGCCCAGATAAACAACTGAGAGAAACAACTGGCTTTCAAGCTGTTTAGCTTGAAGCCAGTTGTTTAAAGTGTTGTGTGGAGGGGTGAGTGTGTTAATGGTGTGTGGTGAGTGGGTTAAAACACAAGCCCATAGAGGCAGGTGGCAAGAGCGACCAAAGCAGCGGCTGCCACTCTGCTACAACTGATGCAACTTGTAGAGGCTGCTGGGATAGAACTGGGAGGACTGAGGGAGGAGGGAGGGTGGGGAGAGGGGCGGGGGCTGTGTCAGTCAAATGCTGGGTTGACTATTAGTCCACTCAACGCCAGCCCCAACCACCCACAGTTGTGTAGGAAAATGTTGTGTGGGGAGCACCCACAAAATAACCAGCTGTGAGTTGGCTACTCAACCCACCATTGACTAATGTGTTGCCCGAATGCAGCCACTGATTCTTGACCTAGCCTACCTCATAGGGTTGTTGTGATTATAAAATGGAGAGGATGAGGATCATATTTGCCTCCTTGGAGGAAAGGTAAGGCTATAAATGTAGCAAAGGGTGCAGCAGCTGTTCATTTCGCAAGTAGCTATAGTGCATCGGATTGCGTCTGCTAGTGTAGAGAATGAGAGCCAACATGTGCCTGCAGCAAAATCCCACAGGGCATCTCATTCTGGACTGAGCCGCTGCAGCCTGCAGGTGGGAGATCACATGTTTGAATGCTTCCCAATATGAGGGGAGGGAATGGGGAACTCCTTGCATGTAGAAAGCGAGGGTGTCAAGAAAGGTGTTGGGCAAGCTTTCCCCTTATCACATCCTTCCCAGGCCTGGTGCCCTGCAGATTTGTTGGACTGCAACTCCCATCGCCCCCAGCTCGCATGCAGGCTGGGGATAATGGGAGCTGCAGTCCGACGCATCTGCAGGGCACCACAGCCAGGGGGAGCTGTCTTATCAATTATTTTATGTTTGGTAAAGTATCATGGCTTTGTGTGTGGTGGAGCGCTGAGCACGGCAGCACTCCGAAAGAACACTCACGATCCATTTTGCGCCTTCATTTTTCCTCCGTTCGCGCAGAACGAGGTCCAGAACATCCGGTTCAACAGCTCGGGGCAATGCGAGGAGCCGCTGGTGCGGACAGACAACCCCAAGAGCTGGTATGAGGATGTCGAAGGGTGCGGGATACAGTGCCAGAACCCCCTTTTCACGGAGAAGGAACACCGGGAGATGCATATCTACATCGCTGCCTTCAGCTCGGTCACGATTTTCTGCACTTTCTTTACCCTGGTAAGCAGAATGCTGCAGGGAGGGAGGGAGGGAGGGAGGCGATTGCCCTGTTCGGACTCCACACTAAACTGTGATGGTGAAGCGTTTTGAGCTAGAGGCGATGGCTTGGCGTGTCGTGTGAACCATTCCTAACCATGGTGGCTTACATAACCCCGGTTTAAACACGCTCACTAATCACTCGCTTCTAAAGGGTTTAGCGGCCTACCTGTGGCTTAGCATGTTGTCTGAACAGGCCCGTAGTCGTAATTGGGTCGGCCCAATCCTATAAGCGGTCCAGGCAGCTGCCTGGGGGGACAGAGTTTAAGACAAGGGTGCGGCATCCCCTCAGGTCTGCGGGCCCAATCCTGCGCGGTTGGCTGGGGCACATGAGAGGGTCTTTTGTGCGGCTGTGGAATTCCCTTTCGTGAGAAATTTGTCCGGTCCCTTCGTCTCTGCAGGAGAGAACAATTAAGGGTGCAATCCTGTGCCTAAACATGCATAGGATTGCACCCTAAGATGGCTTTGTTTAGGCGAGCCTTTTGTTCAGCCAGATGTCTTGGACTATGATTCCCATCATCCCCAGGCTGGGGAAAGCTGCGTCAAGCTGTCTAAGTTTTTATGCCAGCTCTGCTGTCTTCTTTCCCGTCTTTCGTGCCTTTTTATTCTACTTTTTCTGTTCTTTTGTGCTCCCAAACTGTGAAATGAATTGATCGTTAACCTCCTTGAGAGTTAGATTTCTTTTAGTGGGCAGGCGGGCTGCGTGAACAACCTCCAGCCACAACGACGACACCACCACCACTTCCCTCCATCCCCCCCCCGAAACGTGCGCTGACTCTGTTGCGCCTCCGCCCCCACAGGCCACCTTCGTCGCCGACTGGAAGAATTCGAACCGCTACCCGGCCGTCATCCTCTTCTACGTCAATGCCTGCTTCTTCCTGGGCAGCATCGGTTGGCTGGCCCAGTTCATGGACGGGGCCCGCAGCGAGATCGTGTGCCGTGCCGACGGGACCATGCGCCTGGGAGAGCCAACGTACGTTCCTCGAGGGGCCACCGTTCACAATCGGGATCCGTTTGAGGCAGGATGGGGGCACCAGTAGCCCTCTGGGTGCGCTTGGACTCCCAGCTCCCATCATAAGAACATAAGAAGGGCCGTGCTGGGTCAGACCGAGGGTCCGTCTAGTCCAGCACTCTGTTCACACAGTGGCCAACCAGCTGTCTGCCAGGGACTAACAGAGCAGGACCCACCCATGATCCCCAGCAACTGGTGCACACAGGCTGACTGCCTCTGATCCTGGAGGTACCACATAGCCATCAGTAACCATTGATAGCCTTCTCTTCCAGGAATTGACCCAACCCCTTTATTTATTTATTTACTGCATTTCTATACCGCCCAATAGCTGAAGCTCTCTTGGCAGTTTACAAAAATTAAAACCAATAAAACCATTCAAAACATAAAACGACGACAGTATAAAAACATAATTTAAAATACAGTATAAAAGCACGACCAGGGTAAAAACCGAGCAGCCGTGCACAAATTGAAAGGGATTTAAAATACAAAATTTAAACAGCAAGATTAAAAATCAAACTGAAGAACTGTTAAAACACTGTGAACATAAAAAGGTCTTCACCTGGCGTCTAAAAGAGTATAATGTAGATGCCAGGCGAATCTCTGTAGGGAGCTCATTCCACAGCCAGAGTGCCACTGCAGAGAAGGCCCTCCTCCTGGTAGCCACCTGCCTCACTTCCTTTGGCAGGGGCTCACGGAGAAGGACCCCCCCCCCCCAAGGATGATCATAGGGTCCAGGCAGGCACATATGGGAGGAGGCGTTCCTTCAGATCACCTGGCCCCAAGCTGTTTAGGGCTTTGAATGTTAATACCAGCACTTTGAATCGGGCCTGGATCTGGATCGGCAGCCAGTGAAGTTGGAAAAGGACTGGCGTAAGATGGTCTCATTGGCCAGTCCCCGTTAACAGTCTGGCTGCCCGGTTTTGTACCAGTTGAAGTTTCCGGACCGTTTTCAAAGGCAGCCCCACGTATAACGCATTGCAGTAATCCAGACGAGAGGTTATCAGAGCGTGGATAACTATAGCTCTTTTAAAGCCATCCAAATTGGTGGCCGTCATTACATCTTGTGGCAGTGAATTCCATAATTTTAACTATAAACTGTGTGAAGAAGCCCTTCCTTTGATCTGTCCTGAATCTCCCACCCATCAGCTTCATGGGATGACCCCACTGGGGTTCTAATATTATGGGAGAGGGAGAAAAATATCTCCCTATCCACATTCTCCACACTATGCATAATTTTGTACTCCTCTATCGAGTCTCCCCGTAGCCTCCTTTTTTCCAAGCCAAACAATCCCAGCTGTTGTAACCTTCCCTCACAGTTGAGATGCTCCAGCCCCCTAATCAGCTGAAGCCAATCCAGCCAATGGCCTGGGGTAATGGGAACTGTAGTCCAACAGCCTCTGTAGGGCCATGGATTTTCTACTCCTTATTCTAGGGAATAAGCCTGGGCCAGACCGCCTCTCCCTGACACTCTAGCCTTCTGCATGCAGGGATTTGACTTGATTTTGTTATGGAGGAGGATCCAGCCATGCCAGGTCTGTCCCCCCCCCCCACCCTGTGCAAAGCTGCCACCCGCACCTCAGTAAGAGCCAGGTAGGCCTCTTCAGTTCAGAGAGAAGCGACATCTTTGAACAGCCTTGGCCCCCGGAGGGTTCATCCTCTCCAGCTGCATAACGGCCGCTGGGCAGGAGAGAGGATGTTTCTGAATCGCGTGGGACAGCCCTTCTTCATATGCTTGGGTGCTGTTGTATATTCAGAAACCCACTTCTGTAGCTGGACTCTCATAAGAACGGTAGATAATGGGGGCTACGGGCATTTCACATTCTGCCGCACAAGCTTTCTAGATGGAAGACGGGAAACCGTTTTGCCTCTCCGAGGTCGACCCAGTCTTTGCTAGGGGGGCCCGTGTGATGCATTCTGGGTCAGGCTCGGATGTGTTTTGCCAGCGATGGGTGGCGGGGGGGTGCGTGTACTTGATGGGAGCGGGACCACGCTCCCCTTTTCCATAGGAGGGGAACCACCGACAGCATCTCCGTCCCCCTTCCGTAGCTCGAATGAGACGCTCTCCTGTGTGATCATCTTTGTCATCGTCTACTATTCTTTGATGTCGGGCGTCATCTGGTTCGTCATGCTGACCTACGCCTGGCACACATCCTTCAAGGCGCTGGGTACCACCTACCAGCCACTGCTGGGCAAGACCTCCTACTTCCACCTGGTGACCTGGTCTATTCCTTTCGTCCTCACGGTGGCCATTTTGGCTGTTGCCCAGGTAACGGGGCAGATAGGCCTAGTCTTTGTGGTTCAGTCGGGGTGTGGGGGCTGGGGGGCGTTTCTCATGTCAGGGGGGGCCAGCAGTCTTTTGCTGGCTGCATAGGTGATGACTGATCGGCTGGGCTGTGGGGGAAAGGGGGCAGCCTCCCCCCCGGGGACTCTAGCAGGCCACATACAGAGCAATTGAGGGCCACATCCAGCCCACGGCTTGCCCTGACACGATCTAAACATTTAATGACCGGAGTTGTAAGAAGGCAGGGATGTGTTTTAATGCAAGGGTGGTGAACCTTAGGCCCAGGGGCCGAATCCGCCCCCTCTGAGCTCTCAATCTGGCCCTTTCGGGTTCTGCAGATGGCCCCGTCCCTTCCCCTGGCCCCACCCCCTTTTCACCAACCACCAATCTTTGGGTGTTTTCCTAGTCTTGGCGCATTTGCCCCATTCTAAATGGCTGAAATGCCGCTATGACAACATTTTCTGTATTTGGGGGCCCCACCGCTGGAATGCAGACCCGTGGAGCTTTTTGCAAAATTGAATTCTGCCCTGGGGCTGGAAGAGGCTCCCCCCCACAGGCTCTTTTAGAGGGTGACGGACCAGCTTTCTGACCACTTGCACCCTCTCTCTCTCTCTCTCTCTCTCTCCTTCCCAGGTGGACGGAGACTCGGTCAGCGGCATCTGCTTTGTGGGGTACAAGCACTACCACTACCGCGCGGGGTTCGTCCTGGCGCCCATCGGCCTGGTGCTGCTTGTGGGCGGCTATTTTTTGATTAGAGGTGGGACCCTTCCCTTCCCGTGTGAAATCTCTCACTCCAGCTCCCTCTGGCCGGAGGGCCTGGGGCTCTGGCACTGGCCGCCATCCAGCGTCACGTGGGTTGGGAAAGGACGAGGGTCTCCGGGTCTCTTCCGGTCTCCGGTCCGAAGCTGCCTGACTCACAGCATAGGGCCCGCTCCTGAGGGAAGAGCCGGCAGGCAGAGAGGCCTATTGGGAGAAGCTCTGTTCGGGCCTCTGAATCCAGCTTGTGATTAGATTCGCACGGGTGAAAGCGGCCCCAGCCCGCGAGCCCTGCCCTCCTCTGTCGTTCTCCTTGTCGCCGTCCGAGGATGAATATTTGTGTGGGGCGTCAACTGCAGACCTTTGTCCTCAGAGACCCAGTGTGGTGTAGTGGTTAGAGCTAGGGTGAACCATATGGAAAGGAGGTACGAGGCTCCTGTATCTTTAACAGTTGCATTGAAAAGGGAATTTCAGCAGGTGCCACTTGTAGGTATGCAGCACCTGGTGAAATCCCCTCTTCATCACAACAGTGAAAGCTGCAGGAGCTATGCTAGAGTGACCAGATACAAAAGAGGGCAGGGCTCCTGCAGCTTTCACTGTTGTGATGAAGAGGGGATTTCACCAGGTTCTGCATGCATACATATGATACCTGCTGAAATTCCCTTGTCAATACTATTAAAGATAAAGGAGCCCTGTCCTCCTTTTCATATGGTCACCCTGGTTAGAACATTGGGCTGGGGAGACCCGAGTTCTAGTCCACTCGGTCATGAAGTTTGCTGGGTGACCGTGTTTCAGTCACTGACTCTCAGCCTAGCCTACCTCGCAGGGTTGTTGTGAAGATAAAAAGGAGAAGAGGTACACTGCCTTGTGCTCCTTGGAGAACAGGCGGGATATAAATGTAATGAATAAATAAAATTATAAGAAAATTCTGGAGGGTGATGGGGTGGGCTGAGCATGGTCATATTTGTCTTCCCCCCCCCAAGAGATTCTAATTGTATGTTGAATAGGTCTATAAGATCCTCATCCAAGTGCTCTCTGTGCCATGCTGGCTGGGGATCATGGGAGTTGTAGTCCCAACACATCTGGAGGGCGCCCAATTGGGGAAGGCTGAGCTAAAGGCTTTGGCGCATGAACCCAATGAGTTTATTTGGAGGGTCACATTGCAGAGAAAGGCCACGCATAGGTTTCCATGTTTCCGGTATGCGCTTCTCTCCTGGTTGGGAACACGTCAGTCGACTTTTAAGTGACATGCTAAATTGACACGTGCGAGAGCTTGCAAGAAACGATGATCGATTCCGTGAACAACGATTAGCAAATACCCTTGATTGATTAGCACACTTTGGAACATGAAACATACACGTCCCATGTTGACCAAATAACCTTTAAGACTGAACCATGGTTCAGATACTAAGTGGAGCAGCTTTCTTAATTAATCCCCTCAGCAGAAACTTGTACCTTAAGGGGTTTCGTAGGAAATTTCCCACTTTCTCAACCAGTAATCTCTCCACCTTGGGGTTTAGGAGGATTGTATTCCTGGAAGCCATAGGGTGACCTCCTTATTAACAAACTGACATTCAATCCCATTATCAAACTTTCATTGTAGCAGACAATAAAGCTTGTTTTAAAACAGTAAAATCGGCACATTTCCATAAATACATGTGCATTTTTGTATTTGTGCTTTTTTTTGCAGGGGGGGATGGGGGACTATAATTCGCAGACTTTCACATGCAGGTTCCTCTCAGGACCGGAGAAAGAGGTCTTGGGAATGGATGGATAAGCAGTAGAAATTTCCTGGTTTTGTTTTCCAATCTCTTTTCGTTTCTCCTACTGGACAGACAGCCAAGCGCTCTCCAGTTACCAATTCTTTAACTGGACACCAATGTATTTACTGGGTTCCCTCCCCCCCATGAGGACTAGAACCATAGTGTCCATTTTCTTAAACGAAGGACAAAACGTGTACAGTTTGGCTTTTGAAGCCCCATTGTCCTTCGGTTCTTCCTCCTTGGCAAAGACAGCCTGGGTACCGTCGGGGCTGCAAACTTATAACGGCACTTTTCTCGCCTCATTCCAGGTGTGATGACGCTGTTCTCCATCAAGAGCAATCACCCCGGCTTGCTGAGCGAGAAAGCCGCCAGCAAAATCAATGAGACAATGCTACGCCTTGGTAAGATTTCTTTCTTTAGTTGAAGTATTTTTATCCTGCTTCTCCTCCAAAAAGCCTCCCAGGGTGCCTTACATACAATCAATAAAAGAAGACAGCCCCTTCCTGCAGGCTGACAGTCTAAAAAGACACAACTCACGAGGAAAACGGAATGGGGAGGGAAGAGGAAAAAAATTAAGTCTTCCGTCAGGGCTGATGGGATGGCCGCATTCATCTCCCTCAGCACAGTTGACGGAGGATGAACCTTCATGAGGTGAGTCCTGCTGACGACGTTCGTGGCTCCCAAGTTTTTGGTGGGCTGCATTATGTGTGGAAAAATCGTAGGCAGGAATAGGGTACCCTCAGCCACCTTTGTGAGTTGCAGGGGAAAAGGCGGGCAGGTAGCTCTGTGGGGCAGCCTGGAATTTGCATGCAGGGGCTCCCCGTTTCTGCCTTTGGTGTCTCCAGTTCAAAGTACCTGCAGCCGGGCCGGGGTCTTTGAACAGCTGTGGCTGGTTGGAAAAGTCCACACCTGTCTAGATGAGGGCTGTTGAACCTTTTTCAGCCTGGGGGCCAAATTCAGTTTCAGAGAAGCTCTCGGGGGGCCGTATTCCAGTGGGGGGTGGGGCCAGAGGCAAAAGGGGGCTGGGCAAGACAATAATGCCCCAAAGTTCTCGCTGCCCATAACTAGGGTGACCAGATAAAATCCAGGGAATGTCAGCCAGGGTCATTTGTATGCAATTAGTTCCTGGTGAAATTCCCTCTTCATCACAACAGTTAAAGTTGCAGGGGCCCTGCCTTCTTTTGTATATGGTCACTCTAGTATAGTGCCTGCAACTTTAACTGTTGTGATGAAGAGGGAATATCACCAGGAACTAATTGCATACAAATGACACTGGCTGAAATTCCCTTTTCTCCACAACTGTTAAAGTTACATGAGCCCTGACCTGGATTTTATCTGGTCAGCCTACTCATAACTGAGAGGAGAGGGCATTTCAACCTTTTAGAATGGGGGGAGGGGGAATGTGCAAAAGCCATGAAACCACCAAATGATCAGCTTCTGGGAGAAAGGGGGCAGGGCCAGGAAAGGGGCGGGGCTCTCTGGGGAACCCCAGGTGGGTTGGATGTGGCCAACGGGGCCTAGACGTTGCCCCCCCTCCCCCCCGGCCTAGACGGACCAACGTCCCGATTGCATATAAAGCATCCTTCCCCCAACCCATTGCCTTCCAGATGCATTAGAATACAACTTCCATCACCCCCAGCCAGAATGTATCGGGAAGGTTAGGGGAGGCCGATCTAAGGCATCTCGTGAGACCTGCGTTGTCTGGGCAGAGGCCGCGTGTGGCCCTGTTAGGGCCGGCAGGCTGACCGGATAGGAAGTGGCTGTTCCTGCTTCCCTGGTGCTCTGAGATGGCCGAATCGTGGTCTCCTGCCAAAGGACCCACGTTCTAGTGGGGGGGGAGGGGGGAAAGTAGCCCTTCGTGACCCCCTCTTTTCCCCCACCCATAATAGGGACCTTTGGCTTCCTGGCTTTCGGTTTCGTTCTCATCACGTTTGGCTGCCACTTCTACGACTTCTTCAACCAGGCGGAGTGGGAGCGCAGCTTCCGGGAGTACGTCCTGTAAGTAAGGGGGCGCCTCCCCCACCCCTCTTCCTCTGCTTTAGGCACAGGACGGCTTGGTCTACAGACCCCCTCCGTGCTGGCTCCTCCGCTACAGCGGCACTCCTCGGCATCGTGAGGCATTGAAACTGTGGCGGTTTGTTTATATACCTCCCCATAGTCGAAGCCTGGGCTCTGATGTCATGGGGCACGGTCAGAGCCAGCCTTTAGGCCCCTCCCCTAGCACCACCCCCTTAGATCGCTCCATTAAGAGTTCTGGCCCGTTCTGACGGCGTGTTCAAAGAGCCACATTCCGGTTTGAGGTGCCTTTCCTTCCCCTCCCCAATTTCCCCTCCGCTCCTCCTCCACGACAGGTGTGAGGCCAACGTGACGATCGCCACGCAAACCAACAAGCCGGTCCCGGAGTGCGAGATCAAGAACCGCCCCAGCCTCCTGGTGGAGAAGATCAATCTCTTTGCCATGTTTGGGACTGGCATTTCCATGAGCACCTGGGTGTGGACCAAAGCCACCCTTCTTATCTGGAAGCGCACCTGGTGCAGGTAGGGGTAGGGCCCGCCTTGGAGGCCTCGGGGCGGCTGTGGGGTTGTCATTCATGGTGGACTTGGAGCGGGGCCGCCCACGCGCTTTGAAAACGGCTCGCAAGCATCCCTGGTAGTGGCGGTGCAGGATGACCTATTGCCGCGCCCAGGGCCACGTGCGCACCCATTTTCAGAATGCATGGGCGGGCAGGCAGGCTGCATTCTGAGCACACCCCGCAGCTGGGTTTTGAAGTGTAAGAGAAAATTGTAAAAATTAAGAAGCCTGCAGACCTCGCTTATGTATGACTGCGGGCGGCAACAGCCGGCGGGCAGTAGGTTTTTCTTTAAAACAAAACAGGGTGAGGTGGTCCCCCGGCTCCTGTTTCATGGCCCTGGGCTTCCACCCGAACGTTCGGGCGCAGCGGTGCCTGTGCGAGGGCTCCACTGATATCCTCCTCTCCTGTAGGTTGACCGGCCAGAGCAGCAATGAGCCCAAGAGGATCAAGAAAAGCAAGATGATCGCCAAGGCCTTTTCCAAGCGGAAAGAACTTCAGCACAACCCCAACCAGGAGCTCTCCTTCAGCTTGCGCACTGTCTCCCACGAGGGACCGGTCGGTACGTCCGGGAAAACTATTTATTTATTTATTACATTTATATGCCGCCCAATAGCTGAAGTTCTCTGGGCGGTTCACAGCAGATTAAAACCCATCAAGTATAACACAGTATAAGAACACAATATAAAAATGCCATATCAAAGCACAGCCAGGGTAAAACCGCGTAGCAAGGCAGATTTAAAACACAAATTTAAAATACAGATTTAAAACAGCAGAGTTAAAGGACTATGATCATAAACTGTTAAATTACTGTGGGAATAAGTAGGTCTTCACCTGGCGTCGAAAGTACAACGTGGGTGCCAGGCGAACCTCTCTAGGGAGCTCCTTCCACAGCCGGGGTGCCATAGCAGAGAAGGCCCTCCTCCTGGTAGCCACCTGCCTCATTTCCTTTGGCAGGATGCTCACGGAGAAGGACCCCTGAGGATGATGTTATGGTCTGGGCAGGCACATATGGGAGAACTGGGGCTTCCCATCGGCAAGAATTAAGGCAGCCCTCTCGAGCCTGCTGCCCTCCAGACATGCTGGACTGCAACTCCCAGAATTCCCAGCCGAGGGCCATGCTGACTGGGAATTCTGGGAGTTGCAGTTCAGCACATCTGGAGACCACCAGGTTGGAGAGGGCTGATTTAGGGGATACAGGACCAAGACTTGGGTGCAGAAAGGACCTGACGGTTTGGAGTTCTATCTGACTTGGTTCTCTGAGGACACAGACTTTAAGAAACTAACATTTTAAAATTAACGATTTATACATTTATTTTTTTTTGAAATCTGATTTTCCTCCTTCCAGCTGGTTTGGCTTTTGATATCAACGAGCCCTCGGGAGACGTGTCCTCTGCCTGGGCGCAGCACGTGACCAAGATGGTCGCCCGAAGAGGGGCCATCTTGTCTCAGGATGTCTCCGTCACCCCTGTCGCGACGCCTGGTAATGCTTCTTGTCGAGGGGTGTTTGGGCTACAGGGGGCGACGGTTGGCTGGGAGTCATGACAAGAGCCCCCGAGTACTGCTGCTTGGGGGGGCGCTTCTGACGGGCGCTGCCGTGTTAGAAGCTGTGTGGGTCACATGCCGACTCTGTTTTGCTGCTTTTATTGTTCATTTTTACTGTCAGTTTTATTTTTTTTTAGCTGACATTTTTATTGTGTATGCTTTTATTGCTTTTAATGTTTATCTTGTTTTATGTATGGTTGTCAGCCGCCTTGGCCACAGGGTGGAATTGTAGGCAATTCCAACTGAAAAAGTAGAATAACAACCCAGAATCCTTCTGGGCTGGGAAGTCAGGTGTCATGAGAGGGCCAATCCTGTACTGCTGACAGGTATAAAGGCTCGTGGGCCTACTGACTTCTTCAGTTGTCGGGTGACCATATGGAAAGGAGGACAGGGCTCCTGTACCTTTAACAGTTGCGTAGAAAAGGGAATTTCAGCAGGTGTCATTTGTGTGCATGCTGCACCTGGTGAAATTCCCTCTTCATCCCAACAGTGAAAGCTGCAGGAGCCCTGCCCTCTTTTATATCTGGGCACTCTAGCATAGTTCCTGCAGCTTTCACTGGGGTGATGAAGAGGGGAATTCCACCAGGTGCTGCATGCATACAAATGACTCCTGCTGAAATTCCCTTTTCAAGGCAGCTGTTAAAGATACAGGAGCCCGGTCCTCCTTTCCATGCGGTCACCCTACTCAGTTGGGGAACGTTCTTGATGGGGAAGTCCATACGTTTTCCCTTCCGCCGGGCTTCAGGTTGCTCAGCTTCAGCCTGAAGCCCCTGCTTGCTGTTTGGAGATTACAGTCAAGGGTGGCTTTATCCTGTAGTACACCCTAGTACAGCGTTCCCACCCAATCTGGTGCCCTCTAAATGTGTTGGACTACAACTTCCATCATCCTCAGCCGTTGAGAATGACAGGCATTGCAGTCCGACACATCCGGAGGGCACCAGGTTGGGAGAAGGCTATAATAGGACAACCAGAGGGGAGGAAATCTCAGGCTGGACCGGCAGGGCCCGGTGCAGCGGATCTCTTTCTGATCCAAGCCTTTGTCCAACAATACTGGGCGAGATGGGCCAAGGGTCTGACGCTGTACCAGGGGGCTTTCTGGGCTCCTTGGTGAAACAGCCTCTCTCTCTCTCTCTCTCTCTCTCTCTCTCTCTCTCTCTCTGTGCCTTGTCTTGACAGTGCCCCCCGAGGAAAGGGCCAGCTTGTGGCTGGCGGAGGGCGAGCGCTCTGGCCGGCGAGAGAAGACGCTGAGCCGCAAGAAGAAGAGGCAGAAGAAGAAGGAGGTGTGCCCCTCAGGGCCGGCCGGCAGACTCTACGAGGCGGGCTGCTATGCCCCGCCGGGCACCAGCTCCGTCCCCCGCCTCCCGCAGCTCCCCAAGGCCAAATGCTTCGTGGCCAGCTCCTGGGAGTCCCAGGCGCTGAACGAAGTCCTCTCGCCGAGACCCTTCCCTGAATGGAGGCCTGGTGCTCTGCAGCAGGAGGATCCCTTTCCCAGGGCCCCCCGGGAGCCCCCCGCCGGCTACAGGCGCAGCAGCGCTCTGAATCTCATCAGCCACCCCTTTTGCCCGGATAACGGCCCTCAGGATGAGCCGGGATCGGGGAGCAGCGCCTGGTTGCTCCCCGGGCAGCGGCAGCAGCTCCATGGTGGTGGCGGTGCCTTCCTCCAGCGTCCCTCCCGGAGTGCCGCCTCGGCCTCCGTGTTCCTTGGCGACAGCCCATATAGGGCGCCCCAGGCTCCGGGAAGGAGAGGCGGCCTGCCCCCCATTCACTCCAGGACCAACCTCATGGATGCCGAATTGCTGGATCTCGATTCCGACTTCTAAGATCTGGGAAGGGCTTTTTCCGCGGTGCAGGGGGGGGGGTTTGCGGGTGCGCCTGGTTGTAGATCAGCCGTGAGTTTTGGAAAGGTCGGATCTTTGCCCACCCTGCAAAGTGTCCTCCTGCTCCTGCAGGAGGTTCCGTTTCATGCTGAAAATTGTGAATGAAGTGATGGTTTTTAGGCTTCCGTCCCGCGTGGCAAACCCTCCGTCCTTCCTGGCTCCCTGTTGAATTCCTGCCGCTCTTCCTCCCTCGAAGCAGCTGGGCTGTGCTTGGCCGTGCACGTCCCGATGTGTCTGAGGTCACCTTTGCTAGAAAAGCGGGATGGCCAGAGATTCGTGGCTGCCGCACAAATCTCTCAGCATATTTATTGCTTTGCGTGCCGAGAGCAAGGGAGGGTTCTCAGCGGCCGACGTCTGAAGGGCAGGACATTGGGGGGCAGCTAGTTGTCTTTCTCCCAAGTCCTCCAAATGAAACTGCTTCTCGCTTGGCCCGGGTCCCCAAATGGCTTCTAGAAACCTAAATTCTGCCCCGACGCCAGAGCGGATCGGGAAGTGGTCCATCACCGTGATGGGCATCTGCAGAGGAGGCGGAGGAGAAGGAGGGACACGCAGGGATTGGGTGCACCACTTCTTGCCAGGGTGGGGTCGGGAAGGTGGGTGGGTGGGTGGAAGGTTTTGCTTCCAGAAGTTCCCAGTTCTGTGGCTTTTCATTAATGGGGAAAAAAAACCAACTTTTCATTAAGGATTAGGGAGAAGCCTCCCACCTGCACCTACGGGCTTCCTTTGTTTCTCCGCTCCATTGCCATGAGCGGAGAGAGGATTAACCCTCCTCTCCCCAGTTTCTTCCCCCTGGAAAATTGCCCCCTGCATGATCATTAAACTGGGGTGGGGGAGGCTTCCTTTGGCGCCAGTGGACACCGAATTAGGGCTTTGCGGTATAGAATTGGGGTTGTGAGAAATCGATTTGGGTCTGGGGCATCCGTGGGTGCCCCTGGTCACCAGTCTCTCGCTGGGCCGAAGGAGGGCAGCTGGGCCACCCACGCTGTAGCGGAGCTGTAGGCAGAAAGGGCCGAGGGCTGCGTTTGCCAGGGTCGCTTTGGACGTCCCGCTCTGCTTGGCCCCTTGCGAATTCGATATCCAGCTCCAAAGAGAGAAGCAGGATTCCAGAAAGGGCTTTGATCAGACAAGACACAGGAGGGGCGTCGTGAGGTCCACAGTGACGGGGGTTGAGCTTCTCCATGGGTCAGAATTCTCTGAAGTGCCATCTTGACAGATGCCTGGAAGGGGAGGGGGGGCGCAGGGCAAGGCTGGCGCACGCGGACTGCCCCGGGTTCAGATCTCGACGGGTGGCCCGCCGCATGTTGACCTACAACTCCCATCATCCCTGCCCCCTGGATGGGACTGAATCCAGCAACATCTGGAGGGCCACAGGATGCTGAGTTAAAGGCTCTGCCGACTGGGTGCAGGATCATCCCAGGTCCGGTCTCCTGTTAAAGCGACGGAGAGCCGCAACTGGTCAGCTTGGGCCGGATGAGAAGGTGGCCTGACTCTCTATATGGGGAAATGTTTCCAGTTCGGCGCATTTCGAGAATCTCTCTAAATCGAGGAAAATACTTATTTTCATCCCAAATGATTGCTTAGAACAGGTTTCTCCAGCCTGGTGCCCTCCAAAATCATCAGACTACAGCTCCCAGAATCCCCCACCCAGCATCCGTGGCTGCCTGGGGAATGCTGGGAGTTGTAGTCAGACACCTCTGGAGGGCAGAAGTCTGGTTTAGAACTTCCTGCAAGCGATTGCTGCTAGGGCTGAGCCACTTGCGGCCCTCCAGAGTTTTGGCCTACAACTTCCATCAGCAAAACCAATAATGAGGGATCATGGGAATTGTAGGCCAAGACATCTGGAGGGCTGTCAGTGGCTCAGCCTTGGCTTAGACTCTTTGGTGAGTCAGGGAAGATGGTCAAGAACTATTTTCCACGGCCACAGAAATTGGGACCCGAAATAATGGGTATAAATTACAGTTACTCAGATTAAATGTAAGGAAAAACTTCTTGACGGGAAGATCTGTACAATAGCGGAATAGTCTTCCTCCGGAGGTTGTGGTTCTCCATCTCTGGAGGTTTTTAAGAAGAGGCTGGACAGCCACCTGTCATGGATGGTTTGATTAAGTTTCCTGCACATTGCAGAGGGTTGGACTAGATGACTCTTGTGGTCCCTTCCAACTCCCTAATTCTATGATAAGAAGTTGTAAGCAACCACTTGGGAGTTTGGGATGAAATTAAGAAACTCCCTTGATAAAGAGATATTCTGGAAACACATTGGGAACTCCAACATATTGGTATGGCTGTGTGTGGGGCCCTCTCTCTTTTTTTTCCTTTTCCTTGCTTTGGCTTTTTGGATCCCTTTTATTGTTGTTTAAACTGTTACATCCACAATGGCATTCACCCGGTTCTGAGGACGTTTTCCATAGGAAGAATCTGAAGGTTTCGGCCACCCTGAAGGACTTTGCCTCCCAGCATGCAGGGCTGTACCTACATCTTAGCATATAGCTCATGTCACTGCCTGTTGGGAGTAGCAGTCCCTCTTCAGCCTCACATTACCTTGCCCGGGACGGTACAAGCATCCGTCGTATTAGTTCAGTAAAACTTTCATGCCCCTTTGGCCAGAAGCTGCTCCAGTCACAAGCTGAAATCTTTCAGTTGGGTTTGGGGATTGCTGTTTTTTTTCCTATTGTTCTTTAACCTGTCGATGTATAATGTGCAGCGGTTTTCGTTCTGAGTAATGTCAAAGCATAGACTTTGTAGTCTTCTCATAGGACAAGATGCTTAAAAGAGAAGATTCTAACCAGGAACTCCCCTGCTAAGGGACGCGCTCTCTTGCCGTGCGTTTGTGAAACCATCCCTTTCCGTTCCCACACTTCAAAGATTCTGTTCCAGAGAAAAGTCCAGCTAAAACAGGAAAAGAGACCTATTAAAGGCCACGATCTGGTCCATACCTACTTGGAAGGAAGCCCCATCAGCCTCCGATGGACTTCATGCAGTGTTGGGCCCTAGAAGGCCCTGTTTAAACAGCCTGCCCTATCGTGTGCGTTATTTGGAAGCACGCTCCTCTCATAAGCCCCTTAGAATTGACACTTCACCGTTGAACAGCCGGGACGCTTCTGTCGACATTTGCGCCGCTCAGACCAGGCCCATTTTCGTGTGACATCTTGAGGAACCGTGACTTGTGATCAAGCTGGCAAAGGTGACTCCACCTCCACAGGCCACCTGTGCCATGAGACTTGAGATGCTGAGAAGAAGGAAAAGGGAAGCATTCTGCAAAGAAGTTGGTGTAGGCCATGGTGTGTAGCGGGGCATGCAGGGAGCTGTTATTTCAGCAGCGGAGGCTAGTGACTCCGATCAGTGGGCGGTGAATCCGCTTCAGGTTTCAGTCAGGATTCTTAAGGGAGCCACTCTAGCCGCTGCTTTCATCCCTTGCTCTGCACCTTGGACGGCCCCATGCCTGAACCCACCCACCCCTTGTACAAAAGGTCCCCCAGCCTTTTGGGGTCAGTGGGCACATTTGGAAAGTTGGGAGTGTTGTGGGCATTTAAAAACCAACCAACCAGGTGCCTGGGGGCAGGGGGGGGAGCTTGCCCATTCATAAAATGGCTGCCACGATGGGCTGGTTTTGTCAGAGCCCTCATTTCCCAGGAGTCAAATGGATGGGATTAAAAAGCGACTTGCCCAAGGATCTAAAGTACAGGCAGAGGTGTGGCCTTTGCTCCCAAAACACGAACTCGCTCTGTGAAACCCAAATGCGGAGAGGAGGGCAGCCCCCCTGTTTAGCAGCAAGCAAGTCTCCTAAGGTCAAAAAATAAAATCGGGAGGGACGGGGACCGGAGAGGTCTCTGTGAGACTAGATGGCCAAGTGAGCATTGCAGCCTGTGTTTGCAAAGGTGGGCCGTGTCTACACCTGCCTTATTTCCTGGCGTCGTCCCTGTGCATCCACATGACTCACGGGGGGTCCCGGGAGCAGGCAAGGACGATGCCTCCATTTTCACAGGATAACCAGTTGCCTGATTTTCTCCACAGTCCCGGGACTATCCCGAGGGCTGTGGGCAGCGTAGGCGCCCATCCCGGCTTCTTCCCTCCTCCCTGTGAGTAGTGGGGTTCAGCAAGAGGGTAGGAGCTGGTCTGAGGGGAGTCCAGGGCCATGGGGGGGGCCTCAGGCCTTTTTTTAAAAAAAAAACTTCGATGGAGCACGATTGAGCTCCCAGCTCCAGCTTTTTTTAAAAAAAAGGCAAGTGCAACATCCCTGTTTGTTTCTGGGACGTCATGCTTCCGTTTAGATGCTGGGGGAGGGTTGCAGAAGCAGGTAAATCCACGATCCTCCCCCTCCCTCTATACCCTTTGGTGTAGAAAAGACCATGATCTGGTGTAGAAAGGGCCATGATCTCTCTCTCACACACAGCCCACCATAGGTAATTGCAGGTATTGTCCATCCTCGGTCCCGGTCTTGCCTGCTGCAAGGATGGGGTAGCGGCCCCAAGGCTGTGGACCAGAAAGCTGGTCTATGTGACCTTTTAAAGTCCCAGCGTAGTCGACTAGACTTCAGTAGCACAAAACCATTTTCCTACTTTGTAACTAAGTACCTGTTTGGGGAGGGGGGGAAGGAAATGTGTATTTTCAATATGCCGTTGTCAAATAAATATGTACTGTTTTATACTCGAGTTGATTTCCGTGTGTCTTAAAGCATGTCAGGGCAGGTGGGAGGGAAAGGAGGGGAGAATTAACAGAACAGTTTCCAGACCTTTGTTCCACAGACCGATGCATGAGTCATACATGTGTTTGGGTCCCAGCATAAAAAATTCTCCAATGGATAGATAAATGTATAGTGTCGGTATGGAAATTTCTTACAGTGGAAGACTTTTTGTTGTACAAGAGCTGTACGATGTTGGAGATCCAGCCCAGCCCCTTCTGCCTGGTGACCATAAAAACAAGCCAGCTCCAAAACACGCAAGATGGAAGAGATTGCTGAGATGGCAGGATTGTGAGGGGGGGGGGGGGAACAAGACAAAAGGTTGCATCTTTTAACACCTGTCTGGCTGTGGCCTTGTGACTCCCTAGTATCCCAAGTTTCTAATCGAGGGATGCGTGGAATTAAAACCGGGCGTATACTTTACTTACACCTTCCTTTCTAGGGTGTAAGGCAGGGATAGGGAATTCCTTTGAGCCCAGGAGTTGAATTCAATTTTGAATAAGCTCTCCTAGTTGGCAGGGCCAAAGGCCAGAAATTCCAGCATATTGTGGCTTAAAGCTTTGACTGCCAATAACTGAGCCCTAGGAGAGGAATTTAAGCCACTTAAGAATGGGGGTGGAGGGGAAAGAGACTGCACTAAAACAGCAACCCCCCAATAATATGTGACTGGGGAGACGTTTAGTTCAAGAACATTGTTCTAGGGAGAGCTGATACAGAACACATTCGTAGAATCATAGAACAGTAGAGTTGGAAGGGAATCCACCTTAAAGCACATCTGATCTAAAGGTTTGAAAAAGTTTGCCATTAGTGGCTCAAACGAACACATTTCTCGTGGAAAGGTCACACCCGCTTCCCCGGAGCACATATGCATGGCCAAGGCTTATAAGGCCATCGAGTCCAACCCCCTGCTCAATGCAGGAATCCACCTGAAAGCATCCCTGCCAAGTGGCTGTCCAGCTGCCTCTTGAATGCCTCCTGTGTGGGAGAGCCCACCACCTCCCTAGGTCATTGGTTCCATTGCTGTACCGCTCTAACAGTCAGGATGGTTTTCCTGATGTCTAGACAGAATCTGGCTTTCTGTAACTTGAGCCCATTATTCCGTGTCCTGCACTCTGGAATTATCAAGAAGAGATCCTGGCCCTCCTCTGTGTGACAACCTTTCAAGTATTTCAAGAGTGCTCTCATGTCTCCCTTCCGTCTTCTCCAGGCTAAACATGCCCAGTTCTTTCAGTCTCTCCTCATAGGGCTTGTTTCCAGACCCCTGATCATCCTCGTTGCCCTCCTCTGAACCCCCTCCAGTACTTTCAAAGCAAAGTCAAATAATCAGTCCTGCACACACAAAGATCTTGAACTCCTTTCTGCTTTCAGTTCAATGCCTGCCTTCAACTTCCAACGGTCAGAACAATTTCCCCTCCCTTCTGCTCCCGAAGCCCTCTCAAGAACCCAGGTCCGGCATCCAAGACAGCAAAAGGGAAAAGCCCAATCGTGGTTGTCTCCGGGGCCAGATCTACACCTTGTGTCAAATTATGATTTTATTTATTACATTTATCCAAGGAATTCAAGGCAGCGTACATAATCCCCCCTCCCCTCCTCCTCTCCATTTTATCCTCACAACAACAACCCTGTGAGGTAGGTTGGGCTGGGAGTTTGTGACTGGCCCAAAGTCACCCAGTGGGTTTCCGTGGCCGAGTGGGGACTAGAACCCGGATCTCCCGGCTCCCAGCCCAACACTTTAGCCACTATGCCACATTGGTTCTTTATTCCATCATTACGAATGTGGAATAAAAAACAGGATATAAGGATATTGTGCTCCAACAATTTTCTGTGCACTTCAATTCCGCTATAAAGCAGCAGTGCAGATCTAGCCTGGATTAAGTATCTTTCTTGTGTTATAGGATGAGAGACAAAAAGCGAGCAACCTTGTTAGCAAAGTGTTTGCCAGTAGGTGGCACTGCAGAGCTGGATTTGGCTGAAAGGGGCATTGAACATTAAAAAACAGATATACAAAATTTAAAAAGCATAAAAACAGATTATAAATACAATGTCCACTTAAAACAGCTATTCTGGGTCAAGCAACACAACAACAACAACAACAACAACAACAACAACAACAACAACAACAACAACCCCTCAACATACACTGTTAAATGCCTGGGAGAAAAGTCTTGACCTGGTGCCGAAAAGATAACAATGTTGGCGCCAGGCGAGCCTCGTCGGGGAGATCGTTCCGAGATGAGAGAGAGCCATGCAGGAACTGCCTTAATGCGCCCCATGCAGGTCAGCAATTGATCAGCCCATGGCTGCCACCCCCCAGGCCTAGAGACTGATAGCGACACAGACAAGCGGCAGATCCGATCCTATGCAGGTGACTTGGGCATTCGGACGGCGGGTCTCCAAAAGCAGGAATACAGAACGTCAGGCCTACATTTGGCCCTCAAGGGGTCCCATCCTGGCCCTCTGGGATTTCCTAGAAGGCCCCACTCCTTTCCCCTTCCTAGAAACTCCCCCACCCCTTTTATGCTTTTGCAAAGCTTCTCCAGCCCGCCCACCCCATTCTAAAAGGTTGAAATGCCCCTCCTAGGCTGAGCTCCTAGCAGTCAGAATTTGAAGCTAAAATGGGCTGATATTTTTAGGGGGAGGGAGCCCTTTTCTCATTGGCCCTGCCCACCCCTGGAAGGCAGCCCCAGAGAGGTTCTCTGAAATGGGATTTGGCTGTCAGGCTGAAAGAGGCTCTGCTCCCCTGTTCTCACGGGCACTGCCTCTGAATGGAGAAGTTCAATTTTTCCTTCGTGGCCAACAGTTGTTGAGATATTTGGTCTCCCATGAATTATATTTTATTTGGGTTAGATCCAGATTTAACTTGGCTATCTCTGTCCAGATAAGGACGCAGTTAGTATTTCAGCCTGAAAAGCTGATAAAAGATGTTCTGTGCCACTGAGACTATTTTTTTTATTTATTACACTTATATTCCACCTTTTTTCATCCAAGGAACCTAAGGCGGCATACATAATCCTCCTCCTCTCCATCTTATCTTCACAACAACCACCCTGTGAGGTAGGCTGGGCTGAGAGTCTGTGACTGGCCCAAAGTCACCCAAAGGGTTTCCATGGCCGAGTAGGGACTAGAACCCGGATCTCCCAACTCCCAGTCCAACACTTTAGCCATTACACCACACTGACTACCTATAGGCTGACCATCTGAAAAGGAGGACAGGGCTCCTGTAACTTTAACAGTTGTAGAGAAAAGGGAATTTCAGCCAGTGTAATTTGTATGCAATTAGTCCCTGGTGAAATTCCCTCTTCATTACAACAGTTAAAGGTGCAGGCACTATACTAGAGTGACCATATACAAAAGAAGGCAGGGCCCCTGCAACTTTAACCGTTGTGATGAAGAGGGAATTTCACCAGGAACTAATTGCCTACAAATGACACTGGCTGAAATTCCCTTTTCTCTACAACAGTTAAAGTTACAGGAGCCCTGTCCTCCTTTTCAGATGGTCAGCCTAACTACCTATACCTCCAGTGACACTGATGGATCTAGGAGCGCTCCCAAACTACACACCTGAACCTTTAGGTAAGGGAGTGCAGCCCCCACCAGGACAGTCTGAGCACTGCTCAGACAGACAGATGAACCACCCACTGACACCACCTCCGTTTTATCTGGATTGAATCACAAAGAAAAAAATGTAACACAGCAACATCCGATTAAATTGGCACGCAGATGGATGGAGAGCTTTGTCATCACACTATTATGAAACGAGACCAAAAATCCTCTCTCTATATATACATATTCTCCTCCTCCCCCCAAAGCTCTCCATGAAGCCCCCTGAGGCTGGGCTCACCCTTTGCCTTTAAGCGGTGTTTTGCAGGGAAAGGTCGGCATGAAGTTCTTAAGCATAGAATAAAGATTGCTCTCCTTACCCTGTTCTCCAAACTGGCTTTCCATTAGTATGTGAAGAACGTTGAGTCCCTTACAAGGCAATTAAAAGGCTGCCCTGTGTGACTTGCTCTTCTATCACTGACTACTTCCTTTCCTTCCCCGAAGGCTTTGAAGATGCATGGACATAATGAGCCATAAATCATAGAATCATAGAATGGTAGTGTTGGAAGGGGGCCTGTAAGGCCATCCAGTCCAAACCCCTGCTCAATGCAGGAATTCACCTTAAAGCATCCCTGCCAAGCGGCTGTCCAGCTGCCTCTTGAATGCCGGAGAGCCCACCACCTCCCTAGGTCATGGGTTCCATTGTCACACCGCTCTAACAGTCAGGAAGTTTTTCCTGATGTCAAGCTGGAATCTGGCTCCCTGTAACTTGAGCCCATTATTCCACGTCCTGCACTCTGGGATGATGGAGAAGAGATCCTAGTCCTCCTCTGTGTGACAAGCTTTCAAGTATTTGAAAAGTGCTCTCATGTCTCCCCTCAATCTCTCTTCTCTAGGCTAAACATGCCCAGATCTTTCAGTCTCTGCTCATAGGGCTTTGTTTCCAGACCAATGATCATCCGCATTGCCCTCCTCTGAAACCCCTCCAGCTTGTCTGCAGCCTTCTTGAAGTGTGGTGCCCAGAACTGGACACAATACTCAAGATGAGGCATAACCAGTGCTGAATAGAGGGGAACCAGTACCTTGCACGATTTGGAAGCTATACTTCTATTAATGCAGCCGAAAATGGCATTTGCTTTTTTTGCAGCCACATCACACTGTTGGCTCATATTCAGCTTGTGATCTACAACAATTCCAAGATCCTTCTCGCTTGTCGTATTGCTGAGCCAAGTATCCCCCATCTTGTAACTGTGCATTTGGTTTCTTTTTCCTAGGTGTAGAACTTGGCATTTATCCCTATTAAATTTCATTCTGTTGTTTTCAGCCCAGCTCTCCAGTCTATCAAGATCACTTTGTCATTTGTTTCTGTCTTCCAGCGACAGAAAGGACTTACTCTTTGTAAGTCTCCACTTTTTCCACTTTGCAAGCCGAATCTCTGGATTCCTGCATTGAGCAGGGGGTTGGACTTGATGGCCTTATAGGCCCCTTTTAACTCTACTATTCTAAGATTCTATGAACTGCAGGCGTTCAGCTGGTGAACCACTTTAGGAATCACCATTGCTGGATTAAAGCAAGGTCCATGGAGCACTCAGCTTTCTGTTAGTACCTGTTTTAGAAATACAGAAAGCTGCCTTGGCACAATGTGATAGGCACCCTGGCACTATCCAGGTGTTTTGGACTACAATTTCCCTGACCCCAGACCATTGGCTATGCTGGATGGGGCTGATGGGAGTTGTTGTCCAAAAAATCTGGAGGGCACCAAGTTCCCTACCCCTGGTCTACACTGACTGAGCCAGGCAAAGGAGTCCTTCTCTGCCCTTACTGGGCATACTGGGAATTGAACCCACTGGGATGTTCTGCACGCTCACTGAGCAGCAGCCATTCCCAATGCCAAACCGAATACTAACCCTAGCCCAAGAAGATGTGATGCAAGGGTAAAGATGGGAATGCCTCTGAACACATGCAGAGTGCATTTCTGTCTCCACTGAGTAATCACAGCCCACTTTCTATGACTGCATTTTGGAGAACAGAGGTTAAGCCCAGCAAGGAAATGAGCAGCTGCCAATCAGAGATTGAAGGGCATAGGACAGGCAGTTTGAACACAGCTTTTACCAACCTGAGCTGGCTGGAGGATTATGTGAATTGCAGTCCAACACATCTGGAGGGCACCAGGTTGGGGAAGGCTGGTCTAAGGACTGTTCTGGATTACCTGAGTGGTTATCACATGGTAAAGCTCAGGCTTACTGTCGTCTGGAAGGATGACTCCATTACATTTTCCAATTGAAACTGTATATAAACCCAGATAAACCATGCTAAAAACATCAAGTGCTTCCCGAAGACATCCAGTTTGTCACTGTGGGAACAGAATGCTGATCCAGCAGGGCTGTTGTGATCTTCCCTTCATACACACACACTTCCCCTTATCATTGGACATTGAATTGAACATCCAGCATGAGCAAGAGTTCTGTATAACTCCAAGGCTTGCATACTTCATTGTAATCACTGCTTGGTATTCTTTTATTGACCTTTCACATTTTCTTCTATCTTGCACAGAATGAGAGTGGATCTTGAAGATTTGGGTTCAAGCCTCCTCCGTGCCACAGACTCCTTGTATTGTATTTAGTTATTCATTTCTTGTTCTTCATCTGTAAAATGGGAGTAAGGATAGCATACCACACAGTTTTGTTATGAGAACATAATCAAGGTTTGTAAAGCACTTGGCCGTTTTTAAACTGCCAAATACATTAGAAACAGTAGTGGAAGAATTTGAGAGGGAAGACAAATATTTATTATATTCATTGACCATGTGACTGTATTTATTATGTGTCATGACTGGTGTAGCATAGTGGTGATCAGTGCAATCCTGTGGAGGGCCCTAAGTTGGGGATGGCTGTATTAAAATGATCTTAGGCAAGCCATTCTCTTTCTCATCCTCATCCTCATCCCTTCGCCAAAATGGGAATACTAACTACTAGTCTACCTTACAGGGCTGTTGTAAATATTGTTAAGACAATATATGTGAAGCACTTTTAATTTTCTTTAAATGTTAAATTACCAGCCACCTTGAATGCCATTTTCTTGGTAGAAATGTGAGGCACAAATCAAATAAACCAATAAATAACATTATTCAAGGAGGAGCGTTGTCACCTGGATAAATAATAAGGGTGCTTGTGGACAGATTTATTGGCCTTGTTCAGAAGACTACTTAAACCATGGTGGTCAAAGGTGCCTTCTGAGTCAGCCTGACATAAATGTGTTCATGGACTGAACTGAAGCTCCCTTCATTGGTTGAATACAATGGAAGTCCATGAAGGCTGCTGCTGATTGTGACAATAATTGTTAGACTTTAAAACAGAAATTCCCAACATACTGCAACCAGCAAAGCCATTGGGAATGATGGGAGTTGCAGTCCAACACAGCTGGAGACTGCTTTAAGGTGACACAAGTCTTCTTAATTTTTTAATTCTTTCCTCCGCCCCCCCTGGCATTGATCACCTTAGGCAGCCTAACCGAACTTGGGGGCCCGCTCCAGACGTGTTGGACTACAGTGATGCTGGCTGGGGGGATTATGGGACTTGCAGTCATCTGGAGGATGGGGCTGGACCAGACAAGGCCTTTCAGGCGCTACCTCCTTGCCCCGCTTGTGCGACTTTGCCAGGTGTCCACATCTCGTGGCGATCTTGCAGCCACTCCGTGATTTCCTCACCCCTCATCCCGCTTTGCCTGTATTTTTTTCAAAACCCAAGGAAAATCCGTTCATGTTTTCTGGCCACAAAAAGGCCCTCTCCGTGGGGACCCTGCAGGATCCCTGCGGAGGCGGGCTGGTGACGTCCCCTGCGACATTTGGGGGAGTCCAATTTTGCCCCCCCTTGGGCCATTTCGTTCCCGGTTGGCGTAATAGGGGCTCTTTACCCCTATATATATATATATATATATAATATTGAGAGGACGCAGCCCTCGTGCACTTCTAGGTTCCCCCCACCCTCCCCACTTTGGGAAATACACAGGGGCGGGCAAACTCCCTCCATGACAGTCCTGCGCCATTCCTCTTCTTCAGAAAAGGTGCGTGCGCGCACAGGTGAATGGACACACCTGCGCGCATGCCCAGAGGGGAAGGGGTCTGGGAGGGGAGGGGGAGAGATGAAAGGTACGTATGCGGATGGGACATCGTGGTGCATGCAGTGCAGGAGGAAAACTTTGGCGGGAGTCGAGCCTATCTTAGGCAGACCATATGAAAAGGAGGACAGGGCTCATGTAACTTTAACAGTTGTAGAAAAAAGGGAATTTCAGCCAGTGTCATTTGTATGCAATTAGTTCCTGGTGAAATTCCCTCTTCATCACAACAGTTAAAGTTGCAGGGGCCCTGCCTTCTTTTGTATATGGTCACTCTAGTATAGTGCCTGCAACTTTAACTGTTGTGTTGAAGAGGGAATTTCACCAGGGACTAATTGCATACAAATGACACTGGCTGAAATTCCCTTTTCTCTACAACTGTTAAAGTTACATGAGCCCTGACCTGGATTTTCATATGGTCAGCCTAGCCTATCTACACTGCTGCTTTAAAACGGTTTATAACGGTTTTAAACCGGTGAATACAGATACAGTGATGCTACCTACACGTGCAGGATAAAACACTTTGAAAACGTTTTGAACACTGTATAGGGAGTGTGTGTCCAGGGCCCCAACAGTTCTCAAAACGGTTTTAAACCGTTTTAAAGCAGTAGTGTAGATAGGCTCCTTGAAACACCGCATTTATAGGGTGGGGGAGAAAGGGGGGAACTTCTCTAAGAAAGTGACCCTGGGATCAGTGGAGGCTGGTGGCCCCGATTCCGGTGGGGCTGTGAATCCCTTCTGGGTTTCGGTCAGAACCAGCCAGAACTCTAAAGGGCTCCCCCTAGCGGGGCGGCGCTCCTCCCGCGGCGCCTGCTGGGAAAGGTAGTCCTCCGAGCGGGAGCCGGTTTCTGGCAAGCCGCGGACGGCGGACTCGATGTCCCGCGGTGCCCCGCGTAGGGGGCGGGGCGAAGCAGCGCGCGTGCGCGCGAGGGGCTGGCGGGCGGGGGGAGGGAGCGAGGGAAGGACTGAGGGGGCGGAGCCGCGCTGAGGCGAGCCGGTGTCGTTTGTGCGCTGAGGCGGCTGAGGCAGCGGGGATGATGTCGGTGCGAGTGGCGGCCCCGCCGGCCGTGGAGCTGAAGGAGCTGAGCGGGCCTCTCGACAAGGCCGGAGGAGGAGGAGGAGGAGGAGGAGGAGGAGGCGGCGGCGGCGCGGGCGCGGCTACTCCTGGCGCTCCAACGGCCTCCGCCGCCGCCGCCGCTTCTCCATCGCCCGTCCCGGCTCCGCCGCCACCGCCGCCGCCGCCGCCGCCTCAAGCCGAGCCTGGCGCGCCGGCGGCCCCCAAATTGCCTCAGGCTTCGGCCATGAAGCGCAGCGAGCCGCCGCCGCCGCCGCCCACCTCGTCCTCCTCTCAGGCCCAGCAGCCGCCTCGGCTGGCCGGCGACGGGGGCGACAGCGGCGGCGCGGCAGGGCAGCTCGGCGAGGCCCTGGTCAGCCCCGACGGCACCGTCACCGAGGCCCCCCGCACCGTCAAGAAGGTAAAGCGCCCGCTGAGGGAGGGGGAGGGAGGGAGGGAGGGAGACCCCCGACGACGACGGCCCCCGACGACGACGACCCCCCCCCCCGCCATCTCCACCGAGGCCCCCCCTTCCCCAAGAAAGATGCTTTTCTCCTGAATGAAAACCCCACGGCCGAGTCATTCTCTCCCCCCCCCCCCCCTTTGGGCATCGCCCCCCACCTCCGCCCCATAGCGGTAGGCAGGACTCCCGAGGGAGAAGACGCCTCCGCCTCCCCACCCCTTCGCTCTTTACTCCCAGGTAAAGGGGATACCATCCTGTGCACGTGGAGCCTTCGAGGAAGACCCTCCCCCCAGCCCCGCATAAACTCCCACAGACACGTGCGGGGGGGGGGCTCCTTCCGTTCAAGCGCTTCCCGTTTTTTGTTATTGTGACGACACCCCCCCTTGCCCCCCCCCCCGCCGCACCACCATCCTAACCAGAAATCCTTAGGAAAAAGGGATGCATGAAAAAAATGTCCCCTTTACTAATAAATGGAGCAATTTAGAGAAAAGGCCTCGATATGGCTTCCTGGTGCGTTTGTGAAGCCAGCCTTCCCCCTACTCTGTGCCCTCCTGGTGCGTTGGACTACGGCTGTGGTTGAGGATGCTGGGAGCTGTAGTCCAACGCATCTGGAGGGTGCCAGGTAGGGGGAAGGCTGACTTAAGAGTGGCTGTTGAAGAGAGGTAGGTTTGGTAGATAAGGCTGGCCCGCTTGAGAAAGGATTTGTTCCAGGGTCTCCCAGCTGCATCAGAGCCCAGGTTTTGTCCCATCCTACCTGGAGGGTGCCACGTTGGAGCAGGCTGCTCTTAAACATGATTGCTTTGAATCATCCGTGTGTTATCATTGCCACCATCCCCTTTGTGTGGAACCTGAATCTGCTGTTAGTTTCTGTTGGGTTGCCGTTACATGATAGAAAGCTGGTTTGTATGTTAATACTGGGACTTTTTTTTCATAGGAGACCCGTTTTTCTTGTTTCACAAACCCATCTTGCCAGTTCTTCTTGGGCCAGAATCTTGTGTGCTTGAAAGTGCAGCTTTCTCTATAGAAGTGCTTCCGTTCTTCTAGGTGGGCTGTTTTTGATCCTGTTTCTGCCCTCAAAAATTCCATTGGGAAGAGTTATTTCTAACCCCCCCCCCCCCCCCCAGTGTTTTCATGGGATTGGGATTCCTTGGCTTTGAATGTTTTAAGGTTACAATCATGCTGTTCTCACTTTCCTGTGAAATGTTCTCGGAGCATTTGAAAGTCATTTCCTCTAAATCTACCATTTCTGCCAATATCAGTCTCCTGTTGAAACTGCTTGGCTGTTCATGCACAGAGGTTTCTTCCTTATCTATTTGAAGTCTTCTGTTAGTAGAAAGGCGCATCTGCAGTTTACATTTGGGTTTGACCTGCCTTATCACTTTTCTCTTCTTCCCCCCCCCCCTGCTCCCCCAGTGAGATTTCAAGGGACATGGTGGGTCTATATTTGCAGGAATTGT
This sequence comes from Anniella stebbinsi, assembly GCA_029215795.1. Lineage (NCBI taxonomy): Eukaryota > Metazoa > Chordata > Lepidosauria > Squamata > Anniellidae > Anniella > Anniella stebbinsi. The sequence continues at coordinate 4,305,508 of JARDYH010000003.1, read as the reverse complement.
TAACCCTTTCCCCCCTTTTCCTAGGAAATGTTTTAGTCTACTACTTTACAGTTTTGATTATTCTCCAAAGTCGACAAAAAATATTGGCAGCGGTGTGGGTTATTAGAGAATAATTCAAGGAGCAGCAATGGCATAAAATCTTAACTAGGACCAGCTGAAAGTTGCAAAGTAATATCTAGCCTTTGATTTCACAAAACTTGTCCGCAGTTAAAACAGCCAAAAAAGAAAAAGGTAAGTGGGCAGAAGAGGACAAGAAAATGTTGCTGGTAAAGAGGATGTAGAGCATGGATAGGCTACTTCCAGGGGTTGAGGGGCTACATTGCCCCTTCGACCCAACCGAGGGTAGCACCCCTGCCCCCCCCAGCTGAATTTGCCACTGAAATTCAGTGGCACAGCACCAGCAAAAGGGGGTATTTATAGCAAAATAGCTCCTTTTTGCTGCTGTCGTGTGAATTTGGCAGTGTGCTAGGCCCCCCCTCAAAAAAGGCCAGGGGGTTGCATGGGGCTGTGTGTTCCCCACCCAATGTAGAGGCTTTGCGGTTTCAGTTTTAATAGTTCAACTTGAGGAAGAGTTATGTAAACTCAACTGCTAGGACACTACTACGTAACTTTCAGTTAGTCCTAATAAAATTGTAATGCAACTGCTGCTGTTGGAATTTTGATTATGCATGCTTCAGATAAAGGAGAGGAAGGAGTACAGAGTCTAGGGGTGGGGGAAAGGAATGATTTCCGAGTCCTCGCCATTACTGCAGCAGCAGATAAAACATGCAAGGAGGATATAATCCTGATCCCTCTTATCTATTTCTAATTTCTGATGTGGCAGAAATGTTGGTCTCCCATTCTGAAATGGAATCAGATTGATTTGTGCAGTCGCTGTAGGTGAGGTGTACTGAACTAGGAGTACACACATTGTTTTCTCCTGCTGCTGCAGCATTCCTTCTCTTTGAGTTTCATTGTGAGGCTTGCAGTAGTGATTGGAAAGGGTTACGCCTATATCTGTTGTACAGGGTTCACAAATTTAGACAAGGCAGTTTAAGAGAGACATTAGCATAAATACCTGAAATTACTAATTCCAAAAAAATGTTTCTAGTTTCAGCTTGAACCAGTCAAGGACATGCATAGCTTGCCTGTCTAATGCACCTTTTGCAGTGGAGCCTAGTGCAGGTAAACTGATTGTAAAGACCAAAAGGCTATTTATTTAGAAAACTTAGTGTGTTTTGTTTTAAGCCAGTTCTTTGTGACATCCCCAGAGATTGAAAAGAACCAGCTAACCTTGGAAAATGCAAGATGAAGAGTGTGCTGTTTCTCTAGAACTTTCTGTGGCCTTGAAGAATTGTTTTCCTGAAATTCATAAAATCATAGAATAGTAGAGTTGGAAGGGGCCTATAAAGCCATTGAATCCAATCCCCTGCTCAATGCAAGAATCCACCTTAAAGCATACCTGACAGGTGGTTGTCCAGCTGAGAGGTCCAGTCTGGCAACATCTGGGGGCTACATGTTCCCCATCCCTGATGTAGGCTCTACAGGTGAGGCAGGAGTATATGGCTGGCCACTGTGAGAGGCAGGTTGGGTGTTGGAAGCTGGTCTTAAAACATCAGACTGATGTTGGCTCTAGTCCAGCATTGGTATTGAATGCTCCTGGATTGGGAACTGTCTTGGCGTTTGCTGTTTTTGGATGAACATTTCTTCATTTTTATGAAGAAATGCCAATGACACCATATGAACTAAGAAAGCTTTTAAAATAATGGAGTAATTTTAAAAATTTTTTAGCTTTTATATTATGGTGCTGTTGACTTATTTTTAACTTATTATGTAAGTCGCTTTGCAAGGGTTACAGAATAACTCTCTAAAAGGCGGCCTATAAATAAGTGTGTAAATGCAATTTCTTAAGCCTTTAGGGATGGGTGAGATTTTGGTTAGCAAAATGAAAATAAACACTCTGATAAAACTGGACACTTTTAAAGTAGTATCTTATTTGAAATTCTTATTTTCTCTTGTTGGTAGTGCAAGTGCTGATCCTTATATAGCAAAGAACGCCACGACCCATGGATAAAAGGGAGGTATCAACATTCTCCACATTTTGCAGAAGTACATTTTTTGAGAGAGAGAAGAGGCAAAATGCTCCCAAACAGCCCAATAAGGGCTGAACATACCCAGTGGCCATGGGATGCTGACGGTTAAATGAAAAACAAAAATAACTGGAATGGATTACCCAAGAGGAAGGCATGGCTGGCTAGCTGGAACCTTGAACAGGAACACTCCCACTACAACATTTTGTTGTAGATCCCACTTATCCTGTTAATCTAAATATATTTCTGTACTTATTTGCAATTAATGATCAGATCTGGTGTCTGGGTTGACAACTGTTGACTTGAGCTATCCAGTGCCTTGGTATCTGGTCATCTGCTTCAGATGTGGATGAGCAATTGCACATAAGCTGTCAATTTACAAGAGGCAATGATGATGTTTCTGTGAAGGAATCAAGCTTAAGCTGCTTTAGTTACCTTATTGAGGGCTTTGAATCAGTCCTCCTTTTGTTACAGGGCTGCTACCAAACTTAAGTTGGGATAAAGGTTTCTTGGGCCTTGGAATGTAGTAATTGTAGTGCCTGAATGTGGATAACCTCTCCTTCTTGAAAGCATTACCTGGGGCTTAATTTTCAGCAGTGTAACATCATGTTTTAAATAATGTTTTAATTGAAATGATGAGTTCATTATCAGCAAATGCTGTTGTCCAAGCTTGGCTGATAGTTCAGGAGCCCCTATTGCTTGTAGTTCAAAGTCAAAACCGCACCAATAAACCCGGAGATAACATTTGCAAGATGATTTGCTAGTTATTCAGGATTAGTGGCTGGTATCTCAAACCTAAATTGCGTGTTCTGATCTGCTGATTAGAACAGGGAACCAATATATTCCCCATTCTGTTTCCTCCTGTCAAGACACTTAGTGACTTTGAACTTATTGCCATAACTGGATGTCTCTCTGTCTTGTCTGTAAAATTAGAATGCATGTTACTTATTGCAAAATGCTGGTGCTGCTTACTAGTTAATTACGTACCTTCAAGTCAACTTCGACTTATGGCGACCCTATGAATCAGCAACCTCTAGTTGCGTCTGTTGTAAACCACCCTATTCAGATCTTGTAAATTCATGTCCATATCTTCCTTTATGCAGTCAACCCATCTCTTCTTTGATTTTTCTTTTTTTCTTCTACTTTCCCTAGTGTAATTGTTTTCTTCTTCTAATGAGTCATTTCTTCTTCTTATATCTCCAAAGTAGGATAGTCTCAGTTTCAGCATTTTTGCTTCTAGTGAGAGTTCTGGCTTAATTTTTCTAGAACCCACTTATTTGTCTTTTTTGCCATCCATGGTATCCGAAAGCCCTTCTCCAACACCACATTTCAAATAAGTTGATCTTCCTCCTATTCACTTTATTTATTGTCCAACTTTCACATCCATACATGGAGATTGGAAATACCATGGTCTGAATAATCCTGACTTTGGTTTCCAATGTTATATCCTTTACTTTTAAGGATTTGTCCCAGATCTCTCATAGCCGCCCTTCCCAAACCTAACCATCTGATTTCTTGGCTATTGTCTCCATTTTGTTTAATAACTGTGCCAAGATATTGGTGCTTCCTACCTATTCCTTGAGAGAAGGGCAGCTATCCCACAATAAAACTAAGGCTGCAATCCTATGCGCACTTACCTGGGAGTAAGTCCCATTGAATTGTGTGGGACTTACTTCCTAGTAGACATGCATAGGATTGCACTGTAAATAACTGGAGATGGAGGGGTGGAGTTTGGTGAGCTTTTACTGGCTTGGCCCCCAAGACTCCAGCTTGATCATCTATGAGCTGGCCCAGCTCACTGCGTGACGGGTTGGGCCAACGTGTGGATTTTTCAGTGTGTGTGAGTGCATGCAAATTGCAGCTGCAAATAGCGCAATGTGTGCAAAATAGCTGTAAATGCTCGCAAATGCAAGCACAGCTGGGTCCATCACAGGGGCCCATAGTGCTTCCAAAGGGGCAGATTTCCTCACAACAAACAACCCTATTAATAACTGTAGGTTTCCCGTGTCCAAAGCACCATTCACAGAGAATGCTGAGTCTCTACCCATTGACTCTTCATGTTGTACTACTCTGGCTTTGCTTCCTTCTGTTAAGCCTTTGCTGGGAGTGGGTAACTGTTGCATTTCTGCATTATTTGTGATTGGGTACTTAAGTCACTCCTGACACAGCAGAATCAACTGCCCTCAGCATGTCTGTTGGGCTTCTGCATGAGTTGCTGCCCTGGGATTGCCTCTCTTTCATCAGGAGTCAAGTACATGCAGACACATTGGTTTGGCTCCTCTGAGCATATGTTAACTCTCACCCAAATTGGTTTATTAGAGTGTAAGTATGTCTCTAGTTCTTATTTGAGGTGTGTGTGTGTACTGAAGCTATCAGGAATATGGGAAATAGTGGTCTCAGACTAATGAGGCTTATTAAATATTAAGCACATTGAGACCTTTGCATGAAATGACTGCATCTTGGCAGCATTTCTACATTCATAAAATATATGCTCTCTGTAACCAAACGCAATCCTCTGATCCTCCCGTAACGATTAGCGCAGCTATAGCCTCAGACGTCAAACAATATCTTACCTGCTTTCTTAATATGGTCAAAACAACTTTTGAAACTGGAATCAATGTAGCAATATAATAGACAATAACTTTTTTTAGAGCTTAAGCACCACTGCGTTTCTGATGCTGGTGAAAGTTGCTATTAAGCTGGTCAACACAAAACTAACGAGGGAGGCCACATATCTCTATCTCGCATAACACAGAGCATCCCATTAGTTGAAATGAGAGCCCTGTTACACTTTTAAGCTATGAGCTGGGAGATAGTTGCAGGGATGGTAAAATTACCCTCAGTTGCTTTTCTAAATGGGTTTTGACACCGAGTCTGGGTTGCGGAGGGGCTGGAAATGACTGATTCGACATACTCATTCTTGATTGCTCAATATTGTGGTGTGTATTGCAGGGAAAGACTTCCAGAAATTCAGTGCCTTCAGTTTAGAATTTATTTTGATCATGCACTCTATGTCTACTCATTTTCATTTAAATAGCAATCAATTTTATATTATGTTAATAAATGTTTCCCCTTAGACTAATTCCCCATGTTCTATCTCATGAGTATGGTTTGTTAGGTTTCTGTTAACTAGACATCATCATAGGGAAATTTACTCATTAGTTCCAGCATGCATGGACCATCTCCTCTTGTATTTACCCAGTTTATTTTTAGGAAGGAATGTCTGATGCATCTACAGCTGGGTGCAAAGACTCCGTATAAACAGTAGCTTTGCTTCTGCCTTTCAATAATAGGAATACATAGGTGTTCAAGATAAGAATGTTGATGGGAAATTAGTCCTTAATCTATATAGCATTGGAAATGTCATGAACTCTCAATGGCTTAAACATATCATGCGGTCATAACCAGTTTAAATGTGGTATCCCAGGTTCCTACTGCTTGGATCTTTCCACTGCCTCTTCTTGGCCTGGTCTGCTTCTTCTGCTGCCACCTTGCCTGTTTCCTTCCCAGCACTGTTGTTCCAACATGATGAGATGGTAAGATGGGGAGGAGGAAAATAACGGACTAAGGGGCACTAGAAATTCCCATCTATACTATTCCTAAGGCTCTGTAGACATTCGGTGCATCCTTGGTTAATGAATGTCAGAAAATATAAGGAATTAAAACTTGTGTTGAACACTCAGTTCCTTTTAATAAAGGGCTATTTCAGCACTCCTAGCCTAGTGCTCTGAAATAGCTTGGCAAGAGCAGGAATAAGACTGAATCATTCAAGTTTTGCAAATTCTTTGAGGAAATCAAATGCATAAATACTTTTGGGATTGATGTCTCTTTACATTTTTGTTTTACGGGGTGGGGGGATGTGCTTGCTGCAGTTAAATTGGTCGTCTCCGTTCCTAAGACCTTCAGTTTCCCTTCTTGAATAAGGCACTAAAGCTTTTAAGAGCATGAGTTCAGCTTCATTGGGTCAGACCAATTATCCTTGTAACTTAGTATCCTGTCTCCAATGGTGGTCTGCTATATAAACAGCAGGAGTAATGTTAAGCTGTCCAGTGTAATAAAATAGATTATTGTTGTTTTCAGTAGTGTTTGGGGACATTTGTAGCAAAAGGCTTATATGTTATGGGTCTGTCTTTACTTAAAGTTCATGTTTGTATCTTACTTGGCTTACCAACAGATTAGACACAGGCACATGTCTATAGAGTTGCTGGAAAGATAGCAGATTATGGTCAATACATCTCCACCCCCACCCCGCCCCCACATACTCTTGACAATTGGCTGCAGAGAAAAACGTTGTCACAAAAGAAATCTGGTCAGAACTGATGTAGGAAAAAACTGAGCAGAGTCCATAGCACTGTGTGTAACTTGAGGAGGCTACTTCTGAATTTCTTCCTGAAATTTATGGTAGAACGTTGAAGTTATGAGTGACGAAATTATAGACATCCTTTGAGAGAAAATGAGCCAATACAAACGCTTGGCATTTGCTTTGTCACTGTGTATTTTAAGGTTTGATGAGTCAAGGAAGATTCAAGTAGGTAAAGTAAGCTGGAGGCTTAAATTTTGTGAAATGATATTAGCTGGGGAACAATGAAAGTTGAAAGATACGGGTAATGGGATCAGTTGCAATGAAGGAGGCGGAAGAAAGTTCAATATGGACTAAGGTCAAAAGACTACAGGAAGAGGAAGAAAATGCACATTTGTATTTTACATTGTGTTCCCCACCTCGATCCGAAGGGAGAGGCGGGTTATAAATAAATTATTATTATTATTATTATTATTATTATTATTATTGATGTGAAGGGGGACAGGAGAGGGAAAATCATAAATCTGGAGTTTCCTCTTACTCAGGAGGCTTTGCTTTTGTCCTGGAGGCATTTAAATGAAACCAAAGGATGTCAAGAGTTGCGAAAGAAGATATGCCAGGAATTAGGCGTTGAAGACTGCACTGGAATACGATAAGTGGTAGAGGAGTAGGTGAGGGGATGGAAAACTGCAGGTAGGTATGCTGAGAACAGAAGATGGCATTGGGCTGCCCTCACCTGGCAATCGTTGAAATTTATTGTATCTGAGAGTGTTTAATGGGACCACAACATGTTGACGGGTGGGTTGGGAGGAGGGAGACTGAAAACACTAAGGAGACTGAAGAAATCTGACCCCGCCCCACTTCAAAGTGTTCAGTGAAACTTGGCATGAGCAGTTCCTTTTCAAAATATTGAGGTTAAATTTTCCTGGTTTTCAGGTTCTCTAACGGGCTTGGAAATGACTCCATTAAGAAGTTGCCTGCATATACGGATGTTCTTTTTGTTCCAAATAGCTAATGTCTAATGGGAAGGCCAAAACACAAATCTGTGCAATTTATTATTTAAATGTATAACCCACTCTTCACCTCTTGAACCCATGGCGAGGGACATTCATAGCAATCAATCAACATAAAACAACGTAAAGCCATCTTCAAAAGCTCCATTCACATAATAATCCAAAAGTTCCATCCACTTCCAAACGCCTGGATAAAGTGGTATGCCTTGACTTGCACTTGAGGCACCAGATGCACCTCAGAGGGAAGTTGTAGTCCCAAAACATTTGGAATGCCCCAAGTTGCCCAAACCCACCATAGGGCGTTATTTTCTTTCTCCATCACCACAGGGGTTTCTACATGCTCATCCTCCTCTTTTTCTGTATCCCATAGTAAATGTTTTTTTCTTGTGCCCCTCGTTCTCCCTAAACTGCCTACAGTTTTCCTACAGTGATTTTTTTTGTTCTACATCCACTCCTGCCTTCTCATTGTTCCAAGGTAAACAGCACACGCTTTCTCCGCAGTCCGTACGCTGGGAGAATATGGGATGTGGCTGAACTGAACAATGTAGCTGTCTGGAAACAACTCTACCAACTCTTAATCCAGGTATAGAGGGTGCAGTGTGGAAGCACTGACGCAGTCATGTTCTTGTCCCTGCTTCTGAAGGGCTTGAATAGGTCTTATGTGCTACAGTGGAAGTACAGTTGGCCACTGGGCATTACGTTGTGTAGGCCTGATTGAAAGATTCAGATAGAGCACTGTTGACTTGAAGGAGGGATAAGTTCTGGACAATCACTTTGGGATAGGAATATAAAAAGATAGTGCTTGTTCAAACTGGCAAAGTCTTCTTTCTCTTCTCCCCTTTGCAGTCTTCTAATATTTGAGAATGTCTGCAATCCAATTTCTTAAGTTCTTGCAGTTGTTTTTCTTCCAAGCAAGTTGGAGCATCATGTCTGTAAAATGGATTGTTAAAATGATTGTTACATGGGATATCGAGAGGAATGGGAGAACAATTAGATTGCAGTTCATCCAGAAATGTTGTTTAGTCAAATGTTTGGATCTGATTTTGGAAAAGTGGTGCTATCGGTTTTGTTCATAAGAGTATTTCCAGACTGCTTTTCCGCTCTAATAAACAAGACTTCCCAAAGCGGTTTACAATACTTTGGTTCCTTTTCGGAAGTTTAGATTAAGCATTTTACTATTCATTGAATGTAACACTATTATAAATAGTCATGTTCCTAAATTTAAGAACCACGGTCTGCCTCTTTCCATTAAGAGTATATCAGGAACTTATTGATTAGGAAACACGGGGCTACTCCATCATTGTATAAACGATGCCAGAAGTTAATAGGTATTAGCTGTGTTGTTTCTCCCCTTTTCTTGTGTGTCCATAGTTAAAGGCGTATTTCTGTAGAGCTATGATAGTTTGCTGCATAGCCCAGGTTAGGAGTCTTAGAAACCTGTTGGCTGAATAGAGGAACAATGAAGTTACCAAGTCCTTCAATTTAGAGCTAAGCAATACTAGAGATGCAGTTATAAATTTGAAATGGTGCTCTTGACTTTTCAGTACAAAGTTCAACCTAAATAATCCAACAGCCACTTGTCTGGTGTTTGTCTTGAGTATGCTCATGATTCCTACAGTTTCAGGGCCTGCAAAAATAATCAACTAAATATACACAATCTTTCCAATTAAACATGTATGGTGTCTCTGGTTTCTGAATTTTGTTTTCAATGAGACTGTAATTGGTCCTGGACGTAATGAGACAGAAAACGGCTGTGTGCATGTTATGTTTTTAAGATATGATTAACAGTGTGATGCTATGCATGTTTACTTAGAAGTAAGTATCGCTGTGTTCAGTGGGGCTTGCATGGGAGTAGGTGCACAGGATTGTAGCCCAAGTTTGGCATTGCAAGAAGCCATCTGAGATCATTGAGCTAAGTCATTGGGCTCTTAGCTAGCAGAACAGATTCCCCCCCCCCCCCATTTTATTCTGCAAGGTAGCTGTTTTCACTTTCCATGGGTTGTATATGCACAGTTGAGGGAAGGACCTGAGAAGTTCATTGGCCTTTGGTGATATCTGTTCTAATTGCTTTGGACATTTGTTCCTATTTCCTGCTGTGATTTTAAAGTAGTTACACTCCTGGTATGTTGATGAGATTTAAACAATCCAGAGCAATCAAGGGGAGAAGCCAATCAAGTGATTCAGTTGTTAAGTGTTAGAGTGCCTGGCTGAAATTTCCTCTTCTGGAGATTTCCACATTATGTCTGTCTTCCAGCTCTTGGTTTCCTCCTAGCAGTTAGTTGCTTGATTTTTAGACGCTGACTCAGCTCTGCCTATGAGCTGGAGAAACTTCATGCCTGGATTTGTATGCACATCTTGAGGCAAGTTTGGTCCGATAGTCACATTGACAGTATGACACACAATGATTGTTTGATAGCAGATGTGCTCCTTTTTAATTTAATACAAGCTTGAGGGGATTTGAAATCTGGGAGAAAAAAATATTGGCAAAGAAAGCACTTAGATGATGCTTATTTAGTGATCCATATCCAACATTTGACAATCTTTAGAGCAGCCACTCGCTAAATTAGGCCAGTATTAATCCCTATAGTGCAAATTGGAACTTGAGGCTAAAAGATAGTGGCTGGCCTCTGGTCATTTAGCTGGTGTCTGGGCTGATTGGAGCTGGCAACAGCCTCTTATCCACTACACTGTAGTAGCTGCTTGACTCTTGCCTTTCTCAGCCCTCCATTTTGTGTACCAAAGATGGGCTAATTGAATTAGCAGGGGACACTTGTAAAATTGTTTTGCATGTGCAAATTTGTTGGGTACAATATGGCTGGTATTTTGATGTTTATTTATTTGTTATATTTATATGCTGCCTTTTCCTCAAAGGAGCCCAAGACAGCATATATGATCCTTTTCCTCTCCATTTTATCTTCACAACAACCCTGTGAGGTAAGTTAGGCTGAGAGTCAGTGACAGGTCCAGTCATCCAGTGAGCTTCATAGCCAAGCAGGGACTTGAACCTGGGTCTCCCCTGCCCCTGTCCAACACTCTAACCATGACTCTCCATTTTAAAAACCTTCACTCATAACCCTACTATATCCATAGCTTTTCCTGCTGTGATGGTAATTTTCGAGCTGTAGTTAACATCACCCACATTAGCTGCCTTCTTGATGGATTCTTTCTTGTGCACAGCCTCGGCTGATTGGAGTCACTTGCCACATGAATAGATTGTCTAAGGGTCTTGTAAATATACCCCTGGCAGCTTTCTTGGGTCAGTGTTGATCAGTTCTGCCCTAAGCAGCTGTGTGTGTGTGAATAGCATTGGGTAATGTGGTAGTTTTCCTCCATGGATTGACTTAAATCAATGTTATATACTTCATTGGTTTAAACCAAGTTTGCCACTGATAGTTCTTCACATATTTCTTAAACAATGATGGAAATCTAATCACTAAAATGTGTTAATTTACAACTCAGTGCAGCGTTTTACAGCATCAAGGAAGGTTATATTCCCAGATTGGATTTCTTATGCCCAAAAGGCATGACAGCTTTTTCTGTGGCAAAGGTATGGGGGAATATAGGAACCTGAAACTTTGCCTGTACTAGAGTATAATGTCTTGTCTCCCCCCCCCCCCCCCAAGTTCACTATGCTGTCCTTTCCCATGATTCCACTTTTTCTTTATTGTTGCTCTAGTCTCTGCCTTGCTTGGCCCATCTCCACCACCACATAAGCACAGAACAATGACAGTCCTATGCAGCTTGTGTCTTGTTTGCAATTTGATTCAATTATAACTATGTTATTCTTTAAAATGAGAGATAAATTTAGCATTTTTATTTTTTAAAAAAGAAAAAAAATCTTATTAAAATAAAACTTTTTTTGTTATTATTTTTAAATGGTTGGTTTTTACCACTCTGTTAGTCTTCCAATACATGCTCAAATGTGCCTCTGTCATCTGAAGAAAAATTCATATGATCCCGGTTGCCCCTAGAATCACCATGAGGTGCAATCAAATATATTTAAACAATGACCAGGATCTCAAATGCTTGGTTAGTAGCATTTGTCTCTGATGCAAAGAAAAATTATAAACACCTCTAAGAGCACCTTCTTTCAAGAAGAGAGCAGATCAGCGACAACTCAGAATAAGCTCTTGCTTGATCTGGTGTGAACAGTTAGTATAGGAGAGTACTTGAGGAAGTAGGGATCTTAGGACTGACCAATGCAAGTGTCTGATTTGATAAAAATGTAATATTAGCATGTTTTATTTTAATTTGACCATTTGTATACTATGCCTTATAGGGTTCAGTATTCAGATGTAACTCTTGTTCTAGCAGAACAGGAATGATGGTGGTGGGTAATCCATGGTGCAGCTCTCTTGGCCTTTCCCTAACAGGTGCTAATCTCTTATTTCAGTGCTTACTTGCAATATAAATTAGGCTTACAGTGCCACTCAGTTCATGATTTGAAACCACTGTGTTTCCTTAAGGCTACTGGCCAGGGATCCCCCGCTCCCTAAACAATTTCTTTGCCTCTAAACTTTGTTTTTAACAGGAGCCATTCACAGGAAATTTGAAACCTTTTGTTTCATTGTCTGGCAAATTGAGTTTGGGATGCATGGTTTAATATCCTTTCCACCTATGCTGAGAGGCCTTTGTCCACTTTTATTTTGTTGCTCCTGTTCCAGCCTGTTGTACAAGAGCAGTCCATGACTGCAGGCAATAGAGCTCATATAAATGAGAGGAAGGAGAAATTGGGTCACTTCTGCTCATGGGGGAGCCTAAGGGCAGTAGTAAAGAGCTAGGCCAGATCTGGTTTCCTGTGCTAAATGGATGTGGGGACAGGGGTGCTTTAGAGGTAGTTGGTGCGGAGCAATCACATGCCCCTTTGTTAACCAGTTAAGGCTCATTGGGTTTTAGGAGAAGAAGGTCATTGGATTAAGTGAGAAGTCATCCCCACATGAAATGTAAATGTTCTGTAAATCCCGGAGGCAATCAGGTTTTTGTTACTTGTGTGTCACCTGGATGCTGGTATTATTGAGTGGTCATGGAACTTGGGTCTTAAGGCAGCAACCGATGACTTGAGTATAATCCAGAGTAGGGGAAAAGTACATGGCTAAAACACCCTAAATTAACTACTACTGATTTTTGTAAATGACAGACATAACTAGTGTGGCTTATCTTGGCACCCTCTGCTTTTCACATGCTATACATTTGGATGGCTACTGCCACTTATGATTTACTGATTAGATAAAGGTAGATTCCTGCACTGAGCAGGGGGTTGGACTCGATAGCCTTATAGGCCCCTTCCAACTCTACTATTCTAGGATTCTATGATATCTTAGGAAGTTTCTGGTATTAATAGAGAGCAAGACAATTTATTCTGCCCAACTTTGGTGCTCTAGGTTGAGAAGCAGTATAGTATCTAAACAAATTGGAACTGCATTTATGCATAACCTGCTCAGATAGTGGAATGGCCTCCTCAGAGAGGCTCACTTGACATTTACATTGTGGTCAGTTTGGTGTCAAGTGAAGACATTTTTATTTTCTCAAAATTTTCAATTCTTCAGCTTGTTTTTAAGTGTGTGTACTTCTTCGTGGTCTCTGCATCACACATATGGGCTCGCGCCGACGCCGAGCCACCATTCGGGAAACTTCTATAGCTAGCTTAGAGTTTAGGCGGGAAACCCCTCCCCCACCATCCTACTGCGCATGCTCAGGGTGTTCCCGCCTACCTCAGTTCTTCTTCGACCGCTTAGCTGATCGCCTTGCGGGAGACTTCGCTCCTCAAATCTTCGGATCTGTGAGAGAAAAATTAGAGTAGTTAGCTTAGATTGTTGTATTGTTGTTAGATAGTATTGTGTTAGGGTATTCTTTAAAAAAAAAAGTATATATATATATTTAAAATAGTATTGGTTATTTGTTTCTCTGCTTATGGCGCAGTCAGCGCTATTCAAACACTGCTCGAAATGCCGAGCTAAATTGACTCTGACCGACGGGCACTCGCTCTGCCTTCTTTGCCTCGGCGAGGCACATTTAGTTGACTCCTGCTCACATTGCATGAGCTTTTCATGCCAGACCCGTCGAAACCGCGCTGATCGTCTACGCAGCGTTCTGTGGAGCAAGGCCCTTTCAGCAGTGGATAAGCCGCGTCCGGCTATGGATTACTCTGGGGAGCGTAGGCCTCTGCCATTAAACCGCTCAGATCCAGCATCACCTGGCTCGCCCTCTGCTGGGGTTGCAGCTCAGGAGTCTGGCGGTCTTAGCCAGCCACCCTTGTCGCCATCTGCTCCTGTCCGTGAACATCAGAAACAGAGGAGCAAGAGCCGAGATAAATCGACTAAGTCACACAAGTCTAAAAAGTCTTCGGTACCGGCTTCGACCCCGACAACTTTGGCTTCAACCAAGTCTGCTTCGGCTACGACATCGACACCGACGGCGTTGATGTCGAGAACGGCGGCGAAAGCCAGCAGCTCGATACCGTCCTCGGCGGTACCAAAGGGACGAAAGAAGGAAGCTTCTTCGATACCGACCTCGTTGATATCAAGCGGATGAAAGAAGGCTACATCTTCGGTATCGGGAGGCTCGACGTCAGCGGTCAGTAAAACTATACCTTCGATGCTGAGTACCAAACACTCATCGATGCCAAAGGCTACGGTACCGAGTCGACTTCAGTCCAGAGCTACAGTCATCTCAACGGAAACATCACCGAGCCCGGTTGTCACCCGCAGGCCTTCAACTACTGCCTCTATTTCCCCGGTGTCGGCGATGTTGGAACTGCAGGGAAGACAGCAACCTCTAACAATTACAGCCCGGTCTTCCTCACTACCGCCGGTACCGTTGATGCAGTCACCGGTACCGATTGACTATTCGTCCGATATGGACCTAAGGGATACAGTACCGTTGGAGCAGCCGGACCTACGGTTGTCTCGCCCCACTTCTCCCATCTCTCACGTCTCGCAGTGCAGCACCAGATGCTCCAGATCCCGTTCACGGTCCCACTCAAGAACCCGGGACGTCTACTCAGACAAATCTTATTGACCGGAACAAATGCGTCGGCACCGTGAACGCTACCGATTCGACCCCTACACGGGGCGAAATCTCGTTGACACTGCCGGAGGAGGGACAGCCGGTCCCCCACGGGATCGAGCAGCTGATACGCCTCGTCCCCGACTACCAGAGGCTCCGCAACAACCGCAGCATGAGGACCAGCCATCTTCGGCAGAGGATTATGCCTCTGACACATCATCGGTACTGTCGCCGGCCCCGTCGATGCCCTCACCATCTGATGGTGTAGGCACTACTGACAGAGCATCCCCCTCGATGGAGCTAGGGAGCTTCTCAGACCAGATTCTACCAATGGCCCAATCGCTCGGGATTGAGCACCAGCAACCACAAGACCCAGTCGATGATAGGATATTCGACGTGATGTACGTTGACCCATCACCACAGCTCACTCTACCCATGGTACCGACGCTCTTGAAGACGTTCCAACAGTCTTGGTCAAATCCAGCCACCGTGGGCCCTACCAACAAAAGGCTTGATGCCCTGTACAAAGTGAAGGAAGCAGATGCTCCCTTCCTATTTCTCCACCCAGAGCCAAACTCAATTGTAGTGGAGGCATCACAGGGCAAGTCCACACGAAATCACGCTGCCCCTACAGACAGGGAGGGTCGCAAGCTGGACTCGCTGGGACGACGAATTTATTCTTCCGCCGCATTGGGCATCAAAGTTGCTAATTACCATGCCATGATGGCCTGGTACCCACTTTTTTTGTGGGAAAAGGTTTCATCTTTAACGGACTACTTACCTGATGACCAGAGAGATCTCGCCCGCATCTTCCAGTCAGAGGCTATCAGACTGTCTAAACAAGAGCTAACGACCTCACGCCACCAAACGGATTACGCTGCCAAAGTGATGGTTGGCTCCATAGCTTTGCGCAGACATGCTTGGCTGAGATCTTCCTCCCTGCAACAGGAAACAAAATCAAGGATTGAAGACCTCCCATTTGACGGAGAAGGTCTCTTCAACTCCACTACTGATACAGCCATGGATAATATCCACAAGGCTAAAATGACAGCGCGTAAAATGGGCCTCTCTAGTCAACAACCGCCATCATACCGTGGACGTAAGTGGTACCGTCCTGAACCTTACCAGTCTAGACAACAGCAGGACCGTAATCAGCGCTATCAGCCTCCGCAGTCTTCAGCTACCTATCAGCCTAGAAAACCATCTTCTCGGTTCAACAAACTTCGTACCCGACTGGAACCGAGTTCAAAGCGTTGTCTTTGACTTGCTCTACCCAATGTTAACAACAAGAGCAGGACCCAACAAATTGAGACCGTTCCTACAGAATTGGAGAAACATCACCACAGACTGTTGGGTACTCAATATCATCGCCCACGGATATCACATAGAGTTTCAAGTCCCCCCTCCCCTCGGTACCGTGAAGATCACTCCATCCTCAGACACGCTGTCCCAAGAAACAACAACCCTTCTAAACAAGGGCGCTATTTCGATCATTCCACTCTCTCAGATCAGAAAGGATTTTTATTCGCGTTACGGTACCGAAGAAGGACGGGGGCCTTCGCCCTATTTTGGACCTCAGGCATCTAAACAAATTCATAACACCAAAAAAGTTCCGGATGGTGACCTTGGCACTCATCTTGCCATTGCTCAAAAAACACAGATGGTTCACCCTCATCGATCTCAAAGATGCCTATTTCCACATAACCATACACCCTGCTCATCGCAAATATCTCCGCTTTATTGTAAATCAGCAAATCTTCCAATTCTCAGTACTCCCGTTCGGCCTACGGACCGTGCCAAGGGTATTCACGAAATGTATGGCGGCGGTCTGCGCACACCTCTGCTCCAAGGGCATCTAACTGTATCCTTACCTGGACGATTGGCTAATCGTCTCTCCATCCCAAAACCAGGCAGTCTGGGACGTCAACGAGGTTTCATCCCTTCTCTCGAATCTCGGCCTAGAAATAAACATGGAAAAATCTATTTTTTGTCCCACACAAACCATACAATTTATAGGCGTCCTACTAAACTCCACCAAAGGCCACGTTTTTCTCCCCGTCGACAGAAGGATCACGCTACAGGACTACGCCAAACGCCTGAGCACTACGCAGCGCACATCAGCCTATATGATCCTTCACCTCTTGGGACTCATGGCCGCAGCGATCTTTGTGGTACGTTGGGCTCACCTCCATATGCGCCCCTTACAGCAGCTTCTTCTCAGACACTTGTTACAAGAACAGGACCCACACAAACTAATATTTACCGTACCAGACAGCGTCCGCCTCTCTCTCGAATGGTGGACAGTGACGCACAACCTGTCACAGGGCATGCCGTTCTACAGCCCGGGCCCTTCCCGCATTGTGACCTCGGATGCCTCCCTAGAGGGTTGGGGAGCTCACCTCGACAACCTAAGTATTCAAGGAAGATGGTCAAGGTCGGAAAAGCATCTGCATATAATCATGTTAGAGTTATTGGCAGTCAAGAGGGCCCTCCACGCCTTTCAATGGCTATTACATGGCCATCATGTTCGTGTCCTATCAGACAACACTGCAGTTGTCTGGTACTTGAACAAAGAAGGAGGGACTCAGTCTCGACGTTTACTTTACCTAACTATGGACATTCTTATACTTCTTTGTACTTATACTTATAAAAGTATAAGTACAAATCCTTTATTTAAAACATGCCTTGCAAGGCTAACAACACAGGCATATACCTGACTAAGCCTCCCTGTGTTACTATCCACAACTCCTCTTATAGATTACCTCAGCCTTCAGCTGAGTCTAATCTTTAGTCTCTTAAAGAGACAGTACTACCATCTCCACAACTACCCAGAGATCTTTGGATATGACGTGGTACAGACAGAAATAAATGAATATTTCTTTAGGTGTTTCAGTTTCCAGAGGGTAGATGTGTTAGTCTATTGAAGCAAAAACAAAGAAGAGTTTTATTGCACCTTAAATACTAACACATGTATTCTGGTATAAGCTTTTGTGGAGTATAGCTCTCTTCAGCAGATGGATGGAGTCTTATTAGGACTGTTCACACGTCATGGTGGTATTTGGTGGCAAATTGTGGGTGATTTGCAGGGATGCAAGCCACTTCCATTTTCTGTAAACAACCCAGATGGATAGATTGTTTAGCCACTAAACAACCCAATGGTTGGCCCAACAACAAACCATGGGTTAACTGCTGGGTTTTGCCCTTAAACAACCCATTGGTCCAGGTTTGCTTGCCACGCTCAGAACCAATAATCAGGTTGGGAGGGGCCATAGCTCAGTGTGATAGAGCACATGCTTTGCATGCAGAAGGTCCCAGGTTCGAGTCCCAGCTTTTCCAGGTAGGACGAGGAAAGAATTCTGCCTGAAACCCTTGAGAGCTGCTGCCAGTCAGTGTTGACAGTACTGGGCTAAATGGACCAGTGGTCTGACTCAGTGTAAGGCAGCTTCCTATGTTTCTATATTCCAGGGGATTGGAGATTGTTTACAGAAATGGAACGACTCGCCGGTGGTGTTCACGTCCCCACGTATCATTGCTTAAATAACTCACAATTTGTTCCCATCACATGTTAACTGGTTCATAGAGAGTTTCAGATTTATATACAGAATGTGTCATGGTGGTGAGAATTGTAAACAGTGAGGTCAGAAGGAAATTAAATTCAGAAAGTACTGATGGTGACAATTACATTGTTTATAGGAGCCATTCACAGTACAATTGCTGCTGTTATTGCAAATATCCTGCGCCTAGATAAGCCAGTTAACACATGTAGTGTAATAAAAACCTTTTATCCAGATTCCAGCCTCTGATGATAGAGTTGAACCTGTGGATGTATTTTAATCTAGCAGCTTCTCACTCTAATCTCCCTTTGAAGTCTCTTTGCTTCACAATGGGCAGTTTAAGGTCAGTGATAGAGACTGGGTTTGCATGACCACCCTCTCCAAACATTCCAGTCATGAGACACCTAATTAGCATAATTATCCTTGTTGGTCATAGGTTGGTGTGACGTCTGAACCTAGCAAGGGTGGGTGGCTGGGAGTGGCTTACAAACCACTCTGGAACCCATGTCTTGTTCTAGGGAAGAGGTCCCGAACATGGAACCTGCGGGCACCCAAAATATATTTTTATTTGTTTCCCATGTTTAAAATATACATACGGTACATGGATTTGTATGAAATGCATACACTGTTTTTAGCCATTAAACATGGGCTGCAACAAAAGTGGACCAAATATCCAAATAAATATCCATTTGAAGTTGACAGCTATATGCCACCTTTTCAGATATTGAAAATGTTGTAAGGGCCTCAATCCATTGCATTAAACAAAATGAGTTTATCCTTCCAGTGTTGTAATATCAGTCTTTTCGTTGTCAAAAGGGTGCAGAGAATCCATTTATGCTGACCATTTATTACTTTCCATGAAACAGGTAGATAATTTAAAAGAATGTATACATCAGTGAACATTAAAGAGGGTTCAGTACAATTTTTCTGCATAATAGCTTCCCCTTAAAAGGAAGCAACTGCTGGAAATTGACAAAACACTGCCAGCAGTTAGTTGAATTAGTTGGGGTTGTTGTTGTTACTATACTATTGGCAATTAGTGGCAGAAAATTCCACATGCTGAAGGTGACTATGGCGGATAATTTTTTTAAAAAAATGCTTTAAACAGAAGCATGGCTTTAGGAACTTAGACTCAAATCCTGGTTTAGTTATAAAGCTCATTGAATATCCTGCAGGAAGTTGACTATCTGTCAGGGTTGTTGCATTGCTAAAATATCAGTCTGAGCTTCTTGATGGAAGGGTAGTGGGATATGAATACAACAAACGAGGATACCCTAATTGGGGGACAGCACTGAACAGAATAACCACAACCAGTAGTAGGTGTGTTGCTTTGTTATTAACACTTCTGGGCTAGACAGCTAGTTTTCTCTAGCAAAATGGTTTTCTGTCCTTGCAATATGCTAAGAGTACTGTGCTGATGAGTCATGCAGAAGAGGACTGATTGTCCTTTGCTTGTGTCTGCCGAATTCATTTTTCTTGTCAATGTTGACTACCTTTGGAGCCTTCACGCCTCTTTGTTTCTCTGCCTATTTTCTCCATGATAATCGAGCTGTTGTGAATTACTGATCAGTGGCAACTAAGTTTCTTGTAACTCCAGGGAACACCTGTTAAGTAGTCTCAGATAAGCCAGGCAGCCATAGGAGTATGTCAAATGCCAATTTCTTGATGTTGAAGTAATGTTTAAAATGCCTACTTGAAAACAGAACTTCAGCAACTATTACCGCTTGGCCTAAAAAGTAAATTCCCATCACATTGTCAGGAAGGAAAGTGGCATTTCTTGCCCAAGTGTAACAAACACTGTGCAGCTATTTTGCTCCTGGCAAGAAAAAGCCCTTGTAACTGATACTTTTGA
This sequence comes from Anniella stebbinsi, assembly GCA_029215795.1. Taxonomy (NCBI): domain Eukaryota; kingdom Metazoa; phylum Chordata; class Lepidosauria; order Squamata; family Anniellidae; genus Anniella; species Anniella stebbinsi. The sequence continues at coordinate 4,285,715 of JARDYH010000003.1, read as the reverse complement.
AATTGACAAGTTCAAAACTCTTGGGGAAATGCACTAGGGAGCTACAGTTGGGCACAGCAGTACCCTAATTTGTGACCATTACATGTGGAATGACCTGCTGGAAGAGATCCGCCAACTCACCGCTCTCCAAGAATTTAAAACAGCTATAAAGACTGATCTCTTCCGGCAGGCCTACCCAGATGAATTTTAAATGTTTTTATTGGTGTTTTATTGGTATTTTAATGATGTATTGGTTTTATGTACTTTTAATCACTTTTGTGTATTTTATGTTGATGTTGTTCCCCGCCTCGATCTGGAGGGAGAGGCGGGTGATAAATAAATATTATTATTATTATTATTATTATTATTAAGAGATGGGTGTCTTCCCTTCAAATGCCACATGTTCATTGTGGTAAGCACTAGTAAAACAAGCATGGCTCTTCGTGAAGTGTGAAGAGTTCTTGGGTTACCTTTTGAAGAGGATGATTTCTGTAAGTTGGTGGGAGAATTTTCCTTTGATGATTTTGCTAAACCTCTTGGCTGCTTTTGACACTGGACCATAAGTTCATGCTGCCTAACTTCTAAGTGTTTTTTTAATGACCTGGTTCTATTTTCACTCTTCTACCAGAGCAGACTTAGAAGATGGCTCTTGGAAAAGTTTGCCGTTTGCTTTCTGAACTTGTAAGTGGAGTTCCACAGGAGTTTATCACCAGTTAGTTCTATAGCTTTATGAAGCTGCCAGAAGTGGTTGTCTGGAGCTTTGTGTTTGGATATCATCAGAATACTGATGGCAGCCAGCTTTATATATTGCTTTAAGCACCAGTGCTTGGGGTTTTGGTCTTGTGGATGAAGATTAACAAGGTCAACTGACCCCACAGGCAAATTGGCACAGCAGGCCCTATAAAACCATTGATGTCAAACCAGCTTAATCTGAGCATCTCCTGGCTAAGAATGGCCATGCAGATGACACCTGTGTGTATATGTGAGGGGAAGGACTTTTTATCGATTTGATAAGCTGGCTATGCTCTTTCCTGGGGGAAAAGGATTTGGCCAGGACCATCCATCTTTCTGTTAGTCTCAGGGGTGACTACATTTGGAACTGGCGTACGACGTCTGAATTCTATTAAGGAAGAGATCTGTAAAGAACGTGAATACTTCTCCCAGCAGCAAATAACCATGTAAAATCTGCCCATCATCTCTTAAACCTTTGAGTTTTGATGAATTTGGCAAGCGTGGTCCACCCAAAATAGCAGATTTCTTTGAAGTAGTTTGCCCTCCTAGCTAAACCTGAATCTGGAGTTGGAATTCTGAGGGAATGATGGTCTCTTCTGACAACAGCATTTTCTTGTGTTATTTTGTGGTTTCCAGACCTTCTTGCCTTCTCCAATATTCTCAAAGGGACACACAAGGCTGCTAGACAACAAGCCTTGGTATTATGTTGCACTCACCGTAAAGCGTTGATCTGTGTGCGCAGCCATAATTGCTGTCAGGATTATAATTTTTTATTAAAGAAGGGTGACTAAAGTATTTTTTTTTGGCATAGTGGTTGCATTGAGTCCTAGGGAGGGTGGGAGGGTCTTGGCTGAGTTTCCTTTCTCTTCATTGTGTGTGGCCTAGTCTGATCAGTTTTGTTCCTCTTCAGTTAATTATTTTGAACTTGGTTCAGTCGTATGCATATGATTCAAGGGTTGGAAAATAATGTTTATTACCTGAAGTTGTGAGCAGAAGATGTGCATTTCTGAAACTGTTATTCTGCAGGATGTTAGCCCAAATTCCAGGAAGGGGCACGGCAAGCTTGCAATATTAGAACATGGCATATAGAATAGTTTGTTTATTTTTGCATAAATGTACAAAGTTTGCATGCTTAAGCCACAATCATAACCATGTACTTTCAACAAAGGTGGTTAGGGCAGAGGTATTCTGAACTTAACATTGAGGGATCACTGGCATGAAGTTTGCCACCTGGAGTAAGTGAAGAGAGTAATAAGGGCATTTGTGGAAAGCTGTAAGAAGTGTCTATGGCAAGGGAGGGACAGGTTCATCAAAATTCATCTCCTGAACACCAGAGCCTTTTGCAGGTGGTGGCATTACTGTTCAAACATCTCTTTAACCATAAGGGCTGGAAACCTGTTTAAGTTCTGTACTAGATGGTAAAAACAGAGTCTTGCATAAGAAGGATTAGATACTGACGTGCACCACAACAGTTTAGAAAGTTACTTGTCTTCTTACTCCTCTGATCTGTGAAGATGCTCACATGTGTATGTGCATTACACATGCACACCTCAACTTCATTCAGGTATGCATGTATCCATGACATAGAGTACCTTTTAGCAGCTTATTGTGGTCCAGTAACTGCATCTCTACTTGGACACCTAGCCTCAGTGGGCCTGTACGTGGGCCTGCATTTGAAGACTGTTCAGAAGCTACAGTTAGTGCAGAATGTGGCCTGTACAGCCCTTAATCAAGCCTAGGCCCAGGGTCATTGAAGGGCTACCTTTCTCTGGACATGCCTACTCATATTTTAAGATTGTGGCAGAGACTATTCATTGGGTATCCTTGCCTTCTGAAGTGAGGTGGGTAATTACCATGGACAGTGCAGTGTCCCAATTATGGAATGCCCCTCTTGGAAAGGTTTGATTTGCGCTGACTTTTTTGTTCTGGCAGAGCCAGGCAGAGACCTTCATTTTTCCAGTTTTTTAATATGTTGAATATTTTATGATGCTTGGGTTGCAGCCTTATAGTAGTTTTATTTATTTCATTTTGTGGTGGTGTGTTTTGCTTATTACTTTGATATGTAAACCACCCTGAGAATTTGATTGAAGGGTGGTATGTAAATACACTCAATAAATAATTGGCCACTCCATGCATCTGATAAAGTAGCATATTGCCTCTAAAAAGCAAACGTGTTCTGCTTTAAAGTGCCACATCCCCCCTCCCCAAGCTATTAAGGCTGTTTTTCTAGAATTTGCAGTATCTGGCATATTGTAGGTGCAGCTTCATTAGTATGAAACCCTAGACAGATCAGCTGTGCTAATACACATCGGTTTAGATTATGACAACTGTGAAATTGATATCCTGTGGCTGGAAAAAAAAATCCACATTACCTGAAGGATCATCTCCCCCCAGATATACCTACCCAGACCCTAAGATCGTCCTTAGTGGCCCTTCTCTAGGAGCCCCTTCCAAAGGAATTGTGGTAGGTGGCTATTAAGAAGAGGGCCTTTTCTGTTGTGGCATCCAAGTTGCGGAATGATCTTACAGAGAAGCTTGCCTGGTGCCTGCATTGTGCTCTGTTCAGCACCAGAGAGTTGTTTTCCCAGACAGTTTAGTCTTTCAGTTTCTGCTGTTCAAAATCTGTTACTATATTTTAAATCTTTGCATTGCTGCTAGGTTTATTTTGGTTTTTTAATTTTTTTAAAAAAAAAATTGTAGTTTTAGATGTTGATATTGAATTTTAATGTGTTGTATTTTATGGTTTTAATTGTTGTGAACTGCCCAAAAGTTTCAGCTATTGGGGGGTATAGAAATGTAATAAATAAATAAAATCAGTAAACGTTGGGATTTTAATTTTTACAGACCTGGAGGTATCTTCTAGCTGAGCACTGTCTCCTTGTTTAAGGAAGACGTCTGTCTTTCGTACACTGTTGCTGTGCTTGGGCAGGCCTGTCTGGGTCTGTGAGAAATAAGGGAAGGGGTCTCATCAGTCCTTTCCACATCTAGACAGCTTTAGTGGCATAAACAGCTGTGAGCCTTCCTACTTTTCTTCTTCAGGACATCACCAATTGGAGATCAGATGGGAATTAAAGCAGCAGACTGCTCCAGGTGTGGCCTCCCCAGCACGTATTTTGAGGCATTATGACTTAATGGTGTCTGCTGCTTTGATCTTGACTGCAATTGTCAGCATTTCCAGTGCAATAAACACCTGCCCACCCCCTTTACAAGTTCAGGCCTTGTCTTCAGACTAGGATATTTAGACAAAACTCTCCTTTTTTTTCTCTTTTTAAAATGAAACAAATTTCTTTTTCTACAGGTCTGGTTGGACCATCTTAGAATTGACACTTTGCAGATAGTTTATAGTCTCTCTTTACGTTAAGTTGTACCAAACAGTTTCGTTTAAAATATCTAAATACAAAGACACATGTGGGATTGTGAATCAGGTATCCTATGTCTCCCCACCCTCCCCTTCTCACAGGTAGTCAAGCTGCTGACAGGCTTTTCCTATTGCATTTAAGGATGGCTTACGTGTGATTTGGTACTATTTCTGAGACTGTTATCAAACCAGCGAGTGGTAGTGCAGATCCATTGCAGAATTTTAAACAAGTGAAGTTTCCAGTGGAGTCAAATCGTTGGCCCATCTAGCCCACGACTGTCTGCTCTCAGTGGTCACGGCTTTTTAGGAACTCAGGCAGAGCCTTTCCCAGCTCTGCTATCTAGTGGTGTAGTGGAGGGGGAACATGGAGGAGGAGCGCAGCTCTGTAACTGTGCTGAAAACGCAGTTTTTAGCTCACCTCTGCTGGAGCATTGGAGGGGCGTTTTGCTCTGGCACATGAACGAGGTGATAATTAGGTTTTCAAGTTTTATTATTTGTGACAGATTAGCATAGAGAACAAGGAAAATAATGAAGCAGAGCCGGGATACTACCCTTTTCTTCGGCTTTCCCACTTCACAGTAGTAGTTTCAATGGTAATACTACTTTGCATTTTTAATTAAAATTAAAAAATCTCAACTGGCTGAATAACTTCCATCAAAGCTCAATTTGTTTTACAAGTTGTACCCATGTAGTCAGAAGTGAGAACCACTTAGTTCAATTGAACTTATTCCCAGGGAACTATGCATAGGATGGCTGTCATGATGATCTTAACTAATTAGGCATTATGCAATGTATTGCTTGCGTGTGCATGTATGTACACATACACACCGACATGATGAGCTTCTGAAGTTCAACATTTACCACTATTCCACTGCTGCTATATAACCGGAGATGCTAGAGATTGAACTTAGGAGCTTCTGTAAGCAAGGCATGCTCTCTACCACAGAGAACACCCACTCACTGAAAGAGTGGAAAAAGTAAAACCCATTTTCTATGTTTGTCAAGCTTTCATCGAACAAAGGCTTGTAACAGAAGGTGGGAAAACATAGCAGTGCAGAGGGCCTCCACTTCTTCAGGATTGCCCATCTATGTGGATAAATGGAAATAGTTTGCCATAGACTAGCAGTGGGAAGCTGTGGGTCTTTCTGTCCTCCCCCCTCTGTCTTCTTCACATGTTGAATGTGTTTGAGGCTCCTGAGTGAAGTCCTATAGAGGCAGAACATTGTGGGCCACCATTATGCTTCATGTTCAGTGTTTAGTGCCTGATATCTGGTTATGATGGGGCCTGGATGCAGGCAAGACTGAAATAATGATCACCAGGCCTTGTGACTTGAGCAGATTGGGACATTCATCCCAAACTTTATCTGCCTTGCTTTCGGGCTCTTGGCTGAGGCGTTCTCATGGATCCATGGAAACACCTAGGGGCTTTGCTTGCAGTAGTGCCCAGGACCTCATTTCACAAGCTGTCCCCTCTCCCACTGGTGAGAAGACTGATGTAGATCTGGAGACCATCATTATGGCCTTCATCATCTACTGCAGAGCTCTTGAAGTCTGCTTGGAATCCTAAACTTGGGGCAGAATGTAATGGCATGTATCATTAACAGGTGGGAAGCCAGGAGCATATTACACTAAAGCTTTCATAGACTTACTATTCTGTCCTGCCACTATTAAAGATGCTTTTTCTGTGTATCCTTAGCTTAAACAATACAGTTTGAAGGTTTAGGCATCTAATACTTGAAGAATTTTACGGTCCGAGTGCAAGAGAGTCATCCTTATGCAGGGATTTATATCTGTGTGCATGAATTCTGTGTTAGTCTGTACCTTTTGTGATTCCATAAAGACGTTCTTTCTGCATTGCCTTATCTTTGCAGCCAGTTGGTTGTATTATTACTGTGAAATCTTTGTATAAATAGAAACCTTAGCCTCGGGGCCCCAGCTTTGGCTGTTGGAAACTGTTACCACTGTCAGTTTTTTATGATTTATTCTTATCTTGTGACTGTCTGGTGTATGTCATCTCTTTTGTGTTCGGTGGCATTTAGCCACTGGTCTGTGGATCACTTCCTGCCTGTCTGGAGCAGAGTGGGTGAAATGATTTTTAAGAAGTCAGAACTGCATTTTCAACATATTCAATTAAATGTTTTTAATACCTTATTTCATCGATTCTAAGATGCACTTTTTCTCCCATGTTTACATCTGTAAAAACGGGGTGCGTCTTAGAATCGATGGCGTCTTGCAATCTCGGGATTTCTCCCGCATTTTGCAGAAGGCATTCTGCATGCCCCCTCCCCCCACGACTTGCCCTAGCGGGTCCCGAGGGACCCCACAAGGCTGGTCAGAAGTCCCCTCTCCCCACTTAACTTGATCGCTGCTGCCTCAGCCTGGGAAGGTTTCAGTACTGAGAAGGAGGCCGCGATCTCGGGAGATCTGGCAAGATTTTGGCCTCCTTCCCAGTACTGAAGCCTTCCCAGGCTGAGGCAACAGCGATCAAGGTAAGTGGCGACTTGCGGGGCCCTAACTCTACCCCCTCACCTTGATCGCTGCTGCCTCGGCCTGGGAAGGCTTCAGTACTGGGAAGGAGGCTGCGATCTCGCTTGCTTTTTCTCTTGCTTTTAAGATTTTAACTGTTGTGATTTTTGTGTTTTATATTATTGTTGTTCCCTGCCTCGATCCGAAGGGAGAGGTGGGCTATAAATAATAATAATAATAATAATAATAATAATAATAATAATAATTATTCCCAGGCCGAGGCAGCAGCAATCAAGGTGAAGGGGAGGGGGGACTTGTGGGGCCCTAACTCTCCCCCCTCCCCTCCATCGCTGTCACCCATCCTCACTGCCACTGCTGCTGCTCCGCGCTGCTGGCAACTCTCGTCTCGTTACTGGGAACAACGGCTTGCCAGGCCGAGGCGAGTGCTGGCGACGGCGCGGAGTGGTGGTGAAGGCGGCAACGAGGATGGGCGACGGCGATGGAGGTGAGTGGGGAGGGGGGAAGGGGTGCTGAAATTAAGGTGCGTCTTAGAATTGACGCAAAACTTTTTCCCTGTTGGTGGCCCTGAAATTAAGGTGGTTCTTACAAGCAATGGCTTCTTACATTAGTGAAATATGGTATATAAATAAAAACCTAATTTAAAGTGAAAAATTAATTTAATACAAACATGTTAAAGCATACTTGCAGCCTTTAACAGCTGAAATTGTGACCTCATATCACATACATGGAGTTTAAAGACCAGTGCTTAACCTTCTTGTTTTGGGGAGGTGGATTGAACATGTGTCAGAGTAACCCTTAGATGATGGCTCTTTCCTTGAAAGTGCCTTCTGTCCTGGTTGTGGAGCAAACATGACATTAGTTGCCTTCTAGGCAATTGTCATCTGGACCTCTTACTAGAATCATTATATCATAGAGTAGAGTTGGAAGGGGCCTATAAGGCCATTGAGCAACCTCTGCTCAATACAGGAATCTACCTTAAAGCATATCTGACAGATGGTTGTCCAGCTGCCTCTTGAATGCCTCTAGTGTGGGAGAGCCCACCACCTCCCTGGGTCATTGGTTCCATTGTCGTACTGCTCTAACAGTCAGGAAGTTTTTCCGGATGTCCAGCCGGAATCTGGCTTCCTGTCACTTGAGCCCATTATTCCGTGTCCTGTATTCTGGACTGATCGAGAAGAGATCCTGGCCCTCCTCTGTGTGACAACCTTTTAAGTATTTGAAGAGCGCTATCATGTCTCCCCTCAATCTTCTCCAGACTAAACATGACCAGTTCTTTCAATCTCTCCTCATAGGGCTTACCCTCTCAATGGCATTTGATACTGGTGTGTTATTGGGCTGCAACATTTTACTGCAGGATGTGGAATATCTGGGAGGGCTTTAGGGAGACATCTAAAGGCCCGGAGGGAGGAACCCCTTGGAGATGTAATTGTATAAAACTGGGGCTTCCCTGAGAAAGCCCCAATCTTGACAATTCATCCTTTCAAGAGAAATGTACCTCACCACAGGTGATAATTCCAGGCAGCCTCTAATGTCCCATCCTTAGGCAGCTTCAGACTTTATTTAAATCAAGAGAATATAAATTATACCCTCCACTTGTCTCTTCCCTACAGCATATGTGAACTCACACTGCTCAAAGTCGTAGTGCATCTGCCTCACCCCCACACGCATACAGACACCCTATCACCACTCTCTTGCCCATGTGGAGTTAGTGGCAGGTTTGCCACTCTAGAAGACACCCAGTGTAGCTCTCAGGCCTGAAGGCCAAGGCATTGAATGGATGTTTCCCAACACCGTTTTCTGGAACAGTGCCTCCAGGAAGGAAAAGAACCACGGGAACACTATATCATCCAGAAAAAACTTCCGTTTGAGAAATTGCCATGAGTTCAAACACGGTCTGAACACCCATCTGGATTAATAGGTTTTTATGATGATGGGTTTGGGCCACTGGTCTAGAAACTTGTGTTTTCAAATCCATGGCACTCTCTTTTACCTCTAGAATTACTTGGATATTTGTACTTGCATGTGTTAGTTTGTTATGTGTGAGGATTCATTTATGGAATTGTCCTTTAAAGGGGGGGGGCTTCAGTGAACCAACTGTGTTCCTGCACTTGCTAATCCAGATAGGTAGGTAGACATATTGGCTGAAATATGCAGAAATGTAGCTGCTGTGGCTTGCTGATGGCTGCATGTGCATTCAGAAACATGCGTGGGAAGTTAAGTGTGGCATCATGTTGCTTAGCAACCAGATCCTTGGTCTAGCATTTCTGGATACACAGTATTTTAGAGCAGCTTGTAACTCATGTTCCTGTTCCTGTTACCCAAATATGGCAATGTAATCAGCATGTCCAACAATTACACTGCTGTTAAATCCATTTCTATAGTGCTTGAGAATATGTGGCAGCGCATCACTAATTTCTTTTAGTGTAAGGTAGCAATTTTAGAACTTTAATTGGTCTAGGATCAAGTCCTCCTATATGAATTGGTCTGTTTTGTGAAATTATCTGTTGAAACCCTTCTGTTCATGTCACTGCCTTTTGATGTGTCGATAGTGACTGTGCATGAGAGGGCCTTTTCCATAATAGCAAGTGTGTGGAACTTGCTCCCATGACAGGTTAGATTATCTGCCTCTTTGGTGTTGATGTTAGACAACTTTACTTTTCTGCCACTTCATTTTTTCCCCTTCTTTATTAGTCCTGTTTCCTGGCTCTTGTATGTTTTATTGCTACTTCTGTGTACATGTGTGTAATATTGTTGGTTTATTTTGCGCTATTTATATATTTGTTACTCAGGGCATTTCCTTTTGGAGAGGATTATGAGATTAAAAGAGATGGCTCTTCCAAGAGGTCACCCACAACATCAAAAGTATCTTCTGCATCCTGTTATGCCACGTTGCTGTTGATGTCTTAACACATAGATGTCTTTAGCAGTTGGTAAAGGCTTTAGGAGACATCAACCAAATTGTCTCTCAAGTATGTAGAAAGATCAAACTGTAGGTTGACCATGTAATTAGGGGGTGGTGGGACAGGTCTATGGATATCTGAGAATGGAAAAGGAAAGAAATGTAGTTCCAGTCTCTCAAGATCTTGGGAGTGGGGTATGTCACACTTCCGGCTCAGAAAAGCATTGAACTTCAAGAGATGACTAATCTGTTCTTCCAGGCTGAAGTGTTGTCTGCCATGTTCCTTTGCAGCATTCAGCTGTTACAGATATCTAAATGCACTCAGCGAAGGTGAAAGCAAACTGTGTACACACCTCTCTGCCCACCTACTCTCCAATTATTGCTATTTAATGTTATAGGCTTAAACATAGAGACCAGAAATTCACATATTTGCCTTAAATGTGCCTCTGAGAAGATGAGAATGCTCTTCTGTAAACATGATTGAGAACATGTGACTATGGAGACTTTTAGAAAGCTCTGTCACAGCTAACATGCTGCCTGATCCTCCACTGGCCTTATAATTGCTTGCCTGGGGTAAATAGCACTTTGCTCCCCAAGTGAATGCTCATGTGGCAATGCATCCCCACTACTGGATGTTACACTGGATGTGTGTGTTCTTTTCTCTTTAGCCTACACAAGAAATTCAACTTGCGCAAGGAACTGGCTCTTTGTCCTACTTTGTGTGCAATGTAGGGTGTTTTGGAACCAGAGTCATGCTCAATTTGCAACTGCATTCCAGACTCAAATAGTTAATAGCATTTGTAAAGCTAGAAAGCAGAAAAGTGGAGATCTATACTATGCCGTGGCTAGAGGAGGAGGGAGCAGCAGTACCCAGAACAGCGTAGGTGAGTGGAGCAGGAAATGGAAATATTTACAAGGCTGGATTGTGCTTAATGTGGAAAATACTGGAACATCAGTTGTTTGTTCTCTCTATTTCAATTTCCTCCAGTGAGTACAAGAAAGTTAATCATTTAGAGGGAACTATACACAAAAATAAAATTGGTTTTAAAATGTATTAAAACAACAAACAAAATGGTGGAAAATGAAATATATTCATAAGAAACAGTAAAGGCATAGAAAGCAAAAGTAATTGTATTGGGCATTAGAAAAGAATTCAAAACCTTTTGTCAAACGCCTTTTGAAAGTCCAAGTAAACAGTTCTACTGGATCACTCCTATCCACATGCTTGGGGACAGGCTCTCAGATGTTCTTTAAAAAACCCAAATGAGACAGGAGTTTGCAAAAACCATGCTGATATTTGAGCAAGGCTTGTCCTTCTATATCAGGGGTGCACAATCTTTTTGGTCCCTATGGTGAACTGTAATGTTAGCTGGGGGAGTCGTGAGCAGCACATGTACACAAGTGTGCACTTGTAATACCTCTCTCATGTACATTAACACACTTGTTTCCTCCCCCTTTCCTTAAAACGTGAAGCAGGTCCTCTGAGTGCTGGTTCCTAGAGTGTCATTAGCAGCGATAGCCGCATTATTAAGTGGCACTTGGGCTGGGGGGGGGCTGTGGTTTTTGCACGCATGTTCAATATGTTTGATAATTTAACTTTAATAATGCTTTCCACCAATTTACCTGGAACAGATGTCAATCCTAGGCACAAGTAGTTACATAGTTTTGTTAGAAGACCATTAGTTTCACATTTGCGTTGTGAAAGCTAAGATACCATCTGTACATGGTGATGATTTGTTGTTTCAATTCATTAATAAGGTCTAGATCTTGCTAGCACTATTTGCATTGGCTCCTCAGACTCCCTTACTGAAAATATCAGTTCAGGCAGTTGTATCTGCCTTACATCTTCAGTAAAGACAGACACAAAGAAATCATTCAGAGCATCTGCAATCCTCTTATCCTCCTTTAATACTCTTTTAACTCCCTCACCATCCAACTGCCTCCCTCATTGCTTTCCTATTTCTGACATATTTAAATATTTTAACTGGTCTTAATGCTACTATCTGCTTGCATTTCTCTTGTGACAGTTTGTGTTCCTTTTTGTTCTCATTTGGGCATAAGAACAGAACATAAGAAGAGCCCTGATGCTGGATCAGACCAAGGGTCCATCTAAGTCCAGCATTTTGTTCACGCAGTGGCCAACCAGCTGTCAACCAGGAACCTGCAAGCAAGACATGAGTGTAACAGCACCCTCCCGCCCATGTTCCCCAGCAGTGGGTGTACATAGGCTTATTGCCCCTGATACTGGAGGTAGCACATAGTTGTCTGGACTAGCAGCTATTGATAGCCTTGTCCAGGAATTTGTCAAACCCCCTTTGAAAGCCATCCAAATTGGTGGCCGTCACTACGTCTTGTGGTAGAAAATTCCATAGTTTGACTATGTGCTGTGTGAAGAAATACTTCCTTCATGCCCTATTAATGTGCCCTAGTATGCCTTCATGCCCTATTAGATTCCAAGTGCTCATCCACTGTATTCTCTTCTTTGTATTCATCTTCTAAAAATTGTATCTTTCTTGTCCTGAAATGAGGTGGGTTTTTTTTAAAGGTGTGATGAGTTTCTGAGCAATCCTGACAAAGCTGGATAAGCTGGCATCTTCGCTGCCACACTAACTTCAGATGGTAGCGCTTTCCTTGTGTAACACATTTCCAGAGGTTGTCCTTAAGGTAATCGTCACCCGAAAGGATCAGTTGGTATCTTAGACTGAGAAAGTAAAGGTTAAGTGGTTTATCAATGTCATTAGAGCTCTCTTAAGCCAATTACTGGTCCTGCTTTACTATGAGCAATGCTGCTAGCCTTAGAAAAGTGGTTAATGTTCACCACCTGATAACCCTGTGGTCCTTTGTATTCTGCTTATAGTATCCACATACCACATTTCAAGGTACTTCATACATTCATTAAGGGAGCAAAATTAACCTAAACCAGTTGACCTGGTCTTCTTTGGCAGCATACAGAATTAAACTGCAGGTTGTTTAGGAATGTATGTTAGTATTTCCTTTTTACGCCTAGAACACAAAGATGTTAGCCCAGGGTTATCTCTTGTATCTCTTGCATGAGATTGGCATACTTTGCACGTTAAGATAACAGTGGTGAAACCATGGAAAGTTGCAGCAAGCAAGTCAACCACAAGTTGGAACATGTGAAGGTGCCTTCTGCTGAGTTAGACTATTGGTCTATCTAGCCTAGTATTGTCAACACTGACTGGCAGAGGCTCTCCCAAGATTTCAGGCAGGAGTTTTTCCATTCCTATCTGGAGATGCTGGAGATTGAACCTGGGATCTTCTGCATGTGAAACATGTGTTTTGCCACAGAGCTACAGCCCCTCTGCAGCAGGGCTTTCTCATAAAAGCTCAAAATCCCTGATATTGTGCAATGCTGGTCAGAGCTGAGTGCCACCTTCCAACTTGTGCTGCAAATGGCGAATTTTGAACACACTGTTTCGCATGTAAGGTAAAGCCTCCAAAAACGAGTTATAATAAGTTGAGAGTTTCTCAACTGCTTGCCTAGTAGAATTTGTCTAATCCTCTTTAAAAGCTAAGTTGGTGACCATCATCACATATACAAAGGAAAAATACTGTTTCCTTCATTATTTCAAGAGTCGCAATATTTTAGGCTGGTACTCAGAATGAGACATAATAATAATAATAATAATAATAATAATAATAATAATTTTATTTCTTACCTGCCTCTCCCTTTGGATCGAGGCGGGGAACAACATTAATACAATAACAATATAGATCAAATACATAAATTAATTAAAACAGCATATAAAACAATCAACACATTTTAAAATTCTTGGTTTAAAGTTCATCTGGGTAGGCCTGCCAGAAGAGACTAGTTTTTATAGCTGCCTTAAACTCAGAGTGTTAAATTGACGAATCTCCTCCGGCAGGCCATTCCAGAGTTTGGGGGCGTCAGAAGAAAAGGTCCTCTGGGTAACAGTTGTCAGCCTAGTTTTGGCTGACTGTAGTAAATTCTCTCCAGAGGACCTGAGTGTGTGGGGAAGATTGTATGGGAGAAGGCGATTCCGCAGGTAACCTGGACCCAAACCATGTAGGGCTTTAAAGGTAATAACCAACACTTTGTACTTTGCCCGGAAACTATTAAAGTTAGCTATAAGATAAGTGAAACTAGGAATTTGTTCTGTATTGCATTAACTATTTGAAGTTCTAGAGCTGTCCTTTAGAAGCATGGACGCTCTTCATATTGCTACCCTAAATTCCCATACTTCTAGTCAATTCCCATACTTACACTCATTACTGGATTGCCAAACAACCAACTGCTAGGACTTTGAATGATATTGTAGTTAAACTGGAATTGATTTGCCCTTAAAATGTATTGTAACTACTAATAATAGTTGTTATGGATTTGTAAATCATAGGTAATAATGCAATGGAGAAGCAAATACTAACATTACTCGGTCCATTTTTAATGCAATTCATTAAATTTCTTTTCTATCCAGTACCTAGTTGAGTTTAAATTATGCATATATGCATTGTTACAGTGGTGTATAATAGGAGGCAGTGAAGAACACAACACAGGTTAAAGGTGCTTTTTAATTTTTGTTTATTGATTTGGGGAATGCATTTTTTAAGCAGCCAGTGACTTTTGTAGCCTTGTTCAGAATTATAAGGTGAACACACGCAAGGCATATGGTGGTGAAAAGACTGAATGTTTAATTCACGATCTGAGAAGTCAATCTGGGATTTAGTTCTTAATTTTAAACTTACGTTCAGTTCAATGAAGCATTTGTGAATTTAAAATATTTTATCAGCTGCCGTTGCCGCCGCTATATTGCCAAGGACATTTCTTCTAATAAACCACTTCAGTGGAATTGCCTGATCCCTTCCCATATGTCTGCACTCCCACTCATGCTCTGCTTCATTTCAGCTGTACAAGCAGCACCCTCTTGCTTTTGTGAGGAAACCAATTAATGCCAACCGTCATGCTCATGACTCCCCCCATGACTGTACTAGCAATTCAATGCGGAGGTAATAGCTAAGGGCTGGTGAGGGGTTGTTGATTTTGAACCTTAACTTCCAGAGAGGTTGCAGCAAAAACAGTCTTGTGTCACTTTAAGACTACCAAATATATTGTGGCATAATCTTTTGTGGACTTGCACTCCTTTGTCATGTGCACAACTCATCATTTTCAGCTGGTGAATGCAAGGGTCTAGAGGGGAGGGGGGGGAAATGTCCCATGAAGTATAAGAGGTATGCTTAAACTTTACAGGAATTGTCACAGACTGTAACTCTTGTATTCACTGCCATTTGGCCCCCGTCGTTTACATTTTTTTCCTCTTAAGAATCTCCCAGCTGGGGAGGGAGCTGTCCCCTCCCTGCCAGGGATATGCTTTGAGTTCCGCAATTTCAAATTGCTCTTCTGTCTCTGCTCAGGCAGGGAGGAGATTGGGATATTATAGGCTGCATGCACCCCACAAACTACAGGTTCCTCGCTCCAGCATTGTGTCTGCCAACTGAGGATAGCACTTTCTGCATCGGAAGTGGGCTGTGGATCATGAATTCTTATGCCCATAATAAATCTGTTAATTTTTAAGGTTACCTGAGGCTCATAAGGGGGGGGAACCCTTATAGCGACCCTTTTGAGAGAAATTAGGCAAACAGATGGTGACTGGACAAAGGGCATCCAGTGAGTTTTATAGCTGAGCAGGGGTTTGAATCTGGGTCTTTGTGCTCCTAGCCCTGCGTTCTAGCTACTTAGACCAGGGGTGGGGAAAGTGTGGCTCTCCAGATGTTGTTGGACTGCAACTCCCATCAGCCCTAGCCAGCACAGCCAATGATGAGGGCTGATGGGAGTTGCAGTCCAACATCATCTGGAGGGCCACACTTTCCCCACTCCTGCACCAGATCAAATTGATGGTAATAGTGACTAGTAGTAATAGCCTACCTATCTTGACTAAACCTCCCTGTATTTTGCCACCAAAATGAAGTTTCTACCTGCTGTGGGTTAACATCCCAATTTGTGTGACTGTCATCTTGAAAAATGGCAGCTACAGAATTCATGCAACAGAATGGGCATGCCTAGCTAAGCTAAATCCATGGGTCTGAAATGCCTATAAATTTGAACATTCTATATACATGGTGTTGTTTTTTTTACTGGAGTCCATGGCAGATCCAGGATGATAAGGACTTCCTTGACTCTGTGTGTTAACCATGTTGGTGTCCTCTTTCACTTGATGGTACTTTTCTTGATCTGTGATACACGTTCTAGCTGCAAAGAGCATTGAATGATTGAATAACAGAGGAATAGCCAGTGGTAGATTCAGACTAAGACCCTCTTGAGACAGTATGGGTGCAACTCTTTGCATGTTTAGACATGAAAAAGAGTCCTACAACTTCCAGCATCCCTCCAGCCAGAGATGCTGGCTGCAGCATGCTGGGAATTGTAGGACTTTCCCCCCTGTCTAAACATACATAGGATTATACCCTACACCCTTTGTAAAACCAGTAGTAAAAAGCTGGTATGATCACTGTGGGGTGGGTTGAATCAAGTTTTTCCATTTCCTAAAATTCATGGTAGTTGCTTGATAGCATAAATTTTTATCCACCTTTCTATTTGATTTTGATTTTTTTGTGTGGAAATTTTAAACTTGCCTCAAATAGCCTACTTAATATTACACTGGAATGCAAGCATGTTTAAATTCCTCTTACAAGTTCTTAAAACTGAAACTGTGGTCCTCTATCAAACAAATTTAGATAAAGGCTGCTTTTCTATTTAAATAAAGAACCATGAGATCAAGTATGATTTTAAAAAGTGGGGCTGTATTAACTGCTTGATATTGGGGGGCCAGGAAATCATCCCATGGGTCCAGGCGATGCCATTTGTACAACATTGGGAGGATCATTCACCGTGCCCACAAGGCTAATCATGTATATACTATTCTTGTGAACTTTAGATTTAAAATTGATTCACCCTACTTGATGACAGCCATTAAAATACGTTTAGGATAATAACCTGGTAAGGTACACTTCATGTATTCTTTCTCATAGAAGTGATATTTGATTTAGGAAATGACCCATAACCATTGGTTATCAAATAGATCATGAACATAAAGTAAGTTACCAACTGCAAGTTTTGGTTGGTTCAATCTCTGTTACTCAAGATCAACCTTCTCTCTGTGTAATCAGAACATATATAATGAGAAGTGTTGGGGGTGGGGGCAGTTTGTATCAGATGTTCAGTCAGCCACTCCCATAAGGCAAGTAATTTGCCAGGCTTGTAGCTCAAACTGACATGCTAGTCAGGTAGACTTTTTTCACGCTTACAGCGTGATTTATACACCCTTAGTCTTAAGGTTATTCAATCGTAATTGAATCCAAAGGCAACACTTCTCTCTTAAAACTAGGGTACAAGCAACTCACTCCATGAGATAATAATGCTAGTCTTTTATGTTTTCTGCCTATCTACCATTTGAAAGCTTGCTCAGTTCTCACATTAATATTTACGATTACTTATCCAACATGAACTAATCCCACAGAAAGCCACTTTTCTCTTTACTCCACCAAAAATCTCTGAGAAGTCTTTTTCTCCACTGAGGACTCCCACTATCGGCAATTCACAGTATCCTGTGCCTGTACTCCATGTACAGAATGCCAATCACCTCTGTGTTTTCGTTCTGAGTGTGGGAGTAAATATTCATCAACCCCACGGATGACATAATAAAACAGTTGCCTCTTCAGCTGTCAGAACATTCTTGTTTGAAACCAAAAGTGTTAGCGATTTCCCATTATTTTAAAGCACGCTCATTATTGAAGTGTTCTTCCCAATCCCATGATATGTCGAGTGCATGATTGTTTTAGCTATAGTTTTAAATCTGTATTAATAATTTCTCTTGGGTGATTTGTTAATACTTTTCTTTACCCACGTCATCTGGCTGTTGTATTCCCCCTCTCCGCTGCTGTGAACTTTCCTTGAGAATATTCATGGAGCTTGGTGTCTCGGCAAACATTTTTATGTAAGTCCCTTAGCAAGCAAGTAAAGTTAAAGCAGCTGTCAGGACAACTCTGCATCAAAACCCTAAATACGTTAGTAACAAAAGATAGAAAATGTTGGCAGATTTTTAAACCAATTCTTATCATAAGACATCTCAGGCATTTATGTTAAAACTGCTTGCTGTATATAAAGATTTTATTTCAGAGAACTCCAGTAACATAAGCAACCATGGTGAATGATATCAATGCACACCTTTGTTTTGGCAGTCACTAACTCAATTTAATACACTGCCTGTTTGCAAATAATGAAATTAAGTGAAAATACAAATTTCTTTTGACTCTTGCCTGACCTCAGTTTTGGAGTTCAATGTGTTAGCAGGTGGACCAAAGATGCTTATTTTTTGGCAGGGATCCAAAGAGCTACCTATATTTCAAGTTATGTGAAGGATATATCTGCCCAGATCCTCAAGTTCCTGCTCTGGGTGCTCCTGCCAAACAAGGTGAAGAGGGTAGCTACTATGGAGAGAGCCTTTTCAGTGGCGGCGCACCGGTTGTGGAACGCCCTCCCCGCAGAGGTTTACTTGGCTCCTACGTTGTGAACTTTTTGGCACCAGGTTTTTGGCCTTTTTATTTTCCTGAACTTTGTAGTCCTTCATTTTTAAAAATTGTATTGGTGCATTTTAAAGATCTTTGCGCTGCTGCTGCCTTTTACCCTGTTTTTTACTTTTGTTTTTGTTCTATTTTAAACATATGGGTTTAATGTTATGTTTTACTATCTAATTTTATTTTGTAGTTGTATGTTTTGCTTTGTGAATGGCCCAGAGAGCTTCAGCTATCGGGGTGCTATAGAAATGTGCTGTTCACTTCCGTTCCTGTGAGTTATGCCTGTGCACTTTGAAAGTCTGTGTATTTCTCTGCCCTTTAGTACAGCTTTTTAACTAGAGTGCATCTGAAGAAGTCATCTTCCAGCTCACAACAGCACATGTCACAATACCTTTTAGTGGCATAAGACCCTCTGCATTTGCTTCTAACTGTAACAGACTTATCATGACTACTCCTCTGGGAATTTAAAATGCTGGCTTAATCTCCAGCATGTTCCCATGAGAAAATGGGGTGGGTGTAGGAAGATCGCCCATCATTACTCTCTTTAGAAGGCCATTTCCCTGACTAGAACAAGGTCTGCTGATTAATGCCCTGCTCATTAACTTCATTTTCCCAAGGCCACTGACAGCTTTGTCATTTGCGATGTGAAGGGGAGCAGCACTAATTTCCCTCTGCCACGTTTCGCGCCATTTTCAACCTGCCCATGGTGTTGGCTCCAGAATGCAAGAGGCTTTTCATAAATGCATGCACTAACGAGCCACATCATCTAATTATATACAACCTCTTGCCAGAAAGTTTTCCTGCGGTTCATTGGAACAAATTCTCCGAGGGAGGTGAGATGTGTATGCATGTTTTGCGTGGTTTGCTAAGAGAAGCAGCAATTTGCGACAGGCTGATGCATGTGGGAAGAGGGTGGGGAGGCTAGTCTGGCAGTTGGGAGCACACAGATGCCTGCAGCCCCCTTGCAGAGTTCTGGGCTTGAGATCTCTGCAGGAGGATTTGGGTTGGAACACGCACGCACGCACACACACACAACCAGAATCTTGCCTGTGGCAGTCACAGTTTAACTGTCTTTTGATAGTTTGCCAAGTGGATTCAGAACACTGTGCAACAGAGGGAAGCTTTCTCCTGGGGTGGTGGTGGTTGAATTTTACTCACAATTAATTATTGAGGGCTGCTTAACAAATTACACTTGTGTATACCTAGAAATGTAGCATGTAAATGAGACATGTTCTGGAAATACATGTATATTTTATAGCAAGGATGTGGAATCTCCAGCCCATAGGCCCTAATCTGGCCTGCGGAGCTTCCACAGCCAGCCCGCGGACCCACCTTCACCTTCCAAGTCCCACCCCCTGGAAGAATCCTCTGGAGGAATTCCTCCTGTTGTAGCATTACCTGGGAGTTCTTGTCCAAAAGCCCTTTTAGGGATAAAACCTGAGCTTGGGTTTAGAGCAGTCTCCCCCAACCAGATGCCCTCCAGATGTTTTGAGCTACCATTTCCAGCATCCCTCATTATTGACCATGCTGACCAAGGCTGATGGAAGTTGAAGTCCAAAACATCTGGAGGGTGCAAGGTTGGGGAAGGCTTGTTTAGAGAGAGTATGGATAAGAATATGGAAATTTGGGGCTACAGATAGATTAGGCCTGTTTTTCAGCTGGTTGGAACAAGTGAGGTTTCATTTGGTGGGATAGTTGTATGATGAATTTCCCCCTTGAAATAGAGCCAAGGATGTAGGTGGGGCTTAAAAAAAAATTAGATGGTGTACATTTAGAGCAAGGAAGTAGTTTTATTGTTGGGGGTGCTGTAATCTACCTGCAGCCCTCAGACTAGGGTGGCATGTGATTTCCTTTAAAATATCCTTAATTTTCTTCTTTCTGAAACTATTCACATTATCTAATTTCTATGATGCTTTTAATATTCAAGCATCTTAAACTGAAACAATCCACTGAACAAGTTCACTTTTCTCATTTCATGCATGGGTGTTGTCAGACAGAATTATTTATCTGACGCTACCCTAGTGAGCTCACAGTTGAACCCAGGTGTTTCAGGCATTTATTTATTGGGTTTATATCCTGCCTTTCACTGCAAATTGTTCTCGAGGCAGTTCACAATCAAGTTATGCAATACAATATAACAATATTTGAAAGTACAATACAGTATTTTAAAATACAGTATTCAAACACTGAACCACAGAAATAAAAGCAGCTAGAACTATTGGAGGATGTCAGACAATAATTCAAGATACGGGAGAACATAATTTATCTGGCACCTAAAAAGAGCATGAGACAAACTTATCTAGGAGGAAAGTTCCATAATTTGGGGTTCCAGGACAGAAAAGGTCACCTTCGTGCTCACCACTCACCTAAACTCTGGAGGCAAAGGGTATGCAGAGAAGCACCTCTGAAGATCTGAATTGGTGGGCACCTTCACATGGGAGAAGGCATTATTTTAGGAACCAGGAACCAGGCAGTTTAGGGCTCTAAAAGACAAAATTATAATGATAACTTTTAGTTCAATTATCAGGCTCCTCAGATGCAAATTCGATTTTTGTTACTGTTTTGTTGCTGTAGGCCCCCCCCCCCCCCCCCGGTTTTTGCTGGTTTTTTTTTTTTTATGTCCCAGAAATTCTTCTAATGCTTTGTCATGACATGACATTTTGAGGAATCAAAATCGTAAAAGTACATTTCTTAGCTTCCTCCTAATTGTTGAAGTGCCCGCCTCCCCCTTCTTAATCATCTGCAGATGGGGCAGTGAAAATGGGAGTGGGGGATTTTCAGGGGTGAGGGCCTGTTTCAAAGGCCAACGGCAGCACTTTGAGTCTGGAAACAAACTGGAATCTAGTGCGAATCTTTTAATGCTACTCCAGCCTTGTCTCTGCATTCACTGAACAGTCCGCCTTGGATCTCAGTGACTCTCAGGTTCTGTGTAGATGTACAGTCTAGTCACATGAGGGCTAAAAGTGGGTAGGGGACGTAGATGTCCTTTCAAACACTGCCTCAACATCCCCTTCACCAACTTTCCCATGTTGAGTGGGGAGGTCTGAAGCGCCTGCTTGTGTTGTGGGCCCAGCAACTTGAACATGAGTAGAAATCTCTGTGAACCCTTCAACGGATGCGAGTAGAAGCCCCCTTCAGACCTCCCTGCTTACTGCAGGAAGGTCACAGACTGCGTGAGGATGCGGATTTGGGGGTGGAGCTTTATGCACATCCATATCTCTTCCTCACTTTTAGTCTTCACTTTAGGCTGGACACCTGCATGAGGCTCCATTGTTTGAGGAGTTCCAAATATGTGGTTACAAATCCTGGTAGAACTGAAGCATGTTTGCTTAGAATTGTGCTACGGCTTGCAGAAATTGCTCTTCCCCGCCTGAACTCCCTTCCTTAAAATTACTAGCAGTCCTGCTTCAACGATTCAGACATACTTGGTGGCACTCCAGAGTCGTGTCAAATTGCTTCTTGCAGCAGCTGCCTGGAAAGGGGCACTTGCTCAGATCTTAAGCCATTGAAGCCAGGCTTCCGTCCTGTCATCCACGGTATGGGTACT
Source organism: Anniella stebbinsi (assembly GCA_029215795.1). NCBI lineage: Eukaryota > Metazoa > Chordata > Lepidosauria > Squamata > Anniellidae > Anniella > Anniella stebbinsi. Next base: position 4,264,160 of record JARDYH010000003.1, on the reverse strand, counting down.
ATTTCATATGCAAACTATTCAGTTATCCCATTCTGCCAGTTCTGCACTTGGTGAAGGCTTCAGTAAACACTTGCCTATTTCTTACCTGTTGTAGGAATGCAAAGTTCCAAGCATGCAGAATCGCTACACTAACATAGATTGGTAGTTAAATTCCCGCCTTGAGCATAACGTGTACCTTGTTCTCTATAAGCTGCCAGCCAGTCTTTGGACAGTTTTTCACAAGCTACCATGATCTAGGCTGACCAGATAAAATCCAGGTCAGGGTTCATGTAACTTTAACAGTTGTAGAGAAAAGGGAATTTCAGCCAGTGTCATTTGTATGCAATTAGTTCCTGGTGATATTCCCTCTTCATCACAACTGTTAAAGTTGCAGGCGCCCTGCCTTCTTTTGTATATGGTCACTCCAGTATAGTGCCTGCGCCTTTAACTGTTGTGATGAAGAGGGAATATCACCAGGAACTAACTGCATACAAATGACACTGGCTGAAATTCCCTTTTTTCTACAACTGTTAAAGTTACATGAGCCCTGACCTGGATTTTATCTGGTCACCCTACCATGATCCACATCCAAAGCTTTTCTCTAGAAACAGGAATGGGGAGCAACTCTCCAGATTGTTCAGGTGCTCTATATACACTACCTCGGTCATCCTTAAAACATCCCTGTAAGTTGGTAGTAACTTTGCATTGCAGGGGTTGAGAGGATGCTGGCTAAGGTGAGGTTTGTACTGGGAAGTGGCTCACACCCAATACATTTTGCCAGTCTGGATCTCTTGAATACTGCAAATGAAGGAACTCACCCAACCTTCCTAAGTATTGTATTCTTATTAGAGTTGGGAAATTTTAAGCTCTGTCTAATGCTGAAACAGAGTCTATCTTTCTTTGCAGGTTTTTGATGCAAAGAAATACCCGGCACATAAAGTTCTGTGACTTTCAGGCATGGTTTGTTTGCTTCGGTCTGGTACCTGCCCAATAGGATCACGAGAATGTCCTCATAATAACGATCTGTGCAATTGATCTGATTGTGGAACATTCTTGGTGGCTACTACACTGGGTGAATGCACTGATCTAATAGATGGAGTTCAGTTTTTCAGTCACCAGTGACCTTGGGCAAGTTCCTTATCTTGCCTAACCTAGCTCATGGAGTAAGGAGATAAAATACAAGTGAAGGATGGGACAGAAATCTAAAGTGATTTTTTTTTACCCTGAATTAATTCACCGGAAGGTGCTTTTAGAAAAGGCTTTTCTTTTGACATTGTCCTGCTTCATTCAGATTGTGTGTATGTTGTATGTTTTTGCTGTTTTAATTTTTGTATATTGTTTTTAATTGTTTTTAATCCTATGTAAACAGCCCAGAGAGCTTCGGCTATGGGGCGGTATACAAATGTAATAAATAAATAAATAAATAAATAAATTCACAGAATTTTATGGGGTCAGTGGGGGGGGGGAGGTCTCATCCACTCATAGCCCTCTGGTATGTTCCTTTTGTTTACATCTTTTTTCCTACTGTGAAGAATCTGTTAAGGAAAAGATGGAATTACTGCACAGTCCCTTCTGGTTGCTAATGCTGGAAACATCCTAAATCTCAAGCCCAAGCAGGTTGCAGAAGTGAAGAGCACGTGAGAGAGGAGGGAATTCCAGATGCAAGCTCTAGACGTGATTCTATTTGGGCAGGAAGCAGATGGGAAGTTACATTTAGAGCAGTGTGGTTATGTTATCATTTTATTTACTGTCTTTCTGTTTTGAGTTGATTTTAACCCTCCTTTGATCCAGTATATGGAGAAAGGTAGGATTGTCAGATCAGTTTCCTAGGAGTTCTTTCAAACATGGACCCAGTCTGTACTGTCGTGGCATGGTTAACAAGCCACCGTGGCTAGCTAACCCCATTACACATGCCGACTGGATTTCCCTAATTATCCTCACGGGCAGAGCTTGATGTATCATCCAAACCCAGGTAGCATGGCTTGTTTGAGGTGGCAGCAACCCTTAAATAACCCATAAGCTGTTGGTTGGGAGTATTTTAGGGTTGATGCCACCTCCAAACAAGACATGCAGCCTGGGTTCGAACAACATGGCAAACTGTGCCAGTGAGGGTAATTAGGGAAATATAGCCGGTGCACACGGTATGATAAATAAGCCACTGTGGCTTACTTTCCTCACGGCGTGAACTGGCATGTTTTAGTGTGCTGAGTCTTTTGGAATAGCATTGGTGTGAGTGTAGAATGGGCATATCTTGTTGTGTCCAGAGTACATATGTTGCTGTTCAGGTGTACAGTTATTGCGGTAGATGGCAGAATGAATGAATGTGGTTTGCCACAGACAGAGAGAATCTGAACTTCTTTTACCAATGCATGACATATATGAACCTAGCCATTCAGCGAGAGTGGAACTGTGAGATGTGTTCTTTGGTTTAAAGGAATGTCATCTGAAACTCGCAGTTAGGGCTACCGTGTAGTATTGTAAACACTATGTAGGCTGCATTCAAGTGGATGATTATTATTATTATTATTTATTGCATTTATATACTGCCCCATAGTCGAAGCTCTCTGGGTGGTTTACAAAAATTAAAAAGCATAAAAGCAGGTTATAAATACAATAGCTGCATTGGTGTCTCTGGTAAGTAACCTTTTGGGTTCTGTGATCCTGAAGTCAGCAAAGCTTCTCCCAGGGTGGGCTGCTCCCATCAGGGTCAAAGCACCAGGATGTTTTGAATTGCAGGAATGATGTCACCTACCACCCCCCTCAGACTTCCTGGTTTCTTTTGAGCTTTGCTACAGTCCTCAGAGTAGGTAGGGTGGAGTGGGGTGGGGAATATGAATTTCCCCAGCAACAGTATGTTCCTAGAAGCGAACCCATATGCTCACACATAAAACCCATGCGTACATATTCACACACACATGTAATAGCTATACATGCTCAAACAGAATACGCGTGTTTGCACACAGAGAGAGATTGGTTGACACAGCTCTCCTTGAGGGCGTGGCTAAGGCAACTGTGACAGTGAGTGCCTGCACTTCAAAATTTACCACTGCACAAGTGCAGGGATCCAGCTTCTTGCAGATCCAAAGCAGGATACAGTTTTCCTGCGGGAAACGTGGAGATCCGCAGCTCCTGTTTTGTGGAAGTAGTGGCATTTTGGGGCCTGGGTAAGCACAGTTCAGCGGTGGTTAATAACACTTGCACCTTGAAGGGACTATGACTGACTGTAATGAGGACAGAGAACAAAAGACACAAAGGCTTGGGCATGGGGTTTATAAGGCCTTCTTCGTAGCTGGCATTTAAGCTGAGCTTTTTGCACATATAAATCTGTGTTCTCTACCAACTTCAATGGGCTCTCTTTCCAGCTGTTGCTTCTCTTGTACCCCTAAGCCTCAGGGATCTGCCTGCTCTTTATTTTTGGGCATTTTCTGTTCAGGATAATGTGCACCTTGTATCTGGACTTTATGGCTAGTTTTGGTGGCCCTATTTATCACAGAGGAAGCAGCTTCCTTGACGTGAGCCCAGTTAAACCCATGGTGCTAAGAGTAGTGAAAGGACCCCAGTTGCACAGCTAGGATTGCCAGACCGGGCAAATATTCCCATCTTAACACTTAAGGCGGGAGATAAAACTCTCCTTTATTGGTGCTGATTTGATTAATTGCATGAAATGAACATGTGAGCAATCAAATAGTTTTCATGGTCTCAATGAGCTGCTAAACAGTGTCTGCTCAGCAGCACATCATGCAAATCCCTGAGGTTATTATCCAGTGTGTTCTTGAATGACCCTCCTCCCTCCCCATGAATCAGCCTTTGACAGTTTTGCTAGGAGAGCTGGTTTCGCATGCCTGGGCTTGGTGTTCTTGAAGCAAAAAAGGGTTCTATGACATCTTTCTTTTTTTGCTTCCTTCCTACTGATTCCCTCTTTATTTTTTTCCTACCACCCCCAGTCCCCCCCTCTTGAGAATGAAAACTTTGTGACAACATTTATTTCTGCATTTATGGGTTGCCTTTCAGGGTTACCTCTCTCAATGCAGCTCAAAACATATTAAAATAATCTATAATAACATTACAAGCCATAAAATCATAATCTAAAATATATTAACATATCTGAAAATATTATTGCAGTGGCAGATAAGAGCAATATCAGCAGAGTCAGATAATATTTTAAAAATCTATATAAACCTTTATTTGAAACTTTGTCTCTTTCAAAGTTTTGACATTTCAATATCTTGTAATTTTTTCTCCTGGGGCTTCCTGTCATGAACTCTAAGTGTTTCGCATGTATGAGGCTAGAGTATTCATTAAATATGGCATATTAAGAAGTCAATATTTTGTACTGAACGCTAATGTAGGAAGGACCCCATGTCTGGATCAGAAAACTGTCCTCTCTTTAATCTTTGAATTCTACATGAAGAGGAGGGATAGTAGTAAGTAATGGAAGGAGAGAGACATGGGTTTGGTAGCCAGGACATGCATGGGGAGCTCTACACACTCGTATCACAACTATGGGACATTCTATCCAAAAAATCTGAGTTGGAATAACTGAGGTCTGGGGTAGGCTTGTAAACATCTTTGCTCCCCCTGTACCTTTTGTATCTGTCACCAGGAACCAAAACTTCCAAGAGTCACCAGCAGAGGCAGCCTGGCAGAAGATGCCTCACCCTGTAAAGGTCTAACTTCTGGCTCCTACCAAAGCCATTTCCTTTAAGATTTTATGGGACCCCCAGAGATCCAGAAGCAGAATTGGAGCTTGAACTTCTGAAGTCTGGGGAAAAAACTTATATACGCATCTGTTCCTCCCTAATAACTCTTTATTTTGTTATATTTTAAATGTATTGTAAGCCGCCTTGAACTTTGGTTAGCAGGTGTGTTACACACTCTCCAAATAAATATATTTGAATTTTAAGCCTTTAACAGACACTGCCTGCATGTTTTTCAGTTTTGCCTCTGGAGTCCTTAGCAGATGCTAGGTGCTGTTGGAGATGGGATCTTCAAGTGTGAGGTGGGCCTTGCTACCAAGGCATGAGCAACTGTTTCAATAAAAATAGATCTATAATATTTCCTGTGCTTTCCCTGCTTGAACTTTTGTGTGTATTTTGAGTGGGCCATGAAGCAGAGAGAGAAACCTTCCTCTTCTCTCCATTTTTTAAATTACCTACTCAGCTGGTGATGGTGCAGTGCTGGGGAGAGGGGTCAGTGGGACAACTTTACCGCCTTCCCTCTTGAGTCCTGTGTTTCCATGGGATCTCTCCCTTTAACACAAGCAATGCACATGTCCCCTCCTGGTGAAAGAAAATACTCATGACTTGGTGGTGGTTTAGATCTTGCGTTGTGGTGGCCATATTCTTGCCCTGAGCGGTGTTTGTCTTTGCATTGTGATCGTGACCCCCTCCAAAAGAACTGGAGATGTTATTCCATCCAGTGGTGCTGCCAGAGTTGTCCCCCAAGTCAAGATATCCTTTGAGGGGCTTCCACTCAGCACCTTCCTGGGCACTTTGTGGGTCACTTTCCCACCCCCACCCCCCAGCTGCTGTGGTTGCTCACTCTCAGCCCCCTGCCCCTTGCCAGGTGGTGGAAAGGGAACAAACAGGTTGGTCCCCTTTTCTTTCTTAAGCTTTTTGCAGAGGTCACCTGGTGTTCTTAGCAGCCTGACAATTTCTGTAATGGTTTTTTTAAAAAAAGAAAAGAGGACCAACCCTTTCCTTCTACCTCTTCTTTCCCGCGCCCCAACCCCACCAGCTGGGCACCAATAGCACCAACATCTTTTCCCTTTTCTTTTAAAAAATGCTTTTCACAGCAGACGTGTTGTAAAGCAAAGCTCCAGTTGCATCCTGTCACCTTTATTGGTCCAAAGGTGTTGGCTGGCACAACTAAAGCTTCGCTCTGCAACATGCCTACTGTGAAAAGAGGTTTTTTTAAAAAAAAAAGAAGAAGAAAGGAAATAGGTATTGCTGCGCCTGTTAAAATCGTTTGGGGCCCCTCAGGCTGTTGGGCCCCTAGGCCTGTGGTTGCTAGTCTGGCCCTTGTGTCACCACTGAGTCCACCCACCTATAGATAAAGAGCAGAATGAGAACTTGCAATTTTTCTCCCATGTTTTCTGTTTTCTGTCTTATGTCAAATGCTCTTTAACATCTGTCCACTTCCTACTTGCATAGTTCCCTCCAGAGAAGATGCCCATTTACACAGAGACCCTGCTTCCTCCAACATCTTCTCTCCTTAATATAGCTAAGTAACCACCCTGGGATCTTTACGACAATGGGAAATATAGAAATCTTTAAAGATACATAAAAGCAACAGCATGTCATTATGTGACAAGGCTCAGGTGGTTTTCTTTGGATGGCAGGAACATGTTGCTTGGGTAGATTCATAGGACAGTAGAGTTGGAAGGGGCCTCTAAGGCCATCGAGTCCAACCCCCTGCTCAATGCAGGAATCCATCTTAAAGCATCCCTGATAGATGGTTGTCCAGCTGCCTCTTGAAGACCTCTAGTGTGGGAGAGCCCACCACCTCCCTAGGTCATGGGTTCCATTGATGTACTGCTTTAACAGTTGGGAAGTTTTTTCTGATGTCCAGCCGGAATCTGGCTTCCTGTCACTTGAGCGTCCTGCACTCTGGGATGATTGAGAAGAGATCCTGGCCCTCTTCTGTGTGACAGCCTTTCAAGTATTTCAAGAGTGCTGTCATGTCTCCCCTCCATCTTCTCTTCTCCAGGCTAAACATGCCCAGTTCTTTCAGTCTCTCCTCATGGGGCTTTGTTTCCAGGCCCCTGATCATCCTCGTTGCCCTCCTCTGAACCCCCTCCAGCTTGTCTGCATCCTTCTTGAAGTGTGGTGCCCAGAACTGGACGCAATACTCAAGATGAGATCTAACCAGCTGCTTGTGGTTGTTGTGGAAAAATCCATACTGGCAATGTCTCAACTTCTTTTCCCTCTATACTCCCAGTCTATGCACATGCACATTTCACATGCCAACAGCACATTCCCCTGGGGGCAGCTGACGCTCCCACGCTGGATCAGTGCAGCTACTTATCAGGAGCAAATCTGTGCAAATAAGTCTTCCTTTAGAACTGCACTCTTTCCCTTATATTTAGAAATTACTGCATTATGAACATATTTCTCAGCGTGCAGATTCAAAAATAATTTACCTCCAGTAGTGCCCATTGTTTGAGGTGTGGCTTCTGGAAGAAAGCCCCTTGCTTAGTGGTAGAGCATGCACTTTGTATGCATGAGGTCCCAGCTTCAGTCTTTCACATCTCCAGTTAAAGGCTGTTGGGCCACAGGGCTGGGAGAGATGTATACTTCAGGCCTCACTCAGAAGATAACATGCTGGGCTAGAGGTGGACCAACTAACTTGACAAGAAAACAGATGGATCCATCCACATAAGTTTATTGATGGGAAGAGCTTATTCCGAAAGTGGGAAGTGCCCCTCTTTTTTCAGAACACTTTAAAGTCATAGTGAAATTTGCTGGATGTGTGGGCAGACCAGGCCCAAGGCCCTTTGTGTGGAAATAGTTTGGATTGGTATTGAAAGCTCAAACTGATACCCTTTAAAATTGCTTTGCAGATGCCCCCATATTCTAAAACAGGCTGTTTGAAACTACTATAACTTGAACAATGCTGATACTGCTGATGGTCATGAGTCCACAAGGGAAGAGGGAGCTAATCTATCACAAACAAAATGTCCTGTCAGGCACGTCCACTTTTACACATAGTATTAATGATGAGATAATATTTGCCTATTGGTGGTTGGAAAGTCTCTGCCAGTTAAAGGTTTCTTTTCCTTGGGTGCCTCCTCTAAGGGAGACGTGGAAGGCAGCAACAAGGGAGAGGGCCTTCTTGGTGGCGCCCCTCGCCCCCAACTGTGGAATGACCTCCCTGGCGAGGCCCACCTCGTGCCAACATTATTAACTTGTTGGTGCTAAGTTAAGACATACCTCTTTTCTTAGGCATTTGGCAGCATATGATGAGTTTTAAATCTGGTTTATGGTTATGGTTGAATGCTCAAAGCTGTTTCTAGATGTATGTTGTCTCTGTGTATACTGCATTTGTTTTATGTAATTAAAAAATATATATACTGTATTTTAATGTATTTTAATCTTTGTAAACCTTCCAGAGAGCTTCAGGCATGGGGCAGTATAGAAATGCAGATGATGATGTAGATGTACTTTTTATTTTTATGTTTTATGCTTGCACTGGCCAACACATTTGAATAGGTGTAGGTGCTTTGGTTCAGTCTAGGTGCAGCTAACAACAATTGAGTTCTCTCAGTGTGTAGCAGGCTTTCTACCCGGATTGTTGGCAAACTTCCTTCCTGTCATACTTGGTTAGTTTTTTCAAATATGAACACTTGTTTCATTAAATGTGAAACTCGTTATCTAAGGTAAGAGCTGGAACATTGTCTTGATGAACTTTGCTCTTGATGAACTTTGGAATTTTACAATGTTGGGCCACTCCAGCATGTTGACCTGGCCTTCTCCAGTTTCTCACTGGCAAGGTCTTTCAGAACAAGATGTAGTTACAGGCAACTCTAATCCTGCAAGATGCCCTTGTGCTTAATCTAGGCAAATACTTTCTCAAAGGATGTATGGGACACCCCCAGTTAATTCGGCAGGGATAGTCTCCTTGTTGAAAAGTGACACTGTGTATTTGGGAGGGACACTTATCCATAACAAAACGATATATGCCATTCTTGCCAGTAAGTGTAGGATTTTCCAAAGGGTTAATTTGCATGTTGTTTTTGATCCTAGCTAATGTGCATTTAGCTGACCAACTTGCTATTGCAAGGTGTGAGACTGTTGCTCATCACCATTCTCCTTTCAAATAATAGACTTCCTTAGTTTCCTTAACTTATTTTGCTAGTTATATAATGGAGAGGCAGTGAGCGAAGCAAGATGCTGACACCCCACCTCTCACTACACTAATCAGGGGGAGTTGAGCCTCTTTCAGTCCAAGGGCCAAATTTAATTTCAGAGAACTTCTCAGGGACTGAAGGCAAAAGGGACGGGGCCAAAATCCCAGCACATTTTATTACATTCTTCTTTTACATAATATTTATCTCTTATTGCCAATAACTAGCCTTAGAAGAGGCGTTTCAAACTTTTAGAATGGGGGGGGGGGGAAGCTAGGGTACCACCAATCGATTGGTGGTTAGAGGAAAGGGGTGGGCTCAGCGGAAGAGGGCATGGCTGTCTGGAGAAGCCTAGAGGGCTAGATTTGAACCCCAGGTGGGTCGGGGGTTTGACCCCTGGATAATAGGGTTCAGAGGCTTCACCATCAGCCCTGGTTTTGACTTGACTGGCGATAAATCCGTGCCATCAAGTTTAGGACTGAAAGGAAGTCCGGTGCGAACTCCTAGGCATGAAAAAAGGAAAGGTGGTAACAGCAAAAGGTCTGCAGTATAATCAAACATATGGCACGGGGGCGGCTTGGTGGGATTTTAAGAGGCATGAGTAAGAGCGTTAATGAGTCATGACTGAAGACGGCTTCGGGTATGCCAATTAGGCACCCTAATTACACCACTGTCCTTTCTGATCATCCTTAGAACTTGGCATGGCAAGTCAAGAGTATTGCTTCTACACCTTGCAAGGAATGTCCCTGAGGTTGTAGCTGTTTCGTGTGCAATTAGCAAAGGGCCCACATGCAAGGTCAAGGTTTACATTTCACAGGTTTGCAGCTCATGCGTTTCTGTAGCCAAGCAGGGAACCGAAAGCAGAGATTCTGTGCTGGCTGGGAAGGCTATGCTTGACACAACATGGGGTAAAAATGGGGGGGGGGACTTACAATGGTCTAATTGACTCTGATTCATAAGTGTTTCGGCTCTGATTTTAGGAAGCTATGAAGTGGGCTGTCTGTGAAATGCTGGGATCTGGGTGAGGGAAGTCGTTGGGTATTTGAGCCTCACCTATGACTTGCCAGAGATGGCTTCACAGTAGTATGCCCACCTATTGAAAACACAGCGTATCTAATTGCATTTGCGAAGTGCGTGATGATCTTACTTATCCTCCCAACATTTTGAAATGAGTTGCTGTCCCCCATTTTACGAATAGGGAACTGAAGGTGGAGAATTGCTTTGCATGTGACCGTGTTCCTCCAAACAAGTGCTTTTATTTGTTTAATAAATGTATATCTTTCCTTTTAGGAAAAAAATATTCTTGTGGAGCAAAAGACATAGAAAATGGAAAGGGAAATCCATGTGTATTTTGTAAGAAAGATCTGTGAACAGGAGTCAGCAGGAATGTGGTGTCCCAATCACAGATACTTCCCATTCCACCGTTACCTCTTCAGATAAATTTTAGACAGCTCCTATGGAGGGCTAAAGATGTGCAGAAACTCCCATAAGGCCCCTATGGATATTGTTAAATTTAAACTGGTCTCTTTCCAATTTGGATCATTCTGGCTACTTAACATGGGACTTATCCCATCTTTTGACCGACTTTTAATGTTTGGGCTTGATTCCCATCAAGTTGTAAGTGTTCATGATAAATCTCTCAAAGACCTTGACTGGGACTGATTAAACGCTGTGAATCTAGCAGAGCTGCAGTGACTAAGTTCATCAATTATTGACTTTTCATAGTTCTCACCAAGGGATGTTGATTTTAGTTCTGCTCCCCCCCATCCCCACTGATCACCAGGTTTTCCTGCAAGCTAAGATGGTTTGTGTGGATTCACAGCCCCCTCTAGTGTCCCATGTTGAACATCACCCAATAGATCAAAGCCGGATTTGTAATTTAACTCTCACCAGCATGAGATACTTGTAATCTAATTAGCAGCAACTGCATTAACTCACTTACTACTTGGCTTGAGAGGAGAGCAGAGATGTCTGGGTTAAGAGCACAGCGCTGGAGCTTCATTCTCAGCTGAAACTTTAGCTCAAGGAAAGGCAAAGTTTGCTCGAGCAGTTCAAGCACAGATCAGTCTGAATAAAGCTCTGTATTTGCATGACAACAGTGGGGAACCTCCAGACTGCAGGCCAGATGTGGCCCGCACAGTCTTTGGATCTGGCTCGTGACCTCCTAGCTCAGCACCACCCCTGCACAGCAGTTAGCTTTGTGTGAATGGGACTTTTCCCCCCAAAAGCATATTGCTATGTGGAGATAGTGGGGTAGTGTACGGGGAGGAGAGGGTTCCCTTTTCGGCCAAGCGGCAACTAACTAAAGAAAAAAAATCCCATGAGACAAAGAGGGGATGTAGCTCTTGCCTCTTTTGACTTTGGCCATGCCCACGGGTGGCATGAAGTGCCCAGAAGGCAATGCATAAGCGAATGTGGCCTTTGGTCTGAAAAAAGCGTTCTCACTTCTAGTGTATCAAGGTGCAATGCTGTGTCAGTTCTACATAGTGAGAAATGTAAGGTAGGGGCCAGTTCACATGGGCTCCATGTATGTAGAATCTGTATGTCAGGGGTAGATTAAACACAGGTACCACAACGCTCCAGATACTTTGGATGATCCCTCTCATCATCCCTGATCATTGACTGTGTTCTTTGGGGCTGGTGAGTGTTGTGGTCCAAAATACCTGGAGGGCACCAGGTTGCCTATCCCAGTTGTATGCATGGGATTCAGGAATGAGCCTTTGATCCCCCCTGCCATGTGAAAAATGTGGGTTATAACCTGTGCCCATAGAATCTCTCCACCCTTTTTGCAGCGGACAGAATGTGTGTGGTGTGTGAGTGTGTGTGTAAAAGCGGTCAGGCTTTGGGGCAGATCCCATAACACACTAAAGAGTGACTGTGTGGTGTGGTAGCACGTGTGAAGCCCCCCCCTCCCCCGGCTTGCGGCAGACAACAAACAGGTGACTGGTCCAAGGATGTTTATTATCTTTGCATACTCCTGCTTTTTACTTTCAGTCTTAGCCCATCAATCATCATGAAGGGAGGCAATCTCTACACAAGAGACCAAACACCCTCTGGCACCCTCCAGATGTGTTAGGACTACAACTCCCAGCATCCCCATTCACCTATTCTGGCTGAGGGCTGCTGGGAGTTATGGTCAACACATCTGGAGGGCACAACATTGGGGAAGGCTGAGCTTGTCGTGTTTCCCAAAACCTCCCGCCTTATTGGGAGACAATAAAGAGATTTGCCATGTAATCCACAAAGCTTTATTCAGGCAATAAACATCTCTTCCCAACTGAAGAGAGTCTAACTTCTACGAATGTCTTTCTAGGCAAAACTATGCGAGCTAAGCAAGACAATTGTCCTTTCAAGAAAAAGGGAAAGCCTTTTCCCAGAACGCTTTAACTTCAAAAAGGCTGGTTCTGAAGAAGCCTTTGGCGAGAAGCTAGCTGGGCCAATCTTGTCTTGCCTTCCTTTAGCTCCGCCCGTTTGAGTCTGCGGCGAACTCCAGGATCAGCTAGCCTTGAAGTGCCCTCCCCTTCTGAAGAATACTGATTTCCCAGAGACTGTGTGTTGTTAACGTTTTCAGTGATAAGGTCTGGCAAAGGTTCATCCCCAGCTGGTGAAGAGCCCATGAGAATCACCTCCCCCACTTCGCGTGTAGGCCGGTACGTTTCTGGCGCTGTCTCTTCTGCTTCAGAATCTGATTCTGATTGATCACCAGAAACTCCTTTTTCCAGCCTAAGGGGAACAGGCCTAGTCACGACAGAGCTATGGGAATATGCAGGAACTGTTGGCCTTTACATTGGCCAACATCTGTGGGTCCACTAAACAACTCCTTGTGGGTGATGCACGGGTGTCACTGTGTCATTTGTACACAGCCAGTGGAGCAGTGGGCTCCAGATGGGGCAGCCCCAAAACAGTTCCCAGGGCGACTGCTGTGCTGATTGAGTGGTGTCAAGGAAAGATCGGGGCATAACAGCATTGGAAAGGCTTTGGAAGTGCTGTGTGTAATACTGACTCAAGGAAGGCTGGTACTATGCGGATTGTTCTGGGCTGCCCACACCAGAGAGCATCAGCTCCAGTTGAATTAGGCCACCTTGCGGGGTACATGTGGCTTGTTGCCCCTCCTGCTTTCTATCACTTTGAAATAGGAGGAGCAGACTCTGCTTTAGCATCATCCCCCCACCCACCCCGCCATTTTTTAGATGGAAAGAGGCTTGGTTCTCCTTTGTGTTACAAGGTGGCTTTCTAGATTGCTGGGAGTTTTGCAAGCCCGCTGTGCTCTTTAGGACAAGTCAATGTTTATTTTGGAGGAGGTTTCTTCTGATGTTGGTGTTTCTCCCATTTCCTTCAGGAGGAACTTGATTAGGCCAGTTTCGCTTTAAGGTGAAATTTTGTCCCTTGACTCCTTGTGGGGTCAAGAATCGTTTTCTACTTTCAGGAGTCTTGAACTAAAGTATGGGTGTAGGAAGCATTAAAATGTAGAATGAGTGTTCGCAGGATAGATATTGAATGGGTTATATAGCTTGTGTCAGCCAGGAAAAATGCACAGTTCCTGAACAGTTTCTTTTTCAGTGATTGTTCCATATTATACCGACCAAGAAGAAAGTACATATTGGACAGCACTTGTCCTTTGCAAGAGAATAAACTGAGAAGAGCAAGAGAATTGTTTCAAGTCTTTATTCAAAATGTTTATATTCTTCTTCGTGGTCTCTGTGCATCACACACTATGGGCTCGCGCCGGCGCCGAGCCTCACTCGGAAACTTCTAGAGCTTAGAAACTATTGGCGGGAACCCCTCCCCCCACCATCCTATTGCGCATGCCTGGGTTCCCGCCTACCTCAGTTCTTTTTCGACCGCCTTGCTGGTTGCCTCACAGAGAACTTCTCTTAACAGTTTGTGCTTAGATTCTCCTTATTTTTCTTCGCTTTTCTCAGTCTCTCTCTTCCCCTATTCTTCTTCCTCTTCTATTCTTCTTCCTCTTCTTCTAAAAAAAAAAAAAATTTTATTATAGATAGTTTTACTTAATATAGATATAGATATATATATACGTATAGGAATAGATAGTTCATCGATAGCGGAACTCCTGCTACCGATCTACGGGGGAAAACAGGAACGGGTTTCAACCCCCCCCTATCCCGCCCTTTTTACTGGCTTTCAAAATGGCGTCTCTATTCAAGAATTGTACGGGCTGCAGGGCTAAATTAACCCTCTCGGATGGACACTCCAAGTGCCTCCTCTGTTTAGGTGAAGCGCATGTTGTCGATACTTGTGCCCATTGTCTGAACTTTTCCAGACAAACGCGTAAAAACAGAGCGAACAAACTGAGGGCGCTCCTGTGGAAATCCGCTCTAGGGGCCGTAGACGTGCCGGTGTCGGTACCGAGCCGCCCTTCGACGTCGACGTCGACGGAGTTGCAAGCTACTCAGCCTGCTAAGTCGAAGCCCTCCCTTCCCGATGATTCGGGCAAGGTGAAGCGGCATAAGAGGGGCCACGGCGCAGCACCTGAAGAGGAAGCTCAGCCCTCGGGAAAGAGGCACAAGAAATCGGCGCCACATCGATCTGGGGACTCCCGCAAATCGTCATCGGGCTCGACACCGAGACAAGCGTCGGTACCGAAGGAGTCTGTGGCGCAGAAGAAAAAATCGACATCGATGGAATCGACTTCGGCACCGAAGCCACAACCGACGCCGAAGCATAAGTCAGCGCCGACGCCGAAACATAAGTCGGCACCGACGCCGAAGACGCTTTCGGGGACCAAGCCTGCCTCGGTACCGGCTAGCTCCCCGGTACCGATGGCCAGCAAGCCATCGTCATCACCGGCGGCCTCTATTTCTCTCCCGATCTCGTGGCCCTCGGTACCGACCCCTCCGACACCGACGCATCGAGGCCACAGTTTCTCGATACCGACCGCCCCAGAGCGTACAACTTCCCGTCGCTCTGCAGCCTGGTCCGGCCCAGCTCCATCACTATCACCACCGACATTGGAGCCGGGGCACCGGGGGATTGACTCTCTTTCTTCATGGGTTCCCTCACCCAGACACACCTCCCCACAGCAACCGGCACTGCAGCCGGACAACTGGGACCGCCTCTCCGTCCGCTCAGTCGCTTCGTCGAAGTCTCAGCATGAGGCTACTTACAGGAGACCTCTCTTCGACCAATTCACGGGGGAAAGACTCCGAGAGGCGGAGGACCATTTCGCCCCCCCCCTTCCACCCAGGCAAGTGCCCTCAGCCACCATATCGGTCCCAGATTACATCGCAGACCAGCCGGACTCCCCTCCACCACTCGGGGCGATGAGCATAAGAGCACCTAGTTCCCAGTCAGATGACGACTACCCTTCGGATACGTCTGAGACCTCGGCGCAGATCCAACCGTCTATGCCCTCTCCGGACCAGGAATTAGGAACGGGAAAGCGCGCTTCCCCGTCATTAGAAGTTGTGTCGTTCCTTGACCAGATGCAACGCCTTGCTCAGTCATTGGGCATCGAGGTTCCGGAATCGGAGGAGTCAGTGGAAGACGTAGCCTACGACGTGATGTATGGCGACACGTCTACCCCCCTGGCCATGCCCGTTCTCCCAACCATTCTGCGAACCCTAAAAGAGTCCTGGAAAACTCCGGCGACCACAGGTCCAGTCCCAAAGAGGGTCGACGCACAGTATAAAATTCAGGAGAAAGGCGTGGAATTTTTGTTTCAACATCCGAAACCAAACTCGGTCATCGTCGAATCAGCACAGGGCCGTTCAGCCAGGTCTCACTCGACTCCAATAGACAAAGAGGGCCGCAAACTCGACGCGTTTGGTAGGCGGGTCTACGCATCTACCGCCCTCTCCGTCAAAATAGCGAATTACCAGGCCCTCATGGCCCGGTACCACCTTTTCATTTGGGAAAAAGTAGCAGCGTTACATGCGCATCTCCCTGACGAGATCAGAGCTGCTGCACAGATCTTCCAGCAGGAAGCGACAGCGCTGGCAAAGCAAGAGCTTTCGACCGCACGCCACTTAACAGATTGTCTGTCCAAGTCCATGGTCGCCTCGGTGGCACTAAGAAGACACGCCTGGCTTCGCTCCTCGAATCTATCTCAGGAGACTAAGGCCAGAATAGAGGATCTTCCCTTCGACGGGGAGGGTCTTTTCAACACCTCTACCGACTCGCAGATGGATACCATCCAGAAGGCGAAAATGACAGCAAGGAAGATGGGATTCTATCCGCCCCAAGCCGTACAGTCATACAGGCCGAGAAAGTGGTACAGGCAGCACCCCTATCAGGGCCGACAGCAGCAGTTCAGATCACAACAGCAGCAGCCAAGGTTCCACTCTGCGCAGTCCTCCTTTCGCCAGCACAGACCCTTCTCTCAGTCTAAGGCACGCCCCCAGCGCACTCGAACCGACCAAGGACCAAAACAACGTCTTTGACTCGACCAAGATTGCATCCCCTTTTCAGCACTCACCGTTTTTCGACCAAAGACTCCGGCATTTCTACAGCACTTGGACAGAAATTTCGACGGACAAGTGGGTCCTGGACATCATCAGCCAGGGATACAAAATGGAATTTGCATATCCGCCAAAACTGGGACATATGAAATATACACCAACTTCTGTCGTTCTGCGGCAAGAAGTCGCCACACTACTAAAAAAAGGGGCCATCATTCCGGTGAGCATCGCAGACACGGGCAATGGGTTCTACTCCCGGTATTTCACTGTTCAGAAAAAAGATGGCGGCCTTCGTCCGATCTTGGACTTGAGGCGTCTCAACGAATTCCTCCTAACCAAAAAGTTCAGAATGATTACTCTGGGCTCCGTCCTACCCCTTCTTCGTCGCAACCTATGGTTCACCCTCGTGGACTTAAAAGATGCATACTTCCATATTCCAATCCATCACACGCATCAGAAGTTCCTCCGGTTTGTGATCGGGGAGGAAGAGTTCCAGTTCACGGTCCTCCCATTCGGTTTAAAGACCGCGCCGAGGGTCTTCACAAAATGTATGGCCGCCGTCTGCGCGTACCTTCGATCGTTGGGAGTGGAACTCTATCCTTATCTCGACGACTGGCTGGTCGTCTCCCCATCCGAACGCCAAGCGACGAAAGACGTCCACCTCACGACGTCCTTGTTACAAGAGTTGGGACTGGTGGTGAATATGGAGAAATCGATCCTGTCTCCAACACAAAGAATACAGTTCATTGGCGCTCTCCTCGACTCGACGGTAGGGAGAGCGTACCTTCCCTCGCCGAGACGCACCCGTCTTCAAAGGTTAGCGCTTCGGGTCTCATCCGCCGCAAACCAAGCAGTAATTACTCTACAAAAGCTACTGGGATTTATGGCCTCGGCTGTTTTCGTGGTCAGGTGGGCGCGTCTACGAATGCGCCCTCTGCAGCGATTCCTCCTAGATGTCTACGATCCACTTCGCCACCCCAACTCGGTCAGGGTCACCGTTCCCCTTACAATACGCCGCTCTCTTCACTGGTGGACAAGACCAGAAAACCTTCAGTTGGGCCTACCGTTTCTACCTGCAGCTCCCACGCGTTCAATAACGTCGGACGCATCCCTGCGGGGATGGGGAGCTCACTGCGACCACCTAACGGTGCAGAGCGAGTGGACCCCGAGGGAACAAAGTCATCACATCAATTTCCTGGAGTTGCTTGCAGTACAAAAAGCTCTCTCAGCGTTCAGAGACTATGTATCAGGCCACCACGTCCAAATTATATCCGACAACATGTCGGTGGTCTGGTACATCAACAAAGAAGGAGGGACTCGGTCCAAGGCCCTACTCAACCTTACCCTGGACGTCTTCGAGGGGACAATTCCCTACGGAATACGTTTGTCAGCTATTCACATAGCTGGAGCAGACAACGTTCGGGCAGATGGACTCAGCAGGAACTTCTCGGATTCACACGAATGGTCCCTTTGCAGCACAGCACTCTCGCTTCTCTTCAACAGGTGGGGGCACCCGTACCTGGACCTTTTCGCGTCTGCGGAGAATGCAGTTTGCGATCAATTTTGCTCAAGGGCAGGAACAGGAAAGGGCTCTCTCGGAGACGCTCTCAGTACCCCATGGGGCCCAGACCTTGTTTATGCCTTCCCTCCATTTCCACTCATCCCCAAGGTCATCTCGCTCCTGCAATTGGAACAGACAGAAGCCATATTAGTGGCCCCTTGGTGGCCACGCCAATTTTGGTTCACCCCCCTTCTCCGTTTGTCAAGAGGGGAATACCTCCATCTACCAATGACAGCGGACCTGATCACCATGAGAGACGGACTAGTACGCCACCCAGACCTGCAGAGGCTGAAACTCACCGCATGGAGAATCCGGCGCGGTGGCAACACCTCCATATCCCATCCCCGGTGCGGGCTGTGTTGATCGAAGCCACTCGCCCCTCCACTAGACTTTCTTACGAAAGAAAATGGAAAAAGTTCACCGCTTTCGTCCATCACCAGGGTGAGTCACCTCACTCCTGCGGAATCATAACCATCTTGACCTTCCTCAACTCCTTACATGAGACGGGCCTCCGTGCAGCTTCTATAAGGGTCTACTTGGCAGCCATATCAGCGAACCACGACCTAATTCAACACTATTCGGCTTTCTCCCATCCGTTATCAAAACGCTTCATGAAAGGTCTGCAGAACATTCACCCCCCTGTGCGGCCCATAGTTCCGCAATGGAGCCTGTCGGTGGTCCTGTCAGCCTTGTCTGATAAACCGTTTGAACCTCTGGCAACAACAAACTTAAGGTTACTATCCCTTAAAGTAGCCTTCCTGGTCGCGATCACATCTGCCAGAAGAGCCTCTGAGCTATGCGCACTTATGATTGACCCCCCCTATACCCAATTTCATAAGGATAAGGTGGTTCTGCGCCCAGGCCCGGATTTCAAGCCAAAAGTCATCTCGGACTTCCATATCAATCAAAGCATCGTCCTGCCCACCTTTTTTCAGGACGCCACCGACCCTCTGAGTACAAGACTTCATTCACTAGATGTTAGACGCGCTTTAGCATTCTACAAGGATAGGACCTCCACTTTCCGCAAGTCTCAACGTCTTTTCATCTGCTACGGTGGCAAGACAAAGGGCCAAGCACTATCGGCCCAACGTTTTGCTAAGTGGGTCGTCAGTACTATCACTCTTAGTTATGCACTTGCAAAGAAAGAAGCCCCAACTGCCTTGCGATCACACTCTACAAGAGCCCTTGCCACCTCGACAGCGCTGACAAGGGGGATCCCGCTCCCGGAGCTTTGTAGGGCAGCTACTTGGTCCTCGGCCTCCACGTTTGTCTCTCACTACAAATTGGACACCAGAGCCAGAAGCGACGCGAGCTTCGGACGAGCAGTGCTGTCTTCGCTTCTCCAATAACATCCTTTTCAGCGAGTCTACCCTCCTCCGGTAAGTGTTTGCTGGTTACTCGCCCATAGTGTGTGATGCACAGAGACCACGAAGAAGAAATGCAGGTTGCTTACCTGTAACTGTAGTTCTTCGAGTGGTCATCTGTGCAGTCACACAACCCTCCCACCGTCCCCTCTAGACCTCGCTTGAGGGCCTATGAGTGTTTGCCATGCCATTCTGCATATTTTTCTTTCTCTTCTTCACTACCTCGTTGTGGGTCGCATCAGGCGGTCTCATAGAACTGAGGTAGGCGGGAACCCAGGCATGCGCAATAGGATGGTGGGGGGAGGGGTTCCCGCCAATAGTTTCTAAGCTCTAGAAGTTTCCGAGTGAGGCTCGGCGCCGGCGCGAGCCCATAGTGTGTGACTGCACAGATGACCACTCGAAGAACTACAGTTACAGGTAAGCAACCTGCATTTCCCTCTTCTAATCAGAGATCAAGGTGACTTTGAAAAGATGTGAGGCCTAATCCTTGGTTACTGTTGACAAGAAAGCATAGATTGATTTGTCTAGACTGGCATGGGAGGGAGTGTCCAGAGTGCTAGATATTATGGCCTTCAGGCCTCAGGTCGCCCACAAGGCACTCCTTTATAACTCCTTGGAATCCTCCAAGGTGTGTTTCTTTAATCAAAGTTTCTAGTTCTCAGAGCTGTGGGGTGGGGAGTGGAAGGCATAGCCCTTTGAGGGGTGGGGCTTAGATT
Organism: Anniella stebbinsi; assembly: GCA_029215795.1. Classification (NCBI taxonomy): domain Eukaryota; kingdom Metazoa; phylum Chordata; class Lepidosauria; order Squamata; family Anniellidae; genus Anniella; species Anniella stebbinsi. The sequence continues at coordinate 4,244,277 of JARDYH010000003.1, read as the reverse complement.
TTGCTTTGTTTTGTTTTAAGTCAAGCTTATCCCTTTAGCCTTAGGCAGGTGGTAATTGTTAAAAGTAACAAAACCTACCAAATTGTTTGTGGAAATTCCTTGACAACTGAGATAACGTGCATGTCAAAACAGCTTGTAGCCAACTCAAATTTAAGTGCAGAAGCCATTTTAGGACTATCCATTTAGGGCTCCTATCCATGTCCACATGAAACTGACATTTGAATTAAGTGTGTAATAATGCATACATTTTATCAAAAACAGTGGGCTTTGCCACTTTGAAAGCGTTGCAGAATGGCTCCTTTGCAGCTGAAGTGCACTTGTGTGACTGGCTTGGTTTCCATTTAAGAGTTGTCACTTACTGGTGTGTTGTCGGTGGGTGAACAGAAGAAGGCAAGTGAATGCATACACGCTCACTGTCTCTCCCTGGAGACACACGCACACACTTTGAGAATAAGGTGTCTGCGTGGCAACTTTGCCTGCTCCTTTTAGCACTGCCCAAAAGAGGGAGCCGCAGGCAAGCGGAAGACAATGCAAAAAATCGTAATGTTGAGAACAGTCGCTTTGCCGTTCTCCCAAAAGTCAATGCTTTCAGAAGTTAATTTTAATTCTGCCTTGCTGGTCCCTTGCCAGGTGTACTTGCTTGGCAGCTGGAAATCCTACTGGGTCTTTTGCTTCAGTTACATGAACTTTTAATGCTATCAAGTACCAAAGCTATATGTGAGAAGACGTGCCTTGTGAAATGCATGTAATAAAGCGCCTCCTTGACCTTGATCCTTATTGATCCCCAGTATTGGCTGTTTGGGTGACGCAATCCGTTAGCTGTACATAGGCTGGTGGTAGTTGACTACACGCTCGCACAACTTCAAGGCTGCCTGTCCGTGGAGTCTGCTGCCAATCTAACTAAGAGTCAGTACAGCGTAAAGCTACAGCTGTCGATAAGGAGTTTGGAGCCTTAGTCTGCCCCAGGATTTGTGGCAGTAACAAGCTGCAGTCTCTTTGGGAGCCAAATGTTCTGTTGACTACATGAGAAGAGAGAGCACTCTCCTGGAAAGAAATTGCAGCCCCTGTGAATTCCTGCCTCTAGCACCTGCATCCGCACTTGCACACAGCTGGGTCAGCCTTGCAGATCCAAACCAAAATTTCCTTCCTGGGGGCAGCAGCAAATCCAAACTTCACAAAGTGTCTGTGATGGAGAAGTGGGGCAACAGTGCTGGCGCCTCGGCTTTCCACATGCCAGATTGGATGGTGAGTGAACTGCTCAGCTTTCTTTAACAAGCAGCCAAAGGTCCTGGGCTGGACATGAGTCGTTTTGCACCATGCTGTATTCTTTGTCTTTGTTTAGAGCTCTGTCATGTCTGAGGTGGATGAGATTTTGACTTGTGTTGTTATTCTCGACTGTGCTTAACTACCGAAACACATGGGCAGATGTCAAGACTCCATCAAAAGAATGCAAGATATTTTAATGCAAGAGTCCCTGCCCCCCTTTCAGTTGAGTTGGGCATAAAGCAGACTTGCAGAGAAGGGCACAAGAAAGGCCCACTTGCTGGAAGCAGCAAGATGAGGCAGGCATCTCAGACAGCAAATTTTTGAGTACCGTTAAAGGGATTCGGAAATGGATAGATCGAATGCACAATGCAGTCTATGACTCATTCAGCTGTACAGGAACATTGTTGTGCTCTTGTGGGGCTGCTGTTCCTTCCCTTGAGGTTTACATAGGAAGACATCCCAGTGGATTGTGTCCCCACGGTACTTAGTAAGGTGGGAAACATTTGAATTTGCCACTAGGAGATACTAGATACTAGAGAGTAGGAAAAGATGATGAAGTACAGATAAATCTAAAGAAGCCTTTTCTCAACTGGATTCTTTGGCTATCAGGAACAAATTTATTTATTTCGTTCCTAACCTGCTTTGGTTCATATAGAGTTGAAAGGGACCCCAAAAGTCCCCTAGTCCTACCCCCTGATGTAGGTAACATACTCTTTAAAAAAAGGCTTTGATACTAAGATAAGCTCACGTCAGGAAGTTCACAGAAAGAAACTTTCCTTCCCCCCCACCCCCCCATTGCAGGCGCACGCAAGCTCTGGAAAGCCTCTTCAACAATGTGATACGGATTGCAGGGGACGGCTGAGGAGGAGTGGGTGGGAATCGTTCCTTCTATGAATGCTCTTAAATATTTATTTTTATTCAAAAACTTCTATACCACACCTTCATCCACCTTCATCCACAACCATCAATATAATACTAAAAATCAGCATATAAAATTGCATATCATACAATGAAATTTTGATAAGGTTTTTTAAAAAACGAATGATTCAACCAGCTAAAATTATACAACCAATTTAAAATGCCTGAACAATTTTTTTAAAAAAACAGAAAAGAAATCTAGACCAAGCACTGAAAAACATCCCATCCAGTGTGGGTGCCAGTTGTAAGTCCGTCGGGAGGGCATTCCAGAGTCAGGCCCTCAGCACAGAAAAGGCCCTCTCTTTCGCAAATGAGTAATACACTGAAATAAAGTTGCTATGTGCATGACATTTTATTAATCACTTAGATTCTTTCACTGGATTGATTCCAGCATTTTTATTACCTGTGCAAATATTTTGGAGAGGGAAAATATTCCTTGGGATTAGGTGCTGAGCTACCAGATTTCTGCCAACGGATACCTGCTTGGTATGCCATTGTGAAGTAGCTCTATAGGGATTTATCTTTGGGTGCTTCCAGATGAGGCCTTTATAGCACCACAGTCCTGCCTCATTCACACAAGTTCTATTTGGGGTCCAGATGACTGTGTATTCTACATGTCACCTTCCTATGCTTTTCTACCGCTTCCATCCTTTTCCTTACTGCAAAAAAATCGCTAAGGAGGAAAAAGGTGGAATTGCTGCACAATGCCTTCTGATCGGTAGTGCCAAGAGCCATTTGTATGGAAACACCCTTTGTCACTAGGGTGGAGTTTCATAATTTCTGTTAACATAATTACTGTGGTATGAGAGAATGTATTTGTTATATTCACTCATACTACATTACTTCCCTTTTTTAAATAAAACACACACAACTTTTTGCCCTGGACTAATTAATCTCTGTCCTGCTTTTGGTATGTTATGTGATTGTTTCATCTGCATGCACTGGCTTCTCCTTTCCTGTACTTGACTGGAATGAGTATAACGATACGATATATGTTCTGCTAGAATAGGTAAAAATGCTGTAGCCACTGGAACTGCCTGGAATTGCCACCATAATCCCAAATGTGCTTTCCCTGGGATTCTCTCTGAACTGCTGTTGACTCTTCTAGAATTAATTGTGGGGGGTTTATGTGTTGAAGAAAAAGTTTAGCTTGATTTTGCAAATGCTGAAAGTTGTTTATCCAGCACGTTAAAACAAAGGTTCATTCTAGCAGCAGCATCAAGCCATTCCTAAGTTCCATATTCATGGGCAATCCATAAACAGGGCTTTCCCCAGCCTTCTGAAGGCAAGATGAACAATTCCACCTCTTGATGGATGCCCTTCTGCAATCCCACAGCCACTACTGGAGAGGCCCCGTTGTTTGTCTCAGATGACTTTACTTGAGAGAACCTGGAGCAGATCCCAGCCGGCAGGTGGTCTTGTTCCTGTGGATGGAGGCATTACAAGATGTATAGGCTCCAGAAGTAACTTAAACAGAATATTAATCTGCATTGAGGATGACAAGTTCCTACTGTGCAGGAGCACAGGAGGGATAGCTTAAGAGAGAAAATGCACTTGAAATACTTTTCAGGTTGGGTTCTTTTTACCTGTGGAAGTTGTGGCTCCAGTGTAGTACTGTAGTGGTAAAGTACACAAGATCCTAGGCGTGCCCTCCTTTATTGAAAGTTGTGTTTAATTGGAAAACCATGAAGTGTGTGTGTGTGTGTGTGTGGTTTTTACTTTGTCATTCAAGTGCAAGAATTCAGCATTGTCTTAAATGTACATAAGAACAACAAGAAAAGTTGGTAACTTATCAAATGCTGATCAAATGACCAGACTTGGTGCACAGTGGCTTTCTTGGCTGTACTTTAACACAACTTATCTTGCCTTTTGCATATTTCTAGAAAATATCTGAGGTATGTCAAAGTGTGTATACATAATGGTCTCTTTTAAATACAACATGTGTGTTTGTTTTAGTGTAATGTGATGATTTTGTAATTTACAAGTCTTTGTAGTAATCAAACTTTGCAAAATGTCAGTTTCATAGTAACATTGGGTTTGGGGCTCTTATTTTTCCTCTGCCGTAAAGTTCTTGGTCTCACTGGCAATTGTCTGAATTTAGTCATGAGTCATTTGGCAGGCATTACAGTTTCGGCAAAAAAGTCTTCATTAATTCTAGGATCAAACACACGAAGTCTGCTTTTAATCCTAAACCATGCCAGCTTTGAGAACCCTAAATGTGTGTAATGGTTTAGAATTTAAACTTTAATCCCAACTGAAACAAACTATAGGACAATTCATTAAAAGAAGGTAAATTACAGCCATCGTATCTTATGCAGAAGGGAAAAAGAGTGTGGCTATTTAGAGAAGCAGTGTGGTATAGTGGTTAGAGTGTTGGACTGGGATTGGGAGACCCAGGTTCAAGTCCCACTCGGTCATGAAACTGAATGACTTTGGGCCAGTCACTAGCTCTCAGCTTAACCTACCTCACAGGGTTGTTGTGAGGATAATAAAATGGAGAGCGGGAGGATCATGTACACCACCTTAGGTTCCTTGAAGGAAAAGGTGATATTTAGGTGGAACAAATAATTAAATAATGTATTGAAATTTTATCCTCCCCTTCATTAATGAACTCTAAGCTGTCAACAATAAGAACAATCCAAATCATAATACAATATGTTAACTAATCAAATCTATTGAAACAGCAGCAGAATAAAAACAGTTTGTATGACATTTTAAAAGGCCTGGGAAAATGAAAAAAACGTTTATCCTAGCACTGAAAATACATAAGAGTGGGCATCAGTTGAACATCCCTGGAGAGAGCATTCCAGAGACGGAGGTGCCCCAGCTACAAAGATCCTCTTGCTAGTTACCAAAGTACTCAAAGAAGGGCCTCCAACAATGGCTTTCCTACACCTTCAAGTTTGCATAGATGTACCAAACTGTAAGAGACCTTCAAAGGTCAGTACCAGCACTGTGAATTGTGCTCAAACAGATCAGCAGCCAGTGTAGTTTTAAAATTGGGTGTCTTTCACACCTCACATCCCTGAATTCTAGAAATTCTGTGATAGCATCGATTCAGTGGTGGTCTGCTATGTGCTCTGTGTGTGTGTGTGTTGCTATCCTCTTTATCTTAAACTTGGTCCCTTCTGCACTGCTAGCTGCATAGAATTCTGACTTGTTTAATCATAACCAAGTTGAAATGCCCCTCTAACTCAACGATTGATTCAACTGCATGCTTAAATATTGTCTGTTGATATAACCTGATGAGGACTGGTCATTTTGGGCAGCCAAAAAAGATTTCGTTAAACCACTGTTAGTGGGCAGTGTAGATATGCTGTAAATCTTGCGCTTAATATGTGCACGTCTATTCCGAAATAATGGTCAAATATTTTTAAAGCATTAACCCTTTTAGTGTAAAAATATACTTTCCTATTCGAAAGGCTTGATATTTATGCTAATTGCAGCAACTAATTAACGAATTTCATTGTTTCATAATTAGCTTCTTAAAAATGGTCATAAAATATAAGTCAATTAGCGTTTCTTTGTATATGTGCAATTTCATGGATTCTCTTGTATCCTGGAACTCCAGGATTGGCCTACAGTTGCAGTTTAATACTATGAAATTAGCGTGGGAGTAAACTGAGGTGACAGCAACTATTCAAAAATGAAAGGGATTTTTTTTAAAAAAAGACAAGTCTGCACAGTAAGCGTCATGACTTCATGGACTATTTGACTCTAACCAAATTAGGTGATCAATTGTCCTTCCCCTTCTCTTACTCGGCACACGTGCACATATTAAGTGTAAGATTTACATCATATCTATACTACCCATTAACAGTGGTTTAATGAAAAACGATAAAACCATACAATGTAAAAGTACAACCAAAAACATACCGTCAAAACAAATTTTAAAATGGCATCAGAGTTAAAAAAAACAGCAAAAGAGAGCAATAGTGCCAAAAAATCTCAAAGCTGCGAAAACATGTTTTTAAAACTGAAGACCCGGGGAAATAAAAATCTTCATTTGGCACCAAAAAGGCCAGGGTAGACACCAGGTGAGCCTCTCTGGAGATATTTGCCAGTTGCTTTATGGTCAGCGTGTCAGATCAGGAGGCATTGTGGGATCGACATGGACAAAAGAATCTGCAGTGGAAAAATGCATAACTCTGTGTTTGTGTGTGTGTGTGTATGTGAGAGAGAGAGAAGGGGGAACAGAGTTTAAGAGCTGAATGGTTAAAGTGTTTGTTTTAATCCCCCTCAGGTTCAAACTCATGTGACATTCTAGCTGCAGGCTGGAATCTTAACAACTCTGTTAAATCCTTAAAGGCCTTGGCACTGCACCCTTAACGATGCAAGCAGCTACCTCTCTGAAAGGAGAAGCAATCTTTAGACCTTTGCCTAGCCTCTAAGGAGTCCAGGTTGGAGCAAGTGAAGTCTCCCTATTGTCATCCCTATTTTGTGTAAGCCAGTGGTTCTCTACAAGAAAGAAAGGTTGAAGGTGTGTGTCATTCCCCAGAAGAGCAAAGTCTGCTTCTGCAGACGGTCTGTGTGTCTTGGATTCCCCATCAGGTGCTGACCCTAGGCATTCAAAGGCACACTTGCAGTTTCATGTGAGAAAGTAGGGCAGCTGATAAGTATCTTGCCTGTAACCAAGGCATTGCTTTTTATGTTGCTACTGTCATGTGACTTTCCTTTCCGAACTAATGAAGAGATCTTACACAGTTGGCAGTCTCTTCCCCCCCCCCCCCCCCAAATCTCTTTGCTTAATGCATAACACAATTCTGAGAACCAGAAATACAGAATTCAGTTCCTGGGTGCCAGTCTTTTACTGAAGCCCAATAGCCTGTGCCCTCTAGCATTGCAAACAACACCTCTGTGATAGAGGATACTCAAGATAGGAGACATCATAGAAGAGCAAACTGTTCACTCCGTGCACTCTGTATAGCTAAGGTTTCCCAGGAGCTTATTTCCCTGAGGAGTGGGACTCAATTTTCCAGGACGTTTGTTGTCGTTCAGAACTAAAGTTGTTAATTATCATTGCCTCGCCTTGGCCGTGCTCAAATAGCCCAAGACTTTATTCTTGACTGGGAGTATACATTGGTGTGAAAGTGTTCCAGGAAGCTGGGAACTCTCCTTTGAGATGGCATGGTTTACAGATCACTAAAAATGCCATTGAGACTTTGTTAATGGACAAATAAATGGCTGAACTTTGGAATGAAGTATGTAACAGATGTTATTGGAGGACTCTGGGGAAGCATTCTGTATAGCTGAGTGCAGATCAAGGGGGGGTGTAGTTCTGCAAGACATTCTGTAACATCTGACATGATACTACGGCATGAGTATGGTTTTTGAAGCCTTTTGTTCACTATGCATCTGGAGTAGTAGACTGCTGCCTGTGAACACTCAGGCCAGAGCAAGCTGGTTCATGACTTGCAGCATCCAGGGATAACTTCCATGTGTGACAAAGTAGTCCTTGGCAGAATGTTTTTATCTCGTCAAGCAGAATCATTTTTCACAGGAGGCCATGAACACGCTGAGTGTTGATACATGTGTCTGAATTGGTCGTTAGTTTGTCAGGTGCCAGAACCCTTTGAGGCCTGTTAAGACGTGGGTGTTTTGACTCTTCAATAGGCCACAATACAGAATCTCCAAGGATCGTCCCCTGTACAAGACAATTCATATGAACAGAATTTGCAGGAGGACGTAAAACTAGTACATTAAAACAGAAGTTCTGCAAACCTGGCCTAGCTTTCTAGACAGCTATTATTTGTGGCCATCATCAATTCTCTTTCCCTCTCTGTCCTCTGGCACTCATGGACTTGTTTGTGGGTGGATTGGGGGAGACGGGTCCTCTCTCACTTTGTGCTGGCATCTCAAAAACATGAAAAACAGCAGAAGTCCCTTCCTCTTGTGTGGCATAAAAGATGGCTGCTGTTGCCTTTTCCAAACCCAGGGCAAAGTCAGAGAAGGTCCCCTTCACTCTGTAAGCTGGCAATTCAAGGGAGAGGATGGGGGGTGTTGTTGTTGCTGTTTGCAGTAGGCAAGCAGAAGGGCCAGTTCTCAGAAGGGAAGGACTAATTGCCAATGGTGACCAGACTAAAAAATTTTTTTAAAAAATTAGGGCACAGAATAAAACAAAGCATTGAAAATATTTAACGAGGTAGCCATATTCGTCTGTTGCAAAAGCAACAAAGTCTTGTAGCACCTTAATTAAGGCAAAAGCTTTTGTAGACACTGCCTAATTCATTAAATGCATGAAGTGTTTACCTCAAATGTGTGTGGGGATGCGTGGGTTGTAAACAGTGAGGTCATAGCAACCTTTAAGGGGGGGAGGGTGCAAATGAGGATAGAGTTGGCACCCTAGTCATCTGACATCATATATTAATTAACCATGGTTAAATGCTCCATTGAAGCAAAGAAAGAGACTGTGTGTATAGCAGCTCAACTCTGTCATTTCATTATGGTGTCATTGGTTAGTAAGGGGAGGTGTGAGGGATTCTTGCTCCCTAGCCTTGCACTGGTTAGGGAGCGAACATAGAAGCATGTCATATTTCTAAGCCCTCCCACTGTCGTGCGAGACAATAAAGAGGTCTGCCAAATAATCCACAAAGCTTTATTCAACAAATAAACAGACCTTCGCTTCAGAAGAGAGTTTAAACACTAAGAATATTCCTCTAGGCTAAACTTGGCTAACTAAGAGAGACAATTGTCCTTTCAACAAGAGGGAAGATCTTTTCCCTGAGTCCCTTTCACTTCAGGGAGGATTCCTGTCGAGAAGGCTTTGGCAAGATGCTAGCTGAGCTGATCACTCCTCGCCTACTTTTAGCTCCGCCCCTTTGAACCTGCAACGGACTCTGGGATCATCCAACTCTGAAGTCCCCTCCCTCTATGAGGATTGCTGAGTTCCCAGAGACTGAGTTGTTAACGTTCTCACTGACAAGGTCATCCCTGGCTGGTGAAGTGCCTGGGAGAATCACCTCTCCTGCTTCCTGTGTAGACTGGTACTTTTCTAGTCCTGTTTCTTCAGCTTCAGCTTCAGAATCTGATTATTGATTGATAGCCTGAATCTCCTTTCCCCACACCAAGGGAAACAGGCCTGATCATGACACAGCAAATAATAATAATAATAATAATAACAACAACAACAACAACAATTTATTTCTTACCCGCCCCTCTGTCTGGATCGAGGCGGGGAACAACAACATGATAAAATACATAAAACTGATTAAAACATGACACATATTATTAAAACTGCATAAAAACTCCTAAAACATCCTAAAAACATCCTTAGTCACTTGCTGGAAATGCAGGCTTCTCTAAACAGGATCAGAAACATAAAATTGAAGCTCATATGTCAGTTAGCATTTTTACAAATTTGTTTAATTATTTCACAGTAACTGGTAGTTTGTAGTTAGCATAAACAGCAAATCTATAGATAATTACAGGTAGTTTTTGCACTAGTACAGTTAAACTTTTAAGCATACTTGAGTAATATTTAACAATATTTGACTAGTCAGTTGATCAACTCTTTTTTTTGACAGGTATAATTCCCAACCCTAACAGATTTAAAAGGAGCAAACAACTTGAGGATAGAAAATGAGAAATCATATGATGGACAATAGTGGTGGTCCCTGTGGAAGTCCCGATTTTTCTACAGTCCTGTTGCTCCCATGTATTGGTGGCAGTTGCAGGAGAGATTCTGGCAGGAAGTGAGAGTCCCAAGTGTGTATTGGAATCTAAATTGGTCGATATGTATAATTCATTATATACTGAGTATTTCGAGCAGTAATTGGATTTGATTACCCCCCCCCCCCCCCGGTGGCTTACTACATCCGGTAGGGAGGAGATGATAGTACAAAATACAGAAGCCAGGGTGCTAACTAGACCTGGGCTTTAGGACCATATAACACCAGTATTGCACCATCTTCACTGGTTCCCAGTTTATTTCCAGGCCCAATTCAAGGTGTTGGTGTTAATCTGTTAAGCCCTTAAAAGCTTGGGACCACAATATCTGAAGGACCTTCTGTTCCCTACCTGTGCCTTGAGATTCTCAGCTCAAGCCCTGCTCTGAGTGCCCCCTGCATGCTGCCATTTTGGTGGGTGGCTTCTCTGGAGCAGGCCTTTCCTGTGGCGGACCCAAATTGTGGAATGCCACCCCTAAAACTCATCACGTAAAGATGGCTTCAGTCAACTTCAGGAGGCGACTATTAACAAGTGGCCTCCACAGGCAGTTTCAGTAGGAAACTAGCAGTGTTTGAGTGGCTTTAGTCAGGGACGGTATGAACTTTGCCTTGGACACAGATCCCCAATCTAAGCCATAGTAATGTACAAAACAAATGAGCCACGTTTGAAATTTACATTTGGGGATTGGCCCCTACATCTTCTTATTCACTCTGGGCTTAAGTAATTCCAGAAACAGCCTCTCCTTTCTTCCGTTTTTGTATGCGAACATCCTTACATAATAAAACTGGAGCCTCAAGGGAGCTTGCTTGTGCTTCTTCGTGGTCTCTGTGCATCACACATATGGGTTCCATAGCTGAGGATCATTTTGGCAGGACCCCACCCCCACCGTCCTAGTGTACATGTCCTGGCCCGTTCCCACCTTTCCCTTCAGTTCCTTGAGACTGCTTTGGTAGCGACATCATTGCCGACATAGACTTCAAAGTGGGGGGACGGTGGGTGGGTTGTGTGACTGCACAGCTGACCACTCGAAGAACCACAGTTACAGGTAGGCAAACTGCTTGTGTGAGTAACTGAGGGAGGAGACCTAAAATAACATCCAGCTTTTGTACAACGAAGAACTGTGATGTTGAAATTGAGCCCCCTTCAGTGATAGTATGGTTTGGAACAGCTGCTTAACATGCGGGACTAACTTTTCTGCCACCTCGAATGGTAAAAGGAATGATTGTTGCACTTCGTGATCACTCCTTTTTTTCTTTTCTTTTTTTCTTGGGAGACCCCCTGATTGTTTCCTCTCCCTTCAGGGAATTTAGAAATACAAACAGGGCTGTATTTGTGGAATCAAATTCCATTTCAGGCGGAGACTCTTGATCGCTTTGAGCAAGTTGCCATCTTGTCCTCCCTGCCTCCTAAATGGGTACAGTTCCTCCCCATTTCCATTGTGTAGTTGGGGAGACAAATGAGAAATGCAAAGGTTATTGATCCAAGCTGAAGGTTAGGCTTTAATTATGGAATCTTACCTCCCACCCACCCCATAAGCCATAGGTTACAATTGTCAAGGATTAAAATCCACTTTGGTTGTAAGGCAACTCTGTTTTATTGAGCGTAATAAGCTGTATGGAGAGAGCCCTACAGGCAAAGGACTTCTCCCCTGGCAGTGTGAAAAGCAGGTATATTTATACACAGTGGCATCTTAACTAATTAGCAGTTGGCAAGGTTCTAAAACAAAACAAAGACAGATCAAAGAAAACTCCTTCATTCTAACTTATCATATCAACAGATGGCCCATAGCTCTTCTAGCAATGTCAGATTGACCTGGATGGTTAGTCCTGCTTATCAAGGTAGCTTATTTGTCTTATACTATATCAAAAGGTCTTTACAGCTAAAATTCATCAGGACCAGAGTGTATAATTCAACTCACTGAAACATATACATTAATGTATAGCGTTTCACAGAGAATACACACTCACCAGTGCCGGCCCAAGACATGTTGCTGCCCGAGGCCAAGAACAAGGTGATGCACCTCCCATTCCATGTACAAAAGCCACTTGAACTGACAGTTAAATCTTATCTTCAATACTGGGAATGCAAGCTAGCTTTGGAGGTATAGGCTATCAATGGCTACTAGTCCTGATGGCTAAGTGCAGCCTTCAGTATCAGAGGCAGTAAGCCTGTAAATAGTTCCTAGGGAACATGGGTGGGAAGGTGCTGTTGCACCATATCCTGCTTGTGGGTCCCTGGGCGACAGCTGGTTGATCACTTGGTCAGATCCAGCATGGGTCTTCTTATGATTCAGAATAAGTTCTTAAATTCTGCGTTGGCCAAAGTTTCCCACTTGTCCCCTTACTAGCAGTCTTGTGCAAATCCCAGAAGTACAAAAAAAGATTTAAAGAAAAAAACTCCTAAGGGGTCCCTAAAAAACAGCCAATAAGGACGGAGCATATTCAGTTCGCTGACTATTGGGGAAAAGAAAACCAGGGGGTGGGGTCGGGATGGGGTGCTTTTGCCCTGGTCACTGCAGGCTGCATTGTTTTGTTACAGTTCTCACTTGTAGCTTTCTGGAAAGGAAGGGGCACGTAGCTCAAGCACACATTTGCATGTAGAAGGTCTCAGATTTGCTCATGAGCATCATTAAAAGGGATCTCCAGGAGCAGGGTTGGGAAAGGCTCTTCTCTCTCTTAGATCTTGAGGAACTAGTGCCAGTCACAGGAAATGCTACAGCATTAGGTGGACCAATAGTTTGGTTTGGGATCAGACAACTTGTATATACATATAAGGTCTTTCTTTCTTTGGAATATCAAAAGTGGTTCGTTGTGCATGATGCTACTTCACTAAATTACCTTACTCTCCTCACAACACAGAGCTTACATTTAAACCAGGGATGTCAACGTTCTTTCAGCCTGAGGGTTGAATTAAATGAGAGAAGCTCTGGGGGCTGCATTCCAGTGGTAGGTGGGGTCAAAGTATCGAAAACACCTGCCTTTTTTAGTGTATTATTTATCGGTTACATTTTTATCCACCCAATAATCAATGTCCTCTGGGTGGATTACAGAGTTAAAAGACTAGTATGCCATGCAAACAGTTAAAAATCTTTAAATTCAATGCAGATATTTGATTAAAATAAAAAATAATGCAAAACAACAAACAACACAGGAATCGATAAAAAGCCATAAAAAATAAAATGAAAACTTGCTCTCTAAAATGCCTGGGAGAAATTAATGGTCTTCACCTGGTGCTGAAAAGATAACAAGACACTGTCATATTTTTGGTGCCAGGTAAAAAAAGTTTTCTACTCCCAGGGATAAAAATGGTAAATGAGATAGCATCTATGTCTACTGTTTTAGAACAGGTCTATTAGGAGTTTCAATTGGGTTTTTTAAAAGCTGTTTAGATAGTTTTAATTTTTCTATGTTAAAAAGTTTTAGACTACTTTTTATTACTTATTTTTAATGAATTGGTAGTTGTTATTTCATAGAAATGAAATAGTAACAACAACATAGGCTCCCAAACCTCTTTGGGAAGAATATTCCATAAGTGTTCCACCACTCCCGAATCTATTTAGATGTGGAGCGGTATATAAATGTTGTAAATAATAATAAAAAATTAAAAAATAACTTGAGTGACCCAGCTGAGAAGGCTTTCTCTCTCGTAGAACCACCTGTCTCGCTTCCAAGGACAACGCCAACACTTTGAATTGGACTTGGAAATGGACTGGAAGCTTAATGCTCTTACTACAAGTAAACCTGAAGGAGTGACCTTGTTTCCTATTTTGGAATGGAAAAATACTGTGCCATAACCAGGAAAACCACCAAACAATTAGCAGTTAATAGGGGTACATTCAAGGGAAGGGGCACGGTCCTCTTTTGAATCCTGGAGGGAGGGATTATGACCTCAGGCAGGCTGCATTTAGCATGTGGGCCTGAGCTTTAACACCCCTGATTTAAATATGCAAAAATACATATTTGAAATAACAACTTTGCTGCACATACCCTATAGACATAAACACCCCAAACAGTGCTTATTGTCTGCATATGGGGACTATATTCTGTGTTGCAATGAATGGTCTGCAAGGATGTTGAAGGAGCTCAGAGTGCCCTCTAATGATGGCTCATGCCTTTTCAAAAGACCTCTTTCCCATTTTTTTTGACAGAAATTAAGTGTAGAGCTTGCAAGCTCAAAAGAAAGGGACTGCGCAGTTTCTGAATGGGGCATTCAGGTTGAATGCTATCTATGTCAGGCTAGCTTTCCACAAGCAGAGAATTTATTAGGGTGGAGGTCTCTAGCCTAATCACTTCCCTGAAGTACTAGTTTCTATATTTAAAAGGGAGTGAGTTTGTAGTTTAGTATGGGGGAACATTCAGACCTGCAATTCCTCCACTTGCATCTGAATTGATACAGTATGAGGAGGGTGGCACTACATTCCTGCTTTAAGTAAGTTCTTTTTTCTGTTATCCACTCCAGCTCTCTCCCTATAATAAGCCCCTTTTTCCATTCGTTTAGAGTTTTGTGCTCTCTGCCAGGTCTTTAGATGAATTGTCTACTACAGCTACATTCTCTTTCTTTTCCGTTTTTAAATGGTTGAATTCCCTTTGGATGTCCATGAGCGACTTGCCTTTTGTCTCTGGGAGGAACCGGAAAATGAGAACCCATGAAATTGCAATAGCTCCGATATAAACCAGAAAACAGAAGGTACCCAAATAGGGAAAAGCATCCCATTCACATACATTCCAACCCATAAGAGAGTGGAGCTGATAACGTATGCAGCAGGCCTGGATGTCTGTGTGAAGAGTTCTACTGTAATAGGGAATGTTACTGCAATTGGCCCTGTTCCATAGATAATGATGAAGAGGAAGATAAAGGCAATGTTACAGTATCCCATCCAGAAGATACTGTGTTCCATTGAAAAAGTAGCTGTTACGAGCGCTAAGACCAGCACCATCAGACCGTATCCCCACAGTAGAAGCTTTCGTCTGCCCAAATGCTCAATGACAAAGAAACAAACAAGGTTGGAATACAGCTCGCAGAGTCCAACTCCAGTAGACACATAGGGGATGAATTCTTCATCAAATCCAACAGTATGGAACACATCAAAAGAGTAGAAGTAGATGGCTTGGACTCCACTTAGTGATTGTGTGCACAGCAGTAAGATCAACAAGCAGAGCTGACAATGCATGGAATTATCTTTTAAGAGCTCCAGAACACTCATAATTTTGGCTTCTTTCATGAATGCCTGCTCCTTCAACATATCATCCACTTCTGCTTTATGATCTCCTTCACCCCATATCTGTTTCAGAGCTTTTAAGCAGCCTTCTAAATCTCCCTTCTGGATCAAAAGATGAGCAGGAGGTTCAACGAAGAATGAAATGGTTATCAGTGGCACCAAACCTAACACTCCACTGCTGGCCAACAGGAGAGGCCACAGAGACTTGGTTCCTAAAAGTTTGCATAGTCCTATCAGTTGGCGTAGGAATTTCCCTAGGCCTGAAAAGAGTGCTTGAGTGACGATGGTCAAACCACGGACGTGCTTGGGAGAAACTTCTCCCAAATACTGACCTTGGATACAGGAACCAAAACCTCCATTAAAACCATAGAGGAGAAGTCTTAGCAGAACCATTTCAAATGACTTTGCTAATTTACTGGTGCCAATGATCACTGCAGCTACTAACATGAGTAGGCTGTTGAATATTAGGCAGTTCTTTTTCCCATATTTCATAGACAGCTACCTTGAGAGGCAGCCTCCTATCAGTCCTCCAATACTTAAGGCAGACACTGTAGATGACCACAAGAACGTGAGAGTTGGTTCATCAATAGGGGCATTGTATCTCTCCAGCCAGGTGTCATTGATGAACTTCTTGATGTATGGTGAAGTGAAGTTGATTGTAGAGATTTGGAATCCCACTAAGAAGGTTCCACCCAAGGCCAGAATGATGGACATCAGAAAGATTCTTCGATACAAAACCAGGTCTGAGCAGACATTGGCCATCTTCTAACCTTAATATGTTGTTGGGGCTATAGAGTCCTTTTGCCACTAGCAGTCCAGCTTCATTTCGTCTCTTTACTAAGCAGTGTTACCCAGGCAGAGCAACATATACTGTGACTTTGTACTCTATGCCTGCCATGAACTTTGGTGGGTAAAGCTCATTCACCTTTCTGAATTCGCCTTTCCAGAATGCACCCGAGATAGTAATATTATAGAAATTACATCTAATGTATACAGAGATTTGATGACCATGCCATGCCGGCAATTCCTGGATTGTATGCTCTGAGCCATTGCCATGGGCAATTGTTGGGTTAACTCTGGGTTGTTTAACCAGCAACTAACCCAGAGTTCTGGGTTTGCACATCATCATCATCATCATCATCATCATCATCATCATCATCTATTTATTTCTAACCCACCTCTCCCTCTGGATCAAGGCAGGGAACAACAATAAATATAAATACAAAGACCATAAAATAGATAAAACGTTAAAACAAATAAAACTAATACATTATTAAAAACATCTTAAAATTCAACTGGGTATGCTTGCCGGAAGAGATCAGTCTTCACGGCTCTCTTAAATTCAAGAAGACTGCTAATTTGTCGAATCTCCTCCGCCAGGCTATTCCACAGTCAGGGAGCGGAAGAAGAGAAGGTCCTCATGGATGCAGAACTCCGTTAACTCTGTTAAGTAACTCTTTTAATTCAAAGCAGAAATGACGAGCGTGTGCCTCAAGTGCTCCACTTGTTTGCCGTAATGTGCAAACCAGGTTATTGCTTTTTTTCCAAACAGGTGCAGCTGTGAGCAAAACATTTTACCTGTATCAATCAGGGCCTCTCAAATCAGAGACATTTTGGGGGTGGCTGTCTGTCTCTTAGGCCACCCATCACTCACCATTGCTATGTGGCACTTCATGTATAAAATGCTTAGTTCTGACTTCTTTTTCTTTTTAGGTTTGTCGTAACTAGACAATTCAGTGTGGCAGTCCCATTTTACAGATGGAGAATGGATGCTGAGAGGGAACTGGCTCAGGAGCATAGGAAGCTGCATTGGTTCATCTGGGCCAGTATTGGCGACACTGACTGGCAGCAACTCTCCAGGGTTAGAGGCCGGATTCTTTCCTTGCCCTTACTGGAGAAGTAGGAAATTGAACCGGGGACCTTCTGCATGCAAAGCATGTCCTCTATCACACTGAGATACGACCCCTCCCAAGTTTGATCAAGGGTGCCTTGATTGCCCTTCCTCAAACGCGGAACGTTACAATGTCTTCCATTTGGAACCTTCCTGTGTTTTCCTACTGCTTCTTCCATCATTTTTTCTAGCAACAGAAAAGGAGCAAAAGATGAGCTATGTGCAAATGCTTCTGGATTTGTAGTACTAGGGTTAGGGTTAGAAGTAGCCCAAGTTTCTGAAATACGATTAGAAGCCAACTGATCCAGCTCTCACTCTGTTCCTAACTTCCTGCTGCTTGACCCTTGGGAATGTCAGTGGCGCTGCCCTGTGCTTGATAGCTGGGATCAGACGAGAGAGCTTCCTACATGTCGGTTCTTTTGTTATTGTGGCTGGGACTTCTTGCCTGGTAGATTTCTCAAGTTTTGTTAGCTGCAAATCATGAGAGCCATTGGCAGCGGTATTTTAACCAACTAATAAAGAAATGTTCTGTGCCTGCGTTGGGGCCCTTCTGGGCACACTGTAATGTTTGGAGGGAGGGTATCAGTCTATTACAGGTGACATGGTCTCTTCTTGGAACATTCCTAACAAAGCTGTTGATAAGCCTTTGTCCTTCCTCATTCCTTTCCCTTTTCAGGGAGGTGCCAGAACCAAGGGAAAAACAACCATGCAGGTGTTGGTCTCATGTAGGTTCCTTGAATTACAATGTTTTTGCAAGAGGTCTTGACCCTCTGAAGGGCACAGAATTCTCTTGCAACCGCCCTAACATTTCTAAAAGGTGGGAGGATGGACCTCTCAACTGCCAAGCCAGCCTGTAAATACCTTCTTTGTTTCAGTTGCTCATTAGTAAACTTTGTTCTAAGGCGCCTCCGTTAAAACATAATCTGACCCTGAGAAAAGTGAGGTTGGGGGAAGGGTAGGGGGAGAGACCCTAGTTAAAAGGTGCCTAATTAGCAAGTTAATTATAGCAGACAAGAAAATGTACTGGTTACATAAACAAGCTGCTGTTATGCATACACAAGCCAGGCCGTATTAGAAACCACAGCTTAATGATTTTGAGGTGAGGGGGAACATAAAATAAAAATCAAAGGAGAAAGAGAAATGGGGTGGTGGTGGCAGATAGATGGCGAGGCTTTGTTTACAAGGCACAAGCAGCAATGCCTCATTAAACCTTGCGATTCTTTCTCTGCTAAATGGAGCCCTGGAAAGAGAGAGTTGAAGCAACCAGGCAAGAGGCAGGAGTCCTCTTTACCTCTTGCAACCTCCCTCCCCGCCCCCGCCCCCCGCCTCTACCCCATCTTCCGTCCCTGAGCAAAAGAGTTGAAACCAGAGCGGGCAGGATCACTGGTGCAGGGAGGTATCAAAGGAATGGCCAGCTGCCTCCCTGGAGGACTGGAAGGGTTTGCAAGGGAGCCCGAGGTAGCAGCGCAATGCCGAACCAAAAGAAGTACGTTGTGAACGGCGACTCGGGGATTAAAGCCCAGGTGAGGGAAGCCTTTCAGTTTGTTATGGCAGCTCAGAGTGTACTTTTGTCTGCCTTCCCCATGTCCTTTGGAGGCGACTGGAACTCTAGCACCCACCTGCCTTTGTCTCCGTTTTCCACAGGTCAAGTGTAGAAGCATCCTGTTGAAAGTATTGATAGTTAGAACTGTTCTTCCGCCTCTCCTCAGCCTTCAAAGTGTGCTGCAGGGGAGGATGGACAAGACCTGTTGGTGAAAACAGTATCCTCAGATGGCAAAGTGTGCTCCTGGGTTCTGCAAGGTGATGGAGAACTGATAACGCAAGGCAGATTCTGCTGGTCATGGGACAGGGTCTTTTGTGTGATGCAGGATATGTCCTTGCTGTGTTAGAAATCATTCTTGTCCTCTCTGGCAAATTCTTGTTAGCTTCAAATGTTCACAGCTGTCAGACTGACGTGGTCATTATAAGTAGCACTTACCTAATTGCATCAGGTCAGTGTTGTGAGTTGCTCCGTGTGTGCGTGTGTTTTCGGGCCCCAAAATTAGTTACGCAAAAATCAGCTTGCCCCAGAAATAGATGCTTATCTTTTAATGGATTCTTGTCTCTTAGAGCAAACTGCCCCCCCACCCCCTTTGGTAATGGGTATCCCTGCTGGCTTTGAATGGCAAGAGGAGATCCGGTAACGGTAATGCAGGACGCTCATTTTATATACCATGAAGAACTGCTGTTTTGTGGCAAGTTTCTTTTAGGGGACAAACTGAGGGGTCTTATTTTAGGTTTTCACCTGCCAAATAAAACTTTCAAAAGCACAACTGCATCATAATCTAAATTAAACATTGTTGTCTGTTTGCACCACTACTAGGAAAATTCACCAGGTAAGGAATTTGAGCTTCATATTTCAAAATGTTAGTTTTGCCTTCCCTAAATCAGACAGTGATATTAGTTCATCTAGCTTAGCATTATACACATTGGCTGAATTCGGACAACACGATAGTCAATGGTGGGGCAATAATCAACTTTACAGTTGTTCATCTAAGGGGTATTCCCCACACAACATGGTAATAAATAATCAACCGTGGTGTGGATTAGGATCAGCGCTGAGTTGACTATGGCAGCATTCGGACGACATGATAGTCAATACAACTGATGATTGTTCCCCCTCCCAGTTGCTTATTGTGTCGTCCGAATTCAGCCATTGTTTGACTGCGTCTCTCCCAGTTTTCTTTCCCAGCTGTTACCATTTTTGCTTAGGGCACGTGTCTCAACCTATAGGCCCCCTTCGCCTATAATGGCAGCAAATCATGTCTTAGTTAACCAATCCACAGTTAACCAAAGAACTAATTGTAGGTTCGCTGTGGGTTGCTTAACCCACAGTTAACCCATGGTTTCAGTGTTGCATGTCACAGAGCAACCTCTGATTAGAGATTGCATATTCAAAATGGAGGCAGCATGGAACCGAGATAAATCACGGGTTATTTAATTCATGATTGCCCAAGAAATGGATGCTTAATTCACCCATAATTTGCAACTGTCTGAACCTACTTCTGTGATTGGGGAATAAACCCCTCAGGAACATTGAAAGATTGGGATAATTAGTATGGGGCTCAGGGAGCTTCTTCCCTCTGCAGTTCCTTACTCTGTTTCTGCTGCAGGATATGTGCCTGGGTGGGTGGTCAAAGGAAAAGTACACACGACACCCTAATGGGCTGTCTCCTCTGTACCACCCTGCCTACCGCTGAGGACCTGGTGGAGAGGCTGTTCTCTGTGTCTGCTCAAACTGTTGGAACATCTTATCCCATGAGGCCTGGGCGGCTCCTTCTATTACTGACTTCCACTGGCTGGTGATTTCCTTGTTCCATGAGGCTTTTTTGTCTAGCTGGGCAGATAATGCTTTTACCTGAATAGCTGGTTTTTATCTGTAACGCCTGCCTCCATTGTAACATATTTTTTCCTGTGTTTTGTTGTGATGTTGTTTCGTTGCGATACTGTGAATTTTTTTTTGCAAGCTGTCTTGCATGGTGCATAAGCATTAGAAGGGTGGGGTAGAAACGTCTGTGTAAATAAAAACCGTCATCTGGATCCACCCTAGTAGCTCTGAATTACTGTGATGTGTGGGCGTAGACATGGCAAGGTAGGGGAAGGAAAAATACTCAAAGCTTCTTAAACCGAAAGGGCCATAACCTTTGAGGATGTTGTGGCTGGTTGGCTTTTGTCTTTGTGGTCTCCCCCCCCCCCCCCACGACTGAGTTGCCCATTTTAAAATGGCCTCTGATAAGGTGGGTCAGGACAGAGTAGATGAGAGGGCGGCTGCGTTTGCTGGTTGGGTTGACCTTGGGGCTCTCACTTTACCTATGGAGCGACTTGCCAAATTCCTTTCGCTTACGCTGGCAAATGACAGAATTGTCCATCGTCAAAGCCCTGACGATGGATAGAAAGCCCTTGGTATGACAGTCCAGAGTCAGTCACAAGCACATTTTTCCAACCTTTTTGTAGGCAGAACGTAGCAAGTATTGTACGCACACTTAGAGCGGATAAATATAGAGCTGCCCGGACCTACATGTTCTCATTCTTCGGAGAAGAGCGAGCTGCTCATGAAGTTGCCCGTGTAAAGCCATTTGGAGTCTCAGATGTTTATTGGATTAAGATCAAGGCCCTTTCTACACCTAAAGGTGTGGAGGGAGGGGGGGAGGGTCATGGACTTACCTGCTTCCGCGATTCTCCCTGGGCGTCCAAATGGAAGCGCGACATCCCAGAAGGGAAGAGGGACATCGTGCCTGCCATTGTTTTTTAAAGGAGGCAGGAGCCGGGAGTGCAATTGCGCTCCAGCGAAACATAAGTAAAAACAACAACATGAAAAATCCCCGACCCCGCTCCCTCCCCTTGATGTCCCTGGACTCCCCCAGGACTGGCTCCTTCCCTTTGCTGACCCCCGCTACTCGCAGAGAGGAGGGAAGAAGCTGGGACACGTGCCCACGCCACCCGCGGTCTTTGGGATCGTCCCAGGACCACGGGTAAAATCAGGATAACCGAGGTCTCGGTTATCCTGGGAAAATGGAGGGGTCGTCCCTGCTTGCTCCCGGGATCCCCTGTACGTCATTTGGATGCACAGGGAGGACCCAGGGATGGCCCCGGGGAAAAAGGCCGGTGTAGAGACAGACCAAGTCTGTGGGAAAAGGGAAAAATGTACCCCAAGGACGCTCAGAGTTTCTACAGATATACTCAGGCTGTGCGACTGAAAGTCCAACTCCAGTATTCTGAGAGGCTTTGCTGGGCCTTCTGTTTCCCAGCCAAATGTATAGAGAAAGTGTAATCTGTGGAAGCCTTACTGGAAGGGGATGGGGGTGAGAAAATTGGTGGTTGTCCAAGGCTTCGTTCTGAACTGGATGTTTGAGCTTTGCTAGAACTTGCCGTTTCATTGGTTGACATACGTGAGGCCCAGTGAAGAGGTGGTGTTAAAAGGGGCCGTTGGCTGAGTTGTAAAGCTGAGAAGATGCCACAGATGTTAGACACAGGAGCTCCGTCCCCTAAATGTTGGAGCCTTGGACCAATATTGCTTACATGTTTTCTGGGCGTTTTTCAACAAATATGAGGACTAGAAATGTGCTATTTTGGGGGGGAACTGAATGCTGGGAATTTTTAGGAATGCAACTTGAACACAAGGAATAGGTAACACAAGTACCTGGCAAAGATAAATGAGAAACTAGTGGCATAATTATTATTTATCACCCATGTTTTAAGTTTTTCCTCGTCATTTCCCCCCATAAACTTGAGCACCATTCCTGGTTTTACTTATTTATTATTATTGGTTGCCTTTTCTCTAAATTCAGTTTTTCAGTGATAACTAGGATGTCTAGAACTTAGTCCGCCTGTGGTCATGGAAAGGAGTCTGCTTTTGCAGTGTGGTGTTTAGAACTACTGCTGTGTCGATGCATGTAACTAAGGGCGAAGTGGACTTCAAAGGATCCACTTCTTTTATTTCCAGGAAAAGGAATCATGCTCTGGAACCCTACAAGGTTCCGGCAAGGAAAGGTTTGTTAGCTTTTAGCTATTGAATGCATCCATTATTGCCATTACAATAGCGGGCAAGGTTTCCCATGAATAGGAGGGTATAGCAGTGGCTTTGAGTTGGCGGGTCTTCACACAGCATCCCTTGGTATGAATGATTGCTTCTGGATATATATATTTTTTAAAAACCATTTGTTTATTTATTCTGATGGAAATTGGCTGGATTTCTAAAAACTGAATTAGTTTAATCCATCCAGCTCCATCTTTTCTAAAACTTCAGACCCCCACCCCAAGTCACACACAGCCTGTTTTATTCTAACAGTGCACGTTCAGTTTGCTGTAGAGGAATCCCATTTCATATGGTTGTAAACTGCGCATAATCCCATCATGTAGGCAGGATGATGTCATTACTTTCCTACATTTGTATGAGATTTGAAAACTTATTTGCCCTCTACTGTGGTTTGGCTAGAATTTTCACAGTCCTCTGGTCTTGTTGGCTAGAGAGCCCTTTCCGTCAGTTTGGATTGGATACTGGGGATTGAAGTAATGCCACAGCGAGGGGCCATAGCTCAGTGAGACAGAACACCTGCTTTGTATGCAGGAGGTCCCAAGTTTGACCCTGAAACCCTAGAGAGCCATTGCTGCAGAGGTCAGTGTTAACAATACTGGGCTAGATGGACCAGTGGTCTGACTCAGTATAAGGCATCTTCCTATGTTTCTAATACATTTAGCAAATTCTCAGTTCAGTTGTTGGGCCTTTTATGATACTGAAATGAATGCTAGGTGATATGTCCTTTGTGCAAGTCTAAACACATCGTGCTAGTGGCAATGAATGCTAGTATAATAATAATAATAATAATAATAATAATAATAATAACAACTATTATTTATTACATTTATATACAGCCCCATAGCCAAAGCTCTCTGGGCGGTTTACAAAAATTAAAAGATTGAACATTAAAAAGTCAATATACAAAATTTGAAACCATAAAACATAAAACAGCTGATATTTAAAACATTTAAAACTTTTAAGCCTGGTCACAAAGTCAGTTAAAACCTCAACTTAAGCTGTTAAAATGCCTGGGAGAAAAGAAAAGTTTTGACCTGGCGCCGAAAAGATAACAGTGTTAACACAGCACAGAATAGCACCATGAGCGGTAGGCAAGCTGCCTTGGGGAGGGCATGCCATAAACGAGGGGGCACAACTGAGGAGGCCCTTTAGGACCCCTGAAGATAGCCTAAGGATCTGGGCAGTCATTGTGGCAAAGGAAAGGGCTGACCTCCTCATTGGCCCTCACCTCCAACTGGTTGCCTTCTGGTTGTTCATTTTAGTCCTGCTGTTGCTGTGACCGCATGCCAAACACACATGCCTCTCTCCCTGCTCCCCATTTTTCTGTTGCCATCTGGCTCCAGGTTGCACGAAACCATTTTTAAGCATATGGTTTGTACTTCCTGATGCCGCACACGTCCTAGCCCTGATTTTGGCTTGCACTACTGCCTCCCCATCAGTAGATGTTCCCCCATGTCATGGTATTGCTTAATTTTTCAGCTTGATGTTCCCCTGTCTCTTTACAAAAGCCCCTCCCCAAGTTTTCTGCTAGTGGGGCCTAGCTTAAAATATATTTCAAATTCCTGGGTACCAGAACCTAGGTTTTTTTTAATCCATGTGTCAAATCTTAAGACCATCCCCTATGCAGGAATGGAGAAAAATGTCAATGCAGTTTGGTGCAAATATCAGGTTCTTGAGCGTCTCGGATTTTATTCTGGCCTTACAGGATCCAAAATAGCCTGTAGTCATGAGGAACGTGGATAGTTTTAGAAGGGGGGCCGGGACAAAACACACAGGGAATGATCTCTAGTGCAGTAGGACAGTAATGCTTGCCAGGAAGTGCTTGCCAAGAAACTAGCCTAAATTACTACTTCCAGAATGGTACAAGCCAGTGGAGATTGAGAGAGAGAGAGAGAGAGAGAGAGAGAGAGAGAGAGAGAGAGAGTTCTGCTGACTTGTCTCATTCTGGAACTGGTAGCTTCAGGTAATTTTTATATTGTGCTCGCAAGCGCTACTTTCCCGTTGTGGTAGCTGTCGTTCTTGTGAACATTACGTGTTTAGAACCGGCAAATTGCCAGCAATGGATACTGCCCACTGCTTGGAATGTGTTTGTAAAGTGAAAATGGAAGATGGTTGTGATTGGAAGGGAATAATGGGTAAATAGGCAGCGTGTTGCTTGGGGCTGAAGCAGGAGAAGTAGCCAAGCCCAAAAAACATTTTTTAAAATTGGTACAGGATTCATGTTGAAGAAATTGCAATCCAGTCTAGTTACCAATACAGGCAGTTGTTCCTTTATTTATTTATTATTGCTCTTATCTCCCGCCTTTTTTTCCTCCCAAGGAACCCAAGGCGGCGTACCCTAACCCCAACAGAGAACTTGGTGGTGGTGGTGGTTCTTACATTTCCCCTCACTTTGCTAACTTTGGACTTCTCTTGACAGATCCAGTTCGCTGACCAAAAGCAGGAATTCAACAAGCGCCCCACAAAGATCGGTCGCCGTTCGCTGTCTCGATCCATCTCTCAGTCATCCACAGACAGTTACAGCTCTGGTACGTGTCATGAGCTTCCGCCTCTTCTTTAGAGGATTCTCAGATTTTGAGCGTAGCCTCTAGATGTATATCTGCAATTCCCTCATCTTCAGCAGCAGCTCACGCCACCTTTCCCTGCGCAGTTCACAGTATTCTCAACAATAAGGTAACAAACTCACCCTACCACCAATGTAATGATGTTGCACTAGTGGAAGCTATCCCTAGCACATTGCCAGTAGCGCTTGCTGGTGCATAGGGTTTCACCAGAAAATTCGCCACACCAATTTACTATTTCGAAACAAATGGGCAACATTTTAAGCGCAGTCAACATATCCGCGAGTAATCTGGAGGTTTGGGTTTGAGTGTCATCAGTATGCAGATGGCACACAGCTCTACTTCTGTTTTCCTCCAACCTGCCCCGGGGAGGATGCCCACGAGCACCAGTTCCTGGGGAGCTGTGAGTGTTGCAACAGGTTGGCTGTTGGAAACAAAACGTTGGCTCTGATGGGCCTTTGGTCTGATCCAGCAACGCTACCCGTACTATTTTCCTTAGGGTGAGTTGTGTCAGTTTAAGTGTTACGATGCCTGATAGCATTTGCACTATTTGAACTCATTGCTGGCTTGAGAATATGTATGTGCTAGAACTTGCTTCACAGCATTCAGATGAGAATAGAAAAGGGTTGGTATGAACTTGGAACCCGAGAGAGAGAGAGAGAGAGAGACGGAGACCTCTGTAGACATTGAAGGCCCTTTCTGGGGCCCACTTGACTACGTGGCTTTTGCCTGTTTGTCTGCAGCTGGGATATGGCAGCAGTACAGGAAGTGACTGTGTCTGACGTGAGAGCCAATATGATGCTCTCTTCCCTCCTGCCTTTGGAACCTAACCTCACAATGGCTGTTTGTGACTCATCTCCACCCTGTGAGCATGACTTTGAGTGACCAGCCACAAAGCAGTCCAGGAAAAAGATCCTCAGATATGCCCATGTACATGGGCATACACAAGACACTTCTCTGCTGAAAGGAAAGGTTCCGGGCAGATAAGATGGATATACCAAGGGTCTTCTCATGCGACTCTTATAACGATGAAATCCCTGCTGTGTCACAGATTTCAATGTGGTCAGAGCCAAACAGGAGGCCAAGTCGGCCTAGGAGTAAGCAGCTGGAACGAAGTGAGTGAGAAGTGGCAGAGTCAGAGGGAAAGCAGGCAGGGGAAAGTGGCATGGGGGGGGGGAAGCATAAACAGATTTTGCTGTGTGGCTCTTTGGGTAACCTGTTATTACTTATCAAAATGGTAGGCAGATCCACCTTCATCCTGTATCCATGGCAGGATCTGACTGGCGCTATATCATCAAAGGGAAAGAATGTGTAACTTGGATCCCAGTCCTGTTGTTTGTCCTACAGATCTTGGTCCTCTCTGCACCAGGGTGAGAAAAGAACTTACTCAGCTTTGCTGAGTGACAATTAAAATGCCCTGGTTTGCACAGAACAACTAGCTATAGGTTAAGCAACCCATATTAGACGTGGCTGAGCAGCAGTGAGTGTGAGTATTGCCTCCTGCATGCTTGACACTTCTGTTTTGCTGTAGGTTCCATAAAACCTGGGAACCCACGGTCTGTTGATGGATTAAAACTCCAGGTTGTTTGTCCCTCAACACCCCAGAGTTCCAGGTTTGCACATCACATTGAACAACCTAGGAGTGGGACGTTCCTGGGTTCATGAAATCTGAGTCACCATGCTTGCTGAAACAACCCATGATTTGGTGTCATGTGTGAACCAGGCCAAGGTATCTACCCACCTGTCTTTGTGCACTTATGTACCACAGGGTGGACTGCTTGAGCATTGGGTCTGGTACACATAGGTAGACCCTGGGAATAGGATAAGTGGTCAAGGTTGCTGGGGCAATGGTAAAAGCCAGTATGCAGTTTCATGGTGGATATTCCAGAGGAAAGGCTTGCTCACATCCTTAAAGCAAGCTTTGGCAACAAATGAACTCTCTGAGAAGTTCCTGTTCTGTGGTCATTTTCAGATGAACTGCACTTTTAAAACCACACTGACAGTGTGAGGTGTAGTCAACAGCTGCTGTAACGATTTGCCGCTGGCATCTCTGTATTAAATCACCAGGGTGAGTGGGACTTTCCACGCAACCACTGAAGAACCCTGTATCTTCAGTGGTTGAGGAATTCAGCCTTGCATTGGAGTATTGTCACATGTGCAGGTTGTGTAGGCTTCAGGAAGCCCTCCAGGAGTCATCCCGTGGATGTCAGAATTGGGGGTGGTGTTGTATAATCTAGCTGTGGGCCTGGTGAGGTGCCATGAACAACTGGTGTTTCAAGGCGAATCATGCTAGCAAGTACCACATTGTCCAACAGATGTCTAGATGATCAAGGGCCTGGAGCAGGTCCCCATGAGAAAACATAACAACATTCTGGGCTCTTCACCATAGAAAACAGTGTGTAAGGGGGAGGATGTGATAACCGTATAAAATTAGGCTTAATGTAGGGAAAGTGGATAGAGAGAAGTTCTCCATCTCCCTGTGTGAGAATCCAGTGGGGTCATCTTTTGAAGCTGAATGGTGGGAGGTTCAGGATAGGCAAAAGGAAGTGCAGAGCACAGAGTTAAACAATGGAATTTGCTACCACAAGATGTAGCGATCGCCACCTCTGGGGTCAGAGGCAGTGTGCTTCTGAATACCAGTTGCTTGGGAACACAAGTGGGACGGCACTATTGTGCCGTATCCTGCTTGGGGCTTCCGTCTGGGACATCGGGTTAGCCACTGTGGGAACATTGTGCTGGACTGGATAGGTCTTTGCTCTGATTCAACAGGGCTCTTCTTAGGGTTTTATGCTTCCATCAGGCATGCAGTTTAACTCAGGGGTAGTGGGAGGCATCCCTACTCATCCTTGAGCGTGGTGCACCATCATCTCTTTGCTCCTTTTGGTCAAGAGCTTTGCTTATTTAGATCTCTTTCCCTCTCCCCTCCACCACACATCCCATAGTGCACACTCTTCTTGTATGTGCCAGGAGTTCTTGTGGCAATCCTCTCACTGTCTTTCCTGTCTCTTTCCTCCAGCTGCCTCCTACACTGACAGCTCCGATGATGAGACCTCCCCCCGGGACAAGCAGCAGAAGAACTCCAAAGGCAACAGTGACTTCTGTGTGAAAAACATCAAACAGGCTGAATTTGGGCGCCGGGAAATAGAAATTGCAGAACAAGGTAAGGGAGAGGTATTTTCCTGGATACATTTGATGCATCATGAGTTCTTGATCTTGCGGGCGCTGGCTACACACCTGTTCCGGCATAGCTTATTGGGCAAGTGCGGAGAACTCCTCTGATCTGTCCCAGAATCCTTTGAGGCACCCGTACTAAAGTCTAGGGGATGAAGCATCTCTCAAGAACTGAGATGGGACACGAAAAATGTTTCAGGAAACGTGGTCGGTTTTCTTGGTGCTACAGTCTAGAACAAATTATTGCATTGCCCCCAGCATGTTTTCTAACATCGCTCCTGTTCTGTACAGATCAGGGGATCTTGCAGATTAATGAACAGGGTGCAGTACAATGTACAAGAAAACGGGAAGAACAAATTTCTGTTGTGTCCAACAGCATAGGCATTTAGCTTCGATGCTATTTTTAAGGAACTTCTTAAATCGGAGCTGTGCATCCCAAGGTAAAACACTGAGCCATTTGCCTACTTGCCAACTTTTGTCCTGGCATATCACCGCCACCACCCTGCCACCTTTAGCCTATTTTTCCCTAGCCAGGCCCAGAGACTTAAGGGTGCTTCCAGGCAAGGCTTTTATGGTGCCATTACCCCGCCTCATTCATGGAAATTTATGAGGAGTCAAGACACCATTGTCTTCTATAAATCACTCCTGTGTTTTCTTAAATCTTCTTCCGTCTTTTCCTTTGATGCAGAACATCTGTTAAAAAGACAGGTGCACAATGCCCTCTCATTGCTACCTGTAGGAGCCTTCTGTCTGGAAACCCGCCCCCCCACATAACCCATGTGGGGAGGGACATGAGAATCAGACATGGGGTGGAATGTATACACTGTAGACATTTCTGTTTGTTTGGTAAATGTGTGTCCCCAAACTGGCATTTGCTAAGAGTAATGTATAGTTTAGCCCTTAAGTCTTGCTTCCATAACCAGGGAGGCTGTTTTGGAGGTTCTTGAATATTCTGAATTCACATCTTACATGGGTGGGGATTCCTAGGTAGCTCAGGCAGTTTTGTTTTGTCACCGCAGATGTGCAAGGACTCCCATCTGGGCATCCCCTCACTCAACCTAATGAACACACCATTCATTCTTTCCTGAGTTGAAACAGAAGAGCTTTTAGTGGTTTTCTGTCATCTTTTTGAGTTCACACCAGTCTTCAACTTAATCCTTCGACTTTGTTATCAAATAGCCAGGTGTTCTGGACCTCGAGTCCCTTTCGGGATTACGAAATAGAGCCAAGCAAAATCATTTAAGTTTTGAATTCCTAGCTTCCATTGCCTGTGCAAGCAAAACAAAACTGTACCCCCTATAGATTCAAGTGAAGCTGATTTTTCTCTTCTTGATTCATTCTCTCTCTCTCTCTCTCTCTCTCTCTCTCTCTCCTTGCCCCTTTTCCTATAGTAAGGTGGATTCTGGAAGTTTCCTAAAATGAATTTAGCCTTGGGAGAAGTTACCCAGTGTAGGGAGATGCCATGGAACCTTTTTCCTTGGGGATTCTTGAGGAAACGTTGAAGAAGCATCCCTAGGGAAACCTTTTAAGCAAAGAATATCATGGCAGTGGCTGGGCCCCAGCTATTTCCTTTGTTTGTCTTCCAACCCTGATATTCCAAAATTCCCTTGTCTTGTACCTTTTTGAGGGTGGAGGAGGCAAATCTTTGAACGTTCTCCAACAATTTGGGATGTCGATACTGCAAAGTATTCTCTGCCTCTCCTCCCTTCCCTCCCCACCCCACAAAAGTTACATGGATAATGAATTCTGGTAGATACTGCCATATTTTAAAAAGGTGATTTGGGGTGTGTGGGTGCTAAATGTATTGTTGGAAGATGTCTCCTGTCCTCTGCTGGGCATTCGTGCCGCTTTGGGAGTTTGCTCATCAGAGTCCATTTTGGTGTGATTTCGTTTCTCCTCCTCCTCCCTAGAAATGCCTGCGCTCATGGCTTTGAGGAAACGAGCTCAGGGGGAGAAGCCGCTGGCTGGCGCCAAGATCGTGGGCTGCACGCACATCACAGCCCAGACTGCTGTAAGTCAGGCCTTCCGCACATCCTTGCGGCGCTTAGCAGCCAGGGCCCATGGCCACCCGGATACCACGTCTTGATTTAAATATATGACATCCCACATTGTTGCACTGGGATGCGGGGAGAGTAGACAGGCGACTCGGGTTTCAGGCACTCGTGACTCCTCCAGGAAATTCCTGGGTGTCTTCAGAAATCCAGCCCTGTTCCACTTTGGGAAATCCATGCTGTGCTTTTCAGGAAACGGCCACTTTTTATTTTATTAAATTCGTGCCCCATCCTACAGTTCTCTAGTAGCTGAACTTGCAGAGATTTCCATGCAACTTGCTGGCATCACCACCTGGCACCCATGGATCCTGGCACCCTCGCAGGCCCACCACCATTGAGGTCTCCCATGAATAAGCAGGCAGCTGGGTCTGTGAGCACAATTCTAAACGTCCCACAATGTCCTGGAGCGATGGGACATCAGGGGCATTGTGGGAAATTGAAACGGCTGCCTGCTGCTGCCTGTGCCAGGTAAGCAGGCCAAGGACTGACCAGAGGGCACTTTGCTGAAACCTGTAGCCATCCCTATGCGTCCACTTGCCTGAACACACTTCCTCTCCTCATGTTTTAGGAAGTTCATGCTTGAGGGCTGGCTTGGGAGTCAGCATGTGGGGATATCAATGCTGCCAAGTGTTCCATTCCCACCTTTTACCCCCATTGTCTACTTGTACTTCTGTGTGGTGACTTAATGCTTCCTTAGCTGCTTCAGCCTAAGTATCCTTTCCTCTGGACCTAGGGGTAAGACTGTTCCTTGGGCTGCTGTTCTCACTTTCCACTCTCCCAGACACTATTTTGTATGCAAGAATGGACATGAGTTAGTGGGGGAGATTGCTCCAGCTGCTCTCAGGTTTTGCTGGTAATTGGTGTGGTCCTGGGCATGTGGTGGGATATTATAAAAGAGAGTATATAATCTTCTGTGCCTGTAAAGTGAGATGAGAGATCTTTCTTCCAATAAAAGAGGAGTAAGCAAAACAGCGGAATTCGGGGTTCTAGCGCTTGGGAGGGAATTCATGTTACTGGCTGGAACTGATCAGTCATTTGGCTTTCTTTGTGTTGTCTCTTCTTCTTGTAGGTTCATAAAAGCTGGCAGACATGTAATGTGCTAATGATACTTAAAATATGCCCTGCATGAACAGTGCTAAAACAACAGAACTTTAAAAAGTTTATAGGTAGCAAATCTGAATATTACTTCAGTAGGTAACTGGTGTGACTTTTACATAAGAACATCAGAAGAGCCCTGAGGCTGGATCAGATCAAGGTCCGTCTAGTCCAGCATTCTGTTCACACAGTGGCCATCCAGCTGCACGCAGGAAACCCACAAGCAGGACACGGTGCCCTCCCACCCATGTTCCCCAGCAACTGGTTTATATAGGCTTACTGCCTCTGATAGTGGAGGTAGCATATGGCCATCAGGGCTAGTAGCCATTTACTTTGTGCCTGAAGATTTGTGTAGCTCTGGCGATGATCAAGCCCGCCCTGCTCACTCCGGATTCTCCTTGTCCCAGGTCCTCATGGAAACCCTAGGTGCCTTGGGCGCTCAGTGCCGATGGGCTGCCTGCAACATCTACTCTACCCTCAATGAAGTGGCTGCTGCCCTGGCTGAGAACGGTAAGGATTTGCCTGTCTTCAGTGTTCTAGCCAGAGATCACTAGAATACTAACGGTATGGCTGGAAGGGATTGGATGAACTTCTACAGAAGCACTCCAGATGACTGTGCCATTCACTCACTTTGTGGGACAGGCACTTCATGTGTTTTCTTTTAAGCAGCTCTGATTAAAGCCCCTGACCTTGGGGGGGGGGGGGGAGGAGTGGCTGCTGTTGAACGAGCTACTCTGTGTTGCTTTTGACTGCTAGCCACTGCATTTGAAATCTTGGCTGAAGGAACACCGGCTTAAAGTGTCTCTCTGTGCCACACGAAGCCTTCCTGACTCATATGGGAGGAGCTGAGGGTGTGTTGCTGAGGTGCCCAGCCCTCAAAAGTTAAGAGCCAACCTTCCTCATCAATGATGTCTGCTCTCAGACTCTGTGGGTCGTCAGGGACATTGTCTTTCTCTCCACATGATCTTGCCGCTCTCTCATTCTTGTAGGGTATCAGGGATTGCAACAGGCATAGGATGTTGGGAAGTCTGGACTTGCGCCGCTGCAAAATGTACTTTAGAATGACACAAGTGCGTTTTGTTGAGGGGAAGTCTGACTTCCCTGTATAGGAGCTGGGAGATGATTTGCCCTTTCTCCCCATTTGTAAGGCTGACTGGTGATGCTAGGGATTTTGCCTCTTCCCTTCTGCAAGGTGTGGGTTGGTATTCACAACTTGCTGTATTGGTCATTTTTTCCACAGATTTCTTAACACTTATGACACACAGTGGCCGGTCTTGTGTAGGCTGATGCCGGGCGGCTGGTTTAGCCTCGTGCCAAGAGAGAGACGAGATGGCATTCCAGCTCCATGGGCGCCTACTCAAGATGGCTCACCGACTTCCATTAACTTCCTTGTCATGCTCACAGTCCGGTCCAATTTAGTGGTCAGAGCTTGCTTCCCCATGGTCTGTTAGCGCCCCTTAAGAAGGTCACTCAATCCACAGGGTTCCATGAATTACATTTCTATTCCTCCCAATAGCCAAAGATCTCTACAGGCGTTAGCAGAACATCTGGTGCCCTCCAGATGCTTTAGACTTCAACTCCCACCAGGTAATGGGACTCCATGGACTGTGGTCAAGGATGCTGGGAGTTGTAGTCCAAAACATCAGGAGGGCACGCAGTTGGGGAAGGGTAAACTAGACCATGGAGAGGCCCCTTCCAGACCAGGCCAGTAGTGTAAGAACCGGGCCCCTTGACTGATGAAGCAAATGGTAAAAGGGAGAGTTTCCACTGTGGTTCAGTGCCCCCTTGTGTGTGGCTGACTGGAGGATGCTAACCCCTAATGTGAGTGACAGTTATTTCTGGCTGCAGTGTACAAAGGCAGTACTCTTCATAAGAACATCAGAAGAGCCCTGCTGGATCAGACCGAGGGTCCATCTAGTCCAGCACTCTGTTTACACAGTGGCCAACCAGCTATTGGCCAGGGACCAACGAAGCAGGACACGGGTGCCACAGCACCCTCCCGCCCATGTTCCCCAGCAACTGGTGCACACAGGCTTACTGCCTCAGATACGAGGTAGCGCATAGCCATCAGGGCTAGTAGCCATTGACAGCCTTCTCCTCATGCGCATGTAGCATCCCATGCTGTATCCGCTTGCTGCTGCCGCCATTTGAAGTACACTTTCCCCATCTCTCATGCAGGGTTCCCCGTCTTTGCCTGGAAGGGAGAATCTGAGGATGACTTCTGGTGGTGTATTGATCGCTGTGTCAACGTGGAAGGATGGCAGCCAAACATGGTGGGTTCTCTTCCTGCATCTTCGCAGCTCACAGAGCTGGTAACGGTGCCCGGTTGAATTTTTTTTTTTGTCTGAGGAGTGCAAGTCTTATTGTTGACAGAAGGGAGGTGGGAAATGTCAATCTAGCTGGGAAGTGCTGCAAGTCCAGGGACTTTGCAAGCATGTGCTGCCTCTGGGGTGCGACTTGTGTGGGAAGCCCCAAGTTCATGTGAGCCCTATGGAGCTGCTTTGCACAGAGTCTATGTAGAGCAGCTTATTCTACTCCTCAAGTGGTAACGGCTTTCCAAGATTACAGGTAGCCTGGCTGGGAAAGATGTCTCCTGCCCGAGAGCCTTTTACTTGGGAGATTCCACAGGTTGAACCCCTTTGCCAGGCAAATCAGCTGCTCTGGAATTCTGCTTGCGGTTTCAAACGTGACGTTGGTGGGAACGCAGCAACCATCTTGCAGTACTGAAGTGAAGGAAGTGCGGAATAGGAAAGACGTGTTGAGCAGATCGATTAAGGAGGGTGTTGGGTGTTCATTAAAAAAGCAGGGGGGCATACTCTTTTCTGGAGAACATGTGTGGCCCTCTGGATGTTTTCACCTATTGCTCCCATCAACCCTAGGCGGGATAGCCATAGAATCATAGAACAGTAAAGTTGGAAGGGGCTTCTAAAGCCATGGAGTCCAACCCCCTGCTCAATGCAGGAATCTACCATAAAGCATCCCTGACAGGTGGTTGTCCAGCTGCCTCTCGAAGGCCTCTAGTGTGGGAGAGCCCACCACCTCCCTAGGTCATGGGTTCTATTGCTGTACTGCTCTAACAGTCAGGAGGTTTTTCCTGATGTCCAGACAGATTCTGGCTTCCTGTAACTTGACCCCATTATTCCGTGTCCTGCATTCTGGGATGATCGAAAAGAGATCCTGGCCCTCCTGTGTGTGACAACCTTTCAAGTATTTGAAATGAGGGATCATGGGAGTAACAGGCAAAAACATCTGGAGGGGCCACATGTTGCTCATCCCTGCTGAAGCATCTTCAGTGCTTCCTGAGAGCCTTTTACTTAAGAACAGCAGAAGAGCCCTGCTGGGTTACACCAAGGATCCATCTAGTCCAGCATTCTTTTCACACAGCTGCCCAACCAGCTGCCCACGGGAAACCCCACAAACAAGACATGAGCGCAAGAGCACCCCCTCCAACCCATGTTCCCTAGCGACTGATGGTGGTGGTAGCACAAAACCACCGGGACTAGTAGCCATTCATAGCCAGCTGTCTCCAGCTTTTGGATATGGAGTCTAGCAATTCCAATACACTTTCCGTTCTTATGGTGCCCTCCGGGAGTGTTGGATCGCAACTCCCAGAATCCCCAGCCAGCAACACAATAGAGGGCACAGGTTGGGGTAGGCTGGTCCCTGCCCTGCTGTAACAGAGCTTAAGTCTGTCTAAGAGCAATGAATGTCTCCCCTTCCCCTGTTCAACCTTGCCTCCCCCCTCCTTTCCCTGTGCTGTTTCCTGTGTGTCGAATTTTAGGTTGCAAAATCCCTCAGGACACAGACCTCCCTGTTCCCTTAAATTTTACTCTGCACCCTGTTGGCGCTATCTAAACAATAAGGGGGAGGAGAAAGCAAGGGGCTGTGGCAGAGGAGGTCTACTGGGTCACTTGG
This sequence comes from Anniella stebbinsi, assembly GCA_029215795.1. Lineage (NCBI taxonomy): Eukaryota > Metazoa > Chordata > Lepidosauria > Squamata > Anniellidae > Anniella > Anniella stebbinsi. Next base: position 4,208,951 of record JARDYH010000003.1, on the reverse strand, counting down.
CTCAACCCAGGTGAGAGAGAAGCCCTAACCCTGTTGGTCCTGATGAGTATGGAGAGATGCAGTTGAAATTTTCGACAAAAGTGGAAACGGGTTGGCGCTTTGTGCTGGAAAACGGGCGACCTTCCCCCTCCTCCTCCTCCCGAGGAACTGGGTATGTTTTGGCTGCAGTCTTTGTTCTTCTTTCCCTAAAAGGCACGAGGGGAGCTAGCCAAAACGTGCAATCGTGGCCTATCTTTGCACTTTAAGGGGTGGGGGGGGTGGGGAGAGTGGATTATGCAACCTTCTTAATTAAATGAAGATTAATGAGCTCAAGCCTTGATTGGGAGGGAAGAATGAGCTTTGTATTGCAAAGTTTTCTCTACACCACTAATCCGTTGATTTTGAAGATGATGTGGTTTGAGCAAAGGGTGCCGGAGCTGCTGGTGTCTCTCTCTTTCTCTCTCTCTCTCTCTCTCTCTCTTTTGCCTCTGTTGTCCTGCTTCTTACATCTCATTCTCTTCAAGTATTACCTTGACTAGCAAAGCAATGCTATGCAAACACCACCGACAGGGAGAGCAGAGATTCCGATGTCTGCATTTGTGTCTAGCGGTTGGGAGCCCCAGTGGCTTCCATATTTGGAGCTCCAGCTGGCTCCATGGCATTTCAAGGGGCTTCTGGACTTGTGGAGGTGGGTTATATTCCTTATCAGTAGGGCCCCTGGGGCAACCACAGTCATACCTTTTGCTGTGAGCCCTCCTCAAAGCCTCAGTCATCAAAAACCATTTTTGCTCCCCAATGGTTGGCTTCTGAGGTTGCCCCCACCTTCACGGCCACAATGCCTTTCCCGACATGAACCTACCTGAACACTACGTTCAGCATCTAAGGCCCTCCTCCAATTGCCTCCTCCGAGGGAAGCTCGGAGGTCAGCAACAAGAGAGAGGGCCTTCTCTGTGGTGGCCCCCCAATTGTGGAACGATCTCCCCAATGAGGCCCGCCTATTTGCTGATGTTTGCTATTTGCTATTGTTTGGCCTATTGGCTGCGAATAAAGTTGTTGTTGTTGTTATCTTTTCGGCGCCAGGTCAAGACTTTCCTCTTCTCTCAGGCATTTGGCAATATCTGAGGAGCCTGGGTTTGTTTTGTTTTGTTTTGTTTTTGTAGCTTTTTGAAGTGTTGTAGTGGTTTTTAAATGTACAGATTGTGTGTATGTTGTATGTTTTTGCTGTTTTAATTTTTGTATATTGTTTTTAATTGTTTTTAATCCTATGTAAATCGTCCAGAGAGCTTCGGCTGTGGGGCGGTATACAAATGTAATAAATAAATAAATAAACAAACAAACAAACTGTTTTAAAAAGAAAAGGTTTTTCAGGAAGCGACGTTCTGACCCCATAACCATCTCCTGCGTTTTTTTCTGTGATTCTACAGAATTACGGCCTGCCCATAACAGCTCCTTGTAACAATTGCCACGTGTATTCAGACTCTTCCTTATCCGACAGTTGAACCATCAAAACCCCACGTAAGAAGTAAAGGCGCAGGGAGTTTGCATTAGCCAGCGAGGTTCTGAGTGCAGTAGCAAATCTCACATCTTAGTTGCAGGAAGTGGTGGTCGACGTGTGTTTTCCCTGCTGCACGGCAAAATCATTGTGAAATTCCTCTTCTTTCATCTGGAATTTGTAGGAGCTAATTTCAAGAAGTTTCCTTCTGCTTTGCCTGCAGCTCTCTTCCATGAGAAGCCGGAAGAGCCACATCACACCGCGTTCCACGGTTGCACTGTGTTTCATTGTATAAAACAGTCATCGATCTCTCCGTGCTTCACACTGGGGGTTGATTGAGCTTTTGTTTTGAGGGTAGGAGGTTCCTCTGTAACAACCTATTTGTGCAGAGACGAATTTATTTATTTATTTTACTTATTTACTGCATTTCTATGCCGCCCAATAGCCGAAGCTGTCTGGGCGGTTTGCAAAAATTAAAACCATAAAAACCATGCAAAATATAAAACAGCAACAGTAGAAAAACATAATTTAAAATACAGTATAAAAGCACAACCAGGGTAAAAACCGAGCAGCCATGCAGAAATTGATAGGGATTTAAAATACAAATTTAAACAGCAAGGTTGAAAATCAAACTGAAGAACTGTGAAATTACTGTGAAAATAAAAAGGTCTTCACCTGGCACCTAAAGGAGTGTAATCCTGGCTTGGGGATGCAAAGCAACTTCTACTGCAGAACCAGCAGAGGGCACTGCACGCTGTAGGAAGCTCAGGGACACTGTTTCCTAGTAATTCACAAGCAAAAAAATACGGATAAACTTGCAGGTGTTTCTAATGCAGCCTTCCCTAACCTGAATCATAGAATAGTAGAGTTGGAAGGGGCCTATAAGGCCATCGAGTTCAGCCTCCTGCTCAATGCATGAATCTACCTCAAGATGTGTTGGATTACAACTCCCATCATTCCCAGCCAGCAGTACTCTGACATATTTGGAAGGCACCAGGTAGAGGAAGCCTGTTCAAGCACATCCAGGTAACAATGGCTGAATTCGGACAACATAATAAGCAGCTGGGCAGGGGGGAACAATCGTCAGTTGTATTGACTATCGTGTCTGAATGCTGCCATAGTCAACTCAGCGCTGATCCTAATCCACACCACAGTTGATTATTTATTACCATGTTGTGTGGGGAATACCCTCTAGATGAACAACTATAAAGTTGATTATTACCCCACCATTGACTATTGTGTTGTCTGAATTCAGCCAATGTGTTTTAGGCTGGCATATAGTAAATTCGTGTCTCTTTAAAATCTTCCTACAACAGGCCTGGGTTTTCCAAACACACCCAGGACCAAGTCTCTGGCAGTTCGTTTTCGAACCCTTCTGTCCCTCAGCCAAGCTTCCCTGATCCACACATGCAGTTTGATACTCATCAGCTGCATTCGGGCGACACTTTTGACAATGACAGTTGGGATTTTGGGGAGTACTCCCCACATGACATGTTCCCACGCCGCCGTAGAGCGGTTGAGGCTCGCATGGCATTTGACTGACAGACCGAACTCCTCCCTCAGTCCTCCCTGTGCTATCCCAGCAGCCATTGTGAGTTGTGCCGACTGCAGCAGAGCAGCCAGCTCGGTTTTGGCCACTCTTGCTTGGGAACTCCATAGCCAGGCAAAAAAATCAACTCAATGGGGTGGAAACACCACTGGCTTGGTTCAGACGACACCGAAATCACCGGTTGTGCGAGAAGTCAACTCTGCAGCTAGTTGTTTTTCTGCCGAAAAATTCAAGCGTAGCGTGGAAATTGCCCAATAGATGACACAAATAGCAACCCTTGACCATTCCACTGATAGTTGATTCCAAAAAAACACCAGCGTTTTTTGTGTCTTCGAAACGCAGCCATCCACTCTCACAGGTAGAATAGTTGTTGCCTCTCTAGTGACTGCCTTGTCAGCAGTGGGCACGGACAAAAGGCCTGATTCAAGAAACGAGCAAACACAGTAACTGTGGTCTCTTGAAGACTAATTTATGGAACCAGAAACATTTGTGGCCCCAAACCCCTATTTTTCTATTATATTTGCATTAAAAAAAAAAGATGCAAAGGCAATCCTCCATTAGCAGATAATTGACATAATATTGTGTGGGCAACCAGGAACAAAGTTGTCAACCTTGGGGCCAAAAAAGCCCATGAAACGTAGAGGCAGCAGTAAGCCTGTGATGTCTCTGAGACTCCGTTGGTTTTGCTGCAACAGAGTCACATGGCTGTCCCTCAGTAGTATTTCAAATAGTGCAAATCCCTGGGTGGACTTTGCCTGTCATGGCCTAGATAGGTTGCCTGCGTCTTAGTAAAGTGGGAACACACTTAAACACGAACGACACTTGATGTTGCTCAGTGGCAGAGCATGTGGCTTGCACTTGGAATTTCTAGGTTTGACCCTGGGACTCCTGTCAAGATAAGGATAAGGTTAGATTTGGGTGTGCGGATTAAAGGTACCTTAACAGTCTTGCCTCCTGTAGCATTGGGGACAGCTCTCCTCGCTCTCTCTCAGAAAAATTGTGTGCTCAGCTGGTCCTCGTGGCAGCACGTCAGCATTTCTTGTTAATACGGACATAAGAGGAGCCTACCCAGAACAGACCAGTCCCTGTCTACCCCAGCGTCTCTTTTCCCACCAGACGCTTGTAGGAAGTGCATGGGCAGCCCATAATGGCAGCAGAGCCAGCAACTGGTATATTTACAGCACGCTGTGAACATGCGCTGAATATGGAGGTTTGATTTAGCCATCAATAAACCTTTCCTCCTGCATGGATTTGTCTGATCCTTCTTTAAAGCCATCTAAGCCAGCCTTCCCCAACCTGGTGCCTGTCAGACGTTTTGGACTTCAATTCCCACCAGCCACATCCAGCATGGTCAGCACTCTGGAATTCTGAGAGTTTTAGTTCAAAACAACTGGAGGGCACTACGTTGGGGAAGGCTGATCTAAGCCAACATTGATCACACTTTGGGGCGGTGTGTAATTTTATCATGTGTTACATGGATTCATCCTTTTTCTATTCAGAATCTGCTGTCAATTTCTTTGGGTGATCCCCCCCCCCAAATTCTAGTATAATGAGAGAGAATAACTTCTCTCTCTCTCTCTCTCTCTCTCTCTCTCTCTCTCTCTCTCATGCCACTCATCATTTTATGCCTCCCATCTTGTGTGTCCCCCACCCCTGCTGGTTGTCTTTCTCCTCTTAAACTAAAGCCCTCTAAATGCATTTGCCTTTATTCATAGAGAAGATGTTCCAATTCCTAAATCATTTTGCATTTGAGGTCTTTAAGAACACTCAGGTGTATGCACATGTGTTTGCAGGTAGCACCAAGCCATGGTCCCACATCTACATGAATCTGGTTTGTGCTTGTTCATTCTGTCCTTGCCGCTCTCTCACATGCTCCGTTTTAACAATCTTCTTCCACTTTTGCAGGATTATTATTATTATTATTATTATTATTATTATTTCTGGATCGAGGTGGGGAACAGCATTAAATACAAATATAAAATACATAAAACAGATTGAAAACAATAAAAGTCTTAAAATTCAACTAGATAGGCCTGCCGGAAGAGATCAGTCTTTATGGCTTTCTTAAAGTCAGAGAGACTGTTAAGTTGACGAATCTCTCCTGGCAGGCCATTCCACAGTCTGGGAGCGGCAGAAGAGAAGGTCCTGAACCGCGAGTTCTTAAAACCAGGATTGCAAGTAACACCAAACCCTAGTTTGGCATTATATGTGAATCAACCCTATGACTTACTCATATGTAGCTTTGTCTTTTAGCATTCGAACGTCATCTCTTGTAAATCTCCTTCATTGCTTATTTGACGTTGCTTGTCAGGCACAGGGACCTCCTCATGACCTTGTGCCTTACTTAATCTGTGGTATACATTTTTATCTCAGCTTCTTATTATAGTGGTTTTAAATAACCTTCAAGTATCCTGGAGACATTTGACCTCCTGGCTCTCCTTTTCAACTTCCATTTAGCTAATCGCCTCATTTTTTAGAATTGTATTTGAAGGTAAATGTCACCCTGTCGGACTTTCTTGGCAACTTTTCCCACTTTAAAATCTGTTGGATTTGATTGCACAGTGGTCATTGTTCAACATCACCTACATCTCCCACTAGATTCTCGACACCATTCAGAATTAAGTCAAGCTTTGCCTCCCCACTAGTCGATTCCATGATGAACAGTTCTAAGGGATGGCCATTTAGGGTATCTAGAATGTGTCTCTTCCGACATTACATGAATGTACATTTGGATATACGAAGATAGCTGAAGTCACTTTTTACATACTACTACTTCTTGCCTGCCTTCCTATTTTTATTTTTCTGTCTCAAGTTTACTATCCGAATTTGGTTGATATTTTGCCTCGCTACTAAGTTGCTTGTTGTGCCTAGTATTTCTTCACCCAGTGATCTTGTGGTTGGGTTTGTTCCTCTTATGTTTTCTACTTTATTGGACTCTAGCACTCTTTGATATGCAACGAAGCCCCCCCATAACACACCCTCTCCTATTCTTTCTAAACGTTTCCTATCTGGGATAGCAGCATTGTGTCACACAGATTCTTTCCAGTTTTCTGTTAATCCCACTATATCTACATCCAGCAGTGGGGAAATCTTGGTATCCACCACTTATGTGGAATGACCCCTGTTGGTCTGTCGTAAAGCAATGTGCTAATAACACCTTTGTGTTGTTGCAGATCTTGGACGATGGTGGGGATCTCACACACTGGATCTATAAGAAGTACCCCAACATGTTTAAGAAGATCAAGGGGATTGTAGAGGAGAGTGTTACTGGTGTTCATAGGTAACTGCGCTCAGGGACTTGGGGAGGGCTGGGGAATGGGTTGTAATCCAGCGGTGCATCTCTTTGGAGAAAAAAACGGCTTGTTTCATTGTATTCCGCTGAAGAGCTCAGAGCAGCCCTGTAGCCCAACAGTATTCCCATTAAGATAAGTTAGGCTGGGAAGCTGTGGACATGCCTGAGATCAGCTGGTGAACTTCATAACTGGGCGGGAATTGACCACCCCATCTTCAAGCCCCACAGCGGCTTCTGCCCCACCCTTTGGGCTGTGAATGATAGTATTTCAAACCGTTGCTTTGGACTTTGAGTCTCAGAACGCCATTTTGTGGGCCGTTAAGTATGGCACAAGGATTCAGTAAGAGTATCCGTGCGATCCGCTCCAACATGAAGCTCATGAGCTGCGCTGTATTAATGGGGCGCTTTGAGCAAGCTAAGGCCTCTCTGTTCGTTTCAGGAGGACATGCCCCCATCATGCTCTGTGCAATGAAGGGAATGTTGAAGCCCCTGTATTTGCATCAGAGGTAGTGCAGAGCTGGGGGCTGCAGCCATTGACTCTTCCCCCCCTTCTTCTGTCACGATCTGGGTGATGACCTGGCCTATGAATCCTGAACGTACAGAACCAGGCCAAGTGGGAGAATAGGAGATCTCAGTTCAGAAACTACAAGTTGATAGGATGGGCCACATAGCGTTGGTAGGGATGTGTGAATCCCAGGATTCTGACTGAACTGGACAGCGAATCCAAAGGAAAACACCTGAGACTGCAGTATGTCAGAAGGCCACCAGAAAAGAGCCAAAATTGTGGTGTAGCAAGGGCAGGGGAGGAGATGCCTCCGTTGTTTTCGTATGCTGTGGATGTCATGTGGAGGAGCTCACCTGATTGGGTTCTTCAGGGGGTCAGAATCTGACAAGAGAAAACACAAATTCTGTCACTTAACTAGTCATATGTATTCTTTCTCTCCATCCATCCATCATTATTTACAGTCAACGGACCATTATCATTTGCATTCTCTCTTCAAAGTGAACTGTAGTTCCACAGAATCAGTGGTCCGGTGTGGCAGAGTTGTAATTTCCTTTTTACTGCAGCTAATCCAGATTTACTGTCCACTAGCTGCATTTCTAGGAAATATAGAGGGGGTGCGGGTGTCCGCGTTGTCCTCTCTCCTGAACGTGACTTTGACCCCTGGCAATCAGACACGGTTCATACAGTGCCTTTCCCTGCTGGTAGGCGCAGGCAGCAAGTAGTCTACTCATGGAAGCAGCGTCAGACTGGAGGACAGGCTTCGCATGAGAATCTGGCTCTCCGTTTTCCTTTTCATGGGAAAAGAGACATGGTCTCATCCAAGTTCCTTTCGCTCAGCTTCTGTACACACATGCATGCAGGTACCCCAGCATGGAAAGGTAACGCATAAACTACTGCTTCTTTTCCCTGGTAGGCCATTCTTTAAATAGCTGCACTTCAGTATTTCAGAGTGGTGCTGTACTTACATTTTAAAAGGCCTTTTCCTATTCAGCTGTTCATTCTGCCCTGTTGTAAAAAGCAAGTTCATTTGGAAACAGCTAAGTTATTTGAGCCTTGACACTTCACAGTTGTAACAGTCATATCAACCTCAACTGTGCTGGTCAATTGATCGTGCACCATCCTGGAAGGTTGGAGAGCCTCCAAGGAAACAGGAGGAAACCTTTGGCCATTTCGCTGTTGTCGTTTTTCTCACCTCAGATTGTACCAGCTATCAAAGGCAGGCAAGCTCTGTGTCCCGGCTATGAATGTCAACGACTCGGTCACCAAACAGAAGTTTGACAACCTGTACTGCTGCCGGGAATCCATTCTAGATGGGTATGCATCTCGCTGTTTAAATGCACATTCTGAGAAGAGAAAGAGGTCTTCTCAGTAATACATATGATCACTGGAAGTGGGACACAAAGCAACTGTCAGCAGCTGGCTGAGAGAACTGGCTCACTTTCCCACTTCCTAAAAAATCTTAGGATAAGAGTATACCTTTTATGGCAAGGGGGAAAAACCCAACATGGCATCTCTGATCTCTTATGTTGAAACTTTCTTCTGAATGCACTCCAGCTATGGTCTTGGTTGGTGGTGGGATCATTTCTTCAGGATATAATGGGTTAAAAAGAAATAAAGGCCGCTCTGGATTTTAAATAATGTTTAACAGCACAATAAGGCTTCATCAGAGGAGAATGGCCATGGTCAGGTGACATCCAGTGGAACTTTCCTGCTTTTAAATGTCTCACAAACTCACCCAAGTCCTCTGTAGTTTCAGGGGAAGTAAGCTAACCTGTCATACCTAATTCAGCAGAGATGTTGCTGAAGTGATGACTGCAGGTTTCACTCAGTAACACAGTGATATTAAGCTTTTGTCACGTGGTAACGCAACACAGCCTTCATCTCTTATTTTATCTCTCTTGTGGATTTTATCAGTCCTCCCCCCCAATTCTGTTCAACAATAAATGGCATCAGGCGTATTTTCCTGTTACCTTCTTTCTGTTCACCTGAATGTTATTCACTTCCTTCCTTGAACTATGTTTACTATTATTGCTAAAAGCCCGTCACTTTATTTCCCAAGGCTCATGGAAGTTAGTAGCAGGAAAACTCTCGCAGGTGGAATTTAACAACTCACCTGAGCCCACCAAATTCTGCTCTGTGTAGGGTCAGAGTCCAGATCACTTGACTCTGTACCTAGCAGCCGGCTGCGTCATGCAATCCTAGGTCCAAATCTCATTGGATGTCCTTAGGCTGACTAATCAATTTCTGTTCCCCTCCACAGCATATGCAACAGATGTGCCCTACAGTGGCCATCCCAATGTTTTAGAAGGAGCTGCGGCCAGTTATGGTTCTGCAATCGCTTCTCCCTGTCGTTAGTTAGGACAGCCTCCTCCAACCTGGTGCCCTCCAGATGTGCTGGACTACAACTCCCAGCATCTTCCAGCCAGCTCTGGGAGCTATAGTCCAGCACATTTGGAGGGCACCAGGTTGGAGTCAGACAGCCCTAGTGGTCAGTGAGAGTGGCTCCCCCTATTTAGGCTGGCCAACTTCAGACTGCAGGTGGGGGGCTTACATGACCGAATGTTCCTGCTGGGCTAGGATCAGGCTAGTTTTCCACGCACAAGCAATGGTTACTGCTAGAGGGGCACATTCAGTCATGCGAACTCCCACCTGTATTCTGAAGGGTGGAGCTCAGACACGGGTGGACAGCCTCATGGAGAACGAGACCATGATGGGCGTGTTGGAAACATTGTCTGCCATGAAAGAGAGAAGGAGCCACCCTCGCTACCCTCTTCTTGGTTCCCCATTGGTAAAAACACACACGGCTGCCTTAGAAGTCTTACTAACAATCACGTTTCGATGTGAATGTGATGCCAGCTGCGTAGGAATGATCATCACCTTGCTTACTGTCCTGCTGTGTGATATGGAAATGGTTAAAAAATTCAAGTAAACTAAATAGCTAGGAGATGCTTGGCTTACTGACGCCTCGTAAAATGGGCCACCAGAAACTGGAGCAGAATTGCAGTTCAGTCACTGGCTACATTCAGTGGGAAACGGGGAGGCACTCGCTTGCTCGCTCTCTACACCGCTAACCTATTTTACTCGTCTGCTAAAAATAGACTACAATGTAGGGCACAGTTGCAGAGATACTAAGCAGAGAGGATGCACTAGGAAGAAGTGTGCATGCGCAGGTCAACATGGCTTCACCTGGACACCACTGTTTTTTTGTGCCTGCCGCTTCTGGAGCTATTTCAGCAGGGCACATAGCAGAGAATTCTACCATATGGCAGAGGTTGGGACGTCACAAAATCCCTTGATTCTCGGAGTTGAAGAGTACAGGAGGCACTGTGTGGGTGGGTGCAAGCAGAACGAAGAATTAACGAAAGGTACGAAGGGAGAGACTGGAATATATACAGAAGGATAGATATACATGAAAAGACACACTGGGCCTGTTCAGACAACACGTCAGGCTCTGTGGTTAGCAAAACTGTGGTTCCCTGGGGTTAGCCCTAACCATAAGCCATGCTGTCGCACACAACACTTTAAGCCACAGTTAGAGCCGCTAACCCTGCAGCACATGATCTGGCTGTGGTTAGTGAATGAGCAGGGTTTAGCAAAACGCATCGCACAAGACACTTTAAACCCTGCTGCTTGACCAAAAGCCTTAACAAGCAGGGTTTAAGGTGTCTTCTGAATAGGCCCTAAGAAGGGCGAAAACCTTTTTATTGCTAATCAATTGCTGTGGATATGGCTTGAGATCCAGTGAGTGCAAGTCCATTACCCCCCTCATGTTACTTGCTCCTTTACGGCAGACTGATTGTCTCCCCCAAATCCTTATCACTCACTGACCGTTCCCATCCTCTTCTCTGCCTGCAACTCCTCAAATGACAGGACCACTTCACGTGTTACAAAATGCCTACACAGCAGGTTCTTGCAAAAGACCTCATGTGTGCATAATGTGCAACAGTTGTGCATGCAGGGTTATCACAGGGTTATCACAGTCTGCAGTCTCACAGTGTGCATGCAGAGGCCAAACAGTCCACACATGTGGTTGTGACAAACCTGCACATTTGTCTCACAAATGGCAACTAATCTCTAGGCTGTCACTTCCCATCTAGGAGTTTTGTCACATGCAAAGTGGTCTGCGGATCGTAACGCCTTTTGGCAAGAACTATGGTACTCTGTGTTTGGTACAGCATCTCTTGCGCACCATTGACATTAAAGCAGTGTTTAGCAATAATAGTAACAGTAGCTGTTCAACACAGGAGTTGTTACTCAGAAATCTAAAACCTGTGCCACCTTCTGCCTGAAATTCTGTCCATATATATATATATATATGGAATTGCTGAAGATTAACTTTGGCAAATCTCTTTGGGTTTTTTCAGCCTTAAAAGGACAACTGATATGATGTTTGGAGGGAAGCAAGTGGTCGTCTGTGGCTATGGAGAGGTAAGACTTGAACACAAGCCCTTCAGAGCAAGCTACATCTGTGTGTGATGGCAACAGATTTCCTCTTTGTACAGTTCTAGGAAAGACTTTTCTCCAAGGCTTCCCTCTGGATATGTAAGGGCGTCTCTAGATAATGGGTTTTTGAAAGGATGATTTGGAGAAGGATTCAACTTATAACTCCTGAATTCTGCAGTACGCACAACCAGAAGGGCTGATGCTGTATTGCTCTCCCCAACCCCTTGACCTTCAACAGCTCACAACACATGAGAATTTCAGCCCAATATCAAGGGAAGCATTGCGCTCAGCATTATCTTTAACCCATTGTGGTGCTCTTCCTGTACATTTTCTGTGCAACTGGCTTTGAAATTCTACTGTGCTGCAGAAGGCTGCTATGAATACTGTCCTCTCTCTCTCTGCCTTACGCGTTCTCTTAAGATGACTGGAATGCCTTCCTTGAAAGGACATCAGAATGCCTTATATGGCAGGGACAGGCAAAGAGATTTCTGGCTTGTGATTGCCTCAGAACTATGGGACTCCTTCCCATTGGAGACCCATAACTCCCAGAAGTGTGTTAAAGCCCTATAACGGATGGAGAACCTTTTCTGGATGGTCACTTGGGAAATCTCCTGGTGGAGGGTGGGGGGCACGTGCCAGCAGTGATTGTGGCCAAAGTGGGTGCGGCTGCCCCCCTCTCACACATCCATCCATCCATACCATTCCTACACATGCTTACTTCCCAGCCCCACCACCTGAGATGGTGCATGTTGATCATCCGGTGGTCATGTTTCCTTTCTCAGTGCTGGGCAGGCAAAAGGTCTTGATCAAAGATTATTATTATTGCTGTTATTATTATTATTTACATATTTATACTGCCCAACATCCAAGGCTCTCTGGGCAGTTTACAATTAAAACTGAGATAAACACTGAGATTTAAAACGTAATTATTATTTTTTTAATGTCATATAAACCAGAATAAGTCCATAGAAAGCTTGTCTTAAAAAAAATGTGTTTTCAGGAGACTTTTGAAGGATAAGTCCTTTTGCCTGGGGAAAGGGGGCAGGACCTCGGGAAGAAGCTAGCGGGCTCTATGGGGAGCTGGATGCGTCCCATGCCTGCCCTGTAGCCTTATCGTTGGAAGGCTAGTTGTTGACTGGTGTGTACAGTCCAGTAGGTCTGTTTCCCGTTCAGCTTTCATCGACAAGAATGGGCAAAGATGCACCCTGGAGTACCTTCTCATTTCTGTCAACAGAGCCTGCACGCTTGGTTTCCAATTGCTAATTTAAATAGGAATGCTAGCAGTGTATGAATAGAGCTGTAGCAAATGCTCTGAAATTGCTGAGCTGCCTCATGTTGTGCTCATGCGCTTAGCCTATTGTCAGGATCAGCCTGTTCTCCCTAGTGTGGGAGAAGGGGTTTCAAGAGGTCTGAAGAAGAAGTAATTTACCAGCCAAGGCAGGAAGCAGGGGAGGAGATCCTCCAAGACTCTTCAGGAATCAAGGAGGAATCTTCCCAGGAGCATATCGGAGAGAATGCCAGTGATTCAGAACCCATCCTCCCCGAGTCCCTGGGAACTCAGCCTCTCTCAGAGGGGGGAGGGGACTTCAGAGTTGACAGATCCCAGGGTCTGCCGCAGGGTCAAGTGGGCGGAGTTGAGAGCAGGTGAGAGGTAGTCTGCCAGGCTAGCAACTCTCCAAAGATGGCTCCAAAATGACCCTCCCTGAGCAAAAGCGGCTCTTGGACTGTGCGAGAAACTCTCCCTTTTAGCTGAAAGGCAACTGCCTAAATTTAGCTTAGAGGAGAACTCCTGCCATTCTCACTCCCTTCAGGTATGAAGAGATGTTTATTTGCTGAATAAAGCTTTGTGGGTCACACGACAGACATCTTTGTTGTCTTGCATCTCAGCGGGAGGGCTTGGAGTCACAACACCTATGTGGTGTGCTTCGGTCCTGTCTTGCTGAAGCCTCTTTTTCAAAAAGTGGGGAGGTGAAGATGCTCTTCAGCTAACCCTAATATGGAACTCCACCCCCCAGAAAGACTTCTCTGACTAGCTCACTTCAAATGTTCAGAAGGGAAGCAAAGGCCTTTTTTTAATTGTACAGGGCCTTTGGCCAGATGTTGACGGCAGAATTTATTTTGCTGTCATTTTGACTTTCTAACTCTAAATCTGGGTTTATTGTCGCATCTGGGCTGAGAAAGTCCAGTTGCGTTTTTTGCCCCGCTGTTCAGCCGCTCAGGCCTCGGTGTCTTTCCTTACGTTCTGCTCTCCTGCCACAGGTTGGGAAAGGCTGCTGTGCTGCACTGAAGGCCATGGGCTCCATAGTGTACGTGACGGAGATTGACCCCATTTGTGCCCTACAAGCCTGGTAAGAGCTGAAGCCATGAAGGAAAGGAGGCAGTCTTTAGCCGCTCCAAGGAACGGGCCTGGCAGCGTCGTTGACTCCTGCTTTGGCCAGTTCTGTTTTCCCCTTTTCTGACAGCCAAGGGTCGGCATCCAGCGTATAGCGAATTGCCATCATCATTTGGAAGTGATGGCAGGAGGAGGGGTGGAGAAGTTAAGAGAGGCACCTGCTATTTGATACCCCATGAATCAGGGGTGGCTGAGCTGTTAAAAGCCAGTTTAACTTTACAATTCGCGAAGGAGCTGGAGAACTCTAAAGAGCATAGGAATGTCAACCCTCCACATCCTCATAGCTGGGGTGGCTGACATCAGTATGTCATCTCCGTATTTTCTGGAGTGCTGCACGATCAAACACAGACGGTGCCATTGTGAATAGGGCAACGGTTGCATATCAAGGCAGAGCCAGACACAGTTTTTATTACAGGGGTCCCCAAACTTCATGGACTCAACAACACATTGGGAATTTGAGAAACTGCTATGGGGGCAGCATCTTAAAATGCCTAATCAGTGGAGCCTACCTGTCACGTCTATGGATCTTATTCAGCGTCTGTGTCTATTGGACATCACAGTATCTCTTTAATAAGGGATTGTCTAATTTGGCTAATTACTTGATGGTGCAATCCAGCTAATGTTTCTTTTAAACATATTTTATGTTTATGTTTCTTTTAAACATATGTTTTGGCATTGTCCAGTTGTTGCTTCTTTGGAGGGTGGGGTTATTACATCAGTACATTTTGTAACCTTTAATATTCACTGATGTGCACACTCTTGAATTATTTACCTGCTTCATGGAAATTAACAAGTGGCCAGCATAAATGGATTCTCTGCACCCTTTTGACAGCTAAAAGACATATATTACAACATTGGAAGGATAAACGCTCCCCTCCTATAATGCAATGGAGTGAGGACTTTACAACGCTTTCAATAGTTGAACGGATGCCATATGGACGCCCACTTCAAATGGATACTCATTTGGATAGTTGTCCATTTTTATTGAGGCCTGTGTATAATTGCTAGAACGTTGTATACTTTTCATACAAATCCATGTATTCAGATTTTTTAAAATGGATTTACTCCCCCCCCCCAAAAAAAAAATTGGGGTGTCCATGGGCACCATGTTGGTGATCTCTTCACAAGTGCCATTGGAGGTCCCTACGGGCGTGGCATTGGGAACCCCTGTCTTATTCAAACTTTGGGAAATGCAGTCAAATTTGTTAGGGAAACCACAGTGCTCCAGCAGAGTCAGACCAAACGTTGGGGGTTTGACATTTCAGTTCCCTTAAAGTTCATCCTCTTGGCTTACCCTCTAGAACAGCCTTCCCCAACCTGGCACCTTCCAGATGTGTTGGGACTACAGCTCCTAGCATGCGCCAGCCATGCCATGCTGGCTGGGGCATCCTGGGAGTTGTGGACCATCATCTGGAAGATGCGAGGTCAGGGGACGTTGCTTTAGCGTGACTCACATCCTGTGTTTGTGCTTCTAGAACTTGGCTGAAAGCTAAGCAGGTCCCTACCCAGGTAGGGTAGTAGATTGTTGCCTTGAGTTCCGCGAAGGGAGACTAGTAGACTGTCAATGAAACAAATAAAATGCCACTTGGTCCATTCCCTTCACGTGACTGGCGAAGCAGGCTGTTGCCTACAAAAGCTCATGCAGCCGTAGATCTGTTTCTGTGTTGTGCGTCTCAGTCTCAAGGCTTAATTCAGCAACTCAGGAGCTGGTAGGAGGGGTGAGCGGAGCATTAGCCTCCTCCAGCGTCAAACGTCGTGCCCAGTGTCCTTGGATTGCACAGATCGCTAGAGACTTCGCACAGCGGAACAGAACTTGCGCCTGCACGGTGTGGACCAGAACCCCCTTCTCCCCCTGGCTACCCAGTGCTGCCAAGACGTGGCAGGCAGGATCATGCTTGCTTTAATCTCAAACCAGCAAAACGAATGTTTTATCAGCCATACTAGTCAGGACCTGAAAAGCCCAAGAGTGAAACTCTGACCCTGTTAATCTTGGATGGAAACTCCCTTTCGTAGAAATGGGCTTGTGTTTAGGCAGCTGTGTGGTTCCTCGTGCTGTGCTATTGCTGTCATCCCAGCTCATACGCACAAAGAAGCCTGTTGTGTCCTCTATTCCCCAGATGCATGAGGGATTTCAGCAGAGGAGCCTAGCCCCCAGGACCATGGCACAAGCAGGGTCAGACCCTACAGTGTGGCACACCTGTGGTTCTCAGTCGCGAAGGGCTAATGCTGGTCACTGAGGTTTTTAGGTTTGGATGTTTTTCTGCCGCTCTTCAGATTTTAAGGACCTGTCTGTTCATTTCTCGTAGCATGGATGGCTTCCGTCTTGTGAAACTCAACGAAGTGATTCGGCAAGTCGACATTGTTATCACCTGCACAGGTACGCGTGTTGCATTGCAGTTGCAAGCACAGCCTTGCCCTGTTTTCTTGGATGAGTTTCAGTTGGCGCAGCTCGAGGATGTTGACAAGGTGCTTGGACAGGTTCGTGCAACCATTTCCATATTGGATCCTTGCCCCTCTTGGCTAATAGAAGCTAGCAGGGATGGAACAACTGGCTGGGCCAGGGAAGTGATTAATGCCTCTTTGCAAGAGGGAGTGGTCCCAGGCCTCCTGAAAGAGGCGGCAGTGAGACCACTCCTAAAGAAATCTTCCCTGGGCCCTGAAAATCTTAATAACTACAGGCCAGTAGCAAATGTTCCATTCCTGGGCAAGGTCCTGGAGCGGGTGGTTGCGAGCCAACTCCAGGCACTCTTGGATGAGACTGATTATCTGGATCCATTTCAGTCGGGTTTCAGGCCTGGTTTTGGTACGGAAACAGCCTTGGTCGCCCTGTATGATGACCTATGTCGGGAGAAAGACAGGGGGAGTGTGACTCTGTTGATTCTCCTTGATCTCTCAGCGGCTTTCGATACCATCGACCATGGTATCCTTCTGGGACGACTGGCTGAGTTGGGAGTGGGAGGCACTGCATTGCAGTGGTTCCGCTCCTACTTGGTGGGTCGGCTCCAGAAGGTGGTGCTTGGGGAACATTGCTCTGCCCCATGGATTCTCCAGTATGGGGTTCCGCAGGGGTCAGTTTTGTCCCCCATGCTGTTCAACATCTACATGAAACCGTTGAGTGCAGTCATCCGGAGTTTTGGAGTGCGTTGTCATCAGTACGCTGATGACACGCAGCTCTATTTCTCCTTTTCATCTTCATCAGGTGAGGCTGTGGATGTGCTGAACCAGTGCCTGGCTGCGACAATGGACTGGATGACGCTAATAAACTGAAACTCAATCCAGACAAGACTGTAGCTTGGGGGTTCTCCTAGAACCATCTCTGTCACTTGAGGCTCAGGTGGCCTCAGTGGTACGGAGTGCCTTCTACCAACTTCGGTTGGTGGCCCAGCTACGTCCCTATCTGGACAGGGATAACCTGTCTATGCTCTGTTAACCTCCAAGTTAGATTAATGCAATGCACTCTATATGGGGCTGCTTTTGAAGACGGTTTGGAAGCTGCAGCTTGTGCAAAATGCAGCGTCCAGATTGACAACAGGGACCAGAAGGTTCGAGCATATAAGACCAATTCTGGCCCACTTGCATTGGCTACCTGTATGTTTCCGAGCCCGATTCAGGGTGCTGGTTTTAACCTATAAAGCCTTACATGGCTTGGGACCACAAAACCTGACACGAAATTACCTGAACACTACGTTGGACATCCAAGATCCTACTCCGAGGAGGATGGCAACAAGGGAGAGGGCCTTCTCAGTGGTGCCCCCCCAATTCTGGAACGATCTCCCCAGCGAGGCTCGCCTGGCGCCAACACTGTCATCTTTTCGGTGCCAGATGAAGACTTGTCTCTTCTCCCAGGCATTTAACAGCATCTGTTGAACTTTTTAACTGACCCCTGGACAGTTTTAATTGATATGTAGTTTGTTTTTAGGCTTTTATGGTTTAAAATTTTGTATATTGTTTTTTAAATGTTCAATATCTTTAATTTTTGTAAACCACCCAGAGAGCTTCAGCTATGGGGCGGTATATAAATGTAATAAATAAATAAATTCTGTAAAAATGATCACACCTGCCCCATTGCCAACCCTGCCAAGGGTTGTAGGAAATCCACAGTGGGGACATATCTGGGTGGGTGGGTGGAGTGGGCACAGATTACATCCCTTTCAGTCAGGATGTGTGCAAGAGAACGCACTTCTGGATTGTGCCCATTGTTACGAAGGCAGGGCTACTGTAACTATTCATTACTGGCCTGACTAATTCTCGCTTCCCCTTTATAGGCAACAAAAACGTAGTGACCAGAGAACATCTTGACCGAATGAAGAACAGTTGTATTGTTTGTAACATGGGACATTCCAACACCGAAATCGACGTGGTAAGAACTGGGCATTTCTTTCTTTTTTAGTCTTGGGTGAAGAGGGCTTAGATGCCATGCGTTATTGGAAGTGTGGAAGGCTTCTAGGCTTCTGCTGGCAGAGCTACACCTAAACAGAGGAAAGAGTCAGCGCTGCTCTTCTATGGGAAGTAGAGCTCTGTGAAGCCTAGAAGTTTGTCAGCCTATCAATACATATTACCAGATAACTATGTTTTGTTCTTAGGACACACTGTGTGCGGGTTTTCCTGAGGCATGCCACCTTCTGAGCTAGCAAATGCCCAGAATGATTTAATCATGAAGAATATCTTACTGCTTCATTGATTATTACTTTTTTTGTTCTGCCTTCATCCAAGGAGCTCGGAGTACAAGGTTTCCCTTGGCCCTACCTAATCCACTCAAGAACCCTGTGAGGTAGGCTAGTCTGAGAGAACGACTGACTGGCCCGGGTTCCACGCAGCGAGCTACACGGCTGAGTGCAGGATTGAACCCAGATCTGCTGGTTTTGGTCTGGCACGCTAACTGCTATTCCCAACTAGTGTGATACATAATATAATAAATGTTAACGTTTGAATAAACATCATGCAGATCAGGGTTGGGGCGCGAGGAGAAGTGGGTAATTCAAAAGGCAATGTAAAATCTTTCTGTGAAGGGCATCCTCGAGTTGAGGCCATGTTCACGTCTGGGAGAAAAGAGAGAAGCAATGAAGCTCAAGGCTGTTTGGGCATCGGATGTTGTCAGTTTGTGTTCAGCTGCTAAGCAGCTGCTGCAGTAATCATAGAATAGTAGAGTTGGAAGGGGCCTCTAAGGCCATCTAGTCCAACCCCCTGCTCAGTGCAGGATTCCACCTTCAAGCATCCCTGACAGATGGCTGTCCAACTGCCTCTTGAAGGCCTCTAGTGTGGGAGAGCCCACCACCTCCCTAGGTCATGGGTTCCATTGTTGTACTGCTCTAACAGTCAGGAAGTTTTTCTTGATGTCCAGCCGGAATCTGGCTTCCTGTCACTTGAGCCCATTATTCTGTGTCCTGCACTCTGGATTGATCGAGAAGAGATCCTGGCCCTCCTCTGTGTGACGACCTTTCAAGTACTTGAAGAGCGCTCTCATGTCTCCCCTCAGTCTTTTCTTTTCCAGGCTAAACATGCCCAGTTCTTTCAGTCTCTAAGTAAACACTGCATCGCTCTTAAGAGCTACTTTCAGATCAGACCTCCCCGTGTGGTGGCGGCAACAGAGGAGTTGGGGAATCCAAGCCTGTTTTTTTAATCACCGTGTGCATTTTTGGATCATTCTCCAGAATATTGCTACCCCCAGGCAACCCCAGGTTACTTGTGCAGGTGGGTTGGCCCTAACTAGGTGTGTTCTTTCCACCTAGCTGTACTGGCAGAGTGTTGGATTTGTGTCGATCCACCAGTGATCTGCTGATTTCCTACCCGTGATGGTTTCGGGGGGCGGGGGTGTCTTTCCCTCGGCTGTTTCTGCACTGCCAACTCCGTAAAAGTCACGTCTTTTATGTCCCCTTTTTCTGGAGTTACTGCATTCATGGTGGGTTCAGAAAGGATGAAAGATGGATACAACAACATGTTTTTTGACTCAGTTACAAAAAATGAATGACTCACCGAAACAACCTCAGAACAACGCCAGTAACCGGTGCAGTACTTAGTTCCTAACAATTCATTATACTACCACCAGCAGCAACATTAAATAGTAAAAGGTCATAATTTGTTTACCCCAAAACTTTATGAATTCTTTAGTTTAGAGAAAAGGCCCAGTAAGGTGGGGGACATTGTGGAGGAGCGTAAAATTCTGCACGGTGTGATGAAAGTGCATATGGCTGCTCTCCCATAATACCAGAACCCAGTAGGGCCGTCCCAATGGGCTGAATACTGTGAGATCCAAGACAGGCTAAAAGTTCTTCACGTGGCATGTAATTCTGTTATAGAATTCGCTGCCACAAGATGTAGCCGTGGCCTTGGCTTAGAGGGCCTTCGGGGGTGGGGGGATGAGACAGGTTCATGGAGGAGGAGGAGGAGGAGGAGGAGGAGGAGGAGGAAGAGGAGGAGAAGGAGAGGTTTGTCAACAGCTGTTGGCCATGGCAGCTCAGTTGGACCTCCATGGTCGGAGGCAAGACCAGTTGCTGTGGTGGGCAAACAGCTGAGGAGGGCTGTTGCCTTCATGCCCAGCTTCTGGGATTCCTGGAGGCATCTGGCTGGCCACTTGAGAAGCAGGATGTGGGACTAGGTGGACCAGTCTGATTCAGCAAGGCAGTGCCTGGTTCTCACCTACTGGAGTGTTGACTTGGCCATCAAGCCCTGAACCACCTCAAATCACAGTTCCTTATACTGATCTCTGAGAGACGAAAAGCTGGCTGGGTTGTCCCCTCTAGAGACCTTAAATCTCACTCAGCCCACATGAAGTTTGAATACTAACCTTCCCTATGCTCTCTCTTTCAGGCTAGCTTGCGTACACCTGAGCTGACGTGGGAGAGGGTGAGGTCTCAGGTAGACCACGTCATTTGGCCTGATGGGAAGAGGATAGTGCTGCTGGCAGAGGTAAGGGAGCTGTGCCCACAGAGCCCAGGAGGGCTTTTGAGATAGGGCAGAACCTACACAGGCTGGCAGGTGCTCCCTGAGTGCAGTTCTGAACTCGAAAGGCGATCTCCTCCTGGATGCCAACTCGTGAGGGCCCAGTGCCTGCCAGCGAGACATCCAGATGCTGACAGTCTAGATGCTGCTTCTCCCTAGAGCTTGCGTCCTGGCTGAATCAAAGGCTGCGCTGACTAAATTCACTTGCTCCTGTTGCTTCCTCCTCACATTTCTTGCTTGCTGTTGGGGATCGATTGCTGATTCCCCATGCAGATCAAGGGATCTGCCAGCGGAGAAGACAGTGCTGACTGCAGAAACGTGTTTATCTTTCAGGGACGCTTGCTGAACCTCAGCTGTTCCACAGTTCCAACCTTTGTGCTGTCAATCACAGCAACTACCCAGGTGAGTGGGCTATGTGGCCGGAGGCAGGGGAGGGGTATTCAAGAAACGCAGCACTGCCATCCTGGGTCAGGCAGCACTCTGTAATAGTGGCAAGCTTGTGCATTGGTCCCAGCAGTGATGCCATTCTCACTTTGCATGGGGGCAAGCCCTTTCTTAGTTTGCACACCTTGCCTCTTGCCAGGTTATGCCCCCCCCCCCCCCCCCCGCAGGATGCCTTGTCTGAGGTCCCATAAGATCCTGAAGCCAGCCCGGCAGGCTAAATAGCCGTGCGCTGCTCTTCAGCCCGTAGCATCTGCTATCCAGGTTCACTGTCCGTGAATCCGGAGGCTCCATGTAGCTCTCGTGCCTAAGAGCTGCTCATAGACTTCACCTCCATGACTTTGTCTAATCCTCATTTTAAAAAAAAAAAAAAAAGCCAGCTCAGCTATTGGTCATCATGAATTCCACAAGTTATTTATGCTTCGTGTGATGAAGTACTTCCTCTTGCCTGTCCCAGATCCACTACAAATCACCTTCATTGTGTAACTCCCAAGTTTTAGTACCATTAAGAGGGACTCTCTGTTTCCATTTTTTGCGCCATTCATGATTTTATAGATGTCTGTTCCCCACCACCACCCCACATCAGTTATCTCTACCTCCTAAACTACAAAGCCTCAAATGCATTAGGCTTTCATCATAGGAAAAGTGCTCTAACCCTTCCTTGATCATGTTTGTTGCTCTTACTCAGTGATACTCTTCTTGAGATGGGACAAACCGGTATACATGGCTGCATTGTAGATCCAAACAAAGGCATCAGGGTACTTTTGCCCTTTCATTTTCAGTTCCTTTCCCAACAATGCATTACCTGGAATTTTCTTTGTCACTGCTACAGCCTTTTTTTATGACAGCTCCAGGGCCCTCTCCAGTGTGACCCCAAGATTTGTTTCCTGGGTGGTCGCTATCAATTTAGATGCCATCGCTATACATAAGAAGTTAGGATATTTTTCTCCATTGTGTGCATCACTTGGCACTTAATTGCATTTCGTCCCATCTGCCGTTCTGGAATCCACTTCAGAGAAGATCCTTTAGGAGCTCTTCACTGTGTACTTATGATTTTACCATCCAGAATAATTTGATGTTGACTGTAAGCCAAAGTGAGGGGGAAGGAAGGCCCCTTACAGTGTAAGGGAAGCTAGATTCAGATTATGAAGAGCCCTACAGGAGGGGGCAAAGCACTAGGTAGCCTTCAGTAGCTGTTTCAGCTTTTGGCCGGGATAGACAGAGCTCCACTCCATCCTGGCAGGTAATGTTTCCCCTACACACGTCCACAGTGGTCCCTTGCAGACAGAAAGAGGGGTTTGAAATACCTGCCCCTGCCACCATCCACCCATACATGCACACCTTCTGGACAGCCAACAATTCCCACATTTAGAGATGATCCTGAGTGGAGCAGATGTGTGCCCCAGGAAGACTTCCCGGGATGGGGGAATCAGTGCTTGGATTTCACTTCATATCCAGTGTATTTCGCAGATTGCTATATCTGGAGCTGGCAAAGGGCTCCCCGCCCCCATTCCCGCTCCCCACTCCTGGCCCGTGTTCAGCTTCTGAGGGGGGTGGGAAGGATCAGGAGGGGAAAGAGTTTGGGGCTGTGTCAAAGGTGGGATATTTTCATTCTATTCATCCCACCGCTCTGTCCACCGAATGGTGGCGGGTTGTGACCCAGGGTGCTTCCGGACAAAGGGCTCCTAGCACTATCTGTCAGAAAGCCTGGTGCAACTCTTCCGTCTTTTTCTCCTTAGTGGGTTTTCTGCAGTAAGAGAAAAGACGGAAGAAGTGCTGGGAAACACGGGAGGGTTACGAATGGAGGGCGATGCTGTCTAGACCCCCCCCCCCCATAAAATTCCGTGAATGTCAGGGTGATGGCAGGATAAGAGCTTGGTCTTGAAGGACCCTTAATCCCACCACAGTCACCAAACGTGGAAAGCCGGCAGGGGCCATGAGATCTGCAGTTCAACAGCGTGCTGGACTAGATGGACCCTCAGTCTGATCCAGCCTCAGGGGCTCTTAACACCTCTGGAAGGCCTTGCCTGGGTGCATCTGCTTCCCTCTGTCTCAGCCTCTTCTCTGCTGGAATTGACCACTCTGACCGAACGGCTTCCATCAATCGCCTGACTGTTGGCAGCTGGCTTTTTGTATGCGCTCTCAGTCAGGACCCCATGACTCCTAGGATCTTCCACCAGCCCATAGGCCGATAGTTATGACAGAGAAAAGAACGTTTGTTAACTAGCCGATCAAAGCCAAGCCTGACCTTATTTCATCATCTTGTCCAATATATAACCTGACACGATTCACTGTGAACCACTAAGTCCAAGATGGGCAACTTTGTGGCCTATAATTTTGGCCTACAATTCCCATCTGCCCTCGCAAAGCAGAGCCAGCGGTGAGGGATCATGGGAGTTGTAGGTTAAAATACCTGGAGGGCCACATGTTGCCCACCCCTGTGAGGCCTGGAACAGTTTTCTTGGGAGGTACAACAACTTTACTGACAGCAGGCTGCTGACAAAAAAGCCTTGCATGCAAACTAACAAGCTTCAGTTACAGACAATCTTTCAACTTCTCACTGTTAACCTCTGACCATCAAAACAATACTACGTTCTGGTTTTTAGATTTACATAGAACGTAAAGGATATTTTACCTCAGACTTCTTGATTCCTCACAGGCCAATATGCAAAAGAACCTGCTGTAGGGCTGAGTCCTAGATTGGATGAGCTTGGCCACTTCTAATTCTGTTTCTAATAACGAAATTCTCTCACCACCGGGTATTCCAATAGGCTTAAGCAATCACTGACAGGTGGATTTGTGTGCGGTTTGGGTCTTGGCTTAACAAGATTTTTTTAAATATATGTCTTTATTTGAAATCACTTTTAGAACCTTGTTTTGTTTGCTTCCAGGCCCTTGCCTTGATAGAGCTCTACAACGCCCCAGAGGGACGCTACAAGCAGGACGTCTACCTGCTGCCTAAAAAAATGGGTAAGCTTCGTCAGTCGCCTCCTTCGCTGCACAGCAAGATCCCCCCCCCCCCAGTGTTTATGGAAAGCCAGGCTAATTTAGTGGTGTTTCCCTTTTCGCCTCTTTCAGATGAGTATGTGGCAAGTCTTCATCTCCCAACGTTTGACGCACACCTGACGGAGCTTACAGATGAGCAAGCAAAATACTTGGGGCTAAATAAAAACGGGCCTTTCAAACCAAACTACTACAGGTACTTTCCCTTTCATTGAAATGAAAAGTAAAAGTTATCGGCAGGGCATGCAATCCGCTGGGAACGGCACACTCCACGGAAATGGACCGTAGTTCCCTGAGCGAAGAGTGTGGCTCAGTTCAGGCAACACGTTTCTCGATGGTGGTTATGGAACTCCACGGTGGAGTTTTTACACCACCTCTGTTGAGAAATGTGTTGTCTGGTGAGAAAACGGCACGCAACGGTGGAGGTTCTTTTGGAAAGCACTCCACGCAGAATACCCACGCTGTGCAGAGGAGAGTTCCTGCACAACCGTTGTGTGGCGGGCTCTGTGGAGTTTTTCGCTGTGTTGAGTTGACTTTTCCCACCGGCTACAGCGTTCCCTGGCAAGAGCGGTGAAAGGAGCGAGTGCTGCTCTAGGAGAGCTGTTGGAATTGGGTTTTTTCGCCGCAGTGGCTGATGGGATACCATCGGGAGGACCAGGGGGAGGAGAGAGGGCGGAGGAAACGTCAGTCCACCATTGCAATGGATTTTACTCAACTCCACGGTAGCCCACAGTCACACAATGGTGGAGTTAGAACATGCTGTGTGGGGAGTACCTCCTAAAACTCAACCGTTGAGTGGAGTTTTCACACTGGGTTCACTAATGTGTTGTCTGAACTGAGCCTGCGTGTTGCCTCTCCTGTGATGTCGGATTGTATGGAGGGGGGCAGAGGGGGAGCAATTCGCATGTTCCAATGGTGAAGGGGACTCCCACCCCCACCCTCTTGCGAAGCCGTCTGTTGATGATGGCACTGTTTGTTCCGATCACTGAACCAACCAACCAAACCATGTGGTAATTCTGAGACTACATGGTGGGGCGCACTAGCGAGCCGTGAGGACGGAGTTAAACTATGAAAAGCACATGTCACCAAGTATCCACCAACAGAGGAGGCCATCTGCTGAGCCTCTGGCCTCCTCTCCTTCCAGTGAGCCATGGCTGGGAATGGGTCATTCTGCCATGTCCGCGTTGGGTGCGATTTGGATCATTCAGTTAGTTGCTCTGGCACACCCTCGCTCCAAAGAGGCTGCCTCTTACATCTCTGTGTGAGCCGCTGCTCTGGGTTAGACTTCTCCCAATAAGGAGGCTCTCCCGGATCAACGATTCCCTCGGGGCCACAGAGCTGGGCTCTTACACACTTCAATGAAGGTGCCTCCCAATTTAATTCAGTGAGGGCCGTGTGCCTCCACAGCTAGCTGAGCTTTGGGAAACACTTCTGTGAAGCGGGTGGGGCAGCTGATCCAGATGTTGCAGTACACATCCCCATAGCACACCTGTTCGGACATATGATGTCCCATGTACTGGAGGACCAGGAGTCTGTACCAAAGTCAGAACTGTAGGCTGGATGGCAACTAAACTGATTTGGTATGAATTGGCAGTGAGAGACCAAGTAGATACAATGAGGCCTTCATATTTGTCCAGGTTGTCTTTCGAGTGAGTGAGTGAGTGAGTGAGTGAGTGGCTCAGTTCGGACGACACAATAAACAACTGGTGTGGGGGAAACAATCGTCAGTTGTTTTGACTATTGTATCATCCGAATGCTGCCATAGTCAACTCAGCGCTGATCCTCATCCACACCACAGTTGATTTTTTATTACCATGTTGTGTGGGGAGTGCCCCCTAGGGTTAGCGTGAGGGTTAGGGTTAGTCAACCCACTATTGACTATCGTGTCGTCCGAATTGAGCCAATGAGTGCAAGGTTCACAATGATGCCAAACATTTAGGTTGAAGGTTGTAGCAGATGAGGGTCTTTTGCAGTCGCCTTGTTGCAGGAAGCAGAAAGAACTCGGTCCATTGAATTCCACTACTGCAAAAGTCTAGGTCAAGGGCAGCAGAGCCCCTCTTGCATTGCCCCTCTGGTTCCAATAACGCAGAGACTGCCAAAGTCACAACTTAGTTTGGGGTGTCAGTGGAGATGGAAGCTGGTTGGGTCTGGCTCTGGCCCAAGACTCTTACGACCAGTGCTTGCTGGACTTCACAGTGCCACCCTGGTGTTGCAGTCCAGGTCAGTTCAATCCAGCTGAATGCATTGGCTTACCTACTAGGTCTGTTGTCTCCAAGAAAGGTGTTCAGTCGGGTTTAGGTTACAGCAGCAACCAGGTGCTGGGGAAAAGCTCAGCAACGTTACAAGGACAAACGCTGATGCATTGCATGAAGCCTGTTTTCCTCCCCCTCCCCACAAACGTCTGCTGAGGCGGCACAAAGGCGGGGGCTTTCGGCTAACCCAGTTGTTTTGTGATTTTTGAACAGGTATTAATTCCCTGGGGCCGTAGCTGGAAGGAAGGGGAGGAACCAGCATCCCACGCCCTCTCTCGGCTACTGTACAGGACAAACCAGTACAAGCTTCTGACGTTAGAACCAGGCTTGCTGCCGTAGTACACCGTGTGTTAGGTTATTTATTTATTAAACTAGAATACTGTAAATGCGGCCTCTGCCAATGGTGTTTTTTAAACTGCCACGGGGTTGTAAGATGACAGACCTTGGTCTTGGGGGTGGGGTGGGGTGAAGAGCTGGAGGTGGGGGAACGGGTATCTGGCCAAATGAATTTTACAGCAGACTCTGTCAGCTTCAAGCCATCTGTTGTCACTGTTATGTGTAATCCCATGTACGGCAAGGGGTCGAAGGGAGCAGCCAGAGGGAGATGGGGGGCGGGTATCGAGGGCACCCATCTCTCTTGGCTTCCTTTGCCTCATTTGCGTTTCCAGGCTATGGCAGTTGGGAAAGGGGGCGCGGCCTTGCAGAAGATTTAGGCGCTGCCCCTGCCGCATTCAAAACGACGTCTCGAAAGCTCATTGCTCGAGATGCTGCTTAAGACGGTCCCAACCCCATTGCAGGAAACCCACTTCTTTCCTGAGCTGCTTCTGCAAAGGGGGCAACTTTTGGGGATCAGGGCCAAGCCGAGGTCACCCACACACCCCTTGCTGGGGAGGGATCCTCTGGAGTCTGTGGAGCAGTCACCACTTTTGCACAAGGTTGTTGTCACGCTTCTGCAGCGTTTATATGCAAGCTATGACCAGCCCTACCCTTTTCCAAACCTACCAAAGCTGTGCTCCCTCGCGGACTGTGATATTGGGGCATCAGCCACTCAGCACGCTGGTAAGAGGCCAAGCAACTCTTTTTGACAACCGCTGCTTGCATTTTATCAGTTCCCCGGAGGAAAAGCTTGTAATTAACCATTCACATGCCACTGTGGAACAGTGCAAACAAAACAAAACAGAACCTGCCTGTGAGGACCTTTCTCGGTTCACAGCCCTTTTCTGTGTGCCAAGAGGTTTCAGTCCTTGCGGAGAATAGGTTTTGAGACCCATCTATATCTGATATTTCTGAGCCTCCCCTGGTTGGGCGCTGTTTTTTTAAACAGGTGTTTCAAACAATTGCAAATCTGATCTGGGACTTCATTTGCCCAAACTCTCAAAGCGACAAAAATCTACTGTTCAGTTATTCATAAGAATTGGGCAAATGCCAGTCATGCGACAAGACTTTTGGCTTACTCCAGTGGGAACATTTCCCGTCCAAGATGCCTTGAAAAGGATGAGTCTTGGACGTCCACAGTCTTGCACATGTCCAATCCATTTTGATGCATCTTGCACAAGAAGTGTTTCCGCTGGACTGTGTCCATTGTGTCTAGATGCTGCATGAAACGGAATCCCACCAAAACACAGCGGTGTTGCCTTGAGCGAGGGAATCGTTCCGTGGCTGGATGTGGGAAATTTCTGCGGCTCAAGATGCGGTCAGTTGAGGGCGCTTCCTACCCCTTGAATTTGAAGAGTCAATGTCCTCCTCTCCCCACTGTTGGGTCGCCCATTTGCCCGTGGTGTCTCCACTTGACTGTTCAAAGGGAAGGGACCATTCAGCTTTGGAATCATTGGCAGGCAGTAATTCAGAAAGCAATTAAGAATGTGAGGGCAGCTCAAGACACAGTTGTCCCTTAGGAAGACCTGCCCTGAGATTGCCTTTCTCTTTGAGCCTCTGGTGCTTTGCAGGGTCCTCAGGGACAGGCCGGCAGAAACTCCTTAGGCTGCACCCAGGCCTACATTCTTCTTGCTGTTGGATTTACTTTTTTTGCATTGCCCTGTGCTGGTACTAATCTTCCAAAATACCCTGCATCTGCTTACTCTTGGCATTGTAGCCTCATGTTTTATTTGTGGTTGGGGGTTTTTGGGGTTTTTTGTTTTTTTAAAAAAAAACATGTCTTAATCCTCCAAATTGGCACTATTGCCCTGGCGTACCTATACCCACCCTAGCAGATTTGATTTGTTTTGCCGGAAAAGAGGGTGTGGTAGGTTGAGCCTTCCAAACGGGATCACGAAGGGGCCTGTGTTCAGGGATGATCAAGCGTCTCCTAAAAGAAACGAGCAGATCAAATGAACACGGTGTCTGGGTGTGTCTGGTTGTAGTGGAGCAAATGAATGATTCCAACACAGCTTGACAATAGGAAACAAAACGGTCTCCTGGTCGGGGTGGGGGGCGGGAGGGCCGGGACAAAAGCCTGGAAGTGGGACAGTGGGATTGGCAGGTGCGTGTGTCACTTGGAGGCCTCAGCTTCTGTGTGGGGAAGAAGGAGGGAGAAAATGGGAGTGCAAACAATGACCGAGAGCAGATCCTTTTGCACCAGAGGAAGAAGACCCTTTAGTGCAGGAAGGAAAGGTGGGCACGTGAACACGCTGCCCCCCTCACCCCCCAGAATTGCAGGTGACTCTGAATTGACTGCTCTGTATGGGCTAAGAAGTACCTTAGCAGCATGAAATACAGAATCAACTTTGTCCCTCCTGCAGCCTGGTCAGATTTGCCATGTCCTCTTGACTTGGGTTTAGCAGTATTAAACCTGTTCCAAGAAGTGTGGCTTCAGACGAGTGCTCCCCTGTGCATACTGCACAAGCACCCCGTCTCGGCCACCATGCCTCCTTAGGATGCGGAGTGGCTGTTCAGTGCAGTTGGTGCAGGCTCCAAGCTACCTGGTCGTGTCCTGGGCTGTGGCTGTGTCAGGGAGATGGCGTGTGGAGCAAGCTTTAAAGCGACTCCATCCTTGCCAGATCTTGCCTCCTGAGTCCTAAACAGGGATGTTTCTGAAGGTGTTCTCCGTCGGGCGTAGCTTCCCTGGCTCTCAAATTGTGGCAACTCCTCCCTTTTCTGGTAGCCCACAAGCACAAAGCTTCTCCATACTCTGTCCTTGCGCAGCGCTCAGTGGGAGAGCCTCTCCTTTGTATGCAGAAGATCTCCGGTTCGATCCCCAGCTTCTCCAGGTACAGAGAGGAAAGAATCCTGCCGGAAACCCTGGACAGCCGTAGCTGCCAGTCAATGTCGACAATACTGAGCTAGATGGGCCATTAATCTGTCCAGGTATAAGGCAGCTTCCTATGTCCCCATGTAATGCTCAGCTGTTCCCCCTTGTGGGAGGCTCCCTGCCGTCATGTTCACACCTTGCACATTGGCGTGTCTCCCACTGGTGTTGCAGAATGCGCACCTGTCCTTCCTGGCCACCTTGTCGACGCTTGGAGAGGAAGGGTCACTTCTCCGGTGACTTTTTAAAGAGACAGGAGTACCCTCTCGAGCCACAGCCCGCTTGGAAGACGGGCGCAAATGCAGTATTACTGTTTTAAACGTATTCCCCGCGCTGTCCTCTCTCTAACATCAGAGAGGCTGCTGCCACATGTTTTAGATGTCTGCATCTCCCTCTCTCCCTCTTTCTCTCTCGGACACATGCACCTAAGCTGATGTTCTGAGCCCTATGCCCTGCGCAAGCACGTCTTTAAAAACTGACAGGCAGCTGCCCTAAACAGGGCTTAGAGGAAAGAGGTATTTGGAGCCAGAGCCCTGGGGCTGTGCCTGTGCGCTTCCGATGTGGCACATCTTGTTCGCTTGTTGGGAGGAGTGTGTTTTGCCTGAGCATCCCTTGTGCTGCCTGAGCAGCAAACCAGTTGCTGGGGGTTGAAGAGGAGTAGAGAGGAGGAAGGACTGGGCAAGGGCAGGGTGGGGGAGATGAAAACATTCAAAGCAGCCTATCCCCCCAAGGCACGCCCCGGTAATTTTCCCCAGGGACAAGAAGTCAATGGGAAAAAACTGCCCTCCCCCCCGACCTTCACAACTCTAAATGGGAGCAGCTTAAGGTGAGGAGACACTGTAGCATGGATTGGAGCTGACCGGTTTTAGACAGGGGAGCTGCCTGTAGTCTTGGGGACAGGGCGGGGCAGGCGCAGTTTGCAGGTAGATGGCCGGAAGCCCTTGTAGTCCGCACGTGGATCAGGAATAAGAGCGTCATGTGGAGGACCGTTTGGTGGAAGGGAAGCTGCCGAGGGGAGGGGGGGAGGTTTATAAGCCAGGCCAGCAGGTCGCCTGGGTCAACAGGGGCCCCTGAACCGGCATTCTTGTTGCTTAGCTTTGGTTTTGTGGAGAAGAGAGATCTGGTGACCCCCCACCCCAATTAATTTTTGGAGTGATGTCATTGTGGGGAGGGGGGAAGCAGAACAGAGCAAAATCTAACCCCCTACCCCAGGCACGAAACGCAGCCGTTCTTCCCATGTGACCCTGAAAGTGTGTAACCTGAAGATAGGGGGGCATGCGAGAGTGTGGGGGGAAGGGCCCCCCACTTACCTACTCCGTGTCTGTCACTAGCTAGAGCGTTTGATGGTGCTATGCTCATTTGTAAATTGTTTGTGCTATTCGTTTTTACCTTTGTAGAGCGGGGAGGAAGGGAGGAACAAAAATGTCCCCCACACACAAAAAAGGCTTTTATCTCCACCTGATTTAAAACAAACAAACAAACAAACTTTCTCTGTGTTCTGCATATTTTTTTATCTATAAGCTATTTCGCTTGCTCAGCTTTTCCTAATCAACTTGGAATCACCGTACTCTGTGATCATCTCTAAATTTAAAAAAGTGTAATGTTTTATTTTCTAATGTAACATTTTAAAGACTATTAAAGAAAAAAAATGATAGGAGACACCAGCAAAAAAACAAAACAAAGCTATATAAGGAAAAACAATGAATTGTGTTCAAAATGTCAGAAACCAGGAAACAAGAACCATGTCATAATTCACCACTAAGGAAGTTTTAAAAAAAAGTATAATATTTTCAAAAGGATGTTTTAAATATTAATGTCTGAGTGATTGTATTAGATCAGCAATAAGGACTCTGTAATCTCAAAATTACAAATAAAATCTTGTAAAATCCACATTGGTCTCTGGGAAGTTTTAAATGAGCTCTAGGGTCCTTTGAATATTCGTGGATTGAGGTAGGAATGCTGCAAGCCTCGTCGTTTTCTCAATTCAAGTGGCCAGTCCACAAGAGACCTCTCCTGTCCAAATGGGAAGTGAATTGGAGTGGCTTTGGGCCAAGAGGCGTACAGAAGTCATATTGGATGCTGAAGCAACTTACCGGGGATGTTTCTGAGCATTAAGAGGGATGTAAGAACTTCATTCTGAAGTCGAACAAGTTCCAATATGCTAACAACTGCTCCTCTATTTAAACAGAGTTGAACTCGCTTTCATCTGAGATTTCGGGGCATCTTCAGTTTCATTGTCACTACTTACTAATTCTATTTCACACTGAAACATACCTGTCTTTCAATACCATTATGTATTCTCTCACATACTTGCTAGGGTTAATCACCTGAAAAATGTTAATTACAATTTCAACGTTGCCAAGCTTGCCTAATGATTGCATTTGCAATTGGCATCCATTCGTTGTTACTAATAAACTTATGAAACGGAAATTTGTCTTTGGAAAAATACAGCCCTGGGAAGTTTTCCAATGCTCAGCACAGCTTCAGACTAAGTTGAACATGAGGTTAAGGGTGATGAGAGAAGAGAATGCTGCCCTCCCTTCACGTGAGGGGTTCTCTACCTTTGTCGCTTCAAGTCTTTTAAAACTTCAGGCATTAAGTATTCCTGTTTGTGGGGGGAGTTGAAAATGCATCCAGGGTAGCAACCAGAAAATAGGCCCCGTGGTGTGGTGCTCTGTGCTTTTGAAAAGAATCTGATACGAATAGGAGATTCCTGCATCCTGCAAGGTTCCTAGGAACCTCTTGAGAATTGCATGTCTTCTATTCTGTCCTGTTCCTTCTGGTGCATTTGGTCAACCTCTAGAGAGGTGAGTGGGGAGATTTAGAGCCCCAAATCGCCCTTTGCGATGTGGCCTTGAGGGTGTTGCGCTCTGCCTCAATTCACCTAAAAACCGTGACTTTCATGAGAACCGCTGTGAGGCTAAACTGAGCCTGTAAACCTCTTTATACATAGTAACATTAGAAAGACGGGAAATGCCAATTCCAGAGTCCCAAGCTAATATTTATTTTATTTATTAAAACATTTATATCCCACCCTATATCACAAGGATCTCAGGGAGGCATACAGATAAAATCATACATATAAAATAGAGCAATAAATATATAATTCTAAAACAAATTAAACCATTAATACGTTAAAACCAATACGAAATTTTAAAACAGTAAAATCCAGCTAAAACAAGACAGTGCAGGGTGATGGATTTAGTAATTAAAGGCTTTATTAAAAAGCCATGCCTTAACCTGGCGCCGAAATGAAGCCAGTGCCGGAGCCAGTCGGGCTTCCAGGGGGAGGGCATTCCACAGCCAGGGTGCCACCACAGAGAAAGCCCTCTCCCATGCCCCACCGTAGTGTAAATCTCATGTTGGTGGGGCACGAAGAAGGGCTCCTCCGACAGATCTCAGGTCTCGGGCAGGGAGATATAGGAAGAGGCGCTCCCTCAAGTATCGAGGTCCCAAGCCGTTTAGGGCTTTAAATGTCATTACTAATACCTTGCATTCCAACTGGAAACTTAATGGCAGCCAGTGCAATTCCTTTATGGTCTCTATGAGATGTTCCAGGCATTAGTCTGGCTGCTACGTTTTGCACCAGCTGCAACTTCCGAGTCGTCCCATACAATCCGCCCCGCACGCTCAGGTCCTCTGGGAAGAATTTACTACAGTCCGCCAAAACTAGGCTGACAACCGTTACCCAGAGGACCTTCTCTTCTGCCGCTCCCAGACTGTGGAACGGCCTGCCGGGAGAGAGCCACCAACTTCACAGTCTTCTGGAATTCAAGAGATCTATAAAGACTGATTTCTTCCGGAAGGCCTACCCAGTCGAATTTTAAGAGTTTTATTGATATTTTAATAATGTATTCATTTTATATGCTTTTAATCAGTTTTATGTATTTTATATAATTTGTATTTGATGATGTTCCCCACCTCGATCCAGAGGGAGAGGCGGGTAAGAGATAAATAAATATTATTATTACCGGTATATTATTATTCAAGAAGAAAGTGAAGGGAGCAGCAATTGTCGTGTCTCGGCCCTTGCAGCTCCAAAGTCAGGCATGACTGATCTTGAATTCATATTTGGGGGGGAGAGCAGGTGTTGCACAGAATAATTCTTAGTACGAGTGGCACCCTTGCTTCTCACTCATTGGATACAAACCAGGAAGTGATGTCGCAGAACTTAGCAACTGCCTACCTCGCTAGTGTCATCTGGAAGGGTTACCCCCACGGGCACCATTTTGTAGAGCTGGTGCCACAGTTATTGCCTGTGTTAGTGAGTGGTCACCTGGGGTGAGTGGATGGTTAGCCCAGGTTGGACTATTGGCTCCCTCTATCTAACTATTTTACAAGCTGACCAGTGGCAGGTGGTGTGTCTCTGCCACCTGCTTCATACAGCACATGCATGTACGGGGCTCGTACACCATTATCATATCACGGCAAGTGCTTGAAAGTGTGACAGAGAGATGCATTTCCGATAGCATGCAGTTTGGATTTCGATCAAATGTTGCACAAGCAGACATCCGCTTGCGCAACGGAACTTCCTCGTCCTCTCCTCCCACCTGTAGCTCCTGGCATGTGCCCCAAATATTCTTTGGAGGATCCCCCGACTCTCCAGAGCAGATTTGGGGAGGAGGCTGGGAATCCATACCACTAGCAGTTGACCAGCGTTGGATCTAACCCTTTATTTAGTTATGACGTTCGTACAGGCTGCCTTGTAACAATGCTTGCTGGGTGGTTCTCAGATATAAAATATTTAAAATACCATTACAAAATTCCAGACTGGAGCATAACATTGTCACCAAACCATTTTCAAACTATCATTAAAAATACAGTATAAACAAACCATAGAACGCAGCAGCTAGGGTGCTCATGGGGATGCCTAGCTCTGCCCACATAAAACCGGTGTTAAAAGAACTGCACTGGCTGCCTGGTAGCTACCCAGCCATGTACAAGGTTATACTGTTATCCTATAAAGCCCTAAAGAGCTTGGGACCAGCATACCTAGCAGACTACCTTCCCTTATATACATTGGGACGACATTTACGATCATCAAGGGAGGCCCTGCTCGTCATTCCGAGATGAAGAGAATGTCATCACGAAGTACCTAGACGGCTGGCCTTCTTTGTGGTGGCACCCACCCTCTGGAAAACCCTCGTACAATTCAGGAGGCAGAAAATATAACATTCTTCAAACACCTCCTGAAAACATATCTTTAGACAAGCTTTCCCTGGACTGTGACTTATTCTGGTTTATAGATCCCAGGTTTTGAAGAAGCCTGGGAGACTAAAAACAGGATTTCACCTGCTAACGAAATACATTCCATACTCAGGGTGCCGCCATCAAATAGGCCCTCCTCCTGGGAGCCAGCTGTCTTCCTTCACTTTGCACCTCTGAAAAGGCCCCTGGGCTTTGGGTAGAAATGCATGGGAGCGGGAACATCCCTACGATAAGCGACATGATTCAAGCAGTGGATTATACCAGTACTTTTCCATCTACACTGGCTGCCAGTCTATGTACAGGCCCAGTTCAAAGCTCTAAACAGCTTGGGGCCAGGTTATCTGAAAGAAAGCCTCCTCCCGTTAATACCGGCCTAGACCCTAAGGTTATCTTCAGAGATCCTTTTCCATGACCCCTGTCCAAGGAAGTGAGGTGGGTGGCTACCAGGAGGAGGGCCTTTTCTGCTGTGGCACCCCGGTTGTGGAACAAGCTCCCTAGAGAGGTTCGCCTGGCACCTACGTTGAACTCCTTTCGGCACCAGGTGAAGACGACTTTTCTATTTTCCCAGTATTTTAGCATCTGAGTCTTTTAGCTCTGTTGTTCTAAATCTGTGTTTTAAATCGCGGCATTGCTGGTCAGTTTTATTCTGGTTGTACTTTTATATTGTAGTTTTAAGCTTCCATGTTTTATATTTTATGCTGTACTTTGTGGTTTTCATTTTTGTCAAACGCCCAGAGAGCTTTGGCTATTGGGCCGTATGGAAATAAATATAAATACAAATAAATGGCTGCCCCCAGCCACCTATCACTGCCGCCCCCCATGGTGTCCCCTCCCCTCCTCCAGTACCGCTGCTGCCTACCAGCCAGCCACGGCGCACGGGTGCAGCAAGGGCCGTTTGTGACGGCTGGGGCTCTGAAGTGCCCTCATCCTCCATGCCTCCCCCTCTGGGGTCTTTCCTCAGAGCAATGTCTCCTCAGAGAGCAAAACATTGGTGGGGGGAGCTAAAATGGAGGGAGCGTGGAAGTGGGAGGGAGCTGCTCTTTGAGTCATCAGCAGGGGAGCGCCTGCTTCTCTCTGACTCCCTTCCTCTTCCTCCCTGCCCAGCATCACCCTTCCCGTCTGAACTGATCCCTTGCAGAGGGCTCCTTCCTCCACCGTTTCCGTTGCTCTGCCCATTCCTGTTCTCCCCTCCCACCTCCCCATTTTTCACCCTCCTGACCCTGCTGGCTCTCCCCCACACCTGCATGAGATTAGACCGCCTACAGCACTCCATCTCCCAGGGTGCCTGTAGGTCTTAATGGCCTAGAATCATAGACTAGTAGAGTTGGAAGGGGCCTCTAAGGCCATCTAGTCCAACCCCCTGCTCAATGCAGGAATCCACCTTAAAGCATCCCTGACAGATGGTTGTCCAGCTGCCTCTTGAAGGCCTCTAGTGTGGGAGAACCCATGACCTTTGGACAAGGATCGTCCAAAGCTGGTGTTCCCCCAGGCAGAAGCCAGCACAAGACAACGCACTGCCCTGAAGCAAGGAAGACCCTCCATCCTACTCCCCCTTACCACCTCTACCAGTCGCTGTTTTAAAAAGTTGTTGCCTCCACATCCATGGGCAGGAGCAGCGTGACGCCATTTGGGGGCCATCTTGCCTCGCCATGTCCCATATTGTGGGCGAGAGGGTGCCATGGATGGTGTGTGCCTCTGCTTTGATGCTGCTGCTTCGCATCCCTTCTTGTTGAAAGCGGAAGTTTAAATATAAAGTTGAATTAAGCTTATCTAAGTCAAGCTTTCAAGCTGGGGTGCAGATCTAGTTTTGAGGGGGGGGCTGGAGGACCCCAGCCAGCCAGCTCTCCGTGGGCCGGATGAAATTTAAACCGTATCCGTCACTGTTGCAGCAGCTCAGCAGCGCAGGAGTTCTCTGGAACCACCTCGCCAACAATACCTTACCTGAGGAAGGACCCCTGGCAGATTCCCCCCTGGGGCTTGGTGGCCTGGATCAAAGTAAGGGCTGCTCTGGGCTATAATAATAATAATAATAATAATAATAATAATAATATATTATTTATTACCCGTTTCTCCCTCCAGATCGAGGCAGGGAACAGCATCATACGGACAATATAAAATACATAAAACTGATTAAAAGCATATAAAAGTAATACATTATTAAACTCAACCAAGCCTTAAAATTTGACTGGGTAGGCCTGCCGGAAGAGATCGGTCTTTATAGCTGATTGAACTGGGTCTGGAAATGGACCGAAAGCCAGTGCCGTGGCATTATGGGATGGAATTGTCCAGGCTCCATTAACAACCTTACAGCCCAGTTTGGGTGCCTCGTGTGCAGCACAACTGAGGCATGTTAGGGAGACAGGGCCAGCCGCGACCGCCTGGCTTGTGTCATTTCCCTGCCCGCCCGCCCGCCCCCTGCCAACTGAGCGCAGCATCTCCCCTTTGCAGGTTTTGCCATCTTGTTCACGGGACATTGGTGTCAGCCGGCACAGCCATCCCCATGTAGACTGAATCTGCCCTCTGTGGCTTTTCTGAGCCCAGCTGAAGGGCGGCCTTGGGGGAACGGGATGTTTGGGCTTTGGTTGAGTAGGATTCCTTCTTGTTCCAAAACAGCCCTTGGTGAATCTGAACTGTATCAAGGAGCAATGGCTTTTCCGTTTGTTTTGGCCTTGGGAGACAAGTTGGTTTGGAAGGGGTTCCTTCAAGCCAGCAAATGCTACAGCAGGGAAGCAGACAGCCAGAGCCTCTCTGGAACGAAGCCGTGGTGCCCTCCCGGTCAGGGGAAGGGAGCATGCGATTCACTGCTCTGTCCTCTGAGGCAGAGGATTCACCCCGCCTCATGGGAGGGCTGGCCCGGCTACTGTGGCTTAGCAAGAGATTGCAAAGGCAACCAGGGCCCGGGTGGTCAGCATGGAGGCAGACTGTGTCGGCAGGCCCTCAGCCAGATGGGTGTTCCGCCTCGTTCCTCCAAATGCTCAACTGAAACCCAGCTAGTCTCGGTGGCTTGTGCACCAAACTAACATTCATATGTGCAGAATTGCAGAGTTTGGGTATGCATGTGTTGTTACTTTCCATCAGAGTCTATGGATAAAAGCAATTCAAGTAGTAAGTTCCTGTCTTACAGAGTTTAATGTTATTATATGTCGTGGCTGACCCCATCTTTGATGTCATCTTTGGGAGCTATCGGGAATCTGATGAGCGGACCTAGTATTGAGGAAATCCTGGAACCAGGATATGTGGGTGATGCTGTGGGTCATATATAAGGATAGGTGAAGCATACCCACATGCTGTTCCTGCCCACTTATTATTATTATTTTTAAAAAGATATGTATTAAAACATTTGTATTCCGCCCTATCTCACTGGGATCTCAAGGGGGGCGTACAGATAAAATCAGAACAATGTAAAGCAATAAATACACGCAGCTGAACACATATTCAAGTGTTAACAAATTAAAACCAGTAGAATTTTTTCAAAGCAACATAAACAGTTAAAAACAATTAAATTTCTGTGCAGGCCACGCAGAATGTAGCCCTCTAAGGCCTTGATAAAAAGCCATGTTTTATGGTGCTGAAATGAGGCCAGCATCAGTGCCAGTCAGGCCTCCTAGGGGAGGGCATTCCACAACTGGGGTGCCACAACAGAGAAGGCCCTGTCGCATGTCCCACCATAATGTATGCCTCGTGTTGGTGGGACGCAGAGGAGGGCTCCTCCAACAGATCTCAAATCTCAGGCAGGCATATGTAGGGAGAGGCGCTCCCTCAAGTACCAAGTTCCCAAGCCGTTTAGGGTATCAACAGCACAGAATACTCTACTAATAGCCAAAGTACACTACAATGCGCTATTGTGGGAATCACTACAGATGCACATATTGTCTTTATTTTCTGACATCGATAAACGCATCACAGCAAAGATCATAAAGAGAACACAGAACTTCCCCCTAAACTCAGTGAAGCAATGGAGATTGACAACCCAATAATTAAGGGATTCTTGCCAGATACATTCTTCAACAATTCTACAAATCTTATCCAAAACGCTTGAAGAAACTAAAAAAACTGAGAAAAAGTAGAACAACAGTATACCTCTGGATTGTGTGTCTTCACGTGGTTGATCTAGCAAAGGCATTTATATGAGCTGAAATGCCCAGAAACTGGAAATTACATTTGCATAGAGTTGAACTAATACTTCCATTTTTTTTTTCAAACGCTGGACACAATAATTACACCAAATGTGCCAGACTATACATTCAGCAAAGGACAGAATGTAAATATAAGTAAGTAGACAAAGCATTCCAGGAAAGGAATTTCACATTAAGGGCACAATCCTATGCGTGTTTAGAATCATAGAATAGTAGAGTTGGAAGGGGCCTCTAAGGCCATTAAGTCCAACCCCCTGCTCAATGCAGGAATCCACCTTAAAGCATTCCTGATAGATGGTTGTCCAGCAGTCTCTTGAAGGCCTCTAGTGTGGGAGAGCCCACCACCTCCCTAGGTCATTAGATGGGGGAGGGGAAGTCCTATAATTCCCAGCATGCTAGCTGGGAAATGCTGGAAGTTCTAAGAATTTCTTCCATCAAAACATGCGTACAATTGCACCTTAAGCCATCAGAATATGGGCTGGAGGATGGCAAGATATGTTCATAAAGCAAACACTCATGCAATAATAAAAAAGCCAAGGAGAGTTGATCCTTGGGAGAAGCAGGGAATTTTGGAAAGCCAATGAGCCCTGTGGATTCAGCGCTACTCAGCATGCAGCAAAGGACATTGAGAACATTCAGGAATTCTCTACAGAGAACGGAATACTTCATGTCTCCTTCCAACTGATGCTGCTGGCGTGGGAAACACTTAAGAGTTCACAACGGGTTACCAGAACAACAAGAATAACAAGTTTTATGTAGATATCTTCATCCAATAGCCACAAAAAAGAACTGGCACCAGAGAAAGACAGTTCACAGCACCTGCTGACAAAATGTGCCATAGAATCATAGAATAGTAGAGTTGGAAGGGGCCTATAAGGCCATCGAGTCCAACCCCCTGCTCAATGCAGGGATCCACCTTAAAGCATCCCTGACAGATGGTTGTCCAGCTGCCTCTCGA
Source organism: Anniella stebbinsi (assembly GCA_029215795.1). Taxonomy (NCBI): domain Eukaryota; kingdom Metazoa; phylum Chordata; class Lepidosauria; order Squamata; family Anniellidae; genus Anniella; species Anniella stebbinsi. The sequence continues at coordinate 4,169,118 of JARDYH010000003.1, read as the reverse complement.
AGGCCTCTAGTGTGGGAGAGCCCACCACCTCCCTAGGTCATGGGTTCCATTGTCGCACTGCTCTAACAGACAGGAAGTTTTTCTTGATGTCCAGCCAGAATCTGGCTTCCTGTCACTTGAGCCCATTATTCCGCATCCTGCATGGTGGGATGATCGAGACAAGATCCTGGCCCTCCTCTGTGTGACAACCGTTCAAGGACGTCTCAGTGTTCTTTTCTCCAGGCTTTCAGTCTCTCCTCATCAATGCTGTACATGCCGATCTTGGCACAGCACAAAGGCAAACAATGGAATTCTCTATCACAAGACATAGCGATGGTTATCACTTTGGATGGCTTTAAAAACACATTAGACAAATTCTCGGAGGAGAAGGTCATCAATGGCTACTAGTCCTAATGGCTATGTGCCTCCTCCAGTATCGGAGGAAGTATGCTGGGGAACATGGGTGGGAGGGTGCTGTTGGGGGTCCCTGGTCAACAGCTGGTTGGCCACTGTGTAAACAGAGTGCTGGACTAGATGGACCCTTGATCCAAACCAGAAGGGCTCCTATGATGTTATTATGACAACTTTATTGCCTTGTTTGTACTGCGATTTGCCAGCGCTGCAGTGGCTACAACTGCATTACTGATTGTTACCAATGAGGAAGAGAACTAAGCATGTTCCTGGTGGGTCCACATGGACCTATGGCCTGACTGGAGTCCACCCGGAGAAGAGCCTTCAGTGTGGTGGCCCCTTTTCTTTGGAACTCCCTGCCCCTCGAGGTCAGGCAGGCGCCAACACTATGTTCCTTCTGGCGCCTCCTGAAAACAGCCCTATTCAGGAAGCATTCCTTAACTGAACAGCCATGGTTTTTAGTGGCATTTTATAAGCACTCTGTTTTAAAAGAACGACTTTAATGTGGTGTTTTAATCTTTTTTATCTTTCTAATGTTTTACCCTTCTGTTCACCGCTCCGGAATCTGTCTTTGGTGTGGAGCTGTATAGAAATGTTGTAAATAAATAAATGAATAGCCAGTGCATGTGTATATTCTGGTCAATTGCTTCAGTGGCATGATTTGCACATTACAGGTCATAATGTCTATATCACCAGACAGTATGATGAACATATCAACATATCACCTATATCTGCCTAGATTTCTGGTGTGATCGGACATTAGATGTACAGCAGACGGCTTGATGTGTCCTGCTGACATTTTTCTTACCCTTCTCTTACGATAAGGGCAATTTACATTTGAATGTCATCGAAGTATTATATGGAAGCTCTTCTTATGTTCTTAACATGCCAGTGGAATGCTTTGCAGGAGGGATGCAGGCTCTACAGGGAGGCCTTGTCTGTGCAGGAGGCCCACTGGACTAGAACGGCACCCCTTTAAACTTGTTTCGAGCATTGCTTAAATGCTCAAGGGCCTTCTCCTCGAGGGCCGGTGCTGCTGGCCCCGAGCCGTCACCAGGGGTCGATGTTTGCGTGTCCTGGGAGTCAGCAAAGTTTTCAGAAGGAGTAGCATCAGCTCTTCTTGTCTTCCTCCTGACCCCACTTGTCTGGGTAAGTAATGGAAGGGATCTGAATAATTCAACAGGGGAGGCCGGCGGAGGCTGGCTTCGTGGGGCAGGCGCCACGGCCCGGTTTCACGGCACCTCACAAGTGGAGCGGCTGCAAGTCAGTGGCCGCAGGAGCGTTGCGCTTGCCAGAACCCCGCAGGTTCAATCCCAGCCAGTTCTGTTTAGGGCAAGAGTGTTGACCCATAGGCCTGGGGGTGGAATACAGCCCACCTTGGGTCCCAGTTTGGCCCTCCAGTATCTCCCACGTGGCCACACGCCTTTCCCTTCATTCGGTGGTCTGATATGTCACCGTTTCCACTTCCCCACCTATTCTAAAAGGTTGAAATCGAGACGGTCGCTTCCTTTGCTCTCTCGGCTGCCTCCGGCTTTATCGCGCCATGCTCAAGGGCAGACCCCGCTCAAGGGCAGACCCAGCTCAAGGAGGGCGGGCCGAGGGCCATATCTTGTCTGAATGCAGTTGCCAAGGGCAGGCCTGAAGGACACGGTCCACGTGTTGGTTCCCGAGGAACTTGCTGGAAGGACCAAGGATGAACTTCAGGGGAGGAGCTCCTGCAGAAAGCTCCCTACAACCACTAAGCCCCCCACGTCCTTCTGGGTGCCGGGCTTTTAATCATTCTAAACCCCCCCCCCCCCCATGCAATAGCTTTTCCCTGAGTGAGTGCGAGTGTGTTGGACTACATCTCCCATAAGCCTCTGCTGGCTGGGGGTTGATGAGAGCTGTAGTCCAACCTATCTGGAGGCTACTAGGTTGGGAAAGGGCTGCAGAAAAGTTCTTCAAATTCTTGCTGAGTGGAAGGCCTTGGAAAAATGTGACCTCGGTGCACAGCGGTTAGAGAGTTGTACTGGGACTCTGGAGATCCAGATTCTAGTCTCCGCTCAGCCAGGAAGCTCATGGAGTGACTTTGGGCCAGACAGACTCCCAGGGTTGTTGTGAGGATAAAATGGAGAGGAGGAGGAGGACCACCTTGAAGGAAAAGACGGGATATAAATGAACGACCCTGAGCATCCCTCCTTTCCCCGCCACTGGCTCTCTGCTGTGGGTCACCCAAAGGGAGGGAAGGTGGCTAATGTTTTGCCCCAGCCAACCTTCCAAGCTGCTGGACTGGGAGAGCTCTTGCTCCTGCCAGGACGCACCAGCAGAACTAGGCGAGACGCCATCTCCCTGGCGCAGCATTAACTCCCTCCCCGCCTCCCGCATGCCCCCAATGGCGTTATTGGAAATGATAGTAGTGCTGGCCTGCCTTCCAGGATTGTTGTTGTTGGACAAGCTAACTCATGCTTGGATATTCCAAAGCATTCCGCGAACACTGCTGGTACTAACCCGGTGCCCTCCAGAGGTCTAGGACTACAAGCCCCATCAGTCTGATGGAGCGGGGGGAAAGTGAACTGTCCTCCAACACATCTGGAAGGCACCCGGTTGGGGCAGGCTGATTGCAGCGTATGTCCAAGTATGCTCGGCTAGCTCCAGGTTGCCGCTGCGGCAGGGCGCTCTGGACATGCTCAGAGGGCGGAGAGCGCGGGCTCCGCCGCTTTCCGGCAAAACTCCTCTGCAGGCTCCGCCCCTTTTCCTCCAGCTGCCCTGGTTACAGATCTCCCACAGGTGTCTCCCTCCTCCCCTTCGCAGCCAATCGCCGCCAGGGGGTGTGCGCGCTGGGGCCGCCCACAGGCGGCGGGCAGCCAATGGGAGGCGGCGGGTGGGCGTGGCTCCCGAGCCCGGGCAGGGCGACGCCTGGCCAGCCCCCCACGTGTCTGGTCCGCTTCGCTGGAGAGACGGAGGGTCACTGGCGCGCGGATGGACGAGGCGGGCGGCGCCTCCCTGCTCGGGAATGGGGCGCTGCTGCCGGGCAATACAGGCAGCAGGGCCCAGCACCAGGCGGCCCCCCAGGCGAAGGGCAGCAGGGAGCTCTTCAGGAACCAGCGCAAGGAGTCAGAGGTGGCCTGGGGCTGGGGGGGGGGGGAGAGATCCTGGGGTGCAGGCAGATGGGGGGGAGGTTGCACTGCAGGGCCAGAAGAGAGCGGGGTCTTGGCAGTCTTATAGGGGGTGGGAGCTGTGGGGCAGAGAAAGGAACGTGGCTGGGTTGAGAGAGGAAGGGGTTGGGGGGTCCGGGTGTGTCTGCTGGCCATGAGGAAAGAGGAGGGGAGGAAAACAGCTGGGGGGGGGGTCCAGGGAGAGGAAAACAGCTGGGGGGGGGGTCCAGGGAGACGTCATGCGGTGTGGAGGGGGTTCGAGCCCCCCAAGAGAGGTTCTTTCTAAGGGAAGGGGGGTTCCAGTGCCATGTAGAGAAGCAGGGAGTAGGGGGGAGGTAGAGAAGGGGAGAAGCTATGGGACAAAAGGGGCCAGGTGGAGGAAGCGGTGAGCCAGGTTTCTTGGGGTGGGGTGGGGAGATCCAGCGAAGAGGAGTGGGGCAGAGGGGGGCTGTGTTGCCTGTGCGGGAAGAAGAGGGGAACGGAGTCGGGGGTGGCGAAAAAGCGGGCGAGAGCCCAGCAAAATGCTCCCCCTGGTGATTGCAGAGGGGCCCCAGGGCTGTGGAGGGGGCTGACTGGCTGGCAATTGGGGGAGGGGAGCCCAGTGTGGCGAGGGAGCCCGACTGAGAGAGCCAAGGGGGATCAGGGCCCCCAAAGAGGCGTGGGAGGCAACTGACCCCCCCCCCCGCTGTCATTCCTGGCCCTATCCTCCGTGGGGCTCCTAAAAAAGGGGGGAGCTTGGCGTGAGCCTTAGGAAGTTGGGAGGTTGTTGCTACAGGGAAGTGCTCTGGGAGATTTGGGGCTGGAGCCATTCTTCCACTTTGGCCTACGTGGAGTCTTTGGTGTGTGTGGGGGGGGGGAGAACATGGTTCTGCTTGCATTGGACTCCAGCACTCCCCCTAACTAGACCTTTTCTGCATGTTGAGATGGGGGCGGGGAGGGTTCCGCTCCTTTGCGCTCCAGCGCCTGAGCCTGCCTTTCTAGTTCTCTCGGATCGGGGCTCAGTTGTGTCCTCTGGAGCTGTTTGGGAAGGGCTCCTCCCTTCGCTGCTGTCCAAACACTCTCCTTTGATGGAGGGGGGGGAAGGGGGCCTTGCATAGCCTGGGTGGAGACAAGGTGGGGCCGAGCCCTGCCCTGCCGCTCCCTTTTGCTGCTGCTGCTCCAGCTGGCTGCCTCTCCCGGCTGCCTCCTCTTGCCTCTCTCTGCTGCCAGAGGCAGGGATGGTCCCTTGTGGCTAATGTACAGGAGCAGCTGGAGTGTGGCGAATGGGGAGTGCGCGCGCCTGCCTTGCCTGTCGGGAGGCGGGGTGCCCTTCCCTCCGCTTGTGCCAGGGTGATTCCTCCTGCGGCTCTGGAGCAGAAGGCGGCGGCGTCTGTTGCTGCAAAACACGCCTGCCCGCGCACTCAGAGCGATGCCTTCTCACTGGGATTGGGTTTTGGAGCTCAGCAAGGTGAGGCGTGTGCATGTTTGCAAGGAGGAGAGAGCAGGAGCAGGCGATGGGGAAAGGCGAGCTACCCAGTTCCCAGTTCTGTGTGGGTTTGGGTCTTAGCCATCGAAGCTGGCTAAATCTAGGGCTGAAGTCCAGCAACCGGGAAGAGGGGTGCTTAGGACTCCCTGCAAGGTTAGTTTATTATTTAACTGTAACACTTGTAAAGCACACCACGTTTTCTGCCTCCAGAACCATACAGAAGAGGGCATTCCAGAGGGTAGGGGCCACAACTGAGAAGGCCCCACTTTCTACATGGTGCCATTCTGTTGGTTGTTGAATGGCATTAATGAGTATATTGCAGTTACACTGTCTCCAGTCCTGGATGGTTCTTGCTCTTTCTGCCATATTACGAGGGCTCGGGGTAAATTGCAGGACATCCTTATTTCATTCTAAGACCATCTTGGGGGTATTTAAGCAGCGAGCAAATGAAACTGATGGAATAAATTGACTTGTTCAGGGCTGCCCATTGACAGCCTGGCCTAAGACAAGTGAAGAATTCCTTCCCTCGTCTCCGATACATGTATAGCTGCATTCCAATATCTTCAGGAGGTGCCTGACTGGATATCTTTTGCTTCTGAGGTTCTGGGCTAACCTAGATATTACATGAAGATGCTTGGATAGTCTTCTGAAAAGAAAAACAACTACAGAGTCCTGTAGCAACTTAAGCTTATGTTAGAGATGATTCCCATTATCTATTCAGTCTGTTGTCTTTTGAATTCTGCAGTTACGGTATAGAGATGAAATTAAGGTATTTTTTGTTTGTCAAATTCATATCTCACCTCCCCACCAAGGGGTGCCCAAGTCAGCTCACAGCAGTAATAAAATAAAATATAAAACACTAAATGGTAATACCAGATAAAGTCAAAGCAACATACAAATCAAGACGGTCAAAACATCAATTTGAAACATGCAGCTAAAACCAATTGCAGCCTCTTGAAAGAGCGGAGCAGTGGAGGCTGGTGACTCCGGTGTCAGGGAGGCGGTGAATCCACTCCGGGTTTCAGTCAGAACTCTAAAGGATGCACCGCCCCACTGACATCGGAGTCACCAGCCTCCGCTGGCTCAGAGTCCAAAGGCTTGACTAAATAAAGAAGGTTTTTTTTTTTCCTGCTGGCAGAAAGTTGTCCGAGAGGGAGGTCACTGGGCGTCCCTCAGCAGGGAGTTCCAGAGCCTCTGCACAGCGTCCTAAACCATCTGAAGTTTCCAAACACTTTTCGAAGGCAGCCAATATTTCAAGGAATGGATGTAGTGGTGTTCCTGGCTTATGCCTAAACTTGGGCATCCCGCATTAGCACTGAATCCAGTGTGAACCTGAATCTTGCAGGGAGTGCAGCCCCATCTATGATAGGTTGGAACCCAGCTCTCACTGCTGTGCCTTTTAGCTGCTCAGGGACACTTCTGTCTTGTCTTCAATGAGGTAGTTGGGTGTCATCAGCATATCAGTGGCACTGGTGCCCTCAAACCCAGCTGACCTGGAACTGCTTCATGTAGGTGTTAAGTAGGACAAGAAGGAGCCACGGGGGACGTGTCTCTGTAGAGCAGCTGCTTTGCATGCAGAAAGTCTCAGGTTTGATCCTCTGTATCTCCAGGTAAGGCTAGAAAAACTTCTGCCTGAGATCCTGGAGACCTGCTGCCGGTCAGTGTCGACAATATTGGGCTAGATGGACTAAGGGCCCCCTAGCACATCCTCTGGAAACCTCCCCTCTAAGAAGGACTGAAACCGCCATAAAATAGCCCCATCCCAGACAGGATTGATGGTATCAAGAGCAACAGAGCAGTCCAGCCAAACCAAGAGGGACGATGTTCCCCCCGTCCAGTTTCTAGTATAGATCACCCACCAAGGCAACCAAAACAGTTTCTGTCCTATGCGCCTTCTAGGTTCTAAACCTTTGTGGCCTCAACTGGACTTTTGGGGAAAAGTTGTGACAAAGAAAGCAGATGTTCCATCAAACTCTTAACAGCAGAACGTAAACAAAGATGCGGAATTGGAGTTGCTTTTGCACCAGGGACCTGCGGATGATTTTGCCTGGCTTTCTTAGTCACCGACTTTGCTCTTCCGGCCGGCCTGGAGAACGATGCGAATTGTCCCATGAAAGGTCAGGGAGAGCCCTCCCCCCCTCTCCCTGTCTCTCCTGAACTGAGCTTTGAAGGCCAGAAGCAAGCAGCAACTCTCCTTAATGCCTCCTGAGAACCTCCAAAGCCCAAAACAAAATCCAGCAGGACCCGCCAGCTATTCCTTGTTAGCTAAAATATGTTTCCGCCAGCATATGTGGGCCCCTGGCAGAGACTCATAGTGCCTTGTAGATCCCAAATAGTCGTCGTAGATTTGTACATTTAAGACTAGTGGTTTAGTAAAAAAGGCGGCCGGGGGTGGTGGTGGGGGATTAACCACACAAGGTTGGATCCAACCATGTGGTCCTGCTGCTCTATTCCCATGCTCTAGAAGAACTGGACATCTGGTGGGGAACCTTTTTTTTTTCTTTAATTGTCTCATTCCTGACCAGTTGCTCCTTATTACGCTTGGAATTTTTCTTTCCTTCAGAACAAATTTAAAAATCCATGATGCCCTTTCCTTTTCCCCCCTTCTAACAGTGTAATCCTGCGCATGTCTACTCCGAAGTAAGTGGGTGTAGGATTATAAGCGAAATGAGGGAGCTACACGGCCTTTTACGTCTGCCGCCTTTTGCTCGCCTTCCGTGTTTGATCTAGCCAGCTGTTCCTTTGCTGTCGGCGATCCTTTGTCTAAAGGCACTCGTAGGGTTCAAATAGCAGGCAAAATAAACTTGCTATTTAAGGGCGTGTGGACTTTGGCCACTGGTGTCCCCTCAGATAGTACAAACTTCTCGGCTTTTAACTAAAGCGCGTTCCTCCATCTGAGACTCTAAAGGGGGTGGGCAGAGGCATTCAACGCCTCTTCTCTGGAAGCCAGGTCAGGCCGAGGCTCTTTGCCGCCTGAGGCAAAGGACGAGATGGCGCCCCCTGCAGGTCCGTGTAAACACTGGCTGGGTGGGCAATGGAATCTTTCTTCGGCAGTGGCATGGAGACAGCGTCCACCGCCACCCCTGGAAGCATCTAAGCCAGCCTAGGTGGCATCGGGCAGGCAACCAGGTGCACAGGGCTGTTCCCCAACACCTTGCTGGGGAACATGGGTAGGAGGGTGCTGCTGCACCGTGTCCTGCTTTGTTGGCCCCTGGCCGACAGCTGGTTGGCCACTGTGTGAACAGAGTGCTGGGCTAGATGGACTCTCGGTCTGATCCAGCAGGGCTCCTCTTACGTTCTTAAGCTGCCTGAGGTGACTGTCTCACTCTGCCCAATGGTAGGGCCGACCCGGCAAGCAAGCAAGAGCCCTCCTGGCCTATACCAAAGGCGCCTTTAGTCCCAATGTACACCCAGCAGCTAACCAAGCATCTGGGGGCGTGAAGGCGGTGGCTTTCCCCCTTCAGTGTCTCCAGCAACTGGCGTTCAGAGCTATTCTACTTCTGAACACGGAGGCTCAACTTCATGACTGTTGATGGATCCTTCACGTGTCTACCGAATCTAGCCTTCCCCAAACTGGTGTCCTTGAGATGTGTTGGGCTGCAACTCCCATCATCCTCACCCAGTGGCTGATTTGTTGGCTGGGAGTGGCACATCTGAAGGGTACCAGGTTGGGGCTGCCTGGCCCAGTTCTTTTTTTAAAGTTACCTAAGCAGAACCGTGCTTAGGTGTTCAAAAGCGGAGTTCTTAGGTTAAAGTTTTGCATTTTGCAACACAGCTCAAATCCATTGAGAAGGAGGGTAGTGACCCGTTGCAACTCTTTTTGCTACAAAGCCTGTATGACGTTTGCTCTTGGGTAGCGTTGACCGTTACGATTTTGCCTATTGCAACACCCTGGGTAAACAGCCTGCATTGAGGGTGACTTCACTTTAATCTGTTAAAGTTCCTGTCCATTTAACTTTCTTTTTTTAGATCATTGGGCTTTATTCTGAATGGACAGCATTTATATGCTAAAAAGCCCCGTGGCTGACAAATCCATTTTACTACTCAAAACTGAAGCTTTTTTCCTCCTGCTGTGCCTGCAATTGCATTTATTGAGCAGATTAGTGCTGACGGAGCCTGCTAATGAACTGAATTCTTGCTAGCCTTTAATGCCCCAAATCTGGCTTTGTCAGCAGTCTGTTCTTCCCCCTTCCCTCCCATCTCATAAGTGTTGATTCTTTGCTGTGTGTTATGCAATCACAGCATTCTCATAAAGTAGTTGGCTACAAATCAAAGTTGGAATTGGGTGCTGCCTGGGGCTGGGAACCGGGGCGTCCAGCTTTCGCTGGGCCTCTGCCTCTCCCACTGCGAACTTCCTGGCTCACGAGATACTTGTGGAAATGTTCACCACGGGGTATGCGGGGAGGACACGATGCCCCCTTGCGCGGCTCCATCCATGCAAATACTGCTGGCGCATAATGTTCCTGGTTGGAACAAATAATTCAGTGACTTTTTTGTCCTTCCGCACGAATGTTGAGCACACTCTGGAATCTGCTCTGTGCTTGGAGGTGACTCATGAACGTGGTCTGCTCCGAGTGGGTTACCTGTAAGCGTAGGTGAATCTGGGAATTTCTGCATAATAAGTAGAAATTCTGCCACTGAACTGGGAAAGTTTCCCCTTCCTTCCATTTTTAATTTTTTTCTTATATGAGGCCCGGAAGGTATGTATGTTGTTTTGAGTGGCTCTCAGAAGGTTTTTTTGTTTTAAATGCAGCGTTGCTCTCTGAGTGGTGATTTTGTTTAGGTGTTCAGCAGAATCAAACGGCAAAACTTTCCTTGCCCTGTACCACTTCCCCTGGTCTGTACTTACGTGCAGGTGGGGGAATAGCGTTCTTTGAACGCTTCCTTGTGGAAGGAGCTGATGCCATGTGCATAAAAAGGGCAGTCATGAGCACGTCAGGAGGCCTGCGTGTCCTGTGTTTATGCATGTCTGGGATGTACTTCCGTAGACCTGATCAACAGATGAAGCAGAGTCAGGAGGAGCCATCTGTTTCAGGTTGTAGTGGATGGCTTGCTTGTGTTTTTTTTTAGGGTTGCCCTACTAAAAGGTAAAAAAAAAGCTCCCTGTGCATAGAATATTTGCACTTCAGAGAGGAAGCTCCTTCAAACGCTTCTCCTTGATATGCGAGGATTTTGGTTCCAGGATGGCATCAAGGGTGGGGCACCTGCTGGCAAGAGGCCCCTGGAATTGTTCCTCCTCTTCCCCATTGCAACCTGCTTCTTCACCTGGCTCTGGCTCCGGCCCAGACAACGGAGATGGTGAGAAGGAGGAGCGGGAGATGCCGTGGCCTCCGTGCTCCCTGGCCCTTGCAGCGAGAACACAGCCTTCAAAGAAAATTACTGAAGGAGTTTTATTCCGAAAAAGTTTTTAAGCAACGTGTGTGGATACACAGCTCCTGAGGAAGGATATATTCCGAAACATTGAGCTTTTAAAGTGAAATAAAATACACACGTCAACTAGCACCAGACTTTGTCTCTTTCCTACCCCTCTGCCTGGCAAGCAAGCGAGTGGGAGCCGTGATGAGGAAGCAGAGGAGGATCAGGAGCAGCTGGGAGCCATTGCAGTGAGAAGGGAGACTCACTGAGGGAGGGGGCCATGGCGGGGGTCTTGCCCAGGGTCCTTCAGGAAAACGGACTGGGTTTGGTGGCTTGTCTGTTTTCATGCTTCTGTTTCATTCCAACGCAAGATTTCTCCCTCCCGCCCCAACGCTGCAATCTGAAGAGGTTCAGTCCAGCAAGAGTTCCGCTTTTACGTCACTTGGTTCTTCTGAGCTCCTGAGTTAAGCGATGATGGAACCTCCTTACAGTCATGTCTGATTTCAGCCTCTGCTGTCCTGTCCTGTTGGTTGAAGCCTTTGCTGTTCCTTAGATGTCGCTGTTGATCCTTGCCCAGGCTGAAGGGCATCTACAGTTTTGGAATGTGAGATTTCAAGACCTGTTAATAAGTAGAGTGATTTAATCCTCCAGATCTGTGGCTTTGACTGCTGTTATAATTATTCCACAAAGTGGGTGGTAGGCAGAGTTCAAGTCCCGCTGCTGGCTTGGGTGAGTGGTTCTCATAAGAACATCAGAGGAGCCCTGCTGGATCAGACCAAGGGTCTATCTAGTCCAGCACTCTGTTCATGCTGTGGCCAACAGCTGTCGACCAGGAACCCACAAGCAGGACACGGTGCAACAGCACCCTCCCACCCATCTTCCCCAGCACCACGTGTACATAGGCATACTGCCTCTGATACTGGAGATAGCACAGAGCCGTCAGGACCAGTAGCCTTTGATAGCCTTCTCCTCCAGGAATTTATCCAACCCCCTTTTAAAGCCATCTAGATTCATGGCCATCTCTACATCTTGTGGCAGTCAGTTCCATAGTTTAACTATGCACTGTATCAAGAAGTCCTTCCTTTTTCTCTGTTCTGAATCTCCCACCAAGCAGCTTCATGGGACGATCCCAGATTCTAGTATTATAGGAGAGGGAGAATAATGTTTCCTTACCCACATTCTCCATGGCTTTGGGCGGATGATTCTCCTCACAGCTTCAGTCCGCTTGCTTGCAAAACAGAGATAACAGCCTACCTCGCAGGGGGAACAGGGCCAACAAAGTTTGAGTAGCACTTTGGAGGCAACGAAAGAGCTGGGTAAAGCTCTTCTTTTGGCTGTGATTTTCCTCCTCTCCCCCACCCCCACACAAATTGCTCACGCCCCAGTAATGTTCCAAGGGGGGAGGGGACCCTGACGGCAACCCCAAATGGCCTGTGTCCCATCTGGGTCAAAGCGTATCCCCGGGGCGTGATGGAAAAGCTTTAATGGATGTTGTGAATGGGATGAGAAACATGCCCAGGGTAGATTCTGTTACATCCCATGAAGATGCTGCTGCCACGATCCCCTGCAAGCTTTCTTGGGAGTGAGCCCGACTGGACTCCACAGAAGCACGTAAGCTTGCTTAGGATCAGGTTGTATTCCTCTAAGGACGACACAGTTCAGTGGAGGCTGGCGGCTCCGAGGTCAGTGGGTTGGTGAATCTGTTCCGGGGTTTTGTCAGAACCGGTCAGAACTCTAGAGTTCTGACCGGTTCTGACAGAAACCCGGAGTGGATTCACCAACCTCGGAGCCACCAGCCTAGTCTCTCCCCCTCTTCATTTTGGGGTCTCCCGCATCTTCCGTCTTCTCTTACCTGAGGAGAGGCCACGGTCAGAAGCACATGCTCATTTTGGAAGCCCTTCGCACCTCTTATCGCATTTACAGTTCCGTCAACGTCGCACGCCAGCTGTGGGCTGCTGTGCACGGATCTATTCTCCTCTGGAAGCCGAACCCTAGGATTAAAACCTCTCTGTCCTAGGTCTGTGAACTCCCCAGGTCCCCTCCGCCACTGGCTGAGCTGCTGTGATGTCAGAGAAGGTTCAGGAGTTAATCTGTGGTGTTGCTGTGGCGAAACCGAATGGCTGGTTTTGGCTGGAAGAAAAACATTGTCTTACGCTCGTGTAATATTTAGGGGTGCTGCTGGTGGGGGGTTGTGGAGTCTGTGAGGGGGGGCAAGAGGGAGAAAGCTTGGCCTCACAAAAGCCTTAAAGCTGAAGGAGAGGGTTTTTTTTTTTTTGGTGGAGGCAGGGTCACTGTGTGAGTACTCCAACCTAGTTTCCTCCAGATGCCTGGGGGATGCTGGGAGTTGTCGTCAACCCACCTGGAGGGTACCAGGTTGGGGATTGCTGTAATAGTTACCTGACTGATGTATCAATCATTTGGTACCAATCGCAAGCTTTTTTTGTAAGACCCAGAATGAGGCAAATGGAGCCGGAGAGAATAGATCCCACCATCATGTGCTTCTGGGAAATCCCTGGCCGTGCCTGGATCTGACCCTGTTTTCTCGGGTAACGTCCATTACAGCTCACTAGGTCGTGGTTGTTGGCATGTCTATTGCTGTCCCCTGTGTCAGCCTCAGTTAACTGGGTCCTCTGTTACAGGGCTCTGTGGACTGCCCCAGCCTGGAATTCGAATATGGCGACTCTGACTGCTGGGCTGCTGAGCTGTCAGGTAAAACGGAGGAGGGTGGGTTGGGCCTTGCGTTTCTGAGGTGCCGGATATGCTTAAAATGCCGCGGCGTTGGTCCAAGTAAGGAGCGTTAGGATATGCCCTGGAGATAGGCTGTAGTTCTTTCGGAGAGTTGGAAGTGGTTTAAGCACACCAGCGCATGCTGCATGTGTTCTGCTGCCGCCTCCGATGCAACAGGTTTGGTAGGTTTTTGAAGAGATACAAAACTTGGCCAACCTGCTTCAGGGAGGTGAACAGGAGAAGAGTGTGTGCCCCATGAGCCACATCGGGCAGGGGAGACGGAGGGGGAGATGTATCATCCATCCAGTAGAGTCTGGTGGCTCTCATGTCAGTGGGGCGGTGAATCGGCTCCAGGGTTCTTGGAGAGCTCTTTTAGAGCTCTGGCTGAAACCCGGAGAGGATTTACCGCCCCACTGATATCAGAGCCACCAGCCTCCACCGTGTCTTATCTTCATCATCATCCTTGCTCCTATGGCCCTGGAAGTCTATCAGAGAATTCAAGAAATGCCATTGTAAACTAGCCTGGGGTGGTGGGGGTGGCAGAGAGATTGTGTGTGTACCCCCCAAAAAGGACTGCCATTTTGATGGGGTCTCTCCAGGTCACCAAGGGAGTCACTTCACAAAAATGTAACCCTTTGGATCCCCTTGAAGCCTGGAGGAGTTTCTAGGTGGACCCAGTGGGCTATAATGGCTTTGTGCAGCTATTTCATCTTTTCCCTCTTTAAGGGGTTTGTAGGGCCCCCCTCTCTAGCCCACTAGCCCAGGGCCTGCCATGACCTCAATCCAGCCTTGTGGATAAGTGTGTGTAAAGTTGCAGCCTGAATTGAGTTACTTTCCATTTGGCACTTTTATTTATTAAAGGAGCAAGGTGCAGTCCAGTTAGTAGGGCATCTCTTAAAATAACCATGGGATGATATTCCAGCAACCCTATTAATAAAAATGCGGAGGGAAAGATTCTGCGCCTTGTGGGAAAAAAAGAGAGAAGAAAATGCTTTACGGTGTAGAACGGAAATAACCATCGAATAGCCATATCTATGCAAAATAGTTGCATATTTCAGCGTATTTAGGTCAAATGCAATTCACCCGTTCTCTTCTGGAGGATGAATTCATTTCCAAAACTGTATTCCCTTTTTCCTCATGGCGGCATCTGCTATATTAGTTTTATTTTGGGGGTGGGGTGGGGAATGTCAGTTTTCAGGATATTATATACTTGCATTGGGATTTCGGTGCCTCATATGCCAACTTGTACTATGCGCCTGTCCGTCTGTTGCCCGTGTCTTCTGATAGCAGAAGGATATTTCGACCCTTTTTCTTTTTAAAATCTCTGCACGTTCTCAGGATCTACACAAATGAGACAGGGCCCATTGCTCAAGAGTGTGGGGGGAGGGAGTTGACCCTCTTTTAGCCCCAGGGCCAAATGCCGTCTTTGAGAAGCTGCCTGGGGGGACCGGGACGTTCTAGTGGTGGGTGGGCTCAAAGGCGAAGGGGGCGGAGGCAGCGAGAAAAGAGTGTGTGTGTCCGAAACACAGAAATAGCAGCATATTGTAGCTTAAGCCTACGACATGTTACTGTCAGCAACGAAGGCCTTTAAGCCTTATACAATGGGATGAAAACTGTGCAAAAGCTGGGATATCACCAAACATTTGGCAAGGGAGTGGCCCTCTGGCGTATGGTGACCATGTGGAAAAGAGGACTTGGCTCCTGTATCTTTTAACAGTTGCATAGAAAGGGGAATTTCAGCAGGCCTCATTTGTATGCATGCAGCACCTGGTGGAATTCCCTTTTCATCACAACAGTTAAAGCTGCAGGAGCCCTGCCCTCTTTTGTATCTGGTCAAGAGTGTGGGGATCCTGCTACAGTTAAAGAGGGGATTTCACCAGGTGCTGCATGCATACAAATGGAGACCTGCTGAAATTTCCCTTTCTATGCAACTGTTAAACATGCAGGAGCCCTGTCCTCCTTTCCATGTGGTCAGCCGACCTCTGCGTAATCCCAGAAGGCCGGCTGCACCCCAAGAGCATCCCAAGCAGTAGCTACGTTTAAGTCCTGTAACTGGAATGAGGGTTTATCCTGCCTCTGTTCTCCCTCATTATCCGTTCTTCCCGCCTACCCCACCCCTGTTGTCATTTCTGTTTGGGGCAGAGGCACCATGCCTAATCGGAGACCCTCCTCCGTGTCCCCTGCCTTCTGAAATTATTATTATTATTGTTATTATTATTATTATTATTTACATTTATATACCACCTCATAGCTGAAGCTCTCTGGGCAGTTTACAAAAATTCAAAACATTGAACATTAAAAAGCCAATATACAAAATGTAAAACCATAAAACATAAAATAGCTGATATTTAAAACATTTTAAACTTTTAAGCCTGGCCAAAAAGTAAGTTAAAACCTCAATTTAAGCTGTTAAAATGCCTGGGAGAAAAGAAAGGTTTTGACTTGGCACTGAAAAGATAAGTGTTGGCGCCAGGCGGGCCTCATTGGGTAGATCATTTCATAATTGGGGGGGCACCACAGAGAAGGCCCTCTCCCTTGTTGCCGTCCTCCGACCTGGGAGAGGGCCTTTTTGGTCATGGTGCCTTATCTGTGGAGTTCCCCCCTCCCCAGAAGGGTTGCCTGGCACCTACGTTGATGTTATTTTGTTGTCTGGCAAAGGTCTTTTTTATTTTCCTGGCATGTAATATAAATTAGCCTTGTATAATGGCTTCATCCATTATGGGTTTGTTTTAATTGCTGCTTCTATTTTTGTAGTGTTTTATAGGTTTACTTCTGAAGGGGCGCCCTGGAAATGTTCTAAATTAATAAGTTAGTGCTCTAAAGCAAAGATCATAAGCCGTTGCTTGGTTCAGTGATCTTCTTAGGCGCAGCGGTATAGCGTCCTGAGATTGGAGAGGTGTGCCCTTGAAATCCTTCCTGCGAGTGCCTTGAGCCATAAAATTCAGATCGTAGAATTCAGAAATCCTTTGGGGGCAGAACTTCCTAATTCTTTTTGTTTCAAGTGTGGGGTATACAGAGCTATGGTTGCAGGCCTGTATCTGCCTGTCTGTCTCTCTCTTCCCCACTGCTTTTAAAATAGGCTTCTGCCGCATGCCAGATCTCTCTGAAACCAGCCCATCGTCAACAACGGATGTATAATAATATTGCGCTATATTTATAGAGCGCCTCTCATCTAGGAGGATTCCTGCCGCTGATGTGTTTGCCCGTCGCAGTGAAAAGAGCGTTAGCACAATACAGCACATGGCAATACTGAAAAGCGGGCGGGCGGGACGAAGCAGATCCCAGTATGGTTATCCCAGGCTGTTTCTTTACTGCTCAATAGCCTAAGCTCTCTGAGTAGTTCACCAAGGAAAACATAAAAAAAATATAATAATAAGAAAAAAAAGAAAAAAAATAAGAAAACATAGTATAAGATGATCCTGAATAATAGAGAGCCAGGGTAGTGGTTAGAGTATTAGACTGGGACCCGGGAGATCTGGGTTCTAATCCCCCTCGGCCATGAAGTTCACTGGATGACTTTGGGCCAGTCACTGACTCTCAGCCTAGCCTACCTCACAGGGTTGTTGTTGTGAGGATAAATGAAGAGGAGAAGACATTTTAAAAATAATAATAAATAAGTTAAAAACGGTGAAAGCAGATTAAAAACCCAAATGGCAGTCGTACAAAATCTAAAAATGCTCTATGCCAGGTTGAAAAGGCTGATTTGAGCTTTTAGGGTGCCATCCTGTGCATGTTCAGACAGAAAAAAAAGTCTAAACTCGGAAAGGCTAAACATGCTTGGCTGTGAAATGCTGGGAACTGTAGGACTCTTTTTCTGCCTAAACATGCATCAAACATGCATTCAGGTTAAGGTTATGTTTCCCAGAATCAAGAAGGCAACCTGCCAGACAGCTGAGCAGTGGAGGCTGGTGGTTCTGATGTCAGTGGGGCAGTGAAGCCGCTCCGGGTTTCAGTCAGAACCAGTCAGAACTCTACGGGATCGCCATGGTTGTCTCCTCGAGAGTTCTGAAACCCGGAGCAGATTCACCGGCCCATTGACATTGAGCCAGCCGCCTCTATTGCAGCTGCATGTCACCAGAGGGCCTTCTCTGGTGCCCACGGCAGCCGAGTGGGGGGGCCACCAGAGATAGAGGATTTTCTGTGGTCGTACCCCAACTATGGAAGTCTTCCTCCCAGGAGTTGTAAGACTTTTTTCCTGTCCGAACAAGCGTAGGACTGTGCCATTGCTTGGGCTGTGGGTGGGTTCCTCTTCTTGGGAACCTCCGAAATCAAGTCCCAGAACCGTTTGCTGAGACTGGCAGCTGCCCTCCCAGGATGCTTGTGGGTCCGGAGGGGGTCCTAGCACGTGCGCTTGCTGAGCCATTGTGCTACTTTTAGCTCTGTGGCCTCTTGTTGCTACACAGGCTTGGGATGCGTTTTGTCCAGAGAGCAGCTTTTTCACACGAGAGTGCGAGGCGATCACCTCTTCCCAGGAGGACTGTCGACTCCCGTGTCCGAGTAGGGATCGTGTGCATTTTGAAGAGCTCGCACGGCATGTGGAAACTCAAGAGGCAACTCCTTTGCCTACCAATTCAAGAAAGGACGAGGCAACTGTAGCTGCCTTCTCCCACTGCAGTCCACCCCACTGCAAGAATTTTCACTCGGTCCCTAGGAGAAGAGTTTCCTTCATTCTTTGAGTGTGTGTGTGTGTGTGTGTGTTGAGGGCAGGGAGGCACCTTAATAAAAAGAAGATCCTGATGATTGTGGAATGTAGTGATGGCCACCAATTTGGATGGCTTTAAAAAGGGGTTGGATAAATTCCTGGAGGAGAAGGCTATCAGTGGCGACAAGCCCTGATGGTTATGTGCTACCCCCAGTAACCTGGGCAGTAAGCCTGTGTACACCAGTTGCTGGGGAGCATGGGTGGGAGGGTGCTGTTGCACCGTGTCCTGCTTCTTTGGCCCCTGGTCGACAGCTGGTTGGCCACTGTGTGGACAGAGTGCTAGACTAGATGGACCCTCGGTCTGATCCAGCCTCAGGGCTCTTCTGATGTTTTTATAAAGAGTGACTTTAACACAGCGACTAAGACAGAGCTGAAAGCCAGAGAGTCCCTTGTTCAAAACATCCCTCTGCATTGAACACGACAGGCAGGCCTCATGCTCTGTAACTCCACCTCCATCTGAGGTCCAGAGATACAGCCGTGAAGCTGCCTTACAAGGCCGTCGTAAGGATTATGAGTGCGCTGGACACTCTAGTTATATACAAATCCCAAGTATTTCTTGTTATTTCCAGAGGGGCAGTCATGGAAGTTTGTCTGTTGCAGCAAAAACAGTAAAGAATCTAGTAGCAGACTAATTTTTTTCTGGTGGAAGTTTTCCACGGACACTGTCCACTTCACCGTATGCAGAAATTAGTTTGAGAGAAAGCAACTTGCCTGAGGCCATCCGGTAAGGTTTGTGAGTAAGCGGGATTTGAACCCAGTTCCCATGACTCTGTTTTTCCGCTGTACCACATTGGTTCTTGGGTCCCTTCATCTGACATCCTTCTAATGTAAGGGATTGATGAGTGGGCTTGTCTTAAACAAGGGCGACGTATAATCAGAACGCATCATGCTTTTTTTTTTTTTTACTTTTTCTAACAGAGCTGTACAGTTACACAGAAGAGTCTGAGTTTGCGCTCAACAGGAAGTGCTTTGAGGAGGATTTTCAAACACAAGGTACCTTATGTGGGGGCGGGGGGCTTGCATTAGGCCAGAAGCTTGAAAATATGCAATTCTTGGTGGCCCCAAAATTCCTGATGCTGCATCATGAACGAATTTACACAGTATTTGAAAAAGCTCAGTGAACCTGCTGAATTCTGGATCTTAGCGCTCCTGCAGAATTCTTTGGGGCATCCTTATTGTCGTGACTCTGTAAGTTCTAACGAATGGTGAGGACAATAAAGAGACCCCTTGGAGGGAAAATACAATACTTTATTATACAAAAGATGATCCTTCTCTCTCCTCCAGCAAGTAAGAGGAAACAAAGTTAGCAAAAGGTCCTTTTGCCCAGAGGCTTGTTAGATAAGCAAGCGATTCAGTTGAGTTAACTGAGAGAGAAAAAGAGAGCAGAGTCACATAATTAAGACGAATTAGCCTGTAGGGCTTTGTTCGCTAGTCTCTGAGCGGCGGGCAGTTTTAAGTTTGAAATCCTTTCTCTTTACCTTTCTCCGAGCCACAGCATCTTTGAGACCCTTTGTCTCAGAAGAGAAAGTATTCTCTGCCCGGTTAGGAACGTCTCCTTGGGAATTATCTCCCGTGTCCGCTGTGGGAAAGAGTTCTCCTTCTGGCACCAACTCCCCCGCCTGTTGCATTCCTTCTCCAGGATCAGAATCGCTGCCTGAGATTTCATCCCCTTGAAGCAGGGAGTTAGACATAGACATAACACTTATGTGCGGGGCTCTTGTTTGTTTTGCAAAGAGGTGGGGTGTTGCGGCGCAAAGAAATGACGTAAACCTGAGGGTCTTGGAGCACAAGGGTGGCAAATTACAGGAGGGATGTGGTGGTGGGCAGGAGAGGTGGTTTCTCCAGCATGTTTCCAAAATGGAGTTCCAGAAACGTGCTCAACAGCTACCCTGACACTTTGCTTCAGGAATGAATATTTTGCATCAGCTTAAGTGCAAATTGCTCCTGTGCCCAGAATTGCAGGTTGATTGTGAGTTTATTTTCACCCTAACCGGACCTGATGTCGTCCGGATGTGCTGGGCTACAACTCCTACATCATAGACAATGGCCGTGCAAGCTGGGGATCATGGGAGTTGTGGGCCAGCCCATCTGGAGAGCACCAGATTAGGGGAGACCATTTTCTGCAGGGAGATGTCTCGGCCCGTTGATGCGCTCCTCTTCTGCATGGTGACAGTGAGATGCGGAAGCCAAGCTAACATTAGGTGGTTTTATAAGGACAGGGAAATCTGACTTCACGGAGATGTTTTCCTGTATCCTGTTCCTTATGGCCTCCAGTCTTCTCTTTACATAGCCACAGAGAGCCTCACGATTATATTATGCCACATTTTGGGCTACCCTCACACAGTCAACGGCACTGGACTGTTATGACAACCAGTTGGCTGTCTTCACAGCACTGGGTTGGCGCCACCTCCCTCCTCGGTCCTGTGCTTTCCCTCTCCTGAGGTGGTGTCAGGTACTCCCGACGTGAGGGGGGAGCGCTAGGTTTCTGGGCAGCCATCCGGGTCCCGGAGTCGCCCCCGTCCTCTTCCTGGTGGAAGGTGACCAATCGCTGTTTGCCTTCCACCAGGCTCCGCCCCCAGGTTGGCCCAGGATTGGCCACAGAGCAGCGTGACACAGTGGAAGCGCCGTGTTGACGTCGCTCCCTTTGAAAAAGTCGGGGTAAATCCCCGACTTTTTCGAATTGGGGCATCGCAGGGAAGCCACCTCGGTGATTGCGAAGCTGCGTCTGCATCGTCTAACCGACAGGACGCAGACCCACAGCCACCGCGGGGCTTTCCCTGCGTGTAGACTACCCTCCGCTTCTGTACCCAAAGACTTTGTTAAGAGTCCTGGAAAGGGGGCAGGAGTGCGGACCCGATTTTGGCTGATGGGTCATTCCTTTTCTGCAGTGGAGGACAAGCGATGGGCAGAGCTGGATTTGGCACGGCAGAAGGCCTATGTGATGCGGTTACTGGATGGGCTGGAGGTGGTGAACAGGGACCAGCGGCTGAAAGCTGCCCGTGCGATTCTCTACTTGGCGCAAGGTAATGACGGCAGGGACCAAGAGCTCTTGGGGACCATTAATCTGCACGAAGACAGCAGCAACTGGGGAAAACCCCACAACCTCTTATTATTCCCAATGTCTCTTTAATAAAACGTTTGATTTTTGCAATGTGACGTGTAATTATTGAACACAAACCAAAGTTGCAGGTAGTTTGTAAAGTCTGTAGATACCGTATGCGTGAGGTTTGACGCTCTTTCTCTGCCCCAGCTGCTTTTGAGCTCTCAGTGAGAAAAGGGCAGAATTCAAAGCAGGTTGAACTAGATCAGCAAAAGGCTGGATAATACTGAATGTCAACATCTGTGAGACGAAGGCCATGTCTACACCATGGATTTTCCCCTGGGTTGTCCCTGTGTGTCCAAATGATGCACAAGGGATCCCTGGGGCAGGCAGGGACAACCCCTCCGTTATCCCAATTTTCCCCATGGTCCCGGGACCATCCGGAGGAGGACGGCAGGCAGTGTGGGTGCTGTTCCCGGCTCCCTGTGAGTAGCGGGGCTCTGGAAACGGGCATGGAGCTGCGCAGGGGTGGTCCGTGCCCATTGGGGGTGGCGTGCTGGGTTTGGAGTCTTTCTTTTCTTTTTTGACTCACTCTTATCGGTGAGCGCAATTGCGCTCTGTCTCTGACGATTAAAAAAAATGGTGCCCGCAATATCCATCTTGCCTTCCGGGACGTTGCGCTGACATGTGTACGCTAAGGGACGATCCCGGAAGCAGGAAATCCCGGGATCCTCCCCCCAGCATCCTAGAAAGCCCTGTGGTGTAGAAAGGGCCAACGTTTCTTGATACCTTAGATAAGTAAGAAGAGCCCTGCTGGATCAGACCAAGGGTCGATCTGGCCCAGCATTCTGTTCACACAGTAGCGAAACAGCTGCCCCGATGGGAACCACAAGTAGGACATGGGTGCAACAGCACCTTCCCGCCCATGTGCCCCAGCAACTGATGTATAGAGGCATGCTGCCCCTGAACTTGGAAGTACCATCCCTTGGCCCTCATGAGTAGTAGCCATAGGGAGCCGTCTCCTTCATGAATTTGTGTAACCCCCTTTGGGAGCCATCCAGATTGCTGCCCGTCACTATGGCTTGTGGGAGCAAATTCTACAAGTTACTGACACGCCTTCCCCCGTGTCCCCTCCCTTGCTCGCCTTTTTCTTCTCTGTTTCTAGGGGTCTTTGGGGATTGCGACACGGAAGCAGAAGTCCTCCACGGGGCCCGGCACAACAACTTCCTGCTGTACCAGATGGGAACGTTCACGGCTTTCCTGGAGCTGCTCAACATGGAAATGGCGTAAGACCGTCCTTTGACCAAAGGGCTTGAAACTGACTCGCGTTCAGCGGCTTCTCCCTTTGAGTTTGTTCCTGGAATGGACAAGCTGGCTGGATGTGCTGCTTCACAGAACTGTACAAATGGAAGCGTGGCCTGCTTTGCCACCATCTGTTGTGTGGTATCAGTGCCCCAGTGGAGTCCTATGGGTGGGTGGGGGGCTATTCTAAAGCTGTCCCTTCTTTATGGAGAGGCCACAACTATTGGCGGCTACTAGCCCTGGCGGTTGGGAATTAAACTCGGCCTTGTTCAGGGATAGCTCCGACTGTAGCCGTGCCATAAAAACATCAGAAGAGACCTGAGGCTGGGTCAGTCCCAGGGTCCATCTAGTCCAGCATTCTGTTCACCCAGTGGCCAACCAGCTGTCGACCAGAGACACCCCCAAGCAGGACACGAGTCCTGCTCTTGTGAATCTTCCGCTCATGAATAGTGACTTCCCTGTGATTATTATCATTATTTATTATTATTTATTGCATTTGTATACCTCCCCATAGCCGTAGCTCTCTGGGCGGTTTACATAAGATTAAAACACTTAAAAGCAATATACAACAATTAATACTGCAAAAACATATAATGTACACATACATTTAAAACCAATATAATAACTTAAAAAGCTATAAGCCTAAAAAACAAAACAGACCCAGGTTCATCAGATATTGCGAAATGTCTGAGAGAAGAGGAAAGTCTTGACCTGGCGCCGAAAAGATAGCAATGTTGGCGTCAGGCAGGCCTCGTCGGGGAGATTGTTCCAGAGTTGGGGGCCCACCACTGAGAAGGCCCTCTCCCTTGTTGCCATCCTCCAAGCTTCCCTCGGAGTAAGCACCTGGAGGAGGACCTTAGATGTGGATCGTAGTGTTCGGGTAGGTTCATGTCGGGAGAGGCGTTCCGTCAGGTATTGTGACCCCAAGCTGTGTAAGGCTTTATAGGTTAAAACCAGCACCTTGAATTGGGCTCGGAAACATACAGGCAGCCAATGCAAGTGGGCCAGAGTCGGTTGTATATGTTCGAACCCCTTGGTCCGGGCTATTATTCTGGCTGCCGCATTTTGCGCAAGCTGCAGCTTCTGAACCGTCTTCAAAGGCAGCCCCACATAAAGCGTGTTTCAGTAACCTAATTTGGAGGTTAACAGAGCCTAGACAGCTGAAGCCAGGTTATCCCTATCCTGATTTCCCCTCTGCTCCCCCAGATAAGCTTTCAAAAAGGAAAAACGGGATGGAATTTGACAGTCTCCCCCTCTTCTTTTTTCCAGCAATAGCCAGGCGTGCAGCAGCGCCCTGAGGAAGCTGGCCGTCTCCCTGGCCGACAGCACTGAACTCAGGTGAGCTGCCTGTGTTTCCTGAGGCCGTTGGCTTGGGCTGGATGTGGAAGTCGTGACCTTGAACCGAGCCACGTGGGAAAGCAAAGCACTTGTGTTTTTAGAACTGAATTTGTGATGGGATCTCTTGATATTTGTGTGTTTCCATGCTCAGCAGCCACCGGGGGGGGGGGGGGGTCTGATTTGATTGGAGCAGCAGCATCAGGGACTGGAGTGTTGGATTTCTCACCCACCCACCCAACACACGCATGCCACTTTCCCTGTAAAAATGCCTGACTAGCTAGCTATTACATTCCCCTTTGAAAAGAACCAGGGTCCCTATTCCCCCTCCCATCAGCCAGACTGAGGCCCTTGCTACACCTAAGGGCGTAGAGGGAGAGAGAAAGGGTGATCCCGGACTTACCTGCTTCCGGGATTGGCGCCCAGCTTCTAAACAGGAAGTGCGACGTCCGGGAAGGGAAGAGGGGGTGTCGCGCCCGCCATTTTTTTTAATGCCGGAGACGGGAGCACAGATGTGCTCCAGTGAATTGTCAGTGAAAAAACAAACAAACGAAAAGCCCCAACCCGGCTCCCCCCCCCTTGATGTCCCTGGACTCCCCCAGAACTGGCTCCTTCTCCCTGCTGACCCCTGCTACTCGCGGGGAGGAGGGAAGAAGCTGGGACGCGCGCCCACACCACCCGCGGTCTTTGGGATCGTCCCGGGACCATGGGTAAAATCGAGATAAACGAGGTCTCGGTTATCCTGGGAAAATGGAGGGGTCGTCCCTGCCTGCTCCCGGGATTCCCTGTGCGTCGTTTGGATGCACAGGGAGGACTCAGGGACGACCCCGGGGGAAAAAGGCCGGCGTAGACATTCCATAAGAGCAGCTTTGGGGCTATTTCGATTGGGGGAAATGTCAGGAGACCCCGCTGCCACATGACCACTGCTTTGGCTCTTGGGTTTCCTGGGAACCGAGGGGGGGCTCTCTACGTGCCGTGGGGTATTGAGCCCCCTCTCTCTGCTTCTCCCATTAGGGTGTTACTGAGCGTCATGTACCTGATGGTGGAAACCGTCCGCGTGGAGACGGAGAGTGACCCCCCAAAGTGGAAAGCTTCCCGAGAGACATTCAGGACCGAGCTGAGTAGGTTTTTGTATCGAATCTCTTTAAGCCCCAGGCCCTCGGGGTTCTCAGCATCCCAGTGGTGGGAGGGGCCAAAGGCGAAAGGGGGCAGGGCCAGCATGCTGACCGGGGGTGATGGGAGTTTCTTTCCTGTAGCTTCTGGGCAGTCAGTCACTGCCGTTGCTTTGGGCTGGAGGCAAAACGCCAGACTCAGCTGGGCCGTCCCTCGGACCCGCTCCAAATGCTGATGCCTTTTTCTCCCCCCCACCCCCATTTGCCTTTTGATGCGCCTCCTCACAGGTTTCCCTGTGCACAGTGAGGAGCCCTTTGCGCTCTTGCTTTTTACCATGGTGACCAAATTCTGCAGCGGGCACGCTCCGCACTTCCCCATGAAGAAAGTCCTGCTTTTGCTCTGGAAAGTGCTTGTGGTGAGTATGATTCCTCACCTCCTTGGGTCTCAGCCGTGGCTTTAAGCGTGTGGGGGGGGGGGTCATCTCCCCTATACAACACACGGAGGTTGGGGTTTCCGGTGTGGTCCTTGTCGAGCGCTTTAGATATGGTGGCGACTGTTTATAAGAGAACGTGGTAAGAGCTGATGCGGAATCTTTGGCCCACGGGCGACATCCAGCCCTCCCGGGTCTCATTCTGGCCCTCCAGAGTTCCCCAGTTGGCCATGTCTGCTTCCGCTTTCCCCCAATCATTGATTGCTGAGCAGTTTCTGACCTTTGTTGGTTGATTTATTATTTTACTGTAATACTTGTAAAATACACCACTTTTGCTGCTTCCTGAACCATACAGAAGAGAACATTCCAGAGGGTAGGGGCCAGAACAGAAGGCCCCGCTTTCGATGCGGTGCCATTCTGTTGGCTTCCACTTTCCCCCGATCACTGACTGTTGAGCGGTTTCTGGCTTTTGTCCAGTTTTTACCCCATTCTAAGAGGTTTAAACGTTTCTCCCAAGGCTTTACTAACAAGCCCTAAGAGCTTTACATTGAAATATGCTGGTATTTCTGGCCCCACCCAAATTGCCTTCGGTCCCACCCACCTCTGGAATTTGGCCCCCGAGAGCTCTTCTGACATGGAGTTCGGCCCACGGGCTGAAAGAGGTTCAATAACCTGTGATATGGCCCTTGCTTACCACCTGCAGTACAGTGTAAGCACGCAGGGCCCTCCCAGTACCAACAGTCATTTTTTCGGCACCAGGTAAAGACCATTCTCTACTCTTAGATATTGAATGGTATATATATTTTTATTTTTTATTTATTACATTTATATACCGCCCCAAAATATATTCAAAATTTAAAACCATAAAACATAAAAACGGCTTATTTATTTATTTACTGACTCCATTTCTATGCCGTCCAATAGCCGAAGCTCTCTGGGTGGTATACAAAAATTAAAACTGTAAAAACCATTAAAAATAAAAAAGACAGTATAAAAACATAATTTAAAATACAGTATAAAAGCACAACCAGAATAAAAACCAAGCAGCCATGCAGAAATTGATAGGATTTAAAATACAAAATTTAAACAGCAAGGTTAAAAATCAAGCTGAAGAACTATTAAAACACTGTGAAAATAAAAAGGTCTTCACCTGGCGTCTAAAGGAGTATAATGTAGATGCCAGGCAAACCTCTCTGGGGAGCTCATTCCACAGCAAAGGTGCCACAGCAGAGAAGGCCCTCCTCCTGGTAGCCACATGCCTCACTTCTTTAAAACATTTAAACTTCCAAGCCTGGCCAAAAATTCAGTTAAAAACCTCAACTTAAGCTGTTAAGGTATATGATGAGGCATCTCTGTCTGTTGCTTTAGAACAGGTCTGTGAGCAAAAACATTGTTTATTTAAATAGCTTTTAGCTGTTTTCATTGTTTGAACTTTGTGTGTGGGGGGGGGAAGGGGGGGTATGTGTATCACTGACCGAGACCAATTTAATGATGTGGCTGGAAGTAAGAAATGGAGAATAGATTGAGATGTGCAACTCTAAATGTTAAGGGGCTAGGAACGGTGGTTAAAAGACGACGAATTGAAACATTGTTGAAAAGAAAAAAAATAGATATAATCTTTTTACAGGAAACCCATCAGATAAAGGAGGGGGCTAATGAGTTAAAAATGAGGGAAGTTGGAGTTTATGAAAAGTCATTTGGTACTTCTAAAGCAAGAGGTGTGGCAATAATAATATCGAAGAAATGTGGTGTTAATATTCAAAATATAAAGAAAGATAAGAATGGAAGGATCCTTATAATTCACTGTACGTTGGAAGAGGAAGAATTTGTGCTGATAAATGTCTATGCTCCAAATGGGAAACAAATTGATTTTATTAAAGAAGTATTTAATATGGTGGGAGATTTAGGGAAAAAGAATATTGTGATGGCTGGAGATTTTAATATGGTACTAGATAAAGGGAAAGATAGAGATAATATAATAAGAGATAGTAGAGGAGAGGGTAAGACAGAATTAGCTAAATTAATGGAGAGGAAAGAATTAATGGATGTATGGAGAGTTGTAAAAGGGCAAGAAAGAAAATATACATTTTACTCACCTAGATTTAAGAGCTATTCAAGGATTGATTATATTTTTATATCAAAGAATATGGTACCTAAATTAATAGATTGTGATATTGGAGTAATAAAGATCACAGACCATGCTTTAATGATGATGGATATCAAGTTAAAGAAGAATTATAAACAAGCAAAGAGATGGAGAATGGACGGAAGAATTTTTAAAAATAAAAACATAGTTGATAAATTAAAAAAGGAACTGCAGGAAATATGGCAGATAAATGAAAAAGGAGTTAATTCGCAAGGATTATTATGGGATACGATGAAAGCAGTAATAAGAGGGATCTGTATTAGGGAAATGTCCACACTTAAAAAGCAACAGGAAGTACTTAATAAAAAGGTTGAAGAAGAGATAAGGAGTCTAGAGGAGAGACTGAGACAGTCAAAAGATAAGCGATTATATGCCCTAATTCAGGCTAAAAAAAAGGAATTGGAGAAAGAAGAAATAGAACAGGTCCAAAAGAATTTATTATATTTAAAGAGAGATTTTTTTGAATTTAGTAATAGAAATTCCAGATTGCTGGCTAGATCCACGCAGTCAGAGAAGGCTAAGAATATGATAGGGACAATAAGAGATAAGTTAGGGAATAGATGTAATGTAATGAAAGATAAATTAAGGATTTTTCAGGAATTTTATAAAGATTTATATACTTCAGAGGCGCTTTCACAAGAGAAGATTCGGGAATATGTAGAAAGGAATTGGAAAATAAGACTGGATGATCAAGATAGGGAGTGTATGGAAGCCTTGGTTACTGACAAAGAAATTGAGGGAATTATTGGAAAACTAAAAGGAGGTAAGTCTCCGGGGATTGATGGTCTGGGGCCGGAATTTTATAAAATATTTAAAGATATTTTAATACCAAGATTAAAAAAATTATTTAATAATATAATAGAAGGAGGAATGACCCCGCCATCGTGGGACCAGTCCCTGGTAGTATTAATACAGAAGCCAGGTAAGGACTTGACAGATCCAGCGTCATATAGACCAATATCTTTAATAAATCAGGATGCAAAAATATTTTCAGCAATTATGGCTAAAAGAATGGGTACATTTATATTTAAATATATTAAAAATGATCAATGCGGATTTATTTTAGGTAGGAAAATGCCGAATTTAATTGGGAGAGTTATAAATATAATAAATATTATAAAAAAAAGAAACTTAAAAGCAGGATTATTAGCTTTAGATATTTTCAAAGCCTTTGATTGCGTGGAATGGCCAGCGTTAAAAATAATATTAAAAACATTTGGGTTTGGACATAAATTTATGGGAGTGATAAATCAGATGTATAAAAATAATAAAGCGGAAATAATGGTTAATGATGGGTTAACGCAACAAATAATACTAGCCCGAGGAACTAGGCAAGGATGTCCACTTTCACCGATTTTATTTGCAATAGTTATAGAAATTTTAGCAAATGTAATTAGGGAAGATGAAATATTAAAGGGGATAGGGGGAAAAAATAAGATTAAAGTAAATATGTTTGCGGATGATACGTTATTGACAATAGAAGATCCCCTAGAAAGTGGGGAGACGATTCAGAAACATGTGAGGGAATTTGGGGAAATTACAGGATTACAAGTTAACTGGGGGAAGTCTGAAATGATGTTGTATAATTATAACAAGGAAGAGATGGAGAAATGTAAAGCTAAGTTAGGATTAAGACATAAAAATATAATACGATATTTAGGAGTTAATATAGATAAAGAATTAGAAAGAATAGAGGAACTTAATTTTGTAAGCTTAAGAAAAGAGGTAGGGGAGAAATTACAGATTTATAGAAAATTAAAACATTCTTGGTTTGGTAGAATAGCGGTTATTAAAATGAAGATATTACCTAAGGTTAATTTTTTGTTTAGAATGCTACCTATTAGAATTTCAGCAGCTGAGCTTAAAAATTGGCAAAATATGATTAATGCATATTGTAATGGGGATAAAAGAGCTAGGATAAATAAGGGGTTATGGTATAAGACTCAAAAGAAAGGAGGTTTAGGACTTCCTAATATTAAGAATTATTATATTGCTAATCAGTTAAGATATGTTATTCATGCTATTTTAGGGGAGCAAGATATGGATTGGCTGGAATCGCAAACAGTAGAGATAGAATGTAAATTGTGAAATATATTTTTTACCAAAATGCAGAAGAAAGAATGGAAGGTACTGGACAACCCATTATTGGAAAATATAATATCGATATGGAAGAAGTATAGGGGGAAGTTGATACCAGAAGATTCTCCGCTAGCCCCAGTTGTGGTAGTGGGAAACTTCCCAAGAGCATTAAAATCAGAGATGGAAGTGAGACTGAAAGAACAAGATATTCTTAAGCTAAGGAATTGGATGGGAAAGATGAAAGATAGTGAGCATATTAAAGAGTTGTTTAAAGGACAGAAGATAGCGTGGTTTAAGTCACTGCAACTGGTAAAATGGACAGAGGAATGGAGGAAAAAAAATAAGAAATGTAGAAATAATACCAGATTTGAAGATTTAATTGAACAAATAGAAAAAAAAGATGAAGCCAGAGCTAAAAAAGGACTCACTAGCGAGATATATAAAATTTTAATAGAGGGGGAATTTCAGGACTCACTTAACGTTATAAAAGAGGTATGGGAAGTAGATATTAGGGAAAAAATTAATGAAGATAATTGGGGGAGGATGTGGAATGTAAGAATGTTGAAATTATTGTCGATTAGAATTAAGGAGAATTATTATAAGACAGTTTGGAGATGGTATCTAACACCTGTAAGATTTCATCAGATTGATAAAAAAGTGTCTAAGAATTGTTGGAGGGGATGTCAGGAGGTTGGGACCTATTTTCATATGTGGTGGAGCTGTGAACAAATACAAAAATTCTGGGAAAAGGTTTTTAAAGAAATAAGTGATATAATTGGAAGTAAATTGGAATTAAACCCGAAGCTAGCTCTACTAGCAATATGGGATAGCAGTAATAAGCATATAATTAATAGAGAATTGGTAAACAACCTCCTGGCGCCCGTTAGAATAATGATTGCTAAAAATTGGAAAGGGCAACGAAGTTATAAAATAGAAGATTGGTATAAAGAAATTTGGGATATAGCATTGAATGATATGTTGACATGTAAAATGAAAATAATGAGGGGAATGCCCAGTAAGAGTGATTTTGGAGATATATGGAATCCCTTTTTGGAATATGTTTTAAGATCGGGAAAGGGACAGTCGCCTTCAAAAGAATCATTAAAATTTTGGAAGGAAGATGAATGAATGGGAGTAGGTCTCGGGGGGGGGTGCACGGGGGTAGTCGAGGGAGTTAGTTTGTTTATATATCATCATGTGTATGTTGTTTGTTCTTCTTCGTGGTCTCTGTGCATCACACATATGGGCTCGCGCCGGCGCCGAGCTCGCTTCGGGAAACTTCTAACTAGCTAGGATTTTAGGCGGGAACCCCTCCCCCCACCGTCCTACCGCGCATGCTCAGGGTCCCGCCTACCTCAGTTCTTCTTCGACCGCTTCGCTGAACGCCTCGCGGGAGACTTCCTCCGTTGTCGGAGACCTGAAAGAAGGACAAAATAAGTTAGTTTTACTGGTTTTTTCCTTACTGTTAGTGTAGTTAGCTAGGTTCTCATTAAATTTATAAAAATATATATATATATATATATATATACATAGTTGTTTTCGTTAGTAGATAGTCTCTTTGCGGCCTATGGCGCAGACCGCGCTTTTCAAGCGCTGCTCTGGCTGCCGCGCCAAACTAGCCCTTTCGGACGGACATTCACTGTGCCTGGGCTGTTTGGGGGAAGGCCATATTACGGACTCTTGTGCCCACTGCATGAGATTTTCGAGACAGACAAGGCGGAACAGGGCCGACCGACTGCGCAGTCTCCTTTGGAGTAAAGCCCTCTCCGCCATTGACCAACCGTCTTCAGGCCGCATGGACCCGAGACCTTCGTCCTCTGGGGAGCAAGGGCTATCGCCCATCATACGCTCACGCCCAGCAACTCCTGAATTGCCCTCCTGTCGGGCCACTGTTCAGGCACCGTTGGCTCCATCTTCCCCTCCGTGCAAGCAAAAGAAGGGAAAGGTGACGAAAAAATCCAAGCCAACATCGACTTCGACGAAAGCGTTTAAAACAGCGCCGTCGACATCGGCAGGACTGCCGACATCGAAGTCTTCGATACCGAGAAAATTTCCTTCGGTATCGTATACGCCGACGAGCTCTTCGGTACCGAAGAAGAAGAAGTCGTCCTCGGTGCCATCTTCGTTACCGTCGGCTTCGACTACATCTCAGCCGCGGAAACGTCCATCCTCGCTGCCGATGGACCAACCTTCGGCATCGAAGCGCCGCTCACCACCGCAACAGCTTATGCCGGGACATTCGACCCCGCTCACGACATCGCCCATCAGGCCCCCGTCGATACCATCACCGGTACCGACAGAACCACCTTCCCGACCGGAGCTTCAGGACATCCCGCCTTTTGGATCGGATGTCCTCGTTATCGACGAAGAATACTCCGACCCTATCGGTACCGAGGCCTCGGTACCGATGCGCCATTATCGGTCGCGATCACACTCCGCTTCCCAGGATTGGGACCGTGCCTCGGACTTGTCTCATCGTATGCCGCCTCCAGTACCACCTCGCCGGACGACATCTCTTCTCCCGGCGTCGACGCGTCGACGTACTCCGTCCCAACTCTCCTCGTTACCGGAGCAAGTTGTAGCCTCTCGGTACCGACGGTCGTTACCATCGCCGTCTTTGGACGACTACGAATCAGACCCGTCTTCACCCCCGTCGCCAG
Source organism: Anniella stebbinsi (assembly GCA_029215795.1). Classification (NCBI taxonomy): domain Eukaryota; kingdom Metazoa; phylum Chordata; class Lepidosauria; order Squamata; family Anniellidae; genus Anniella; species Anniella stebbinsi. Next base: position 4,137,240 of record JARDYH010000003.1, on the reverse strand, counting down.
CCCCGTCGGTACCATCCCCATCAGAAGAAGTCGCTACCGAGGAAGGAGCTTCACCTACCATGGAACTAGGGGGTTTTAATGAACAAATGCTCCGTCTCGCCCAATCACTGGGGATAGACGTGCAACAGCCGGAAGAAGAAGAAGGTGACATCTATGATGTAATGAGGACGGAACCGACCCCTCAACTGACTCTTCCGCTGGTTCGCACTTTGTTAAAGACAGCGAAACAATCTTGGACCAATCCGGCGACGATAGCTCCCACTTCTAAGAGGCTCAACGCTCTCTACAAAGTAAAGGAGACGGAAGCCCCTTTCCTGGCTACCCACCCAAAACCAAACTCCATAGTTGTGGAAGCATCCCAGGGGAGGTCGGGCCGATCTCATACCGCCCCCGTTGACAAGGAGGGCCGTAAACTGGACTCTTTTGGAAGACGAATTTATGCTTCGGCGGCCTTGGTGATGAAGACATCAAATTACCAGGCCATGATGGCCAGGTATCAGTTGTTTTTATGGCAGAAAATCTCCAACCTCACAGATTACCTGCCAGACGATCAACGGGACCTGGCACGTGTTTTCCAAGCGGAAGCTATCCGCCTATCGAAACAACAGATGACCACTGCCAGGCACCAGGTCGATTCGGGTTCGAAGGCCATGATCGGAGCAGTCGCCCTCCGACGTCATGCGTGGCTGCGCTCGTCAAATCTCCCCATTGAGACTAAGAATCGCATCGAGGATTTGCCTTTTGACGGAGAAGGTCTGTTTAATACACAAACCGACTCTACAATGGATACTATCCATAAGGCAAAAATGACCGCAAAAAAGATGGGGTTCAGCCAGCCTCCGGCGCAGACCTTCCGCCAACGAAAGTGGTACAGGCCCTTGCCCTATCAGCCCAGACAGGGCCAGGACCGTGGCCAACGCTACCAGCAGCCGACAGCGTCGACCTCTTACCAACAACATAAGCCCGCCCCCCGCTACTCTCAGGCCCGTTCAAAACAACCCCAACAAAAGCGTCGCCTTTGACTTACCTCTAAGAGACTCCTCTCTGTCAAGAAACAGGCTCCAACCCTTTTTCCATACTTGGGCTGCCATCACCACCGACCAGTGGGTCCTCAAAGTCGTTCAACGGGGCTACGCAATAGACTTCGAAGTCCTCCCTCCGCTAGGCACTGTAAAAGTCACGCCGCCATCAGAAACCCTGCGTCAAGAAACAAAGGCTCTGTTGGAAAAGGGCGCCATCATACCTGTTCCAGCGCACCAATCAAACAACGGGTTCTACTCCCGTTACTTTACAGTGCACAAGAAGGACGGGGGACTCCGCCCTATTATGGATCTCCGAAGGCTGAACAAATTTATCAGGCCCCGGAAGTTTCGAATGATCACACTTTCTACCATCCTGCCACTCCTCAGACGGGGCAGTTGGTTTACGTTGATCGACCTCAAGGATGCATACTTCCACATAGCCATCCTCAAAGACCACCAAAAGTACCTCCGCTTCGCCATAGGGCCCCAACTCTACCAATTTGTGGTCCTACCATTCGGTTTAAAAACAGCTCCAAGAGTCTTTACCAAATGTATGGCAGCGGTTTGTGCGCACCTTCGATCCATCGACATCGAGATCTATCCTTACCTAGACGACTGGCTGATCGTCTCGCCAACTCGCCATCAAGCCATTGCAGACATCAGCACGGTCGAGTCCACCCTCTCCTCCTTAGGTCTGCAAATAAATTACGAAAAGTCAATTTTTCAACCTACCACGGCACTTCAATTCATAGGGGTTTGTCTCGACTCCACTGCCGCAAGAGCCTTCCTTCCCCAAGACAGAATGAGGACTCTACAGAGTTTAGCTCGCAGACTGCGTACTCACACGCGGGCAACAGCCCTCACTATTTTACGTTTACTAGGCCTTATGGCTGCGGCTATTGGCGTAGTCAGATGGGCACGTCTGAGGATGCGCCCCCTCCAGCAACTCCTATTGAGTCGTTATACACCACTCCACGATCCACGAAGGTTAGTACTTACCATTCCGAGTCACGTAAGACACTCGCTCCTTTGGTGGTCGCATCCAGGCAATCTCTCACAGGGCCTACCTTTCGTCGATCCCGGCCCCTCCAAAGTTGTCACGACCGACGCATCACTCCAGGGCTGGGGGGCACATCTGGAGGACCTGTTCATACAAGGAAGATGGTCGCCGTCAGAGAGCTCCCTACATATAAACAAGCTAGAGCTCCTCGCTGTGCAGAAAGCACTCAAAGCATTTCTTCCCCAGCTCAGGGGGCACCACGTGCGGGTACTGTCAGACAACACATCCGTAGTGTGGTATATCAACAAGGAAGGCGGCACTCGCTCCCCGCGCCTCCTCCACATTACCATGGACATCTTACACTGGGCTATCACAAGGGACATTCGACTCTCGGCTCTGCACATAGCAGGGACATCCAACATCAAAGCGGACGAGTTAAGTCGATCGTTCAAAGACACTCACGAGTGGGAATTAGCCCCTCGTATTCTGGATCGCATCTTCTCCCGTTGGGGCACCCCAGAAATCGACCTCTTTGCAACCCCAGACAACCGAGTCTGTCGAGCTTATTGCTCAAGAGCAGGGTTAGGTCGCGACTCCCTAGGAGACGCCTTTCTATGGGACTGGTCACAGGGCCTTCTTTACATGTTCCCTCCGATTCCCCTGATAACGAAAACGGTCACAAGGCTGCGACGCCACCAGGCCAACGCTATCCTCATTGCACCATGGTGGCCACGGCAAGCGTGGTTCACGCCTCTACACAGACTAGCTGCCCATCGAGTGTGGCGTCTCCCAACCGCTGCGGACCTCCTGTCCAGGGACAACGGCAGGATATTACATCCAGACGTTCAAACCCTACGTCTAACAGCATGGAGACTCCTGCCCTCTGGCGGGGAATAGCTGTGCCTCCAGCCATATTGACTATTCTGGACGCCTCTCGTAAACCCTCGACTAGATCATCCTACTTGGCAAAATGGAGACGTTTTCAAGTTTTTGCAGCAACCAAGGGGTTCGACAGTACTTCGGCTACTATCACCGACGTTATCGCCTTCCTTCACTCCTTGCATACTACAGGCCTACGGCTCTCCTCTATCAAGGTCTATCTAGCGGCCATTGCGGTCCATCACCCCCTCATCGACGGGGTCTCGGCATTCACGCACCCTCTTGCCAAGGCTTTCCTTAAGGGTCTACACAATCTTTTTCCACCCATTCGCTCATTCCTCCCACAGTGGAGCCTCTCGCTCGTGTTGACTGCTTTGTCGACTAAGCCCTTTGAGCCATTAGCTACAACAAATATCCGTTTGTTAACATTGAAAACGGTTTTTCTTGTTGCCATCACGTCCGCACGACGTGCGTCAGAGCTTGCAGCACTGCTGGTCGACCCTCCATACACGCAGTTTTTCCGCGACAAGGTCGTCCTTCGTCCTCCCCCATCCTTTGTCCCCAAGGTTGCCTCCGATTTTCACATAAATCAGGACATAGTGCTACCGACTTTCTTCAAAGCATCCACTGACCCGCTGTGCTCAACACTGCACGCGCTGGACGTGAGAAGGGCTCTAGCCTTCTACAAATCTCGTTCGGAGGAGTTCCGTAAATCACGCCAACTCTTCATTTGCTTTGGAGGCAAGAATAAGGGTTTATCTGTATCCTCGCAACGTCTCTCCAAATGGATTGTAGACGTTATCGTACTATCGTATCAGCTCCTGGGCAAGGAAACCCCCACTGGACTAATTGCTCACTCCACCAGGGGGCAGGCGGCCTCAACGGCACTCCTTCATGGCGCAACTATCCCAGACCTGTGTAAGGCGGCCACGTGGGCAAATGCCTCTACCTTTGTGAAGCACTACCGCTTGGACGTTAGAGCGCGCCAGGACTCCTCCTTTGGCAGAGCAGTCCTGTCTTCGATATGCCAATGACCATGCAGCGTGCCTCTCCCACCTCCGGTAAGTTGGCTTGTTACTCGCCCATATGTGTGATGCACAGAGACCACGAAGAAGAAATGCAGGTTGCTTACCTGTAACTGTAGTTCTTCGAGTGGTCATCTGTGCAGTCACACAACCCACCCGCCGTCCCCTCTTGGCATCGCTGTTCTGATTGTCAAGTTGACTCCGCCATGCTCGACTAGTTTAACTGTCAACATAGTTGCATTGCCTTAGTCGCGAGGCCTAGCGGTCTCAGAGAACTGAGGTAGGCGGGACCCTGAGCATGCGCGGTAGGACGGTGGGGGGAGGGGTTCCCGCCTAAAATCCTAGCTAGTTAGAAGTTTCCCGAAGCGAGCTCGGCGCCGGCGTGAGCCCATATGTGTGACTGCACAGATGACCACTCGAAGAACTACAGTTACAGGTAAGCAACCTGCATTTTTGTTGAAAAATGAATAAAAATTATACTAAAAAAAAAAAAAAAAAAAAAATTTTTTTAGACTTTATTATGTTGTATTTTGTATTTTTATGTATTGTTGTAAACTACCCAGAGAGCTTCGGCTATGGGGTGATATAGAAATGAAAATTCTATATATATACACACACACACTGGGGCAGAACAATTCATATAGACAAGACAATACCTTGCAACTTACCAGACATAACAGTCATAGACAAAAAAGAAAAACACACCTACCTCATCGACATAGCAATACCTAACGACAAAAATGTAGAAAAGAAAGAGGAAAAGAAAGAAAAATATACACCCTTGGCCATGGAAGTCAAAGTATTATGGCAACAGGAAAAGGTCCCAATTATTCCATTAATCACATCAGTCACATCATTTTTTTTACAGAAAACCTTCAGAAACTGGGCCTACCAAAATATATCCGCACCAACATCCAGAAAGCAGTCATACTTAAAACATGTTTGATTGTCAGGGAATTCCTGAATCAGTAAAAGACAGCATGAGTTGGCAAAGCCCGTCATGTCAGTCTAGAAAAAGCTATACTTTATTTTAAAAAATTTTTTAATATGTATTTTAAATGTTGAACTGTTTTAATACTGAAACCTATTTAATTTATTTTTAACTTTTGTATAGCTCTCATGAATAGCTTTTAACTGTATATGTTTTCATTTTGTAATGCCGCCTTGAGACCCAGCATCGGGCAAAAGGCGGGATATAAATAAAGATAATAATAATAAATAATAATATACTGGAGTGACCAGCTACAAAAAAGGGCAGGGCTCCTGCAGTTTTAACTGTCGTGATGAAGAGGGCATTTCACCAGGTGCTGCATGCATGCAAATGATACCTGTTGAAATTCCCCTTTTCTGTGCAACTGTTAAAGATACAGGAGCCCAGTCCTCCTTTCCATAGGGTCACCCTAATGGAGCTGCTGCACCCTAATGGAGCTATTAGAGAGAGGGAGGCTAGGCTCCGACTGGAGGCCTGTTCCTTTAAGGCAGAGGTCTTGAACTCTTTCAGCCCAAGGCTGGCTTCAATTTCAGAGGGGCTCTCGGGGGGGGGGGGGAGGCGCTGTTCAGTGGCAGCAGTGGGACCGAAGCCCTAACAGGACCGGGACCAAAGGCGAAAGAAACAGGGACCAACGTACCAGCTTATTTTAGCTGAACGCAGCCTCAGGGGAGGCATTCCAGCCAGCCGAGGCCGTGGGGAGGGACAGGACGGGACCGGCCCTGCCATGATGGTCGCCGTGATCTCTCTCCCATCTCCAGTTCACCCTGGGTGGCTTTGGCACCCTCCAGGCCATGAAGGTGAAGAAACGCCTGGAACTGGGCCTTCCGCCCCTGCCGGAAGACAGCATCCAGGTCATGCGGAGCATGCGGGCTGCCTCCCCCCCTGCCTACGCCATCGAGTTGGTGGAGCAGCAGCAGCAGCAGCAGAAACGGGGGCACCGGAGCAGGAGGGTAAGAGCATGGCAGCCCCCCCTCTTCCTGGCGTCTTGTCCTGGAGCCGAGGTGGGCAACATGGGACTCGGGGGCCGCATATGGCCCCCACTGCCACCCGGGGAGGGGGAAGGAGTAGAGAGCCTTTTTCTGCACCCTCTCCCTCACCAGTTCTCCTAGAGATGACTCTTTCCCAGTGGGGTGGGGTGGCTCTGATGTCATGGGGCAGTGATTCACTGCCTCATGGCGTCGGAGCTACCAGAGTCTGTTGCTCTTGTCGGAGAGAAAAGAACAATTCTATGAGGATCCCATTTAGCAGAGAAAGTTGGGCACCCTTGGGAGCTGGAGTCAAGGCCTTCGGGGGCTGCGTTTGTGGCTTCCAGGCTCTGGGTTGTAGCACCCCTGCACTAAAGCAACATCCCAGTATAACCAGTAAACCAAACACAAACGTTTAGAAGTTGCCGTTTTGAAGCACAGTTGCCATCTTTGGGAGAACGTTTGGACTCTGCCTTTGGTGAGTCTCCAGCAGAAGGGGTTCGTAGCTGCGGGGTAGCCAGGGAGAGCATCCATTTAGGAAACCGGTCGCCGTTTCCCCCCGGGACGAGCGGGAGGGCCACACGCTGATGCCGCCACGCATCGTCTGCCAGATCCGGCGTTAGCGGTGCATGCGGTATTGGCAGGGAGGGGCCCCGTGTGACCCAGGACTCCTGCTGCATTCAGCGGACGCACGCTTCAGCGGACGTCTGCAGAGTGCTGTGTGCTCCCAAGTTTGGCAACACAGTTGTGCAGCCAAGGACGTGCCTTCCTTGCTGATCACGAGGATCTCATGGAATCCCACGGAAGGGGCTCTCCGAAGCAGCAGGGAACGGCTCTCAGGGACAGCCTGCACCAAAGCCCGCTCTCCGAACAGCTGGAGCAGCCGAGATTGATGCTTTCGGGCAAGCGCTGCTCTCCGCCCAAGACATCACAGCAGGGGTGAAGCAAGAGGAGAAGCAGCAGGCAAAAGGCTCCATGCTTTGAGTGTCAGCTGAGCTCTCCTTGCCCACCTCCTGCAATTTCCTGCCCCGACAGGCGTGTGTAGAGGGACCTTGGGGTTTCACTTGTTGCTGCTGCTGCTGCGTGGCACTCGGAGTCCTGGGATTGACTGCTATGGGCGGGCTACATAGCTTTCTCCCTCTTTCCCCCTCCCGTAATCATTCTTCCCTGCTTCCCACTTCCTTGCATGCAGCCTCTGATGAAGCAGGACAGCCTGGACATCTACAACGAGAGGGATCCCTTCAAGAACGATGAGGTAGCGGTGGACGAAGAGGAGGCCGATGACATCGACAACAACATCATCGAAGGGGAGGAGCTAGACCTGCTAGAGCGGGACATGGGCGTCCAGGCCGTCTCGGTTCCACACCCGCCTGTCGAGAGGGTCTCCTTCCCCAAGGGGCTTCCCTGGGCCCCCAAAGTCAGGTATCTCCGTCCTCTGCCCCCCCACTTGAACTGAGGTGCTCTCTCGAGGGCTGGCCTTCTGCACGCGGCAGAATTGGGAGGTAGCGGCCCAGCCGGATCAAGTCGGACTACCGGGTGGGTTAGTTGATTGAATGCTCGCCTGCGTAAGAACTTCTCCCTGCAAGTAGAAAACCAGCACAGCAGGGAGCGGGTTGGACCAGAATGTGATCGCGGTCCTGTCATGATAGTTATTTAGTTGGAGTATGTGGTGTAGCGGACCAAGGGTTTGCAGGGTGGAAGTGCCTGGATTTTGTGATTAGCAGGGGCAGTGACACCACCGTATTGTGTAATGTTTATAATGTTGCAGCTTGTAATTTTTGGGTAAATTGTTGCGAGTCTTCCACAGAGCCTCGACTATTGGGCAGTATAGAAATTAAATAAATAAAGCCATCTGCCACACACCCCTGCAGTCTTCCCAGTTCCTTTCCCAGTAGTTGGGGGGTGGGATTGAATCCCACCCAAAGCTATTGTTGTAATGCAAAGTATTTTGGGGTGGCGTGGTCTTGAATGGGCAATTCAAGCCTGCTAGGATACAAAAACTGAACAAAAGCAGCAGTAAATAAATAAATCTTAAGTCTGAAAAATACTTTAGAGAGCCAGGGCAACAGTCAGTGAAGACCAAAGGCCCAGCAAAATAACATAGCGATGCTGGCTGGGGAATGCTGGGTTGTAGGACTTTTTTCTGCCTAAACATGCATAGCACTGCCCCCTTAGCCGGTCAAAAGGCCTATAGCAGGGTTCCCCAGTCTTTTCGGGTGGGTGGACACATTTGGAATTTTGAGAGAGCCTCTTAGGCACCCTCACAAAATGGTTGCCACAGTGGGCATGGCCGAGGAGAAAATACTCATTTCCCAAAAGGCAACTTGCCTAAGAACCCAAATACAATGGCAGAGGTGGGGTATGAGCCCCAAAACACTAAACCCCTCTTCTGAATCCAAATAAAGAGGGCACCAGAAGGCAGCACTTGGCTTTCCAGCATGCGAGCAACCCTACCCCCACTAATTAAAAACAAAAAGCTTAAGAATGAGGATGATCAGGGGGTCTGGAAACAAAGCCCTATGAGGAGAGACTGAAAGAACTGGGCATGTTTAGCCTGGAGAAGAGAAGACAGAGCGGAGACACAATAGCATTCTTCAAGGACTTGAAAGGTTGTCACATGGAGGAGGGCCAGGATCTCTTCTCGATCAACTCAGAGTGCAGGACGCGGAATAACAGGCTCAAGTGACAGGAAGCCACATTCCAGCCGGACATCAGGAGCGATACGACAATGGAACCCATGACCTAGGGAGGTCGTGGGCTCTCCCACCCTAGAGGCCTTCAAGAGGCAGCTGGACAACCATCTGTCAGGGATACTTTATGGTGGATTCCTTTCATTGAGCAGGGGGCTGGACTAGATGGCCTTAGAGGCCTCTTCCAGCTCTACTGCTCTATGATGCTATGAAATAAAAATTAGGAGGGGTAGGGAACCTGGCAGGCACCACATTGGAGACTCCAGGCCCATAGCATAGCGGCCAGACAAACGTCAAGGGCAAGGTAGTTCAACAGTCCATGTGCCACTACGGGGAATGCCCCATCTCAGTGCCATTGACATTTCTGCTGGTGGCGGGGAAAGCTACCCTGTTGATTTGCAGCTCACTGAGGTTGTTTACAGTGAATCTTCCTGCACCTGTAACTGCAAAGTGGAGGTAGGTCTTCCAGTAATAAGGTGGTTGTAGTAATGATGTTGACGTGGGATCTGGTGACTGTAGTGGCCATTGTTGACATGGCGATCTCCACCTCCGTTAGTTTTGAACTGGCCGTGTGATTCAGCTCACCTCCCAAGTTGTGATGCCAAAGGATGTGTGTGTTGCGAAACATTTCCAAATGCCGGCCTCAGGGTGAAGTTCAACCCCGTTTGGCTTTGCCCTGCCAAAACTGTTTGAAAGTGATGGTGTCAGTGAGTGAGCCAGGGCGTGTGTGCCGTCCGCACCCTCGTAATCCAGCGCCTGGCAAAAAGTGAGGACTGGGCACAACAGAATTTTGCAGAGAGGATAAATAACACGCCAAGGCAAAAAGTCCTCTATTCTAGACCATGGGCCTTTCTACACCTCCTGGCGTTCCGGGAGGGAGGGGGGAGGCTCTCGCGATATCCTGATCGCGAGAGCCTCCCCCAGTGTGCACATGCGGCGTACAATGTCCCAGGAGGAAGCTGGGGTGTTGCAGCTGCCTTTTTGTTTTTAAGCAGCGGGACCAGTTGCGCAACAGTGAGGCCCCGATCCATAGGAAAAGGTAGGGTTTTTAAAAACATTCCTCCCACCCCCAGAAATGGCGTTCCTCCCCTTTGCCATCCCATGGATGGTGAAAATGTAGCCCCCCTGCGTGGCACGGCTTGGTACCCGTTTCTGATGCCCACTTCCTCGCAAGTAAGCGGGCACCAGGTGGGACAGGCACCCACACCTCCCATGGTCTCGGAACGGTCCCGAGACCGTTGGAAGAATCAGGTTTTCCCAGGGTTTCTTCATTCCTGAGAAAATGCATGCCCCCCCCCCCCCCCGCCGCTGGGAGTCCCCATTTGGATGCACAGGGAGCACCCAGGGACAACCCCGGGTCAAAACGCTGGTGTAGAAATGGCCCATTTAAAAGAGAAGGGCAGTGGTGTTCCGAAATGTGTGTGAATATTCTACTTGACCTTGATACCAATATTCAGAAGAGTTCCAGGTCACCTGTGTGTGTGACCCTTCTGAACATAAATTGGCTGGAGGCAGAATGTTTTATTTCAAGCTGAGGGTGCTTTCCCCTATAATCTATTGTATGTTTTTCCCATTTATTTCCCTCCCCTTTTCCCCCACAACTCCAGACAGAAGGACATAGAACATTTCCTGGAGGCGAGCAGGAACAAATTCATCGGATTCACGCTTGGGCAGTGAGTATCATGCGTTTAGGAGGAGATTGTTGGTCTTTGGGGCTACTTTTTGCCTCTTAAATGAGGGCTTTCAATCAATGTCGGTCACTAAATTGGCAGCTGGCTGAACGAAGAAGAGGCCTGTCTCTTGGTGCCATTTTGCATGTCACAAAACACGGTGATTTATACCCTTGTGCAGAATCTGCGCGTCTCAAGAGTCTTAAGCGGGGTCTGTGCAATGTCCACAGTGGGATTTTATGGTGTGACACAGCTTTCATCCTTGAGTAGCAGAGTCTTCCAAAGTACAGTTTCCAGTTCATTCATCTAGCCCAGAAGTAGGCTAGATTCTAGTCAGAGTCTTGCTAGATTTTAGCCAGTGTCAGAGGCCAGAAGAGATAGAAATGTCTTTACTTGTGTCCTGAACGTAAGGAAGGGTGAATTTAGGCAGCGCTCCCTAGGCAGAGTGTTCTGGAGAGACTGTGCCGTGATGGACATCCAGTAACTGCACACCTGGATGCCTCAGCTGTTCTGGACCTGGACATGTTCCTGGCTGGCAGCTAACAGGCAATCTGGAGGAGGGGGCTGGCATCACCTCCGATTTTATCTGTGTATGGCCGTTTCCACACTGACCTTTTAAGCTGGGATAGCCCCTGGGTGGTCCCTGTGAGTCCAGATGATGCACAGGGACTCCCGGGGGCAAGGGGAGATAGGCACAGATGGGATAAGGCAGCAGAAATGGGCACGGAGCCGCACTGCACGGCTCCGTGTCCATCAGGGGAGATGGGGGGCAAGTTCGCCATCCCCAGGATGGCTGGGGGAGGGTGGGCCCCCCGATTTTTGGTGTTTTTGTTTGTTTGTTTTACTTATCGGTTTCCATTGGAGCGCAAGTTCGTTGTTTGTGGATCAACAAAAAGAAATGGCAGGCACAACATGCGATGGCCTGGGAGGAAGCCAGGTCGTCGCACTTCCTCATTTGGACTAGAGCGATGATCCCGGAAGCAGGTACTTCTGGGACCGTCTCCCCTCCCTCCCTCTGCACCTGTGTGGTGTAGAAACAGCCCATGTGAGCATGTGCAATCTTTGTGCTATGTGGTGTCACTTTCCCCAGATGTTTATAAGTGCAGCAGGATGGCGGAAAAAGGGAGGAAAGCGCCAGCGAACGGACTATCCTTGCAGAGTTGGCCTTGTTAGAACCCTAATCGTTCTGCTTGTCAATCCAAAACAGAAAGAAGAAAAATGACACCCGGTTCTTCTCCCTCTACCATCCAATTTTCAAACTTAACCCTCCTGCCTTGTTCTCTCCCCCACCCACCCCCATTCTTGCAGAGACACGGATACCTTAGTAGGGTTGCCACGCCCCATCCATGAAAGTGTGAAGACTCTAAAACAGGTAATTCAGAAGTTATAATTTCAGAGGTGGGTCTAGTTGTGAATGTCGTGGATTTTCCCATGGAGAAAGCACCACCATGGTTGAACTCCCTGTCTCATGGTAGGGCCGAGGTCTTGGGAGTTGGGCTCTGGTTCCTCGAGGACCATGGGGTAAGGCACGGTAGACCTTACCGTGATTCCCTGTCTCATCCGAGTTTGCCTAGGAATTCCTGTTAACTGGCCGGCAAAGGCTGCAGCTCCCTCCTCTGACCAGCTGCCATGGTGGTGCAGCAGGTAAGGCAGCCTGGCTTGAGCCCCTAGAACCAAGTTTCGTCTCGAAGTCCCGTGATTTTTACAACAAAGCCTCTTGTTCCCATCTTGTCCTCAGCACAAATACATCTCAATCTCTGAAGTGCAGATCAGGAATGAAGAGGAGATGGAGAAATGCCCCATGTCTTTGGTAAGCACCCTCCTGGACTGTCCTTCTCAACCTCCTAGATGGCCCCAGTTGCTGAGAGTTTTAACATAACTTTAAGGCAGCGCCCTGCTAAATCCTTGTTGGGGAGACTCCGACTGGGTTCGGATGACACGATAACCAACGATGGCAACGATGGGTTAAATAGTCAACAATGGGTTAAATAGTCAACGGTGGGTTATTGTGTTGTTTGTCAGGACTTTTTCATAACACAGTTGGTTATTTGGCCAAAATAACCAATGCAATAACCAACACTGTGCAGAGTTGATTATTTGAACAACCGTTGGTTGTGTCGTGTGTCAGGCACCGTTGACTATTTTGTTGCACACCGTTGGTTATTTTCAGAGACTGCAGGCTAGTCCAACCGAAGGAACTCGCAATGGCTGATGGGATACCAGCGGGAGGACTGAAGGGGGAGAGAGGGCAGGGGATGTGTCAATCAAACACACCGTTGACGGTGGCCTTAATCCACACCATGTCTTGTGGGGAGTACCCCTTTGATAATCAACCGTGGAGTTGACTATTAACCCACCATTGGCTATTGTGTTGTCTGAACGCAGCCTCTGTGGATCTGCTTCCTTCCTGCCCAGGGGCTGGCTGGTGACTGGAATTTGGATTTTGACTGCCATTTGGGGGTGGAAGTGCAAACATCACAGTTCTTGGGTGCTACACCCAGAATTTAAGTTTGCAAATCTCACATGGCGGAAATTTGCGTGAAAACGTTTGCATCTTTAAAGAAGTAAGGATATCACCCTGGGGACTGAGGTTCCACTGCACCAATTCCTGTTTTCCTGCTTCATTGGAAGTGCCTTTTGACTACTATACTTTACAGCTTTTATTTCCTATCCCTCCATTTGTACCTGGTCGCTTGTGTGTCAGGGGGAAGAGGATGTTCAGGACACACCTTGTGAAATTCTCTATCGGGTGATGCTGTACAACTTGCCACAGTACATGGTAAATATTGTGTTTATGTATTATATATGTAAATAATACACAGTGGCAGCTGGGCCTAGGGGACTTTTCTGTTGCACTAGATCTTGGTCAGGGTGGATGGGTGCTTCAGTTTTTTCCTTTTGGAATTGCTCCGAGGGTGCCTCTACATTAAAGGGGGGAAAACCGCAGCCGTACCGGGGTTTCTTCTTCTGGCGTCTTTCTGTGTTTACTATGAGCTTCTTTCGATGGCGACCATATGATTTTGAATTGAAAACTTCCCCTCTTAGCAATGCTACTAAGTTCAATGAATTACAGCACTACACCCCAATGATTATTTGAAATACTGTATTACTGGGGAAAGCGCAGGAGATGTCCTGGGGGTTGATGGCATCATGTAAACGACCCACAAACTTCCATGAGTGGCCAACCATGAGCGTGCAGTAAATCACTCATGGAGAGAAGTTCTGAGCCTGCTGTTCCAAGTTCACTCTCTTTGAGTAGACAGCATTTTAGCTTTTGGAGGTCTGCCAGCTTTTGGAGGTCTGCCAGTTTCCTAAAAATGGCTAATTTGTGGACTGGGGATGGGTGGGGGGATGTTATCCTACTTCTTGCTGCAGATAGCCTTGCTAAAGATCCTACTAGCTGCAGCTCCAACCTCCAAAGCCAAGACTGACTCGATCAACATCCTGGCAGATGTGTTACCGGAGGAGATGCCGTAAGTCCTTGCTTGATCGCCAGCTGGGTGACGTCTGTAAAAAAGGCAGCTTAAGAGATGTCAACAAGATGAAAACACTAGAAAGTGGAATTTTGGATTCCCTGTGTGTCAAACTTTTAGATCAAATTTGGCAATCAAAATCTGATCTCTCATATTTCCCATTTTGCCAAATGTTTGTTTTAAACTCTGGCTCGAAGGGAATCATCTATACTAATAAAATCTCAATTGTCCAAGTGTCAAACTGGAGAATGTAGCTAAACTGGCACCATTCACACACAAGAAGGAGGTATCATCAGGCTCAGGGGAACCCAAGGGTTTGCAGGATTACAATTTCTTATCTAAGAATATGGGCAGGCAAGCCTTATTAGTAGAGATCTACCGGACCGATTTTGCTCATTTTTGTTTTAAGCAGAAGCTTAAGCAGTGTAGATGTGTAGTTCAAGATCAAGCTTCAATAGCAATGAATTTCCTCCACACCCAAGCAGGAAGGGCAGGGCCTCTGCCAGCAGGATGACAGATAGCTCTCCTTGGCCATTCACTGTGGCATGAAGGTGGGCCCATGGGGTTAGGCTGTCACCACCGCCTGGGAGGGGAAAGGAAATAGAGGTGGCCAATTGAGGGCGGAGCCTTGCCGCAAGCACATTTCGGAGGAGGGGGCTTTCCTATGCACGAGCCACATTTGCATCATTCCTGAGCAAAGGAATAATGGACCGAGGAGCAAAGAAATGGGAAAGGAACAGGTCTACTAGCGCCCATGGCAACATGGGCTCTACGCTATGTACTGTAATTCTGCAAACCTGGAGGCTCCCCTGAACCTGCTGATGCCATATATATACTGAGTACTGAGCATGCTCAGTGGCCGTGGAACGCAGCTGATTGACTGGGTGAGAAGAATGGAAAGGGAATCCTGAACAGGAGCAATCTACACTGCAACAGTTTAATACACGCCCCACATTATTATTATTATTACATTTCTATCCCGCCTTTTTTCCTCCTCAAGGAACCCAAGGTGGTGTACATAATCCTCCTCTCCGTTTTATCTTCACAACAACAGCCCTGTGAGGTAGGTTGGGCTGAGGGTCTGTGACTGACCCAAAGTTACCCAGTGAGCTTCCGTGGCCGAGTGGGGACTAGAACCCAGATCTCCTGACTCGCAGTCCGACGCTCTAGCTGCTACACCAAGCTGGCTCTCTATACTACCTATTGCTCCATCAGTATTTTCATGCCAATATCCATTGAACCCTACCGGCTCCACCTCTTCCCATATGTCTCATAGGAATATAGGAAGCTGCCTTCTTCTGATTAAGGCCATTCTCCACCCAGCCCAGCATTGTCGACACTGACTGGTAGTAATGGCTCTCCAGGGCTTCAGGCAGGAATTTTCTCCCAGCCCTTCCTGGAGATGCCGGGGATCGAACCTGAGACCTTCTGCATTCAAAGTGCTCTGCCACTGAGCTGCAGCCCCTCCCCTATTGCTGAGCTGCTCATTTAACTTCATATAAAGATTAAGCCGTCAAAATCCAGCAAGCTTTTGATGTGCATCAAGCAAACATGTTTGTGGAGTTCACTGCCCTGAGATGTGGTGGTGAGAGCTATGTGTTAAATGGCTTTCAAGGAGGGTTAGACAATTTATGGAGGATGTCAGGTCTATCGCTGGCAATTAGCCATGATTTATTTACTTATTTGAAGTATTTTTACCCTGTTCCTCAGCCAAAAAAGCTTTCAGAGCGGCATACATCCAATCACTAAAACAAGCCAGTCCTTGTCCACAGACTTTCAATCTAAAAAAAAAAGACCTGGCACACAAGGCAAAGGGGATGGGGAGGGCAGAGGAAAAAAAGCAGGTGGCCTTTCAGTAGGTTGATGGAAAGGTCCTGCTTCCCCTCTCATCTCCCTCATGATGGCTAAATGAAACCTCCATGGTCAGCCAGAGTGTATCTTTGTTTTCCAGCTGTTCGGGGGAAATAACTTTGGAGGACTCTGGCCTTCACACCTTGTTTGTGGATTCCCAGAAACATTGGGCTGGCCACTGTTGGAAACAAGAAGCTGGGCTGGATAAATCTCGGGTATGATCCTGCAAATTTGCTCTTTAGTTCTTCATCTTCTCCCTCTTGGCTTAGGATCACAGTCCTTCAGAGCATGAAACTGGGGATCGATGTGAACAGGCACAAAGAGATCATTGTCAAGGCCATTTCGGCATTGTTGCTGCTCCTCCTGAAGCATTTCAAGCTGAACCACATTTATCAGGTGAGTTTGGGGGCATTAAGAGGGCAAAAAGGTTTCCTTCTCCTGGGTTTCTTAATTCAGGGCTGGATTTAAAGAGCTCATCTGTGGCTCTAGTGCACTTTAGCTGAGACCCTGCGGTGAAGGAATGAGGACACACACACTGAGATGTTGTTAGCAGGAAGCAAGCAGCCGCATGCAGAATCTTTTATTGTCTCTGAGCATGCCTTATATAGATCTTTAGCAATGCTTGCATGCATCGGGAAAGAGATAACAGATAGAAAGAACAAGGTGAGAGAAAGCATCAGGGTTTTCCCTACAACACTTTTTCTCAGGATATTTCCTTCACTGTGGGCCTGTTCCAATTGGATTTATTCTTAAAGAGCAAGCGTCTCTTCTCTTTCCTGCCCTTTGCTTTGCATTTCACATCCAAGAGCAACCGGGCTGTCTCTTCCTAAAAGGAATTCATTTGCAGCGGCGATGGGTGTAACTATTCTGAAAGAGACTTTTTCCACAGAGCATGAAAGATGGATTCACCAGAGGTTTAAAAAAGGCAGAGATAAAGACCCTTCTTTAAGTCTGTGCCAGTGATACTCCAGGATTATAACATGTGCATACGTTCCATATCCCCTTTACTTCTGCAAGGCCTATACACGTAACCTGGAGCCTATCTGACCTCTTCAAGATATTGACAGAAGAGCAGATTCAGTCAACCTGTTCATGCGGCAGTGGCCTTTAGTTCCACTGCTCTTTGGAGGGGAAGAGGAGGGTCACCGGAGGGAGGTGTGATGAAAGCTTGAAGTAAAAAAGCTGACAGGTGATGATTGCCGTTGTATGCCTGACGGAGAACTCAAGGCATTCATCTTCTTCTGTTCGATATTTGTCATGCTTTACAAAATAATAAGACCTACATAAATAGGGGGTTGAGGACAGGTCCAGTTCAAGGAATATCGATAAGCAGGTGTATACACATCCCAGGTTTCCTTACATAAGTTTCCCGTCCTGTGTGAACCTATGACATTGGGCATAGATCTCTATAGGCTGTCTGGATGTTGATATAGGTGCCCATTAATTGTTGCTTTCGGTAGGATAGACTGTGCCATTAAGTCCTTCCTCCCCCCATTATAAAGATGGGTGTGGGGGTGACTGTCCTTCCAATGCTGTAATATTAGCCTTTGGGCGTCCCGGAGGGCTTGTAGGAGCCAGTGATGGTGGCCGCCTGACACGCCCCACACTACTGGGTGTGATTTAGTAAGGCATGTGACTTCCCTAAAGTGCCTAGATTGCTAGGCCAAAAAGAGCTTTTGGGGACACCAGCTGATATGCCCGGCGTTGCTTGTGTTGGGTCCGTGAATAATGTTTATAACATTTATTAGATAAATAATAAATTTCTCTGCACCTTATTCATCTGTAGGTTGGTTGGTATTTTTAGTTTGGTTGAGTTCATAAATTGTTTTGTTAGAATAAATGGAAAATGGGTTGACTGCTCGAGACTGACCTCAAGAATCACAATGGCCGCCAAAGGCCAGTAAGTCTGGCCTCCCACCCAAGGCATGCTGGGAGTTGTAGGCATAAACCTAGGTTTTTATTAAATTCTTTAAAAATACTTAAACCCCCCAAAATCATGTTTTTAGATTTTTTTCCCCTGATCCATGAACACAAAGACTTGTCTGGGTGAAGAGTATTTAGGCAGTACAATATGTGGAAGTAGGTAAACATTTCCGGACATACGTGACACACACATACTTTCCGTTTTATAGTTAGAGATGTTGAAGCTGCGTGGACTGCCATGAGGCAGTGTCAATAAGGCCCCATGAAGCCTCCAAGGTGGAGAAGGAAAGGAATTTGCATTTGGAGCCAATCAGCTGGGCAGGCGTAGAAGTTTTGACAGTCTGGAGGAGCTCTTCTTCAGATCAAGGCCCATAAGAAAGAGTTGGAAGTAGCGCACGCTACTTCCAACTCTTTCTTATGGGCCTTGATCTGAAGAGGAATCTCTCCAGACTGTCGAATTTCGAGAGAGAGGGAATGAGACTCTCTCTATGTCTCTGTCTATGAGCCAAACTCCTTTCCTGTTTAATGCTTTGGCTGCTCTTCTCTTTCCAGTTCGAATATGTCTCTCAGCATCTCGTGTTTGCCAACTGCATCCCATTAATTCTGAAGTTCTTCAACCAGAATATCATGTCCTACATAACAGCCAAAAACAGGTACAGTCTGTGTAAGCATAAATCTTCCTTTCCTCCTGCAAACACAAAAGTAATTTTGGCACTGATCCGTAATGGCCAATAATTGATGCGTGTCTCTTTATTTTGATCTCCCTCCAGCATATCTGTCCTGGATTATCCCTCCTGCACTGTCCATGAGTTACCGGAACTCAATGCTGAAAGCCTAGTAAGCAGAATGAGTGTTGCTGTACATACCCCAGGTTGCCTGTGGGCTAGGGCAAGATACCATGCCATGGCCTCAGTACTCTGCCAAATGTGATATTGTCATAACTGACAGAATTATTGTGAGGAAGAATTGGGTTTTGAAACACTTCATGTGGGTAGAAATAGGTGATAGAATAGATCCTGTGCTTGGAGCATCCCACCCAATGAATCATGCTCGTTGGGGACCTTTGGGACTAGGAAGAGGAAGAAAAGGTTCAGATCAGTAGAAGAGACCAATGGGATAAAAAGGTGAACCCTTTTAAAGACACTGTGCTGTAATATCACTGCAAGGGTGAAGCAAGATACATTCATGTTTCTGCCTCTTGCTCACTTGCTCCCCCTGTCTCTTCTGCCCTCTCTCCTCCCCTTGAAATCTTTCCTGATGAAGTGCAAACAGATATGTGGGCTGGGACCACCATTCAGTCCCTCCAAAAGGGTCTTGGGAGCAAAAGAGACCAACCAGAATCCACCAGGACTGTGTTCTGCACACTGAATGAGCGGACTGTCTGTTTTGATAGGGTTTGCTCGGGGAAACCCTCAGGTATTGACCGTGCTCACTGCTAGGAAATTTTAAAAGTACTCTGTACTTGTCTCCCCCACCCCATCCTAGGGATGGCATTCCCTTTTTGGGCTAATCAGATTTCCCTGAAGCCATGGGCTTTTTCCTGGAATCTGAGGAATTTATCGTTTCTCTTCTTTTTCTAAAATCACCATTTATGGCCATAAATTCCAGAAATTACGGCCATAAATTGCTTAATTTGGCACAGATTATGACTGCAATTTGCGCAAATTGCAGCTCCAGTTTGCGCAAATTGCAATTTTGGGTCCAACTCATGCTGCTGAAGTCAGGGGCGTGTCCTGAGGGCTGCTGCTGGGCCTGAAGGGGCGTGGCGATTCATTCTGTTTCCTGACTCCTATCTGAGCAGAGCAGGAAGCTTCCCCAGCTGGACTAGAAGGCACAAGGAAAAGAACTCCCAGAGAGCAAGTGAACAGGGAGAGCAAACAGGAGTTTGTCAGGGCTGCATTAATAGAAGTATAGCTTCCAGATCGTGCGAGGTACTGGTTCCCCTCTATTCGGCACTGGTTAGGCCTCATCTTGAGTTTTGTTTCGAGTTCTGGGCACCACACTTCAAGAAGGATGCAGCCAAGCTGGAACGTGTTCAGAGGAGGGCAACAAGGATGATGAGGGGTCTGGAAACAAAGCCTTATGAGGAGAGACTGAAAGAACTGGGCATGTTTAGCCTGGAGAAAAGAAGACTGAGGGAGACATGATAGCACTCGTCAAATACTTGAAAGGTTGTCACACAGAGGAGGGCCAGGACGCGGAATAATGGGCTCAAGTTACGGGAAGCAAGATTCCGTCTAGACATCAGGAAAAACTTCCTGACTGTTAGAGAAGTACGACAGTGGAACCAATAACCTAGGGAGGTCGTGGGCTCTCCCACACTAAAGGCCTTCAAGATGCAGCTGGACAACCATCTGTCAGGCTTTAAGGTGGATTCCTGCATTGAGCAGGGGGTTGGCCTCGATGGCCTTATAGGTCCCTTCATAGAATAGTAGAGTTGGAAGGGGCCTCTAAGGCCATAGAGTCCAACCCCATGCTCAATTCAGGAATCCACCTTAAAGCATCCCTGACAGATGGTTGTCCAGCTGCCTCTTGAAAGCCTCTAGGGTGGGAGAGCTGGACACAATACTCGATGGCCTTCTAGGCCCCTTCCAACTCTACTATTCTATGATCCTATGAGTCCAGGGGGCCGAGCTGCCGAAAGTTTGGCAAACTTCACCTGTACCCCATCCCAAACAAAACTTTGCCCTGAAGCAACAGTGACCTCTAGTGGTGGCTTATGCAAACAGATGCCAATTAATGATTATTATTATTTTTGCTGGGCTGTGTAACGGCGATTCTTATGGCCAAACTCTCCATAGAAAGTTGGGATTCCTTTCACCTTTTCTGTCTTAAAACAGCTTTGTATGTCCTGAATTGGATTGGGACTGTGGTGCTGCAGAAGGGGGGTGGAGTTAGGCCTTCTTCTCCCATTCCAGTTCTCTATTGTACACCTCTCAGTTTTGGGGAGGACCACTCTGCACATTCTTGCAAAACTGATTTTTTGCACAGAAAATAGGCCTAACAGGGACTTCTGGTTGGCCATGACACAGGGATGGATGTGGCTTGTTAGCTGCACTGGGCCCACACCGTTTAAGGCTTTGTAACTAGTCCGTACCAGCGTTTTCATTAGAGTCCAGAAAACAATATGGACCTGGAGTCATTTACTCCCTCTTTTGCCCCAGAAGGCTGACTACAGCATTTTGCTCCAGCAGAGTATATTACATCTGAACTTATTCTCCCTGCCCCCTGCCTCTGTCTTAACAACGGGGGGCTGAGGATATTTCAGCAAAAAGAAAGCCAGATGCTCGTGAAGTGGTGAAGCAGGGGAAGGACGTAACCTTGTTTTGGTTCACCCTCTTTTTAGGGACGCACAAACATGCTCTCACTTTAGTAGTACAACTGGGGTAATGCTCAGCATGCAAAGCATTTTTTTTTAAAAAAAATTAAAATACCTTTGGGAAAAGTCACCCAAAATGGTTCAAACAGGGTTAGTTGGGTTGGACATGGGGAGGAGAGAGAGTTATGTTACTCATTTCTGCTGATGTTAGAGGCGCTGAGCTAATACTTGGCTATGGGACTTGTGTACATTCAACTGCTTGGACAGATGCCATTGTGGGGTGTGACCCAAGCCTCACAGCAGGCCTTAACACTGAGGAATCGGGCTCTGATTTCGAATCAGAGAGGGATGATTCAGACTCCAGTATTATAGTAGAAACCTCAAGGTCTCTGGGAACCTGGTGCAGCCTGACTCTGAAAACAGATTCCATCACAATGGGGAGTGTAACATCAGATCTGGCCCAGCTGCGAGATAAGGCATCATAGAATCATAAAATACTAGAGTTGGAAGGGGGCCTATAAGGCCATCAAGTCCAACCCCCTGCTCAATGCAGGAATCCACCTTAAAGCATCCCTGACAGATGGCTGTCCAGCTGCCTCTTGAATGCTTCGTGTGGGAGAGCCCACCACCTCCCTAGGCCATGGGTTCCATTGTATTGCTCTAACAGTCAGGAAGTTTTTTCTGATGTCCAGCCGGAATCTGGCTTCCTGTTACTGGAGCCCATTATTCTGTGTCCTGCATTCTGGGTTGATCGAGAAGAGATCCTGGCCCTCCTCTGTGTGACAACCTCATGTCTCCCCTCAATCTTCTCTTCTCCATGATTTAGTGCCCCAGACGGTAGGAGCTGGCGGACGAAAGGATTCTGAGGAAGAGAACAGATAGGGTGTCTCACCATTTCATGAGCATCTGGTTGTCTGAAGTGGGGTGGCGGTGTGGGAAAGAAGTTAACTAGGACTACCTTGATATTTCAAGTAGGCCCTAGCTAATAACATCTCCTGGAGATCACTGTTTTTAATGCTTGGATATCTACCAGGTTTGAATTCTCTTTGTCAGTTTATTAACTCTCTTTATGACGATTTGAAAACGGGTTTATGTATGTCAGTCCTTTGCCAAGAACTAGAACGCTTTGCATCTGTGTAACCTGATCTATGGAAATAAAAGCCTGAAGGCAAAGAGACCTCTCGTGTTGAATTTACTAAGGGAACCAGGGAGCCAAGCTCCGGCAGCAATAGATATTTCTCTTCGGTAGCAGCAGGTGCGGTTGCTAAGTGTAAGGGAGATGGCTGAAACACAGCTGCATTTTTATACTTCTGTGAAGCTTTGTGGACGTAGTGTGGACTAATCATCACATTGTGTGTTGCCATTTAAATACAGTCCTCAGCTTCTCAAGAGAACGATGCGAAAGGTGTGTGTGTTTAGGATGCAGATCGTAAATTCTACAAACACGTTTTGCCAAACCTGAATTGATGTTGAGAGCTATTTCAGCAGCAGGGGTGGGGAACCTTTTTCAACCCAAGAGGTGAATTCAATTTCAGAGAAGCCCTCGGCCTCATTCTAGCAATGGGTGGAGCCAAAAGCAAAAGAGGTGGGGCCAAAAATACTAGCATATTGTAGCTCTAAAGCCAGTAACGAGAGGCATTTCAACCTTTTAGAATGGCCGGGGGGGGAGGGGGGGAGACACACAAGACGACTACACATTAGCTGAGAAACCACCCAGCAATCGGTGGTTGGGGGAAAGAGGTGTGGCCGTATTGTGGACCCTGGAGCACTGGTTGGCTCCTGACCCTGGCGTTCCCTACCCTTGTTACAATAAAAGTTTGTCATTTCCCCCCTTCTCCTTGATTGCAGGAAACAGGAGACAACAACCAGTTCTGTTATAGGAATCTGTTCTCCTGCATCAACCTGCTGAGGATTCTCAACAAACTAACTAAGTGGAAACATTCCAGGACCATGGTGAGTGGCTGGCTGGCTCAGCTATCCTATGAAACTATCCTTGAAGTGTGGTGCCCAGAACTGGATGCAATACTCAGTAGACTATGCTGGGCTTGATGAACCTTTAGTCCGGTTCAGTACGTGGCACCTCCATGCCGTAAGCTGTGCATGCAAAAAGACAGTTAACTCTAGGATGGTGCCGTTGCTTTTATGTCCTACTTGTGGGCTTCCCACAAGCAGTTGGTTAGCCGCTGTGTGAACAGAATGCTAGACAAGATGGATTCCTGGTCTGATCCAGCAGGGCTCTTCTTACGCGGCTTGTGCCTGAGATATGGAGTATGTTGTGCTCCCCCCCCCATGTAGAAAGCCTTAACTGCATTGTTTTTCTGCTCCTGCAGGTGATCCTAAGTCACGCTAATGTGTTAAGGACTTCTTTTTTTAAAAAAAAGGAATCTATGTTTTCCTGTTTCTTCCTGCTTGGTATGTTGATAGATGTTAGTAGTCTTCAAGTCTGCTCCGATTCTGAAACGGGCTCTGAAAGTGAAGCAAGCCATGATGCAGCTCTATGTTCTGAAGCTGCTGAAGATCCAGACCAAGTACCTCGGGCGCCAGTGGAGAAAGAGCAACATGAAAACGATGTCTGCCATCTACCAGAAAGTGCGCCACCGCATGAACGACGATTGGGCTTATGGCAACGGTGAGTGTTGCAAAGACCTTCCTTTCCCTGAAGGATGGTGGTTGCCTTGGATGAACATACACTATGATCATTTTTCCAATCTCTGTACTGGCTACTAAATACTTGATCTGTCTCCCTGGGTTACACAGAGCACTCGCCATATTGTCCCCTTATATATTCTTGTGACATAAACCCCATCGGATCTATGTGGTGTTAATAACTTTCAGGTGAGCACTGACTTTGTTCCTTAAGTACAAGAGCAGATGTTCAGTTCGCCTGTGGAGTTCCCACTTTGGGCATTTACAGTTGGGAGCCTATAAAGCTGCCTTATACAGAGTTAGATAATGGGTCCATTTAGCCCAGTATTTTCTCTGTGCTGACTGGCAGGAGTCTTCAGGTCTTTAAACAGAGATCTTTCTCAGCACCTGCTACCTGAAGTCATTAAAGTTGGAGATGCCAAGAATTTGTTTTATTTATTTGTATTTATTTACAGCATTTCTATACTGCTCCGCATCTAAGACAGATTCCAGAATGGTGAACATAAGGGTAAAACATTAAAAAGATTTTAAAAACTAAAAAAAAAATATTTAATTTTTTAAAAAAATATTAATTTTATTTTTTTAGAAATATTTTTGTAAGCTGAGCCTTTTTGTGGCTAAAGGGCAGGATAAAAGTGCTACAATTATTTAATTAAATAAATAAATAAAATTGTTCTTTTTAAAATAGAGTACCAAAAACCGTGGCTGGTCAATTAAGGAATGCTTCCTGGAATAGGACTGTTTTCAGGAGGCGCCAGAAGGAATACAGTGTTGGCGCCTGCCTGACCTCCAGAGGCAGGGAGTTCCAAAGAAAAGGGGCCATCACACTGAAGGCTCTTCTCCGGGGGACTCCGGTCGATAGGTCCATGTGGAACCGCCGGGACCATGAACTGAGTGTGGGACCTTCAGCCTGCAATGAATATATTTTGCCACTGGCCTATAGTTCCTCCTCAATAACTATACACAGGCTGGGAATCCAAGCACATCTGCTCCTGACTGCAGTACACTACACTGTCTACACTACTGTGAATGAATGGGTCACACGTTGAGGCACCCCTTCCTATAATATTATTGACAGAGACAGAAGTTCAGGCTCACCCCGAAGCTGTAATTCTGTATCAGTTGAGGAGCTGTCTTACTTTTTCTTTCTGTCTTGTTGGCCCATAGATATTGATGCTCGGCCTTGGGACTTCCAAGCAGAAGAATGCACTTTACGAGCCAATATTGAAGCCTTTAATAGCCGGAGGTACGACAAACCCCAGGACTCTGAATTTGCTCCAGTGGACAATTGCTTGCAGAGCGTGTTGGGGCAAGAGTTGGAACTTCCTGAAGATTTCTATTACTCTTACGAACTGTGGCTGGAGAGAGAAGTGTTCTCACAGCCCATCCACTGGGAAGAACTGTTACGCTATCAGTGATGGCACTGGGAAGTTTAGCCCGAACCAAACGCCATTTCAGTCTCTCTAGATAATAGGTGCTGTGTCCAGGGGAAAAGGGGAAATTCTGCTGTTTGAAGGTCCTTATATCTGGCAGAAACATTCTACAATGACTGGGTTCAGACGATCAGTGAAGGAGGAGGTTCCACCGTGGCTTCTTTTCCCCGCCCCCACGTGTGCTGCTCATGTGCATGCTATTTGCATAATTACCCCCGCCATGGTGTGCGTTGCCTTGTCATCTGAACCCAGCAAGGTGTGCGGCGGGGGTGGCCTCCAAACTACCCTTAACCCCTATAACAAGCCATGGATTATGGGAAAGCCACCGCTGCTGCACACCTCGCCGGGTTTGGAAGACGTGGCAACTTGTACCGTGGCAAAAAGGTAATTAGGGAAATGGCAGATGTGTGAGCAGCAACGCTCAGGGTGGGGGAAAGAAGGCACAGTCGCCTCTTTTCCTCACTAATGGTTCAAACTCGGCCAATGAGTTGAAATGTTAGGCATCTTAAATACAATGCCCTCATCTTTGCTAGAATCTTCTCTTTCCCCCCAACTACTTCAAGTCTACTGTAAATGGGCATGTATGTGGCAGTGGAGGTCCTAATTCTGATCCATTTTCACTGATCTATCTTGAATATTATATATTTAAAGATCTTCTGTTGATGGATTTCCTTCTAAGTTTGCTTTTGGTGTGAGAGTCATTTTCTAAGACTTGGGTCACTACCATGGGCAATTCCTGTGTCGGGATATCTGAGTAAATGTGTACCTTTTAAAACCCGTGCCAACATGTGCAGTTTGCTTCCCTAAAAACCATATACTCAAATGCTGGTTCATAGAAAACAAACTGCACATGTCAGAGAAAAATCCAAGATTTATATTCCAGGCATGAAAAGTTCTTATGGGCGTGATTCTCTAAATAGTAAATAATCCTGTTTGGGCATCTGATTATAAAAGTAAGTGTGTGTACGTACGTACGTACGTACATACCTACAGTATAAAAAGTTATTTATGTAATTTTCCTTATATTGTTTCCCCCAAATCCTCTTGCACATATTAGAATAATTTTTTTCTTATTCACATTTTAAGAATATCCATCACAAAACCTCATCCCAAGTGGTGATACATGGACTATTTCATAGTGTGAATGCTGCAAGCACACGATAAAGCGGTGGGTAGAGAATCTGCTGTGCCAGAAATGGAGCCAAACCAAATTCTGTCCAGCGGCCCTACCTAGCCTGAAACATTTTACTATAAATCTGTATGTGTGTGTGTAAGAGGCATTTTTACTGGTAGAATGTGCAACACAGCAAAGCCTTCTCTATAAAATGCAAATGAGAGGATTTTAATTCTCTCTCTTTTCTTCCATCCTCATCAGTATGTGCACTTGTCGGAATGCGTGGAGGTTTTTTCATACTACCTCTTCAAGGCACAAA
Organism: Anniella stebbinsi; assembly: GCA_029215795.1. Classification (NCBI taxonomy): domain Eukaryota; kingdom Metazoa; phylum Chordata; class Lepidosauria; order Squamata; family Anniellidae; genus Anniella; species Anniella stebbinsi. The sequence continues at coordinate 4,110,920 of JARDYH010000003.1, read as the reverse complement.
CGGACTCCACATGTTACTTCAGTGTTTGAAGAAACATGCAAAACATATAAAGAGACAGTGCATACATTTAGCTCACTGCTGGGCGTGTGGATGTAAACTCCAGAAATCACTCCATAATTCACTGGTATGATTGGGAACCAGATGTGCATGCTATCCATTCTAGTAAAGCATTTTCATGCTTTAAAGATGCAGGTATCATTTTGCATCTTTAAGCTCTTAATGTGGTATTTTTATCTGAACTCCTCTGGCAGAGCATAGATTTTTTTAATTGTTATTTGGGAGGTGGGGAGGGGCTCTTAGCTGGAAACCAGAAATGTACTTTTTAAAAATTCTATCTGCATGTACCATAAGATACTAGACAAATACTGCACATCACTTGTGTTTATAGTTGATTAATAATACACACAAGTTCCAAAAATAATGGATTCTTTACTGCGTAGTGAGAATATTTGTTGTTTCCTAGTACGAATTGTGTCAACAAAATGTTGTTCAAAGAAATGGCCATATTAAGTCTGTCCACTTTTTAAGCATAGGTTGTAACCAAGAATAAAAGCTACTCTTAAAGTGTGTGAGTGTATGTTGCTCATTTAATGATTTGTATCTGTACTAACAGAGACTAAATGCAAGTGCGTTCATATTAACACAGGAGGAGCATTTAAAGCTACTTGTAAGAACTTCCTGCACTAGTTTGAAATGCTCCCGGGACTAATTTACTGCGAGACATGTGCAAATGTGAATCCAATGTATGGATATGTTTTGTAGTCAATACAGCAGAAAGTTCAGGAGTAACTGCTAATATGGATGCACTTTGTATGTGAACTCCCCCCCCAACACCTGGATTTATTCTCCCTTCCAAAGTGTAGGTGTCCTGTTATGGTCCACAGCTGGCAACCCTAACAGCAGGCAGGAGATGAGAGTGGAGCAGTTGCAGCCTTTCTTCCCAACATAGAGGATTTTAAAGGTATAGGCACAGCCTCCAGGTAAGGAACTGGCAACTCTGGAATCTGGAGTGGTAGATTCCAGAGTGGTAGGTCCAGGAGTACTCTGCTGGTACTCCTGGACCTCTCAGCGGCTTTCGATACCATCGACCATGGTATCCTTCTGGAGCGCCTGGGGGAATTGGAGATTGGGGGTACTGTGCTTCAGTGGTTCCGGTCCTATCTCTCGGGCAGGTTCCAGATGGTGATGCTTGGGGATAGCTGCTCTTCAAAAAAGGAGCTGCTATGTGGTGTACCACAAGGTGCCATCCTTTCCCCAATGCTGTTTAACATTTACATGAAACCGCTGGGAGAGATCATCTGGAGGCATGGGGCGGGGTGCTATCAATACGCTGATGACACCCAAATATATTTCTCTATGCCTTCGACAACATTGTCAGCTAAGGATAGTGTGTCTCCTCTGAATGAATGCTTGGAGGCGGTAATGGGCTGGATGAGGAAAAACAAACTGAAGCTGAATCCAGACAAGACGGAGGTGCTTGCTGTCAAAGGCCCCAACCTGGGTCTGGAGGTGTGTCAACCAGTTCTGGATGGGGTTACACCCCCCCCGAAAGATTGTGTTCGCAGTTTGGGGGTACTCCTGGATCCGTCGCTCCAGATGACAGCCCAGATTGATGCGACAGCCAGGAGTGCCTACTATCAGCTTCGGCTGATACGCCAGCTGCGCCCCTTCCTAGATTTGGAAGACCTAAAGACGGTAGTGCACGCGCTGGTAACTTCGAGGCTCGACTTCTGCAATGCGCTGTACATAGGGCTACCTCTGTGCCTAGTCCGGAAACTTCAACTAGTTCAAAATATGGCAGCCAGGTTGGTCACCGGTACATCTAGGGGTGACCACCTAACACCAGTTTTAAAATCGCTTCATTGGCTGCCAATCAGTTTCCGGGCGAAGTATAAAGTGTTGGTTATTACCTTTAAAGCCCTACATGGTTTGGGTCCAGGGTACCTACGGGATCGCCTTCTCCCGTACAATCCGCCCCGCACACTTAGGTCCTCTGGGAAGAACTTACTCAAGCCAGCCATTTCTAGGCTGGCGAGTGTTACCCAGAGGACCTTTTCTTCCATCGCTCCCAGACTATGGAATGGTCTGTCGGAGGAGGTTAAACAAATTGACAGTCTTCATGAATTTAAGAGAGTCATGAAGACTGTCCTCTTCCGACAGGCCTATCCAGATGAATTTTAAGATGTTTTTAATGTTGTATAGTTCTCTTGCTTTTTAAAATTTTTAACTGTTGTGATTTTTATGTTTATATTGTTGCTGTTCCCCCCTCGATCCGGAGGGAGAGGCGGGTTACAAATAATAATAATAATAATAATAATAATAATTATTATTATTATTATTATTATTATTATTATTATTATAGATGAAGGTAGTTAACTTAATTTTCACCTTACACTTCAAAACGGTCATTCCCTGGCTCTTCTTATTGTAGAGCTATAGCTGGGGGAAGCACTGCCCATGCCTGGATCTTACTCTGTAGTAGTCTTTTAAAAAGGCATGATGTCAAGACAACAGCAGACAGGAATCTGAAGAAAGGGGATCAGAAATTAATTTTCCCCACCACGGTATGCTATTGCAACAAGAGAAGTCACACCAACAATAAATAACAGAGATAAAATTGGATATCAAAGCATGCTAAAAGGTAGGACCAAGAGTAGCCCCTAAGAGGCACTTTAGTTGCATAATTTTGTACTAATACCAACTAAGGCTAACATTCTTGACCTGTTCAATTCACTGGAAGCACTGGGATAGGGCAAAGCTCCCAACAAAAATAAAATCCAGCTACCATGACATAAGAACATCAGGAGAGCCCTGCTGCATCAGACCAAGGGTGTATCTAGTCCAGAAAATTCTGTTTGAACAGTGACCGACCAACGGTTGCCTGCGGGAAACCCACAAATGTGACATGAGTGCAGTAGCATCCTCCTGCTCATGTCCCCCAACAACTGGTATTCAGAGGCATACTGCACCTGATGCATCATGACTAGTAGCCATTGAGAAGACATGACATGTTGGATTATGTAAACTGGTATACAAGAAAGCACCCATCTTTTGTTACCTCGTAAAATATGACCTGTTCATTTGATATAGATTTATAATCAGGTTCATTACAAGGCTCAGGACAGGCCAATGTCCTGCAGCATGGCAAGAGAGACAGTGTTATGACTTGAATAAGTTGGGGCTAAAGCTGCAAGTGTAAGTCATACCCTCAAGCCTAGGTTGTCAGGCCAGGTTGGTTAGGGCCTCCCTGGCAATTTTAAAAGACTAACAATCTGGCCTGTTTATTATTATTTATTACATTTATATACCGCCCCATAGCTGAAGCTCTCTGGGCGGTTTACAAAAATTAAAACTTTGGACATTAAAAATTGATACCCAAAATTTAAAACTATAAAAACAAAACTAAAAAAGACAACAGTGTACATTTAAAACAGCTGCGAACTCTCAGCCAGGCTTAAATAGCAACACTACCAAACTTTTATCTTGGTAATTTCAAACACAGGCAGTGGCTCAGTTCGGACGACACGCTAATCAACGGAGCGGGGAAGAGGCAACCGTCAGTTGTGTTGCTTATGGGGTCGTGTGGAGGGCAACACACAACGCACACACAACTGACAGAACGCTATTTGGGGCAATTAAACAACGGAGAAAAACAACGGGCTTGCACGTTATTTATCCCGAAAATCGTAGTTTAAAGTATCGTGTGGAGGGAACCCCCACTCTCTCCATGTATTATTCCACTCGGTCATAGAGTTTGCTGGCCAGAGCAGCTGAACCCCCCCCCCCCCCCCCGCTGCTCCCATACTGCTGGCAGAACTTGTGCTGCATGCTGGGATATGGCCGGAGGATTGAGGGAGGTGGGAGGGAGGGGATGCAGCAGCCCAGAAGGATGCCGGGACTTTCAGCCTCGCGACAGGGGGAGGGGCAACATGTCATGTGACAGGCACCGCAACAATAACGCATCATGAGTATGCTGTTCACCCCTCCGTTGCCTAAAGTGTCGTCCGAACTAAGCCAGTCGTTGATCATTGTTTTAGTTTTGATAAAGGGAGCCATTGCAGAGGACCAGGTTTAATTTTGTCAGAGGATGTACAGGTATAACAAGAGTATCAGCTCCATATCTTTGTGGTTATCACGATAAAAGTTGTGTTTGTTGGGGCTATTGAGCAATGAAAAGAAACACATAAGACAAAATATATGAACCTCTATAAGTGTAGAGTGCCTAATTGCATAGTGATGACATAGAATGAATTAGGATAAGGTTTCTGTTCTCATAGTTGTATGGAAGAGGGAATTTCAGCAGCCATTGCTTTTGTCGCTCCTTGAATAACAAGAAGCAACTGCTAAATTCCCTCTTCTAAATTCTTGGAAGGAGCTTTTCTCTCTTCCTGCGCATCTGGTCTCCCTATATGATCATCATGCCTCAGGATCTTATGGTTCGTGGCAATATCAGAAAAAATAACTCATGACTTGCTTCTAATCCAAGGAAAAACAACCGCTATCGCTATCCTTTTACGCCATATGGAGGAGATTGATTCAACATACGTCACGACCAGACTGACAACAACATGTGCCTGCTTCAGCTTTGAGCATTTGGATATTGTAACAACAAATGAAGATCACACAGCACACTTATTAATTAGCAGAATTGTTTATTCAGTTATTTCTTTCCCCCCCCCCCCTTTTCTTTTTCTTTCCTCCTTTTGTCTTTGTGGGGGGATTTTGGTAACCACGTACCTCCCCCCCTTATCGGATCTTTCATTGGGGGGTCAAAGACACTCAAGACTGCGTCTCCTTTCGATAAGAATCTTTATTACAAGCAATTGCAAGGAGTCTGTACTCCAAAGCATGTCAAGACTGACTCCATGGTCAGATATTCACACTTTTATAGGTTTGCAGCATTGTGTAATTAGTTGATTACATCATTATTCACACATAAAAACAACATATAGAATTTCATATCACTTTTCTACAGCCTGCTTGAGGCAGGGTGGAGTATACATGAAAACAACTCTTTGGCCTGGTTCGGACAACACGATAATCAACGGGGGCGGGGGGAACAATCATCAGTTGTGTTGCTTATTGTGTTGTGTGGAGGGCAACACACAATGCACACACAACTGACAGTACGCTATTTGGGGCACTTAAACAACGGAGAAAAACAACCAGCTTGCACGTTGTTTATCCTGAACTCCGTTGCCTAAATTGTCGTCCGAACTCAGGCTTTATCTACCTCGACAGGGTGGGGTACTAACTGGCTAAGGGCTCCCAGAAGGGGAATGCTAGTACACTTCATAATTTAAGCTAAGTCATGTTATCTGGGTTACTGAAGTACATTTTTGTATCCCTCGCTGCCTTGACACCTGAAAGGTCAAGTTCACAGTCTGGCTACCTGTCCAGAACCTGTTTATGAGACAGGTTTGGCTCACAAATCTATAATTTCCTCAACAGTCTTGTTTTCTCCGCTAAAAACATATGAAAGGGGGGAAATGATTAATACAACAGCTTAGACACCAGTTGTTAGGGGATTGATCACTTTTTGGTTATATTTTAAAAATAATAAATATTTTTTTAAAAAATCATGCCTCAGGATCTGAAATACTACTAATCCTAGGATTTTTTTTTAACCAAGTAGAGACCTTGCCCTGGTGGAGTAAGATCTGGTTTAGAAAGAATGAGAAAGAAAGATTAGCAGCAACTCCAGGTTTTGAGGAGGGAGCCTCATGGCCAAGAAGCCCTCAGTGAGTCCCCCTCCCCAAAAATGGGCAGGTAATGGCTACACTTGACCCACCTCAGGAGATCCAGGCCCCCCCATCCCATATCACAGCCCTATTTCCATGAGGGGATCCATTGTGGCTAAATTGTGTACCATTTAGTCTACTTATGGAGACTCCTTTCCCCTTATCGGTGCACCTGTTCCCCAGAAGGAACCTGGATATCCATTCTCAGTCTCCATCTGCATTTAAATGCTGCTTTTTGAAGTGGCCTGCTTAATAGGTGTGCATTTCCAACATACGTGTTTGCACTTTACTAGTGAGAATACTGGAGCTTTAAGTGTCTTAATATTTATCTAAAATAAAACAAGCAAGCTGAGCCTAAACTCTCATCATTGAGGCTGGAAGCAAGCAGCGTTGAGCTGTAAAGAGCTTCTAGTTTTCTTGTGAGGAATATTTTTTACTGACAAATTTCATTTCTTTAGATTTGTGAGTTACATCCCTCTCCCCCAGGCGTGACTTTGATGTATTGGTGCAGGCTAGACGTGGCAATAAATGCTGATTTTGGTCCCGCAAAACAAAAAAGCATGATATAATTAAAGTAAGGCGGTGCTTTGGGCTTTGTTTCTATTCAGGCAACTTTTGAATGTACCACTAAAAACTGAGATGATAGGAGGCTGTAATTGTTTTTTCTCCTACTCCTCCATTAAAATAGAAAAAGGAAAAAATAATATATATTCCCGCTTTTTTTCCTCACACAAACTTTCCGTTAGAGGGGGAGGGGGGAGCGCGCGCACACTCGCGTTTCCCGCCTTTTCTTTACGCTCCCATCTCCTCCTTCCCGCACCGCCGCCCTTTCTGCTGACGTCACGAAACCATTCCCCCACCCCCCCCGCAGCTGCTACACAGTGCGCACGCGTAGGCCCAGGCATTACTAGGTTTTCTCGTTGCCGGGCTACACCGAGACGATCTCACTCCCTTTACTATGGTAACGGGACAGGTGGGAGGTAAACAGAAGGCAAGCCCCGCCCACTAGCGGGAAGCCACGCCCGGCAAGCCGGGGAGGCGGCGGCGGTGGTGAGGGGGTGTTGCTACCGCCGCCGCGCGATTCACTTTGCGCTGGAAGGGGAGGGTTGGCTGGTGAGTACGCCCGCGAGTGATTTTTGCAACGCGTGTCAGTTACACGTGGGAATCGGGACTTCCGTGTCACGGGGGTTGTAATTTGGGGCGTTATAGGAGCAGAGCAGATCGCCATGCGAGGCGTTTGCTGCTTCCGAGAACGGACAGATCTTGAAGGTTAAGGTGGCCAACTGACCAGACCAGGCGGGGGAAGAAGCCGGCTTGCCCTGCGCCTCTCTGCCTTTAATAGCAGCTTGATTTGCCCTAATCAAGGGCAATAGAAACAAACAGGAATCACACTCCTCCCTCTGGCCCAAAGAACTGGTTCGTAGCTTGTGGGTGCTCTTAGCTCCATTTGTGGGATTATGGGAGTTGTAGTCCACACATCAGAAGAACACTACCTTTGTAGGAGGCCACCCTGGCTGCACAGAGATAGCCTGGTCTCAGTTATCCATGCTCTCCTAGCTTCCAGGTTAGACCACAGTAACACATTCTGCATGGGGCTGCCCTTGAAGACTAAAACTGTGGCTAGTGCAGAATGTGTCTGAGACTTGCATTATGATCCTATTGCGCCTGCGCTGTGCCAACTGCCCTGGCTCCTAGTCCATTTCATTGTTCCAGTCGCCTGGATAAGTATGAGCAAGGATAACGTGGGGTGTGACAACCATGTTAAAAGGTATGTGGCTTGTGTCTTACAAATTGTTGGTCCCTCCCAGAAGATCTCTGTTTCAAAGATTTCTGCATGTTTCAACGGGCAGTTCAGTATAATTCAGATTACTCAAGCAAGTAAGCCAAGTTGCATGACATAAGAACACCCCACCCCCCAAAAGCATCAAGGTCATAACCACTCTGACTTTACTGTTGCACAATTTTATGCTGAGTGTGTCTGCACAATGAGTATATGAGGGACTGGAAGCATTTGTGCCTTGCCTCTAATCTTAGCAGTCCTCAAACATGAGTGGAAGAAACTGGAGAGTGAGCGAGAGCTATGCATCTTGCCCAGTGGCCTTCCAAGTAACTGCTGTCAATGCAGGAGGGTCCCGGGAAGAAAAGATGCCTGCCTTTTCCAACCAGGAGGGCTGGCAGCTGCCGTTAACAGTTTACAAGGCAGGCTAAATTTAGATTACCTGAGCTTTAGAAGTTCTCCTGGCGTGAAATAAATGCAATGCAAGACCTTTTGGGACAAATCACCCAAAGAACTTCATTTATTTGGCAGCTTAAAAATATAGCAAATAAATAAATACATTAAATAATAATAATAAAAATGAGTGACGAGCAGCCGCTTCACTTTTGTGCTGGGTGGATCCTGTGGCTATTGGGAAGGTTTATTAGAATCAGCTGATTCCTGAAGGAATACTCTAATTAACTTATAATGTATGGACTTAATCACAGGTTTTTTTAAATATATATTGCAGGTACTTCCTTTGGAACCTTACAGAAAATGAACTAGACACAAAGGTCACCAATTCAGTTCAGTAAACGGACGACGCTATGGTAATGTAAAGATCCGCAGTTCTCAATGGCAAACAAGACACAAAGGCAGCCGTGTTGGCCGTAAGAAACATTGCAAAATTCATGTAGTGTAATGCCTCTATTAAGCCAACTCAGAGATCACAAAGACAATGTGCAAGTTTTTGAGATCTCCAGATCTCTTCATCAGGCAAAATGTAACAAAAAGTAGGTTAGTGGGGGGTGGGGTAGGGAATAGGGGGTCGGTCCTAGGGACATTGAATCCCCAAACTATCACATCACCTTCCAAAGCCCAATTTGAACGCCTGCAAAACAACAACACCCCCATTCATTTTAAGGGCACAATCTTATGTATGTTTAGACAGGAAAAGTCATACATCTCCCAGCATTCCCTTGCCAGCCATGCTCTGATTATGTAGGTATCCTGACTACAGCATCCACTCAGCTTTTTACCCCCTCCCCCACAAACCTTGCTTTTTTGTAACATCTTGCCCAATGAAGCGATCTGGAGATTTCTAAAGCTTACCCATTTGTAGCGATCTTTGTGTCAGCCTGATAAAGGTATTTACACTATGTGGATTTTGAAGTTCTCAACGTGTCAAGGAGGCACTGTTTGTTGCTGCTGAGTGAGGAGAGAGAGTCACCAATTGTTCCAACGCCTTTTCAGACCAATCTGTCAAGGGCTCTTAATTGATTCTGGATGGTCTTCATTATTCTCTGACCCCCATCAATAGGCAGCTATTCTGGCTGCTTCCTGACCCACTCCTGTTCACTAATGTTGGGAGTGGTAGAGCCAATATGGAACCTATTTTTCCTGGACCCTTTGCTCTCCGTGAATGACCCTCTGATAAAGGGCCTCTTACTTCATCTCTTTCCCTGGGAACTACAGACCAGTCAGTCTGACATCCACCCCTGGGAAAATCTTGGAACAGATTATAAAGAAGTCAATCTGTAAACACCTTGAAAACAATGCAGTGATTACTAGAAGCCAGCATGGATTTGTCAAGAACAAATCCTGTCAGACTAATCTGATCTCATTTTTTGATCGGTAACCTCCCTTGTGGACTGTGGGAATGCTGTGGATATAGTATATCTTGACTTCAGCAAAACTTTTAACAAAGTGCCCCATGATATTCTGATTAACAGACTAGTGAAAAGTGGGCTAGATGGAACAACTATTAGGTGGATCCAGAGTTGGCTACAGAATCAGATTCAAAGAGTGCTTATCAATGGTACCTTTTCACACTGGGGGGAGGTAACGAGTGGGGTACTGCAGGGCTCAGTCCTGGGTCCAGTGCTCTTCAACATTTTTATTAATGATTTGAACAAGGAGGTGCAGGGAATGCTTATCAAATTTGCAGACGACACAAAATTGGGTGGGATCGCTAATACCCTGGAAGACAGAAATAAACTCCAAAGTGATCTTGATAGACTGGAGAGCTGGGCTGAAAACAACATAATGAAATTTAACAGGGATAAATGCCAAGTTCTACATGTAGGAAAGAGAACCAAATGAACAGTTACAAGATGGGGGATACTTGGCTAATCAATATGACAAGCGAGAAGGATCTTGGAATTGTAGATCACAAGCTGAATATGAGCCAACAGTGTGATGTGGCTGCAAAAAAAGCAAAGGCTATTTTGGGCTGCATTAATAGAAGTATAGCTTCCAAATCAAGCAAGGTACTGGTTCCCCTCTATTCAGCATTGGTTAGGCCCCATCTTGAGAATTGTGTCCAGTTCTGGGCACCACACTTCAAGAAGGATGCAGACAATCTGGAACGTGTTCAGAGGAGGGTAATGAGGATAATTAGGGGTCTGGAAACAAAGCCCTATGAGGAGAGATTGAAAGAACTAGGCATGTTTAGCCTGGAGAAGAGAAGATGGAGGGGAGACATGATAGCACTCTTCAAATACTTGAAAGGTTGTCACACAGTGGAGGGCCAGGATCTCTTCTCGATCAACCCAGAATGCAGGACACGGAATAATGGCCTCAAGTTACAGGAAGTCAGATTCCAGCTGGACATCAAGTAAAACGTCCTGACTGTTAGAGCAATATGACAATGGAACCCATGACCTAGGGAGGTGGTGGGCTCTCCCACATTAGTTGCCTTCAAGAGGCAGCTGGACAACCATCTGTCAGGGATGCTTTAGGGTAGATTGCTGCATTGAGCAGGGGGTTGGACTCGATGGCCTTATAGGCCCTTTCCAACTCTACTATTCTATGATTCTATGATCTAACTGCCTTTCTGTGAATGGGACGAGAAGAGTGCCACCACCTGTCTGTCTTCCCTAGGTAGAATGATCCTGATGCATTGTTTTTCTTGCAACAAGAAGACCCACTTACACACACACACCACACCCTGGTAGCACAGCTGGAGTACTTGGAGTAGAGAGCTCTATATATGATGCAGTGTCATACTTAGCAATTAGCCTTTTAACGAGAAGGAAACATGTCGCTTTCCCCACTTTCTTCATGCTATTCATAATTATCTAAATCTCTTCTCATACACTCCACACCCTAATATGCGCAACTGTTTCAGTCTTTCCTTGTGGTACAAGATTATAGTAATTCTTCAATCTTTTGATAACGCACTGGTTCCCTGTCCGTTTCCGGTTGCAATTTAAAGTGCTGCCTTTAGCTGTTAAAGCCCTTTAAGGGCTTGGGACCATCTTGCCTGAAAGACCACCACCCTCTCATATATACCTATCCAAATCTTAAGATCCTTTTCAAAGGCTCTGTGCCATATGCCCCATCAAGTAAGATGTATCAGGTGAATACTATTTGAAGACGGTTCAGAAGCTGCAGCTTGTGCAAAATGTAGCGGCCAGATTGGTAATAGGGACCAGAAGGTTCGAACATATAAGACCGATTCTGGCCCGCTTGCATTGGCTGCCTGTATGTTTCCGAGCCCGATTCAAGGTGTTGGTTTTAACCTATAAAGCCTTACACGGTTTGGGATCACAATACCTGACGGAACGCCTTTCCCGACATGAACCTACCCATAGGTAGACCCATTTCAAACCGGCTTCAGGGCAGGATACGGAGTTGAGACTGCTATGGTCGCCTTAGTGGATGATCTACGCCTGAGTATTGACAGGGGGAGTGTGTCCCTGCTGGTACTTCTGGACCTCTCAGCGGCTTTCGATACCATCGACCATGGTATTCTTCTGGAACGCCTGAGGGGATTGGGAATCGGGGGCACTGTGCTCCAGTGGTTCCGGTCCTATCTCTCGGGCAGGTTCTAGATGGTAATGCTTGGGGATAGCTGTTCTTCAAAGAAGGAGCTGCTATGTGGTGTACCACAAGGTGCCATCCTTTCCCCAATGCTGTTTAACATTTATATGAAACCGCTGGGAGAGATCATCCGGAGGCATGGGGCGGGGTGCTATCAGTACGCTGATGACACCCAAATATATTTCCCTGTGCCTTCGACAACATCGTCAGCTAAGGATAGTGTATCTCCTCTGAATGAATGTTTGGAGGCAGTAATGGGCTGGATGAGGAAAAACAAACTGAAGCTGAATCCAGACAAGACGGAGGTGCTTGCTGTCAAAGGCCACAACCTGGGTTTGGAGGTGTGTCAACCAGTTCTGGATGGGGTTACACCCCCCCTGAAAGACTGTGTTCGCAGCTTGGGGGTACTCCTGGATCCGTCGCTCCAAATGACAGCCCAGATAGATGCGACGGCCAGGAGTGCCTACTATCAGCTTCGGCTGATACGCCAGCTGCGCCCCTTCCTAGAGTTGGAAGACCTAAAGATGGTAGTGCACTCACTGGTAACTTCGAGGCTCGACTTCTGCAATGCGCTGTACATAGGGCTACCTTTGTGCCTAGTCCGGAAACTTCAATTAGTTCAAAATATGGCAGCCAGGTTGGTCACCGGTACACCTAGGGGTGACCACATAACACCAATCTTAAAATCACACCACTGGCTGCCCATTAGTTTCCGGGCGATGTATAAAGTGTTGGTTATTACCTTTAAAGCCCTACATGGTTTGGGTCCAGGGTACCTGCGGGATCGCCTTCTCCCGTATAATCCGCCCCGCACACTCAGGTCCTCCCGGAAGAATTTACTCCAGTCAGCCAGAACTAGGCTGTCGAGTGTTACCCAGAGGACCTTCTTTTCTGCCGCTCCCAGGCTCTGGAATGGCCTGCCGGAGGAGATTCGACAAATTAGCAGTCTTCTGGAATTTAAGAAAGCCGTGAAGACTGCTCTCTTCCGGCAGGCCTATCCAGTTTAATTTTAAGATGTTTTTAATAATGTATTTGTTTTTATCTGTTTTAATGGTTTATCTATTTTATTGTTTTTATATTTAGATTTAGTGTTGTTCCCCGCCTCGATCTAGATGGAGAGGCGGGTTAGAAATGAAATAAATAAAAAAATAAAAAATAAATAAAGAAAGAAATACACTACGCTCAACGTCAAAGGTCCTCCTCTGGGTGCCTACTCCGAAGGAAGCTCGGAGGACGGCAACAAGGGAGAGGGCCTTCTCTGTGGTGGCTCCCCAATTATGGAATGATCTTTCCGATGAGGCCCGCCTGGCGCCAACTCTGTTATCTTTTCGGCGCCAGGTCAAAACTTTTCTTTTCTCCCAGGCATTTTAACAGCTTAAGTTGAGGTTTTAACTGACTTTGTGTCCAGGCTTAACAGTTAAAAATGTTTTAAATGTCAGCTGTTTTATGTTTATGGTTTTAAATTTTGTATATTGTCTTTTTAGTGTTCAGTCTTTTAATTTTTGTAAACCGCCCAGAGAGCTTCGGCTATGGGGCGGTATATAAATGTAAATAATAATAATAATAATAATAATAATAATAATAATAATAATAACAATTACTATAGAAGGGCCTTCTCAGTGGTAGCACCCTGGCTATGGAGAATAGCCTCTGCAGAGAGGCTTGCCTCACCTGGCACTTTCTTATCATCTTTCTGACACCAGGTAAAAAACCTTTTATTCACCAAGGTCTTTAAGAAAGCAATCCTGTGGCCCCTAAACAGCATCTGGGGGGCCATAGGGTAGATTGGATTTCTGGATCCAAGGTCAGAGAAAGCTCCGCTTCCCCACCACCACTAAAAAGAAAACACTTTCTTCACCGTCTCACGTTTACAATTCAGCCTCCATGTCATCCCACTTCCTCCTGATCTTTCAGTACCAATCTGCTTTGGCAAAGCTCCTGGCTTCATAGCTAGTTGCCTGCTGCTGCCCTCCACTCAGAAATTAACTTTTCCTCTCTGCTTTTTCTTTTTCGTACAGGGAGGCAAAGGAAAAGGAAAAGGCAAAAAGGGCAAAGGCAAAGGTGGGAAGAAATCCAAGAAGCCCGTGCCCGAGGTGGACATCCTGAGCCCGGCTGCCATGCTCAATGTCTACTACATAGCCCACAATGCCGCTGCCTGCTTGGAGTACCGCGGTTTCCCGTGGCCCGACTCTCCGAAAAAGAAAGGGAAGAAACGGAAGTAGGAAGCCAGCAGAGGGAAGGCCCTGGCTTCAGGGAGAGATTCAGAGCCTCTGAATAGGGGAGGAAGACTTCTGTTGGAGGAAATCTATTCGGGTTTCTCACTTGGCCATAATCACTGTTACAGCAGGATGAAGAAGCTTCCGCTTCCAACGACGTTAAGGAAGTAAACGTTGCTTTGAGATGCCTACCACAGCACTGCAGTGTGTGCCTCGTTGTTGCTACGGGAAGTAACCCACAGAATCCTCCATGCCTGTTGCTAATCATGTATGGTGGGGTGGGGTGGGCATGAGCTTTGTGCTAATTCTTGGTGCTGCTTCGAGGGGCACATATGTTCCTTGTGAAAGCTGTAGTGCTGGTATGACTGTGTGGTTGAAGCCAAGCCACAGGTGCGTCTCGGGGGCCCTTTGGGATATCCAGTATATGTGCAAGCTCAGGACTGTCAGCATGCTGTTCAAGGATGGACTGAGCACAAAGACATTTTAAGCTTCTGCCTGGGGCAGCACAGTTTAGGCAGCAGCCACCATGCTGGAAGCAGCACAGAGGTCAGTCTCACTGCTTCCAACATGACTGGCTACCCAGGGGATTCTTGGGCATGGTGTCATTTCACATGGGGACACCCCTAGTTGGATCCCGGTGAGGATGGCATTTGCTCTAAGTTTTAGCTGAATGGGTGCAAATCTGTTGTCATTAATATTTCTAAGAACCTCAAATGTGCGTCCTGTGACTGGTAGAGAAAGAACATCTATGTGAAGCACTCAATGGAGGGAAATGGTTAAAATGTCCAGGACCTGTAAATATGTCTGTCTGAGAGATCAAGGATTAGATGTTGGAAGATGAATGTATACATAGAAGGAGCGTATGCTGGTTCACATGACAGATAGGTTCAGGTGCACTTGTCTTTTGTCAGCAGGCTTGGTATTGCTGCCTAAACAGATTGCCCAAGGTTCAGTCCTGAAAGTCTCCCCCAAGGAGAGAAGGATTTGCCACCCATCCGAGCTGCACGGGGAATATGCGCCATGTAGACTGCAGGGGAATGGAGAAAGGCTGGCGGAGAAGAATTGTGCCACTCTGGAAACACAGCAAATGCCAGGAGATGCCTCTCAGTCCTTCCAAAGGCTCATCCAGGCCTGCCAAAAGAGCCTTTTCCTTCTCTTGCACTAGTCTTGCTTTGGGGGCCTGATTTATCCTAGAGCAGCCACCATCCCTACAGCTGAACTGTACTGATAAAGTTTGTCTCAGGAAGGCAAGGAAATTGGGAGGCTGATAGAGAAGGCCCTGCCTAGCCTTCTGCCCCCTCCCTTTCTGGAAGGAACAGATGTTGCTGCTTCTGAAGTGTAGTTTCTGATTACCAGATGGAGAGCCTGCTATAATGCAGGGGTGGGCAGTCTCTAGGGGCTAATTCTACACCCCCTCCAAACCAGAGCCAGCCCCCACTACATCACTCCATGCAATTTCATTATAAAATAGTGTGTGTGTGTGTGATTTTAAAACAAAACCATGCATCTGGGAGGTTTCTGGGAGTGCAATTTTTTTCTAAAACAAGTCGCATGATTCCCACATGCCTTGTTTTAAAGTGAAATTGTGTGTGCGGGAGAAGTGTTTGCCGCCACAACACCAAACACAGAAGGCGAGGAAGGGCCGTGTGTTACCTAACTCTGCTATAATGGCTGTTAAGCAAACATATATTTTTCGGGCAGATCCGCCTTTCCCATGTTTTTGATGATTTTTTACCATCTATATCTACCGTATAGCGTAGCCTTCTATAAACAATGCATGCCAGGCTTCAGGAAAGTTTGGAATATCTTTTGTTGCCAGGCTAGATATGGCTGGGACTCACCTGCCTACTGGGAGCCAAAAACATTGGATGTATGGTTTGGTTTTATTTTCAGTGGTGCTATTTGATACTCTGATCCAAGAAGGCTGGTTTGTGAAAGAGACTTATCTATTTAAGGTTGAGGGAATGGATGCCTCCAGACTCACCAGTTTCTTTACTAAATTGCTACCAAGAGATACACAAAAATACTCAGGCGTGGAAAAGACAGTACGTGTGGTGTAGCTTTCTTATGTGCTCATCCAGGCTGGAAAAGACCATTCACATGTTGCCCACAATCCAGCATGTAATTATGTGCCCCATTGAAATCAATGGAGCTTATGTATGCTGAACTCTCTACTGGATTGTGGCCATTATGTTCCATGTGCTTTCCCCCCCCACCACCCCAACTTCCAGTTCTGTCCCTGTGTCTGCATGCAAAGAAGTCTGTAATTAAGTCCATCTCCAGGGCTGCGTGGAACTATTCCTTATGTATTGTGACTTATCCACAAGACGTTTTGAATTTTTAAGCCAATGTCTAGTTTCTGTTAATGATTCGGAATTATGTATTATAACAGTCTGTAGTCATTTACATGGTTTAAAGTTATATTCAACGAAATCCTCTGTCTTCTCCTGCATATCCTGGGTTATTAGCTATCCTTCATCAGTAGCTTGAGTGAGGAAAGGGGAACACCTGAAAATACATTTTCCAATAGGAAAATAGAAGTCCTCTCTCCTTCATCATTGACATTTTTTGCTGATGCCCAGAGGGGGAAATACTGGCATGCAACACAAAAGTTAACAAAATGAGCCAGCAACAAATACCATACCAGAGAAGATGGGGAAGCAAAGTGGATTGGGGCAAAACAACGGAGAGACAGGCTGATTAGGGATGGTCAAGCATGAGGAGGGAGGGGAATGGGTCCTAGTGTCAGTTACTACATCTTGATTTCTAGACACAGCCTACAACAGCCTTTTCTAACCTGGCATCAACCCCTGCTGGTTGCGAGATGCTGGGAATTGTAGTCCAACACATCTAAAGGGGTCAAGTTGGGAAAGGCTGGCCCTATAAATTTGTCAGACCAAGAGACACATTGAGCATTTCTAAAGTTCTTCCCCATGGAGATTTGGTTCTAGAAGAGTAAAGCGAACCACTTCTTGCCAATCTGCTGAGATGAGCTCCTGTTTTGCTTCATGCAGGGCAGACAGCACTCCACCCCACTTCAAGCCCGGAGGGAAACATAATCTCCCACTAAAGAGCTTCACTGAGCTCTGGAAGAAGCTGGGTTTACGCTGCCCTTGTCGCTGATATATCAGGCTGCGTCCATAACAAATTCCCCTGCTGACCAGAATTAGCCTCCTTTGAGTTTGGGATGAAGGGAACCCAACCTGACTCTTGTGCTGATGTAGATTCCCTTTTCTTTGTTTATAGGCTCGCCCTGCCTCTGCGCTCCCTGAAATCCTATCGAGGTCATGTCCCTCTCCGCCCTCCCCACACTCATGTCCTAGGAATGGTTTTCTCTGTGCAGGCCAAAAATGGCAGAGTCATTGTCAGGGGTTGTAACATGGAAGCCATTAGCTCTGCAGTTGCCCCAAAGCAATGGATTTTTTAGGTGTGAGGCTCTGCCTGGAGCAGGCATTGTCATTATTCTTAATCCCATTTCCAAATTGAAACGGAAAACATAAAACCAAATAGGGAAGTTGATGGGATTATTTGGAAGTAATAAAATTTCAGCCGGAAGTGTCCCTTCCGCTCTGATAGTTTTCTCCATGTTTGTTAATTGAGACCAAGCTCTAATGCAGTGTTCCCCAAGCTGGCACCCTCTAGATGTGGCTATGTTGGTTAGGGATTGTGGGAGTTGCAGTCTAACACATCTGGAGTTTTTCAAAACCTCTCAGTCACCTACCTGCCTGCTAGCTTTGGGCAGTTTCACGATTTCTGGCACTTTGCATATTGGGAAATTATGGTTCTCAACATTGGCTGTGTGCCTTTAGCAGCATCCTAACACACAGAAATTTCGCATTTCCTGGACAGGAGGTTTCTTTGTAAGAATATTCCTGACTTAATTTCTGCCTACCACGTTGCTATTAAAAGCATAGGAACAGCATCAGCTAAAATATTAAACAACCCTGGTTGTAACAGGTTCCTAGGGTTGCTGTATTATTTTTTACTCTGGTGCTGTTCCTGTGCTTTAAGCAGCAGGATAGCTGCAGTATGATTCCCCTCAGGAAAGCTTCAGCTGCTTAATTTTTACAAGTCAGACTGCTGTTAAAGGCACAAGAGCAAAGCCAGTAAAAAGTGTGATTTTTTTAATGTCACAAAAGGGCATCTCAAACTGGCAGCTGCTCAGTTCTGAGTACCACCACTGTATCTGTATCATATGAGAGCAACTTGTGTATTGGGGAGTCTGCAAACCTGCAGACTTCTGAGTCTTTCTGCCCCAAACTTCCATAATCCTCTTTCTGTGATGTTGCTAAAATCCCTCACATGCCAGAAGGGGAGAGGGATTTCTCAGGATCCACCGGACTTATACCTGAACCATTGCAATGGCTCACAGGGCTACGGCAGGCACTAACTGCCCATCATCCTGCAGCCCACAATGTCATTTAGATCTCCATTTGAGACCTAAAACACATCATGTGGGCATAAATGGCTGTATCCTTCCCTTTTCTTTTGGCCTGCTAGCCTGTACATGAGGCAAGAGTCTTGGTATAAACTTAGCTGCCTGCCTGCTTTGCTTTCCTGTGTTCCACCTTGTTTTCAAAAGCACCAGGAATAGAAGCCTCAACTTGCATGCACACCTTGGACTTCGGTAAGATGTCTCTTCCTCCATGAATTTGTCCAACCCTCTTTTAAAGCCATATAAGCTTATGACCATTGCAAGGTTTTGTGGTAGCAAATTCCAGAAATGTACTTTTTTGTGGAAGAATTTTGCCAGCCCTGAATCTACTGCCTCATCCAATCCTGTCCCCCCACTATACCACCATGAAAATTTTGAGGTCCAAAGATTTTTTTCTGATGACTGCGCCAAAAAAAATTTAGGTGCTATTTTCAAAAAGGCAGACAATTTTCTTTAGGACATCAGTTTCCGTCAAATTATACATTTTTAGGGTAAAGGAGTTCAAATACTCTATTTTAATTGTCAGAGTACTCCTCTGGCCATTTTCCAAGGTGGCCCTAAAATGTCTCAATTTCTTGACAAACTGATGTACAAACGTGATTTTGGCTTTCAACTTTAGTTTTTTTGGGGTCGAGGAGGTCAACAATGGCATTAATTTTGATGGAAAGGCAATCCTTTTGCCATTTTTAAAAATGGCGCCCAAACTTTTATCCCTTACTTGCCATGCAATGTGGATGTGTAGTTTATATTGTCATTTTTTCAGGTTGTATGCTAAAACCTTATGGTTTAGTGATGGTTTATTGCATCATTCATTAAAAAAAGGAATGAAATTTGAGTATATTTTATTTTGTATACTTTTCAGCTACTAATATTAGTTCATGTTTTACCTTTTTTCTCAGTATGTAACTAAATACTCACGAAAACATTTTAAAAAACACATTTATTCAGAAATAATGCAGTTTAACATGAGCATTTTTGCAGGTTTTCCCCAAAACATTTACAAAAATTTGTGCATTTGACCATTGCGTTTAGACACAAGACATCTCAATCTACCACAAACCTTACAGTTGCATACATGTAAAAGATCATTTGGCAGGAAGTTCAAGAACTTGGACATCATTATCATTTTCCCAGTTGTAATCACATGGGTCTACTTTTGGATGAACACTCTCTAAGAGGCACATACATCTTATCAGATAAAATGCTCTTGTTATATGCCCTTTTAGAGCATGTTGTGGGTGGAAGCTCACTGATTGGTAGAGATCTTTTATACTCACTGAAACGCAGACTGTTAAAAGTGTCACATTTTGAGTGAGGTTTCCAGACGCGTAAAGGTACTTCTCCACTTCCTCAAAATGACACTCATCAGGTGTTTCCCCAAATTCGGTAAGATATTTTGTTGGTTTGGCACTTAGAGCTCCAACTTTCATCCCAATTTGTTCATCATCTCCTGTTAGAACATGACTCTTTATGGCCGTTCTTGACATCTGTGGGCCTAACGTTTTGAAAAGTTCATGATGAACTGGAAACAAGCAATGATTTTTCCCTGTTACAAAACATATCCATAACTGAGACATACCTTTGGAAACCCAAATAAACATATATTGAAGAATCAAGATGACGACAGTATCATTCGAAAGTACAACTCTCTCTGTATCATTGCGAACTGCCCAGACTATATGTGGAACAATTCTAAGGTCAGCCTCTTCCAATGTATTTAGTTGTTCAAGAACGTGACTCCCTTCTTGTAAATAAAACTGCAGGTTCCAGCTCATCAACAACCGAACCACTAGATATCAGTGGAAATATAGCTTTTCCTGCTTCTGCGATTATCTTGTTTGAGAGGTAGATGACCAGAATTTCTCAAGTTGAACAGGCATTGGTATATTGTTTTCAATTACAGTCAGATCTACTGTACCACTGCTGGATTCTCTTTATCCTCTCGCATTCCTTTACTGACAACTGCAAATAGCTGTCAAAAACAAAATGAAGTTCTTGAAAAGGCGGCTACCAGGAGGGCCTTCTCTGCTGTGACACCCCAGCTGTGGAATGAGCTCCCTAGAGAGGTTCGCCCGGCACCTACATTATAGTCTTTTAGATGCCAGGTGAAGACCTTTTTATTTTCTCAGTATTTTAACAGTTTATCAGTTTAATTTCTAATTTTGCTGTTTTAAATCTGTATTTTAAATTGGTATTAATTTTTGCATTGCTGCTTGGTTTTATCCTGCTTGTGTTCTTATATTGTATTTTTATACTGTTGTTGTTTTATATTTTGAATGGTTTTAATTTTTGTAAACCGCCCAGAGAGCTTCAGCTATTGGGCGTATAAAAATGCAATAAATAAATAAATAAAATAAAGATTTTGATCCTTTGACTGCACTGTAAACAGCTTCTCCAAAGCTTTTCATTGCTGACATCTTAACCATTCATACTTGGGACATAAAGGCTCAATTCGGACGACACGATAGTCAATGGTGGGGTAATAATCAACTTTACAGTTGTTCAACTAGGGGGTACTCCCCACACAACATGGTAATAAATAATCAACTGTGGTATGGATTAGGATCAGCGCTGAGTTGACTATGGCAGCATTCGGAGGACACAATAGTCAAAACAACTGACGATTGTTTCCCCCACACCAGTTGCTTATTGTGTCGTCCGAATTGAGCCAAAGTCAACTACAACAGTGGTTTTCAATGGTGAATCCTCAGGGGAGAGATGCTTCTTGAGCTGTGCTATGAGAATTTGTTTTGCTGGTTTTGTAGGTGTCTAGGAAAAGACAAAACATTTGCAATGATTTACGATCCACAAGTGTGGTTTCATCATGCTCTGAAATGTTATCGAAATTATCATAATCTGATTTACATTGTAATAATTTTGATTTTGCTAATATTAAGGACAGCTGAAAAAAAATGTGAGGAAGACGTCTGGCATTGTTGTTAATTCCCATGACCCCTTCAGCTCATAAGCATTACGTAGTCTATCTTGTAATTTAAAATCTACATCTTGCAATGCTTTCCATAATATCAGTCCTGCAGTCCTAACAGCCTCTTGCAGTCTTGTTTTGGCGGCCAGAACTTCAGGAGTAATTTCACTCGAAAAGACCATTAAAGGTTCATTCGTTCTAAGCGACAGAATCGAATCCGGTCATTGTATGTTCTCACGAGAAAAAAATTAACTTCACAGCTGTCAATCATGGTTGTGTCATCAATATTCATCATCAGTTCTTTTATTTCTATTAAGGTAAAACCAACCCAGCATTTAGAAGTGGCTCTAAAACTTCATTTACCTTCTGGAAGAGCTGATACTTGGTTGATGGCTGGCAGTCATGTTGTTCCTTCTAACTTTTCTCATACCTTCTTAAGTATGCACGTATACAGTTAGGATGAGCATATAAATTTGCTGCAAATACATGGTTGTCACTGTTAAGATCAGCTACTCGGTCAAAAACTTCATCCTTAAAAAAACTTGCAGCTGCTAGAAACATATTTGCTCGATCAGAAGTACTGATTCTGTATTTTGTTCTTTTGCTGTTTGCTCTAACAAAGCCGCATATAATGCAGTTGAGATTGTCTGGTGTCTCCCGGCTTGGTGGTGGACAAGGATTTGACATTGACCTTCTCTTTGGACCGGTACTGGATGAATGCTGAGATAACTCTTCCTCAGTACTCATTTCAGTAACTTCTGATTTGCCTTCTGCAATTTTTCTAAGTGATTTTTCCATGGTGTATCTCTTATAGCATTTATTGTTGCAGTGGTACACCATCTGATCTTCTGCATTCATCATTTTCAAACGTTTTAGCACTATGTCTTCACGTATTTTGGCTGCATCCTGAACTCTCTTTTGTCCATTTTTGGTAGAAGTTAAGTTTTCTTTGGAATCTTTTTGACATATAATGCACTTGCTCTTGTCAAAGTAGTCCTCAGATGTTTGTTGCAACAGACTAGCACAGGGCGCTGCACTAGTTCCACCCATTTCAGTCATAGTTCCTTATTTTTCATTTCACCAAACCTGAAAAGAGAAAAATCTATTAAATATGATTGCATATATCAATAAAAGTTTGGGCACCATTTTTTAAAATGGTGGAAGAACTGCCTTTCCATCAAAATGAGTGGCATTGTTGACCTCCTCAACACCAAATAACTACAGTTTAAAACCAAAATCACATTTCTAGGTTGATTTGTCAAGAAAATGAGACATTTCAGTGCCATCTTGGAAAATGGCAGAAGTACTCCAGCAATTAAAACAGCGTATTCTTTGGACTCGACCCTGAAAACCTATAATTTGAAACCAAACACTTCTGTGGTTGACGAAAACTAGTGTCTTAATGAAAATTGTCCACCATTTTGAAAATAGCGCCTTGAAATGCTTTGCACAAGAATCAGAATGTCTACCCAAGTTATTAGAATCATAGTTTAGCTGGAAGGGGCGTATCAGGCCATCGAATCCAACCCTCTGCTCAATGCAGAAATCCACCTTAAGGCATAATTGACAAATGGCTGTTCAGTGGCATCTTGAATTTTGGAGAGCCCACAACCTCCCTGGGTCATTGGTTCCATTGTCGTACTGCTCTAACAGTCAGGAAGTTTTTCCTGATGTCCAGACGAAATCTGGCTTCCTGTCACTTGAGCCCATTATTCTGTGTCCTGCACTCTGGATTGATCGAGAAGAGATCCTGGCTCTTCTCTGTGTGACAACCTTTCAAGTATTTGAAGAGTGCTAACATGTCTCCCCTCCATCTTCTCTTCTCCAGGCTAAACATGCCCAGTTCTTTCAGTCTCTCCTCATAGGGCTTTGTTTTCAGACACTAATCATCCTTGTTGCCCTCCTCTGAACACGCTCCAGCTTGTCTGCATCTTTCTTGAAGTGTGGTGCCCAGATATGGACGCAATACTCAAGATGGGGCCTAACCAGTGCCGAATAGAGGGGAACCAGTAGATTTGGAAGCTATACTTCTATTAATGCAGCCCCAAATAGCATCATACTGTTGGCTCATGTGTTAATCCAATACCTCAACATTATATATCAGCAGAGAAAATCTCTGTAGCTCAAAATTTTTACTGGTGTATAGTAAGAATTAATTCGAAGTCACTCTCCAGTGGTATGACTTGCCACTTTTTACCACAAAAAATACGAAGCGGGTTGTTTTCGTGGCGTTATTCCTAATATGGCCTTGTTTTCCTTAGGGGTTCCGTGTTACCAACCCGCTATTCGTCGTCACTGGGCTCTTCCCTGCTTAATCCCCCGACCTTTCCCTGTCGTCTCAGGGAATGCGGCCCCCACCCAAATTTTAAGGGGGCGAACCCGCCTTCTCAACATGGCGTCCGTAACCCAGAAAAAAATAAACGTCAGACCTTATGAGTATGGCGCCTCCCCATTCTTGCTTCAGAACCGCCCGACCCTCCCAACATGGCGCCTCCTCTCGATGCCTGCTCTGACCGGCTGGTGCCCTTCTTAGTATGGCGGCCACAAAACGCCTCGCCAGGGTAACTTGGCAAGGCGACCTTCCCCAAATGGCGCCCGGCCGCAACCAAACCCCCCCCCCCCATCCTATCTCCCAAATCCACGCTACCGCCTCTCTAGGACCCTTAACCTTCCCCAACCCTCGACGTTTGCTGATTCCACCTCACCTCAAAATCCCTAAACCCGGGGGGCGTTTTCTAGGGGTGTGGGAAGCGTGTCAAGTTATCCTCGCCCTTCCCATCATGGCGGCGCAGAGGCTCCCCTCACGCCGTGCGTCCTCCCCTCCCCCCCCTCCTCGGCCTGGTGCTGCTACTGCTGCCGCCGCCGCCGCTGGACTCGAGTGCCGCCCGCCCGCCCGCCCGCCCGCCCGCGGTAGGCCCGAGTCGAGGCTCGCGTCCCTCTCTGCCTTTCCCGCTGCCGCCGCCTCAGCCGGGCCCCCTCAGCGCCCCGCCCGTTTCTCTCGGCCGGGCCGTGGTAGGCCCGAGAGGGGCGCGCGCCCCGCCCGTCCCTTCCCCCTCCCTCTCGCGTGTCCGGGTCTCCCGCGCCCAGCAGCCGCGGAAGCAGCGCCGACGCCGCCGCGTCCTCTCTCGCAGCTTCCCAGCGGCTCCACGGCGCAGGCCCGCTGCAGCGCAGCCGCTCTGAGGTGAGTGTCCTACCGCGCAATCTCCCAGCAGCTCCTCACTCGTCTCGCCCCAGACCCGGCGCAGCCGCAGCAACGCGGGGGCCCCGCACCTCCTCGCCCTCCTCCTCCTCCTCCCCCGCGCCGGCGCCTCGGACGCCTCGCCCCGCGCGCGCGCGCGAGCCCCCCCCTCCGGGCCCGCCCAGGCCGCGCTAGGCCCCGCCGGCATGAGGGCCCCGTGGGGTGGGGTGGGGTGGGGTGGGGGGCGGCGGGTGGTGAGGCGAAGGCGGGAGGCCGTGAGGGGGGGGGGTTGCGGAGGGAGGCGATTCTCCTCACCGGTGGGAGGGGGAGAAGGGCAAGTTTATTGCCCCGCTCTGAGGCGTGTGTGTGTGTGTGGGGGGGGACAAATATGATCCCCCTGGGCGGATTCCTGTTCTCTTCCTCCCCCCCCCCCTCCCCACTCCGGTAGGCCGTAGTTTGGGGTCAGTCCCCATTTATTAGTTCCTCAATCTGGGCGGGAGAAAGGCGGGTGGCGAGCGCGCCTTTTCCCTGGTTCCTCCAACGCCCCCCCCCCTTAATTGAACACACACACACACACACACACACACGACCGTGTCAAAATGGGGTCCTCTTCTTCCTCCTCCTCCTCCTCCTCCTCCCTTGGATGTGGGAAGATAGAATCGTTCCCTGATTAAACCTGGGGCAATTACGTTTAAACAAAGATCTCCTCTCTCGTTAATGCGATTTTATTATTATTTTTGTTGTTGTTGTAGGGTGGGGTGGGCTGCTTGACGCCCCTTAACTTTAGGAGAAGGGGAAATAAGAGGGGAGACGGGGTCAGGGGAAGCTAGGAAACGGGCCAGTCCCAGGAGCTAGGGCAGGCTTTAAGAACCTGCCCACCCCCTTTTTTATGAATATAGATTTGCTGCCTTGTTTTTCTAAGACTGCTTTGTAAACCAAAAGACAAAAATGCCCATGTTAATCAAATAATCTACTGGTAGAAAATGATCCCTAACAGGAGAGGCAATCGCCTGATTCTGGGGGGAGGGTACCATGTACCTACTTTAGCCAAAGCCCCAACATTGTTGGGGTTCCTCCATTCTCTGTCTGAATGGCCTTCCCAAGCCTTTATATTTTTGGTGACCCCACTTGATTTCTTAGGCTTCCCTTTAGCAGGAAAAGTCCTTGTATATCAGTAAGAGGGGAGTTCATCGCTTTATGCCTTCCAGGCTATGATTTCATAATAGACTTGTATCTTTATTTTGTATTTAAACCCATCCTGCGCCCTTTAGAAAGTGCAGAAAGGATCCATAGGTAAAAATAGGGGAGGTGCCTAATCTTTTTTTAAGGCCTCTGCCTGTATCTGCAGTGGTGTTTTTTTTTCCATTCCTGACTGGCTAAGGTTTTTCTGTATAGAAGGAAGAGACCTGTTTGTCTTAGGCCTGTCTCTGGGATGAGGATTCTTACATTCTTGTAAGAAGAAAGCAAATTTGTATTCATTAAAAGGGAGCAAGCAGATCTTAAGGCAACTTTAGTTCCTGGACTGGTTTGATTCCCTAGCGTTCCTTGTCATCTTATAGTGCTGAAAGGAAGAGGTGAAAGGAACATAACTGGTCAGGGAATGGCACAGTGGGGGCTTAATGCCTGACATCTGGTGATAAAGAGAGTGTCATTGTTGACTGATCTCTTTCCCCTTGAATCCATTACTGTGTGTGGGGAGAGAGCGACTCCCAAGTTCCTGTTACGTTCTGCTGCATATAGTCCGGAAGTAAACGGAGTTGGTACTGCATTCTTGATAGCAATGCAGAGGTTGCGGCTTGAGTTATCCCCCAGTAAGTATAGAAGGGAGACTGTCATTGTTTGATTTGGTCCCCCAAAATGCAACAAGATTTAACTAATTCCCTTCCATGTTTAGGGTACAGGCCTTAGGGTAACTTTCCCCAACCTGGTGCCTTCCAGATAATTGGGCTTTAACTCCCCAGCCCCACTCATCATGGTCAGGAATCCTGGCAGTAAAACATCTGGAAGGTACCAGCTTGGAAAAGGCTGTCCTTGGACAATCTGTTCTTCATTGCCTGCACTATCTGTAATACGATCAGCTGGGACCAGCACAGCCTAAAGCAGCCTCTAAGTCTGGGCCCAGTGAGTAGGAGATTCCTTCTGTTTGTGCTTTTAATGTTTTGCAAGTTGTTTTTTGCAGGGACTGCTCCATCTTTTTTGTATAGATTATCTTTCTTGTTTGATCCCTTCCCCTCCCCTCCAAAATCTATTGACTGAGCAGAGTGTGCGAAATGGCTCCTAAGTTTTTGCCCTTTCTCACCAAGTGTGTCATGGTTGCTCATGGGAGCACATTGTGTAGGAAGAGACAGAGGCCTTGTCTACTGTCATCCTTTTCAGAGCATAAGTCTGTAAGATTCAGAATTTGATAAAGCATTGATGACGAATGAACACTGGAACAGCTTTAATAATAATAATAATAATAATAATATATTTATTTATCACCCGCCTCTCCCAACGGATCGAGGCGGGGAACAACACCAAACACAAAATACAAAAACAGATTAAAAGCAGATAAAACCAGTACATCATTAAAATACCAATAAAATACCAATAAAACACTTTAAAATTCATCTGGGTAGGCCTGCCGGAAGAGATCAGTTCTTATAGATCTTTTAAATTCCTGAAGACTAGTAAGTTGGCGAATCTCTCCCGGCAGGTCATTCCACAGTCTGGGAGCGGCAGAAGAGAAGGTCCTCTGGGTAACGGTTGTCAGTCTAGATCTTGTTGACTGTAATAAATTCTTCCCAGAGGACCTGAGCGTGCAGGGCGGATTGTATGGGAGAAGGCGATCCCGTAGGTAACCTGGACTCAAACCATGTAGGGCTTTAAAGGTAATAACCAACACTTTGTACTTCGCCCGAAAACTGATTGGCAGCCAGTGAAGAGATTTTAAAACTGGTGTAATGTGGTCACCCCTAGATGTACCGGTGACCAACCTGGCTGCCATATTTTGAACTAGTTGAAGTTTCCGGACTAGGCACAGAGGTAGCCCTATGTACAGCGCATTGCAGAAGTCGAGCCTCGAAGTTACCAGCGCGTGCACTACTGATTTTAGGTCTTCCAACTCTAGGAAGGGGCACAGCTGACGTATCAGCCGAAGCTGATAGTAGGCACTCCTGGCCGTCGCATCTATCTGAGCTGTCATTTGGAGCGACGGATCCAGGAGCACCCCCAAGCTGCGAACACAGTCTTTCAGGGGGAGTGTAACCCCATCCAGAACTAGTTGACACACCTCCAACCCCAGGTTGTGGCCCTTGACAGTAAGCACCTCCGTCTTGTCTGGATTCAGCTTCAGTTAGTTTTTCCTCATCCAGCCCATTACCGCCTCCAAGCATTCATTCAGAGGAGACACACTATCCTTAGCTGATGCTGTTGTCGAAGGCATAGAGAAATATATTTGGGTGTCATCAGCATACTGATAGCACCCTGCCCCATGCCTCCGGATGATCTCTCCCAGCGGTTTCATGTATATATTAAACAGCATTGGGGATAGGATGGCACCTTGTGGTACACCACATAGCTGCTCCTTCTTTGAAGAGCAACTATCCCCAAGCATCACCATCTGGAACCTGCCCGAGAGGTAGGACCGGAACCACTGAAGCACAGTACCCCTGAGTCCCAATTCCCTCAGGCGTTCCAGAAGGATACCATGGTCGATGGTATCGAAAGCCGCTGAGAGGTCCAGGAGTACCAACAGGGACACACTCCCTCTGTCAATACTTAAGCGTAGCTTTGTCAGAGGGAAGTACTGATTGCCTGTCCCTTTGCATATCAAAAGAGAATGGGTGTGCTGAAGTTGTTTTAATCTAACCCAGGCTAGGCTTTGAACTGTGTGGGGCTGAGGAAACCTTGTATGCCAGAGGAGAGTGGGTGACAGTGGCTAACTCCCTAGTCCTACTCCGTTATGTGGGAGCAAGTCCAGTAGATCTGAGTAGAATTTAGCCCATTTAATATAATTAGGATTAGGAGTATAAGGCAGCAACTGTTGTGCATGTTGTTTGAAAGCAATGCAGTTAGCCTCTGGGCAACTTTTTTTTTTGGAGTTGTATTGAATGCTCCTGGGGACAAGAGATTTATGTAGATACAGGATATCTGAGATACCTTGTTTAAATTGCCCATTT
Organism: Anniella stebbinsi; assembly: GCA_029215795.1. Taxonomy (NCBI): domain Eukaryota; kingdom Metazoa; phylum Chordata; class Lepidosauria; order Squamata; family Anniellidae; genus Anniella; species Anniella stebbinsi. The sequence goes on along the minus strand of JARDYH010000003.1, from coordinate 4,082,464 downwards.
TGTCTGGCCTAAGAGGTCTGGGTTATTAGCACCACTAGCCAGCTGCACAGCAAACATATGTTGGATCAATTGTCAGTGGCTCCCACTTTACACATTGCATGAAAATGCAAAGAATGACCCCTCATAAAATTGGAAAAAAAACACCTCCCCACACCTATTACTCAGAGGGGAACAATGCCAGTAAAACTGGTTTTAAAATGGATTACTTTGATATGCAGATATGTCCTTTAAGAGAGTGTTATCTGGATCCAGGGCAGTTCATCTTTACTGATTCCATGAGGAAGTTTTTTACCTGATTTTGTTCTGGAAAATGTCAGTAATTCTTTAATATTTTTTATGGTAATATTTCACAAGGTTTCACTATACATAACAGGCACAGAAGTTCTGCTCCCTGTCTCTATTGCTCTTTAGGACTGCTTCAGACATGAGACATTTCCTGCAAGGAAGTGACTATAAAGTCTGTAAAATGGCCCATGTAGCAAAATCATAATCAGGTTTACTCAGAAGTAAGTCTCACTGAGATCACTGGGACTTAATCCCTTGTAGGTGCTTTTAGGACTTCAGCCTTCATTGCTAGTCATGATCATCCAACCCATGAACCACTCCAGCCTTTGGTATTTGTATATATCTTTGTTCTTGCTTTCAGACTGCTCCTTACCAAAAAAATACTTCCTTCTCCCCCACCTTCCCAAAGCATGCAGCAAATGTATACATACTATACGCTTGCATATCTTCATTATTTATTAAAGTTATATACTGCTCACTGTATATTTTTTTAAAAAAACTAAGTGGTTTACAAAGAAAGATTTAAATTGTAATAAATAAATAAATTTATACAAAACGTTTATAAAAATATTAAAACTAATTACACTATAATTAACAAACTGGACAACACAACCCATCAGGGAAGGCTTGGTTAAAGAGACGGGTCTTTAATTGGCACCTGAAGCATGTCGCAGTTGGAGAAGGCCTGCTTCCAGGTTGCTGCAAGATGGCAATCTGCAGGTCGCAGTACAACCAGGAAAGCCTCTGATGATCTTAGTGATTGCACAGGTTTATATCTTCAAGTAAATGTTTTGGCACATAATGGCTTGGTTTGTATGACATGACAGCCGACTGTGGCTTAATTTACCCGTGGACGCTGTAGCATCATGCTAGGTATCCATGGGCACCATTTTTGTATGTTGCCTGTGAGCGCTCAGCTTGCCATGGCTTGTCATGTCATGCAAATCCCAAAGGTAGGGATTGTTTGAGGGTTAGACAACCCGCAAATAACTCTAAAACAAGCCATAGTTTATTTGAGGGCTGTCTAATTCTGAAACAACCTGTCCCCTGGGTTCACATGACATGGCAAGTCTCCGTGGGTAAATTAAGCCACAGTGGGCTATTGTGTTGTGCGAACCAGGTCAATGTGAATGCAATGTCAGAAGAGAGACAATGTAATGTAGAGAGTACAGCAGGGATGAGGTGTCTGTGGCTCTCTAAATGATGTTGGACTAACTTCCATCACCATTTGCCATGCTGTCTGGGGCTGATGGAACTTGGAAGTCTGACAACATCTGGAAGGCTACAGGTTTTCCATTTCTGAACTATGATGTTGGGTTTGGACAAGAAAAACACATGTTCAGATACCAGATCAGTTTAAAAAAACACCTGAACGTAGCAAGACACCTACCACACAGAAATGTGATGTTAAACATTGCTCTGAACTCCATGGAGATATAAATAGAACCAATAAATAAATGAAAAATAATCTGATTTTAGTGCAAGTATCTGTCCACAGTAAGTATGTAATAAAGGGACAGCTCTGTACATGGAGAGATGGAACGGCAGTTTTAATTCTGTTTGGTGGAGAGTATGGGGGAAAGTGAAAGTCCTCTGGTGCTGTAGAAAATGAGGATACTGATGAGAAACATAGTGGATCATTACTGGCCATTATTTGCTTACATTGAAAAAGGAATGTTTAATTAAGATTGCAGGAGAAATGTGTGCAAATCAAAGGTCTGCCTACCTACTTGAAGCATAATATTGTATAAGCACAGCTTTCTACCCACATAATCTTTTAACCTCTTCTGCTTCTATTATGGTCTGTATCATTAAGTATGCTAGCTAGAAGGGGCTACACGTTCGCTTTTAATCCGTCTTCTCATTGTCCCAGCCATCCATAACACTTGTCTTCTTTGGTCTCCCTTTGTGGGAAATGTGTGGCCATGCTTTATGTTTTACTTCTCCAACCATTTTCTAGCAGGCACTGCTAGACCCCACTGTTTCCTGCTCCAACGGGGCAATTCGTGTCTGAGTGGTCCAGCCTAATAACATCCTAAGCTCTCACCACTGCACCAGCACAAAGTTTAGAGGCTGGCAGTAGAAAAGCAATGGGGCAAGATAGTACAAGATCCACAAGTTGCCACACCCGCAAGAATCTGTGAACTGAGTAGAATTCAGAGTCTGCTTCAGCCCTGAACTGACCTGTGAATTCCTGAAGATACATATGAACATATGAAGCTGCATTATACCTAGTCAGACCATTGGTTTATCTAACCCAATATTGTCTATTCTGGCAGTGGCTCAGGCAGAATTCTTTCCTGCTAACATGGTTTAACGAGATGCCAGAGTTTGGACTTGGGAGCTCACGCATGTAAGGCATGCTCTGCCACTGAGTTATGGCTTCCCTGAGCCTTATCTGACCGCTGATCTAGGTTGTGTTTGTATGTCTGATTCCAAATGCTTTCTCTCCTAATAGCAAGTATTAAACATATTGGGGGCTTATTGGCTGAAACGACTTTCAGGTATAACATGTGCTTTTACAAGGGTTTCAACCATTTTGCAATAGATGAGGGGTTGCCAGTTGGGACCAGATAAAGGGCACATGCTACAGGGGTAGGGATTAGCCATTATTGGAGGGAGCCGCTTGATGGTAAGACCTTTTCTTGAGATATACATTAACCAAACTTTGTTTGCTCTTGAATGTGCACTTGAAGAAAGCCATAGCTAATCTTGGCGTTCACAACTGAATGGTTCAGTTCGGACAACACGTTTCTCAACGGTGGATTTAGAACTCCACGGTGGAGTTTTTACACCACCGTTGAGAAATGTGTTGCCTAGTGGTAAAACTGCACGCAACTGTGGAGGTGTTTTTTTGGGGGGGGGGAACACTCCACACAGAATATCCACGCTGTGCAGAAGAGAGTTCCTGCACAACCGTTGTGTGACGGGCTCCGTGGAGTTTTCTGTTGCGTTGAGTTGGCTTTTCCCACTGGCTGCAGAGTTCCCTGGCAAAAGTGGCGAAAGAAGCGAGTGCCTCTCTAGGAGAACTGCCGGGATTTTTGTTTTTTGCAGCAATGGCTGATGGGATACCATCAGGAGGACCAGGGAAGGAGAGAGGGCAGAGGAACTGTAAGTCAAACGTCGCGATGGATTTTGCTCAACTCCACGGTAGCCCACAGTCACACAACGGTGGAGTTAGAACATATGTGAGGAGTACCCCTAAAAAGGCAACCGTTGAGTGGAGTTTTCACACTGAGTTGACTAACGTGAACTGAGCCAATGTGTATGATAACATGTTCCCTTTTCTGCATGCCATCCTTGCTATGATGTCACCTTCCTCCCTAGCACTGAGTTAGGAAAGGAGCACACACACACACACCATATTTGCATTGAACTGCTGAGGGTGCAATGCAACTACAGAGAAGGTTTCTGTCTCTCCCGCTTCAAGCTGGAAAGGAAGATGGAGCTGGCCGTTGGGGCAATTTGTGGCAGAGGGGCTCCATCTACCTCCGCTGTCTAGTGACCAAATAAAACCCTGTTCCATCTCCACTGCTCCAGATTTTGAAGCCCAGTGCAACAGTGGGAACCCTGCCTGTCTCAGGCTCCAAACCTGGAGTTGGGGAACGGGATTATTGCTGAGTTTTCATGGAGGTCTAGCACAGGGTTAGGAATCATACACAAGAGATGTCTGAGTTTAAAAATCTTCCAAAGGCCACGGAGAATTTCATTATCACAGTGGTATGCTATTCCGTTGGTATCCGACAGCTACTTTTATGTTCAAATGTAGTTGGGATTAATGAATCTTAAGGATGGTTGTGTAGTACTGGGATGAGCGTAGGCACAACGTATCTCACAAGCATCAGTCTTCATATCAGCCCTCTCTGTTAAGATAGGAAGAGTAAGGCTCTGCCAATGATCTCATCCTAACAAGAAGCCGGTTTAGAGAGAATCTGAGACAGGGCCTCCTTGGTAGTTGCCCCCTCTACTCTGGAAGGTCTTACTAAAAAGAAAGATCTGGCTCTGATGATTTTTGAAGTAAAAACATGCAAGGCATTTATTTTTATTTAAGCCTTTTGTTGTGCTCCCTTTACAGCTCCCAGCTATACTATCAGCCTCTTTTCTTTTGTCCTTCCGTGTCAGATGTGTGATAAAGGAGAGGATTGGGCTTCTTTTACCCACTGCCCTGTTCTTTCACCATTTGACTGTCACTTGTTTGGCCTTTGAGAGGTGCCAATTATTTGAATTTGGTTTTGATTTAGGGCTGAAGTGCAACCTTTGGGCCAACAGCTCAAAGGAAACTTCTTTTCCATGCCGAAATTCAGCAGCCATTTTGCTGTTAACTTATTTTAAACAATGAGTACTTTGTATTCCTGTCTCTTTTTCGTTAACAGCCCAGGCCATTTTCCCTTCAAGACTGTTGCTTTTAAAATAAGCCGCTAGTAGAGACTTGTGCTTTGAAAATGTCTGTCCTCTTGGTACGATATTTTGGGGAGAGGTTCTGGGCAGACTGTGCACCCAGAAGGGAAGCTGATTAACTCCTGCTGTGGTCCCATCCCTAGCAGGTGGCTATTTTTGTTTGAAATGCATGTAGCCCTTGATGAGCAATCGCCATCTCATATAACTGCATATTACTCATTACAGTGGGAAGACACTTACTTTAGAATAGAAGTATGACATTTGGGACAATATTAGCATTCGTACTGATTAAAATAGGGCATTAGACTAACTTGAATTTGGCAATGGCAGCTGTTTTCCAAAATGGGGTAGACTTACAACAATGCATTTAATTTGCTTACGTTGTGTACTGGTTGCAATTAACCTTCTCCTCCCTCACCGGACAGCTGTTCAGGGTGCTTTTCAAAACCTGCACAAGCAAAATAATGCTCAACGCTGCTACTGCTTGATGTTTTCAGAGTGTGCTTAGTCATTTCTTGTCACACATCCTGACAGCTGTGTGGAATGTATATCAGTAAGACAACCTGAAGCGAAAGGAGTGACAGAAAAGAGGCACGGCTCTCAAGACACGTTCAGCATAACTGCTCGCCAACAGGCATGGCTTCTTAAGAGCCGATGAAAACAAAACTGATCAGCTATCTGGCAGAGATGATTTCAAAGCGCAGCTGCAACCAGCCCCTGATCAGCATGTATGAAGAACTTCAGATACAGAGCTGGTCATCATCTTGCCATGAAACTTGTTGAGGCAGTGCTGCTTTTCAGATATTCTCTGGTTGTGAAACCTCTTCCTTTGAGAGAAGAGGGAAAATAACAGCATAAGTCAGGACCTAGGGTCAGGTTTCCTAGATTTTGCAGGCAGCTCACTTTCAGCGTCAAAAGCAGAAAGCTTGAGTAGTGTTTTAAGCAATGTCAATGGTATCCTGTATTGATGTACGACTGCAACAGTAAAGTAAGAGAGGGAAGGGTTGATCTGCCCTGAGAAATCGATTGAATACGTTCCACTGACAGCAGATGCCTCGTGAGCATGCTGTGCATGCCACCTACCAGGCTGTTCAGTGAGAAGGTACAGTCGCTGGCCAGATCTACACCAAGAAGAATATGACGCTTTGAAAACGGTTTGAAAACTATGTGGAGTGTGTCCTGGGTCCCAACCGTTGTCACTACTGTTATAAACCATTTTAAAGCAGTAGTGTAGATCCTGCCGCTGTTGACGAAACAGATGCCTCCACCTCTGTCTGCATGGAATGGATTAGTGTCACATGGTGGGGGACCACTTTGGAATATCCCTGGTTCAGGATCCTTGGTGTGAACTGATTCATCATACATATAAGCATCTTCTGGAAACTTTCTATCCAAAGAATGAACTGCAGTCCACATGTCTCTGTGTGGCAGATGAAATTATGATACTGAGTGTCCATGCACTAAATCACCACTCGGTTCCCCCAAATGCAAGTGTTTGCATTAGAGTTGCTCTCTTTATTTCTCACTTCCGCTCTTGTCCATTTTCATAAATCGTTTGGAATCCACCCATCATTTGAGAAGCCCTTTTGGCTTGTGTGAAACTTGTCACTTGAAGCATGCATATACATGTCACCTTGCATGGCTGTGAAGTCAGGGTGTTCTATGTCTGGCAGCCCCCAAAAACATGAGAAGTGATAACTTTTTACTGGCGTAGGAAAGTAGGGTCTCATAAACAAGTGCTCCAGTTTAAAAAGCCTTGTTTGGGCTTTTAGGTCCTATCTTTTGAAATGGGGGTTGATGTTAGGATGGAGCCAAGAAGGGCGGATTCCTTTTTTGAGGACTATACAGCCACACGCTCATTATGTTCATGCACACAGATGTATATAGTGTAGCAGTTTCCCCAAATATATATATATATATATACACACACACACACACACACACATTCCGTGATAGTCCAGAGAAGAATTACAAGTTTCTTATTACAAATTTCTATTTGGATTGGAGAATAATTGTCAAGCTTTGTCATCCTCCTATCTGCTCCAAATATCTAGATTTGATAGAGGGGGTAATCTCCCTCTTTTATGTTTATTCATAAAATCAATGAACTTGCACCATATCTTCTTGAATTTATCCTCAATTAATTGTCCTCGCACTTTCTTCATTTTCTGTGTCAATTTTTCCAGAAGAGCAATTTCATAGAATCATAGAATGGTAGAGTTGGAAGGGGCCTATAAAGCCATCAAGTCCAACCTCCTGCTCAATGCAGGAATCCACCTTAAAGCATCCTTGACAGATGGCTGCCCTGCAGCCTCTTGAAGGCCTCTATCGATATGAAGCCCTTTGCCATCTTTCCAGTGCTTGGCAATCAGCCATCTTGCCGCCAATAATAGATGGCTGATTAAACCCTTATCTGAAAGTTTAATATCCAGTCCTTTATATACTGATCTCTTCCGTCAGGCATACCCAGTCGAATTTTAAGACTTTGTTGATTTTAGTGATGTATTAAATTAATATGCTTTTAATTAGTTTATGTTTTTTATATTTTTTGCATTGATGTTCCCCGCCTCGATCCGGAGGGAGAGGCGGGTAAGAAATAATAATAATAATAATAATAATAATTATTATTATTATTATTATTATTATTATTATTTAGTAGTGCTAGGAGGGGAGATGGATGCACCCATTGCCCAGTTATTGGAACACCTTATTTCAAAAAGTATTCGCCTTTGGACATGACCACCACATATGTAAATACGTCCCAACCCCAGAACAACCCCTCTAGCATTCTGGGGAGGGTCATCCCTTTCTTGACACCTTCTGTCCCAGTGCTATACTATGTATTCTGTGCTTTTAAAACAAAATCTTCAAAAATTACTAGAATAATTCAAATTCCATGATAAAGCTGGGTTCTGTGACCTTTAACTATCATGCACATATGTACATTTCTCTCTCTCTCTCTCTCTCTCTCTAATTCTTGTGTAATTGGTTTTCGTCAGACCGTCCGTTACGTGTGTCATTAGATCCCTACCCCTGGAAATAGGAAACATTATCTTGCCATTGCTTGAAAGCAAGTGACCACTGAGCACATAATCCTCCCTGCACCCACATCCCAGATGTGTGTTCTGCATTATTATCAGTCTCGAAAGGGAAGTCAAGATGACACAGCAGAATGATGATCAAATAGCAGATGCTGAGAGAATCTTTTAAGGCCCATCTGCAGTTGCTCCTCATGAGCCTCCAGCTCTGCACCTTGTGTGAGGTTTCACTTTGAGGCAATGGTCCTGGAGGATTGGCAAGTGGGCCAGATCCCCTCTTAAATCAGCGGAGACTTCCTGCTTTGAGAGTGACCACAAGGCCTCTGTGGGTACAGAGAATGGATGGGCAAATTTAATAGGCAAAGAGTAGCTGCTCTTTCAGACTTCAGAGCATCCCATCTACAGGGGATGTAATTTGAAACCAGAAGTTAAAGCGGCATTGTAACTTTAATTCCTACAGACGAAGAGCTCATTCAGTATTCATGTGTTTCCTTTTCAAGGCAGCGCAGGTTTCATGTTGTACATGTGGTTCTGAAGCTCGCTTACGTACCTGAAAGACTGACTGTACCAAGCTCATTGGATATAGGTGTTTTTTTTAAAATTATTACTGATTGCATTTCCATACCACCCCATAGCCGAAGCGCTTTGGGCAGTTTACAAAGATTAAACTTTGCAAAGTTGGGCCAGAGTTGAGATTCCGTCCTTGCCATGAAGGGAATAGATGCATTTGGGCCAAGTTCAGTCACTCAGTGGCTCAATTCGGACGACACAATAAACAACTGGTGTGGGGGAAACAATCATCAGTTGTTTTGACTATCGTGTTATCCGAATGCTGCCATAGTCAACTCAGTGCTGATCCTAATCCACACCACAGTTGATTGTTTATTACCATGTTGTGTGGGGAGAACCCCCTAGATGAACAACTGTAAAGTTGATTATTACCCCACCATTGACTATCGTGTCGTCCGAATTGAGCCAGTCTGTTTCTGTCCTACAAAACTGTAAATTATTATGAAAAGAAGATGGGCAAAGCCAGTATGCCTCATCTCTGTAGTTTCCCCTAGTCATTCTCTGACCTCCCCTTCCCCAGACTCCTCCGGGCCACATCCAAGACCCCCCCCCCCTCCCCAGCTTACCTTGGTCTCCAGCTTGCTTCTGTGTTGCTTATTTCTTTCCTGGGCTTCCAGCATCTCAGTCGCAAGCCTGTTCTCTGTCTTTAACGTTGGGTCACCTCACATTGCTGCTGTTGGAAACCTAACCGTTCTTGCCCAAATGCCTTACTACTTTGCAAATAAACTAATAACAATCCATAACAATCAGTAATCTTAAAGCTAATGGCCCTGATCCAGCAGTGTGCATTGTGAAATGCCTATGTGAACGTTGTACAAATATTTATTTATTTATTCATCGTATTTTTATCCCACTCCTCAGCCAAAAAAGGCTCTTGGAGGGGCTTGCAGTCAATTAGCAAAGAAGACAGTCCCTGCCCATAGGCTTACAATCTAAAAAAAGGCATGACACGCAAGGAAAAGGAGTTGAGGAGGGAAGAGGGAAAAGAGAGAGAGAGAAATCAAGGCCCTTTCCACACCAGGCGTTTTGCCTGGGTTAGCCCCTGGGTGTATAGGGAGGGAGGGAGGGCGATCCCAGGCAAATACACCTAATAAAGTACCTAATACACACCATCGGAGCACGGAGCAGCCGGGGTCCATCCCAGGCAAACTGCCTGGTGCAGAAAGGGCCTAAGTAGACAGGCAACAGGGCTGATGGGATTGTCTTGCTCCTGAAGGAGGGGAGTCATACTGAAGCAGGCCCTGATGTTTCCTCTGCCTCCTCCTGTCTCCCTTGATCTTTCTTCTTCCCTATAGAAAGAAAAAGCAGGAAAAAGCAGTAGTTGGGCCTGTCTATGGACCATGACATTAAATGCATGCTTACATGTAATGTGCAGGTTTAAAAAAATTCAAATAGAATCCTAAAATTGTAGTGTTGGAAGGGGCCTATCAGGCCATTGAGTCCAACCCCCTACTCAATGCAGGAATCTACCTTAAAGCATCCCTGCCAAGCAGCTGACCTCTTGAAGGGCTCTAGTGTGGGAGAGCCCATGACATCAGCTTGGCATGGGGGACTCATCACGGCAGACCCTTTCCTCCTGGGTTATGGACCTGAACAGAATCCATCTTCTGAAGATATTATTGGCTTTGGGGAGAAATCCCCTACTGGTGCCAAAGATGCATCCTATGAGATGACAGAGAACAACCGCAAAGGGTCAGAAGCAAGTGAAAAGAGACATAAAAATATAAAATAGTTGTACTGTATTAATGCTATTGAAACAGAAGAAATATATAAAAAAGCCTGACAGATTGTGTTCTGTATGATATTAGTGAAATCCCCAAAGAATAAAAGTCCCTAATAATAAGTGAAATACATTCTTCAGTAGAATTAAGTAGAAGAAAATACAGGGGAATGTGGCTGACTCACTGTTAACTTGTATGTTGACATTTTTTTAAAAAAATGCAATAGAAAGCAACTTTCAACATGGAGCAGGAATTCCAAGGATGCCTTAGGCCCTTTCCACACCAGGCTTCTTGCTTGGGTTGGCCCCCGGCTGCTCCCTGTGCACTGATGGTGCGTATTAGGTACTTCCGGGATCGCCCTCCCTCCCTCCCTCCCTCCACACCCCTATGGTGTAGAAAGGGCCGTAGTCTGGAGAGCGGGTAGTGAAAGGTGGGAGCCAGGGAAGAAAAGTGGCATCTTTATTGTATGTCCATTTTGTAAGTTACTTCTCAGCATATTTGCGATAAGATCATATAGGGATCTTATAGCTCAAACTTTTCTTACAGGATGTGCTTTTAGAAAATACAGTGGCTATAAACCACTCTTAAACTATACTAAAATCTAATTGAAATGTGATGTAGAAATAAAAGCAGTTCTAAGAACTGATCAGATAACTCTGGTTTACTCGGAAATGAACAATGAGGTAGGCTCTGACAGAAGTTACGCTGTGGTTACCTCCACGTAATCTAGATTATGGGAGAGGATGTGGTACACCAGCCTTCTCCAGCATGGTGCCTTCCAGATGCTCTGGACTATAACTCCCAGTATTCCTGGCCATTGACCATGCTGGCTGGGGTTGATAGGAGCTGAAGTCCAAAAATTCTTGAGGGCACCATGTAAGGGAAGGCTGCTGTACACCGCTGACCCCTCCTCACTCAACATCCTGGTACACTAAGCTGAACGCCTGATTTCAGTCCTTTTAACCCAGCACCATTTCTGCTTCTACTCAGTTTAGCTGCGCTTTATTCTGCTGTTGCTTTGCCTTAAAACTAGAACCTGTATTGTGTACTATTTTTGAAGGTACAACCGTGTTTTTGAGATGTGCACCCGTGACTTAAAATGCTCGAGAACTTGATGTCAGGTGTACAGTACTGGAGTTGGGATGGCCCCATGCCCTGGCGCGGTTCAGAAATAGTTTGAAGAAATCAGTTTGTTTACCCAGAAAGGCAAAAAAAACACGATCCTTTGGTTGTCTGAGATACTGGCACTACAGCCTTAAGGCCTCCTGGGTTTTGAGTCAAGATGATTTAACTACAGTGTCCCAGGTCCTGGACGCCTCAGAACCCCTTTACAGCTTTCATTCTGGAAATAGGGAAAGGACGGGGCGGGGAGCCTGATTTCTGTTGTGGAGGCCTCCTGTTCATGGGCACTTTGATCGTGTGCCTGAGGGTGCCTCTACAAGAGCAATTAAAAGCTCTTTCAAGGCGCATTAAAAATTTGACCTCTACAAGAGCGGAGCGCAAATTGGGGGTCAAGGCGCTTTTTCTATGCGATTATGCGCTTTATTGAATGCGCGTTAAATAGCGAGTTTTAATTTACCGTGGCCGTTAAAGCGCCTTATGGCCATGTAAACAAGCGATTCTCCGCATTAAACACCTCTAAAGTGCATTTCATACAACCGGTAAGGCCACCTGTTATGCGCTTAACCGCCTCCCGCGTATAGTGATTTGCCGTAAAAGCGATTGCGAGAAGATGTGCATAATCGGACAACCAGGCGTCAGACCGAATTCTTGTAGAGGGGACCTGAGTGATGCATCTGGAGAAGGTGGAGATCATTCATGCAAAGGAATACCAAAGGCCTCTGTGGAGAGTTTGCCGGATGGTGTGGTAAAAAAACACACCCAGCCAGGTGTGCCCCTCTATAAGCCAGATTCTTTATAAAATATGCACTTGGCTTCTGCTGCTGTTGCTGCAGTAGTTTTATTGTGAGATTGTAATTTTGATGTAAGCTGCCTCGAGTGATGCATATGCATCAGAAGGCTGGTCTAAAATAATAAATAAATATTTATGCAGTCAGTTAAGGTTCCACGGCCAGACGTGTGTCGATACTTACAGATGCTCACACACCGTCATTACATCACTGACATGCCTACTAGTCCCGATGGCTATGTGCTGCCTCCAGTATCAGAGGCAGGAAACCTATATACACCAGTTGCTGGGGAACATGGGCAGGAGGGTGCTGTTGCAACTATGTCCTGCTTGTGGGTCCCTGGTCGACAGCCGGTTGGTCACCTGTGTGAACAGAGTGCTGGACTAGATGGACCCTCGGTCTGATCCAGCACGGCAGTTCTTACGTTCTTATGTTAAATGAATTGGGCAATAGCTAAGAAAATGAAGTATATAACATTGTCTTTGGAGGAGCCACCAAGGAGTTCAGCTTTGGTGCTTGGATATGTAAGAAGGCTCACCGCAGCAAGCAACCTCTGAGTTTCTCGGTTGCACTAATTCTGTTAAAGTTCCATGTTATGCCTCCCATTCCATTCCAGCTATTCCCTAAACTAGAGACTGCTTCTGAGGCAATGATAGATAATAGCCTAAGAAATGCCTGTCTCTCCCAGAGCTTTTGACTGGCAGTGGTGGCAATCTATGGGGTTATTAGAGGATGCCAGGCTGCTCTTGCTTCCTGAGGGGCTGTCAAGGTGGGCGAAGGCTCTGAAGATGTCAGAGAACTGTCAAGGCTGAAAACAGCAGAATGAAATTGGATGGGGCTAAATGCCAAGTTCTTTACCTAGGAAAAAGAAACCAAATGCACAGTTACAAGATGGGGGATACCTGACTCAGCAATACGACAAGCGAGAAGGATCTTGGAATTGTTGTAGGTCACAAGCTGAATATGAGCCAACAGTGTGATGTGGCTGCAAAAAAAGCAAATGCTACTTTGGGCTGCATTAATAGAAGTATAGCTTCCAAATCGTGCGAGGTACTGGTTCCCCTCTATTCGGCACTGGTTAGGCCCCATCTTGAGTATTGTGTGCAGTTCTGGGCACCAAGAAGGATGCAAACAAACTGGAGGGGGTTCAGAGGAGGGCAACAAGGATGATCAGGGGTCTGGAAACAAAACCCTGTGATGAGAAACTGAAAGAACTGGGCATGTGTAGCCTGGAGAAGAGAAGATTGAGGGGAGATTGAAAGGTTGTCACACGGAGGAGGACCAGGATCTCTTCTCAATCAACCCAGAGTGCAGGACACAGAATAATGGGCTCAAGTGACAGGAAGCCAGATTCCAGCTGGACATCAGGAAAAACTTCCTGACTGTTAGAGCAGTATGACAATGGAACCGATGACCTAGGGAGGTGGTGGGCTCTTCCACATTAGAGGCATTCAAGAGGCAGCTGGACAGCCATCTATCAGGGATGCTTGAAGGTGGAATCCTGCACTGAGCAGGGGGTTGGACTCGATGGCCTTATAGGCCCCTTCCAACTCTACTATTCTATGATTCTAGTCGATGAGCAAGGATGAACTCCATCAGGGCTTCACCTTCAATCTGGAAGGGCAGCAATAGAAGTTGCTGGCAATAGATCAACTAACTCCGCCTTCCTCAGCCTGAGGCTCTGCAGCCATGCTGGCTGGAGGGTGCTGAGAGTAGCAGTCCAGCACGTCTAGAGAGCCCCAGGTTGGGGAAGGACGAACTCACCTTTAAGAGAGAGGCTGAATATGGCATGGTACATCTAGCAGGTGCTTCCTGGTTGCTTAGAGGAAGGTGCACAGAGTGAAATTGACCAGGAGGAGGGAGGTGTTGGGCATGCAGCCCCAACTTTCAAAAATCATCAACTTATATGAGGTTAAAGGTAAATGCTGCATTTATTGTCTACACAGGTAAACATCCAAAGTACGCGGACACACAGCAAAAGGGATGTAGTTTGGCCAGGTGGCCAATACTGAAAGACAAAGACTGGGGGAGGAGAGAGAGGAAGAGAATGTGCTTCAGGGCGGGGCAGAGGTGATGCCCAAAGGTGCTCTCTTCTCCCCAAGCCTTTACGCTCTTTTTCCAGGAGATCTGTTGCTCAATCCTCCTCACACACCCTCTGTTCTCTTGAACACTGGCTGCCACCATGTGTTTCAGAGAGACATCAGCTCTGTCTGCACACAATGGGCTTGCCCTGTTCTTCTGGGAGTCGCCCAAGCTTGCGTCATCATCTGGCTAGGTGCTGTTTCGGTCTGGTCGAGAGGAGGCATCTTTCTACTGTAAATGCACAATTCTTCAGCCAGTTGCTAACCACATGTTACTTTCTACTAAGCTAGAAGCGGAAGCTTCAGACTGGCTTTCTTTTGCAATCTTTGCAAGTGTCTTGTAGCCGGTGTTCTTTTGCATCAGACCACCTTCCCCAACCTGAGGTCCTTCAGATGTGTTGGATTCCCAGAATCTGGCTGGCATGCTGGGAGCTATAGTCTTAACGCATTGGAGGGACTCCTGGTTCAGGAAGACAGGCCTAAGATATGCAAGCTGGGTCCTGGAACAAACATCACGTTGGTTCTTTTGCTATAGCATAGCCCGTTCACTCTCTACACTCACACAATTTCATAATCGCAATAGTTTGAAACAGAATTTATACAGAAGAGCGAGAAGTTTAATCTCTCTCTCTCTCTCTCTCTCTCACGCACACACACACACACACACACATAGGCCTGGTTCGCACAATCACTGGGGAAAAGAAACCTAGAGAGGTTCGCCTGGCACCTACATTATACCCTTTTAGATGCCAGGTGAAGACCTTTTTATTTTCTCAGTATTTTAACAGATTATCAGTCTAATTTTTAACTTTGCTGTTTTAACTTTGTATTTTAAATCTATTAATTTCTGCATTGCTGCTTGGTTTTAATAATAATAATAATAATAATTTATTTATTTATTTCTAACCCACCTCTCCCTCCGGATCTAGGCGGGGAACAACATTGATACAAAGCAATATTTTGCTTCTGCTCTTATACTGTATTTTTTTGCTACGTTTTTATACTGTTGTTGCTTTATATTTTGAATGGTTCTCATGGTTTTAATTTTTTGTAAACCGCCCAGAGAGCTTCGGCTATTGGGCGGTATAAAAATGCAATGAATAATTAAACCACCGTGGCTTCTTTTCCCCGCCCCCGCATGTGCCTGTCACACCTACCACTTGCCTGATTACCCACGATGCGGTGCAGGTTATTGTGTTGTCTGAACCCAGTGAGGTGCACGGTGGGAATATTTTTCAAACTACCAAGCAATCCCTACAACAATACATGGGTTGTGGGGTGGTTTAGAAGCCACCCCACTGTGCATCTCGCCCCGTTTGGATGACACAATAACCTCCGTCACAGTGGCTTCGTCCCCCCAGTGACTGTGTGAACTCGATCAGTGTCTCTGTCTGTCTCTCTCACACACACAAGAAGTCTAATATAAGAGGCCTCTACTCTAGATGCATTACAGAAACTAAGACAGCAATATAGAAAAGCCTGCCTAGGTAGTAAAAATACCGTAAAACCAAATGTAAAGCCCAACAGAGGCAGTTGCATCCAGGGTCGCCCTCAGCTAAACCGAAGGTGTTGCAAGTGAGTTTTGAGCCCCGCCAATCTGCGTCGCTTGGATTGTCCGGTAGCAGTGAAAGTTCAATCATCCCAGGTGCCTGCTGGTCTCGGGGTCCCCATGTGAATCCACCCTGAGGTCTGAATTTTTCACGTCTTGGTTGAAATGCCTGTTGTTCTGGACCTTCTGGGCTGCCTTTGCTCCAGCATGGATATGTTCAGAGGTACCTTTCCATTCTTGATATTTCAGACTTGCTTTCTTCCACCTAATGACGGCTCCTGCCTTCCCTTTCCTCCAACACAGTAGCTCTTAATGGAGGAACATACGGTGACCCAGACGGAGCACATAGCCACCATCGAGGCCCATGCGGTGGCCCAGCAGGTGCAACAAGTCCACGTGGCCACATACACAGAGCACAGCATGCTCAGCGCCGATGAAGACTCGCCCTCTTCTCCCGAGGACACCTCCTACGACGACTCCGACATTCTCAACTCCACGGCTACTGATGAGGTGACTGCTCACCTGGCCGCTGCAGGTACGTTTGCTGGTGGTTCCCCAACTTGGCCCGCGCCTTAATAACACGTGTCTATTTGTTTAATTTCCGCTTCTCCCTCTGGATTGAGTCAGGGAACCACATGAAATGCAAATAGTATCAAATACATACAACTGATTAAAAACTTATAAAACTAATACATTATTAAAATGGCAATAAAACTCTTAAAATTCAACTGGGTAGGCCTGCCGGAAGAGATCAGTCTTTACGGCGTTCTTAAATTCCAGAAGACTGTGAAGTTGGCGGATCTTTCCCGGCCGGCCATTCCACAGTCTGGGAGCGGCAGAAGTGAAGGTCCTCTGGGTTACGGCTGTCAGCCTAGTTTTGGCTGACTGGAGTAAATTCTTCCCAGAGGACCTGAGTGTGCGGGGCGGATTTTACGAGGGAAGGCGATCCCACAGGTAACCTGGACCCAAACCATGTAGTGCTTTAAAGGCAATAACCAAGGGGTGCAGGTATTTCTGGAGGGCTTTGCGTTGCTTCTCTTTTGCATCGGGTTGGATTGGGAAATGCAGAGTCGGCGAATTAAGGCCGCAAGTGTCCAAGTAAGATGCTCCAATTTTTAAAGAAAGTCCAAATGTTAAAATCAATACTTTTGGAAGAAGACGGTGCGCATTTTGAGCACGAAGCATGTACTTGGGTGGGCCCTCTTTCCAAGTCAAAGTGGGGGGGTTGGGGTTGGCCATACTAATATTTCAGATCATAAATCAAAAGTATCCCCACCTGTTAGACCCCTTAGTGCTCCCGTTCAGTGTATCTGCCAGCCAGACATGCCCTCCTCCAGGATATGCCATTCCATTCTCTCTCTTTTCCCACCCCATCCAATCAACCAGCATTCCGTGACCACTGGGCATGCTTAGTCCTCATTGGGCTGTGTTGGTTGTGTGGTGTGTCCTCTTTTGGTTTTTTCCCGCTAAGGATTTTGTTGTACTGATACAAATCTTGGGGTTCCCCCACACCTGTCTCTCTCTTGTGCGTGGGAGCTGCCATTTTGGCTACAGGAAAGACCCTCAGAGAATGAGTTCATTGTTAGTGTACAGGATTAGCAGCATGTTGAAATGAACAGTTGCAGAATTACCTTCTCCTGCCCAGCCAAGCTTAGGCGAATGAAGAAAAGACAGGAGAGCAACAACATTTTTAGTTCACGCCAGTTGTTCACAGTTCTTGCATCTCTCCGAAAAGGTGCAGGTGTGGCTAGTGAAACAAACACGCTACCATGATTCCACTGGTCCTGATCCTGGCTATCAAAACTGCCCTGGAATCCTGTCTGAAAAGCAGTTCCTCTTTCTGGTGTTGACAAGTTAATTTTCAATAGTAAAAGGAGGCCTGATTTTCTATCCTCTGCATGTTGTCATGAATTTTCATGCTTGTTCTGAAACTGGGATTTTTTAATGTGAAGTTGTAACCAGCAGAGGGCAGTACAGCAGTAGCAACTGACCTGGCTTCTTTTCCAGTAGGAATTTTATGACAATTTCGTAGGCACTTGAAAAATTGACGAAAATGCTCCACTTGCAACTCCAAACGCGATTGCAATTTACAGGAGACATTCACACATTTCGTGTTTGTGATTGCATTCACAAAACGTGTTCTTTTTAAAAATGCACACTTTAAAATGAACATATTGATGCATTTTCACGCTTTAATCAGTGGAGGGAAAGTGCACATTTGAGTGAGTGCTTTAAAAAGTGTGCCCTTTTCCTGTTCAAAAAACCCACGTCCCACACTTACATTCGAGAACGAGGTGAAACAATTATCAGGATGGGAAATGGAGGTCGACACGCTTGAAAATCACCAGTTTGCCTATTTTCCATGTGAAAGTTCGGAATACCTATTTACAACTATTATTAATTTACTTTGCAAGATGGTTGTGAGATGGAGAAGGGTGTAGCACATAGCCTGCAAATGTCTCTATAGAAATGACATATATAGCTATATTTAAACCTGTCAGACACAATGGCTGCGTTTGGACAACACGATAACCAACGGCAGTTTAAGTAGTCAACGGTTGGCTATTGTGTTGTCTGTCAGGCAAAAAACACCCCACAGTTGACTATTTCCCCAAAATAACCAACGGAGATAACCAATGCTCTGCAGAGTTGACCATCTACACAACCGTTGGTTAGTTTGGATTATTTCGCCCTGTTGAGCTGACTATTTCGGCTGCCTCCGAAGTCCTCAGGCAAGAGCAGCCAAAGCAGTGGCTGACGCTCTAGTCCAGCTGGCAGAAGTTGCAATGGCTGATGGGATACCAGCAGGAGGACTGGGGGGAGTGAGGGCGGAGGATGTGTCAATCAAACACATAGTTGACTAATAGTCAACTCAATGCTGGGGTTAATCCACACAGTGGTTGATTATAATCACGTCGTGTGGGGAGTACCCCCTTGATAATCAACTATGGAGTTGTAGTCTAACACATCTGTTTTAAATATCAGCTGTTTTATGGTTTTAAATTTTGTATATTGACTTTTTAATGTTCAATCTTTTAATTTTTGTAAACTGCCCAGAGAGCTTCAGCTATGGGGCGGTATATAAATGTAATAAATAATAATAATCTGGAGGGCACCAGGGTGCGGGAAAGGTGGCTTATATGGCTCCTTGTCAAATAGTCAGATGCTTACCTTTCATTCACAGGCCCGGTGGGGATGGCAGCAGCAGCGGCGGTGGCGACAGGTAAAAAAAGGAAGCGGCCTCACGTTTTCGAGTCCAACCCCTCGATTCGCAAGAGGCAGCAGACGCGATTGTTACGGTAAGAGCATCTGAACGCATGGGTGGGGACGGTGGGAGTTCTAGTCCAACACATCTGGAAGCCACCAGGTTGGGGAAGGTTGGTCTCCTCCAACGGGGAGGCCGAGAGGCGGTTTTCCCATCACATGGTACCCGAGAACCTTTTTCATTACTGTCGCCAGGGGCTGAGCGGGAGGCCTTGTGCATGAAAGCAGGTCTCCTGCCCCACGGAGTGATGGGGCTTAAGAACATCAGAAGAGCCCTGATGCTGGACCAGACCGAGGGTCCATCTAGTCCAGCACTCTGTTCACACAGTGGCCAACTAACTATCGGCCAGGGACCAACAAAGCAGGATACGGTGCGACAGCACCCTCCCACCCAGCAATTGGTGTATATATATGCTTGCTGCCTCTGATACTGGAAGTAGCACCTAGCCATGAGGACTAGTAGCCATTGACAGCCTTCTCCAGGAATTTGTCCAACCCCCTGTTAAAGCCATCCAGATTGGTGGCCGTCACTACATCTTGGGGCAGTGAATTCCATAATCCAACTATGTTCTGTGTGAAGACGTCCTTCCTTTGATCTGTCCTGAATCTCCCACCCATCAGCTTCCCCATTATGGCTCTTATCCCGCTAGAAGCCCCATCCAAAGAGCCTTTGTATTGACCTGCGGAAGGAGCGAGTGACCCGCGTATTGCTCTGCCTTGAACGAGGGACCTGCCTGGTGAACCAGTGCCCCAGGGCTCCCCGTTGCCCTTGGTTCTGGGTTTGAAATTGGCGGCTAATTTGAAATGGCCCCTGAGGATTAGAGAAGAGGAAAGGAACCGCTCTGCGAAGGAGTTCAAAGAGGACTTATGCTGGCGAGGCGGGTAGGAGATTTCACCAGCTTACCTTAGGAAATGGGAGGCCCAAAAATGGCGGCTGGGTTTGGGGGTGGCTGGCTGGATCTGCTCCAGGGCCTGCTTTCACTGTGGCCCACACCCTGGGCTCTTTCTCTGCAGGGCCAGCTTATATGGGAAGAACGGGAGAGATTTCGGCTTGCACGGTTGCCGTTTTTTCTATTGCTCAGGAGAAGGAACGAGTTGAGCGCGCGAGCAGGTGTGCTCCAGGCTGCTTCTGGCATTGCGGGGGAAAGGACTGGTTTGAAAATGTGGCCCCAAGCAGGGACTGTATTGGGCTTGGGCAGGACTTGTATTCAAATAGCGCAGGCTCAGCCCTTGGACACATGAAGCAATAATGAAGGAGATAATCGCCTTTGAGCAGGTGCCTGTCAGGCACTCTCTTTCAAGTGCTGGCGAGATCCAGCTCTCCGTGACTTGAGAAACAGGCAACCAGCAGGCAGGCCAATAGATAGGCAGGCCAGTAGCTAGGCAGTGGCGTGGCGTTGGTTCCCTGGGCCAGGAGGATGTCAGCTTGTAGTATTAGAGTTCCACCTTAAGCTGCCTGTGATTCCTTCCTCTTACCAGCTTTTTGGGCAGGTCAGAGGCCATGTCGACACCAGGGATTTATCCCGGGATCGTCCCTGTGCATCCACACGATGCACAGGGCATCCAGGCGGCAAGCGGGGATGAGCCCTCCATTTTCCCGGGATAACTGGCTCCCCAGTTATCCCAATTTTTCCCGTGGTCCCGGGACCATCTCGAGGACTGCAGGCGATGTGGGCGCCCGTCCCGGCTTCTTCCCTCCTCCCCGCGAGTAGTGGGGATCAGCAAAGAGGGAAGGAGCCGGTCCGGGGAGAGTCCAGGGACATTGGGGGTGGGAGAGTGGGGGGGCTTTTTAAAAAAGAAAAACAGAACTGACTTTTTCGGTGGAGTTCAATTATGCTCCTGGCTCCTGTTTTTTGTTTTTGTTTTAATGGCACCCGAGACGTCCCTGTTTGTTTCCGGGATGTCGCGCTGGCATTTGTATGCTGGGGTAAGTCCGGGACCGTCCCCCCTCCCTCCCTGAAGGCCCTTAGGTGTAGAAAGGGCCCAAGAGGAGAGAATCAGTGACTGACTTGCGGCTTATGGTCCAAGCCTGGCCCTGCGCGGTGCGGCATAACCAGTGTGGAACATCCAACATTTTAAAGAGAAGGACTTCCAGCTTGGAAGGAATCCGTGGCCACCGCAGTCATTAATTCAGCCCACCCATCTACCTCTGTGGCCACCATCTGAACTGGGCAAACGGGTAGGTTGAACTAGTGACCGTTCACACATTACATAGGTGTGATGTTTGAGACAGGTTAAAATCATACGATCCTAAGAAGAGCCCTGATGCTGAATCAGGCCAAGGGCCCATCTTGTCCAGCACTCTGTTCCCACAGCAGCCAATGAGAAACCCACAAGCAGGACAGGAGTGCAGCAGCACCCTCTGGCCCATGTGGCCCAGCAACTGGTGTACAGAGGCATACTGCCCCTGATACTGAATTTGGTCATCAGGACTAGTAGCCATTCATAGCTTTATGAAATTCATCTGGGCCACCTGTGTGGCCTCTGCTGGATTTGCCGCAGGGCCATGCAAAAGCAATGGCTTGGCTTGAAAGGGAGGCGCGCAGAGAGCGCACACCTTGCTTGGAAGCAGAATTGTGCTCCTGGGAGCGTAATTCTGCTTCCAAACAAGGCAGGTATTCCCAAAACCACTGCTTTTTTTGGCCGCTGCTGCCTCAGCTGCAGCAAATCCCGTGGTTGGGGCAGGGTGTGGCCCACGGTCGTTTCGGGGAAAGGGGCAATGCAGCCCTGTGACCCTTCGCAGTTGCCCACTCTGATATTAGCGCAGTCTGCATCGCAGTGCGAGCCCAATGTTTTTGCCAACTGGATTTTGTTCTGTTTCGTTTCTTGACCACACCCGTCAGCGTGCAATTCTTATTCATCATATTTCTCGTTCATCTTATCCCTATGCAAGAGGGATATTTCTGTATCGGTTTCAGGGATTTAACCAGGTTGGGAAAGGTTGCTGAATGCCGACCCAGTTTGGCGTAGGTCTCTGCATAAAAAGTTTGCCATGGAATTGCATGTCTTAGAGATGCTACCATGCAGAAAAACCATGGGAGTTCTTCTTCACAAACTATGTGGTTGGGTTATTTTGCCTTCCTGGGGTCAGTGTCCCCATCTGGACTTTCCCTTGCTCAGATGATTTTATCACCTGCTTGTGCAGACATTGGTCGGGAGGGGGATATTTTCTTCATGGATGCTGTACGGCAGGTCCCTTCCAACTCTAATATTCTATGATTCTATAGGTATGCTTTAAGGTGGATTCCTGCATTGAGCAGGGGGTTGGACTGGATGGCCTTAGAGGCCCCTTCCAACTCTACTGTTCTATGATTCTATGATTCCTTACAATGGTCCTTGCCTTTGGGCTCAGCACTCAAGGAGGAAAGCCAGCAGTACTCCAGCACACACAGTTTATTGCAGGAACGCGCTGGTAAATGAACAGCCATCTGTCAGGGATGCTTTAAGGTGGATTCCTGCATTGAGCAGGGGGTTGGACTCCATGGCCTTACAGGCCCCTTCCAATTCTACTATTCTATGATTCTATAGGAATGGGCAGAAGGGAGATCTCCAGAAGGATTGGACTTCAACTCCCAGAAGCCCCTGTTTGCATGGCCAGTGGTCAGGAATGTTGGGCATTGGGACTCCAAAACACCTGGAGATCTACCTTCTGTCCCACCCTGCTGTAGCCAGCATTTTCCAAAGTGGGGCCCAGGAGAAAAGACCTCTCTCTGTAAGATCTCTCTTCTCAAAGTGACTTTGCTAAACCACGGCTGGAGTATGACTGTCCCACCTGTCCAGATGAGAACAGTCAGAAAAAAGTGGAGAGTACACCTGGTGGGCATTGTTTGTGCCTGACGTTTCCAGCCATTGTGAATGGTGATGGTTGTGCTCCCCTTTGCTAGTTCCAAACGCACCCTTTCCCCCCGTTTTGGAAATGACAAGGTATGACCCCCTCCCTCCCCTGCGCCTGTGGGACAACGCTTCGGAACAAATATGAATGCGTCTCTTGGAATGTGCATCACAGGATCCTTGCAAAGAACCAAGTTCAGTGCTTGTTGAGAGTGCTTCTGTCCCCACAGAGGGACGCTTCCTCTAGGGGCACACTGATGCAACTTTCAGCCAAACAGACGCATTTTCCTCGGCCTGCTGTTGCAATGTGTTGCTGAGTCTTGCTCAGTGCCGGTGGAATAGCTCCAGCAGTGCCTCTGTGCCAGGGCTTTGTACCAAGCTGCTCCTGCGTGCTCAGTGCATCGCATACAGCAAGGGTAGGGAACCCAGTGCCCTCCAGTTGTTTGGGACAACAGCTCCCATAATCCCTGACCACTGGCCGTGGCTGGAGTTGTTGCACTGTCAACACATTTTGGATGGGTCTCGGAGTCTTTCAGTACCGAGTGTGTGTGTGTGTGTGTGTGTTGTTGTTGTTGTTGTTGTTGTTTTAAAAAAACGCAACTTCGCATAGGATCGCCACTCTGCTCTTCCACAAGAGTCAGGAGTCATAAAATAAAATAATTCTCCCCAGAACGGCTGTCCTTAAATTGTGGGCAACCTCGCTGGCGTGTGCCCCGTGAGGGACGATCGCTGAAGCAGGAAACTTTGCAATCATCCCTCCCCTCCTCTCGAAAGGGCTCTAGGTTAGGGTGACCAGATAAAATCTAGGTCAGGGCTCATGTAACTTTAACAGTTGTAGAGGAAAGGGAAGTTCAGCCAGTGTCATTTGTATGCAATTAGTTCCTGGTGAAATTCCCTCTTCATCACAGCAGTTAAAGGTGCAAGCACTATACTTGAGTGACCATATACAAAAGAAGGCAGGGCCCCTGCAACTTTAACAGTTGTGATGAAGAAGGAATTTCACCAGGAACTAATTGCATACAAATGACACCAGCTGAAATTCCCTTTTCTCTGCAACTGCTAAAGTTACATGAGCCCTGACCTGGATTTTATCTGGTCAGTCTACTCTAGGTGTAGCCGAGCCCTAGAACTCAGTGGCAGCTCACTGTCTTTTCCGCACCTGTCACTGTTTTCCAGGCGTGTGGTATCACAGAAGGTGAACAACCCTTCCCCGCAGGGGGTTGTAAACTGCATGATTTCTCCCCACCCCTACTCCCCCCACCCCTGCTGCTATAATTGGCTTCATGCCCCCCCTTTGGGAATTCCCTTCTTATTCATGGAAGCAGGAGGGGAGGGGCTTTGACGGGGAACCATGTGCTACGGTTCAAACCTGCCACGAGGGCCGGTGCTAATTTGCGTGTGCAAATCCACACACAAGTTGCTGTTTTAAGAATTTGCATTCTGTTTTGCCTGCGCTTGACACGGGCTGGCCATGGCGTGTGGGTGCATGATGGCTTCCTTTGTTCCTGTAAGAGCCCCACGGGTGCCATGGCTGGCTGGAAGGATGCTAGGAGATGGGGGGACCTTTTTCTGTGGAAATGTACATAGGATTGTGCATAGGACAGGGCTCCTGCATCTTTAACAGTTGCATAGAAAAGGGGATTTCAGCAGGTGTCATTTGCATGCAGGCAGCACCTTGTGAAATTCCCCCTTCATCACAACAGTGAAAGCTGCAGGAGCCCTGCCCTCTTTTGTATCTGGTCACCCTAGAACAGCTCCTGCAGCTTCAACGGTTGTGACGAAGAGGGGATTTCACCAGGTGCTGTACGCATACAAATGGCATCTGCTGAAATTCCCTTTTCTATGCAACTCTTAAAGATACAGGAGCCCCGTCCTCCTTTCCATAGGGTCACCCTATGGATAGCAAACCTCTGTGGACATGTTCAAGGTTGAAGTGCCTTGGGAGAGGGTCAGCAGCAGCTGGCAGGATCAGGGCCTCTGGAAATCCTGCTCTTCCCTCCCCCAATCATGTCAATAAGCGCAAGGCCGTCACCTCTGCTCTGTGGGCTTCACAGGTTCCTGCAGAAACGGCGTGCCTTGTGAACAGTTGTGGTCAACACCTATATAGCACTGTAAGGTATCCTTCCACAATCTAGTGCTGGGAATGATGGGAGATGTGGTCCAACACATTCGGAGGGCACCTGGCTGGCATAGGGCATTTGGCAGCTGTGTTCGTTCATATCAGCTCATTAATCCTTGCAGCCACCCTGCTAGGGACAGTCCAGTGTTATTATCATCCCCATTTTGCAGATGGGGCAAGGGAGTGGGGTGGGCGGGGACCGAGTCTGAGAGAGGACGGTGTGCCTAAGGCCCCTGAGTGTCCGTGCCGGAGGCGTCTTGGTTTACGGCTCGGTCCCTTCGCCGCTCTGCTGCGCCAGCTCCCTTTCCTTCAGATACTCTGCAGGGAAACAAACACCTGGGAATCCCTTGTGTATAGAGGGAGGGGCATTTCCAGCATGGTCACAGTCCTGATGATATCCACAAGCTGTTGTGGTGTGGCTCGGTTGACGAATGTATTATGTAATAATAATAATTATTATTATTATTATTATTATTATTATTATTATTTGTAACCCGCCTCTCCCTCCGGATCGAGGCGGGGAACAGCAACAATATAAACATAAAAATCACAACAGTTAAAAAAATTTTAAAAACGAGAACAATACAACATTAAAAACATCTTAAAATTCATCTGGATAGGCCTGCCGGAAGAGGACAGTCTTCATGACTCTCTTAAATTCATGAAGACTGCTAATTTGTCTAATCTCCTCCGACAGACCATTCCATAGTCTGGGAGCGGTGGAAGAGAAGGTCCTCTGGGTAACACTTGCCAACCTAGTTCTGGCTGGCTTGAGTAAGTTCTTCTCAGAGGACCTAAGTGTGCGGGGCGGATTGTACAGGAGAAGGCGATCCCGCAGGTACCCTGGACCCAAACCATGTAGGGCTTTAAAGGTCATAACCAACACTTTATACTTCGCCCGGAAACTGATTGGCAGCCAATGAAGCGATTTTAAAACTGGTGTGATGTGATCACCCCTAGGTGTACCGGTGACCAACCTGGCTGCCATATTTTGAACAAGTTGAAGTTTCCGGACTAGGCACAAAGGTAGCCCTATGTACAGCGCATTGCAGAAGTCGAGCTTCGAAGTTACCAGCGCGTGCACTACCGTCTTTAGGTCTTCCAACTCTAGGAAGGGGCGCAGCTGGCGTATCAGTTCTTATGCTGCCCATCCTCACGGCAGCATCTGTAGGTTATTTCTCCCCTTGCCTCACTACGTTACCCTCAGAAGATCCCCCGGGGGGTTGCTTCAGCTGAGAGATGGTGACTGACCAACGGTCACCCTGTAAACTTGATGACTTATGGATATTTGATGCTATCTTTCTCATAGAATCATAGAATAGAATCATAGAATAGTAAAGTTGGAAGGGGCCTATAAGGCCATGGAGTCCAGCCCCCTGCTCAATGCAGGAATCCACCTTAAAGCATCCCTGACAGATGGTTGTCCAGCTGCCTCTAGTGTGGGAGAGCCCATGACCTCCCTAGGCAATTGGTTCCATTGTTGTACTGCTCTAACAGTCAGGAAGTTTTTCTTGATGTCCAGCCGGAATCTGGCTTCCTGTCACTTGAGCCCATTATTCCGTGTCCTGCATTCTGGGATGATGGAGAAGAGATCCTGGCCCTCCTCTGTGTGACAACCTTTCAAGTATTTGAAGAGTGCTCTCATGTCTCCTCTCAATCTTCTCTTCTCCAGGCTAAACATGCCCAGTTCTTTAAGTCTCTCCTCATAGGGTTTTGTTTCTCTCTCTCTCTCTCTCTCTTTCTCTCTCTCTCTCTCTCTCCTTCCATCCCCTTGGTCTAAGCCTAGTGCTACATCCTGGACACCATTGCCAATAAGTATATTTCCCCCCATCTTTTCCATTGGGTTGAATCCAGACGTGGTCATGCTTGGAGTAGACCCATTGAAATCAATAGCACAGTCCCATTGATTTAAGTGCCGTAATCCCCGTCCACTGTTGGAATGCAATCCCAAAATCCCTTCCAAAAATTGGAATGCGCCCCTCTAGGTCGAAAAAGGTCCACCCCCTTGCATTTAGCCCTTGTGAATGTGGATGTCCTGGGTTGGGGTAGTCATGAATCAGGGAGTAGAGGATGCAATCCTAAAGCTACTTAGGTGTTGGTGGTGGATTAGTGCTATTCTGGATGACCTTCCCCTTGACATGTCTGCACTGTTAGGGGATCACTGAGTTCAGAAGGAACTGCTTCAGAACTGGGATTGTGGATTTATAGGTTGCTCGTCAAAAATGGTCTGCGCCCCAAGGTTGGGTTGGCAGGAAAACAGGTTCTCAAGTTGTATGGCACATGGCTACCTGCCTCTGCAGGGCAGCAGCTCCATTTTGAATCCCTTCTGGGGCAAATGCATCTATTCCCTTCATGGCAAGGACGGAATCTCAACTCTGGCCCAACTTTGCAAAGTTTAATCTTTGTAAACTGCCCAAAGCGCTTCGGCTATGGGGTGGTATGGAAATGCAATCAGTAATAATTTTTTAAAAAACACCTATATCCACCTGATGTCCACTTGGCGCCAACATGGTTATCTTTCCGGCGCAAAGTGAAGGCGTTCTAATCTTCTCAAGCATTTGTCAGCACATGGGACTTTTAATGTCAGCTGGTTTATCAGGTCCTGGTCTTTTATTAATTGTTTTTAGCTGTTTTAAATTGTTTTTGTTTTCTGCATGTCAAAAGATTTTACGTAATGTTTTTATGATGTATTTAATTTTTGTGAACCATCCAGAGGGATATGGCGGGTGGGTGCGGTGGGTTGAACAGGAATGAAATAAATGGCTGAATCACCAGCAGATTTCTGCTGCTGCTTATAGGCAGCCAGACCAGCTCTCTAGGGTGTTTCACGTTGGCTGGGGGCTTAGTTAACTGCGATCCAAAGCCAGCATCTCACACCTTGGAGAGCCAGTTTCCTCTCCATCCATAGTTAGCGTAGTTGACACCTGCACAGCAGTTGCGGACTTGAGGCACTGGATCCAGACCCTGGCTTGTAAAATGCAGTCGCTCTTGCAGAAATCTGCTGCCTATGATGAAATGGCCACACCCTGGCAAGTTCTTAAAGGAGAGAACAATCCTGTTGGCACCATAGGCAGGGTAACCATGTGGCGCCTTTCCAAAACAGGCTTTCTTGGCTTGTGGCAACCGAATTCTGTTTGGGCGGATATTGGCTGAAACTGCAACATTTTCAAGCCTGACTATAAGGAACACTCTATTATATGGTAGTGTTAGGATACAGGAAAAGACAAATGATGGAATGAGCTTTCTTGTGGTGAACTGTTTGTTTGTTGTTTGTTTTAATTACAATACCCCCAACCCTCTCTCCTCTTGCCTGGCTGACACAGGAAGCTCCGCGCCACGCTGGATGAATACACCACCCGCGTTGGACAGCAGGCCATCGTCCTGTGCATCTCGCCATCCAAGCCCAACCCCGTGTTTAAAGTATTTGGTGCAGCGCCGCTGGAGAATGTGGTAAGGCCCTTGAGACCCCCTCACCGCACCCCAGATGTGGAACACTGTGCCCTGAGTTGTGTAAGGATGGTGCCGGACACTCACAGAGTAGCAGGAGGAAGAATGAGGCTGCAGTGTGTGCGGCCGCCATTTTGAATAGGTTGTTGTGCAAACCCAGTGAATGTGGGTTAAATAACCCTTGCATAACCCATGGTCTATTTTGGGGTTATGCAAGGGTTGTTTAACCCTCTCATAACCCATGCTCGCTGGGCTTGCGCGGCATGACAACTTCTGAGTGGGGGTTGGATATGCGACATGGTGCCCGTGGACATACAGCTCGTTGTGGCTTAAATAACCCATGATGAGCCGCGGCATGTCGTCTGAACCTGATCTGTGAATGGAGCAAACGGGAATAGTGTCCCATTTGCCATTGAACTGGGAGGGTCTCTGGATCCTACTTCCTGCCCCCAGAGAGGACTCATCATTAGAGGACTGGAAGAGGCACAATTGATGGTCTCCTTTTACCTCACGGGGGACCATTGCTGTCCTTGCAGCCTTTTCTAGATAACCTCCAAGGAAGCAAAGGGCCACATTCTTTCCAGACCAGGGCTGTGTGTGTAATGTCATGTCAGTGCTGTGCATCATCATCATCATCATATATTTATTTCGTACCCGCCTCTCCCTCTGGATCGAGGTGGGTTACAGCAACAAATACAGAACACCATAAAATACAGATATAACTAATTAAAAGCATATAAAACAAATACCTTATTAAAAGACACCTTAAAATTCAACTGGGTAGGCTTACCGGAAGAGATCAGTCTTTACGGCTTTCTTAAATTCCAGGAGACTGTTAAGTTGATGAATCTCTCCCGGCCGGCCATTCCACAGTCTGGGAGCGGCAGAAGAGGAGGTCCTAGGTTGTCAGCCTAGTTTTGGCTGACTGTAGTAAATTCTTCCCAGAGGACCTGAGTGTACTGGGCTGATTGTACGGGGGAAGGCAATCCCGCAGGTAACCTGGACCCAAACCATGTAGGGCTTTGAAGGTAATAACCAACACTTTATACTTCGCCTGGAAACTAATTGGCAGCCAGTGGAGTGATTTTAAAGCTGGTGTAATATGGTCACCCCTAGGTGTACCGGTGACCAACCTGGCTGCCATATTTTGAACTATTTTGAAGTGTCCAGACCAGGCACAGAGGTAGCCCTATGTACAGCACATTGCAGAAGTCAAGCCTTGAAGTTACCAACGTGCACACTACCATCTTTAGGTAGAATTCAACACCCTGAGAACTTCCACTTGGTTTCTTAACAATAAAAGCAAACTGTGAGGATAGCCTTGAAACTCTCTCTCTCTCTCTCTCTCTCTCTCTCTCTCTCTCTCTCTCTCGTGTTTGTGTGTGTGTCCATGTCACACACGCATACATACACGCAACTACTGGAATTATGTAAAATAAACAAATATATAAATTATGCAAATTTGCATGCAAGTTGCAGAATGCAACTTTTTTATTTTTTAAAGTTAACTTGGTCTAGACTGTTTATTTTTTATTTGTACTCCTGTTCCATGACTGAACTTCTCTTACTGTCAGGCAGATGTTGATGATGATTAGATGTATAGCCTGCTTTTCAAAGCAAATACCCTCACAAAGCAATGTATAAAAGTTAAAAATACAAAATACATACTCAGACACTAAAAACAATATCCAATACATAAACAATTCGAATCATGAAGAAGATATAACCAATACAATAGCAGCAGCAGATAATACCCTAGTTAAAAGCCCAGAATGCTCCATTTAATCAAATACAGACTGGAATCAACAAGTCTTCAAAATCCTCCTAAAGGCCAGCAAAGGGGTGGGGGGGGGGGCGTATGAACTTCCCAGGGAAGGCCATTCCAAGCATGTGGGGCCACCATAGAAAAGGCCCCGTTCCTGGTACTCGCCATTTTCACAACTCTTACTGATGG
Organism: Anniella stebbinsi; assembly: GCA_029215795.1. Classification (NCBI taxonomy): domain Eukaryota; kingdom Metazoa; phylum Chordata; class Lepidosauria; order Squamata; family Anniellidae; genus Anniella; species Anniella stebbinsi. The sequence continues at coordinate 4,052,297 of JARDYH010000003.1, read as the reverse complement.
ATCAGAGAGCACAGCCTTTGATAATGATCTTTAAAGGTTGGTGGTTTTCTGAATGTTTGGTCTAAATTGGCTTCCCATAAACGTAACCTGCTGCTTCTCCTGTCCTAAGTGGATGAGATGAATGATCATTCTACCCTCCCCGCCCCACAATCTGGTTTTAACTATCTGAAAGCTACCAGCTCATCCTCATTAGCCCCCTGCTCTGCCCGAGGCTGAACGTACCCAGTCCCTGCAGCAGGATTTCCCCCCCCCCCAAACTTTTTGACAACCTTGCTGTACTTGTCTGAATCCTTTCCCTTGGTTCTGGCAGGAGTGTGGAGACAAACAGCTGCCTTGGAGGACCTGAACAGCGTCGGGCTAGGTTGTGTCTGTCCCCAAATCAAGGAGATGAAAGTGACCTCAGCTTGGGCACCTGAGGTCACTTTCTCAGGCTGGTGGCCTCAATGGGAGACAGGACCAGGACCAAAGCCTTAGCATAGACACATGGTTCCAGGGAGCTCGCTTGTCAAGACACTAGCCTTGGGCTTCTGTGCGCAAGCCCTGGAGGCCCCCACAAATCGGAAGAAGAGCCACCTGTAAGTTAAAAAGAAATAAAAGTTAGTCGTGGACTTTATGTGGGCTGATCCTGCAGGCACCCAAGGGTAGTAAGGCCATGTTTGGGCTCAAGTGACAGGAAGCCAGATTCCGGCTGGACATCAGGAAAAACTTCCTGACTGTTAGAGCAGTACAACAATGGAACCAATTGCCTAGGGAGGTCATGGGCTCTCCCACACTAGAGGCAGCTGGACAACCATCTGTCAGGGATGCTTTAAGGTGGATTCCTGCATTGAGCAAGGGGTTGAACTCCATGGCCTTCGAGGCCCCTTCCAACTCAACTATTCCATGATTCTACGTTTGGAGCCAGGACTGGCCCACGGTGGTTCCACGAGGAACGTTTTGGGGCAGCCCTGCCCTGCCTGCAAACTTCTCTGGAAATCCTGGCCGTGCTCCTCCTCTTCATGGTGTTGCCTGCAGTTTCATCATCCCGCTTTCATGCACTTCTAGTCTGAGAGCTTTGGGGCCAATGGGTATTTTTATCTGGCAGCTGGGCTGTTGTTTGCTTGCTCCACTGTGCAGCAGCACGAGGAAGGGCAGAGCGTCCCCCCCTTCCTGTTACTTAGCATCCTCTTCTCTCCTGTTGCTCTTCGCCTTGTTTACCTGAGCCTTTCTGATTCCCCACAGGTGCGCAAGTACAAGAGCATGATCCTGGAAGACCTGGAGTCAGCGCTATTGGAACATGCACCTGCGCCACAAGAGGTTAACTCGGAGCTGCCACCTCTAACCATCGATGGGATTCCGGTCTCTGTGGACAAGATGACCCAGGTAAGCAGCCGGATAAGTTGGAAACTTGAAAAAAAAGTAGCCAAGGGGAGCTTTGAGTGTCTCTGGCCTATTGATTTTTCCAGTGAAGAATCAATCTCTCTTTCTCTCATATATATACAACTCCTTGGAGGGCACACTTAATCCTTTCTCTCCAAGGGGAGCCACAGTGACTCTGCTAAATGGCTCTAAGATAAGGTGTTCCCATTGATGTTGCCTTTTCTGCCAAGTGTGTGGGAGAACAGCTAGTGATGCTTACAGTTCTGAGGGCCTTCCTTGGCTCTGGTAGCTCTGCAGAGGAAGGCGCCATCTTTTTAGTAGTCCCCCTGTCTGCCATGCTGCAGCTTGAATAGTGCATCTGACAATGCTTCTTGCTCAGAAGACTCAGCTCTGTGATAGAGCTCCGGGTTTCTAAATAAATAGCCCCGGGTTCCATTCCTAGCATTTTTAGTGGTAGGATCTGAAATGTCAGGGTTAGGAGAAAGCTTTGCCAGAAGCCCTGCTGAGTCGAGTAGGTGGTTCTGCGGGTGGATGCATTCGGGGGATCTGACAACCTGAGGCCTTGCAGTCACCCTGGCTCTTTGCAAGGTTGAACTAAGGTGCCAATATCTGCCCACGAAGGCTTGGAGGGCAATGGCTTTGGGTGCTGATGGTGTAAAAGTGGCGTGTGGGTTGAAAGTGTCCCCCCACACATACACTCCCTGTAGTTTACCTCATTGTTCCTCCCTTTCTTGCTTTCGTGGGATTGTAGCAAATGGGGTAAAAGAAACCCCTGTAAGTCTCCATTCTTGCTAGCTATAGTAAACTAGGGGCAGGCCGTCATCGTAGGTAGAAATCTAGCTGGCCAGGTTTTCTGCTTTGTCACTGAGAGGCAGCCAGCGATGTCTCCCCCGATGTCTGCCCCCCAAATTTTCCACTTCCCTCGGAGCTCATGGCGTGGGATTCATACTGTAGAATGTAGATTCAGGGAGTGTTCTCCCTTGGAGGGACTGTCCTGAGCTCATGATGCAACAGTTCACAACGGGGTTAGTCACATGCTCAGCACCAGGGGGGTAGTTTGCTTATTATAGAGAAATAATTGGCACAGGTGTGGTGTGTGCATGCTCTCTCTCTCTCTCTCTCTTTCTCTTTTTCTTTCTTTCTCTTGCTCTCTCTCTCTCTCTCACACCCCCACACTTCTGTAGAGAGACACTTATTTTTGTGAAATGTACCCTAGGCTTGCTGGTTGCTAGTGAGCAAGCCAACTTTCATGCAGTCTGGCGGCATGACCAGTAATTTTTGAAATATATTTCCCTATAACGCAGAAGGATCACTTAGTCGTATACACGTGGCCCTAAGACGTGGGGACTCATAATTCGACATCTATTCTGCGAAGTTTTTAAATCAGTTCCCAAGGAAGACAGGAGCAACTGGCTCATAAGATTTGGCTTTAGTGCCAGCTGAAAAAGTCGGTAGAACGGAGGCAGGATCTACACTATTGCTTTGTGGTGGTATTGAAGTGCACTGACAACTGTTGGGGCCCATGACACATCTACACCAAGCAGGATATAACACTATGAAAGCGGCATATGGTATGTGTCTCTTGGCCCCCAACAGTTGTCAGTGCACTTCAATACCACTATAAAGCAGCGGTGTAGATCCTGCCTTTATATACCGCGTTCAGACCACTTTCATAGTGCAATATCCTGCTTGGTGTAGATCTGGCCATAGATGTGACGCCTGTGGGAAAGGTTCAGTTGGAGCATATGCAAAGGTGGATTTTCCTGCCATGGCTGGTGAGTGCGTCTCCATGTGTTTCACTGTTTCTGGGATGCCACATGAGCTATGAAACCAGAGCTCTGGACAGCAGTGGAGGAGCAGGTAGATTGAGGCTCAAGGTGGTGCTGGGCCCACTTCAAACCCAGGTGCTGCATTTGGCTGACTTTCATGAGCTTAGGTGCCCATCTGAGGCGTTTAGAAGCAAGAGGAGGTGGTGATTGCTGTTCTTGTTATGCTGGCAATTAGGGAGGCCCTCGCGCCTGAGCAGGCTGAGCTGCGTCGCTCCCCTTGATTGCCTCCCTAGTGGCTCCAAGGCCTTGAACAAGTGCTTGCTGCGGCTCACGACTCTCCGCTCTTGAGGCCCGCTAATTAATCCATCTGGAAGCGAGGAGGAACGCTTGCTAGAGCCAAGCAGCGAGGTGGTGCTCTTTGACTCGGAGGTGAAACTTGGCCTCTCCTGGGCTGCATCAGCTCCTCTTACTGCCTTCTCTTAGCCTGCCGCTTCTTGAAACGGGAGGCGGTCATGTGCCAAGCCGACAAAAGCGATACCCAGAGTGACACCCGCAGATCTTTGAGGATGCTCGAGGCGGGGCCCTAGCACAGAGGTAGAGCGCACACAGGTTCGATCCCTGGCATCTCCACTTCAATCAGGGGTGGGCAACCTGCGGCCCGCGACCCACATATGGCTCTCAGCTTAATATCAGAAGCCCCCTGCAAACGATCAGCTCAAACTTTGGGCAAGAGCGATCTCTCCCTTCTGCAGCAGCGGCTGAATAGAGAGAGAAAAGGGGAGCAGAAAGGGGGGAGAGGGAGAGGAAGGGGTGGCACAGCCCATCGCTGGCTCTGGCCTTCCCCATTGCCATCATGTGACCCCTGGCAAGTTGCCCTCGAAGGGATCGGGGGCACAAAACAGCTTCACATGTCCACGTGGTTTTCCGCTGCTGTGAATTAGGCAGGACAAAGGGCATTAGAACTAATGATAATGGACTTCGCTTCCCTGTGGCCCAAAGCTCCCACCCAACAGTTCACAAGCCTTTTGGACCAGCCACGGTTTCTGCAATCCGATCATTTCACTGTTTACATGGTCACCATTCTGTCTCCAGACGTACTTATCCAAACTCCCTCAAGCTTCTTTTGAGGAAGGGTTGGGTTTTTAAAAAGGGAGAAAGAGATTCTACCGAAGCCAACACTTCGGGGTGGGGGTGGGGGAAGGAATCTGGAAAATTTCATGCTGTCTGGCATTCTGTAGGGAAGAGGGGAAGATGCCTTTGTTTTTATCATCCCATGGATGGAAGGCTGCGTGTCTTCTCTTTTGACAGGCCCTGCAGATTCGATTTCACAGCTGTTCTTAACCCAGTAGTGTTGTGTGAATTAATATATATATACCAGGTGTATTACAGCCAGTTTTGAACTGTAGCTCTGTGTGTGTTCACTCATTGATTTGAAGTCAGCCTTTCACAACCTGGGGCCCTCCAGATGAGTTGTGGCTACAACTGCCACCATCCCCAGCCAGCATGGCCATGCTGGGGATGGTGGGACTTGTAGTTGCAACACATCTGGAGGGCATTTGGTTGGGGAAGTCTGTTTGGAGCCAGTTGCTTCTCCCAGTATCATCCATGCGTCATGTATTCAAGACTGTCTTTTGCTGGAACATCGCAAGCTTGGATCTGTGAACTGTCACTGCAGTTGGGCGTCTGGGAATTCCAAGTATGATTACGACCATTTTAAAGCTCTTTCAAGCCCATGTGGATGCGTAGTTGATGGCTATGGGCCAACCGGGAAAAACTTTCTTTCTGTCTTTCTCTCTTGAGCTGTAGACCTGTTCTGCACATTACACACCCTCAATTGCCTCTCATTTCTCCAAACCTTTGTTCTGCATGCTTGCTCTCTCTCTCTCTCTTTTTCTTTTCACAAAGTTTGCAAAACCGAAACATCCTCTTCAAAACAGAGCATGCAAAAGGGAAGTGTGGTTATCCAAAACATGCACATTTGCATACAATTTTCTAATTGGCATAATTTGAATCTGCCCTTTTTTTTGGCACATGGCAGGAACAGATCTTAGAAGACCGTGTTTACATGTCCTACAGCTGTCAGTCAGTCAAATTTATTTGCTAAAACCATTGGCCGTCACAAACATACACCATTATCAGATTGGAAGATACATTTTAAGAGGGATGTTTCCCAGCACATTAAAACCAATGTTGTATAATACCATCGAATCATAGAATTGTAGAGTTGGAAACCACAAGAATCATCTAGTCCAACCCTTTGCAATGTGCAGGAAAACCTATATTTATATCTATCTAGATACAGATATAGATATATAGCTAATCCTTTGAACTGCAAGGGCAAATATAGAGACCTTATATATCTTATATTTATCCCTGTCACCCGATAGGTGACAAATCTTCTCCCCACTTTTCAAAATAGGAACTCTTTCGAGAATCACTTTCCAAAACCTATCCCTAGGGGAGTTTTAGATAACAATACAATGCATAAGGGGCAATATCTCCCACCGTTGTCTGGCCACAAATACATGGCAGTTCACTGGTATTCCATCATACCGCCTCTTCATCTCAAAGCAGTTGTGACTGTCTACCTGTATTTCCGGCACAGACCTGCTTAAAGATGTATCCTTCCACCTGAGGGGCTCCATCCCCCACCCTGTTCACTGCTGTTTGCTGTTTTCAACATGCTGTGGTGTAATTCTTGTGAGATTTTTCTGCGTAGTCACTGGGTGGTGCTATAGGGCTCCTTCCATAGCTGCTGCATTCATTCACAGAACAACCATCAGAACCTCCTTTGCAAACAGCCAATCCTGGGTCTGATATCTATGTGGAAGGGAGGGAGAAACCAGTCCCCATCTGTGAAAGGAGGCTGCAGTTATTTTATGGTCAGACAAAAGAGGAGAACATCCTGAATAACTCAACGGAATAAAGAGACAAAGGCTGAATTTGGACGACACATTAAGCAACTGGGGTGGGTGGGAACGATCGTCAGTTGTATTGAATATCGTGTCGTCTGAATGCTGCCATAGTCAACTCAGTGTTGATCCTAATCCACACCATGGTTGATTCTTTATTACCATGTTGTGTGGGCAGTACCCCCTAGATGAACAACTGTAAAGTTGATTATTACCCCACCATTGACTATCGTGTTGTCCGAATTCAGCCAAAGTCTCAAGATGTTGGGAGGGAGATGTAGTTTTATTCTTCGAAGTAGCCCAATGCATTTCTGCCCAGTTTCATATATTTGGGGCTTCTTCGGGGGTCTATTTTTCTAAAAAACATTTTTTTTAAAAAGCCTGCAAAGATCTCTGACCAGTTGCAAAATTCATCTTAGAGACATTTTTTCCCCAGAGATCTCTGCAGGCATTTTTTTAAAAAATGGACCCCTGAAGAAGGCTCAAATATATAGTACAGTTGCAAAATGCATTGGGTTACTTCAAGGAATATGAATATATATATATATATATATATATATATACATTCTGAGACTTTGTCTTTGTATTCCATTGTACGTTTATTTTATATGTGTCTCCCCCAACCTGGTGGTCTTCAGATGGGGCCAGCATGGCCAACGCTCACATCTCCATTCTGCTTATTAAGTAATATTCAAATAGACTCTTGAAGCAACTTCCGTGTTCCATTCAAGTGACGCAACTCACGTAATGGGAAAACAGCTGGTGCTAAGAAGCTGACTTGACTGTTTGCTTGATGGCTGTTGGGAGAACTTTCACATGGGGAGTCTTGTGAATGATCCGGGGACACCGGATGCTGATCAAGTTAAATACTGAAGAACATCAGAAGAGCCCTGAGGCTGGATCAGACTGAGGGTCCGTCTAGTCCAGCACTCTGTTCACGCAGTGGCCAGCCAGCTGTCGACCAGGGACCCACAAGCAGGACACGGTGCAACAGCACCCTCCCACCCATGTTCCCCAGCAACTGGTGCACACAGGCTGACTGCCTCTGATACTGGAGGGAGCACAGAGCCATCAGGGCTAGTAGCCATTGAGAGTCTTCTCCTCCAGGAGGGAGGAAGCTAAGGCCATGCCAAGTCATAGGTAACACCTTGATAGTGATAGAAAAAATGGTCTCTTCATAAGTAAAATAATACATTGGATGTTCAGTTCTGATGATGTCAGTACCCAAATGCACTGTCTTCACAGAAGAACAGCCCTGAAGCAGGATCAGGCCATAGGCCGAACTGGTACAGCATTCTGTTCCCACAGCGGCCAACCAGCTGCCCCAATGAAAAGCCATAAGCAGGATATGAACACAAAGGCACCTCTCTACTCGCGTTCCCCAGCCATTGTTATTGAGAGACATAGGCAAGATCTACACTACTGCTTTGAAACGGTTTATAATGATATTGACAATTGTTGGGTCCCATGACACACGCAATATACAGTTTTCAAACTGTTTTCGAGGTGTTGTATCCTGCTTGGCATAGATCTGGCCACCCTGCCTCCAAGACTGGAGAGAATCTACATGAAGAAGTGTTTTATTTTATCCGCCCCGAATCTCCCGCCATGCATCATTTTGTACACCTCTGTCACGTCCCCCCTTGCTTGCCCTCTTTTCTAAGCTAAATAGTCCCAAACGTTGTAATCTTTCCTCATTGGGGGGGGGGGGCGTTCGTCCAGCCCCTTGATCATTTGGCTTGGCAGCTTGTGCCATTTTTGAGTGTGGTGCCCAGAGCTGTACACAGCATTTCCAAGCGTGGTCGCACTACGAAGGCATTAGGATATTGGCAGTTTGATTTTCGATTGCTACAGTCAAATGCTTGATAAAAAAGGGGGGAGGGGGAGGCCTCCCCTCCAGAGCCAGGCCATATGTTGTTAAAATAAAATCCCAAACCTTTCATAAGACTTCTGCTGCAACTCCAAACCACTCCAAGTCTCAATGTTTGAAGTCAAAGCAGGAATATAAGTCTAATGTTCAGGCCATCTGATGGTAATTGGCTCTGGTGGCCCTGCCTTGACAGGAAACCAGGAAAACCGCCTCTGAGTGAGACCCTGTTGTTCTCAAGCTGAGCAGATCCCAGAAGGCTTAGAATATAGAATAGTAGAGTTGGAAGGGGCCTCTAAGGCCATCAAGTCCAACCCCCTGCTCAATGCAGGAATCCACCTTCAAGCATCCCTGAAAGATGGTTGCCCAGCTGCCTCTTGAAGGCCTCTAATGTGGGAGAGCCCACAACCTCCCTAGATCATGAGTTCCATTGTCATACTGCTCTAACAGTCAGGGAGTTTTTTCCTGATGTCCAGCTGGAATCCGGCTTCCTGTCACTTGAAGAGACCATGATTCCACGTCCTGGCCCTCCTCTGTGTGACAACCTTTCAAGGACTTGAAGAGTGCTATCATGTCTCCCATCCGTCTTCTCCAGGCTAAACATGCCCAGTTCTTTCAGTCTCTCTTCATAGAGCTTTGTTTCCAGACCCCTGATCATCCTCGTTGTCCTCCTCTTAACCCCCTCCAGCTTGTCTGCATCCTTCTTGAAGTGTGGTGCCCAGAACTGCACGCAATACTCAAGATGGGGCCTAACCAGTGCCGAATAGAGGGGAACCAGTACCTCACACGATTTGGAAGCTATACTATCAATGCAGCCCAAAATAGCATTCGCCTTTTTTGCCGCCACATCACACAGTTGGCTCATATTCAGCTTGTGCTCTACAACAATTCCAAGATCCTCCTCGCTCATTGTATTGCTTTATCACTTTATGTGACCTGTAATGAACCACTCTGCTTCTGTGGAGCTTTGATTTCCGAACTCTTTGTTTTGTTTTGTTTTCAACGTCACAGGCTCAGCTGCGCGCATTCATCCCTGAAATGCTGAAATACTCGACGGGGCGTGGGAAGCCCGGCTGGGGGAAGGAGAGCTGCAAGCCCGTTTGGTGGCCTGAAGACATTCCGTGGGCTAATGTTCGCAGCGACGTCCGGACAGAGGAGCAGAAGCAGAGGGTGTGTGTTGAATGCCCTCTTGCTTCTGCAAAGGGCTCTTCCTTGGTATGGCAAGTGGAAAGGCTGGGCTTATAGATCTGTCTTTTGGACTTTGTTAAGTTGTTGTGACAAATTGCATAGATCAGGTAAGAACACAAGAGAGTTGCCATCCTGGGTCAGGCCACAGGTGTGCTTCGCTCAGCTCTCTGCCTCCGTTGGGGCCAGCCGGGTGCCTCAGGAGCGCTCAAGCAGGGCATTTATAGCTGGCAGTAGCCTTCCCCTGCTGTTAGTCACCAGCATCTCATTATAAGAGGCACTGAGGTCTCATCTTTGACTATCTTGGCTTGTAGCCATTCGCAACCCGTCTTCCACGGATTTATCAAAAACTTTTTAATGCTCTTTTGCTAGTGGCCGTCACGACACCCTGGAGAAGTGAATTCCACGGGTCTTTCTCTCAGCCTTCAACAGCAGCCTTGCTTCCTTCCACCCCCATTAACCTAATCTAATCTTTTACATCCTGAAAGACGAAGTCTAAATTGTTTCTGGCGATGCACCAGCAATGGCATCATTAAAGTCTGGATCCTCCATGTTCTCTCCCAGCAATAAAAGAACAATCTCCCTATTATTATTATTATTATTATTATTATTATTATTATTATTAGGCCCTTCCCAGCCAATAATCCGGTTTATCAGGACATGTGTTTGCAGACGCAAGCACACTCTTTGGTATCCTTGGATTAGCATTATTTAAATCGAAGGCCTAACGTAGCCTCCCCCAGCCCAGTGCCCTCCAGGTGTTTTGGACTGCAACTAAAGCCAATCTAAAAGGCAATGTGGCTACTGAAAGAGCCATTTTCATACCATTCTAAAAGTGGGCAGCGAAGGGGCCAGACAAACTTCTTTGAGAGGCTTTTCCACACCTCTTATCTTATACCGCATTTAATTACACGTCTGCATCTGTTGTATGGTGCAATTCCCCTTACGATGGCAGGAAGATGCAAACAGCAAACTGGTTGTATTTATCTATTACATTTATATCGTGCCTTTTTTCCTGTTGCAAGGAACCCAATATGGTTTACATGATCCTTGTCCTCTCTATTTTATCCTTACAACAACCCTGTCAGGTAGATTAGGCTGGGAGACTGGCCCCAAGCCACCCAGTGAGCTTCATAACTGAGTGGAGGGCTAGAACCCGGATCTCTAGAGTCTCAGTCCAACACTCTAACTGCTACCCCACACTGGTTATATGTATGTTGTGGAAAGTGGTTACTTGGCAAATAATCATTTAGATCCACCTTAGGTAGATGAAGGTCTAGTGGCCTGATTTTTGAGTACAGCTGAGGTGTCAAAACTGAACCTCCCAAAGCATAACATTTTAAGGACATGCCCTTCAGCAGAAACTTGCTACGATTTTACATGTTTGCGTTCATATACAAGTTCAGAAGCTGTGCTTTTTGTCTGCCAAGTTGATTGTCCAGTTCCAGGCTTGGCTGTTTTTGAAGCAGCTGCAGATAAACCCCATGTGAAATTCAATTCAAAGCAGAATATTTACTTACGTTACAAAATTCTGCTCTGTTTTACAATTCAGTGAATTTTCAAGATGGCTCACAATCTAATGAGAAATAAGAACAATATCAAAACAATCTGGAAGTTAAAATGAAAAACAGAAAAACAGCTGATGTCCTTTTTAATTGGGCAAATGAAAAAAAGGTCTCTGCCCGGTGCCTAAGAGTCATTACATTTGACTCCAGGTGAGCCTTTCTTGGGAGAGTGTTCGAATGAAAGGGCACCACAACCCAAATCCCCTTGTCCTTGATAGATGCCCATCTAACCTCTGGTGGCAAAGAGCACCCGGAGAGTGACCTTGGATGACATTCTTAACTGGCCATGTTTCACGTGGAAGCAGATAGCCCTTTGGATGCCTGAGTCGTCTAGGGCTGACACTCTGGCACAGTTCTGACAACACAGTAGTCAATGCAGTGTGAAAACTCCACTCAACGGTTGAGTTTTTAGGGGGTACTCCCCACACAACACGTTCGAACTCCACCGTTGTGTGACTGTGGGCTACTGTGGAGTTGAGTCAAAGTCAATGTCACATTTGATTGACAGTTCCTTTGTCCTCCCTCCTCTCCCGGTCCTCCCAATGGTATCCCATCAGCCATTGCTGGGAAAAAAAAGAACAATCCCAGCGGCAGTCCTAGAGCAGCACTCCTGTTGCCGCTCTTGCCAGGGAACTCTGTACCCAGTGGGAAAAGTCAACTCAACGGAAAACTCCACGGAGCCTGCCACACAACACACCACACAACGGTTGTGCAGGAAGTCTCCTCTGCACAGCGTGGATATTCTGCATGGAGTGTTTTCCCCCAAAAAAACCTCCACCGTTGCGTGGAGTTTTCCCGCCAGACGACACATTTCTTAACGGTGGTGTAAAAACTCCACCACGGAGTTCTAAAACTGCCATTGAGAAACATGTTGTCTGCACTGAGCCTTTGGATATTCTCATGAGAGCAAAGCAGAATGGACAATTCCCTCCAATCGGTGGTTCTTTGGGGAAAATTTGTAAAGGTAGGAAAAGGCCTTTGAGTTCATTCCTTCAGGTACCCCCAGACTGAGAAGGCCCACCCTTGGATGCTGGATTAATTTAGGATGCCTGCGAATCCCTGATGCTATTCTCACAATCACTAGTGAAGGCTAGAATCACTATTTCACGTAGCAGGCAAGCTCTGAAGGGGTGTGGGAGCCCTGCCCGCTTGCCACACCAGCACTGCTCATCAAGGGGCAGTTAAAATGTGGCAAAAAGTAGCTGGTCCGCACACAATGATTTCTGGGGCAGTGAAGCAGCAGTGATCTACACTGCTGCTTCATAGCGGTACTGATGTGCACTGACAAATGTTGGGGCACATTACACATTCTTTATGCCGCTTTCATGGTGTTATTTCCTGCTTTTTGTTCCACATTATCCAAAACGCCGCAATGGGATCGTAGCGACTCAACACAAGGTGTAGCTCTGGCCTAAGTGATCAATTGATGTGCTTTGATGCTCCATTGGAAGCATTTTTTTCTGCTTTAAAAATTCTTTATGGGGGTGAAATTTGCCAGAGGTTCCCTCTCTCCCTTCAGGAATATTACAGAGGTTGGTTATTGATTTACCTGTGTTGCTGCTGATGCTTCTGCTGAGGCTTCGATGCCCATTGCTTCGATCATCCATGAAACCCTGAATATGCTTTTAACCCCCTTTTCTCTCCCCTCCGCTCCGCCTCCACCTAGCAGGTATCTTGGACTCAGGCACTGAGGACTATTGTGAAGAACTGCTACAAACAGCATGGCCGCGAGGACCTGCTCTACGCGTTTGAAGACCAGCAAACACAGCCTGCCACAGCCACACATAGTATCGCACATCTGGTCCCATCCCAAACTGTGGTCCAGACCTTCAGTAACCCTGACGGCACAGTCTCCCTCATCCAGGTGAGAGCTCGTGGCAATTGTTTCCTCCCAAGAGGAGGTGTTAGGTCTAAAATAGGCCTAGAAGCCCTGCTTTCCAACCCAGACACCTGACCTGAGACCCTAGGTGTGCCTGGGGTGGTTGAGGTTCTGCAGTGCTGAGCAAACCTTTATTCTGTATATGCTCAGCTGTTATTGGTCATGTAACCCTACAGTTGAATTCGGGCAAGGAAAACAAAGTTCTAGGGCTAATAGGCTAGCTATTCTCAGCCTTTTCTCCAGGAAGTGTGTGTGTGTGTGTGTTGTGTAGAAGTCATGTGTTGCTTCCACACTAGGGGCTTAGGGTAGAATTACCGTGCTTCATACCTTCTGTGGGGTATCCATATGATGTTTTCATCTAAGACTTCTCATTCTGTATTTTCCCTGTAGTTCTGTCTAAACATGCATAGGATTGCCCCATAACTGGCCTTGAAATCAACTAGACAGGTTACTTGTGAGTAATTAAGGCCCCAATGCCGTAGTCACTTGCAATAAATTCCGGGTGAAATTACCCAGAGTGTATTGCAGGTGGCAAGGCTTCGGTGTTACAACACAGATTATGACCCAGTCCAGGCGCTGGGGCTTTAGTTACTCACAAGTAACCTGTCTAGTTGATTTCAAGGTGACTTAAGGTGCAATTCTATGCTTATTTAAACAGAAAAAAGTCCTACAACTCCCAGCATGTTGAGAGCTGTAGGACATTTTTCTGTCTAAACATGCATAGGACTATGCAATTAAGCACAATGAACTTTCTCAAGCTTTAGACTATAGGTCAGCCTTCGCCAACCAGGCACCCTGCAAATGTGTTGGACTACAACTCCCATCAGTGCCAGCCAGCTATGCTGGCTGGGGGATTCTGGAGATTGTAATCCACCGCATCTGGAGGGTACCAGGTTGGGGAACACTGCTATATAGGTATTGTATGTTTTATAAGAGGTATAGAGATTATTTATCTCTTTGTCAATATATTTTCTCTTTTTCTTTAATTTTTTTTTTTTAAAAATAACCCACTATTAGCTGCAAGGCTGGGACAGGCTCAAAATCCAAATGAATAAATAGACGGATATTTGTGATGCTTGGCTTTGGCCGTGTGATACCCACAATCTTAACTAGAGTTTCAGGATTCAAAAGGTGACCCGTCTCACTGACGACCATTTTGTGATGCTGTGTTGCAGGTGGGCACAGGAGCTACAGTGGCCACCTTGGCAGATGCCTCTGAATTGCCTACCACAGTTACAGTCGCGCAGGTCAACTATTCTGCAGTGACTGACGGAGAGGTAAGGGATGCTTTTAGTTGGCAAGATCCAAATGACTCCTCTGTTTCTGCCCTGTGCCTACACCTTAAGGACATCCTACACAACAGCTTCCCCCACCTGCTGTTTTGGACCACAACTCCTATCATCCCCAGGCCACCATCGCCAATTACCACGCCATAGTCCCATACACCTGGTGGGGCATCAGTTTGGGGAGGCTGACCTTAATCCTACTGAGCAGGTCTTTCCCTGACCACTTCCTCTTGGAAACTTCCCAAGGCACGAACTTCCACAACCTCTCGTGATACTATAACATTGCCGAACCGCTTTGCAGCTGGAAAACCTTGCATCTTACTTTAATCTGCCTTTCTGAAATTTCGGCCCATTTAGCTTTCTCAGGCACATGGGCCACACTGGGTGTTAAGGGACTAGTTTGAGAGCTTTCTCTGCTAGAAAAATGACTAATCAATTTGTCAGGATAAGGAGGGAAAAGCACCGTAAACTGGTAATGAAAGAGGAGGCAAACTCCGGTGCTTGAAACGGAGAGGAAAAATATATTACGCTCGACGCGTTTCGGAGGAGTCTCCTTCTTCAGGAGCTATAAATCAAGTAAATAAATAAAACACACGTAAGAATATTATCTTGTAGACAACACCCTGATCCTTTTTTTTTACAGTTCAAAGGGGAATTCTGATGTAGAAAAGCCCCTTTGAACTGTAAAAAAAAGGCTCAGGGTGTTGTCTACAAGATATTATTCTTATGTGTAATTTATTTATTTACTTGATTTATAGCTCCTGAAGAAGGAGACTCCTCCGAAACGCGTCGAGCGTAATAAAATTTTCCTCTCCGTTTCAAGCACGGGAGTTTGCCTCCTCTTTCGTTGCCTACTCAATTTGTAAAACAATTGCTTTTACATGATGCCTGCATGGTCTGAGATCCATGCGCGCAAAGAAGTGTGTTTTGACTAGCAAAGGGATGGATCCAGCAGAGCACATTTTCATCAAGGTGCAGATTTTGCACAGTGGCCGGCAAGTTAAGCCTTTGCTGAAATGTCTCTAGGGCTTCCCATATTTTCTGAACAACTGGACTAGCGCATTTATCAATACACACCTCCAAAGGTGGAAATAGTTTTCAAAACAGCTGGCCAAAGTGAGGTTTTGACTTTATAATCGGAGGTCTCCTTATCCGTAACTTTCTTTCTTTAATCCATTGATTTTGCTGACACTGTGAAGCGTTTTCCCCAGTGCCGTCCATGTACGTGACACTTGACATCGGTGGTGCTGAATCAGTAGCAAGAAAGACAGGGCCCTCCCTCCAGGAGCTTATAGTCTACATTAAATGTGCATAAACATCATTTTGTTTGGGGTGTGGAATCAGGGATTAAGTCAGAGGCATCGTAGAGGTGGCAGGCACCACATGGGTCAGCCACAAAAGGGCGGCTCCAGTCCAAGAGGAGGACAAGAGAAAGAACGGGACTCTTTCTAAATGAGAGCAGTAGGCTAAACATAAAACTATACCAGCTGGGGCTGCTGGGAATTGGAGTCCAACACCTCCGGAGGCCACCATGTTGGGAAAGGCTGACTTAGGTGTTATAGGAGGCAAAGTTAGTATCCACAGATTGCAGAAGCCAGTAACATTCCTTAAAGCTAGGGGGTGGGAGGCAGGGTGGGGGAGACCTTGAGCATTCCTGTAACTTCCGTTGCCAGCCAGTTTTGTGCCTAGCCTCCAGCTCCCGTTTAGAAAGAGGCTTGTCCTTTCTCCCACCCTCCTCTTGGACAGGAGCCCAGGGCTGCCGGCCTTTTGTGGCAGAGCCGAGTGGCCAGCCCCACTTTGCTCTGGAAAGGGATACGATTCTCAAGGCAATAGGTGGCAACACAAAACAGCCTTGTTCCCCGGGCAGCCGGCATTTCCATTTGAAAGGCCAGCTAGAAACAGGTTGTTTTGTTTGAGATCCGGGCCTTGAGCATTCCCTCGGATCCACCACGGGAGTTTCAGGCTCTGGAAGACAAGTCCCCCATTGTCTAAGCAAAAGCCGGCACCGTCCACCTTGCCTGGTATTTTTTTTGCTGATGTTTGAGCGTAAAAACGTATGAAGCTGGGTCAGACTGAGAGCCCGTTTCACGCAGGAGTGGCTGCTCTTTGACCAATGGCAGTTCTCCAGAATCTCTGGCTGAAAAGTCTTTTCTTGTTGCCCAATACCCTTTTGAGAAGGTGATACAAGGGTTTGAACCCCCACTCTACCCCTGAGCTGTGGGCACTCCCCTTAGGAACCTCGCACCTTTTGGGTAGGGCAGGTGGCTCATCTGGTGAAGGGAGCGATTCCTGGTGCGTTAAAAGAGCCTTCTCGAGAAGATGCACACAGCCGCAGGTGCCAACAAGTCGAGCGAACCTGAAGCCATTGCAAGGTGGTTTCTTGGCACGGCGGCACGGCCCACTTTATGCTTTGGAGCAGCCTCCCCCAATCTGCAGCCTTCCAGATACATCTGACTACAACTCCCACCTTCCCCAGACAGCACGGCAAACAACATCATTGATCTAGAGGGCACCTGGTTGTGGAAGGCTGTTTTCAACCACACAATGGAAAGGCGGTGTCTGGGCTTGACTTGCAGCAACCTCGTGAAATAGTAGACCAGGCACCGAGACAGTGCAAGATACTGTATAGGGCAGGCATATTGCCGCCCAGGTTAGAGATTTGTTTTCTCTTGTTTCCCGAAACCCATATGCCTTCCCGAGTGCCAACATGATATCTCGCACCCACCCAAATGATGGCACGGTCTCCTTTGGTACCACTCCAGGTCATTGTGGGTTTTCTCATCGGCAGTCAACGTAGGAGAGACCTGAGAAAGTGCCGTAGGAGAGCACGTTTTAGCCGTAGGAGAGACCTGAGAAAGTGCCGGCAAGCCTTGAAACCTTCACGCAAGAAGGGCTCCAAGGACAGTCCCTTGAGAGGCAGTAGAAGTCCTTTAATGCCTGCCTGATCCTCTCCATCCCTCCAGGTGGAGCAGAACTGGGCAACGCTACAAGGCGGGGAGATGACGATCCAAACAACCCAGGCCTCAGAAGCCACACAGGCAGTGGCGTCCCTGGCAGAAGCGGCAGTGGCAGCATCGCAAGAGATGCAGCAAGGTGCAACGGTCACCATGGCGCTCAACAGGTACGTGGAGGAAGCGTCGTCGTCCTGGGAACAGCTGGCAGGAGGGAATGGGGGGGGGCATCCCTGGTCAGATCTGAGCCCTGGGCTGGGAGTCAGGGTTGAGCCACTTCACCTCTGCACTCTCCCAAGGTGAGGGAATTCCTTGCTATCGACCCTCCCCAAAACCACTCGGGAAAGAAGCAAGAACTGCTTTAAGTTGTAGGAAACAGTGGAAACTGCCCAAAAATATTCATGGGATCTCAACTAAGGTATCTTATCCCCCAAAAACGCAGTATCGTTTGGCCACAGCAGAGCTATTGTGATCCACTGAGATCCACGAGACCGAATAAGTCAACCTGTACATTACCTTTTTAAGGGGATGATTCTTCCTAGGAGGTTTTGCCTCTCCTTAGAGAGAGCTCTGCCATTCTGAAGCAAAGCACAATATATTTTCTCTGTGTGTGTTACCACAGGATTGTACAGACTTAACCTCTTGCACTGCTCACTATGCTTAGGAAAACTTAAGGGTCGAATTGGCATATTTGTGGTGAACTAACCAAGCACCTGTATTAACAACAAGGGTTTTAAAATTTGGGCTCTGAATTATCAAAATTAAAATATTTGACTCTGACGTCAGATCACCAATACTGTGATGCATTTTTACACTTCCCTTCTCACCCCTGCCAGAAATCAAACTACATTTCATTCACTTCTGAGGTCTAGTTTTAGCCAAGGAGAAGTTACATTTTAGGCTGATTGCTGCCACTAGGCCAAACTGGTGTTCCATACAGGCCAGCATCCTGCTGTTGACATTGGCCAATACATAAACCTTCTAGTAGGGCTGGTTTAAAACCTTATTCCAGCTGCACTACAGAAAAAGTTTTCTATTTCTTTATTCCTACTGTGTGATTTTTCAGTTATCACCCTACGACATATCTTGACATGCCTCTGCTTCCCGAACAAGAATGGCATTGTCAAGTGGGGATGTTCTCTCTTATTCTGAGAGATTGCAGTGGGACATTTCATAGTGGTGTTTGGCCCAGCAATACGTGTGTGGTGGTGGTGTAATTGTAAATATTTGCAGCCCATTTAGCCTGAGGATCAGTGTTATCATAGAATAGCAGAGTTGGAAGGGGCCTATAAGGCCATCCAGTCCAACCCCCTGCTTAATGCAGGAATCCTCTTTAAAGCATCCCTGACAAATGGCTGTCCAGCCGCCTCTTGAAGGCCTCTAGACTGGGAAAGCCCACTACCTCCCTAGGTCATGGGTTCCATTGTCGTACTGCTCTAACAGTCAGGAAGTTTTTCCTGATGTCCAGCTGGAATCTGGCTTCCTGTCACTTGAGCCCATTATTCCGCATCCTACACTCTGGGATGATTGAGAAGAGATCCTGGCCCTCCTCTGCCTGACAACCTTTCAAGTGCTATCATATCTCCCCTCCATCTTCTCTTGTCCAGGCTAAACATGCCCAGTTCTTTTAATCTCTCCTCATAGGGCTTTGTTTCCAGACCCCTGATCGTCCTCCTTGCCCTCCTCTGAACGCGCTCCAACTGGGCACTTCCTGGCTTCCAACCCGGACAGAGCAATGGCCAACTCTTGGCCATTGCTCTGTCCCAACTGTTGCCATCCTGCTAGCAAATAAAAGGTGGCAGCAGCCAAGGCGGGCGTCTGCCTGGTTCCTACACGAGCAGCCTTCCTTTTGCACGCATGTGACTGCAGGGTCTGAATAAACCCAGTGGCTGGGACTGGGGAGGGGGGCAGATCGTGGGGTGCCCAGCCACCCCCCCATCCCTGCCACCCACCTGGACTATTCAATAACTGTCTTGTGGGCAATTTGCGAAGTTGACCCCAGCTTTGCAGCGGCACACGGGAGGCCGGGTGTCAGCAGCAAGAGTGGCTTCACTATGGGGAAAACGCAGCGCTCGCTCCATCCTCGTTCCGAGGGCAGCAGATTAATGGTGTCCCCGGAGGTGCTGCTAACAAGGCCTCTGAGCACCTGAGCTGACTCCAGCACTGTCTGCGTGTGAGAGAGGTGATGGCTACCTGTAGTCAGCCTGGGCAAGGCTGGGAGGGCAGCATGTGCAGCCAGGATAGGAAAAGAGAGGTTTTTCTTTCGGGGGGGAGGGGGGACGCTCGTGCACACCACCCCTGCCACAGCCTAATCTTCGAAAAAGAGAAACTGAGGGTAAAATCCAACATAGGTCCTGCTTAGAGTAGACACTCATTGAAATGAATGGGACTTAAGTGAGTCCTGACTTAAGTAGGATTTGCGCTGCATTTTACCCGGCAAGATAAAAGATTCCCTGAACTAGAATATAAGAAGAGGCCCTAAAACTGCATCAGACCATGCTCCATCTAGTCCAGCATTCTGCTCACACAGTGGCCCCACCAGACACTGGTGGGAAACGCACAATCAGGGCATGAGTGCAACAGCACCCGCCCGCCCATGTTCCCCAGCAATGGAACTTGCTGCTGAGTTGGAACATAACAAGAGTTCTCTAAGTGTATTCAGATTTCTGTAGCTTTTGTGGTGCGAATGTGGTCTTAGGTGATAGAATCTAGGTTTCCCAAGAGCGGTATCCGATGGTAGTCCTACATAAACTAGGTGCATTCATTTCAGTGGGTCTACTCTGTGTAGGAGTACCATTGGACACTGCCCCAAGACTTCCTGGCCCACCTGTCTCTGTCTCTGTCTCTCTCTCTGGCTGAATTCAGACGACACAACAAGCAACTGGGGCGGGGGGAAACAATCGTTAGTTGTATTGACTATCGTGTCATCCGAATGCTGCCATAGTCAACTCAGCACTGATCCTAATCCACACCACAGTTGATTATTTATTACCATGTTGTGTGGGGAGAACCCCCTAGATGAACAACTGTAAAGTTGGTTATTACCCCACCATTGACTATCGTGTTGTCCGAATTCAGCCTCTGTGTGTGTGTGTGTCTGTCTCTTTCTCTCTCTCTCTCCTATATCTCCCTGGGCCTCCATTGCAACATCTCCAACATGGTACCTTCTAAGCTGATGGAGCTTTGTGGCTCCCTGATTACTATGAGCTCTGCTGCTCTCACGCTCCCATTTTGAGATCCATCTTTAAGGATGCAAAGAGCTGCCTTTAAACCGAGCCGGATAGCTGGTTTAGTTAGCTTACTATTGTCTTCTCTGGCCTTCCCTAACCTGGTGCGCTGCAGTTGTGCTCCAGCCAGCATGAGGCATGCTAGGAATAATAGTCCAACACATCTGGAGGGTGCCAGGTTGGGGGAGGCTGGCCTACTCAGATGGCAGCTCTCCAGGCTTCTGCAAACGGGCCTTTCACATCCCTGCTGCAATCAAATTACGCATCCCATCCTGTGCACTCTTTTTTTTTTACGTGGTTGCCTTTTTCTCTTGCAGCGAAGCCGCCGCCCACGCCGTGGCCACCCTTGCGGAAGCCACCCTTCAAGGCGGAGGGCAAATTGTCTTGTCTGGTGAAACTGCAGCAGCCGTTGGCGCGCTCGCCGGGGTTCAAGATGCGAACGGTAGGCAGATACAGATACGTAATTGCGTTTCTTCCTGATTCCCCGTGTAAAACCCTCTTGGACTGACGATTGGGGGTTCAAAGTCCCACCAGCCCATTTCATAACCAAAGAAGGAGATTCCCAGCAAGAGCAGTTAAATCCACCTGTTTGGCAGTTCCGTGTCTCGAAAGGGAATCAGTACCTGATTTGGGGGGGGGGAGCTCTCTTCTGAGTGCAGAAAGTGCAGAGTGGGGCAATGCTTTTTTTATAGTCCTTTGCTTTGTTAGTTTACGTTTGACGTGATTGAGAATGTGGTCTTTGAGACTCGGGAAGATCCAGCGCTCAGTGGTGGAACGCAGATTTTGCATGTGGGTCGCCAGCTTCTCTAGTAAACAGGGTCATGTAGAAAGACCTCTGCCCCAGAGCCTCTTCCTCTCCGAGTAGTCAGTGCTGGTCTAGATCCGAGGTGGGCAGACTTCAGGCCTGCAGGATCTTTTTTTTTATTATTACTAGAATGCTGAGGACGACCATCCAGAGCCAGACCCAAAATGGCGGCTCAGGGGGGCAAGTTCAGTTTACCTATTTCACTCCATGAAATAGAGTAGATACAAATTGGCATGTGAATTACCAGAGAACAGGGATTCTATCACGGCATTCTAAAACTGGCCAGCAGAGCTGAACAGAAACTTGGTCAAAAGCAACCAATTAGTGCTCCCATTTTACAGGTGAGGAATACTGAGGCTGAGATATAAGCAATTAGCACAATTCTAGAGAGTTTTTTTTCTTGCATTTTTACATGTTTTCGTTAAAGTATTGAGGGGTCAGAAAGCCTTGGAGATGTACTGCAAATCACCCAGAGATCTGCTAGTAGAGCCTGCTCGCCCTTGGTCTAGATGGACCAATGTACGGGCTGCCTTAGTCTAAAGCAGTTTCATAGGACTGCCTGCGTGGTGTTGTGCTAAAGCTGCGTTCTGCTATTTACTCGGTTGTGCCGCCTGCTCCAGCCTCAGAGCAGGTAGCAACCATAGAAATGCGTATCTGTTTGTTTGCTTCATTACTGCGTTTCTGCTCCACTCCCAAGAGGTCAGGCTGCCTCATAGTTGGTAAACAA
The DNA here is from genome assembly GCA_029215795.1 of Anniella stebbinsi. NCBI lineage: Eukaryota > Metazoa > Chordata > Lepidosauria > Squamata > Anniellidae > Anniella > Anniella stebbinsi. The sequence goes on along the minus strand of JARDYH010000003.1, from coordinate 4,030,765 downwards.
GGCATTTGACATACACTCAGCAATATACCCAAAATGCGTGAAGCTTAAACAGTTCGGAGCCGCCGACACCCCCCACCCCACCAAGAGGAAAGTAATGCAAACAGACCTAGGACTATTCCCCAATCTGGTGCTGCTCAATATGAGTTGGGCTACAGTTCCCATAATCCAGCCAGAAATATGGGAGTTGTAGTCCAGCACATCTGGAGGTCACCAACTTGGGAGAGGCTGCACCAAACAGCTGTTTCATCATGGCCCAATAGAAGACGTCCTCTAAAAAGAGGATTAAAGGGCATCTCTTGAGTGGGGTAGGGGGGTTGCAGAGCCATGGCGGCCACTAGCAAGAATCCTTCCCTGCGCTGCTTTTCACCAGGTGCGCAGACAGTACCTTTTAGCAAGGCATCCCCAGCCCCATTTATGTCCTGTTTTCCGGGTTGTAAGTGCCTCACTTTGGGGAAGATTTCTCCTCGGGGGAAGAGGGGGAGAGCCAGGTGGTTGTGCCACCTGCTGAATCCTCCCGCTCTCCACCTGGTTCTGGCTGCGGCACAGCTAGCCGGCTCTCTCCCTCTTCCCCCAAGGAGGGATCTTTCTCAAGGTGAGGCATGACCATTTATGGGTTGATATGGGAAAGGCATTCCACAGGATGTGGTGGGCCCAATCCATTTAGAGCTGTGTAGGGGGCTAATCACCCGCACAGGAGCACAGAATGAGTCAGTGCCATTGCTAAAGGAACTGATGTCATGCGGTGTTCCTTCGCTAATCTGACCTGGGGCAAATACTCCCCCCCCCGGCCCTCCCAAAATATGGCCATCAGCCAGACCCTGAGCCAAACAAATCCACGGAGGCCGTGCTAACGGGGTCCAAGCGCCAGGGCAGGTCTGTTGCCTCCCTGGAGGCATCTGGCTGCCCAGCGTTGAACTAGAAGGGACTCACCAGTAGTCTGATCCATCAGGGCAGGTCGTACCTTCTGTCTTGCACCCCCCCCCCCCACTGCCCTGATACCTTGCATCATCTAATTATTGCAGCTCCTGTTACCCCAGAGGAAGTGGGGAGCGAGGCCCCTGCTGACCCCGTGAGCCTCAGCTGGGGCATCCCACTGACACACTCCTACATCATCTGGCCTGTAGGAAGCGGCACAGAGAGCACCTTGGCATCCCTTTTAAACTAAAGATCAAGGTGGGTTGCCAGAGAGCTACCTGCCCTGTCTCTCGCATCATTCTTCCGCGCCAATTCAGGAAAGCGGGCGGGGTGGGGTGGGTTCTGTCCGAGAGGCTTCTGTTGCCATCAGGACTGGCTGTCCGTTAAGTAGGAGCGGCATGCTGGCCAGATACTGTCAGTTCACAGCCTGCTATTTGACCATGGTCAAATACTGTCAAATATTCCAAGGATGCCAATATGTTGGTGGCAGCTTTGCCCCCCCCCTTTTTTAAAAATGTGACCGTGGCATCGCTTGCGAGCAAGGGTAAGAGTTGGCAGCTGCTTGGCCCCCCTAGTCTTGGAGCAAACTCGGCTGGCCACCCGCTAGAACAGCAAGTGTCTCCAAACAGGTATGCAAACGCCCACGAGTGGCAAAGGAGCACCCAGGACTCACATTTTGCTTGCTGGAAGAAACGGGGGGGGGGGGGGGGGAGGAGCACCCCTATCATGTGACCCGGCTGTAAAGTCCCTATGAGAGATGGGGCTTGGGTCTAGAATCATTTTCGACTTCCAAAAAAATGCATTGTTTCTCAATAACACTTCGATTCTTTTGTTTTTGTAATTCACATGAGCATCAAAATCTGTAGATGATTAAAGTATCTTTTTTGTTGTTGTAATAAAATGAATGCTTTCAAACAATATTTGACCATTATTTGACCATGTTGGACCAACCTTTGACTGGTCAATCGACCCTAATCTTTGGGTCAAGTGCCCAACTCTAGCCTTAAAGGAAGCAACGCTTTGCTTTGCTGGGTTTCCCCTTTCCTGCAGCCCTGCCTTGCATCTCTGCCATCCCCTTGCCCTTTTCCTCTCGCCTTTAAGTAGCTCTAACCTCTGGAGATATTAAAGGCCTGTGCCTCTGGCTAAGCCGTGGGGGAGTCCTTGGAAGCACTGTGCCATTTTGAGTGTTCTTATATAACCGGCCAATCTCTTTCCCGTTTTGGAGGCATGGCAGAGGAATCCGCACAGTGCAACGCTGAGCACCCACGCCTGTCCCTTGGGATCTTGCATTTGGGCTTTGGACTTCAGGGTGGGCCAATCGCCCACCTCCGATTCTCAGGCCTTTCTCCCGGCCTCCGAGGGGCGATCTGCCCGGTTATAAGCACGTCAGCTTTCCAGTGTAGCCAATCGCCGTGGCCTTGGCAGCGTGGAACTTGGCCAGCGTGGAAGATTAAAGGGGGGGACAATGCGATTGGACACATTTGCTGGGTGAAAGAGGGAGGGGAAGAGTCTTAGCAGGCAGTGGAATTAACCAGCCAATTCATTTTGCCCTAGATTTGATACAAACAAATGGGCTTGTTAATCACCCTGTTACACCATCCTCCGAACCGCCCTCCACGTCTTAGCAAGAGTTTTGCCAATGTTCTGTGAATCTACTATTCTGTCCTGCAAGAAAAGAACCGTATTTCTGTTTCCCACGTTTTCACTGGTTAGTGGAGTCAGGCTGAAGCTCTCCCCCCATGTTATGCAGAGAGTCAAAAGCAGAGGGTCCAGATGGAGCGCAGTTGGGCGGCTCAGTTGTTGAAGAGCAGGCCGGCTACATCTCTGCAGTATGGCCACGGTTTATTTTACAGCCTCTGGCTGAGTTCGGACGATACTTTGGGCAACGGGTGTATGTGGTGGTGGTGGGGAATAGGCAACTCACCGTGTGTTACGTTGCTGGTGCTCCCCACACGACATGTTGCCCCACCCCTAGTAGTGCGGCTGAAAGTCCCGCCTTCTGTCCGGGCGGCTGGTGCTTCTCCCTCAGTCCTCCCGGCCCTATCCCATCATGCATTGCAAGTTCTGTCGGCTGTACAGGAGCGGCCGGGGCGCTTTCGGGTGCTCCTGCCGGAGGACTCTATGGCCAATGGAAATAATGCACGGTGCACGCAACGGAGGCCGGCACTCGGCATTTGAATCAACAGGTCTCCGGATAAGCAATGGAGCAGCCCGTTCTTTTTCTCCGTGGGTTAATGGAAAAAATAACACAATAAGCAACACAACGGACGGTTGCCTCTTTACCACCCCCACCCCCCCGTCTCTTATCGTGTCGTCCGAACCCAGCCCATGTCTTCTCCATGCTGGCACTGGATGTATTGTTAAGAAGGGCCGGTGCTGTGGCTTCAGTCTGATAGCTCTTCTCCACTTGATCCCAGATTATAAGGATCAGCAGTGGAGGAGAGCAGGGCACTTGCTTCATTACATCACATAATTGCAGGCTTTGCCCCAGCATTAAAAACCTAGTCTGTGGGGGGGTGGGGTATCTTGGCAAGCATCACTCTTTAGAGGAGGTTGCCGTGAGCAGCGCTGAGTGTACTCCACACTTGAAAAGATGAAATTCTACACCCGGTTAATCCAAATTCTGCAGTAAAAGGGGGAAAAAAGGGCTAGATTCTGCAGCGTGCATGAATGCTATAAATTGGACGGATGTGCTAATTCCTCCTCTGTTGCATAATTGCTCCTTTTGTTGCTGTTCTATATCATTCTAGTTTTGCCTTTTAGCTATGGCAGTCGCTGAAGCCCTTACTCAGCCGCTTTTCTGGCTACTGAGATTTTAGCAGCCATGGGCTTCGCAGCCATAAGGACTAGAAACCTTTTTTATTACTGTTATTATCGACAGTTCAGGTTCCTAGCTATCAGGTCAAGAAATAGAGAGGAAAGTAGCTTTGTTGAGTGATCTATCATGTGATCATCTCTTCCTCTCTCTCTGTTAACACTGGGAAGATTAACTGCAGAGCCTTTGGGGTGAGGGAGGACAAGGGAGCAAAGCGCGGTTCCCCCTCCCTCCCCCGGCCATGCTGGCAGCGTGCTATTTGGCATCTTTAACGGCCTCCGGGGCTTGCTTTACTGGGCCCCTTGTCTTTGTGGCGATTTCGTCCGGTGAGGCCAGAGCCAAGCAGCCTCCACACCCCTCTGCAAAGGGAATGCTGCTTCATGCAAATCTCCATCTCTGCCACACCGTGTGGTTCCCTCGTTGCCCTAAATTGCTCCTGGGCACTAATCCTTGCCGGCAGGAATGGCGCATGCTCTTCTTCAGGCCGTCACTAGAGGCACTGCTGTCCTCTCTGGGGGACCCAGTGGGGCAGAAGACAGGCTACGCCTGAGTAGTAGGTAGGTATATGTTGGCCAGCTAGGGCTGAAGGAGCCTGACAGGGAAGCCGGTCTCGAAACCCAAGCGTCTCCCTCCAGAACCGGGACGTGGTTCCGTCACAGCGGGGGCTGGAGGGATCTTTCTTCTGCCACGAGCCCGCTTCGTGGCCTTGGACAAGCCACGCTCTCTCTAAGCATCAGTCCCTCGCTTGCCATGTGGTGGTGATCGTTCTGGATAACGGAGGGAGCTGCCTTCTGCGGAGACTGACCCATGGTCCATCTCGCTCGGTATTGTCCGACACTGACTGGCAGAAACCGCTCTCCAGGCTTTCGGGCAGAGTTCTTTCTCTGCCCGACCTGGAGAAGCCAGGGATCAAACCTGGGACCTTCTGCATGCAAGGCGGGGGTTCTGCCAGTGAGCCATGACCCCTCCTTCCCTCTTGGCTGCCTTTACGGGATGTTGGCAATGTTTACGGAGTGAAATACTTTGACCCTCTAAAGCGCCAGCTCAGCTTTCCTCCTCCTGGTGCTCCACCAGATGTGTTGGACTGCAACTCCCATAATCCCCCAGCGGGCACCAGGCTGGGGAAGGCTGCACTCGCTATGGAAACGCTAAGTGTCTGCATTTTGCCCTTGATGTCTTCCAGGTCTTAGACACGTTTGCAGCTGTCTGCCTTGGCCCCCTCTGTTCCTTTCCTTCCCTGCTGGGAGTCCTGACATCCTCTCCCATTATCGGGCCACCGAGTCTGTCCCTCCTCCCCCCCCCCCCAGCTGTCACAGGCGATGGCGTCACGGTCTTTTTAAAGCGCAGGGCCGTCTTACCTTCCACGAGGCCCGAATTAGGGAGAAATGGACAGGAGGGACCAGAGTCTGTTTAAAAATTAAAGCTGATTACAAGGCATTAGCGTTGCATTTAAAGGAATAGATGGCTGTCCTCTGGTGTTCATGGCCGCTAAATATGTTCCCTTCTGCACTGCACCAAGGAATCGCGGTCCGAGTCACTGGAGGAGAAGCCGGCAGCCATTTTGGGCCTTAGCAAACGTGAAACCTGCAAAGGAGCTTAGAGGTTTGAACCATCCCCGGATGCTGAAAAGCTGTTCCTCTCCCACTTCGACAAGTGGTTTTGCAGAGTGAATTCTGAGCATGCCAAGCTGCCTTGCTATGAGTCCACTTATTCATCCTTCTAGCCCCGTGCTGTCTGTTCTGACTGGCAGCAACTCTCTCAGGCAAGGGCCTCTGGCCAGCACTCTTTCTAAGATCATAGAATAGTAGAGTCGGAAGGGGCCTCTAAGGCCATGGAGTCCAACCCCCTGCTCAATGCAGGAATCCACCTCAAAGCATCCCTGACAGATGGCTGTCCAGCTGCCTCTTGAAGGCCTCTAATGTGGGAGAGCCCACCACCTCCCTAGGTCATGGGTTCTATTGTCGTACTTCTCTAACAGCCAGGAGTTTTTCCTGATGTCCGGCCGGAATCTGGCTTCCTGTCACTTGAGCCCATTATTCCGCGTCCTGCACTCTAGGAGGATCGAGAAGAGATTCTCCCCCCTTCTCAAGTTCTGGCTTCCCATCATGCGCACAGTCTGAGATGTTGGCATCCTGAGAATCTCCGCTTTCTTTTAAAAACACACACGTTTTTTCGGCAGGGATGGCTGCAGAGTTAAGCTTGAAAGCGGATGCGCAGTAAGAAGACAGAAGCTAGGACGGTGGCAGAGTGAGACTTTTCATGCTCATACGATGGGGCTTTCGTGCCCTCCATAGCTCCATCCCACCCACCTTCCAGAAGCATTGATGGAAGAAATATTTATTATTTAAAGCATTCTCAGCCAAGGATGTCTTCCAAAGCAGCTTAGGATCAATCAGTAAACAAAAGAGCCCCTGCCTACAGGCTTACAATCTACAAAAGACATAACACACAAGGAGAAAGGGGTGGGGAAGGAAGAGGAAAAAATACATAGACTTTCAGCGGGGTTGGTGGAATGGTCCAGTTCACCATCTCATGTCCCTGTGGGGCAAGGGACAGTGCAACTGGACTAGGCTCTGATGTTCCCTGCTCCTGCGTCCCTCACTCCATCTTCTTGTTAAATTTACTTCCCAGTTTTCTGCCAAAACTGGTGCTCCAGGCGACTAATCAATTAAGGCTAACCAAGCAAACCTGCAGAATTTCCAGTTACTGTGCAACACTTCTGCATTTTTTCCTAACCTGCATAATCTTGATTTTGCGCTTCCAAGGAAGAGAGAGGTGTGAAGCCTATGCATAGAAGCCTCAGCCACTGGAAATACTTACAGAGCCACTGCATTGCTTACATCTTTTCCAGTATATTTTCAGAAACATCAGGGCTAGAAACTTGTTCTTTTTTCCTGATTTTAATGGAAAGTTGAGAATCTTGGGATGCCGAATTTTGTGCCAGATACTTCATTCTGTGGGCTTTGGAATCACAGCCAGCATGCAGTCCTGCTCTTGGTCCTGAAGAAACTCAACCTAGAGGGGTACAAGGTCTTCCAACAGCAGACATAATGTTTGGCAGGGCAGTGTTAACAGTATGGACTGAGCATGCTAAGCCAGGATTGGCTTCATCACTGTGTGCTGAGTCAAGCAGGTGTTTTCCTGGCTGTCTAAGATGGGGTCCTTCGTCTTCCTTCACCAAGTGCGTTTGACATCCTGTACACCTTAAAGCAGAGGTGGGGAACCTCTTTCGGCCGAGGGCCATGTTCAGTTTCAGAGAAGCTCTCAGGGGCTGCATTCCAGTGGTGGGCGGGGCCAGAGGCAAAGGGGGCGGGGCCGAAAGCCCAGGATATTGCAGTTGAAAGCTCTTCCTGCCAGTGCCTAACCCTTCGGAGAGGCATCCGCAGCCTTTTAGAATGGTGAAGACATTACGCAAAAGTGAAGGTCTGTGGTTGGGGAAAGGGGGCAGGGCCATCCGGAGAACCCAGGCAGGATGGATTTGGCCCGTGGGTCTGAGGTTCCTTCCCCACTCCTGGCTTTAAGCGTGGTTGGGCAGCCATGGCCCACAGCACGAGCTGCAGGAGGGCAAAGATATAGGGAAAGGATCCTGGCCTGGGAATTAGATGTTTGCACCTGGGAAAGGCTGCCTTGATGGCAGTCTGCATTTTGTGAAGCCGTTTTCAGCAGCAGCAGCCACCGCCGGTCGCGCAGGAAGGTTTGGGTGGGTCATTTATAATGCATGAGCTGTTTGTTCTCTGGTTGCGGCACAGAGGGGAGATGATCGTTCCTGGGGCTGGTGCGGAGAGTGGAGCCGCTGGAAGTCAGGGACAGGGGTATTTAGCTGTGTCTCGGAGAGCTCCGTTCTGCCTTTTACTCTGGGGAACCTCCCTGTCTTGCCCCGTCCTGCTTGCGCTGCCCTCTCATGCTGCCTGGGATGGCCTTGGCATTTCCTGCCCAAGCCGTGTTCAGGTGGGATTTGAGGAAGGCCCACTGCAGACTAAGGAGAACAATTGGCACACACCACAGGGCCCCTCTGTGTTGCATTTGCCTGTAATCTCGCTTTTCCTCGCCCATCGCCTCTCTTCCCGTGGCTCTTGAGTGCAACTCAGTGGAGAGAAGCTGGTGGAGGTTGCGGGGCCCTTCCTTGCTTTGGCCTCTGATTGGATGGCCGGCTAAGAAGACGGATGCGCTGGCCGGTCTCTTTTTTTGGGTGTGGTGCCAGGAATGGAGCAGCGATGCTGTAGCTCCTTCTGGCTGCCCCCTGGTGCAGTGCGGAGAGTAATGCCTGCCTGCCCGCCTGCCCCTCTCTTTCCCTGTCTTTCAATCCCCATATCTCCCAGTGACCTTCTCAGTCCCAGGGACAGCTTGGCTTTGCTGGAAAGCGGATCATGTGACTGCAGTAATCCATAGCCAGTAAACAGCTGCGTGGGGAGCTTGCAGGAGAGAGCGGCCTATTTCCACCACATGAACACACACATCCACACTGCATTGCAGATTCAGGAACGAGAACAGAAGGCTACGGGGCAGTCGCTGCTGCGCTGAGGTCGTGGCGATCCATAAATCTCTGAGGTGGGCCACGATGTTGGCCAGCTAGCCCTTAGCTCTGAATGACAACCTTTCCCTCAGGGACTCTTGCTAGCCTTTGCAATGCGTTTTTGAGTGGGGAGTGGTACTTCCCAGGAGCAGATCCGTCTATTATTCCTTGCATCTTTCAGTCTTCCCTCATTATAAGAATTCCTTGATCTGTTACACTTTTCCCTGTCTCTTGAAGTTAATTCTTTACTCAGTCAGGCCAAAGAGCCATCTAGTCCAATAGCAGTCACCCAGACGCCACTGGGAAACTCGTAGGGTAATCCTTCTAGTTCGCCAAACATTGCTTTCAGAGAGTTTTAAGGATTTCCTTTAAAAACTTATGTAAAATTATGAATCTTTTAACAATCATACACAATTCATCATTTTTAATCCACCTCCATGATGGAGGATTAGAAGGCAGCCAGTGTAACACCAGTGACTTAAAAGGCATCTGGGGAGGAACCGGATGGAACTGTCAACTTAACTTCTGCCCCAGGTTAAATGAGTAAAAAAGTATTATTAAACCTAGAATTCTTAAACACGTGGAAGAACAAGTCTTGCTGAAGGAGAATCAGCATGGCTTCTGCAAAAGGAAATCCTGCCTCACCAGAATTGTAGATTATTTTGAGAATGTCCAACAAACATATAGATAGGGTTGATCCTGTAGACCTTCAATGCTGCGACTTCCAAAAAGGTTTTGAGAAAGACTCTCCATCATGAAAAGCCTTGCAGCCTCTTAAAAGCCTGTTCAGAATTACCCTGCAGTAACCTCTGAATTCACTTTACTCATAAACCTTTACCTTGTACATCCAAGAGGTAAATCAGTGGTGGAGGTGAGTTATTCCTGTCAATATTGGGGTCCTGCTGGCTTTCTTCTCTTTTATCTGGGGTTAGTACCATTCTCTGAGGAAGGGGAGGAAGGCTTAACCCTTCAGACAAGCTAGGAGGCAGGGAGAGCTGCTGATTGACTTCTTCTCGTGAGGGTTCCTCCTCCAACCTCCCCAGACCGGCTCTGTCCAGCACCCAGGTAGGAAGACATCAGTGAAGCTCCTTAGGAGCCTGCTGATATTTAGGTCAGAAGTTGTGGGGGAGGATGTTAAGAACGTAAGAAGAGCCATGCTGAATCATACCCAGGGTCCATCTAGTTCAGCACTCTGTTCACACAGTGGCCAACCAGCTGTGGACTAGGGACCCACAAAGCAGGACATGGTGCAACAGCACCCTCCCATCCATGTTCCCCAGCAACTGGTGCACACAGACTTACTGCCTCGGATACTGGAGGTAGCACAGAGCCATCAGGGCTAGTAGCCACGGATAGCCTTCTCCTCCAGGAATGTATCCAACCCCCTTTTAAAGCCATCCAAATTGTTCGACTGCATTTCTTTTTTTAAAAAACATTCCTTTTTTTCTGATTCTCCTTCCCTCTCCCTGACATGTCCTAGTCATGGGGAAGCCCTTCAGTGGGTTAGGTTTATTTATTTATTTATTTATTTATAACCCGCCTCTCCCTCCGGATTGAGGCGGGGAATAACAATGAATATAAACACAAGGACCACAAAATAGATAAAATATTAAAACAAATAAAAATTAATACATCAATTTAAAAAATCTTAAAATTCAACTGGGTAGGCCTGCCGGAAGAGATCAGTCTTCACGGCTCTCTTAAATTCATGGAGACTGCTAATTTGTCGAGTCTCCTCCAGCAGTAGCCATTCCACAGTCTGGGAGCGGCAGAAGAGAAGGTCCTCTGGGTAACACTCGTCAGCTTAGTTTTTGCTGACTGGAGTAAATTCTTCCCAGAGGATCTGAGTGTGCGGGGTGGATTGTATGGGAGAAGGCGATCCCGCAGGTAACCTGGACCCAAACCATGTAGGGCTTTAAAGGTAATAACCAACACTTTATACTTCGCCCAGAAACTAATTGGCAGCCAGTGGAGTGATTTTAAGATTGGTGTAATGTGGTCACCCCGAGGTGTACCGGTGACCAACCTGGCTGCCATATTTTGAACTAATTGAAGTTTCCGGACTAGGCACAAAGGTAGCTCTATGTACAGCGCATTGCAGAAGTTGAGCCTCGAAGTTACCAGCGCGTGCACTACTGTCCCCAGCCCCAGGCGGCAGAGGCAAGCAGAGACAACGTGACAGGGCTCCTTGCGTCTGGGCCATCAGTAGCTCTCTACTTGCTTCCCTGAAGCAGGAGGACATTCATTTGTTAAGCCATTGGCAGCCAGCCTTTTCCCCAGGCCAGGCCACGTGGAGAGGAGGGGCAGGCAGGCAGGCTAGGGGAAGAGAGAAAGCGGCGAATCACAAGCCACAGCATTTGGCGCCATTTATTTCCTCCACCCCACCCTTCTTCACCTCTCCCAGCACACCTTCTCCCAGGGCAAGGCCTACAGACGATGACGATCTGCCTTCTATCGCCTGCCTTCTCCCCACAGCTGCGCCTTTTCCTCCAAGCGGGAGGGAGACACAGGTTGCTCCTAGTGCTGCACAGTTGTTCTCTGTCCTCCGGGCCAGGCGGAAGGGGTGGGATACAAAACAGGGTGTGCCTATGATCCAGCTCACATGGCACCCAGAGACGATGCTACTCCGTTTGGCCTGGATGCTGCCCAAGGCTGCCAGCTTGAGGCAGATCCGGACGATGACCGGATAACAGCAAAGAGGTAGGAGATGGGGAGGGCTCCTCTTAAGGAGTCTTCCCTGCCACCTCCCGAATTTAAAGGGGGGGACCAAGCAGAACCAGTGTCCCTGGCCTTAGTGGCAGAGGAGGTTATGGGCCTGGAAACCTCATGGACGAGTCATAGGTCAAACCAATCCCACAAAGACTACAAAACGTGGGGACATAAATAGACGCCACGGGAGAAACCCTACATCTTCTTCTGGCATTGTGTCCAGGTGTCGGTCCTCCAACAGAGTTTCCATAGTTCTAGCACTAGTTTCTATTCCCAGAAGGCAGCCTCCCAAGGTCCATGTGAGAGTCCATCCCTGCCAGCATAAGTGCATGGCGGCTCCACCAACTGCCCAGTTGCCTACTTGGGCACTTTGAGCAGGTCTTCAGGGTAGTATGATGGGAAGATCAAGTCTTGCTTCCTTCCCAGGGCACTTGGTGGTTTCTGCTCTCTCTATGACAAAGGGGAGCTTTCAAAGGCAGACACAGGACACCCAGGAGAAAGCTTTGCATGTCCTCTCCAAGGCCGTTGAAAGTATCTAACACTAACTCCATCTTTGCTCCTGGCACCCATTTGAACGTAGGAAATCTCCTAGGCGGACCCAAGCAACCTTAGACGTGCCAACGGAATTATCTTTGCCGCAAGCTTTTTTAGCAGACTCGTCCCTGGAAGTGGTTCAGCAGACTCCAGGAACAAGGCCATGGCCACCAATGTCGTAACCCGGTGCAGTATCTCACCACGAGGCTGGGGCATGGATGCCGGTTCTTGGTCAAGGCCGGTGAGTGTTCTCAGGCTGGAAGCTCTATGTTGACTCTCTGGAGCCTGTTCTGGTGGAGACCAAGAGCCAAAAAGAAAGCCCTTCTTCTTACAGCAAGAAAGGACAAGGGGCCAGTCTTTTGGAACACCTACAGGCCTTTCAGCAGTAGAACTATGGATAAATGTAAATCCGAACCAGTCTTTCTCAACCTGGGCCACGCTGGCTGTTGATGTCGGAAGTTTGCGTGCAACACATCTGGAGGGCACCGGGTTGGGGAAGGCTGATCTAAACCATTGTGGAAGAATACAGCTCTCTCTGCAGCCTCTTCCTCCCTCCCGAAAGGTGACAAAAAGCCACACTCCAAAGTCATGCAGTCCGGCATGACCTTGGCCATAGGAGGCTATGTCCTTCATTTTGCTCACACAACCGTGGACTATACCTACATCAGATAAGCGCAATCCAAGATGTGTTAGACATAGCCGCCAAAGAACCAGTCCCACAGGACCAGAGGTGCTTCGGGGTCTGTTCCAGGTTTTTCGTGTTTCTAAAAAAAGAATGTGAAAGAGCAGGCTATATTACATCTAAAGCGGCTCAATGTGTTTTTAGAGAAGCATCTCAAAATGGAAACACTCAAATCCGCTGTGTCCACCCTGTAGAAACAGGACTTAAGTCATTGGACCTCTCAGAGGCCTATTTACATATTCCAATCCACCCATCCCACAGAAAAATGCCTATATTTTGCTTATGGCAACGAACATTTCTAGTACAGGGCCTGACATTCAGCCTCACATCAGCTTCTTGGGTGTTCACAAAGGTTCTAGCGGCATGCTTTTGGCTGCAGGGAATGTACCTTTACTCCTATTTAGACACCTTGATTTGCTCCACCTCTCAGCTCAGGGGGCTGTGGGAAGTCCAGCTCAGACTGGAATGCCAGAAAGATCATGGTTTTGTGATGAGTCAAGAACAGAGCTGCCTGCAACCGCTGCAAGTTCTGGAGCACCTTGGAGTTCAACTGGACATGAGCAAATCCACATGTACCTTTCAGCAGAGAGACAAATCTGGATGAACAAGTTGACACGTCAGGTCCACAGCTCTTCTCAGGCAAACTCATGGTCCTTGTGCAGTTTCTGGGTATGGTGATGAAGTGGCCGAGTGGTCCAGATTCCACACAAGGCCCCTCATAGAATCATAGAAGAGTAGAGTTGGAAGGGGCCTCTAAGGCCATCGAGTCCAACCCCCTGCTCCATGCAGGAATCCACCTTAAAACATCCCTGGCAGATGGCTGTCCAGCTGCCTCTTGAAGGCCTCTAGTGTGGAAGAGCCCACCACCTCCCTAGGTCATGGGTTCCATTGTCGTACTGCTCTGTCAGGATGTTTTTCCTTATGTCCAGCTGGAATCTGGCTTCCTGTCAATTGAGCCCATTATTCCATGTCCTGCACTCTGGGATGATCGAGAAGAGATCCTGGCCCTCCTCTGTGTGACAACCTTCCAAGGATTTGAAGAGTGCTATCATGTCTCCACTCCATCTTCTCTTTTCCAGGCTAAACGTGCCCAGTTATTTCAGTCTCTCCTCATAGGGCTTTGTTTCCTGATCCCTGATAATTCTTGTTGCCCTCCTTTGAACACGCTTCAGCTTGTCTGCATCCTTCTTGAAGTGTGGTGCCCAGAACTGGATGCAATACTCAAGATGAGGCCTAACCAGTGCCAAATAGAGGTGAACCAATACCTTGCGCGATTTGGAAGCTATACTTCTATTAATGCATCCCAAAATAGCCTTTGCTTTCTTTGCAGCCACATGACACTGTTGGCTCATATTCAGCTTGTGATCTACAACAATTCCAAGATCCTTCTCGCTTGTCGTATTGCCTCCAATGGTTTCTCATGCCTTTTCAGAATCAGATAGTCAGAGAGGAGAACCAAGGAGTGCAAATAAAAGCAACATTGAAAGATGCCCTGGGTCAATAGATGGACAATGAGTACCTCACCGAGGAGATCAGTTTGCAGATTCCATCATGAATGGTGATCATGACAGATGCCAGCTTGTCTGGATAGATGACACACCTGGCCGATCACATCTAGGCCACTTGGTTGGCTGATGAAAATCGGAGTAGTGCCTCCTTGCTTGTTTATGTATGTTTTTGCTGAGGTGTTGTCTGTACCAAGTCATAATCCTTCTGGATATGGTCCTAGTCTTCATATCCAAAAGGATTATGTCTTGGTACACACGGACAACAACACAGCGAAAATATACATAAGCAAGCTTTGACGGCAGAGGTGCCTGCAGGACTTCCAGCAATGATGGTAGTACGAGGCAGATGCATGTAGGAAGAGGCGGTTTTTGAGCAACCTAGGTCTCAAACTGTGTAGGCCAGCCTTTCCCAATATGGTACAGGCTCTGGGGATGATAGGCATTGAAATCCAACACCTCTGAAGGGCACCAGGTTGAGGAATGCTGGTATTGGCTTTTAAAGGTAAGAGGCAGCGCTGTAGATTCTGCCCAGACATGGACTGGCACCAGGCAAAGTTGTTTTCAGACCAGCAGGATACGTTCCCTAAAGCTGGGCTTCAGTGTGAAATCAAGCAGCCATGTCTTGAACTAGCTGCCGTTCCAGAGTAGGCTTCAGAGGCAGCACGCTCTGCCATGGTTATCATTCCTTCACTGCATAGGAGATGTCCCTGGGGTGGTCTGGGCCCACCATTTGCTTCCCCTCCATGTGGGGTGGCTACAGCTGTCGTACCAGGGTAACAGCAGCCCTACAGACACCCTCCCCACCCCGGTCCAAGTTGTGAGCAAGGGGATTTTCTCTTTTAATACCATTGAAAGGGTCCGAAATCCCCAAGCTTTAGATTAACATGTGCCAGCTAGATTAAGGCTAATCAGAGGGGCAGATGCGGCATGGTGACTATCCCAGGCCTGATTACCATATCTCAGGGGCTTTAGTTGTGTCCCTCCCAAGGACGGCCGGCTCCGCTCATGGGTACAGCAGGCTGCAGGGCTCTGCCTCCCCTCCTCTGCACCCCCGCCCCCAATTGCTCGCCCACTCCGGCTTCGCAGCGCTACAGTCACAGAGGTTGTTGCGTCGGATGCTGAAGCGATTTGGCTCGATCCCTGTGCAGAAAAGAACGTGTGCGCACGTGCGTGTGAGACTCTCCCTCTGTCTTGCATGGACGGTTCCCAGTGTTTAACTTTCGTGCTGCGTGTGAGGTGAAGTCAGGCTGAATGAGTGCCTAGGAAAGATGAGGTGGCAACCTGCTTGCTCACGTTTGGAAGGTCTCGTCTAACAGTAACCTTGTTGCACATTGACATTTTTATTCCTGTTTTCGTTTTTCTGTCTTTCTATCTGCCTTTTCTTTGTCTTCCCCTCCCTTTACTTTTTTTTTTGAACCCTTGACAGAGGGTTTAGGCTCTCAGGCCAGCCACGTCGACGCAATTCCCCCATTTCCTTCACATCCTTGCCCATCTTTTCAACAAGAAGCGTAATAAGCAACAGCACAGCAGGAACAGTGCATCTTCGGGAATATTTCTTTTGTCGTCGCCAGTTCAAAAATACTGCGAAATGCAGAAAACATAAACCTCGCAGATCATGCAGCCACTACTTCCCGTGTCCCTCTCTAGTTTTCCTGTTGCTGGAGTTTAGATTGTAACGTTCTTGGGGCAGGAGCCTTTTTTTGAGCTCATGTTACTCCTTAGACCACCATTGCACTTGGGACACTCTATAAATAAAGACTAGTAATATCTGTACGGTAAACCAGGCGCTTCTGTCCCCAAATTAACATTCCCGCTGTTTTTAACCAAATATTTGGATGAAAGGGGCCCGTTCCTATGTAAAGCTGGGCTAGACGGACCCATGGTCTGACTCAGTATAATGCAGCTTCCATTGTTCCTGTATCTCAGGTCAAAGTGGCTAATGGCCACGTACCTCTGTGGCTTGGTTCCATGGTGCTGATTTATCTAGAACCATTGCCTTCATCTCCCTCCAGCCCCCTTTCTGAAACTTACTTGATCTTGCCTTGTTGCACAGAATGGTCTGGATTTCACAGTGAGAGGGAATTCAGAGCCTCCACAGGTTATAATGGCCTGCTCTGGGATATAGTCAAGATCTTATAGTCAAGAAGTTTACAGTGGATTTCTGTAGCTTGTGCTATAATGACGAAATGGTGATCTGCACAGAACAACAAGTATCTTCCAGTTTGCAGTTGCGCCTTTTGGCCTGCCCAGCAGTGCAGAGACCTACAGAATTGTTTGTAGTTCCTCAGTGGCTCAGTTCAGATGGATCTGTAGCTTGGAGGTCAGGCACAAACCGTAGTTTGCTGGTTTGGGTGCAACATCAACAAACGATTTGATCAAAGCAGAACTTAACTAGTGGACTCAGCACGATGGCAGGTGGGAGCTCATGAGCATAGGGCCAAACAAGTGCGTTTCCCATAATAGGTCTTTCTGTACAGGTAGAGTTTTCCTAACAGAGCCAATGGCAGGTTTGGAAGGGTGGGCTAGTTACTGGAAATCTGGCACTGGGGGGAAAGATTAACCCACTTCTCCAACTGATTCCCTCCCATAATCCCAAACTATGCTGGCAGGGGATGATGGGAGTTTTAGTCCAACACATCTGGAGAGTGCCAGGTTGGAGAAGGCTGGGTTAAACCTTCTTTCCCCTGACAATGTGGTCGTAATCAAAAGGCTCACTGCTACTTGCTGAAATGTAAATAAATGGGTGCTGTTGCGCCATGTCCTGCTTGTGGGTCCTTGGCCGACAGCTGGTTGGCCACTGTGTGAACAGAGTGCTGGACTAGATGGACCCTCGGTCTGATCCAGCCTCAGGGCTCTTCTAATGTTCTTATGTCCTGATGGCTTAGTGCAACCCAAAATGCAGCCCAAAATGCTATTTTGGGCTGTATTAATAGTATAGCTTCCAAATCGTGCAAGGTACTGGTTCCCCTCTATTCGGCACTGGTTAGGCCCCATCTTGAGTATTGTGTCCAGTTCTGGGCACCACACTTCAAGAAGGATGCAGACAAACTGGAGGGGGTTCAGAGGAGGGCAACGTGGATGATTAGGGGTCTGGAAACGAAGCCCTACGAGGAGAGGTTGAAAGAACTGGGTATGTTTAGCCTGGAGAAGAGAAGATTGAGGGGAGACATGAGAGCGCTCTTCAAAGACTTGAAAGGTTGTTACACAGAGGAGGGCCAAGATCTCTTCTCGATCAACCCAGAGTGCAGAACGCGGAATAATGGCCTCAAGTTACAGGAAGCCAGATTCCGGTTGGACATCAGGTAAAACTTCCTGACTGTTAGAGCAGTATAACGATGGAATCAATGACCTTGGGAGGTCTTGGGCTCTCCCACACTAGAGGCCTTCAAGAGGCAGCTGGACAACCATCTGTCAGGGATGTTTTAAGGTGCATTCCTGCATTGAGCAGGGGGTTGGACTCTATGGCCTTTTAAGCCCCTTCCAACTCTACTATTCTATGATTCTATGATTTATACACTAGTTGTTGGGGAATCTGGGTGGGAGATTCCATTATGGATCTCAGATGTCTCATCTAGTGTAGCCCAGAAACAATATGGAGCACACATACACCCGATATACAATCTCCCAGCTTCTCCAGAAAATTCATGTCAGAGACTTTCAGTGTGATCCTTCCGATGCGACTGCTGCTGTTTTATGGTTTTGGGGTGAAATCCTAGGTTGCCTTGTGATTTCCTTGGGCAACATTCTACCTGCTTTCCTGGGCAGGGTTTTGTTATCCGGCGGTGCGCCAAGGGCTCTGAGGTCACCCAAGAAAAAAGCAACCAGGGCAGGGCCTTTGGGCGGCTATCGAATTTGCAGCCACCTCAGACACCGGGTCAGCATGCTTAAGGCTTAAGCTTTCCTGTCTGCCCAGCAAAGTGCCGCGAGGACACACAGTCACATTCTGCCGCCTCCTGTTGTTAAGTGGTGTGACCTTCAGGAGACGCAAAGCCTAAACAGGGTCGACCAAATTAGAGATGGTCTGTGGCGTGGTGGACCTTCCCAGGTGATCTTCGTGCCTCCTCTAGAACGGGGCTCAGGGATTGGTCTTCTAAGGGCAAGATTTCCGTGAAGGATATTGTGTTGTTTTTACTCTGGTGTTTGGGCAGTGCCTTACTCTGGTACAAAAGAGGCATTTACGGAATTGTGAGGTTCTGGTGCATTTGAGTCTTAATATGTCTCATACTTCCCAGAAAATAAGATACAGAGCAGGCTACAGGTGTGGCACAGAAAGAGAGAGAGAGAGAGAGAGAGAGAGAGAGAGAGAAAGAGAGAAAGGTGAAATTGTACAGACAAGCCAGGGTTTACACAGGGGCACGTGAGTGATCTTTGAATCAAAAGAAGATAAATGCTTCAAACAGGAAACGAGTGAAATGGGTTCCAAACTGCCTGAAGGGATCAGATTGAATGAGAGTCGCACACATTTTGTTTTCTGTGTCACGTGGTGTGGCTCACTTACTTGAGCGATCTTCTTTGGTGGGCAATTTGGGCTTGGGGCACCCTTGGCTTGTCTCCGTTCCCTGCTTGGGACTTTGCGTTTTCCAGATTTTGTGGGTCTTTACAGCCTTGTGCATGAAATACATGGCGCATGTTGTGAGTTGCTTGTGGCACAGCAGTGGCCCAAAAGAACTGCATGCGCACACGCCAGCTGGCTTCCCATATACCAAAGATGCCCTGCCTGGCTGCTTGGAGGCCATTTTTCCTTGTCCCCCGGCAACTGACTGGCAAAGGTATCGTCGTTTGGATATTTCGAGGATTTTGCTGCTTGAGGCATGATGGCTTGACCACAAGTCAAGGCTTTTGCTTGCATTCAGGATCTTACAAGCAGCGTTTTCTACCATCAGGAAGGAATTTATTATTATTATTATTATTATTATTATTATTATTATTATTAATTGCATTTATATACCGCCCCATAACCGAAGCTCTCTGGGCAGTTTACAAAGATTAAAAACACTGAACATTAAAAACCGATATACACAATTTAAAAACCATAAAAAGCATAAAAACAGATTACAAATACAATAGCCATTTAAAACAACTAGAACCCGGATCTCTCTCTCTCTCTCTCTCTCTCTCTCACACACACACACACACACACACTTTCTGCAGTGCAACTGTGTTCTGACTGGCATGGATTGCATTAAAATCTGTGGGGCAAAGCATTATTATTATTATTATTATTATTATTTATTAATTAATACATTTCTATTCCGCCCCATAGCCGAAGCTCTCTGGGCAGTTTACAGAGGTTTAAACATTAAACATTAAAAATTGTTATGCAAAAGTTTAAACCATAGAAGCATAAAAACTGACAACATACAGAAACAATATACATTTAAAAACCACTTTGGACTCTCAGCCAGGCCTAAAGACAGATCTGGGGTCAATTAAAAAACTCAACATGTGCTGTTAAATGCCTGGGAGAAGAGAAAAGTCTTCACCTGGCGCCGAAAAGATGACAATGTTGGCGCCAGGCGGGCCTCGTCAGGGAGATCGTTCCATAATCCAAAGTGTCTTAGTGATCATGATATTTCTCCTTTTTAGACAGCGGTTTGGCCCCTTCGCACAATCTGGTGGATTGCCAAACCAATGCAACAATTGCCATGTGAATCCAAGACAGGCATGGTTGGGGACCTGCCATGGATCCACACCCCAGCAGGGGCTCTGTGGCAAGAGCCCCCACGGCTTGCTCCTCTTCCTCGTTGCAACCTGCTTGGTCACCTGCCTCTCGCTCTGGCCCAGACAACGGTGGTGGTGAGGAAGGGGAGGAGCAGATGCCACCACGGCCTCCTCGCTCCCTGGCTCCTTGCATGTCAAGAGAGCAAGTGGTAACAATCGTTGGGGAAAGGATGAGAAGCAAGCAAAAGCAGCTGGTGACGATGGCAGGGAGAATCATAGAGTCATAGAAGAGTAGAGTTGGAAGGGGGCTCTAAGGCCATTGAGTCCAACCCCCTGCTCAATGCAGGAATCTACCTTAAAGCATCCCTGACAGATGGCTGTCCAGCTGCCTCTTGAAGGCCTCCAGTGTGGGAGAGCCCACCACCTCCCTAGGTCATGGGTTCCATTGTCATACTGCTCTAACAGTCAGGAAGTTTTACCTGATGTCCAACCAGAATCTGGCTTCCTGTAACTTGAGCCCATTATTCCACATCCTGCACTCTGGGATGATCGAGAAGAGATCCTGGCCCTCCTCTGCTTGACAACCTTTCAAGTCTTTGAAGAGTGCTCTCATGTCTCCCATCCGTCTTCTCTTCTCCAGGCTAAACATGCCCAGTTCTTTCAGTCTCTCCTCATAGGGCTTTGTTTCCAGAGCCCTGATCATCCTCGTTGCCCTCCTCTGAAACCCCTCCAGCTTGTCTGCATCCTTGAAGGAAAGGGACCTCTTGAGGATGTCTTGCTCAGGGGCCCTCAGAAACCTGGAGTTGGGACTGTGTGCTTCATTCGGCCTTCTTTCTGGCCGTTGCAACTTGTCATTTCTAACCAGCCCCAGCCAAACTGACCCTTTTCCCTCCCTTTGTCTCCGCAGGGCTTGTCCAGATCCCCGTGAGCATGTACCAGACCGTGGTAACCAGCCTTGCACAGGGAAACGGCCCCGTTCAGGTCGCCATGGCGCCCGTGGCCGCGAGGATAACAGACAGCACCGTCACCATGGACGGCCAGGCAGTCGAAGTTGTGACGCTGGAACAGTGATGGCAGCAAAGCGGCAGGATCATGACGCTGCGGCTTCCTCCTTTCTTGTACGGAATAAAAAACAAATTTCGATGCCTCTCCAGAGATGCAATCAGGTGACATTTTGAGTCTCGCAGCTTTGGAAGCAAAAGGTTTTGTTAAGAAAAAGGAAAAAAAAAATGGAGCGAGCCAAAGGGTGTACGTTGGGAGTCCTTATTACACCCTTCCGATCTTGCCGGAGAGTGAAAAGGGCCTATCTGGGGCAGATTGAGCCGGGCCTTCCTCTCCTACCTTGCATGGACCATCATCCTTTATTAGGGCCAGGGCGAGATGCGAAGAGGTTTATGGCCCTTTCGTCTTGAGGGTGCGGCTCCCCACAGATTTTTCACTGCCCCATTCCTGCAGAGGCTCACAGCGCCAGGTTTTCCTGCCGTCCTCGGGGTGAGAATTAGGTGTCATTTTAACGTGGACATAAATTTGACAAGAGAGAGAGAGAGAGTTTGAAGAGACTATCTGGAAAAGACTTTTTTTTTTCTTGAGGTGGCGTTAAAAGGATAAGAATTCCTGGAGGAGACACGGAGGGCTGTGATCCGTTGGTTCTGGATCCCCATCAGGAAAGGAGGGGCCTGCCCTCCGCGGTTCTTTGGTGACCTGTTGGAGCAGATCAGGTCCCGTTTCCTCCCTTTTTTTAATTCCGTGCTTGACCCCACACGCTCCACCCTAACCCTTTTCTGCCCCTATTGATCCGTTTTTGCTTGCATCTTAACGACCTTCTCCCTGGCAATGACAGGTTCAGGAAGGCGTGGGGGAGCCACGCGAGAGGCTCAGAGGGGATTGTGAAGGGACATGTGTGGCCCTTTCTGCACACGTTCCCTGTTTGTCCCAGAGTAGACGCACGTGGCTGAGACCCATGTGGCCCTGGGCCGTTGGTGGCAGGTGTGGTGAAGAATAAGCCAGTCCCTTTCCTCCGGCCTCCAGCATTTCATAGTCTAAGGGGCTCCTTCCCATGGCTTCCAACTCCACGACAGGCATTCTTATATTATCCTCCTGTGTCTGGCACCCGTGAACAGCAATTGCGCCTCGGCAGGAAACCGCTATAAGTTCCATGTTTTTGCCAGTAAGCGGCCCATACGGACCACCTCGCGCCCACCACGCTTCTCAAACTGGCCCAGCGAAGGCGTCTCCCTTCATGTCACCAAGCCTGCCTCCCATCATTGGCTGCCAGCAGCCCTGGCCCCGCCTCTGTCTTGCTGCGCATGGACTCATGCCCCATCATGCACAGGTGTCATAAAAGAGGTGTAGTGAACAGGGGAGGAGCCTCAGCAGTCACTAGGCTCAGCAGGGACACAGACACAGGCCCATGAGGTGGTGAGTGAGAGGGCCAGCTGTCCCATCCCGCTGCTTAGCTGAACAGCTCTGTCCTTTCCGGAAGCTGATTTTTTACTTGGCCCACATAGGTCAGGACTGCCCCCCAAGTAAGCAAAATGCCGTTCCTTTACAGATGAGTTCTGCTTCTTTTCTCCCGGAATAGTACACAATTTTTAGTTTCGTTCTTATTTTATTTTACACGTGACGCCATGCACCAACCCTCTCCACGTCCGTCTCGGTCTTTCAAGGCAAAATTTCTTTTTCTCCACCCCCACCCCTCGCCCCAGATTTGCGTTTTTACTTGGGTTTTTAAAATGGGAAATCTCAACAGTGTTTGTATGCTTTCTTCCCGCAGAAACAAAACCCAGGTCTCCGATTTAATTTTTTAATTTTTAAATACATATTTTTATTGTCGTTGTGAAGATGTCAGGTGTGACTTTAAAGTCGGTGTTCCTTTTTTTTGGCAACAGAATAACGTTCTAATAGACTGAGAAATTTATTCCCCTGAGACCCAAAGAAAAACAATCCTCGTTTCCACCCCAGCCCCGTAGCAGAGCATGGAAGTACCTGTTGTTTTCCCCCATTCTGTCTTATTGCCTCATTCAATAAATTGTTACAGATGTGTCCATAACATGCTGTTGTTGGAGTCTTCTCTCTCTGCTCTGTGACAAAACACAAAGCTTAAAATTGGGCTTGTTTGTCTCGTATAGAGCCCGGATCCCTGAAAGTCTCAGGATGTATGCTCTCTGTGTGCATGTGTGTGTGCTTGTATGGCACGCTTCTAGTCCTCAAGGATTATCAAGATATATTTGAAATCATAGAATAGTAGAGTTGGAAGGGGCCTATCGAATCCAGCCCCCTGCTCAATGCAGGAATCCACCTTAAAGCATCCCTGACAGATGGCTGTCCATCTGCCTCTTAAATGCCTCTAGTGTGGGAGAGCCCACCACCTCCCTAGGTCATTAGTCCCATTGTTGTACTGCTCTAACCATCAGGAAGTTTTTCCTGATGTCCAGCCGGAATCTGGTTTCAAGTAATTTGATCCATTATTCCGCGTCCTGCACTCTGGGATCGAGAAGAGATCCTGGTTCTCCTCCATGTGACAACCTTTCAAGTCCTTGAAGAGTGCAGTCATGTCTCCCCTCAGTCTTCTCCAGGCTAAACCTGCCCAATTCTTTCAGTCTCTCCTCATAGGGCTTTGTTTCCAGACCCCTGATCATCCTCGTTGCCCTCCTCTGAACCCCCGCCAGCTTGTCTGCATCTTTCTTGAAGTGTGGTGCCCAGAACTGCACGCAATACTCAAGATGGGGCCGAACCAGTGCCGAATAGAGGGGAATGAACACCTTGCGTAATTTGGAAGCTATACTTCTATTAATACCACCCAAAATAGCATTTGCTTTTTTTGCAGCCCCATCATGGGAACGCTCAGCCAAAGTTACATGGAGCATTTCCATTCTCTTCAGGATTGAAACGTCTAGGACTTCCAGTGCCCACCATAACTCACATAAATGGGGCTTATGTCACTGGAGGCCTGGTGTTCAATGGATGGGATGTTTATTCCTTCCTTACCCCTCCCTCAACACCTCTGGTTGTTGTCCCCCCCCCCCCCCAAATCCCACGTCCAGCCCTGCCCTTCTTTCTCATCCACCCTTCATACTGTCACCCTGCGCCTTCTTCCAAAAGCATGGTGACTTGTGTGGTGCTAGACTGTACCCATTCTGTCCTTGCCATCTCTGACTTCAGATGGCATCTACTCTGGTGGAGACGCCATCCATCAGACTAGACCACTCTGGATTGGATGAACCAATGGCCTGGCTCAGGGTAAGGCAGTTTTAGTCTGATCCATCATGGCACTTCTCATGTTCTTCTGGTCAGAACAAAGGTTTGGGGAATCTGATGGTAAATATATTGGCATCTCTTGTATGGATTTGTAGGATTTGAGCACCAGGGCATAGCCTTCAGGTGCTAGGCACAAAATTAGAGTTTGGGAAAGGAGCTAATTAGCACTTAAGCACGGTGTGGAGAATATGGATAGGGAGACATTTTCCTCCCTCTCATAATGCTAAAACTCAATAGGGTCGTCCCATGAAGCTTATTGGTGGGAGGTTCAGGATAGATTAAAGGAAGGACTTCACACAGCACACAGTTGAACTATGGAAGATGTAGCGATGGCCACCATGTTGGTTGGCTTTAAAAGGGGGTTGGACAAATTCCTGGAGGAGAAGGCTATCAGTGGCTACTAGTCCTGATGGCTCTATGCTACTTCCAGTATCAGAGGCAGTTGCTGGGGAACATGGGCAGGAGGGTGCTGTTGCACTTCCGCTTGTGGGTTACCTGAGGGTAGCTGGTTGGCCACTGGGTAAACAGAATGCTGGACTGGATGGAACCTGCTCTGATCCAGCCTCAGGTCTCTTCTTATGTTCTTACTTTATTTCAACCCCTGAGCTCATCTAGCAGTTCCCAGCTACATGCCATGAGTCACAACAGAGGCTCATGGGACGGGGCTACTGATGCCGCTTGATTCGTTCTGCTCTTCACCTAAATGCCTCCCAGACGTGGGGTGCAGTTAGAAGAGAAGACGGTCGGATGTCCTCAGCCATTCATTCCTTGCTCCAAAGGTCTTTATGGTCACGTTCCCAAGAAGCTTCGGAAACACACTGAACCATAGCTGGGCGTGAGTGGGATGGGGAATAAAATGGAACTGGGAGCCCCACAGGAAAAACGTTGAGAAATAGTGATTTTTGAGGTTTTGGGTGGCTGAGGCTCAGGTTCAGTCCCTGGCATCTCCAGGTAAAAAACCTGAGTGCCAGGTTGGAAAATACCTTTTCCAGAGACCTGCTACCAGTCACAGTAGACAATGTTTGGAAGAGATGAACTGGAAGCACAGGAAACTGTTTTATACCCAGTCTATCTAGTCTGGTATTGTCTACTACTACTACTACTACTACTACTGATAATAATATTTATTTATAACCTGCCTCTCCCTCTGGATCGAGGCAGGGAACAACAACAAATATAAAGCACAAAAACCACAAAATAGTTGAGATATTAAAAACAAATAAAAACCAATACATCATTAAAAACCTCTGGATGTGTCGGACTACAATTCCTAGCATACCCCAGCCAAGGGCATGCTGGGAGTTGTAGTCTAACTCATCCGGAGAGCACTAGGTTGGGAAAGGCTCATCTATTCATTGGCAACTGTTCCCCAGGGTCTCAGGGAGAGAAGGGCCTTCCCATGCCATGGTCCCCCACCCCTTCCTCTCAGCAATTTCCACCTGACGCTCTCTTCTCTGGCTCCCGCCCGGACTCCCAACCCCTCCATGCCTTCCTCCCGGCCTGCCGCCGCCGGTTCCTTGAAAATACCAGTGCAGGTTGTGGGGAAGGATTACCTAGACGGTGGCAGCTGCAAGCAGGGCTCCAGCGGGAGAACCGTGACCTTCCAATTAAGAAATGATTAGCAGAGATGAAAGGGGCTGGCTGAGATCCTATTGAGTGCCAAGAGCTGACAGGGGGTGAAAGCTGGTGCTCCTGAGGAGCCAGCTACCTGTCTTGAGAGTAACAGCTCCATCCAGGAACATCGGAAGTTGTGCTGTACCGTCAGACCATTTCCTGGCTCCTAGTCGGGAACTAGTTGTACGGGAGGCCCGTCTACGGGATAGAATAAGGTGCACCAAGCTCCACAGCTGGCTACTGTCAAGACCCATGGTTTCAGCCATCAGGCCTTCTGTACACCTGGCTGAATCAGTTGAAGCCCCTTGGGAGAGGGTTGGCCAAGGGCCTGCCAGGATTCAGTGGGGAGCCAGCCGGCTGGCCGTTCCACTTCATGTTGCGACTCCATGTGCCCACCATAACTCCATGTTGCGGGGAACTGGCAACCCTTGAACTCTGATGATTGCTTTGCCTTGAAGAACTCCAAGGAACATTGTTCCACCTCCTCCTCCTCCTCCTCCCTGGACACTCTGCCCCATTGTTGCCGGTCTGACAAGGGTGGAAAGGTTTCCTCCACCATTTGACTCAAATCTACATCACTGTGACTTAAAGCAGAGCCCTCTTCTCCCAGGACAGGATCAGCCCATCTCTCCCACACCTCTGATGCTCTCCTGAACTCTTGCCATGCCGAACGAAGCAGCTTTGATCCTTTGATCCATCTCACTCAGCGCAGCGGAGGCTGGTAGTTACAATACCGGTGGGGCAGTGAATCCCGTCTGGGTTTCACTCAGAACCCATCCAAGGTGTGAAGCTAGAGAGAGGAAGCGCCTTGGATAGCGCTTTTGCAGTTCTGGCTGGCTCTGACTGAAACCCAGACCTGATTCACCACTCCACTGACATCGGAGCCACCAGCCTCTACTGGCTCTGCTGTCTAGGGCTGGGAAAAAAGAGAGATGAGCTCCGGTGCTTACTGGAAACAGTTAAAATCTTTAATGATTCTTTATCTAAAATGGCTCGACGTTTCGGATTAACAAAATCCTTCCTTAGGAGCTACAGCAAATAGAATTTATACAGTTAGAAGGGCATCGGGAGCAACGCCTGTATCTAACACAAGATTACTTTATATTTCGATATTGTAGTGACCAAGGTTTGTTTTTGTAAAGTTGTCCCCTTCCCATTTTCTTTCTCCCTGTTGTCTAGGCCCAATATACACGGGCGATTTACAGCACATCAGGGTCGTTTGTGACACATGATGTCCTCGCCACTCCTCAGTAATCCCGCAGCTTTCCCCTGAAAACTGCGCTTTTTGAAAAACTCTCTTTTCCCCTTCAAAGTGGCTCCTGCGCAGTTTTGCTGCAGTGTGCCCGCTCCCCCGAATCAACTCCTGCATGCTAGGTGTGCCTAAGGCTCTGGCTGTAATCCTGGTTTGGGCCATTCCTTCCCACCCATTCCTTCCCCCCCCCCCCCCCGCCATCGGCAGGCGCTTTTTGGGGCGCAGGCTTAGGTTTCTTTTCCAGCCTGTTAGCGCTGTTCCGCAACAGCGCTGTTTCAGGCTTTCACGACTGGCCCTCCCTTTTGCTGCTTCTCTGTTTAGTTTTACTTTGCGCAGTAGCGCTGCGTCTGTGTTTCGAGGGCTTCTGTGTTGTTCAAGGGTGAACAACAGGGAGCTAATTCATCTCTTCCCATTAAACCTCCCCAAGCAGGGGAGCATGGGCGGGGGTGAGGAACAAGCTTCTCTCATTCGCTGAGCAGAGTCTATGTGGCTGGTGGCTGGTGATGTCCGGTTCTACTGGCGGGACTCCGCCAACCTCAAGCGCGATTGTCCTGTGAAAGCCGATTTTTAGGTAGTGCGTACGCCGCTGACGCACCAAAGCGATGTCACGAAAATCCAGATAAATTGAGAAAACACTTCTGAAAGCGTTTCCATGTAGATTGGGCCCTACTCTGGTGGCAACAACATCTCACCCACATCCTAGAGGAGGAGAAGCCTTCAGCCCTTCTGGGGATTGAACGTGGGGTGTTCTGCAGGCAGGGCAGGGGCTCTACCCATAACCATGGATCCTTCCCTGACATCCTGCCTTTATATTTCCACACCAGGCTGGGCGTACCCAGTACCTTCAATCCTGCCTTTTGATTTCTTTGTTAGCATAATTTTCCAGTTTGTCTGCCTCCATCTTCAAATTGGACGCACTCTTTTAAGTGAACAAGGCATCGTAAAGTAAACATGGTGTTTTTCTTAGTGCAGCCTAGTGGCCAAAAGTGCAAACTGTTATCCAGGGAAGCTGCTGGTTCAAATCTTGTTGCTACAGCAATCATGTCGGCCTTCGGTGAGCCATTTTCCTTCAGCCTCAGCTTCCCTCCCTGCTCAACCCACCAAAATCTGTTAAATGAATAAATACAACCAATCATTCATACAGCAGCCATTTGTAAAGTGTTTGGTTATCTTTATTGGTGTTGCCCTCACAACAGCCCTGTGAGGTAGGCTGATGATGATTCCCCTCTTACCTAGAGGTTAAAAGAGAAAAATTAGCCAAGCGTTGCATCGATCCAGGTCAGAGGGAACACTAGAACTTGGGCCTTTCGGATTCTAAACACTTGACTGCACTGATTCTTAGAACTGATTATGAAAATATTGGTACTGTATCTGGCCAAGGATTCCTTTTGGCAGGTATTATTGCTCACACTACTTAGATACCATTAGAAAAATGGAGGGCTCCGGGAAAGGTCTGGATGAGTAGGGCCCTCTGTTGACCTTGCAGGATTGTACCCCTCTGATCCTTTGCCCCATATCGGTTGCTGCCCCCACATTATTGAACTGAAGTCACAGCAAATCCGTTGACAGCTAAATGTTGAAAATTGTTGGTTTCCTCGTAGGAGGATACCCTCATAAGTCAGCCGTTTTCTACTTGGTGCCTTCCAGATGTATTGGACTGCAACTCTCATACCCAGCCAGCATGGCCCTGGATATGATGGGACTTGCAGTCCAGCACATCTGGAAGGCACCAGGTGGGGGAAGGCTGGCTTTGAATGTTGGATTCAAGCTGGTGAGGCTCAGATTCAAATAATTACTTGGAGATGAATTTCACTGGGTAGCCTTCAGCCAATCGGTATCTTTCAGCATAACCTACTGTGCAAGGTTGTTGCAATGTTAAAAGGGTGTGGGGTGGGTAGGGTGACCCTATGGAAAGGAGGACCGGGCTCCTGTATCTTTAACAGTTGCGTAGAGAAGGGGAATATCAGCAGGTGTCATTGGTAGGCATCCAGCAGCTAAAGCTGCAGGAGTTATACTACAGTGACCAGATACAAAAGAGGGCAGGGCTCCTGCAGCTTTAACTGTTGTGATGAAGAAGGGATTTCACCCGGTGCTGCTGCATACAAATGACCCCTGCTGAAATTTGCTTTTCTATGCAACTGTTAAAGATACAGGAGCCCGGTCCTCCTTTCCATACGGTCACCCTAGGGGTGGGTGACCACATACACTGCCACGAGTTCCTTGTTTGGTTGCTTGGTCTTCTACAACTTGGAAACAGCACGTTCCCGGAGGAGAAGGCTATCGATGGCTACTAGCCCTAATGGCTACACGCTATCTCCAGTACCAGAGGCCGTGTGCCTATGTACACCAGGGGAGTACAACCAGGAGGCTGCTGTTGCACTCGTGTCCCGCCCGTGGCTTTTCCCGTGGGCAGCTGGTTGGCCACTGTGCGTTCAGAGTGCTGGACTAGATGGACCCTTGGTCAGATCCAGCATCAGGGCTCTTCTTACGTCCTTATGAGAAGTCCTCAAAGCCCTTTCCCTGCTAATTTTCTGATTGTAGGGCTTGGTTTCAAAAGTTCTGCCCCTCTCTAGGTGAAGTCAGGGGACGAGGCCATGGCAGAATCAAGTATGGACTGGGGACAGAGCCCGGGAGAATCTGGAGCATCTGTTATATGTTTTGCAAGCATGGGATGGCGTAGGGCCAAAGCCTGGAAGCTTATGGGAGGAGCCTGGATGAAGAGCCAGTGTCAAAGATGGGCATGGATGGGCACCTACTGAGCTCCCACAACCCAGCCAAGAGCCCACCGACAAGAGCCCCTGGACTGGCTCCTCTTCTTCACCATTGGAACCTGCTGGATCACCTGCCACTCACTCTGGCCCAGACAACGGTGGCGAGGAGGAGGAGGTGCCATGGCTTTCTTGCTCCCCGGCTCTCTGCCTGCCAAGCAAGCAAGTGGGAGTCATGGTGAAGAAGAGGAGGAGCAAAAGCTGCTGGTGACCATGGCGTCAAGGAGGTGAACTCACCGATGGAGGAGCCATGGAGGGTGCCTTGCCCTTAAAAGCCTGGCGCCAGCGCTGTCTGGAGTTAACCCTCCCTAATGCTACCTATGGTTGGGAAGCTCTAATGTGTGCACAGTGCTGCAGGCCACAGGGAGGGGAGAATATTTTCAGCCATTTTGTGACAGCCCCACTCGGGACGCCTGGAAGGTTACAAGGCCCGATTTGAGGCTCTGGCGGTGCTGAGTGCCACACGGGCAGCCTTCAAATTTCAGCACTGGAGTCTTTCCGCCGCAATTTAAGAGATGGCCTCCCTCCCTACAGGAGCCCATAAGTTAGGGTGACCAGATAAAATCCAGGTCAGGGCTCCTGTCACTTTAACAGTTGTAGAGAAAAGGGAATTTCAGCCGGTGTCCTTTGTATGCAATTAGTTCCTGGTGAAATTCCCTCTGCATCACAACAGTTAAAGGTGCAGGCACTATACTAGAGTGACCAGATACAAAAGAAGGCAGGGCCCCTGCAACTTTAACTGTTGTGATGAAGAGGGAATTTCACCAGGAACTAATGGCATACAAAGGACACTGGCTGAAATTCCCTTTTCTCTACAACTCTTAAAGTTACATGAGCTCTGACCTGGATTTGATCTGGTCAGCCTACCATAAGTTGGCTATGATCCTCCGATGCACTTTGGCTCTGTATGGCCGCTCTACACACGGTCAAATCCTCCATTGCACGGAGCAGGAGCTTTTCTGCAGTTGCAGACTGTGGAATGATCTCAGAAGGCGGCCAGGACCAACTCAACCCCCTCATGGCTTTTTGGAAAGCCTGCAAAACCATTCTGGGTAGTGACTGGCGGTTGACAACAAAAAGGCTTTTTCAGAGTTGAATTTTTAGCGAGAATCGCTGCTTAGGCTTATTTCTACATGTAGATTGCCTGGGAGGGATTTCCACACGAGTCTTTCCCAAACTAGCACCCTCCAGACATGTCATTCAACACCTCTGGAGGGCATCGGCTTGGGGAAGGCTGATCTACATGTTGCCAGCTTTCTCACTTCGTAGGGTGGCCAAGTGCCCTCTTTTTATAGAGAACTGTCCTCCATTTGAAGGCATCCTCTATTTGGAAACTGTCCTGTCCAATTCGATTTAAAGCTCAAGAACCATCCACAGTAAACACCTGAGCAGGCAGGGCACGCAGCTCACCTGGTCACAGGCTTCCACGCTATGGTGAGATACACCGTATTTCTATTTAAATTATAGGAATTATTTCTAAATTGACAACTATACGTATAAATTGGCACATGCAAATCACTGTCCTCTTTTCTTTTTGCAATGCATTTTTTTGTTTTTGGGTGATTTTTGGGTGGCCACCCTAATTCCTACTGGTCCTTCCTCAAAACCCACCTTTTCCTCGTGGCTTTTGGCTTTATTTATTTATGTATTTATTACATCTTTATATTGCCCATCAGCCAAAGCTCTCTGGGCAGTCCACAATTAAAAACCATAAGAATAACAATATAAATTTAAACATTAAGCCTCCTTCCAACCATGAACAAGCTTTAAGTATAACAGCATTTTGCCCAATTTCTTCTACTGCCTGTTTTATACTATAGGCTACTTAGAGAACAGGGTGCGTCTGTCACCAGCGTAACACTGTAAGGAGCCAGGATGGTGCAGCATATTTATTATTATTATTATTATTATTAATAATAATAATAATAATAGCTAGATCCTAGGGTTTCATTATTTTTTTACTGTATTTCTAAACTGCATTGAGTTCAGGAAAAGCTGGCTACAAATGTTTTTAAACAGACACCTGCAAAAAGATGGTTCTTCTAGCGGTACTGGTAAAATAAGGTTTGCATGGCAACCCTTACCCAATTTCCCATCTTGCACCCGAAGTCTCATCGCCTGAGCGCCCTCCTCCCTCTTTCATTCTGGCCCTGCTCGGAGCGTCCCCCCACCCCCACATCATCTGTGAATGTGAAATTATTTTTAAGTGCTGACAGCCTTCGGCCCTAATCCAGTCCTCATCCAATATCCAAACAGCTTATTCTGAAAAGACTGCTGTCAGCCGGCCGTGGCCTAGATTTTGCCTTCATTCACCCGGTCCAGCCAGTGGTACACAAGAATTCACATTTGCATCTTACCTGCTTCAGCGAAGGACACACTGAGGAGGGAAAGAAGTGAAAAAAATGAGAGAGAGAGAGAGAGAGAGAGAGAGAGAGACTCCAGATATGGCTTTATTTGCCACACGTGGTGCTTCTTACAAAGAGGAAGAAATGGTGAAAAGCATAGTAAAAGCCAAAAAAGGAAACCCCGATATAGATGCCCCAAAAAGCCAGAGGCAAAGGGGTGGAACTAAAGGTGTAGTTTAGTGTAAGACAAAACCCGACACGTTTTGGACCCTAAGGCTCCTTCCTCAGGGGCATTCGATAAACGCAAGATATCACTTCTATTTCGTACCCACGCTCTCCTATGCTTTGCTGAAAGCGTAGTTCACCAAAACAAGGAGAAATGGCTGGGATTCTTTGGCAAGAGGGCAGGAACAGGGTGGGGTGGGGGGGTGCGGTGTGTGTGCAAAAGCCTCGTGATGCAAGGGACTCCTCCCTTCTTAATCTGCTTGGTTGATATCTCTTTCATGAATCTGTAATTAGATTTTATAGCGTTTGGATGGTGCTTTGTGATGCAAGATGCTGGTGGCTGGACCTGGGGGCAGAGGGAACAAGAGACAGGGAATTAATTTGGAAAGAAATCAGGTCGATGTCCAGTAGCCCCGATGTGGGACTTCACACTGCCATCCAGCAGGGCTTCTTAGCCACCCGCCCATGGTTGGCAAAACAATAACACCTTCTGAAAAATTAAAAAGCAGGTCAAAGAATTTACTGTTGCCCAGCAGGTAGGGAGGAGATCTCCCACTCCCAGTGAAGATTGTTTAATTTTTCTGCAGCCCTCCTCTGCTTGAAGAAGTCCCAGTCACTGGATTGCATGAGTTTAAATCAATTGGATCTGCATATAAAACAATCTATGCTTTGTTTTCAAAGGTGTCTGCCTGTTTCAGAACAAGCTTCATCTTAATACAAGCATTTTCTCCTCTGTGGCAAGCAACTGGGTTTTGCTGCCATCCAGATTTTTTGGTACGTGTTTGCACGAGAAATCATTTTCCTTTTAAAAAAGAAATTGGGATACCTTTTAAAGCAACAGGCAGGGCAATTTTTTTTTTAGAGACAGAAGAATCTAAGGCAGAGGAATTGCCAAATCCAAAGCCCTCTTGAGCTTGCACCGGCAGGCCCCAGTTCTTCAGCTATCAGGCGGTTTAGAAACGTGAGGATAATAATAAAGAAATAAATAATATTGAAAGCAACGCCTACAATGGGGGAAGATTTACAAAGGCAGACCTCCGCTGCGTATGGATTTCCCACTCTGCTCTGTCCTATGGTCCCTGGCCTGTCCTTCCAAGCACCATAGGGTTGCACCCCAAAATATTTTAATTGCTAAGTCAAATCAATTAAATCAAGAGTCCTCAACCTTTTCTGTGGGGGGTCAGTGGTGACACTTGGAACGTTGAGAGCATCATTGATCCACGCACAAAATGGCCGCTGGGGAAAGCTTGCCCACTCATAAAATGGCTGCCACGGTGGGCATGACCAGTCGCAAAACACCCATTTCACAGAAGGCAAAACTGGGGAGACTGAAAGAAAAGTAGCTTGCTCAAGAACCTAATTACCTAATTACAAGGCAGAGGTGGCATCTGAGCTCCAAAACACGGAACTGCTTTTTTGAACCCAAACAAAGACAACACTGGAAGGGAAGCAATTTGCTTTCTAACGTGCCAGCTTCTGTACTAAAAATAATTTTATTTATTTATGATATGATATTATTATTATTATTATTATTATTATTATTATTATTATTATTATTGCGTTTCTATGCTGCCCAATATCCAAATCTCTCTGGGCGGCTTACAACAATTACATTTGTAAAACCTTAATGAGCAAGCATTGGAAGAGGCAAGGAGCCTGGCAGAAAAATTGATGCCCATGGACACTGCAACACAGTGTCCATGGGATTAAATAGACCTATGCTGCAATTATTATTCTGCTGCAAGCTACATGTAAAATTGCAACTGACTTCCCTGTTTAGGCAGGTATTGCGCTTTATTGCGTATGCATCCCCGTTTGTTATTTCTGCTGGAGGTGAGACGCATGGGTGATGGGATTGTAGCTCAGCACCCCTTTTTAGCAGTGTGTTTATTTTTTTGTTTATTTTTAAAATTTGCCCTAAAATGCTTTTGTGAGCTGAGACACAAACATTTTTGAGATCTCTCTCTCTAAATAGTCATAGAATAGTAGAGTTGGAAGGGGCCTGTAAGGCCATCGAGTCCACCCAGGTAGGATCCCACCTGGCTAGAATGAGCATCCCCCCTCTCTCTCATGTTTGACTTTCAAAGATCGGCAGGTATAAAAGTAGCAGGAAAGGAGCAAGCCCCAATAAGGCCCATGAGACCCCAGATCTACATCAAGCAGGATATAGTGGTATAAAAGCGGTATATAAAAGGCAGGAGCCACACCTAGCAGGATATAGCGGCATATGGTATGTGTCCTGGCCCCAACAGTTGTCAGTGCACTTCAATACCACTATAAAGCAGTGGTGTAGATCCTGCCTTTATATACCGCTTTCATACCGCTTTCATAGTGCTATATCCTGCTCGGTGTAGATCTGGCCCTAGGCAGGATCCACACTACTGCTTTATAATGGTTTATAATGGTCTTGATAACTGTTGGGGCCCAGGACACACTCCATATACCGTTTTCAAAGTGTTTTATCCAGCTTGGTGTAGATCTGGCCCTGCCCGCCCTGTTCTTGGCAGCGTGCATTCTGCTTTCCCAGCCTGGAGAGAGCCCGGGGGGTGTTGTTCAGTCCGGTTCCCGTAAGAGACACCTGTCGAAAGCAGCTCCCGGCTCATATATAATTTAATCCGCCGGCTCTCATCAGCCGCGCAAGAGAAACCCAAATCCACGGAAGATGCAGGGATGCGAAAGGCTTGCCAGGGACAAATTTTCCATCTTGAGCAAGGAGTGAATACCTCTGCCCTGCAGCAACGAAGTCAGGAATGCAAGGGAATCACAGAAGGAACACGGGCTAAAGTAAAAGCTTTTTCTGGAACACAAATATGCCGGAGGGAAGGTATTCAAGGTATTTGACTTCTACCTCCTCAACCTAGAATCAACCTTCTCTCAGTGGAGGCTTGCGGCTCCGATGTCCGTGGGGTGCTGAATCCGCTCCGGGTTTCAGTCAGAGCTCTAAAGGAGCTCTCCAACTTGGAGAGCTCCTTTAGAGCTCTGACTGAAACCCGGAGCAGATTCACTGCCCCACGGACATCAGAGCTGCCAGCCTCTGGTGCTCCCCAAACATATCCCTCCTGCTGTCAGTAAGGAGGGGGGGGGGGAAATCAACCTCTGTTTCAGTCTTCTCCATCCTGGTGCCCTCCAGATGTGTTAGACTGCAACTCTCATCATTCTCAGCCATGGGAATGAAGAGAGTTGCAATCCAACACATCTGGAGAGCACCAGGGTTTGGAAGACCACTCTATCGCCTCCCCCAAAACCACAAGGCTGAGTTTCTATTAAACAAATGCAAGATTCCGGGGCCCATCTCCCAGCAATTTCTCTCTTGATGTGGAAGTTCTGCCCTTGAATCTAGCATTGGTCGGTGGTGACTCAGCTGTAGTGGGACAGAAATAGACAAAGGGTGAACCAGCCTTCCCCAGCCTACATTGAACTACAGCTCCCATCATCTCTTTAGATGTGCTCACTGGTGGTGATGGGAGTTGTAGTCCAACACACTTAGAGGGCACCAGGTTGAGAAAGGCCAAGGTAGAGTACGGACCTCTGAACGATTCTTCTGTTCTTTGTGATTCCAGCAAGGTATGCCGGATTATGTGGTTCTTGGACCGACCCTGCAACATACATCCTAAATTCTTGAGCAAGGGTACTCAGGGTTACTCAGAAACGCAAATCAATTAGCTGCTAAAAGACCCTGAGTGTGCCCTCTTGCTCTGTAAATCTAACACATTAGGTAAATTGCATGCATCTCTGTCATACTCCCTTACTCACCTTTTTCTAAACTAAAAAGCCCCCAATCTTTGTAATCTTTCTTCATAGGGGAGTTGCTCCAACCCCCTTGATGATTTCTTGCCCTTTTCTGCACCTTTCTAGCTCTACGATGTTTTAAGGTACACAGTTTTTCAAGGGTGTTTGCACCACAGATTTGTATAAGTAGTTCTGAGGCACAGACAGCTTCCATTTTATATAGAAAAGGTAAGTTTCTAGTCTTCATGGGGAGAAATAGCTAACGACAGAGACAGTGGTTATTAAAGACTCTAAGTATTCAGGGTACGGTGCCGCTGTGCCCTGCAAGTCTCTAATCACCCTCTCTTCATGCCCATCACCCCATAAATGCGCCTTATTGCCAACCTTTATACCCAACAAATACAAGATGGCAGCTCCTTTCTCAGTCAGACATGCAACTCGCATTCCTGAAGAGGACAGTTTTAATTCTTTTTTCTTAAAGTAAGTGTCTAGTCCTCATGGGGAGAAATAACAGTCTTAGCATGGAAAGGCACCAGGGACCTGCACTACCCTTACAGTTCTGAACCCGAACACTTCATGGAAATGTGCACAGCTCGAAGCATGAGGAGCCCTGTGACCCTGAGTAGGCAGAGAATTTGGGAATTCACTTCTGGCTGCCCTGCTCTCAGCCACTGACTGAGGGAGGTGTTTGCTAGCTGTTCCGTTCTCCCGGAAGTAGGGCAGTTGGTCAACTGGTGGCCCAGAAGGAGGTTGAGGCCACGGCAGCTTTGACCCTCAGGCGGTAGTTGGCAAGTCTAGAACCACCGGATCCTGATACCTCACCAGTGTGAGTTCTACCATTGCCAAACACAGCAAGAGAGAGAGAGAGGACCCAGTGAGTACTTAGCAGAATGATGGGAAAGAGGCCTAAACAGGACACATCCTGACCAGCGCAATTTTCTTGCCAAGGAGGGAAGAGAGGCTCCAAGACGTCCATGCTGCCTCTGTTCCTTTTCACGTTGATCCTGTGCATCCAGGTGGAGATTTGGTTCGATCCTTCCACAGCATGACAG
Organism: Anniella stebbinsi; assembly: GCA_029215795.1. Taxonomy (NCBI): domain Eukaryota; kingdom Metazoa; phylum Chordata; class Lepidosauria; order Squamata; family Anniellidae; genus Anniella; species Anniella stebbinsi. The sequence continues at coordinate 3,994,186 of JARDYH010000003.1, read as the reverse complement.
CAGGTCTGTCTTGCCTAAAACAGAGCAGATGTAATACACAATTCAGTATGGCGTGCAGGAAACATCTTGATTTCTCCAATATGGCACCCTCCAGATGTGTTGGACTACATCTCCCATCACCCCCAGCAAGGCCCATGCTGACTGGGAATGATGGGAGCTGTAGTGCAACACTTCTGGAAGACGCCAGCTTGGGGAAGATTGACTGATAACCTCCCCCAGTTTCCCAAAGTGCATTGCCAGTAAATCTCATTGCCGCGACTCTCAGGTCTGCCATGCTTGGTTTTTGAGCCTGGGGTGCATGGCTGGGCTTCCACGCTCATTCCATGTTTAGGTTGTTCTGCAGAATTTTACTGTTTGTACACAAGGTGGACATTTTTCACATGGAAATTTATTTCTGCGTTGTACTTTTTCAGTCGCTATGCAAAGCCCTCTTGCGAGACCTCAGAGCGCTAGCAGGCGGAATATCAATTTTGAAATAAAATAAATTTAGAATGCATTTAAGTCATTAAAACAAAATCTCCCAGAAGTCTGAACATCTCTTTTGGGGCATTAAAACACACCAGTTCCAACTGTTGTTCTTGTTTGACTGGTTTTCCAGACACCTTCGAAGGCGGCCATTTTCCTCCTCCTCAACCAACATCCACAGGTTGGTTCTGCCAACTGCTCTTTGCAAAATGGCCACCTCCATGAGCGCCAACATCCCAGCTGCGTAAGAAGGGACTGAGGTGTTGCACGGCTGCATATTACCTCAGGTGCCATAAGGGAATAAATGGCAGCGCTTATTCCTCCTAAGCAAAAACAAAACAAGTTGCTAATGAGGTTGTTTTCGTGTTGCATGGCTGAAACAAAATGGCCGCCATGCCTTACATTTCCTTCATGTAAAGTTGCCAGGTCATTTCTAACTGGCCTCAGCAGTTCCACCCTTCAGAACAGCTCAAGTTCTTGCGTCCTTAAGCAGCTCTTCTCTACGTCCTTCAGCGCTTTCTCAGACCGTCTACATGGCGTTGCTCCTTTCTCGTTTCCCCCCCTTCAAATCCCTTGTAAAAACCCAACATTTCTGTGAATCCATTCATCAGGGCAGCTCAAGAGATTTTGCTGCCTGAAGCGTAGCTACAGAAGCTGCCCACCCCAGCCATCCATGTTGACATAGTACCCAAATCCAAGCTATTTTCATCATTTTTGCATTGTATTGCATTTCGTATTTGTAATGTTTTAAGGCATTTTAGGTATTTTAAACACAGAACATTAGTTATTGGGCGGATTAAAAATGTAACAAGGAAAGAAATAAAATAAAATAAATATGGGGCAGAGAATCCCACCAGCACCTCTCTCCATCGCTGGCAGCAAAATACAATAATAACAAATTAAGAGCCCAATCCTATGCATGTTTTGGACAGGAAAAAGTCCTACAACTTCCAGCATTCCCCAGCTACCATAGCTGTAGGTCTTTTTTCTGTCTAAACCTGCATAGGATTGCATCCTAAATAAAGAGTGTGCTGCCCTTTCATGACACCCAAAATCTGCTGCCCGAGACAGCTGTCTCACGCTGCCTAATGATAGGGCCAGCCCTGCCTTTGGTTTAACTCTTCAGTCCTCATCCCCAATTGAAACAAAGCACCGGTATATGTAATTACATTTCCATACCCACCCACATATATCTACTCCTTTTGACTCTCTCTGTTGACATTTAAGATTGTAAGCGCCTCGGGGCAGAGTTATGCATTTGTACTGTGTGAGGTACATGGACAGTATATCCATTAACGTTAGTGGTGTTTATTCTGAACAGGGTTATTTTTTCATGTAAGCTTCTTCAGGAATTTAGTTTGAAAAGCAGAATATAAAGAACTTAAATAAATCTGGGTGTTTTTATATTCTCAATACAAAGGGCTGCATCACACCTACTTTTTTTTCCTGGTACGCACCCGCGATTTTGACCTCCGTTTCATTAGCGCAACAAGAGCTGGCCCCTTTCACGACTGCTGCTGTTGTTTGCTCTCCTGCTATTGCTCCCACCCCGCCTCTTCTCTTTTCCCCTCCAGTTCATTGGTTCTTGTCGAGTGATGGACGTGGTTGACTCCCCCCTGCTGCTCTGGTTTTATTGTCTAGGGCTTTACTGATACAGCGTTTAATCGGCTGGGCACCGTTTCTGGGGGCAATGAGGGTAATGTTGGAGCAGCAAAAGTCCATTCATTTGACCGACAGACTCAGTAAGCTGGAGGAGAGCCGCCCTACCCTCCTCTTTCGTCAGCAGGACCGCCCGCAACAAAAGCAGCATAGCGCAAGGATGGCAATACACAGCACAGAAGGGCGCTTTTATTTCTCATGGAAAAAATTGAATTGCACTTTCCCCACCCTAGAAAGAGACGGAAAATGGAGGGGAAGAGGCGAGGTGACTGCAGGACAGGCACAACGTCATGTCAGGATCAGATGAGCACTGCAAACAGGATAGTGCTGTCCATCCAAACACTCGCAAAAGCCTTCATTCTATACATACATGCATGCATGCATGCATTTGCTGGATCAGGGCGATTCTGTGCAGTTTCATTGGGAATCTCAGAGTAAGGAATGGATGCAGAAACAGCAGTAAAGACCTTTGAAGTATTTCTGAAATACTGTTCAATGGTTGCCAACTTTTTAAAAAAAAATACTGCTGTGCAAACTGCCTCTTTCTTTGTCAGGCTCAGTGTGATTGCCAAATGCCCTGGCACAGCCTCGGTTGCGTGCTGATTCCAATGCACTCTACAGTCACAGCATCAAGCCACCAACTATGGAGGTGGCAGTGCCTGATTTGAAAGCTCAGGTGGCCCAGCTTTGCCTTTATTCTGGGCAGCTTTCCATTTCTTGAATGGTTCCTTAAACAATATGTTAGGGGAATTTCCCAAGAGCTGAGCTTGCTCAATCAAAGCAAAGCACTTTGCAAGAGAGCTCCTCAGCATGGCATCACCTCAGCTTGTTTGCAAGGCAACGGAACTTTGCTAAACAGACAGCTCAAGTATATCTACGAGCTCAGGGTTAGGAAAGTTTCTTAATTAACTGCTGCTGTCTGCTGCACAGAAGAAATGTTTTGGAAATCTTGTGCTGAGAATTCGTAAACAGAGGGGAGTATTTAGAAATGAATGAATGAAATTTACTATTCCGCACTGAAGGATTGCTAAAAAATAAAAAATATGGCACCCTTCCCCCCCCTTTGAACTGGAACTTTGGTGTAAGCAAATTGTGATTTTAAGATGCCTACCCTAATATATGAACATCTGAAAGTGCCTGATATAGAATCAGACTGCAAAGTATGTGTTATTCCACTCAGCTATGGATGTTCTCTAAATCTTGTTTTTACTAGTATTATAGGCCGGCCTCCCCCAATCTGGTGTCATACAGATATGATGCACTACAACTTTCATCAACCACAGCCAGCATGGCCTCAGATCATATACAGAGTGCATTTCCCTCCATAAAGAGAAACCCACATATCTAGAATTAAGGAGAATGTCTGAGGATGACGGAATCTGTAATCCAAGCCATCTGGAGGACATCAGGTTGAGGAACGCTGCCCTAGCCGAAGTAGCAAAGAGAGGGCCGGTGGAGACTCATCTCATTCATGAAATAAATGTGGATTTATGTTCACGGGATTCCCACTTCCCAAGCATCCCATAAGCATATAGCCATCCTGGGAAGTGAAAGAGCCAAACTAGCTGATGCCACTGAAAAGCTCCACCAAGGGTGTATAGAATATCCCATCAGCACTTCCATTAAGCCTTCACTTCACAGGTTTGTGGCTTTGCCAGCCAGTCATCATAACAAGGTTGGAGCAGCTGAGCTTTAACAGCAAAGTTGGCCGGAAGATCTATGAGGGTTCGATTCAATTTCCCCTGCATCAAGATTAAGAGCATCAAAGTGGAGGAGGCTGTGGAGAGGCTGTGGAGGCTGTGGAGGCAGGCAGGCAGGCAGGCAGGCAGGCAGGCCGTGGAGTGGGGAAGATCAGGGAATAATGCATTAAAATAAATCTCCTGAAGACCAGAAAATAACACCACAAAGGGCCCTTCAAGGTATACAAAGGTGAACCTGGCAGAAAAATCCAAGCGCTGCCACCTTCAACTGGTACCACAAGGAACATTTTAGCCCAAGCACGATCAGGATAGGAGTGCCAAATGGGCATCATTAATCTGGATCCATCCCTTACTTTCTTTGATTTTAAAGGATGGTGAGCACATGTGGTAGCAGGCTACCATTTTATGTGAGGCATTGCCCCTTGCATGCCTTCCAAAGATTTGCAAATACTGTTACATACATTAAAAATGACTTTTAAAAAATCCTGATTAATCAGCATCGCCTTTTAAACTACTTAAACATCTTTAATTCACTACACATCATAGTCCAATTCATCCATTTTGCCTCTACTCCTAATCCCACTCACATAGGAATAAGTCCCATTGAAATCAAAGGGTTTGACTTTCCTCTGAGAAAACAAGCATTACATTGCACAATCCTTACTCACCTTTCTCCAACAGGCACCCATCCCCCCTGACAGGACCATCAGTTGCCCATCCCTGATATAAGTCCTTTTGTTCCAGCTCTTCCAGGCTGCAAGGGCTCCAGATTTTGAGTGAGATTTCTACCTTCTAACCTCAATCTCTGTTTATTGGTCACCAGTTGCATTTAGTGAGAATCTGTCCTTGTTTCATCAATTGTACTATTATCAGGTGTCCTGCTAATGTGCAAAATTCTCTCTCTCTCTCTCTCTCTCTCTCTCTCTCTCTTTATATATATATATATATATATATTGGGAATGTTTTTCCTAGTGAATTTCCATAAAAGTTACACAGGTCTCTCACCATCACTACCACAACTGAAAATGGGCAGAGACAAATCATAGGACGATCACACGTAGAGAGCCCTTCCACAAGGTTCACAATCTTTGCTAATTAAGCTGGTTATTTTGCCCGACTTCTCCCAACGACTCATTTTACAATATTTAGAAACACTCACAGATCAATAAGTGTCATCATTCACTGAATACACACACACACACACACACACATTAAAAATACTTAAACTCCCAAAAATCATGCTTTCAGATTTTTCTGGTACATTGTACAGCCAGACCTATCACTGTGTCAAATTTCAAGTTTTTAACTCATCTGGAAGTGGGTAAACATTTCTGGACATACATGAAACACACATACTTTCCGCTTTATAGGTAGAGATGCCAGAGAGCATCCCTTTCATTGTATCCCAAATTCAACAGGTGTGCCTGTTTGGGTAGGGAGTTCTCTCACACAGGGAAAGCAGAGTATCTGTCTCTCTCTTTTTTAGAAAGGACTTTCCTCTATTTGAAGGATTGTCAAATCCATTTCTAGTTTAAAGATAAACAACCATAAGAACTGTTGCCCATCAAGAGGGAGCACACAGGCCACCACATCCCAGCCATCCACACTAGGGTGGGATGTACTGCCTTTCTATTTTAAATAATAGTTATTTCTAAATGATCACATCTACATTTTGTTCTTTGGGTTTTTAGTGATGCATTTCCTCTTTTTCAGAGATTCATAAGTGTTCACCCTAACAGGGAGTCACCACAGAAAAGCCCTTGCTCCAGTGGGGGTTGGGAGGATGAATTGAAGGTGATGATATTCAGGGGACGTCCTCTGAAACTGCTTACAGCAAAAGCCATCTCACCAAAGCACCCAGGCTTCTGTCAATGTTACGGTCAAATTTCAAGTCCGCATTTTGAAATTTCCAAGATAAAACAAAACTCTGTGTTTGAGCAACATGAGCATACAGGATCCATGTTAAGATGCTAATCATAAGCACATAAGAACTACCTTGCTGGATGAGACCAAAAGTCCTGTTGCTAACAGCTGGCCTTACACCTATTGTTAATTCCCACCATCTGGTACCCAAAGGCATACTGCCACTGAACATCAACCATCATGGCTGATAGGCCTATCCTCCTCCATGAATTTGTCAAATCCCTTTTGAAAAAGCCATCTAGGGCCTATCATTTCATCTCATGCTCCTCCCACAGTACCAGCTGCATTGCATATAGCCATTGACATTACCCTTAATTTACAAATCTGGGCAAAAGGCCTTGGTTCTACCACAGCATAGGATTTGACACCAGCGCCTTGTGGACACAAGAGCATGAAAAAGAAGAAGGAGGAAGAGGAGGAGGAGGAGAAGGAGGAGGAGGGAGGAGGAGGAGGAGGAAGAGAAGAAGGAGGAGGAAGAGGAAGAGAAGGGGGAGATGGAGAAGAAGGAGGAGGAGGAGGAGAAGACTAGAACCCCATGGCCAAAGCCGCTAAGCTGGGCTAACAGGTAACTGCAAGGGTGTTAAAGGAATGCTAAATGCCGGTAGCTGCAGTGGTTGTTCCCCCAGGGACAAGGCTAAAATCGTTGTGGTCTCCATCTTCTCCCATATTGGCACTACACATAATTGCTCAACGTATATAGACAACAGCAAAAATGTGCTAGTGCCAAAAAGGGCCAAGCAGAGGATTCTCCGCGGATTCCAGATCTCTTCCCTGGAACAGGGTAGCTGAGCCAGAAGGATGCACGACCCCATTCTCCGTGTGCCCCCACCACATGGAACCTTTATGAAGATCCTAGGCCAATGTACATTTAAAACGGACAAGGGCCACCTTATGCCCTCATGGCACCCCTGCAACGTTAGATTCTCATAAAGCCGTCGGACGATGACACAGCAGTTCCATGATGGGATGGCGTAGTTCACAGCTGCCTTCTCCAGGCTGCTGCCCTCCAGATGTGTTGGACTACAACTCCCATCATTCCCAGCCAGCATGGCACCCCGGCTGTGGAATGAGCTCCCTAGAGAGGTTCGCCTGGCACCTACATTATACTCCTTTCGACGCCAGGTGCAGGCCTTCTTATTCTCACAGTATTTTTTTACAGTTTGTGATCATAGTCTTTCAACTCCGCTGTTTTAAACCTGGATTTTAAATGTGTATTTTAAATCTACCTTGCTGCGCAGTTTTACCCTGGCTGTGCTTTCATAGTACATTTTTATATTGTGTTCTGATACTGCGTTATACTTTGAATCATGTTGATGGTTTTAACTTTTGTGAACCGCCCAGAGAGCTTCGGCTATTGGGCCGTATAGAAATGTAATAAATAAATAAACAAACACATCTGTGGAGGGCATCAGCCTGGTTCAAACCTCGGGAGCAGATATTATTCCCAACTGGCACACCGCACATAGCACTGCCAAAAGAAAACCAGGAAAGTGCTCTAGTGGGGGGGGGGGAGTCTGCTGCTTGTTCAAAGGTATCGTGGGCGCACCGTTTCCAGCCTCCTCTTTATAGTCCATCAGGGCGGTAACCTTCTCTTTACCAGTCCGTTGCCTACTCGGCATCCGGGGCATCTCTTGCTTTGACCTCGGCACTGGGCACCTTGGCAAGGCAGAGGGCTACCAAACAGGGCAATGGCTATCTTGTGGTTCTTTCTCTGCTCTGTTTATGGCCCTATGGTAATTCACTGACAGAGTCTTTTCACAGTGAATTCTACCAGTGCCATACACAGGACAGGAGGGAGTTCCGCCCCAGTCAAACCTGCCAGGAGAAAAGAAGCAAGAGGAGGAGGAGATGTCGGATACACACGTTTTCCAAGACAGGAGATTCTACGGCTGATGGGTCTTTGCACACTTCCACAAGTGAGGTCCCTATCTTTCCAACACAGGACAAAAGAGCCTCAACATCCAAAATGCTCATTCTAGATAGATTTTTTTTTAAAAAATGGCGCCTCTCGTAACGTACCACATTAAGCACGATGCAGAAGCCACTCGTTCAACACAAAGAGGATGGTTTTGCGCAAGCATGTTCGCTGTAAGTCGACTGCAGCACCCAATGGCGACTTGCCCCAGCGCGCCCGGAAAAGTCGCCTCGCCTCCATCAGCCCGGCTTGTCGGTGGAAGCCTTACCCACTCAGCTGCCAGTCACCACAGTCCAAGGGTGCCTCTACAAGAGCGATTTAAAGCTCTTTCAAGGCGCCTTAAAATTTTTACCTCTGCAAGAGGGAAGCGCAAATCGGGGGCTGAGGCGCGTTTTCTTTCCAATTATGCGCATCTTCGCATGCGTGTTAAATAGCGAGTTTTAATTTACCGTGGCCGTTAAAGTGCATTATGACCATGTAAACAAGCGATTCTACACATTTCAACCACTTTAAAGCGCGTTTCATACTGCCAGTTATGCGCTTCACTGCCTGTCGTTTATAGGAATTAGGCATAAACGCAATGGTGAGAAGATGCGCATAATCAGACAACCAGGCACCAAACCGAATTCTTCTAGAGGGGACCTAAGTCAAGCATGCATCTTCATCTCTGAGTGGCTGAAACATCAAGTGATAACGAACGTGCGTGCAGTGAGCCATCACAGGTTGATGGCCACAGACATCATAGAATCATAGAATCATAGAATCATAGCATAGTAGAGTTGGAAGGGACCTGTAAGGCCATCGAGTCCAACCCCCTGCTCAGTGCAGGAATGCACCTTAAAACATCCCTGACAGATGGTTGTCCAGCTGCCTCTTGAAGGCCTCTAGTGTGGGAGAGCCCACGACCTCCCTAGGTCATTGATTCCATTGTCATACTGCTCTAACAGTCAGAAAGTTTTTCCTGGTGTCTAGCCGGAATCTGGCTTCCTGTACCTTGAGCCCATTATTCCGTGTCCTGCACTCTGGGTTGATCATTTCCCGTTGACCTCAAAACACACCGCTCTTTGCCATTCCCATTTTGAGAATTCGAGAGTATGCATGGTTGCTGCTTCAAACAGGGATTCTGCAGTGTCTCCTCCCAGTACAAAAATGCAAGATGTCTCGTTGCAAATGCTCCACCTCCCTCGACGGCCTCGCAGGGAAGCACGAGAACTCACAGCAGAGCAGAGTGACGTCCCTCGTTTAGCATTAGGGAAGAGGGCGGCTCTTTATGGTGGCTGCCCCACTTCTTCCTCAACCTCTCAGTCCCAATCCTCCCCTGGCCTAGTCTCCACCTGCAGCAGGATACGGTGGTAGGATCCAAAGGTGGAATGGTGGAATAGGCCATACCACTGCAGGGGGTGGATGGGAGATACCATTCTTTAATCCTCCCCTCCCCCCATGTTTTGAAACAAAGCCCCTTCAAATAGAAAATTAGCACCTCAGGGAGAAAGACAGTATACCCCATGGGATTGGTGGAGGACTGAGGAGGACTCTTGACTTCATGTGCTGCTCATTTAACAGCTGTATTGAAAAGAGAATTTCAGCAGGTGCCATTGTTGTGCATGCAGCACCTGGTGAAATCCCCTCTTCTTCACAACAGTTAAAGCTGCAGGAGCCCTCCCTAGCATGACCAGATACAAAAGAGGGCAAGGCTCTTGCAGCTTTAACTGTTGTGAGGAAGAGGGGATTTCACCAGGTGCTGCATGCATACAAATGACACTTGCTGAAATTCCCTTTTCTATGCAACTGTTAAGGACACAGGAGCCCTGTCCTCCTTTCCATAGGGTCACCCTATAAGGGCTGGTTTGCCGTGGCAACGTTTTCATCTGAGAGCAAAGGCCCCCACGTCTGTCCCCCACCATACCTTAATCGCATCTTAGCAGTCCTGGCAGTGACCATATGCTTTGTTGACTGACTACTAGCAAGCATCCATGAAAGCCCCTCCCTCTCTAAGCCCACACTTCTTCTACAAGCCTGCAGGCTTTTGCCTTGATGAAAATCTTAGAACTCTTAAGCTTGGGAGGATTAGATTTTAATTAGGAAGTACTGCTCTTCACTCGCTCCGACTTGTCAACTGCTGTCTGCTTCTCCTTGCCCGAACCCCTTTCCTGATTACCGTATCAAAAAAAAAAAAAAAAAGGTGGAGGATCACACAAACGAAAAAAATATCATTCTAAAGGATGCTTCACTTGAAGCCTTCAAGATTGAAATGCTGCCTTTCTCCTTCCAAATCATAATGGCTTGTTTGAGGTTTCAGAAAATTAAAGGAAAAGAAATCCACCCGTTCCATAGTACAGGGGAGATGTTTCATACGATTCATCCACATTCATAAATATCATTGGGGTGGAGAGAAGGGGAGAAAGCGATCTGGGGTAAACAAGCCCTCACCAGCAAAGAGGAAACGTTATTTAGTGTACCGTCCAACTACATGGTACTTTCCAGCAAAGCAAAGGGGGACAGTTCCCTGCCCTGAGGAACGTACAAAGGAAAATTGGGTTGTTAAGAGAGTCAGTGAAAGAGGGGTATGTGTGGTATATTTATAAGCAAATATAATTCTATGTGCCTTTGTTGTATTGGGGGTAATAATGAAGGCAGAGCTTGGTGGCCTGTGGCCTTCCAGAGGTTGTTGGACTCCAAGCCCTATCAGCCCCAGGAAGCATGGCCAATGCCCAGGGATGATTGGAAATGTAGTCCAAAAACATCTGGAAGGCCAAAGGTGTATCACCTGGGACTAAGGCCTAGCCATTTTAGAAAAGGTGGATTTTGAAGGGGGGTTATAGAGAAGGAGGGACCACATTCTCTCGCCTCAAAACCCACCTGTTCTGTAACATCCTTGCTAGACCATCTTTGTTCCCCCCCACAACAAAGTCTAGGGCTCCAATCCTGCAGACATGTTAGGGGACAAGGGCTCAGTAGTACTGCCTCTGCCTTGCATGCAGAAAGTCCCAGGTTTGATTCCCGGCTTTTCCAGGTAAGGCTAGGAAAGAATCCTGCCTGAACCCCCGGAGAGGTGCTGCCAGTCAGTGTCGACAATACTGGCCTAGATGGACCAAAGGTCTGACTCAGTACAAGGCTGCTTCCTAGGTTCCTATGTACTTGGCCCTAGCACCCCCCGGCCAAATTAGGGGTCCCCCACCTTTTTGGGTCAGTAGGCACATTTGGAATTTTGAGTGTCATGTGCACTTTCACAAAATGGCTGCCATGGTGGGAGGAGCTTGCTCACAAAATGGCTTCCATGGTGGATCAAACACTCATTTCCCAGGAGGCTGAAAGAAAAACGACGTGCTCAAAAACCTAAGTGTAAGGCAGAGGTGGGTCGTGAGCCCCAAAACACAAACCCACCCTTTTGAATCCAAATAGAGACGGTGCTGGTGGGCAGCACTTTGCCTTGAATCATGACAGCATGCAAATACATACATTCGTACAGAAAATATTTTAAAATAAATTTTAAAAATCAGCAGGGGTAAGGAGACAGGCAGGCACATGGGTGCTCATGGGCATCACGTTGGAGATCCCAGCCCTAAATAGCAGGACTTCCCTCTTGGTAAGCATCCATCAGCTCAGGCTGCCTTCCCCATAAGGGTAACTTGCAGCAAACAATCAACAGCCTGATCTTCAATGCATTTCTCTGCACGCTTTCGATCCAAACCTGTTCCCAGCATGCTTGGGATGAAACCCGTCGCCCAATAGGATTTTACATAACAGCAACCAGACGATTTTTCTGCTGGGTCTTCATTTGATTTTGTACCCGCATCTGTACCCAGCTGTTTGTCCCAAAATGTACTGTGAACAACGTGGGATGAGTCCCGTGCATCCCTGTTAAGAGCTTTCAGGGTTTTCCCAAAAAATTAACACGTTTACATACAGCACTATATCACTAAAACTTTAACAACAAAGAGTCTCGTAGCACCTTAAAGGCTAACAAAAAAATTTTTGGCATAAGTTTTCACGGACACTGCCCTCTTCATCAGGTGCATCAGATAAAGCAGACTGTGTCCACAAAAGCTTACGCCAAAATAAATGCATTAGTCTTTCAGGTGACACAAAACTCTTGGTTGTTTTTGCTACAACAAACTGATGCTGCTACCCTTCTGGAGACTGTAAACATTTAGGGTGCAATCCTACGCATGTTTAGACAGAAAAATGTCCTACAGCTCCCAGCATTCCTGAGCCAGCCATGATCCACAACTCCTCTCATATGCCAATTACATTGAAAAGCATCAGATTTGATGGGACAGGAGATGATATATAAGTTATTTCTACGATGCTTCCTTAGACACAAGGAAGCCATCACCTGGACCTTCTGTGTGAATCAGTCCTGTCTGCCCCATTAAGGTAATACTACATTTTCCAGCAACAACTTCAAGATAAACACCACGGACTTCCTTCAAGCAAAATGACGGCATTGTTCCTTGCAATGAATTTTTTCACCTCCCCATCATCACTTTATTAAAAAAGAAAATGAACAGCACATGATCATGCCTTCTTGTGGTTAGGTTTAAGCAAGAGGCAATGCAACATTATTCACACACACGGGAATGAAGACCTTATACAAAAAGCAAAACAAAACCTAAAACCTTAGCAGTTCTAGCATCAGCCGTTTTCTTTCTCTACCAGCCCGCATACCAGCAGAGGAAAACCCACGCTAAAAGCTCACCAGAAAAACTTCCTCAACACTGTGTGGACCAGCTGCCCAGAGAGCTTCTGCTACGGGATGATACAGAAATGTCATGAATAAATGAACACCGGAGATAGGCTTGCTTTGAAGTTGAAGACAATGTTATCTGTGCTACCAAGAGACATTTATTCTAAGAATCCTAAGAGTGGAGAGAGACAGGGTGGGGCATCTTGGTGATTGGATACCATGAATTTAAAGCAACCTTGACGGATGTTTGGCCAAGTATTTAATGGAAAACCTTCATGGAAGGAGATTGACAGAGGCCACCGCCCCCCCCCCCCAACACAACAGCTAAATGTGATGCTGCAAGAGAGTCACTATTACGCCCCCCACCCATTTTTAAATAATAATTAAGTGTAGAGGGGGGATCAGATGAGGGTGGTGGTAAGCAAAATTATCCCTTCCTCACCCCATATTTTCCCACTTAAATTCTCCTTGAAACCATTTGCCCTGTTGTGGGGACCGAGCTACACCAAGAAGGATACAACACTTTGAAAACGTTTTGAAAACTGTCTATGGAGTGTGTCCTAGGCCCCATCAGTTGTCACTACTATTATAAACCGTTTTAAAGCAGTAGTGTAGATCCTGCCTGGGACACCTACAGGTACCGGAATGATCCCTGGGCATTTTCCCCCATGGCTATGGGAGGGGAATGCAATATGAATTGGGGAAATGGCAAAGCCCCCCTCCCCAGCATCATGATCCTTATCGGAATCCCACCCCCTCATCCGGAGGGGGGGATGCTAGTCACATCATGTCTGGCCCTTAAAATGAGCTTAAATCCACCTCCACAACGTTTGAAACATCATTCCCTGTCTCTCTGTCAATGGGTAGAGTGAACAGTCTGGTCCCCCACCTCCGGCCAGTCTTCCAGCATCCCTCTCTATCAGGGGTATTGAAGCCCTTTAAGCCCAGGTGGTGTACTGGCTAGGGTATTGGACTGAGAGCTAGGAGATTTGGGTTCTAGTCCCCACTCGGCCATGAAAGCCCACTGAGTGACTTTGGGCCACTCACAGACTCTCAGCCCAACCTACCCGACAGGGTTGTTGTTGTGAGGATAAAATGGAGAGGAGGAGGGTTATGTACGCCGCCTTGGGTTCCTTGGAGGAAAAAAGGTGGGCTATAAATGCAATAATAATAATAATAATAATAATAATAATAATAATAATAATAATAATAATAAAATGCAATCATAAAGGACTGAATTTCACTTTGGAGAAAGTTTTGAAGTCCATATCCCAGTGGTAGACAGAGGGCAAAGGCAATGGGGTGGAGCCCAAAAGACCAAAGATAACAGCATATTTTAGCTTGAGGCTCTCGCTGCCAGTATTTAAGCTTTAGAGAGGAATTTCAGATCGGCGTTCAGTCATTCCCCACCACCATCATCCCCCTTTCCCCCAAACGGCTGCACAGGAGAGTTCTGGCCATAAAACACGTCCCCACACACCTTCCGTTGTATCACAGCAACCGAGATCCGTCCCCCTTTCCTAGACCTGTCTAGTGCCCAAGATCTTATTTTTAATCCACCCGCCATCTGGTTTTAAAGCTTAAACAATCCCCACTCCCCTCAAAAAAGCCTCTGCCACTCCTGATGGTGAATATTTGCCACATATTCTCAAGACCTCCGGAATCTTTAACCAATAGGCGATACATCCACCAGTAACCAATTTCAAATATTTGATCTTTTCACAGTATTTGACAGCTGACGGTCAATGGCGCTTCGTATCTGAGAGAGGGCATGCAATAGCATTGCGTTTGGCATTTGAAGAGTGAGTTTTTCTATTTGATACCTGCCAAAATGAAATGGCTCAGAAGAAGCTAAGAAACCTAACACATTTGTGGGGGTGGGGGGTGGGGGTGGGGGGTCCTGACATTGGATTGGGAACTAGGCACACAGCCCCAGTCAACTTCCTGGAGGTGGTGCAGCTGACGCAAAACACACATTGGTTCCCTCACTTCTGAACAGGTTTTCAACGCCAAACACTGGTCGGATAGCTCAATGCAACTCACTGCAGTCCATCACACCAGCAATTGAGTGCACTCTCACCATGCCTGGTGTGCGGATTTGCAGCCCGGTACTCACATGATGCCGTGCCTGTCCTGCTGACACCCCGCCTCTTCCCCAGCCTTTCCTAGAACGCTAAAAGTCTGGATTATTTTCCCTAAACGTGTTTAATGCTCTGTGTAGTTTTAAAGGAATTGGGGGGGGGGGGTGTGCTGTGATGGGAGTCTTGCTGTTGGCTTGAATGGATTGCATCAGGTCCTGGCAGGGAAAAGCGATCTCTCCCAGCAGCCGGCTCCAAGCCTCAATAGAAAACCCAAACCTTGCATCCCAGGCTCCAAAGCCTTTTTAAAAATCCTACAAGGCCCGAATCTCTGCAGAGATAGGATTGTCCTCCCTCGATGCCCCCAAAGAGCCAGACTAAAGGGTCGTTCCATTTTTGCCCTGCAGAAAGGAGGTCTGGTTCAAGTGCTCATCTGCCAGGACCTGACTGGAGGGAGAAAGAGAAATGGAGGAGTGGAGTGGAGTGGAGTGGAAGAGTGAAGGAGCGAAAAAGCAGCTCTTCAGGTGAAAGGGATCATAAGCTTGAAGCGCTTTTGCATCTGAGGTAAAAAAAACCTTGGGAGGCAAACCAGGGGGCGGGGTGGAATTAGGTGAGATGGAGCTCTGTGTCTGTCTCCCTGCAAATCAGCTCCTGAAGCTTCACTTCACAGCTCTAAAGCCTAGAGGATTCGTTTTACAAGAAAAAGCAAAGGTCTCTGAAATAAGGAAATAAGGAATCCCACACACAACCATAGATGTGGTTCTCCCACAGCAAAATCGCATAGCACAGAATGCACACGATCCTGTTCACTTGAGAACATCGGGAGCGACCATATACAGACCCTTGGTCCATCTAGCTTGGTATCCTCCACTCTGACAGGCAGCAGCGGTTCACCAGGGTTTCAGGCCGGAGTTTCCCAAGCCCTACCTGGAGATGCTACGGGGGAACGAACCTGGGGCCTCCTGCACGCAAACCCGATGGTCTTTTATTGAGCTACAACTATATGAGGTTACACACCCCATTTATAGCAAAGGGAACCACAAAAATGGTGGCTGCTCATACTAGAAGGTGGAACCTCCCAATTTTGAGTGATGTCAGTTTAAATTCCCATCTTAAGGCTTGCACCTGGGTGCCATAGCTCAGTGGCAGAGTCCCTGCCTTTCACGCAGAAAGTGCCAGGTTCGACCCCCAGCACCGTCAGACAGCAGGTGATGGAAAAGACCCTTCTCTCTGCCCGGGACTCTGGAGGGGCTGCTGCCGGTCAGGGCAGACAATACCAGACTAGATGGACAAAGATTCCAAGGCAGCTTTGCATGTTATTCGTCCAAAATACACTTTTTAAAGTATTATGTGAAATGACATAAGCCACTTCAGACAGCAATACGCATTTAACTCAAGCCCGCTAACACTTTTGCGCAGCCACCAAATAAAACTTTGGAACAGTCCTCGGTGGTTTCCTACGGGTCAAGTGGCCAGGGCTGTCCATAAATCTAGTCCATTCTCTAGCTTCCAAATCGCGTGAGGTACTGGTTGCCCTCTATTCGGCATTGGTTAGGCCCCATCTTGAGTTTTGTGTCCAGTTCTGGGCACCACACTTAAAGAAGGTTGCAGACAATCTGGAGCATGTTCAGAGGAGGGTAACAAGGATGATGAGAGGTCTGGAAACAAAGCCCTACGAGGAGAGGTTGAAAGAAATGGGCATGTTTAGCCTTGAGAAGACTGAGGGAAGACATGATCGCCCTCTTCAAGTACTTGAAAGGTCATCACACAGAGGAGGGCCAGGATCTCTTCTCAATCATCCCAGAGTGCAGGATGCGAAATAATGGGCTCAAGTTACAGGACATCAGGAAAAACTTTCTGACTGTTAGAGCAGTACAGCAATAGAACCAATGACCTAGGGAGGTGGTGGGCTCTCCCACACTAGGGGACTTCAAGAGGCAGCTGGACAGCCACCTGTCAGGGATGCTTTAAGGTGGATTCCTGAATTGAGCAGGAGGTTTGACTTGATGGCCTTATAGGAACCTTCCAACTCTACTATTCAACGATTCTATGATTCTACGATTCTACCTGCCATGTTTCCCTGCTTGCCGAACTATTTTAACTTTTGTATGGATCATATTCCATCTTTGCCTTAAGCCAGGGCTACTGAACCTCTTACAGCTGGAGGGCCGAATTTCAGAGAAGCTGGTGGGGGAGGGGGTGTCTTCCAGTGGTGGGCGGGGCCAAAGGGGGCGTGACCAAAATGCCAGCATATTTTAGCTCCTTTCTGGTCTAAGCCATAGGAGAGGCAATTCAACTTCTTAAAATGGGGCAACCATGAAATGACCACTGGGGGGGTGACCCCGGAGGCCTTTCCCACCACCTTTCCTCCTGGGGAGATGCCCATTCCGTGGCCAGGACCTATCCCCATGGGCCTTGGAGTAGGGTGACCAGATAAAATCCAGGCCAGGGCTCATGTAACTTTAACAGTTGTAGAGAAAAGGGAATTTCAGCCAGTGTCATTTGTATGCAATTAGTTCCTGGTGAAATTCCCTCTTCATCACAACAGTTAAAGTTGCAGGCACTATACTAGAGTGACCATATACAAAAGAAGGCAGGGCCCCTGCAACTTTAACTGTTGTGATGAAGAGGGAATTTCATCAGGAACTAATTACATACAAATGACACTGGCTGAAGTTCCCTTTTCTCTACAACTGTTAAAGTTACATGAGCCCTGACCTGGATTTTATCTGGTCAGCCTACCTTGGAGGTGACATTTCATGGGGGAAATGGCTCCCTCGTGGGTAGGGTAACACTTAAAGCCTCCCTCCCCACAAAGACAGACATTGACTAGGAGAGGAGCGAGCCGAGTCCATAATACTGGGGCTTGAGCTCTCCTTGACTTGACTTTGCCTCTGGATAATCCCAGGATGTGTCTGGGTGGTTTAAAAGGGAACGCTGCCAGCTGGGAAAACAGCCAAATTCTCTCTCGTGCCCAAGAGTTTCAGCTTCCCTCGACTGTGAAGGTGCACAGGCTCAGAGGAAGGGAGCGAGAGGCCACGTAGTCAGTCCGTGGTTATCACAGGACACATGAAAGTACTACAGTTCCACACAATCATAGTCCGTACAGGCATTTCCTGTCAAAAATGGAACGGACTTTAACTTCCAATGAAACACAGAGGTGGTCTTCCCCACAGACGCTCCGATGTCAGTGGGGTGGAAAATCAACTCTGGGTTTCCATCAGAACCTGTCAGAACTCTACGGGAGTTATACAAGGTGCTTTGGAATGGATTCACTGCTCCCCCCCTCCCAACATGGGAGCCAGCAGCCTCTACTGGAACTCCTAATATTTAATACTATTTAACCAGAAATGCAATATATTTCATCATAGACTGTCACCAGGTGATCTACGTGCCTGGTCAGTCTGCTTAGTGTGGAAAGGCAACTTAAAAGACCCAGCTCTCCCTTCGTGTGCTTTTTTAACTTCAAACTTTAACATCAAACAGAGGACTGCCCTCCATAAAGTTGGGCACATGGCCACCCTAGAACCATGGCCCTGATAGCTTTCAATTTCTCCTGGAAGGGCAAAGCTGTTCGTGCATCTTTAGTGGGGGTGGGAGGCATCTCCTGTCTCTCTAGTGGCTACAGTAGGGTGGCCACTGATGATTCATCCCAAAAGAGGACAAAAGATACAAATTTGCGTCAAACTGATATGTATAGATGCACATTTGGAAATTATAATTTAAATAGAAATACTGGAAATGCTGTTGCACTCATGTCCTGCCTGTGGGTTTCTCCTGGGCAGCTAGCTGGCACCTGTGTGAACAGGATGCCAGACGAGCTGGACCCCTTGGTTTATTCCAGCAGGGATCGTCTAATGTTCTTAAATCTCACCCTAGTGCGGAAGATTGTGACCAGGGGACCTCCATGATTGCCTGTCGAGGCGCTCACTGTTGATGGGAAACACTTCTTATAGTTCTTTATCTTTAAACTGCAATTGAACAGGACGGCCCTTCAAATAGAGGACACCTTCAAACTGAGGACTGTCATCTGTAAAAGCAGCCACCCAACCGCTCTAGGCCCTACACACACGTGATGAAGTTAGGAGCACTTCAGTTTTCTCCATGGCTGACCATTACCTCCACAGAGTCACTCAACAAGATGTATGAACGAAATATGTGGCTCTGCTCCGGTCCATGGAGGTGACATATAGAACAAGGCCCACATGTTGGAAGAGGTCGGGTCTGACCAGGGGCGCAATGGTTTCAATGTCCTGCCAGCCAGCAGTGCCCAGTCTGTTGCCTACCAGATGTTCTCAAGGAGGACATCACACTCATCTCCACCTACGCTTTGAAGAAAAGGAGGAGCTTCCCGCATCTTGCAGTCGGAGAGATGCCATGCCTAAATATAGAGTTTATGCCGATAGGACGTATCCTGTACCTGTTCAGCTGAAAACAAATAGATGCAGAGATTTGTTTTCCTTTCCCAGGTGATTCCCCCATAACATCTGCCCAAGTAGTATTTTCATATGGTGAGTTGATCTCAGTCAACATGATCCAATTCACCCAGGAGTCAAATCCGGTTGACCTCAACATGCAAAACAGGCTGTGTGTGAACTGGGTTTCCCTTGATGCTGACATACACCTTGAAGAGCCTTTCCACTTGCTCATCTACCCCAGCCTTCCCCTGCCTGGCTGGGTATGGTGGGACTTGCAATCCAACACATAAGGAAGGCACTGGGCTAGGGATGGCAGCTGTAGAGCGTTCTCTCAGTCATCCTACAGAATGGTCCAAGTTACATCCCATTGCCCGCTTATTACTGCAGGTCACCTACCATGTTTATGGCACGTGCAAGATTCGAACTGATAACTTTTTCACAGCTTAGTCTCTTAGCAAGATGCTGCACTAGCTCTCTGTGATATGGCTGGCTCCATTTCAGCAATGCATTCCAGATACCCCTTTATTTATTAGTTTTAAAAATCATGGAGGGTGTTCTGGATGGGGTTGCACTCCCCCTGAAGGAGCGGGTTCGTAGCTTGGGGGTTCTCCTAGAACCATCTCTGTCACTTGAGGCTCAGGTGGCCTCGGTGGCACGGAGTGCCTTCTACCAACTTCGGTTGGTGGCCCAGCTACGCTCCTATCTGGACAGGGATAACCTGGCTTCAGTTGTCTATGCTCTGGTAATCTCTAAATTGGATTACTGCAATGCACTCTATGTAGGGCTGCCTTTGAAGACGGTTCAGAAGCTGCAGCTTGTGCAAAATGTAGCGGCCAGAATGATAACAGGAACCAGAAGGTTCGAGCATATAAGACCTACTCTGGCCCACTTGCATTGGCTGCCTGTATGTTTCCGAGCCCAATTCAAGGTGCTGGTTTTAACCTATAAAGCCTTACACGGCTTGGGAACACAATACCTGATGGAACGCCTCTCCCGACACGAACCTACCCATACACTACGATCCACATCGAAGGTCCTCCTCCGGTTGCCTACTCCAAGGGAGGCATGGAGGGTGGCAACAAGGGAAATGGCCTTTTCAGTGGTGGCCCCCCAATTATGGAATGATCTCCCTGATGAGGCTCGCCTGGCGCCAACATTGTTATCTTTTCGGTGCCAGGTTAAGACTTTCCTCTTCTCCCAGGCATTTAACAGCATGTGATAAGGGTTTTTGTGCTGTTGTGTTGTTGTTGTGCTTTGATCCAGAAGGATATTGTAATTTTAATTTGTTTTTATGCTTTATGCTTTTAAATTGTGTATATTGGTGTTTTAATTGCTCAATGTTTTTAATTTTTGTAAACCACCCAGAGAGCTTCGGCTATGGGCGATATATAAATGGAATAAAATAAATAAATAAATAAATAAAATATCCAGGTTATTTAGGCTGACCATATGAAAAGGAGGACAGGGCTCGTGTAAGTTTAACCGTTGTAGAGAAAAGGGAATTTCAGCCAGTGTCATTTGTATGCAATTAGTTCATGGTGAAATTCCCTCTTCATCACAACAGTTAAAGTTGCAGGGTCCCTGCCTTCTTTTGTATATGGTCGCTCTAGTATAGTGCATGTACCTTTAACTGTTGCGATGAAGAGGAAATTTCACCAGGAACTAATTGCATACAAATGACTCTGGATGAAATTCCCTTTGCTCTACAACTGTTAAAGTTACATGAGCCCTGACCTGGATTTTATCTGGTCAGCCTAGGTTATTTGTGTCCCTCCGGAAAATTAGACCGAAGCGGAACACAATTCAGTGCAGGGGTGGACAACTTATGGCCCTTGACATGTTTTGGCCTACAGCTCGCCTGAGCTGCAGCCAGCATAGACAATGGTGATGTATTATGGGAGTTGTAGGCCAAAACATCTGGAGGGCCACAAATTGCCCACTCCTGGACTGCAGAGGATGGCTAGCCAGAATTTAGCTGATCGTAGCCTTGTAAATGGAGGATACGTACAAACAAATTTCTTTTAGAAAATTATATTACACACACACACACACACTCAGCAGATGGTTGTTTCAAAATCCCTACTTTTATCTATTAATGGTGTGGCTTCAATTCCAAGTCCGTGAACAATTTTAGGCCAATTTTAGGTGCAGCTCTCCAAACTTTGGATTTTCCAAATGTTTATTGAGAAATCCTCCCCACCCTCTTACTGTCTTGCAGGTAAGAATGTCTCCCCTTCATTACACATACAGAGAAAGGGGAATACAAAATGTGGACATGGAGTTCCTTTCCCGGGTCTTTTTGGTTTAGGAATGAGACGCCGGGTAAATGAGGATGCTGCGTGGATATATTCCGGCCTATCGTCCAAGACCAAGGCAAGACCGGATGAATTTCAAAGAAGAGGCAGAGCGAACAGAAGAAGAGCCCTGCAAATCAGAGGAAGAGTCCACCTAATTCAGCATCCTACGTCCCACAGTGGCCAGTCAGAGGTTTCAGGAAAGTCCTACATGCAGCACATGAAGGCAACAGCCAACTGCCTCCTGCTGTTTGCACCCAAACAGGTGCATGTCAGAGGGAATGGGGTTGTAACTCAGGGCTAGAGCGCTCGCTTTGCATGCAGAAGGTCTCAGGTTCGATCCCCGGCATCTCCAGGAAAGGTTACGAAAAAATCCAGCCTGTCAGTCAATGTTAACAATACTAGGCTGGATGGGCCAAGGGTCTGACTGAGTATGAAGCAGCTTCCTATGAACACTGCCTCTGAACTTAGCTGACAGCCACCGATAGACCCAGCGCCGGCTCCAGGTTTTCGGGGCCTTTGAGCAAGACCCCTCCTGGGCTCCCTCCCTCAGTGAGTCTATGTTCTCCCCGCCATGGTTGCCATCTACTCCTCCTCCTCCTCCTCTTCCTCATCATGGCTCCCACTCGTTTGCTTGGCAGGCAGAGAGCCAGACAGCAAGGAGGCTGCGGCATCTCCTGCTCCTCCTCCTCACCACCCCATTGTCTGGGCCGGAGAGAGAGAGGCAGGTAAAGAAGCAATGGGAAAGAAGAGGAGTGGGTCCAGGGATCTCTTGTGAACATGTGGTCCCTCAGCAGGAGCCTGGCCACAACGTGGGGCCAGGAAAGACCTATCCGTCCTCCATAAACTTGAGCTTTAAAAATTAGTGCCGGAGTTTGCTTTTTTTCCTCTACCCTCCCCATGCCTTTTTCCTTTTTGTATCATGTCTTTTTAGATAGTAAGCCTGCAGTCAGGGAGTGTCTTGTTTTCATCAGTTGTGTATAAGCTGCTCCGGAAAGCCTTTTCAGCTGAACAGCGGGGTAAAATGCTTTCAATAAAGAAAGAATCAAGAAATCAACTTGTGTAATCCCCTTATAAAGCCACATCTAAAGCTAGCGAACATATCCTGCAGCAGCGGATCCCACAAGGTACAAATAGATAAGGGTGTACGCAGAAATGGGGGCTGGGTTAGATTCAGTTGCAGCAAAAACAACAACATTGGCTTGGAGCACCATACAGATCCAATCACTTCATTATGGCAGATGTTATCGTGGGCCAAGGTTCGACATTGTCCATGAAAGCTTATGAAACAATAAATGTGTTCTTTTTTAAAGTGTCACAAAACACGGTTGCTGTTTTATGGAAAAGTATGCTATCTTTCAGTCTTTTTAACCATCAGCTGTCAATCCATCGCATCGCTTCTATGCCACAGGTTCTAGTATCGTGAGAGGAGGGGGAGAAAATGGCTGCATTCAGACAACACAATAATCAACTTGGGGGGGGGGGGAAACAATCGTCAGTTGTATTGACTATCATGTCGTCTGAATGCTGCCATAGTCAACTCAGCACTGATCCTAATCCACACCACGGTTGATTATTTATTACCATGTTGAGTGGGGAGTACTCTCTAGATGAACAACTGTAAAGTTGTTTATTAACCCACCATTGACTATCGTGCTGTCTGAATGTAGCCAATCTCTCTATTCATTCATTCATTCATTCATTCCACACTCTACATAATTTTAGATGCCTCTGCTGTGTCTCCTCTTAACTGTCTTTTTTCTCAGCTAAAAACAGTTTATAAATCGTAATTCATAGAGTCAAAATTCAACAATGCTTGAAAGGCCTCTACGTCACTGAGTAACACTGAATGCATCACCCTCGGATTTATTTCCCACGCATAAGAAGAATAAATGAAAACAAGAATTGGAAACTTCTTTTCTTCCATCATAACGCTGGGAGCCAATTAAATGACAACTGTCTGTCTTGTCAGATCTCCTTCAACACACCAGAATGACCAGTGATATGGACTACAATACAAGGAGGGCACAATCATATACATCTCTACTTGGAGCATGCTGGGATTGTAGGACATTTTTCTGTCTAAACATGCATTGTGCCCTAAATACGGATTGTGCCCTATTTTCATTACTATCAGGGTTAGTTGCTTCGCTTTCTACAAAAGTGGAACTCATATTAAAAGCAAGTCAAATCAGCTCCACAAAAACAAAATTATAAGAACAAACTGCACACACACGATACATGGTATTAAGACATTTCCCCCAATCTGCTGCCCTACAGATGCCTTGGAGTACAACTCCAGCCAGAATAGACCTTTCAAAGTTTTCACGGTAACAAGTGGGCAACTAAATCTACATTTTGAACATACCAAACCAAAACGTATTGCGAAAGAGCACCAACGATCCTAAAGTCAAAACTTGCTTAAAGAGCGGGAAAAGATCAGCAGGAAAGAAAGAAAGAAAGAAAGAAAGAAAGAAAGAAAGAAAGAAAGAAAGACAGACAGACAGACAGACAGACAGACAGACAGACAGACAGACCCCATTCTCTCTGGCTTGTCAATGGTACACGTTCTCATCTCGCCAGATGTCAGGAGCGCGACCTGAACAAGTTTCGTTTGTCCCATTTCTTTTATTGCCGCACAAGCCAGAAACTACGACCAGTGTTAGGCCTAGTGACAGCTGGCAAATTTACCCAGTTCCAATATCTGACACCATATGGACAGTCTGTGAGCAAAACTGCCTCAGGAACTCCTTGACACCATATACGTGGCCATACTGCTGGAGAGGTTACTGTCCATGCCTCCGGGACGTGGCCCCATTCCCCGTCCCTTCTCCCCCGCCCTATTCCTCCTTGAAATTCTACTTGGCAGGAGCACAATTGATCTGAAACCCCTTAAAAACCAACACTCCAAAGGATGTTGCACACTCCTGACTGAAGTATCACCCATTTTCTGATGAAATCAATCCATACAGGGTCAAAAGGATAAGAACAGCACACACACACCCGTCCCTTCTCCACTACCTTTGCTGGATTGTAATCCTCTCTCTCCTTTTCTTGTATGGATCTCCTAAGGGCACCAGTGAGGGAGGGGAGGTTGAAGGGGGGGTGTCAATTAGGAGGATTATTAATATTTTACGATCTCTAAGCGGTCTGATCTGCCCAGTTCCCCGGGTGGCAGTCGTGGTTTCGGAGCACTTACATTGATTTGGAGCAGGGAGGAAAAAGGAGAGAGCTAATGCACCTTCCCTTACGCAAATGGATACTTGTAACCTTTCCAGCCAGAATGTGATGCACAGATGTCCCCATGCACGGAGATGCTTAGATGCTTACGGGAATCTCTTCTCGCCATACTGGCTAAACGCCCCCACGTTATTCTGGAATGTTTTAGAGCTATAATGACATATTTTCCCCCCTCCCCCAAACAAAAAGAATGGTAAAAAAGGAGAAAGGGGGGAGAAATTATAATTCCAAACTAGACTTGGGATCTGGGCAACGATGTGATTAATTCACGGGAGAAGACAACTATCAATAGCTATGCACCACGACAGCTAAGTTGAGCTTCCATGTTCAGAGGCAGTATTCCTCTGATGAAGAGGGCTGTTCCTTTATGGCCTGCAGGCGGGCTTCCACAGAGCATCTGGTTGGCCACCGTTTGGCAGGTGGCCAACTGAGCAGGGCCCTGCTTACGTTTATACAGCAAATCCAATGGGGTTATTTCATAAGAGGAAACAAGATCATGAAGATCCATTGCTCATGAATAAACTCAAAATAGTCAAGTAGTGAAAATCACGCTCCCCAAACATAAAGTATACGTTCGAAGCTTCTATTGGAATCGTGTGTTTTTTAATGCATAATAACGACAGCGGCGTTGTCAAACACAAGTCTGTCAGCCTTTGCCAGCCTTCCAGATGCGTTGGACTACAACCCCCCCATCCTCTTTAGGCTAGCTGGGGGTGATGGGATCTGTAGTCCAACACAACTGGAGGACACCAGGTTGGATAATGCTGATCTTCTCTTTTCCAGCAAAGGAACCTGCATTTTCGGCACACATACCTAACAACTAGACCCAGTTAAGTACTTAACAGTAGGTCTCACATTGTGCGTAGAATCACAGTGATCTGACCAAAGAGAAATCCCCTTTCCTGCCCCACATTGTGCCCCCTGGACAACTGACGAAAGGGTTTGCAATACAATGTGAAGGTCTGCTGCTCAAAAGGAAAACAAAAATGATAAAAGACGCATCTACAATAGGGTTGGACTGGTTGAACTACATCTTCCATCATTCCTGACCATTGGCTTTGCTGACTGGGGCTGATGGGATTCACAGTCCATCAACATCTGGAGGACCAGATGTTCCCCACCCCAATCTTCAAGGTGGTCTTTGGATCCCAGCTCAGTGGTAGCATCCACAGTATGTTTATGCGCTCCATGCAGCTGGTGATGCTCTCCTCGATTAAGCACTCAGAAACAACGGCTGAATTTGGATGACACAATAAGCAACTGGGGGGAGGGAAACAATCGTCAGTTGTTTTGACTGTCGTGTCATCCGAATGCTGCCATTGTCAACTCAGCGCTGATCCTAATCCACACCACAGTTGATTATTTATTACCATGTTGTGTGGGGAGTACCCCCTAGATGAACAACTGTAAAGCTGATTATACCCCACCATTGACTGTCGTATCGTCCGAATTCAGCCAATGTGTTGGAGTCACTGGAGCTTACTTCAGAGTAAATTTGCCTAGGATTAGGGATGCCAGTCCCATAGATACTGCTGTATAAAGACACAGGGCATTACTGGGGCTACAGTTGCCCCCCCCCCACTGCAGACCTGACTTCAAATCCTTGCTCAGCTATGACACCTACTGGGTGGGCTTTGGTCAAAGGCACTGCCTTTCTGCCTCAGTTCTCCATCTGTATTCTTAAAAATTAGTTTTATTTTATCTGTTCATCACCCCCAAGTGCTCCTTGAGCAAAGGAGCGTTCCATAAATCTTCCATATAAATAAATAAATAAATAGGGAATATTAATAGCCTAGTTCAAAGGATTTTGATGAAGGATGGGCACATATGTTGTCCTCAGTCATTATAAGATCTGTAGTGGTACTATTCGTTGTCATCATGATCATATATTCAGCATCTCAACAAACTTGTTAAAATAAAAATCCCATGGTAAATCCAGTCTTAAACATGTTTAGGTTAATGCAATTTCCACAGAGTTTAATGGGGCTCATTTTCTACCATCTGCATTTATTGCATTCCAGTCAATGGGCAAAGTTGAGCACATTCATTGGGAAGGTTGCCCATATACTTAAATGTTTCCCCTCGAAATCAATGGGCGTCACTGCTGAATCCCATGTTTCTTTAGAAGTAAATCCATGGGGCTTAAAATATGCAACTTTGGCAGGATTACAACCCACCACGGAATGCTCCCACACACTCCCCATTGAAGTACATCTGTGCAGGAGAACTCCCCTGTGAATCCTGCCCATCCTCCTCCTCTCTGCATTTATTGCAAATGTTGCTATTTCATAAACAGCTTTAGATAGATTGCTAGTAATACTTTCAGTATTTTAGTCAAAAAGGAAATTTAAGATTACAGTAAAAGGATTTGCATGTAATGGAACTCCCTGGAATCTAAGAAACGTTTGTTTGAATCCCTGCAGTTTTTTCAATATAACTGGGGTTTAGAACAACTGTAATATAAGCATTACTCAGGAGTCCCATTGAGTTCAATGGTATTGAATTTCAGGTATGCCTACTTTGCATGCCTAGGACTGGGCAGATCAGCTGCTATTCTGCTCCATTAAAATCAATGTCAGATTTATCACTGATGTTACCCCTAGAGTACTGCACAAGCAGCCTGATCTTATGTAAGCCTACTCAGAAGTAAACCCCATTTTATTCAGTGGGGCTTAGTCTTGCAGGTAAGTGTTCATAAGATTGCAATCTTAAACCTACTATAGAAAGAAAAAGATTGACTGCTCCTTCAAAGCAATCCAATGCATCTCTACTCAGAGTAAGCCTCATTGAACTTAACGGGACTTACTTTTAAATAGACATGTAACCCTATATACACTTCCATGGGAGTAAGCCGCACCAAAACCAGAGGACCTTACTTCTGAGTAAACCAGTTTAGGGCTGTGCTGCATATTATATTTCCAGCTTCCAAACAAAATCCATTTTAAAATTCCATTTAAAATCCAGGATTTTAAACTCTTATTTATATCAATGAGCCTACCATGCCCCCGCCTTAATCATAATAAATAACCAATAAATAATGCTCATGAAGAATTTGGAATGAAATAAAACAGAAAGCATTTTAAAAAGATGTCTTCTTAAATGTTTCCTGCCATAAGGGCTGGAAAATTATTGATTTTGAACAATTGCTTGTTCATGCTTTGTACTGTTAAAGAAGATGCGATTTTTTGGGAATTGGAATTACTGCAAAGCACCTCGGTCCAAAGAGAGACAGTTTAAAACAGCATGTTTTAAATAAATAAATCATAACTAGGACATTTTCAAAATAATCATCCAACATAAGCCCAATTCAGTTCAATGGGACTTTTACCCCCAGGCTGCAACCCTGTACCCATTTTCCAGGATTTGCTTTTGAGTAGACACACATCTAGGATTGTGCTGTGCTGTAAATCTATTACATGTTCTTTAGTGTTACAGTGCACAAGACTTCTCTGTTATCTTTCATCCAATGCACTAAACAATCCTTTTTGTTTTTAATCACGTGACCAATTATATATTGGGAGGGGGGGGTGATGTGTAAAACTAAGGTTTTATATAAGCCTCATCGAGGGGAAAAATCGTAATGCTATCATCACATTTTTGCTTCAGCAGTAGTCAATTACAAAATCGAAACCATGACATGCTGGCACTGGGCATCTCCCTCTCCCTCCCCCCCCCCCATTTTTTTTAAAAGCTAGCATTTCAGAAGGGTTCTCCCTCCCTCCCTCCCTCCCCCCACCCCTTCCAGCTTGCCTCTCAAAGCCTAGGAAGACACAATGCTAGCTGAAATATGATCCATGCCCCATGAGGCAAAACAGCTAATGTTTTAAAGTTACATCATCCTCTAAATCCACTGCATAGGCCTGGAAACCAATAATCCTGCCGGTGAAGCAGTCGGAATATAGGAGAGCATCAACAAAGGGGTAATTGGACAGTAGAGGTCCCTCCAAGGGTACGATCCAGCAAAAGCTAAGCACATTTAAAGCCTGCTGATTTCAATGGGAGCGAGCTAGACTGCCTACTTACCTGGGAATCAGCCCCATTGAAATCAGTGATACTTACTTCTGAGTAGACAGGATCGTGATGTTAAGCACATGGTTCATTCTCTCTCTCTCTCTCTGCCTGGATCATCCCCCAAAGAAACTAAAGTTGAATCAATTTGGTTTTATTCCACATTTCCTTCTGACCTTGCGCTTTTTTTGGTGGGTGGGTATCACAGAAGGAGGAACCTACAAACATGGTGGCCACAACCCTTAAGGACGTGTAGTTCATGCCTTGTTAAAGACACAGTTTTTGTTGACTTGAAGGGAATTGGATTACATTCTTACAAAACAATTCATCTTGGTCAGACTAATTATTTTAATAGTCCTAGAGAAGGCCTCTAACACCAACAAGATTACTCATTGGACAAGAGGTGCTCAAAGCAATCCATTTAATTACAAATTTTCTCTAGTCATCTAAGAAACAAATACTATCTGAAAGCCTCCAGGATTTCTTTAAATAAAACATCTGAAGCCAGTCCACTAAACGAAAGAAAGATTACCTGTTCCTGTTTCTCCTGATAACTTGGCTGACAGCTCACTTGGAAAAATATAATCACCAAACCCTACAACTGGAAAAATATAATCACCAAACCCTACAACTGTATTGGCGGCAAAGGCTCTGGATGTATTATCTTTGCAGATTTTACTGTTTCTCCTTCTATATGCTGACTGAAAAGTCCATTGTTTTGTGTGTTCAATCTGTGCATTTCCAATTATAAGACAGGTTTCTTACCTGAACAACAAAAAATGCAATGGGCTTTGTACAGGAAAAGGAAAGCTACGTTATATGCCCTATCATATTGTAGACTCAAGGTCATATAATCTGGCAACACTCAGATTATCACTCTAATTAATCATAAAATAATGTTGAGCAAAATGGGACCTGTTTGCCATTAATTTGAGTTATTTTCTCAATTTAAAATGATTTCTTTAAAATCATATTATTATTATTATTATTATTATTATTATTATTATTATTAGCATATTACTGAACATTGATTTTATTTAAATTTGATTTATTATCAGAATATCTTACACACTGATGAAATTAGAAATACAAAGCCAACATTTAAAGCTGTAAAATATAATAAAGGGATCATGACAGCAATATCAATTAATCATCCTCTTAAATTGAAGAAGTGCAAAGGTTGCTTTGCTAACAACTCACAAAGGTTTCAGTTTTAAAAATGTCACTCGAGGATACAAATAGTGTTTTGAGATTGGCAATGTATCATTTAACTCATAACAATTTTCATTTTACTTTCTACAAAACCTCTGAAGAATGCGGTGCGGTTTTCTTTTGAGAATCAAGTCCTTATTTCCTTTCTTAACTGCTAAAACCCCCAATAACTACATCCTGCCTAGACCTATTCGTTGTAGGAAATCTCAACTAAATAGATTTGAAAAGCTTTGCCAACTATCATAACAATTTAAAAAAATCATAAAAACGAATGCGGGAATAAATAAATAGAACGGGTTGATAAATATCATTTTGACTGGCTTTTAGACCGCCATCCAAAAACACCAATTTATTTTCACCCAAATAAATATCTTTCTGTCCTCCCTTCATCTTTGGTTGGCCCTGACTTTGAGCTTACAGTCTAAAAACCAAATGCGATCAAATTCCTTATATGCAACACAGTCCCTTTACATGAAGGGTTAAATTCCCCCTTCTCCACCCCACAAAATCTCTTCCCCCCCCCCTTCCGCAAGTCCCTAGCATCTTTGGTCTTAATCGCATTTAACTGGGATTATAATAGACTTTACAGTTCCCCTCACCAGTTGTTAGTTTATTTTAAATGGTGGGTGTTATTTTCAGAGGGAGAGATGGAAAGAGATTTGGGGGTGGCTGTGGAGGGATGAAGGATAGGGGGAAAGATTGGGATAGATAACAGAAAGGACACTGCAGGTACCCACTCACCTTCGAAAAGCAGGAGGGACAGGCAGAGAAATGATCACGAGCCAACGACTCGAGTGCCCTGGGCTGTTCAACCAGCCTTTTCTCTTCTCCTGCCCCCATCCACACCCCGGTGCAACCCCACCCTCCCATCAATCACGCAAGGAAAAGACGCCACTGCGGTACCTCTCTTGCAGCATCTTTGGAGAGGCAAACTCGGAAGCCAGGAAGGCTCCTCCTCCTTTCCATGCCAGCAGCAAAGGGGGTGGGGAAATAATCTGCCTGCAGCACCCAAAAAAATAAAACAAGCAAACCTCTGCAACCGTTTGATTTCTAAATTTCTTCTCACTGGTCAATTTCAACGGAATAGAATCCTCTGGTCACTTTCATCCCCTAGATTCCCCTGGTCAATTTCTTCAGACCCTTTTGTCTCTTTCTCGCCCCTCCTTCTCTATATTCTGATGGGAATCGCAAAGAAACAGCGATTTCTGTCGAATCTGTCCAGAATTCTAGGATGGCTCCCTCTGTCATATAAGGCATAGGGTAATGGATGAAACGGAGGAAGCGAAGCCTTAGGCAGAGTAGACCCGTTCATTTCAATGGGTCTATTCTACCTAGGACTAACATTGGATACTCCCGGTGACCTGGAAGATTGCATCCCCACTAATTCTAGATGTGCGGTTTACTCTTTGTGGAGGAAAATGCACTCTGCATATGATCAGAGGCCCTGCTGAGTGGGGGTGTTGGGAGTTGGAGACCAACACAACTGTAAAGCACGAGGTGAGGGGGCAGCTGCTCAAAGGGGTCTTTCTCCAAGCCAACCATAAAGAGGTGTAAGAAGAAAGGGAAACCAGAGACAGACCAGAATGAAATTGACTTCCAAGGAAATGTATCAGGAGTGAAGAGACAAGTTACCTTTGCTTCAGAATTAATATGAACTAGAATCTAATCATTGAATGGTTGCAATCCTGAATCCACACGCTATGGAGTAAGTCTCATGTTGGACTTACTTCGCAGTGGAAATGTATAGGATTGCGTTATAATAGATTAACCTCCAGAAACCTCAGGAGCTCCGCAATCCGATGTTATACTTCAACAAGGAAGCGGAGGGGGTGGGGTGGGAGAGAGAGAGAGAAAGAAAGAAAGAAAGAAAGAAAGAAAGAAAGAAAATATTGAGCCAGGAGAGGGGAGAAATATTTATTTATTTGATTTATACCCCATCATTCCACCAAAATAAAGAGGGGGGAAATGGCGCTCCAAACGGTTTAAGAGTAATAAAGCCAAGATTAAATCAATTTAGTTAAAACAGTAATATAAAACAAATAGAATTATATTTAACTGTGTTTTAATTAGAGCCACCATCCAGGGGAAATCGTAAAAATCAGGGTCATGTGCAGCAAAACCCTATAAAGCCTTTTCTCTGAAGCAACCTTTATGCTGCCTCTTCAATGGGGCTTGCCCTCCTCCGAGGGAAAAGCGCCCATTGACTCCGTTTGGTTCCTAGCTTTGCCCAGGGGTCTTATCTATCAAATAATATTTAAATAGAAGGTGAGGTGCAAGGAGCAATATGAGCTTTATAGAACAATGACCAGTTTATATAGATGTCAGCACATACACCCACACACGGAGTGGAGTGGGTGTTTCCAGCTAAGGAAAGCCCTAAAATGAAGGCTGTCTCCTACCTTAAAAAGAAACTAAGCCGGAGGAATGGTCTAAACTCAAATAAAAACGGGATCTTGCATCGGCTCCCATTACTCAATTTTGGACAGGACTTCTAAAGAAAGGAAATATTTCGTTATGTAATTTGATCTTGGTTGGCGCCCAAGAACTAGCAGCTATTTATATACCTTGCGGTTCAGGCAGGCCTGAGAAACACAATTTAGGTATTTAGGCGAAGCCAGAAAGAAAGAGAGAGACAGAGAGAACTTCTTGGATCAAAACCAGCAAGACATCGAGCCAAGGAAGTCACGATTATCATTTTTACCAGAGTCACTCTAGCGCAGCAATAGAGCGCTACAATAAAACCAGTCCTGCAAGTGGAATTTAAAAATATCAGAAGCGTTGACAGAACTTTACGAATTTTCCCATTTCCCCCCCTTGAAAATCCAATCTTGATCCATTCGAACACCTTTGCTATTCTCTTGCATCCGTAATATTTCTTCCCTGGAATATGATTTATGGATCCGCAGTTCATAAACCTTGTGCGATCTAACTAGAGCTAACCCGATCCGAAAGATTACTCCCTTCCCCCATAGCCATCCATGGGGCGCGCAGAGGAAGTGAATTCCGGTACAAGATCTATATGGGTGTACCCTCCCAATTCCCGTTCCTCCAACACGGTTGCTAACTTTTCTTCCTCCTCACCTGAATTCTTTTTCCCCTTCTTCCGCTGCCCACCCCTCAAAAAACCTGGATGCTCCTACGAACGG
Source organism: Anniella stebbinsi (assembly GCA_029215795.1). Classification (NCBI taxonomy): domain Eukaryota; kingdom Metazoa; phylum Chordata; class Lepidosauria; order Squamata; family Anniellidae; genus Anniella; species Anniella stebbinsi. The sequence goes on along the minus strand of JARDYH010000003.1, from coordinate 3,961,441 downwards.
CGTTCCAGATACCGAGGCGACGCGTGTATTATAAGGGACATCCCACACACACGTACACACACACCCGAAACTCATCTCCAGGCGCCAAACAAACAAAAATTCCTCTACATTATGGAATCTCCAAGAAATACCTTAAAAACGAAGAAAGATTTCAGTCCTTTGCGGGGTCTCCAAATGTCCTCGTACGAGGAGGGGGGGTGGGGGAGGGGGAGGGGGGCAATCTCCTTCAACTACTAAGCTCCTGCCTCCGCCGCTGGGTTACATCAAAGGGGTCTGGGAAGGCGACGCGGGTCTGGCGCCACTCACCTGCACCTTCCGCCTGCCCGGCGCTGGCTTTGGGCCTCTCGCTCGCTCTCCAGCCCCAGATCGCACCCAAATGGAGAAGCAAATCACCTTTACCCCGATCCCCGATGGCTGGGCCTGGCGAGAGCTCTCCCCATCCTCGCAGGAAGCGCCTGCATCGATGGGTCACCTCTGCATCCAGCGCTTCGTATGAAGGGCAAAGATAAGGCGGCGGGGAGAAGCGATCGCGCCCAGGCTGGGGGGGGGGGGGGGAGCGAAGCCTTTCCCCGGGTCAGATTGGGAGAGAGAGAGAACGGCTCCTTCCTTAGGCTCGGCAGGCAGGCAGGTAAAACGCGGCGGCCCAGGTAGGCGGACAAAAGGAACAAAGCCCATCCGTCCCTCCCTCCCCTCCCTCCTGCTCGCATCCTCTCCTTGGCAAGCAGCCTCGCCGGCCTCCTCATCCTCCTCGCCCGCAGACACGCCCAGCATCACTGCAGGGGAAACTAGGATCAATTGTGTGTGTGTGTGTGTGTGTGTGTGGGGAGAGAGAGAGAGAGAGAGAGAGAGAGAGAGAGAGAGAGAGAAGCCTCTCGGTGGAATTGACTTCCGGGGTATCAGATGTCGGCTGCAGGTCTTCAGGGCGCGCAAAGTGCCAGGTGAAGAGGGGGGGGAGGGGACTCGGGGCGCACCCTGCTCTGACTTCCCCCCTCCGATCCCCCTCCCCCCCCTTCTCTTCCACTTCGTCTCAGCCACCTTCCTCCGCTTGGGCTGGGGGGGGGGCGCGTTCTCCCAGCCTCTCCCCTCCTTGCACGCGCACGAAAAGGGGGGCTCCCCCCTTCCTGGTCCCTCCCCAAGCGATCCAGCTCTCCGGCTTGACCGGACGGGCGGGCAGGGGAGTCCGGCCGGAGGAGAGAGAAGGGGGTCTGCAATCCCCTCCCCCTTACCCGCCGAGGCCGGTCTGTAATCCCACCGAGCGCCGGGCTGCGCCACTCGGCTCCGGCGCCCCTCGGAAGGGGGAAGGAGGCAGGGGGATCCCCTCCTGGCGAGGAGAGGCTGCCCCGGGGGACGCCTTCGGAGCAGGTCGACTCGCGAGGAAGGCCGAGGGAGCTCCCGCGAGACGCGCAACCCCCGCCCCGCCTGGGGTTTACTCGGCAGTAAGTCCCCCCACGCTCCCGCAGCCCGATCTTCGAGGCACGCTTCCTCGGTCAGAAATCAGCCCCATTGGCTTCCGTGGGGACTCTTTCTCTTCCCCACCCCAAGTACTCCGCAGTGGGGCAGGCTGTCTCCACCCCGAGGCACGCAGCCTTGGCAGTCAGCGGCGTGGCATGCAGTGGGGCTTACTTCTGAGTAAGTAGGCAGGATGGCAGCCTTAATAGCGAGGAGCGAGCAGGTCGGCTGAGCGCTCTCGGAGTGTGTGTGTGTGTGTGTACGTGCGTGCGCACGAGCTGCAGCGCCCTAAACCAGCCCGCCTCGGTCTGATGTCATTTTGCAAAGCTTTTGTTAAGTATCTCTCGCTGGCTTGGGGGGTAGCAGGGAAGGCGAGCCTGATCCCTTCCTAAAACAAAGATAACTGGGGGGGGGGGGGAAATGCAGAGATGGGGGGACCCTCGTTTTCCTTCCTGGATCACCTTTTCCGCCCATCGCGAGGGTACCATCACCTTCAGCCCTCCAACACAGGGAGGTTGCGGGGGAGGGGGTCGTTGTTAGTTTGTTTTTAAAGACTTTGCAGCGTCAAGGAACCACATTTCTGCCCGGGACAGAAGCACAGGAGAGCTATGTGTGTGTAAGCGCGCGTGTGTACCGGAAGATGCATCAGCTGTTACTGATGGATCGTTGATTATTCTAGGGCACAATCCACCGGGAAGTTCTCCTGCACAAGTCCCGTTCGTTTGAAACCCTTGTGCGGGGGGATTTCCCGGTGGATTGTGCCCCTAGGAAGACGCCATCACTTTTAAAAACAGAATCATTCCACGGGGTACCCGTCGCTTTAAATGTATGAATGAAAGAGCTCACCTGGGCAATTTCACCTCCAGCACCGTAAAACTGGGCCCTTTCCCAGCTGTTCCTTTCTTTTGTGGTACATTCCATACCCCTCAACCCCCCTTCGCGCTCCCCACCCCCCCAGGAGCCAGGCGCTGTCCCAGATGTGGAGCTGATCTGCCCGGAGGGTTTGAGGATGAAGGATCAGCGCGAGGGCTTAAGAGTCGTCGAAGATCTTCAGATCTCTCCCAGACACTTAATGAATGAAATAATGGATTAATTCATTACCTGGTGCTTTTTATCCGGCAGGCATTCCTCCTTGTGGTGTCTACGGAAGATCTCTCCCTCCGCCTGGATGAAACTGATCAGCCTCGCCCCCACCCCGCCTGCAGCGGGTCTACTCAGAAGCAAGTCTGGGGGGAGGATCGCCATGGCTTCCTCCTCCTCCAAGGTGTGCTGCAGCCCCCCTCCCCAGGGCTCCGTACAGCACCGAGGCAGTCTTCGGTTTGGTGGGTGGGTGTTTTTCTTTTAAGACAATAAATAACCGGCGAAATGGCCAAATGTTTCACCCGTCTGTGGGAAAGGGGGGGGCTCGGCCTGGAGCGTTTCAGGCTGCCAACATGAGGGGGGGGGGCGCACATTCCCAGTCTGCCTGCCTACCTGCCTCTCCGTCTACCTGGTTGTTGTTTGGTGTTTTTTTTAACTCTATTCGTTCCACGGTTCCCTGGAACAGACAAAGAGGCTCCTGTGCTGTAACCTCGTTGTCCCCCCCACCGCTCTACTGAGACCCCCCCAGCCTTGAACGAAAGGCAACACAAAGCTATCTACCTATCTATCGATTGAAGACACCCCCGCTGTTTCCTCGCTGTTTAATTTTTCAATCCTTCCCTTTCCCAGGCGTCAAAACTGGGCATTTTTCTTCATTTCGTTTTCCTTTGTCCCCGAGTGCCTCTCGCCTTCTGCCCCTGGTCTCGATCCAGCCTTCGCTCTCTCCTCCTCCTCACTTCCTATTGCGCCTCCGGTGCGTTACTGGGCCGGGGGTTGACTGGATTCCAGTAATTGCAAAAGGCTTAGCTGGCGGCCTGCCCCTCACAATGCCAGCTGCACTGGGGCTGCAGTCCCCCACCCCACCCCCAACTGGTAGGGAGAAAGAAACTCGGGCCAACAAATGATAAAAGGCCAGGAACGTATTTTATGAATAAAGCAAGTCACGGGGGGGGAGGGGGGGGGAGAGAAACATTTCCACATTCCCACGATTGATCTTGGTTAGGGCGAAAGAAAAAATAAGGAATAATAATAGTAGTAGTAATAATAATAATGGTCATAATAATAAATACATCAATAACTAATAGGATAGATTGCAATTTATCCTCACGGTGTATTAAAGGTCACTTTTTTGTTCTTTTTAATCAAGTATAAAATCCAGAATTGGATGTTATTACAACGGACGAAGATTTGGGTCCCGATCCACCAGAAAGGGCTCGACCCTCAAGGCGTGACTGAGATGACCTATGTAATTCACCGGGGCGTGTGAAGGAGAACTTCCCAGTGGCTAAACAAACAAACCCAAAAGCATCGCCGCCAATCTTGGAGACACGATGCAGACCGTCCCCCCCCCCCCCCACTCCTACCCCCGTTGTCCGTCCTAGGAAACGAAAGGAGCGTGGCTTTTGGAAGAAAGAGGTCACCTCTGTTACACACACACACACACGTTTCCTTTACAGTCAAAATGCCCAAAGGAAGGATTTGGGCAGGGAGAGGCAAACCCAAACGTGATGGACACGATCCAGCTGAAAGCTTTGCGCCCCGTTCATTTCGGTGAGAGAGCTGTGCATCCCAATCCCAGTCCTGTCTCCTCAGAGGTAAAAGTCCCCCTGAGGTCGTGGGGGGGGGGGGGGCAGGAGGGCAGAAGGCGCCTAGATCGCGCGCTCCATGGGTCTTGCTGGGGTTCTCTGTTGCTCCAAACCTTCGGTCCAGCAGCAGCCCGGGATCTACCAGACAAGCCAAATCCCCTGGGTGCGTTTTACCGGCCCTGCCCCCTTCCGCACCATTTAATCCCTCTTAGGGGAGAAGCGGAGGTAGATGGAAAGGGATTATTAAATTCTACGCCAGCCTCCACTTGAGAAACCGGACTTTGGCCCTCTCTCTTTCTCTGAGATCAAACCATGGATGCTCAGTGTGGGCCACTGGTTGGAAAATAAACGATCCCCGATGCGAACCAAGGTGGTGGCGTGAGCTTCCCTTGCCAGGGATGAAACCTGGCAGCGTCCATTGTGAGCTAGAGAGTGCAGGGCCATGCGGTGGAACAGCCCTATTCTTTCCAAGCAGGGCTTCTTCAGATCTTTGGAAAGATCGCCTCCCCCCCCCCCTCCCTCCCTCCACCATTGGATCTGGGGGAACTTACCTCCGCCTGGTGAGGGGGGGCAGGGGGCGCAGGACAGAGCAGAGTGGGCTTATGAAAGGATGAACGCGATGAAAGGTATCGATTCGTAAAGAAAACTTCGTCAGACCACCTTTCTATATCAGTACATCCGATGAAATGGCCTATGGTTGAGTGACCATACGGAAAGGAGGACAGGGCTCCTGTAACAGTCCTGTTGAACAGGGAATTTCAGCAGGCGTCATTTGTATGCCTGCAGCACCTGGTGAAACCCCCCTCTTCCTCACCACAGTTTAAGCTGCAGGAGCCCTGCCCTCCTTTCCATATGGTAATCCAAGCTGTGGCCCACGGAAGGTTATATCAGAAATTTAGGGCGCAATCCTATCTACTTCTAGACAGAAAAAAAGTCCTCCAACTCCAACATCTGGGAGTTGGAGGACTTTTTCCTGCGTAAACATGTAGAGGATTGCATCTTTATTGTTTTTTAAGGGAGCGATGCTATGCCTGTTTAGGCAGAAAGAGAAGTCCTACAATAACCAGCATACTTGGAGTTGTAGGGCTTTTCCCCTGTCTAAATATGCATAGGATGAGCGCAAAGATGATTGATAGTTGTTTTTCCTAGATAGATGGATGGATTCACAGGCCCATGACTTACGGTTGGGAAGTTTTCGATAACTATTATTAACAAAAAGCAAAAGCAGCCCTAAGCAAAATCCTTGTTAGTGTAATACCTTTACTAGGCCAACCAAAAGTTCACCCAAATATCTGCACATTTTCTCCGGTGACCTTTCGGTTGACTCTAGTAAAGGTGGATTTACTAATGTGGATTTTTATTATCCACTGATGTTTCCTTCCCCCGCCCCAAGAAATAAAACCATAGTTAAGGCTGCAGCCCTATGCGCTTGGATTACTTCCGTGTAAGCGTGCATAGGATCGGGTCCGCGGCTCGTGACTTTTCAGAGGCGAAAGTTAAGCAAGTGCTTCATCTTACGCGCCCGCGCGCATCCCATTCTCCAGTCGAAACCGACGGGCCATAATACCTGCTCAGCTTTGGAGAGATCCACGCACCCAAATGAGTCGTGCCGGGAGGAGAGAGGCGGTGGGTGATCGACCGAGCCAGGGAACGGAAAATGCGCATCTTCGTTCAGGTCCTCCGCCAGCCCGGCCTCGGAGGCGGCTGGCCCTTTAAGAGGCGCTGCCGCACTGGAGCAATTTAGGCGGATCAAATACCCGGCAGCCGGATGGCGGATTGGGGCGCGGGATGGAGCAAGGGAAGGAGGGGGCACTTTCTGCAAGCGGCTGGCTGCTTGGAATCAGTCAGCCAGGGCACAGCCTGCCCCAAGCTGGCGCCCTCCAGATGTGTTGGACTACAATTCCCATGGTGGCTGGGGGATGATGGGACTTGTAATCCAACACATCTGGACGGCGCCAGGTTGGCTCTACCACATCACGATCATTTTACTGAATGACAATTTTATTCGTTTTTAATAACATCGTTTTATCAGTTTTATTATATTATTATTTTATTATTGATTGTATTAATATTATTTCATTTATTTATTGATTACATTTTTATACCGCCCAATAGCCGAAGCTCTCTGGGCAGTTCACTGCAATTAAAAGCATAAAATACAAGACAATCAGATGCAGATGATAAAATACAATACGAACGTTTAATAGTTTAAAACTCCAAAATAAAGATAAAAATAACCAAACAGAAGCAAGCAGTAGTGCAAAAATGTAAAATTCAATACCAGATAAAACAAACTGAAAAATTAAAGTTCATGGGAGAATGAAAAGTCCCCTTGGCAGGGGCTCCTGGAGAAAGTTTCATTAACTTTTTAAATTATTGTTATATTGTGGTCTTGTTATTTTTAGGATCCTTATCATTCACACTTTGGGCAGATCCAATCAACTGGGATTATTAATATTATTAGAGTCCCACGGATTTCAATGAAGTGCAGAGCAATTCTACAAAAATGTCCTCAAACTTATGAATGGGTCTTCTTCGTGAATGTATTGAGGACCGCAGCCTTATGTACTCAGAGTGCAGTCCGAGGCACGTCTACTCAGAAGTAAACCCACTGAGTTGACTGGGAGTTTACTCTCCAGTAACTGTGTATAACAGCCTTTCCCATACTGGTGCCCTCCAGATGTTTTGGACTACAACTCCCAGTATTCCTGACCATTGATCATACTGGTTGGGGCTGATGGAAATTGAAGTCCAAAACATCTAAAGGGCACCGGGTTCTAATCTCCCATTAAAAGTACTGGGCTTAACCATACTTTAGCTTTTGGCTGGATCATGCCCAGTATTAACAACTGCAACACTAATATAGGGGAAAATGTTTTGGCAATTATATCAATTCATAAGGGAGATTAAGTCAGTAGACCCCAAACTCAGAATAGACCGATTGCAAACAATAGGATATCTCAATGGGTCTAATCTGGATCCAACACATTATGGATGGAGCATCATGCATTATGCCTATAGGTGCATTAAATACACCCAGACAACATTTACAATCTTCAGAAGAGGTCTTGCTCATCATTCCAAAATGGAACAAACATTCTTATGGATAATTAATTAATTAATTAATGGGAGTGGGATTTCTCTTCTATTCACACACACCTGGCAGTTCTAGGTGTCATGGAATTCTGCTAGTCACTGAAGAATAAATATCTTTCAAAATATTAAACTTTGAGTCTTCCCCCCCACATTCCCCCCCTAGTTTAAGGATGCAATCCTAGACATGTTTAGAGAGGGGGGATACCTACAACTCGCAGCATTCCCCGTCCAGCAGAACAAGGCTGGGTGGCGAATGCTGGAAATTGTAGGGCTTTTTCCTGTCTCAACATGCCTAGGATTGCACCCTTAGGGCTGCAACGTTTAGGGTGCAATCCTTGGCATGTTGAGACAGGAAAAAAAGTCCCCCCATCTAAACATATGTAGGATTGCACCCTAAATAGGTCCCTTCTAATTGAGCTTTCCCCAACCTGGGGCCTTCCAGATGTGCGGGCTTAATGGCTAGTTTGGGGATTATGGGAGTTGTAGTCCCAACACATCTGGATTTAGGGAAGGACGTTCGAACAGGACGCAAGAAAAACCAAAGGACGCTAAGGAGGGAATGCCACATACATTTTGTTTTTTGTTTTTAAAAAAGCCCAAATTCCTATGAAAAAAGAAAAGCCCTCTTGACGCACGCACGTGAAGCCCCAAGGGAAGCCACTTCGGTTTCGAAACGCCCGTGAGGGCTTCTCCTTGACGTGTTAAGGGAAACACAGTCGTGTGTGCAGACACAGGCGGATTTAAACACGTTGGGAATCAACGCATGGTTGGACTATAGGTCCCATCATTCCCAGACAGCATGGTGAGCGTTGTGGTCCACATCATGTGGAGGACGCCAGGTTGGGGAAGCATGCAAAGCGGCAGCGGGGGGGGGGGGCTTCTGGTATCCTTGTAGCACCCCGAAACCCATGTCACTGCTGCAATATACGACGCATTGCTCAGCCTGAATAACAGCACCGAAGCGCGTGGGTGGCGGGGAGGGGGGCTGCAACCGCACCCCCCCCCCCACTGCACCAAACCTCCGATCTGAGACGCTTCGCTTTCCCTCCCCCGCGGGAAAGGGATGCCTGGAGGGAGGCGCTTTGGCCAATGCCGGGGAGGGGGAGGAGATGGGAGCGCACCTGTGTGGCGGCAGGGATGGATGAGGCGCATTCCGACAGGGGTGGGTGGGGGGAAATGGGGAGGGGGCGAAGGATGAAGCAGGGCGGGGCTTTCCTGCTCCCCCCACCCCCAGGAGCAAACTCTTTGAAGCGTCTTTTCTTTATCATGGACCAGGCCAGGAGACGCGATGTGCCTCTCGCCCCCTCGGTCCCCCTCCCTCCCTCCAGGCCGCATCCTGCGACCCTCTGTCCCCCCCCCCTCCTTCGCTGCCTCTTCTTCCGTCACATCCATCTTGCTCTGTTTTTACTTCATTCCCATTATCTTCTCTTGTTTTGTTTGAAAGCGTTTGGGCGAATAGAGCTCATCGTGCTAATAGTTTTGGCTATTTCTCTCGAAAATGTCACGTGCATTTATTGACATCACCTGCATCCATCCATCTCTCTCCCTTCTCCCTCTCCCCTCCCCTCCCTTTTCTTTCGCATCTGTCTCTGTCTGTCTGTCTGTCTGTCTGTCTGTCTGTCTCTCTCTGTCACTTCGTGTCTTTCTCTCTCACCCCCCCCCCCACTCACCCCTTTCTCTCTCGCGTCCTCCCAAGTCCGACTGGCTCCGTCTCCCTGGCCCTCGATAGCTGTCTCTGTCTCTCTGGGACTCTCTGCAGCCCTCCCTCCCTCCCTCCCTCCCTCGACGCCCCCTTTCGCTCTCGCATCCCCCCCCCATCGGGGGCGCAGCCAAGAGCTCCGCTCTCCTTCCCCCTCGGGGGACCATGGCTCGGCTCGATCCCGTCCGCGTCACATACCCCCCCCCCCCCAGTTCTCCTCCTCCTCGGCTCCCTTACAGGGGCACCTGGCGAGCAGGGACGAGAGCTGCCCTCTCCTTCCTCGGCCTGGCCCAGCCGGGAAGGCCGGACCCGCCCCCAGCCGCCGGGGCGCGCGCCTTACCTGCTTCCATCGGGCCGCGCCATCGCCAGCAGGGCGGGGGGGGGGGAGGAGAATGCTTCGCCCTGCGGGGATCCTGTGGCCACTGCTGGCGGCCCCGCGGGCTCCGCGTCCTCCGGGCTGGGCTCCGCAGGGACTTTATAGAGCTCCCCAAAGGCGGCTGCGCGGGGGGGGAGCGGGGGGGCTCCTTGGCGTCCACTGACCTGCTGTCGCTCACCGGACACCTTCGTCAGGAGAAAGCGATCCCCCTCCCCCCCTCCTCCCTCCCCTCCCTCCCTCTCGCGGACACCTGAGCCGGCGCTCGGCCAGCCCGTGCCCGGGATCCGGTGTCTCCGGCGGGGCGCGCGCGCTCGGACCCCCTTGGCGCAAAGGGAGGGAGGGAGAAACCAGATCTCTCCCTCTCCCTCTCTCTCTGTGGGTCTCTCAAGGGAAGTGTTTAAAAATTGAAGGCCTCCTCCTTCTCGGCCGGGCCGGGCCGCCCTTAGCTACGTGGAGGGGGGGGGGGGGGGAATCGGCCCAGGCGCTGCGTCTTTCCGAGGCTGCAGCCCGGGCGCGCTTTTGTCCGCCCCGAGGCGTCGCCAGAAACACGAGCGCGCCTCCCTCCCCCCCCTGGGGGTGCTGAGCGCCGGGGGGGAGGGGAAGGGGAGAGGAGGAGGAAAGTCGCCGCCGGCGGGCATGTGGGCCACCCAAGCACCTGGGGGACCCGCGGGCTCAGGGGTCCGGAGGGGGGGAGGGGGGAAAGAGAGGGAGGACCGGGGAGGGGGCTGGAATGTACATGTGGGGAAGGAAGGACAAAATGGACTTGCATTTGATTGAACTGATTGACATTGATTGATTGATTGGCGACCTCCCCCCCCTTTCCTGCCAAAAGAGAAAAACAGACAGGAGAGAGAAAGAGAAGAAAGAAAGAAAGAAAGAAAGATGTATCTTCACCGTGTCAGAGAGAGAGAGGGAGGGAGGGAGGGAGGGAGGGAGGGGGTGCCTCCAACTTCATGTGTTTGAGGAGGAACGAGGGGGCTCGACGCGGCCGCTCTGCGGAGGGAGCGCTGCAGGTCGAGGGCGCCGGAGTCATGCCTGAGGAGCCCCTGACATGGGCCCTTTCGGCTGCGGCCCCCCTCGACCCCCAGCTGCCTCCCGGGCGAACAGGGGCCGGTCCTGCCGCTGTCGCCCTGCTGGCCCATCATGAAACGGAGCCGAGGAACAAGCTCCCGCCGGATTGAAAACGCGACTGAAAACAGATCATTCAGTCCTTTTAATACGCACACACACACGTGTGCGATATATATATATATATATATATATGTGTGTGTGTGTGTGTGTGTGTGTGATATCTATCTATCTATATCTATATATCTATATATATAATATATATGAGAATATATATATATATATATATATAGTAGTTAAAAGAACGGCCAAAAACAAAGAGAGAGAGAGAAAGAGAGAGAGAGAGAGAGAGAGAAAGAGCTCGCCATCCATTTCCTATGACAGACAGGTGGATGGATGAATTCTTCAAAAAATATATCCTGCCCAGGTAATGGAGGAATAAATAAATTTATTAATTGATCTCACTGCTTAATCGACCAAAGGCACAATCCTACCTATGTTTAGACAGAAGGGGGGAAAACACGTCTTTTCAGTCTAAACATGCATAGGATTGCGCCCTAAACATTGCAGCTCGAAGGAGGTAATCCTATGCATGTTGAGACGGGGAGGGGGGGAGTCCTACAACTCCCAGCAAAGCTGGTCTGGGAATGCTGGAAGTTGTAGGACCTTTTTCCTGTCTAAACATGCATAGGATTATGCCCTTAAGTGGACGAATTGGTCGGGCGATTGGTCTGAATTCAATGGGACTTACTTCTGAGTAGGCATAGATAGGATTGACCTCAAATAAGCTTCCCCGCAAGTAAGTCCCATTCACATCAACGTGGTTCCAACGCCAAGTAAATGCGGTCAATGTGAATTAGAGCGGCCCAAAAGCAGGTTCTTCGGTTCAAATCCAGCTCCCTTGTTTGAGGCCTTATTCCACCTCCAAATGGACGTGAGGCAAAGTAGGATTTCCCTTCCTATACACACCGACGCGCCAATCCACACGTGCAAGCGCATCGGTTGATTTCGGTACGCGGGATGGTTGTGTGAACGGACTCCGTTCAAATAAGCAGGACGCCATCGGATCCTTGCCTGCGAACCAGCTTCATTTCATTTCGTCCGGACGGACGCTAGCGGCCCAGACGTCCCTTTGCGTGCGACTTGGGCCAAGCTGCTCCCGAGGATGCCTAGCCGGTGTGTGTGTTTTCACGTGTCTGGGTGTATTTTTTGCCTGCTTGTGTGTGAACTCGGGATCGAGAGGCGGCGAGTGGAGAGAGAAATAGAGAGAGAATCTGAAAAAGGCTTCTATAGAAAACATGTGCCCAGAAAGGAATTGGGAATCGAGGATAACCAAACCAGTTGGACCAGTCCGCGGAGAAAGACGGGCCGCCCTAGGTGGGATCGGATTGCTAAAAGTCTGACCCTGCCGTTTAGGATTAAAGCAGAAAAGCATCGGGGGGGGGGGGGGCTTCGGGTGGCTGAGACCCACTGGCGGAGAAAAATAATTTCATTATTTGGGTGTGTGTTTTGCCTTTTCCCTGCGCTCCCTCCCACTCCCCAGTGAAGGTGTTTTGTTGTTGTTGTTGTTGAAGGGTTTTTAGTTTGCAGCAGAATCCAAAAGAAATAATTTTAAATTTAAAAAGAAAAACCGAGACAGAGCATCATCGCAGGAAAAGCGAGGACAGTAACAAAAGATCATTCTAAAATGGCAGATATCAAAAGAACGCTTTCTGCAACATACCCCCCCCCCCACACACACACACACACAGACATCACAAGCACGGGCATTTCTGAGCAGACGGAGAGCAGGTTGATAGGTCTCTGGTGAAACCCGATAGATCCCTTCCAGGAATAAACGAATGGTTCACATTTTTGTTTCAAAATGATTGGACTGCCTCCCTCCTTGGGACTTCGTCCTAGTCTAAAACGCAATCCTCTGCACATTTACCTGGGATTAAAAACCAGTAGACGTGGCGGGATTTACTCCTGAGTAGACCTGTGCAGACCCTTGGCATTAATTAGAATAGTTTAGTCATTTGGGTTAAACACCCTGTTTTCCAAAGAGTCTCCCTGCGGTTGGACCATGAGAATATTATTTTGCCCTGATAAGATGTTCAAAACGGTATGAATACATGGACAATGCCAGATCTTCCCAGGCTTTTTGAAAAGGATCCGATTTGGGAAGATGATAACCTGTTAGGTCCTTTTACAGGGATGTCTGTTTTTGTTGTTTTTAAACAGCAACGACATGCTCAATTGTCAGAAAATTCCTGAATCAGTAAAAGACAGCATGACCTGGAGAAGCCTGTCATGTCCGTCTAGAAAAATTGCCACGAGCAAGAAAAGAGACAGCAACAACAAAGATAATAATAGATAACAGTGTAACAACAGATTTATGTTGGAAATGCCATCAATTCCAAGAAACAATGGATGATGTAACAGGAGGATGTAACATTCTGTCAGGAATGGACTATACGGACAGACACAATACAGCTGCAAAAATAATTCACCAACAACTGGCTGTCACATTCAACCTGATCAAACAACCTTTCTTTTACTATACATACTAACCTGAAACAATCTTGGAAAATGCAAATCATAAAATATACTGGGACAGAACAATTCATACAGACAAGACGATACCTTGCGACCGACCAGACATAACGTTCACAGACAAAAAAGAAAAACACACATACCTCATCGACATAGCAATACCGAATGACAAAAAGGTTGTTGAAAAGTAAGAAGAAAAGAGAGACAAATATACACCACTGGCCATGGAAGTCAAAGAACTATGGCAACAGGAAAAGGTCACAGTTATTCCGTTAGTCACATCAGTCACTGGCATCACATCAAAAAACTATAAAGAAAACCTTCAGAAATTGGGCCTACCGGAATACATCCACACCAACCTCCAGAAAGCAGTCATTCTTAAAACATGCTCAGTTGTCAGGAAATTCCTCAATCTGCAAAAGACAGCATGACTTGGCAACGCCCATCATGTCCATCTAGAAAAACCGCCAGGAGTGAGAATAGAGATGATGATATAATAATAATTATTAATAATAATAATAATGCAATTCAAAACAGAAGTAATGACGGATTGAGACCAAACCTGGGCAAAGTAGATCTGTCTGTTCTCTACAGCCTCCAGAGGGACTTCAACTCCCATCGCTTGGGGGTGATGGAATCTGTAGTCCAATTCAACTGGAGGGCACTGGCTAGGGCAATGCTGATCTAGAGAACAGACATAATTAAATACTGAAAGATAAAAGGCACCAAAAGATGAAATTCAAAATGCAGCTGTATTTAGAGAAAATACAATTTTGGGTAATATCTTTGACCTAAAAGGGGAAGTGGAAACCCAATTAATGCCTGCCTCACTGCATTTGCTCCTATTAACCCCTTGTTAGGGTCCATGCCTTCCTGGCTCTTGTCTCACCACTGCTGAAATCCAGATTGTAAACACCTTGAGGGCAAGGACCTTTTTGCTTATGTTTCTCTGTAAAGTATTATATACATTGATGGTTCTCTATCTAAAGTAAAGATCATAACAATAAGTGGGGGATGGTCCCAGTTTGTTTGTTTACAATATGTATAGGCAGCCCAATCACAGGATTCTCAGGGCCGCAGCTCACAGCAAGAAATAAAGCAAATGTAAAATTCCTGTGAGTCAAAGAGGTTTAAATCAGTTTTTATTTTAATCAAACACTATAAAATCAGGCTCCATTACAAATTTAAAACAGCCACAGAAGACTCTGTTTGTAACCATATTTATCATAGCATATTGAAAATAAACAACAACAAAAAACATTGTTTGTTAGCGACATCTTTGAAAATAACATTTTTCAAAAACCAAGTTTTCTTTCTATGTTTGTATTTTTTTAAAATGGCATCCCTATATTCTAAAATATTCTAAAATATTTGATGTATTTTTAAAACATGAAAACATAGGAGTGAGGCCTATGTTGTGGTAGAACGGGCATGGAGAGCATGTGGCTCTTCACTTGTCAATGGATTGCAGTTCCCATCAGCACTAGCCTGCATAGCCAATGGTGAGGAATGATGGGAGTTGTAGTCCCATACGTGTTAGACGCACTCGTTAATAGAAGCAGAGCCTAATAAGCCCCCAGCATCTGTTTTCAGTACCAGCTCTGAACCTTGTGAAGCTACAATCAACTCTGTTTCTCTGAGCACGTACAGAGCATCTGTAGAAAGCATTCTGCTGCTCCCATGTGTGATCCCTGCTTATTGTGAATGATTTTTATATAAGTAGCAGCTACCATGCTAATCCCAAAGAGAGACTCTGAATAGAAAATGGCCATTGCTTTTAGTTGAAATCAATACCATCAGAGGAGCCAAGGGCTTTCTACACTTTGTGTACCTGAAGATGTCACAGAGGCTCTTGCCTACGGAATTCATGCAGCAGTAACACTGCCAGTCACCAGGTGTCACAAAGCTCTTTGTTGTTGGTTGAATCAGGCTGGGAACCAAGGTAGAAGGTGGACACTTCCTAATCTAAGTAATGTAGGGTGATCGTATGGAAAGGAGGACAGGGCTCCTATATCTTTAACAGTTGCATAAAAAAGGGAATTTCAGCAGAGGTCATTTGTATGCACGCAGCACCTGGTGAAATCCCCTCTTTATCATAACAGTTAAAGTTGCAGGAGCCCTGCCCTCTTTTGTATCTGGTCACACCTGGCAGGGCTCCTGCAGCTTTAACTGCTGTATTGAAGTGGGAATGTCACCAGGTGCTGCATGCATCCAAATGTCACCTGCTGAAATCGCCTTTTCTATACCACTGTTAAAGACACAAGAGCCCTGTCCTCCTTTCCACAGGGTCAGCCTAAATAATACCCTGTTGGATAGGCTGACCATCTGAAAAGGAGGACAGGGCTCATATAACTTTAACAGTTGTAGAGAAAAGGGAATTTCAGCAGGTGTCATTTGTATGCAATTAGTTCCTGGCAATATTCCCTCTTCATCACAACAGTTAAAGTTGCAGAGCCCTGCCTTCTTTTGTATATGGTCACTCTAGTATAGTGCCTGCACCTTTAACAGTTGTGATGAAGATGGAATTTCACCAGGAACTAATTGCATACAAATGACACCTGCTGAAATTCCCTTTTCTCTACAACTCCTTTTCAGATGGTCAGCCTACTGTTGGAGGAGAAAAAAATAGCAGCTACTCTACACCCAGACAAGTTAATTTCATTTATTTATTTCCAATATCTAAAAACTCCCTGTCATCCACAAGGGATCCTTGGGCGGTGTACACAACATTAAACAAACAAACCTAATATTAAAAACCACACAATTACACATGAAAAGACCAATTAAAAAAGCAACTCTTCAACCAGCAAACCAATCAAAAACACAACGGGTTTGGCTTTAAAAATGAATTAAATGGAAACTGGTAAAATTCTGAAATGTGGAAATGCTGGGACAATAAGTAACCTTTTCATTTGGGGCGGGAAAACAAAAACAAGGTCAGAACCAGTTGTGTTTCCTTTGAGAGGGGGGGCATTCCAATGTTGAGAGCCCACCATGGTATGGGGAGTAAGCCCAGCTTAAGCAAAGATGCCCCCAAAGTCCTTGCAGGATCTGGACTGGGGGAAACGGCAGGTGATCTAGAAATTGGTTTTAGAACCATAAGTGGCCAGTCATAATGGCACTTTCCTCCTCTTTGGGTTGGGGAGGAAACAAACAATGTTAGATGCTGATATTCCCTCTTCTAGACAGCTATGACAGGCTCAGGCCCTCTTTTGCATGTACCTAGGCTGACCAGATAAAATCCAGGTCAGGGCTCATGTAACTTTAACAGTTGTAGAGAAAAGGGAATTTCAGCCAGTGTCATTTGTATGCAATTAGTCCCTGGTGAAATCCCCTCTTCATCACAACAGTTAAAGTTGCAGGGGCCCTGCCTTCTTTTGTATACGATCACTCTAATATAGTGCCTGCACCTTTAACTGTTGTGATGAAGAGGGAATTTCAGCAGGGACTAATTGCATACAAATGACACTGGCTGAAATTCCCCTTTCTCTACAACTGTTAAAGTTACAGGAGCCCTGACCTGGATTTTATCTGTTCATGTACCAAACCCTACCTGTACCTGCTCCAGTTCTAAAGGCCTGCTCCAGGTGTGTACCACCTCAAGGTGCAGGTGTAAATGATATTCTTGCATGTTCCTCCACAGGTATTTTTTAAAAAAACCCTCTACAGAAAACTAGATGTCAGGCATAAGGCTGCAACCTTTAAGCAATTCACTGTATAGCTGGATCCATGAAAAACGTTTAAACTCAACCCCCAGCAGTGCAGGCTGGTGGCTTGGAAGTCAGTGGGGCTGTGAACCTGCTCCGGGTTTCAGCCAGAACCGGTCATAACTCTATAGGAGCTATCCAAGGTGCTGAACCTATTTTGTGGGGAGGGTGTAGCACCTTGGATATCTCCTTTAGAGTTCTGACAGGTTCTGACTGAAACTCGGAGAGAGTTCGTTACTCCGCCGACATTGGAGCCACCAGCCTTCACTAACCCCCAGTTAATGGGATAATACTTTTGCGTTGGGGGTGGGGGTTAACATGTTGATAACATTATCCTTATTGCTTTTCAAAACAGCAAGTACAGACACCATTCGGAAAAAGCAGGCATCCTCTGAAGGATGTACGGTCTCTTCTGAGATGCGTGCCGGTTCACTTACCCTATAAATACAAGGAACACATGACATCCTTCTTCCAGACCTCTTGTTTAGTTACAGACAGAATTGATTGATTAATTGTGTAAAACTCCTTTGGTGAAAAAACTGAGGCTGCAATTGTATCCACGCTTAGATGGGAGTAGTTCTAGGGTGACCGTATAAAAAGGAGGACAGGGCTTCTGTGTCTTTAACAGCTGTACTGAAAGGGGAATTTCATCAGGTGTTATTTGTATGCATGCAGCACCTGGTGAAATTCCTTCTTCATCGCAACCGTTAAAGCTGCAGGAGCCCTGCCTAGGGTGACTAGATACAAAAGAGGGCAGGGCTCCTATATCGTTAACGGTTGTGATGAAGAGGGAATTTCACCAGGTGCTGCATGCATACAAATAGCACCTCATGAAATTCCCTTTTCAGTACAGCTGTTAAAGATACAGGAGCCCTGTCCTCCTTTTCATATGATCACTGTAGACCAGGGTGTCCATCTGCAGTCCAGCATTCTACAGTCAGCAATAGAAAAGGCCTGTTTTTCATGGACGCCTGGTGTTTCCCATGAACATATGGTATTTCCACCTCTGCAGAATAGGCACCGGGGGGTGGGGGTGGGTGGGGTTGCATTCAAAGCTGCCTTATCCTGAGTCAGGCCCTGGGTCCATCTAGTCCAGTAGATGGACCCAACAGCAATGGCAGGAGTTTTTCTATGGTGTACCTGGAGTTGCTGAGGATCGAACCTGGGACCTTTTGCAAACAAGGCAAGCGCTTTACCATGGAGCCACAGCCCTGATCAGCCAGTTCTAGAAGAGAGAGAGACAGAGAGAGAGAGAGAGAGAGAGAGAGAGAGATTTGAATGTTGCTATTTTGGCTTTTATAGTGATCACGTCAGAGTCCCCAGTCCCCAGACAAAAGGAACCGAAGGGCAGACCCACCCGCTTTTGCTGGCCTTGCTTTAAGTAGGGCCATCAGATTCTGTTGGTATGTTTCATTTTTAACAATTTAATCAGCAAACTCAATTTTGATGGACGATATTGAAACATGTTTTTATGTGTTTTTAAATTGTATCCGAGTGGTGTGGCTTTTCTCATCTTGTACGCCGCCTCGAGATGGTTCCGCCCTTAAAGGAGGCCTAGAAATAATTTTAGATAGCCATTTACGTCATTAGTGAAATGAACGAAAGGGGCTGCCTGCCGCCTGGCCGTTGTCTGAGACCCCCCCTCTAGCACCACCACCCAGCCGTGTTTCCCCGGCTCCTCCACTCTGAGCGATAAGATCATGTTACTGCCATGCTCTCCAGGGCGTTTCGTGTTCTCCATCTTCGCTTCGCAAGGGTGGCAGATGCCACAGGATAGCGTCGCTGCTACAGAGAAGGTGAGGGTGTCCCCCCCCCCTTTGTTTCTGTTTTGCTGGCTTTTTCATGGTAAGCCATTGTTTCCTTTAGGGAGAGAGGCTTAAAATCCGCCATTGAGCCCGCTCGCTGGGGGCTCAGATGAATGCACAGGCGAGGGACGGGATGAAGGAGATGATGTCATCTTAATGGAGCCGGGATAGAAAACTATTATTGATAACATAGATCAGGTGGCAACCGGAGCTCACGGGCAAAGGCCTCTCAGCAGCTTCCTGTTTTGCAGCGTTCACGTGCCGGCCTTCTTGACTATCGATCACTTTGGCTCGCCTTCATCATGCGCTCTCATCTTCCATTAGCAGGAATGGATGAGACCCCAGCTACCAAAACATGCAAACCTGAGATGGGTTAGAAGCGCAGCCTCTCCCCGGGCTAAACCTTCGTGCTAATTCCTGCTTGCTTCTCTCGCTGAATATCTTTGGGGAAGGGAGCGAGGCTACCCTGGCCCATTTTCAGCTGCGGCAGGGCACAAAATGGCAGACTGTCCACACGAAATGGCTGCCTCTTGCCTTTCCACAAGGCACACACTCCTGTATGCACCACCAGAATTTCCTGCTAGGACAAACCAGAGGTGCATCAGCTTATGGAGTCATTGCTAATTCAGTATATGATGCCCTATAGCAGGAGGGCTGAGGTTGAGTAACAATATTAACCCCTTATTCCCAGAGTGATCAACTGTCAGGATTTCCCCGGATTTGTCCTGGTTTTTGTTCTATCCTGGGTGTCGGGGGGGGGGGGGGATTTTCTGTAATCTTCTATAATGTCCTGGAATGGCACACTTTCCCCTTTAAGGGCACCATTAATATGGCGGGGGGGATGACGTGCTCTCCAGAAGCCCCTATTGGAGCAGTGGGGGAGGAATGACACGCTTTCCCCTTCTCCTCTCCAATTGGGGCTCTTACAGCCCCAATTTGAGTGGAGGAGGGGAAAGCTCATTTTCTGGGGCCTCTGGAAAGCATGTCATTCATAACTACCATGCTAATGGTGGTTGCCTATAGCTTGGAGGGATGATGTGCTTTCCGGAGCGCCTGGGAAGCACGCTTTCCTGCCCCTGGGTGTCCTCTTTTTTGGTTTCCTAGATATGGTCACCCTAATTAACCAAGTCACCAAGCCTCTGTACTCATAAGTGCACAAGCGTATGTTCACCTCTCCTTCCCCTGGCCTCCATCTTCACAAGTCCAGGAGGAGCGTGCCTTATTGTTATCCTCTGCAGCTGAAGCGCTAACGCCACAGCAAAGACGCGAGTTAATGCAGCCCCCAGTTTCGCAACTGCGCAGCTCTGGAGTTAACACTACATCAGAGAACTGAATTGCCACAACAATAAAAAAAAGTGCATAGATGTCTTTCAAAAGGGACGCTAGGAAAAGGAGTGAATGGGAGAAGGGGCAGCCCACGTCACAGCCAGGTCACAGGCACGCCTGGGATTTAATGTGGAGGGACTGTGGCACATTGCAGATCAAGTGCCTGGGAGCCGGTTTAACTAAAAAGGACCGGATAAAACAACTCTCCGGTATTGCGGCTTTTCCAGGTGGAAGCGGCTGGTTGGGAGCAGATTGGCCATGACATAACGTGCCGCAAACAAACCTCACAACGCAGCCAAGCCACAGAAGAAACCCCATAAAGACACCTCCTATTATCTGCCCCTCTGTTGAAGTCTAGATTCTAAGTAAGCTCCTGCCATGTACATTAATACTGCTGAATGAAGAAGAAAGATACTCTGTGCCTATCACCTGTGTACATAAGACAGAGAGAGCAATACGCATCCCTCCTGCTGCAGATATTTGGCCTAGAGTTTATGAGGGGAGGGAATGGCTAGGGTAACCACATGGAAAGGAGGACCGGGCTCCTGTATCTTTAAAGGTTGTATAGAACAGGGAATTCAGCAGGTGTTATTTGTATGCATGCAATTAGTTCCTGGTGAAATTCCCTCTTCATCACAACAGTTAAAGTTGCAGGGGCCCTGCCTTCTTTTGTATATGGTCACTCTAGTATAGTGCCTGCAACTTTCACTGCTGTGATGAAGAGGGGATTTCACCAGGAACTAGTTGCATACAAATGACACTGGCTGAAATTCTCTTTTCTCTACAACTGTTAAAGTTACATGAGCCCTGTCCTCCTTTCATATGGTCAGCCTATTATATAGTCCACTATTTACTAACAGCGAACTCATTCTCCGAGCGCCGATTCCACACACAAGATCACCGGGGGGGGGGGGGGGGGAATCAGCAGGCTTGGGGGAAACCCAAGGTGGGCTGGAGTACAAAGAAAATTTCAGTGGGTGGGGGAGCGCTAAGCGAAGGAGCCAAAACAGCTACGAAGGAACTAAGGCTGCCTCTACAAGAGAGGTTTAAAGCTCTTTAAAGGCGCTTAAAAAATTTTACCTCTACAAGAACGGAGCGCAAATCGGGCGTAGAGGCGCGTTATCTCTCCGATTATGTGCATTATCGAATGCGCGTTAAACAGCGAGTTTTATTTTGCTCCGGCTGTTAAAGCACATTTTGACTGTGTGAACAAGCGCTTATGCGCATTAACTACTTGTAAAGCGCATTTTGGTCATCCGTTAATGCGCTTCGCCGCCTCTTGCCACCTCTTGTGCAGAGGTATTAGGCGTAAATGCGCTTCAGCAATTATGCGCATAATCGCCTAACCGGGCGCAAAAGTGAATCCTTGTAGAGGGGACCTAAGCATGTTCAGCGCTGACTTGAACCTGGGCCTGATCCAGCCAGGACCCACACTGAACAGATTCGACAATACCAATATGACTCAAGTTGACTGGTGTGAAAGAATGATGGGAAATGGATGCAGATAACAAAAGCAAAGAGGAGGTTCTACTCAGCTCCCTCCAGTTCCCATGAAGTGATGGGCATTGTCCCAGGTTTTCTGAGCACTGAATTGACAACTGTCAACAGCACCCACCCACACACCCTGGAGGAGAAAAGGGAGGGGGCTTTCTTTCTGGGCAGTCAAGACAGTTTATCATAGCAAAGAAAGAGGCACCCTTATCAGTAAGAAATGCACACACTGTGCAAGACAACTAGTGTGTATTATCTAGCTATTCTCAGTAGCAAAAAGCTCTGACCTTCAATAGGTAGCTGTATAAACCAATTCTAACTTCATAAAAAAATTGCAGATCTATCAAATAAGCAAGCACACGCTATTAAACACAACGCATGACTCTGCGTACGTTCACACCTAATCCCTGGCCAGTCTTCCGAAACCAAATTCAATGCAAGTGCCCACAGAATGTGAGTGTTGTTGTAGGGGAGACTGGCTAGAAAGCCGGGTGGGATGGGATGGAATGGAGTATCACAGAGAAGGACATGGCCGGCTGAAACACGGAACAGGAGCACTTCTGTGCTGCAACATTTCCCCCTCGTCTGATGCTTTATTCAGATGTCCTTTGGGATGTACACTTGGCGACAGGAACCATCCAGCCTAGCATCTGGTTTCCCAACAGTAATTCTTATCTTTTGATTTTGCACGATGCCTCGTGGAAACAACACCCCCTCCCCCTCCCCTCCCCCCCCACCTGTTTTTTCTCGCCAGGAAGCTGTTGTGTCTTGGGTTGCGCTGTTAGCAATCTCCTGCTATTTGGTCAGATGCTCCGTGAGCAAGAAGCTCATCCTACGGGAGGGACAGAAGAAGCAGGAAGTCTTCGCTCTTCTCGTGTTGCTGGAGCATCGGATGATGTATTTATTTGTAAAATATTTATATCCTGCTTTTCATACTTTTTTAAAAAATTTAAAAGTCCCTCTAATGCCTTGGAATAAAACATTAGCCGTTAAAAAAAATACAAGAAAATAAATAAAAATGGTCAGACAGTAAAACTAGAAAAAAGTGAGTCAGATACAGTTCATTATCTTATGTGACCACAACTAAAAGACTCCCATGGAAGAAAAAATAACACAGCCATCTGGTGGCCTCCAGATGTCTTGGACTACAACTCCCATATTCCCTCAGCCAGCTATGCTCTATCACCTGGTGAAATCCCCTCTTCCTCACAACAGTTCAAGCTACAGGAACCCTGCCCTCTTTTGTATCTGGTCACTCTAGTAGAGCTCCTGCAGCTTTAACTGTTCTGACGAAGAGGGAATTTCACCAGGAGCTGCATGCATACAAATAACACCTGCTGAATTCCCTGTTCTATACAACCTTTAAAGATACAGGAGCCCGGTCCTCCTTTCCATGTGGTTACCCTAGCCATTCCCTCCCCTCATAAACTCTAGGCCAAATATCTGCAGCAGGAGGGATGCGTATCGCTCTCTCTGTCTTATGTACACAGGTGATAGGCACAGAGTATCTTTCTTCTTCATTCAGCAGTATTAATGTACATGGCAGGAGCTTACTTAGAATCTAGACTTCAACAGAGGGGCAGATAATAGGAGGTGTCTTTATGGGGTTTCTTCTGTGGCTTGGCTGCGTCGTGAGGTTTGTTTGCGGCACGTTATGTCATGGCCAATCTGCTCCCAACCAGCCGCTTCCACCTGGAAAAGCCGCAATACCGGAGAGTTGTTTTATCCGGTCCTTTTTAGTTAAACCGGCTCCCAGGCACTTGATCTGCAATGTGCCACCGTCCCTCCACATTAAATCCCAGGCATGCCTGTGACCTGGCTGTGACGTGGGCTGCCCCTTCTCCCATTCACTCCTTTTCCTAGCGTCCCTGTTGAAAGACATCTATGCACTTTTTTTTAATTGTTGTGGCAATTCAGTTGTCCTCTTTTTTGGTTTCCTAGATATGGTCACCCCAATTAACCAAGTTTCACCAGGAACTAATTGCATACAAATGCCACTGGCTGAAATTCCCTTTTCTCTACAACTGTTAAAGTTACAGGAGCCCTGTCCTCCTTTTCATATGGTCAGCCTACTATATAAGATGCTGCTAGGGTGACCTTATGGAAAGGAGGACAGGGCTCCTGTATCTTTAACAGCTGCATAGAAAAAGGAATTTCAGCAGCTGTCATTTGGATGCCTGCAGCACCTGGTGAAATTCCCTCTTCATCACAACACTTAAAGCTGCAGGAGCCTTGCCTAGCATGGCCAGATACAAAAGAGGCTCCTGCAGCTTCAACTGTTGGGATGAAGAGGGAATTTCACCAGGTGCTGCAGGCGTACAAATGACAGCTGCTGAAATGCCCTTCTCTGAGATCTTCCCTTTAGACTGCTGTGTGCATGGCTTCAGTTGGGAAGCACAACATGAACATTGCCACTCTCTTCAATCAAGCACACACAAATGCACACGCACCACCAACAGCTCCTATGTTTCCTTCAACCTATCAAGCCCCGCCTTGCCCAGTGCTCTCTCTCCCTCTCTCTCCCTCTCCCTCTCTCTCTCTCTCTCCCCCTTTCCAGCCTCCAGCCTTCCTCTTTCTCTCCCCTTGCCCCCTTTGCCTTATTTCTCCCCCCCCACTCCTCCACACCTCTTTAGCTCCCTTTGGACTAGCCAGGTCGCACGGCAGCCATGATGCGAGTAGCCCCATCCACAGCTGGAGCCATTTTGTGGTGGTGCCCGCAGCAGTTCCTCAAATTCCCAAATGTATCCACGGGCCCAAAAAGATTGGGAAACCCTGGCTCAGCCTGCACGGCCCTGCCTACTGGAGGAACTAAGGAGACTCGGTGGGCCAGATGTGAAACCTCCGCAGGCCAGATTAGTCCCACAGGCCGGACGTTGTGCATCCCTGTTGTGCGCCAACATCATCACTCGAGACTGAATTGGTTTGAGGAAGAGAACATTCCAGCAGTTGTCTCTATAGGAGCTCAAGATGCCAGTACAGATGTCCCTGGGAGCGGAATGCATCCCGCCAGAAGCAAGCTTGCCCAAACTGCTTTCGTTGAGTCTTGGGCGTCTCTGGGGTTCCAGTCATTTCTCTTTCCTTGCCCTCCTCTCCTCCTGGTGCTCAACGCGCCTCCTCCTGCAAGGAGATGATTTCATCCCCCGCTCTGTGCAACCGACACGCCATCAATATTTCATTATCGTAAGGCTATCACTGTAGAGTCGGCAGGCAAAGATCTCTTCATTCAGGCAGTCCTTTGGAGTGCGAGCGGGTCTGTGGGATTGGACGCTGTCCATACTCTGCTGTTGCTGTGTGTTTTATTGCGTCTTAACGGATTACGCATTTTCTTGTGTCTTAATGCATTGCTTTATTGTTGCTTTAATCGAGTTTTATTTCTGATTGTAAGCCGCCTCGGGTGCCATTTTTTCTTGGTAAAAAGACGGGGGAAACATCAAATAAATAAGTAAATAAATAAATAAAGTCACGGAGCAACAGGGAAGAAGAGGTGCTGGTCACCACTGGGGACAAATGGTGTTAGCTCGGCAAGTCCTTTCAGTATAAAAGCCCAGCACTTCAAGCCCACGCCACAGTGTGTTCATTTGGGGGCTAAACTCAAGGAAGATTTCACTAAGCAAACATTGTATGTTTGAGAGCTGACACAGAGTAGGAGTTAAGATGGTAAAGCTCCAGTTTATGTTCATCACAGCTGTCTTTTATTCATTCCAAAATGAACGGAATGTCGCCATGAAGAACCTTGATGGCAGGGCCTTCTCTGTAGTGGCTCCCACCATCTGGAAAACCCTCCCTCATGGAGTTCGGGAGGCAGAAAATGTAACATCCTTTAAATGCTTCCTGAAAGCACATCTTCTTCATCACATCTTTCAGCAGGTGCCATTTGTAGGCAGGCAGCACCTGCTGAAATTACCTCTTCTTCATCACAACAATTAAAACTGCAGGAGCCCTGCCCTAGAGTGACCAGATACAAAAGAGGGCAGGCCTCCTGCAGCTTTAAATGTTGCGATGAAGGGGGAATTTCGCCAGGTGCTGCAGGCATACAAATGACACCTGCCGAAATTCCCTTTTCTATACAACTGTTAAAGATACAGGAACCCAGTCCTCCTGTCCATACGGTCACCCTACTGATTGCAGAAGCTGGATCTCCTTGGCACAGAAGTCTTTTGGGGGGTGGTTGGCCCAGAACTCGCCACCCCCCACCCTTGAAGGGCCTCGTTGAGCCCCGGCATTCCCAGGCCTCTCTGCTCCCCGGGATGCGGCACGCTTGTCCACCCCCCCCCTCTCCTTGTTTCCATCAGAACATCATGCATTAATAATGGCCACCGATCTGACCCGGCCCCGGCGAGCCTTTTTTTCCAGCTGGGGGAAAGGTTACAAAATGTAACCCGAACTCGTGGCGCTGGGACCGGCTCGAGTGTCATGGCAGGTCTCAATTTCCTGGCTGGTTTTGATCCAGAGGGGGCTGGGTGTTAACAAGGGGGAAGCGGCCTGCTAGCAGCCTGCAGGGTTGGCAGATAAAAATAAGGCAGGAAGGTGGTCTGCCAGGGGCTGTGGGGCACCCTCTTGAAAACCGCTCTTTCCTTTGGGTGAACACAGGCCAGACCTGGCTGAAGGCAGCTGGGCGCCAGAGCAAGAAAAAGGAAGACAACTTGACTCACGCCAGGCGTGATCCTTTAAGGAGAAACCCTTGACGCCCGAAGGGCCTTCCTGGAGCAGACCGAAGGCCCATCTAACTCTCCATCATGGGGTGGCCCACCAGAGGCTTCTGGGAAGGCCACAAGCAGGACGTGGGTGCCCCCTGCCAGGAACTGGAATTTGGCAGTACCCGTGGGACCTGCAACAAACCATTGCAGTACAGAGCGCATTCATAGGCGTACGTAGCCCATATCAAGAGTGTGGTGTGGTAAGGAGATTGTTTTTCTGTGGGCACCCAGGGATTATTATTATTTTTTTAAAAAAGATGAACTTTTATTGAATATTCAGTCATAAAGGACATTATTTTTATTCATTTATTTGTTAAACACTGTCGACACTAATGCCTTACTTCACATTTGGCTTGCCTGACGGCAGGAGGGCCTTTGCAGGTGAAGGGGGGGGGATGAGGAAATGCTCCTCAAGCCCCCAGCATTGGTGGGGCTTCGTGATGACATTGGCTGGAGCAGGGACTTACGAGGTGATATGAGCCTTTGGGACCTGTCCTCCTGGCCTCTTTGAAGAGTGGCTCCTGGCAAGGAGGCTCCCAGCAGAGCATTTCATTTCCACTCCTGCTACCGGGAGCAACCGTGCTCTCTGGGAGGCAACAGTTTTTGGGCATGGTAGCGGAGCAGCCAGAGGGCAGCTGGAGGACTGCTCCTGCTGCGCCTGGATCCCTACTCTGAGACCCTCTCAATTCGGCACATATTGCTTGAGACATGAGGGTGTGCCTGGGCACACCCGGCACACCCTTTGCGCACACCTATGAGAGCGATCCGAGGGTGGCCACTTACGAATGGCCGAAAAAGACGAAATGCATCACCGAAAAAAGGAAAGGAAAGAGAACACCAATTTGCATGTACTTTGCACATGCTAATTGATAGGTATAGATGCAAATGTAGAAATAATCATTGAAATAGAAATATAGGCCAATTTCACCAGTGTGTGGGAGACTGGGACCAGGGGACTGGGGGGCTGTGCTCAGTCTGCTGTCCAGGGGCTAAGTGGTGATGATCAATGTAAAGGCCCAGACCGGCCAGTTCTTCCCACTTATTGATTGATTGATTACATTTCAGTGCCACCCATCAGCCAACACTCCCTGGTTCTTTATCTTTAAACAGGAGAAAGACCCCCGGATCACAGCTTGCTCATGGCTCCACAATAGGCTGACTATGTGGAAAGGAGGGCAAGGCTCCTGTACCTTTAACAGTGGTATAGAAAAGGGGCTTTCAGCAGGTGCCATTTGTATGCATGCAGTACCTGGTGAAATTCCCTCTTCAGCACAACAGTTAAAGCTGCAGGAGTCCTGCCCTCTTGACAACATACAAAAAAGGGCAGGGCTCCTGCAGCTTTAACTGTTGTGATGAAGAGGGAATTTCACCAGGTGCTACATGCATAGAAATGGCACCTGCTGAAATTCCTTTCTTTGTTAAAGATGCAGGAGCCCTGCCCTCCTTTCCATAGGGTCACCCCACTCTACAGTCACCTGCTCCTTCATCTGGGAAGGCCCGTGAAGTGCCACACTGCAGAATGCCACCCAAACCCACAGCAGGTGGTTGGTGCTGCAGAGAAGGCTCCGTCTTGTCTTCTGTTAGGGCCCCACCAGCACCAACCCTGCCACCGCAGGCCCTTTCGGCTGCAGGCCCGAGTCTCTCAAGGTTTGTCAGCTGCCCTCGGGAGACATCCTCCTGCCTTCCCAAGCAAGGAGAGGGCCTTCTTCCGCCTCTTAAGGCTGAGGGAGGGGAGGAGGCCCAGTTCTCACTTCACCCCCACCCCAAGCCAATGCCTGCTTCTTCTCCTTCAGCATCCGTGACCCAGCCAGAACCACCTATTTGTATAGGTGCAAATTTAGAACTAATGCCTATTATGTAAATAGAAATGCAAGGAATCTCACCATAGCTCTCCCAAATAGAGGACTGTTGACAGTAAAATAGGACACCTTGCCATCCTAAGATATACAAGCACACATACCTTTATGCAACTAGAAATTGGGGGCAATCACACCATGGAGTGTTTCCCCCCCCCCTCCTCTTACCCATCCCTCCACCCCAAATCACGTTAGGGGATTCCTTTAGGGAAAGCACAGATGCAAGATAAGAGCTCTCCATCACTGCAGTAATTCCCACCATCACCACCAGTGACCACTGAAAGGGCAGCGTTCTACTTTCCCATAGAACTAAATGCCAACTATTCACATATATGGGAGAAAGAGAAGACATACACTAGAATCATAGTAGAGTTGGAAGGGGTCTCTAAGGCCATCTAGTCCAACCCCTGCTCAATGCAGGAATCCACCTTAAAGCATCCCTGACAGATGGTTGTCCAGCTGCCTCTTGAAGGCCTCTAGTGTGGGAGAGCCCTAGGTCATGGGTTCCATCGTCATACTGCTCTAACAGTCAGGATGGTTTTCCTGATGTCCAGCAGGAATCTGGGCATCATTGGGCTGTGAGATGAACACATATTTGGTGACAACACCCAACGTTAGTCTCTTGCTACAAAACAACAACAAACAACAAAGAGGCTTATAGCATCTGAAAGATTAGCATGTTTATTCAGAGCCATGCAATGGAGGCTGGTGGCTCCAATGTGAGTGGGATGGTGAATCCGCTCTGGGTTTGGGTCAGAACTCTAAAGAAGAGCTCTATTAAAATCCTGACTGCTTCACACCTCGGAGAGCTCCTTTAAAGTTCTGACGGAAACCCAGAGTGGAATCAGCATCCCAATGACATCGGAGCCACCAGCCTCTACTGGTGTCACTGCTCAGTTGGGGGCAGAATGGGGGAAAGCGAAAAGGCTGGGGGTCAAAGGGCAATGACATGCAAGGAATACAGCATGGGGCAATTCAATTCGACCTTAATGTTTGCAAAATAAGCCCGCTGACCGTTCCCAACAGCAGTAATTGGGGTAGAGCTGACTTAACATCGTGGTCACCACTTTGCACGATGGCTTATTTTCTTTCGCATTCCAGGGGGGGATTAGAATAATTGCCCTTGGCAATGCAGCTTGTTGTATCATGTGAGCCCAGGGAGGGCGGCTTGTTGTCATGGGTAACAAGCTTCCCAGAATTCTACAACAGCCCATAGGTCCTGGACAGGCTCACATGATATGACAACCCAGGCTTAGCGAAGGGAGTTTTGCTAGTTAGGTGGCTTGCAACCCATATGTGTCGGGAGGGGCAATAAGCCACCATGGCTTATTTCCCCTCCGTGCTCATGCAAATCTGGTCTCTTGCCTTTTTCACCTTAGCTTTCTCTCAGCCTCCATTCCCCCATCTGCAATATGGAGGAGAATGAGACTCACTTACCTTCACAACCCTGTAAAGGTTGCAACTAGATAATCCCCGTGAAGCTCTTCCTATGCCTGAAAGCACTAGATCAATGTAAAGTATTATAAGACCATTGTTGTTGTTCTTAGCACTGCTAGGTAAATTAACACCAGTAACAGGAGAGGAAACCATTGTCTCTATTCAGGCCGAAACAAATGGACTCAAATTCCATCATTAGCTTGAATTTGGATATTTCATGTTGGAGTCTTCCTTTGAAATCCTTCTCTTACAAAATTGCAACTTTTAGGTCAGAGGCAGAGTGGCAAAAGAGACCCATGCCCCTGGTAGTATCCCAAGTTATATTTTTTTATAAAGAGTTTAAAACTGACTGCCACAAATGCCTTGAATACACCACAATTTAGTCTTTTAAAAAATGTGTTTTTAAATTACAATTACATCTGGCTCTTACATGGGGCTCTCTAAGAAGTCTTCCATCCAGCAATTTCACACATGCTTGGCTTCATCTCTGCATCAGGTGTTCCAAAAACAGCCTTCCCCTATATTCTAGATGTGTTGGAATCCAAAACCCATCATCCCCAGCTAGTTTGTTGCCATCCAAGACATCTGTAAGGCATGACTGGTTGACGAAACCACACATTTGCGCAGTGAGGTCTTAATGGAAGCACTGATGGACATTCTAGATGCATCTTTGGTGGGGCTTGTTGATGTTCTCAGCTAGGATAGGAACCAGTTCAGCCGTTTCACTTTCCATGATAGCTACATGTTTATGGGATGCCAGAGAAGCTGGAATCCCATGAACAGAAATCTGCACTTTTCCAGGAAATTTCAGAGGGAGATGGTGCTCCACCTGACCCCTTTTTGTGACTTTGGGTTATGACCTGGAATTGTAGCCCAGATGTGTCGGACTCCAATGCCCATCCTCCACAGCTCACCTGGCCATGCTGGCTGTGGAATATGGGAGTTGTACGGGGCTTCCAAATGAGGCTTTTATGGCACCATTACCCTGCTTTATTTACAGAATTTTATGGGGAGATGGATGTCCAGAGGTTGTGACCCACGGTTTCCCGCTCTTCCTTCCATTCTCTTTCTCTCTCCCTCTCTCAAAATACTAGAATCCTTTGGGGTTCATTATCCCATGAAGCTGGTGGGTGGGAGATTCAGGACAGATAAAAGGAAGGAGTTCTTCACACAGTGCAGAGTTAAACCATGGAATTCACCACAACAAGATGTAGTGATGGCCACCAACTTGTATGGCTTTAAAGTGGAGTGAATAAATTCCTGGAACAGAATGCTATCAATGGCTAGGAGTCCTGATGGCTCTGTGCTACCTCCAGGATCCAAAGCAGTAAGCCTATATGCACCAGTTGCTGGGGAACATGGGTGGGAGGGTGCTGTTGAATCCATTTCCTGTTTTGTTGGTCCCAGGTGGACAGCTGGTTGTCCACTGGGTGAACAGAATGCTGGACTAGATGGACCCTTGGTCTGATCCAGCCTCAGGGCTCTTCTGATGTTCTTACATTCTCTTTCTTACCCCAGACAATCTATTAAGAAAGAAAAGATGGAATCGCTGCAGAATACCTTCTCATTGGGGCCCTCTGTCAGAAAACACCCAGAATCCAACACTTTCTTTCTTTAGTAAACATATCACCCATTTTTTCATTGTGAAATAATCGGTACAACCAATAAAACAAGGCGCCCAGGACCGTTGATTTTAATAAAGCCATGCAACATCGACCCCCCAAAAGTCAAGCAGGGGAAAAGGGGAACACCGATATGTAACAGATTATATGATGCAGCAAAAGATAGAGAAAAGAAAAGCAAACCTGGAGGGCACCAACTCAGAGAAGGCTATTCCAAAGCATGTGCTGAATTTTGCCACTTTATCTTGAACGCAGCGGAGACTGGGCCTTCAAACTCTGCTATGAATCTGACCCCCGTAGCTGTGTTCAGCACAGGAAAAGAGAACATGAACATCCAGAAACACTTGTGGACAACTCATGAGATTCTCTCTCATCTTACATTAGTAGCCCAGATAAAGAGCAGGCCAGGGGTGCTACTATGAGGCTAGGTTTTGCCCAGGGCTGTGCACATATAGCTTCCAAATGAAGCAAGGTACTGGTTCCCCTCTATTCGGCACTGGTTAGGCCTCATCTTGAGTATTGCGTTCAGTTCTGGGTACCACACTTCAAGAAGGATGCAGACAAGCTGGAGGGGGTTCAGAGGAGGGCAACGAGGATGATAAGGGGTCTGGAAACATAGTCCTACGAGGAGAGACTGAAAGAACTGGGCATGTTAACCTGGAGAAGAGAAGACTGAGGGGAGACATGATAGCACTCTTCAAATACTTGAAAGGTTGTCACACAGAGGAGGGCCAGGATCTCTTCTTGATCATCCCAGTGTGCAGGACACGGGATAATGGGCTCAAGTTATAGGAAGCCAGGTTCCAACTGGACATCAGGAAAAGCTTCCTGACTGTTAGAGCAGTACAGCAATGGAACCCATGACCTAGGGAGGTGGTGGGCGCTCCCACATTACAGGCTTTCAAGAGGCAGCTGGACAGCCATATGTCAGGGATGCTTGAAGGTGGATTCCTGCATTGAGCAGGAGGTTGGACTCCATGGCCTTAGAGGCCCCTTCCAATGCTACTATTCTATGATTCTATGATGCAGGGCCAGCCTTAGGGGTGGATGAGCTGGGCAGTCCCCTGGGGCACCCAGCTGAGCTCAGTGATCTTTTCACCTGTTTCGCTAGTATGCCGGCGAAATCTCCCACCCTGCCCCCTACGTTCTCCTTCCCCCCTGCAGATATATATAGATATATATATATATATATATAGATATATATAGATATATATATATATTCTATTTCTGTGCAACTACAGCAGCCTGAAACTGCACAATTATGGTAAAACAACACACTATGCTTTCCCTTAAGATCATATTAAACAATATAATTGAAGATAAATTATTACAATTAGTTTTTGGAGAAGTTTGTGGTCAATATTGGCATGGCAAGAGGAACCTGACTTTGTTCTGGTCAGGAAACCTAGACATGCCTACTCAGGAGTAAGAACCATAGAGTTGAATGGGAACGAGTCCTGGGCATGGGTGGTAGCAGCCTCGCTCGCCTTCTTCGCGGGGTGTTCAGGTGCCCTTTCTCCCTCCCCCTTCACGGTTGAGCAGTTGAGCAGAGAACACCCCGCCCTCCTCTTTGGTCAGCTAGACCGCCCTTCGACACACACACACCCAACAAAAAACGGGATGGTCCAATATAGCACAAGGACAGCAATACGCGGGAGGGAGGAGTGGCTTTATTGCGTAAGGAGGGCGGAAAATCAGACTTTCCCCGCTCCAAAATAAGATGGAAAACAGAGGGGAAGAGGCGAGATGAGCGCAGGACAGGGACAATGTCATGTGAGGACCGCGCTGCAAAAACACATCCCAGGCACGGCAAGAGTGCGATAAAGCGCTGGTGTGATGGCGCTCAGGAACTGCTACAAAACAAAACAAAAATATTTAAAGTAAAACCTGCGATAGTTCTGCCGCATTACATAGTGAGCTGCCACTGCTCAGAATGTGGCTTTTTAAACCTTGGCTTGTGCAAACCGTAGCACAGTGGCTGAGCTAGCAAGGTTTTGAGCAATTTCATGCTCAGTGGACATCACACCTGCCCCAGGCTCCATCAATTCTCTGGGTGGCCCTTCAAAACTGACTATGGGGGGGAGAGAGAACACCAAAGGTGCTCCTTGCCCAGCGTAGTATTTATCCTAGGGCTGTCCCTGTGCCCATAGGCGTAAGAGGTTTACGATCTGCCCATCACATACCTGCGCGTGAACTTAGGCACACTGGCAGATCAGTCTGGTGAACAAAATGAGAACGGAAGGGAATCAGGACCCAACATGACTCATCTTATGCGCTCGCATGCGCAACACGGCATTCCAGACAGACTTTATCTTCCCCATTCTGGCCAATGGGAATGGTGTGTAACGCAAACACCTTGCATGTGCTGACACCACCAGGTATTAGTCTATCAAAAAGACCACCTTTTCTATTTCGCTTTTCTTAGGGCCATAATTATTTTAAAAAATAAATAAATAAGGGGGGGACAAAACCGATATGTCCAGAAGCGTCCATGGCTTAGAGTCTACTTCATCAGATGGAACAAAGAAGGTGGGATCTGGCAGAATACTGGCAGTGTTAGGTGAGGTACAAAGACACCCACACACCACCTCTCTGAGACTCGTAGTCGTGGAGCGCAAGCAAATCGGAACACTGCCTGCTTCTTGGAGAGCATGGGATCACCAGAAGAGCCCCGCAGGAGGAGACGGAGGTATCCTTCCAGAGCATCATCACACGGAGGGGTGGGGGCATTTTGATCGCACAGCTTCTTTTGCACACAGCAGGAGAAAGCGTCAACTTCTGTCTTTAAAAATAAGTCGGACGTACTGGAGCGTTGTTGTTTTTTGTTACATGAAGAGGACTAGAAGGGGCGGGAGGTGCGTGGGACTTGTGAAAATCCGTGAGTGCCCAATAAGGAGCGTGCAGTAAAACGCTTGTCTGATGGAGCTCTACTTTTTAGAATCCCACTTCCTCCAGAGGCCAAACAGCGAATTCCTATTTAAATAATTCCGCATTTATTTATTTATTAAAGCATTTGTATCCCACCCTATATCATTGAGATCTCAGGGCAGCGTACAGATAAAATAAATTCAACAGTACAAAAACAATAACTGATGTACACAGCTAAAAACATATTAAACCATCAATTAAGTTAAAACCAGTAGAAAAATGAAAAGCAATAAAAACAATCCAAACTAGCTTTAGGCCAATTGAGCCCTCAAAAGCTTTGATAAAAAAAGTAGCAACAACAAAATGCCATACACACACACCAAACTATTCTTCTGAAATGAAGAAAGCTTGGTGTAAAAACGTCTGGATTTTTTTGAGCTCTTTTCAGTTTTAGTAGTAAATAAATCAATCCTGGGCTCAGAGTTCTTTAATTCTAAATGTTTTCTTTTGCACTGTTCCCTCAAGATCCCACAGGCTTGAAGGCTGCCCATGCCTGTAAATGTAAATCATACCATCCTCCCCTACCTTAGCAATAATAATAATAATAATAATAATAATAATAATGATAATAGATTTATTCTAACACTCCCTTTTTGTGGAGACAGAGGAGGATGAGAACCAGAGCAAAGTGCCCGATCCATCCAACATATTGTACATTTTATGAAAATGTTTAGAAGCTACAATCCCAATGTCCTCACTGGCTGGGGGATTCTGGGAGTTGTAGTCCAACATATCTGGAAGGCACCAAATTAGGGAAGGCCCTACTAAACAACCTCTTCCTGCCTTGGCCAACCTGGTGTCCTCCAGATGCGTTGGACTACAACTCCCAGAATTCCCCAGCCAGTTATGTTGGAGGGCACCTGGTTGGCGAAGCCAGACCTATTTGATCAAAAGGTGGTGGAAGCTTGCAATGGAGAAAGAGCACCACCTGGTGGTGGTGAATAGTAATCACCACAAGCTTCCCAAAAATGAAAATGAGGACAAAAATGAGGCACCCCATTTATGAAATTCTCTTCCCGTGGAGGTTTATCCGATACCGACTCTAATCTCTTTTCTGCTCTCGGCAAACATCATCTTACTACTACCAACCACCCAATCAAGGAGAAGACAAGGATGAAACTTTTGAAAAGCAAATTGCCAGTGTTACAAGGAAATCCAATGTAGTAGTAATGGGGGACTTCAATTACCCCGATATCTGTTGGGAGACAAATTCTGCCAAAAGTGTCCCTTCCAAGAAATTCCTGACATGTGTGGCTGATATTTTTTTTCCTACAGAAAGTAGAGGAAGGAACTAGAGGATTGGCTATCCTTGACTTGATATTGACCATTAGGGATGACTTAGTGGATAAAGTGGCAGTTACAGGAACTCTGGGGGAAAGTGACCACGTCATACTGGAACTCTTGATTTTAAAGGAAGCAAAAGCTGAGTGGAGCCATACGCGTACTCTGGATTTCAGAAAAGTCAATTTTCATAAACTCAGAACCATGGCCTCCTCCACACGGGGCGTTTAATGAGCCTTGAAGGCTCATTATAAATTTTACCTACACACGAGCGGAGCGCAAAACGGGCGTACAGGCGCGTTATCTCCCCGATAATGCGCATTTTCGAACGCGCGTTAAATAGCGACTTTTATTTTGCTCCGGCCGTTAAAGCGCATTTTCGCTGTGTGAACAAGCGATTATGCGCATTAACTACCTGGAAAGCGCTTTTTGGGCATCTTTTAATGCGCTTCGCCGCTTCTCGCCGCCTCCCGTGCAGAGGGATTAGGAGTAAATGCGCCTCCGCGATAATGCGCATAATCGCGGAACCAGGCGCAAAGGCGCATTCTTGTGGAGGGGGCCCATGATAAGTAAGGTCCCATGGCAAGTGACCCTAATGAGAAAAGGAGTCCAAGATGGGTGGGAGTTTTTTAAAAAGGAAATTTTAAAAGCACAATTACAAACAATTCCAACAAGGAAAAAGGATAGAAGACAACAGAAGAAACCAAGTTGGCTTCACAAAACCTGAAAATAAAAAAGGATACATATAGGAAGCGGAAGGAAGGCCAGGCTACAAAAGAAGAGTACAAACAGGTAGCACAGACGTGCCAGAATTGTATCAGGAAGGCTAAAGCTGAGAAGGAGCTGAGGCTAGCGAGGGATTCTAAAAGCAATAAAAAGGCTTTCTTCAGGTACGTGGATAGTAAAAGACAGAAGAAAGAAATGGTGGTTCAACTACTCAGTGAGGATGGCAAATTGATAACAGATGACAAAGAAAAGGCCAAAGTGCTCAATTCTTACTTTGGCTCGGTCTTCTCCCAAAAGGAGGTCTATGACCCCCTGGAAAAAGTGAAGCTGACGGGGCAGGATTGCAGCTTGAGATTGATAAACAAATGGTCAAGGAACACCTAATTTCTTTGAACAAGTTCAAATCTCCAGGGCCCGACGAACTGCATCCTAGAGTAATAAAGGAGCTGGCAGAAGAACTCTCAGAACCACTGTCTATTATCTTTGCGAAATCATGGAAGACGGGTGAAGTGCCGGATGACTAGAGAAGGGCTAATATTGTCCCTATCTTCCAAAGGGACAAAAAGGAGGAACCTGGGAACTACAGACCAGTTAGTTTGACATGCATCCCTGGGACTTCCAGATAGTCATGTCTCTTTCCTCTGATCCCACCCACTTTCCCCTGTGTGCATCCCCCCCCCCCCCGCCAATTCTAGAAGGTTGAAACACCTCTCCTAGCTAAGGTTTAGTTACAGGCAAGAAGAGCTTTCGACTAAAATATGCTAGTATTTTGGCCCTGCACCCTTTGCCTTCAGCTGCACCAAATACCTTGAAATGTGGCCCTGAGAGCGTTTCAGAAGTGGGAGTTGGCCTTCAGGCTAAGAGCTCCATCACACCAGCGACTGAATGCCCTCTTGCCTTGCCTGGTGTGCGGATTTGCAGCACGGTACTCACATGACGCTGTGCCTGTCCTGCTGACACCCCGCCTCTTCCCCAGCCTTTCCTAGAACACCAAAAGTCTGGATTATTTTCCTGAAGCGTATTTTTTATTTTTTTGGAAAATACATCTTTATTTCGTTTTTACATATCTTACATGATTCATTCACCATTTTAACATCGTTACTATTATTTATTTATCCTCCTTCCCCCTCTTCCTCTTTTTTATTGGTTAATTTGCCTCTGTTCTCTTCTTATTTTCTTCCAGCTTCTTCTTTATCTCTTCTTTCTTTTCAGGAGTCCCATAGCTTTTTATATGCTTCCGCAATATTGTTCTTATTTGGATTTTTTCCATATAATCTATATATGCAAACCATTCTCTTCAGAATGTATCCCTCTTCTTTTTTCCTCTACAGACTCTAAGTTTTTCATTCATTACTATATTCCACAATTTTTTTCCCCACACCTTGTTAACCCCCTAGCTGTTTTCCAATAACTAGCTATCTGTTGCCTTGCTGCAGTCAGCATAAATCCAATCAATATTTTGTCCTTTACATCACTATTTTCTTTAACAAACATATTCAAAAGAGCTAGTTCAGCTGTTCTATTAATTCTTTGAGCCACTGCTTTGAGCCACAAAAAATAGACCTTTTCTATTTTTTGAAAAACCTTATCCTAAAATTTCCTTAATCTATTACATTCCCACCACATATGCAAATTTGTTCCAAACTCTGTGCATCTTCTCCAACATTCTGGGGTCGCATTTCTGTTCATTTTTGCTACCTTCACTGGAGTTAAATACTATTTTTGTATCATTTTTAATGCCCCTTCTCTTATCTTTGTGAAGGTAGTTTTGAATGGGAATTTTTCAAATATACTTCTCCACTCTCTATCTTCAATTTCGTGATCCAAATCTTCTTCCCATGTCTGTTGTATAATATCATTCCCTCCAGTTTCCTGTCTTATTATAATTCTATTTCCCGAAGCGTATTTAATGTGCCTTCAAGCCTCCGTGTAATTTTAAATGAACTGGGGGCTTGAATGGATTGCATCAGGTCCTGGCAGGGAAAAGCGATCTCTCCCAGCAGTCGGCTCCAAACCTCAATACAAAACCCAAACCTTGCATCCCAGGCTCAAAAGCCTTTTTAAAAATCATACAACGCCTGAAACTCTGCAGATACAGGATTGTACTCCCTCGATGCCCCCAAAGAGCAAGACTAAAGGGTCGTTCCATTTTTGCCCAGCAGAAAGGCAGTTGAAGTGCTCCTCTGACAGGACCTGACTGGAGGGAGCAAGAGAAGGGGAGGGGCGGGACGGAGTGGAAGAACGAAGAAGAACGAAGGAGCGAAAGAGCAGCGTATTCAGATTAACACGCTTCTGCCTCAGAGGTTAAAAAACCGGAAAGGCAAACCGGGGGGGGGGGGATTAGGTGTGATGAGGGTCTAAAAGAGATTCAACACACCTGCTGTAGCATCTACCCTGTCCATTCCTCTCCATTTCCAAACCATTTCAGTTCACACACACATACACACCAGCAATCTTCTTACTCAGGGCAAGGTAGTTTGGCCATTCTGAATAGTAAGTGTGAAGCATGTTGGACGTAGATTTGGCAAGGGCTGAGTTCAAATCCTCACCCTGCCATAAAGCCCACTGTGTGGTTAAAGAATCATCTCCTAGGCTAACCTACGTGGTGACGTGGCACATATTTCTCCCACCCACAATGCAATATGATAACTTGATCATCTAGCAAACTTGATGGGCAGTAGATCAAGGTGGGGAGGAAGGATACAGTTTCGCCACACAAGACACAATCACCTTGTGAAGACACACTTGCTTTCAGAGGCCGGTTTATGGGGATCATAGGCATGCACAGCACATTTTATTAGGGTGTGCACCCAGGACTATTTTTTTTAAGGCGAACAATTATAGTATACTCAGTCATAAAGGACTTTAAGAAGGGACCCGAACGTGGTGTGACTCCCAGCCATATGCCTGCGCAGGGTGTGTGCCAGATGTGCCCAGGCACACCCTAATGTCTTGCAGGGCACACTCCCCAGCCGGGCGATTGGCTCATAGATGCACCCTGCTCGGCCCGGGCTCCTTCCTCCTGCGGTACGAAGGGACAGAGACAAGAAGTGGTGCTGGGGGACGCAGGAAAGGACCTTCTCCTGTGTTGATCCCAAGCTCTGTGGAGCTACAACTGGAGAGCCTCCCTCACAACTCCCTGCATTCAGGAAAGAAGTCAAGACACATCTTTTTTAAAACTTAGTTCTGAAAATGGTTATGGTTTTTAATGTTGCTTTTACTGTTTTAATTCAGAGGCAGCTCTATATTTGGGTAAATGGGGTAGTGACCCGCCTCACCTACCCCATACCCATTTGTGGCAGAGAGATCCCCCCTCCTGAGAAAAGGTACATTTGCTCCAATGCACAGTTGATAGGTGCCCCGCACAGAATCATAGAATAGTAGAGTTGGAAGGGGCCTATAAGGCCATCTAGTCCAACCCCCTGCTCAATGCAGAAATCCACCTTAAAGCATCCCTGACAGATGGTTGTCCATCTGCCTCTCGAAGGCCTCTAAAGTGGGAGAGCCCACCACCTCCCTAGGTCATGGGTTCCATTGTCTCTCCTCATAGGGCTTTGTTTCCAGACCCCTGATCATCCTCATTGCCCACCTCTGAACATGCTCCAGATTGTCTGCATCCTTCTTGAAGTGTGGTGCCCAGAACTGGATGCAATACTCAAGATGGGGCCTAACCAGTGCCGAATAGAAGGGAATGAGTACCTTGCTTGATTTGGAAGCTATACTTCTATTAATGCAGCCCAAAATAGCATTTGCTTTTTTTGCAGCCACATCACAGTGTTGGCTCATATTCAGCTTGTGATCTACAACAATTCCAAGATCCTTCTCACTTCTCGTATTGATTAACCAAGTATCCCCCATATTGTAACTGTGCATTTTGTTTCTTTTTCCTAGGTATAGAACTTGGCATTTGTCCCTATTAAATTTCATTCTGTTGTTTTCTGCCCAGCTCTCCAGTCTATCAAGATCACTTTGGAGTTTGTTTCTGTCTTCCAAGGTATTAGCGATCCCACCCAATTCTGTGTCGTCTGCAAATTTGATAAGCATTCCCTGCACCTCCTCGTCCAAATCATTAATAAAAATGTTGAAGAGCACTGGGCCCAGGACTGAGCTCTGCGGTGCCCCGCTCGTTACCTCCCCCCAGTGTGAAAAGGTACCATTGATAAGCACTCTCTGAGTCCGATTCTGTTGCCAACTGCGGATCCACCTAATAGTTGTTCCATCTAGCCCACTTTTAGCTTGCTTGTTAATCAGAATGTCATGGGACACTTTGTCAAAAGCTTTGCTGAAGTCAAGATATGCTGTATCGACAGCATTCCCACAGTCCATAAGGGAGGTTACCCGATCAAAAAATGAGATCAGATTAGTCTGACAGGATTTGTTCGTGACATGATCGTCTCCTGTCCTCCATTGGCTCTACCAACGCCAGTGATCACCGGCCTCCATCGTTTGTGTTTGATTACAATTTTTAAAAAACATTTCAGATCTTTTACAGAATGCCTTGTCGTATCTCAGAAAGACGGTATAGAAATACTCTGGGCTGGATCCAACAGTGGCCCCGTTCAGACAACACTGTTAACCATGCAGCTAACCCTTTTATAGTTAGTGTGGTTAGGGTAGCATAGGTGTTGTCTGAACACCCGTTTTCCCTAACCATCTGCCCCATTAACCACATTGTGGTTAGTCTCACTAACCACGTTGTGCAACATGGTTAGCGGCACTAACCATGGCTAAAAGTGTCACCTGACACGTGCCTGTGGTTAAGGGGTCATGGTTCAGGGTTTAAGGGATTAAGGAATGGAGCTTCCAATACAGAGAGGCCCAACGAGGCATGGCCGCTCTAGCCAGCTGCTCTGGACTGCCACTTGACTGATACGCTCTCTGCGGCCGCCATTTCGTGCTTTCGCATCGGCTCTTTCGAGCGAGTTTTGCTCTTCCTAGCAGAGTGTGCTTACTGTATATCTGTTGAAATCCCCGCTTGCAATGTCCCCATACAAAGAAGCCGCTTTCTCCTACCGTATTGAAACTGCCAGGGCTCCTAGTGCCAGGGCTGC
Organism: Anniella stebbinsi; assembly: GCA_029215795.1. Classification (NCBI taxonomy): domain Eukaryota; kingdom Metazoa; phylum Chordata; class Lepidosauria; order Squamata; family Anniellidae; genus Anniella; species Anniella stebbinsi. The sequence goes on along the minus strand of JARDYH010000003.1, from coordinate 3,920,625 downwards.
TGGGATACCGGACGGTTCACTTGGAGGACTCAGGTGCTCCACTAACCACTTTCTGGTTAGCGTGCGGTTAAGGGAAACTTAACCACAAAAGGGTTAATGGTGTTGTCTACAAGCGTTCCACATGTGGTTAGCATTAACCACAGCTGAACATGGCGAAGCTAACAACAAAGCCCCGAGTGTCATCTGAACAGGGCCAGAGTCATTCCGCAAACCCAAAACAGCGCTAGCGGAGCACCATCGAACCTTTCTGTTGCGCAAGCATTTGCCCCTTACGCTTGCGCGACCGGTCGCACAAGAGTTTCACACAACAGCTCCTTTGAGCGTAGTAATGCACAGCAGCTTCCACAAACATCACTTCAGCTGGATTCTCATCTTGGGCACCATTTGGAACCTAGTTTCTGCAAGCGCAACAGCATTTTCGCTAATGGAATGACAGCTGGATACGGCCCTATAAGTAAACAAGTCCAACTACAGAATTCACCTGTGGCAATGGCCATGGGCATGGATGGCTTGAAAAGGGGGATTTAGGGGACATTCAGGAGGAAAAGGAGAAATCCAGCAGCAAAGACGAGAGATGAGGACCACCCACCCATCTTCAGCAGCAGCGTACACCCTGAAATACCAGTTGCTAGGGGATGGAGCGGGACGTGGAGGGACGGTCCCATAAGCATCCAGCCCTGGTGAGAAACGAGACCGCAGACTTGATCATAGAATCGTCGAGTTGGAAGGGGCCTCTAAGGCCATGGAGTCCAACCCCCTGCTCACCTTAAAGTATCCCTGACAGATGGTTGTCCAGTTGCCTCTTGAAGGCCTCTAGTGTGGGAGAGCCCACCACCTCCCTAGGTCATGGGTACCATTGTCGTACCGCTCTAACAGTCAAGAAGTTTTTCCTGATGTCTGGCTTCCTGTCACTTGAGCCCACGATTCCGTGTCCTGCACTCTGGAATGATCGAGAAGAGATCCTGGCTCTCCTCTGTGTGACAACCTTTCAAGTATTTGAAGAGTGCTCTCATGTCTCCCCTCAGTCTTCTCCTCATCCAGGCTAAGCCTGCCCAGTTCTTTCAGTCTCTCCCCATAGGGCTTTGTTTCCAGACCCTCCTCTGAACCCCTTGGGATGCTCCTGTTGGCTGGCTGTACATGGCTGAAGCAAAAAGGGGATCCAGATGGAAGAAATTAACATTGCCATGGAAACAGATCTGGAGCCTCCATAGCGGTTATCATAATTCTACTGCACCTGAGTTTGTGGTGACCGGCACACATCTCCTGTGCAACGTTCCTTGTCTATATGGGCCTTGTTCAACAATCCACAGCAGTTCACTTTGGGCAATCCACTTGGCCTGTCCCATCACATAGAAAGCAGAGAGTGAACTAAGAGGAAGGGGATCAACATATATTTGGAGCAGGTGAGGGGGAGTTAAAGGAATCAAAATCTCCCTGCTTGCCCCCTGTCCCCTGCAATCATCAGAAGTGAACATGACTCGGTATCATATGATGCCAAGACAGGGCCAGCTGCATTGGTTGCCAGTGTGTTTCCAAGCTCAACATACAGTGCCAGTTTTAACCTTTAGAGCCTTAAATGGGTTGGGCCCAAGTTACTTGTAGGGCTGCCTTCTCCTGTACTAACCTGCCTGCACCCCAAGGTCATCAACAGAGGCCCGTCTCACCTGCCTGCTGCCAGACATGGCTAGGCTGGCAAGTACAAGGAAGAGGGCCTTCTCAGTGGTGGCCCTGTACTTCCGGAATCAACTTCCATCAAGGGTTCATTCAGGGTCCTTCTTCACAGATCTTCAGGAAAGCTCCAAAGAGCCTCTTGTTTCTGCTGGCCTTCCTATAAACCTAGGAAATCATTCTTTCTTCTCTTTTTCTTTATTACATTTTTATACTGCCAAATAGCCAAATAGAGGGCTAGAAGAAGGGCGGAAACAGTTGTGGGTTGGGTTCAGCACCCCACAACTCCTTTTGTGCCATCACACCCAACCGTCCATGGTTTACAAGCAATCAGCGCAGGCCCGCATTTAGAAAGGGACATTTGGCCTCTGGCCACATTGATCTAAGGTTGGCTCTCCAAAACACTGGGAACAGCCCCAGGAATCAGGCCCACTGTGATGGAAGCAGCTCACAAACATTAGTGCCACGGGTGAAGCCAGCACTATTCCCAGGGCTAAATTCAACAGGTGGAACTCACTGCCACAAGATGCAGCAATGGCAAGATGGTTTTAGAAATACAAAAATGGATTGGATAAATCCAGAAAGTAAGAGACCTCCCCCAACTTGGTTCCCTCCAGATGGGTTGGACTACGACTCCCAGCATTCCCATCCAGCATGCCCAATGGTCATGAGGGCTGGAGATGTTGAGAATTGTAGTCACCAGGTTGGGGGAAGGTTGCAATAGCTGAATGGAACCTCTGAATACCAGTCAGTGGGTGGAGGAAACAGAATGGGAGATTTGATAAGACTTTTGGCCTGATCCAGCAAACGGCAGTTCTTACAAGCTGCACCCAACTTCCTGGGACTCATCACACCTCATCTTTTTGCCTTCTCCAGTCTGGGTCCTTCTCGTTTCCTCTTCCCACTCATTCGATGCCACATCTCCAGGCAAGGATGATCTCAGGCCTCTCTACTTTGGCAAGCTGCCTTCCTTTTCTTGACCCTACTTTCCCAATTCCTCCTTGAACCACCCCAGACTCATCTCTCACCCTTGCTCAACCCTGGCCACACTTGAGTCTCTGAGAACTGGTGTTCTACAGCCCCGGATCCTGTATGAACTCAACTCTTATTCTTGTCTTCTTCAAAACACTTGCCTACAAGCCTTGCAGCTGATTCCTGCATGGAGGGATGTAAGAGCGTGTGGCTTGTATGTAGAAGGTCTGGCGTTCAATCCCAAGCAGCTCTAGCTAGGAAGATGAGGTAGCAGTGAGGAGGAATACCTCTGCTTGACATCTTGAAAAAACGCTGCCAGTCAGAGCACAGAATAATAGGCAGCTATTCACGACCACAAGATGTAGTGACGTAGATGGAATTCACCACAATGAGATGTAGTGATGGCCACCAATTTGGATGGGTTTAAAATGGGGTTGGATAAATTCCTGGAGAAGGCTATCCATGGTTACTAGTTCTGATGGTTATGTGCTACCTCCAGTATGCACCAGTTGCTGAGGAACATGGGTGGGAGGGTGCTGTTGCACCATGTCCTGCTTTGTTGGTCCCTGGTCAACAGCTGGTTGGCCACTGTGTGAACAGATCGCTGGACTAGATGGACTCTCGGTCTGATCCAGCCTCAGGCCTCTTCTTATGTTCTTAGATGCAAAAATAGGCCTAGCTGATGTAAGGCAACTTCTGATGTTCCATACTGAAATTGCCATTCTTCATGGAGGTGGGGCGTGATCTAGGAAAGCTCACCTTCTAGCATGTGGCCTGGCCTTTCAATGCAGAACAGGATGCAGAGTTGTTTATGAAAACATGCAAGGCTCTAGCCCTCATGATAGAAATCTAAAAGGCATGAATATGTGCCTTTTTTTAGTATTTCAAAAGGCAAAGAACTCAGAAGGGCGGGGGGGGGGGCAGTTGTGGCTTCAAAAGATCAACTGAAGACCATCTCTGGGAATGTTTGTCCCAGCAACCACACGCTTTGCCTTTCGATTGCCATCTGTGACCTCAAAAATATCTTTAAGAAGTGGACAATTTTCTTTTTCAAAAAAAAAAAAAGAAGGAAAAATTGGGCAATATCATGAATCCCTTCAGTTTGGCAATACCAAATAAAAATAAAATAAAAATGCAAATTAACAATTGGCAGCTAAAAGGTTTGGGTTGATTTTAAGATCTTTATGGAGAATCCCAAGTGCAGCCGCTCATCATGATGGTCCATGTAGCCACACCCCTAAGGAAATTCCAAAAATGCAGGCCACTGTCTTGCTCTGCAGCAGCCAAACGGGAGCAGGTCTTTTGTAAAGCTAGCAGGTTTGAATTGCCCATTCAAGACCAGGCCTTTCCAAAATACTTTGCATTGCGACAGGAAATCAAAATATTGTTGATTGGAAAATGCATCCCCCCCCCCCCCCCCATGCTACTGTGAGGATTGCAGCTTAGCTCAGAGAGCAGAGAAGTCAAGAGCGGATGTCATCATAAGAACTTCAGAAGAGCCCTAAGGCTGGATCAGGCCAAGGGTCCATCTAGTCCAGCACTCTGCTCAGTGGTCAACCAGAGAACCACAAACAGAACATGGTGCAACAGCACCCTCCCACCCATGTTCCCCAACAACTAGTGCAAACAGGCTTACTGCCTCTGATACTGGAGGTTGCACTTAGCCATCAGGACTAATAGCCAATAGCCTTCAGGAATTTATCCAACCCCCTTTTAAAGCCATCCAAATTGGTGGCCATCACTACATCTTGCGGAAGTGAATTCCATAGCTTAACTATGCACTGTGTGAAGAAATCCTTCCTTTGATCTGTCCTGGATCTCCCACCAATCAGCTTCATGGATGATGACCCCATTGGGTTCTAGTATTATGGGGGAGGGAGAAAAATGTCTGCCTATCCACATCATGCTTAATTTTGCACACCTCTATCATGTCTCCCCTTAGCCTCCTTTTTTCCCAAGCTAAACAACTCCAGCTGTTGTCACCTTCCCTCATAGGAGAGATGCTCCAGCCCTTGATAATTGTAGTTGCCGTTTTCTGCTAATCAAAGAAGTGCTGGCGCAGCACCCGTGAAGCCGGCCTGCACTACACTCCTAGTTAGTGGTGCCCTGGTTGTAAAATCCCCTCCCCAGAGAGGCTCACCTTGTGCCTTTTTTTCCTGGTAATTTTAATCTCCCAAGCTTTTATTCTCCCAAGCTTTCACACCCTGTTGTTTTGAAAGGCCGTCTCCATGCATTTTAGACCTTTCCACTACCGTGGGTTTAACTTTGGTTTTATTCTGTAGCCATTTCTAGGCTGGCGAGTGTTACCCAGAGGACCTTTTCTTCCATCGCTCCCAGACTATGGAATGGTCTGTCGGAGGAGGTTAGACAAATTGACAGTCTTCATGAATTTAAGAGAGTCATGAAGACTGTCCTCTTCCGACAGGCCTATCCAGATGAATTTTAAGATGTTTTTAATGTTGTATTGTTCTCTTGCTTTTTAAAAATTTAACTGTTGTGATTTTTATGTTTATATTGTTGCTGTTCCCCGCCTCGATCCGGAGGGAGAGGCGGGTTACAAATATTATTATTATTATTTCTAAAAAAAAAATACCCCTAAGGTTTATACTAGGAGCTTCTTTAGACGAGCGTTTTATAGCACGCTTGTGACTGGCCATTCACGGATATTCGCGGGTCATTTTGACAACGCAGGGATCCTCCTGCATGTCTCCTGTGCCTTCCGCTGGTTTTTCCCCATTACACAGTAAGACTCCAAATACCCAACTCTTCTGAACTACAATGATATTTGTCGGTAGAGACATTGTGCTACAAAATGCCCACTAGAGGGCGCTGTTCCACTAAACTGAATGGGTCACGTAGTCGCTGCTGTCTTCCCCTTTCATCCCCGTATGATCCTGCTCGTCCCTATTCCGGAAGAGAAGCAGAGCAACGGGAAGGGAACGCTTCCTCCCCACCCCCACCCCCCGAATGAAAATCCTTTAAGTTTTATTCTGCCCTTATAATTTATGGTTTAAGTTCGTTTTTTTGTGAACCCACCCAGAGCACTTCAGCTATTGGGTGGTATACAAATGTAAGAAAATAAAAATACAATATTCCTCACAGCCCCTTCCCACCAAAAACCACTGCCTGTTTGTTCCCCTGGTCCATTTTCTACCCACACCTCTCTCTGGCCCTCCTGGTGCGTGGCCAGGGTCACATACTCTGCGAAGTGCAAGTGTGCACGTTGCCACAATAAAAAAGTGAAAACCTCGTCCACTGGGGCCTCATCATCACAGAAGCACATGGGAGTGAGCAAGGAGAGGAAATGCAACCCCCCCCCCCCCCCCGGATTCTATTGTCAAGTTATGAGCACAAAATTTAGCAGCTGCTGGAGAAATTTGATTTTGGGCTGGGGTGTGGAGAGAGGAGGAAAAGATGTACCTTATTCCACACTGCCACTGCTGTTCCACGGGGTCTTTTTAAAAGGGTAATTAATGCGCTGACGACCTAATCTCTCCTGGGTAATTACCAGCCGAGGGAACAAGGTATATACATATTTTATTTTTAAAAAAGTTTACAGTTTCTTTAATTATACACAACTATTTTGAGAGGTTATAATTCTTAGAAGAGGCATTTGCCATGGGTGTCAGGCATGCCCACTACATCATCACAATGCAAAGGAGGGAGGGGGGGGCGGTGGAGGGGGGGGAAAGAAGCTGAGACTCAAATGGAAGGGCTTTAGATGCCCCGTTTTATCTCTTCAAGTATTCACACAATATGTACCAAATACAGTCAGTAAAATAAAAATGGCCATTTCTCATGCAGCACACTCCTACTTCAAATGCCGGCACAACTCAAGACGAGCAAGAGGAAGCGAGAGAGAATATATATATAGATATGTCTGTGTATGTATATATATATTTATAAAACCAGCATTCCTAGATCACATCTCCTGAAATGGTCCATAGGTCGGATGACAAGGGTCATCCATGGACGCCCCCAGATTAAACTACTTCCATCGCTGTCCATGCCAAATCTAGCTGCAGAAAGCTAGTGTAGCTCCAAAGCTAAATCGTTGCTCATAAAATTACGAGTCTATCCCCCGTAGCGCGAGAACTTGAACCGCACCCCAACAAGTAGGAAAACATCAAACATGATCACAAGACCGATTCTGCAAGCAGCAGCGGAGCTCTTGACTTTGCAGGCTTATTTGGCCAACCTAAACCTGAGGCAGCAAAGCAGGCGGGCTGCTTGCACCTGTCTCCACAACCCACCATTTTCAGAATTGACTGGATAAAACCACGTGCCCCTCGGAATTGGGCCGCTTGCTCCCCGTCTTAAGACGACCTTCAGACTCCCCTCCATCTTTTTACCTAGCAATTTGAGACATGACAAGAAGAGCTAACGGAAAGTCAACAGGTGGATTTGGGAGACTGGCAGAGAAAAAGGTGGAAGAAACAGCAGTGTGTGAAGCCACCTTGTTGGTGACTTGGCTTTCTGATGAAGGGGAGTAAACTGAAGGCTACAGATGACGTGGAAGCTTTCCTCTAACTGATGGCGGGGTACTCAAAAAGAAGAATCGGAGGGGGATGAGAAAAGCAGACGCTAGAACTGAAGATCCCATTCCTTTTAAATGTGTTGTTTTTTAACAGTATATGCACAGAACGTGGCATTTCACCATGCGAGCGCGCACACTTTGCAGCCACAGCTTCCAAAGGACAGAGCTACCTTTGTCTTGGCTTTGCAACTTAGCAGCTGGAGACAGCTTTGAAGAAGATGGAACAGTGACCTGAATGTGAGTGTTTGAGGGGAAAAGGACAGGCGGGCTGGAAGTTTGAATGTGCCTGCTTTTCTATCTCGCAGTGCAGCAGCTATCCAGGCAAAGCAGATTTTAGCAAAGGGGGGGGGAGGAAAGAAGGTGGCTCAGAGATTGGGGGGGCGTGGCAGAGAAAAAGAAATAACTGGAAGCTGTTCTAGGTCAGATAAGTGCCTCTGAAATTACTCTTCATCCGCCATCTCCTTGCTAGGTGGATCCTATTAAAACAGGCATTGGGAAACCGCAGACCCTTCAGCCGTTTTCTCACTTCAGTTCCCGTAATCTCCGACGATTGGCCACGCTGGCTGATGGGAGCCGGACTCCAAGATCCGGAGTGCATTGAACTACGCCTATTGGAGTAACCTCCCTCTGCCTGTCTGGATCAAGCACAATGGCCGTCATCTTAGCAACCATTTGCCAAGGCTCTGTGTTAAAAATCCAGTTGTAAACAAGAGAGAGATGATGCTTGCACAGCCATCTTATGGGCCTGTCATTCACTGAATGCCTGAGCTGTGAACATCTAAGGCAGCATTCCCCAAGCGGATGCCCTCCAGGTGTGTGGGACTGCAATGCCTAGGAGTTGTAGCCCAATGCATCTGGAGGGCTCCAGGTTGGGGAAGGCTAATGTAACGGATCAGGTAAGAGATGCCAGGACGGCCCTTCCTGCACACCAGGGGCATAGAAAAGAGGAGAGGGAGGTGAGTGCTGCATTTTGGGAGGTTCCATTTAACATGGATCTTGTCTCTTATTTGAAATTTCTTTTGCATGCTCAATTAAAGTCAGGATTGTCAGGGGGTTTGTGGGGGGAAAACAGGTGCCTGTAAATGAGGAACTGTGTGTCGAAAGATGTTACAATCTGATCATACATCAGGATAGAGACATTTAAAAAAAGGTTACCTGCATAAAGAAAAGGGAATCAGAACACTAATCTTTGTTTATACAATACTGAAAAAATACAATTTATTTTGTTTAAATTGGTACCACCATCACCACAGCCACCTCAGCACTCAAATCTATACCTAAATAGCATCTAAGAGGTCATCGCAGAAGCAGACGGCGAGCAGGGAGCATCTAAGGAACTTCTGCTGTGGCAGCTGAGTTCTCTCCCACCCTCTTCCAAAGTCAAGAAAATGGCTCAGGGTCAGAGTTACGGCACACGTTGGTTACATGTTCCATAGTTAATACTAAACCCTTCAACAAGCCGTAATCACTAGCGCAGAGAATTTCAGCTCAACTACTAACCGCAGCCCTACGTTACTGTTGTTTATTTTTATGTAAAAGAAAAGTTTGTTTGTGGTTTTTTGTTTTGTTTTTTTGCTTCATGCCCGTAATTCAAATACTTTGTATGCTTTTGCTTTATTAAAGGAAAATAATCATGCCAAAGTCAAATTCTACTTTACATAAGATCTTTCAAAAGGGGAAAAAGCAAACTGATCACGCTTTAGGATTGTACTCTTTTTGACACCCCCTCCCTCCGCCAAAGACACACACGCACACACGCACTGACTCCAGGCTTTGATGGCGTTAAAAGAAGAGACGGGGGAGGAAATACAATTTCCTGAAGCTCAGCTTGACATTCAGTGTTCTGCTAGAGGCACCCAAATTTAAATCCCACAGAATGCCTCTAGGTGGCGGCAGCGACTTCCCCTCTCTGCACACATCCTGTCCAAAAGCCTTCACAAATGCAGTCGAGGCAACGTCCAGATTGGAGATCCATCTTGCTGGGCGCACAAGCTCTTATCCATATTCAAGTATCATCGACATCCCAGGTAGGCATTTATAGTATGAGGTTCTCTTGCCATTGAATGGAAGGGGTGGGGGTGGGGTGGGGAGACCTTCATGTGTTCAAAATACACCAGAGGAAATGAAAAAATAAAATCCAATTACAAGGATCTCCGAAACCGGCACTCTTTATCAACTCCCCCTTTTCGAAAATGGCTCTCGTCCCAACCCATCATATTCGGTTTTCCTAGATTGTCTGGCTTGCTGGAGAACAAGCAGGCATGTGCAACAATGGAGTTAGGATCAGTGGCGAAAAGAGCCAATGAAACCATCCACGGGCCCGGAGCGCTTTGACAAATCCACCTGGTTCGAAGACTCACAGGAGGTCACTTGCATGGTGTTTGTAGACACAGCATGCATAGACACAGCCCGGTGGTTTTGACACTTGGATCAAAATGGCTTGGACTCAATGTACTCCAGATAAGTTAAGCCAACACTGGACGGCGCTTGCTTTCTGTCCCTTAAAAACAGAAGTAGACCCAACGAGAACCCAGACCAGGAAGGTGACTTAACGGCCCAGGTGTCAGCTCTCAAAAGCTTCTCCAAGCAAACCAGACTAATCGTCACCACCACCAGTTCCTCGAGGCAGACAGGAAGTCCGTACAAAGTGTCCTTAAAATCAAAGCCGCTTTGTAAAAATCTGACACTTCAACGCATTCAGTGGGTGGTGTTTTGAAAATATATATATGTAACTCCATTCAAGGTGTAAGCAGCCAAGCTGAAATGAAAGAGCGCTGCTGACTTCACTGCCTCGCCTGTCTAGCGATTATCCCCCACCATTTTCCATTTACATTCTGAAAGTGCTGTTCCATTTTTGCATCCAAGGGCGCCTGCCGTCTTTGGAACCATTAATTTAAAAAAAAATTGGGGGGGAGAAGAAAAGGGAACATCCAGACCCCTCTCTCTAGCAAAGCAGCTGTTTAGGTTGACAGTTCAGTAGCCCACAAGTTGACTCAGCTCAAATGGAATTATGAACGGATGGATGGATGGATGCATGCACGCATCTGGGCTTCATATTGCTACCAAGTGGAATGTGGGAAAGGCGCTACGATGCACTTTGGGTTCTGAGAAATGACCAAGAAATCAAGATCTAAAGGGTGATATATATATATATATATATGTATATATGTATGTATACACACACATATATATATATCTCAATGCTATTATTCATAAAAACCTTGTTTAGTAATAAAAAATTGCTTTGTTTAAATATGAATATTATAGTCTGCTTCTCAGCGCATGGTTAGGAAGTCAGTCTCTCTGAAAAGCAGGGCGCTTCATTTACTACAATTCCATATCCTGGGCCTCATCCTCTGAAAAGTCAGACATCGAGCTCTCTGAAGAGCTGTCGCCAGTGCCTTCTTCCTGTTCTTTGAGTGCTTCTTCCGTTGCATATTTCTGAATGTATTCTGGATGGGGCGAAAGAGAGAGAGAACGGAAGAGGGGAGGGGGAGAAATGGTCAACACACACAACGAACATTTGAAGCCAAAGCTGCCGTGCTAACCAGACCCCCCAAATATTAACACCTTAACGTTCATGCCGTGCCAGCAGCCGCATCTCCTCCCTGCCACCCACCCAAAACAAGTGATGATGGACTTTTAGCAAGGATGGTGGCCAGCTCAAGCATGACCGTATTTGTTTGAAACATCTTAAGAGCAAAGGTTAAAAATTTTACGAGACAGTCCACCTTCGACCCCGGGGATAACATTTCCCTTTTTTCTGTGTACAATGCATACTGATTGCTGGTGCCTCCCAGCCTGATAACAAGGGAACTCAAGTGGGAGATTCTCTGTAGAGAATTTGTGTGCAAAGCGTAGAAAGATCAATAGTGAGGCAGGGTGAAAAGCGTGAGAAACGTCTCAGAACACCTTATAGAAATAAAATAGAAGTCGACGGAGATAGCAGAATCCTAGACTTCCCACTTCAAACTGTAGGCAGGGGGAGAATCGTATTTTTGAATTATTTCTGAAGGTATTGTACATAAAAACAAAAGCCAAAGGCCCTGCTCTCAAACTTACGATCTAAGCCAGGCAAGGAAGGAGAAGGGGAGAGACAAGGTAGAGGCACTAGAGAAACAGAGTTGAAAGGATGCATTTTTAAAAATCAAGTACTTAATGCAGCAATAGAAAGAGGCAGATGAATGGAAGGAGATGAGAGGGAACAGAGAGTAGAGAAAAGGTGCCATCCAGGAAGAGAAGGAGGGGTCACTTGGGATTGTGCATAGCGTCTCCCCACCCCTCAAATGTCCTCATTTGTTACAGACAGGGAGGCTACCTGTTTTATATGGGGGAGCATTCAAAAACGTGACACACCCCACCTGCAATCTGGAATGGTATCCTCCAGGATGCTACCAATTCACCAATGTGATCCAACGTGTCCTAAATGTGCGGAATGGCTTTCTGAGCTTGGCACTGAGTGCAAATCCCTCACAACCATAGAGCTGCCTCAGCCCCTTACACAGATTGGGATAGGGAATTAAGCCACCCACTCTCCACATCCATTCCACATCAAACAGCCATTCTTCCAAGGAACAAAGAAACTGCAACACATATTATTAATAATGATTGCTATTCTTTTCTTATATTATTATTATTATTATTGTTATTATTATTATTTCATCTCTTTCTCGCTCACGGCAGTTTTTCTAGACGGACAGGACGGGCTTTGCAAGTCATGCTGTCTTTTATTGGTTCAGGAATTTCCTGATGATTGAGCGTGTTTTAATTATGACTGATTTCTGGATGTTGGTGTGGAGGTATTCTGGTAGGCCCAGTTTCTGGAGGTTTTCTGTATAGTTTTTTGATGTGATGCTGGTGACTGAGGTGACTAACAGAATAATTGGGACCTTTTCCTGTTGCCATTGTTCTTCTTTTCTACTTCCTTTCAACAATTTTTTTGTCATTTGGTATTGCTATGTCAATGAGGTATGTGTGTTTTTCTTTTTTGTCTATGACCGTTGTGTCTGGTCAGTTGCAGGGTGTTGTCTTGTCCATATGAATTGTTCTGTCCAGTATATTTTATGATTTGCGTTTTCCAAGGTTGTTTCAGGTGAGTGTGTATAGTATGGTATAGGTTGTCTGATAAGGTTGAATTTGATGGCTAGTTGTTGGTGAATTATTTTTGCAGCTGTATTGTGTCTGTCCGTATAGTCTATTCCTGCCAGAATTTTACATCCTCCTGTTATATGGTCGATTGTTTCTTGGAATTGATGGCATTTCCTGCATAGGTCTGTTGTTACACTGTTATCTTTTATGATGTATTTTTTATAGTTCTTGGTTGCTATAACTTGATCCTGTATGGCTTATTATTATTATTATTATTATTATTGGGGAGGGTTAAAAAAAAGTCCCATATTAATGAGCACTAAATGAAGACAGAGGCTCTACAGCCTGTAGCAAACAGACCCCTCCAAAGCAGCAAGGAGTGGCCAATCTACACTTCTGCGGGTGTGAGCTGTGTGGTGCTTCCATTTTCTATTTCCCATTGTCTTTCTCCCTCTAAGAGTGCTAAACCCACTGCCTACTTTTTGGAAACGCCACTGGGACAGGAGCTTTTCTTACAGAAGAAACGGAACAGCAAAAGATCGCTGCCCCATCCCTCCAATGTGGCCGTTTTGAGCCGCCTCACGGGTAAGGACTGCACCAGGTTTCAAGTTGTGCCTTGGGTTATTTGAGCAAGCAACAGCATAGCAGAGATTCCACTTGTGGGGTGGGGGAGGGGGGATAAGGCATGGGGTAGAAACAAGATTAAGCACTGACTGAACAGCTCAGGGGTCTCAAACCTCTTACATGTGAAGCTGTCTCACATCCGGTGAGACCACTGGTCCACCCAGGCTAGCCTGGCTAAATGGTGGATGCTGTGACTTGTAGTCTAACCCATCTGCAGGACACCATCTTGGGGAAGACTGGCCTAGGCCAATACAGAGTACTGTGGCAGCAGCCCTTTTGTCTCAGGCAGGGATAAGCTTTTCCAAGCCCAACTACAAGAGATTCCTTTAATTGGAAAGGCCAGGAGATTAATATGGAATCATCTGCATGCAAACTGTACGCTGTTCCCCAAGCTAGGGTATCTGCCCCCAATACCCCCACCCCCCAATTCCCAGAGTGCCTCTCCCCTTCAAGAAAAAGAACAGCTTGGCAACACACTGGCAGAGTGTGTGCCTGTGTATCCTGGGAAGCAGCTATAAGTGCAAGAACCTCTTTCTAGAGTCGAGGTTAAGGGCCAGGCAGTGGAGAAGGTCAGTGGCCAAAGACGTACTCACATTCACTGCCATCTAGAGCTGCAAGCAGTGAACGGCAAGTTGCCTGGGGTTTAGAGCAACAGTTGTGAGCAGTTTCCTCTAAAGCTCTGGCCCTTCTGAGTCTTCTCCCCCTGGGTTACGCACCACAGGACTCTATGGTTTCATCAATTAAAAATGAACATGAAAGGGAGATTGTGAACTTACAGTAATTTATTAGGGAGTGGGTCCCACTGAACACAGTAGAATCTGAGTAAACACGCACATAGCTATAAGTACGTGCAACTGTTACTTGTTCACATCCATCCCTTGCTCTCCACGTACAGAAACCCAGAGCCCGGCTACATGTTATAGTCATCCCGTAAAAGGCCGGCTTCCCTTTCCTTCCCAACTCCTAGGGAAAATTAGCCACCAAGAAGGGAAAGAAGAGCGGATGGGTAAAGGCAGCCAGTGGGTTCCTCCTCAGCACACATACACTGTCTCTCTCACTCAGTACGCGCACACAAGTGCACTATGCCCTCTCCAGCTTTCTTTGCCTGTTGGCGGAGGAGCCTTCAGAAATCTGAGCAGGCAAAAGTTATCACACTGGGAGTGTAACAATAAGGCAGGCTTTTTGATATGTAAGCTCGTTTGGGCAGAACCTACCTTTTTGGGGTGATGTTGCCTCCTGTAAAATGCCATATATGCACACGGACACCACTAATGACCTACCTGCACCCAATCAGATGTTTTGGCCTACAATTTCCATCAGCTTCAGCCAGCATGACCAGAGGTCAGAAGATGGGAGTTGTAAGCAAAACATTGGGAGGGACCTAGGTTGGGAATGAACTACAGTAGATAAGTAACTAATCGATCTGAACCTCCTTCTGGAGGAGTCCCAGAGCTAAGATTACTCAGATGCACATCTTACTGCTCTACCATAATGTTGATTTTCAGACCCATGTATCTCTTAGGAACTCACTTTTGTCCAAGGTAAGGACTGCTCCACAGAGGAGGTTACAGACGACAACTACAGGGCACAAGGTCTTTCACTACAAGACAGGGTTCCAAGGCATACTGCTATTTCACATTCCATCAAAGCCCTTACCTTTAATTTTCTGTTTGTATTCTTCTGGTCGGTGAAGGTACATGGCCGCCGCGTCACCATTAAGGGGATCTATGGGGTTGGGATAGGCCAGCAACTGGGGCAGGAACGACTCAAATATATTGGTGAGATCTGAAAGTATCAATACAAGAAAATTGATATCGGATGTGTAATGTCTAAACTAGCAAAAAGAGTCCTCTGCTATTACCTCTGCTACCACACCAGCATTTACTGAGTTTCAGCATTCTAGGTGTGGCACAAAAGTGACAGCATCCCCTGCCCCTAATTCAAGTCAAGACGAGCCAAGGTGAAGCCAGAAGACCGGTGCCAAGTTAAGGACATGCATTTAACTGAGAAAACCTACCGTAACATACAAGACAGAGCAGTAAGGCAGTGCAAAATGTAGTCTACCGATATAGTAGAGGTTATACATTTTTTTTTTACACAACTGCCATAGTTTAATCCTCTCGCGGAGGGAGAGATCTCCCTCTGCTGTAGCCCCTCAATGGTATGAAGCACTACGCTGCTTGCGTAAGTTTGCCTGGGAGCACGTGGCACCCTAGCACTTGAAGGATTCCAATGGTGACCCGCTACAGTTCATGTCACGTAATAATAATAATAATAATAATAATAATTTCTTTCTTACCCGCCTCTTCCTCTGGATCGAGGCGGGGAACAACATTCAATACAAAAAAGCATAAAATACATAAAACTGATTAAAAACATATAAAACTAGCACATTATTAAAATAACAATGAGACGTCTTAAGATTCAACTGGGTAGGCCTGCCAGAAGAGATCAGTCTTTACGGCTTTCTTAAATTCTGGAAGACTGTTAAGTTGATGAATCTCTCCTGGCTGGCCATTCCACAGTCTGGGAGCGGCAAAAGAGAAGGTCCTCTGGGTAACGGTTGTCAGCCTAGTTCTGGCTGACTGTAATAAATTCTTCCCAGAGGACCTGAGTGCGCGGGGCGGATTGTACGGGGGAAGGCGAATCCCGCAGGTAACCTGGACCCAAACCATGTAGGGCTTTAAAAGTAACGTCCAGCATTTTATACTTTGCCCGGAAATTAATTGGGAGTAGCAACCGTACAGCTCCCTTTAGAACTGTGTGTGCGTATGAGGATGGGTGAGGGGGGGGTTACAATTGTGCATCCTTACCATAGAACATGCATGACTATTCACAACCTATGAATTACAGGATACACACATGAGCCCCTGGTACAAAACCACCCTACCATACATTTTAAACTCACCATAGAGAGCTGTCCAAGTCTGATTTATTACATCTAGACATACAGTTCCTGACCTGAAACAAAACAGACAAACAAGCAAATGAAGGGATGGCTTCAATTTACAACTTGGCCGGGCTGGCATGGCATAGCAGCTAAGAGTGTCAGCTGGGAAGTCTCCAGTTCAAATCTTGCTCCTGTTATTAATACGTGCCATAGAACAGAAACAGGCAGAAGACAGATCAGGGCTAGAGGCAGCATCTTTGGTGCTTTGCATAGCTTAGAATTGTTCTAACAAAAGCAACAGAGGAGAATCAAGAGTGCATTTCCGTGCAAAGAGGCTGTGAGGTCAGTTCTTGTATTGAAAACAAGAACTTGGGACGAAGATGTGCTTGGAGGCACCCTGTTCTTGAGTTCTAAGTATAGGACTGCTCCAGAGAGCTGCAATTTTGCACCTGCCACTGGCCGGTAGACCTCAAGTTCTAGGAAAAAATGAAAGCAGATCCTGCAGCCCCTCTACTAGAATGTTTTACCTAGTCCTAGGAAAGAGCCTCCAAAGCCACAATTTACATGGATTATTTATACATGTCTGTTAGCAAAAGGTAGGCAAATGACGCCAGGTAATATGGACAGACTCAACCCCAATTACCATTGAAGGACTGCCATTTTAAGCCGTGACATCTCATCGTCCCCCTAGACCAGCAGGACCTGTACTAGCACACCCTCTCTGTTTATCTTTGGCCAGCGCTCTGGGCGAGCTGAGTGTGCACCCTGAAATTTGCCCCAGAACCAACTGCAACACACTGGGGTCCGGCAGCCAACATGTGAATGTGAAAGGTTCACCTATAAGGCAGCCTAAAGAGGGTGAATAAATGGGTGCTCCCCAACTTTCCAACATCCCTTTAAATCCGTCAAATGTCTAAACATTATGTCTCCATTTGCCTCCTCCTTCCCAGATTGGAATATAGAGGCTACATGACTGAAAATAAAGACCTCCTCATTCTCACCCAAAATAAGAAAACTTTAGGGCAAAAGGTCTTAAGTGACTTACGCTTCGTCAATGTTGGGATGGAAAATTTTATTCATGAATCCTGCAAAACAGAAACAAATACAAGAGTTGTAAGCAGCTGGGTACCTATCATCTTTACTTCTGAAGAAGCCTAGCATTGTGCTAGATGCTGAACAAACTAAAAAGCAGAACGAGGGAGAGGGATGACACTCCCCAAGTCCCTGACGACAAGTCACAAAATGGGCCACACAAGAAGATTCACTCTCTGCCGAAATGAGATCCATGACCAACGGAAACATTTTCTCCACCTCCCCAGGTGACTTTATGATCTGGTTCACTGTTGACCCTCACAGCTCCAAATGTACCTTACTTATTCAGTAAATCTACTCAAAGGTTTTATGGTCAGGCATTATGAAAAGAAACACTGGTCCTTGAACCACTGGGCTTTGCAAGGTAAGATACTGTAGGGCATTTGTGGGGTCTGCTGTTCAAACATGGCAAGAAATTAATCAGACACAACTTGACCAAAATCTACAACAGTCTACACAGAAATCATCAAGTGCAACCTATCAGGAAATTCAGTGGCAGCTGGCCTTGGAGATGAATTTCTGGTTTCAGATACATATGAAGATGCCACCGTGAGAGACTTGGAAATCAGAATCCATTACTTTACATCATCACATCTCATGAGGCCCATCTTAATGATTTTAAGGAGACTGCTCATGATTTTCAAAACTGCAGACAAGTTGTAAAACTCCAGATGGCTGGAACATCCAGCCAGTGTGGTGAGGTCGGGCTGTATCGCTCTGCAGTACACCAAATAATTTATTGAAATTAGGATGCCATGCAAGGAATAGAGTCAAAGACTTGAGCATCATGTCGAGACACAATAGTTGTTAAGCCTTAATAATAGAAACATCAATTAACTGATTAACAATCCCCAGAACATCTTAATAGCTGCTCATCAAAGCCCACAAACAGCAGCCGGCTTGGAAGCCAGGCCTATTTCAATGAAACCCTAAACCAGCACTTAAACACAGGCTTGCCTGCGCTACGGGCTTACTGTGGATCACCACAGAGTTGACACCAATTTAACTAGAAACCAATGGGCCAAGTCAAAAGATGCGAAAGGCATGCTTGCCCCGTTCAGGTTCCTCTCTTTTATAGTGACTTTCATGATCATTTCAAAATGTCACTTGGGGCCAGGTTATCTGAAGGAACGCCTCCTCCCATATGTACCTGCCCGGACCCTAAAATCATCCTCAGGGGTTCTTCTCCGTGAGCCCCTGGCAAAGGAAGTGAGGCAGGTGGCTACCAGGAGGAGGGCCTTCTCTGCTGTGGCACCCCGACTCTGGAATGAGCTCCCTAGAGAGGTTCGCCTGGCACCTACATTATACCCTTTTAGCTGACAGGTGAGAGCTTTTTATTTTCTCAATATTTTGACAGTTTACCAGTTTAATTTTTAAGTTTGCTGTTTTAAATTTTATTTTAAATCTGTATTAATTTCTGCATTGCCGCTCAGTTTTATCCTGCTTGTGCTCTTTATATTGTATTTTATGCTACATTTTTATACTGTTGTTTGTTTTATATTTTGAATGGTTGTCATGGTTTTAATTTTTGCAAACTGCCCAGAGAGCTTCAGCTATTGGGCGGTATAAAAATGCAAAAAATAAAGCTGCTGCAGCTGAACTCCCAAAAGCCTGATTCAGATGTATGAAGCTACATTCTATTGGAATTGGATCACCAGTCGGTCTATCCTAGGATTGTCTATTTCGTCCGGCAAGAGCTCAACAAGGCCTCAAGCAGCGGTCTTTCCCAGGCCTGCTACCTGAGATCATTTAGGGGAGGCATTCCCAGGGATCTTCTGCGTGCAAGGGAGTTATGGACCCTTCCTTCAAAAGGACGCCAGTGAATTGCCCAGAACCTGTGGTCTGAGAGGTATCAGGGAAGGATCACTGCCACATTGCAGGCACAGGTGCTATCCGCCTGCATGGAGCTTTACAGCGTAACATAAGCAAAAGACAAGACTCGCAGCCCAAGGAGCTGACAATCTCAGTTTACATGGGAGAAGATGATAGCGGGAAGCAGCAGCAATGGCAGCAGGCAAGAGGCCAGCATTCAAGAGGTGGGGGCCCCTGTTGTCCTAGGGGTGGGGATAAAGCTTCCAGCATTCAGGTGTTGGTAGTGCTGGCTATGACCTACAAAGCCCTAAACAGCTCGGGTTATCTGAAAGACTGTATTCTCCCTTACGAGCCTGCCCGTCCCCTGAGGTCTTCAGGCGAGGCCCTTCTCTTCGTCCCACCACCATCACAGGCACGCCTGGTGGGAACAAGGGAGAGGGCCTTCTCAGTGGTTGCCCCGGGGCTCTGGAATTCCCTTCCCAGGGAAGCTAGACTGGCTCCCTCCTTGGTATGCTTTTGGAGGCAGGCTAAAACCTTTCCGTTTCGGCAGGACTTTGGGGAGTAGTTGAGACCTCTGTGGATGTGCTGCTTATAGTTTGGATTTTTTAAAAATTATTTCATATCTAAAATGTTTTTAAATGTTCTAAATATTTTAAAATTGTACTATGTTTAACTATATTTTTAATTTTTGTATATCTCTATTTGTTTTAACTGTGTAGGTTTTGATTTGTAAGCCACCTTGAGTCCCAATACTGGGAGAAAGGCAGGATGATATTATTCTTATTCTTATTAATAATAAGAATAATAATTGGGCACAAAAAGCACTCCATGGGAAGCACTACAACATAATACAGAACCCATGAATAAACAAAGAACAATTGTACGAATGGCTCAGGAAGGGTGAGCTATTTCCAGAAACAGAAGGATTCCTAATAGCTATACAGGATCAAGTTATAGCCACCAAGAACGACGAAAATACATCATAAAAGATAACAGTATAACAAAAGGGCTATGCAGGGAATGCCATCAATTTCAAGAAACAATAGACCACATATCAGGAGGATGTAAAATTCTGGCAGGAATGGACTATACAGACAGACACAATACAGCTGCAAAAATAATTCACCAACAACTGGCCATTACATTCAACCTTATCAAACAATAAAGAAAGCTTCTCTGCCTCCTGTAACCATGCTGAGGACCCCTCCATAAAATATTATTATTATTATTATTATTAATAATAATAATAATAATAATAATAATAATATAAACCAACAACTGGCCATCAAATTCAACCTTATCAAGCAACCTACACCGTACTATACATACTCACCCGGAACAATCTTGGAAAATGCAGATCATAAAATATACTGGGACAGAACAATTCATACTGACAAGACAATACCCTGCAACCAACCAGACCTAAAGGTCATAGCCAAAAAAAGAAAAACACACATACCTCACCGACATAGCAAGACCAATGACAAAAATGTTGTTGAAAATGAAGAAGAAAAGAGAGACAAATATACACCGCTGGCCATGGAAGTCAAAGAATTATGGCAACAGGAAAAGGTCACAATTATCCCATTAGTCACCTCAGTCACCGGCATCACATCAAAAAAACTATACAGAAAACCTTCAGAAACTGGGCCTACCAAAATCCATCCACACCAACATCCAGAAAGCAGTCATACTTAAAACATGCTCAATTGTCAGGAAATTCCTGAATCTGTAAAAGACAGCATGACTTGGCAAAGCCCATCATGCAGGAGCGGCGCCAGGGGGTGGCAAGCCCCCCCCCCAAAAAGGAGCTTGCCACCCCAGCTGCCACCCCAAACTCCTTGCTTGCATGGTTGGCTAAAAAGGAAGCACCCTGGCAACTGCTTGGGCGGAGGCTTGCCTGGAGGCCTCATTGTCATGGCCATTAATTGTTTTAGAAAGAGGTGGCGCAGGGTGGGAAGATTAGGAAAGAGTTACTGTGCGTGCGCACGAGTTAGAGTGAAGAGGAGAGAGCGAGCGCACGTGCCAGACTGGCCAGGCTTCCCATGAACAGCTTTCTCGGACGCTGTTCTGACGCCTTGCTTGCTTTCTCCTTTCGGCATCTCTGCAAAAGCGAGATCCAACTGAAGAGAAAAAGCAAGCAGCGAGGAAGGAAGGTTCAACTCTGCTGCCCATTATCCACGCTGGAAGGATATGACATTGGGTTTCCTAAGTGTACAGGGGCCCAGGTGTCTCAGTTTGCTCTTTCCTTACCCTAAGGGTCTACCTTTCTAGTTCTGCCTGCATTGGTTCAAAAGAAAGTGTTCTGTCTGTTTAATCTGAACGTCAGGGAAATGCTTGTGTAGTGACTGTACCTGTTTTGAAAGCCTTTTTCTTTACGGTAATTTGAATTTGACTAATACATGCAATTTAAAAAAACAACCCTAAATTTATCAATATATTACTTATTTCAGAATATATGGTTAGGATGGCAGTTTTAGTGTGAGATATACTGTTATTTTTCTTTCAGAGGTCTTACATATGGGCTACAACCCGCCCACCTAGAAATATACTTTGCCCCTTCTGTGCCCCCCCTGAATTTTTTTTCTGGTGCTGCCACTGCCGCCATGTCCGTCTAGAAAAACCGCCACGAGCAAGAAAGAGATGAAATAATAATAATAATAATAATAATAATAATAATAATATACCACCAGTGCCAGATGTTGGCAGCAAACAGCAGAAAACTATCTCCGCAGAAGCTGCCATTGGTCTCTCCAGCCTGCAACTTTGCCAGCCCAGCTACCTACAACTCCTACTAATGAGAGGCACTGGGATGGAGCCGACGACTCCCTCCTGCATGCCAAAAGCATGTGCTCTACCACTGAATTATGGCACATCATAGAGAGAGAAATTTCCTCTATGGCAATAGTGTCTGCTGGCGTGTGTTCTTCCCCCCCCCCCCCCCCCCCCGTGGAAACCCATTGCACTGGCAAACGCTATTGCGGTAAAAAAAAGCTTACAGTAGCGCAAGATAGTTTACATCAACCTGTAATGCTTCCCCAAGCCGTTTACTCACCATAGGCAACTAGGTAAGTGAAGATTTATAAACCCTGGCCAATGGTACACTTTACTCTTTGGGGTTTAAGTGCAATATTCCCAGGCTCTAGGCCAAACTGCAAGGCATAATAGAGGCATTAGATCTAGGATACAGTCCTTAAAACCCGACACGCATGTAGCCACGGGGGGAAACAGAGGCTCGCAAAGGAAGCTAGCTAGCTATAGCTATCCCCTTCTCTCTGCCGCTAAACACAGGGCTGCATTAGTTACAGGATACAAACCCTGTTTGTTATAGTAATGACTGTGAGCCAAGGAGAGTTCAGGAATTCAGAAGCACAACACACACTCAAGAACCTATAGACCCCTGTTCAGACGTCACACTAAGCCACAGTGGTTAAGGATTTTTAGCTAAACACCACAAATTAGCATGTCATATGAACCATCCCTAACCATGGTGGCTACATAAGCACACTCACTAACCATTTGCTGCAAAAGGGTTAGTGGCCTAACCATGGCTTAGTGTGTTGTCTGAACAGGTCCAATGTATATTTAGGGTCGTGTTCATTAGAAAGTCATCCACCAAAAGCCTCATTGAAATGAATGTGAACAGCCCAAAATCACGACAGTTAATTTCAGCGAACCTTGTACAGGAGAACTTTCTAAGGGATTGTACCCTGGAGCAATAAGAATGCAAGAATATCCCTGCTAGTTCACACCTCGTCCAGTGCTCTGTTCCCAAGAGAGGCTGGGTCAAAGGCTCATAAATGCCTGTCCCTAACACCTAGTATGGAGGGATAAGCTTCCGCCAAACAGGCAGTTCCAGTTAACCATCAAGGTCGGTAGACGCACCTTTCATGCGTTTATCTATCTCTGTTAAAAAGCTAGGGAGTTAGCACCCCAAGTTGTGGAAGTGAATTCCATAAGTTAATTAATGCCTTCACTGGCAGACACACCTTTTCTCTGTCTGGAATGAACTGATTCCGCTGGTACTTACGTACTTCTGAAGGGGTTCTTCCCAGAGAATCAGTGAGCATATAGGTGGGGGTGGCACAGAGCGCATGCGCATACTCCCCCTCGCCAGCCTGCTCGCTTCCCCATCTATATGCTTGCTGTTCCATCATTCCAACCCACCAACCTTCTGACCAACGCGAGCTCCAGCTCTGGCCTGCCCCCAAGTTCGCCCTGGTGATCCACCAGGTGGGATTTGCACTCCGAGGGGAGATGGTGCTGCCATCTTAAAATCGGGATCAGCAGGCCCATTCCACAGGCGCTAAGATGCGGTGGGAACAAGCCTGAGGCTGTAGTCTTGGGACTCCAAGGTCAGGTCCTCCTATCACGTTTTCGTGGCCTTTTATCCAGCAGCCAAAACAGAAACAGTTTCAGCTTGTGGGCAATGCAACAGGCGTCAGCGGGCAGTGACATACCGCCACATGGAATGACGTCAGCACTCTGCCACGTGCTTTTAACAAGCAGGAAAACACTTTATGGGATGTTGGACATGTTCAAGTCGCCCCGTTCCAAGAGAACAGCAAGACTGGGCTTCCATGCACCGACAGCCTCGCCAACCACTGCTCAGTGGACAAGCAGGAGTACTGGCTCACTGCCCTGTAGCCTGTCGTAAGCACCTACCTGCCTGCCCCCTGCCTTGCTCACTCAGGCCACCCTACTGCACATGTGCGCACACACACACAGCTTCTGTCCCTATTGCTGCTGAAAGATGATCACAGATGGAGGACTATCCAGTCAGGAATCTAACATCCACCACCCACAGGATTTCTTATTTAAGGCAAACCTTGTTTTAAGAGGGCTACATATAAGTGCCCAATACGCCAACTTCAGGCTGCACCACTGTTCTATTTAAACTATGAGTAGAAGCTATCAGCCCTGCAAGAACCTACCTATCAAGCAAAAGCTACCTTTTCCCTCTCAAGTTTGCCATTAACGCTTCACTCCACACTTGGACCACAAGTAATGAATGCCCTTCCACTGAATCTCTCTCTGTTGCTTGCGCCTGCGACTTCAGAGGAAACTCTTGCACTGGTACCCAGGGGTGCAGTCAGTAAGTTGGAGCAAAGAGGGTGCTCAGGGATATTCCAGGCCCCTTCCCTGGGGTCATCAGGATCAGGTTTCACAGAACCATAGAGTTGGAAGGGACCTCAGGGATCATCTATCTAGTGCAACCCCCTCCGCACTGCAGGGTGCAGCTACACCATTTGTGACAGAAGGCCGCCTGGCCTCTATTTAAATACCTTCAAGCGACAGAGAACCCACTGTGAGGCAGACTGTTCCTCTGCTGAACAGCGCTCACTGTTAGGAAGCTTCTCCTACTGTTTAGCCAACATCCTCAACAGCTAGGGGTTCAGCCAGGGGAAGGAAGCAAGTTTGCTGCCCCCCACACCCAGTGACTGATCCAAGGCCATCCCTGTACTTTCTCTTGCACTAGTGAATTACTGCCATTCAGTCCTTGGTGCATTTTGGGCTGCATTAATAGAAGTATAGCTTCCAAATCGTGAGAGGTATTGGTACCCCTCAATTCGGCACTGGTTAGGCCTCATCTTGAGTATGGCGTCCAGTTCTGGGCACCACACTTCAAGAAGGATGCGGACAAGCTGGAGCGTGTTCAGAGGAGGGCAAGGAGGATGATCAGGGGTCTGGAAACAAAGCCCTATGAGGAGAGACAGAAAGAACTGGGCATGTTTAGCCTGGAGAAGAGAAGACGGAGGGGAGACATGAGAGCACTCTTCAAGTACTTGAATGGTTGTCACACAGAGGAGGGCCAGGATCTCTTCTCCATCATCCCAGAGTGCAGGACATGGAAGAATGGGCTCAGGATACAGGAAGCGGGATTCCGGCTGGACATCAGGAAAAACTTCCTGACTGTTAGAGCAGTACAACAATGGAACTTATGACCTAGGGAGGTGGTGGGCTCTTCCACACTAGAGGCTTTCAAGAGGCAGCTGGACAACCATCTGTCAGGGATGCTTTAAGGTGGATTCCTGCATTGAGCAGGGGGTTGGACTCCATTGCCTTATAGGCCCCTTCCAACTCTACTACTCTATGAATGTAAGATATTGTGCAAAATGCAGCGGCCAGATTGATAACAGGGACCAGAAGGTTCGAGCATATAAGACCTACTCTGGCCCACTTGCATTGGCTGCCTGTATGTTTCCGAGCCCAATTCAAGGTGCTGGTTTTAATCTATAAAGCCTTACACGGTTTGGGACCACAATACCTGACGGAACGACTTTCCTGACATGAACCTACCCAAACACTACGTTCAACATCTGAGGTCCTCCCACAAGTGCCTACTCCGAGGGAAGCTTGGAGGTCGGCAACAAGGGAAGCCCGACTGGCGCCAACATTGCTATCTTTTCGGCACCAGGTCAAGACTTTCCTTTTCTCTCAGGCATTTAGCAGTATCTGATGAGCCTGGGTCTGTTTTTGCTTTTAGGGTTATAGCTTTTTAAAGTTATTATTACAGTGGTTTTAAATGTATGTGTATATTGTATCTTTTTGCAGTTTTAACTTTTGTATATTGTTTTTAATTGTTTTGCTCTTACGTAAACCGCCCAGAGAGCTTCGGCTATGGGGCGGTATACAAATGTAATTATTATTATTATTATTAATAATAATAATAATAATAACAACAACAACAACAACATGGGGTGGGGAGGGGGAAAGAGGCACTGCTGTAGTGGAGACAAAACCTGCCCCTTTTTGGGGTGGGGGAGATGAGAGTTTGTCCACTGGCCTGCTGCATCCCTAGAGATCCTTGTATTATGACACACCCCACTCCCACCCCACACACCCTGCCCATCATCATGACAGGCATTTTCCCCTCGCATAAATAGTAATTAGCAGCAGTAATGCCTTGGAAACAATTAGCCTCCCGCCACCACAGAGACCAACCACCCTTTTGTTCCTGATCAGCCTGGATTCCCTCACCGAGGAGCTGGCGCCTCTTTTAATGAGGTGCAAAGCAGCGGGAGGCGAGTCTAGACAGGGCAGGAGTCTCCCACCTTCTCCATTGTTGGAGCTCTCCAGAGACACACGCACACAGAGATGGAATTCACATGCAGGAAGAGGCTCCAGGGCGGCCGAGTCTCTGCAAGGCATGACCAGAAGGCGAGAACACACAAGGCAAAGGCAAGCACAGGGCAGCTGCAGTAGCCAAGCTGGAGCCGTGAGGAGCTCTACCACGGAGGCAAGGAGGGAGGCACTGCTGGTGGTGGATGCGGGGCGACAGGGTTATGGGGGGCCCTCCTACTGTGCCTCTTCTTCCGCCTGCTTCCCCTGCAGCTCTTGGGCCTGCACTCGGCCTTTCCCACTCTAACCCTTCTTGCAGCTTCTCCATTTTCTCCTCCCCTGGGCCCAGTGTTTGCTTGCATATGCCCAGTAGCCATGGGCTCCAGCCCTGGCCTAGTGAACCCCCACCCCACCTGCCTCTCCTACCATGGGCTTTAAGCTCCTGCTGTTGCTCCCACCCCCACAGGCCCTGCTTCTCTCTGGTTTTGCTGTTGCCACAGGGGGGCTCCTTTGCTTCCGGCACCCCCAGCTGCTCACTCCCCATTAAAACAGGGGTTGTTTTCATGGGGAGCAAGAAGCTCCCAGTCATGTCCAAAGAGTTTGTGCAGGAGAACTCTCCCCCCCCCCCCCGGCCGAGATATTTTTATTTATTTATTTGTTGCATTTATATCCCGCCTTTTTTCTTCCAAGGAACCCAAGGTGGCGTACATAATCGTCCTCCTCTCCATTTTATCCTCAAAACAACAACAACCCTGTGAGGTAGGTTGGACTGAGAGTCTGTGACTGGCCCAAAGTCACCCAGTGGCCTTCCGTGGCCGAGTGGGGACTAGAACCTGGATCTCCCGGCTCCCAGTCCAACACTCTAGCCACTACACCACACTGGCTCCATTTGGATTTCCCTAACCCCCCCCCCCCCCCCCAACCCCATCACTGGATCAGCTCTGGCTGAGGCTAAATCTGGAACATGGAATGAATCGAGCGAGTCAACTCAGGTCACATTTTCTCCATGATCCAGCCTCGCTTTTGACGGACAAGAATGACGTGGAAGGGAGACTGACCAGGCCAAGCGTGAGCCACTGGCAATTTCTCTACCTCAGCCTCTCGCTGCTCCCAGAACATATTCTCCCTGCTCTAAAAATAAAATTCGGTTCTGCAACCAGGTAATGTCAATTCTGTACTAGGGAAAGCTGAATCCTGCAAACGATGCACTTTTTTAAAAAAAATGTGTGTGTAATGTTCTCTCGTGTGCATTTCCTCAATTTTTGTACTGCTTCCCATCAACTTTCCTGGCCTTGCTAGTGGCGGGAGGTGCACGGAGAGGAAAGGGCCAGCCCAGCGCACTGAGAACGTTACCTGGCCACCTCTCGGGATTTTGCAAACTCAGCAGGCGCTGCCCACTTGTTTTCAAGTAGCTCTTTTCAAAGTTCTTAGATCTTAGAAACTGGGTGGTGGTGCCGTTTAAATAGAAGGTTTTTAAGAAGCCAAACTGTGCACCCAACACAACATTATGGGTTAGGAACATAGGAAGCTGACTTATACTGAGTCACACCCTTTTGTCTATCTAGCCCAGTATTGTTGACACTGACCGGCAGCAGCAGGTTTCAGGCAGGATTCTTTCCAGGCCCTACTTGGAGAAGCCAGGGATGGAACCCAGGGCCTTCTGTGTGCAAAGCATGGGCTGTATCACACCACGCTATGGCCCCTTCTTGCAGAATCGTGTCATATACATAGCCCTGGATATAATGTCACTTCGCAGAGCTAAGAGGCTGAATTACCTAAAAACGAGTTTAAATCTCACTTGTTGGTGCTTAAGTTTAGCCGGATTGTTTTTTCCGCCCCTGCGTCGAAAGCTTCCACCCTTCTAGAACAGAAAGCCTTATCACTAGAACTGGAGTATTTGTTGTAAGGCATCCAGCCTGGTCCTCCGCTTGATGCAGGAAATTCAGAGCTAGAGCATCCCCCGATGACTCTCCAGCCACTGCTTGGAGACCCCCAGCCAGGGACCCCACTCCCAAGGTAACTGGTTCCATTGTCAAACTGCTCTCACCATTAAAACATTTATTATAATGTTTCACCTTATTCTCTTCACCCATCCAACCCATCCAATACACTACAGTTCCCTGGAGTGCACTTTTAAATGTTTAAACACATGTGGCAGATGAGGGCAGCAGAAATATCGTAATTTCCTGATACCAGCATCAAATATTTAGTTCCAGCAATAAAGCAGCTGAAAAGCCTGAATGCCCAAAGTCCTTGAAGATTTTCTGAACTAGGAGAAAAGCTCTGCATTACAAACTTCTGTAATGGCCTCCATCCTGTCCCCTCCACCCCATTTTATGCAAGACTGCAGCTAAGAAGAATGAGGCAAGCCGTGTTACTCACTACACTGCCATCTCTACACGGAACAGACTGAACCAGGGTGGAGATTAAAATTCATAGCATTTGAAGTCCACACCCAGGATGACGTCTCTCGGAGAATACCTCCATAGTTCTTTGACTTCCATGGCCAGGGGGTATATTTGTCTCTCTTTTCTTCTTCCTTTTCAACAATATTTTTGTCATTTGGTATTGCTATGTCGATGAGGTATGCGTGTTTTTCTTTTTTGTCTATGACCTTTAGGTCTGGTTGGTTGCAGGGTGTTGTTTTGTCTGTATGAATTGTTCTGTCCAGTATATTTTATGATTTGCGTTTTCCAAGGTTGTTTCGGGTGAGTGTGTATAGTATGGTGAAGAATCATAGAATAGTAGAGTTGGAAGGGGCCTCTAAGGCCATAAAGTCCAACCCCTGCTCAAAGTAGGAATCTACCTTAAAGCATCCCTGACAGATGGTTGTCCAGCTGCCTCTTGAATGCCTCTAATGTGAGAGAGAGCCCACCACCTCCCTAGGTCATGGGTTCCATTGTCATAATCAGTTTTATGCTGTTTTGTATTTAATGTTGTTCCCCGCCTCAATCCAGAGGAAGAGGCGGGTAATAAATAAATATATTATTACTATTATTACTATTACTATTACTATTTCTATTACTATTATTATTATTATTATTATATCTCTCTTTCTTGTTCGTGGCAGTTTTTCTAGATGGACATGATGGGCTTTGCCAAGTCATACTGTCTTTTACAGATTCAGGAATTTCCTGACAATTGAGCATGTTTTAAGTATGACTGCTTTCTGGATGTTGGTGTGGATGGATTTTGGTAGGCCCAGTTTCTGAAGGTTTTCTGTAGAGTTTTTTGGTGTGATGCCGGTGACTGAGGTGACTAATAGAATAATTGTGACCTTTTCCTGATGCCATAGTTCTTTGACTTCCATGGCCAGTGGTGTATATTTGTCTCTCTTTTCTTCTTCCTTTTCAACAACATTTGTGTCATTTGGTATTGCTATGTCGATGAGGTAGGTGTGTTTTTCTTTTTTGTCTATGACAGTTGTATCTGGTTGGTTGCAGGGTATTGTCTTGTCAGTATGAATTGTTCTGTCCCAGTATATTTTATGATCTGCATTTTCCAAGATTGTTTCAGGTGAGTATGTATAGTATATTGTAGGTTGTTTGATAAGGTTGAATTTGACGGCCAGTTGTTGGTGAATTATTTTTCAGCTGTATTGCGTCTGTCTGTATAGCCCATTCCTGTCAGAATTTATGTGGTCTATTGTTTCTTGGAACTGATGCCATTTCCTGCATAGGTCTGTTGTTACACTGTTATCTTTT
The DNA here is from genome assembly GCA_029215795.1 of Anniella stebbinsi. Lineage (NCBI taxonomy): Eukaryota > Metazoa > Chordata > Lepidosauria > Squamata > Anniellidae > Anniella > Anniella stebbinsi. The sequence continues at coordinate 3,891,176 of JARDYH010000003.1, read as the reverse complement.
ATGATGCATTTTGGTAGTTCTTGGTTGCTATAACTTGATCCTGTATAGCTATTAGGAATCCTTCTGTTTCTGGAAATAGCTCACCCTTCCTGAGCCATTTGTACGATTGTTCTTTGTTTATTTGTGGGTTCTGTATTATGTTGTAGGGCTTCCCATGGAGTGTTTTTTGTGCCCATTTTCTTTTTTCGCTGCAAGTGTAAGTGGTCCTCTTTTGTCTTCGTTTTGTAGTGCTAGGTTGAGTGGGGTGTAATTTTTATCTGCTTTTACTACGGCTTTATGAATGGGGGTGTTTTTGGTGTGGAAGAATTCTCTGAGTGGTTTTATCTGTTTAGCATGGATTCTGTTAATGTCCAGCAGACCTCTTCCTCCTGCTTTCCTGCTGATTGTTGTTCTTTCAATGCATGAGTTGGGATGGAGCATGCGGTGTTTTGTGAGTTCGGTGCGATTGAGTCTGTTTATTTCTTCGAGTTCAGTATGCGACCAGTGTATGAATCCGAATGAGTATGTGAGAATGGGTATTGCGTATGACTATTGCTATTATTACTATTACTACTATTACTATTATTTATTTGCTTTGAAATCTGCCTTTCTACTAAAAATAATGGCACTGAAGGCATACAGATGTACATTCCACCATGTCTGTGTTTCTGTTGGCCTTAGTTAGCATCTTTCATAGGTGCCATTTCAGAACAAAACAGTGAAGACTAGGAGAAGCTCTTAGATGAGAATCTCAGCAGAGGGAAGACAACAATGAATGTTCTCCCTGAGGTGATTCCTGTGCCTAAACCCACATGAATTGCTTTCCTGACCCATGTGTGCTCAAGATTGAAGGGAAACGATTCTCATCTGGTGGATTGTGAAGGGACAGCGACTGGGCTGCCCTCATTAAAGCATGATGCGCGTCACCTCTCCATCTAGGCTGCCAAACCACAGTGCGTGTGTTTGCTGGGGAGAACGTGGCAAGAATGTTGAAATGCAGGCTGTGTCAAGAGCTAAAGGCCTGGGATGTCCTTTAGTCTCCTGTGGATGCGCACGACATACAGAGCAGCAGGCGCCAACAACTCAGAACTGGACATAAGACGGGGAAGCTGAGTGGAAGATTCCCCACATTTTGCAGAGTCATGTTTGTGGACTGAACGCTATACATGTGGAAACAATGACTAAAACAATCATCTGAGATGCCAAGGAATAAAAGAAGCTGCCCTAATTCCAGCTCAAATGCTTCAAAGCTGGGATGTACAGCCTGTATATAAGCCTTTATTCGAGCAGCTAATTCTGAGCACTATTTAAAATCTTGTATTTGCACAGTTTTCAGTAAAAGCAACATTTGGCTCGTTAACAGGTGGATACGCTATGAGCTTTCTTGTAGTTGTTCCGTTCCTGAATAAATTGAGTAAACACACACACACACACACACGGGGTTTTTTGCGGAGTGGCAACACTTGAAACTGTTTGGGATGCAGGCTTGGGAACATTCTAGAGGACAGTGATGCACAAGGGGGCTAACGGTGCCTAAAAAGCAAACCAGGGAAGCCTCAGAGACAAACAGACTGAAAATAGATACTATGCAAAAATCTATTTTAAGCAATGCAAACAGCCATGGCCCGCTGACTCAAATTAGGATGTTCGGGGTTGGAAGAGGCCCCTCTTGTTCAAGCCTCTTAAAGAATCATCGCGTCCCACAGTGGTTCTCCCCCAAGCGGCTCCTGTTCCTTCAATGGAGGAGGCCTCATAAGAACCTCCGTGGGCTGAGTTTGAAGTCTACCCTTAAGTGGAAAGCGTTGAGCCAATGTTGAGTTACCAGCTGCCTTTTCAAAACTCAAGGAAACGAGGTTTAAATTTCACCTGCTTAATTTTCTCTCCCAGCTTTAGTTTTTAAAACAAAGGTTTAGCCTCCACTCAGAACAAAAGCCTCTTTTTAGATATTGTACACACGGGGTGTGCTGGAATTAAGTACATTTTCCACTTCCAGGAAGTCTGCTGAAAGTTACATCTGTTTTGATAAAAATAAATAAAAGCAACTCCATCCTACCCCATCTCCAACAACTGCCTTTCTGTTCCCACTGCCCCAAAATATAATATAAATATAGAAAGCATGCTATAAATATGGAAAGCTCGTTCACAGCTTTCACCCTCTGATCATCCCTGGCTCCTTCCATTGTGTGCCCTCCTGTCCTGTAGGGGGCAGCCACACATCATATTACGCTCTTCCATAGAAGGAAGTGGGACCTGTTGGCTCCTGGGGGAGAGCATAAAAAGCCTGGCAGCAGGATACACCCTGTTTTTAATCCTATGTAAACCGCCCAGAGAGCTTCGGCTATGGGGCGGTATACAAATGTAATAAATAAATAAAATAAATAAATAAATGAAGGTGAAGGCAAACATTTCTGTTCCTGAGACTGAAGTCAGCAGCATGATGCAAGGGGTTGGGGGCAGACACGCTGTACTCTCCCCCAGGGTGAAAGGGGGGGGGGGGTTTGCCCTGAAATCCACAGGCTCTCCCCAAAGTCATAAGTATTCTAATAGCAACTGATCATGGGGTGGGGAGACACACACAATGCATACTATCACCTGCATCATCTATCATAAGGAAGCAGCCCCATCCTGAGTGGAAAAGGCAGCTATCCAGATTTCAACTTTGCCATTTGGAACGAGAATGTCTCGTCAACAGGATGCCAAGAATTCCTGAATTTGGAGAAAACACACACACCTACACACAAGGTTCTAGTTCTCAAACTTACAGAGCCACCCCCACCCCACCCAGGGACAACCCCATGCTCACCGCAGAAAGCGTACTGTGTGGATTGCAGACAGCCTGGTGGTCCTGGTCAGCCATTTGGGCCAACCAAGACCTCTGCACCCTGAGTCTGGATGGAAGGAACTAGAAGCAGTGAAAACCTCTTCCAGCCTCTCAAACTGGAGCCACCTGGCCAAGCTCCAGTTAGGCACACCAGGGAAGGAGGAGACAGGATCAAAGAGGAGTCTAGACCGGCATCCATATATGAAACTTAAACCTAAAATAGACCTGAGGCTGTATTTTTCAACTCCAGGGTCCACCACCTCCAGAATCTGACCATTGTTTCTCCACACTTTGAAATGAGCCTACTGCTCAGAAGAAAACAGACCTAAACAAGTTATCCCCACCTCCTCCTCATTATTTTTAAGAAACCAACAAAAATCCTCACCACCAGTGTTATCAATAGTTTTTAAACATTATTCTAAGAGGCAAACAAACCAGAGATGACAATTTTGGATCCGTTACCTATAGACGGGGATTTGAAGGGATATTTGTCAGGAAGGTCCACTCTAACTTTCCACACGCCACCTTCATACGGTGCTGTAATAGGGGGAGAAAACAGAGTTAGCTGTGCAAAAACAAAAAACAAATAGGGAATTTTCAAGAGCGAGTTGCTTAGGTGGGCACCTAAGGCAGGTACAGAAAAAGCCCACAAAGAGCTTCAAGATGGCACAAGCCTACTGGGAAGACGTTCTCGCGGGCAAGTCCCATCAGAAATCAACAGACGCTGGACAAGAGCACCTTTACTGATGAGGTCTGTGCAGGAGAGCTTCCCAGTGGGATTTCACCCTTGGCTTCTTGGGTTGTCATTTATCTGAAGGCCATCTTTCTTGGGAGTACACTTTCTGTTAGCACGGGGCACATTTTGTTAGCACAGGTCACTTTTTATACGCATAGGGCACTTTCGGTTAGCACAGGGCACCTTTTTATACCTACAGGTATTCAGAGTTCGATACCCTAGTTCAGCCTTTCCCAAGCTGGCGCCCTCCAGTTGTGTTGGACAACAACTCCAATAAACATCTGGAAGGGGCCAGCTTGGAAAGGCTGAGCAATTGAGCTGATCAGTCCCAAACCACCACCCACCCCAGGATGTCTACTTTTTAAATCTGTCAAGCTTAACCCTTTGGGCACAGATAATTAGGAACATTTGCATGTCCAGTTCCTTGAATATGCGCACACTGGACAGGTCAGGTCACCCCAGTAAAGAAAACAACTAGTTTCCAAGCTTACATGTGAAGATGGAAAATGACTATGGATTGTATTACATCAGAACTGACCCACAGAAAGGTCACCCCAGTTAATTAAATGTTGACCTAGTGCCCTAGCTTCAGCCAGGTTAGACAGCAGCTGTACAAGTCCTGCATGTCCTTGCAAACCAAAATTTGGGTTCTCGGCCATCAACTTTCACCCAGCGTCCCTCCCTGCTCTTTAAAGAAGAACGTTGCTAGCTCTGCTCTTGGTTCTTCCAAGATAGAACAAGGGAGCAGCAAACAAAGGTTCAGGCCAGCTTTCCCCAACCTGGCGCCCTCCAGACACGTTGGTCATCCCTCAGTCAGAATAGCCAATGGCCATGCTGGCTGATGAATGGTGGGCGTTATGGTCCAATACATCTGGAGGCCATCAGGCTGGGGAAAGATGGCTTAGATTTTGAAGAAAAGCTTAGAAAGCATGGGCAGGGATAATGGGACTCGAGATGCTTCATCTTTATGGGATACAAGGGAATTGTTGTGCCCATATCTGCACTGGCAGAATGTAGAAAGGGCTCTTCTGGGGCTAGAGAACAGTTTTCCGAAAAAGGCTGAGTCTTAACTGGAAATCTACTGGATGGATTTTTTTAGAGATGTACAGCAGGGCTATAGCTGGGATGTGTGTATGCACATACAAGCCAGGTCCAACCAGGAATATTCAAACCTTTTCCAGTGTTCTGGCCAGTTAGCACCAAAGAACTGGCGCGATCAATAAGCACTTTAAAAATATCTTTAAATTGTTTCCACAGTCAGCCTAAACACCTGATTCAAACAAACTTTAATCAGCCACGTGGTCTTGGTGATTAAATTTGCATATGCATAAAAATGTCAGTTCTGAAGCAAGAAGCCTACTTTGTTTTGTGATGATGATAAACACATGTTCTGTAAGCCATCAACAACCTTGCATTTAACCACTCACCCTCACTTGGTCATCATTGGTGACTGATTCCAGGCAGGTGTGCACATGGAATTCCCTCCAGGCCAGTGAGCAGACTAGCATAGGAGGGATAGAGGGATCAGTCCTTCCTCCACCAGGATGCTTGGCTTCAAATGTTGGCCATGGAGGAAGCAGCTTCACTTCCTCAACAGCCAATGCGCAAGTTGAATGGGCTGGTAAAGGAGGAGTAAAACGTTGCTTTGCTTCTCCTTCATCAGCCCACTAGGCCTATTCGCCTGCATTTTACTCTTAGGAAGGGCCTCTCTTTTGAGTAAAACACAGGCCAGTAAAAATGTCGTAAGCAGGTTAAGTTTTCAGGGCTTGGTAACAAAGCTGTATTAGAGAGGCACCCATCTGAGAGAGACAAGAGGGGGGATACCTCCCTAGGTCATTGGTTCCTTTGTCGTACTGCTCTTAACAGTCAGGAAGTTTTTCCTGATGTCCAGCCGGAATCTGGCTTCCTGTAACTTGAGCCCATTATTCTGCGTCCCACAGTGCAGGACGCGGAATAATGGGCTCAGGTTACAGGAAGCCGGATTCCAGCAGGACATCAGGAAAAAAATCCTGACTGTTAGAGCAGTACAACAATGGAACCCATGACCTAGGGAAGTAGCGGGCTCTCCCACACTAGAGGCCTTCAAGAGGCAGCAGGACAGCCATCTTTCAGGGATGCTTGAAGGTGGATTCCTGCATCGAGCAGGGGGTTGGACTCGATGGCCTTAGAGGCCCCTTCCAACTCTACTATGATTCTAGGATTGTCATCATTAAGACACATTCAACATTACAGTACTACTACATATGTGTGTATTTACTTTTTTGCTTTTATTCAACTTTTGCAGTTTACCATCACCAAGGAGGTACCAAACATCCCACTACCACATTTTCTGGCCATGGGCCTGCTGTACATAAATGAGAAGGTTTTGTAGTTTAGGACAGCTGTTAAGTAAAGACTGCCACCCTACAGCACTGGCAAAAAGCAAACGCTTTCGCAAAAGTGTCTCAAGGAGGAAGAAGGGTGTGGGGCCATAGCTCCGTGGCAGGGAACAGGCTTTATATGAGGAAAGTCACAGCTTCAATTCCTGCCATCTCCAGTTAAAGAGATGCCAGGCCTGCAAAAGAACTCCCTCTGCCTGAGAGCTTTTGGAGCTACTGCTGGGCAGAGAAGACAATACTGAATTAGATGGACTAGCGCAGCCTACCCCAACATGGTACCTTTCAGTTGTGTTAAGCCACAGTTCCCAGCATCCCCCATCCATGCTGGCTGGGGGGTGCTATGAACTGTACTCCAACACATCTGGAGGGCATTAGATTGGAGAAGGCTACGCTAGCACATTAATGCTAGCCTATAAAGCCTTACACTGCTTGGGACCACAATACCTGATGGAACGCCTCTTCCGACATGAACCTACCCATACACTACGCTCAATATCTAAGGTCCTCCTCCGGGTGTCTCCTCCGAGGGAAGCTCAGAGGATGGCAACAAGGGAGAGGGCCTTTTCAGTGGTGGCCCCCCAATTATGGAATGATCTCCCCGATGAGGCCTGCCTGGCACCAACACTGTTATCTTTTCAGCGCCGGGTCAATTCAGCGCCGGGTCAAAACTTTTCTTTTCTCCCAGGCATTTCAACAGCTTACGTTGAGGTTTTTAACTGAATTTCTTGGCAGGCTTAAAGTTCAAAATGTTTTAAATATCAGTTGTTTTTATGTTTTATGGTTTTAAATTTTGTATATCGACTTTTAATGTTCAATCTTTTAATTTTTGTAAACCGCCCAGACAGCTTTGGCTATGGGGTGGTATATAAATGTAAATAATAATAATAATAATAATGCAGGGTGAGGCAGCATACCTTCAGAAGACGCACAGGGGGCACATGTCAAAACACACACACCCCGCAACCATCTCCTGTTTTTCCTCAATGTTTCTCCTTTCACTGACAAATTAACAGATGATCATTTCCTTTTAACATCTTTTCAGCACTCGCTACATAAGCACCACAGGAGGTGGGGCACAGTGGCGTACTTACTTCCTTGTGGTCCATAGAACTTCACTACAAATTCATTGAGTCCTCCTAGGATCGTGACTTCATGTTTACTCTCAATACTGAATGCAAAGTAAAGGAAACATTTTATGTGCAGAAGAGCTTATGTGCCTCTTGAGAATCCTGGCACACCGGGAACAACTAAGAGCTTAAATCGTTAGAATACTTTGCAAGCAAATCTGAAATAATCCTCCCGTCAATGAAGCCCGTTCAAACACATTTGAAGTTATTTTCAATGCTTTAAGCAGAACAAAGTATCTGCCAGACAATAAAGGTGAAACATAAGTTAACATGGTTCAGAGTATAAAAACCTTTAACTTGCAAACTGTTTCTGCTAAGTGATTGCATTTTTTCTTGTTCCTATACTTATGTGTACGGTGCTTTACAAGCTACAGGTCTCTGCCCCGAGTGGCTTACAACCTAAATTTGAGACACGGAGACAGAGAAAGAGGAGGAAGATGGAGACAGCGTAGACTCCTACTTTGGTTTGGTTAAAGTAGAGCAAGGGGATTATACAATGCTTGCTCTAAGCCTTTGGGAGAGGGCAGGCTACAACATAAGGTAGGCTTAAATAAGTTTTCCAAGTTACTAGCCCACAACATTCTCATTAGCCCAACATTCTCATTCTCACATGCCCAAGTTATTCATTTACATCCCCAAAAGAGGCGAATGTGCAAATTTTGTGACACTTCCCTGCACAATTTCTTACTCACCACAGGGGCTATTTGCAATCCTGAGATAAACCCACAAACTGGCTCTGGATTAGGCTGGAGTGAGTAACACATAATAAGCCTGTTCATATGACATGACAGCCCATCGTAGGTGGATGCAGAAATCATTTTGAATACACAACTCCTGCTTAGGGGTTGGGTTGTGCGAACCCAGCAAGCCTGGTTTATGTAAGGGTTAAACAACCCCCACATAACCCATCGCCTGTTTTCAGGTTACGTGAACACACGCTTGCTGGGTTCGCACGATATGAGAATCTCCAAGCAGGGGTTGCATATGCAACTTGATGCTCATGGATGCCACAGCTCCTTGTGAGTCAAATAACCTACCACGAGCTGTGGCCTGTCCTCCAAACCCGGTCAGCGTCTTCAGTTCTCTCAACTCCATCCAAAGGGTCCCACATTCGCCAACACAGAGAGAAACCTGGAAACGCACATTTCCAGAACCAAGTCGTGCATCCTAGCATTTCTACTTGAACTATTCAAGCAGACATTGAAAGCTGGAGGAAGTGACGGCTTGGACACAATGCAAATGCAGAAGGCAAGCAGGCTTGTTGAAGATGAAAGAGATGCTAGTCCCAGCATGACTGCAAGACAGACATCGTGACTTTGACCCCAGACCTGCTCAGGTGAGCAGCAGCTCTGCTTACAGCTGGAGGGGACGACACACACAGCAATAGTCCCCCCCGCTGCAGCCCCCCATGCTATACATCATGCTCTTCCAGTAAATCCCTCCCTTGGAGGGGCTTTTAGGGGAGGAGGGGAGTGGCAAGCAAGAGCCAATAGGAAGCAAGAACATCCCCCAGTGTGTGAGGAGGAAGCACTTCAGCTCACACTGGCCCTAGTTTTGATCAGCGCCCACGATTACAAAGCACCGTGGGAAGATAAAACAGGGCAGCCAGACTGTGAACGGGGACTGGCCAATGAGACCACATTACGCCAGTCCTTTTCCAGCTTCACTGGCTGCCGGTCCGGATCCAGGCCCGATTCAAAATGCTGGTATTAACATTCAAAGAAGGAGAGGGCCTTCTCTGTGGTGCCCCCAATTGTAGAACAATCTCCCTGACGGGGCCCGCCTGGCACCAACATTGTTATCTTTTCGGCACCAGGTCAAGACTTTCCTCTTCTCTCAGGCATTTGGCAATATCTGAGGAGCCTGGGTTTGTTTTTGTTTTTGTAGCTTTTTTGGGCTGTTGTAGCGGTTTTAAATGTATGTGTGTATTGTGTGTATGTTGTATGTTTTTGCTGTTTTAATTTTTGTATATTGTTTTTAATTGTTTTAATCTTATGTAAACCGCCCAGAGAGCTTCGGCTATGGGACGGTATACAAATGTAATAAATAAATAAATAAATAAATAAACGGCTTGGGGCCAGGTTATCTGAAGGAAAGCCTCCTCCCAAATATACCAGTCTGGACCCTAAGATCATCCTCAGGGGTCCTTCTCTGTGAGCTCCTGCCAGGCAGGTGGCTACTAGGAGGAGGGCCTTCTCTGCTGTAGCACCTCGGCTGTGGAATGGCATGGTCACCTGGCATGTACACTATACTCCTTTAGACGCCAGGTGAAGACCTTTTTATTTTCACAGTGTTTTCACAGTTCTTCAATTTGATTTTTAACCTTGCTGTTTAAATTTTGTATTTTAAATCCCTATCAATTTCTGCATGGCTGCTTGGTTTTTATCCTGGTTGTGCTTTTATACTGTATTTTAAATTATGTTTTTATACTGTTGTTGTTTTATATTCTGAATGGTTTTTATGGTTTTAATTTTTGTAAACCGCCCAGAGAGCTTTGGCTATTGGGCGGTATAAAAATGCAGTAAGTAAGTAAATAAATAAATAAATAATGTAAGAACATTACTCCTTGCAAAATATAGAGCACATTTGAATCATCACTGGAGCGACCATTCAAGTGACATCCCTTCCACTTTGTCCTGACCTAGGTAGGCCGCTGCGAACACACTTTGCCAGTGCTCCAAAATTCACACCGGCTTTCTTATCTTTTGAGCTCCATTCAGAGTGCTGGTATTAACCTGGAAGGTGCCAAATGAAGCGCTGAGAAACTGCACAAACGACTCCAGCAATCCTGGATTAGTAGGATCTTTAAGATCCTACGAATAGCACACAATCCGATAGGTGTGCCCCAGGAGCCTTCAAAAGAGTTGCAGGGGGATGTATCTCCCAGATTTCTCAATCTCTTAAGAGGGCAAAGGGGGAAGGTGCCAAGAGCAATGCCCACACTTTAAGACAGGACATGACTTCCATTTTATGTTAAAGCAAACACACTCCATGGCCTGATGGGGTTTCTACAAGAGAGCTATCAAAATCCCCAAGGGACTCGGGTAGTCAACTTGAGCCTGTAACAAACAAAGGGAAACTTGCAGTACATGATGTCCTCACCACTATAAATTGGCTGCAGGGGAAAGCAGCACATAAGCGGAGTTAGAAAGAATTAAGCTTGCAAGTCTAAGAAATTCCTTTGCCCTCAAATAACCTGTTGAAAGCAACGTCTCCTAAGCACAGATCATGCCAAATCTGAAGCTACGCATGAGACAATAGACATGTTATGTTCAGAGAAGGCAGCTGCCGATTTCAGTTTCTTTGGGACGATTTGGGGGGGAGGGGGGAGAACGCACAAGTGCATTTTTTAGAAGTGTTGTAAGACTGATCCAGGCCGTCTTTCAGCAGCTGGAGTGACAGCAACAAAGAAGAATGGGAGGCTAGTGCCCTGTAATTTCATGCATGGTTAGGGGTAAAATGTACTGTGCAGAAAGCACATCTGGATCCATGGGTAGATCTTAGAGTGATATGACATATGCTGGCAACAACACAACACACCTTAAATTATACTGCTGAAATGATGAAAGTTTGGGGTAGCCTGGAGTGGATTTTTGTGTAAAAGGATTGCAAGTTACATTCAGTTTTGGTACTCAAAAGTAATTTCCTGGGCTTTCGGTTCTTTAACTTGAAGTGTATGCCTTTCTGCACCAGGCTCCAACTGGTGGAATCGGGGGTTCCTGCAAACAAAATAAACTAGATCCTGCAAGCCTGAAGTCTTCTCACCCACCCCTGCCCTAAGCACTTGGAACTGGTGCGTGTCCTCAAAGCCCAAAGCGCATGCACAGCGCCCAAAGCAATTCTGTGCCGCAACAGCTCTTGAACAGACCCCCAAGAATCTAACCTTTAACTCAAACAAAAGCACAGGCCTCCCCATCTAGTTGCCATGGAGTATGGCACTGTGATTAGCTGCTACTGAGGAAGCAGTTTGGTAATGGCATTTGTCCTCAGTTTGTATCCATGGAGCCACAGGTTCAACTCCAACCTGCTGGGGGCCAGCATGGGCCTCAACCTTTGGCAAGGGCCCACAGCTCAGTGGGAGTGTACAAGTCCTGTATCCCTGGCATCTTCAATTAGAGGTTCTCAGGTAGCAGAGCTGAGAAAGATCTTTGTTCGAGACCTTGGAGAGGCACAAACGCTCAGAGTAGACAGAAATGGGCTAGATCAGGAATGTTTTGAACTTCAACAACTACCATGCCTGGCCATACTGGTAGGGGCTTCTTGGGACTGAAGTCCAAAACATCTCGAGATCTACCTTCTGCCCACCCCTGGGCTAGACAGACCAATGATCCGGTTCTGTATAAGGAAGGTTCACCTGGTCATATTTGCTCTATATTGCTCAGCTCCAGATCCACTTTCCCTCACACTATGCCACCTTCACTAGTTCTCCAAAACCTTGCAGAAGGGTCATCCAGTCTTACATTTCTCTGGAAACTCACAAGCAGGCCCTCAGTTGCATGCCTTTAATATCTGGCATTTAGAGATATGTCAGGACAACTGAGACGAGCTCTGTCTATGGAATTACCTTATACCCAGTCATACCAAGCTTGACTGGCATCAGCTGTCCAGGGATCTCAGTGGGAGGGAGATCTTCCTTCGTTCTACTATGCAAGATCTTTTAACTAGTTGTGTGTGTCAAGGCAGCAATGCCCGGGTTAAGCCAGGAACTGCGGGGACAAGCAGAGTGCACAAGCTCACTGTTTCAACTTGCAATTAACAACCCAGAGTTAAGCCAAACGACCATGGACAATTGTTGAATTAACCCATAAACTTAACCCAGAGTGTCCGGGTTCGCATACCATGAAACAACTCGGGAACTGTGTTGCTAATTAAAAGTGAAAACGACAAGCACATGGCTCATGCACTTCCCTCATCCCCGCAATACCTGGGCTAATCCACCAGGAATTGTCACCACGACATGCAAACCAGCCTGCTGTCTCAGTTCGTTTCCTGGACTCTCTGCACAGAAAAGATGCAGAACACCACAGAGTAATGGCCACCTCCCTTCTGCGATATTGAACTTTCACTGACAGTTCGATATAACAAAGAATTTGAACTGCCTTGGCGGAGCGTCCCAAGACCTGGCTGCTACCAAACTGCTTAGAAGTATAGACCTCTGACTCTCTCTCTCTCTTACACACACACACACACACACACACACACACACACGGAGTGGCAGGCAGGCAGGCATAAGGTGGCCCCATTCAGAAGATAGCTTAAACCATGGCTTTAACCACAGTGTATAAGGCTTTTTGCCTTATTCCCTGTGGTTAAAAGTCGTGGTTTAAGGTGTCTTCTGAACAGGGACAATGAATTATTACAAAATGCACCTCTCAGCCACCATACTGTACCACAGACCCAACAAGGGCAGCACAATGTCCTCATTCCCTGTTTTATAAACTGCCATAAAGTGCCCAAGGCCAACCACAGGTAATAAACACACAAAATGGCAAAACGGACGGCACGCAACACAGCCAACACAATCTTGTTCTCCCTCTCTCCCAAACCCACAAAGGAAGTCCAAACCAACATGCCAAGTTCAAAACATTTGAAGATTTGGATTCATCCAAACGAAGAGAGTCCCGCGTGTAGGTATAAAGATAAGCCCGAGCAGGAAATACCCCAGACACCTTGTTGCCAGGAAATGCAAAGCCCTTAGGAGTCTGAAATATTTATTCAGTCCCATGCAGTGCTGGCAGCTTATAACTGGAAGTATTTGGCCAGCCTTGGTTAAAAGGCATTTCACACTGCCGTATTTTAAGTGCTGAACAGTAGATTTGCACAAGGAAGGCTACTTTCCAGCAAGCTTTGAGCAGGCTGCTTTCCGTTCCAAATTTAGAAGTGGAAGTGTTCCTAATCCGGGAGAATCCGTGCTTCTCTAGACCTAAGCAACAATCCCAAAACGAGTTAGTTCAGCCTCGTAACATGCCACCAGTCTGCTCAGCTAGGGTTGAGTGCCAACAGCCAGGTATGATCTTCTGAGTGTCCAACACCCCCTCTTTTCAACATACCCTCGGACAGTGGCAGCTTCAGTCGAGCAGTGCAATGTTCTGAGTAGTTTCTCCTTTTCAATAGTGGACAGATTCAGAAGCACTTCCTTGTTCTTAGAAGGAAGTATTTCCTGATAGTGAAAGAGCTGGCACAAAGCTGCATGTACCAATCACTGTTTTATGGAAACGTCAGGGAGAATGAGGGGTAAAAACTCCCAAGGGGACTTAACCACAGCAGACTTGGACAAAATGTACTAACCAAGACAGGAGGTATTAAAAACTGAGGACTGAGTCTGCATCCTGAAACAGCCAGCAACACCCCTTGCTACATTTGCTTCCCATGAGGACCAACAAAAGTCCGTAACTGCTGAAATAACTGTTGCCATTTGCCAAGGAAAGAAAACGGACCCTTTGATGGCAAGGGAGCCTCTGGGCTCACATTCCTCAGTAAGAAGCTATAGCCCACAGAAATACAAAAAGGACAGAGATCTCTCCAGATAAAATCCAAGTCTCAGGAGAGCATTGAGAGCTCCTTAATGTTCACATGCACGTTTGCTGTTTTTTAAGAAGGTTTTCTGCTGTTGCTGTTTTTGGAGTGTTTTTGGTGTTTTTAATATTGTATTGATTTTTATGATGTGTTTTATTGTTGTACGCCACCTTGGGAAGGCTCCAGTACTGAAAGGCAGCCAAGATATATTTTAAATAAATAACCCCCCCCCCCCCAGTTCAAATTTCATCTCAAGCAAACTCACTGGGTAACCTTTGGCAACCCATACACCCTCTGCCTCAGCTACAATATGGGGATCCTAGTGACCTAATCTTTCTGGTTGGTTCTAGTAAGACTGATTTCCCTAACCTGCCACCCTCCAGATATATTGGACTACAACTACCATCACCCTCAGCCAGCACGGGCATTATTGGTCCAACACATCTACAGGACACTCGTTCGGTTAAAGCTGCTTCAAGAATCGTTGCAATCCTGTATGCAAAGTGCTTTCGATCACTCTAAAGTGCTTTATAAACTCCAAAACTGCTACACAACGATCACATCTACTGCAGCAAATGTGGATGGGTGAGCCTTGCATTAACTCCAGTGTTACAAAACTTGTACACATGTAGCAGCCCTTACACATCTCAGAATTTTGTTTTCCAGGATGCACTCTGGCTCTCCCGGATGTGCTTCCGACTCCGGCTGCTGGAGAGTGTTCTGATAGCTGCTACGAAATGTCAGTCAGTTAACATACCTTAGGGTAGCATATGCTGGTTCTATAGGACACCCTTCCCTTGCTTCATAAAGCACTGTGGGAAAGACTCCGTACATTTTGACTGGGCAGCACGTCATCATGTCTAGTAGCCAGTGAAGGCTGGCTTTCATGTTTCTTGCTCCACAGAGGCAAAGTAAGGGAAAACCTGCAATCCCTTGACTTTTTTTAAAAAAACTGAAATATAGCTGCAGGGAAAATTGCAAATTTGATCAGAGCAGCAGCAGCAGCAGGGGGCGGGGGAGCTTAACCCTTTCCCCATGGGCCATTTTTCTAATTAAAACTGCCCCCTCCATGTTGCGCTGCCAACCAAGGGGGAAAAGCAGCTTGAGGATATTTTGATTACAAAAACTGCTCACAGGGAAGGATTAAACAGGCGTCCCCTCCTGCAACTGGTCCGATGAAATCTGCAGACCCCTCCCCCCCCCCCCCCATTTCAGTATGACGAGATAAAGGCAGAAGATACTTTACGGGTCCTCTCACGCCGTGGTTACTCTGATCCTCAGCATGCCCATTTTGTGCCCACTGTCCTATGAGGGGGTAAAGGAAGGGGGCAGTAAATAGGAGCAGCAGCAGATGGCGAGATGTTAGCACCATTTTGAAAGCACCATGCGCAGATTTCCTGTATTGCCCCGCAGCTTCTCAAAATTACTTTACCCCCGTCATCAGCATTGAGTGCGCAATTAAAACTTGCCGACACCAGGCCCTTCCAAAGACACAATCCCATACAACGGCCATGTAAGTATTATGGGAGATGTAGAACTGTTTGCCAGGGAGTTGAAGGTAGCGCGATGCAGACACCGTCACCCATAGTGGCTTTTCTCCTGCAATTGTCTCTGGTCAAATAAGCTTGGAATATCCCTTCATTTGATACAGGAAAGCCTTCAGCAAACTTACCCAATTGTTGGAGCCCACCCCACCTGAGTGGAGCTGTGCCTGCTGGCACCCCTAGGCATGGTTCCTGCCATGGTGTACCCCTAGAATCCCCTAAGGGAGGGGCTGTCCACTGCATTTCCCCGAAAGGAGGTTGCCTCACGGCAGGGGGCAGCCATATAACTCTGTCCCTTGCCTTCTAAACTCCCCCCAGCATCAAATTATATGGCCTGCAAAGCTATGTGCTGGTTATGGAAGTCTGACTCTAGTGGGTGAAGATGTTACTGCAGGCTTCAATCACATGGGCACATTTCAATTACTCAAAATTAATGCATTTTAAAGATGAAATAAGTCTCGCAGGCTTTTGACTCACTCTTGAGGGAAAGCTTGCCAGATCTGCTTGACCAGTGACAGTGCCGCCACCACCACAGGAAAAGTTGTGTATGCCATCATCCCACCTTCTCCGAAGGTAACTACTTCCAGACTTAATAAAATTTGCATAGCAAATCTGATCGCAGCCCTCATTTCAAGGTATTTGTCCCCAACTGCTCTTCATTCTAAAGTCAGAGAGCTTACAGGTTGGCCTCTTGTTCTAATTTTGTTCTATTGGGGGTGGAACCCCTTTCAAAGTTTAGAATTTTGCAAGCGGTAGCTGCAACTCACCAGGTGCAGCTGCTGCACCATCTCTATTAATCTCAAAATGGGCTTGCAGGGGAAACCGGAACAGCAGCTTTGACAAACACATTAATACTTGAAGTGGCCCTGAATAACCCTGTGGTCATGTAAAAAGCAGAGACTGAAGTGAATTAAGGTGGTATTATCTCAGGACAACGGGCTGTGTAAACAAGCTCAGTCGTGAGGCTGAAACTCAGCAGAGGACAAACATCTACATAAGAAGCACTCTGCTGGATCTAAGTCCATGTAACGCAACCTTCCCCAAGCGGGTGCCTTCCAAATGTGTTGGATTACAACTTCCAGCACGGCTGCCGTGGGCATGCTGGGAGTTGTAGTCCAAGGCATCTGGTGGGCACCGAGTTAGAGAAGGCTGCACTAGTCCACCACATTGCCAGCCCCACGGCTTTGGAAAGCCCACAAGCAGGACATGAAGGCCCTCTCTCCACTACTGAGATCCACAGTTATTCTGCCTCTGCAGATCAGCCTTCTGCAACCTAACACCCTCCAGATGTGTTGGACTGCAACTCCCAGCATGCCCCAGCCAGCATAGCTAAAGACTGATGTAGATGGAGGCCCCACCTAGTTATCTTGCTAATAGCTGTTGATTTGTCTAATCCCCTTTGTTGAAGACTCTTCTGGAGCAGTTCCACTGAAAAACGTAAGCTTCCTGTGGACTGCATAAGGACCTCCTCCACGACACCTGCCGAGAGCACACTGGATTAGCTATTTGGGAGAGGCAGGAAGTTGGCACAACATAAGAAGAAAACCATTCGTACACCCAGCATCCTGAGAAGAATGGTTATTGAACTTCCAAGGTCAAAGTGAATGATTGCATCACACCTCACCCCTTCCTTCCTCTCTGGAAGAGCTGTGGACAGAAGAAAATGTTTTCCCAATGCAGTTCAGGTCGTTAAAAATGAGAGAGGGGGGCAGTCTTGGCCCAGGCTGAGCAGCCATAAAAGATCCCTCAACATTTTCTCTAACAGCTGGAGGGGCTGCCTTCCAACATAAGCTGATCAACACTTATCCACGTGATGGTGGGGAAACCACCTCTCCCCCCACCCTGCACCTGACTCTTAGCTACCTTAAACAGATCTATCAAGACATAGAAGGCACCAGAATCATAGATGCAGCTCACCCGATTCAAACATCGTTCAAGTAAATCCCAACCGTTTTGGGTGCATCATGGCAGACAAAGCAGCCCACATGGGGAGGAAATGATCTGTACAGAACCGCATCTCCATTCAGTGACTGTCCAAGGGCTTCCAGAGGGACCCTCTGGGAGTGGGGGGCCTTTGTTACTCCTGAGCTGATCCTAAGAAAACTCAGCATCTAGTTGCAAAAGCCAGAATCCCAGTGAAAGGTCTGTGGACTCACTCTGCCCAGGGCTAAGCCTTGCGTTGTGCTTTTGAGTCCTTACTGTTGTGCAGGTCAGCTGGAAACTACACACCGCCTGCCAATAGCACAGAACTTCAAAGTGGACACACATGGGGAAGTACAGCACCTGCAACAGGGCCCCCAAGCATGAGCTCTAGGAACATGCTATTTTTAAAAACGAAAGGCGAGAAGAGCCTTCCACCCTAGTCGATTCTGCATCAACTGCCAGAGACAGAGAGCGTGGGGGGTATTTGCACAGCCTTTTCTATGGGGATTTTCAGCCTTTCCCCTCAGCCCTCCACACAGACCCTTCCTTGCTCTCTATACCCACCACCATCCCCAATACCCTGTATCACCCCCCCACCCCCCCAAAAAAACCATACGTTGCAATTTGCCAAACCAAGAGATGGAGAATAGTTTTGGAAATTGGGAAGCCCAAAACTACCTCTACTCCAAAGAAGCTCCACAGAAACGAGCAATCCAAGCAACCCTCCCCCTGTGGGGGGGGGGGACTTGTTTCAACTCAGCCCATATTCCAATATGCCCCTTTTTACTTCCACTCGTACAAAATGCATTTCCATCATGGCACCTTGCCACGACTCCTAGACCCTTAGTACGGACTCAGAAGCTCTGACAAGCTGCAATTTGTAGAGATCTTTGTCCTGGGACGTTAAAGAAGGCACAAGGAGCAGCCTGCCCTGATACTGCTGCTGCTGCTGCTGGAAGGTATTTTTGGGAGAAAGGGGAGAAGGTGAAGGGCTTGCAAGAGGGGACGGGATGGGGGCTCAGACCAGGTCACTGGAAAAGTGACGTCGCTGGAAGCACAAGGCCGAGAACTTAGAATGGGGTGAGCTTCAAAACTAGCTAATTCAGGCCCAACCTGAATTGGTGTTTGATGCTGTTATTAGCCAAACAGGAAACACCACGTATGTTTTGTTATTTTAGTTGTTTATTCTATGCAGCCATCACTTCTAATAGTGGACTCCAGGTGGCGGGTACCACTAAGATTGTGGCTGTAGCAGGGCCACTGAGAAACCAGAGGGAAGCATCAACATGCTCAAAGCGATGCCAAAGTTCGCAAAATAAAAATAAAAATCTTCCACACACAAAACACCCTAGCAGGCAACACTCCCCGCCGCCCCGCCCCCAACAGCACAATGAGGACTGAGCATGTTCAGTACCCAGGGAATGTAGTGTGACAGCTGGAAAAGAAGAATGGAACGTGAGGATGGGATAAAAGTGAAATGAGTTGCTTGGAGGAAAGGGATGGCTGGAACCCTGAACAAGAATGCTTCGTTTCGGAGGGAAGTTGCACTGCAACATTTTGTTGCAAATCCCACTTACAAAATGAATTAGCTTTATCTGTACACCATCTTGTAAGTCCACTTCCATAAAGACAGTACATAAACTTTAAAGATTGTCACCGAATTAATTGGAGATGTAAAAATATTGCAAAAGGCAGCACCCAAGACTTACAGAGGAAACATCATTAACAGAATTTTGATCTGGAATACAAGGATTTCAGTCATACAGACATATTTCTAAGGTGACTATGATAAACTTCAACAGGGACCATCGAGGGCCACTGACAATATGTTGATTAGGTAGCTGCAGACAATTACAGCTACCTGGCAAGATATTATTTGCATGCATTATAAATGTGTTTGCAAACAAACGTTTGTTGCATTCACACTTTAGGTGTACAAATAAGGAACCTAACATATTTTCATTTATTTACAACATTTGCATGCCACTCCATATCTAGACAGATTCCAGAGCAGTAAACAATAAAAGAGACAAAACAGGATATGAAGTGGCCTCACACCGTTTGCTGATTGCTAGGGGAAGGTGGGGTATTTATAAGTGACTTCAGTTTTTCATCAGTTGCAAGGTGGGCTTTACAGAGTTAACACTAGGCCGGTCCTCTTCAAATGCCTTTCCTTTCAAGGAATCTAAGGAAGTACTGGACAGTGATGCAAGATTCTTTAACAAGGGAAAGCTTCACATCCAGCTCAATGGTGCAGCCTTCTGTGAACAGATTTACCAGGCTGGCTTTCCATAGTGTAGCATTACTGGAGTCAGCAGGAAGCAGCTCCTGGAGATGAATTATTACCTGGTGCCAGATACACTAAATAAATGGCTCATCCAGAAAATTCCTGGCACCCAGTCTTCTTAGTCTGCAATAGCTACATGGTGATCCTTTGGAACGAAGTAGCATAACATTTCAGCAAATTTAGAAAACAAAGCAAGGAATGGAACAAGTTCTTTCAAATATTATTCCCATTCCCAATGAGATATCCAGACAAATTGTCCTGGGCTCAAGTCCGGTAAAAAAAACCAAAAATGGTCTTGAGCATCATTTTCTGGGTGTGGCTGGCATGCCTAAGTACAAGGTAGACACAGGGCCTGAACTCCAAAACATAAAATCACTCTTTTGAACCCAAATGAGGATGGCGCTGGAGGGTCACACTTCACTTTGGGGCATGCCAGCCCCCCCAATAATTTTTTAAAAAATCTTAATAAGATATAAATCAGGATGGGCAGAGAGCCTGGTGGGTCCCAAGAGAAGTGCCCATGAGCAGTATGTTAGAGACTCCAAAAAATAATAAAACCGCTCATTTTCTTAGCAACGTAACTTAATCTACCAAACAGCAGCACAAAACCTTAGACTCAGGTTCTAGACTCCTGACACAGGCAGAAATTTCTTACTCTGCAGCCGCTTTAGACACTATAAATTGTGTGATCTAAGAAAGCAACATACCACCACCATCTGCTGTACCGCTCCAAGGCTTACCACTAGGCCAATGATGCCCAAACTGTATACCAAGGCACATCAAAGCATATGGCAAGTGGAGATAAACTTCAAAAGTTAAAGCAACTATGTTGTTTGCCTCTACTGGTCTATATCCCTCAGAGAGCAAAAGAGGAAGGCCTCACAATTCTGATGGAAGATTTTCATAAAATGAGAGAGGAGCAGCTTTCAGCTCAACCCCACTAATGTATGTAGATGCATTACGTAACGGTCTGTTTACATTACAAACTCAAGCCAATTTATTATCGGAGGAAACCCTGAAGCTCTATTTATATGAGGGGCTGAGGAGTTCCAGTTTTCAAGGAACAATCATTCCCAGAGTTCCTTGGGAAAGGAAATCCTCTTAGTGAACTCAGTGTAGAGCTGCTTTGGCTATGCAGATGTGCCTTAACACACACACATCTATCTATCTATCTATCTTAGCATTTACACAGGGCACTTTCAAATATCAAAGCACTCCATGTAGATCTCAGGGATCCTTGCAAGAGTCATAGAAAGGTAGGTAGGTAGGTAGGTAGGTAGGTAGGTAGGTGGGGTGTGTTGCCAGGTTTGAAATCAAGATTATAGCAGCCTGCCTAAGGCAACTTTGTCTTAGGTAACTCTATAAATTGATTAGATAAATAAATAATTGCAGTTTTGTTATAACAGTTTCACATTTTAATTTTTGTATCAGAAACTGCTGTCATAAACCACTTTGAGATCTCTTTTAGATCTGGGAAGTTGTCTATAAATTGATTAAATAAATAAAAAAAACCTCAGTGGTCAGACAAAATTTGAACTGGAGATTTTTGAGCTGGTAACTCCACTCACTTATCATGGATTGCAACTAATCAAACAGTTCAGCTCAGTTCAGACAACACATTAGTCAACGCAGTGTGAAAACTCCAATCACCAGTTGAGTTTTTAGGAGGCATTCCCCACACAACATGTTCTAACTCCACCATTGTGTGACTGTGGGCTACCATGGAGTTGAGTAAACTCCATCGCAACGTTTGATTGACATTTCCTCCGCCCTCTGTCCTCCCCCGATCCTCCTGATGGTATCCCATCAGCCACTGCTGTGAAAAAAATCCCAGCGCCTCTCCTAGAGCAGCTCTAGGTCCTTTCACTGCTCTTACCAGGGAATTCTGAGGCCAGTGGGAAAAGTCAGCTCAATGCAACAGAAAACTCACACAACGGTTATGCAGGAACTCTCCTCAGCACAGCGTGGATATTCTTCATAGTATTTTCCAAAAAAACCTCCACCGTTGCATGGAGTTTTCCCGCCAGGCAACACATTTCTCAACGGTGGTGTAAAAACTCCACAGTGGAGTTCTAAAACCATCCTTGAGAAACGTGTTGTCTGAACTGAGCCTTCATCTCACACAACTTTCTCCATGCTGCAAGACCCATCTATCTCCCGCCCCCCCATCACCGCAAATATAGAAACAAACCCAGAGATGCCTATTCCTAGAGCCACTGATCTGGACAGATCATTAGCCCAAGACATTAGCTAAGCAAGAAGGACGGCAAGACATTGTACAGCTTAATCCTCTCCTTGCCGCTTCATGTAATCAATACCTGGCAGGTGTAATCTTTGGCATGGCTAGGTTTAAAGATTTTCAGAAAGGTCAGCAAGATTGCATTTCCCAGATTCACCCTCTTCTCCCAGGACTGATTTAAAAATGAGACCAGTTTGGTGGGGGAAAGCCCAGACAGAGTAAGAGAACTGGAAAGGAAGAGTCTGAGGTTCACACAGATGAAGGTCAGTGAAAGAACTGTGATTTTAAGCGCAAGAATCCTGACAGCTGATACTCGATGGGAAAATCAAAACGGAGATGCTATGTAGATATAGTAGGGGTGCAACTACAGAGTTTCAATATCATCTCTTAGCAATCCATAACCATAATACTATAACCAATGGATCCCTGACCTTAAGGTTATTCACTGCTAACCCATAACACATGCCCAAGCCCTCAACAACCAAGAGTTTTTAAGAACCGTGTATGCTGGGTTCCTAAGCAGCCATCAGTCCTGGAAAGTAGCATCATCTGGGTCTTAATCCATGCCTTCTTCACTCATGTCACACAGAGGAGGGCCAGGATCTCTTCTTAATCATCCCAGAGTGCAGGATGCGGAATAATGGGCTCAAGTGACAGGAAGCCAGATTCCAGCTGGACATCAGGAAAAACTTCCTGACTGTTAGAGCAGTACGACAATGGAACCCATGACCTAGGGAGTTTATGGGCTCTCACACACTAGAGGTCTTCAAGAGGCAGCTGGACAACCATGTTTCAGGTATGCTTTAAGGTAGATTCCTGCATTGAGCAGGGTGTTGGACTTGATGGCCTTATAGACCCCTTCCAACTCTACTATTCTATGATTCTAATCAAGTCGCATGCATTAATGCAATTAGATGGTGTGTGATCTTCTCCGTTTCCCATTTCCTTGTAGGCCAATGCGGTCCAGAAAATTGGAGATTTGCACCTGGAGATTATGGACTACTTGCATGACCTTGGAGAAGATACTGTCTCTCTCTGCCTCAACTTAGTATTGGAAAAATGGGAATGCAGGGTAATTGCAAGGGCAAACACAATGAAGACTGCAAAGCAATTAGTCTGGAGTGCTCTAATTATTAATAGCATCTCATGATTTGTCCTCCCTTCCACCTCAACTTTAAGCATTTTATATTAAGTTTCTCTTGTTTGTAAATCAAATTAAAACGCTATACTGTCTGAGCAAAACTAATGATGTAGCATTGTTGAAGCTAAGCAGGTGTTGACCTGGCCAGTGCTTGGATGGGAGACCGTGGTTGCTTGTCATGCAAAACAGATATGATGCAATAATTATGTCTCTTCTAATAAATTCCATATACACTTAAAACTCCGCCATTTTTAGGTCACATGATCCTTTTTAAATGGTAGTACTTAAAACTAAAACTAAATGAAGCCACTGTTAAACTAATAATCAGTCTCTCCAGAAGAAAGCCCAAACTGATATCCAGATTCAATGGGTCTACTTTCCCATCTCTCTTCTATTTGTTTCGCTTCACTACTGTGCTTTGTAAAACTTTTGCTGCTTTTATTATTGCATCAGTTTTTATCATGAACTTTAATATATGCATTTTACTGTTGTATGCCGCCTTGGCAAGACTCCCTGCCCAATATAAATATTTTAAAGGAAGAAAGAACTTGTGCCTCTATGTGCCTCTGAAACAAGGCATTTTCCCACAACTCCTGGTGTCCACTTCATTAAAAGATCTGAAACAGCATTTCAAAGGTGCTAAAAGCCCTGTTCAAACTAGACACACACATATGCAGTAAGTTTTTTCTGTTCTTACTCGCAAATCAATTTTTTCTACAACTTAAATCAAATTCTACATGCAGAAGTTTCAAGACTCCACAGGTACAAAAGTGGTTTTTATTTTTCTTTGCAAATAGACTGACACAAGCTCAATGGAAGAGACTGTGAGCTTCATAACGGAGAAACTGATTATAAATATAATATGCATACACCTTTGATTTTTTTTTTTAAAAAAATGAGTGTCTTCTGCTTTTGTCTCACATTAAGGTCCAAAAGTTATGCATTCATGACCAACAGCCCAATCCTAAAATGGTTAATCAAGACATAAATCTCACTGTGCTCAAATGGGGATTATTGCCTAGTAAGTAGGGTAGCTGCCTAAAAGCCTGTGAAACGCCATTATTCAAGCTGCTACTTCACTAGGGGTTGTATGGCGAAGTAAAGCACCACCCATTTCTCTCTTTCATATTGCATACCTTTTCAACCAATTTTAGCTATCTCTCTCTTTTCCCAAGTACACATTGCCACTTTAGACAAAGCCTACCATGGCTTCTCATTGGGCTCTCCACCATGGTACCTGAACACTAGAGCTGTCAGAAGTGTGCACCAACTAGCTCCCAGTTCCCTTGCATATCAACAGTCATATAAGCTCCTGCAGTCCTGACAACTGACCGGCACACACTGGGAAGCCTCGAATCAGTCAATCTGTGGCAGATAGGCTGCTAAGAGAAAGCATATAATGATCCCAAAGCTGTCTGAAGACCATGCAGCCATGAAGAGGCAATAGACTTGAGGGGTTTTTTAAAGGAGAAAGAGAGAGAGAGAATACAACAGTTTCTATCTCAAAACCTGGAGAATGCTAGTAAGACTTCAATAATGCACAAGTGTTCTGGACATCGTGTTCAAGATCGGTGCTGGGAGTTGTAGTCCCACACATCTGGAGGGCACCAGGATGGGAAAGGGTAAACTAGGATGTCCAGAGGAAAGGTTCAGCCTAACTCTTCTTCCAGGTGGGCTAATTTCCTGCATGAGGAATTCTCTCCCCCCATGGGAGATTATTCAAACAGGCAAACCCATCAATTGCTGCCTGTAGCAGTACACTTCAGCACCACCCAGGGAGGCTATTGAACCTTCCTTAGCACGCTTTTCCCGGAGAAGAGTTGGATAGGTACCTACGTGGAATGGCTTGCTGTAATGGATGGGAGTGGACTAAATTATCCTTCTAGGTCTACAGTTCTGTGATCCACCGAGAGATCCCGGCTCAGGAAATATATCCAGAACACAAGGCTGGTTTTAACCTATAAAGCCTTACACGGCTTGGGACCACAATACCTGATGGAACGCCTCTCCCG
The DNA here is from genome assembly GCA_029215795.1 of Anniella stebbinsi. NCBI lineage: Eukaryota > Metazoa > Chordata > Lepidosauria > Squamata > Anniellidae > Anniella > Anniella stebbinsi. The sequence goes on along the minus strand of JARDYH010000003.1, from coordinate 3,866,473 downwards.
ACACGAACCTACCCGTACGCTACGATCCACATAAAAGGTCCTCCTCCGGTTGCCTACTCCAAGGGAGGTACGGAGGGTGGCAACAAGGGAAAGGGCCTTTTCAGTGGTGGCCCCCCAATTATGGAATGATCTCCCTGACGAGGCTCGCCTGGCGCCAACTTTGTTATCTTTTCGGCGCCAGGTCAAGTCTTTTCTCTTCTCCCAGGCATTTAACAGCATATGATGAGGGTTTTTGTGTTTTTGTGTTGTTGTTGTGCTTTGACCCAGAAGGATATTCTAATTTTAACTTGTTTTTATGCTTTATGCTTTTAAATTTTGTATATTGGTATTTTAATTGTTTAATGTTTTTAATTTTTGTAAACCGCCCAGAGAGCTTTGGCTATGGGGCGGTATATAAATGGAATAAAATAAATAAATAAGGCTAAAAAGCACAAGTTATTGAGCAACTACGCTGGAACGCACCATTGCAACACAGCACTTAAACAGAAATGCAAGCGACGCATGTTCCTTTCTGATGTTTAGTCGACAGTGTTTTAAACATGAATGAAGCAGCATTAACAGCTGGGCGCAATCCACTGAAGTCCCCACTGAAATGAATGGGAGCCATGCAAGTGCAGCAGTGCCTTTGCTATGGCTTTATTCAATCAAATCTCAGCCTAATAAGCCAAGATATCCATGAGCTTCATGCGCCTGTGCATAGCTGCTTTGCTCATACCTTCATGCAAACAAGTAGCCACACACCTGCAGTGGACTATAACTTCCCGTTATGCTGTAGCTGGGAACTATGATTAATGGCTTCCAAACAAGCCAGGATATGGAAGCCAACTTTAAACCATGGCTTTGTATTCTAGCTTATTTGAAAGCTATAAATGTAACTTCCCGGTTCGAACGTAACAGGAACTTGTGGCTAACTACAGCTTCCTGGCTTGTTTCCTTGCTTACATGAAGGGAAGACCAAAGGGGCAGCATGCAGGTGCATTAAGCATGCGCATATCTTATTCTTATTATTATTATTATTATTAATTTATTACACTTATATACCGCCCCATAGCCGAAGCTCTCTGGGCGGTTAATAATCTTGCGCTTATTAAGCTAAGACACTGGCTGCCCAAACCCGAACGTAGCCTATATATTAATTTAGAAAAGCCACTTGCTCTATTCCAAGGATTCAGGATAAATAAAAGCAGGCATACCCAAGGAAAATATTAAAGCTGAGCTAGCACAACAGATACAATTCTAAAAAATCAAGGCCAAAAAGCAGAATTCCAGGTGTCAGGCCAGAAGAAGAACTGGCTGAAGTGGAGGATGCACCATCTCGGATGCATGCCATGAAATGCTATCTGACAATGAGATCTATTTGGCTGTGAAACAGGTTTCCCGAGACACACAGAGGAAGGCCCTCACTCGGGGCATTTTCCATTTCAAGTGCTCTGGCAGGATCAGCAGGGCGCTACAGGCCGTCCAAATTTAACAGAGGCAGTAAAAGAGCAGGATTCTTTAATCACATAGGCAACAAGCACCCAGTGAGTACTTTGTGCCCCGCATATATACCGAGAATCCACTAGAAAGTAAGAGACAAAGGCAGCAGGGGAGTTAAGCGCACACAATAAAAGGTATACAACGACCCAGTAAAATAAATACCTATACGTCTCCACCCAGCTACACAGCCATATTCAGTCTTCATAGGCCAGTCGGTAAACAGTATCCTTTCATCTCTCTTGCCAACAGAATGGGCAGAGCTCCAGAGGAAATAAAATAAAAACCAGGGCCTACTCAGGACCAAGCTGTCTCTCCCTTTTGCTTCCTGCCCTATGCTCCCAAATAAATCTTTGAATCCCAAAAAAGGAAGACTCGTTCAGTCGATCGGGAAAAACCTACACTGTGCTCTGTGTGTGAACTATGAACACGGATGATTTTCATTAAGTTCCCCTTGATTATGAAGTGTGGTCAAGAGCACAGTCTCAGGAACGCACAATGATTAACAGGTGCAAAGAATGCGGCTCCTTGGAAACTAGGACACCCCACCACACAGCCAGCCCAGAGTACCCTCTTCAGATACTAGAAGCCCCCCATCCCCACCCATCATCGCCAATTGGTTTTTGTAAAGTTGCATAAAAGGAAGTCAGAGCAGGAAAGGAAATCAGCTGCGAGGCTTTTGAGAGTTTCAGCTGGTCCAGTCCAGCTGAACCTGTAAGTTTGGGGCCTTTAAATCGTGAATTGGAGTGGGGGGGGACCATAGAGAATACATCAGTGGTTGCCATGACAGTCAGAACTTCCTTTCTTGGAATCTGAAATCTCTCCGATTTCCAGATCTTGGGGACAAGCTGGGAATGACTTCTCAGCCCTCCTGGAAGCTCCCCATAAGAACTGGTTTGCTGCTACTGGAAACAGAATGCCAAGTCAGGTAGACCTTTATCTGATCCCTGAAGATTAACTCAGTGTCCTTAAGTCCTACTTCTGCCATTACACACCCAATCTGTGAAATGGGAATAAGTAGCCTCACTCACAAATATATTAACAGAGTGAGTGCAAAGGAGACCAGACACTGAAAGCCTGCAATTTCCAATGTGCATATTAAGAGTGTTGAACAAATGATAAATAGGAGATAGTTGTTGTAGTCTTGCTTGATCTGCAGTGAGGGTCAAAGACCTGTGAAGTGGTAACCACAAGGCTCAACTTCTGCAATGCGCTGTGCATAGGGCTACCTTTGTACCTCATCCGGAAACTTCAAATAGTTCAAAATATGGCAGCCAGGTTGGTCACGGTACACCTAGGGGTGACCATATTACACCAGCTTTAAAATCACTCCACTGACTGCCAATTCGTTTTTGGGTGAAGTACAAAGTATTGGTTGTTACGTTTAAAGCCCTACATGGTTTGGGTCCAGGTTACCTGCGGGATCGTCTTCCCCCATACAATCCGCCCCACACACTCAGATCCTCTGGGAAGAATTTACTCCTGTCAGCCAAAACTAGGCTGACAACCGTTACCCAGAGGACCTTCTCTTCTGCTGCTCCCAGACTGTGGAATGGCCTGCCGGGAGAGATCCATCAACAATCTTTTTGACTTTAAGGAAGCCATAAAGACTGATCCCTTCTGGCAGGCCTACCTAGCTGAATTTTAAGAGTTTTATTGTTATTTTAATAATTTATTCGTTTTATATGTTTTAATCAGTTTTATGCATTTGTATTTGAAGTTGTTCCCGCCCTCGATCCAGAGGGAGAGGCGGGTAAGAAATAAATACATTTTTAAATTATTAATTAATTATACTGGAAATATGCATCTCATGGGCTCAGTGAGGAGGGCTGGATTTGGATGCATGTCATCCAGCTTTAGCTCCCTGCAAAGAGGTCTGATACTCTTATTTAACTTACAGGAGGTTTGTGGGGGGGTGGGGGGGGTGGAATGAAGAACACAACCTCAGCACTTTAGAAAGAGTAACAAAACTGTCTAAACAAATGTTGTCAAGCCCAGGCTCTGGGTTCTCCTACTACAGAATTTAAGATCTTGCCTTTCGCTGTTTAAAAAGCCCCAATTTATTTCCAGCACACAATAATTTGAAGTTTACCTAACAATGGGAGAGTTCTGCTACTCTTGGCACTTTTACTAAGCAGTAAACCCACTCAGCGGGGCTGCCAGTTATTGGGGCGGCTGGGAGGAAGGCCTTCACACAACTGTGCTATTCCTCCTTACAGCACCTGTCTCTCTGCCCGGGGAGTTTCACATTTAGCTTGTCTCCCTAATTAAAAACAGCAAGTCCAAATAGAGCGGTGTTAATATAACTGCTTAAGTGCAGAAGTTTCAATTTGAATTCACTAGTTACAGAATCCCACCTGGAGGATGCCAGGCTGCAAAAGTTTCTGAGAAGCTCTTTTCTATGAGAGTTAAGCTTAAAGGTTCCCTTACTACAAATCCACAGTGAGTGGTTGGTAAGAATTCTTGGGGGCTGTACATGTGGAAACTAGTCACATTCAGTGTGTCCATACATTCAGATATTCACAATCCAATATGCCAAATTCCTTCCCCAGAGACGCTGCTGAAGTTTGTTAGGCTCTGGGCCCAGAATTGAGCTTCAGGGGCTCAGTAATCCACAACTCAAAGGTAGGGTGAGCATGTGAAGCCCCCAAATGTTTCTCAGGCTTGGAAGAAAGCAGCCCCTATCCAATGAATGGAGAAGGTTAGAAATTTGGATTTGTTCAAAGATTGAGGGAAATTGGATTGAAAATGAGCCAGGCTATTCAACATGAGCTGACAGGGCTGGGCGAGGGGGGGGGGGGAAGCTTACCCATTTCTATTCCTCTCCCACACACAAGCTTAGAGCTTGGTCCTGCCCCACGAATGCTTTATTGGGAGGCAGCAAGGAGTAGCACAGCCCTTCTTTCCGACCGACCGGTTCCCAGCAACACTTGCAAGCACTACCTGGGATTTTTCAAGTTCTGCAACACACACCCCATTTCTTTATCAAAGGAACTTACACACCTTCCTAATTTGACAAACAAGACAGATTAAACAGGTGGCCTTGCATGCAAGAAAAGAGCAAGCTGCCGATCACCAGGTTTGAGACTATTGGGCATTTTTAACCAGTAATTTGGATTACTAAACATGGTTGCACGTATAGCCAAAATATGCACTGGCTGAGGATACACCATCTTTCAATTTGCAGGGCAGACCAAGAGATGCTTTTAACTGGAAAACTCACATATTTCTAAGGAGGACCATTTTTTAAAACAACAACGCATAATTCCATTTCACTTCGTTGGGCTCTCTCAATCAAATGTGGCAATCTCACATTAAGATCTGCTGTGGGCATGATCCTGCCTGAGTCCTCTCCCACTAATTAATGAGAGCTAAGGGCACAGCACTTGGAAGTGCTGCTGTTCTGTCGCTGGGGCTTTCAGATTAATGATCAACTTGAGGCCCCCAATTACTGCAGGCAGAACAATGGCTCAGCTTATACAGTCTGGCAGATGCAGCCTCCTCTTACTGGGGCACCCACAAAGATGGGACGGAAACAATTCTTTTTTCAAGAGTTATTTTCCACCACTAGCCTCTAGTGGCTCAAACCTCACCACGTCGTTGACCGAAGGTCACACGTTGCAACCGTCGAGCAGAGCCCCTCATTTATTAACAAGGATCCACTCTGGGGCTGGCAGGGCGATTTGACGGGCACAGTCCGTGCGAGGGAGCAAGCCCTTAGCTAAAGCACTCCAGCATCATTATGTGAGCCATGGGAAAAGCCACCAGAATAGCAACAGGGCAAGTACACAGCAAACTTCAAGGCTTCACTTTCATGAATAGGCCTTTCAAAAGGCTCTTTTTAGCAGGCTCAGCTATTTATTTATTTTTTGGGCAACCCCACCCCCTTTGAGGCAGCTCCACTAGCGATAACAGAAACCAGCGGTTGCAGCAATCCATTCCTGGGCTTACAGGCTTGTGATAGAGCCCTGGCAGAGAGAGGCAACTTTTCCAGGAGATGGGTCATTATCTGAGTAGTCACTTATCCTACACATTTTGGAAACCTTACAAGGCATAAAATTGATTTTGGAGCCATCTTTTCTCACCTCCCACCACCACCCCGGAACAGCTCTTGTTAGCACACATGGCTAGGTGGTGTCCTCTTCAGTGACAAGAGCTTCCAGAATCTCCCAACGTCCCCTTGGAGACAGCAGCTTGATTATGTTACATGACGTCAGCCACAGCACCAACTTCAAATGCGTTACAGGCTTAGAAAAGGCAGCCCTCACCTCATAACAAGGGCCTGATGTGTGTCAGAGCTATAAGCAGGAAAACAAGAGGGAAACGAACAAACTCTTCCACTTACATTTTTTTTAAAAAAAAAATTAACTTATTACTTTTTTTTTTTAACTTGCTCAGTTTAATCAATAAGCCTTAAAGTACTTTCTGAGCTATTTAATACCAGTTTGGTCTTGCACAGCCTTCAGTTGCTCCACACATAATACCAAGACAACTAAAGTCCCATGCTGCCGGTTTCAACTGCTGCTCTCTGGCTAGAGTCCAACGTTTCCTACCAATTCTTATTGGTACTGCCCACCCACTCTGTACCGCCCACCCAAAACAATCCGCTGCATCATCCCAGGACCTGCTCAGCCTCTATGGCCCACCACCTGGAAGCTACCATTGCCTTTTTGACCAGGTTCATTCTCCTCCTCCATTTTGGTCGCTCCTTGCCTATATCACACAATACATAATCCAGCCCCTGGTTCTAACTATAGTAGGTGGTTACGGCTGTCAGGAAAAATGTTAACCGTGAATTTGAACAGTGTTTTCCCATGCAATATCTCCAGGGAACACACTCTATGCACCAATTTGCCCGTCAATGAACTCCTGTGAGTCGGGAGCAAGTTGGGCCTCTTCATCTCTTGCCTACCAAACACATCATAGCACACCAAACACCTGACTGCAGCTGTGCATTGCACAGGCAAGATATATTTCTTTAAAGAAAGCTTCTCTCTCTCCTGTAACCGTGCTGAGGCCCCCTCCATAATAAAATAATAATAATAAAATAATAATAATAATATAAACCAACAACTGGCCATCAAATTCAACCTTATCAAACAACCTACACCATACTATATATACTCACCTGAAACAATCTTGGAAAATGCAGATCATAATATATACTGGGACAGAACAATTCATATGGACAAAACAATACCTTGCAACTGACCAGACCTAATGTTCATAGACTAAAAAGAAAAACACACATACCTCATCGACATAGCAATACCGAATGACAAAAATGTTGTTGAAAACGAAGAAGAAAAGAGAGACAAATATACACCACTGGTCATGGAAGTCAAAGAACTATAGCAACAGGAAAAGGTCACAATTATTCCGTTAGTCACATCAGTCACTGACATCACAACACAAAATTATACAGAAACCCTTCAGAAACTGGGCCTACCAAAATACATCCACACCAACACCCAGAAAGCAGTCCTACTTAAAACATACACAATTGTCAGGAAATTCCTGAATCTGTAAAAAAAACAGCATGACTTGGCAAAGCCAGTCATGTCCGTCTAGAAAAACCTCCTCTAGCAAGAAAGAGATACAATAATAATAATTAATAATAACTTTATTTAATTATTACCCTCCTCTGCCTCTGGATCGAGGCGGGGAACAACATTAAATACAAAACAGCATAAAACACATAAAACTGATTAAAAACATATAAAACTAATGAATTATTAAAAACATATAAAACTAATACATTATTAAAAGGCATCTTAAGCTTGAGTTTCCAAGGAAGCTCAAGAATAAATTCAAAAGCCAGTTGATTAGAAGAATATACCAAGCAAAGATCTAATAAAGACTACCAGACCGATGCTGCCATTACATCATGGATGCAAACCTCTCTTAAGGCACCTGCTGACCCAAAATAGCGGCCAGGCCCAGTAGCATATCCATTCTTAATGTGTAACAAGTTTGCCAAGTGAAAATATTGTGTGATCTACCTTGCTTTTGAGCCATTCACTATAGAAAACATTAGGGCATCAATAGTTGTGCATTTTCAGATTAATCCACCATTTCTTGTCACAAAATAGGTATTGTTTCTAAAGTTAACCAACATCACTCAACTTGAGGTGCACAATTGTTTCCAAGAGCATAGTCCTAACCAAAGACCCTTCAAGAGAACAAATTCCAATTGTTAGGTTTTTTAAAAGGATTTTATATCTTTGAAATCTGATTAATGCATTAATTTCACTAACTCAATTCCTCCTTTCAGCTCTACTGCTTAATTAAGCCGAATCCACAAACAACCCTTTATTATAAGGAAGACCAGAATGAAAAGCTTGCAGAGGCCTTGTATTCCAAGCTGTTCTAAGCCAATTCATATTAGGCTGCTCCAGTTCCAAATAACCATTTTAATGATATTATAAGTAGATGCAGCAGTCTTTCAAGTCTGAGTTACAAGACTAATCTTCAATGGGATACACAATCAAACTGGGAAACCAACAAAGAGACAGTGAACTGAAAGTCAGAGCCAAATGTCCTTCTACACAAGCAAGGAACTACCCTAGTAAATTTATTACTGAAAGCAACAAGGTGAGATCTTGGAAAGCTATCGTTCATGAACAACCAGTATCACGTAAGCAATTAATCAGCATGCTCAAGCAACTCATTAATCGCAGATTTAAAATATGAATTTTTAATCAGAGCTGCCTCTCTGTGAAATAGTGTTCAGTGCTTACAACATTGTTGTAAACAGAGCATTCCTTGCTACTCAGATAAGACAGTTAAGATTTGCCACGTTATATATGATTTGCCTGTGTTTGGCCAACAGAAGAAGAGAAATGAATTAAATTAAACATATCAAAGCACCCCACTCAGTCTTGGCAGTGCTTCAGAAGGTTAATCAGTTATAAAACAATCTATAAGCCTTTTAAATTGGTTGGTAGCCCTATAGGTATACTTATGCGGATTCCAGTTCATTTAAAAATCTCATTTTCAAAATAGGATACCTAGGCTTCAGTGTTTATAGTGGCATTCTGAATACTTTGGGGTTTTATGTAGCTACAGATTAGCATGGCTATTTTTCTGCAAAAACAAAAATAAAGACTGGATTGCAAACCATGAGTCACTCAGACTGGGAGTTAAGAGTATCTTGTATCTCCAACCAGCTATAGCACCACACAAAGGGGAGAAAAGAAATATGAACATTAATTCTAAACATTTCAACGGTGACGAAGGCTTCAAAGGATGTTTCACACAGATGCCGCCTTTCCCCCCACCCACCACTTTCCTCCCTCACCCCCAGTTTTGCATCTGATCATAACGGGAGACCAAATGCACAAAATGTGGGTATTCCACCAGGTTTTTAAACTTTGCATCCCAACTAGGAAATTTCCAGAGTTGGCTACCCTATAACAAACAGATAAATTCTGTTTCAATCAACCGTTCCCTTATCCCCTGGCTTGTTTGTCCATCCAAATACTTCAGGATGTCGTTAAATCTGGACAGAACCTATAATTACATTTTTCAAATCAGGAAGTCAGAGTTGTTGGGGGTTTTAAATCACACCCAAGTTACACATGGGGATCACTCAAGAGCTCTGAAAGCAAGAACTAGTCTGTTGGTAGTTTAAGCCTTCACTATTTAGGCAGGCATTTAAATGGCTGTTAAATGCTGGTTTAAGCAGGTATGGGGTAATTTTTTTGCATAATGTTTTAATTGTATATTTACATTTAATTTCAATGAGTGTTCTGCTCCACTGTCTTGCTTTTTTACTCAGTTGGAAAACTGCATTTGGAAGTTCACATGGTTGAATGCCCCTCCATACAAAAGATCCCATCCATACAGAAGACAAGCATTCCAGGGAGAAGTATTCTAGTCTAAAATCTCTACCTTGATATACTAGCTTGCTATGGGAAGGGAATCTCCCTTTTTAAATGGAGAGCCCATTAAATCACGTGAGCCCCACCTGCAGTCAGTATTGATACAACCCAGAAACATATTTACCTCCTCAATGACAACTAGGCTTCTGTCTAAGGAACACTTAAGCTCAAATATGATGTTAGCCACCAACCCTACTCAAGACTGCAATCTTATGCACAATTCCTTGGAAGTAATCCTTACTGAAGGGAGAAAGATGTCAGAGCCCCTGCTTTGCATGAAGAAGGCCCAAGCATCTCCAAGCAAGACTGGAAATGACTTCTTCTGAAACCCTGGAGAGCCATTGCCAGTCAGGGCACTGCAGTCAATAATGAGCTACATGGACCAAGGGTCTAACTCCGCATAAAGCATCTCATGAGAACAGCCCTGCTGGATCAGACCAAGGATCCATCTAGTCCAGCACTCTGTGCTGACCAGCCGTCGACCAGGGACCCACAAGCAGGAAATAGTACAACAGCACCCTCCCACCCATGTTCCCCAGCAACTGGTTCACACAGGCTTACTGCCTCTGATACTGGAGGTAGCACAAAGCCATCAGGACTAGTAGCCATGGGTAGCCTTCTCCTCCAGGAATTTATCCAACCCCCTTATGTTCCAAACTCAAGGAGAAATTTCCCAGTAAAAATGCACAGGATCAGGCTGTACAACCATGAACAGGGCTTGTCTACATTAGTTGCTCATCTACCACAAGTGCAAAAGTTACACACTAAACTGATATATAAATGCAAAGTTGCATTGTTGCTACCATTTTATAAACCAAGGGCTTATAAATCCAAGCACACCAACCCAACAGAGGCATGCAATTTATGCTATACCCTGTTGCCCATCCTTTTCTGAGCCCTCTTTTCAAGGCTGCAGACATTTTATCTTGGTCACAACTATGGTAGCTCTGGAAGTTGGGCGAAATGGCAACAAAAACTGTAAAGGAATTTTGCTGGGGTTTTAAATATACCCAACCGAGAGGCTTCTTACATAATATAAGATTCTGCTGCAGAATCACCTCACTAGAGACAGAAAATCCCAAGTAGAATTTTAGCTTCAACAGAAGATGAACTAAGAATAATGCATAGAGACATTTAGATCCATAGAACACAATACTGGCTTTGCCTTTGCAAAAAAAAAAAAAAAAAAACTTGTGTTCACTCTTATTCCCATTTTACAGAGGGGGATACTAAGGCGGTGAAATAGCGACTTCCCCAAAACTGCACCATGAGGGAATGGCAGAGATGCATTGTGATCCGAAGTCTCTCATAATACATATCCAGCTCTCTAGCCACAAGTTTCAACAAGGCTACTCTCCTGGAATTTGACTCTGTCTATAATAACACAGCATAATTCTGCAAGCAGAGAGACATTCCCAGCTGCCAATGAAAATCCCCAGCCCATTCAAGTGTATGGAATCACTCCCACATAGCTCCATTTCATCACCGGGGCATGGCTTGATCTATCTACTACGAGACAGGCGTCATATCACGCACAACCACTCCATTTTCAAGATTTTAAAAATGCAATCCAGCATGTTGGACATCTTTCCATTTTTTTATATTCTCAGCCTGTCCTATCTTACAGGGTTGTTGTAAGAGGAGGAGGGTCATGTACTGGGCTCCTTGGAGGAAAGACAGGATATACATTTAACAATAAATAAACCCTGAGCCCCCAGGAGGACAAAAGTCAACTGAAGAACCCATGAAATAATGTTGGTTAAGCCACACCACTCCTATGACCTACAGGTCTTTCGACTCATTGCAGTCAATTGTTGTACTGTAGTTTGCCCCAGACTTAAAACTGCTGCCTCAAAAACTATTGTAAATCCACTGGGGGGGATCAAACCCCATCACCTCCTTGCAGGATCCCTGACATTAAACATTTTGTGGAATTAATAACTGCACCCTTTTGCTTGTAGGACACTTTTCCTCCTTTTCAGTTCCAAGTAAACCCTTGACCTGGCACAGACTGCCCTGCTCTCACTTGCCAAAGCTTTCCAAACAGCCCGCCCCTCTTCCCAGCCCCCCATGCTCCTGTATATAAACACACTCTTGTCACACACTCCATCAGCTGTTTGGGTTGCTCCGCCCAAGCCTCAGTTTCCGGGTAGTAACAGAACAGCCAATCAGCTGACTTGCAGGGCTGCCCAGAGGCCTTTTGCCTAAAAACACTTTTCCAAAACAACCAAGTCCCTCTGGACTCTCTCAGAGCAAGTGGGGAATCCAGGTGCTGTGCTGGGGGAAAGGGGGGATTCCTCCACTCATAAGTTTCCAGGATCAGAGCCCATTTCCCCAAACCTCTTTAACAAAGCGATGGCACAGGCTCACACTCTAAGGTCATCGGTGCATGATCATATTCTAAGAAAAGCACCCCAGCCGGGCTGGTGGATTTTAGAAAGAAACTTATTTGTCTCTCTGCAATGCAAGAGAGGAACCTAACAAAAAGGCAGCCGAAAAGAAAAAAAAGGGGGAAAAAAACAGACTGGAGCTGCGACTCCCCCACAAGGTTGGAACGCAAAACTCACAAAAACAAGCTTCTCGTTTCCTTCAAAGGTTTGCACAATGTTTAGAGAAGCGTCCAAAAAAGCAGCTGAATGACTCAGTTTCAGATCACTGTCATGCAATTACCAAGATGAGGTTTTCTTTAAATTAAACATGTGAACAACTTAATACAGGAGGTTGGCTAACCAACCTCTCCCTTGTTGGGTTGCACAGATGTGTGTACATAAGACACAGGCATGTTGAGAGTAAAAATAGGAAGGCAGCAAGGAAATGACACCATCACCCCACCAAACCTGTCAGAGAAGTCAAGAGACGGCTCCACACACACATACTTTCCGTGGGGCCATGTCTTTATTCCCCACCCACTCCACATCCCAAAGTTAGGTACAGGCTCACGTGCTGCAAATCGAGATTATATTGGAGAAGTATTTAAAAGCAGGCAAGGCTGTAATGAATGTAGCAGCAACATATAGGTGACAGGAGCCAAGAGAAGGGATAGTACTTCTGTCTGATCACCACCAGAAGCAACCTTGGGCCGTCCGGCCCACACCACAGCTGGCAAACTCCATATAGAAACCATGGCTCCTATCCCAAGCATACTTGCCTGGGAGTAAGTCCAAACGAAATCAATGGGACTTCCAAGTAAACATGGTTAGGATTGGACTCTGTCACAGTCACAGAGGTCTGCATACGCAAAACACAGACTGAGAAGATGTAGAAGAGGGCCAGGCAAGCCACAGACAACAAAAAGACCTATTTGGTCATCACATAAACACAAACTTGCAGACACAGGAGAAACTGTTCTGCCTCACTTAAAAGACCAAGAATTATAATAAGAGGTCTTGTTCGAGGACTTTGTTTTTTAGCTGTTTCTTTTGTTGAACAGAAAGATCAGCAGCTAACCATGAACTGAAGAGGAATGCCAAGTTATTTGCTTTTCTCCTATTCACCATCAAATTAACAGCAACCACACCACCAATAAGCCAAATGAACTGTGTGTACAAGTATATATATATATTTAACAAACCTTGTTCTTTGTCTCCTAAAATACTATGATCTTTCAACATCCCAGCTACCAAGTGAACAGAAAGTGGGGAGAGGGCAGAAGAGAGAAAGGATACATAGATCACAGTGGGCCTCATCTCTCTGTAATCTAGCTGCCTTTTCAAAATATAAATAAGAATCTTTTTCTTTTTGGTCACTAAATAGCTGGAGTTCTAGCCTTCCCTAAAATCAGGAGAAATTAACTACCAAATGAAGTCCGTATTTGAGCGAGGATACGACATACATATGCAACTCAAGTGGAGGATAAAAATAGCTTTGATTCCAGAGCAATCACGAGCCACTTCCTAAAAACAACGTTTTAGAAGATCTATAGACAACGTAGTTTTTGTTTTACAAAATAAACATACCAACGGTTAAGTAGGAGGTTGGGAACTCACCATGCATTGTCAACGTTGACTATAATAATTTCACCCCAGCAGGCCTAATCTAAACAAGTTTGTTTATCTCTGGAAACTAAATGCTATTTGTAACCCTCTCACCCCTCTACATAGTTAATTCCTTCTCGATTAAATTCTCCTGGGGGAGGTTAACACATTCAATAAACATCTCTCAATGCATTTCAGTTGGCTATGTCAATTCCAACCAATCCTTCCTTCTCTCCCCACCACCTGATAAACAGAACTATTAATAAAATTATTCTATAAGCAAATTCAGCACAATAATACAGAAGCTCCCCACTCTCCAAATATATGTGTGTATGTATACACACGCACACAGTAACATCCTATTAGTTACAATGATAGAATATAATTTGGAAAACAAGAATAGCTCCTTTAGAAAGGGGTAAAGGAAAATCTACACTGAACTGAAGTGTTACATAAACAAAACCAGCAGCAAGAAAAAGGGAAGAGAACGGGGGTGATGAATTTCTGTTGCATTTCAATCCTCTTCCCCACCGCTACCACTTCAATTAATGTTGTTCTTCAGGTACACCCCCCCCCCCCCACTAAATCTACATCCCCCACTGCTGGCATCAGAAGCTTCCCGAACAGTGGTTAGAACTAAATTGAGTAAATAGTAACACACCACCAGAAGCTGATCACCAGATTGTAACTGTCAACAACTAACCCCCTCCCCAACCGTTTCTCTCCAAAAAAGTCTAGCCCATTTCACCCACCCTACAAAACAGCCTAAATTCAACCTGGTTGGGGGGGGGGGGAGGAAAGAGAGAGCACACTTAAAGCAGTGTGTGATGTGTTATTATTCAAGGACTGTCACAATAACTAAAAGAGGGGCCACTCTGGTTACAATCATTAGGGAGACAGACAGAGAGAAGTGCCCTCCCCCATTTTGCTTTTTGTATTCTAAAATTATTTTACAATTTCTCTCCAAGCCAAGGGAGGTTTTTTATTGGAAGCAACAAGGTGTCCCATCACCCTAAAAGAGACCAGCTTTCGAAATAGGTCTATCCATAACAGGGGAGGGGGATGGCCCCTCAATTGAATTCCTTTGGGGTTGGGGGAGAAACTGACATGGAAGGAGAGCTATTGGCAGGAGAAGATGGTTATATAGGCGGGGGGGGGGCATTATTTACTCAAACTTGAGGGGGTGTTGATTTAAAGGAGACTTCGTAATTTCCAAAGAAAAGGGGGGGAGACAGAGAGAGAAAAGAGCTGTTTTGAAGAGGTCTATATTTGGGGGCAAGGTTGATGTTATAAGGAACTGGAACCTTGTTTGCAAAAGCTGGTGGGAAAATGTCTCCCAAGCCCTTGGGGGGGGGGGGAGAGAGGGGGTATTTGTTCTTGATTCTCCTACCTATAGCTGGAAATGAGAAGTTCCAAACAGCTCTGCCATTCTTGAAAGGAGGTCTTTCTCACAACAAGGCGGGGTGTCTCTCCCTTAAAAACTATAGGCCTCTCTGGTTTAACTAAAAATAAGATTTCCTAAATGGTATGTTTTATTGGGGGTGATTTTGCTCTATTTAGACCTGGGCAGTCTCACCTATCTTTTCTTTTCTGTATCACAGACTGTTTTGGAATGCTTTAACAGGGGGGGGGGGTCTCTCTCTCTCTCTTCCACCCCCCCCCCCCAGTAAAATTTCCTAGAGCCAAATCTAAAAAATTAAATCCACCTGGAGCTGGTGAAAATTACTCTCCAGGAGTTGCAAGTCTCCCCAATTAGATCACTGGAGTGATGCCACTTCACCAACCCTATTCTAAACATTTAACCCTTCACCCCACATTCTGGGGGAAGATATTTCTCCCTAGCCCTGTAAAAAAAAAACCAACAGAGGTAAGTGTCATCCTCTACTAACACTTCCAAAATACAGGGGAGGAATCCTTTCTCTGCCCCATATATTCCAGGAAAGGCTTTGTACACTCTTTTATTCCAGGGGTTTTAAGGGGTGTTTTATTTTATTTTTCATCTGGAGCTGGCAGCTTTGGCAGGGGGTGGGATGGAGAGACAGGTTGTTCTCTCCAGTGGAATTAATATGAATTCAGCTCCAACACCTGGATGGTGCCCACCCCCCATTTCATAAGTCTGTACTTCCACCCTATTATTCCAGGGGAGGGGGGGGGAAGAGAGAGAGAGAAGATAACCTCTCCTTCTGACCCTCCCCATGACCCCTCCTGACCCACCCTCTATTTACACAGTCCAGTTGCATGGTCAGTCTCTCTCTCTCTTTGCCCCCCCCCCATTCCAACAAAGTCTTCATTATATCCTCACTCCATAAGAGGCTGCCTTTCTCCTCTCACTAATTGCCCTCGATCACTGTAAGGGGGGGGGGGGGGTCCTATCTCTCCACCCCACACACCCCAAATACATTCCAGTGGGAGGATGGATGTCCTCCCTCCCCCCCACTCCCCGCCCCTTAGAAACCCCCCCCCCTCCACATTCCAGGTAAGGATACAGCTTGACCACGTCGGTGTCCATACGCCTCTTGCCTGGGCTGGGGGAGGACATGGTGCCCCCCCGGCCGGCGGCCCCTCCCGGGCGGAGTCTCAAGCTGCCTCTCTTGTCCTGTCAGGACCCCTTCGCGCTGGGGGAGGGGGGCGCTTCAGGAGGTGGGAGGGGGGTGTCCGAACCCCGCTCTGCGCGTGCGCGGAAGCCTCCCCCCTCGCCTCTGCGGCCCCTCCCTTCACGAGCCGGCTCTTCCTGCCCCGCGGGCTTGCCCCCCTTCCTCCTCCTCCGCCTCCGCCTCCTCCGCCGTCGTCGCTTTCCTCAGCTCAGCTTCCTGACCCCGCTCAGCTTCCTGCGCCCTCCCGCTCCCGAATTGCTGCTCCTGCTTCGGCCGCTGCCTCGGCTCTGCCGAAGCCTCTCTCTGGACCCCTGACGTCACCCACAGTGACCTCACCGCCCAAGCCTCGTCTTATTGGACGGAGGCGGGAGCGACGCGCGTCGCGTCGTGGCACGAGACCCTCCCCTCTATGGCCGCCTTCCCCGCTCGGCAGGTCGGGAGTTGTAGTCCGCCGCCTCTGAGGCGAAGGCGGAGGGGAGGAGCTCGCCCAAAGGCCTCGACGCGCCCGAAGTGGTCGAGGCCTCTCGCGGTAGTCGTGGGTTCGAGACCCCCTGGTCGAGCCACTCGGCGGAGTTTCCACTTAAGCTCATATACCCATTTGTAAACTGAGGCCGTATCTTTGAGCTCCAGAACGTGTCCTGGTTACAAAGACTCAGCCTTCAGTTATGAAATAACTGCACATGACTGTATCTGAACATGTGCAGAGCGCCTTTCGCCTCACCACATGTGGGATGCAACAGATGTCAGGCTTCTACAGATATCAGATCCTTGTATCTGTAGTAGTAGTAGTAATAACACCATCAACCACCACCACCACAGCAGACACAACACTTGTTTTTAACATCTCAGATCATCTCTTTCCTATATCATGTGCTATCTGAGTGACATTTTCCTCACTGAACCTATGGGTTGACTGGAGACAAGAGAGCTATTGAGCATATGCAGAGTGCCAGTGCCCTTTCCCTCACTAGGGTGACCATATGAAAAGGAGGACAGGGCTCATGTATCTTTAATAGTTGTATAGAAAAGGGAATTTTAGTAGGTATCATTTGTGTGCACGCAGCACCTGGTGAAATTCCCTCTTCATCACAACAGTTAAAGCTGCAGAAGCCCTGCTCTCCTTTCTACATGGTCAAGAGACAGGGCTCTTGCAGCTTTAACTGTTATGATGAAGAGGGGATTTCACCAGGTTATGTATGTATACAAACAACACCTGCTGAAATTCCCTGTCCTTTGCAACTGTTAAAGATACAGGAGCCCTGTCCTCCTTTCCATATGGTCACCCTAAGTAACCTCAACTAGCCTAGGATACAGGAGTAGAGTTTCTGGATACAGGAAGCATTGTTTTCTGGCAGGATAAGGATCCAGGAACTCTCCCTTTAGAAAACTAGGCCCTGGGCTCAGCCTAATTTTGGGATCTGGGAGCACAGATTTGAGGTTTTAATAGGGACTTTTCACATTGACTGGGTTGCCCTCTCTGCTGGCTCATTGTAGAGAAGACTTCATTGTTTTTGACTGTTTCAAGGTCACCTAGTGAATGAACTTGATGACTTTTAAAACTGTTGTGTTTTTATTGCTGCTTTTAGTTATTTAGATACCGTTTTAATGGGTTTTTTCCCCAAATGATTTAGATTATATTTGCACTGATTTCTTCTATAAGCTCTTTTGAGTGCTTCTAAGAAAAGTGAATTAATAATAATAATAATAATGGTGGGGCATGGATTTAAATCCAAGCACAATCCATTATTTCCTTGCACATGCTGAATTTGAAATGAATGGGTGGGAGTTGATACACAGAAGTGCTGCTATTGCTTACGCAGGAGACCTTCCAGATGTGTTTTCAGGGCCCCAAATCCAATGCATTTCTTGAATCTAAGTACCGAGTCCTATAGAAGAGTGAACACATGGGGAACCTAGTGCCTGCCAGCCTTGTAGCAAAACTGACATCCCGTGTGAGGCAAGTGACGTGAGCATAGCCGGTTCTGCAGCTTATCCCTTCCAGCCCCATTATAACTACTTCCTGCAATGATATATGAGTAGCATGGCTCATAGATGAGTTTCTCTCCAGGCCAACCCTCTCTGCCCACTCCTGTGCCATATAAAGATGGCACACCACCACATTCAGCAACAGTGGGTGTTTCTGACAGTTGTGTCAACAACATGCTTGCGCCTACTCCTCACATGCCATTAGTAGGCTGACCATCTGAAAAGGAGGACAGGGCTCATATAACTTTAACAGTTGTAGAGAAAAGGGAATTTCAACCAGTGTCATTTGTATGCAATTAGTTCCTGGTGATATTCCCTCTTCATCACAACAGTTAAAGTTGCAGAGCCCTGCCTTCTTTTGTATATGGTCACTCTAGTATAGTGCCTGCACCTTTAACAGTTGTGATGAAGAGGGAATTTCACCAGGAACTAATTGCATACAAATGGCACCTGCTGAAATTCCCTTTTCTCTACAACTGTTAAAGTTATATGAGCCCTGTCCTCCTTTTCAGATGGTCAGCCTACATTAGGAGCCAGCCTATAATGACCTGTTAAATGTGCCAGGACTGTGAGTCCAGGCTGTGGTGGTGGCTAGCTGTACCTACATCTGGACCCGAAGGGTGCTTACCCTGGGAGTCTCCAGACAATAGTAAGAGATCAGTCTCGTGGTACTGATACCTGGCCTAGCTAATCCGTTGCCAATGCCTTGCTTGTCAATCACAGGAACAGATGTTGCATCCCCTGAATCTCTTCTGGGTCTGAAAAAAAGCCTTATTACACATAGTCCTCATAGCTCACTAAGCTAGATCACCGCTTAAGGGTGCAATCCTATGCATGTTTAGACAGAAAAAAAGTCCTAAGACTCCAAGCCTTTCCCAGCCAGCTATGCTGGCTGAATGCTGGAAGTTATGGGACTTTTTTCTGTCTAAACATGCATAGGATTGCTCTCTAAACCCTGAAAGTTGCAGACTGTCTTGAGTCCCTGAAACAAAAATTGTAGGTTAAAAAAAATTTTTAACATGTTTTTTAGCTGTTCCAAGCCTCCCTGACTTACTTCCTGGAAATGTGCCATCCTTCATGGCCAGAAGAATACTTTCAATTAATTTCAGAGATATTATTGGGGTGGCAAAACAAATTAGCCTTTATTTCAAAGGCAAATAGGGCAATGCTACATCCTCCAAAACATCTGCTTGGAAGCACAACACAGATCAACAGCAGTGAGAGACTGACGTAAGCATTGTCCTGATACTTCTCTGCACAGGTGAAACAGATGTGGGTGACCTTAAAGAACTGCACTCCTGCCTTTTCCCAACTTTACTTTCGAATTATTGTTATGTATAGAGCACATTGTTAACTTCCCACTTTTTGGCCAGGCTTGTCACTTTTCTTCTTCAAATTTCCTCTTACTCCGTACCCTAAGCTTTATCTGGGAGTACATCTTGAGTCCCTTGTTTTGATGGTGGGGTATACAAACATCCATCTGTATACTTTTCTAGTTATCAGGGTGTGTGACAACTGCTTTGTTGTGTCAAAAGGATTCCTAGCGATATCACCGGGGCTCACGGAGCACTAAACTATGGCTATGTGAATGGATCTTGCATCCAGTGCAGCTGCAAGGAAGAGAGTGGAAGCATTTCCTTCTGTTTTCAACGTACCACAGACACATTGTAGTCTAGGGTGACCATATTTGGGAAACCAAAAAAGAGGACACCCTGTGTGGGAGTGGGTTGGAAAGCGGCTTTCCAAGGCCTCTGGAAGGCGCATCATTCCCTCCGTCACCTTAAAGGCCACAATTGGACGGAGGAGGGGGCAATGTGTCATTTCCGCCCCCATTGCTCCATTCGGGGCCTTTTCTATAATGTCCGGGAATGACACATTTTCCCCTTTAAGGCCCTGATTGGAGCAATGGGAGGGAAATGACTTGCCTCCAGAAAGTAAGTCATTCCCTCCCACCATGCTAATGGCGGCCTTAAAGGGGAAAGTGTGTCTTTCTAGGACATTATAGAAAATTATCCCCCGTGACACTCAGGATAGAACAAAAACCAGGACAAATCTGGGGGAATCCTGAATGTAGTCCATTTTGACCACATGAGCCAATTTCAAACCATGGTGAGCGAACCCTTGTTCAGAAGATCCTGTTTTAGGGTGACCAGATAAAATCCAGGTCAGGGCTCATGTAACTTTAACAGTTGTAGAGAAAAGGGAATTTCAGCTCACTGAATTGGTGCATGTATATGCATTCCACACAACAAAATACTACTAAAAACAGCCTGCATTTTACAATTGGAAGTGGTGGTGTCATTAAAAATCCCTCACATGCACCCAGCTTGAGGTTAGTTCCAGTGTTTGAAGGGCAAACTTCCAGTCTCCCTCAAGTTATAATGTTCATTATTCTGCTGGAGTCCTGGCCGCTGTTATGACATAGAGATCATGTCTTAAGTTTTGAGTGTGAGACAAACAGAAGATCCTGTTTTAGGGTGACCAGATAAAATCCAGGTCAGGGCTCATGTAACTTTAACAGTTGTAGAGAAAAGGGAATTTCAGCCAGTGTCATTTGTATGCAATTAGTTCCTGGTGAAATTCCCTCTTCATCCCAACAGTTAAAGTTGCAGGCACTATACTAGAGTGACCATATACAAAAGAAGGCAGGGCCCCTGCAACTTTAACTGTGGTGATGAAGAGGGAATTTCACCAGGAACTAATTGCATACAAATGACCCTGGCTGACATTCCCTTTTTTCTACAACTGTTAAAGTTACATGAGCCCTGACCTGGATTTTATCTGGTCAGCCTACCTGTTTTCCATTCAATCTGATGTAGAAGATACAATACAGTATCAGATTAGACCTGAGGCGACTCACCTAATCATGAAGTTCATTAGGCCAGTCACTATCTCACAGCCTAATCTACCTCACAGGGTTGTTATAAGGAATAACTTGTGAGGGAGAACTGCATGAACTCCTGTATTCTTCATGGGTTAAAAAACATCATATCTATCGATCGATCGATCGATCGATCTATATTGCTTAAACCCTGACTAAACCACATGGCTCCTCTATCCTGCGGCTTGTGACCTTTTAACCGGATATGTCAGGATTTGAACTTGAGACCTTCTACATGCAATTATTTCAGTATGAAATCTTCCCAGATCTGCTTCTCTTGTTTCTCCATCCACTCCAAGAAAGCTATCCCGGTCCCCTCATAAATTATCTGTTTATCCATCCGAATCCAGTAGCCAAATTTGAATGGAAGAAGTCAACCTTGAGATGGCCTGCGGAGCAAAGATTGTCTTCCCTTGCCAGATGGAGGACAGCATCTAAGAGCATCCCCCCCCCAACCGACAAATACTATTTAGCTCTTAAAATCTTAACATTTCTGTGTAGGGACCAGGCGCGGTGGGAACAGAGAGAGCTCATTGAGATGGAAGAGTAAAGGAATATTCTGAATTGGCTTATACGGAACAAGATGACAAGAAAGCCGTCGCTGGCTAGGGGGGAAGGGACTAAAAAAAAAATAACACGGAAGAAGAATTATTACTGAGACTCATCTGTACAAACAGTGGCTAATGAAGCCCTCCTTCTAATTAAGGAAGTCGGCACAGCCTAGGGAGACGGAGAGGCAGAGAGACCCCCGGCTGTTCTTTTAGTCTCATATCAGTTAAATGCTGGGCACCCGCTCCATCCCCCAGTCTTGCTACAAAGGGAAATCTGGACCTTCCTCACAACAGTTGATCCAAAACAGGCCTCCATGGGTGTTTGGGAATGTATTATTAGGTTTCTACAGGCAGTATCAACCCCTGGACAAATGAATTGATGTCTGCCCAAACTTGAATCTTCTCCCCATCTACAGGATATAGCGATCCCTCCTCCTGAGCCCTAAAATCCCTCCCCGTTAACCTCTGAGAAGTTTAGCCCATTAAACGTCATTTGGCTTTCCATTTGGAGGAACTGCATTTTTGTCTTGTCTCATCTGTTGAAGAATTGCAGGCAGAAATTCAACAGGTGATGCTTTTCCTGGCCTGAAGAAGTGATAACAGGGACAGATTTGTCTGTTTCTCATATATGGCTGTGAGACTGAGTCAATCCATTAGACTAATTGGGTTAACAAGGTGTCCCCAATTAATTGCGCCACAAATTTAAAAATTATATATTAAAAAACATGGTACGTGTGCTCATTTAGAAGAGGAATTCTCCATTCTCTCACACGCAGGAGAGAATGCCTATTCTAAGATGGTGCCTGCTACAAAATGGATGCATAATCTCAAGACAAAGAAAGCATACTTTCCCCCCCTTCGGAACAACTGCTTTTCTTCACATGCAAATTTATACAGATGGAATCAATTAATTAATCTAAATTGTTAACCAACTAAGGGCACAATCCTATGCATGTTTAGACAAAAAAAAGTCCTACAACTTCCAGCATCCCCAGCCAGCCATGTCAGGCAGCAGTCTTCAGTTTTTCAAGGATCCAGGTTCAGCACTAAAGCCATCCATAATATGGAAATAATAATAGTAATTTACCATACAGGATAATGGCCACATTTGCATGTCACTTTAAACCATGAATTCTTGTTTAATAAGCCAAATATGAATGAGAAATATGCTGGTACACGTAGCTCTGCAATTCACCCATTTTCACGTAAGCGGGTGGTAAACAAAGGGTAGAAAGAGAGAACTTTGACGTCAAATGCAGGATTACGGTTTATTGTACCCAAACAAGCCTGGATTAATAAACCCGGGTTTAAAACTGATCCTGGCTTATCTGATCACAATAAACCATGATCCTAAATTTGGGTGTAATGTAAAATTCTCCCTTTTCACCCTTGTTTACTGGCTTGCATGGAGGGAGGGGAGAAGCAAGAATGAAGGGATTGAACCAGTATGCTGCTCATTCACATTCTTGTTTTTGTAAGACATGAGTCATGGCTTAAAGCAAGAATAGGCAACCTTTTCAGTCCCAAGGGCTGCATGTGATGCTGGCTTGCGGGTTGGGAGCCACACATAGAGAGATACACAAACACACCAACAATCCTGAGAGAGATCATCCTTTCCTTGCTGCTAGCAGTGGCAGAGAAAGAGTCATAGAATCCTGGAATCATAGGATAGGATAGTTGAAAGTGGCCTATAAGGCCATCCAAACTGCTCAGTGCAGGAATCCACCTTAAAGCATACCTGACAGATGGCTGTCCAGCTGCCTCTTGAAGGCCCCTAATGTTGGAGAGCCCACCACCTCCCCAGGTCATTGGTTCTATTGCCGTACTGCTCTAACAGTCAGGATTTTTTTCCTGATGTCCAGATGGAATCTGGCTTCCTGTCACTTGAGCCCATTATTCCGTGTCCTGCACTCTGGGATGATCAAGAAGAGATCCTGGCCCTTCTCTGTGTGACAGCCTCAATCTTCTGTATGAGAATCTTCTGTATGCGAATCTTTGCAGGACAGATTGGAAAGTACAGGGAGCAGGGAAATTTTCAGTGGAGGGATATGGCAGTTGTGTGTGGTGGGGGTCAAGGCACCCTTGGAATGCTGCAAGTGCCCCCCTACAAGGTTGCAGGGTATACATTGCTGGCTTAAAGTGGTGAGAACAAGGCGATTGTATGTGAAAGGTGCTACACTATCCTGATGCCCTCCAGATATTTCAGACTACAACAATCATCATCACCCCAGTACGTGTGTAGGGGTACCAGGTTCATGGAGGCACCTGTGCCAATACAAAAGGGTGCATTATCTCACATTGGACAACCAGTATGGTGTAGTGGTTAGAAAGTTGGACAGGGTCTTGGGTCATGGCCAAGTCCCCACTTGGCCATGAAGCTCACTAGGTGACCTTGGGCCAGTCACTGGCTGCATTCAGACAACACAGTAGTCAATGGTGGGTTAATAGTCAACTCCAGGGTTGATTATAGAGGGGGTACTCCCCACACAACATGTTCCTACTAGGGCTGTGACCGGATCTGGATCCCGAATCCCGGATCCAAGTCGGATCGGGGTGATCCAGACCTCAGGATCCCGGATCCAAATCGGATCGGGCCCAGATCGGGCCGGATCGAATCCACGATCTGGATCCACTCTGGATCTGGTCACAGCACTCCCTCCCCCTCTCCCCAGAAAAACCTCCCTGTCCCCACTCTCCCCATTTACCTGCTTCCTCCTCGTTGCCGCTGCCACTGCTTCCGCCGCTGCTTCTGTCCCCCACCGCCATCCCAATGCGTCTGCCGAGAACCAGGCCTCACAGCCTAGTTTTCATTAGGGCGCTGCTGGTGCGACCAAGAAATGCAGCACCCTAATAAGAACTAGGTCGCGAGGCCTGGTTCTCTGCAGACGCATTGAGATGGCGGCGGGGGACAGAAGCAGCAGCGGAAGCAGTGGTGTGATGAGGAGGAGGCAGCAGGTAAGTGGGGAGAGTGGAGAGAGGGAGGTCTTTCTGCAAAGAGCGGGAGGGAGTGCTGTGGACGGACCCGGATCGGATCAGGCCCGATCTGAGTCAAATTGGATTGGGCCCGATCCGGATCTGACAGATCGGGATTAGGATCAGGGGGTCCATTCACAGCCCTAGTTCCTACACAACTGTAGAGTGGTTGCGGCTGGCGTTGAGTGGACTAATAGTCAACCCAGTGTTTGACTGACACAGCCTCTGCCCCTCTCCCTGCCCTCCCTCCTCCCTCAGTCCTCCCAGCGCTATCCCAGCAGCCATCGTGAGTTCTGCTGGCCGGACTAAAGTGGCAGCCCCCGCTTTGGTCACTCTTGCCAGGGGACTCTGTAGCCAGCCGAGATAGTCCACTCAATCCTGCAAAATAATCCACTGAGCCCAACAGACACCATGCTAACCAATGTTTGTGCAGATAGTCAATTCTGCAGAGCATTGGCTATCTCCGTTGGTTACTTTGAGGAATCAGGCAACTGTGGGGTGTTTTTTTCCTGACAGACAACACGATAACCAGCTGTTGACTATTTAATCAACGGTTGATTACTTGGTTGGTTATCATGTTGTCCAAACTGTGCCACTGACTCTCAGTCTAGCCTACCTCACAGGGTTATTCTGAGGATAAAACAGAGAACAGGTGGGCCATGTAAGCCACATTGGTTTCCTTTGGGTGAAAAGGGTGAGGTATAAATGTAATAATAATATTAAAAAATATATTTTATATAACCAAACAAGCCAAGGGCCATTTACTGAGAGCTAGCCTTTCCCAAGGTGTGGATGGAAGACAGTTTTTGTAGACCCTAACCATCCCTGCACCCTCCCCTCCAGCAAAGTAGGCCAGGAGCTCCTCGCCCCCACACTGTTTCCTGGGCTCCTTGCTTCACCCAACGCCTCTTCTCCAAATTCTCCTGTCCCTTTGCAAGCTCATCATTTCATTGTGCCGAGCAGGTGTACTCACCTCCTTAGGGCATTAATAAGCATCAAGTATGACCGGGATAACATCCTCTATGTACGCCTTTGATCTCACATCTGAATACCTGCTGGTATGTGCTAGCCATGGGCTGGTTGCAAGTACGTGTTTTTTGACACAGTACCATCAACACAATTATTCCGGTTGTTATGAAATTGTGGGCTAGACTGAAAGATAATCCAGTATGTAGGCTAGATTTGGGTACCATTTAACTACCCATACTTGATTAATATACTTTTTTTTAAAAAGGGTACACCACACCAACAATTAAACTAGGTGGGTTCAGTCTTTTAGTTTTGTACTAATAAGAATTAGGGGACATCTTTTGATCCATTTGTTAATTTTATTAAATAATATATACTTTCAAAGTAGAACATCAAAATATAACATAGTACATAAGTTTAAAATACCATTTCTTATGATTAAGAGGAAAGCATGGCTAAACATTCTTAGATCTGAATTGTTTAACAGGAAATAATATTTCCTAAACTTTGTTCTCAAAAGCTTGGAGTCTTAATAGTCTACCCAACCAGGTTTCTATTTGATTCTAAATAGGTTGTTCAATTGACAGGTATACAGCTTCTGTGTAGAGTTTACCCTATAGCTATTATTATTTAGCTGTCCCATAAATTAGGCCTCTTACTTTTCATTATCCATTGTTACTAAATTTTCCTTAAAAAATTAAAACCTAACAAAAAGGTTTAGACATACATCTTTCAGTCCAAATGTAATTAATTTTGAATTATATATATGAGAAAACACCCCTTTCCTCAACATGTGCTAATTAAACTCAAGTCTATACATTCTTCTAGACATCTGTATACCAAGATTTTGATTGTATATCATATATAATATTTTTTGCTCATTAATAGCGAAGGAAGTTAGGCAGGTGGCTATTGTTGCACCCCATTTAGGTAAAACCTTGCCCAAGGAGGTTCACCGGGCTACATTGTTATATTTTCAGCATTAGGCAATTTAGATTTTAGTGTTTTAGATTTTGTGTCATATATATATATATATATATATATATATATATATATTCCTATGCTGTTCATGTTTTGTATTTTATTTTATCCTGTTCGCTTTATGGCTTTATATTATAATTTGTTCCTTTAGTTTTTGTGCACCCAGAGAATGTCAGTTATTGGGCTGATTAAAAATATAATACCTTAATAAATGTTAAGCTTGAATAATAGAGTCTCAAGTCTCCTTGTTACTCAAATAACTATTTGTTCCAAGTTATAGGACTTTACAATCCAAATGTGTTTTCAGTCAAGATTTTTACCGTGCTATCACCTAGCCTCATTCACAGGATTTTATGTGTGGTCCAGACAGCATCATCTTCCACTTGCAACTCTCCCGTGTTTTCCCATTGCCTTTCCTGCTTTTTTCTTACTGCAGAAAATCTGTTAGGGAGAAAAAGATGGAAGAGATGCACAATGCCTTCTGATTGGTAGGAGCCCTCAGTCCAGAAGCACTCTTTTATTTTTAGTTACTATCCAGGACACCTTACCAATTAGTTTTCATAAATTACCCAGAATTCATTGTGAACCTGCTTGCGTCTGAATGCACAATAAACGCCTGGTCTGGAAGCACCCTTTGATGCCTTCCAGCTTCAGGAGCCTTCCTCTGACACTCAGAGAAAAGTGTTCCGTGACCTGGAATCCGGTTGAGTCAGCTACACAGAGGTGTGGCACCCTGTGATGACACGGAGAAGCCCTCCAGCGAAACAACAGCAGGAGCGTCGGCTACACTGAGGCTGTTTTGGTGGCCTTTCCGGTCTAGCTTGCGTCTCTCTTGCATGCCTCAATGGGGCCTTGTTGCTTTGTTTTCTTATGTGATTCACATGGCTAGTGAGTAACATCCCTAAGCCAGGAATCTTTGAAGCGTGCAGGTGGCGCATTATCATAATGACATCCAGCTACCTGTTCCGGATCAATACGGAAGGATTTCCTTAAGCCTCTAGTGGCTACAATCCTGTACACATTTTCTTCTTCTTAGTTGTCTCTTTCTTCTCATTCTTCCCCATCTCCTCTTCCTCTTCCTCTTCCTCCCCCTCTGTCTTTATTGTATTTTTATACCTTTCTGGAACCATCCAAGGCAGTCTACAAACAAGGAGGAGGATGAAATTCAAACATAATAAATTAGAAACAATCTGAAAACCATAACCTCTTAAAAAGCCAGATTAAAAAGATGCGTCCGGACCCCTCCTTCCTTGAAGGCAGAGAGAGTGTGGTCCAGTCGTAACTCTAGAGTGAGCGTGTTCCGGAGTTTGGGAGCAACACCGGAGAAAACCCTGTCCCGCGGTCCTGATAGGAGCCTCTGCAAGAGATGTCGTCAAAAGGGCATCTCTTGCCGACCTTAGTATCCAGGCAACTTAGGAACTCTCAAGGAAGTCTCATTTAACTCGTTGGGACTTATTTCCGTGTAGAGATGCATTGGAGAGCACGGTGAGTTGCAAAAAAAAATGTATTTATGCATTTATTTAAATCAGGAGTGCAGAAGGCCGGATTCCGTTTGGGAGAAGCTCTCGGGGGCCGCATTCCAGTGGTGGGTGTGGCCAAAAGCAAAAGGGGCGGGGCCAAAAATACCTGCCTACTTTCTAGGGTGACCATATGAAAAGGAGGACAGGGCTCCTGTATCTTTAATAGTTGTATAGAAAAGGGGATTTCAGCAGGTATCATTTGTGTGCACGCAGCACCTGGTGAAATTCCCTCTTCATCACAACAGTTAAAGCTGCAGAAGCCATGCTCTCCTTTCTACATGGTCAAGAGACAGGACTCCTGCAGCTTTAACTATTATGATGAAGAGGGGATTTCACCAGGTTATGTATGTATACAAACAACACCTGCTGAAATTCTCTGTCCTTTGCAACTGTTAAAGACACAGGAGCCCTGTCCTCCTTTCCATATGGTCACCCTACTACTTTCGCTTATAGCGCTTCCTGCCAAGAACTAAGCTTTAAGAAGCATTCCAACCTTTTAGAATGGGGGAGGGCAACACTATACGAAAGCCATGAAAACTCCAAATAATTAGTGGTTGGGAGAAAGGAGGTGAGGCCAGGAGAAGCAGGCACAGGGCCACCTGGAGAACCAGGTCCCTACCTGTCAGCCTGCTGGCTGCTAAGAAAAGATTGCTCCACAGCTTCTCTAATGTAGGGTGACCAACTGACAGGGTTTCCCCAGATTTGTCCAGGATTTTGTTCTCTCCAGGGTGTCAGGGGGGATTTTCTGACATTTTCTATAATGTGCAGGAATTACATGCTTTCCCCTTTAAGGCCACCATTAGCGGGGGGGGGGGGGGGGGGATGCCGTACTTCCAGAGGCCCCAGAAAACGCACTTTCCCGCCTTCCCCACTGGGTGTCCTTTGTTTTGGTTTCCCAAATATGGTCACCCTACTCTAATGGGCCCAATCCACTCCAGTTAATAGACTCATTTTATATTGGATAGATCAGAAGCTCTTTCAGCCCAGGGTCAGCACGGCTCTTCTTATGTTCTTATGTGTCTAGGGACTGATGATCGAAACTGTTTTGCCTACTGGTTTCCCCCATGCCCTGTTAGGGGAAGCTGGTGAGTTGGAGGCTGGCCGGCGCTCTACTGGGAGGTAGACTGCGTCTGAATATTGAGGCTCTGTTCTTAGCTAATAGCTAAATAGTCCCGTCCACTGTGATTTTATTTAGCCCTTTATAACAGGGGTGGGCAACTGGAGGCCTTCCAGATGTTTGGGCCTACATCAGCCCTAGCAAGCATAGCCAATGGTGAGGCAGGATGGGAGTTGTAGGCTAAGACAAGTGGCCCAATCCTCTTTTATAACAAGGCCCTGTGAGTCCAACAGTCTGTTTGCCACAGTGGCCAACCAGAAGTCAACCACGAGACATGAAGACAGTAGCCTTTCTCTGCTGTTTGCTCCTGGATCCCAACAGCTTTCTCCTTTGGTGAACCTTAAGTAGAGTGACCGTATGGAAAGGAGGACAGGGCTCCTGTATCTTTAACATCTGTTTTGAAAGGGGAATTTCAGCCAGTGTCATTTGTATGCACGCAGCACTGTTAAAATTCCCTCTTCATCACAAAAGTTAAAGCTGCAGGAGCTATACTAGAGTGACCAGGTACAAAAGAGGGCAGGGCTCCTGCGGCTTTAATTCTTATGATGAAGAGGGAATTTCACCAGGTGTTGCATGCATACAAATGACATATGCTGAAATTCCCCTTTCATTAAAACTGTTAAAGATACAGGAGCCCTGTCCTCCCTTTCATATGGTCACCCTACCTTAGGTTTCCACAGGCTGTGTCTAGAGTTAGGCCTGGAGCCTGGCTTTAGACCAGGCCTAAGTGTTACGTATTAAGAGATTAGCGCTGAGAGAAGGGTCTGGCTGACCTGCTCCTTTGTCCAATGAGTGGATTTGCATCAGCTCCTGGGAGCCTGAGGCATCAACTGAGTCCTGCTTCAGCCACTGGGTGTCAAGCCCAGGATGTGGATAATTGAGCTAATATAGGGGAGTGCTTTGACCACTTACAGGGCTTCATATAAATTGGGGTGCAGAACCTCATGTAGAGCGACCATATGAAAAGGAGGACAAGGCTCCGGTATCTTTATAACAGTTGTAGTGAATTTCAGCAGGTGTCATTTGTATGCATGCAACACCTGGTGAAATTCCCTCTTCATCCCAACAGTAAAAGCTGCAGGAGCCCTGCCCTAGAGTGACCAGATGCAAAAGAGAGCAGGGCTCCTGCAGCTTTAACTGTTGTGATGAAGAGGGAGTTTCACCAGGTGCTACATGCATACAAATGACAACAGCTGAAATTCCCTTTTCAATACAGAAGCCCTGTCCTCCTTTCCATATGGTCGCCCTACCTCAGGCCAAGTCCAGTCCTGGGCCCCCCAATTCTGCCATGTCCCTTTCCCATGACCGGCAGTCATTGGGTGGATTCTCAGCTTGTCTTCCATTTTCCTCCCATTGTAAAAGCTTGAAATGCCTCTCCTAACGCTTCATTACGGGCAGTAAAAGCTCTAAGCTAAAATATACCGGGATTTCCCCTCCCTCCTCTTTTGCTTTTGACTCCCCCACCCTTGCAATCCGCTGCACCCACCACTGGAATGTGGCCCCCGAGAGCATCTCGGAACTGGAATGTGGCCCTCAGACTGAAAGAGGCTCAACAGCTCTACAATAAATGCTTAGAATCCAGGCCCGATTCAAAGTGCCAGTATTAACATTCAAAGTCCTAAACGACTTGGGGCCAGGTTATCTGAAGGAACGCCTCCTCCCATATGTACCTACCCGGACCCTTAGATCATCCTCAGGGGTCCTTCTTCTTGAACCCCTTCCAAAGGAAGTGAGGCAGGTGGCTACCAGGAGGAGGGCCTTCTCTGCTGTGGCACCCCGGCTGTGGAGCGAGCTCCCTAGAGAGGTTCGCCTGGCACCTACATAATATTCCTTCCGATGCCAGGTGAAGACCTTTTTATTTTCTCAGTGTTTTAACAGTTCATCGGTTTAATTTTAAAATTTGCTGTTTTAAATGTGTATTTTAAATGTGTATTAATTTCTGCATTGCTGCTTAGTTTTATCCTGGTTGTGCTTTTATACTGTATTTTTATGCTATGTTTTTATACTGTTGTTTTATATTTTGAATGGTTGTCATGGTTTAAATTTTTGTACACCGCCCAGAGAGCTTCGGCTATTGGGCAGTATAAAAATGCAGTAAATAAATAAAAATAAAGAATAAAGAATGATTATGGTTGACTATGGTGTCTTTTGCAGAGTTAGTTTTACAAGAAAGGGCTTGGCGGAGCATTGGGGTGTTCACCAGACTACTTACAAACAAACTCATTCTGTTGTTTCTTCTTAATTTGTCTTGAAAACAATGGGATTCAGGCATCTATCTTTAAGTCATGCTAGGCTAATATTTCTTCCCTCTTTTTTTTTATTCAGGGTGGTCAGCTTATTAACAAAACAATCTATTCCATGTCCTGCCCTTTTTCTTAAGGAGCTGTTGCAACGTTTTGAGTTTTCCTATTTTTTGCATAACATTTTTCTAACCCGTCATTACCTCGGGGTGGTAGAGAACCCTTAAACTGTATGTTAGTGTGAAACCCCTTGGCTCTGGAATCACACAAATCGCATTGAAAAGAAGGATAAGAAAAATGCCTCTTTCAAATTGATCACCTGACTTTAAAGTCCCGGTGGGGTGGCGAGAGGGTCTGCGTGGGATGGGGGATGAGAGCCGTACTAATGAGTATGCGAACATTTGGCGTTTCCTCTCGGTCATCCCACTTGGCTCGGAGACTCAGCTGGCACATGGGGACTTTGTCGCCGTTCACAATACATTAATTGTCACACTTCCCAATTACACTCATAGATATATGCAAATCTAAAAACAGCCCCCTGGCTTGTGTGAAGGTCCCAGCGTAGCCCTACGTCCGGGACATGTCCCCCATCTCCAGCCAAGGGGCAGGTACTAAAGAGCCATACCATCGTGCCAGCTGGTGTGGCTAATGGTGCTTATGAGCAAGGCCTTTGCTGTGGAACAGTTCATTCACTTTTTATGGACATCGACATGATATTGTGGGTCTACTTTACAGAGGACAGTCCTCTGTTTTGAAGGTGTCCTCAGTTTGATGGGCTGACAGGTCCACGTCTGGTTTAAAGTCAAAAAGCTTCATGAGGAAGACCAGCAGAGGCCTTGAAGCTGCCCATCCGTAGTTAATAACTGGGCTGGACACTGAGCAGGCGCACAGGTCACGTGGTCAATCTTCCCCACTAGTGTGAGATGGCTTGTGTTTCTATTTAAATTATAGTTATTGTTTCTACATTTGCATCTATACACACAAATTAACATGTGTACCTAATGTTCAGATTGGAGTCCTCTTTTCTGGGTGATGCATTTCCTCTTTTTTTGGCAAAGTGGAAGTGGCCACCCTACACCGTAAGTACATAAGAAGAGCCAAACCACATCAGACCAACGTCCATCATCTTGTTCACATGGCGTGTCAACCAACCAGCTGCCCGTGGGAAACCCATAAACAGCACCCTCCCACCCATGTTCCCCAGCAACTGGTGAACATGGGCTTACTGCCGCAGACACTGGAGTTAGCATAGAGGCAACAGGACTAGTAGCCATTGTTAGCTTTCTCCTCCATGAACTTGTCGAATCACCTTTTAAAGCCATCCTACATCTTGTAGAAGTGAATTCCGTATATGCTGTGTGAAGAAGTCTTTCCTTTTATCTGTCCTGAACCTCCCACCAATCAGCTTCATGGCATGATCCCACTGGAGTTCTAGTATTATGAGAAAGGCAGAAAAATGACTCATTATACATTTTGCCCATACCATTGATGATTTTTTACTCCTCCATCCTATCTCCCCTTACCCTTTTTCTAGGTAAACTAGGGTGACCAGATAAAATCCAGGTCAGGGCTCATGTAACTTTAACAGTTGTAGAGAAAAGGGAATTTCAGCTGGTGTCATTTGGATGCAATTAGTTCCTGGTGAAATTCCCTCTTCATCACAACTGTTAAAGTTACAGGAGCCCTGACCTGGATTTTATCTGGTCAGCCTAAGGTAAACAGTCCCAGCTTTTGTAACTTTTCTCTAAGAGGAGTAGCTCCAGCCTTTGATCATTGTAATTGCCCTTTTCTGTAGTTTTTCCAACTCGACAATATCCATTTTTAGGTGTGGTGACCAGAATTGTACACAGTATTCCAAGAGCAGTCCCACCATAGATGTGTGTAAGGGGAGTATGATCTTGGCAGTTTTATTTTCGATTCCTTTTGAACACTGTTCCTTTCGAATAACAGCCACACACTGGGTCAACATTTTCATCAAGCTGACCACCACAACTCCAAGATTTCTTTCTTGTTCAGTCACCATCAGCTCAGATCCCATCAGGTTATACATGAAGTTGGGATTTTTTGACCCAACACACATCACTTTATATTTGCTTATGTTGAACCGCATTTACTACTTTGATGCCCATTCTTCCAGTTTGGAGAGATCTTTTTGGAGGCCTTCCATGATGCCCTGGGTGGCCACGCCCCCTTCTCCCAGCTGCCAATCGTTTTGTGTGATTCTCCCCCAACCCACGCCCCCATTGTAAAAGGTTGTGATGCCTCACCTATTTATTTTCTTTCTTTCTTTCTTTCAAACATTTCTTGGCCATGTTTCAGGGCAGAAGCTTTCGCAAGGCAGCTTACAACAATAAAATACATAAAAACAGTTTAAAACATTAAAAACAATAAAAACATGCACAGTAAAATAGCAATTAAAACAATAAAAGCCAACATTAAAATCATCACGAATAACAACGGCAATAGCAGCAAAACTGTATTTGTCATGAGAAGGACACGGTAAAATAAAATGTTTCTAAGCTAGGCCTTCTTAAAAGCCTGCAAGGATGGTGCATGCAGACCTACAATGGGAGTTTGTTCCACAGGTGCGGAGCCACTGCTGAGAAGTCCCTCTCCCACTGGACACCCACTTAATTTCTTTCACAGGTGGGCAAACGAGAAGGGCCTCTCTTTCTGCTCTTAAAGTGCAGGCAGGCTTGCCATTTGGAATGCGGCCCCAGAGAACTTCTCCAAAATTGAATTCATCCCTGGGGCTGAAAGAGGTTCGACCCCCACAACTGATAAAGCTATGTATTCATATATCGTCATTTTTTTCCCGTGACAAGCCGAAGGGGAAACAAAGCAGCGTTGAAATACTTTACCCCAGAAGGTAAGGAAGACATAAAAAGGTATTCCCAAAGGCAGCCATATACATGTTCCAGTCTCTATCAATAATAGAAAAAATGTCAACCGGCTAGGTGTTTGCATAGGGGAATAATTCGACACAGCAGTTCATGAAATCGTTTCAGTATGTCGCCACCTCATTTACTGAGCCTCTCATGGGGAGGGGGGAATCATGGCCCATAATAATAATAATAATAATAATAATAATAATAATATATTTATTTATAACCCGCCTCTCCCTCCGGATTGAAGCGGGGAACAACAACATATAAAACACAAGTACCACAAAATAGATTAACTATTAAAACAAATAAAAACTAATACATCATTAAAAACATCTTAAAATTCAACTGGGTAGGCCTGCCGGAAGAGAGCAGTCTTCATGGCTCCCTTAAATTCATGAAGACTGCAAATTTGTCGAATCTCCTCCGGCAGGCCATTCCACAGTCTGGGAGCGGCAGAAGAGAAGGTCCAGTTCCTTACTCCTTATGCCACTGGGACTACTGGGCCAAAATGGGAACTGTAGGCCATTGCAGCTGGGAAACAAACTTTGCAGGCCAAAGTGCTCCTGGGGCAGGGATTCCAGAGATTCTAGAGAGCCAATCCAACAGCGCTGCGTGCTACGACGGTCCAAGAAAAGTTTCCCTCCCTCGGTCTCAACTTGTGGCTGAGGCCACCAGATGATCACTGGCGTGGCTGGCCCATTATCCCGCAAGCCCTGCTCTTTGCT
The DNA here is from genome assembly GCA_029215795.1 of Anniella stebbinsi. Classification (NCBI taxonomy): domain Eukaryota; kingdom Metazoa; phylum Chordata; class Lepidosauria; order Squamata; family Anniellidae; genus Anniella; species Anniella stebbinsi. The sequence continues at coordinate 3,831,715 of JARDYH010000003.1, read as the reverse complement.
GCTCCTCCGGCCCGCACTTTGCCTCCCTTGGGACCCGAGTGTCTTGACACTTCCAAGAAAATAAACAAAAAGCAAGGCAAATGAAAAAAAAAGAAGAAGAAAGAAACCCATCAGACGGGCCCATTTCCTTGACAGATGTTGGAAAGTCCAGATAAGCCTCCTCGCCACGTCAGCCGAGGCAGCTGTTTGGTTTGACAACGGAGCGTCTGCAGATACCTTTGCACGAGCTCCCAACGATCTATCAAGCCAAGTGCAGGAAACTCCGCCGCAGCGTGTTCAGCCGAGATAGCAGAGTTCAGCGAGGCCGCCCGCCCACCTTCTGCTGAACCCACTCTGCAGGAGAACCCACAGGAAGGGACTATCCCTTCCTCCGTCGCCACGTTCTGCTCCAGGAAAAGCTGGGTCCAGAAAGCTTGTCCGATCTGAGAGGCGTTGCCACCGTTCCTCGTTACCTGGGTTCAGAATGCAGATTCATCCGGGCTCGTAAGGATCGGATGTGTGACGAATCGAGGGTCATTTCCCCTGCGAGTCCTTCTCCAGCTCAGGATGCAGAGGCTCCTTAAAGTGAACCCCTTACTTTTAACACAACCCATATTGATTTAGAGCGAATACAGGGAGGTGGTTGTTTGTTTGTTTGTTTGACGCTGTATCAGACCATTGGGCCATCTCATTTAGTATCGTCTACACCAATGGGCTTCAACTGGTGGGTCGCGAGATCAGTCCAGATACAGCTGCGGCCACCAGGTTGGGCATGGAGAAAATGGTGAAAGTGGGTCCCACGTTACAGGTTGGGAGTTCGAGGGAGGTCGCGGGTCTGGACAGGTTGACGACCACCCTTCCCCAACCTGTTGTCCATGACCAAGCTAGCTGTGATGATGGGAATTGCAGTGCAACACACCTGGAGGGCAACAGGATGGTCCACACTAGGGATGGGGAAATAAATGGCCTCCCGGGACCGATGGAGTATGTGGAATTTCCTCCTCAGCCTTTCCCCTTGATGCGGTCTGCCCCCATTCTCTGTGCAGGGACTGATGTGGAGCAGAGGCCCAGAGTGCCTGTTCTTGCGTGCAGAGAAAGGCACTAAGCGTTATGTTTCTCCACATGGAGAAAGGAACCCTGCTGTTGGCTAAGTCAGTGAAGCTGATCAGAAAAGGTTACGGAGGAGCTTCAAGGAGTGTTTCTTCAAGACTCAGCATGGTCACTCCTTCTCCTAGGGGACAGGCTGGAAGCCATGACCTGGCGGGCCAGTTTGGGCCCATGGGCCAGAGGATCCTCATCCCTGGTCTTCACTGACTGACAGTGACCTTCAAGGTTTCAGATAGGAGCCCAGCCTGGAGATGCCAGGACTGAAGATGTGCTCTATTTCTGTGCTATGTCCCTTCCCCCAAAATGGTTCCTCCTCCTGCGAAGTGTGCAAACTGAACACTCAACCTAGCAGTCCTATCAAGTATCATCTTTACTGGAGGCCGTGCTCTGGATTGTTTCTTGCAAACATTTTATAAATGGCTTGGGGCCAGGTTACCTGAAGGAACGCCTCTTCCCATATGTACCTGCCTGGACCCTAAGATCATCCTCAGGGGGTCCTTCTCATTGAGCCCCTGGCAAAGGAAGTGAGGCAGGTGGCTACCAGGAGGAGGGCCTTCTCTGCTGTGGCACCCTGGCTGTGGAATGAGCTCCCTAGAGAGGTTCGCCTGGCACCTCCATTATACTCTTTTAGACGCCAGGTGAAGGCCTTTTTATTTTCTCAGTGTTTTAACAGTTGAACTGTTTAATTTTTAACTTGCTGTTTTAAATTTGTATTTAAATTTGTATTACTTTCTGCATTGCTGCTCGGTTTTATCCTGCTTGTGCTCTTAATATTGTATTTTATAGTATGTTTTTATAATTTTTTTTAAAAATATCTATTTTGAATTGGTTGTCATGGTTTTAATTTCTGTAAACCGCCCAGAGAGCTTCGGCTACTTGGAGGCATAGAAATGCAATAAATAAAAAAAGAAAGTAAATGTATGGGGTTACTGTCCCTCATCCAGATTTTTTAAAAAAACCCTCTTGTGTCTGAGGGGCTATTAGATTTCCAAGCAGCTCTCGGCCATAGCTGGTGCATAACCCTCCTAGTCCAAGGGGCCAAGGCAGTCAGGTGCATGCCTGGCGCATCATCAGGACGCACACGCCAACGTTACAAGCTGCAAACAAACTCTTGGGGAAAATCAGGGAGTTTATAAAAAAGCTCATAAATATACGATGGATTGAGTAGGAGGGAGTTTGCACATCACTAATTTTAATTATGCCTAAATTGTGCAATTTTATTTTGCTTTTGCATAGCGTATTGTGCATTTTCAAACTGCTTTGCATTATCTACTCTGGTTTTGCTAGTCATATGGAAGAACCATGCAGAATTCTGAAATCCCACCCCCTGGCCACAGAAAATCTTTGTGAGGCGCCCAGAGAGCTTTGGCGATTGGGCAGTACAGAAATGTCATCAATCAATCGATCAATCATATTCAGCCACCCGCTAACCCTGGCTTCTGAGATTTCACCAGCCGTTACCCACACCTTTCAAGTATATCTTTTGCAGCCTTATGGACTAGCAACTTTTGCCTTAAACAAAATGAGAGTAGAGCTTCCAAGGAAGAGGATTTTTTTAATCAACACCATGCTCGTGTATTTTTCCTATGTTGCTGTAGAATTGCATCAAACACACACAGCCCTGCTAATGAATGGGGTTTTATCTTTCATTTTCAACCTTTTTTTTTCTCCCTATCTTTTAAATCCTTAGACCTATTTCCCAATCTTTACAAAGACACAATAGTGGGCAGAAACTGAGGAAAAACACAGAGACTTTTTTTCAAGGAATTGGCACTCCCCTTTCCCCACAAACAAATGGCACACATCCTTGCAAGTGCAGAACTACAGAAAGTGAAACTCTTGTTTCTCTGCAAATTTAATGCAATTTACAGAGGTGGGAATCACATTAGGAAGTTAATCTACCGACCTTCCATGAAGTTCTCAACCCTACACCCCTGCACTTTTAAGTCATCTCAGCCAGGGAGGGGCAGATTTGAGGCTTGGGGGGCGTCTGCTTTGCTGTTCACTAGAACCCTGACCACCAGCCACAGCCAGATGCAAAACAGTGGCTCAGGAAGGCAGATGCTGAGGCCAGGATTTTGTTGTTGATGTACTTAAACCATTGCTGATCTACTGCAGTTCATAGAATAGCAGAGTTGGAAGGGGCCTATAAGGCCATCAAGTCCAACCCCCTGCTCAATGCAGGAATCCACCTTCAAGCACACCTGTCCAGCTGCCCCTTGAAGGCCTCTAGTGTGGGAGAGCCCATGACCTCCCTAGGTCATGGGTTCCATTGTCGTATCACCCTAACAGTCAGGAAGTCTTTCCTGATGTCCAGACGGAATCTGGCTTCCTGTCACATGAGCCCACTATTCTGCGTCCTGCACTCTGGGTTGATTGAGAAGAGATCCTGACCCTCCCCTGTGTGACAACCTTTCAAGTCTTTGAAGAGTGCTATCACGTCTCCCCTCCGTCTTCTCTTCTCCAGGCTAAACATGCCCAGTTCTTTCAGCCTCTCCTCATAGGACTTTGTTTCCAGACCCCTGATCATCCTCGTTGCCCTCCTCTGAACATGCTCCAGCTTGTCTGCATCCTTCTTGAAGTGTGGTGCCCAGACCTGAATGCAATACTCAAGATGAGGCTTAACCAGTGCCGAATAGAGGGGAACCAGCACCTTGCGCGATTTGGAAGCTATACTTCTATTAATGCAGCCCAAACTAGCACTTGCTTTTTGTTTTGCAGCCCCATCACACTGTTGGCTCATATTCAGCTTGTGATCTACAATTCCCAGAGCTCAACCACCGCATCCCCGTCCACCTTCTGCCCACCTCAGATTGAAATCACTGCCCATCACATCCTTTTGTTGTAGCACATTTCATAAATTAATCATGGTTTTAGTCAAAGGGTTCTGCCGACCAACCCCCCCCCCCCAAGTACTTGTGTGTCCTATTGCGTGAGAGTTAGGAAGGTTTCTAACCACTTTCTGCACCATATATCGGGGGTGTTCAACCTCTTTTAGTCCGACGGCTTGAATTCCATTTCAGAGAAGTTCTCGGGGGCCATGTTCCAGTGGTGGGCAGGGCTAAAGACTAAAAAGGGTGGGGTCAAAATACCAGCATATTTTAGATTAAAATTCTTAGGAGAGCTATTTCAATTTTTGAAAATGGGAAATTGCACAAAAGTGACAAAACAAGCAGATGATCAGCGTTCGGGAAACGGAGGTGGGGCCACAGTGAAGATTGGTGGCTCTGATGTGAGCGGGACGGTGAATCCGCTCTGGGCTTCGGTCAGAACTCAAAAGAAGAGCTCTTTTAAAGTCCTGACTGCTTCACACCTCGGAGGGCTCCTTTAAAGTTCTGATGGAAACCCAGAGTGGAATCAGCATCCCAATGACATCGGAGCCACCAGCCTCTACTGGTGTTATTGCTCAGTTGGGGGCAGAATGGGGGAAAGCGAAAAGGCTGGGGGTCAAAGGGCAATGACATGCAAGGAGTACAGCATGGGGCAATTCAATCTTAATGTTTGCAAAATAACCTCTGACCCTTCACAACAGCGGTAATTGGGGTAGAGCTGACGTAGCATCGTGGTCACCACTTTGCACGACAGCTTATCATAGAATAGCAGAGTTGGAAGGGGCCTCTAAGGCCATGGAGTCCAACCCCCTGCTCAATTCAGGAATCCGCCTTCAAGCATCCCTGACAGATGGCTGTCCAGCTGCCTCTTGAATGCCTCTAGTGTGTGGAGCCCACCACCTCCCTAGGTCATTGTCATACTGCTCTAACACTCGGGAAGTTTTTCCTGATGTCCAGCCGGAATCTGGCTTCCTGTACCTCAAGCCCATTATTCCGTGTCCTGCACTCTGGGTTGATCGAGAAGAGATCCTGGCCCTCCGTGTGACAACTTTTCATGTTCTTCCGTGTTCCAGGGGGGATTGAAATAATTGCCCTTGGCAAAGCAGCTTGTTGTATTGTGCGAACCCAGGGAGGGCAGCTTGTTGTCATGGGTAACAAGCCTCCCAGAATCCTACAGCAGCCCATAGGTCCTGGACAGGCTCAGATGACATGACAACCCAGGCTTAGCAAAGGGAGCTTTTCTAGTTAGGTGGCTTGCAACCCATATGCGTGGGGAGGAGCAATAAGCCACCATGGCTTATTTCCCCTCGGTGCTTGTGCAAACTTGGTTTCTTGCCTTTTTCGCCTCAGCTTTCTCTCAGCCTCCCTTCCCCATCTGCAATATGGAGGAGAATGAGACACACTTACCTTCACAACCCTGTAAAGGTTGCTACTCGATAATCCCCGTGAAGCTCTTCCCATGCCTGAAAGCGCTGGATCGCACCTTGGAGAGCTGCTTTAGAGTTCTGACTGACACCTGGAGCGGATTCATCACCCCACTCGCACCAGAGCCACCAGCCTCCACTGCAGGGACATCCTCAACCGTATATCTCCATGCCAGACATAAAAACTCTGCCCTACATGCTCTTTTTTCCTGAACTAAAAAGACCCAGACACTTCAACCTTTGTTCACAGGGTTGGTATTTCTGCCCCTTTGAACATTTCAGTTGCGTTTTGGGGGGGGGGGGGACTTTGTCTGGCTCCACGCGATGCATTTTGAAACAGGGCAGCCAGGCTGACATAAAAGACATTTATGACACCGTTGCTTTTCATTGTCACTCCATTGCCTGATCATGTCTAGCGTGGGATTTGACTCAGCTCTCATTTAATAAAAAGGAAAAGAACCCTGAATTGTGTTACTTTGTATATCTTTGGGTTTGTGTGTGTGTGTGTATGCAAATCTGCAAATACCTAATTTTGCAGAGCTTGATAATATTCGCAAACAGTATACAAAAGTAACGGAGTTCAGATTTCTTTGACATAAACATTTAGGTCGTCTCAAGTATACACACAGTCCTGAGTTTAAGCCGGAAAACCAACCAACCCCAGTCTTCAGAATGTAACCAGGTGAGAGTCAGTTCTTTGTGACTTCAAATTGCAAAACTGGAGTTGATTTGATAAGGAATGTGAAGTTTCCCAGCAGAGGACGCAAGGCCCCCGGCACCCTCGCAGGGCAATTCTTTTTGCACATAAGATTAAGAAGACAGCAAAACGTTTTATTAACAACTAACATCACAGCCCCTCAGAGGTGGCTTAAAAGGGCCAAGTCTTGGCCCGGCTATGAAAACACACATCTATGTTAAAAACTTAAACTGGTTTTATTCGTTTAGATGTCATGGCTCCCCAAGGGTAACTCCCCACCCTAGGAATGCTGGGAACTGTTATGTACAGGTGCTGAGAATGTCCTGCCAGATGCCCATAGGCCCCGGATAGACCTATGGTTCCCAGCCTGCCTTGCAGCAGGGGAGGAGGGAGGGAGCTGCAACCACAAGTCCAATTTGATTTTAGCAGCAAAACTGTCCTCAAATACGCAACACGAGACATTGCTTAGCGTCTCCTGTCTTTTCCCCCCCGCAGGTAGATGCAACGCTGTTAAAGCAAACACATACTTAGGGGCCTCTGCCGCCCAGGCCTTTCCAAAGGAAAGCCTTCATGAAACGCTCACGTACGTCACCCAAAAGGACTTGAACGGGCTGTCACTGGCTGCTGTTTACATACCGCTTTGCTTGTGTTACTGGCACCGTCCTCAAATATTGCGCCTGTCCAGTTTGGGAGCAAAGGCAGGTTTTTTCAGAGCAGACTTGGCTCCAATGCAAATAAAAAGTCAGTCTCTCTCTCTCTCTCTCTCTCTCTCATTTATTGATAGGAAGAGGTAAGCCCCATCGATCGCTCTTTGCATTTCCCCAATGCCGTCAAAGGCCACAGTCTTCAGGAGGAACAGGTAGCTTCCCACTGTCGGAAAATCCGGAACACTTTATGGGATTTCACAGAGAGATTCTGCAGCGCAAAGGAAAAAGGGACATACATAAAGCCAACAGAAACCGTGGTTAGTTAAAGCAGCAGCACAGAGCGCTGGCTACCTCTGGGCATGGCAGCGTGTTGTGGGTGCAAAGAGGAACATTAATGCAGTTTTAGGCTGCATGAATACAACTGCTGTTTACAAGACACGGGAAGTCATTGCTTCACTTGAACCTGTGTTCGTCAGACCTCATCCTGTGTACAGCGTTCAGCTCTGACACCACCCATGAGGAGGATGTAGGACAGCAAGCCCAACATGGCCCCCTTCAGGTGCTCCAGACTACAACTCCCAGCATGCCCCAGACAGTTCTTCACCATGAAGGACCTCAAAGGCACCCACTCTCTGGAAAAAAAAAAACCACGCAATCTGGGCGGCAGAAAATGCAGCACCTTTCAAAGGCCTCTTAAAAACGCACCTTTTCACCCAGGCTTTCCCTGGACAGTAAGTAAACTAATCATGCCGCTCCGTTTTGCTGCTCCTTAAATAGTTTTCACTATAGTAGTTTTAATGTTATATCTAAATGTATTTTAATATTGTGAACCGCTGAGGGATTTTACTATATTCAGTGGTATACAAATGCCAGGGGGAAAAAATAAACTAGGTACATTTAGTCTGCAGAAGAGAAGACCGAGGGGGACACCTGAGAGCACTCTTCACATCCCCAGGGGACCGTTGCATAGAAGAGGACAAAGACGTGTTCTCTGCTGTCCCAGAGGACAGGACTAGATTAAATGGGTTTAAGCTCCAGGAGAGTAGATTGCAGTTCAACTCGTGAGAAGAGAGACAGCGTGGTGTAGTGGTTAGAGGGCTGGACTGGGGAGATCCGGGTTCTAGTCCCCACTCAGCCACAAAGCTCACTGGGAGACTTTGGGCCAGTCCCTGACTCTCAGCCTAACCTACCTTGCAGGGTTGTTGCGAAGATTAAATGGAGAGGAAGAGGATCAGGTACCCACTGGAGGAAAAGGCAGGATATAAATGTAACAATAAACAAACAAGCAAACAAACAAAATCTGAGCACAGGTGGACAAAAATCAGCTGAAGAACCCATGAGGTAGCAGTTCAGACTGCTGTGGCCGCTCAGCTGTGAAGTCCACTGGGAGGCATTGGGCAGTTCACTCACTCAGCCTAACTGACCTCACAGGGTTGTTGTGAGGGTAAAATGGAGAGCAGGAGGCTCCTGGGAGGAAAGGCGGGATGCAAACGTAATACATAAGTAACAGTATGACACTGAGACCAATGGCTTCGGGGCAGGTGGGCTTCTCCCTCACGGGAAGACTTCAAGCGAAAGCTGGAGAGCCATCTTTTGGGGGACGCTCTAACTCTGAGCTTCCTGCATCAAGGAGGGATTTGGACTGGGATTGGCTTGGAAGGCCTTCCGCCAACTCCGTGGGCTACTCAGGAGCATGTGGCCCGCGTTGGCGCTGGACACACTGGCAAAGATCGTGCGCCTCCCCGGGAAGGGACCACGGCCTGCTCTGTCCGGTATGGCGACTAGCACGCCGCTGGCGCCCAGGCGGGCCTCCTCACCTCAGACTCTGCCTCTGCCGGCCGCTCTGAGGGCCTCGAAGCCTGGAGAGCCTTCAGGACCACTTGCCAGCCGAGCTCCACCGTCCCCTCTGCGTGGCCCTCTCCGGCCACCGTCTCCTTGGCAGCGTTGACCCAGGGACACCAGTCGCGGTGCTGGGAGAGCGGGTCAAAAAAGCCCCGGGTGGACGAGTCCTGGTCGCAGGAGAAGGGAGAGGGGTAGTTTCAACAGGAGGCGGGGGGCAGGTCGTCGGGGCGGCTCATGGAGGAAGCTTCCTTCCTGGCCACGCCAGCTGCCCCTGTTGCAGTAAGGATCAAACCTCGCCAATATCTGGAGGCCACCGGGTTGCCTACCTCCGGTGGACCCTGTAGGCCATCCTTCTCCAAGGCGGCGACGTCCAGATGTGCTGGACTGCAACTCCCATCATCCACAGCCAGCTTGGCCATTCCAACACATCTGGACGGTGCCCCCTTGGAGAAGGCTACTGTGGACAATACGGAACGACTCGGGTCTCTGGTTTCGATCTATGTACGGCTTCATGTGACGATCAGCCAGGATCCGCCAGGGCTTTGGGACTACAACTCCCATAATCCCCAAACCTTGGCCATGCAGGCTGATGGGAGTCGCGATCCAAAACATCAGGAGGGCACCAGGTTTGCCTTGCTTTGTTATATAAGCACTGGAGAAAGTTATTTAGAAGTCTACGGCAGAGGGGCCAACCCCCCCCCCCCCACACACACACACAAAGGGCACAGAGCAAACGGTTGCCAAACCTCGTTCACCCCGAGGGCCGAATAGTGATGTGATGAAAGGGCCATGGGCATCCTGGGAACCCCAAAAGGCCAGGCCGGGACCCCAGGTCAGCAGATTCGGGCCCCAGGCCTAAGGTTGAAGACCCCGGCATAGATGTGGGTATGGCTCGACCCTGGAGCAGGGAGGGGAGAGGGGATACCAGCATGGAGCTGAAAGGAGCATAGACTGCAAACTTTATGCCAGAGCCTGAGCCCCAGCACCAAACTGAAGTCCCCCCCCCCCCACCTGCCCCGTGTGCGTTCCTCCTTCATGTCGACAGCGGCTCTATCCTTGCCCGATCCCTCCGCTGGGCACTCACCGAGCTGCTGGAAGAGCAGAGCCGGGCGCGCTTGGCCCTCCGGTGAGGGCTGGACGGCACCTCTGCCCCCAGGCCACAGACATCGCCTTGCCCCATGCTGCGGGTCACGGGGCGGCTCCGGGTGGTGGGGCTGGCGGCCTCGGCCTCAGAGCGGTCCCCGGAACTACAGCTGTCGAGGCTCCGCATGCGGCTGATCACGGGGGAAGGGCTGTTCTCGAGCTATGTGGCGAGGAGAGCAAGAGTTAGCCTGGCCTGCCGGATCCATGCGGTGGCAAGCACTCGGAAGGGATCCCAGGGAGAAGAGAGCCACGGGTTGTGCCCCCCCCACCCCGCGTGCGCACACACACCCAAAAGAGGGGTGTGCAAGAGCGGGTTTAAAGCAGCCTCCGTCCAGATGCTGTCCTCCAGAGGTTGGGTACTCTAACTCCCAGCATTCCTTACCACGGGTCATGCCAGCTGGAGCGGATGGGAGTCAAAGCCCCAAACATCTGGAGGGCAGCAGGTTGGGGATGGCTGGTTCAAAGCTATGGAGTTGTACTTCTGCATTCAGGGGGCAAAAAAGGGGTTCGCACTCGCAGGGCTGAGGAGGTCCGGGGGCGCAGAAGCTCCTTTGGGGCACTGGTGGACCACGGTGGCCCGCTCCCCCACGCAAGCCACCATTCTGTGGAGTGGCTCTTCCGTGGCAAACAAACGTCTTGGCAGCTGCCACTGAAAGTCAGCGATGCAACAGGTTAAAGTGGGAGAAATGACTTATGCCCTGCAAGACTGAAGGGACCTCTTGTGTTGCTCAGACAGCCAACCTTCCTTCCTTCCTGAAGGGCGCGTTGCAACCAAGGAGGAATTGGGGTTTGCCCCGGCCTGTTCCCCTGAAGCAGACTGGGTGGCTGCATCAAGTTTCTGGAGCATGTTCAGAGGAGGGCAATGAGGACAATGAGGGGTCTGGTAACAAAGCCCTATGAAGAGAGACTGAAAGAACTGAGCATGTTTAGCCTGGAGAAGAGAAGACAGGGGGGAGACATGATATCACTCTTCAAATACTTGAAAGGTTGTCACACAGGGGAGGGCCAGGATCTCTTCTTAATAATCCCAGAGCGCAGGACGCGGAATAATGGGCTCAAGGTACAGGAAGCCGGATTCCGGCTGGACATCAGGAAAAACTTCCTGACTGTTAGAGCAGTACGACAATGGAACCAATGACCTAGGGAGGTTGTGGGCTCTCCCACACGAGAGGCCTTCAAGAGGCAGCTGGACAGCCACCTGTCAGGGATGCTTTAAGGTGGAATTCTGCATTAAGCAGGGGGGTTGGACTTGATGGCCTTAGAGGCCCCTTCCAACTCTACCATTCTATGGTTCTATGACTCACACACAGAGGCCTCTAAAGGAACAACCACACAGTCCTTTGTGAAGTGTCTTCAGGAGCCCATGCTGCATCTTTTGCCCAGGGCCTGGATAGAGACTTCAAATCACCCGTACGCAACCCCGGTGTCCTCCAGATGTGTTGGACTACAACTCCCAGTATCCCCCATCAGTCATACTGGCTGGGGGGTACTGGAAGTGGTAGGCCAACACATCCGAGAGGCACCCAGCTGAGGAACGCGGCTGTAGATTCCTGACAACTCTCGCTTCCTATTTTGGATCCTCTGCTTCCCATAGAGTATGATCCACCCACCTATTTCATCACTGCCTAGTCTATCATATCATTGGATTCCCCTCACAAAGAATCCACCCCTCCCCTGCCGAAACTGCCACCATGGCGGCAAAAAGAGCAACAATTTTGCTTGGAAATAAGTCCTGCAGGGAGCAGATGCCTTCCTCATAGGTAGAATTGCGCACCTGGGAGGCTGTTGGGAGGACAATTCCACGTCCAGGTAGAATCATAGAATAGTAGAGTTGGAAGGGGCCTCTAAGGCCATGGAGTCCACCCCCTGCTCAATGTAAGAATCTACCTTAAAGCATCCCTGACAGATGGTTGTCCAGCTGCCTGTTGAAGGCCTCTAATGTGGGAGAGCCCACCACCTCCCTAGGTTATGGGTTCCACTGTCATACCGCTCTAACAGTCAGGAGTTTTTCCTGATGTTCAGCCGGAATCTGGCTTCCTGTCACTTGAGCCCATTATTCTGCGTTCTGCACTCTGGGATGATGGAGAAGAGATCCTGGCCCTCCTCTGTGTGACAACTTTTCAAGTCCTTGAAGTGCTATCATGTCTCCCCTCCGTCTTCTCTTCTCCAGGCTAAACCTGCCCAGTTCTTTCAGTCTCTCCTCATAGGGCTTTGTTTCCAGACCCCTAATCAGCCTCGTTGCCCTCCTCTGAACACGCTCCAGCTTGTCTGCATCCTTCTTGAAGTGTGGTGCCCAGAACTGGACACAATACTCAAGATGGGGCCTAACCAGTGCCGAATGGAGGGAGACCAGAACCTCGCATGATTTGGAGGCTATACTTCTATTAATGCAGCATTAATAGTACTTTTATTGGGAGTGGAGAGCAGTCCTTCCTGCAAAAAAGGCCATGGGGGGAGGCCGCGTGCCCACCCCTGAGCTAGGGCAAGGTTTCTATGTTACAACTGACATTTGGTTTATCTGATGGATTGCAATGTAATGTTCTGCATGAGGTTGATTGGAGTTCTAGCTCAACACACCTGGAGGGCACCAGGCTGTGGGACGGCTGATCTAGAGGGCCTGAGAGAGAGGGGTGACGCACGAATTAAGGTTTTTGGAGGGGGCCGGAAAGACAAAATAGGCAGAGATGCCAAAGAGGATGGAAAGAAGCCTGAGAACGGGCACTCATCCCTTCCAAGTGGGAGCCTCAGCCCCCGAGACTGACCTGCTCAGCCCCCAGGGGGAAGCTGGTGTCCTGGCTTCGGGTGATCATTCGGCGTGGAAATGTGGGCACCCAGAGGACTTTGTCGGGGCGCCCGTCTACAGGTGCGATGGCAGTGCTGGTGAGGGCCACGGGGGACTCCGCTTCTGGCACGGCAGACTCCATCTGGTGGAAGGCCCACAGCCCCACTTTCCTCATGCAGCAGCAACAGGTGATCAAGGGGAGATGGACGGATCCGGCAGAAGGGCTAAGGGGCGAAAACCACAGACGATGCAAAAGGAAGGTGAAAGAACAAAAGAGCTGGGGGGGGGGGGGCGGGCAAAGCAAACACACTCCGTATCAATACAGAATTTTAATGTTATGCCTTGGCTGACCGGCTGCTCTCTGGATGTTTTGGGCGGCATCCCATCATCTCCAGCAGTATAGCTAATGGCCAAGGATGCTGAGTTGTAGCCCAAAACACCTGGTTGGGGAAGGCTGCTATACAGTCGCCACAAAGCCCTATGCCTCCTGAGTACCTGTACCTGGTTGCAGGACACCTGAACGATCACCTCCTATTTCAAGCTGCCCACTTCCCAAGATCAGATGGAGATGCCCTTCTCTGTGTCTCCCCTAGGGGGGAGGCAGGGCTGAGGGCGATAAGAGAAGGGCCTTCTCAGTGACGGCACCAACATCGAGGAACACCTTGCCTCATGATGTGCAGGCGGCCCTCTTTCTGGCTGTCTTTCACCAGTTGGTGAAGACACTGTTATTCCGGTAGGCTGTTGCCTCGCTAAGTACAGGATGCTTTATTTAGACGTTGTGTTTAATCTCTGGTTTTTGCCTCTGTTGGAGGTCTTGTTGGAGGTCTTGTTTTATATGATATTGGCATTGTAGATTATTGTAATGTGTGGGCAGTAAAAAGCCTTTCTCTCTCTTTCTCATAGAATAGTGTTGGAAGGGGCTTATAAGGCCATTCAATAGAATCCACCTGAAAACATCCCTGACAGATGGCTATCCAGCTGCCTCTTGAATGCCTCTAGTGTGGAAGAGCCCACCACCTCCCTAGGTCATGGGTTCCATTGTCGTACCACTCTAACAGTCAGGACATTTTTCCTGATGTCCAGCTGGAATCTGGCTTCCTGTAAATTGAACCCATTATTCCACGTCCTGCACTCTGGGATGATCGGAGATCCTAGCCCTCCTCTGTGTGACAACCCTTCAAGTATTTGAAGAGTGCTATTATGTCTCCCCTCAATCTTTTCTTCTCCAGGCTAAACCTGCCCAGTTCTTTCAGTCTCTCCTCATAGGGCTATGTTTCCAGACCCCTGATCATCCTCTCTCTCTCTCTCTCTCTCTCTCTCTCTCTCTCTCTCGACCTACGCACACACACATAAATCAATGAAATCAACCCAATTCTTCCCCTATTTACCCTGGCCTCCAATTCCCTTTCTTGTCTCCTCGTGTTGAATTTTGACTGTAACCCTCTTGGGGCAGAGACCCCTCATCTTGGACTTAGTAGAATGCCATGCACAGGCTGCAGAGCAGAAGGGGGAGAAAAGGAACAGGCTATTCCAGCATCTCTGCTGAGAAACCAGCTGCCTTGGGCTCTCCCTCGACCGGCACCTAGCCGGCAGCTTTGCCTCTGAGCTATCTGAACTGTTTCCCTCCCAGGTGGTCATGATAAGAACGGTCACTTTAAGAAGTGGTGCCGGAACTGTTTTTTTCCCCTTCTCCCTCCCCATCTTGTCTTCTTCATGTCATGTCTTTTAGACTGTCAGCTCGAGGGCAAGGGCTTTCTTGCTATCGACTCTTGCAAGTTGCTCTGGGAAACTCTGGGGCTAAAGAGTGGGGTTAATATATAAATGCATAAATGAATAAACGATAACATATACAGGGTGATAAGGGCAACTGTGGGACCCCTTGCCTAGCAGGGGTCAAGGATGAGCAGGGACCCATTGCTGCAATACGGAACACTTTAGGGATGAGCTTGACTTCTTCGGATCCCAGCTGCCGACCTACCTACTAGTCCAGCCGCAGAGGGACAGGATGCAAGCACAGATGTGGATCGGAAAAACGTCCGAAGCGCACTTGAGGGCCGTTTTCTCACCCTCGGTTTTGCAGTCAACCTCTTCGATCAGCTGCAGGAGGAGGCCGACCTTCTCTTCCGTCAAGGACTGGGAAACCAAGCAGCCAGACGGCAAACATATGGTGAGTTTATGCAGCGCCTACCGGGGGGGGGGGGGGGGGGGGGGCTGCACATTCTCCATTTGGGTACCTCAATTCGGGCGCAGATAACGCCGACGCCTACACTGCAAAAGCTCCCAGGCTTCCCAAAGTGAACGGTGGGGAGCCTGATTCTCTCCAATGTCATGGAAGGGGGCCAAGAAGGACACCCAACCAAACAGATCTCCACAGGGAAGAGACTACAGCTTCCTTCGGTCCCTGATAGTGCCTGTTTAAAAAGAGGCAGAAAACTCCAGATGTTTTGGCCCTAGAACACCCATCAGTCTTAGCCCACATAGCCAACGGGGAGGGAGTTATAGGCTCAAACATCTGGAGGGCCACAAGACACATGCAGCCTCTTTCTCCCCCATGGGTTCATCTAATCCCCTTTTCAAGCCATCTAAACCTCTGGCCGTTGTCACATGCTGGGGCAGGGAATCCCAGAAGTTAGTTAAGTGCAAAGAAATGATCTCCGTGGCCTGCCCTGGGTCTATCACCAGCTGGGCGACCTCAAGATCTACAAGAGAAAAACAGATCCTTACCCATTTTCTCAACCTGCAAACTTTTATAAAATTTTGCTGGCTGAGATTCAACATCTGGCCTGCTTTCTCACCCCACTCCCTCCCTGTTCTACGGGATCCTTGCAAGAGGCATCTATGCCTGCCCTCCTCCCAGGCTCTGCTCCCCTCGTCCATACAGCAACCATCAATGAACATGTCCTTTGCTGGCCACACAATCAGGGGACATGGTGCTTCCCCAGAGCATGGCAGCTTTACTTTCAGAAGGAAGGTTCTGAGACGCGTAAGAACATAAGGAGAGCCCTGAGGCTGGATCATATCAAGGGTCCATCTAGTCCAGAACTCTGTTCACACAGTGGCCGAGCAGCTGCCCACAGGAAAACCCACAAGCAGGACTTGAGCGCAAAAGCACCTTCCTGGCCATGTTCCCCAACAACAGTTCTACTGCCAAAGATGCTAGAGGTAGCTCAGAGCCATCAGGACTGGTAGCCCTTGGTAGCCTTCTCCTCCAGGAATTCATCCAACCCCCTTTGAAAGCCACCCAAATTGGTGGCCCTCACCACATCTTGCGGAAGTGAATTCTATAGTTTAATTACGTGTCGTGTGAAGAAGTCCTTCCTTTTATCTGTCCTGATGACCCCATTGGGCTCTAGTTTTTTGGGAGAGGGAGAAAAATGTCTCCCTCTCCACATTCACCACGCCAGGCATCATCTTGTACAGCTCTATCATGTCTCCTCTTAGCCTCCTTTTCTTCCAAGCTAAACAATCCCAGCTGCAGTGACCTTCCCTCATAGGGGAGATGCTCCAGCCCCTGGATCATCTGAGTTGCCCTTTTCTGCACTTTTTCCAGCTCTGTAATGTCTTTTTTTAGGTGTGGTGACCAGAACTGTACACAGTATTCCAAGTGTGACCACACCAGATTGACATAAGGGGCCGTATGGTCTTGGCAGTTTTAGTCACAATTCCATTCCTAATTATGGCTAATATGGAGTTTGTCTTTTTCAGAGCAGCTGGACACTGGGTTGACATTTTCATCGAGCTGTCCACCCCAACCCCAAGATCTCTTCCTTGGTCAGTCACTCCTAGCTCAGATCCCACCAGCTTATACTTGAAGTAGAAGAGCGTTCTTTCAAACTTCTTGTATTGGCTTTTAGAAGCCACCTGCTGGTCTACGGCGGCAGGCTGGCCTTGCATCTATAGAATGCATTTCCTTGCCCTGTGCCTTTTGACATTGGCTAAAGGTCGTACATGTTGACCCATAGATGTTTCTTTAACAGTTCATGGTTTAAAGGTTTTACTATTAAACTGCAAATTTTAGGCCTTTCTATGGATTTCCTCCATACGCGGGATCATTCTGTGGTAAAATCTACTTTAAAACAACGGATCAAGGATATTGATTTTCAGTAACTTACAGCAAATGTCCGCAGATCTTGTTTTCCAATACACTTAATTCCCTAGATATATTAGATATCTGGACAATCTGACTGTCCCCAAATATCGCCACGTCTTGTCTAGGGCTCGATTTAACTGCCTCCCTTCTGCAATATTGGAAAGGGTTCTATCAGGGTGTCCCAAATGAGGATGGCTTGTGTCCCTGTGGAGATGTAGTTGAAACCTCAGGTCATTTTTTTCTTTTAAGGGAGCTTTCGCAAGGAGGAACTTAATAGACTACTTTGCCCTATTATGAGGAAATGCCCTGAAAGGACATCGGAATAGTATTTCGAACATTTCTTCGCTGGTACAAACGAGACAATGACAGAGTTAGTGGCTAAGTCCCTCTTCCGTGTTCAAAGGTCTCATAAATGCAACTTGTACTCCATGCGTTAATTTTTTTGTATACACAAGAGCAGAAGGCAACAGTTGACAAATTTAACAGATATAACGCACAAGGCACACAACTGCAAATGATGAAAATCTTAAAAATTGGGGTGAGCAAAAACTTTTTATCGACTGTATAATTTACAGTGGATTCCTGCATTGAACAGGGGTTGGACTTGATGGCCTTGTAGGCCCCTTCCAACTCTCCTGTTCTATGATTCTATATTATATATACATAATCGTTGCTAAGACCAGAAATAACATGAACTGTGTACTACTGAAACACGCTTATATAGTTTTTAGGATGTTTTTAGGATGTTTTAATGCAGTTTTAATAATGTGTGCCATGTTTTAATCAGTTTTATGTATTTTATCATAATATTGTTCCCCGTCTCGATCTAAACGGAAGGGCGGGTCAGAAATAAATTATTATTATTATTATTATTATTATTAAACAAGCTACACAGCTGAATAACGGGCATGGAAACAAAACAGTCAATGATCAAATGCAAACATTAAGTGGATTTTTTTTTGCCAAGAAAACAAACTGTTTTTACAATGCTAATATTTACAACGAGAATAAACAACGTACAGGCTTCCAGTCATTCTTGTTTTCAACCCGTTTCGCGAGAGGCTTCTTAAGATAAACTTGTTCTTTTAGCACTATCATGAAGGCTATTGTCGTGGATAACGGAGGGATCCAGTCCTCAGTTCTCAATACTCCTTATTCAGCTGTGTAGCTTTGCTTAAACTGTATAAGTGCATTTCACTAGCGCCCAGTTCATATTATTTCTGGTCTTAGCAACGATTATGTATATATCATATAAATTATACAGTCGATAAAAAAAATGTTTTCTGTTACAACCTGTTTTAATCATCTCCATATATTTTAAATATGTGTATGTTTTAATATGTGTATGTTTAAAAGTTTGTTGTGTAATGATTATGTTTTTAACGATGACGCATGTTTGTTCTAATGGGTCCGTGACTGCATCATAACATAAAATAAACTGAACTGACGTTGGGATTGTTTGCCCCAATGTGCATCACTCTACACTGGCTTACGCTGAACTGCATTTGCCAGTTGGATGCCCCATTCTCCCAGTTTGGAGAGATCCCTTTGGAGACCGTCGCGTCCCCTTCTTATTTTAATCACCCAAGCCAGACTATGTCCTTTCTTTGCCTAGGAGAGACCTTACCCCAATGCAACTACGTGGGGCTTATTTAGTTACTTCATGGTCAGGGAAAGCACCCTTCACATGCTCAAAGGCAGCAGTCCCAAACTTGGCTCCCTCCAGATGTGTTGGGAGTACAACACCCATACAGCTATGCTAACTGGGAGATTATAGCGCCAGGTTGGAGAAAGCTGCTCAACTTTTGTGGATTGAGTCCAAGAAGGCTAAGCCCTCCCCGACGGTTGCGAGTTTGAATTCTGTTTGTCCACCACTAGCTGGTCACCTGCAATTTGCATGCAGCTCCTTTTGCAAAGGACTTGGGAGGAGCCCCACCTCACCGTCTCCAGCAGGATGACTGACTGCGTGAGAACCTACCATGCTTTTGAGGTCTTCTGGTTTCAGCAAAGGCAGCTGGAGCTCCAGCAGGCACAGGCTTTGGAAGCGCTCCAGGAAGTCACTGAAGAGGGCCAGGGGCTCGTCGGCCAGCAAGACGGAAAAGCGATCTGGCCAAAAGCAAAAGCAGCAGAGGTCTCAGACCAGGGGAGCATCAAAGCACTTGGCTTCTTAATAATAATAATAATAATAATAATAATGTATTTATTTATTACCCGCCTCTCCCTCTGGATCGAGGCGGGGAACAACAATAAATATAAATACAAAGATCATAAAATAGATAAAACATTAAAACAAATAAAACTAATACATTATTAAAAACATCTTAAAATTCAACTAGGTAGGCCTGCCGGAAGAGATCAGTCTTCACAGCTCTCTTAAATTCAAGAAGACTGTTAAGTTGTTGAATCTCTCCAGGCAGGCCATTCCACAGTCTGGGAGCGGCAGAAGAGACGGTCCTCTGGGAAACACTTGTCAGGCTAGTTCTGGCTGACTGGAGTAAATTCTTCCCAGAGGACCTGAGTGTGCGGGGCGGATTGTACAGGAGAAGGCGATCCCACAGGTAACCTGGACCCAAACCATGTAGGGCTTTAAAGGTAATAACCAACACTTTATACTTCGCTCGGAAACTAATTGGCAGCCAGTGGAGTGGTTTTAAAATTGGTGTAATGTGGTCACCCCTAGGTGTACCGGTGACCAACCTGGCTGAACAGCCTTCTCCAACCGGGGGACCTTCAGACACAATGGGACTGCAAATCCCATCATTCCCGGACAACATGGCCACACCTAGACGTTTGCAAGTAATACATGGACGACACTAACTGGGCCCCCTCAGAAACATCTCTCCCGGCAAAGGGAGTGAGTGTGCACAGCAGGAACACCCTATTCTCAGCCCCAAGTTGAATCTTGGCTCGGGCTTGCTCCTTCCTCGCCCCGTCCGCTCCCCCAAGTCAGGGTGGGCCATCGCTTAGGAATCTAGGAAGCTACCTTATCCTAAGTCAGACCATGGGTCCGTCTCGGCCAGGATTGTCGACTTGGATTGGCAGCAAGGGTTCCCCAGGGTGTCAGGATTCGTGCCCTACCGGGAGAAGCCAGAAATCACTTACCTGGGCATGGGCTGTCTGGCCAGAAGCAGAACTTCTCGTGAGCAGCAGACAGAGCTTTCCTCAGCTCCAAGCACCTCTTCTTGTCTGCAAGGCAAGCGCATACCCTTGAACACTGGGATTTCCCAAAGGCGGGGCACATCCTAGAGATGTTTCCGGCTAGCTAAGCGACACAAGTTCCCGTGCCCTAAAGTCTGCACTGAGCCGGGGGTTGGACTTGATGACCTTAGGGGACCCTTCCAACTCTACTCTTCTAGGATTCTATGATATCCCCAGACCCAAGCCGGTGTAGCTAAAATCGCTGCACGCCCCACCCCAGTTTAGGAATGCCGGAAGCCAACTTGTACAGAGTCCGAGCATGGGTCCGTTCGGCCGAGCGTTGTCGACCTTCACCCATCATCTGCTATCTTCCCCAACCTGGTACCCTCCAGTTTGTGCTCCACTCCTGCTCCTATCAGCCCCATCCAGCAGGGCCATTGACGCAGGACTCCAAGCCCAGGTCTACACCCACTCAGCCTTGAAAGAGCACCGGGGGTCACAAACCAGTATCTAGGGCCTAATGGGAGCTCCCTATAATATAGCAGCTAAGGGCGCAATCCTATGCATGTTTAGACAGAAAAAAGTCCTACAACTCCCAGCATTCCCCGGCTGGGGAATGCTGGGAGTTGTAGGACTTTTTTTCTGTCTAAACATGCATTGGAGTACATCCTAAGAGATTGAGATGCGTATTGGGAACTCCTCTGGTTCAAAAACTTGCCTTTGCCCTGACCTCACTAGATCTCCATGGGGCAGAACTAGTAAACCTCAGGCCTATGGGTCTAATCCAGCTCTCTGGGATTTCTCAGATAGACCCCCCCCTCTTCCCCTCTCCTTTCCCCCAACCATCAATCCTTTGATGGCTGCCACAGAAATTAGGACCCGAAGTAACAGGCATAAGTTCCAGCTGCCTAGATTTCGATTAAATATAAGGAAAAACATCCTGATGGCAAGATCCTTACGACAGTGGAAGTCTACCTACGGAGGTTGTGGGTTCTCAATCTCTGGAGGGTTTTATGAAGAGGCTGGACATCCACCTGTCAGAGATGGTTGAATAGGTTTTCCTGCACATTGCAGAGGAATTTATTTATTTACTACATTTTTATCTTGCCTTTTTATCTCCAAGGAACCCAAGGCGGCATATGTAATCCTCCTCTTCTCCCTTTTTATCCTCACGACAACCCTGTGAGGTAGGTTGGGCTGAGAGTCTGCGGCTGGCCCAAGGTCACCCAGTGAGCTTCCATGGCAGAGTGGGGACTAGAACCCGGATCTCCCGGCTCCCAGTCCGACACTCTAGCCGCTACACCACACTGGCTCTCGGTTGAACTAGATGATCCTTGTGGCCCCTTCCAACTCCACAATTCTAGGATTCCCAGCGTTTGTGCAGTCCCCCCCCCCCATTCTAAAAGGTTGAAACGCCTTTTCAAAGGCTTAGTTACGGGCAATAAAAACTTTTAAGCTAAAATATACTGGTGTTTAGGTTATTTCATAGAATCCTAGAGTAGTAGAGTTGGAAAGAGCCAATAAGCCATCGAGTCCATCTCCTGCTCAATGCAGGAATCCACCTTTAAGCATCCCTGGCAGGTGGTTGTCCAGCTGCCCCTTGAATGCCTCTAGGGTGGGAGAGCCCATCACCTCCCTAGGTCATGGGTTCCATTATCATACTGCTCTAACAGTCAGGACGTTTTGTCTGATGTCCAGCTGGAATCTGGCTTCCTGTAACTTGAGCCTATTATTCCGTGTCCTGCACTCTGGGATGATCAAGAAGAGATCCTGACCCTCCTCTGTGTGACAGCCTTTCAAGTCCTTGAAGAGTGCTATCATGTCTCCCATCCATCTTCTCTTTTTTCCCTTCAGATCCACCCACCCCGGCAACTGCATAGACTCGAAAATGCCATGTAAAAACTAATGAATAAAATTATTATTTATTATTACTACCACTACCACCACCACCACTGTTGCCGCTCCGTCTGCCGCCCAGAGGCCACTGGAGAAGGGGATAAGACACAAATGCAGTAAACAGATAAACAGGAAAGCTGTGCGTGCTCTGGAAACTGTTTCTGCCCCTCTTTGCTAAAAGTGCAGAGTTGCATGAATTGTGCCAACTGAGTCAATGTGCTTGATTTATGCTAGTCATGAAAAGAACACAGAAACCCAACCCCCTGACCAATAGGAATCTAGGTCAATTGCACCCCCCCCCGTCCCCCGTCCCTAGCATTCTGATTTCACTGGGCAATGATCACACACATTCAAGTCCATCTTCTCAGCCATGAGGGATAGAAACTTGTTTTGTGGGTTGCTGTGTTATTACTTTTTAAATGAAAGCTGCAAGTATTAGGATGTTCCATTCTCTGCCTGACCTCTACACTTGGGCAACGCAAACACGGGATTAGGCAATACACGGGGATGGGCTTGTTTTTTTATTTTAACGCACTGGGGTGCAGGGCCCTACAGCTCTTACACTTGCTGAAGTCGAAAGCCAGCTGCAGGCTGGCACAGAGGTGGGCCTGGCAGCTGGCGCACTTCAACATGTCACATTCGACGTTGGTCCATCCGTACTTGGCGCAGATCAGGGGAGACAATTCGTGGGGTTTGCCTGCCCACTTGAGGGAGTGCTTGCGTTAAGGAGGGATACTCGTCCGGGTTCAGATTCGAGGCTTGATCCCCCAAGATACTCCTACGAGTCTAGCATCAATTCTCCGGGGTCCCATGTCCCATCCCTGACTGCCAATTGCTTGATGGTTTCTGGCTTTTCCACAGTTCTTTACCCCATTTTGAAAGACCGTATTCTCCCATATGAGCCTGCCCATGCTCTGAGATCTTCTGCGGAGGCCTTTCTCTCAGTCCCTCCCTCTCACATCTCAGGCATGCCTGATGGGTACGCAGGAGGGCCTTCTCCGTGGCTGCTCCAAGGCTCTGGAACTCCCTTCCTAGGGAGGCTAGGCCGGCTCCCTCTATGCTACACTTCCGAAGGCAGGCAAAACCTTTTTTTGTTCTGGCAGGCTTTTGGAACTATGCTGGAACTGTGTCAATGTATTTGTAAATCTGCTACTGTTTTTTAAATTTTAAAATGTTTTTAGTTTTACGGCAGGTTTAATTCTATTTCAGCTTTTGTAAATTTATATTTATATGTTTTAACTGTACATGTTTTTAATCTTGTAAACCGCCTTGAGTCCCAGCCCTGGGAAAAAGGTGGGATATAAATAAATATAATAATTCTGAAAGTTTGAAATGCCTCTCTTAAAGCTGAGCTACTGGCAGTAAGAGCTTTGAGCTAAGATATGCAAGTATTTGAGGGTTGGGGGATATTTGCTCCACCCGCCGCTCCTTGCCTTTGGTCCCTCCTTGTTTCGCTTTTGCTCTGCTTACCACTGGAATTCAGCCCCTGAAATAGAGCTGGGCCTCTTGGGTGTAAACAGTTCTGCACCCTTTATACTGAATCAGAACTTTGGTCCACCTAGTTCAGTATTATTGGTACTGACCGGCAGTGGCTCTCCAGGGTTTCAGGACGGAATTTTTCCAGCCCTCCCTGGAGATGCTGCCAGGGATTGAACCAGGGACTGTCTTCATGCAAAAGAGGGGCACAACCGCTGAGCCATGCCTCCTCCCTCAACTTAGAATTTTGCTCAACTTTCTCTGCTGTTTACAAGCTCTCTTGGGTCCTGATTGATAGAGAACCCACATAAGACCTTCCAGATGGGTCAACCCCCTGTTCCAGCTCCATGTATCAACAGCCAGGACTTGTCTCCTTGTGGTGTCTTCTCCAGCTCGGGTTCCCATTCTCCCTACCCACTCCTTGACCTATTGCCAAACTGTCTTCTCACTCAAGACTTCCATCAAAGCAGCGACTCGCTCACCCACCCAACAGAACGTGCCCAATCTTACGAAGTCTTGGCACGAATCCCGTTCGCTTGCCGGCTCTCAAAGACCCAAATGGGACAATTCCCACTGGTCAACATGGCTCCTGACTATCGAGTACTTCCTTCCCCTCATCCCACTGACACAATAACCTCAGAAAGAGGACACCCCCCCCCCCCAAAAGGATATGGTGAAAGTTTCCACTCGACTGAAGTAGGCTTCTTTGTTGGTAGCTTCGAAAGGCAGCTCATCAGTCTGGGGAGACCCATTTGCTACTTCGTATAAGGTAAAAGAATCCTTTCTGAAAGTCAAATAAGAGGACATAAAATATAACGAATTGCTGCTCAGAGTGGCAATGAGAACTGATTTTCTTCTTACTTCCCCACTGCAAGACCCGCCCGCCAAATTTATGCACACCTACAATTGGCCTACGTTAGTTTTCTTAGCTGCCACATCACACGGCTGGCTCATATTCAGCTTGCGATCCACTAAGACACCTAGGTCTTTTTCAAATGTACTGTTGCCAAGTCAGGTCTCCCCCACTGTACACTTCTGTCTTTAATTTTATTCTACCCAAATGCAAGACTTTACATTTATCTCTGTTCAATCTCATCTTGCTAGGTTCGGTCCAATGTTCCAGCTATTTGTATCCTTTCCAATCTTGATCTTGCCTCCTGTGGTGTTGGATATCCCTCCTAGCTTCGTGTCATCAGCAGATTTGATAAGCGATCCCTCTATACCCTCTTTGAAATCATTTATAAAAATGTTGAACAGGACAGGGCCTAGGACAGAGCCCTATGGCACTCTACTCGAGACAGGAGGATTCCGAGCAATTAATTTGCACTTGCTGAGTACAATTGTTCAATCGGCTGTGGATTGACCTAATTATAGTACGGTCCAACCCACATTTTACCACCTTGTCAACAAGAATATCATGGGAAAAGTTGTCAAATGATTTGCTGAAATCAAGGTATACTATGGCCAAGGTATACTATGTCCACAGCCTTCCCATCACCTATCAAACTAGTAACCCTATCCAAAAAAGAGATAAGATAGGTCTGGCATGACTTATTCCTGACAAACCCATGTTGACTGTTAGAAATCAATACATTATTTTCTAGATGCACACAGGATGACCACTTAATCATCTGTTCAAGAATTTTGTTTGACTGGTCTGTAGTTTCCTGGATCTACCTTTCCCCCTTCTTGAAGATGGGGACAACATTTGCCCATTTTTGGCACCTCACCTGTTCTCCAGGGGTTCTCAAAGATTATACTCAGTGGCTCTGAAATTATATCCGCAAAATCCTTCAGCATCCAAGGATATAAATCACCTGGCCCTGGAGATCCGAACTCACTTAAAGTAGCAAAGGGCTCTCTATCCATGTCCTTCCTGCTTCTGGGCTGCAAATCCCTCCATATCTCATTTGTTCTACTTGTCTCAGGTTGAACATAGCTTCCCTGGTGGGAGAAGACTGAGGCAAAATAGAAGCATGCCTGTCACCTTCACATCTTACTTGTGAGCATCCCAGAGGCAGGCAGTTGGAAATAGAAACGCAAGAAGATCCTGATCTAACACAGAAGAGCAGTCCTCCTGAGCTGGCATTTCACCTACATAGGAACCTATGTAGCTACTTTATTCAGACCATTTAGCCCAGTATTGTCCACACTGGCTGGCAGCACCTCTCCAGGGTTTCAGGCAGGATTCCTTCCTAGCCTTACCTGGACAAACCAGGGATCGGACCTGGAACCTTTTGCATGCAAAGCATGCACTCTACCACTGAAGTATGCCCCTCCCATAGTTACAGCTCCTTCCATGCGGACCTTGAATCCAAGTGTCTGTCGTCCCCCAGCTTGAAATCCATCCCCTCTTTTCCTCCTACTTTTCTCCGGGGCACCAAGAAAAGCACTCAGAAAACAGTGCTCCCAACCAGGGTATCCATCAAGAGATGCCCATCTCCAGGTGCCCCCCTCCCTCGCCTTCTCCTCAGCTAGGTCCCTGGTTGCCCTGACCCCACCACTGCCCTCCCCATTTGGTCTGTGGAAGATCCAGGGTAGACTGACCATATGAACAGGATGACAGGGCTCATGTAACTTTAACAGTTGTAGAGAAAAGGGAATTTCAGCCAGTGTCATTTGTATCCAATTAGTCCCCTCTTCACCACAACAGTTAAAGGTACATGCACTATACTAGAGTGGCCATATACTAAAGAAGGCAGGGCCCCTGCAACTTTAACTGTTGTGATGAGGAAGGAATTTCACCAGGAACTAATTGCATACAGACGACGCCGGCTGAAATTCCCTTTTCTCTACAACTGTTAAAGTTCCATGAGCCCTGTCCTCCTTTTATATGGTCAGCCTAATCCAGGGACAATCCGCCCTCCCACCAAGAGCAGGCGACCGAGGCCATTTGCATTTGCGGTGCGCAGGGGAGGCGGGTGCGAGCAGGCGGAGAGCGGCTGGGATCCGGGGTGGCTGGCTCCCTCCCGCCTCCCCGCTCACCCTTCCAGGCTGCTCTCCTCCGGGACGATGCCCCCATCTATCAGCTCCCGGATCTTCTGCGGGGTGACGGCCGGGGACTTGGTTTTGTACCCCGAATCGCCCTCCTCGTGGTCCGCGGCGGGAGTAGCAACCTCAGGGCTGTACGCCGCCATCTTGGTCCCTTCTTCTAAACCGTCCCCCTACACCCAATGCAAAGGAAACTTAAGGTCCGGGGGGAAACCGTTCCAGGACCCCATCGCTGCCGTAAAGGAGGGGTCGTAGCCACGTTCATGATGGGCTAGCCAGAAGCATCCTTCCACCCAGACAGACTGTACAAGAAAGCAGGGGATCGGACTTAATTTCGACAACAAAAAGTACCCTGGAGTGATTTCCAACCGTGCCTGGGAGCACCCTGAATTCGCCTCGGCCCCGGACCCCCCATGCATGTTTACTCGGAGCATGGGATTGGAACCGCAGCCCACCCATCTTTCCTCGCAGGTTGTTCCCAAAGATCTTAATAGGATCTACCCGACAAGTGAATGTGCGTTTGGATTGCAGCCTTAGTTAATCGCTGGCTGCAGAAATTCAAGATCGTTGGCGGGCGGGGGGGGGGGGGGGCAACCGAGCTCGGGGTCAGTCCCTGACATTTCCAGCTAAAGGCGCATTCCCAAGGATGTTTACACGGAAAGAACGTCTAAACGAAAGGCTCTCTCATTAGGGTGACCCTATGGAAAGGAGGACTGGGCTCCTGTATCTTTAACAGTTGTACAGAAAGGGGAATTTCAGCAGGTGCCATTTGTATGCATGCAGCACCTGGTGAAATCCTCTCTTCCTCACAACAGTTAAAGCTGCAGGAGCTCTGCCTAGCGTGACCAGATACAAAAGAGGGCAGGGCTCCTGCAACTTTAACTGTTTTGATGAAGAGGGAATGTCACCAGGTGCTGCAGGCATAATAATGACACCTGCTGGAATTCCCCTTTCTATACAAATGTTAAAGATACAGGAGCCCCGTCCTCCTTTCCCTGTGGTCACCCTAAAACCACTGCCAGTAAGAGCAGCCAGACTTCTTCAATGTGATGCCATCCAGATGCTTGGTACTACAACTCCCCAATATGAAGGGCACCAGATTGGGAAAGGTTGGAGTTGACAATGCTGGCCCTAGACAAATAAGTCTGGACTGGTAAAAGGCAGCCCCACATCTTCACCTTGTCTCTGTTCTATAGCCTTTTAATTGTCCCGGCCTCCTCAAAGTCTCCTGGGAATTGTAGTTTTCGTGACTCGAATAAAAATTGCTAAGGACTCCTCTCCACCCTCTAAAGAACTACAATTCCCATGGTTCCCCGCGAAGAGGGACCGTTCTTAACATCGTCACTGACTTGCTATATGAGCTTTTCGGTTTCGATTGCTCCTGCCTTTTTCCCCTTCGTGGAAAAATCGACGTCCTCACACAGGTGCCACGAGAAGCGCCAAAGGCAGAGCGGCGATCGATTTCTCTGGCCTGCCTTTCCCCCTCTCTATGGTGACTTTCCCCCTCCCCTTTCGCCTCTCCTCGGCCTCCTCAGTGACTACCCAATAAGCGCGCCTCCCATTGGCCGGCGCCGATTAAGGCCGGCGCCGATTGGCTACGCGGGCGGAATCTCCGCTCACCCCCCCTCTCGCGCTCCGGTCAGGCGGCTGTGGTGGGCTGGACGCGTCAGCCGCGATTCTGAGGGGGGAAGAGAAACGGGCGGCGGAGGGGAGAGGGTCGGGCGGCGACCACCACCACCACGATGTCGGCGGCGGACGGAGAGGGCTGGGACGGGAACCGGCAGCGCGGAGGGGGCAGCGGCGACGGGCCGGCGGCTCTGGCCCCGCACGGGGGGCTCCTCAACCGTTTCGTCAGGCTCCCGCCGGGCCCGGGACGAGGCGGTGAGTGAGGGAGAGCGCCGAGAGTCCCCTGCCGCCGCCATGTTGAGGACCACCGCAGACCCCCCCCCACCTCACCATGGGGCGGGGCCTGATTTGGGGAAGGGGCGGGGCCTAAGCAACAACAATTAGAAGGAGAATTCCAAAATCCGTCTTTAGTGGAGCCCCTTTGTAAGGTCAACCAGAAGATGACGAAACCAGGGGAGAGGGGGGGGGAAACCTGACCTGAGGGCGAAGTCAGAGCCTCGCCGAAATGGGTTCCTGGCCGGATGCTTTGGGCTTCGACTCCCATCAGCCCCAGCTACCATGGCCAATGGTGAGGGGTGCTGGGAATTGTAGTGCCAAACGTCTGGAGGGCACTAGGTTGGGGAAGGCTGGTGCGGACGCTCCCACCACGCCATCAAGGCAGATCCCTCTCCATCACGACCTGCTCTTTGTAAAATCTCACCTGATTAAGAGACCTTGGACGCTTGTGCAGTTTTTGGTGATCTTTGGGTTAATAATAATAATAATAATAATAATGTATTTATTTCTTACCTGCCTCTCCCTGTGGATCAAGGTGGGGTATACCAACAAATATAAACCACCATAAAATACATATGACTGAAAAAGCTCATAAAACGAGTGCATTATTAAAATAACAATGAGACATCTTAAAATTCAACTGGGTAGGCCTGCCAGAAGAGATCAGTCTTTATGGCTTTTTTAAATTCACAGAGACTGTGAAGTTGGCGGATCTCTCCCGCCAGGTCGTTCCACAGTCTGGAAGCGGCAGAAGAGAAAGTCCTCTGGGTAACAGTTGTCAGCCTAGTTTTGGCCGACTGGACTAAATTCTTCCCAGAGGACATGAGTGTGCAGGGCGGATTGTATGGGAGAAGGCAATCCCGCAGGTAACCTGGACCCAAACCATGTAGGGCTTTAAAGGTAATAACCAACACTTTCTACTTTGCCTGGAAACTAATTGTCAGCCAGTGAAGTGATTTTAAGATTGGTGTAATATAGTCACCTCTAGGTGTATTGGCGACCAACCTGGTTGCCATATTTTGAACTAGTGAAGTTTCCGTACTAGGCACAGAGGTAGCCCTATGTACAGCACATTGCAGAAGTTGAGCCTCGAAGTTACCAGCACGGTCACTACCGTCTTTAGATCTTCCAACTCTAGGAAGGGGCGCAGCTTGCGTATCAGCCAAAGCTGATAGTAGGCACTCCTGGCCGTCGCATCTATCTGAGCTGTCATTTGGAGTGACGGATCCAGGAGCCACCCCCAAGCTGTGAACACAGCCTTTCAGGGGCATGTAACCCCATCCAGAACTGGTTGACCTAATAAAGATGTTACCCTAATATGGATTTTGGCATTTTTCTTTTTCTTATGGTCGACATGGTTACCTTTGTGTTTTTTGTGCAACAGGCACACTTTTAATTTGCAGGTCAGGTCAGGCAAGGCTTAGCTGTGCCTGTTAGCCATGGAGCCTCCATGTAACAGGGCAGTTTACCCCTGAATCTCATGCTGAGTTGGGGCTGCTGCCACTGCTGCCTTCATACCTTGTTTATGGGCTTCCTCGAGGCATCTCTAGCTGGCCACTGTTGGGCATAGGATGCTAGACTGGATAGTGCCAGCCTTTCTTCACCTGGTGTCTACCAGATATATTGGACTACAACTCCCATAGACACCATCTTGGGGATCATATTGCCTTATACCAAGTCAGACCCTTGGTCCTTCCAGCCTAGTATTGTCAACACTGACTTGCAGAAGTGGCATTCCAGGGTTTCAGGCAGGAGTTTTTTCCAGCCCTATCTGGAGGTGCTGGAGATCATTTATACCCTGCTTATCCAGCTCACATGAGCTGCTCAAAGCAGCTTACATATTAAAAAAAGAATCAGATGTAATAATTAAGGGAACAAACACAGAGGAGGAGAAACAAAGTAACAAAAAATGGATCAAATATCAGCTAGACCAGAGGGTTGTTGAAATCACAGAGTTTTCAGACAGTATCGAAACACTGTTAAGGTGGCAGCTAAATATATGTCCCAGAACAGAGAGTTCCATAATGTGGGTAGTATCATGGAGAATGCTGTCTCCCACATCCGCCCATTGAACCACTATTTTGGCCTTGGCTCTGGATGGTTTCTTTAAAAACCAAGTAGATTCGGCAAACCTGAAGTCTGCCCATCACTGCTCTACGGCCTTTTGAGATAAAGAGAGGAGAGACCGTATTGATGACACTGAATCCCAAATCTCCAGATGACATGGGGGCTGAAACAAAGCACACTGGGACATCATAGGCTGAGGTGCCAAGCAGAAGTGCCCTAGCATCACCTTCTGGAAGCTACCCTCTAGGGAGGACTAGAACCACATCAAAAGCTGTATCCAAGTCAGATGATCCAGAAGGATATCGTGGTTGATGGCATCAAAAATCTTTGAGTAGTCTAGAAGAACCAACAGGAAAGGGCGTTGTTTGGATGGCAGTCAAGTGGAGCTTGCCCACAAGATGGAAGAAAGTCCTGAGACTTTGCCCATTCATTAAACTAAGAATGTTCATCCACCATTTGGCAGCCATCCTGTTCTAACCTGCCAAGTGGGGAGGATACTTTATTTTTGCTCCCAGCGCTGTGTTTATCTTGATTTGAAGCAGAAGTCACAGGAAGCAGCAGGCACTTCAAAAGAATCAAGCTCAGCTCTAGATGTTGCACCGCTGACAAGAAAGCTGTCTCGGCAGGACAGTAGCTACTGGATCCACCCTCAAGCCCTATGAGCTCCACGCCTGAGAGAAGGGGAGGCCCTTCTCCCACCAACATCCCAGGCGCGCCTGATGGGTACACGGGAGAGGGCCTTCTCCGTGGCTGCTCCAAGGCTCTGGAACTCCCTTCCTAGGGAGGCCAGGCTGGCTCCCTCTGTACTGCACTTCCAGAGGCAGGCAAAAACTTCTTTATTCCAGCAAACTTTTGGAAATACTCTGGACCTGTGTTAATGTATGGTGTTTTTTTTTAAAAAAAATCTGTTACTGTTTGAAATTTTTAAAAATGTTTTTAATTTTATTGTAGGTTTAATTCTATTGTAACTTTTATAAACTTATATTTATATGTTTTAATTGTACATGTTTCAGTCTTGTAAACCACCTTGAGTCCCAGCCCTGGGAAAAAAGCAGCATATAAATATAAAAATAATTATTATTAATAATAATAGCAGGGTTAGTGGTTGGGAAGCCTTCAGTGTGTATAGATTTTGCCTGTGCACTGTGAAACATTATTGCTTTCCAAGGATTGGGAGGGATCCAAAGGGACCCTTTGCTTCCAAAGCTGCCAAAAGCTTGGAACCCCAAGGGCCTGGATGTACGTGCAGAGGCTCTCCTTTAGAGGCTAGTGGTAGAAGTTGGTGGCTGAGGTTCAGGCTGTTCCTCCCATCTCTCACATGGAGGAAATCTCTCCCACACCTGCCACATAATGGCAAGGCAGGACTCTAACGTGCCCTTTGACTCTAACACCCCAGTCCTGCTGTTAAGTCTAGATCCCCTGGGCAAGATGGTGATGTTGAAATATTTTCTTTTGGGAGGAGATTTTGAAAGATCAGGAACTGGTCGATGCTGGACCCAACATCTCACACTTACCTTGTTTTGCATTCTAGAGACAAAACGTTGCACATGAAGATTATTTTTTGCCGTTTGATTGCTAAGCCAGTAAATGATGTCCGAGGGGAGGGGGGAAGCCTTTCTAAGGGAGGGGCAATGGGAGTGGGGGTTTGGGCAGGGAAACATGATTGGAAGCCAGAGGTGGGTGAGAAGTTGACTGTAGCCATGCAGACTACTGCATCTCCTCGAGCTTTTTAGATATGTTGCTCACATATCTCTCATGGCTCACTTGCAGAATCATGAGGTCTAGGATTTTTCATTGAAAAAATAAAAAATCCTATTGAAATTAATTAGAAGCTGAGATACATAAGAATTTCTCCTTGTTGTCATGGAACTGGAGCCGCTACTTTTCCGAGTACTGTATCCATTGTGATGCCTACCTCTTATATTCCCTAATTGTCTTCCTTTGTTCCACCAACCAAACGTACAAAACGGATTTTCTCTCCCCTCTACTTACGAAGCAGATGTGTCTCTGTTCTAGGTCACAGAGTCCCGCCCGCCAGAAGCGGCCACCGCTGCGTAGCAGACAACGCCAACCTGTACGTGTTTGGAGGATATAATCCCGACTATGATGAGTCTGGAGGGCCGGAGAATGAAGACTACCCGCTGTTCAGGGAGCTCTGGCGATACACCTTTGCTACTGGCAACTGGCATCAAATGGGCACAGAGGGCTACATGCCTCGAGAGCTGGCATCCATGTCGCGTGAGTGCAAGGGGATAAAGCATTTCAGAGTCATAACAGCATCTGTCCCATCTGTGTAAGGGAGTGACCTCTGCAGTGGAGTAAGACTGACCTGAGGATGATAGCATTCTTTCCCCTAAGCCATTTCAAGATCTGCGTTGTAACTAGGGGTGTGCATTGGATCGGATCCGATCCACGATCCGAATCCGATCCGCCCCAAAATCGGGAAAATCCGATCCGATCCGATCCGATCAACCTCCGATCCGATCCGATCCGACGAGGTCCGATCCGGATCGGACGCCATTTTGAATGCTTTTTCCCATAGCCAAGTATTGTTTTACAAAAACGCCTATAACTTTTTCATTTTTAAAGATAGAAGGATGAAACTTGGGCACATTATACACTGGTTAGGGATAGTTATCTGTGAGAAATTTCAGAAAGATTGGTGCATGCGTTTTGTGGCAATTAATTGTTTAATAAATACCCAGAAATGCCTATAACTTTGTCATTTTTAAAGTTACAAACATGAAACTTTGCCACATTGTAGGTGGTACCTTGGGACCTATCTGTGAGAAATTTCAGAAACTTAGGTGCTTGCCTTGTGTGGCAATTAATTTTAGAAAAATGGGTAGTAGTGGGGTAAATACATTTACGCCTCCCATTTTTTTATTTTTGAAGATACAAACAGGAAACTTGGGCACATTACAGGTACCACTTGCCTTGATATGTGTGTGAAATTTCAGAAACATTGGAGCTTGCCTTGTGTGGCAATTAATTTTTGAAACAATGAGGAAAGAAACACCTATAACTTTGTCATTTTTAAAGTTACACACATGAAACTTTGCCACATTGTAGGTGGTACCTTGGGACCTATGTGTGTGAAATTTCAGAAACATAGGTGCTTGCCTTGTGTGGCAATTAATTTTAGAAAAATGGGTAGTAGTGGGGTAAATACATTTACGCCTCCCATTTTTTTATTTTTGAAGATACAAACAGGAAACTTGGGCACATTACAGGTACCACTTGCCTTGATATGTGTGTGAAATTTCAGAAACATTGGAGCTTGCCTTGTGTGGCAATTAATTTTTGAAACAATGAGGAAAGAAACACCTATAACTTTGTCATTTTTAAAGTTACACACATGAAACTTTGCCACATTGTAGGTGGTACCTTGGGACCTATGTGTGTGAAATTTCAGAAACATAGGTGCTTGCCTTGTGTGGCAATTAATTTTTTAATAAATACCCAGGAATGCCTATAACTTTGTCATTTGTAAAGTTACACACATGAAACTTTGCCACATTGTAGGCGGTACCTTGGGACCCATGTGTGTAAAATTTCAGAAACGTAGGTGCTTGTATTGTGTGGCAATTAATTTTTGAAACAATGAGGGATTCATTGGACAGCACTTGCCCATAGGGATTCATTGGACAGTACTTGCCCATAGGGATTCATTGGACAGTACTTTCCTATAGGAAATCATTGGAAAGCACTTGCCCATAGAAAATCATTGGAAAGCACTTGCCCATTGAGAAATACAGTTATGCCTCCCACTTTTTTATTTTTGAAGATACAAACAGGAAACTTGGGCACATTGTAGACTGGTTAGGGATAGTTATCTGTCAGAAATTTCAGAAAGATTGGTGCATGCGTTTTGTGGCAATTAATTTTTTAATAAATACCCAGGAATGCCTATAACTTTGTCATTTTTAAAGTTACATACATGAAACTTTGCCACATTGTAGGTGGTACCTTGGGACCTATGTGTGTAAAATTTCAAAAACGTAGGTGCTTGCCTTGTATGGCAATTAATTTTAGAAAAATGGGTAGTAGTGGGGTAAATACATTTACGCCTCCCATTTTTTTATTTTTAAAGATACAAACAGGAAACATGGGCACATTACAGGGAACACTTCACTTGATATGTGTGTAAAATTTCAGAATGATAGGTCCAGGCATTTGGTGGCTACGAATTTTTTAGATTAAAAGTTATTAACCTTTTTTACACAGAGGCTGGGGCTGTCAATTGCACCCTCCCGCCTCCCGGGAAGAAGAAGGAAACACTTTCTCTCATCTCTTTGATCCTTGCACGCTTGGCTGCAACTGAGCTAGTATCCATTACAAAAGGAGAAACAAAGTAGCACTTGGCTCGTGTCTGCTTTGATACTTTCACTCAAGCAGAACGGCTGAGCCTAGGATCACTCTCTCTCGCTGGGATCGTTACAGGAGAAATTTTCTACAGTCTTCAAAGTGGTGTGTGCAGACACCTTGCCACCACATGCCTGGACCTATCATTCTGAAATTTTACACACATATCAAGTGAAGTGTTCCCTGTAATGTGCCCATGTTTCCTGTTTGTATCTTTAAAAATAAAAAAATGGGAGGCGTAAATGTATTTACCCCACTACTACCCATTTTTCTAAAATTAATTGCCATACAAGGCAAGCACCTACGTTTTTGAAATTTTACACACATAGGTCCCAAGGTACCACCTACAATGTGGCAAAGTTTCATGTATGTAACTTTAAAAATGACAAAGTTATAGGCATTCCTGGGTATTTATTAAAAAATTAATTGCCACAAAACGCATGCACCAATCTTTCTGAAATTTCTCACAGATAACTATCCCTAACCAGTCTACAATGTGCCCAAGTTTCCTGTTTGTATCTTCAAAAATAAAAAAGTGGGAGGCATAACTGTATTTCTCAATGGGCAAGTGCTTTCCAATGATTTTCTATGGGCAAGTGCTTTCCAATGATTTCCTATAGGAAAGTACTGTCCAATGAATCCCTATGGGCAAGTACTGTCCAATGAATCCCTATGGGCAAGTGCTGTCCAAAGAATCACCCATTGTTTCAAAAATTAATTGCCACACAATACAAGCACCTACGTTTCTGAAATTTTACACACATGGGTCCCAAGGTACCGCCTACAATGTGGCAAAGTTTCATGTGTGTAACTTTACAAATGACAAAGTTATAGGCATTCCTGGGTATTTATTAAAAAATTAATTGCCACACAAGGCAAGCACCTATGTTTCTGAAATTTCACACACATAGATCCCAAGGTACCACCTACAATGTGGCAAAGTTTCATGTGTGTAACTTTAAAAATGACAAAGTTATAGGTGTTTCTTTCCTCATTGTTTCAAAAATTAATTGCCACACAAGGCAAGCTCCAATGTTTCTGATTTTTCACACACATATCAAGGCAAGTGGTACCTGTAATGTGCCCAAGTTTCCTGTTTGTATCTTCAAAAATAAAAAAATGGGAGGCGTAAATGTATTTACCCCACTACTACCCATTTTTCTAAAATTAATTGCCACACAAGGCAAGCACCTAAGTTTCTGAAATTTCTCACAGATAGGTCCCAAGGTACCACCTACAATGTGGCAAAGTTTCATGTTTGTAACTTTAAAAATGACAAAGTTATAGGCATTTCTGGGTATTTATTAAACAATTAATTGCCACAAAACTCATGCACCAATCTTTCTGAAATTTCTCACAGATAACTATCCCTAACCAGTGTATAATGTGCCCAAGTTTCATCCTTCTATCTTTAAAAATGAAAAAGTTATAGGCGTTTTTGTAAAACAATACTTGGCTATGGGAAAAAGCATTCAAAATGGCGTCCGATCCGGATCGGACATCCGGTCCGATCCGATCCGACCATCCTCCGATCCGATCCGATCCGACCCCCCAGGTCCAATTCCGATCCGCTATCCGATCCGATCCGGGGGGTCAGTGCACATCCCTAGTTGTAACCCTTGTCCCTAGCATGGTTAGTTGAAGTCCAGTGGTGGACAACTAAGATGCCAAAATGGATTTGACCTCAGATGGTTCCTGGCTACTAGTAGTCCCCTGGGCCAAATCTACGGCATGGATAAATTTATGAAAGAGCCATTTTCCGTTCTGGTGCCGCTGTTTTGGCTAATAGGGTTCCAAAAGGTGTGCCCTCCACCAGTGATCATTGGGTTGGGTTTTTGGGGGCTTTCTCTTATCCCTTTTCCTTCGGAACTGCTACAACTTGGGGCAAGATATTGGGTGGAGCTGTGTTCTATTATAGATTTTCTGGAAGGACATTGTAATTGATGGATGCATTTTTGCTTGAATCATCTGGAGCTCTTTGCACTGCAGGTAGGTTTTTTTCTTTTGTACAGCCCACTTTCTGCTTATGAAATGCAGATCTGGAGGGGAGCAGTGGTGGATTTTAGTACCGTTCATCAATGTGGGTGTTTGACAGGAAAGCAGTAAAAAAAGTTTTTATATAAACAGAGGATTGGCAACCAGTGAAAATGACACACGCCAGTTGTTTTCTGTAGTACGCTTCTGTCTTGTGGCTTACGTGCCTGCCCATTCACTCTGCTTGCACGTGGGATATATGCTGCTCACACCTCCGTTCACGCTCTACACTCACATGTGCCTTTCAAACGGAGGAGCAGTTAACTATCGTTGTGAAATTGCCACCTCCTTCCTTCCCAAGGCCCCTTCCACAGTGACGTCAGTTCTTGGCTATTGAGGAACAATGCTGCAGGGAACATCCCCCAGAGCTTACCTGAGGTGGGCGAGCGGGTGCCGTGTCTGCACTTCAATGTTTTGTGTTTTGTTTTGCCAGTTGTGCTGCATGGCAACAACCTCTTGGTCTTCGGGGGCACCGGGATCCCGTTTGGCGAGAGTAACGGCAATGACGTTCACGTCTGCAACGTGAAGTACAAGCGCTGGGCCCTGTTCAATTGCCGAGGGAAGAAACCGAATCGTATATATGGACAGGTACGGAGAGGTGGCCCGGTGTCACCGTGGCCCTGTTTTAGGGAACTCCTTTAAGCACAGGGAGCAGATTTCCTGAGAGGCGCATGCATGCTCCTCAGATCTGAAAGCGGAACGTGGCAGTATTTCTTGGGGCACAGGAGCACAGCTTCACACGTGACTTGAAATGCAGAGACCTAGGGATTTCATGAGAGCCACAGTTCCCTGGGACTTAGCCCTGAGGTCGAGGGCGCAAAATAAGATGCCTCAGAGCAAATGCAGAATGTTTTTTCCATTTTCTTACTACTCTAGCCCCATCCATCTAAGGCTAGAGAAATTAATATATTTTATTTTGCAATACTTGTATACCAGTTTTCAACCTTCATAGTTCTCAAAGCGGTTCACAATAATAATAATAAAAAACATTATTTTAGGCAGGTAATATTGCCCTCAGAGTGATAGATCCGGAATACCAGGTGCTGTCAGTGGTATTGGACAATTCTGTCATGTGGCTCTTGGCTCGGCTTTCCTGAAAGGCAGCGTGGCAAGGTGGATCCTTAGGGAGAGATGCTCTTTCTAACCCACCATTTGTTCCTGCTGCCACTACTGTTATTCTGAACAGATGATATCAACAACTCCCAGTCCTTGGAAGCATCTGAAGCAATGGCTATGTAGTTATTATTCTCAGAGGCTGTAGTAATATTAATTCTGGAATTGGGTAAATCTCAGCGCTTGGCTTGGCTCTGCTTCTTGTGGGGTAGCATAATTGCTTATCCCCTATAGTTTGACTTCTAAAGAAACTTCATCCATTAAGAATTTTTGTGTGTGTTTCTTAGTGTACTCAGTAGGGAGTAAATTCCATTGGATTTAGTAGGTTTTTTTCCTAACTTAAAATAACTTTACTAAATAGATATATATCTTAAAGCCTTAATTTTGCAACTAATATGCAAAAATATCTAAGTAATGATAAGAAATGCGTAAGTAAATTGCAACCAGAAATTGCGTGTAAGAGTGTGAGGATAATACGAATAAGCCAAAGTGTGCGCACCAAATATCTGTGCCCCCTCAGCTGCCAACATGATTAGATCATCCCAAGAAGTTTAGACCAATTCTCTCCGCAATTGATACCTTAACAACGATCAGTTGTTAAACTGTTCAGTTTAGCTAAGTAGTTTCTGTTTCCGAGTAAACACGTTTAGGACTGTTCTGCATTTGTTCTGAGAATTGGGTTTAAAAATATTGGGTGACAACAGTTAGAACAGTGATTGAACAAGGAAGATGTTATTTTGTGAGTGTGAATGTAATCAGTTGGCAGTGGATCTCCACTAATTATTTTGGCCTTGGTGTTTTTTCTCAGGAACAATTGTTTCTACCCTTGACGTATGTACACTCATCTGTATTTCTGATCTGTTTTAGCCATAGGGCACAACAGCCAGTACATGATGGTGTTGGCAATCTGTATCAATCAGGATGTACTAGCAAAGTCAGTTGAGGGCACATGACGGCAGGAGGTCTGCTTTGCCAATTGCCAGGGTGGTAAATGGCCTGTAAGCTCATCATGCAGGGTGCCTTGAGTTTCATCGGGAAGGAAGGCAGGATATCAGTGAGAATAAAATGATCATCCTAGAGTGCAGGACACAGAATAATGGGCTCAAGTTACATGAAGTCAGATTCCAGCTGGACATCAGGAAAACCATCCTGACTGTTAGAGCAGTACAACAATGGAACCAATGAGCTAGGGAGGCTCTCCCACACTAAAGGCCTTCAAGAGGCAGCTGGACAACCATCTGTCAAGGATGCTTTAAGGTGGATTCCTGCATTGAGCAGGGGGTTGGACTCGATGGCCTTATAGACCTCTTCCAACTCTACGATTCTATGATTCTATGAGTGAACTTTGTCTTGAAACCCCCACCCAAACCTGGAATTGTGGTCCCCCCATGTTCTTTTAAAATGGATTTAAGTGCCCATTGGTATACAGAGGACTGTCCTTTGTCTGCCTTCACGTGGTGCTTCAGTTTCCAGCAAGAGTTTCCTTTTCTCTCCTGTTAGGCTATGGCTATCATTAATGGATCCTTGTATGTCTTTGGAGGCACCACTGGCTACATTTACAGCACAGATCTGCATAAGCTGGACCTGAATACCAGGGAATGGACCCAGCTGAAGCCAAACAACATGCACTGTGACATGCCAGAGGAAAGGTGAGCTTGGACAGGAAATGGGTTGCCTTCCAAATGCGATCTGCTGCTTAAAGCTGGTTGTAAGGGGACCAGTCTTCCCTCCTGTTGTCTCCTTTGTATCATCATCATCATCAACATCATCATCCATTACTATACTGCTCCATAGCCGAAGCTCTCTGGGTGGTTTACAAAAGATTATCATCATTGCCATTGTTATTTCTTGTTAGTAATAGTGGTATTATTAACCTATTTCATTACAATAAGAAAACATTCATTTGACCATGGTGTGGTGAGACCTTCTATTCCCTAATAACACCCCTGCTCATGTCTCCCTCCCCAGACATAACCCTCGACTATAAGAACTTCCCCACCCAACTCTCTCTCTCTACATAGGAAGCCTGTTCAAGTGGAGTGAGACTTTTGATCCATCTGGCCCAGTATTGTCGACACTGACTGGCAGCAACAGCTCTCCAGGGTTTCAGGCAGGAGTTTTTCCAGCCCTACTTGGAGATGCTGCCGGGGATCGAACCTGGGACCTCCTGCATGCAAAGCAGCTGCCCTCCCACTGAGCCACAGCCCTCTCCCCTCTGTTCTCACCAAGCAAACCTTCTGGTGATAGGTCTCTGACGTGAAGCTGAAAGACGTACAAGGTGACCCAGTCATATAGAGAAACTCATGATAGAGCTGGAGGAAACACTGGCTATATCAATTCCAGCATAACCTTTTGCTGACCGAATACACTGAGGAAAAACTCATTCATTTTTTCAAAATCTGCGATGAGCAGAAAGGCAAGGCTATGAATATTAAGTCTGGTTTTGTCCCTTCAGATACAGACATGAAATCGCACACGACGGGCAAAGGATTTACATCTTGGGAGGAGGAACATCGTGGACAGCCTATTCCTTGGACAAGGTAATGCAATCAACTACGGAGGCCATTGGCCGCTTAATTTCTAGCTGGTGAGGAATTGGGGAGAGAGAGAGAGAGAGAGAGAGAGAGAGAGAGAGAGAGAGAGAGAGAGAACGTTACGGGTGTTGTATAAGCTACTAATGCAGTTTAATAAGCAGAATGCTGGGGGTAGGAACTGGTATTTGGCCCTCCAATCCCAGCTCATGCAGAGAGCGGAGTCATCCAGTGAATAGAGTTGGGCTTGGTCTAGGGCAGGGGTAAGCAGGCCCTAATTGGGGGTGGAGTGACCCTCCACAGGCCGGATGATCAGGGGAGGGGGGAATCGCTGGGAATCACTACTGTTTTCTCTGATCAGTGACTGGAGAGAAGAGTGGGGATTCCTCTCCCCTTTAGCCTTCTGGGGTGGGTCAGGGAGAGGGACCTTGCATGAAGCGCCCACAGGTTCGATGGGGCCAGTCAGGCTGGCCAAATGGAGGTTCCCCATCCCTGGTCTAGGGACTCTAGGAAATCCCAGGTCTAGTCATTATTTACTTCATTTCTGTTCCGCCCCGTAGCTGAAGCTCTCTGGGTAATTTACAACAATTCATAAAAATACAAAATACAACGTAATAAAAATGGTTTAAAAATGTAACATAGAAAAATTAAAACAATTTAAATAAACGATGTTTTTCCTCACAGAGCTGTTCTAAAACAGCAGACATGCATGTCTCCTCCTAGACCACATTCATGCCTTTGATCTGACCTTATTGTTGGGCGGATCACTCTTTGTTTTGCTCTCAGTTTCCTATTTACGAAAATGACTGATCTACTAGGATGCGGGGAAGATGATCATATATCGGACGCTGTAAATACTGTAAAAATAATGGTACACAACTAGCTGGCCTTTTCTCTCATGCAGGGCTCTTTGAAATGAATAGCAGCGCTTCTACAGCTCCTGTTTACTTCAGTTGAGCCTGTGCAAAATGCCTTCCTAGCAGATCGTCTTCATGATCAGCGGCAGGCACGTTATGCGTGAGCTTGGGCAAACTGCTTGTAGTCTGAATGCCTCTGTTCCCAGTCCTGGTTCAATTTTCTGCTTCCTGCAGCAGTTGTGAACATGAATAGCGTATGGCGTTTGCATGCATGCATGCAGGGCGTCCATTTGGATCGTGTCCCAAACCTGAGGCACGTCGGCCTTATGTGCCAAGCTAGAGTTCTCTCTGCGTGAACTTTCAGTTGAACATTGACAGGCAGCGTTTCCACATGCCTTTCCCGGACCACCTTCTGTTCCTGTCTTTGAGGGAGGGGCTGCGGCTCTGCGCTAGAGCCCCTGCTTTGCATACAGAAGGTCCCCAGGTTCGATCTCCAGCATCTCCAGACAGGGCAGGGAAATCTCCTGCCTGAAACCCTGGAGAGCTGCTGCCAGCCAGTGTCAACAGTACCAGGGGTCTGACTCAGTATAAGGCAGCTTCCGATGTCCCTAATCTGGATATCTATGTATTATTAATATTCGTTGAATGCTATTTATGAATCTCTTATATTAAATGCATTTTTAAGCAATGTACAAAAGGAGGTCTTCATACAGAGGACAAAATCACCTTTTTGGAAAGACCTGTTGGAAAGGTATATTTTCAGTAGGCACCGTCAACCCAGCCTAATTTGCAGCGGTTTGTAGTGCCGGGTATCTTTTGCAGACAGTGGAGTGGAGAAGCTCCTGGATGAACCTGCTGCCAGAGCCCTTCTTGGTTATAGCTTTGTCCTCTTTCTGTCGCCTTTTAAAACTCTTGGTTGTAATTGCATTCTTTCTGTTCCTCAAGATTCATGCCTACAACCTTGAAACAAACACCTGGGAGGAAATCGCAACAAAGCCTCATAAAAAAGGTAGGGTTTTTAAAGATAGGTAGGGTTTGAAAAGAGGAACATCTTTGTCATCAGAAAGAAAGTGTGTGTGTCACAACTTCAAAAGGTGTCTACAAGCAAGGACACTTTTCCAAATGGTTTGTTCGTTCTCTTTTTACTAAATCCCTTCTAGCTTAATCTAGAATACATACCAAGCCTGTCACATTGATCCACTTAATGTTGATGTATGTTAAATAGCTGGATCCAGATTTATTTTTTTCATGCAAAAAATTCCTCTGTCGATGTTGCCAATCTTTAGATTCAGATTCATCGAAATTTGATTTGTCAGAGACAAAAAAAAATGTTTTTAAAAAATTCTTCTGTTCCACTTGCTTATAACCAGCTTTTTGTTCCACAGATTTCCCAGCGGCCAGGAGATGTCACAGTTGTGTACAGATAAAAAATGGTAAGAACAGCTGACTTTGAGCATGACAGCAGCAAAGTTTCCTGTTTATGGTGGGTGAAACCCTTACTGGGTTAAATTGCCTGCAAGCCTACCTCTACTCTACCCATACCCTTGACCTTCTGTGGTGTCTTGGGATGTTCATGAACATTCTCACTTCTGAGGGGGAAAGATCAGTCATAGTGTTGGGAAAATCAGGGCAGCTGCTGTGAGAGAAACAGAAGGCTGGTTTGACTGGGAGAAAAACTTCATGTACACTGGGGTAGGGACTGCCCACTTCACCCCCACCACCACTCATCTTTTGGTGGCTTTCCCAGCTTTTGTGCAGTTTTATCCCCGTTCTAAAAGGTTGAAATGCCTCTCCCAAATAATTCCTTCTATTTCTTTTTCAGTCACTAATGTTTCCATATAATCCCTATCCTTCTCTTGTAATCTTATCTTCCAATTCTTCTCTACGTATTCCAGTATCCTTGTCTGTGGGCCTGCTTCTGATGTATACAATTTCTGATAAAAATCTTCAAAATTTTTTGATTGATCTTTCATTAAATTGCAACTGTTCCCAGTTTTATCTTTAATTATCCCTATTATATTTTTTTCCTTCTTTGATTGCGTGGACCTTGCCAGCATTTTAGAATTTTTATTACTATATTCAAAAAAAATTCTTTTCAGGTATATTATTTCTTTTTGGACTCTTTCTATATCCTTTTCCTCAAGTTCTTTCTTTTTTTCCTGGAGTTGAGCATATATATGCTTATCTTTATTCTAAATTGTTCCTCTAATTCCTTTATCTCCTTCAATCTTTTTACTATGTGCTTCTTGTTGCCTTTTTAATTTACACGATTCTCTAATACATATCCCTCTTACCACTGCTTTCATCGTATCCCAAACTATCCCCTGTGAATTTACCCGTTTCATTTATTTCCCATATAGTCTGTATTTCCCTTTTCATTTCTTCCACAATTTTTTTTATAATTTTAAATTTTAGTATCTAATCACCTTTTTGCTTCCCTATAATCTTTCTTTATTTTAATATCCATGCTTATTAATGCATGGTCTGAGACCCTAATTACTCCTATTTCACAGTCCATAATCCTAGAAATCATGTTCTTTGAAACAAATATATAATCAATCCTGGAAAAACTCTTGTATTTTGGCGAATAAAAGTTATATTTCTTTTCCTCCCCTTTCACTATTCTCCATACATCCTTCAATTCCTTTTCTTCCATTACCTTAGCTAAACCCATTTTCCCACTACCTTTTATATTATCTTTATCTTTCATTTTATCCATCACCATATTAAAGTCTCTGGCCATTACAATATTTGCTTTCTCTACATTCCCCAATTTTCCAAACACTTTATCATAAAATTCTATTTGCTTTTCATTTGGAGCATAAACATTAACCAATACATATTTTTCATCCCCCAAGAAACAGTGTAAAATAATAAATCTTCCCAAAACATCCCTTTCCACTTTAACCATTTTAATTGCACATTTTTTAGAAATTATTATCGCAACTCTTCTCGCTTTAGAAGTTCCATATGCTTTCTCATATACTCCCACATTCCT
The DNA here is from genome assembly GCA_029215795.1 of Anniella stebbinsi. Taxonomy (NCBI): domain Eukaryota; kingdom Metazoa; phylum Chordata; class Lepidosauria; order Squamata; family Anniellidae; genus Anniella; species Anniella stebbinsi. The sequence goes on along the minus strand of JARDYH010000003.1, from coordinate 3,787,805 downwards.
CATTTTAAGCTCATTTATACCATCTTTCTTTTGATGTGTTTCTTGTAAAAATATTACACCAGCTTTTTTTTTGTTCAACAACCCTTCAATCCTCTTCCTTTTAACAACACTACCCAGCCAGATGTAACAGCAAATCATGGGTTATTTAACCCATGATTTGCTGTGCACAAGCAAGAGAGAATGGGTGCACTGAGCAGGCACATCAGCCACTTTTTAATCAACAACCTACAAAAATTCAAGTTGTAGGTTATTGAAAGTGCTGTGCGAACCTGAAACACTGGGTTGTTTAGGGGCTAAACAATCCAGCGGTTAACTCTGCTTATGCATGGCAAATTGTGGGTTAGCTACCCACGATTTGCCCTTGTGTGCCAACGGCTGCTATTGTCCCTGGGCTTGCTTAGCTCTGAAATGTTTTTGATTATATTCATTCTTCAAAATATTTTATTTCATTTATGTCATAAGCAAGGAAATATTAACAATACTATGTTTACTACCTAACTAGGCAGCCTTCTTTCTAGCTCCTTATCTGAACCAGATGGTATTTTCCTGGGTTTAGGTAGAAAGCGTTCATCCTCATTTTTCCTTGTCACTTTGGTTAAGAATTGCATGCTAAGAGGCAAGAGGTGAAAAGTTATAGCATGAGTCTAATGCGGGTGGGGAACCTCAGGCCTGCAGTTTCAATCTGGCGCTCCTGCGGTCCCTGGATGGCCCCCACTCCCTTCCTCTCACTCCAAGATTTGTAACAGAATGAACCTATCTGCTGGAACCAAAGAGATTCCATCTTAATACGAGAGTGTATCTACTATTTCATATTGCCTTTTTTATGTAGGCAGCATAATATTTACTAATGATGAGATTTACGTTTGTTAGGCAGCCTGTTATACAGAAAAGGACAAGATGTGAAAATAAAAATGCACAAAAAGGAGTAAAAAAAATCTTGGACAAAAATGAATGTAATAAGAGCAAGAAAAGTGACATCAGGTCCTTATTTCCTCTTATATCCATGGCATCACACCAGTTAAAGAAAATTCTTAAGATCTGTTCTAGGCAAAAGCAGATCTGTTGTGGGACACATCTGTGGTAGTTTGTTTTCACGAAAAAGAATCTGTCTAAGCTCTCTTGTGGTCTTATCAATTTAGATGTTTTTGTCTGCGGAGGATATAATGGAGAAGTGATATTAGGAGACATCTGGAAACTGAATCTGCAAACTTTCCAGTGGGTGAAACTCCCGGCTGTTATGCCTGAGCCAGTTTATTTCCACTGTGCTGCGGTGACTCCGGTAAGTGGCTGTAAATTCCAGCCCCCTCTACAAGTCCTCTGTAACTAAAGCCAGTGTGGCGTAGTGGCTAGAGTGTTGGCCTGGGAGCCGGGAGATCCAGGTTCTAGTCCCCACTTGGTCATGGAACCCCGCCGGGTGACTTTGGGCCAGTCACAGACTCTCAACCCAACCTACCTCATAGGGTGGTTGTTGTGAGGATGAAATGGAGAGGAGGAAGATTATGTACGCCGCCTTGGTCACCTTAAGGAGGAAAAAGGCGGGATATAAATGCAATAATAAATAATTTCTTTAAAATGGTCCCTAAGATGGGAGTGGGCAGACTAACCAGCTGAAGTAAAGAAATAGATTTCATATCCTGGAGTCCCATATAATCCTGTCCATCTAAGGAAATGTTGCCACTGTAAAAGCCACCTTGAGTGGGCTGCCAGCTAGCTTCCCCCACCCTGACCCAACTGGAGCTTTATAGGAGGTGGACTCTGTTCTCCTTTTCTTTCCAGCTGACCTGCACTCCTGACCTCTCTTCCCAGCTCTGCACAAATCTCTGGGAAGCAGCAGCTCTTGGTGCCTTGAAAAAGATTTTTTTTTATATAGCCTTGACTGTGTAGCTGTCATCGCCTGACCACACCTTAAAAACTCAGAGCAGAACGCTCTGATTTATAAGCCAGCACCTGCCTGGCACTATCTCATGGCAGCTTCATACAGCCTGCCAAAGTTTTTTAAAGCATATATCCCTCTTGCAGCTGCTTAATTTACCTGAGTTTAAGACGGGGTGGGGGTGGGGGACTTGGTTTGGAATTTAGAATTGTAAGCGCCCAGGAGCAGGGACCTGTCTTCTTGGTTATGTTACTCTTGTGTGATGTTGTAATAATAATAATAATAATAATAATAGTAGTAGTAGTAGTAGTAGTAGTAGTAGTTGCCAGTAGAGAAGTAATGCATGGGCCTTGATCTAGAGTAAAATGCGGATTATCTTATGGTGGGAATGACAAGTACTGTCAGGAATTGTTGTTATGGAGGTGCAGGGAAATAATGTCGCATCCTGTCCTGCATACCTCTGACCCAATGCCCTTGAAGTACAACTTGTGTTTTCTGCCTATCACTAACTGCCTCTCTCCATCCCTGCAAAGATCTCTGATTCCTCCCCCCCCCCTCCAGCCTGGTGCCTCCAGATGAATTGGACTACAACTGCTATTATCTCCAACCACCATGGCCAGTAGCCATGCTGGATGAAAATGATGGGAGCTGTAGTCCAGCCCACCTGGAAGGCGGAGCTAAAGGGCCCCTTCCTCTCCCCCTATTCTCCTTTTGTACATCAGCTGCTTCCTCCCAGACAAGGGAGATGTTGGCAAAGGTGCGTGTATGTGTGTTTTTGAACCCTCTCCCTCAAAGCGAGTCACATGAAAAATGGGAGTAGCTGAGGTACATATGGGGGCAACTCTGCTAGCATCTGGATTGGCTGCACATACTGAGGAAGAGAACCATGTTCTCTGTTCGGCTGCCCTGGTAGTGAGTCAGGCCCTTCAGCCCTGTTCAAAATGAATCGCTCACGACCCGCTTTTGATCCCCAAGTGTTACAGGCAACCGGGCGGGAGGCCTTGTAGCATCACCCCCTAGACTCTTGAACATTTCCTTGTGCTGCAGCCGGAATGCCTTCCCGGTGTAAAATGTAAGCGCAGGCTGTTGGGTTGGAGGACCTGGAGGCAGCAAGCAGCCGGGCGCTGGCAGCCCCGTACGCCTCCCCAGCTGTGACCTCTGCTCGTTCTGCTTCCACACAGGCTGGCTGCATGTACGTCCACGGAGGCGTGGTGGATATCGTTCGGAACAAACGGACTGGCTCTCTCTTTAAGATGTGGCTGGTTGTGCCCAGTCTCTTGGAACTGTCTTGGGAGAAGCTCCTGGGTTTTTTCCCTCACCTAGCAAACCTCACCGGATCGCAGCTTTTGCACCTTGGACTCACACAGGGACTCATTGAGCGCTTGAAATGAGAACCTCCCGCTCTTGAAACCCTAATTTAAAAAGTCGCTCCTCTCCCTCCCTCCCCCCTCTGTTCTCTCGCTCACTCTCTTTTTCTCTATTTATGAGTCCCGCGGAAGATGGCCGCGAAGGAGACGGCAAAGCCCTGCTCCAAAGCCTTACTCGGCAAAATACATCGGATGCCTTTCCTGTGAAATTTTATTTTAAAGTTTATTGAAGTCAGCCTTTTTTAATTTATGGATACCTATAAATACATCATGAACTAAAGATGCTGTTGCTGAACTAATTTGTACTACAGTTTGTACTGCTTTTTCTGCATGCTTGTAGTCTCAGTGGGGCAGGAGGGGGACGTTGCGCCTCCCCTCCCCAGTTCTGTTTTGTAAGATGTGCTATACTGCATAGGGCACTCCGCAGCCGCTCCAGCGGCCTGCTTTAAAGGAGCAAGCCGGCTCTTTCTGGATCCCATCCTGGCTCTTCTCGCCCTCGCGGGCTCTGCCTGTATAAAGCATCCAGAGACCAGACCAAACCAACCATGTGTCTTCTGCGGGCAGATGTTGCAGCTGGAAAGAACTGGTGCTGTTTGTTGTGACCCTCTGAAACGTCCTGTCGTCTCTTTGCCTTTTCATATTGAAATTTCCAATCGAAGACTTATTTACTCTGGCTTCAGCACAACTGTCTGTCCTGAATGGTGGCAGGAAGGGATAGGAGGTTCACCCACCCACCGTTCCTACTCGCATCCCACGCCGGAGGAGTTAACGGAGAAAGAGAACCCTGACAATATCAATGCTGTCTTTCCCCGTTGCAAGTGTGTGAATCTGGAAATTCATGATCAGTGCAGAGCGACCTCCTAACTGATCATTCTTTCCCAGGAAATGCCATGTTGTCACTGGTGTGTCTTTTTCTTTCTTTCCTGCATACGGGCAAGACGCCTGACATCTTGCTGTGAACAGTATTTTTGCCTTTTCTAAACAAACAGGAAAAAAAAATGCTGGAAGCGGAAACCATGTCTGTGTCTTAACTGTTGTGTTCCGAACGGCTGTGAAAACCAGTTCTGTAGAATGTCTGCCAGAACGCCATCAAACCGAGCATCGTACCTAGCCGGAGAAGCTGGGCTTACGATTTTATTTTTTGGTTTTTTAAAAAAAATTGTACATGAAACCCTGGTGGTGGTTCTTGTCATGTGTCCATTTTTTAAAAAGATCGGAGTATACAGCTGTTGCTGGAGTGGGTGCGTGGGGGTGGGGGTGGGAAGCAGGAGGAGACTGCAGCAATGCATTCATTCACATCTATTATCAAATGATGGTTTGGCCCTGAACACGTTCAGGCTTGACAGCCTGCACACCCTCCTCCTGGGCTGTACATAGGGATTTCCAACGCTGATGGTGGTGGCAACTGCTTTGTGGGTCCCTGGCCGACAGCTGGGTGGCCACTGTGTGAACAGAGTGCTGGACTAGATGGACCCTCAGTCTGATCCAGCAGGGCGCCTCTTACATTCTTAACCCTATAGTTTGCCTCCACATCTGACCAGGCTTTGAAACCACAGTGCTATGTTACATGGGTGAACACAGGGCACTCTGTGTGTGGGTGTTCTCTGCCTCCAGTCTCGTGTGTCTCCACATTCAACGCCACACAGTTCCTCATCCGGCGGTTGTTGCATTTACCTTAGTCTGTGGCAGAGTAAAGTGGTGAAACTCTCCCTCGACTACGCCGCTTCATCTAGTGCTGGTGGGGTTGACAAGTTGAAATAGTGCTCTGTGAGCAAAATAACTGCGCACTTTAAAATATATATAGCACATTGGGGTTAAGGCTCTTTTCTCTTTGCCATGCTTTGTTTCAAATTATTATTATTATTATTATTATTATTATTATTATTATTATTATTATTATTTACATGTATATACTGCCCCATAGCCGAAGCTCTCTGGGCGGTTTACAAAAATTAAAAGATTCAACATTAAAAAGTCAATATACAAAATTTTAAAACATAAATCAGCTGATATTTTAAACATTTTAAACTTTTAAGCCTGGCCACAAAGTCAGTTAAAACCTCAACTTAAGCTATTCAAATGCCTGTATGTGAAGCTTTGTGGGTTGGTTTTTTTGGTGGGGGAGTAGATATGTACAGCCCCCCCCCCCCCACTTGCCTGAAAGGGCCCAGTCTAAGAAGAGCTCGTCCCTTTATTCTGCTGGCTGTATAAACTGGCCTTTTGTGCTCCCCTGTGAGAGGAGGGTCTTGCACGCTAGCAGGGGTGAGGAGCATCGAGGCTGGAAATCGCCACTCTGGGAGCAGATCAGACAGAGATGCTCTTGCTAGGGGAAGTCTACCGCCCGTGGCTACCAGGTTCCACTACATGGCAGGCACAGTTTGCCAGAGCCTGAGTAGAGAGGAAAGGCAGTAGACAGTCAACATTTAAAAGGATTTCGCTGCTAAAGGAGGTGGTGCCAAAAAGCGCTGGTTGCTCCGTTCCCCTCAACCTCCCTTTGTCCCTTGAAATCTTCCTGCTGTAGTTTTCAATAAACAGCCACAGGAGCTTTTGAAAACAGTTATTTTTTCCTTCCTAAAAAGAAGCAACGCAATTCAGTAACTGCAAAACGCAGCGATTCCTCTCTTGTCGACGGACTACGTACAGGCAGCCCGTGCGCACTAACTTTAAACTCTCCTTTAAGACGGAAAGAACTGTCGGTCAATTAAATCTCACTTTTGCGCCATGGGCGTCGTCGTATGACCCCCAGTTGCCGGCTGCAAATGAGGAGCTGGAGGTGTGAACCTCCCTAAGCTTTGGGGCACCCCAAATGATACACCTCTTCACAGGAGGGAGGCCCGCTCCCCAATGGCATTGGACTGCATCCGGCCCAAAACTTCCTTTCCCTGCAGGTTGCTGTCAAGCGTGCCTCGCACACCCCTGCCAGTAAGACTGGAGGGTACAATCATTGTCACTATAAACATTCGTATGGCCGTGGTAGGACACAACAAGCTGGCTATAGGGTGCACAGGCCCAGCCCCTTCTGAGATGCGACATCTTTTGCCTATTCCTGGCATGGGGACACCATGCTTCAACATATCCTGCACCCACAGGAAGAGCTCGGTGGGACCCAATTCAGCATAGTCACATCTCCTGAATTTGTGGGTGTTTGATTTTGGAGGGGGGGGGCAGCCAAAGCTTCTGGTGAAGTTTATCCTTCTAGCTCCTCGTTTGAAATTGCCATCCGGGACGCCTGTGTGTGATTTGTGCAAGAAAGGCACACACAAACCCCCCCCCCCCCCAGTTCTGATTAGAGAGAATTAGTTTTGTTGAAGGAATAGCCCTGATCCCAGCAGGATCTACCATGGGGTATTCCTACTCCATTGTGGGTTATTTATCTTGCTCCCAGCAGTGGGAAGCAGACGGCTGAAGGACTGCTTCCTGTGTCAAAAGCTCTAGGCCAAGACTTCAGTTTTGCAGGATCTACTTGAATCAAAGGGGCTGTTCACATGTAGCAGCAGCAAATCTTAGGTTAATTAACCACAATTTGCCTCAGGCTTTTCTGCAGCCTTTTGAGTATTCAACCCCTAATCAGGGTGATTGGGGGTTGGTACATGATGTCCAAATCCAGATATTATAGATTAATTGTGGGTGAAACAACTCAGTTAACTACTACTGATAGGTTAACTGTAGGTTGTTTACCCCACAATTAACCTAGAGTGTCCAACTTCAGACATCACATAGCAACCTCGATTGGGGGTTGAATATTCAAAATGGCCACAGAATGTACCCAGCAAGCACTGCTGCAAATCATGGGTTGATCAACCCACAATTTGCCACCATTACATGTGAACCAATTCAACATGTACTTGAAGGACCCATTTCCATAGATACCTAGATCTTCAATTGAGGACTTCCTGCAGGAGAGTTCCAGAGAGAGGGCCATTCTCAGTTGTGGAAAGATCTTAGAAAGGTTTGCCTGACACTTAATTTATCGTCGTTTTGAAGTCTTTTTTTAATTTGCCTGAGTTTTTAAGGTGCAACTTAAAACTCTGCTTTTATGGCTACCAGGTTATTTCTTGTGTTTACAATTTAATTTTTTTAAAAAAATTTCTAAACACCACCCTTATACTGAACGCAGTATAAAATATTTGTAATAAAATTAATTTTTTTTAAAAAAGACTCAACTGGTGTGTTAAATTTACAAAGAGGGCACGTGTAAATCAATCTATATGAAGTAGTGCTTAAGCAGAAGTATAAACACTTCTGCTTAAGCCCACAATTAGCACTTGGATGGATGGAAGGCCGGCCCTACCGTGAGGCAAAGTGAGGCAGGCTGCCTCAGGTGGTAAGTTCTGGGGGTGTAGAAAGGCAGCAAGGTGTTGGGAGAATACACCCTGCTATTCTAAGGTACTTTGCTGCCCTCAGGTGCAGTAGAGGCAGCCAGCAATGAAGCAAGACACAATGGCCGGTCTGGGTGGCCTCTGTACAGGGAAGGGGAGACACCATTTTGTCCTTTGCCTCAGGCAGCCAAATGTCTTGGGCCTGGCTCGACTGCCCATCTAGTTCCGGCTTTTCCAACCTGAGGCTCTCCAGCCTTCAAGACCCATCAGCTCCAGCCAGTGTGGCCAAAGGTCAGGAATCCTGTCAGTAGAGTGACTTAACAACAATGTCTCAATACATATTCTTGTTCAAAAAGGTGTAAATTGTGACCTCTGAAAGTTTCAGACTAGCAACACAAGGCGCATGATTGAAATGAGGGTGAGATCTTGCATCTTGTTGACTTCTCGGACAAATGGGTAGGAGTAAAACCTTTATATCTCGACGAGGGATGCTCCTATGAAAAGACTGTTAATGAGATTTTGTAGCAAATTTTATGCTCTTTCATTTTGTACTGAGACATCTTTCCTGTGAGATTGCAAATAAGAGTTATTGTGTGAAAACTGGATTTTGGTCGCCATTTTCCAAGATGGCGGCCGTTACAATGATTTCCTGAGATGCCTTTATGTCGAATTTTAATCGACGTGGTCATAAATAGCACCATACCAAATCTCACATTTGTATCACGACGTGCACGATTTTGATGCGGAGCCGCTCTGCTACGGGAGTTGTAGGCCAAAGTATCTGGAAGGCACCATCTGGTCAGAGAAGGCTGACCTAGTCCAACATGCTTTGCGAGAATCTCAGCAACTGGTGGACAGCCTGTGCCCCTCCCCGTCTACTTCCCCGTCTACTTTCTACCCACCTGCCCCTGCCCCCCACTTACACACTTTAAGGCAGAGGCCAGCAACTTTTCTGGGCCCGTGGGCACATTTCCTTGCCTCCACTTCCAAGATCCCCACTTTTCTGGGCCCCCGATACCTCCCCATCCGGGCCTTCCTTTCTCTGTTGCCTCTTTTTGTCATATTCGCACCCCCCCTGCTACTCCTGCCCCTCTACTCCCTCCCTTCTCAGCCCCACTGTTCCACCCCACTCACCCCTAGGGCCGGCCCTACCACTAGGCAAAGTGAAGCAGTCGCCTCAGGCGGCAGATGCTGGGAGGTGGCAGCAAGGGGTTAGAGGAGAGAGCCGCAGGCTGGGGCGGCCTGCTCTGCGCTTCCTACGTGAGCCTGCTGCTTTCAGGAGCAGTGGAGTACATGGAATGGGGAAGGGGCCATCTTGTCCTTCGCCTGAGGAAGCAAAAGTTCTTGAGCCGCTCCTGCTCACCCCTGCTGTGCTCACCTCAGCCGTGAGGAAGGAGGAAGTTGGCGTACCAGGAGGTAAGGCTCCTGCTCTGTTGATTTCCTGTTTCCTAGCTGTGTGAGGCAGCGGTAGCAGCAGCTGGAGTGGTGGCGGGTACCAGGGCATGAACCCCTGCCCTAAGGAAGTGTGTACTGCTACCCTTTGATGGCAGGAAGGCACTTCAGGAACAGGCCCTCCACAGCAACGTGGAACCTGGGTCCAAGCCATCAGGTTTGCTCGCCGGTGAAAATCGTGCCTGCAGTGGGGTTTTTAAAAATGGTTCGATGATGGCGTTGATGTGCAGGTAAACCTGGAGGGCTTTTGGAAATAGGAGGCGGCATAAAAGTTGAAGGCAACGAGGCAGGGCTGAGTGAGTGGGGAAATAGATGCCATCCGCAAAGTTTAGAGGGGCTGTCCTACAACTAGGAGGCTGACACAGGGGACATAAGAAGAGCCCCGCTGGATCCAACCAAGGGTCCATTGAGTCCCGCGTTCTGTACATGCAGTGGTCAACCAGCTCCTTATGGGAAGCCCATCAGCAGGACATGAGTTCAATAGCACCCTCCCATGTTCCCCAGCAACTGGTGCCCATAGGCAGACCACCTCTGATCCTGGACTGGTAGCCATTGATAGCCTTCTCCTCCAGGAATACATGTACATCAGCCTGCCCCAACCTGCTGTCCTCCAGCTGTGTTGGACTACAACTCCCAGCATCCCCCAGCCCAGATGTGTTGGGACTAGATCCGGAGGGCATCAGGTTGGGGAAGGCCGATGCACAGTACAGTGGGGGACCAGCCAGAACTCTAAAGGTCACCTTGGAGAACTCCTTTAGGGTTCTGACCAAAACCTGGAGCGGATTCACCGCTCCACTGACATCGGGGCCACCAGCCTCCACGGGTACAGTAAAAGCTCAAACAGCTGCCGAGCTTCCCTGGTTCAGCTTCTCCAGCTGCTGCCTTTGCCTTCCATCGAGGGCGGGTGAACAAGCCAAGGAAAAAGGGGACTCGCCGCCAGAAATCCTCCTCTCAAGGCAAAGGGCGACCGCTCCTCCGTCTCAGCAAACAAATTCTTAATGGCAAGTCGAGGGAGAAACACATTCAAAACACACTTCCTTTATTGTACTCCATCAAAAGACCAGTGACAGCTTGGCTTGGAGGTGTTTGTGGCAGTGCCGACCTGAGGTAGCCATCGTGAACGGACCAGGACAGGACAGGGCAGGAGTCTTAAAAGAAAAATATCCCCAGAGTTCTCTGGTCCTCTGGAACCTTCTTGTGCAGGGGGGGAAACGGCGGCGTTTTCGGCCGCTAAGTTCATTCTCGGATCCCGCAGGAGTTCGCCAGCAAGGCCTGCGACTCCCGCTCCAACCTCTGGGTTTAAAACACGGAAGTGTCATGTGTGGGTGTGGACGGGGGTGTGTGGACGTGTGGGTACAAGGTTTAGGTTGGGAGGAGTCCGCAGGAGTCTCTTTCGCTTGGCAGATTCCATGGCTCTCCTGGGTTTTGAAGAAAGGTGGCCCCAAACAAGCCCCTGAGAGACAGAGAGAGTGAGAGAGACGTTTCCCGGAACGAAGGACTCGTGGGCAGCGGCTGCCTCTCAAACACGCAGGGACATGGCGCCCCAGCGGAGGGAAGCTTCAGCAGCCAGCGGGAGAAGGAGAAAAGTAGTATACTGCCAGGAGGATGAAGTAAACCATCACCAGCACGGTTCCTGGGGCAGAAGCAAACGGAGAGCACGACGTCATTAGAGGCGGAGGGGACTTCAAAGGGGGACCGCGATGGGAAACTGCTGAACTCATGATAGATCAAGAAATTCAATTTTGTCAGCTGTGGCTTGAATCAAGACAGAGGTTTCTTTTTTAAAAAACAAAACGCACTACATGTGTGGATTAGCTTACCGATGCCAAGGTGTCTGCTTTATCACCAGCAACTGTTCTGTGAATGGCTGCCTATACTTTCTGCGTTTCATTTTCTTCTAACCTCATGGTTTACTATCCACCCGCCCTGGCCCAATGTGAATCTGTCCATAGGATGGCTGGGTGTGATGCGAGTTGGGAGTCCAAAACATCTGGAAGGCAGCAGTTTGGGGAAGGCTGACGGAACTTCAGCAACCAGTCTTGGAACCCAGCTCCAGAAATCAAAGAGCCATTACCTTGGAAGTAGTCGCATTTGCCGTCCATGAAGATGTAATTAATGAGGACCACGCTGAACATGCTGGCGTAGACGTGGAGGTCGCTGAAGACCAGGATGAAATCCGTAGGCTGCAGAGAGGAAGACGGATCAAGCGAGTCAACGACCAATAAGTGTTGGAGGTTTAGCTAGGGTGACCCTATGGAAAGGAGAACCGGGCTCCTGTATCTTTAACAGTTGCGTAGAAAAGGGAATTTCAGCAGGTGTCATTGGTAGGCATGCAGCACCTGGTGTAATTTCCTCTTCCTCACACCAGTTAAAGCTGCAGGAGCCCAGCCCTCTTTTGTATCTGGTCACTCTAGAGGGCAGGGCTCCTGCAGCTTTAACTGGTGTGATGAAGAGGCCTCCAACTCCCAGCATTCCCCAACCAGCAGGGTTGGATGAGGAACACTCGGAGTTGTAGGACTGTTTTTTCTATCCAAACACGGATAGGTTTGTGCCCCACATCTGCTGTGGATGTCTTACTGCTTGGGGGAATGCAGTGGTAGGGACACAGTATGGGAAAGATGGGTCACATTCCCTAGGAATTGGGGGTGGGTGAGGATGCCCTCTACAAAGGGCAGAGAATTCTTCTTATCCAGCACACACACACACACACCGCCCAGCCCTCCCCGCCCCCAGTCCTCCCATGACTTACGTAGAAGATTGTGAACAACACCACAATGGGGATTTGCAACATGCAGACCTGGACAGCAATGCAGTTCCCAATCTCAATGCTAGAAGACAAAACGCACGGAAGGAGAGGTGAGGAAGGCGGTTCACGGATTCCAGCCCTTCTTCCTCAGCGGCTGCAGAGCAAGCAGCCGGCAGGCCTACATTTCCCACCTTCCGAAAAACAGCAGGAGAGACCTGCGTCGAAATCGGAGGCAGGGGCTGAACGCAAAGAGCCGTGCCCTCTTTTCCCCTGGGATGCGCTGAGTTTAGGGTTGGCAACGGCCGCTGCCCTGTTAATTTTTATTATGATTATTTCAAAACAACACCAACTTACAAACACAACACAAGAGAAAAAAAACATATAAAAAGATAAAAAGCACAAATCACATAAAAGGGAAAAAAGAAAAAATAAAGCATACAAAATTAAGATGGACTTCCAATTTTCTCCACTGCAAAAATATGGAAGCGTATCTTCTCTTGCTCTGTAATTACAAAAATCAAAATTCCCCTCTTTCTTTTATCTTAAAGATTATCTTCTTAATCGCTGAATCCACAGACGAATAAATCATTCTTTTCTAGTCCCCGCAGAAAGTCTATAAGAGGTTTCCATTCAGTTGAAAACGTAGATGTCGACCCGTCTCTAATTAAGGACGGACGTTTTGCCATCTCTGCCAACTCCACCAGCTTCAATAGCCATTCGTCCATTGTAGGCAATATTGAGCCTCAGAAAGCTCTCTCGGAGGCTGGACTGAACAGCCACCAGAGGGGCGCTGTGGCTCAGTGGGAGAACCCCCCGCCTCACAGGCAGAAGGTGCCCGGATCGATCCCCAGCGTCTCCAGGGAGGGCTAAGGAAGAATCCGGCCTGAATCCCTGTGAGCTGCCAGTCAGTGTCGATCACACTGGCCGAGACGGACCAAGGGTCGGACTCAGTAGAAGGGGGTTTCCTAAGGGAAGGGAGCTGGGGGGGCGCCTTCTCTCCCCACACCCCTGCCCCCCATCAAGCCTTAAAGCCGGACATCCACGATTCAGGGCATGCGACAGCGAAGCAGGCTGGGTTACCAGACAGCACCGCAGGAGCACGAAGGAGAGCCTTCGGGGAAGGGCCTCGGAGGGACCCACCTCAGGCTGAGGTTGTTCTGCAGGGCGAACTGGATGCCGTTGACGATCTCGGGGATCTCAGGCACCATGGCCAGCACTGTCACGCCGATGAAATACTGGGAGAGAGAGAGAGAGAGAGAGAGAAGGCCTGGGTTGGAGCAGGCAGCGGAGGATGGCGGCTCCGAGCTCTGTGGGCCGGCAAAGCAGAACTCGGAACTTGGAAGGGCTCCTGCAAGGCGCTTCACCCATCTCGGGAAACGCCTGCAGAGTTCAGGCCGGTTCCAAGTAAAACCCAGAACAGATTTACTGCCCCACTGAGGGCAGGGTTGCAAAACCTCAGGCCTTGTAGCTCCCATGCGGCCCGCCTGAAATGTAGCCCTCCAGACAGGCCCCTTAGCCCCCAGCGGCCTGGCTTTTGCAAGTTTCTCCCCCGTTCTAGAGGACAGAATTGCCTCTCCGAAGGCTCAATTGACGGCAGCAAGAGCTTGATACTGAACTTCGCTGGCATTTTGGGCCCCTTTTGCCTTCGGCCTCTGAATTTGGCCCTGAGGCTGAAACTGGTTCAACACCCCGATTCATAGTCATCCATCGGAGACAGATCATTTCTCCAAACCCACCCAGGGGCTAGAGTAGGTAGCTGTTGGCAGCACAATGGCCCTGACACGCAACGCTACTCTTTAGGTGGTATCTCAGAGTAAGCCAAAAAAGCCAAAGGCAAAGGGGTGGAACCAGAGAGAAAGATTTAATAAAAATAATAAAAATAAATTATACCAACGCGTATCGGACAATATATTGTCCTTCTTCAGGCAGAGCACAAGAGGTTTTTATGTATATGAGAGTGTTGTGAATTTAAATTACCCTGAAGAAGGACAATATATTGTCCGAAACGTGTTGGTATAATTTATTTTTATTATTTTTTATTATTATTATTAAATCTTTCTCTCTGGTTCCATCCCTTTGCCTTTGGCTTTTTCGGCTTCCTTCCTGGGGTTCCTTTCTTTCCACCTCTGGTATCTCAGAGTAGTAAGTTAACCAGGTATTACTTGGAACTACTTTTGTAGTTTCCATGACGTCGTTTCAATTACTTTTCGGTAATTATTCATCCAAAATGGTCAGATCTTGCGGGACACTCGAGTCCAGCAAGTAGTCAATGAGGGTGTGAAGGTTTGAGGCCTACTGATACTACTACACTTGATCTTAGTCAAAAGGCCTTTTTGCTAAGATCAAGTGTAGCGGCCTACTGAGGCAAGGTAATAAAATCAGACTTAGAGGCCTGGGTTTTTGTCTGATGGGAGGCGGTATCCCTGAGAGGAGTAGTTTCATTTCTCCAGTCAAGATTCATTCCCTGGTTAAATTTCATTTCTCCATTTACGTTCCATTTCTTCAAAGTGTGAATAGTACTTTCTGCTTTAGGGAAAGAGTTATAAAAGGAGAAGCCAAAGACTAGGCAGAAGGGAAGACTAGAGCCCAAAACAAAACAAAAAGCCAGAGAAAAACCAGATCATAAGGCAGGAGCAGAAAGAAGCAGCCTGAAGACGTCTAGGTGCAGCTTAGGGTAAAAGAACTTGAGTTCTTGCAACTTTTCTTTTAATGCCTCTTATATCACTCAGCTCTACGGACTAAATACCTTTATTGTTTTAATTCACTAGTAAACTGTTGCGTTAAGCTACAAGTTCTGGAGCGTCACTCACATCACATCTACAGCCTAAACCCGAGATGGGGAAGGTAAAAAGAAGGAAGGTGGGACTCTTAAGGAGGCAGAGATCCTCCTGATAGGGGGCCTGTAAGACAGCAAGCACCACACATGCCTTCAGACTCCTCTGAGGCTCCTGGGACAGGCTCGGAACGCCCTGAGCATCACCAGGCCGCTTAGCAGCACCATGCTACTCACAACTAGCAGCCACTTGGAATGCTTTTCACTCAGGGGCTGGCAACGTCCAGGGACTCCTTACCTGAGACACCGGCGAGTTCTTTAAGATGGGGCTGATGTGCTCCGTGGCCAGGTCAGCGCAGGCGGACATGCACAGAGTGGCCACCAGCAGGATGACCATAGCCCTCCAGCGGGACCAGTGGACCACCGCGCTGTGGCGGTGCCCGGGCACTGGGGAGAAGAGCAGAAACCTGTTCACAGGGAAACAACACCAAAGCATGGCCTGTCTGCAGCCCAGCTTGCCCCGACCTGAAACGCCATCAAGCCAGGGGGTGTTGCTATGGTTGGGCCCATGGGGCCCGAACCCCAAACTTATTTCCCAGGGCCCCTGGATCTATTCCACAGAGCCATAAGAGTCAATTGGGCCAATGGGAGGCTTCCCCCGCTCAGTTTAATTGCCACACAGAGGGAAGTTTTCAAGGGGGATTCTGGATGGCGATTCCCATTAGAGGAAAACTTATTCCATTGGGGCAAAGCGCAAATGAATTGAAGGATTTATTGAAGGACTTGAAGGACTGATTTCTTTATTGATTGAAGGATTTATTCTATTTGAGAATGATCTGGGTGAGAAATCAAACTGGCTGGCTTTGCCTGCTGTGGAATTTAAATAAATCTTAATAATTCTTTTCTAAATCTGCGTGTATAGATATAAATTCGCATATGCAGTTTATATGCAGATTTGTGTCTTATGGGGCTGGGCCCCAAATCTTTCGCGTGCCTCACAACGCTCCTGCCACCAATCGCATCCTGCAAGACTGGGAAGAGCGCAGAAGGATCACAAATACTTCTCTTCCCTGCGCCAGCCAAACAGAGAACAACCCTGGCCTGGGATGCACGATGCCACCTCCTTGGCAGAAAGACGCCTGGGACTAAAGCTGCTCTGTAGGGTGGCTGAAAGAGACACACATCTCACCAACACTCCGCTGCCCTAAACCTCCCGCCCAGCTCAGGAGCCGACTTACTGTGGCAATCGCTGATGTGAATATCATAGATGTGCGTGTGCGTCTTCAGGGTGAAGACGAGCCCGATGAGATACGCCACGGGGAGCAGAAGCGACACCGTGTACACCAGGGGCCTGCCAGGCACAAAGTGTTGCAAGGATAAAAAGCCCCAGAAGGCATTTCCATCCCATTCCCTGCCCACCCAGCCGCCCACCTGGTTAACCACACTTCAAGAAGGATGCAGACAAGCTGGAGGGGGTTCAGAGGAGGGCAACCTGGATGATCAGAGTTCTGGAAACAAAACCCTATGAGGAGAGACTGAAAGAAGTGGGCAGGTTTAGCCTGGAGAAGAGAAGATTGAGGGGAGACATGATAGCACTCTTGAAATACTTGAAAGGTTGTCACACAGAGGAGGGCCAGGATCTCTTCTTGTTCATCCCAGAGTGCAGGACGTGGAATAATGGGCTCAAGTTACAGGAAGCCGGATTCCGGCTGGACATCAGGAAAAACGTCCTGACAGTTAGAGCAGTACGACAATGGAACCAATGACCTAGGGAGGTGGTGGGCTCTCCCACGTTAGAGGCCTTCAAGAGGCAGCTGGACAACCAACTGTCAGGGATGCTTTAAGGTAAATTCCTGCATTGAGCAGGGGGTTGGACTCCATGGCCTTAAAGGCCCTTTCCAACTCTACGATTCTATGAACTCCTGACGCCAAGGCCTCAAACCTTAAAGCAGGTGTGTTGAACTCCTTTCAAGCAAGAGGGATAAATTCCATTTTGCAGAAATTCTGAAGGGACGTATTCCAGAGGTGGGCGGGGCAAATGGGGAAAGGGGTGGGGCTAAAATACCAGCAACGTTTAACTTGAAGCCCTCCCTGCCAATAACTAACCCTGAGCAGCAGGATTTCAACCTTTTAAGAAAAGCGGGAGGAAAACTGCGCAAAGCTGGGAAACCTCCAAATGATTGGTGGTCAGGGGGAAGGGGGCGTGGCCATTTGGGGGAACCTCGGAAGGCCAGACTTCACCTCCCATGGTCCTGAGGTTCCTCACCCACCCACCCCCGCAGGTCCTTTGAAACTGCCTCCTACCGGATGGGATGTATCCAGCAACGGCTATGCCAGCAACTCTGCAAATTCGATTCCTGCATTAAGCAGAGGGTTGGACTCAGTCGCCTTAGGGGCCCCTTCCAACTCTATTATTCTATGATTCTACATTCCAAGCAAAGTGTTTATATTTTACATTTTTAATGTTTAGAACATTAAACATTGATATATTTAATGTTTAGTGTCATAGAATCATAGAATGGTATAGTTGGAAGGGGCCTATAAGGCCATCGAGTCCAACCCCCTGCTCAACGCAAGAATCCACCTTAAAGCATCCCTGACAGATGGTTGTCCAGCTGCCTCTTGAAGGCCTCTAGTGTGGGAGAGCCCACCACCTCCCTAGGTTATTGGTTCCATTGTCATACTGCTCTAACAGTCAGGAAGTTTTTCCTGATGTCCAACCGGAATCTGGCTTCCTGGAACTTGAGCCCATTATTCCGCGTCCTGCACTCTGGGCTGATCGAGAAGAGATCCTGGCCCTCCTCTGTGTGACAACCTTTCAAGTATATGTAAACCGCCCGGAAAGCTTCGGCTGTGGGGCGGTATGTCAATGTAAATAATAGTAATAATAATAATAATAATAATAATAATAATAATAATAGAACAAATAGGAGATTCCAGGGATCCCCCTGCATCCAACGCATGTGCTCTTAACACTGCCATGGCAGAAAGAACAGTGAATGCATCGTCTCAGCTGCTAGCTGACTAATGCCCAGGGCGGCACCAGCAGAAAACCCATTTCCAACAGCCGCAAAGGGTGAAGCAAATTGCACATTGAGGGCGCCTGCGTGCAATGGACAGAGGGAGGCGTTGTGGGTCGTATCGGCTCTGATAGCCAAAAGGTCCCATGACCAGGAGGAGTGAAAGGGAGAAGGCAGAGGAGGAGAAAGAAAGCCAACAGCTCCTTCGACCAGCCTGGGAAACCATGCGTGACTCGACAGCCCCCCCCCCCCGCAAGTGACGGCGAGGAGGTACTTACTGAACATGGCTGTAGTAGAGGGTCCCGTTATTTTCCATCTACAGAGAGATCGTTTAAAACATCAGCTATCAAGCGTTAGAAACGTGGAACCAAGTAAGCCATAATCTTTCGAAGCATCTGAATGAACCATTCAGCAAGTCAAGGTGCATCAAAACGGGGCAAGCTTTGCCCACCAGGCGGCCTCCAGATGCGTCTGACTACAATTCCCAGCATCGCCCAGCCAGCTGGGAGTTGAAGTCGGACACATCCGGAGGCCACTGAGTTGGGTGAGCATGAACAAAGTTTCACTCATGAGTCCTAAGTGCAGGGCAGTGAAGGGAGACAGAGGGTGTGTTTTCAAAATATTCTTTTTTGAATTCACGTAAGAAAAATATTATACGTATCGGGCTTAATCACATAGGGGGAAATTGTGTTTGCTAACCATTGCTTCTCCGCCCATGTGTTTGTCCCTCATTACTTCCTCTTTTGAAAGAGGAAGTAAACAACCTGCCCGTGGCCCATGCAGTGGGCCGTTTGGATCGCGCTGCGTTTCCTGCACACAGCAAGGGGTAGCGGCAAGTTCCGTCTTTAAAAATAAGTTGGGACTTACTGGGGTGTTTTTTTGTGGCGCGAAGAAGGCTAGAAGGGGCGGGAGGTGCACAGCAGGCAGATGGCGTTGTGAGAGGGACCCGCAAAAATCTGTGAGTGCCCAGCAACCAACGCGCAATAAAACACTCGTCTGACGGAGCTCACTTAAAGCTGAACGATGGTTAGAAAGCTTTAGGCTCCTTTCCTGATACGATACCTTTAGGCAATCACTCGAGGGGGGGAGGGTTTAGCCACCATCCGATTTGAGCTCCTCCAGGTGCTGCATACGCTGGCACCTCAAGGGACATGGCCAAACCTTTAAAAAGTCCTAGGGAGGGGGAAACACTTGTGCTCTGAGCCACCAGAGTCGGGCAGAGACTAATCATGCACCAATCAGACCCAGCCTGCTGAACGCTGAGCTGACCCCGGGGGGGAAGCACGATCACAGGGAAGGTAAAACCTCAAGCCCAGGAGTCCCATTCTTCTGTTAAGGACTGCCAAACTCCCTACCACCTGAGTCTGGCCACAAACACACAATCCACAGCAAGTACAAGTCTATGAAAAGCCTCACAGTACTTTCCATGTGTAGGCGCCTCAATTGAAGACCTACACAGGACACTGCCCAGTTTTCGTAGAAGCTATCCTGATGGTTGTCAGAACTCTGCATCCTAACCTGATTTGTTCATTTCTCCATCAGGGCGATGGGCCATACCTTATTCCTCCATATGGGCATTGGGTTTGCCATTTCCTTTCTCTATGCTATAGTCACTTTATCGGCCACCCACATAAAAGTAAAAAGCTCTTTGTGTCTTACATTTTTATTTGCTCCATCACATAGAGATAATAGACCTAATTCTGGCAAACACTCAGTTTTTTATTTTGTGGTTTTCTGGAGCATTTGTGCGTTTTTAACGTGGCTCGGAGAGGCTGGTTAAATCAAGGGATGGAGGAACCAATGATTTTCAAGCTTGCCAAAATTCTCCAAAATGCAGGTTCAAGTAGGGCTGTGAACGGACCCCCAATCCGATCCAGATCCCAATCTGTCAGGTCTGGATCGGGCCCAATCTGACTCGGATCTGACCCGGGTCCGTTCACAGCACTCCCTTCCGCTCTCTCCCTCCCTCCCCCCACTCTCCCTGCTTACCTGCTGCCTCCTCCATGTCATCCTGCTGTCGTCCTCCCTCCTCACTATGGGCCGGCCGCTTTTCTGCTCGCAGCAGGTGATGTCATCACCCGCCGCGAGCGGGAAAGCAGCCAGCCCACAACGATGAGGGAGGACAACACGGAGGAGGCAGCAGGTAAGCAGGGAGAATGGGGAGGAGGGAAGGAGAGAGCGGGAGGGAGGGAATGCTGTGACCGGATCCGATCGAGCTCAATCTGGGCCCGATCCGATCAGGAGGTCCGAATCAGCCCGATCCGCTCCAGATTCAGGATCTAGATCTGGTCACAGCCCTAGTTTCAAGCTCGTTCGTTTTCAATGTATTTTTCAGCTCATTGACTGGGAAGACTGTGCATTTCTGTGCATATTTTCCTCTCCCCACCCATTCGCTAATCTGTGAAAATGTGAATTTTTTAAATGTCACTACAACATCTATGAATTTGGTAACATTTCTCAAAAAAACAACAACAACCTGCTGCTACTCACCAAGTCGAAGTGGCAGCTCTGGCAAACATAGTGGCCGGACGGTTCTTGGGTGAGGTTCTGGCATTCGCCACAGATCAGCCTCCCATAGACTTTGGAGAAGAGCGTTGGAGCAAACACACCTGGCAGAAAAGGAGCACGAGAGAAGATCACCAAACAATGGGATTCACCTCGTCCACAACTCGGGCCGGATCAACCCGTTTCTCCAAGCAAAGACCAATGCCTGCAGCTGGGATGTTGAACCCGTTTCAGCCCAAGGGCCGCATTCCATTTCAGAGAAGCTCTCGGGGGCCGCCTTCCAGTGTTGGGTGTGGCCAAAGACAAGAGGGGCGGGGCCAGAAATACTAGCATGTTCTAACTTAAAACTCTGACTGCCAGTAACTACGCCTTAGGAGAGACATTTCAGCCTTTTAGAGTGGGGTAAAAGCCGCACAATAGCTGGGAAACCACCTTGAGGTTGGAGGAAATGGAGCGGGGCCATCTAAGCAGCGGCCATCTAAGGGAGCACAGACATCTAAGCTGGATTGGGACTCCAGGTGGGCCAGATTCGGCCCAAGGTCCAATGCCCCAACCAAAATGCTGCTTTATGCAAAGGACAGACAATACACTTCGACGCATTGCAGTTAGCTGCAACGCACTGCGAAGCAACGGGGTCAATAGCTAGAAAGAGGTGGGATGCTGAGATTCTTAAAAAGGGCCTTTTTGGCTGGTGCAGGAAGGAGTATTGGAGTGGCAAGATCTCTCTCTCTTTCTCTCTCTCTCGAACACACCCACCACGGCCTCTTACCTCCCACAGACAGGAAGAGAAGGGCAGAGCTGACCCCGGCTGACCTGCTGTTGAACTTCTGCTCTTGGTGCCGGACGCCCCCAATCACCATACACAGCCCCTGGAAGGAGAGAGATCCAATTCTCCTTGCATGTGCCAGCAGGGGCTTGGAAGGGAAGCACAGCCCAAGCAGGAAAGACCAGAACAGCCGTCCGCCATCGGGCGCCCTCTGGATTTGTTGGACTACAGCTGCCATCATCCCCAGCCAGCATAGTGGAAGTTGCAGTCCAACACATTCGGAGGACACCCAGTTGAGAAAAACCTGGGCTAAAATAAGACCTTTCCTTCATAATCAAATCAACACAACTTCTAAAATCTGAAAAAGAATCTTATTATTAATTATTATTATTACTATTATTCATTATTATTATTATTATTATTATCTCTCTTTTCTTGCTCGTGGCGGTTTTTCTAGACAGACATGATGGGCTTTGCCAAGTCAAGCTGTCTTTGGCAGATTCAGAAATTTCCTGATTGTTGAACCTGTTTTAAGTATGACTGCTTTCCGGATGTTGGTGTGGGTGTATTTTGGTAGGCCCAGTTTCTGAAGGTTTTCTGTATAGTTTTCTGACGTGATGCTGGTAACTGATGTGTCTAACGGGATAATTGTGAACTTTCCCTGTTGCCATCGTTCTTTAACTTCCATTGCCATTGGTGTGTATTTTTCTCTCTTTTCCTCTCCTTTTTTACAACATTTTTGTCATTAGGTATTGCTATGTCGATGAGGTACATGAGTTTTTCTTTTTTGTCTATAACTGTTATGTCTGGTTGATAGCAAGGCATTGTCTTGTCCGTATGAATTATTATGATTATGATTTTCATTTCCAGCAAAGTCACACAATTAAGATCTGGAAAGGAGATGTATGCCAATCCGCCCAATTTGTACACATTTATTCAAGCTGTGCATAGCAGCGTTCCATGTACTGGTTGCAAAATTCAGTTCCAGAATCCCAGGCTGGTGGAAAGAGCTCTGACAGCTAAGACGGCAGACAAACGAGCCACAAAGTCACAACAGGACAGTGCCCAAGCGCCTGACTCACCGGGACAAACAGGATGCAGCCCAAGAGGGTCCCCGTCAGCGCAGACTTGACGATTTCCTCATAGCACTTGTTCTTCTCGCGGGCACCCTTGATAAGCGCAGTGATGTAGAAGGTGAGCTCCGTGATGGAGCCGAACGTGGCGTTCACCACGGCCCCCACTGCGAAGTTACTCTGCGCCGAGATACTGGGGGAGAAGAAAGAGAAGGTGGTGGATGGAGAGCTGACCCTGACTTGTCAAGGCGAGAGAGTGATGCCCTGAGCCCCTGGGAGGAAGAGTGTGAGGAAAAGGGGGGGGTGAAGTCTGCAGGGGCCCACCACAGAGAAGGCTCTTTTCCTGGAAGGGTCTTTCCCTGGTGGCACCCTGAGAACAGCTTCTGAAGATGGTCTTAGCAATTGGGAAGGAAGATGTGGGATTGCTCTAAGGAGAACATAACAAAAGCCGCCTCCTAATCCCACGTTCCCCAAATTGGAGCCCTCTAAATATGCGGGGTACGACTCCCATCAGCTCCGGGACTGGGGATGATAGGAACTGCAGTCCAACCAACACATCTAGAGGGTACTCTTTGTACTCAACACCTGGTAACGGCAGATCTCTCTTTTAGCATCTCACTCCGCACAAGCAGAGCTGTACACATGAGAACATCAGAGGAGCCCTGATTCTGGATCAGACCAAGGGTCCATCTAGTCCAGCATTCTGTTCACACAGTGGACAACCAGCTGTCCATGGGAAACCCACAAGCAGGACATGAGTGCAACAGAACCCTCCTGCCCATGTTCCCCAGCAACTGGTGAACATAGGCTTACTGCCTCCGATCCTGGAGGTACCATATAGCTATCAGGACTAGTAGCCCTTGATAGCCTTTTCCTCCACGAATTTGTCTACAATAACTTGGAATCTGGTGAAGACGACAGAATCCTAAGGGTGTCAGATTCTAAAGAGTCATGTTTCTAGATCTCATGGGTTTGGGGTTTCTTTTGAAGCCTTACCTGGCAATTGCCATGCCTATATAGTATGAGAGGGGAATTATGGACAGCAGAGACAAGGTGAACTTCGTGACGGAGTTGGTGTAATAGTTATGTTTATCTGCGTAGCCCAGAACTAGAGTCACAATAACCAAGGGCAGCAGATCTGATTGGAGACAGTTAAAGAAAATATGTATACGTATTTCCCTATAAGTCCAGTTTATCACGGAATTTATCCTGAGTAACAGCCTACTTCTGCTTTGGACAGATGGAAGTGAATCAAGGTGGGGCTTGGAACACAAGAGATCAGTTGAGGCCCCCATGCAAGTGGGGCTGCAAGACTTCTGCGTCCACAGCGGACAAATGCGGAACCTGATGGTGGATTGTTCAAACGCTATGAGCACAAATGTTCCCATTTTAACTAAGTAAGCTACTAGGGCTTGATCCGTGCAAAGCCTCCTCTTGAAGCCTGGCTTGAACGCCTTTTTCTCTACTTCAAAAAAGAAGAGATCCCTAAGCACCTGCAGAGTGCTTGCTCCTCTTCCACCTCACATCAGGATTCTCTCCAGCACTGCCTTCAAGCAGGCATCAGGCCCACGATCTCTGGTTTTGGAAATGCTCCTGGGCCCCTGGGATTCAGCCTGGTTTGGTCACTGCTGCTCGGCCCTCACGGCAGGATGCCGGAAAGCAACCCAAGAGGCCATTCAGATCAAACCGGATTCAAGTTGCAGAACGGCAAGTTAACCTCATGGGTGTCAGTGTGGACGTCAGCACCACGGCGTTCTCCGGTGCTGGCTCTCCTAAAGGGGCACCTGGCCACCAAGGCGGATCCCCCCTGCCCCAGATGGCGGAACCCAGCACCAAAAAGGATACTGACAGCAAAGACGTTGATCCCATCCACGGTGTATTTGTAATAATAAGCGTTCACAGCGCGGTAGCAGCAAAGGATCACTTCAGCATCCAGGGGCACCTCGGTCTGGAGCGGAAAGGGAAAAAGAACCAACCAGTCGTGGTCAGTTTTCCCTTTCCCAACCAAGCGCCCTCCGGACGTGCTGGACTACAACCCCTATAATCCCCCCGCCAGCAGAGGCAGAGGAGCTCCGGCAAATTCTTGCGCCAGGCGACGCCCGGCCCCGCCACCTGCTTTCTCACCTTCCGCAGGCGCTGTACATGGACGCGCTCCGGGGGCAGGAGCAAGACCTTGGTGATGGTGCGGGCGTTCATCTTGCAGATGGGGATGATGAAGACGAGGAGCCAGCAGACGAAGCAGATCAGGCTGTGGGCGAGGAAGAGGGCTGGGTAGCCCAGGAAGAGCCAGATGTAGGTGTGAACGCATCGCTGGTGGAGGAGGAGGAGGAGGAGGAGGCGTCAGCAGGCAAGGGGCAGCGCTTCCCCACGGCGGGTGGGAATTTCGCCGATGCGGAGCCTTTTTCTGGGGGGGGGGGAATCTGAGATTGGAGCTCTCAGCAGACGTCCTGCTGCATCCTGCTCTCCCTCTCCCCTGAGATCCAAAATCTGATCATCCCCTGCCGTGACACCCTCAGGTCACACACACACCCCTCACCAGACAGCGGGGCTTCTCTCCAGGGGGCTCCGCAGGCTGGACTGGGGAGCCCCGCAAGCCGGATTAGGCCTATGGGTTGGGGATTCTGCACCACTTTTTACGGCTAACCCTCCGGTGGCCATTTAGGGCCAAATGTGCAAGGTCTAAACCCAAACTGGACCATAAGTCAAAGGGTCCAGTTGCCCAACCTGCATTTTTTATTTTTTTTAAAAAAAGTTGACACACTTCCCAATGAAGTTTCTAGTCCTCAGGATGGCAAAGGAAAACCTAAGAAGGTACAGGCAAAAATCGTAACCCTCCTTACCCACGCGCTCTGGAGCAGTGCATCCTTGCTTAGGGACACCGCTGGGACCATGAGGAAGAGTCAGCTCAGAACAGAGACAGCTGCCTTATACAGGGTCAGGCCATTGGCCCCCCTCCCTCAGTACTGTCTGCCCTGATAGGCGGTGGACCTCCAGGGATCCCTACGACAGGATCCTTTCCAAAGAGCGTCATCACACAGCGGAAAATCGCGTTTCCTTACCATCGCTTCTCCGCCTGCACATTTGTCCCTCATTACTTCCTCTTTCGAAAGAGGAAGTAAACAACCTGCCCGTGGCCCCTTCAGTGGTCCGTTTTGATCACGCTGCTTCTCCTGCACACAGCAGGAGGTAGCGGCGACTTCCGTCTTTAAAAATAAGTCGGACTTACCGGGGTGTGTTTTTGTGGCGCGAAGAAGGCTAGAAGGGGCGTGAGGCAGGCGACGTCGTTGTGAGAAGAACCCACAAAAATCCGTGACTGCCCAGCAACGAGCGTGCAATAAATAAAACCCTCGTCTGATGGAGCTGTAATGCTACCAGGAGATGCTGGGGGTTGAACCTGGGACCTTCTGCATACAAAGCAAGGGCTCTAACCACTGAGCTACAGAAGGCCCCTCTGGCTTCCATCCGTGAGCAGAGGTCAAGGTGAGAAGGAACAGGGAAGTCTGGGTTGTGCCTCGGTGGCAGATGACATCATCGCCCTGCTCATCAAAAAGTCCAAGAACTTCGACCCGGCGAGCCCTGCCTCCACTACACCACTGGACTGGGAAGGATTCTTAAGAGCAAAGCTTGCTTCGCACCCTGGGATGAGAGCATGTGGAACAAACATACGGTGGCTGCAGCCGGGCCCCGACCCTTACCCAGTGAGAGGCGCCGTCGGGACTCGCCGACTCCTGCCGGATGAGAAGCGGAGTCGTCTCCTTTGCTTCGTTCACTTCGGCAATGGCGTCATATTTGTTGAACTTCATGTTGCAATTCTGAGTGTAGGCTTTTGTCTGTAAGGCACAGGAGGGGGAAGAGAAGAGAGACCTTTCCCAGTTTGCCGGTTGGCCCAGCTGGCTGGGAATGATAGGGCTTAGAGTCCAACACACCTGGCATTCGCCGGGTTGGGGACAGCTCACTAGTCACAGGTACCAGGAAAGGGCTCACCTCATTCCCAGCCTAAGACTACAGGTTGCTTTGCCCCCAATGCAGGGCCAGCTCATGCATTCAGAGCTGTGATGCCTATTGAACTGGAAGTCAAACAGCACTCCTGCAACACGCTATGCAATCGGCATTGCAGAAGCATCATCCTTCGGCCCCACACATTTCCTGCTCCACAAGGAATGCAGAGACCTCAAATGACACCCTCTCTGTGGCTCCTGACAACAGCCACACCGCCAGAATAGCCATGTACCGCTGCTTTGAAGCCGGCTGTGCAGCCAACAGTACCTGAGAAAAAGCCCACTACTAAGTGGTTTCCCTAAAGGGCAGGTGTGACACAAAGCTGCCTTTCAGGGTCTATTTCTCTAATGCCCCCCCCCCCCCGATATCACTGGATTGTGACTCCCGGCAGCCATAGAGCTTTTCTACACAAGGCATTTATCGGGCGCTCTTCATTCCTTACTCATGCTTGTTTACAGGCTATTTACCTGACACCACGACCCTCCAGTTTCGCTTCTGTGTCTAACCAGCACTTTCAGCAAGTCCTTTTAGAGCAGAGAAAATGCAGCATTTAACTGCAAAAGCGAAAGAAAGCACGCTTTTCTCTTGTGTATTTGAGCTATTCCGTTACACCACAGTGCCACCTAGAGGTTATGTGACAGAAATGCAGGAAAGGAAACGCTCCTCGTGTAGCGCTCCGATTTCAATTCTGCTACGAAACCAGAAAGAGATACAGTGGATTAACAGCAGATTGACAGCCTTGTGTGGAGGAACTCCTAGCCAGTGTGCCCAATGGTATGGGCTGTCGCAGCCCAGTAATACCTAAAACGCCACACTTTCTCCACCCCTGCTCTAAAGCTACACACTTCTTTGACCAGGATGCTGCCATTTTTTGATGCGCCAACTCTACCACAGACAGTTAAAGCCATCTCTTGGTCAATCAACACTTGGATAGCCCATGTCCTAGAGCAAGGGCAGGCTACTTGTGGTCTAAGGATGTTTTGGCCTACATCTCCCATCAGCCCTAGCCAGCACTGCCAATAGAGATGGATGATGGGAATTATAGACCAAAACATTGAGGCGGGAGTACAGGGGCCTACGCTTATCCTAGATCCAGAAGGTAAGAAGATAATTTTTTTGCTCACGTGCCTCTCATCTGATTGGTGAGATCTACAGAGCACTAAACTTTGCCCCCCCCCCCCCAGCCAAACATAATGAAAATAGAATAGGGTTCCTTATTCCTTTGGTTCCTCTGCCTTTGACTGTCCGAAGATGCTGTGCGTGTTTGCAACTCTCCAGATTGCCCCCCTGCCTTGTGAGGGTTTTACCACAAAGACTTCAGCATCGGTGAGCAAGCTTTCCCCTTCCTTTTCAAGGACTCCCTCCACCTTCCCCTTCTGTCTCTTCTTATATTGCTTTAATAAATATCTCCTTTCAGTTTGGACCTGAGGTTTGACCGTGAGTTTTGGGCGGTTTGATTCAGGAGAGATTTCTCTCTCCCACCCGCCCACTCGGCTCACCCACCTGGGAGGGCAGAGGAAAACACGCTGCCTGCCCACCCTGACGAGATGCCTCAGCTGGCCGCTGCCTCCCTCCCCTCAGGCAGAGGACTAGTTTGTGGCTCCAGGCTCCCCCTACCCAGGGTTGGAAGGGAAAAGGAGGCGATGGCAGTGGCTGCGTCTATCGATCAGGTCTGGGTGAGGGAACCTCTACATCTTTGGCCACTTATGTCCCCCATGGAGCTCCTCATCTGGCCCCCAAACTTCACTTTTGGAGATAAGAGAGCTTATAAAGGCAATTCACTTCTAAATACCCTGCAAAGAATCAAACTGTGCATTTTGCAGGCATGCTTACTTGTGAGTAGACATACAGAGGCTCAGTATCTGTGATGATGTACAAAGAGTCAGTATTTGTGATTTTGCAGGCATGAGACCTGCTTACTTGTGAGTAGACGTACAGAGGCTCGGTATTTGTGGTTCTGCAGGCATGAGACCTGCTTACTTGTGAGTAGGCTTACAATGGCAATAACATTTGGCCCCAGCTACCCAGCCTTTGGCCCCACCTACAGGCGGAATGGGGCCTCCAAGGATTTTCCCATTTTGTGGTTTGGCCCTCAGGCGGAAAAAGGGCCCCCACCCCTGGATCAGATAGACTGTGCATAACTGGCCCACCTCACAAGGCAGTTGTGGCAGAGCAAATTGTTATTGAGACAGGTACTCACGGCAGGGAGAAGGTCAGAAGGAAGAGGGGCAAAGCTGAAGGTCTGTACACATTTCCCCTGCCAAGCAGCTGCTTGTGCCCTCCCCAAATAATCCCCTAACCTATTGCATCCCTTTCCTCCACCTCCATGAATAGTCAGCCAGATACCCCAGAGTTACAGACGTCACCGTTATGCAAACTAACGAGGGCAGTTCTGGATGCTTTATCCAGACTGGTGCTACTTCCATCTCTATTTTACACACACAGCTCTTACCTTCTGAATCACCTTTCCAAAAGGCCAAAGGAAGTATCCAGCAAGTTTCCAACACAGCTTTCCTTGGGGCAGAAGAAAGAAAGACGGGAGATATTCCAAGTCAAATAGACGGGACCCACACCCATCTTCCTGCAGGGGCTAATCCTCAAGGGCAAGATGCGATGTTGCATATGGGGAGAATCCAGGAAGGGGGGTGTACGATGGCGAATAAGCCCAGGCCTATCTTCTCAGGAAGACTAGTTAGCCACACTGTTTGAATTTAGCCTCAATATTCCCGCCGCTGAGGCTACATTCAGCCAGTAGTGCAGTGGTACATTTCGGAATGCAGGCGCTCATCGTGACAAGCCCCCAGAGCCAGGCCCCCAGGGAAAACCCCAAAATGCAAGACGCTGTGTGGATCCATATTAACAAACGAGTTCTAGCAGATTTCTCCTCCACCAGGAACAAGTCTTTCAGAAAGCTAAAGGGTCTGAACAGGGCCTGGCTTTCTCAGTGGCGGCCCCCCAATTATGGAACGATCTCTCCGACGAGGCTCGCCTAGCGCCAACCTTGTTCTCTTTTTGGCGCCAGGTCAAGACTTTTCTCTTCTCCCGGGCATTTAACAGCATATGTTGAGGGGTTGTTGTTATTGTTGTTTGACCCAGAATAGTTGCTTTAAATGGATCTTGTATTTATAATCTGTTTTTATGCTTTTTAAATTTTGTATATCGTTTTTTTTTAAAACGTTCAACGTTTTTAATTTTTGTAAACTGCCCAGTGAGTTTCGGCAATGGGGCGGTATATAAATGCAATAAACAATAATAAATAATAATAATTTTTGCAATGAGGCAGTGAAGTAGTTTTACCAGAGGTGCGGAAGTTTAGACCTGGGGCCAAAGCGGGGTGGGGGGATGCTTAACTTCTGCCCTTCGCCCCCAAATCTCCAGGTCCAACTGAAACAAAATCTAACCACGCGTAGCTGTGTATTCTCACATTCATCTTGCTACCATTGCCCTTTCTATCCATCCCTCGCTGCTGCTTTCTTTTCAAGAAAAGAGGAAGCAGATATTCCCACGATGCTCAGTTCCGCCTGCCCTCACACACAGCCCACCACTTTCCCCTGCTCCCCCCGGACACTCCGAGTCCCCCAACTCACCATATGGTGCCCCCAGCACCGTGAGGAACATCACGGCAGAAACAAGGACGTAGAGTAGGCACAGCCACCATCCGAAGAACAGCAAGTAGAAGAGGTTTCCACATGTCACCATAGAGCCTGGATGGAGACCGAACGCACACAAAAGGCCACAAGTCTACTTGAGTCCAGGGCCGGCCCTACCATGAGGCAGACTGAGGTGGCTGCCTTGGGCAGCAGATTCGGGGTGGGAGGGGGAGCGACAGAGCTTTATATGTATCACACAACCTGCCCTGAGCCACTAAGCTATTTTGCCACCCTCAGCTGAGGTAGAGGGAGCTAGTGTTGATTCAACGGCCGGTCTGGTTGCCTTCTGTACAGGGAAGGGGGGGCATCTTGTCCTCAGGCGGCAAAATGTCTTGGGTTGGCCCTGACCATCCCTGGATCCCACCTTTCTTTCCTTCAGACAAGGAGGATTTGGGGCGGCTTTACTATAAAGGGTCCCAAGATTGCACTGGAAAAAGTTGGTACATTACATCTTAGGGGCGGCAACAGGAACAGGCGCTCAAGCTAACAACCACAACTCCCAACATCCCCAGCCAGCATGGCTATTGGACCAGCTGCCTGGGGATGATGGAAATTGTAGTCCAATACTTCCTCCTCCTCTTCTTCTTCTTCTTCTTCTTCTTCTTCTTCTTCTTCTTATCATAATTATTATTATTTATTCAATTTATACCCCGCATATCTACAAAATACTCTAGGTAGGTATCCTGGATGGCACCAGGTTGTGTCGGGCTTCGTTCCATCATTGTCGGCTGCCTTGAGGCCATTTCTTGGGGAAAGGTGGCATGGAAATTTGATAAATGACCCCTGCCTTCTAGGCAGGGACACCAGATAACCGGCCTTGAGACAGGTTCAGCCTGAAGGTAACTTGTCTCGTCCTATATCAAAAACGTCTTGACACACCCAACTGGTTTTCAGGCCGGAGTAGCAGAAGGACGCGCCCTCGTCCTCACCTTTGGGGCTTTTGATGATATTCAGATCGGAGTAGAGCTCCTTCACGATCTCGGAACGGTCTTCCCAGGGCCTGGCAGTCACATGGCTCTTCCATTTCTTAAAGCCAAACTACAAGGGGGGAGGACAAAACGGCCCTTGACGGTGCAGCTCTTCAACCCATCAAAAGACATACAGTAGAATAACCACTCCTTCTTCCCGAACCTGGCACCCTCTGGATGTGTTGGGCTACAACCCCCATCATTTCAATGGCCGTGCTGGCTGGGGATGATGGGAGTTGTGATCCAACACATCTGGAGCTCACCAGGTTGGGGAAGGCTGGGTTAGAGGATCTCCAGCTGCGATTTCTACGATTTTTGAGTGGGGACAGTTAATGGGATGTCATTCAATTAGAGTTTTATACTGTAGGTGTGCTACATATGTACCTGCCCGGACCCTAAGATCATCCTCAGGGGTCCTTCTCCGTGAGCCCCTGCCAAAACCCCTGCCAAAGCTCCCCTGCCAAAGCTCCCATTCCCGGCTGTGGAATGAGCTCCCTAGAGAGGTTCACCTGGCACCTACATTATACTCTTTTAGACCCCAGATGAAGACCTTCTTATTTTCTCAGTATTTTAACAGTTTATCAGTTTAATTTTTAACTTTGCTGTTTTAAATCTGTATTTTAAATTGGTATTCATTTTTGCATTGCTGCTTGGTTTTCTCCTGCTTGTGTTCTTATATTGTATTTTTATACTGTTGTTGTTTTATATTTTGAATGGTTTTTATGGTTTTAATTTTTGTAAACTGCCCAGAGAGCTTCAGCGATTGGGCGGTATAAAAATGCAATCAATACATCAATACATAAATAAATAAATACAAGCTTCAAGGAACTTCTTTTTCAAAGGGACCTATGAACACACCAAGATAACTCAAACTTCTTCTCAAATCAGAATGCATCCCCGTGCCCTACCTCCACCCCCAATTCTTTGGCCATGCTCCGCTGGCGCCACCTGACGCACCCACGCTGCTGATGTCAGGCAGGCCTGGATCTGGTCGGTGCCTGCATGAGAGACCACCTGGGTACCCACCTATGTCACCTTCAACCCCAGGATGGGAGAGAGACACACAACCGACGTATAAAAACAAAACATTCTTTGCCATTTGTTTCATGGGGCTTGCTTCTTACTCTCCCCACCCTCCTACTCACCCTGATTTTTGCCATTCAGGATTTTGCATGACGACCTCCAGAAGATCGCGATCATAGCCCATTGCGGGGAAATTAGAATTTACGAATGACTTTATTTTAAACCGCCTGTTCAATTGCATGACTGCTTTGTATTCGGCATAGCCTAGGAGAAGTGGCCCCCTTGAAGCCAGACGCAGTGACTCCCACGCACGGAGACAATGATTTAAAGTAGAACAGAATGCTTTTGTTGTTGTTTTTTTAAAAAATGACACGCCCACAGACCTTTCACACTTAATAGGAAAATGAGCAGAATTAGCTTACTATATTCACTGGAGAAGGTTCTGTCTTGCTTCAAAAACTCTTTGTATAGGGTTGAAAAAATCCCTGGGGATTTTCAGTGAAGGCATTTGGGATGAGGCTCTGCTTTATACCCCTTGTACTAAGCCAATTTCCATGCGCTTTTTCAGACTTGATAAGTATTATGCTCTAAACTTGCTGATTGGTTATGATAAGGTGGGCAAACTTCTCCTCAGCCCCTTACTCTAAGAGCGCCATCACACCAGCGACTGAATGCCCTCTCGCCATGCCTGGTGTGCGGATTTGCAGCACGGTACTCACAGGACGCCGTGCCTGTCCTGCTGACACCCCGCCTCTTCCCCAGCCTTTCCTAGAATACCAAAGTCTGGATTATTTTCCCTAAGTGCATTTAATGCACCCTAAGCCTCCGTGTAGTTTTAAAGGAACCAGGGGCTTGAATGGATTGCATCAGGTTCTGGCAGGGAAAAGCGATCTCTCCCAGCAGCCGGCTCCAAGCCTCAATGGAAAACCCAAACCTTGCATCCCAGGCTCCAAAACCTTTTTAAAAATCCTACAAGGCCTGAATCTCTGCAGAGACAGGATTGTACTCCCTCGATGCCCCCAAAGAGCCACACTAAAGGGTCGTTCCATTTTTGCTCGGCAGAAAGGCAGTCTGGTTGAAGTACTCATCTGCCAGGACCTGACCGGAGGGAGAAAGAGAAGGGGAAGGGTGGGGTGGAAGAGCGAAGGAGCGAAAGAGCGAAAGAGCAGCTATTCAGGTGAAAGGGATCATAAGCTTGATGCGCTTTTGCCTCAGAGGCAAAAAATATGTGAAGGCAAACCGGGGAAGGGGGGGTGGAATTAGGCGTGATGGAGGTCTGAACCTAATTGCCTCCCATTATTGCTGATGTCTTTGTCAATTCCAGAGAAACTAGACCCAATTTCTCCTTAAGCATCCAATTTCTATACCCAGCCGTTGGATACTTATCCTAAAAAAGATGTATCAACTTCAGGCTTTTCCACTTAAACATCAGCAAAGTCAAATATTTCTGCTACCCAATTAATCACTTCCCGAAATCCACTCTGGTTCAAACTACACCCAAACCTTTGACCAGAATCGTTCCTATACCTATCTATACTCAGAGATACTTTTAAATACGTTCAGCGGTATATAAAAAAAAAAAACTATCTCACGCTAATGATGCTGCTCCTATATGTAAGCAAAACCGTATCGTTTCCTGCCTTAAATAAGCTTGACTGCAATGCCTTTTAAACTTCTACCACCATCACCAAGAGGGAGTGGGAGTCTTTGACCCCTGTGTCTCCCACCCTCGCACCACCCTCTGCCCGCCACCGCCCCCCCAGGACCAGCAAGAAGGCAGACCTTGTAATTGTTGGAGAGCTTGTGGGCTTCCACCTCATTCTCGGCTGTGATGGTAGTTTTTGCCAGGCAGCCGTCGCAGGCCGGAACCTCCTCTGAGTGATGAGGGCAGCAGGAAGGACTGGCGACCACTAGGAAGAGAGCGGAAAGGGTGAGGGTTTCGTGGGGAAAGGGCTCCCTGGAACTCCATGGCGGTGGCTGAGTGCTGGGGAAGGACAGCAACTGGTGTGGAAGATCCCTGCTGCCATTCCTGGGATCTCCTCTGGGAAGGGTCCCAGGGAAAAGAACCTTCTCCACCCAGGACCCTGGAGAGCTCCTGCAGACAGAGCAGAGAACACTGGCCTACACAGGGCAGTGGTCTGATCGCGTATAAGGCAGCTCCCTATGGGCTTGTCCAGACCACCCAGTCAGCCATGGTTAAGCCGCTAACCCTTTTGCAGCAAACGGTTAGTGAGCGTGGTTAAACCATGGTTATGTCGCCACCATGGTTAGGAATGGTTCACATGACACGCTAAGCCATGATGTCTAGCTCAAAACGCTTAGCCGCCGTGGCTTGGTGTGTCATCTGAACAGGGTCTGTGTCGCTCCTGCTCCCCAGCCCAGGTCTGGCCATGCTGTGGTCTTGCAGCCATTGAGACACACTTCTGGGGGAGCCTTGTCACACCGAGGAGGCAACTAGACCAAGAGTGTCCAGACTGTTTCAGCCAAGGTCTGAATTCCATTTCGGAGAAGCTCTTGAGGGACGCTTCCCATTGGAGGGTGGGCGAAGGCTTTTAAATGTTTTAAAATGTTCTAAATATTTAAAAATTGTACGATGTTTAATTATATTTTTAATTTTCCTATCTCTCCATTTGTTTTAACTGTACATGTTTTAATTTGTAGGCCGCCTTGAGTCTCAGTATTGGGAAAAGGGCGGGATATAAATAAATTCTAATTCAGAGAGGGTTTTTCTTTTCTTTTCTACTTTACACTGCCCCCCTTCCCTCAATCCCTAAAACCAACATTTCTTTCTGGCACACGTAAATTTCAGGAAGGTTGGTGAAACGCTTTCGATTTGATGAATGTTAGAATGACACCCTCCCCCAATTACCCCTTTAACATGGTGGAATGCGTTTGTGCCGGTTCGCACTTAACAAAGGAAGCACTACTGTGCCTCCTTTAATAATAATAATAATAATAATAATAATAATATAATAATAATGTAATAATAATAATAATACTGTAGTAATAATAAGCCAAGGGAAGCCAAGGTCTCTTGGGAAGCCAAGAGACCTCAAAAGCCAGAGACTGTGGAGGTACGAGAGAGCAACAGTACAAGGCTTTGACCCAGAATTGTTGTTTTAAAGGATATTGTAATCATAACTTGTTTTAATGCTTTATGGTTTTACATTTTGTAGATCGGTTGTTTTTAATGTTCAATGTTTTTAATTTTTGTAAACCGCCCAGAGAGCTTCAGCTATGGGGCGGTATAGAAATGGAAATAATAAATAAATAAATAAATAAATGAGTAGCAGGACTCTAATGTAAATAGTAACCCACCAGACTTTTTTTCCAGTTTTATCTCCTTTATCTTCGCCTGCCCTCTAGTGGATACTGAACAGGATTACAACAAGGGTAATTCGGCCTTCCAGGGTTCTCCAAATGGCCACGCCCCTTCCCTGGCCACGCCCCCTTCCCTGGCCATGCCCCTTCCCCAGCTTTGGAGCAGTTTTCCACCCATTCTAAAAGGTTGCAATGCCTCCCCATAGACTTCGTGACTGGCAGGAAGAGCTTTCCGTGAAAATACAGTGATACTTGGGGCGTTTCGGGCAGTACCCCCATTGCCACCCCCCCCCCCAATCACCGCCACTGGAATGCGGCCCCCCGAGAGCCTCTCTGAAATGGAGTTCAACGTTTCTCCTGGATTTGTCTCATGATGGATTGTTTCAAATTGTTTTTAGATCTAAGTGGTCTGTGTGTGCTATCTGTTTCTGCATCTTTTTACGTAAATGCTTTTACACTTTGTATAATGTATTTATAATGGTTTTAATCTACGTAAACTGTGCAGCTTCAGCTATGGAGAAGTATATAAATGTAATGAATAAATAATATATCATGGTTCGTGACCGCAATACTTGATGGAACACGTCTTCCAGCATGAATGTACCCGAACACTACAAGCAACATCTGCGGCCTTCCTCTGAGTGCCTTCTCCGCGGGAGACTCGGAAGGTGGCAAGGAGAGTGAAGGACATGAGGATGATCAGGGGTCTGGAAACAAAGCCCTATGAGGAGAGAATGAAAGAACTGGGCAGGTTTAGCCTGGAGAAGAGAAGATTGAGGGGAGACATAATAGCACTCATCAAATACTTGAAAGGTTGTCACGCAGAAGAGGGCCAGGATCTCTTCTCGATCAACCCAGAATGCAGGACATGGAATAATGGGCTCAAGTGACAGGAAGCCAGATTCTGACTGGACATCAGGAAAAACGTCCTGACTGTTAGAGCAGGACGACAATGGAACCAATGACCTAGGGCGGTGGTGAACTCTCCCACACTAGAGGCCTTCAACAGGCAGCTGGACAACCATCTGTCAGGGATGCTTTAAGGTGGATTCCTGCATTGAACAGGGGGTTGGACTCGATGGCCTTATAGGCCCCTTCCAACTCTACTATTCTATGATTCTCAGCGGTGACCCCGACTGTCGAATGAGCGCCCCTCTGAGGCCCACCTGGCACCAACATTGTCATCTTTTAGACAGCCTTCCACTCCCAGGCATTTAATGGCACGTGACGGGGTACTTATGTCAGCCATCTTGAACAGGTCTGTTATTGAAATTGTGAACTGAATTATTATTATTATTTTAGCTATTTAATAGTTTTAAAGATTGTGCCTTACATTTTTTTAGACTACGTTGGATTGCAACGTTTATAATGTTGTAGTTTTTTGCGTTTAGTTTTTATGACGGGTGTTGTGAACCGCCCGGAGAGCCTATGGGACGGTATAGAAATGACATTTTATTGTATTTATTTCAATTCCCTCCCGCCCCAAACCTGGAGCTCTCTGGGCAGTTCACAAATAAATAAATAAATAAATAACAAAACCACCCTCAAGTGAGATAAAGAGAGGCTACCCTTCCTCAGCCTGGCAGCCTACAGAAGCGTTGGACTGCAACTCCCACCATCCCCAGCCCGCATGCGGGCTGGGGATGATGGGAGTTGCAGTCCAACGCATCTGGAGAGCCTCAGGTTGGGGAAAGCTGCATTAAAAGGAACAAACATTTACGGACACGCACAGGGCACGGCTGGTTGGATACAAGGAAAAGCAGGAGCTAGGAGCAAAGGCAAGGTACATTTCTCTCTCTGTTTGTCCCTCGAGATACCCAATGGGCAGGCCTCTCCCACTCCCGCTACCCCACACACACTTAGGGTGCCTCTACAAGAGCGATTTAAAGCTCTTTCAAGTCACAGTAAAAAAAAAAAGAGCGAAGCGCAAATCGGGGGTTGAGGCACGTTTTCTCTGATTATGCGCATTATTGAATGCGCGTTAAATAGCGAGTTTTAATTCTCCGCGGCTGTTAAAGCGCATTTTGACCTTGTGAACAAGCGATTCTCCACATTTCAGCCACTTCAAAGCGTGTTTCATACTGCCGGTTATGTGCTTCACTGCACATCGTTTACAGGATTTAGGCATAAACGCGATTGTGAGAAGATGCGCATAATCGGACAACCAGGCACCAAACCGAATTCTTGTAGAGGGGACCTTACCTGGCACTACCGTGGGGGCAAGGATGCCATGCGCTTGCTGATGGGACTCGGAATGCATGTCCCCAAGGTCTCCATGGGCGTTGATGGCGGTGCAGTGCCTGTCGCAGAGAGACCCTCTCTGGCACGGGTCGGCTTTGTGCTCCAGTCCTCTGGGGAAGTCTGCAAGGAAAGACGGAGCTGTTGGCCGAAAGAGGGGGAGCAAGCCAACTCTGTTCATCTTTCAAGGTGCACAGGATTTATTTATTTCTTTTTTTAAAAAAAAAATCTGTTAACGGACTCCCTCGGCTCCTCGAGGAATTTGTCACAGTTCTGTTATGGACACAGCGTTCCCGGGACCGCTTCCAAAGGGGTCGGAAGAGTCCCAAGGGTGATTCTTGCACTGTTGCGTGTATACACCAGGGGCCATGGTTAATCACGGCTTCCCAGAGCGCAGCAAGAGGCACATACGAGGCTAGACATGAGATGATCGATTGGCAGACTGCTCCTCCAGCAGGAAACTTCCTGACTGTTAGAGCAGCATGACGATGGAACCCATGACCTAGGGAGGTGGTGGGCTCTCCCACACTAGAGGCCTTCAAGAGGCAGCTGGATAAACATCTGTCAGGGATGCTTTAAGGTGGATTCCTGCATCGAGCAGGGGGTTGGACTCGATGGCCTTATAAGCCCCTTCCAACTCTACCATTATATGATTCCATGCTGGAGATCCATAACGTCTGAAGCAGGTGGTATCCGAGCCAAGTCACAGAAAAGCAAACCGCTTCAAAGAGAAAAGGATCAATCGGAACCAGACCCCGGCATTGAAACACGGTGCAAAAATTGATTGTTTGCTGGTTTTAATAAAGGCGTCGCCATTTCGGTCTAATACAGCCTGCTGGGCTGTTTAGGGCAGGGACTATTGAACCCTTTGCAGCCAAAGGGCCCCAATCCCACTTGAGAGAAGTTCTCGGGGGGGGGGGCATTCCGCTGGTGGGTGGCGCCAAAGGCAAAAGGGGCATGGCCAAAACCACCCCAAATACCAGCCTATTTAACCGAAAGCTCTTCCTGGGAGGAACTGAGCCTTAGGTGAGGCATTTCAGGATTTTGGAATGGGGTGGGGTAGATTGCACAAATGCCGGAAAACGCAAAACTGAGAGGTCTGGCTGACACCCATTATGACAGAATGAGACTGCAGTCTGATCTGGACAGGTTAGAAGACTGGGCAGAGAGGAACAAGACGGCCTTTAACCGGGGGGGGGGGGAAATGTCAAGTGTTACACTTAGGGAGGGAAATGGAGGGTACACATACAAGATGGGGGATTCTTGGCTTGGGAGCAAGCCTCCTCCCCCTTCCCAGTTGAGCAGTTCTATGGATTGGAGAACTGCCCCCACCCTCCTCTTTCGTCACAATACCGCCCTTCAACGCACCTCCCCCAAGAAGAGACGTTTTGTGTCATAACGCTAGGATGGCAATACACAGGGCCGGAAGGGCGGTTTTATCCCACGTGGAGAAAAAATACCGCACTTTCCCTGCCCTAGAAAAACGCAGAAAATGGAGTCGAAGAGGTGAGATGACCGCAGGATAGGGACGATGTCGTGTGAGGGACACGGGGCAAAAGGGAAAACAAGGCAGGACGAAAGTGCAATAAAACGTTGGTGTGATGGAGCTCCAAAAGTGTCAAAGATATTTGTACCAGACTGATGAACGCCAACACCAGTAGGCGGCAAGAAGGGAGATTCCAACTCTCGCTTCCCTGTCGAGCCAACTGAATCCCTCCAAAAGGTCAGTGCAATCCAAGGGTCCAATGGATTCAGAACATCAGTCGCCTGATGCCAAAGAGAACATCTACTGCTCATTTGAGGCTCATATGATGCACACCAAGGCAATCAATTACACAACCAACTCTTTACCAATTAAGACTAAGACATTCCAAGGACATTCGGCTGGCTCGAAAATTGCTGGATTTGTCATGCTCCACCCAAACAAGACTAGGGGGGAAAAAAACAAAAATGATTCCCCATCCCTTACGGAAATTTGTGGAAGATGGAAAGGTCTTGATGGATGAGCTCCTCTCCCTAGAGCAAAAATCGTCAAGGATGCTGGAAAAATATTCTACCAGGTCCATCGATGGTATCGACCACAATAACTTCACGGATCCATACACTCTGGTCCCCTCTACAAGAATTCGGTTTGACCCCTGGTTGTCCGATTATGCGCATCTTCTTGCAATCGCTTTTACGGCAAATCACTATACGCGGGAAGCAGTTAAGCGCATAACTGGTTGCCTTACTGGTTGTATGAAACACGCTTTAGAGGTGTTTCATGCGGAGAATCGCTTGTTTACATGGTCATAAGGCACTTTAACTGCCGCGGTAAATTAAAACTTGCTATTTAACGTGCATTCGATAATGCGCATAATTGGACAGAAAAAGCGCCCCAACCCCCGATTTGCGCTCCGTTCTTGTAGAGGTCAAATTTTTAATGCGCCTTGAAAGAGCTTTAAATCGCTCCTGTAGAGGCACCCTCAGAGGTAGCATTCCTCATAATAGCAGTTGCTGGGGCAGCTAAAAACAGTAGGGGGGAGGAGGCAGGTAGTTGTTATCTTCAGGCACTGCTTGTGAACTTCTTAGAAGAACCTGATCAATGTCTAACGCAGGGGTGCATGACCTTTACAATCCTGGGGCCTCCATGTGGCATTGTGGGGGCAGCTGGGGGCTACACGCCTGTGCAAACATGGACACACAACTTCTCCCCACCCCTCACCCCAGCCTGCCTGTTCTAGATCATTTGCAGGGGGGGAATTTTAACCCCACTGTCCTCCTAGCGATCCTGTCTCAAAAGAAGGCTTACGGGAATGACTCTCCTTGTGTGTTCTGTGTAGCAATGGCAGCAGCAAGGAGTGGGTGGGGTTTGGGGTGCCCAGGGAATCCACAGCGGGCCACTCAGGTGGTCTCCCAGGGCTGCGGGTTGCCCACACCTGATCTATGAGGATTAAGACGTTGAATTAAATCTGGGAGATCGTGTGACCCTTCAGAATTTGCTGGAGCACCTAAAGAAAGAAGGTACGGTAGAGCTGGGGAAAAAGTGCAGAAAAGGGCAACTCAAATGATCCAGGGGCTGGAGCCTCATCTCCCCTCTGAGGGAAGGTGACAACAGCTGGGATGGTTTAGCTTGGAAGAAAAGGAGGCGAAGGGGAGACCTGACAGAAGTGTACAAAATTATTCATGGTGTGGTGAATGTGGAAGGGAGACATTTTTTCTCCCTCTCCCATAATACTAGAACCCAATGGGGTCCCATCCCATGAAGCTGATTGGTGGGAGATTCAGGACAGATCAAAGGGAGGACGTCGTCACACAGCGCATAGTTAAAGTATAAAGATAGGCATGCGCAAGGGGTGTGCTGGGTGTGCCCAGGCACACCCTAATATCTCAAGCAAGAAGCACCACATTGAGGGGGCCATTGAGTAGGGATCCAGAGGGGGATCCAGACACAGCGGGAACAGTCCTCCAGCTGCTCCGCTGCCACCTGACAGCATGCTGTGGCTCCTGGAAGCAGGAGCAAAAAGGAATTGCTCTGCTGGGAGCCTCTTTGCTGGGAGCCACACTTCAAAAAGGCCAGTGCTGGGGCTTGAGGAGTGTCTCCTCACCCCCCCCCCTCTCACCTGCAAAGGCCCTCCTGTTGTCAGGCAAGCCAAATGTGGAGTAGGACATCCATGTCTACAGCGTTTAATAAATAAATTAATTAAAAATGTCCTTTATGATGGAGTAAAGGATTGCCTTTTTAAAAAAATAAAATAAAATTCCCTGGGTGCACACCCTAATGAAATGTGCTGCGCACGCCTATGACTATAGAATTCACTACCACAAGATATAGTGATGGCCACTAATTTGGATGG
The DNA here is from genome assembly GCA_029215795.1 of Anniella stebbinsi. Classification (NCBI taxonomy): domain Eukaryota; kingdom Metazoa; phylum Chordata; class Lepidosauria; order Squamata; family Anniellidae; genus Anniella; species Anniella stebbinsi. Next base: position 3,746,876 of record JARDYH010000003.1, on the reverse strand, counting down.
CTTTAAAAGAGGATTTAACAAATTCCTAGGGGAGAAGGCTATCAATGGCTGCTAGTCTTGATGCCTTTATGCTGCCTCCAGCATCAGAGGCAGTATGACTAGGTATAACATATGCTGGGGAACATGGGTGGGAGGGTGCTGCTGCATTCATGTCCTGCTTGTGGGTTTTCCGTGGGAGGCTGGTTGGCCACTGTGCAAACAGAATGCTAGATGGATATTTGGTCTGACCCAGTATGGCTCTTATTGTGTACTCATGTTCTTACAACTCCCACGTCCCCTCACCATTAGCAGTGCTGGCTAGGGGGCTGATGGGAGTTGCAGTCCACCATCATCTAAACACCACTCATTCTCCATCTCTGGATTAGAAAGGGGTGAAAATCTATCCCCCCTCACAAAGCGAGGTCTTTCTCGGAGAGGAGGCGGAAGAGAAATATAGAGACGTGAAGGCTCTCGTGTGTCCTCCAAACACAAAGATGATCTCACCTGCCAAAGCCCTTCAATTGATGGTGCGGCGGCCATATTGGTGCGCCATCCCATTCTTTGTGGGGCGATGGACAATAGGGCAGTTTAGATTGGGCTGTTTGAGAAGTGAGGCCGTCAAGATAAAGCCCAGCTGATCTGCAAGTCCCTTAACTACAGCTGCATGTCCAGCTGTGGAAAAAACAACGCGAGCACCCTCAACTCCAGAGCACCAAGAGCTTGATCTTGTCACTTGGGAAAGAACATGAGCCTCCCTTCCATTTTCTACAGGGCCTGGCTTCTAAAAGCGCCACAGTTGCAGAACTCTGTTAATCCCTGAACGTTCACAGACCGATTGGCTGAACCAACACGCGGCATTCGTCGCCTCATCCTTCTGGCACGGAGGATCTGAAATCCTCACGCTAATCACTCTCCGCTTCAGTCATGGCCCGCTCCGAGAGAGGAGAGAGGGGCAGGGGACGAACGGCGAACAAAATGCCTTCAGACCCTGTTCTCCTGGGCTGCCGACGGGCCATTCGTCATTCCTATGGCACATTCTTTTGAAGGCAGGATAAGGATTAGTTAATAAAGGCCATAAAACACAAGATGCTTTACGATCCTGATTTATCTAGCAGTTGGAGGCGCCTGATTAAAGCATCGACACATCACTATCATGAGGAGGGTGGCTAGCCCAGTGCAAGCCAGACGTAAACCTGTGTGCTAAAGCATTACCCAGAGTTTCCCCATCAGATCAAGTACATGCCATCTCAGACACCAGAGCATCCAGTCTCGTCCTAATAGTCAGGTTAGGAGAATGTGAGATTTTTCTGTAGTCTGAGAATACCCTATTAGCGCAGCCTTCCTCATCCTGGTGCCCTGCTGAGAGGTGTTAAGACTGCATTCCCCATCGTCCCCATGGGGATGAGGGGACTGTAGTCCAATACATCTAAAGGGTGTCGGGCTGAGGAAATGGGAGCCATTTTGAATTCATTTCTCTGGCGGTTGGCTTCCCTGCCGTTCATTAACATTCCTTTATACTGACAGGAAAAGGCTCTGCCAAGGAAGAGGGGGAAATCTTTTCTTTGTTGTCTCCTTCAAGCCACTGGTTTTATTCATCCTTAGCAAGCCGCCTTCCCATATTCTGTGGTAGCGTCTTTTTGACAGCGCAAGGTTGGGGAAGTGGGCGCTATCATGCATATCCCTTGACGCCAACCGTTTCCTCCACGAAACCCATCCTTCTTACTTTAAAGCCCCATCTCCAGACAAAGGCCGATGTGGAGACAACTTTGGGATGAGAGACGGTGGATGACGGGTCCATGTTGCAAGAGAGCATTAAGCAGCCTTCGCTGGTCCTGCAATAATTCATCTGTGCTTCTGGAGTTTCTGAGACCCCCTCTAGATGGATTCTGTTTGACGCCTGGTTAGCCGATTATGCGCATAATCGTGGAAGCGCTTTATTGCAAATGCTTGTACGTAAGAGGTAATTGAGCGCACAACTGGTGGCCTTACCGGTTGTTTGAAATGCGCTTTACAAGTAGTCAATGCAGAGAATCGCTTGTTCACATAGGCAAAATGCGCTTTAACGGCTGGAGGAAAATAAACCTCGCTATTTAACGCGCATTCGATAATGCGCATAATCGGAGAGATAAAGCGCCTCAACTCCCGATTTACGCTCCGCTCTTGTAGAGGTAACATTTTTAATGAGACTTCAAAGAGCTTTAAATGTCTCGTGTAGAGGCAGCCTACATGTTAAGGCTCTAGCCACCCCAGAAGCAAGCTTCAAACCCAGGACTATCACGAGGGATTGGGAAATACCTCAAGATATTTCAGTGACATTACAGAGGACAACAATCAGATCAATGCGCTTCAATCGCTGAAGCAAGCTAACCAGGCAAATGTTCTCTGCCTCAGGCGATGTTCGAGACTGGGATTATTATTATTATTATTGAGACTGGGATTATTATTATTATTATTATTATTAACAACATTTATATACTGCTCAATTATCTAACACAGATTCCAGAGCGGTGAACATAGGTATAAACAGTAAAAGAAAGAAGATTAAAAAGCAATTTCAAATTGTACAATTTAAAAACAAAGGAATCAGAAAAACAGTGGGTAGTCAGCTGAGGAAGGCTTCTCAAAACAGAGTTGTTTTCAGGAGGTGCTGGAAGCAGCCTAGTGTTGGAGCCTGCCTAACCTCCAGGGGCAGGGAGTTCCACAGAGAAGGGGCCACTACACTAAAGGCTCTGCTACTGGTAGATTCCAGTCGGGCCACAGGTCCATGTGGAACCACCAGGAGCATGCCCTCCGACGACCTCAGTGATCGGGCAGGTTGGTAAGGAAGTAGGTATCCTAGTCCCAAGTTGTTTAGGGCTTCGTACACTAGTACCAAAACCTTAAACCTGGCCTGGTAGCCAACAGGTAGCCCTTGGATGAGTTTTTAAAAAGATAAGAAACCTGCTAAGTCACACCCAGGGTTCAACTTATCTAAACATCAGACTTCCCGCAGTAGTGATGACCAGCCAGGTGTCTCCAAGAATCCTACAAGCAGGGCTCATGGATTTACACCAATGCACTCCTTGTACACGCCATTTGCCTGAACACCTTTGTCAACTGGATCTGCCAATTTCTTTAAGTGGCCTGGCCACTTTCTAACCCTCCCATCTCAAGTCTCTCCCTCCTTTTGGCTGTGCAAAGATTGGACACGTATCTAATTTGGGCAGCTGCGGTGCACACATTTCAAAGAAAGACTGAAAATCATGGTGAAGTACAGAGTCCAAATTAAATTTTTAAAAAATCAATCAAGTAGGTTGGTCTGGTAACAACCTAGTAAGTCAGAGGAGGTCATTGAGGGGAAACACACACATATAACACACAGCTGGGCCTTTTCTGCTGTGGCACCCCTGCTGTGGCATGCCAGGCAAACCTCCCTACAGAGGTTTGCCTGGCACCTACGTTATATTCTTTCCAACAATAGGTGAAGACCTATTTACCAGTATTTTAACATTTTACCATCCTAGTTTTTTAACTTGCTGTTTTAAATCCGTACTTTAAATCCGTACTTTAAATCCGTACTTTAAATCCCTGCATTGCTTGCTCAATTTTATTCTGGTTGTACTTTTATATTGTGGTTTAAATGTTATACTTAAGTTGTACTTTATGGTTTTAATTTTTGTGAACTGTCCAAAGAGCTTCAAACATTGGGCGGTATAGAAATGCAGTAAATAAATAAATGATAAATAAACACACATACATCAGAGCTAGAAAAGATTTTCAACTCCAATAAACCAGCATTACATTTTTCAACACATGTTTTATGGTTCTGCTCGATGTTTCCTTTCAATTCTACTGTCTTGCTGGATTTTGCTGGGTAGTGCCAAAGCTGAATTCTTTTTTAATTTGATCATTATTATTTTAATATTATTTTGTTGTCATATTTCAGAGATCCACAGTCTTTTGCGGCCAGGGCACATTTGGAATTTTCAGAGCGTTAAGGGTGCTCTCACAAAATGGCCACCGTGATGGCAGTGGTGGGGCTTGCCCATTCATAAAATGGCTACCGAGGCCTGTCACAAATCACTTATTTTCCAGAAGGCAAAACCAGCAAGACTAAAAGAAAAAATAATTTCCCTAGAATCTAAATAAAAAGTGGGGCCTGAACTCCGAAACACAGAAACACTCTTTTGAACCAAAATAGAGACAGCTGGGAGGGCAGCATTTTGCTTTGCAGGGTACCAGCCTCCCAGTTTAAACAATAAATAAAAGTTAATAAAATAAAACTGAAGAGGGTCAGGGAGCTGGTGGACGCCCCATGTTGCAGACCCCAGTATTACTTGGCTGTAAACCATTCTGAACACACTATTTGGGCAGTTGCAAGGTACAAATGTTTTTAGGGACACAAATAAACATGCTGTTGATTTTTAACTTTGCTGTTTAACTTTGTATTTTAAATCTGTATTAATTTCTGCATGGCTGCTCGGTTTTTATCCTGGTTGTGCTTTTATACTGTATTTTATATTACGTTTTTATACTATTGTTTTATATTTTGAATGGTTTTTATGGTTTTAATTTTTGTAAACCGCCCAGAGAGCTTCGGCTATTGGGCGGTATAGAAATGCAGTAAATAAATAAATAATCTTTAGGCAGAAGAAACTAATATCTTCAGATGCCTCCGCATACCGGTAGTTGTGGTTGGGATTTCTGCTCAACCCATCACTACAACGCAAGGAAGTCAATAGCTTATTGAAACCAATGCTCCTGTACCCTTTTAAGTATTTTCTGATTGCCAATAGCTTGAGTTACCTGTGTTGATGGGGAAAAAAGTGAGCTTTTGACATAAATGTATCTTCACCAGACAGATGAATGCAAAATTATTACTTTTGTTCATTTGCCCAAGCATTAAACTTTAAACCATGGTTAAAGCATGGTTGACAACTGAGTTTGGCTTTATCGGACAGCTCTGTTGGATTTTATTGGCTTTAAGCTTGCTATTTCTATGTTTTTATCTTTGTTTTTATTGTAATTTTCTTATTGTTCATACACACACATGCACCCAGGAGTTTAATATTAACAGGCAGTTTAATATCAGGAGTTTAATATTGATGGAACAGGGGTGAGAAACTTGCAGCCCTCCAGATGTTTTGGCCCACAACTCCCATGAGCCCTAGCCAGTATAGCCTACGGTGAAGGACGGTGGGAGTTGCAGGCCAAAACATCTGCAGGGCCACAAGTTGCCCACCCTGGCCTAGAAATGAGGACTGCAGTTCTATACCTGGGGGTAAGCCATGTTGAATTCAATGAGATTTACTGCTGAGTGAGTAGGCATGTATAAAATTGCACTGTAAAAAAATGTTGCCGTGTTTAAAAAAGAAAAGGACACCCATTTACATTTTTAAAATGAAACTGGAGTGCGGGGGGTGGGAGTCGTGAGTAGAACAGACTTAGGAAACTAATCCTGAATGTGTTTACTTAGGTCCCCTCTACAAGGATTCGCTTTTGCGCCCGGTTAGGCGATTATGCGCATAATCGCTGAAGCGCATTTACACCTAATCCCTCTGCACGAGAGGCGGCGAGAGGCGGCGAAGTGCATTAACGGATGACCAAAATGCGCTTTACAAGTTGTTAATGCGTATAAGCGCTTGTTCACATAGTCAAAAATGCGCTTTAACGGCCAGAGCAAAATAAAACTCGCGATTTAACGCGCATTCGATAATGCGCATAATCGGAGAGATAAAGCGCCTCTACGCCCCATTTGCGCTCCGTTCTTGTAGAGGCAAAAAATTTTAAGCGCCTTGAAAGAGCTTTAAACCTCTCTTGTAGAGGCAGCCTTGGAAAGAAGTGCAAGAGATGTCAAAGGAGTTCACTTCCAAACGAGACTAACAGTTGCAGCCCATGACACATTCCATATACCGTTTTCAAACCGCTTTCAAAGTGTTATATCCTGCTTGGAAACCAGAAGTTACTATTTTAATCATGTGTGTGGCACCAGGGAGCTAAATGCAAGACATCAGACACACAGTCTTTCACAGCAGCGTTCTGTTTGCGCAAACACAAGATTCCTGCAAGTGCTAAAAGGGTGCTGCGTGACTTGAAAACTTGCATTCACCAACTCATATCTAAAGGAAGTCAGTTCATCAAATGGTCCATTTTTGTATTTCACAACTGCCCGTGCTGGTCTGTTGGCGTTTTAAACGTTTTTTGATTATAATCCTTCACTGTAAGCCTATTGGCCCATCTTTCTCACGTAGGGCTACCTGGAGATGCCAGGCACTGAATCTGGGGGTCTTGTACACCCAAGGCAGGTTATGTCCCAAGGAGCTTAAGGTAGGGTGACCATATGAAAAGGAGGACAGGGCTCCTGTATCTTTAATAGTTGCATAGAAAAGGGAATTTCAGCAGGTGTTATTTTTATGCATGCAGCACCTGGTGAAATCCCCTCTTCATCACAACAGTTAAAGCTGCAGGAGCCCTGCCCTCTTTTGTATCTGGTTGCTCTAGTATAGCTCTCCTAGCAGTAACTGTTGTGATGAAGAGGGGATTTCACCAGGTGCTGCAGGCATACAAATGACACCTGCTAAAATTCCCTTTTCAACACAACTGTTAAAGATACAGGAGCCCTGTCCTCCTTTCCATGGGGCCACCCTAGCTAAGGCCCCACCAGTCAGCCCCGAACACGTGCAGGGGTTGCCCCCAAACGCCGCTTGCTTCCTGCTTCTTCTCCCCATCCTCCCCTCTTCCAAACCCAGCCAGCCAAATTACTCACGAGTAGACCACGGCCCCAACCCAGCCGAAGTTAGAACACCTTTAAGCCTCGCTGATTTCAACGGGGCAAATGAAAGACACCCGCTTGACAACGCAGCACCTAGACGCACGCGCCTACTCCAAAGTAGACCGCCACTGAGTTCTGCGAGGCTGAATCCCAGGTGGAAGTCAAGGCGCAGCCGCCTGAGAACCCCATCAAAACCTGCGCTTTAAGTTTGCCCGGATCCAGCTCCAAAAAGGCACCGAAAAAGGTGACGATTCCCTCCTTCGGGGAGGAGGAAGAGAGATATTCTCACGCCCTCCTCGGGGATAAGCCAGAGAGGGCTAAATCCTCCGTCTACTCAGATTTACTCTGATCTGGATCCAATTACGGGAGCGAGGGGGGGGGGAGGGAAGGAGGAGAGCAGCGCCTGTTCACACGTTACGCACCAAGAAGAAGTGGGCAAAGAGAGACAGAAAGAGCACACAGAGGGGAAAGCGATCCGGCGCCGGCGCCGCTCTGAAAAGACACCCAAGTGGGAAGGGGGAAACCCGAGTGTTAGGGGAGGAAGGCAGAGAAAGCACAGTGCCTGGCCCCGGGCTGACACGCGTCCGTTTTGTGTGTGTGTGTGGGGGGGGTGTCAGCTGTGCAAAGCGGGGGAGGGGGGAGAAGGGGTCCCATCGGAGAGATGAACGCCGGGGGGGGGGGGGGTTGAAGGGAGAAGAAATGCTTCTTGGACTAGACCTCCCCCCCGCCCCCGAGCAAACAGGCGACGCGGATGCGTGCGTCCCGCTTTTGCGCGCACACCGACACCCTTCCCACGACCACCAGTCCCCTCTGCGCTCACCGTCGTCATCCTGCGTGTATCTCCGCCGGCGAGCGGGATCGTGCTCGCCCGACATTGCAGCCGCTGCAGGAGGAGGAAGAGGAGGAGGCGGGGAGCCGCTTCCACCCGGATCCGAGGCTCCTGCCGCCCGCTTGACAACTGAGCCGGTCCCCCCGCTTCCTCCGCCTCCCCCGGGGGGAGAAAAGCACGTGCAAGGGGCCGGGCCACGGCCGGGGAGGGGGCAGTTAAAGGGCCGCGGCGGCGGAGCATGCGCCCTTCTCTGCCTGGGGAGGGGGCGTGCGGCGCAGGGAGACCCCCTCCCCCTGGCCGGTGCTCGCATCTCTTGAGCGGCCAACTGCCCCTCCTTCCTCCCCTCGCTAGGCTCCCAACGCAGGCGGCCGTTCAGACGTGACTTTTCGACTTGGGGTTTGTAGGCAGCCATCCTCCCTGGAGGGTTGACCCGTGAGCAAGCTCCGCCGGGTTCAAGCGGGACTTTGGCCCCAGGAAGCGCGCGTGGGGATGGGCAGCCTTGCGGGGCTGGAAGAGTACACGCTAAAAGGAATACGCGTGTGTGGGTGGGACCGTGCACCCGAGCCAGGGCAGGGCCGGTTTGCCCTGTGCGGGGCGTTCACAACGTTGGCATGGCCTTCGGAGAAAAACGGGTTTGTACGGCTCAGCCCGGATTGAGCATAAATGAGCATGGGCTGTGTGGTCTAATGGTGAGGGGAAAGCACCCTGCAGGTGTGCAGAGACACGATATTATTTCTCCCCAGGCTTTAGGCTAGGGCTGAGCTAAAAGCCTTTAATTTGAACACAGCAACCCACAATTATTATTTTTTTAATTGCCCTTTTTCTTCCTAATAGGCTAGCAATCCACTATCCCAAGCCTTTTCCTGTCAGGGGCATCAATGGTTGTTTTAAAAAGTCCAAGTTTATGCGGCCGCCCCTGAAATTGCAGCTTTTACTGTACTGAACAGGCACAGCGATGTGTGCAAGGCCTGGCTCAGAGCACCGTTGTCTTGCTTTGCAGGCACATTTTAATCCCACAACGATGTTTTAAGAATTCTTCATTCTTGTTTTTATTTTCCTCCCTTAACGTCATGTACGAAATGTGTAATTAAAAACAGGTTTCTGCGGCCCTTCATTTTACAGCGTCAAGGTGGTGTCCAAAATGTAATTAAAAAAATGTGATCTACAACCATAAACATCAACAGGAAAAATAAAAAGGCAGAAAATACATAAAACATACATCTTAGTTCACCCAGCTTAATAAACAGATGTAAAATACCTGGGCAAACAGATAAGTCACACCTGGTGCCAAAAGAAATGCAACCTCCCTGCTAGCTCCCACACCCATGTTTGGGGAGCGTTGCACAATCAGGACACCACAACAGAAAGCGCTCATCCTTGTTGACGCATAATACACCAAGGGTGCTTGCAGAAAAAATGTACTACGATGTCTGTTTTCGCAGCTCATCTTGTGGTTTTTTTGGCCACCAGAATTATGTCAGCTCTGTGGTAAGGTAATCTATTGTTTTACCTTTAATAGGTTTATTACATGTTGTAATTGTTTCTCTCAAGAACCGGGCATCAGATTCTGGATTAGGTTTTTGATAGTTACTGGTAGTAATAATCACAAGAATGATTACACAATGCTGCTAATGTGGAAGTCACCATGCTTCCACAAAGAGAGTCTCGAATTTGACACTAAGTTTGATTTTATTCATTTAGGATTTGCTGGAGACCAGGGTTCTTTCTCCCGCAATGTTGAATTAGCACAGCAAAACTAGGGAGATTGGTGATATATCACCATTGGCTATTTACTGTTGAGAACGACCATTTTGCTTACCTAGCTGTACATAGAACTGTCACAGACTGTGGCTCAATTCGGACGACACGATAGTCAATGGTGGGTTGACTAACCCTAACCCTAGGGGATACTCCCCACACAACATGGTAAGAAATAATCAACTGTGGTGTGGATGAGGATCAGCGCTGAGTTGACTATGGCAGCATTGGAATGACACAATAGTCAAAACAACTTACGATTGTTTCCCCCCCCCCCCCACCAGTTGTTTATTGTGTTGTCCGAATTGAGCCACTACCTCTTGCATTTGACACCACTACTTACAATGTTATTCCCTGTACCGATCTGTCCAATGTCTGAGGATAATTCTTCATGCATCTGGGCTCTATTCTACTAAAGCTCATACTCCAGTAAATTTGTTACTCTGTTCAGTACCACAAGCAGTGCAAAACGGCATTTGATGGCCAAGGGTAAACTTCTAAATGGGGAGGTTAGCACGTTGTTACTTAGAAAGATTTGTATTAGGATATTGTGTGGGGTTGGTTTTTGTTGTTTTCTTGTAATTCATCCAGCCGCGCCTCCCCCACCCCCAAGATGAAACCAGAACTTTGAACAAAATCAGTATTATCAAGCCATCCACACATGCGAATGCACAGATTTAGGAAACACACTTTCTCACACTAAAGTAAACTTTTATTAGGACCAACAAAATAGCAAGCAAGCTTTCCAGTTCTTCAAACTGTGGAAAGCAAGTCACTCATCTGTGGGATCTGGGTGACATCAGGAGGGCTTTTTGGGGTATAAAACCCAACACTTGGAGCCACCCTATTTTTAACCTCACGTTGAAACCCAATACGTGTTGAGTACCTACACAAAGAATGTGAGATGTAAATAGGTAGTTTAAATATACAAGTAAAACTCTCTTACGTATTGGTGCTTGATACTGTGGTTACTCTGTGGGCACATCCATTATGCAGGAGCATCCTATGAACTTCATCACACCAGCGATTTACTGCACTCTCACCATGCCTGCTGTGCCGTGCCTGTCCTGCTGACACCCCGCCTCTTCCCCAGCCTTTCCTAGAACGCTAAAAGTCTGGATTATTTTCCTTAAGTGCATTAAATGCGCACTAAGTCTCTGTGTAGTTTTAAAGGAACTGGGGGCTTGAATGGATTGCATCAGGTCCTGGCAGGGAAAAGCGATCTCTCCCAGCAGCCGGCTCCAAGCCTCAATATAAAACCCAAACCTTGCATCCCAGGCTCAAAAAAGTTTTTTGAAATCATACAACGCCTGAATCTCTGCAGAGACAGGATTGTACTCCCTTGATACCCCCAAAGAGCCAGACTAAAGGGTCATTCCATTTTTGCCCGGCAGAAAGGAGGTCTGGTTGAAGTACTCATCTGACAGGACCTGACTGGAGGGAGAAAGAGGAGGGGTGGAGTGGAGTGGAAGAGCAGTTATTCAGGTGAAAGGGATCTCAGAGGTAAAAAAACGTGGAGGTAAACGGGGGGGGGGATAGGTGTGATGGAGGTCTATGCCTTGTTCTGAACTGGAAGCATTATTACATTTTATAGAAGTGAATCTGTTACATTCCTATCAAAGGAAATTTCAGACATGGACAATCAAAATGGATCCTGCTCACAGTGCTGAGCCTCAAATTGTAGGTGTGTGGGGGGGAAGCCCCCACCCCCAATCCATCAGTGGACAGAACACCTGACCTCTTTGCAAACTCATAACATATTGAAGCCAACAAGAAATCTACTCCTGTATGTAGTCCTACTATACAGAAACGTTGTTTACATTTTTGCAGATTTTATTATTTGCCCTCTTATAAACCGATGTGATTATTTTTACACTCTCCCACTTTTTTGTTTTAATGTTTTATGGCTTTATATGAAAGATTATTAAAATACAACCATTTTTGATGATTGTTGGGCAGGAGCACACTCATGACAGCAATTCCTTCATCTGAATTTGACTGCAAGGCTGTCAGTGGCTGAGTTCTCAAGGGTTTATTTTAGTGCTGACAACCTTGTTACAAATACATACCAGCACACAAAAACAGCACAATAAAAGACACAAGTCAGGACGAGAGGCAGCCATAAACACCAATTCTAAAGGTTGCAAGAATGTTTTGTATTGACACAGGTCACATTCTAAGAAAGGAGCAGATAATGACCTGGTTCACACACAACGCCAATCCGTAGTTTATTTAACCCATGGTTTGTCTGCCAGATACTTGAACAAACCACGGTTTGTTTTCTCAATTGCTGAGTTGTTTGTTTCCCTCCTCCTTTGCCTGCTCACTCACTCCCTATCTACGAAATGCCTTTGTAATACTGTGGTACTGGCATGTACAGCAGCAGATTTTTTTTACTACTCTTGCCCACCACCTCTGTAGCCTGCAGAAACAACCTGTAAAAAACCCTCAGTTCTGGATTCACACATAACAACCCATGGTTACAACAACCCAGAGTTCACAACCCAACAACAAATCATGGGTTTTCTTTCTGGGTTGTTCATGGTTAACAAACCATGGTTTTTAGTGTGGCGACAAACCAGAATTTAACAAACCATGGGTTACATAGACCATGGATTATATGCAAACTAGCTGAAAAGATATATGTGTGATTTTGTTTTTGCAAGCCAGAGAGATGAATTTTATTTTTCCTTTTTTTTTGGTCCATAAAGAAAGCCTAGTTTGTGATTCATTTTCACAAAGATCAATGCCTGCAAACTACAGTGAGATGAGTCGCACTTTATATGAAAGTGTTACCCATGCGTTTTGAAAGTTCAATTCAGCCTTTGAAAAACCTTTGTGTTTGGATATAGAAGTTTTGCCTTAAGTATATTTGCCATAATATTTCAAAGCTTACCTCGCAGCCGCAAAAGGTAAATATCTCCTTTGAAATGAAAAGGAATCTGATATTGTCAGGAATCCCACAAGAGCCCACAGGCCCAACGTGGGGAAGAACACCGCGGATTACATTGTGGACTGAGCAGAACGCCGGCCTTTCCCTGGGCACCACCACAGCCATTGCCCATCCCATGCTGCTGCTTCCCCTGGGCACATGGAAATGCAGCAGCCGCCAAGAGCAACAGAGAACCGTGGAGGGCCCTGTCAAGGAGAGCAGCAAACGCTTATGTTTTCCTGCAACTGATGGGCATCCAATGTGGACTACCGGCTGCCTACCCTACAAACCAGGCCGACACACAATGTAGCTATGTTGAGGAGGCAGACATTAAAGTCTTCTCATTGCAAAACGGAAGTATGGTGCTGAGAAAAAGGATGGAGAACAATAGCTGTTGGTGAAAATGGAGGTAAGAAGGGGGAGGGACCCCCCCCCCCCACTCAGGGAATCTTGCCCAAGGGAATTCAAAAATCTGGAGTCGGCGCTGACTTGCAGCCTGTTGGATGACCCTATTGGTGTGCCGTACCCAGTGTAAGCAGGTCTGCTTTCTTGTCTTGCAACAAAAATGTTTTATTTGTTATAGGGCTATTGAGCTAATCCCTCTGTAGTACTATGCCATTTTAAGGCAAAATAGCTTGTCCTGGTGGTTTTGTTTACCTTCATGGCATATAAACACAGCTTTGTAAGAATGCATCTACTGGATGTATATTAGGCTGGAAATGACTACTCTGGACTATAAATTTGTCACACAGGAGGGCCAAGATCTCTTCTCGATCATCCCAGAGTACAGGACACGGAATAATGGGCTCAAGTGACAGGAAGCCAGATTCCAGATGGACATCAGGAAAAACCTCCCTGTTAGAGCAGTACGACAATGGAACCAAATACCTAGGGAGGTTGTGGGCTCTCCCACCCTAAAGGCATTCAAGATGCAGCTGGACAGCCATGTGCAAGGTGGATTCCTGCATTGAGCAGGGGGTTGGACTCGATGGCCTTATAGGCCCCTTCCAACTCTACTATTCCATGATTCTATGTCCAGTCAACCTTGTAGTCCGCCACTTCCATATGGCCCAGAAGGAATCATTGCTGGAAAGCTGCTTACCGGACAAACTATTTGGTCACACAGGATTGGGTGGGCAGGCAGAATTTTGGGGAGACTGGCAAGTCGTCTGTAGCTGTGGTTACATCCTACAGGCAAGTCGTCTTAGGATGTGAAATAATTTACCTTTGTGGTACCTTAAAGAGAACAGGTGCATAAAAGGTGAAGCAATAACAGAAGGCATGGGAAGAGAAGGAAACCAAATGTTGCAGGCCCCAAATACAAAATTGTGGCACACGTGCAAATCAATACAAATGTCAGCCAAATTCAATCCATTTAATGCTAGCACCAAGGAATCAACAAAGGTCTCAACTCCCCAAGGAGAGCCTGGCACGGATGAGAAACTGCAAAACACAGGCAGCTGTCCCAGTGACAGGACTTCACAACCTAGTAGCTACAGAAGCAGCATCAGCCACCCTGTGCCCAAACTCACTACACCGCTTGCTCTTACAAAACACAGTACAATCACACATTGTCAAGGCAACAATGGAAGCCAAGTAAGTTGAGCCAGATTGTGACGTGATCAGTGGGCAGCGTTTCTGGGTCGTGCTTCACAGAACTGTGTTTTCGCCAAGAGATACAGGGCTGCGATTTGCTAGACTTAGTGAGTACGGATAATTAAATGGATTACACTTTCTGCTGACGGTTAAAAAAAATTCCCTCCTGAAAACGTTCTGCTTAAAAGAATCAGTTATGTCTGTCAAATGCTTGTGTGCTAAGGTGTATATGCTACAGGGTTTTTTTGGGGAGGGGAGAGGCAGTGTTCACATGGGAAACCAACTTTTTAAAAACATGTTAGAATCGCTTTAGCAGCCACTTCCTTTCCAAGATATCAAGCACAAAGTTATTCATGCTGCTGGGCATCAACAAAAAAACAGAATTTCCGCCAAGATGCCCATAACCCACTGGGAATGTCTCTTTTGCAGGGCCCTACTGACATGAATGGAGCAGTAGGCCCTGTACAGGAGACATTCCTGGTAGATGGTGTGCAGCCTGTTAATTGCAAATCTGTAATAGGTTCTCCAAAGAAATGGACATCCATCCAATAACACGTCTTCTCCCATTATATCTTGGGGGGGGGGGGGAGGAAGCTGCCAATGTTGGTTTGGTCGTAGACCCACAAGGCAGCTTTGCTGGAGTGACAGCATGGAGTTCGTTCTTGTCGGTCTCTCGTTCTCAGGTACTGAGAGGGAGGGAAGTCGACACATCCCTAATTCATGGACTAATGGCAATCCCTTTATTTTCCGTGCAGTGCGGAAGAAAGGAAGGTAAGTCTCTCTCTGACAGCCCGAAGCGACTGAAGAGAAAACAATTCCATAAAAAAAAACAAAATTTGAAACTAAAAAAACTTGGCTCAACATCTTGAGGGACAGACAGACAGGCCAAATACGAACGTAGACCTTCAAAGTGCCCCACGGTACACCTGCTAGAACATTCTTGCTGGAGTAGGTACAATACTGTCACTTTTTAAAAAAGAAATGAAACATAGAGGGCATCACACCACTTACGTGCAAGTGATGCAAGGAACATAACGTTTCTGACCAGCAGATCCGGGTCTCCACAGAATTCTCAAGTTTTTGTATCTTTGTGGTTTAGGGCCTTGCACTCAGATGCACGGCTGTGACTATTTTTTCTGTTCTAACAATACAAAAGCAGCAGCAAGTAACACACACGCTCACTTGGATACTCAGGATCCAACTGAGCAATGTTAATTCTTGGTTTCAGGGTCATATGAAACTTCTGAGATTGATGGAGTGTGAGAAATAAGGCCTCTTCAAGTTGTCTTCTGCTTTGCTGTCTAGAAGAAGTAGTAAAAATGACGATCTCTCTAAATGAGGAATTCAGTTTCCTGATATGATGTTCAAGTAAAATTGGACGCACAAACCTTTCGACTTTTCAATGCTAAAAATATCTGATATTAGTCCAATACAGTTTTTCTTTAAAAAAAAAATAAAAAAAATCTCCCGCTTTATATCCAAACCATGTTTTTCAAGGCAGTAAGTCCACCAAGTCGTTGCATCCTCTTCTACCCCAACAGGCGGAGGTGTTGATCCCCACGTCCGACGTGAGTTCTATTCCAGTGACTGGCAAATCAGCTAGTCTCCAAAAATCCACAGAACATTCACACCAGATAAGCCGAGATTCACACGCCTGCAAACATAGTTCATGCATTTTATATCAAGAGGCAACAGTTATGAACTATTCATCATTAATTTTGAAAAGCCTCAACTGAAGTCGCAGCCTTCCAAAATTCTCTCTACCTAGATAAACCTTTGGTCCGATCCAGCACGGCCCAAGTTATGTCCTTACAAAACGGACAATTCTAAATTTGCGGCCGTGGGGGGAGCTTTTACAATGCTTAGGCCCAGGATCCATTTTTCAGGGACTGGTAGAAACTTATTCTCAGATTAATAGCACCAAGAAATCTGAATAAATATTTCTACTTCTTAGGTAGTGAGAAGTTTCGATATGTTACCCCAGGAACAAAGAGGAATGAGTAACATTAAAAAGTCCACCCATTTAGCTTGATAGCATGCTACCAGCAGCGTCTACTTCCAAATAGTGTCTACTTCCAAATAAAGGCAGGAGATGGAACACGTAGGAGTCCCACTGAAGAAGGAAAGGCATATTTGCTCAGTTTTCCTCATTGCATTTGCTTCTTCCGGCCCTATTCAAGGAATGTGCTTACACGGAATAGACCAGATCACATGCAGGCTCTGGTCTAATTAATTTGGTAAAATAATGTATTTATCTCAGCCCTATTCAAAACAAAAAGGCAAAACCCAAAGGTCCTTGAAAGGCAGAGCATTGCTAAGAAGAGGTAAGTCTTGCACTGCCTTCCTCTACATGCCGCTACAGGAGCATTATCGTGGCTACACGCCCAATCCTTCCACATACTATGCAAACAGGTTCCAACCACTGCTTTGAAGCAGCATAAAATTAAATCTCTCACATGATGCCAAAATTATGGCTTTATAGAAATCAAAGACGCCCCTCTGAACATCAAGACTTGCTTGATTAACCGCTTCGTTTACATGTTAGGATCGCAGCTACAATCCCACCCTCCAAATACGCACAACAGCAAAACTTTCATTTCTAGGCTACCACAGCTTTAGGGTTTTTTTTTTTGTGCTTTCTGCTACAGGTTAACCCTTTCCCATCCTTCCTCTTTCAGTGTGCACCCCTATATTCTTCCCCTGAGCTCCCCATCCAAACGTGATGAGATCAGCCCTTTGGGCAGGGACCATATCACTTCTGGCATCGCAGACCCCCAACCCCACCCTTAGCACCCTGATAGCCCTAATAGGCAAATAGATACTAGTTTCAGAGCCATATAAACAAAGAACAGGATGCGAGAGCACAGATGTTTGGAGCATTCAAACACAGGGGGAGATGCAAACACTGAACGGATTACAAAGATTTGCTGGAACAGAAATGCTGGCAATAAGGCCTACCTGCTCCTCTCCTCCCACACCAAGCAATTTATTTATTTATTTATTTATTTATTTATTTATTTATTTATTTCCCACCTTTTCCCCAGAGCTGGGACTCAAGGCGGTTCACAAGATCAAAAGGTGTACAATTAAAGCATGTAAATATAAGTTTACAAAAGTTAAAATAGAATTAAACCTACAATAAAATTAAAAACATTTATTATTAGCATACCAAATTAGGGTTGAGTAGAGGGGTTTATAGAAGACATCATACCTACCCAAGCATCCCAGACTCTTTAGTCTTTATGATGTACAGGAACATAAGCAAAGTGTGGAACAGGTTGTTTCTGCCCTAAAGTCAGAGAGGAAACGATTAAGAACGGATGGGGGTGGGGGGTGTCGCATGACAAGGATTTAGACCGACCCGTTCTGTTCTGTCTTTTTACATGACTTTGTACATTTGCTTTTAGCCCTAAACTGCTATGAGCTGTCAAAGGCAGTCAAGTCCTCAGGAGGTGGCTGAACTTTGCTAGAAAAACTTGGCACATATTTGTAAGACACAACACAGAATCTGTTGCACAACTGAACAACCTGAGGTTCTCAGCTTCCCTGAGAATAAGTATTTAGCATTCTGCATAAGCATCTTGGCCTCTCCCATAGCTATAAATAAGCTATGCAGGCCACAGCATAAAATATCAGCTCAAATGATTCAGGTCATGAAGCCGAGCTTCTCTGGGGCAAAATCTTCATTATTTTGTCACAAAATGCACACAGCCTCAACCCACTGGGTTATCTATATATGGGATATGCACACTAGTTGAAACACTGGACACAATGCAAAGCTCTAATGCAAAAAAGACTTAGGGTACAGCCTTGGGCATGTTTAGAATTGCAACCTTAATGAATCTTTTAAGTCTCCAGCACAATCCAACACGTACAAGTGTTTGCCTGCAGCAGGACAACGGACAAGGACTCAAAGGGTGGATTGTAAGACTGTCAGATGCTCCTTAAACAGGCATTTTCCCCTCCTCTCTCTCAGGCCACCCACACAATGCCCCAGCACCTCAACTCCACAATGCGTTATATAACAAAGCAATGGTGCTTTGATATATAGTTCTTTTATTTTGGGGGGAAGTTCCATAATCTTACTACTATGTACATAGGATTCCCTATATAGGAAGTTATTACGTCCTATAAATTAATAGCGAATTCATTCTCCGGGTTCGGATTCGGAGAATGAATTTGCTATTTCACCATGCATGCACAAGACGGAGGCTTCAGAAGGCTCAGAAAAAAACCTAAGTTCCGTAGAAGTACAGAAACTCTTTAGGGAGACCGGGCAGACTTTGGGTGCCTCTACAAGAGGCATTTAAAGCTCTTTCAAGGTGCATTAAAAAAATTACCTCTACAAGAACGGAGTGCAAATCGGGCGTAGAGGCGCGTTATCTCCCCAATTATGCGCATTATCGAATGCGCGTTAAATCGCAAGTTTTATTTTGCTCCGGCCGTTAAAGCGCATTTTGACTGTCTGAATAAGCGCTTATGCGCATTAACTACTTGTAAAGCGCATTTTGGACATCCGTTAATGCGCTTCGCTGCCTCTCGCCACCTCTCGTGCAGAGGGATTAGGCGTATATGCGCTTCTGTGATTATGCGCATAATCGCCTAACCAGGCGCAAAAGCGAATCCTTGTAGAGGGGACCTTAGCGGCCATGGAACGTTGGCTGACTGGGGTGGGCAGGGAGAATGTGGAATAGACTATCCTGGAGAAGGGTAAAAAAAAGGAAGAGACGCAAGTGCTCAGAATGCTGAGATACTTTATTGTTCACACCCAACGCGTTCCGGCCTATGTTGGTTTTTTAAGGCCTTCTTCAGGGGGTTGGTAAGAGATGTCTGCAGAAATACTCTTAGCAGGATGATAGTCTCCTATGATATTCACTGAGCCAGAGGATCTCATCCATTATATTCTTCACTGTCCCCTAGACAATGACCCAAGGGAACAATTTGTGGCACCCTTAATTGGAAACTACTTTTGCCAAAGCCCACTGGAAGTGATCTTTTGCCTCCTACTGGACATGGATAAATATGGGACTTGGCGTGTAGCTCTGTTTGCCACAGCTGCCAAAAAGATTAGAAATACATAACAGAGATAGCCACTAATTGTAAAGGAGATGATTGCATTTGACCATGTCCGATTTATATTACATCACTGACGGATCACCTATGACATACCAATCTGTATTTTAAAATTTTGTGTATTATGGACTATATGCATTATGTCTATATACATTATGAATAACCTTTGTGTGTAATAATAATAATAATAATAATAATAATAACAACAACAACATTTTGGTGATTGTACTGTTATTGTTTGTTTTATGCAAAGGCCATTGGCCAAAAGCAATAAACTTGATTGATACTGGCGACTGTGAATACCCTAGGAGACTATCATCTTGCTAAGAGTATTTCTGCAGACATCTCTTACCAACCCCCTGAAGAAGGCCTTAAAGAAACAACACAGGCCAAAATGCGTGGGCCGTGAACAATAAAGCATTTCCGCATTCTGAGAACTGGCTTCTCTTCCTTTTCTTACCCTGAGCGGATGCTCTCCTCCTTTGGGTTTTTCATCCCGGAGAAGGGCATGGCTGGCTGTCACCCTGAACAGGAGCGTTCCACACTGCCAAATTTGTTGAATGTCTCACTTGTCTCTTACAATGACAGGCATCTGGCAAGCCATGTTAATGGAGACCAGCCCTATGCACCCAGCCCAGCCACAGGGACATCCCCATGCGGTGAGGAGTTTGCACTTGCAACTTTTCAGACCGGTGACAGCTCAAAACGTCGGGGAACAGATTCCATGGGAACATCCCGTTACGGCACACAGTCCAAATGCCCACCCACTAGGGGCCTCCCTAAAAGCTTTCAATGACATCGAAGTCCTGGTGTTTTTTCCACTGCTCTGGAGGAGCAGCCACTGCATGCCTACCTTGGGTAGATTGTAGACTTGTCGCTGGTAAATGAGTTCATAGTGAGGAGGGTTGATGCTGCTCTGATAGATGCAAAACAAGTTCTCGTTGGAAATGTCTGTGAATTAGAAATTCGTATTTTGCCTTAAAGCTGAGGTGCCTTTTAAACATTCAAAGCTTTGTGAGGCTCCAATGTGCATACTGAGCTCCACGCGAGCAGAGGCATCCCTGCTTGTGTGGAGCTTCACATGCCCATCGCGGCCTCTGCATGCGCACCAGAGTCACTCAGTGAGGGGGAAAACCCCATCCAGTATTGTAACAGCTTATCATCTTCGTCTTTTAACTTTGCTGTTTTAAACCTGCATTTGAAATCCGTATAAAACTCTGCATTGCCGCTCCGTTTTATCCTGCTTGTGCTTTTACATCGAACTTTTTACGCTACGCTTTTTTATATTGTGGTTTGTTTTATACCTTAAATTGTATTTGATGGTTTAAATTTTTGTGAATCGCCCGGCTTCGGCTATTGGGCAGTATAGAAATACAACAACTAACTAAATAAAAAGGTTTTAGGAACTCCATTACCTGGCTTATCGGGTGTTTGAATGAAATGTTGGGAGGTAAAGGTTTTGCCATCAGGATATTTTGGATGAGGTGGCAGCCGGGCATCAAGGTATGTGCAGAACACATGCATAATGATCTGAAAGGATTAATAGAGAGAAATGCAGTTTAGGGCCCACTTCAGACCCTTCAACCTATGAAGGAAGGCATGGAGGCTAGTCTTGCATAGCAATCTGGCTCCCTCCTCTCATGACGTAACTTTCTACATATATATTTGTATGCTCAGGGAACTTTTTCCATCAAACTTTGAACAAACCTAGTTGGAGGCACATGGCAGTGGTGAGCAGTGACAATGAACTAGCTTGCAATCCCCTCCACACGTTTATTCAACGCACGGAAGGAGTTACAGAATGCCAGCACAAGACAGCATATTAGCCGAATGGACGTAGTCTCCCTGTTTCCTGGTTTGATCCCAGCTAAAGCAATCATTCAAAATACGAACAGCTTTTCTGAGCAAATTTAAGTTAATTGCTAGCTATAATGCAGCACAGTCGCCGCTCCAAATCTTGATATAAAATAATAATAATAATAATAATAATAATAATAATAATAATAATTTATTTCTTACCCGCCTCTCCGTCTGGATCGAGGCGGGGAACAACATGATAAAATACATAAAACTGATTAAAACATGACACATATTATTAAAACTGCATAAAAAATCCTAAAACATCCTAAAACCTACAATTGCCTCCAATTTTAACCCTCCTTGCAAGTTTGCGTTGCAGGGATCAAGAGGAAGAAAACCAGTGGAAAGGATATTAGGGATGATAAATATGATTTTTTTTTGCATCTGAAAATGTGATGGTTCTGTGGATCCAAGCACACGTTTATTCAAGTGTTTCCAAAGAGTAGCACAAAACTCGTACAAAAAAAATACAAGGTAGATCTGATATAGCCTAGTCAGCAATCAGTGTAGACGTCAACAGAAAAGACTGTATGATGAAAACACCCAAGAATGGACTAGATACATTTCACATAACCTCACTTAAGCAATTTTTTTTTAAAAAGGACTGGGAAGGTCAAATAAGTAAGAAATACATCCAGCTTCTCTGTCCTGCAACTACAGAACTTTAATGGAGAAGACAACACACAAGACTTACTGCAGAATCTGTTGGCAAATCGGTATCCCATTTGCGGGCTTTGAAGTCTCCGCCTCGATTCCACCTGAATGAGCTCATGCACCCTCCTTGTGAAAGCTCTGTGAGTTGGCAGAAATGTGTACTAAATTATTTTATGGAAGGCGTGGAGGAAACCACCGATGAAGCAATTATATGATGCGCACAATGGGTGGTGCCACACAAGACAGGCAGACATATGAGCAAAATATAAACCAGCTCAAAGCGCCTTTAAGCTCACTGTTGGTCTAAAGC
This sequence comes from Anniella stebbinsi, assembly GCA_029215795.1. NCBI lineage: Eukaryota > Metazoa > Chordata > Lepidosauria > Squamata > Anniellidae > Anniella > Anniella stebbinsi. Next base: position 3,725,134 of record JARDYH010000003.1, on the reverse strand, counting down.
AAGGGTGGGAAACCTGCGGCCCTCCAGATGTTTTGGCCTGCAACTCCTCAGCCCTACCTAGCATATCCAGTGGTGGAGGAGGATGTAGGCCGAAATATCTGCATGGCCACAAGCTGCCCACCCATGGTGTCAAGATACCTTCTATGTCCTGGACCCCTTTAGCAACTCTTTAATGATCTCTTGCCTTCTAAAGAATCCCACTTTCCTTCTTTTATCATCCTCTTCTCAGTAATGTTGGGTTTAGGTTGTAGATATGGGGTGATTCGCAAACCAGACACTTTAGGTTCAACACAAAAGGTTACTAATATATTAAAATGAGCAAATTACAATTAAAGGTATTTAGTCAAAAGAGCTGAGTGATACAAAGGTGTTTTTTTTAAAAAAGCTGCAAAAACGCAAGTTCTTTTATGCTAAGCTGCATCTAGACTTCTTCAGGCTGCTTCTTTCTACTCCTTCCTCATTTTCTGGTCTTTTCTCTCTCTCTCTCTCTCTCTCTCTCTGGCTGGCTTTCTCCTCTCTTTTTTATCTCCTCTTTCCCCCAAAACTGAAAGTACGGTTTCAAAACTGAAGAAATGAAACTTAACCAGGGAATGAATCTTAACCAGAGAAATGAAACTTCTCTTCCCAGGGACACCCCCTCCCAACAGAAAAACTCCAGGCCTCTTTGGCCTGACTTTATTACCTTCCCTCTGTAGGCCTCAAACCTTCACACATGGTCTAAAGTGATACAGTGCTTGAAACTTCAGTGTCGTAGAATGATAATATATTAGGGTAGCAAAAAGGGGCAAGTCTAACAATAGAAGACCCACTACCACCAATGCCTGTTCCAAATGAAAACTTCAGCATCAAGATCAAGTGCTATATTGCTAATCTGTATAACTACTGTTTGAAACCCCTACCTCTATCGAGATCTTGCAGATGCAACAGAAGCCTTTGCTAATACAGCGTTAATTGCAACCAGTTCAAAGAAATGCACACAAACACACCTTTGCTCTGCAAGATGACTATTTACCTTTGATCCTTTCAACCAAATATTCCTGGTTTGGTGTAAGGTCCAGGTACTGCACTATGGTGTTCAGTGTAGGAATGAGTGGAGCTTTGACCAGGGCTGCTTGCTTCAAACTACTGATACTGGCCTCTGCAAAAACACAAGATCATAAGCCGCCTAGACAGGGAAAGCCTCAAAGATCCAGGAAGAAACTCTGCTCATGTCTGTTTACTTCCTTTTATTTGTCTCACGTGGTTCTATTTTGCTACCAAAAAAATGCAAATTTATCTGCACCGTGCCCCAGAGGAACACCACCATCTGAATCCCAGTTCTACCTCGACCCAAATATGGGCAAAAGTGGACGTGGGAGAGTGAGTTCACACTTGAAAATTACACAATGAAATATTTAGCACCACGGAGCTACTGTGTTACGATGAAAGCAGTCCTAACTGCTGAAGGGTTCCTTGCAGAAATCCACTTCTCTCACACACAGCACAAGGCATCATGGGAACTGTAGTCACCAGTGGTGGCAATAAAAAAATTAGAAGGCTGATATGTGGCAGGCACGCCGCTCCTAGGCCCTCTAACTGTATTATTTCCGGGAAATGTTTCATAATCGCTGTTATGGCATGATATTTTTTCTCGTAGCATTGAGAACTCCCAGATATTACCAAGCGATTAAAGCAATGGGCCATTTCCCCTCATTCTTACAGCGCTGCTGAATTCTCTTTTAAGCTTTTTGTTTCTTAGATCTAGGTACTTCACCTAGAACAAGAGATTACGGCACTGAGCTTTTATGCAGACCTCATACCTCCAATTTGCAGCTCTGGACATCCCATTCTCCGCAGCTGAGTGCTCACAGATTCAGTCTCCTGAACGAGAGGCACTAAAATTGTCTCATTAATCCACTGGAAGACGGAGGGAGGGACAAACCAAAAACAGATCAGGTAAAGGAGCAGCAAGAAATGAGAAATGGTTTAAATGACAATCAGGAACTGAATGCAACAGAATTAACAGACTCTCCCCAGATCCCCAACTCTAATTGATTTGGGGGAAAGTGCTTTTATTGCTTCACCTACTCACTAGTTGAAATGAGAACTAATTTTTATCATTGTTTTCAGTTCCAGAAGAAGAAAAATGTCTGGCTTTTTGAAGGCACTGATAAAAATAGCCACAGGATAAAACAACCATATCCAGTTGTCCAATTCCATCTCAGTAGTCCTAACCACACCTTTACTTACTGTCAATTGTACACTCAGTGGACAATCTCTTCTTTATCATTTGGCTTTAAAGCGCCAGTATCTCTGACTACTCTGACCTTCAACATTCTATGGCCTTTAACAAAGGACATGAAATAAGGATTTGCTGTTCTCATCTCTTAACATTTTTACCTTGAATTCTGAACAAATGCAGACTTAAAAATATTATTCATTTATTTGACTTGTACCCTGCCTTTCTACCAAAAATGGCACTCAAAGTGGCTTACAATCACTAACAAACCTTGATAAAAACAATTAATAAACAACACAATTAAACACACAAAAATAACAAGAGTAAAAACAGCCTCCAACCCAACAGCTCGCTTGCACACCAAAGGGCCTGCTTAAATAAAGCAGTCTTTGCCTGCCGGCAGAAGGACAGCAGAAAGGAACCAAACCAAACTTCCCTCGGCAGGGAGTTCCACAGCCAGGGAGCAGCCACAGAGAAGGCCCTCTTTTGCACCGGCAAAAACGCACCTCTGAAGGGGGTCTCAAAAGAAAGGCATCTCCAGAAGAGCTTGAGAACCAAGCAGGCTCATATGGCAAAAGGTAGTCTTTCAGGCTGCTATTCTTGAATCAAGTCTCTATAATAAACATTCAAGCAAGATTGGCATTAACGGCTTCTAGGAATCCTGAACCGTAAGTGTGGCATGGTCTAGTTTTCAGGCTTGACCTCTATTCTACTTGAGGAAAACGGTTGTAAGCAGCAGTGGCACCAACATTTCTACTATTTTCATTGTCCTTTATATAAGCTATTAATTATAACTGCACACTTACAGAATAATCTTAAAAAAGAAGTCAGGAAGAAGCAAAATGAGTCACTATGCACTGGCTCACTGCCGCCACCATGCAAGAGTGGTTTGTAATAAACTTTTATTGCTTCATTATTGCTAAGTCGCCTGAGACTGTTTGCAGGAAAGATGGAATTCCAGAAACAAATGCGATGCCCTGGCAGTCTCCTAACTAGGCAACCTACAGGACAAAAGCCAAATCCCCTTAGCGCTGTGTCGTGGGCCTGCGGACTATTTCAGGTTTGGCCCGGAGAATGAGCCGGGTCATCCCTTACGTAGCTACTTTTCCTGAAGTCAAAATTCAACGACGACGACACATTCGGCCAAAAGATCGCAAAGGCCAATGGCAGAACTCACGTTTCTAAATTTAGCAGTCCAAGAGTCCATATGATCGAGCAGCTGTCTGCTCATTGACACCCGTGCCCAAACCTGTGCCGGAAAAAAAAGGAGGCTTAAGTAGGACAAGTCCGTGCAGAGGAAGCGGGAAGAAAGGATTTCACAAAGTATCAGACCACCTCCTTGAAACATAACCCCGTCATAGACTCTAAATAGGATAGCTTGGGAGAGGCAGTGGCTCAGCGGCAGAGCCCCTGCTTTGCATGCAGGAGGTCCCAGGTTCGATCCCCGGCAGCATCTCCAGGTAGGGCTGGAAAAACTCCTGCCTGAAACCCCGGAGAGCCATGGCTGCCGGTCAGTGTCGACAATACTAGGCTAGATGGACCCACGGTCTGATTCAGCATACAGCAGCTTCCTACGTTCCTAGGATATGCAGCCCTGACCCTGGGCATATTTATCCAAAGTCAGTCCCTCTCTCCCAGTGGGTGTTATTTCTAGGTATGTGTACATTAGCTGCAACATCAGAACGTAACCAAATGCACAGTTGCAAGATGGGGGACACTTGGCTCAGCAATACGACAAGCGAGAAGGATCTTGGAACTGCTGTAGATCACAAGTTGAATATGAGCCAACAGTGTGATGGGGCTGCAAAAAAGGCAAAGGCTATTTTGGGCTGCATTAATAGAAGTATAGCTTCCAAATCGCGGGAGGTACTGGTTCCCCTCTATTCGGCACTGGTTAGGCCCCATCTTGAGTACTGCATCCAGTTCTGGGCACCACACTTCAAGACGGATGCAGACAAGCTGGAGGGGGTTCAGAGGAAGGCAACGGGGGATCAGGGGTCTGGAAACAAAGCCCTATGAGGAGAGACTAAAAGAACTGGGCAGGTTTAGCCTGGAGAAGAGAAGACTCAGGGGAGACAGGACAGCACACTTTAAGAACTTGAAAGGCTGTCACACAGAGGAGGGCCAGGATTTCTTCTCGATCATCCCAGAGAGTGCAGGACGTGGAATAATGGGCTCAAGGACAGGAAGCCAGATTCCGGCTGGACATCAGGAAAAACGTCCTGACTGTTAGAGCAGTACGACAACGGAACCAATGACCTAGGGAGGTGGTGGGCTCTCCCACACTCGAGGCCTTCAAGAGGCAGCTGGACAGCCGTCTGTCAGGGATGCTTTATGGTGGATCCTTGCATTGAGCAGGGAGTTGGAGCCGATGGCGTTATAGGCCCCTTCCAACTCTACTATTCTATGATTCCATGACCCCAGAGAACATTCAAAAAACCATCTGGCCTTTTCCTTGCCAATGTTCTGTTTACCTCTTCTGCAGCCTGCTTGGAACTCAAGTCAGCTTCATCTTTGTGGGCCGAGGGGGCCTGGGACCTGCACGCAGGCTGGTACTGGAATTTCCGGAGCATTTGCGCATAGTCTGCCATGGAGCGGCTGTAGTTCCAAAAGGTCGGGCTGCTGGAGGGAGAGCTGGAGTCGGAGCCGCCTGTAAATCACCCAATCAGAAACACGCCAATGACGGATGTTAGCTGGCAACTACTTGAAAGTCGCAGGCATCCGCCCACGCGCCATCCAAAAACGCGCCATTTATGAAGAGCGGAACTGCTTACCCAGCTGAACTCTATGCTGTTTCTCTTCCTCGCTTCGAAGGAACTTGTCAAGTGACTTCAGGTCAGTCATATAGTCTTCCTTGCCGGTAGGGGAATTGTAGACAGTGGGCGGAGAGCGGTACCGCGACCGCATCCCGCTGCTATCCATTGGACCCATGCTGGCGGGGTACGGGGAAGTCCCCGGGGAAGGGCTGAAAGGTGGTACCTGCGTGGAACAACATGAAGGACTGGTACCACATTCAACATTAGAGACGGGGGATGTTTGGATATTAAGCAGTATAAATAGACTTTCCCCCACCCCATTTGTAAAAAGGCGGCTGAAGAATCTCTCCCCGTTGATGCTTTTATTGTTTACTCGCAAAGTGGTGTAATCTCCAATGGCAGCGCAGACTTTTAAACACTGGCACCTTGATTCATGCTTATAGTACACGTCAGATGGCAGAGAGGGAAGGAGCGCAAAGCAAGAAGCCTACTTCTGAATTGCAAAAGAAGACGCTCCTGCAGAGGTGTGCGCAAGGGGGGGGTGCCAGGTGTGCCCAGGCACACCCTAATGTCTCAAAGAATAAGCACTGAATTGATGGGGCCGTTTAGTAGGGATCCAGAGGGGGATCCCTCCAGCTGCCCTGTCGCCGCGCCAAAGAAACGCTGCCTCTGAGAAAGCACCATTGCTCCCAGCAGCAGGAGCAAAAAGGAATCACTCTGCTGGGAGCCTCTCTGCTGGGAGCCACACTTCAAAGAGTCCAGGAGGAGGGCCCCTGAAGGCTCATATCGCCTCCTAAGCCCCTCCTCCAGCTAGTGTCATCACAAAGCTCCACCAATGCTGGGGCTAGAGGAGGATCTCCTCATACCCCCCTCACCTGCAACGGCCCCTCCTGCAGTCAGGCAAGGTGAACGCAGAGTAGGGCATCAGAGTCTACAGTGTTTAATAAATAGCTGAATAAAAACAATGTCCTTTATGGCTATTTAATAAAGCATTCGCCTTTTTAAAAAAAATCCCTGGGTGCACACCCTGATGAAATGTGCTGCGCACATCTCTGCGCTCATGTACTGGGAGGCAGATGAACGCATGAGAGAGCTGGAACAGGGAAGCCACTAAGGGGATGAGCTGCAGGTTTCTAATTCAGCTCAGTGTGAACAGAACCACTTGTTCCCGTCCCAACCACCCCAACAACATCTGTAATATGGGAATACACACCACGCAGACGGTACAAAATCATGCATGGTGCGGAGAATGTGGGCAGGGAGACATTTTTCTTCTTCTCTCCTAATACTAGAACCCAATGGGGTCTCCCCATGAAGCTGAATGGTGGGAGATTCAGGACAGATAAAAGGAAGTCCTTCACACAGCGCAGAATTAAACGATGGAATTCACTATCACAAGAGGTGGTGATGGCCACCAATTTGGATGGCTTTAAAAGGGGGTTGGATAAATTTTTGGAGGAGAAGGCTATCCATGGCTGCTAGTTCTGATGGCTATGTGCTACCTCCAGGATCCGTGGTAGTAAGTCTGTGCGCACCAGTTGCTGGGACACATGGGTGGGAGGGTGCTATTTCACCGTATCCTGCTTGTGGGTCCCTGGTCGACAGCTGTTTGGCCACTGTGTGGACAGAGTGCTGGACTAGATGGGCCCTGGGTCTGATCCAACAGGGCACTTCTTATGTGCTTAGAGCACTAACGGAAGAATACTTTAGAAATGCTAATTAGTATTATACAAGAGAAGAGCTTAATGAGAAAGCTTGGTACCTTGCTGTAGCTGCTGCCCGGGGAGTAAGTCACAGCAGCACTATAAGAATTACTGCTGCCAGGCAGAACTTGAAGCTGTGGACTGTAGCCAGACATGGTGGCAAATTTGGGGCTGGCGCTAGGTGAGCGGGAAGGACTGTAGCTCAGCACACTCTGCCCCTGGATGGGAGGGGAGGGCGTGGACGGCGGAGTCTTCTTTGGCAGCAACGCATGCGATGGAGTCGTCTGGACAACTGAAATGAAACACACTTTGAAAACCTGAGAGAGGAGCGGCAGGTGAGAAGCAGTCTATCTAGGTGCAGCCTTTTGAGGCATTTTCTGTAGCGACGAGTGAACTGAGAAAATAACAAATTCACTCATGTTAGTTTGGACAAGAGTCCTCCTTTAATACGAAATCTCATCCTGCATTTATGAGGTTTTGCACGTGTGCAATATCAACGTGCGTCTTGGGAACTGTGGTTCGGAAACACATAGAGCATCATGACATCATGCGGCACGATGTTATGTGCCCCCTTCCTGATTGCATGCACAGGAATGGCATCGTTTAGATGCAGACTGTGCAGGCGCCTAACCTCACGATCTATTCCGAACTTAACAGGAAATTCATAAAACACTGATCCAAGCTCGTTACAAAGGGGAGCATTACAAACGGATGAGTTTCTACCACTGACATCACTAATTTTCTGCATGTTCCGCAAGATCTTAATATATTGAGGAATGTTTTTATTTTTCATTTAAATTATTTTAAATAAATGGTGCAGAGAAAACGAGCAAGAGGTGAAAAGCTGCTGCTTCCACCCTAGGCACAATTACAGGTAAGAATGTGCTCCATGCATCCCATTACGATCTATGAAATACACGATTCTCATCATAGAGCATCAGGTAGGGTGACCAGATAAAATCCAGGTCAGGGCTCATGTAACTTTAACAGTTGTAGAGAAAAGGGAATTTCAGCCAGGGTCATTTGTATGCAATTAGTTCCTGGTGAAATTCCCTCTTCATCACAACTGTTAAAGCTGCAGGCACTATACTAGAGTGACCATATACAAAAGAAGGCAGGGCCCCTGCAATTTTAACTGTTGTGATGAAGAGGGAATATCACCAGGAACTCATTGCATACAAATAACACTGGCTGAAATTCCCTTTTCTCTACAACTGTTAAAGTTACATGAACCCTGACCTGGATTTTATCTGGTCAGCGTAGCATCAGGATCTCTTCTCGATCATCCCAGTGTGCAGGACGCGGAATAATGGGCTCAAGTTACAGGAAGCCAAATTCCGGCTGGAGGAACCAATGACCTAGGGAGGTCGTGGTCTCTCCCCCCCGAGAGGCCTTCAAGAGGCAGCTGGACAACCATCTGTCAGGGATGCTTCAGGGTAGATTCCTGCATTGAGCAGGGGTTGGACTCCATGGCCTTATAGGCCCCTTCCAACTCTACTATTCTATGATTCTATGAACAGCATGTCACCTCCATTTACTGCGTATTTGCATGGGTGCGCCAAACAGTTTGGAAGATCCGTTAATGAGAATTACAGATGTTTTAAAAGCATTGACAGAACACGCTTACCTGCATTCTGTAACCCCAGGAGGGACTGTTGTCCAGGACTCATAACCAAGCTGGTTGGGGCCACAGTATATTTAAAGTACCTCCAGAAATCAACTAAGGCATTGAGGCTGAACAAAGTTGCAAGTCCAAGCTCTAGAATAAAATACAAGAATACAACAGCTGTTTGTAACAGCCAAATCACAGTCAGCACTGGCCATAATTGACAATGGTGTGCATATAATTGTAAACTATGTTTATGGGAACGAAAGGAGGAATTTGCACCAGAAATGTGAGGAAGGAGTGTGCATCCCTGAGGCTAGTTCCTCAGGTTTGCAGGGAACCAGTGTTGTGTCTGCAACTTAGGTTGGATGAATAGATGGATGGATAGCAAACATATGCACAAGGAAGCTTAAAACCCAGCAAAAACGCTACAGAGGCTGTTCTCAAAACACAGCACTCCAAAGTGGGTTAATTAACCTATAGTGAGGCTGTGGTGCATGCAGGGTGTGTGCAGCTGCCACTTTGAATATTCACCCCCCCCTTGGGGGGGTTTCTGTCATGAACTCAGAGGGCATGGGTCATATGAGGTTTAAACAACCCCCACATACCCTATTGTCTGTTTTAGGGTTATGCGAAGGTTGTTGAAGGGGCTATTTAACCCTCACATAACTCATGCTCGTTGAGCGGGGGATTGGATATGCAACCGGGTGCTCATGGGCGCAGTGCCCAACATGGGTTAAATAACCTCCAAAGAGCTGCAGCATGTAATCCAAACCCAGTCAAAGAGGGTCACCAACTCATTCCAAAAAGTCACAAATGGGGACATCCTCAGTCTATTAAATCAACTTCTACTCTCTTCTGGAGATTCTCAGTTGAACCAAATCCAAAGTACTTACCAATATACCATAGTAACCAGCACGAAATATTGTAATAGGAACTTAATAGTTTTCCAGACCTAGAAAGACAAGAGGCATAAAGGTCAGTCATAGCCTCACAACATGGGAACACCATCCATTTTCCTGTTATTTACGAAAGAAAGCTCAAATTACCCTCACAGTTCTGCCAAACCTGCCCTCATAATAAAGATATAATAGGGAGACCATCATTTCACCCAAGAAGAACCTCATTTGAAGCAACAGTCTTTTGAACCTTGGTCTTAAAGATCCACTACTGATCTTTTATCTTCTCCAAACTTGGTCTGTGTGGTGTTTCTATTGGGAGACAATGAAGAGGTCTGCCACGTAATCCTCAAAGCTTTATTCAGGAAGTCGAACTTCTATGAACTTCTTTCTAGGCAAAACTATGCGAACTAAGCAAGACAATTGTCCTTTCAAGAAAAAGGGAAAGCCTTTTCCCAGAATGCTTTAACTTCAAAAAGGCTGGTTCTGAAGAAGCCTTTGGCGAGAAGCTATCTGGGCAGATCTTCTCTTGCCTTCCTTCAGCTTTGCCCGTTTGAGTCTGCGGCAAACTCTAGGATCTGAAGAATCCTGATTTCCCACAGACTGTGTGTTGTTAATATTTTCAGTGATAAGGTCTGGCGAAGGTTCATCCCGAGCTGGTAAAAGCCCGTGAGAATCACCTCTCCCACTTCACTCGTAGGCCGGTACGTTTCTGGCGCTGTCTCTTCTGCTTCAGAATCTGATCCCGATTGATCGCTAGAAACTCCTTCGCCCAGCCTAAGGGGAACAGGCCTAGTCATGAGAGTCTGTGAGGGAAGGTCTCAACTCGTCTGTCTCCTAAACCCAGCACCCATCTATCACACCAGTAATACCAACTAAGTTGTGAATTAGGGTTTTTCCGACTCAACTGAACACACACTTGACCACCACACACCACCAGCTTCATTTAGGATGTAATACAGTTGGGGGTGTTTGTCCATCTTACATTTCGGTATAAATTATGCCAGCAACTGACAGGTTAAGAAGTCCCCATGCTAAGACCACCTTCTTTGCTTCAGTTTCTTTCCTCATCTTGATGGTTCTGTCAATGAGGGAAGCGGTTGGACTTCGTTCCCCCTGCATGGTCTGGAAAGATCAGGAAAAAAAGGAGAGACGTTAAACTATTTGCATAATATTCAAAGAAACCATTCTTCCAATGCCAGATTAAGGTCACAATCCTGTGCGTGTTTAGACAGAAACAAGTCCAACAACTCCCATCATCCCACCAGTTCAAAAGAAGAGGGGCAGAGAGCAAGAGAGAAACCTATCTCTATCACATTACTTTCAAGACATAAGGCTCAATCCTGCGCAGGTCCAGACAGAAAAAGTCCCTACAGCTTCTAGCATAGCTGGCTGGGGCATGCTGAGCGTTGCAGATCTTTTTTCTGTCTAAACATACACAGGATTGTAACCCTAAATGCATCTCCTTTCTCTATTGTCTCCCAATGACAAATTTTCTATCACCAGCTCTGAGCTCTTGTACATTAAAACTTATTTATTTAATAGACTTATATACTGCTGAACGTACTTAAAGCAACATGCATATTCTTTTAGATATTTTCATGCAGCTTTTCACAACTAAAAAGTCACCTGTGCTCCCCCACCCCACCCCCCAAACAGGCAATTATGCTTTTTTTTTTTTTTTTTTAAAGTCATCTGAGTGAAGTCATCTGAGCACCTAGTTCAAGCTATGGGACCAGCTGACAGGCTGGTAGAAACCATACAGAACCCACGGAGCAATAGCCGGGACTCAGTAGGAAGTCTCCAATGTTAATCCTACTTAGAGTAGACCCATTGAAATGAATGGCACATTGGTATGTCAGGACTAACTAAAGTCCCATTCATTTCAATGAGTCTACTCTAAGGAGGGCTAACATGGGATACTACCCAACATCAGGCCATTCCCCATAGCAGGCTGCGATTTAGGAGCAGATAGGCTTAGGGCAGCCTTCCCCAATGGTTTAGGGCGCCCCCAGATGTGCTGGACTACAACACCCACCACACCAGCTAATGGCCACAGTGCCTGGGGATGATGGGAGTTGTAGTCCAACATATCGGGAGGGGGAGCTAGAGGATGTTCTCTTCCCCCCACGCGCCCCTTAGAATTAAAGGCGGTTAAAATCACCCCTTCGCCAAAGGAGGGAGCATTAATCGCCCCACGCAACCCTCGCTTACTCCTCCTCCGTCGCCGCACGCTTCCTTTTCGAAGTGCGCCTGCGCGGTGGGGCGTTTGCTTTTTCTTTTTTTTTAAACTCTAACGTCAGAAGAGAGGAAAGACGCGCTCTCGGAGGGAAGAGGACGTCGGGGGCGGGATTTGTTGCTTAGGCGACGGAGGTGGAGGAGTGGATTGGCGGGCGCTCTCGCGCTCGGCTTCGATTAGGTCGGGTCTCTCCTCTTCCCCCCTCCCCCTGTCCCTTTGATGTTTGGGCGGGAGGGCGGCTTAGGCAATGGCGGCCGGCCTCCGCTTCTGAGGGGAGTCGGCGTGTTTTCGATTTATTTTATTTACCTGACTTATAATACAGACAGGGCAGCTTACAAGAATAAGACGCATTGAAACACATTAAAACAACCAAAACTCCACAATTTATTAGCACCAACCACATTTCCAGGAAAAGTGCTGGCTTTTGATTCCTCCAGAGCTCTTTATAGTGTGATGAAGAGTTGTGGAGAACTCAAAAGCTTGCACAGTTCTGTAGTATTTAGTTGGTCCTAATAAAGGTATTGCCCAATTGTGAATTTTTGATTCCCCCCCTCTCATGGAGACCAGTGTGACTATCTTTTTTTTCCCTTTTTAATCTTTGAAAAGCAATGAAAGTCTATGGTGTAATGGTTAAAATAAGACTAGCAGCCTATCTACACTCCTGCTTTAAAACAGGTTATAACAGTTTTAAACCGGTTGATACGGTTATTAACCGGTTTAAAACTGTTATAAACTGTTTTAAAGCAGAAGTGTAGATAGGCTCTAGGGTTCGGGAGACCCGGATTCAAGTCTTCCCTCAGGCCATGACGCTTAATGGGTGGCTTTCAGCCAGTCGCTCACTATCCATCTGACCTACCTCACAGGGTTGTTGAAAGCATAAAATGGAGAGAAGGGCCGTGTAACCTGCCTTGGATTCCTTGCAAGTGGGGGGGGGGGGAGTGACATATAACTGTAATAATAAATAAAACAAGAACATTAAAAGAGCACACGATATAATAGCAGCAGTGTAAAAGCAAACAGCACAACTAAACACAAGACCCAGCAGTATAAAAAGCCACATGCAAAGGATTTTAAAATGTGAGCTCTTTGCTGGGCATGATGGAAATGATGTCAAGATGGATGCTAAGCAAGCATTTTACAGTTGGGATAATGTCACCACTAAATAGGCCCTTTCCTCTGTAGTTACCTGCCACACTTCAGACGGCAGAGGCACCTGAAGGAGGCCACTTTGAATTGGCCTGAAAACAAACTGGGAGCCAATGCATTGGCGAAGCACAGGTGTGTGGTGAGATCATAAGGCCCAGGCCCAGCCAAGAGCCTCACATATGTAGTTTGATTGAACTCATTGCAGTTTCCAAACGATCTTTAAAAGCAATTCCACATATTCATGCATTTCAGTATTGTTTACCTGGAAGTAACTGAGTTCAAATTGTTCCTAAATAAGGGTGCATAGGATTGCAGCCGGTTAATTGTTTTGCTGATTTATCACCCCGAAAGCCCTAAACTGTCTTTGCTGGTCCTTTAAGACTAGCTGCTGCGCCTCCATTGCATCCACCATTGCCTTCCCCTTCAGAGGCATGTGAGTGGCAACAGGCGAGGGGACGACTCAGCAGCAGCGCCCCATATATGTGGCACTATCTGCTCCAAGAGGGTTCTTCATCTGCCTCTTGCTCTGTGCTCCGCCAGCAAGTAAAGACGCTTCTCTTTAAACAAGCATTTGACTCTGCCGTTGCTTCATTTTACTTATTGACCGTTTGTTTCATCTTTTTGTGTTTTTAACTTGTCAATGTATTTTAATGGTCCGTCATTATTTTTGTGGCTTTTGTATCGTGTAAGCCCCTTTGAACGACTTCTTTTTTGGAGGGGGAAAGTGGGTGAAAGATTTTTTAAATAAATAAACAAATAACAAAGGATTTAAACAAGCATAATAAAACAATGTAAACATTACAGCCAAAAATAGAACAATGCCAGAACGGGGCAGAGAGGGGATACAAATAAGTCAGTAAAAACAGGGCACCAGGCTTGGCATAGTACCCTCTAATAATAATATATTTGTTTATTTCTTACTCACCTCTCCCTCTGGATTGAGGCGGGGGGGAAATCAAATACAAATAATATAAAATACATAAAACTTATTAAAAATATATAAAACTAATACATTATTAAAATAACAATAAAACTCTTAAAATTCAACTGGCTAGGCCTGCCGGAAGAGATCAGTCTTTGGCTTTCTTAAAGTCGGAGAGACTGTTAAGTTGACGAATCTCTCCCGGCAAGCCATTCCACGCTCTGGGAGCGGCAGAAGAGAAGGTCCTCTGGGTAACGGTTGGAAAGCAACCTTAGTGTCCTCCAGATGTTTTGGACTTCAACTCCCAGATGCCTCAGCCAGCATGACTAACGGTCTAGAATTCTGGGAATTGTAGTCTGGAACATCTGGAGGTCTGCAGGTTACTTATCCCTCTCTAGTAGAGTCCTCTCCCGCAGTGCTCTTACCCAGCAGCAGTGCTACTCTGATCAGTGGCAGATAGCCACCATTTAAATTTCCCACAATGTAGCATCACCCAGAGGCATTATGGGAAATTCAAACATTGGTCACCTTGTGCAGAGTACCAGGAAAAAACAACTCAACTCGGAGCCCAGAACAGGTGTTGGTGGAACGCCCTACCAGGATGCGGGGGCTCCCAGCAGGGCAGCTAGCAACTACACAACATGAGGATACCACTGGCTTGAACTACAATATGGCAAACACCTCCTTCTGAAGCCATGTCTTTGCTAATTGGCAAAAAACAAGCTACGAGGTGGACAAGCAGGCCTCTCTCTGGAGGGAGTGCCACAACGGAAAAAGCCCCGTTCAGGACTTCAGTTGTTGAACAGAACACAAGGGCAGGTTCATGTGGACGGAGATGGGCACAGACCAGTGGAGGCTGGTGGCTCTGATGTCAGTGGGGCTGTGAATCCACTCTGGGTTTCAGTCAGAACTCTAAAGGACCTCTCCAAGGTGCTGAAACCTAGACCCAAAACGGATCCAGCACCTTCGATAGCTCATTTAAAGTTCTTGCTGGTTCTGATGAAATCCAGAGGCCGGTTCACTGCCCCACTGGCATCAGAAACACCAGCTTCCGTAGGCACAACTCACGTAGGACTTTCAAGGCTAAAACTAGCACTTTGAACTGAGCTCGGAAACAAATTGGAAGCTGGTGACGTTGGTATACTACTGGAGTAATTTGGTCGAATCATCTGAAAACCAGACAATATTCCAGGCTGCTGCATTCTGGACCAATGGAGGTTTCTGGACCCATAGAGGGTATCGGAATAAGATCTGTGTGGTATTGCTTTTATTACTCATTAATTGCTACTGATGACGGCATATTGTACTTTATTTTTATAAGCCGCCCTGGGCATTGAAAGTGTGGGATATATGAAGAAATGAACAAAAGTATAATCTAGATGTACCTAAACAGAAAAACGTGCTACAGTACAAAGGATTTTGCAGTGTTGTTAAACTGGCATTCTTCTTCAGTTCCTTGTTACCATGGTTCTGAGAATGATGTGAGAAACGGGTTCCAGTTGTGCTAGGACAGAGCCTGTGAGACAAATCAATGGCAACCATTAGTTGCCAGGGGTACAATGCTTTTGCTGTTACTTCTGCCTTTTTCCACTCTCTGATTACTCAGCTGACATTTTGTTCAGTTTTACAGAAAGCAGCTTTAATGGCAGTCCCTTTGCTAATTGCATGGTGGCATTCACGTAGAGATCCTGTAGACACTGTAGACTTTGAGCCAGCAAAAGATGTACAGTGTGAGGAGGAGGAGGAGGAAGAGGAGGAAATTTGCTGGTTTTTAGGAGAAATCCTACTACTTTACTGTTTGACGGTTGCCATTATAAAGATCATCCATCTTGGTGCGGACAAGGTAAGATTCTTTTATTAGCCATCTCCCTGCCACCAAAAATCCATCTAATCCAGTTTCCTGGTCCCACAGTGGCCAACCAAGGAAACCCCACACAACCAGGACTTGAAGGCACTAGCTAGCCCTCTCCTGCTGTTGCTCCCCAGCAACAGGTATCCTGAGGTACACCGCTGCTGAGCCTGAAGGTTCTATCTAGCCAACATTAGTAGGCATTGACAGACCTCACTCTCCTACATTAATTTGTCAAATCCCATTTTAAAACCATCTCCACTAGTGGCAGCCATCAGCACATATCGGATCTTGTGGCAGTGGAATCTTATAGATTATTTATTTATTTACCAAACTGATATACCACTCTACGTCCAAAATTCCCAAGCGGTGAACAATAAAAAGGCAAAAATTAATCTAAATGCAGATAGACAGAGCCAATACACTGAAGGCTTTGCTCTGAATGGACTCCAAATGGACTGCAAGTCCCTTTGTGCCTCACTTGATGAACTCATCGACCAGGCAGATTGGTAATAGAGAAAGCACTTTCTCAATCATCCTAGTCCTAAATTGTTTAGGGCTTTATACACCCAATAACAAAACCATAAACGTGGCACAGTAGCAAAGAGGCAGCCATAATGTGATGTGTGAGAAGTACTTCCTTATCTTTGTTCTGAATTTCTAATTTCATTGGACGACTCCAAATTCTGAGAAATGTCTTTTTATCTACTTTCTCCGCATCACGCATAATTTTAGAAATCTTCCATGGGGGGGGTGCAGATACATAAGAGGACAGGGTTCCTGCAATGTTAAGGGTGCAATCCTACACATGTTTAGACAGAAAAAAAGACCTACATCTATAGGACTGCACCCTAAAAGTTGTACAGAAGAGGGCATTTCAGAAGGTTCAGCTTTGCTAGACCTGCTGAAATCTCCTCTTCTACACAGAGTACTTTGCATGACCCTCTTTTGCAAAGGTGCTACATTATCCTTTTTTATTTTTTATTTTGCATCTAGCCACCCTAGTTAAAAATACAGGAGAGATATATTTTACTGTCAACTCAGTAATCATGAATTACATATTTTTCTTCTAAAGGGAATACCTCAGGGGATTGCTTTCTATATTTTTTGATTACAGATCTTCAAGAAACAAGATGGCGGGACTTCATGGTGCAGCTGGCAGAAAAGTAAACATTCATTTTCTTGCTACCGATTTTTGGGAGGGATTATTGTTATTAAACAAAAGGTAAAAAGTAACAGTTATGGTGTCTGGATGTAAAAGAGGACTGGGTTCCTCCTCCTTCAAAAGTTGTGTAGAAGAAGGAATTTCATGCAAGCTGAATTTCAGGCACTGATTGAAGTGAAATACTCTCCCCCCTCCCCCCATTTTTTTTAACATAACTATTAAAGCTGCAGGAATTCTGTCCTCTTTTGCATCTATCTGGTCATCCTAGCAAATTAAAGTTTAAAACTCATGGTTTGCTTCAGAGGAGATGGCTGCAGACACGGAGAGAAGCTGTTTGAGGAAATCAAAATTGCCCCTTATATAGCATCCATGCTCCAGCCCTCTCCCACAATCTACTCAGTTCTGGCCTACATCTTGTTTCCTCACCACCACCACTGCCCCCAATATGTTCTCTATTCTATCGGATGGACAGTTCCAGTTCCAGAGCAGCTGCACTGAACAGCGAACAAGAGCAGAGGACTTAGCCCTGGCCAATTATTTTGGAGAAGATCCAGCTTTTCTCGAAGCCCCTTCATGGACCTTCACTGCTCTGGGCAATTTCTTCCATCAGAGCCCTTGTGCTTGCCTAAGGGACAAAGGATGCATGACAAACAGTTCTGTGATGGTGATGGCGGTGTGTGTGTGTGTGTAAAGCAGCACAGGACCCGCCATGGGGAGAGAAACTACTTAACTTTTCCCCTCTCTTCTTGCCATTCAACATCTAAGGTCCTCCTCAGGGTGCCTACTCCAAGGCTTGGAGGACAGCCAGAATGGGGAGGGCCTTCTCAGTTGTGGCCCCCCAATTCTGGAATGATCTCCCCAACGAAGCCAACATCGTTATATTTTTAGCGCCAGGTCAAGACTTTTCTCCCAGGCATTTAACAGCATATGTTGAGTTTTTTAATTGACCCCAGATCTATTTTTTGGCCTGGCTGAGAGTTTAAAGTTGTTTTAAATATATATTGTCTTTGTATGTTGTCTGTTTTTATGCTATTATGCTTTTTAAATTTTGTATATCGATTTTTAATATTTAATGTTTTAAATTTTGTAAACCGCCCAGAGAGCTTCACCTATGGGGTGGTATAAAAATGTATTTAATAATAATAATAATAATAATAATAATAATAATAATAGTCCACTCACCTCTTTTCTACAATAGCTTCCTTGAGACTGATGTTGCCATTTCAGTGGCAACATCATCACAACAATTGGCAGTGGACTTCTTTCTCCCACCCCCCACCCCTTGCAAATTTATGCCAATGTAATCGATAAATTAATGGACTGCAACTCATATGATTGCCTGGGCTAAGATTTCTTTAATTGGGCTACAGTCTTAATATTTATTTATTTACCGCCACTGATCAACCCACCTAAAAAAAACCCCCTCTTCTTTCCTGATGCTAGCTTGCCAGAATTGTGGTTGCGAATGTCACTGCAAGTTTAACATCTGTGGTCCCGTAAAGAAGGTGGTTGGCGGGAAACAGACAGTTCAAGGGAAATCCCCCGCTAGCACTCCTTCCACAAAGAGGCGACTGAAGAAGAACCTCTCTGTACTCCGCCAGCAAACCTTCTGCGACAGCGACTCCGTGGATTCGGAGAGTTTGGATTCACTGGTGTTGTCGTGGAACGAGAGTCAGGCAGAGGACAGCCTCAGCGCTTCCAGCTGGGGAAGGGAGCAACCGTGCCGCCGCTGCAAAGCCAAGAGGACGAGGGAATGGCTGGCCCAGCACTTCTTCGACCCGAAGTCCTTTCCCCAATAAAAGCGCAACTCATCGGAAGAAGATGAAGAGCACTTTGGGCCAAGCCTCATGGCTTGGGGATTGTTTGCTTGAACAAGATGGACAAGATGGGTGGACCACACTGCTTAGCCACAGCCGAGGAGTGATGACACGACTCATGTCAATAAAGCAGAGGGATGCCTCATAAATAACCATGCTATTTTCAACTGCGTAGCAATGTGTGTGTGTGTGTGATGAGAGAAGGGTTGTTAAAATACCTTGTTAATGCCAACTTGTTAAAATACACAGCTTCCTGATCGAATGATTTCCAACGTCTTTCAGTACAAGGAGGAGATCCGTGTCCTGTAGTTTTTTATATAAAATGTATCAAGTATTATACCCATATTTCCTCGAATCTAAGGCGCCATCGATTCTAAGACGCACCTTAATTTCAGGGCCACCAACAGGGAAAAAGCTTTGCCTCGATTCTAAGATGCACCTTAATGTCTGTACCACCCACAGAAAAAAAAAACTTTGATTCTAAGAAGAAGAAAAAAATCTTAAATATATCTAACATTTTTTTTATTATTATAACAGAATTCCACTATACTAAAATAACAGAGGGAGGCTTCACTTTGGAAAGAGCGGGAAAGCACCCACGCCACTTTATTCTCCAATGGAATTGGAGATTGCAACACCTGTGGTGCCTTCTTGCTGCCTTCTAGGGGCCCTTCCCTCCCCCTCCCCTCGTCCCTCCCTCCTCACTTCCATTGCTGTCGCCGGTCGTTGTCAGCCCCAAGGATCTATGCAAGTGTGAGTTGCTTGGGTGGTGTGGATGCCGGTCCTCGCTGCCACTGCGGATGGGGCAAGTGGCTGGATCTCCTCCTCCTCCTCTTCCTCCTGCTTCTCGTGGGCTCCTTGGAGGCGCCTGAGGAGCCACAGCAGCAGGAGGAGGAGGAGATCCAGCCGCAGGCCCCATCCGCTTGTTTCCCGCCGCTGCGTGGAACAAGGGGGGGGGGAGAGAGAGAGAGAGAGAGAGAGAGAGAGAGAGAGAGGCAGGCAGAGCTACGCTTGGTCTCTCTGCATGGGGGCGGTGGCGGGGGGGGCTCTGATGCTTCACAGGCACATGCGTCTTACATGGAGCCCCCCTCCCGCCACTGCCGCTCCCGCACAGAGAGACCCAAGCGTCGCTCCCGCACAGAGAGACCCCTGGCGATCTGGTCACCGTAGGAGTCACGGGGGGGGGGGGGGAATGCAGAGCCCTCCCGCCTTCTGCAAAAGTGGGAGAAATCCCGCGATTCTAAGTCGCCATTGATTCTAAGACGCACCCCATTTTTACAGATGTGAACATGGGAGAAAAAGTGCGTCTTAGAATCAATGAAATACGAGTATGTAATCAGCTGATGATTCTGTTTTTTCTTGCACCACAATTTTGACTTTTGACCAATTCACAGTCTTCTGCCCCATTTGTCTTAGTACAATTCTCATTAATAGCTGATACTGTATAGCCATAATATAATGATTTTCATTTATTAAAATACAGGCCTTTTAAAGGCGGAATATGACCTGCAGGGTTATAATAGTGCCTAAATATTCCCATAACTCATTTTGCCAAGAATTTTTCTTTTCTTTTTCTAACACAATTCAGAGATCTCTTAAAACATTTTGATCGAAAGAACCTATAGGTGGCCATGTCTTTGAATCTAATACTGGCCAATCTTCTGTGTACAAAGTTCTTAGCTCATGTTTAAATAAACCATACTTTCCTGGGAAACTTTTCCATTTTCTTAAGGATCACATTTAAAGGTGAACCTTCTAGAGTACTCTGCCTTCCCCTCCCCATTTTATTTTAACCAGGAGCCTATCTACACAGTACCTTGGAACGTTTTAAATAGTATTTTAAAACGTTCCAAATAGGTGCGTTCCAAAACAACTTAGGCCACATTAAGGAGTACTCACATTACAGGATAAAAATTCTTCAGTCTTCAAAGCGGTGTGTGCGGTCTCACACCCTTCTGTCCGTCTCTTTCTGTTTCATTTTTACAATGAGTTTAGGGCAAGACATTGTGGGCGCTGTAGTTCACTCACCCACTTCCTCCTTAGTTCCCCTTTCATTCCCTAGCTTTCAATGAGTATAGGGCTAAGCATTGTGGGTGTTGTAATTCACTCTCCACTTCCTCCTTAGCCCCTCTTTCTTCCCCACCAATCAACGGCTAAGCATTTGGGCACTGGTAAACGAAGCACTGCCCCCACAAATCACAAACGGTAAGGAAGGACACATTCTTTTACTTAAAAGGATTTATTAAAAGTAAAAACCATTGTATATAGCTGAAGTGAGTTTAAAAAAACCTCGGGTATACAACGTTCAAGGGGGTGCGTCATGTGGCCCAAAGAGTTTTCGTAACCCTTAAAAACGTTACAAAGCTCGTGTGTAGATTGGCTCCAGTTCTTCTTAACCAGTAATATCTAACCTGTGCATTCCTTTCAACACCTTTTATGAACTATGGCCATTTGTTAAAGAAGACAATTTATTTGTTTTTCGAGGGAAGGCTTACCTGACACAGAAAATCTTGCCCATCATTGAAAGGAGTGAGCCTTGGTGGAGGACCGCCTTGGTTGAGGACTGCCTCGTCCTGGCCAGACTGCAAGACACCCTTAGGTCAACTCACCTAAGCCGGCTGGCCTGTTTCAATCCTGTTGGGGCGCAAAGGCCATCTAGCCTGACCCCTCCTGGCAGGCTTGCCAAATGTTATATGCGTCCAACATTGGGACGAAAGATTTGTTGTCTAGCCATACGCTCCAATCAATAGACACTTGAACAAGATTTTCTAACTATAGTTTTTTATTAGTCCTTTGCAAAGGAAGACTGCCCATGTGGAGGCCATGAACAGAAACTAACCCTCTGCTCTTTCTCTCCTTATACTATCCTCAACACAGAATACATCAACATGTGAATCAAGTGAAACCTGTTTACACTTCAAAGAAGAATTTTACAAAGAACCAGCTTAATCAAGCCTCTAGCATAAAGGTTGCATTTCTTTTAGCTTACTGACCTGCTAGGACGTGCGATTCCACAAGAAACTTTTTAGGAGCCTAAGGATAATTATCTCTGTTTATTTAGCCCCTTGGCTGTAAGTGATATATCCCTATCAGCTTCCTGATAAGGACACACAACTCATCTCCCAAGGCTAATAGAGAATTAGAGTTACATTCCACATTTGCAAGGGTAAAGGGTTCTCTACCAGCAGCAGGAACTCTCTTCCACCTCACATTTAGGTCCACAGGTTATCTGCATGAAGGGTTCCCAACGTCCAAATGCAGGGAGTGATTGAGCAATCAGTCGCTGGTCTTAAGAGCAGGGTAGGTATGACAGGATGAATAAAGCCACCTGTAGGGCTATGAGCCAAGGCCACTAAGAAAAGGTGGTGAAGCAGAAGGGGCCGTTCCTAAGCATGACTTATTTTTGCTGTAACATGCCAACTTTCCATGACCCTGACTTGACATTGTAAAGCATAATTCGGGAAATGTGCCTGCAGAAGTCGGCTCTAAGGGGTTGGCCCCGCTCACTGTTGCTGCTTCTCGCCAGCTTGTGTTGGCAGAAGGAAGAAAAGCCAGGAAGAAATTATTATTAGTATTATTATTTCATCTCTTTCTCGCTCCTGGCAGTTTTTCTAGACTGACATGACGGGCTTTGCCAAGTCATGCTGTGTTTTACAGATTCAGGAATTTCCTGACAATTGAGCATGTTTAAATTATGACTGCTTTCTGGATCTTGGCGTGGATGTATTTTGGTAGGCCCAGTTTCTGAAGGTATTCTGTATAGTTTTTTGATGTGATGCCAGTGACTGAGGCGACTAACGGAATAATTGTGACCTTTTCCTGTTGCCATAGTTCTTTGACTTCCATTATTATTATTATTATTATTATTATTAGACATTTCTATACCGGCCCATAGCTGAAGTTCTATGGGTGGTTTACAAAATTCTCCGGTTGATTTTTCATTGTTAGCTTTCCCACAATAATCAGACATTTTGTAGAGTCTAGGTCAGAATGTCTCGAAGCATTACAGCTCACACGATCATAATTTGATCATAATTTAGTTTTGAAGATGAAATGCTCCCCTACATTCATTTATTTATTTATTTATTTACGGCTGCAGACTAAGCCGACCTTTGGATCATTTTTAAAAGAACAAGACAGAAGCTAGGTTCCTTAGCAGGGGGGAAACACTCCGTCCATGCCCAGAGGCACAGCGTATAATTCATTCCTTAAAAAATCCCACACAACTTCATTCCCCTCAAGCGAAGAACACTTCACATATGCTTTGAGGTGCTTTGCTCAGATTGCCAGAGTATTTTTCAAATCAAAACCTTACGGCAAGCGTTGTGTACCAGCAGGAAACAAGCACATGATGAGGGACTCTCACGGTGTGCGCCTTCTTCCGTCATTGCAATTTTTTAGCACGCTCCCTGTGCTTTAAAAAAATAAATAGAAACCATGCTATATAGTCATCCTGCACAAAGCTGTAATGGGAATGGTTTTTAGGATTTTGAGGGCTACTCTCCTCATCTTCCCATACAGAGACATCCCATAATGTAACATGTCTTCTTAAGAACTAGCAAATGGACCCAGCTCTGCACAGGTTGGACTAGTCCTAAGTTTAATACAGCGCAGTTTTCAAGCAAGGTTATGCAGCTGTCAGTGTTGAATACAAAGTGCTCATCCCGCCTTAGTTAAGTCATCCCTGCTGGCACCCCTAGGCACGTCCCCTGCCATGGGTCATCCTTATAGCTCCTGAGAGAGGGGGTCTGTCTACAGCATTCTTCTGAGGTAGGGCTGCTCCACAGCAGTTTATTTTTTATTTGCTTATGATTCTTTTAAACAGCCCAATAACCAATGTTTTTTGAGCAGGGTACAATACATGGCCCCTAGGATATTTCGGCTTCCTGGATCCAAGGTCAGAGACAGCACTCTGACCTCGGAACCAGGAATCCAAGCTTCCCCCGCTTCCCTCTCACAGCCAGCTGTCTCTCCGAGGTTGCAAATAAGGGGGACATTCCTGTAGGGGGGGATGGAGGGGATGGGAGAGGCTGCCTTATGCCATATCCCCAGTCCTTTCCAGACCCCTTTTCTCCCTCTTCGCAGCGCCAAGCTGAAATGCAGAGCAGGAAGCACGATGAAGGTAAGGATTGCCTCCGCTGCACCTCCCATTCTCTGCACAGGATACTTACAAGCCTCCGAGTTTAGAGGCTCATGAGTAGCAAGGACAGATCCCATAGAACTGTGCTCTAAGTATAACTCTCTCCCATGGCCTACTCATCTCCTTTAGCTTTAGGCTGTACGGATTTGCAAAGCTCTGTGCTATTTAGGGAAGTCTGCTCCTAGTGGCTGAAGGTATCCCTGCGAGCTCCACCCACACGGACACATTTAAATGAATTGACATTAATGTGTTTTAAAAATGCCATAACTCCAAGGTGCACGCCCCAAGGGTCCCCTTACTATGCTTGCCACGTTTCAGGTTTCACAGTTGTCACACTATGGAGAGGACAGACAGCCAGCCATGTATCCTCTTTTTAATTATTATAGAAGTCGGAGCATCACCTTGGCTTGCCAAGGGTCAAATGATATGCACTGTGGTGGAAGTTCTGCACATTTAAACGCGGCTCTCCTCAACTCTCCTTCAGCCTCTTGTTGTTTTATCTTTCCTAATTCAATTTCTCTTTGTTGTTTTAACTCAAATTCTCTCAACTCCTTTTGCTGTTTTAATTTCTCCCTCCCTTTCCAGTTTCACATACTGAGGAGACATTTCCATAGCTAATGGCTGCCTAGGGTAAGCTGACCAGATAAAATCCAGGTCAGGGCTCATGTAACTTTAACAGTTGTAGAGAAAAGGGAATTTCAGCCAGTGTCATTTGTATGCAATTCGTTCCTGGTGAAATTCCCTCTTCATCACAACAGTTAACGGTGCAAGCACTATACTAGAGTGACCATATACAAAAGAATCACAGTTGTGATGAAGAGTGAATTTCACCAGGAACGAATTGCATACAAATGACTCTGGCTGAAATTCCCTTTTATCTACAACTGTTAAAGTTACATGAGCCCTGACCTGGATTTTATCTGGTCACCCTAGTCTAGGGTTCACCTCACATTCCCCAGCACCACTAACCTGATAAAATTCAATAAGGGACCATTTTTATTCATCAACCGATTTGCCTTCAACCGGCAAACCCAGTGTCTGACATCTGTCTGTAAGGGCATCCTTCTTTAACCCCAAAATCTCCATGTTTCTACTAGACAGATAGATATAACTTTAATAAATAAAATGAGACTAGGATTATTAAAATGTAGTCAGGAGTTTTAATCTTGAAATGGTAACATTCTGTACCACCACAGAGAAAATATCCTGTCAGACAGTTGTATCAAATCAACTTCTGACCTGAATATATGTAGCTTTAACAGCTAAACACAGTACTTGACACAGCAACTGTATCTCACAGAGCCTTCTTTTCAAAAAGGAGATTCCTTGTAAATTCTGATCACAGCAACTGACCAGAAAAGTTTCCTGGAAATCCCACCATGCTGCCACCAAATATGTGCTGCCACAGCCTCAAACACCAGGCCTAGATGAGCACACCCCTCTCAGGCTAAGCCCCACCACTTAAATACCTGAGGGAAGGGTAAAAGACACACCATTTTCCCCTTACAACAGAGGGGAAAAGGGTGTTAAGGGTTTTTGAATGTCCTCCTGTGAGTGTGTTGGCTGAAGGTGTAACGATATGTGTTTCTTTATTAAACTGATAGAGCAGGTGACAAAGCCAAGCTGACACGTGGTTTGTGGTAGCAAAAATAAAACGTTTAGTGTTGATAACAGTTCTTTCAAATCAATTTAAAACCTGCCTATTCTTAATACTTCAAACAATCTTGTTAATAATAATCCTAGGTACTTATAATCTCTTCACACACTCCTGACTAGATCACACACACACAGCTATCTTCCACACAACTACCCTCCACCCAACCAAGACAGTAAGATGAACTGAAACACTCCCTCACCCTATATATACTCCTCCCCCTCCCTTTCCCAGCATCATCAGCCACGCCCACTCAGTCCAACATTCCGCACTCTCCAGACACACTAACCCAAACAAGGAGACAGAAATGTGGGGTATTGTCACACAGCCCCATGTAAAACGCATTGCAGTAATCTAGACCAGAGGTTAATCAGAGCATGGATAACTGTAGTTAGGCTATCTCTGGCTGCAATCAGACAACACATTAGTCAATGGTGGGTTGAGTAGCCAACTCACAGTTGTAGGCTGACCAGATAAAATCCAGGTCAGGGCTTATGTAACTTTAACAGTTGTAGAGAAAAGGGAATTTCAGCCCGTGTCATTTGTATGCAATTTGTTCCTGGTGAAATCCCCTCTTCATCACAACAGTTAAAGTTGCAGGGGCCCTGCCTTCTTTTGTATATGGTCACTCTAGTATAGTGCATGTACCTTTAACTGTTGTGATGAAGAGGGAATTTCACCAGGAACTAATTGCATACAAATGACTCTGGTTGAAATTCTCTTTTCTCTACAACTGTTAAAGTTACATGAGCCCTGACCTGGATTTTATCTGGTCACCCTACACAGTTGGTTATTTCGTGGGTACTCCCCACACAACATATTCCTACACAACTGTGGGTGGTTGAGGCTGGCATTGAGTGGACTAATAGTCAACCCAGCATTTGATTGACACAGCCCCGCCCCTCTCCCCATCCTCCCTCCTCCTCAGTCCTCTCAGTTCTATCCCAGTAGCCTCTGCAAGCTGCACCAGTTGGAGCAGAGTGGCAGCCGCCGCTTTGGTCGCTCTTGCCGCCTGCCTCAATGGGCTTGTGTTTTAACCCACTCACCACGCGCCATGAACACACTCACCCCTCCACACAACACTTTAAACAACTGGCTTCGAGCTAAACAACTAGCAAGGCAGTTGTTTCTCCCAGTTGCTTATTTGGGCGGAATAGCACACCGTCAGTAGTTTGTGAGCGGCGTGTCACCCTCCACACAACACAATAAGCAACACAACTGATGATTGTTCCCCCCCCCCCAGTTGCTTAATGTGTCGTCCAAATTCAGCCTCTGTCTAGACATCTGCCTAAGCTGACAAAAGGCCCCTTTGAGGTCTCTCTCGGAGGTGCAAGTCAGCCTTGAAACAACACATCTCATGTCCTAAATGTGCATAGGTTGCTTCTGGCATTCCTGGGCTATTGCCTAGGGCACCTCTGTGCGTTTAACGCTGCCTTGAACCAGTCTTGCTATCAAACTCCTCTACCCTTCCTTTATTGCTACATTATGATAAGCAGCACCGTCTGAAGGCAATATATTTTCTTATCTACCTGGGTACCTTGAACTTTTTGATTTATCTGGGAATTCAAGCACATGGCATCCCTCTGGAAAAGGGCAAACGAGGAGGCCCCTGATAACATGCCTACATAAATACAGCCTAGCCAGACCTTAATTTTCCCGGACAACTTTTCAAAGATGAGACTGCTTCTCCTTTTTGGGGTTCTCATCAGGGCCGCTTGCGGCCTGAAAACATTTGTTGGGTGAGTTATCTTTTCGATTCCAGCCTTTCTGGAATGCTTTCTTGATCCACTATCAAATATTTCGCCAGAGATGCTGGGACTCTATCTATAGCAGCTTTCCTCAACCTGATACCCTTCAGTTATTTCGGATTGAAATTGGCTGGGAATGATGGTTGTAGTCTGACACATCTGGAGGGAACCAGGTTGCGGGGAGGCTGATCTATGGGGTTTAATGTTTGTCTTTTGGGCAGTATCATTACATTGCCCCTGAAGATGTACACATTTCTTAAAAGCAATAATTGCTACTGACTCTTTCCATGTGGCATCTTAGACGTGAAATGGGTTTAATAGTACTTAGTATATACCACTTCTCTGCATGTTACATATGTTGTAATCTTAGAATCATAGAGTTGGAAGGGGCCATGAAGGCCATCAAGTCCAACCCCCTACTCTTACAACAAGCCACTAAATTAGCCAGTGCTGTTGTTCCTATATTTCACACGCTAATAAAGTATGGTTTTCCTAAGTCACCTGATGATTTTATGGCTGAAGCAAGATTTGAATCTGGGATTTTCTGGGAATCATATAAATCTTGGAATTTTATTTATTTATTTACTACATTTCTATAACATCCAATAGCTGAAGCTATCTGGGAGGTTCACAATATTTAAAACCAAAACGCATCAACAACAACAACCCCCTCATAAAATATAAATATTTTAAGACTACAATATAAAAGTACAGACCAAAATAAAACCTAGCAGCAATGCAGAGATTTAAAATACAACCACAGATTTAAAAGAACAGAGGTAAAAGACTAAAACACCCGGGAAAATAAAAACGTGTTTCACCTGGCGCCAGTAAGAGCACAACATCGGTGCTAGACGAGCCCCTCTGGGAAACTCATTCCATAACTGGGGTGCCACTGCAGAAAAGGCCCTCTTCCTCACTCACCTCACTTCCTTCGGCAGTGCTCCTGGGGATTGTCTTGACGAGGGGTTTACCCCGGGGCGGATCCGCAGCGGCGGCAGTTCATTTATATAATCCCCAAAGCTCCGGGTTTAAAAAGCTGGGGACTTACCGCATCTTTTTTCTCTTGGATCAAGGGAGTGATGGCATCTGCTGTCTGTCACCTTGCTTTGGAGCTGCGGCGGAGGCGTCTCCCAGCCGATTGGCCAGGGAGGGGGTGGTCTAGTGAGCGGAATGGCCTCTGGACTGCCTGCACACCTCCAGGGGCCTTGGGGAGCTTCCCTTCAATCAAAACTTCAATAATACAAAAAAATTAAATACAAATGAACTGGGAAAATGGGGAGGTGGCGGTTCGTCTCCATGCGTCTCTAGAATAGCGCAATTGTGCAATTAGAGGACTAAAAAACAACAACAACCAAAACTCCCAGGGGGGGGGAGGGAAGTGCAGTGAGGAGCTGACTTCCCCCTCCTTGACTCGTTTTTGGACGGTGGGAGGAGGAGGAGGAGGGAAACAATGGGGGTGCAGGAATGGGGGCGCTGGGGCAGCAGCGGCCCCATCAGCCTCCAAAACCTGCATTTGTGCTTCTTTCTGTGGGTATTACCCTGGAGGAGCACAATTGCGGGATTTGGGTTAACAAGACGCCAGTGCGACCTCGTATAGATGCAGCCCAGGAGAAGGACCACTGAAGATTATCTTAGGGTCTGGACAGGTAGATATGGGAGGAGACGATCCTTCAGTTAAGATGGCCCCAAGCTGTTTCAGGTTTTGAATGTTAGTACCAGCGCTTTGAATCGGGCCTAGAAAGGGAGTGGCAGTCAGAGCAGATGGGAAAGTATTGGTATAATATATGATCATGTTGGCCAGTCCCTGTTAACAGTCTCTCTGTCCTATTTTGGACCAGCTGAAGTTTCTGGACCATTTTCGAAGGCAGCCTCACATATAACTGTAATCCAGACGACGAGAGGTTATTAGAGCATAGATGACTGTAGCTAAGCTATCTCTGTCCAGATAGGGATGTAGTTGGCATATCAGCCTAAACTGATTAAAAGTCCGCTTGTGCCTCAAGTGATAGTTCTGGGTCCAGGAGCAACTCCAAACTATAAACCTAGTCCTTTAGGGGATGTACAACCACTTCCAGAACAGATTGAACATTACTTAGCTGGACAGACAAACCACCCATAACAGTATAAAAGTACAGACCAACATAAAACCTAGCAGCAATGCAGAGGTTTAAAATACTTTAACGGTACCTCCATCTTGTCTCAGTTATTGGTCCTTATCCAGTCTATCACCGTGTTCAGAGACTGATTCAGAACAGCCATTACCTCACCTAGATTTGATGAAAAGGAGAGGTAGAGCTGGGTGTCATCTGCATATTGTTGACACCTCAGCCCACACCTCCAGATAACCTCCCCAGCGGTTTCATGTATATGTTGAACAGCATGCGGGGGGGGGGGGAATAGAATAGAGTGCCGTGGAACCCCGTAGCATAGCTGCCAAGGCACGGAGTAATAATCCCCCAGCACCACTTTCTGGAATCGACCATCCAAGTAGTCTCTGAACCAGTGCAGTACCTCAAACTCCCAGCCCAGGCAACCTATCCAGAAGGATACCATCTTTGATGGTATTGAAATCTGCTGAAAGGTCCAAGATAGGCTGACCATATGAAAAGGAGGACAGGGCTCATGTAACTTTAACAGTTCTAGAGAAAAGGCAATTTCAGCCAGGGTCATTTGTATGCAATTAGTTCCTGGTGAAATTCCTTCTTCATCACAACAGTTAAAGTTGCAGGCACTATACTAGAGTGACCATATACAAAAGAAGGCAGGGCCCCTGCAACTTTAACTGTTGTGATGAAGAGGGAATTCCACCAGGAACTAATTGCATACAAATGACACTGGCTGAAATTTCCTTTTCTCTACAACTGTTACAGTTACATGAGCCCTGTCCTCCTTTTCATATGGTCAGCCTAGTCCAAGAGAATCAGCAAAGTCGCACCCCCCCCCCCCATCCCTGTACTGTAGGGTGACCAGATAAAATCCAGGTCAGGGCTCATGTAACTTTAACAGTTGTAGAGAAAAGGGAATTTCAGCCGTTGTCATTTGTATGCAATTAGTTCCTGGTGAAATTCCCTCTTCATCACAACAATTAAAGTTGCAGGGGCCCTGCCTTCTTTTGTATATGGTCACTGTAGTATAGTGCATGCACCTTTAACTGTTGTGATGAAGAGGGAATTTGACCAGGAACTGATTGCATACAAATGACACTGGCTGAAATTCCCTTTTCTCTACAACTGTTAAAGTTACATGAGCCCTGACCTGGATTTTATCTGGTCAGCCTACTCTACTGGCAAAAGTCATTCTACAAGGTGACCAAAGGCTGTTTCCATTCCAAAACCAGGCCTGAAGCCTGATTGAAATGATCCATTTCATTCAAGAGTGCCTGGAGTTTTTCGGCAATCACCTGCTCAAACACCTTGCCCAGGCAGGGGGTGTTAACCATCGGCCTATAGTTATTAACATCATCTGGGTCCATATTAGGCTTTGTCAGGAGTGGTCTAATTACCACCTCTTTTAAAGAGGCCGGCACCACTCCCACTCTCAGGAAGGAATTTACAACTTCCTGGACCCAGCCGGATATCCTCTCCGTATTTGGTATGAGAAGTCATGAAGGACAACGGTCAAGCACACGGGTGGTTGACTAGACGTGACCAAGAACCTGGTTTGCATCCTTGGGGTTCTCATCCAAGAAAACTGGACCAGTGTTTAGGACACTTCTACTAATGGAACTGCATTAATCGTGATGTCCACTTAGTGACAAATCTGAGCAATTTTATCTTAAAAGTGCCGTGCAAACTTCTCACAGCATGCTACCAAGAGTTATGTTTCCCTCTCCACTTTCTCTACGCCAAGCATCATCTTGCATATCTCTATCATGTCTCCCCTTTATGTCCTGCACGGATAGTGTATCTCCATGTTGTCCTCCTCCATATTTGGGCTCCTAGAAATTTGCACACGGCATCCCTTGCCAAGGTAGCAATGTCAGAAACAATGAAGGTCCCCTGTCCTTTTTCTCTTCTAAAGCAGCGATGGGGAACATGTGGCCCTCCAGATGTTGTTGGACCACAACTCCCACAACCCTAGCCAGTATAGCCAGAGGTGAGGGATGCTGGGAGTTGCAGTCCAACACGGTCTGGGCAGTTCCCCGCTCCTGTTCCAAAGGAAACTGAGCCAGTAAATCTATGCTGGATCATCCAATGTCTTGCCCAAAGAGGAACACGATGCCACTTGAAGACCGGCAGACAGCAGCAGGAAGCTGATTTAATAAATAAATTAATAATCTTGTTATTGTAGTGACCAGGTTCTCCGAGTGGAACCGTGCAATGAAGAGCAGGTCCACCTATTGAAGGAGCTGGAAGCGCTGGAACATCTCCAGGTACGTTGCTTTGGCAGAGGGCGTCGGTTAATGATCCACTCCGCATGTCCGTGTTTTGACAGGACAGCTCATTCGGAGACTGCGAAAAAGCATTTACTGACATCTCGTTTCAGAAGCCCAGCCTGCGTTTTGTGTAATTGCAGCAACTGATATGTTGCACAAGCGCAGACAATCTTAAGATATGTGTATGCGTGATTTCTTTCTTTGCTTATTAATGGCCCTTCTTTAGGCGATGATTGCCTCCCTAAGCAGTTTACAATTAAACTCCACACAATGGTACCCTATAATTAGGGAGGTGTTGCTGTGCACTTGAGCATCTCTTTTGGTCCCTGGCAATAGCATATTCCAGGCTCTTCCCTTCAGCAGGAGGGAGCAGGAAATACAGGTGGATGTCCCGGCTGACTCACTGTCCAATATGTGATGACACACAGGGGCAGCCCTTCCAACGGTCTCCAGAGTTAGTCATCTGGTTGCATGGAGGCTGCGTACAATGAGCTGAATTCTGCTTGAAACATGAGAGCCTTACTGGATCAGACCAAGGGCCCATCTGGTCCAGTATTCTTTTCAAACAGTGGTCAGCCAGCTGCCTGTGAAAAAACCACAACTAGCACAATCAAGACAGGTAAAAGGAAGTCCTTCTTCACAGAGCGCAAAGTTAAACTATGGAATTTGCTACTACAGTTTGAATGGTGTTAAAAGGAGGTTAGACAAATTCCTGGAGAAGAAGGCTACCAGTGGCTACTAGTCCTGATGGCTCTATGCTGTCTCCAGTATCACAGCGGTATGCTAATGTGCTGATGTTAACATTCAAAGCCCTAAATGCCTTGGGCCCAGGAACGCCCCCCCCCCATATGTGCCTGCCCGGACCCAATGATCATCTTCAGGGGTCCTTCTCCATGAGCCCCTGTCAAAGGAAGTGAGGCAGGTGGCTACTAGGAGGAGGGCCTTCTTGGCTGTGGCACCCCGGCTGTGGAATGAGCTCCCTAGAGAGGTTTGCCGGGAACCTACATTATACTCCTTTTGACGCCAGGTGAAGACCTTCCTATTCTCACAGTGTTTTGACAGTTTCTTATCATAGTCTTTTAACTCCACTGTTTTAAATCTGTATTTTAAACTTGTATTTTAAATCTGCATTGCTGCGTGGTTATGCTTTTATATTGTATTTGTATATCATGTTCTTATACTGCATTATACTTTGAGTCTCGTTGATGGTTTTAACTTTTGTGAACTGCCCAGAGAGCTTTGGCTTTTGGGCGGTATAGAAATGTAAGAAAGAAAGAAAGAAAGAAAGAAAGAATCTGGAAAATGGTCGGGAGAGTACCGTTGCACTCATGTCCTGCCTGTGAGCTTCCCACGGGCAGCTGTTTGGCCTCTGTGTGAACAGAATATTGATGGACTCCTGGTCTGATCGAGCATCAGGGCTCTTCTGATGTTCTCATATGGACTAGTAGCCAATGATAGCCATACACTTCTCCATGAATTTGCCCAATCCCCTTTTCAAGCCATCCGAGTTGGTGGCCACCACTACATTTTCTGGTAGCAAATTCCACAGTCCAACTCTGCACTGTGCGAAGCTTCCTGGAGTGACCCCTTTGGGTTCCAGTGTTATGAGAGAGGGAGAAAAATGTCTCCCTATCTTCAGGGTCTCACCACACACTATGCACACGTTTTCATATTTGAGCCCTGACAGTGATGTGTTGCTGTTTTATAATTAAAATCAACTTTAGAAGGGCAGGGCTGACTGAAGACATAGAAGTAGTAGAGGAAAGAGAGAACTCAAATCTATCCCAGCATGCCACCTCCCCACTCCATATGAGCCCTTTCAGATAAGCTTTTTTTTTCCTGTCTGGGCTAGGAGAGCATCCACCAGAGTCAAAAAAAAGG
The DNA here is from genome assembly GCA_029215795.1 of Anniella stebbinsi. Taxonomy (NCBI): domain Eukaryota; kingdom Metazoa; phylum Chordata; class Lepidosauria; order Squamata; family Anniellidae; genus Anniella; species Anniella stebbinsi. The sequence goes on along the minus strand of JARDYH010000003.1, from coordinate 3,692,013 downwards.
GAGAGAGAAGCAGTTCTCGGAATGCTGAAACGCTTTAATATTATATGTCCAACGCGTTTCGGCCTGTAAGGTAGGGTGACCAGATAAAATCCAGGTCAGGGCTCATGTAACTTTAACAGTTGTAGAGAAAAGGGAATTTCAGCCAGTGTCATTTGTATGCAATTAGTTCCTGGTGAAATTCCGTCTTCATCACAACAGTTAAAGTTGCAGGGGCCCTGCCTTCTTTGGTATATGGTCACTCTAGTATAGTGCATGCAACTTTAAGTGTTGTGATGAAGAGGGAATATCACCAGGGACTAATCGCATACAAATGACACTGGCTGAAATTCCCTTTTCTCTACAACTGTTAAAGTTACATGAGCCCTGATCTGGATTTTATCTGGTCACCCTACTGTAAGGTTTTATTTAGAAGGCCTTCATCAGGGGGCTGCAACATCAAGAATACATTACATGGATATTACTGACCAGGGATAGCACAAAGCTTAAATAGAACTATGTATAGATATGACAATATAAAAAGAGAACACTGGGGTAATTATATTTCCTCAGTCGCCAGTGAACATCACGAGAGACTATCATTTTGTTAAGAAACTTCTGCAGACCTATCTTATCAAGTAAGAATTTATGTAATTAATTTTTGATAACACCGTTTCTATATTCAGAAATGTTCTTTCATATGAATTATAGTAATTTTTGACATGCAATATGAACAGGCCCATATGCCTTCAAAATGTATTATTGAAATCTATTTTTTTATACATAAAAATGTACTATTTAAATAGTTTTTAACATACTTATATATGGGCATAGGCCTTTTAAGGCAATATTCCTAATTAATCTATAAATAGTTCTATTTAAACTTTGTGCTATCCCTGGACAGTAATATTCATGTAATGTTTCTTGATGTTGCAGCCCCCTGATGAAGGCCTTCTAAATAAAACCTTACAGGCCAAAACGCGTTGGGCGTATAACATTAAAGCATTTCAGCATTCTGAGAACCGCTTCTCTCTCCCTTGTTTTGGGCTTTAACATGTGCCGCACCTCTCTGCCCTCAAGGCTTCGGGACTTGAATATGCATGTTTGCATACAATATGCCACAAGCCCTTTGCAGATTTGTTCTTTTTCAGAGCTTGTCCGGTAGGGAAATTAATAGTTTTGAGCTGAATGTGGTGAGGTTGCTTCCAACCCAGGGCAGCCATGACTCTATAATGGACACCTCTACATTAAGGAGGGGAAAACGCACTCTTATCAAGGTTTTTTCTCTCTCTCTCTCTCTCTTTTTTTTGCATGTTCACAATGGGCTCCTTTAGACAGCGACCAACAGCATCCACGTGATTTGTAATTGAAAACTTCCCCTCTGAGCAATTTTCCATCGTTCAATGAAAATTTGCCATCTAGTGGTGAAATTAATCCTGTGATTATTTTAAATACTCCCATTATATCTGTGTGCTTTTTTAAAAGTGAGATTAGCGGGGGAAGGTGCGGGAGATGTTCTGGATGTTGATGGCGTCATATAAATGACCCACAAACCTCCGTGAATGGCCATTCACGAGCCTGCAATAAATCGCTCATTTAGAGAAACTCTAAATACTGCATCTGTCTTTGCCCTATGCTGTTATATGATCGTGTTTCTGCTATGTTTGGAGATGTGTTTGAGCATCTTGTGAGCTGCTACCTAGTTTCTCTTCCAATGATTCCTTAACCAGTTTTGCTTTTCTGTTGTCAGCTTGATTTTTGGAAGTTCCCTTCATACCGGAATGAGCCGGCGGATGTCCAAGTTCCCTTCTCCTGTCTTCAAGCTGTCAAAGTCTTCCTGGAGTCCCATCAGATCAAGTACTCTATCCTGATAGAAGATGTCCAGGTAGGACACACGCACACAACACACACACACACACGGACCAGTTAAGCCTAACTTAGCAGCATTAGTATATTAAAAGTAACTCCAGATACATTAGGATCAGACATAAGAGGTGCAAAGAGGATGATGATGATGATGATGATGATGATGATGATGATGATGATAGTGGCAATGATGATGATATTCAGGCTTGGACTTTGGACTCTCCAAGGTCCAAACCTGGACATCATCAACATCCTTATCATTAGCATAATCATCGTCTTCTACAAGTGGAACCTACAATTGTGGGTGGAGCTTGAAGTTATGGGCGGGACTTACTTGCTTTACTCAGAGATCTGGGAAAGCAAAAGAGAGAGAGCATTTTCCATCCTGACAGATGTTCTTGTCTTAGGCCATGGTGGATGAAGAAACCCGAAACATGGACTACAATCAGCAAAGAGAACGTGGCAGCAACAGTTTCAACTATGGCGTGTATCATCCATTAGACTCAGTAAGAAGGACAAGAGGAACCCTATCCATTTTAAAGTGCTAAGCACCTAATGCCATCCATTTAGAGAGAGGACACAGACTGGTAGGTCCCAAAATTGACCCAGGTGCAAAATCTGATCTTCGTGGAAAAGACCAAACTTTAGTACAAGTCAACAAATAGGCCCAATGATATAAAACAAGATCTGGAAAGAAAAGCCCACCTTTTTTAATTGGATGTTGCATCCTTCTCAAGAACATTCATAATGGGGGGGGGGGGAAATCCCTCAAAATTTACAAAACAAAGCATTGAATTTTTGAAAATATTTGCTAAGTATATATAAACAAATCCTACATGTAACATAAACAGTCCAAGGTATAATATTCATCTTGAGTGTATTTACCTTACCCCATAAACTAAACTTTAAAGATGCCCATCTATCTATATCCCATGAGACATTAATTAACTTATTTAAAATTTAGCTTGATCATTTGAGATATGTCTCTGAGAATAAGTGTTCGTAAATAGGTAATAACATCTGGGCAATTGCCAACTAGCGAATACACTATGGCTGAATTCGGACAACACATTAAGCAACTGGGGGTGGGGAAACAATCATCAATTGTATTGACTATCGTGTCGTCTGAATGCTGCCATAGTCAACTCAGCGCTGATCCTAATCCACACCACGGTTGATTATTTATTACCATGTTGTGTGGGGAGTACCCCCTAGATGAACAACTGTAAAGTTGATTATTACCCCACCATTGACTGTCGTGTTGTCCGAATTCAGCCTATGAGATATATCATTTCCACTCAGCAATAATTCAGACTTTGACCACTCAATTGAATAGTTAGACAAATTAGCAGAACTATTAATCAACTGCATAAAAGTTGGAACACACAACTGGAGTTTCAGGATAAACAATAATAGATCATCAGCATAAATAATAATTGCCGAGTTTGCCTAACGGCACCATTGTCACCCAGCTTTCGTGGAGTATGCCTGATTCTGCAGTGACCTGCCCAGGCAATTGCACTTCTCTGTTGGGCCATTGTAGGCAGCGAGGCCCTGACAACAGGAAAGGAAGAACATTGGCTGCTCACATATCAAATGGAGAGCCAGAGGCCTTCCTCAACTATTGATTCCTCCAAGCTGGCCCAGGCCCCTTACCTTGGGGGAAAACAGAAGTGGGTTTGCTTGCAAAAAGGGTTTGAATGAACTGCAATGTCTGAATTTGGGGCAAGGTAATATATGAGTGAACAGATTGCCTTCGCTCGCTGGAGGTGCCTGGAGCTCCTTGGCTCTGCAAACATCTTTCTGGAGTGCACCTGCTTTTTGCATGATCGACGTGGCCAGATTCTGGTGGGCGCATGGACTTCCTTGGCATTGGGGGTTTGCACTAGGGCTAGGATGAACCATATGAAATGGAGGACAGGGCTCCTATATCTTTAACAGTTGTGTTGAAAAGGGAATTTCAGCAGGTGTCATTTGTATGCATGCAGCACCTGGTGGAATTCCCTCTTCCTCACAACAGTTAAAGCTGCAGGACCCCTTACCTAGCATGACCAGATACAAAAGAGGGCAGGGCTCCTGAAGCTTAACTGTTGTGAGGAAGAGGGAATTTCACCAGGTGCTGCCTGCATACAAACGACACCTGCTGAAATTCCCTTTTCAACGTAACTGTTAAAGATACAGGAGCCCTGTCCTCCTGTCCATATGGTCACCCTCACATCCATCCACATGCCACCAGTATAAATTCCATCACTAACTGTTTTGAATTTTAGATTTACAAAGCTATGGATGATATTGTGGCTGAACACCCCCAGCTTGTGAGCAAAATCCAGATTGGAGAGTCTTATGAAAACCGACCCCTCTTCGCCCTCAAGGTATTATTCATGTTTGTATAATTAAAATGCTGTTCGAGGCTTACTTGCTAGCAGTAAGTGCTTTAAGCTACAGCATGCTGGTATTTTTTTTAATGTTTGGCCCTGCCCCTTTGTCTTTGGCTCCACCCACCACAGGAATATGGACCCTTGAGAGCTTCTCTGAAATGGAATTTGGCCCTTAGGCTGAAAGAGGTCCATCACCCTGCTTCACAAGGTGTTATGGTGGTGTTAAGTGAGCGTGGAAAGTGTGAAGATACACAGAATATTATTATTTATTTATTTTTGCATTTATATCCCACCTTTTTTCCTCCAAGGAACCCAAGGTGGCGTACATAATCCTCCTCTCCATTTTATCCTCACAATAACCCTATGAAGTAGGTTAGGCTGAGAGTCTGTGACTGGCCCAAAGTCACCCAGTAGGTTTCCATGGCTGAGTGAGGACTAGAACTGGATCTCCAGACTCCCAGTTCAACACTCTAACCACTACACCACCCTGGCTCAAGAATATTGGATTGGATCCAGACTTAATCATATTTAGAGCAGGGCCATTGAAATGAAGTCCCATTCATTAATTTGACTACTTTACATCTCATTAATTTAAATAGGTCTAATCTGACTAAGTTTGGATCCAACCAAATGTATCTCTTAGCTGCAGGGTGAGCCTGGCCTTCTCTGAGTTTTGCATCTGGAATGACAGACAGACAGACAGACATACTGATAAATCAATTTTGCCTTAAAAGTACTGTATGGACAGTTGTGTGCTTTATTCATGCAATTTCCAATTAGTAATATTTTAAAGGATTTTTTTTAAAGTACAAAACAGCTGCAGAGATTCTGACAGAGGTGAGGAAGAGATTCCTGTGACATCATAGGCATCAGCCAATCACTGTGATGCATAGCCAGCACCTGCTTGGAGGGCAGTTGTTTTTTTAAAAGCTCAGCCCTAAAGAGAAATAGGTACATTGGTTCTGAACAAAGTGAGGGTGTTTCAAGAACAGCTCCACTAATGTAAAAATACTGTGCATTTCTGCACACCAAATGAAGATACCACTTAAGACATGGTCTGTAATGCAAATATACAGCTTCTTTAAAATGCTGAAATCTTGCAAATCAACTTTTGCTGGGAAGGATGGACTCCTGCCCCATTCTCTGCCTCCCAAATAGCTGATTGGTGGGATTCCAGTTTTTTTTTTAAGGGCAGTTTGTACACATACAACCCCGGTTCTTCGATCAGGTTGGAAAATCATGTGCACATGTGTAAATTTTGAAAAGGTAGTCTCTCTCTTCCAGCCAAACCAATTGAGTCCTGTGAGCATTTCTACACGAATGATTCATTGCACGCTCGTGATTGGTCACGCATGGAAATTTGTGGGTCCTTCACATGACATCATCATCTTCCAGCATGTCTTCTGCGCTTTCCCCCCTTTGTCCCGTTTTTAAAAAGAGAGATAACGCGATAAGCAAGGTTAATCTGATATATTGGCAATGCCATCAAGTGGCTATATAATGAAACATATAGAAAATATATAGAATTTTCCAAGAAAGGGCATCCTCAATTCAAAGCCCATATCCACGCATGTAAAAGAGCTGATCTTAATCCTGCAAAGAATCTTCAATCATTAGCCGCAGAAAGGATGCATGACTTTAGCCTGGTGTGGTGAAGGTACCTTAAAGAGTAACAAATTTATCATAGCACAAGCTATGTGCTGCATGATATGGATTATTTAGATCCATTCCAATCAGTTTTCAGACCTGGTTATGGGACGGAAGCAGCCTTGGTTGCCCTGGTTGATGAGTTACACTGGGGAATAGATGGCAGAAATGAGATTCTGTTGGTTCTTCAGGACCTCTCAGCAGCTTTCGATATTATTGGCCATGATAACCTTGTTTATCTATGTTGGGCTTATAAATCATGGTATGAAAGTGGTTCTGGTTCCTCCTGGAAATGCTGCAATTCGTTCAAGTAGCCATTTTTTGGGATCGGTTTTATTGATTTTATTGGCATTTTACCTACCTGTTTTTAGGTTTTGATTGTTATCTTGTATTTTATTAGCCACTTTGAGCACTATTTGGCAGACAGGTGGGCTACAAATTTAATAAATAAATAGATGTTTATACATTAAAGTTTGCATTTCGTTGTGTAGTTTAGCACCGGAGGAAGGGACCGTCCTGCAATCTGGATCGATGCTGGGACCCATTCCCGAGAGTGGGTCACCCAAGCTACTGCCTTGTGGACTGCAGAAAAGGTCAGCTGCTCTTTCTAACGGGACTACAAAGAAGGACTTCCCACATGTTCTTGCATAGATGCAAAGCATTTTATTATAATATTTTCCCCATATACTTTCCTCCTTATACCTGAACTAAGCTGCAGGGAAGAGAGTATCAGCTGTATAGGCAGTTGTCATGTTGGTATCCAAACATGAAATCCACACTGCAAGCATCCTTTATAACAGCGCACTGAATAGGAACAGCAGAAGAGTCCTACTGGATCAAACCAATGGTCCATCTAGACTTGCATCCAACCAGGTGTCTGTGGGAAGCCCACCAGCAGGACATGAGCCCAATAGCACTCTCCCACCCATGTTCCCCAGCAACTGTCTACATAGGCACAGTGCCTCTGATACTGAAGGGAGCATATAGCCATCAGTCGCCATTGATAGCCTTCTCTTCCATGAATTTGTCTAATCACCATTTAAGGCCAAATTGGTGGCATCTCAACATCTTGCGGTAGCAAATTCTATAGTTTAACTCCATCCTGTGGGAAGCAGTATTTCCTTTGATGGGTCCCACCAATCACCCCTTGGGTTCTAGTATTATGAGAGGGGGAGAAGAATGTCTCCCTACCCATTTTCTCCACACCAGGCATCATTTCGTACACCTCTCTCATGTCTCCACTCGCTTTTTCTCTAAGCTAAAGAGTCCCAGATGTTATAAACGTCCCTCATAGGGAAATCGCTCCAGCCCCTTGAACACAGGAAGCTGCCTTGGACTGGATCAGACCCATGTTCCATTTCACCCAGTATGGTTGACACCGATTGGTGATGGCTCTCCAGGGTTTCAGGCAGGATGCTTTCCTTGCCCTTCCTGGAGTAGCCGGGGATCGAACCAGGGAGCTTCTGTGAGCAAAGCAGGCTGTCTGTCACTGAGCTACAGCCACTCCTCATTGGAGCTCCACCATACCTGGTTGCTGACTTTGGCTGGCCCTGCCCAGAAACAGCTACAAGACATGTCTGTGATCTCTCTTTCGCTATCTACAGATTGCTTCTGACTATGGCTATGATCCATCACTCACCTCCCTGTTGAACACAATGGATGTCTTCCTGATGGTTGTTGCAAATCCAGATGGCTATGTATTCTCTCAGACTAAAGTGAGTACATGAACTAGGAAGCTTAGTACAGGCGTAGTGATCCCTTATCCACCTTTCCAGCTCCTCTCTGTTTTATTATTATTATTATTGTTTGTTTGATTGTTTGCTTGGATTTGTTTTCCCGGTTTTGCAACTGCGGCCTTTTCTCTCTTCCTTTCAGAATCGTATGTGGCGGAAGACTCGCTCCAAGATTCCCGGCAGCTCTTGCATTGGTGTGGATCCAAACAGGAACTGGGATGCCGGCTTTGGAGGTAGAATGGGGATTTCATCTTGGGCTGATCCTGCAGGAATGTTTTTTTTGTTTTCCTTCCACTTATTTTATTTATTTATTTAAAACATTTCTTAGGCCCCCTCCACAAGGATGCGCTTTTGCACCCGGTTCGGGGATTATGCGCATTATCGCGGAGGCGCATTTACGCCTAATCCCTCTGCACGGGAGGCGGTGAGAGGCGGCGAAGCGCATTAATTGATGTCCAAAAAGCGCTTTAGAAGACGTTAATGCGCATAATCGCTTGTTCACACGGCGAAAATGCGCTTTAACGGCCGGAGAAAAATAAAAGTCGCTATTTAACGCGCATTCGAAAATGCGCATTATCGGGGAGATAACGCGCCTGTACGCCCGTTTTGCGCTCCGCTGGTGTGGAGGTAAAATTTATAATGAGCCTTCAAGGCTCATTAAACGTCTCGTGTGGAGGAGGCCTTAGCCACCTTTCAGGGCAGAAGCTCTCCCAAGGTGGCTTACAACCATATATAAAAACAACCATATATAAAAACAGTAAACGCCTTAAAACGTTCCAAACCTGGTTGATGCATAGCTGTCTGGGCCACGTGGGTTCCATTCTTGAAAGCAGCTGCATAACGCTGGAGTTCAAGGAGACTCGGGGCGTCTCTTCTAGAAGGAGGCACTAGGTAACCGTAGAAGCGGAGCCCAGTGCAAGCAGCAGAGCCGGGATCAAGATAGCCAGGGGCAGCAGAAGCGTGGGGGGCCGGACGGCTGCAGCCAGCAGTCCAGCTCCATCACATGCCCACCCCCCAGCTCCCCCTCCCCCTTCGGCAGTGGCTCCCCCAGCTCAGCCCCAGCAGCCTGGCTTGATGGCTCAGATGGCTACCACTGCAGCGGGAGTGGCCGTTGGCTCTGCGGTGGGCCACATGGTTGGCAGCGCTCTCACCGGGGCATTCAGCGGAGGAGACAGCCCCAAGCGGGCAAAACCAGCCAGTGCTCCCAGCCAGGAGCCCAGGCAGCAGCCAGCCTATCAGCAATCCCAGTATGGACCCTGCCATTATGAGATGAAGCAGTTCCTCGACTGCGCTACGAACCAGAGCGACTTGACCTTGTGTGAGGGCTTTAGCGAGGCCCTGAAGCAATGCAAGTATAGCAACGGCGTCGCTTCCCTCTTGTGAAGAACTTTGATCGCGAATGCGTCAAAATAAGAACCGCCAGGACAGGAGCCATAAACCCAAAGGGACTGAAAGGGCTAGTAACCAGCGGATGAGCAGGGCAAGGGATCTGGCTAGGCCAATGAACCTCTTTATTTATTCTGTGTTTTTAGATTGTGCCTTGTTTTATATATTTTAAAATGATTTCATGGTTTTAATTTTTGTGAACCGCCCAGAGAGCTTCGGCTATGGGGCGGTATAAAAATGCAATAAATAAATAAAATAAATAAATAAAAAGCAATAAAAACATAAAAGTAAAATATCAATCAAAACAGTAAAAGCTAACATTAAAAACTAGTAATAAAACAGCAAGGGTAACAGCAGCAACTGCCTGTATTTCCCCTCCATGGGAATCATCAAATTTGCTCCCGGACAGGTGGTTGCTAGTGATTCTGCTACAGTGGGTGCCTCTACAAGGCGATTTAAAGCTCTTTCAAGGTGCATTACAGATTTTACCTCTACAAGAGCGGAGCGCAAATCCGGGGTTGAGGTGCTTTTTACCTCTGATTATTCGCATTATCGAATGCGCATTAAATAGCGACTTAAAATTTACTGTGGGAGTTAAAGCGCCTTATGGCCATGTAAACATTCGATTCTCCGCATGTCAGCAACTTTAAAGCGCGTTTCATACAGCCCGTAATGCGCTTCACCGCCTCTCATGAAAAGGTACTAGGAGTAAATGCGCTTATCCGTATATGCACATAATCAGGCAAGCGGGCGTCAAAGCGAAATCTTGTAGAGGGGACCAGTGTTCCCAAACCTGGTGCAACCTCGATGCGTCAGACAATGACTCCCATCATCCCCGTCCAGCATGACCATTGGGCACACTGGCTGGGATGATGGGAGTGGCAGCCCAACATGTTTGAAAGGCATCACTTTAGGGGAAATTGTTCTACTCTATTTTGGGGGAATTTATCTGTTTTCAGCTTCCCTTCCATTTGTCGTTCATTTTTTTTTCTTGGCTTTCCACCCCGGCAGGACCTGGAAGCAGTGACAACCCCTGCTCCGACTCTTATTCCGGACCCAGTCCCTTCTCTGAAGTGGAAGTGAGGTCCATTGCGGATTTTGTCATGAGCCATGGGAACTTCAAGGCGTTTATCAGCATACACAGCTACTCCCAGCTCCTGATGTATCCATACGGGTACACCTGCAACAATGCCAGGGATTACAAAGAACTGGTGAGGCGCTGGACGTGGCTGCCGTGACAGCAACGCCCACCGAAATTTGACCATTAGATGAAAGGGAGAAGATGGGCTTAAACGGGTACCATAAACCGTCTTGGTTATTGGGTGATATATAGACATGGTAAACAGGTGGAAAAGGTTATGAAATTAGTGGCCGGGGCAGAGTGGATTGCGAGTCAATGGAAATCTGTAGTTGTAGTGCAGCGCCTTAGGCCCAGAGGTCAAATCCTTCTCAGTCCTGGTTGCTGGTCCTTATGCCTGGGCTGGCCAATGCAGAATCCTCCTACTGGCTGTCTATCACACAGCTAAGGTTGCACACCCTGTAGGGCTTTCCGTAGGGCTTTCCTGATGTCCAAACTAGGGCGACCAGATAAAATCCAGGTCAGGGCTCATATAACTTTAACAGTTGTAGAGAAAAGGGAATTTCAGCCAGTGTCATTTGTATGCAATTTGTTCCTGGTGAAATTCCCTCTTCATCACAACTGTTAAAGGTGCAGGGGCCCTGCCTTCTTTTGTATATGGTCACTCTAGTATAGTGCCTGCACCTTTAACTGTTGTGCTGAAGAGGGAATTTCCCCAGGAACTAATTGCATACAAATGACACTGGCTGAAATTCCCTTTTCTCTACAACTGTTAAAGTTACATGAGCCCTGACCTGGATTTTATCTGGTCAGCCTAGTCCAGACGGAATCTGGCTTCCTGTCACTTGAGCCCATTATTCCACGTCCTGAACTCTGGGATGATCGAGAAGAGATCCTGACCCTCCTCTGTGTGATAACCTTTCAAGTATTTGAAGAGTGCTCTCATGTCTTCCCTCCATCTTCTCTTCTCCATGCTAAACATGCCCAGTTCTTTCAGTCTCTCCTCATAGGGCTTTCTTTCCAGACCCCTGATCATCCTCGTTGCCCTCCTCTGAACCCCCTCCAGCTTGTTTATATCATTCTTGAAGTGTGGTGCCCAGAACTGGATGCAATACTCAAGATGAGGCGTAACCAGTGCCGAATAGAAGGGAATGAGTACCTCGCGCGATTTGGAAGTTATACTTCTATTAATGCAGCCCAAAATAGCAGTTGCTTTTTTTGCAGCCACATCACACTGTTGGCTCATATTCAGCTTGTGATCTACAACAATTCCAAGATCCTTCTCGCTTGTCATATTGCTGAGCCAAGTATCCCACAGACTTCACCATGGAATCTTTTTTCCCTTCTAGGATGATGTGGCGAAAGCTGCTGCCAACGCGCTGTCTTCCCTGTATAACACCAAATATAGAGTTGGAGACATTTGTCATGTCATCTGTAAGTACTTTTGGCATTTCAACATATGGTTGATTCAAGTATGTCTAAAACAATACAAAGATCGCTTCTCAGGGAGAATAAAATAAACACCTTGTTCAATTTATAACACCGAAATCCAAGCTCCACTCCTTCCCAAACTGGAATCATAGGTAGTGTTGTCAATCAGCCTTCCCCAGCCTGGCACTCTCCACATTCGTTGAACTTCAACTGCCATCATCCCCAACCATCATGATGGGGGTTATAGTCTAACACATCTGGAGGCATCATGCTGGGGAAGACCCATTCACTACTGACTAGGACTGTGCACCGCCTCAGCCCGAATCCAAACTGAAGCAGGTTTTGTCCCGCCTCAGCCTGAATCTGAAGTGGTACCGGGTCGGTTAGAGGCACTCTAAGGCTGAAACGTGTTGGCACTGAAGCCTTGGGGTGCATCAGGCTGATTCAGGGCAGTGCTGGGCCACTCCCCACCCTGCCTGGAAAAGCCAGTGCAAGGCCAGTCGTGAGACCAGGTGAATCCGTTGGACTTACCAGACTCGCCTTCCTCTCCCTTCCACCCCTCCTCAGTCACCTCCCTCTGCCGCTGGTACTTACCTTCATGTGCATCCTCTTCAGAGCCAAGCCATGAGTTAAACGAAGATCGAGGGGGCTCTCTACTTTGAATAGTTGTATGGCAGCAAACTGTGGCGGTTGTAAAGGGCCATTTTTGGTATTTTGCGGCCATAGAGGTATTCAAAATTGAGAGCCCCCAGGATCTTCTTTTAAATCACAGCTTGGCTCTGAAGAGGGCACATGTGAAGGTAAGTTCCAGCAGTGGTGGCGCTGGTTTTGGGGGCAGGGAAGGAAGGAGCAGGAACAGACAGGTAGGACTCCCAGTTGGCCTTCCCTTGGCTTTCCTGGGTGGCCTGCTGTACGGCCGCCACCCAGGAACCCTGCAAAGACTGAACCGCCTTGGGGGACCCGAATCTCACCTCGGCTTCAGTTCCGAGGCAAGGCGGGCAAGCCCTGAAGCGGCCTGAGGCAAATCAGGGCAGTTTCAGAGGCCCTAAAATTGCCTCTGAGATGAGACAGGGAGGCTCTGCGCAGCCCTACTATTGACAGAATTTAGAATGTGTAAATAACTCTTTATCTGGTGCCTCCGTGCCCATGAACCTTCAAAATGGTGCCCATCATCCCATACTCTCATGGTTATCGGATTGCCTGAGCATTTTATGCTACCTGGGTAGGGACTTCTTCAATTACTGAGCAGAATGGAAATGTAGGAAATAAAGCCGTAGGCTGTCAGATCATCGGTCTACCTTAACTTGTTTCCTTCCCCTCCCCCAGATCAAGCCAGCGGTGGCAGCATCGACTGGACTTACGACCATGGCATCAAATACTCCTTTGCCTTCGAACTGAGGGACACAGGCCGCTACGGTTTCCTCTTGCCCGCCAATCAGATCATCCCCACCGCTCAAGAGACCTGGCTGGGGTTGAAGACCATCCTGGAATATGTGTGGAACCACCCCTATTGAGAGGAAGAGAAAGGAGAAGAAAGAATAGCATTTTAATCATGTCCCTCTGGAAGGAGATGATAGTAGCCCAGCTTTCTACAGCCTGGAGCCTGCCAGACTACTGGACTACAACTCTCATGATCCCCCAACCAGCTATCCCCCCCATAGGGGGATTATGGGAGTTATAGTCCAACACATCTGGAGGATGTCAGGTTGCGGAAGGCTGCAATAGTTGTAGGCTCTTTTAGATCCCAATGAAACAGGAAGAAACCACGCACTCTAGTTTTAAAGTTTCTCAAGTCATTCGGTTTATTTAAGCCCTGGAGCACAGCCTATGTAGTAATCAGGCAACGAACAGGGAGAGGATCTACGCAAAGCGGAAGAAGACATCCAGCGAAAATCGTCCCTCTCCTTTGTAGATGGCGTGTGACTCCTGAGACAGTCAAACGGCTGGTCTTTTCATCCCAGTAGCAAAGAATAAAGGTGATTCTATGAGAACAAACCCATCTCCAGTCAACGGTTTATGAATCGAATGTTCTGCCAAATATACCTGTGTTGTGTCTTTCTCGCACATCACTGCACCTATTTGCTGCTAACAGTACTTGGAATTTTACAGTCCAAATAGCCCCACGTTCTGTTCACCCAGTGGCCAACCAGTTGCCCATGGGAATCTCACAAGCAGGACACGGGTGTCACAGCATCCATCCGTCCATATTCCTCAACAACTGTCTCTGATATTGGAGGTAGCACATAGCCGTCAGAACTAGTAGCGATAGATAGCCTTCTCCTCTACAGATTTGTTACATTCCCCTTTAAAGCTGTCCAAATTGGAGGCCCTCATTCCATCTTGTGGTAGTAAATTCCACAGTTCAGCTCTGCGCTGTATGACAAAGTCCTTCCTTTTATTCTTCCTGAATCTCCTGCCAATCAGCTTCATGGGATGATGACCCCACTGAGTTCTGCTAGTATTCTATCCTGTCGTTTGGGGTATTTTGAGGTTTTCCAAAAACTTCCAGTGTCTGAAGCTGAGAGTCTAATGAGAAGAGCCCTACATGAGCAGAACCAAAAGGTCTGTCTGACTCAGTATCCTGTTTCCAACTGTGGGCAGCAGGATGTGATGTGGTCTCAAGTCCCAGCACTTTTATCCAGCGGTGTAGCGGAGCCAGGGACCAAGCCTTGGGAATTTTTGATTAGCAGGGGCTTTGATGTCACCTCCCCCCCCCCCCCCGAGGCTTTTCTGTGCTCTCTGAGCTCCGTTTTTGTAAATTATCCCTATTGTCCTGCGAAGTATTTTAGAGTAGCTTGGTCCTGGATGGGCAATTCAGATCCGTCAGCTTTACAAAAGACATATATAACACACTCACACATACACAGATCCACCCAGCTGCCTGCCTTTTATGACTGTTATGGGGACTGTCATGCTGAGCGTCTGCACTCTGCCATACACTACACCACTGCTTTTGCCGCACAGGCCTAGTAGCTTTGGGGTTGCTTCCAGATGAGCGGCTCTTAGCACCACCCATCAAAGGTCATTTGACCTGGAAGCACCCTTTGTCTCCATACCACAGGAGGCTACGAACTGGGCTTAGTTCCAGGCCTCAGAACCAACAAGCTTGCCTTCTGCACCAATCCTGTTCACTCGTTCCTTCCAACCCATACTGCCCTGTTTCCTCTCAGTGCACAAAGTTCTGTCTGGCCCTTTCCTCCACCTCGCCTCTGGCCACCAGCTTCTCTGCAACTATCTGTCAGGTGTACTTTAAGGTAGATTCTTGCATTGAGCAGGGGGTTGGACTCGATGGCCTTAGAGGCCCCTTCCAACTTTACTGTTCTAGGATTCTATGAAATGCAACTTCAGAAAGTAGCCTGACCTCTGAGAGGGAGGTCGGTTCTGGGCACCACACTTCAAGAAGGATGCAGACAATCTGAAGCGTGTTCAGAGGAGGGCAACGAGGAGGATCAGGGGTCTGGAAACAAAGCCCTATGAGGAGAGATTGAAAGAACTGGGCATGTTTAGCCTGGAGAAGAGAAGACGGAGGGGAGACATGATAGCACTCTTCAAATACTTGAAAGGTTGTCACACAGAGGAGGGCCAGGATCTCTTCTCGATCATCCCAGAGTGCAGGACACGGAATAACAGGCTCAAGGTACAGGAAGCCAGATTCCGGCTGGACATCAGGAAAAATTTCCAGACTGTTAGAGCAGTATGACAATGGAACCCATGACCTAGGGAGGTGGTGGGCTCTCCCACACTGGAGGCCTTCAAGAGGCAGCTGGACAACCATCTGTCAGGGATGCTTTAAGGTAGATTCCTGCATTGAGCAGGGGGTTGGACTCGATGGCCTTATAGGCCTCTTCCAACTCTACTAGTCTATGATTCTCTGCAACCTCAGCGAAGCTTAAATTCATTTCAAAGTGATCGGTTTTTTAAAAATTGCCTTTTCCCTAGGAGACCCTGATCCTAGGGGGTGTTACAACCGTGACTCTTCTCCCGGAGCCAATTCCACAGTGTTTGCTGTGTTAGCCCTGTTGCAGGAAAAACTGACAAGTGTCTTCTTGCCACACCTTAAAGGCTGAGGCACTGATGTCGACATTTTGAGGGTCCACAGCAGCTCATGCCGTAACCAGCGTGCTAGTCTTGAAGATCCCATAAGACTCCTCATGGCGTTTTCCTCTGCTGGGGGGGGGGGGGGGCGTGTGTCTGTCCAGCTCCGCCCCTGGCAGCCCTTTTGCTTGGTTGGGTGGGATCAACCACACTTCTCTCCCTCCCGGAGAGTTTTGAGGCTCCGTCGGTGCAGGAGCCAGGAGGAGGTCGCGGAGAGTTGTGGGGTTTGGGTTGCTTTGCAGAGAGCTTCCCCGACGCCTCTAGGATGCAAAAGTGAGAACTTTGACCGTATTTTTTGTGTGCATCGCAGATAATCTGGGGGGGGGGGGGGACATCGCCCCGTGGAGGAGGGAGCCAGATGGCCGCAAGTTTTTCTGTGGGGTGGGGGGAACACGGGGGGAGGAAAGCGAGGCGAAGAGGCACTTTCCTGTGTCTAGGGCCCCCTCCACAAGAATGCGCCTTTGCGCCTGGTTCCGCGATTATGCGCATTATCGTGGAGGCGCATTTACTCCTAATCCCTCTGCACGGGAGGCGGCGAGAAGCGGCGAAGCGCATTAAAAGATGCCCAAAAAGCGCTTTCCAGGTAGTTAATGCGCATAATCGCTTG
The DNA here is from genome assembly GCA_029215795.1 of Anniella stebbinsi. Lineage (NCBI taxonomy): Eukaryota > Metazoa > Chordata > Lepidosauria > Squamata > Anniellidae > Anniella > Anniella stebbinsi. The sequence goes on along the minus strand of JARDYH010000003.1, from coordinate 3,675,816 downwards.
TTCACACAGCGAAAATGCGCTTTAACGGCAGGAGCAAAATAAAAGTCGCTATTTAACGCGCGTTCGAAAATGCGCATTATCGGGGAGATAACGCGCCTGTACGCCCGTTTTGCGCTCCGCTCGTGTGTAGGTAAAATTTATAATGAGCCTTCAAGGCTCATTAAACGCCCCGTGTGGAGGAGGCCTAGGACCCCTTCTAGATGGATTCCGTTTGATGCCTGGTTAGCCGATTATGCGCATAATCGCTGAAGCGCTTTATTGTAAATGCTTGTATGCAGGAGGTAATTGAGCGCACAACTGGTGACCTTACCGGTTGTTTCGAATGCGCTTTACAAGTAGTTAATGCGGGGAATCGCTTGTTCACATAGTCAAAATGCGCTTTAACGGCCGGAGCAAAATAAAACTCGCTAAAGTGCCTCAACTCCCGATTTATGCTCCACTCTTGTAGAGGTAAAAATTTTAATGAGACTTCAGAGAGCTTTAAACGTCTGGTATAGAGGCAAGAGAGAGAGAGAGAGAGCAGAGGCCAAAGTGGCTTTTTGCACAAGTGTGATTTTAAAAAAATAATTAATTAATTAATTAATTACATTTATATTCTGCCCCATAGCCGAAGCTCTCTGGGTGGTTTACAAAGATTAAAAACGCTGAACGTTTAAAAACCAAGATACAACATTTAAAAACCATCAAAACGGAACAACATAACGCGTCGGTTTGCAAGTTAGGTGCCTGCAAAATGTGGCTGCAATTCTATACGGCCCACCTGGAAGGAGAAGAACACCCCCCCCCCCCATAGAACTCAGTGGGACCCACATCTGCATAAATACAATCCTTTACTTGGTCCACGCAGAAAAATAAACCCGGTTAGGTTCAAAGTGGATAGAGGAGTATAGCCTCCTGGAAAAGGAGAGTATAAAACGCTTTAAGAAAAAATAATAATAGCTAACTAACTAGCCGCAGTGCAGTCCTTACATGTCTTCTCCGCGAGTTAAATGGGGCTTAACTCCTAGGTAAGTGTGCATAAGAGCCACACTGTATCTCTTCGCCTTTAGTAAGAAATTCAGCAGCTTTCGTACAAAAGCATTCTCGGTTCTTGCGCGATAATGCAACATTTTAGTATCTGATCAACTAAATGGAGGAGCTCTCTCTCTCTCTCTCTCTCTCTCTCTTGTATCTGTTTATGCTAGGCAGGGCTCCTGCAGCTTTAACTGTTGTGATGAAGAGGGAATGTCACCAGGTGCTGCATGCCTACAAATGATACCTGCTGAAATTGCCTGTTCTATACAACTGCTATAGATACAGGAGCCCTGTCCTCCTTTCCATAGGGTCACGCTATTTCAATGGAGCTTCTGCAAGAGAACTTTCCGGTGGATTGTGCCCATACACACCTAGGGCACCTTCTAACTAGTTCAAACTCCTGCCATTTTGCAGGATTCTCTCCTCACCGTTGGGGAAAACTGGCTTTTTGTGTGTGTGGGGGGGGGGGGGAGTAGCAATGCCAGGGGAGGACAATGTATACAGCGCTGAGCTGCTATTGCCTCACCCTTTCCCTTTGTTTCATTAAAAATGTTAAACAGAACTCTATGGCAAGGGAAACATGCGCTCTGTGTGGGTGTTTCTCCCTTTTTAATTCTTTTAAAGCAAAATCTTTCCGGTTGCCTTTTTGACAGTGCCGTTCTGGAGCCTTTGGGCATGGGTCATTCTATGTCATGTTCCATAATCTAGATGATTGCAGCCATAGGAGTGGCTGGCTAGTGCTCCCGTTGGTGTGTGAACTCTCTGTCACGCGCACACAGCTTTGTGGCCTTCAGTGCCCCCCCCCCCCCGCTCCCCGGAGGGCCAAACCTAGACCCCGACTTGACGGCGGCGCCTTGGCGCGGGGATGCCTTGGGCCCTCGCCCTCCTTCCTGGCATCTGCACGGGAAGGAGCGCGAGGGCGGAGTTGTGGCCGCAGCCATGTCGAGCACCAGGGAGGGAAGAGGAACGGGGCAGCCAGAAGGGGAGGAAGGGAGGGACGCAAACCGGCTCACATCCCTCTGCCGGCCCCTCCGCACTCGGGAGAAACGGGGCAGCGAGAGGGAGGTCAGAGGGAGGTAAGCTGGTTTGGGTACCATGCGTCCCTCTCTGCCTTCCCCCTCCGGCTGGCGACCACTCAGCTGTCGCCATCGGCTCCGCAAGCTCCGCAGGGGAAGAAAAGTCGGGGTAAGTGCCCGGCTTTTTTTACTGCGGAGTGTAGGGGTTTTGGCCCTGGATGGCTTCGGAGTGGCGGCAGCGTCCTGTGCATCACCTGCCGCCACATCGAAGCCACCGCGGGGGAAAGCTGCCCTCGAGAGGTACCCATAGACTGATACTGTGCAGACAATCAGCAATTGGGAGAATAGTTTCTGAAGAGCAAATAGGCCCGGATCTAGGTCTTGGTGGAGGCTTTTCCACCCTTTGCCCCCCACATTGCAGTCCCATTATGGATTAAGCCCACTGAGCCTAATATATACATTGGGGGAAAGCTCCCATTGGTGCCAATGGGAATTTCTCTTCCAACACAAATAGGTGAGGGGGCGTGGATTGGGACCACAATGAGGCCCCCCAGGCCTCCCAACAGCTCTCTCTCCTCGGCACCCTTTCTGCCAATACTGCATGGCTTCTCCTGCCCCTAGGCCCTGCGTGGGGTTTCCCCCCAGTCCTGTTTTAGGTATTCGGCTGCTGCGTGGGCCCCTTCCTTCCTTCCCCCCTCCCCAGGTCTCTGCTTCTCAGTCCTCTACCTTCTTAGTCCCACTTCTTTTAGCCCAGGGGTAGCTGACCTGGTGCTCTCCAGATGTTTCCAACTACAATTCCTACATTCCTTTACTGCCAATCATGCAGGCTGGGGCTGATGGGGCCTGTAGTACACACTACAGGGTTGCCTACCCTTGCTGTAGTCACCCTCTGTCATCTGGGAACTTGCGTAGTTTCGTGACAACATTGGTGACAAGTATGTACAGGTGAGCGGGGCTGCACAGATTATTCCCACCAGGAGGGCAGTGGCGATAGTGTCATAGATTAAGCAGTGTCACTCAAGAAGGCAGAGATAAGTGTCCATAAAACAATTCGTGGTGAGAGCCTGAAGATTCCGTCCGAACCAAGTTGTAACAATACTGGAATCAGTAAACGTTGAAGAGTCATCGGAAGTCCGGTCCAAAGGTTCAGGATACGTTCAGGCAATAGCAAGGTTACTGGGAAGCGCTGAAGAATGGTCAGGAGACGGTCCAAAGGTCAGAACAAGTCCCAGGCATGAAACACAACGCTAGGACACGCGAGGCACCAGATACAAGAGTTGCTTCCAGCAATCTGGCTGAGCGCTAGGCAGACTTTTATGGGAAGTGGACTAATTACCAATTGCTGGCAGCTGCATTGAAACTCAGACAGTCCTGCCTGCTTCCATGAAGTGTCACGCACCCAACGTTCCCAGGCTCAGCTGTTCCCTCTCTCTGGCTTATTCCTTAACTGACTCACAACAGCGAGTCAGTGTGGCCCCTGCTCACACGTGGATTCAGTTCATGAGCATTTTGTGGCTCGAGAGGCCGATGGGTTCATCGTAGCAAACTGCACTGTTCCTCCCTTACCTCTCGTATTTGGAGCATAGCTGGGATGACATTGTCAAGATGGCCGCCCTCACGTCAAGAGCCGTCTTCGGTATCTATTGGACTTCTTGTATCGTGACTGCTCTCATGGAGGAGGTACTTTTGCAGAAGCTACGAAACATCCTTCTGATTTGAGATGAAGTTTATATTTTTTTAGGCAACCCTTCAAAAAATTAGAATCACATTAAAAAAAACAGCAACAAAAGGTTCCATCTGCCACTGTTTCCTGTAGGATTTCCCTGTGCCGAGAGAAATCCCCCTCTGCCTGCAGTTGCTGGTGCACTGAGGATCCATAGAGGAGCAGGGCAGGAGTCACCTCAAAGCACTTCATTTAAAGGTGTGGCCATTGGCTCTGGGTGAGGCGCTGGCAATTTGATTAACCTTCTTTGTTGCTTCCCTCAGAATCTTTTTCATTACTAGTGTAGAGAAATGTGGGGTGACCTGGCACCGGTACAGACATTAATCTGTCCTTGCTTGCTGATGTAATTGCATCCCATCCTCATGCAGCAATCAGGTTTTGCCTCATTTCTTTAAAGCAGGGGTGGAGAACTTCCCGGGGTTGCACTGCTCCTCTGGAAACCACGCTGAGAGGTAATAATAATAATAATAATAATAATAATAATAATAATAATATTTATATCTTACCTGCCTCTCCCTCAGGATCGAGGCGGGGAACAACATTGATACAAATGACATAAAATACATAAAACTGATTAAAAACATAAAAATAATACATTATTAAAAGACATCTTAAAATTCGACTGGGTAGGCCTGCCGGAAGAGATAGGTTTTTATGGCTTTCTTAAAGTAAAAAAGGCTATTAAGTTGACGAATCTCCTCCGGCAGGCCATTCCACAGGTTAGATTGGGAGATAGCGAGGCATCCCAGGCCACACCGTTCAGCTTCGTGGCTTGAGTTGGCATTTGAACCTGAGTCTCCCCAGGCCTAGACTGACATCCTAACCTCTACGCCACATGAACAGGCCACAGAGAAATATGTTTGGAAGGAGCTAAAAGGACTCATCCAGCCCCCTTTGCCTTGATGCAGGAGCTGCTACGCTCCTCTTTGGACGGACCTTTCTTGGCACCTGAGACCCTAACTGGAGGACAACGTCACCCTCGCAAAGCCATCAGAGGCCTGAAGATTAAAATGTCTTTCTGGCACAGCAGTAACCTGTCAGGAACTTATCTTTGGCCTTCACTGATTTCAACAGCTGCTGGATTACTCACAAGAAAGCAGCAACAAAAAGAACCCCATATTCAGCGGGAGACAGAGCCACCCTGACCCAAGAGACTACCGGAGAGCTCAGCCGGGCAGGGGGAACGGCGGTGCTGGATCTGCTCGGAAGGTGGACCACGTTTTGTCGAAACGGCAAATACCGCGAAGTCAGGGACAAGTCCTGTATCTCTTTGGCTGCCGAATTCACACAAACAGGGCTGGCTTCAGAGAGTGTTGTGGTGAGGTTCCCCCCCCCCGGGGCCCTCGCAACCACAAAAGCTGCGTCATCATAAGGGATCCATCTTGATTTGCATGCCCTGCTTCTCCTGGGTTGTCCAAGGCCACCCCAAAGCCTAGAGCTGCCTCTGTACGCATCCGTTCTTGAGCATTGCGGGACCGCACCAAAGTGCCACCCATGGCTTTGGATGTGCATGTCAAGGGGGCCACCATGTAACCCCAGGGCTGCTTGGGACTTCAGGCAGCGAAAAGCCAGAGAGCCACGCAGCATGAGCACATGCTACCACTGCCACCAGAAGTGGCCTTTGTACCGTCTCCCAAGTCCTCACCCCAAGTGGATTGGCACTATTCTGTTAGGAACAGACAAAGCAGCCATATCCTGAGTCAGCCCATCGGCCCATTCAGCGCAGCCTTCCCCAACCTGAGGCATTCCAGCTGTGGGGGACTACAGTTCCTTATCACCCCCCAGCTGGGGTCCAGCACATCTGGAATACAACATGCCATAACCCGATTGCCCCAGTTGGAGGTTGCGTATTCAAAACACACACCTTACATGCACCGCAGCTAATCGTGAGCTAATTCACTAACATTAACCTGCCGCGTCGTGCGATATCCCGTCTCTCTGTGTGTGTGTATGAACTGTTTTTCCTATATATTTTAAGTTAAGACTGATTGCTCCCAGAGTGGATCCAGGGCCTCCTTTTCACTTGGCTGTTGTGCTGCTTTATACCTCTCTCTTTCTAGATCTATATTGACAGTTTATTTACCTTTTATTGTTTATTTTTAACATTTCTCCCAATCTCTCCAAGGCTTCCAACAGCTGAAGACCAGCTAAAAATGCTAGTTTGGGCAGCATGAATAAAAGTATAACTTCCAAATCGCGCGAGGTACTGGTTCCCCCCTCTATTCGGCACTGGTTAGGCCCCATCTTGAGTATTGCGTAGAGTTCAGGGCAACACGCTACAAGAAGGATGCAGACAAGCTGGGGGTTCAGAGGAGGGCAACGCGGAGGATCAGGGGTCTGGAAACAAAGCCCTATCAGGAGCGACTGAAAGAACTGGGCATGTTTAGCCTGGAGAAGAGAAGACGGAGGGGAGACATGATAGCACTCTTCAAATACTTGAAAGGTTGTCACACGGGGAGGGCCAGGATCTCTTCTCGATCAGCCCAGAGTGCAGGATGCGGAATAATGGGCTCAAGTGACAGGAAGCCTGATTCCGGCTGGACATCAAGAAAAGCTTCCTGGCTGTTAGAGCCGTACGACAATGGAACCCAAGACCTAGGGAGGTCGTGGGCTCTCCCACACTAGAGGCTTTCAAGAGACAGCTGGACAGCCACCTGTCAGGGATGCTTTAAGATAGATTCCTGCATTCAGCAGGGGGTTGGACTCAATGATGGCCTTCGAGGCCCCTTCCAAGTCTACTATTCTATGAAAATTCTATGATGATTCTATGATGATTCTATGATTGTCTCCAGGGTCGTAGGCTGAGGCCCAGCTACCTGTACCTGGAAACGTGGGGGTCTTCTGCATGCAAAACAAGTACCCTGCCCTCTTACCTTGCTAGTCAATAATGGGATGGGGGAGGAAGAGAGAACATCCGAAATATTTGGGCTCTGCACCTTGGAGAGCTCCTTTAGAGTTCTGATTCAAACCTGGAGCGGATTCACTGCTCCGCTGATGTCAGAGCCACCAGACCCCACTAACATAACTCATGGTCTGTTCTAGGGTTAAATAACCCACAGTGGGTCACCGTGTCACGCGAAATGGTCCAATGTGTAAAGCAAGATGGTCCCTGCTCGCATGCTGACAGTCTAAAAAGACATGACACACAAGGAAAAGGAGATGGGGAGGGAAGAGGAAAAAATGAAACCGTCTTTTAGCAGGGCTGTTGGAAAGGTTCTGCTTGCCTTCTCGTCTCCCTCTGCACTCCCATGGGAATCCGCCCTCGAATATGATCTCCCCACACGGCCATCTGGTACAGACATCTGACCTAGTCTCAGGGTCAACACCTTGGACCTTGAAGTCCTTCCTCTTGCTCGCAGGTGTGTGCATGGGCTAGCGAGGGTCACTCAGGAGTGCTGGTAATGTTCTCCCAGATCTCTTCTTCACCTTTCCCTGGGCCGAATCATTGTATCACAATGGATGGCTTCCTCCCGAGCCCCAGAGGCCTTGTGCTCCTTGGCTCCGTTCGAGCCCTCCGGTGCTGTGCGCCTCTGTTTATCTCCCAGCTGCGCCTTGTGGATGATTTAGTCATTTTTTTGCAGCGTGGCCAAAGCCTGGCAAAGGTGAGAGCAAACATTCCAGGTTCCCCCCCCAGTCAGGGCAGGTGACACATTCCCCAAGCATCAATCACCATGGGGCTGAAAGCGTCAGCTCTTTTCTGACAGAGCCGTGGGAAGGGGGACGGCTGGTGGAGGATGGCCTTTGCTGTCGGCTGGGTCATGCATGAGCCACAGTTACTTAGGACGGTATATAAGGCACGCTGAAGAGGTTCCCAGTCTCCGGTAGGCATCCTGATCTGCTGAACATGAAGGGCTTCTTGGTGTTTGCTACCCTCCTGGCGGTCGCCTTCAGCACCGAGAACTTTGTGGGGTACGTAGACGTGACCGGGGCATAGGAAAATGGCTGTGGCGGGTCCGAGAAACAATTCACCCCGCTCCACTTGTTTCTCCAGGCCTAGACTGGGATGGTGACAAATATCAGCCTCTTCTTTTCAAAGCCCAGGCTCTAATCTAGAGGAGCTGTAGTTCAGTGGCAAGAGTGCCTGCTTTGCAAGCGGAAAAGACCCAGGTTCAATTCCTGGCATGTTTTTATGGGAAGGATCACGAGTAACTGCAGAGAGCAGGATTCGACCCCTTTCTTCTTGAGACCCCCCAGACAGCCACTGGCAATTAGAGTGGAGACAATGTTGGTTAGATCAGTCTTTACCAACCTGGTGCCCTCCAGATACTTTGGATTACAACTCTCATCACCCCTAACCATTGGCCAGGCTGGCTGGGACTTAGGGGAGGTGAAGTCCAAAACATCTGGAGGGCTCCAGGTTGGGGATGGCCAGACGGAAATTAAGCTGAGTGAGGGGGCTACCTCAGGCAGCAGATGGGGGGTACATTATTCATGAATGGGGCAGACGTGGGAATTCATAACACACAGCTCTGCCTTCCAGTGGAAGAGTTTTGCCTTTTGGACTCAATTGCAAGAGTCCCTGATTTGCATGCAGGAGGTCCCAGTTTTGATCTCTTGCATCGCCTGGTAGGGGTTCTTAAGTAGTCATTTCTAGGAAAATAACCCATGGTGTAGATATCTCCAATCGCAATTTGATACAGGCAGGATTCGGGCCTGATCCAATTCAGATCCAGATCCGGGAGGCTTGGATCAGCCCGATCTGCTCCAGATTTGGGATCCTTATCCGTGCACAGCCCTACTCTATAGGCAGTTTTCAAAACGTTTTCAAAGTGTCATATACCGCTCGGTGCAGATCTAGCTGGTGGTGCGTGGTTACTTTTTTGTGGCTTTCCTCATGGCTTGTAATTTATGCACAATACATTCCTTGTAGTCTCTTAGAAAGGTTCTTCCACCCTGACATAGATAATAACTGAAGGAATTGAGTTTGTTTGTTTGTTTTGTCCTATAGAAGTCTTGCATTGCTGCTTTTAGTCTGTTTAAATACACTAAAGCAAACAGCACTAGCAGCACCTAGTGACAGAACCAAAGCATTACAGCACAACTTTAGCATGTCAGCCAAAACATTTATCGGGTGTGGGGGTGAAGCACTCGAACGTAAATCCCATTCTAGAAACGATGCCTGTTTAAACCAGCAGCCGCTGAAGATTGTGCAAAACCCGGACACAGGAAACAACTGCATCTGTCATTCATGAAAGTCAACCACTAGATGTGCCAACTTAGGGTGGTGACAGCAAAACAAAAAAACAAAACAAAAAACCCTCACCTAACTTGCCTCTGCAGTCAACAGGTGTTAAGGATCTTTGCTGGAGATGACTTCCAAGTGGAGAAGGTGAAGGAGCTGGAAGCATTAGATGATCTTCAGGTAACATTGATGACTCCCAAGAGGAAATTATAGTTCGGCCCGGTGCGCCCTTGGCCAATTAAACACACAGGGTGGGAGGAAACAGTTTAATCAATTCATTCCTATGTCTGCAGCCATGGAATGCCTAAATAGTCCACCAGATCTCGGTTCTTGAACAAAGGAAGGCAGTACTTTTTTACACTTTCTGATCCTTAAGCCATTTCACTGGCTAGCATTGTCACATGTTAACAGGACATGAATATCACTGGTTAGTGCTTGTAGCAAACTAGGTTACTAATTTGAGTTAGTATGTTCATACATTACAGAATAAGCAACCGCTGATTGGATAAAAGTCAGTTCTTTGTCCCTTCTCACGAGGCTCAAAGCTCCATTAAGGAACGCATTTTCTAACACGCACACAGACCCCTCTTGACCCCCCTTGCTCTGGGCTGTCTTTACAATCTCATAGAGAAGAGCAGGGGAGGGGGAGTAAATTCCTAGCTGTTCTGCTTGGTATCAACATGAAGGAATAGAACGGGACCCAGCGCCTGATCCTTACTAATGGCGCATTGCCTGAACTGCTGTGGCTGCTAGCATAGACGCATGGCACTTGAAGGCAGTAAAACAGGGGCGCAGAAGCTCAGGCCTGTGCGTCTACTCCTGCCCCCCTGGGGTTCCAATCTAACGCCCTGGGATTTCTCAGATAGCCACACCCCCTTCCCCTGGCTCCTCCTCCTTTCCCTTGGCTAGTGTGACAGAGCTCCTGCTTTGCATGCAGAAAGCCCTGGGTTCGATCGCCGGCTTCTCCAGGAAGGGCTGGGAAAAATTACTTCCTGTTACCTTGGAGCACTGCTGCCAGTCCGTGTAGTCTGTACAGGGCTAGATGGACCAAAGGTCTGACTCAGTATAAGGCAGCTTCCTAGTTCCTATGTTCCTACTGATTGTTTGGTAGTCCCCCCCCCCGCCCCATTCTAAAAGGTTGGCACTGACCATTTTTGTATTTTGTCTCTGCTCCTTTTGCCTTTGGGCCACACCCACCACGGGAATGCGGCCCCAAGAGCTTCGCCATAGTGGAATTTGGCCCTCGGGCTGAAGAGGATCTACACTCCTGCATTAGATTGTCCCATCTGTTCCCTGCCTTTGCCCCATGCAGGGCCACCTGCTCCAGACTAGCCTCTGCTGCCCCATACCATACCATACCATGCCATATGCCACAAGCCAAGGGCCTAACCCTTGCAGGAAAGGACTTGAGGTAGAACAGGTGTCTTTAGCTCAGATATGCGAACCGTATGCTTACCCTGATGGGTCACCGTGTGGGGTGGGGGTGGAGGACAGGGCTCCTGTATCTTTAATAGTTGCATAGAAAAGGGAATTTCAGCGGGTGTCATTTGTATGCACGCAGCACCTGGTGAAATGCCCTCTTCATCACAACAATGAAAGCTGCAGGAGCTACACTAGAGTGACCAGATACAAAAGAGGGCAGCTTTAACTGTTGTGATGAAGAGGGAGTTTCACCAGGTGCTGCATGCATACAGATGACACCTGCTGAAATTCCCTTTTCTATCCAACTGTTAAAGATACTGGAGCCCAGTCCTCTTTTCCATGGGGTCACCCTACAAATACTGTACACCTCCCAGTGGACTTTCCTTCTAATTTGATGTGCCCCAACTGGTTGCACAAGAGGCCTCATTGGGAAAGAAGTTGGTTGGGAACCACTGCTCATGGCTACAGTATAAGCGGCTTGGGAGATCTTGCATCCTCGACCGCTCCCTCCTTCGGCTTCTCATAGGGTCAAAACAGGCATGACTTTAAATCCATTTCTAGCAGCTACATCTCTCCCCATCCTATTTTTACTCCGGAGTAGATGCAGGGCCCCCAGTCTAGACCTTAAAAGCCCTGCCATTCCCTCTAGGATCTCAATCCAAATTCAGAGCCCTGCATCTCCTCTAGAGTAAAAATGGTGGTGGTGGTGGGGAGAAGACACTGCTAGATATGGATTTAATTGCTGGGGATCAATGGGAGAGAAGGGCTTTATGTGATACCTGTTCCTTCTGTCTGGCATCTGTCTGTCTTCCCAAAGAGATCTGTCTTCCCAATGGCATCTGTCTTCCTAAAGGCATCTGTCTGCCTTCCCAAAGGCATCTGTGGAAAGCAGGATGCCAGTAAGGGAATTCTTACATCCTTGACTAGGGCTGCCTCTACAGGCATTTAAAGCTCTTTTAAGGCGCATTAAAAAAATTACCTCTACAAGAATAGAGCGCAAATCAGGCGTAGAGGCGCGTTTTCTCTCCAATTATGCGCATTATCGAATGCGCGTTAAATAGCGAGTTTTATTTTGCTCCTGCCGTTAAAGCGCATTTTGACTATGTGAACAAGCGATTCTCCGCATTAACTACTTGTAAAGCGCATTTGAAACAACCGGTAAGGTCACCCATTGAGTGCTCAATTACCTCCTGCATACAAGCATTAACAATAAAGCGCTTCAGCGATTATGCGCATAATCGGCTAACCAGGCATCAAACGGAATCCATCTAGAGGGGGCCTCGAGCACTGTATGAGATATCACAAAACATCCTCCATACAAATGTATAAACACAGACATTTCTTCTCACTTTCATACCCAGCTGGATTTCTGGCGAGCTCCAGTTCATCCTGAGAACCCCATAGATGTGCGTGTCCCGTTCCCCAGCCTCCAAGGGGTCAAGGTCTTCCTGGAGTCCAACGGCATCCGGTACAACGTCATGATTCAGGACGTCCAGGTCAGTGACCCTGCTCAGGTGGCAAGGAAAACGGGCACATAGCTTGCAAAGGCATGTATGGTGTGAACCCAGAGGCCAGGTGTAGAAACCACCTGCTTGCCTATAAGATGAAAACGTGGTATGGTGGAGCCAGCAGGGCCATCCCTATCACTTGGCAGAGGGAGGCAGCCGTTTCAGGGGTGCTAGCGGTGGTGAGGTGGAGGATAGAGGTGTGTGTGCCCCGCAGCCTGCGCTGTGCCCATCTGAACTAGCCAGTTGGCCCCAGGCATGGTGGAAGACGTTGACCTGTGGCCAGTGTGGAAATAAGATGCAACTGCCAGTCCGGTTGGCTTCCGTGCATTAAATCAGCAGGGGGGGGGGGGACCCTCTTGTCCTTTGCTTTCGGCAAAGAAATGTCTTGGGCAAGACCTGGGGCTAAACATTCTCTAATTCAATAGCCCCGGAGTCTCCAACATGCACCGGTCTCTTCGCCTCCAACCCAGCTGCCATGCTTCCGTAGATTAAAACGGAGGTCTTCAATATGATGCTTGGGGGCACCAGTGTGCCCCACGGAGACCTCCTTTGGTGCCTGCCAGGCTCCCTGCCTCTCCTGATTTTTTATTTTATCTCTTAAAATTTAAGTTTCTTGGACAAGTTACGCTTCCTTTAGTCTAAGCAGTCTGGCTTCTGGGAAATGAGTGTTCTGTGACCAGCTATGTCCACCCTGGCAGCTATTTTATGAATGGGCAAGCTGCCCCTGTGGCAGCCATTTTGTGAGAGTGTCCGTAACACGCTCTCACCATTCCAATTGTACCCACAGACCCCAAAAGTTTGGGGAACACTGCTTAGCCTTTCTGGGGGCAGGAGGTGTTGGGCATTATACTTCTGGATGGAAGGGAAGAAGAAGGGATATGGCGGATAGCCCCACGGGACGCCACACATGAAGCTTTTGCATGACTTGTGCAACACCCCGGAATCATAAGTTGGCTCTGAAATCGAAGCGCAACCCAAAGCAAGGCAGAACTTTGCATGGCCGATTCTTCTTCTTCTTCCCCCTTCTAGTCTTTGATTGATGAGGAAAAGCTTCACATGGCATCTCAACGCTTTATGCCCCGATCGAGCGAGACCTTTAACTATGGCACATACCACACTCTGGATGAGGTTGGTGCAATTAATTCATATGTTGACTTTGTACGGCTGTCCGCATATGTCATTGAGATGGCGACATTTAACAGTGGGGATTTAGAGGGGAGCGAGTAAAAATATTTTCCAGTTAACACTTTTGACAGTGGGAATATATTCACCCTTCGCTGACGCGTTTGGATCATTGCCCCTCTGCTGCTCCTTTAGTGATGTTTTCCTCTGCTCCGGATTATGGCTTCCTTCCTTTTCCTGGATGCACGATTCCATCTAATCAGGAATGATGTGTTGAATAGGATGGGATGCCATCGCAACGCTAGTGCTGTGTAGTTAGTAAGATTTGGCCTACATTATGTCATCACAGAAGGTAAATCAAGCTAACAGAGAATGAGGATAATACTTCCTGCATTAATTATTTCAGTGATCCTTGACAATCAGGGATCACCAGTGAATGAGATGAACATAGCCAATCAGATATTGCACACTGGAGGTGCATGATAATGTCCACTTTGGGGAAAGCCAACTGAGAAAGAGAGAAAGAGAGGGCACTGTGAACAAAGAAGTGAACATTTTTGCTCGTGTTACTGAAAATCCATCAAAAGTGGCAGGTGTTTTTTTAACACTGCTGAAAACATTCCTGAAAAACAATGAGTAGATCCGGCTTCACTCTCATCTCATTCAATGGCCAATAGGAAGGGGCTGTAGCTCAGTGCTTTGCCATCAGAAGGTCCCAGGTTTGATCCCCGGCATCTCCAGGTTGGACTGGGAAAATCCCTTCCTGAAACCCTGGAGAGCCTCTGCCAATCAGTGTTGAAAATACTGAACTAGATGGACCAATGGTGTGTTTCAGTATAAGGCAGCTTTCTATATTCCTTATAGGAGGATATTCTGGCTGGGCCAGTTCAAAGGACTGGACATCCTCAACAAGTGGTGGTGGGTGGAGCCTACCACGTTGTTCTGCTGCTTCCCCTTCCTTAGCTACCACCAATGCCCTATACCCTTCTCTGTGGGCCATCATGGTAGCTGATGGGGCCACAATCTGGATTCATGATTATTCTAGACCTGATCTCCTAAGGTGATAAGGCAGCTATCACTGCCGTACAGTGGCCTCTCCACTCCTGGCTAGAGGAGCCACAATGGCCCCTAGGGAAGGCATGGCCGGTCAGGTGGAACCGTTTAATTGACTAATTCTGCTTCATAGAAGACAATGGAAAACAAACTTCTGGGTAGTACCCAGTATTAGTCCTATGTAGAGTAGACCCATTGAAATGAACAGGCTTAACACCACTACTTCTGATTCCTTTCTCAAGGCAGAATTTTGGAACACAGACTCTCACAGAGATGCACACATTTTGGCGTTACTCAGCTCTTCTCTCTGTCCACTAGATCTATGCTTTAATGGACCTTCTAGTGAGGGAACGGAGCGACCTGGTTAGTAAACTCCAGATTGGGAAAAGTTATGAGGGCCGCCCAATCAACGTCTTGAAGGTAAGTCAACCCCATATTGGCCAGTGTGGGGGCCTTCTCTTTTTTTTGATTACCAATTTCTGTGGGATGACCCGTGGCTGGGTACCTGTGAAATAATAGGAATTAGGGTCCAGTTAGGACACGGCAAACACGTACAAGAGTCATTTCATTTTTGGAAAGCAGTAATGTGAGACCACAAGTGTAAGTGGAGGAATAATAATGGGGTTGTGTGTGTGTGTGTGTGTGTGTGTGTTGGTTAGCCCTTTCCTTTCCAGCCATTTTCATCTCAAAATCCACCCACCCCCAGCTGCATTGCCATGTACAGAGAGTAAAGTAGCTAATGAATGGTTAAAGCAGGAAAAACAATGTGTTCCTAGTGGGATTATTTGTTTGTAGACAAACCTAATGCTGAAACAGGAAATGGGACAGAGTAGGGTGACCAGATGGAAAGGAGGACAGGGCTCCTGTATCTTTCACAGTTGTGTAGAAAAGGGAATTTTAGCAGTTGTCACTGTTATGCATGCAGCACCTGGTGAAATCCCCTCTTCACCACAACAGTTAAAGCTGCAGGAGCCTTGCCCTCTAGTTTGACCAGATACAAAAGAGGGCAGGGCTCCTGCAGCTTGAACCGTTGTGATGAAGAGGGAATTTCACCAGGTGCTGCATGCATACAAATGTCACCTGCTGAAATTCCCCTTTTCTATGCAACTGTTAAAGATACAGGAGCCCTGTCTTCCTTTCTATAGGGTCACTCTAGGACAGAGCTGGAAACTTCATAGTTGGCATCAGTGGGCAATGTTTTTTTTAGCAGAACATTATCACTACATAGTTTGCTTACACTTTCCTATCCTAATGACATTCCAGTCTTTTGGATCGTCATAGTAAAGGGAGCAGCGGGCAGGGGGCGGTTACCCAGCAGCGGGCAAAGAAATTACCCAGTACATTGCTATCATCCCTTACGTCTACCTCAGCCGGAGCCAAGCCCCCCAGAAACAAGGGTTCAAGCTGACACCTTCTATTTCAAGCCCCAGGCCTTGACCTCTAAATGGTAGCAAGACCAAACAGAAGGCTCTGAATTTAGTACCGAGGCTTAAGTGGAATAAAGCACACACAAACTTTGAAACAGCAGTGACGTTTATTTACAGTAAGAAAGGGGTAAAAAGGGTGTACAAATATCGGAAAACCCAGAGGAACCCTTTGGAACAATGCTGCAGGCAAAAATAACAGCAATACCTTTCCCATCCTATCCGTTACCTAAGTAACTGTCTACTAATAGGACAGGGCTCAATTCAGGATCCAAGAGCTCACAGTCCCAAAAGCCAGTTAGCACAGGCAGACAAAGGCTGCCTCTACACGAGACGTTTAAAGCTCTTTGAAGTCTCATTAAAAAATTTACCTCTACAAGAGCGGAGCGTAAATCGGGAGTTGAGGTGCTTTATCTCTCCGATTATGCACATTATCGAATGCACGTTAAATAGCGAGTTTTATTTTCCTCCAGCCGTTAAAGCGCATTTTGCCTATGTGAACAAGCGATTCTCCGCATTAACTACTTGTAAAGCGCATTTCAAACAGCCGGTAAGGCCACCAGTTGTGCGCTCAATTACCTCTTGCGTGCAAGCATTTACGATAAAGCGCTTCAGCGATTATGCGCATAATCGGCTAACCAGGCGTCAAACAGAATCCATCTAGAGGGGGTCAAAATGAAAACTGAGGGGATGTCTTACATGCTCTGGTTCTCCTTATGTTCTTATGTTCTTACGGGGGCATTGGTAAATAGATTTGGGGTTTGGGCCCCACTTCTGGGACTGGCAGATATAGGAATAATAGTTTCCCTTCTTTGTTTTCCACATAGTTCAGCACTGGGGGAGCCAAGCGGCCAGCGATCTGGATCGACACCGGCATCCACTCTCGCGAATGGGTCACTCAGGCCAGCGGAGTCTGGTTTGCAAAGAAGGTATTGGCTGTAATTTCATCTCAAAGTTATATTTTTCATGAACGGGAGGAAGAAAAGCAGAGGAACGGGTGTGTCGCTGTCAAAATAGCTGTGCAAATTGACCCATGAGTAATGGTCACATCCAGGGACTTGGGAGCCTCAGAATCTCAGCCTTTATTTACCGTTAAAGCTTCCTCCAGGCTGCAAACATAGATTTGAAAGTGTGGAAGAAACTGAGCGGGGAGAAAGCTGTAAAGGATTATCTGTACCCTGCATAGACTTTGTCGCTTCCCGTGGTTATTAGAAGTGAAACACATTGACCCAAAATGCACATATATAGGGAGGCTGGGAGCTCCAATATCAATGGGGCGGTGAATCCACTCCGTGTTTCAATCAGAACCAGTCGAAAGTCTAAAGGAGCCATCCAAGCGCTTCGGATGGCTCCTTTATCGTTCTGACTAAAACTCGGAGCGGATTCACCGCCCGACTGACATCGGAGCCACCAGCCTCAACTGCAAATATATTCAACTATATTGCTTATTTAGTTTATATCAACTGCAGAATTCAGGTCTTCCAGCCAGGTCAGCGTTTGATGCCCAATATGTTTTCCTTATAAATCATGTACTGTCCATACCTGTGGCGGTGCCCAGCAAAGAGAAATGAACTTCAGTCACAGGTGCATCCTCTGCTTTTTTTAATATAACTTCTCCTCTAGAGTAGGCCCTAGCTCTGTTGAGTAAATACGCAATTGATGCTTGTCTCTTAGCACGTATCCCTTTTCAATTATCTTATTCAGATTGTCGATAGTTACGGCAAGGATCCGTCCCTGACCTCCATCTTGGATAACTTTGATATCTTCCTCGAAATCGTCACGAACCCTGATGGTTTTGTTTTCACCCACACCAAGGTACCCTTTTCCCTTCTTTTAGAGCGTCATCACACGGGGGGGGGGGGAGAAATCCCATTTCCTTACCATCACTTCTCCACCCCTGCTTCTGTCCCTTATTACTTCCTCTTTCTTCCGGAGAGGAAAGAGGAAGTCAACAAAGACCACATGGCCCATTCAGGGGCTGTTTTCATCACGCTGCTTTTCCTGCACACAGCAGGAAATGACGGCACATTCCAGTGGTGTTTTTTTTTTAAAAAGTCGGATTAAAAGGGGTCTATTTTGTGACGGAAAAACAAGCAGAAGGAGCGGGAGGTGCGCGGGAGGCGGACGTCGTCATCTAAAGGACGTGCGCACATCCGTAAGTGGGCAGTAGCGAGCGTGCGATAAAACGTTCTTCTGATGACACTCCTGGTCTCTGGGCTGGGATTGACGTGGGTAGATTGAACGCCCACAAACACACAGCACAAAACTTTTTAGCCTCAAGAGCATCTCTGTGACTTCTGAAATGTGTTAATTTCCTGGCTTCTACAGAACCGCATGTGGCGCAAGACCCGGTCTCCCAACAGCGGGTCATCTTGTATTGGAGTAGACGCCAACAGGAACTGGGACGCAGGGTTTGGAGGTAAAGGGTCTTTTTTTCTTTTCCCTGTGGGTGGATTCAGACAGTAGTCTCCCCTGTCTCCACACACCCCATCAAAAAGTCTGCAAAGTTTTTTTTGTGGCCAAGTTGGGATATCATTGCTTGAAGGGGTCCCTCCCTCAGAGCCTTTCTACATGAGGCTTTTATTGTGCACTCATGATTGTGCACTCATGGTAGCTTGCGGATCTTTTATACCCCGTCGTCATCCTGATGAGGGCCAACGGCCATCTTATACCACGGCGGGCTCCTTGTTCCATGAAGCTGCCAAAGCGTCGGTCCATCTAGTCCAGTATTATCTACTGCATCCGCCACTGGTTCTCCAAGGGTTCAGGCAGGAGTCTTCCTATCCTTACCTACAGTGGTGTAATGGAATCTGGACTCCCAGGGACACAGTGCTGGAACCTTTTTATTAGTAGGGATCCTCATGTCAACTGCCACCCCCCTCAGATTCCACTTTGAGCTGAGGTTGGGAGTGCGGAATGGATTTTCCAGGCAACAATATATATTTTATCTCTTGCAATGCCAAGGATTTTGGGGGTGTCCTGGTCCTGAATGGACAATTCAAATCCACCAGCTTTGCAAAAGACCTGCTCCTGGTAGAGATGAAAACTGCTAAAGCTGCTGTGCTGAGATGCATCAAGAGCTGCCTTAATTTTGGGGCTCTCCTTGAGGGTGAGGCAATGGGGGGCTGTTATGACGAGTGCCTGCATTTCCCATTGCCGCACCACCACTTACCTGGAAATGCTGGAGAATGAACCTGGAGCCCTCTGCAGGCAAAACAGGTGTTCTTTCGCTGAGCTACGCCCCTTACCCACAGGAAGCTTCTTTTGACTATTTGCTGCAGCAGAGCTCAAGACTTTCAACCCTGGACTGAAAGATCTTGGGCTTTCTAACTCCACCAATTGTAGTCTTTGGTGGGAGGCTCAGTGGTACATACAGCTAGGTAATTCTAGACCCTGGACTTAATGGTCTTACAGAGGGGGTGGCGGGTTTTACACAGCCGTGTGTATTGATTGCTCCAGTTGTGAAGCACGCAAGTAACATTTCTCCCACATTCCCCAGTAGCCCATGTTTTACAAGTGCTCCTACATTCTTGATATGTTAGGGCAAAAACAAACAGGTATGCATCTGTTCAGCAATTGTGATTGCCGAACAGATATATTCTGAGCATAAAACAGACTCCACCAACCTGAAGCTCTCCAGATACGTTGGACTGGGAGATTATGGGAGTGGTGGTTAGGGTAGCCACTTACAGATAACTGAAAAAGTGGAACTGCATCACCCAAAAAGAGGATAAAAGAGGACACCACTTGCATAATTTTGTACATTATGCAAAAGATTCCAGCTGGACATCAGGAAAAAACTTCCTGACTGTTAGAGCAGTATGACAAGGGAACCAATGACCTAGGGAGGTGGTGGGCTCTCCCACACTAGAGGCCTTCAAGAGGCAGCCGGACAACCATCTGTCAGGGATGCTTTAAGTTGGATTCCTGCATTGAGCAAGGGGTTGGACTCAATGGCCTTAGAGGCCCCTTCCAACTCTACTATTCTATGATTCTATTTATATGTATAGGTACAAATTTAGAAATAATTAGTATGTTTTAAATAGAAATACAGTACATCTCACCTAATGGGAAAGGCGGTGACCAGGGGACCTGTATGTTTGCCTGCTCAACCTGCTGTCCAGGTGCTCACTATTGATGAACAACAGCTCTTATGGTCCTTTATCTTTAAACTGGAATTGGACAGGACAAGCCCTTCCAACAGAAGGCACCTTCAAACAGAGGACTGTCCTCCACCAGCTCTCCAAAACAGAGGACTGTCCTCTGTAACGTAGGACACCTGGCCACCCTAGTTGGGGAAGCCCACCTTAAAGCAGAAGACCACAATGTCTATAGGAATAAAATGCAAGTTTGCTCCTGCTGCTCTGATACTAAACACATTTGGTTGTAGAAAGCGAAAAATAGTTTTAAAGTAAAAATAATAAAACATGTGTCTGTCCCCCATGTACATGCCCAGTTGGATGATCCCAACTATAAAATGTTTTTAAAAGTAAGAATGAAAGGCTGATGCAACCAGCGTCCACCATCCCTGTGAGGCCCAGTATGTTCATGTTGGTCCAGGTGTTGATGTTGGACTGTTTTCTGCTGCCCCATCATCTTCTGCTCTCTGGGTGGTCATGGAGGTGGGGGCTGGACTTCATTCTTAAGGTCCAGCCTTAATGTTCCACTGGGGGTGGAGGCAGCCATAAGGTTGGTCTCAAACCAACATTTAACTTGAGATCTAACCTTTTAACTCAATGGATTTTAAGTGTTTTTGACCGGGGGGGTACCTACATGATGCTGATGTGTAGCTGATTCCCTCAAAACACCACAGCATTGCTGTTGGGAAGCAGA
Source organism: Anniella stebbinsi (assembly GCA_029215795.1). Taxonomy (NCBI): domain Eukaryota; kingdom Metazoa; phylum Chordata; class Lepidosauria; order Squamata; family Anniellidae; genus Anniella; species Anniella stebbinsi. Next base: position 3,655,519 of record JARDYH010000003.1, on the reverse strand, counting down.
ACCAATATAGACGGTAGGAGGGTGTGTGGGCTATCCAGCTGGAAAAGCACCAATGGCCAATTGGCTCATCAAGCCTGCCACTTACCCTGTGTTCCTGTACTTACTCTGGATGGGGTGGGGTGGGGTGGGAGAAATCACAATTGGGCTTGAATCACAGAAACATAGAATAATACCTATCAGGCCATGGAGTCCAACCCCCTGCTCAATGCCAGAATCCACCTTAAAGCATCCCTGACAGATGGTTGTCCAGTTGCTTCTTGGAGGCCTCTAGTGTGGGAGAGCCCACCACCTCCCTAGGTAATTAGTTCCATTGTCGTACTGCTTTGTGAGGAAGTTTTTCCTGATGTCCAGCCGGAATCTGGCTTCCTGTAACTTCCTGTAGCTGGGCTCAACCTGACCACCATCAGACGGAGAAACAATGTGGTGACTTCAGAGCAACAACAAAAAATGTGGTAAAACCACACCACGGAAAAGTGCAGTTTCAGGGGTCAAAGCCTGACGTGGGTGCAAGTTGGCGACTGCATCATATAAACAACGCAGCGCCACTGCACAGTCATTGTGGGGTATATAGGGCATATAGACAAGTCTCAGGGGGTTTGGGAAGGGTTGCCCCTCTGAAGTGCATGATTGAAGTTCTTCCCAATCAACAGCTACCAAAATGTTGTGCTCTCTCTTTTCTAGGGCTTGGCTCCAGTGGGAACCCTTGCACCGACACTTACCGTGGGCCCAACCCCAACTCTGAATCTGAGGTGAAATCCATCGTCGACTTTGTGCAGAGTCACGGCAACATCAAAGCCTTCATCTCCATCCACAGCTACTCCCAACTTCTCCTTTATCCTTATGGCTACACCAACCAGCCTGCTGCTGATCGGGAGGAGCTGGTACGTCTTAGCAGCCAAAACTCTCTTTTTGCAGCATCAGATTTCCACCCCTCCAGTGGGGTAGTGCTACATTTAGAAGTGCAGGCCCTCTCCATGACAGTCTGCACCCCGAAGAAGAGTCCCAAAAGGCAGGCTGCTGTGTTGATCCCGATTAACAAATCAAATCTATTACTTTTCATCTCCACCAGGTGTAGGTCTTTTGGGAAGCTAACAGATCTTAATTGCCCATTCAAGACCAAGTCACCCCAAAATACTTTCTAATGCAACACAGATAGCTCAAAGTAGGGATGTTGAAGGCATCTGTCTGCCAGGTAGAGCTCCCTGAGCTTTCATCAGCTTGCTGTGCTCCTCTCCCCTCGTCCCCGCCCCAGCCTTTGGCTCCCATGAGTTGGCATTTGTGGATTTTGGAGCTTTTTAAACATTTTAATTGCATAAAAAAGAGATTGTAAGGAGTTCCAAAAGGATCTCTCCAAACTGGGAGAATGGGATGCCAAATGGCCAATGCAGTTTGATCTAAGCAGGTGTAAAGTGATGCACATTGGGGCAAAAAATGCCAACTTCAAGTATAAAAATCTTAACTTTAAGAAAAATAAGGTGATGGCTTTAAAACGAGGTTGGATAAACTCCTGGATGAGAAGACTACCCGTGGCTACTGATGGCTATGTGCTACCTCCACTATCAAAGACAGTATGCTCATGTACACCAGTTGCTGGGGAGCATGGGCGGGAGGGTGATGTTGCACTTGTGTCCTGCTTGTGGGTTCCTGGTCAACAGCTGGTTGGCCACTGTGTGAACAGAATGCTGGACTAGATGGACCCTTGGTATGATGTAGCAAGGTTCTTATGTTCTTCATTTAAAACAGAAGGGAGGACATCACAGACTAGGTTCTCTTGGCTTGCTCCCCCTCATCTTTGAAAATATTGCAGAGAAAATCTTAGTCCTCTAACGCCCCGTATTTCTAGATCTCATTTTGCCTTCTCTTCCTTTCTTGTTACCTTCCAGGATGCTCTTGCTAAGAAGGCCATCGATGCCCTGGCTTCCTTGTACGGGACGAAATATAGATACGGGAGCATCATCAACACCATCTGTAAGTTACTCAAGTGAGGAACCAAGAAGAGTCCTCCAAGCCATGAGAGGGCACTCAATTATTTTGAATTGTGCTATGTTATCACCACGACTGCTGCATCCACAATGTCAGTTTTCTCCACCCTGGTCCGCTTCAGATGTGTTACACTACAACTCTATCATCCCTGACCATTGGTCATGCTGGCTGGGATGATGGGACATGTAGTCCAATACACCAGAAAGGCTGCACTGCATAGTTTTCTTCTGAGGCTCTAGTGCTGGTCATGTTTTGATGAATATCCAACCCACCACGCTCTGTGCCACCCAATGGTTCAATTGAACATTGACTTTGTGTACAAAACGGTCTTGTAGATACCAAGGCATGGGGGCAGATTGCTCCTGGAGCACCGGCTGGTCCAGTTTCAGATAGGACAGTTGCTGAGCAACTGGCCCATGGGTTGCCCATGGATGGACAGGGTTCAGGGCAGGACTTGCATTTACACAAAGTGGCCGAATGAGAGAATTTGGCTTTCGTAGACATTGGATGTCAGTCTTTTTGGATGTCAGTCTTAGACATTGGATGTCAGTGCTTGGGCCAACTGTAAGAGCGTCCACTTCGGTTAAGTCTGCAGGTTGCAATGTGGAAAGGTGACTGTAGGATGAGTGGTTGAGAGATAAAGTATTAATGGTATTTTTACACTGCTCTATAACTGAGAGACGTCTTGATGGATTGAAAAATTGGAGGTCCCTCCACAGAAAGTTTAATTTCCTGTCCCAAACATGTTTGTTTGGAAAAAAATAAAGCAGAAGGAGAATGTGGAGATAATTAGATGGGGAAGAGATTAATTATAGAACAGCTGAGTAACTTCTATCTCCTGTCTACCAGCAAATTCTCCTGGCTCTTCTTTGGTTTTTAAGAATTTATCTTTAAAAGTCTCATACATATTCAGGGTCTTCTCTTTAACCAAGAGCAAAGCCACTTATATATAAACCTACTTCCATCTTCTTCGAATTTTGTGTGTGTTTATGAAGCCGGGCTTTATTATTTTTGGTGCAACTGAAGCCGTACGTATATACCTGGATGGGATAGCAAACAGCCCAGGGTCTAGAGCACTCTTCCCAACCAGATGCACCCTCAAGAAGTGATTAAAAATCTCATTATACCCAATCATAGAATCATAGAATAGTAGAGTTGGAAGGGGCCTATAAGGCCATTCAGTCCAACCCTCTGCTCAATGCAGGAATCAACATGGTCATACTAGCTGAGGATGAAGGGAGTTTGGGTATGGGAATGCTGCTCTAGACATTGGACTTGGGTACAAGCCTTAAGGCTTATGTCCACCATGAAGCTGCCAGGAGAAGTTTATCATGATTATCTGCTTTATTTTCAAATAAGCACTATTGAGTTTCAATAGACACACTGTTAAATTACCATTTTCTGTGACCTTTTCTATATGGTAGGCATAGTAATAATAGTTACACTGCACAGAGGTGATATGGTTATGTTTTTTTTTGGTTTTGTTTTGATGTGTACCCATTTCCTTGATCTAGACCAAGCAAGTGGTGGAACTATTGACTGGACCTACAACCAAGGCATTAAATATTCCTATACATTTGAGCTGCGAGACACAGGCCGTAATGGGTTCTTGCTCCCTGCCAACCAAATCATCCCTACCGCTGAGGAGACGTGGTTGGCCCTGATGGTCATCATGGAGCACACACGAGATCACCCATATTAAAACCAGAGCAGAGGGGCTGTTTTCTCAGGAGGCCACCTGACCACCAATGCACCCAAGTCTCCTTGGCAATAATGAATGAATGAATGAATAAAGAGAAGCCACTGTTTTGTTGTCTGATTCTTACAAAGAAGTTCTTGAAGTTTCATATTGCCCTCTCCTCTTTCACTAAAAAGGATTCAGGTGCTGGGAGACCAGAGGAATAGAATTATCTTCTGTGAAATACTGGAAGAGTCTCTTTGGTAGAAGGGTGGAAAGCAAAGATCCTCACTAGCCTGCAGTGTTGGGGAATTTTTTATAAACAATGCTTTACTTTTAGGCTGTTGACTCAGGACTTGTTCACTCAGGACTTGTTCACATGACTACCTGGTCACTATGGGGGAAACTGGCATGTGGTTGGCTCTTGTTCATGGCCACTCATCGCATGCAGGATTTGGTTATGACCATGGGCCAAAGTGGGAGTCACTCCAAGAAGACACCCTTTCCATTTTGATACTGAACGCAAAAGCATCGAATGTCTCAAAAGACATTTGAAACCTCACTCCAAAACAGTACCTTTGGCAGTTAATATCTGGCAATGACCCGAGTGATAACCCATAATATATATTAAAAAGTCATAACTACAGTGAATGATTACCTTTTTATTGAGCTAGAAACAACATCAAAGCCAAACTATACACAAAAAACTAACTCACCTCACTCCAAAGCAGCACCAGCACCAAACCATTTGACATAATTAACCTAACGAGCACAGTATACAAAAACCACAAAGCCAATAAGAGGATCAAGGCATGTTGAGCTTTTCTTCCAACGCCAAGGATTAAAAAGAGGCTCTTCTTCAAAACGGAGGAATTGAGAATGCCCCAGTCTTTTTGTTACACAAGACGGAATTTAGGAAGTCCAGGGCAAGGTAGTTCAAGTCTTGGTACAAGAGCTACGTATTTGAAACAACAAAAGGAACCCTTCTCTTATGAAATAGGATCCAAACACACAGAAACACACACGAATGTCTGACGTTTGTAAATGGACTTGGTGATGATCTTGTAGTTTGTCACTTATACCATCAATCGAAGCAGTTGCACAAAATTAAAAAAGTATTTCAGATTAAGAAAAAAATGAAGACATCTTATCAGGCTAGGTCCACATCTATCTTAAACACTAAATTCATTTCAAACCAGTTTGCCTTCCTGAGTTTTGTCAAGGAACTCTGGAAGTTGTACTTTTGCCAAGCAGTGAAAACTTCTGTCAGACATGTTTAACCTACTTACTCAGTGAGTTTCCAGGATTCCTCAGGCACATTCCAGATGGTTTTAGTGTACGCAGGCCCTCGTATATTAAAAAATTACATTAGAAGATGCAGACTTTTAGATCCGTTTACTTTACATAAATATTAAACCGGGAGGGGGGATCATTCCAGACTAGGCGGAAGCAACACATACATCAAGACCAAATGTCAATCGTAATAAATATGTGACATTTAAATCGAACCCATTTCAAACTGCGAAGTGATCGTTGTCAGATAGGACAGGGTCATTGGGGCCATTAGGAATATGGGGGTGGAAGAAAACATAGGGGAGCTTCCATGACATGGCTAGGTTGGTCCCCAACCTCACCTGAAAGACTCCTCATATAGGGCAGAATCTTCCGTCCCCAATTTTTGGCTCGCAATTAACACCAGCTTCTCTTGGACTGTCAATTTAATAATTTGCCCAAGGTGAGCATTCAAAGAAACCAAACAAGAAATCAAATAGAACTGCTTAGGATACTGCGAAATCAGTCTTTAAGCAGATGCCTTCCCATAGCTGAGGGGTACAAGGTTCTCATGGTCAACCTCCCCTAAAATTCTGCTGCCCATACAGGAAAAGAGATCCTGGGCTAGAGTTCAAGCAAAGGCAGGATAGAAACGTATTGCTGATGAGCACCGATCTCCTTAGTCGTCATGGGTAAACCTTGCTTCTCACATTTTTAAAATCCTGCAATGTAAGTTCATATAAAAATAGATATCTTTACAAATCTGTATAAAAAGAAAAAAAACCAGAGTGTAGTTTACTGGATTGGCAATGCTGAAGAAAAATGCACTGGATTGGAATCTGCAGGATTCTGTAGTCATGTCAATTACATGCCATGTTTTTGGAAGTCATTGCTCCTAAGACTTTACATCCTATGTACACAGCAAAACTGAGGGCCCAGGGTTGCTTCTAGAAGCTTATGAACACCAATGGGAATTCTAATGCCACCAATGGAATTCTAGCAGTGTTCTAACCACCTTGTAGAGTTGACAGAGTTCCAGTTGCAGCTTGGGGGAGAAAATCCCCCTCTCCTGCTCCTTTAGGCTTTGTATCTGGAGTTTGGGGAGCCATCCTTCTCAAGGATGGATTTCCATGTACTGTTAGTGTCTACAGAAATGGTTTTGGAATGAGACCCATGAAGATCCACACTTGAAAACAGCTGCAGCAGGATGGGCTCAGTACTGTTCGCATACGAAAAACAACCAACACGGATGTGCTAGCAAATAGTACAAGCCCAAGAGCCATAACTTCCCCACCTGCCACCTCTTTGGATGCCAGCAGCTTCCACTTTACATGCAAGTCTTTACCACCTCCTAGAGGGAACCAAATGAACACGTTTAGGACAGTGCTTTATGGAGGAAGTGGAAGCATCAACTGTAAGAGGCCCAAGTCTCAAACCTGAAAGGAAACGTCATTCCCCAACTCGATACGTATTCTGATAGAATCAGCAACTGCAACGGAGGTGGCCGAGACAAAAGGGAGGGGGTTATAAATAGAACACACAACACAGGTAGGAGTAGAGCTTGGGCCTCCCAGGACATCTAACGGAAAACCTTTGTTCTGTGAAAAATACTTGCGGAGCAACCTGCCCATAGAAATGCACCTGGAAAACAGCACACTGGAATTGAGAGCCATGCAGATTTCCTTCTGCAAAGATCCGTTAAGAGGGAGCCCTGCTTTCAGATTGTTCCTTAAAACTGAATGCACATTTTCAGTTCCACATGGAGTGCTCTCAAGGAATAATTCCAGCAGCAAAATACTACTCTGGAACTGTCCCCTCAAACAAGTGGTGGTCATGAGGGTGTGGGGAGCTCTCGCTGACTGAGTCCCCTATGGATTCCCAACTGGTTCACCTTTTGGAAAAGAGGGAAGGCAGCTCCTCTGTTGGGAGCGGGACAGAGAGAAGAGAACGAAGAGGCTAAGCCAGAGTCGGCTATAAGCTCTGACAATGCTAAGTAGGATCAGAGTTACAGCAATATGCGCTCCGTAAATAACCTCTGGAGGGGAGATGCCCAAGACACAGGCATTGGCACTCTTGCTTAAACCAAAAGATTACAAGCCAAAGGATTATTGCTCCAGTTTCTGTGCGATATGGACAAGAAACCAGCTTGTCCAGAGAGCTGTGTTCAGGAAGCACAGGAACATCTCTGCCACTCGCAACATGAGCCACAGGTGGGAGAAGCTGACAGCAACACTACATGGACAGTGTGTGTGTGTGTGCAGATCTCAGCAGGGGTAATTCCATTTGTCATCATTCCACCCCCCCAAAAAAAATATTTTGCAGAAGAGAACAGCAACATAGTGGCAGAGAGAAAATGTGCAACCAACCTGTGGGTTTGCACCTTTGAGGAGAATCCCCAGATGATATGCAGGACATGCATGAAGAGCCTTCCAACTCCTTTCCTGTCCTTTTTTCTTTCTTCTCCCCCCCCCCCCCCCTTAACTGAAAAGCAGATGCAGGAGAGGCCGCTAGTTTCAGGGAAAGAATCGTGGGTTGCTGCTTCACCACTTTTCCTATTCAAAATCACCCTCTCCAAACTGATTCCCCCCCCCCCCCCCACCTCCTATCTTTCTCCCACAGGTAGCACAGCATTTGGGGCACGGATTTTGAGCAAAAATCCCAAACAGATAGCAGGAGGGGAAAGGTTAAAGAGCCTCCCCCCCACCTTTCTTCTGCTCCTGATTGCAACCTGTGATGCTACTTTTCATTAAAAAAAAAAATTGTCGAGGGACTGTTCATGCTGTTTCCTGCATAGAGTCCAGTCTGGTCCACAGAAAGACAACAGAAGCCAGAGCTATAGCCAAATGATCCAAACCAGTCTTACATTCATGACCATCTATGATGCTGAGGACAGAAGACCAGCACACAGATAGAATCATCAGAACATGCGGTCAACAGAGGACATGCGCCCATCTCCCTTCATAATCGCCATTTGATGTGACATTTTCAACGGTCTTATCTGGGGGGGGGGGAACTGTTTCTGGGGATTGGGGGAAGGGAAAGAGAAGGAGTCAATGGACACCCCCCTTTCTAATAACGCAACAAACCAAGCAACTTTGCCAGGACTCTTCATATCTCAAAAAACTCCAATCTCAAAACTACCTTGAGGGGGATTAATACACCATTCCATTGTCCTGGGCATTATCCTGAAGGCTCAACAATGCAGAGTGAAACTATGAAATGGATCAGACGGACAGCCTCCCCACACCATAACTTCTCGCAGCTCTCAAAACTGCAGAGATATTGGTAAGAGATTTAAATCAGGCGATAAATCTTTCACGTTCTGGCTTACAATATGGTTCTTCAACGTTACAGAATGAAACTTCCGCCTCGGTGCTGTCTACATATTCACAGACCGGGCTGAGATGATCCCAGTAAGGAAACAGCCGGCCAGTCATGAAGGTTGTGAAGGACCAGGGAGGGAAGGTGTTGCATTCTTTCTCCACTATGTACAAGTGCAATTTGAAAACGGAACTCCAGGTGGAGGCTGCAAATAAACACTGAATTTGCCCATTCTTTACCTGACTGAACCACAAACTTCCTCATTTCAAACTTCGCCAGTTATGAAAACACAAACATTGTACTAGTCTCACACTCTACCACTGTTGCTACCCCCTTGCTAATTTTCTTTTCTGTATCGATTAAGAGTCTAACCCTATTTTTGATGCCTCTGATTTTCAGGTTCTCAGGTGCCAGTATAAGTTAAAAAATGCCATCCCCTCTGCCTTCTTGGGGTGAGGGGGGGGATTACAAATGCCGACACGAGTCTTAGTTGGGATGCCTTTTTCCGCCAGAAACTTCCCTTCTGTACCAAAAGTTACCTGCCTACGGCTAAGTCCATACCAGGCCTCCACATGCTACATCCCAAACTGCCCCTCTTGGTCCATTGCGTACCACCTTCCTAAAAGCGAAAGACGGCCTGTAGTGATCAAAGGGCCCCAGGGACGGGGCTCTCTTTTATTCAGCGGGAAAAGACACCGGCTATCTCCATGGCTTGCTTTGCAGGCTGCTGCTGCTGAGGGAGCGGGTGGTGAGGGCCACGGCTGAGCTGGCGGTGGGCAGGTTCTGGCTGCTCTTGACGGCGGTGGCCTTGGCGTCTCGAGCTGAAGAACCACGGCTCAGACGGCCTGCAGGAGGGGGAATCAGACAAGGACGAGTGAGGCGAGGGCAGCTCCTGCTGAACACCCCGGATACCCCATGGTGGGGAGGGAAGCACCCCCCTCCCCCCCAACAGAAACACAGCTTGGACGCATCCAGACCTGGCGGCTTTTCCTTCTTCAGACACCCAACCTCTTCTTAGTGTTAAAATGTAGGGTGCGAGCTCCTTAGGGGCAAGAACCATATATTTTGGCTTATGTTGATGGCGCCACCTAAATAATATTAATATTATAAACTTATATGTTGACCCACTGTACGTATTTTCTGGATTTGATATCTTCTGATTGCTGCTTATTATTTGGGTTTTAATAAAGAGTGCCTGTATGTTCTGAATGCAAGCCACTATGCAATTTTTTAAACATAGGACTCCATTTTAAATAGTATTTAAAAGACTGTCAGACCTGAGATCCTCCAGCTGCTCAAATACAATGGGTAACATCCAAAGAAAGGCCTGGCGTTCCTAAGATGGGATAGAATTAAGGGGAATGCAAGCATGCTGTCAAGCCCTGAAGAGCAAAACTACGCATCATGCATAGTGCCACGATGGTTTTTAGAGAGGTGCTTGTGTTTTATACAATGCAGCCCCAACGCTACAATTTGAAGTGAAAGACTGGTGCAGGGGAGGGGCTCCTTAACCCTTTTCTCTTTGCAGCACTTTTGCAGCTGACAATCTCATGTACCCCAAAGTTGATGTTATCCCTGCAGGGCAAAGGACATGGGTAATCATATCTTTTCCCAGACAGGATACAAGTGAATTTTCAGTGGGGAGACAGCGTGAGGGGAAAGGGTTACGAAGCACCTCTTCCCCATATTGGTTTTCACCTTCAACTGTTGCAAAAGGAAAGCACCACCACCACCAAAGCATCTGAAAAGCAAATCATGGAACTAAATGTAAATATGTACGTTCTCCCCAAAGTCTCATTGGTTTCTCTTCTGATGGAGTATAATGATTTGATTAGCCCCCACCTTCTGCCAGCCCATTCCTGCCTGCTTTCCTAGGAGCCAAAGGGGAGAAAAGCTTCCCAGCTCTGGCTAAAAATGGCCTGTGGAGGCAAAAAGTGGCAGGAAATGTGAATGGTGGAAGCGTTGCCTTGAGGAGAGTTTTAAAGTGGCCTCCTCAAGGTGCAGAGACTCGAAGGACATGCGGTTTGACACTCGGACATGCTTAATTTCCATTGCAGTGTTCCTGATGAATGGCAACGGGGTATGTGGCTAGGTTGGCCCAGGCCCCAAAGGAAAGTCTGTTAACTCTTAAGCACTTGGCCAATTTCCTGGAGTGCTGCCCATCACAGTGCTGGGATAGGAGCCATACTGTTACCTGTGGCTCAATAGTATGGACAGGCTGAAGGATTTTTGCAGGTAGAGGACAGTGTGCCAAGAGCGGGGTCTTACTGGCAGTGTCTGAAGGAAGCTGCTCCTCTTCTAGGTAGTACTGTATCTTCTGTAGATCCTCTGTTGTAAATCTCCACTTGTTCTCAGCGGATGGGGGTAGCAGCTGCCTCGGAGTGGCTTTCTTCCGGGCCGTCCCAAGGTGGCCAGCCGACACACAAGTTGTGGGGAAGAGGCCTGTCACCAGGCCTTCAGGGATCTTCTGGGCAATGACCCTGAGACCTGGGAGGCAAGGAAGGAGAGAGACTGAGACAGGAGGGGGGCATGAGCATTCCCTTAACCAATTAGTTTCCGGGCGAAGTACAAAGTGTTGGTCATTACCTTTAAAGCCCTACCTAGTTTGGGTCCAGGTTACCTGCGGGATCGCCTTCTCCCATACAATCCACCCCGCACGCTCAGGTCCTCTGGGAAGAATTTACTACAGTCGGCCAAGACTAGGCGGACAACTGTTACCCAGAGGACCTTTTCTTCTGCTGCTCCCAGACTGTGGAACGACCTGCTGGGAGAGATCCGCCAACTCACCAGTCTTTAAGAATGTAAAAGAGCTATAAAGACTGATCTGTTCCGGCAGGCCTACCCAGATGAATTTTAAGTGTTTTATTGGTATTTAAATAATGTATTGGTTTTATGTGCTTTTAATCAGTTTTGTGTATTTTATATTTGATGTTGTTCCCCGCCTTGATCCGGAGGGAGAGGTGGGTAATAAATAAATAAATAAATATATTATTATTATTAGCAATGTTACTGTCATAGTGGAACTCCCTCGAGCTAAGGGACGACCAAGAGGGACCAGGCCTCACTGACATTTCTGGCACAACCTTGACCTTCCTAAATGGCAAGCGTATAAACCACGCTGGTTGCGGATGATGGGAATTGCAGTTCAACACATCTGGAAAAAGCCAGGTTGGGGAAGGCTGATATAAAGTCTTGAACTGTAGAGACATCACGCTAGAATGACACCCCTACCGACATCCACATGATCAATTGCAGGTTTGTTTTAGTACTGGAAGGTGAGGAGGTGCCTCACGCTACTTTTTCTTGGCTCTGTTTGTTGCGGGTAGTGATGGTGGAAAGGAGATGGAAAAGAAAGTGTTGTCCACTGGAGCACTTGGAACTAGGGGCTGTGTCCAGGACTTCCATGCAACATACAGCGCTTGGGGGAGGGGAAACGAGAAAGCCAAATATTTGCAGAACATGACTTGCATCATGGGCAATGGTTGCAAAAGCTGGATTTTCTTGCAGCATAATTAGAAGTAGGTTTGATGTGTGGTTTTGACTGAATTAGCCTAGGCTAATTAAGTCCCTTTGATCTTCTCTGGGATTTAATCCTTTAGGCATGTCAGTGTGCAAGTACAGCAACGAGGAGGCTTTTCTTCCTATGCCCTAGTTCTCTATGGATCATACCACAAGGTGATCGGACGGGGGGTGGGAGGAGGGTGACATGCCAGCATGAACTGACCACGACAGTTCCAGGCCTTCCTACCTCCAGAGAGCATGAACAAGTTCTCGAAGCCCCTCTCGCACATGGTGGTGGCCGCTTGGCTGGCCACTCTTTCGTCGTCGTCGTAGAGAATGATGATCTTGCCATGAGCGTTTTTCTGGTGGTTAGAGGTGTTAAGGCCCAGACAGCCACACGAAGCGGGAGCAGAACAAGGCAGGAGCACCGCCTCCCTCCCAGAGTCGAGGGATGTAGAAGAAGCACCTCACTCCATCATGGGAAGTGCCCTTTTTTTGGGGGGGGGGGTTGTTTAGACATGTCTTGGACGCAAGCGCCAATCGTTTCTAGTGAGGGAAATGGAGGTGGGTGGGCACAGTGCTGGATTACTGTCCAAGACTGGCACACAGTTGCTGTCAAGAACAATTAATAATAACAAAAAGAACAAAGCTCAAATGCCCTGTTCAGAAAGGAACAAACTTACGAAACGTCCCTGGACAATTTAAAGGGGAAGACGGCATTTAGGTCTGATTTGTCTCCTGGGGGTGAAGAGATCATTATTGGGCATGGAATAAGATTGTGGGGGAAACGGGAGTGGGGGGTGGAGAAGCAACAGGAATTGGTTACTACATCCTTGCTCCAAACAGGCAATGGGGCAGATGCGAGGGAGGAGGTATTAGAGAGACAAAGGGGTGGGAGTATGTATGGCAGGAGATGGATGCATATATAAACTGCATATTATACTGTAACTTTGTCTCATGGAGGTCCAGTCAACCCCCTCCCCTTTGCAAAGTACCCTCAGGAGAGAGGGGAATGCTTAACCTTTCCCCTGACAATCACTGTCTCCCTGAACCATCCCCCTTCATCTGTTCTTACCCCCATGGGGTTCCAGACCCACATTTGCAAGGTAAACACAGGTCTGAAACCCAGGCTGGGTGGGTGGGGAAAGCAGCTAAATATGATCATCAGACCTGAGCATGTTGCAAAGCCTCTCAGCTGAGCCGTCCCCAAAATAAATGCTATAGGACTGCAAGGGCCACTTCCCCCCGGGTCAACATGCCCAATAAAGCTTTGCATTTGATGGAGACACCCTGGCAGGAAACAAAGGTGCTTTGTGCTTTTGCATTCGATGAAGGATACGTATTCCAAAACGTTGTTTGTATACGGATTCATGGTTCTGGATAGGGTGGCAATGGGGTAGGAGTAAGCTGTAAAGGCAAGAGAAAAGCAGGCTGAAAAAGGAAGGATTAATGCTTCACACAATGGAGAGAGTGGCAGCTTTGCTAGAGAATGAAAAGCTCAGCTGCCAAGAACGTCCGACTGCCCGTCTAAGGCTGTTTATGGTTTCTACAGCGACAGAGGAACCGGTATTTGAATTACCAGCATTCATTTTGGGATGCTTCTTATGGGGCAGAGGTAGGCGAAAGAACTTGAGCAGTGCAGAAGAGGCTTTAATTATGCCACTGCCCTGCTTCATTCGCAGAATTTTTAAGGGGGGTGGAGAGATATCTTCATCTTCCACTCAGAACCCTCCTGTGTTTCCCTGCCATTTCTTCTGTCTTTTTTCTGACCACAAAAAAAAGGAGGGGGGGCGAGTCAGAAGAGCTGCACAGGGCTTTTTGGGAAGGCCCAGGCAGAACAAAGCCTCCCCAACCTACACACTGGTGGAGGATCATTTCTCCACTTGGTACATCAGCTGGGGAATCCTCACTGTTATCTCTGATCTGTGAATGGAGATAACAGCAGGTATTTCTCTCCCCGCTTCCTCCCCAAGCCCCTGGCAGACTCCAGGGATAGGGCCTGTGGGGCCCAAGGATGATGCAAACCCGGATGCAGAGCTTCTGCAGGTCAGGGGCTCTGCACTTCCTGCCTTACCTCCACCTCTAATCTTAATAGAACTTTTTAATTTGGAACCCGGAGTTTTGAATTTATACCTTTGACAAACCAAGAATCTTTAACCTATGCACCAAACTGGTCTTTAACACAACACACTTTAACCAAGGGAAGGTAAGATGAAAACAGGTTGAACTCATTCAATGGCGACTAGGGAGTTACCTGGTAGTCTTAGAGCTCCTCTCTTTCAGGAGCTGGGCTGAATCGAGTGGCTGTGGCTAATGGAAGCCGGGATACTGCAGGTTGGCCTTGTCTTCAAGGCACGCTGGGCATCTCCGCAACCATCTCTGGGGTTGAGAGGAATGCTTCATCCATCCCAATTTTCTGCACGGAGCTCAACATCACCCAGGAGAAGAGGACTTGTGACCCATTTCACAACTTTCCATAGACATTTTTGTATGTAACCAATTTCTGTGCACTGTGAGTGACACCTGGAATCAAGTCAATGGGGCTCCACTGCTCAAGTCCACCTTACCTCCCACTATGTGGCACTGCTCATACGCATCCCGCTCTCGCACATCCAGCAGCAGGAAAGGGCAGTCAGGATAAGGTCCGTCTTTTGTATACATGTCTTTCTTCGGGACATCTTTTCCCAGGTCCAATTCGCCTACACCGCTGATCACGCTGGGGGTGGGGGTAAAGAAGAGCCATTATCTCATCATAAAGGGCCTCAAATATACTGCTAGACCTGTTCATTCAAGCTGATGGGTTTCTGTGGTAACCAGCATCAGGTGGGAGCTGATCCAACGAGCCAGAAAACAAGAAGGAAAAAGACACTACTTCAATCTATAGGAGTTCAAAATGGAAAGCAATACAACCCATAGTTTCCGGGTTCGCAAGTTATGAAACAATCCTGTTCCTGGGTGGTTAATGGAAACTGGAAATGGCTTGTGCACAGCGCTCAACCCTAGGAATTGACACGGTTACATGAGAACCGGGTCTTTATCTTCTTGTAATCCCACCTTTGCAGGGAGTTGAGGGAATCACAGCAGGTGCAGGGAAGGAAGGAAAGGCAGGCATTGAGGATAGAAATGTGCTATTTGATACCTCTGTAAGGTGGAGCGATGCGACTCCCCGGCTCCAGTGTTGTTTATGAACAGGATGGGACTGGCTGGTTTCTCCACAGGGCTGCCTTTGCCATTGGTCTCTGCCGCAATGTCAACATTGTTATCTGCAGGAGAAGCATCACCCTCTGGAAGAGAGAGAAAGGCAAAGGGCACAAATTATTCACAGACTCTTTTCCAGAGCATGCGGGCTTGTGCAGACGATACACTTTCCAGTAAATAACGAACATTTATTTTCCATTCTATACTTTGCTCGCATGAAACCAGATTTTCAGGACTTTTCTGTAAGTGGCACCTGCCAAAATCCAAACCCAGAAGTATGACAAGAAATTCTGTGCAGCGGGAGCACAAGTTGGACAATGAATGTGATATTACTGATGAGAAGACACAAGAACGGCCATTGCCAACTTTGGATGTGCAGTCTGGGGAGCGCTCTTAGTATTTCAAAGTTTGGTATGGCTTTGTCATATAACCACTCAGAGAACTCTTCGAGGTAGGAAAAGGAGGAGCACGGGGCTCTCTGCGTGGGGAGGGGCTGTGCCTTAGTTGCAGAGCCAATATTTTGCATGCAGAAGGTCCCACGGTCGATACCTGAAAACTCTACTTAAAAGGATCTCAAGCACAAGCTGGGGGAAGAACCACAAGCAGTCCAAGTACTCAGGGCTGGATAGATCAGGGGTACAGAAACTCAGGCCTGGGGTCCACATCCAACCTTCCTGATGGCCAGGCCCCCTTCCCCGGGTCCCACTGCGCCCTGGCTGCAAAAAAAGCAAATGCTATTTTGGGCTGCATTAATAGAAGTATAGCTTCCAATTCACACGAGGTACTTGTTCCCCTCAATTCAGCACTGGTTAGGCCTCATCTTGAGTATTGTGTCCAGTTCTGGGCACCACACTTCAAGAAGGATGCAGACAAGCTGGAGGGGGTTCAGAGGAGGGCAACGAGGATGATCAGGGGACTGGGAACAAAGCCCTATGAGGAGAGACTGAATGACCTAGGTATGTTTAGCCTGGAGAAGAGAAGATGGAGGGGAGACATGATAGCATTCTTCAAATACTTGAAAGGTTGTCTCACAGAGGAGGGCCAGGATCTCTTCTCGATCAACCCAGAATGCAGGACACGGAATAATGGGCTCAAGTTACAGGAAGCCAGATTCCGGCTGGACATCAGGAAAAACGTGATTACTCTAATACCACAATGGAACGTATTACTCTAATACCACAATGGAACCAATTCCCTAGGGAGGTGGTGGGCTGTCCCACATTAGATGCATTCAAGAGGCAGCTGGACAACCAACTGTCAGGGATGCTTTAAAGTGTATTCCTGCACTGAGCAGGGGGTTGGACTCCATGGCCTTATAGGCCCCTTCCAACTCTACGATTCTATTATTCTATGATCCCTTGATTGGTAGCTTCCCAGCTATTAAGCAGTTCCCTCCTCTGCCCACTTCTAAAAGGTTGAAATGCCTCAGTGACTGACACAAAGAGCTTTAAGGTAAAAAATATTCTGTCTTTTTGGGCCCCACCCCTTTTGGATTTGGCCCCCGCCCACTACTGGTATGCAGCCCCTGAGAGCTTCTCTGAAATTGAATTCAGCCCTCGGGCTGAAATAGGTTAGACACCTCTGGATTGGAGGGATGTCTGGCCTGAATATTTAAGGCACCACCTCAAGCCCATACCCTTTCCCCTGCAGCAGAACTTTGCCATTTCAACAGTCTTTTGAGAACTTATTTTTATTAAAAGTTCAGGACATTACCATCAAGCTTTTGAATTTCGTCAGGCGGCACTTCTGAGTTTTCATCTGACAGAGAAGCAACCTGGATCACCTTTGTGTGGAGGGAAGGACACAGTTAGAAGCAACTCGTCAACAAGAGCACTCAATTGGCTGGGACTCAGTAAGCAGCATCAACTCAGGGGAAGATCGCCAGTGAGAATTTTCATTTGTTTACTCATTTGGTGGGGGGGGGATGGGGGGGGTTCCTCTGTGGAGTCTAAAGCACTCTGCACATATTCTCAGACATCTTTACTACGGCTTTACATATTCTAGGATACAACTCCCAATTTTGTTTTTGATATCAGGGCTGAGACCCGATGGGCTCTGGCAAACCCAAGTCCTGCTGGTCATCCAGTATGTTAAGTGAAGGGTCTCATTTTCAGAATGGTAAATCCAGAGATCTCACTGTCTGCTATACAAGAGCTCTGTGTGTGGGGTGGTGGTGGTGGTGGTACATAGCATCTTGTATGCTTTTTGCTCATGAATAGTGAGAAATTTTAGAACAGGGTCAGAAACCTTTTTTTCATGCAGGGACCAGATTGCATCCCCAGATCAATCTGGCGGACAGACGATATTGGGGCAGGGCCCACCCCTGAAGCCCCTTCCTGACATCATCTGCTTATGCCCCACCATTTCCCCTCTCTCAGTGCAGAGAGAGGCACAGTGAAAGGGATTCTGCCAGCGCTTGGGGGCGCTGAGTTGTACATTTCCTTTGTTGGCTGAGCTGGGCACCTCCTTCACGCACCGTCCGGACTGGGGTGATGAGAAGTGTGGGAAGGGACGCAGCTGGCCCCAAGCACCGGGTGAGTCCCTTTCTCTGCGTAGAGTGCAGCGTGGAGGCTTTGAAGTACAACAGCCATGCCTGGCATAACTTCGGAGCATAGCCAACAAGAATCTGCACAGATGAGGCAGAAGAGAGAGATTTCCAGAAACCAGTGGGAGGGACAGCCTTACATACCAGCTGGGCGAAAGTAGTGACTTTCAGTCTCTTGAAGAGCTCATCTTTCTTGTATCTGTAATCTGGGAAACAGCAAACAGGTGCCAATAAATATATAAAATAAATATTGCAGTACCACTACAGAATCTGATCCATAGAATTTCAGAAGAGGGTCCATTCCACATATTAGGTTGGTGCCCTGCCCTCCCACCCAAGGAGCTTTGAGTGAATCCTAAAGCTTTATGAGTGCTTGTGAATCAATCTTAAAATCTAACCTAGATACATTCATTCCAGCTAGAGACTTGGTTGGCGCCAGGATTGTTAATGGAAAGGTGCAGCTTTTATGTCCTGAAGGCTTGGCTTTCAGGAGAGTGACGGTTGCTGCCTATCTGTTGGTTTTCAGGCAGCCTAAGCGAGAAGGGTTGGCTGGTACCCATCCAATTCTCACTATGGACACAGTCGCCTTTAATCGCCTCACTTGCCAGAATATTAAAGAGGGCCCCAGACTAAAGAACAGTCCACACTGCCACTAGGGCTGTAGCAGCCTCTTGTAAATCCAGCCCTTGGCCAGCCAATTGCATGCAGCCATACGGGAGCGGGCTTTATTTGTACTTTGTCATACAATCAACTTTAGTGGAAGGCTTTCCCATTTAACCCCATTCATTTCAGAAGAGCCTCTGCAGGAGAAATTCCTGATAGATTCTGCTCTCTGCTTCCTATTCTCATTTCACAGATGAGGAACAAAAGGTGAGAGAAACCAACTCGCTCAGGATCATGTTAAACAAGATGGGGCTTGAGCAAGGAACGAAAGCCAAGTTTCCCAGATCCACCCAACTCAAGAATCACCTGGCCTCCAAGAACAATACTCTACCCTACCTTCACATCACTGGAAGACAACTCCCCACCCAAAGAAATTGCCCTCCACCCATCAGCCCCTGTCCCTGGTCAGTCTATGCCATCCAGACTGAACCGAGCTATTAGAAGGCTGGTGCCCAAAAGCATGAGGAATGCAAAGCATACAGCTCCAGACAACATGAGCAAGCAAAGCGTCACCACCCCTCCTTTATTTTCATTGTGATGATATTCACCATACTCGCAAAACTAAACAAGATGAACCCTTGCTTAAAATTACAGCCAGCTTAAGCTGGACAACCTCTCTCTGAACACTGAGATGCATTCATTCATTTCCATGTCAGGTCCTCTTCAAGACGTTTCATTGTTAGAGGCACCATAAATAACTAACAGTTTGCTAGCCTCTACCCATGTCTATGACCTGCCACCTGAGGTGACTGCCTCCACATGCCTTGTTTGGAAGCAATGTTAGATGCTCTTCAGAAACACTGCAGGGAGGTAAGAGAACAGTCCATTTTGTCCTGCATCTTCAGCACAACATACCTGGAGATAATGTGGAAGGTCCATTTAAGTTTTCAGACATCTTGAAGCAAAGATTCAGTGAGGTGCAAGCAACGTCTATTTAGGAGTGTCTATAACACCTCAACATGCAGTAGTGCAAGATTTACAATGAGAAGAAATCTAGGTGGTTCGTTTCTCACTCTTGTCTACTAGGTAGGCAAATGAGGACTGTGTTTGCTGGCTCCTCAGTTTTGATTTTGTTAGCCTTGTACCTTGTTTCTCTCGTATTACACAAGAGACAGAAGCAACACTGTACTAGGTATTTAAGGTTGGGTCCAACTGGTGTCATCTATCCATGAGAAATCAAGACGGTTTGCAAATGACCTGAACCACACAAGGTGCTATTCACCACAGGCCCACTGAGAGCGCTTCCAAATCTGAGCTTCTTGAAGTGGAATTTAAACAGAAGAAGAGTTCAGTACAAAAGAGATACTAGTGTTGCACAACAGAGAGTTCAGACCAAAAAGGACGGAACAAACTAACACCTTTGCTAAGATTTCAGTACTCAAAAGCAACCTGTTAACAAAAGGAGGTTATGAAACAAAGTAACTTTATTTCTAGTCGCCCACAAATCACAATTTTTAAAAAAAGAACAGGGGGAGGGATAACAAAAATACTTTAAAAAAAAGAAAAAAAGCTACACTCAAAACTCTTTTGTATTCCAAGTATGTAATCCGATTTGCCATTTGATCTGTATAAAATTTAGAAGGACACTGTCATCAGGCCTGTTTACATGCACATGCACCAGAATGAAACACAGAATCTTAGCATTAATTTTGGAAAGTTTCTAGTCCACATAATTGCAGAGGATAACATGGTAAGAGACACCACGGTGTGTAATTATCTCAAAAACAAGACTGTACTCAATTTGGCCTCTTAGAAATCAGAAGGAAAGAGAAGAAAGGCAGTTCCCTTCTTGTGGATGCTCCAGGACAACTTGTGCCAGTGAATGAAAAGCTGCCACCCTCTGAGATTTGTATTCAGACCCTCCCCCTTTTTTGGGTGTGCTGTAATCCCTGGTCATGTGACAGGCCCTCAAAGTTCTGGTTCACCACCATCACCAGCCTGGTCTGCGGTCCTGAGGGAGTAGATTACAGATACCCAAGTTATCACTGTATCATACATTACTCACTTCTCTTGATCTCTTCCAGCTTTTCAGTGTATTTGGTCATACTGCTACCTGTGAGAGAACACACATCTAGTAATGCATCCTTCTCTATGGAAGAGGTACAATTAATTAATTCCTCAACAATATGGATGAGGAATTTTACTCTAAAGTCAATTTTGTACTAATAATTACTAAAGTGGATTAGCAAGACTGGAAAATAATATATATCCAAAATAGTTAATGCTAGTTCCTAGAGGGTTGAAATATATATTTTATTTATTTATTTCTCCTTTTTCTCCAAGGAGCTCAAGGTGACAGACATGTTTTACCCTGTCCCATTTTATCCTCACAACACTGATTCGGTTTGGTGTGGGAGTGAATTAGCTGCCTCCTGGCCACCTGCCTCCTGCCATGAGGTGCGAACCTGGAACTCTGGGTTGTTGAGTGAGAAACAATCCAGAGTTTTACCCCAAGAACAAAACATGGGGTTTTCCCTCAACAATCCAGAGTTCTTGGCTTGTATATCATGAAGAATTGAGGAAAAGGGTCCGTTCCTGGGTTGTTTATAGCAAAGTGGAAGCTGGCGAGCAAGCACACACTACACACTAACAAATCATGGTTAACAAACCATGGTTTGTCTGATCGTCCGAACTGGGCCTAAACTGGGCCTATGTGTATTTGACTATGTCAACAGATGATGCTGGCTCAAGGGCACTCACAGAACATCAGGGCTAAGGAAGGATTTGAATCCAGGTCTCCCTGCTTCTAATCCAGCATCCCACAATCTTCATTTCAAAAGAACATGCACGGAAAGGATAGCCAGAAATCAAGTTTCAGCATCCTTGAAAAGGGTTGCTCGTGTGGGTTACGAGATGAGTAGCCCACATTAAATGAACCTGAGTATGCATCAGAAGATCTATGCTCACCATACTTCGTGCCTTTAGAATGAGAGAAGCCAGCCATTGGCAAGAAAAGATGATTTCCTCATTGTCGTGAGGGAGACGTGTAGTGACAATTACAAGCAAAAGCAAGCCAGATTGCCTAGGTGATACATGCTTGGATTTGTAAATTGACAAGCAAGTAGGTACTTAAGCAGTTTTATGAATACGATGAAACAGAGTAGATTGAAGAAAAAATATAACATCATTTTAATATGAATACTAATATTTCACACAAAATTATCACATTACAGCATCTAAACCTTCTCTGTTAGTTTCTGTGTTAGCATCTAAAATACTGTTTAGAACAATAGGTTTATACTGATTATGGTAAAAGGCTCGTTCGGAAAGAAGGAATTAATCATTTTTGAATGTAGGAAGGAATGTTCTTTTCCCCCCTTTTCTTTATGCGGTTACCAGTTGCATGATGTGGATTTCAGATTTTGTGTATAGAAAATTACTGGTTCTGTGTAGAAATTCAAAGATCAATTACGGTTTAAGGCTGTAATGATTGTATATATTTTCTCCCACAGAAGAGGACCAGATTGGTTGAAACGCATTTGGGATATTGGGATTGTGTATTTGTCCAGTTTCGGATTTGGAAATCAGTTTTGTGACTACATACAGCCTACATATGTGATATATTGATGGGCATTTTGACTGCTAATCAATTGTTTGAATTTTGTGTGAAATATTAGTATTTATATTAAAATTTTGTTATATTTTTGTACATACATAATTTTCCTTCAACGTATTCTGTTTTGGTGATTGTAAATGGTTAAAGAGAGAACTGATTTATTGGCGATTGTGACACAGTGAACTAAGCGCTGGCACATATGAGGCAGCCATGTCCAATTTGCCTTTCTATTCAAGGACAGCTCTTTTCTAGCAGCAATCAGGTATCACGTGTTCCCTTACAAGGAGAAGAATTAGCCAATCATTGTTTAAAATGGAAATATGGCACTTAGAGACTGTTTCTTGGTTACAAATAAAGTCTAAAAATTGCAGAACTGGGAACAGAAAAATTTCGGGAGCATTTTTTTTTAAGTGGATGCTCAGTAATTTATGGGTGGGGCTCACTGGGAAAGCAAATACTTTGCATGCAGTCGGTCTCAATGGATATCAGCAAGCAGAATTGGGAAAGGCCATTATCTGCTTGAATCTCTGGAGAGCTACAGCCACGTCAGAGGAGACAATACTAGGGAAGAAGGACCACTGGTCTGACTCAGTACTGGGCAGCTTCATCTGTTGTTATAGCCAACACAAGTGAAACACCAGAAGAACACGGCAAGGGATGCACACTCATGGGACTTTCTCCTTCAACAAGTCCTGCTGTGCACAAACCCCATATCTAATTAAGAGTTACACTATTATTGCCAGCATTATATTGTTTGAATGTCTATCTCCCCTGCTCCCACTTCAAAGGCTGAGATAAATCTAGTCTAACCCTGCCTTCCATATATGTTCAGAAAAGTTACTAGTATGCTAGCTCTAGTTCTATGTACTGAAAAAGTTACCCATGTGCTTATATTAGTGATTTATAGTGTAGAAGAAATATTTTTTGTAACAACTCCATTCCTGATTGCCCCGGGGCAATTCTTACTTCTCACAGATGACCAGACAAATGGCTATATTGTATTCTCTATACAATATTTTAACATTACCCACCCATATGCCAACCTGCTAGGTCACTAATGCACATTATCACCTCATGGTCTGACATCATAGTCCACACAAATTCTTAATAAGGTCACATCCTCTTGTACATAGAAAACCCACTCACTGGAGGTAGCAAGTGAGAAACTACTGTCTCAAGCACTTTGCTTAGATCCAAATATTCCCTTCCCGTCAGAGAGACAATGTCCACTTACCTGTGTCAAGGCGAGTTTTTACATGTTGGTATTTAGGATTCTGTGGGATCCTTTTGGTCAAAAACTGTTTTAGAGAGAGAGAGAGAGAGAGAGACCTTCAGTGTACACAGAAAATAACCCGAGTATGGAGCAGAGAACCAACACTCCAGATGAGGCATGGGTATAACTGTAGAACAAAATAGTGTAGAAACAGCAAAGAAGGAGTGGCATAACTTCTAAACTCTAGAGCCAATAAACTAAAATCTCTATAGAACCAAGAGACACAAGATAACTTTTTATTACAACACACACACAATTTATTTCTTCCTCCAGCCTCCATCAATATATCTCCCAGGCCACAGCTTAACCAAAGGGGCCCTTACTATGAGAACCTACTAACATTGCCCATTTCTCCTCTCAGACATGGGGCTGGGAGAAGAGGAAAGGAAGCCTATTACTGTATCCCTCATGCCCAATCCACAGCATCCCTGTGCCATGGAGTACTATAGATGGTGCTCTGTTAATGCCACAGATAACCCTAAGACAACCAGCAGAACCTAAGCGTACATAGAATGAGATGTTCCTACAGACCAGCTTCTTCCAGCAATAATATTGTGATGGGGGAAATTATATTAATAGGCCTCCAGCCAGAAACAACAGGTCCAAGCCACCAAGTGGTCTGGTTGGCAGCTGCTGAATCTACTTTGACTGCATTGACCAAGGGTTGTTGGGGCCGCGTGGGAATGAGCATGGTGTCTCCCACATGCTAGCAACTTCTGCTTTGCATCCACTTTGGTGTGATGTCTGAACCTGAAATTCTAAGTTATTGAGAGTCAACCAAGCCAGAGTTTGAACCCTTGGTTTGTTGTTGGGTTCAAACTCTGGGTTGTTTGTCCTTCTGACCCAGAGCTCCGGATTTGGACGTTGCTTTAAACAACCTAGGAATGGGGTGTTCCTGGATTGTTTTCCAAAGCAGATGCAACGCGGAACTGATGAGCAAGGGGGAGGCAGCATTCTTGTTCTGGCATGTCCTACCAATTCATAGGTGAAACAATTGATATTACATGCAGACTAGGTCATAGTGGGCTCCTTTTCTTTAAATAAGGGTGCTGTAGGATTTCTGCTCCAAGTTAGGAACTTTTCAAATTAGGCTATGGCTCCCATAAACTCAAGCCACTATAGCTATGGTGAAGGATGATGGGAGTCGTAGGCCAAAATATCTGGAGGGCCACAAGTTGCTCACCCCTGCCTAGGACATCAGAACACTTTCTGATATAAACAGAAACTTTTCCAATGCCTCATCTACAAGAATTCGCCTTTACGCCTGGTTAGGCGATTATGCGCATATTCGCAGAAGCGCATTTACACCTAATACCTCTGTACGAGAGGCAGCGAAGCGCATTACTGGACGACCGAAACGCGATTTAAACTGTTGACATGCGGAGAATCGCTTGTTCATATAGTCAAAATGCGCTTTAACGGCTGGAGCAAAATAAAACTCGCTATTTAACGCGCATTCGATAATGCGCATAATCGGAGAGAAAACGTGCCTCTACGCCCAATTTGCATTGCGTTCTTGTAGAGGTAAATTTTTTAATGCACCTTGAAAGAGCTTTAAATGCCTCTTGTAGAGGCAGCCCTATGCAAATGACCCTATGCAAATCAAACGAATTTGCATTAGAAATTTCTGAAAAGTTTTCCCATTCAAATTCCAGAAAACCCGCATTACTGATGCTTGGGTACAGAAATATTTTCGGAAATCTCTATCACCAATCCTGTCATCTCTATCCTGACTCCCACTAAGCTATAGCAATTAGAAAGCTTTGACAAGATAGAATTGTAGACTTGGAAATCTAATCTCATACAACTTCCTGCCAATGTAGGAAATCTGCTGCTATGATGTATCCCTGATAGGTAGTTACCTAGCCTATGTTTAAACTTTTAATGAAATCCAACACTGATTTCTGGAAGATGTCATTCATAGATCAAATTCAATGACCAATAAAAGGAGTGTGTGGAGCCCTTGGATGAGGGCTCATCCAAGGCTCCACACCATGAAGGGCAGTGAGAAACCAAGAGCTAAGACAGAGCACAGATCACACAGTTAGAAGGGATGCAAAGGCCATGAAATTCAACCCCATACTATGAGGTGAGACCACCTACCTTCCAGCTCCCACCCCTGCTCAGTCACAAGCATGATGCCTCCAGCCAGCGCAAATGGCAGAGAAAATCTTTCCCCAAATCCACAACTGGGACTCAAAGCCAGGTCTCCCACATCCCAGCTAAACTCTCTACCCACAGGCTCTCACATTCAGCAGGCCTCAATAGAGATACGCGTGTGTGTGATCTGAGTGGTAACAGTGGGAAATTCAAGCCTTGTTATTATTTGGGACCAGCAGGAACTTCAACAAAGTGGGAAGTATCCCTGTTGGGATGAATTGGAAGAAGCCGAGCCCTAGTTTACAACACATCTTCTTTAAAAGGCTGAAGAAAGGTGGCAACAGCATAGACCCTTAGGAGTCAGAAACCTGATCTGCATGCAACCACCACCAGGGGAGGGGCTCAGTGGCAGAACCCCTGATTTTCATGCAGGAGGTCCCAAGTTTGATCTACGGCATCTCCTGACTGATACCCTGGGGAGCTGCTACCAGTCTGTGTTGATGATACTGGGCTAGATGGACCAAGGGTCTGATTCAGGATAAAGCAGCTTCTTATGTTCCTATGAATTGTGAATTGTTGTTGCTGTGTGCGATCCCTGCACTATTGTTCAACTATTTATTTACAACACTTGTATACCACTCCACATTTAAACTGATTCCAGAATGGTGATCAACCAGAGATAAAATTATACAAAATTAAAAATAAATCTTTTTAAAAGAACAGAGTCCCAATTAAACTGTGGCTGTTGAACCAAGGAAGGCTTCCTGAAATAAAGATGTTTTCAGGAGATGCTGAAAACAACACAGGGTTGTCGCCTGCCTGATCTGCAGAGACAGAGCATTCCATAGGAAGGAGGCTACCACACTGAAGGCTCTTCTCCAGGTGGCCTAGGTTTAACTCTGGACGGTTAACCATGAACAACCCAGGAAGAGAAAGAACATCACAGCAGCCCTGCCAGATCAGAGAAAAGGTTGATCAAGTCTAGCATCCTTCTCTTCTGCTGCTCCCACACTGTGGAATGGCGTGCAGGAGGAGATTCGTCAACTTAATTCTCTTTTTTACTTTAAGAAAGCCATAAAAACCGATCTCTTCCGGCAGGCCTACCCAGTTGAATTTTAAGAGTTTTATCTGTATTTTAATAATGTATTAATTATATATGTTTTAAGCAGTTTTATGTTTTTTATGTCATTTGTATCAATGTTGTTCCTCGCCTCAATCCTGAGGGAGAGGCGGGTACGAAATAAATAATAATAATAATAATAATTTATTATTATTATTATCCTGCTTCCTGTATTGGCCAACCAGATCCACAAGCAGCCGGGCATGCCGGTAACAGCCCTTTTCTCCTGCTTACCTCCTGGCTGATGTTACAGGGAGGTATACTGCCACTGAACAAGGATGTTCTTTAGAGCCATAATGACACATATGTCTATTGATAGACACCTTCCCTTCCCTCCAGGAACATGTCCGATCCCACTTTGGGAACCCCAATAGAATGAGGGGGGAGAGCAAGAAACTCCCAAGACCAAGATTAATGAGTGAGAGAAGCTTTTTTTGAGGGGGGGGGTTCACTATTGACCCAAGTCCAGGGTTCATTGCGAGCCCTAAAAACAACCTAAGCCAAAGAGAACGAGCCCCTCCCCCCAGATTTTAACAGGGAAACCAGGGAATAAGGAAAATTGGGGGGGGGGCAGCGGGGGGGGGGAAAGCAACACCTTTTGGGGACCCTCCCAAATCCAGGATAGGTGTGACATTAGTGGGGGAGGGGGAATATAGACAGGCTGCTTGGGATATAAAGGGAGACCCTTAAAAGAGAGGGTAGAAGGGGGGAGGGAAAGGCGGTTTTGAGGGAAGCCACCAAATGGGGAGCGACTAGGGGGGCTTGTGGAGAGGGTAGGGAGGGTCCCCCAATAATGGAGGGGACCCCCATTGTCAAGGGGCGGAACCCGCGCCCCCAGTTTGCCTGAGGGGGGTGCTGCCCCCTCCTCAAGGAAGCACAGGCGGCGGAAGGAGCCTCCCCCCCCCGGGCCTCCCGCCCACCCCTCCACACCACTCACCTCAGGGTCCCCGAGGCGCCTCCTCGCCGACATCCTGCCCAACTGTCAGCGTCGCATTCTCGGGGGCCCCTCCTCCTCCCCCGGGTTACGCGCGCCCCCACCAATCCACGCCTCTCCCACCGTCGTCCCGGCGCCCTTATTGGCCGGCCTCCGTGCGCCCTAGCCAATCAGCGCTCGCGCGCGCTCTCTCCCACTCAAACCTCTGTGAGGGATTTTTTTAAAAAATATATAATTTAAAGTCCCGGCACGTATTACAGGCGCGCGCCCGCCCGCCTCTCTTTATGACAAAAGGGCGTCAGTGGTTGCTGGGGAGACGCGGGATGCCTCCGCTTTGGCTTATTCTTCCCAAGCGGCGCTTGGGTGGCATTGTGACGTAAAGGGGCTGTGCGCTTACTCTCACCGCCGCTGTTGCATGAGTGGTGTCCTTCCGCCGCAGGTCTTGCCCCTGGGAGGGAGGGGGCGCGCCCTGCTGCAAATAGTACCGCTCTCCCCCATTCCCCCCTCCCCTCATTTTTCAAGCGCTGCTGTGGAAGTGCAAAGCAAATAATAATGTTACTACTACTACTACTACTACTACTAATTAATAAAAGACAGCATGACTTGGCAAAGCCTGTCATGTCCATCTAGAAAAACTACCAGTAGCAAGAAAGAGATACTTAATAATAAAAATACATCATATAGGATAACAGTGTAACAACAGACCTATGCAGGAAATGCCATCAATTCCAAGAAACAATAGACCATACAACAGGAGGATGTAAAATTCTGGCAGGAATGGACTGTACGGACAGACACAATACAGCTGCAAAAATAATTCACCAACAACTGGCCATCAAATTCAACCTGATCAAACAACCTACACCATGCTATACATATTCACTTGAAACAATCCTGGAAAACGCAGATCATAAAATATACTGGGACAGAACAATTCATAAGGACAAGACAATACCTTGCGACTGACCAGACATAACGGTCATAGACAAAAAAACCAAAAAAAAACACATACCTCATCAACATAGCAATACCGAATCACAAAAATGTTGTTGAAAAGGAAGAAGAAAAGAGAGACAAATATACACCACTGGCCATGGAAGTCAAAGAACTATGGCAACAGGAAAAGGTCACAATTATTCCATTAGTCGCCTCAGTCACCAGCAGCACATCAAAAAACTATAAAGAAAACCTTCAGAAACTGGGCCTACCAAAATCCATCCACACCAACATCCAGAAAGCAGTCATACTTAAAACATGCTCAATCGTCAGGAAATTCCTGAATCTGTAAAAGACAACATGACTTGGCAAAGCCCATCATGTCCATCTAGAAAAACCGCCACGAGCGAGAGATACATAATAATAATAATAATGGCTGCAATCCTATTGCACCCTTCCCTAGAGTAAATCCCATTGAACGTATCGGGCCTTACTTCCGAGTAAGCAAACAGGACTGGGGGATGCATGCAAAGCTCCTTCTTCTTGTGTAATTGATTTACACCCGGAGGATCTTTGGCAGTCTAAACAGCCACAAATCCTGACATTTACAGTTTTCTTAAGTTTCTAGTCCTCATCACAAATAAAAAAGTGTAAGAATCCAATCCTTTTCTTATGTTTCTTACACGTGAGAATACAATCCTTTTTATTCCTCTTTCACATTTCCTGCCTGTATTTTTTCCAATTTTTTTCACTCTCACTCCTCATCGCACATACCATTTTTAAAAAGTGCCACTTTGTCTTCTCTCTTTCATTCGAGCTCTACCTACATTCGTCCTGGTCCAGATCAGTTAAGATGCATATTAAAGACCCATTGAAATATCTCAGGTTAGCATCTAACTGTAGGCCTGAGTCCCATGTATTTCAATGGGACATAAAATTGCAAATGCATTTATACTGGTAGAAAGACCCATTGAACTCAACATGGTTTACTTCTGAGTTGACAAGAGTGTAGGATTGCATTGTTTGATACCTAAAGAAGTTGGATGGATTTCAGGAGAGCTTTTGTCTTTCCAATTCCATAACGCCTAAGATTTCTCATGCTTGGTGCAAAAGAGATACACTTAGAATTGAAGAATTCTAAGCCTAGGAATTTCTTTTGAGTACCAGAACTGAGTGCCATCACTGCATCATGTGGAAGTGAATGCCATATATTTTAACTATGCGTTGTGTGAAGAAGTCTTTCCTTTGATCTGTCCTGAATCTTCCACCAATTAGCTTCACTAGGTTGTAGTATTATGGGGGAAGGAGGAAAATGTCTCCCTCTCCACACCATGCATTATTTTGCACGCTTCTATCATGACTCCCTTTACCTTAACCTTTTTCCCAAGCTCAACAATCCCGCCTTTCCTCCTAGGGAATTTTGTTGGGACGTAGAATAATATAAATGTTAAAAGTAAAAAACAAGCATGCGCATGTTCGGAGCACGGGCATTGCGCCAGGCGAATGCAGCAACGCAGCATGCCATCACGCACATTAGCCTAGAGAACCAACCGCCGCGTCCAATGCAAATAATAAGAATTAAAATGCCCCTTGCAGCCCAGCGAGTAACGTGAGCCAAAGTGAGCGTGAGGCTGCACTACCACCTCTTCCCGCCAGGCTTTTCTTTTTTTCTTTTGCCACCAATGAGCTTCTCCGTGCCAGACCGATTGCCGAGGAAGGGGGCGTGGCCGATCGCGGAGGACGCGCATGCGCTTTCCCCCCCTCACCTCCTGAGCCTTTTCCCGAGCAGCAGCATGGGACGCGCTTGCCTGCAGCCCCCAGGTGAGTCAGTGCGCATGCGCGCCCTCCCCAGAGTTGGGGGAGGGCCCCCATTCTTCTCAGCGGGCAGATGTGGTGGGCGAGGGGTTGCTTTGAGACCCCCTCTTTTGGGGGGGAGGGAGAAGAAAGAGGAGGAGAAATGTGGGTTTCTTTCTTCCTTTCTTTGCAGCCTTTGTGGGGGGGGGGGGGCTTGTTGCATTTCCAAGTGGGGAGGGGGCTTTCCTGAGGCAATATAAATAATTATTTTGCTCCTGGGGGGCAACACAAAAATGGGAAGAAATCCTACTTCTTAGGAGGGGTGCCTTATTGGGTGTGGGGGGAAGAGGAAGGAGAGGTTTATTCCCTAAAATTTGTCTGGGTTGTGGGGGGGGGGTCTCACTCCTGGGAAATACTTGTATGGGGGAGGGGTTTCTCCCTGAGAGGCTCTTGTTCCCAAGGGGTAGAATAGGGGACTTTTGTGGGGGGGGGGGAGAAGAAGGGGGTGTGTTTACTCATTTATTGGGGTGGGGGAGAGGAAGGAGGGGTTTATTCCCTAGAATTTGAGGTGTGGGTGTTGGGGGGGCGTCTCACACCTGGGAATTATTGGGGAGATTTCTCCTTGGGAAGGTCTTGTGATATGAGAGGCTTTTGTTATTCCTGGGTGGGTTGGGGTTTGGGAGAAAGAGCCATGCTTCCTCAGAAGAAGGGGTTTTGTATGGCATGCCTTATTTTGGGGAGGGGAGGCTTATTCCTGAAATGGGGTGGGGGATGTCTGCACCCACTAAAAGGTATGGAGGGGAAGCTTTTCCCCCCTTTTTGCCATGTGGGTAGAAAGGGTGGTCTTGAAGGAGCCTTGATCTCCCTGGTGGGGCAGCTGTAAGGTGTGTGTGTAGCATGACCTTATGGAAAGGAGGACAGGGGTCCTGTATCTTTAACAGTTGCATAGAAAAGGCAGCAGGTGTCATTTGTACGCATGCAGCACCTGGTGAAATGCCCCCTTCATCACAACAGGTAAAGCTGCAGGAGCTGTGCCCTCTTGACCAGATACAAAAGAGAGCAGGTCTCTTGCAGATTTAACTGTTGTGATGAAAAGGGGATTTCACCAGGTGCTGCATGGGTACAAATAACACCTGTTGAAATTCCCTTGACTATACAACTGTAAAAGATACAGGAGCCCTGTTGTCTTTTTCATATGGTCACCCTAGTGTTGGGAGATCTTTCCCCAGAGAGTTTTACAGCATTAAGCCTGTACTTATTTACTCAGGAGTAAGCCCCACAGAGTTCAGTGAGACTCATGCCATTGTAGCTGTGTATAGGATTGCAGTCTTACTGTGGTCATGGGGAGAATGATGTGGGAGTTCCCATGGGAAAAACGTGTCCCTTGGTTATGTCATGCTCCAGTGGGTGTTTGTTGAGGATGGGAGGGGAGTGCACTGAATTCTAAAATGCAGAGATATTATTTCTAAATAAAATGTAGAGATCATTCATTTTAAAAAAACCGGGACGGGGCGTAATCTCTCTCTCGTGCCCATTTACCCTTCTCAAGGAATATATGTTACATTGCATGTTAAAAATCCAAGCATAGAGGACTTCCAAAGTGTGAAATTAATCAGGGATAAATAAACCTTCCCCTCGCTAGAGAGGTTGGCTTTCGTTAGCTGGTCTTTGCTGGATTTGATTTTTGTTTCCTTAATTACATATTCTGTCCTCACAAGTACAGAATATATGCTGTGAAGAAGGAATTGCAATTTCTACACCTTCAAATAACTCATGAGCTGTTCCCAAATCATATGTGAAGACCATTATCTACTGGGTATCCTGGCACAGTCTTTCCCAACCCATTTCCCTCCAGATGTTTTAGATGTCAAGTCCAATCAGCCACAGCTGATATGCCCAAGGTTATAGTCCAAAATCTGGAAAGTAGTAGGTTGGAGGAGGATACTATACACAGTTACCCGAGAGTAAATCCCATTGAACTGAATGGGGCTTGCTTCTGAGTAGATACGCCATGAAGGCTGTGAAGCATGTACTTAAGGTTGCAGCTGTAAATACGTTCACTAAGAAGTGCTATTCAGTGCACCTGCCTCTTCCAGTTTTTACCCCACAACCGCTGGGTTGTTTAATGGCTAAACAGCCTAACGGTTAACCCATTGTTTGTTGTTGGGTTAACCACTGGGTTGTTTAGCTAATCAACCCAGTAGTCCAGGTTTGGACGTCATGCTCCACAGTCTATGAAGGAGCTAGTCATGAGTTGGGTAAAGCGGAAGAGGCAGGTGTGGAGCAGGGAGTGAGCCTGCTTGTGCATGACAACCCATTGTTTTTTTTTGACGAACAGCCCCAATGTCAGATTTAATGATCTTTGAGCGGTTTTCCTTTGTGGAATTCAATTGTTTTGCTTTTATAATATTGGAAGGCAAACTCATAGTTAAGTGTACAATGTGTGGTTTATAAACCGTACCTCATGTGTACTTTGTAATGTTCTCTGCACCTCAGAGGACATTAGAGCAAGGACTAAAGGCCAGGACTGCACGTTTCTCTGCCAGTTATGGGCTCGAGTTTGGTTAGTGTCTGTCTTTCTCTTCTAGAATGAGAGAGTGGTGGATTCAAGTGGGCCTCTTGACTGTGCCGCTCATTGCTGTATACTTGCATATTCCACCCCCGAAGTTATCGCCTGCTCTGCATTCATGGAGGTCGTCGGGAAGTTACTTCACATACAAAAACCAGAACATCTTTTACAGAGGTTTCATTTATTTATTTTTGAAGTTTCTACCCTACTTTTCTGTAGGATACTTGAGGCAGCTTATGTTAGAAGAGCTACAAAAGCAACACAGTCGTGAATAACAGCAATAACGAAAAACTGTCAAAAGGCAACAGCAGTCAAATATATACGAAGGACAATATTCTGTGGGTGCCGGTTGAAATAAAACTGTCTTTGCTCATCTAAAAGTGAGCCAAATTGAGGGCCACATGGGATGTGGTTGGGAAGGAGCCCAAACGTGCCCAAGACATTGATGACCCCATAGCTGCAGGGGGGAGGGCTTGGCCCCCAACAGGATGGGGTGCCTGAGTGTACCTCTTTACTTCTTTCCATAGTTGATAAGGCTGGGCTGCTGGGCTGCAGACAAAATCAGCCTTAACCCTTGACTTTGGATAGTCTGACCTCTCATGCTGGTCAGGGTATGTGCGTTTGCATAGACACATAAGGCGCATAGTGTGCCAGGCGCATTATCCTCTCCTGGCTGCTCAGTCTCCACAATCCCCTATCTCTGCTTTAATAATAATGAGCATTTTGCAAGTTAAAAACAATAAATTACACATAATCATATTTTCAGTGTCTTAATGAGAGCCAGTGTGATGCATCGGTTAGAGTGTTGGACTGGGACTAGGGAGACCCGGGTTCAAGTCCCCACTCGGCCATGAAGCTCACTGGGAGACTTTGGGCCAGTCATTGATTCTTGGCCGACCTCCCTCACACAGTTGTTGTGAGGATAAAATGGAGAGGAGGAAGATGGGCTCCTTGGAGGAAAGGGCAGGATATAGATAAAACAAATTAGTAGATTTTCTGTTCTTTAATCAGATTCCTCCGGTGCTGTTGGCAGTTCAGACATTGTGGTTCTCTTGCATGGCTTTCCAACCTCCAGTTACGACTGGTACAAGGTAAGGGGGGCATAATAAATGTTACATTGGAGGTGGGCTACAGAGACCTTCCTATTAACTGATAGATACCGTCTTCCTTTGTTCTTCTTGTTCTTCTCACTACAGATTTGGGAAGGGCTGACCCAGCGATTTCACCGAGTGATTGCTTTAGATTTTGTAGGATTTGGCTTCAGCGACAAACCTGTAAGCAAATTTATTTATTCATTTTATTTATTTATTGCATTTATATCCTGTCTTTTTCCCCCCAAGGAACTCAAGGCGGCATACATAACCCTCCTCTCCATTTTTATCCTCTCCACAACAACCCTGTAAGGTAGGTTGGGCTAAGAGTTTGTGACTGGCCCAAAGTCACACAGTGAGCTTCCATGTCCGAGTCGGGGACTAGAAATTTAAAAGATGCTGTGCTATTTAGTTCCTCTTTTTAAAAATAGCAAAACAAACAGGATGCAGAAAAAACAAATCCCAGTTCAAACATACAGTAGGACCAAGTTTTAACTTTCCCCTTGATTGCCAGTCGTTGGGTGAGTTCTTGGCTTTTGTGCATCCCCCACATTTTAAAAGATTGAGGTGCCTCTCCTAAGGCTTCGTTACTGGCTGTACGGTATGTAAAATATGCTGGTATTCTTGGTTTTTGCCCCTCCCTTTTGTCTTGGACCCCACCCACTATTGGAATCCCCCCAGAGCTTTTCCAAAATGGAATCTGACCCTTGGGCTTAGAATCATAGAATAGTAGAGTAGGAAGGGGCTTATAAGGTCATGGAGTCCAACCCCTGCTCAATGCAGGAATCCTTAAAGCATCCCTGACAGATGGCTGTCCAGCTGCTCCCTGAAGGCCTCTAGTGTGGGAGAGCCCACCACCTCCCTAGGGCATTGGGAACATTGTCGTACTGCTCTAACAGTACGGAAGTTTTTCTTGATGTCCAGTGGGAATCTGGCTTCCTGTAACTTGAGCACGTTATTCCGCGTCCTGCACTCTGGGATGATCAAGAAGAGATCCTGGCCCTCCCCTGTGTGACAACCTTTCAAGTATTTGAAGAGTGCTATCAAGTCTCCCCTCAGTCTTCTCTTCTCCAGGCTAAACGTGCCCAGTCCTTTCAGTCTCCTCACAGGGCTTTGTTTCCAGACCCCTGATCATCCTCATTCCCCTCCTCTGAACACGCTCCAGTTTGTCTGCATCCTTCTTGAAGCGTGGCTTATCTCAAACTGTGCCAGTTAAGACTGCAGCTGGAGTTGGTCCTCTTTGAGACCTGCCCCAAAGAATGCCTTGTGTGTAGAAAGCTAGCATATTGGGGAATGAGCTTTTGCTTTGCATATCTTTTTTCTGCGTCAATGGAGCTTTCTCAGTGCTTTGAAGCATCGAGTGTTACAATCCGGGTAAAGCATTGTATAGGTTGGGCCTAAGCGGCTGAGATCTGTATACGTCTTGGTGCTCTCCCTGCAGCGCTTTCCTCCTTTTGCTTTCCAAACAGAGGCCTCATCGGTATTCCATCTTTGAGCAAGCCAGCATCGTGGAAGGGCTGCTGAGCCATTTGAGCCTCCTGAACCAACGAATCAACCTTCTGTCCCATGACTACGGGGATACAGTTGCACAGGAGCTGCTGCACAGGTTACTGCAAAGCACTACAGCTCTGAATTGTCATTAATCGCCTCCACCAGCTGCTGAATAGTCAAAAAGCCTTCTAAGTTTGTGCTGGGTTTAAGATGGGTATCAACCTTCCTCCAGTCTGACGCCCTGCAGAAAGCTTGACTGCATGCAGGTGTCATCTGGGTACCTGTGCTGCAAAGTAGCCTTTGTTGTGTAACATGGTTATTCATGTCACTGTGTGGGGTTGATTGAAGAGGTAGGGGGTGTCTGGTGTTGCAAGTAAAGCCTCTGAGTTAGGGTGACCAGATAAAATCCAGGTCAGGGCTCATGTAACTTTAACAGTTGTAGAGAAAAGGGAATTTCAGCCAGTGTCATTTGTATGCAATTAGTTCCTGGTGAAATTCCCTCTTCATCACAACAGTTAAAGGTGCAGGGGCCCTGCCTTCTTTTGTATATGGTCACTCTAGTATAGTGCCTGCACCTTTAACTGTTGTGATGAAGAGGGAATTTCACCAGGAACTAATTGCATACAAATGACACTGGCTGAAATTCCCTTTTCTCTACAACTGTTAAAGTTACATGAGCCCTGACCTGGATTTTATCTGGTCAGCCTACCCTAAGTCCATAGAGGTGAAGCGTGAGAAAGAGGAACAGGAAGCCCAAGAGGCTGCTCTAGGAGTAGAGAGGGAAAGGGGTGTAGTCTGATTTGAGGTTTTACCCTCAACAATTCTCTGCATTTTTTTGCTGCTGGAGTTTGCAAGTGAATAACCTGTATATGTTTTATCAGCTGAGCAAGATGCTTATTCAAAGGGGCAGAAAATTTGGAGGAGTATCCCTAGTTCAATGTGTCTTAATATGAGTTGTGGGCTTAGAAACTGGCTGTTGCTTGTTAGCTTGCTAGCCTGCCTTCCTCCTCCTCCCTTTCATTACTGGCTGAGCTGTTGTAATGTCAGGTAGCTGTTTCACAATAAGAATGTTGTTGAACAGTTGCTACAGTCCTAGCGACTCGGACTTGGTCTCTGCCAGGAGCATAAAAATGGTATGGGAATTTATATTGCCATTTTATTTATATCACTGGACTATATAGATTGGCATCTTCCTTCGATTGTAATATGTCCAAAGATGGCCCATTTCTGCATTTACACCTGCACTACCCTTTATTCTAAGATTTTACAAGTGGAGTGCAGGAAATACACATTTTTTGCCATCTTAGGAACCCTTGTAAAGTTGGGAAGGACTAAAAGGCCATTTGGTTTAGGACAGGGGTACAGGATTTCAGGTTCAGGGGCCAATTGTAGCCCTCCAGGGTTTCCCAGATGGCCATACGCCATTTACCCAACCACCAGTTGTGAAACCCAGCTTTTGTGAAACTTTTCCCCCCCATTCCAAAAGACTGACCCGCATCTCTTTGGGCTTAGTTTCTGGCAGCAAGAACTTCAAGCTAAAATTGCCTGGTAATTTTGGCCTCGTTCCTTTCCCTTTGGCATCACCTCGTTGGCCCTGCTCATCCCATGGGCATTTCTCCAACGTGGAATTCAGCCCTTGACACCCTTGGTTTTGAATCTGGGCAGGCCCATCTAATAGAGATGGGTAAGAAAATGGCAAACAGGCCTGGAGTTACTATTCTGGTTCTTGTGGAAGGTTGATTTAGTAGTCTTATTCTTTTTCCCCATAGTGGCCAGCCAGATGCCATTGAGAGGTCACAAATAGGACGTGATAGTAGTGGCTCCTTCCACACTCTTCCTCTCCAGTATGTGGTTCTTAACTGCCTCTGAAATTGGAGGGTCCATTTAGCAATCTCCATACCAGGCACTCAACTCCTCCCCTTGACTTACAGTCCTCCTGTAATTGATGTAGGTGTTCATAAAGACGATACATGGGGTGGTAAGCAGTTGTAAAAAACAAAACAAAACGCTCCGCCGTCCCACTGGTGTAAAGAACAGCCCAGTCGTCCTTGGGAAGCCAGCGATAACGACAGTGAAATGATACATTTGAGGATTGTAATTGTAGTGTGCAGTCAGTGCAGGCATTGGCCAACGCCAATCAGTGCTGTGCGTTCTGAGTTTAGCTCTGCCTTACCCTGTTCTCTGTTCTCAGGTATGAGCACAACAAAACGGGATGCGTTCTCATCAGTAGTCTGTGTCTGTCAAATGGAGGTAAGGAGGTTTATTGCCAAGAGCTTTTACGCTGTTTTCTTAAAAGTATATATGCATACAGCTCCAGCTCCAGCTGAGAGACCCCCTCCCTCCTGCTACCAACTCTCGCTGCTGAGGCCATCCGAGGGAAAGGAAGCGGCAGCCAGGCACCTCTCCATCGTGCCTGGATCTGTATGAGGCTGTTAGAGGGAGACAGAAAGGAAGCAGCTGCTGAACTTTGCAACTAAGAATCAAGGGCCTGAATTTGCTTCCCCCCCCCCCCCCATCCCCTTTCCTTTTGTGTCAGGTTTTTTAGATTGTAAGCCTGTGGGCAGGGACTGTCCTAAGAAATACTTTTGTAAGCCACCTTGAGAGCCTTTTTTTGGCTAAAGGGCGGGATATAAGTGCTAAAATAAATAAAAATAAAAATAAATAAAAATACAAACGTAAGAAGAGCCCTGCTGGATCAGATGAAAAAATCCATATAGTCCAGCCTAGCAGACTATGTTTATGTTGTAACATACTTGTTTACACCTTAAAAGCTTTTACCAATCAATGCGTACAACCTCCTAATAAGACACCATTGTGCAAAAATAGAACGATGAAACAATAATTAAAAAGAGACATTTTTTTTAAAAAAAAACTACAGAGACTCATTACACAATTCAAACAACTGTTGCTTTCAAATGTTTGCAGCAATAAAATGTCTGAAGTGATAAAGACAGCTGAAATCAGTTAAAGCCATTAAAAGCTGAAACAAAATTTAAAGCGATAGCAATAGTTAAAATCTAGCTAAAACCGTTAAATGCTAAATCAGACTGCAGAGTTCAGGACACAGTGACTTCCCACTATGCCAGTTGGAACTGGCCCTCGAAGCCCAAGCCTCACCCCAATTTTTATCACAAAGTTTAGTCTTCCTACAGCAACAGGCCCCAAACGGGCTCCGAACGGCTGACAAACGCCACTGCCTTGGCCTTCTGGGTTTTAAATAGCAGGCTGGGCCACGCCTCTGGAGAAGACTGCCACTGTTTGCTGGATTGTAGGTGACTAGTCCCACACATAGGGCAGGTCGCTTACCACCTTCCCCAGCCCTGTAACGTATTTGTTAGACTTTAAGGTTCCATAAGGCTCTCTTATGTCTTAGCTATAACAGACTTAACATGGCCACCCCTCTGGAAACTGTTTCGAACAACAGCCTGCCAGATCTCCCTGAGAAACCCACAAGCAGGGCAGGAAGGCAATAGCCAGTCCCTGTGGTTTATCCTCAGCACCTGATGGTCAGAGATGTACCACTCCATACATGCAAAATCCAGCAAACTACCACTGTTAATAGCTGCTGATAGATCTGCCTGCTGTGCATTAATTTCATTCATTATAAGAAGGGCTTTTGTGGAACAAGAATAAAAGTCCATCTAGTCCAGTACCCTGTTTCCAACAGGGTCCATCTAGATGGTTCGAGAAACTCGCAAGCAGAGCATGAGGGCAGCAGCCTTCTCCTGCTGTTGTACCCAGCAGCTGTGATTTACAAGTATACTGCCTCTGAACATGGAGGTTCCATGTAGCCATGGCAGTACATATCCTGTCCCGCTCCATGCATCTGTCTCATTCCCTCTGAAGCCACTGCAGAGAGTGGCCATCACTACATCTTGTGGCAGTGAATCCCGTAAATTAATTATACGGTGTGTGAGGAAGCATTTTCTCTTGTCTGTCCTCGGTCTTCTGTTCATCTGATTCCTTTGCTGACCCCACATTCTAATATTATCAGGAGAAAATCTCTCCCTGCCTTTTCTACAGCACACACAATTGTATAAATCTCTGCCGTGTCACCCGGCCCATCGCGTTTGCCCTTTCCCCAAAATAAAGAGCCCCAAACTCTTTCAACCTTCCCTTGTTGGGTATGTGCTCCTCCTACTCCTTGATCACTTTTGTGACGCTGCATCTGTCTTGGCCAGAGTTACATATTGTAGTTGTAAATTTGGGTTTTCTTGGTACCAAATTTTAGGCACACCATATATGTGGACGTAGGTAGAAAGAAAGCCGCCTCATATTGAATCAAGCCATTTGTCCATTTAGGCTACTGTTGTCTGTACTAATCTGACTGATGACGGCTCTCCAGCCTGGAGATGCCTGGGATTGAACCTGGAATACAAAGCGTGTGCTCTATCACTGAACTGTGATTCTTCCACAATTTGGGGCTTGATCATGTTTGCTCAGAATCGGCATGTGACTCCCTGGCTAAAAGTTGTTTTGGTGGCACGGAGAAGAGTTACAATGAAATTGTTACTTACACCTACCCCACCTCTCTCTTCAAAATCACAGGTATTTTCCCAGAAACTCACCGTCCCAGATTAATCCAGAAGGTGAGTGATTTGCCTCTTGGAGAAATACGGCAAACGTATTGTATGAGCAGAGCTATTTCAGTCAAGAATCTGGTGGGAACGTACATCCTCCTCTACCCTTTTCATTTTGGGGTTGTCAAATAACAAAAATAAAATCCATCTCTTAAGCCTGGAAAGTGGCACAGATTTTTATTCCCTCCAGTGATCAGGGTTTATTTTTTTAAAAAAGCAAATGCAGTGGAAACAGTAGGAAAAGAAGTGATTGGGGGGTGGGAGAGGTTGAAGTAGATTCTGTGGGGCAAACTCAGTTTCACATATTAAACCTCCCACCCGCTCCTCAAAATATCTTTGATAAGGCTCCAGTCTTAAATATATTTATCATAAGAAACTTACAATAACTTAAAGTAAGACACAAGTATGTATGTTTAGACTTGTAGCCTTATTTAAAATTCTGATTAGGTTCTATTCTGCATTTTTTATTTAGCTGTAGTTTCTAGGTGCTGCTAAAAATGCAAGTCCTTTTTTTCCTAGAAGAAGGCAATAACAGGAGGCCTCCCTGATTTGCCTCATAAAAGTAGGCTTTGCTCAGGTGGATTTTGCTTTAACAGCTTCATGGCGGAAATTCAGCCGGGATCTTCCCAGCATTATGGAAAGCTTGACCTGTTGAATTTCATGCCTGTTGTATAGTTGTCAGTGGTACAGGATCCAGGGCAGAATAAAAGTGGCAGCCAGGAACACCCAAGTTGTCCTGAGAAAAGCTTCAATAAGATAGCCCAGAGGATTCACGCGAGTGAGCCACGTCTCAGCACATCACTAAGGGAACTTAACACAAGATACCTAGTTCAGAGAGAGAGAGAAGGGGGAGGGGGAGGGAGTGTTGAGGTGAAGAGAAAACATTAGGAAAAGGAGTGAAAAGTAAGGGTTAAAGGCACATTAAAAAGCTCCCCTGTATGCAAGATCAAATCTTTTCATTCTGTATTCCAGGGGTGGGCAGAAGGTAGATCAGGATAGCCTGGAGAAGAGAAGACGGAGGGGAGAGATGAGAGCACTCTTCAAGGACTTGAAAGGCTGTCACACAGAGGAGGGCCAGGATCTCTTCTCGATCCTCCCAGAGTGCAGGATGCGGAATAATGGGCTCAAGTGACAGGAAGCCCGATTCCGGCTGGACATCAGGAAAAACTTCCTGGCTGTTAGGAAGTAGTGGGCTGTTTCACGTTCGAGAGGCAGCTGGACAGCCATTTGTCAGGTGTGCTTTAATGTGGATTCCTGCACTGAGCAAAGGGTTGGACTCGATGGCCTTACAGGCCCCTTCCAACGCTGGTACATGATGATTTGCAATAGATCAGCAAGGATGTGATTCTCAGTTGCTTAACAATAGCAGCAACAAAATGACACCCCCACCCCAAATATACTTGTGACACCCCCACCCCAAATATACTTGTGACTAGTTGTGGATAGGCTATGAGCTCCATTCAGTTCTGGTCCTGAAAATGAATTCCTGGGCTCAAAATCCTTTCATTCTATGTGTGTGTGTGTGTTTTGTCCCTGGCTCCAGTTAGTGGATCTCAAAATTCTAGTAAAAAATAGATTCCTGAAATTTTTGCCCTCTTGCTGTATTTGACTTACAGGCCTTGTTAGAGGAGTGTTTGCTTCTTAGTTGTACTGCATTCAGGCATTTGGAGACCCTGAATTGCCCTGAATTCCAGTGCTTCAGAACCTCCCTGCCTCTAGAAGTCAGGCTACTAAGACAGTGACCTGAAGCTGGTGGAGGAAATCCTGAACTACAAGTGCTTTAAGAACTGCAACTGCTGTTAAGCGGCAGAAATTTCCCCCTCCATCTTTGCTCCCACAAAACTCATGTCTGTATTTTCCTCTTCCTCCCAACTCAGGCGGATTTACAAGTAGCTTGTTAAAAACAACAACAATGGTTTGTCTTGACAAGTTATTTCTCCCATTTCTTTTCTTTATAAAGATTCTCAAAGATGGCGGCCTGCTATCGCCCATTATTACTAGGTTATTGAACTACTTCTTCTTTGCCAGAGGGTGAGTTTGCATTTTGAATCCTTGAATTCATACTATTCCAGAACTGGAGGTTTCAAATGGGGTTGTTATAGGCCTCCCTGAGATGAGGAAAAGGGAATATATTTGAGCAGCGAGGGATGCAATCCAATTTTAAGAACCCCTCCGGTGGAGCATCCATTTAATGCTAACCTTGTAGATGTGAGTGGATGCCTTTCTGTAGTGATCCTTCCTCCTGTTCTTGGAATCTTCCAGGCTGGCTGCAGTCTTTGGCCCTTACACTCAGCCCTCGGAGGCGGAGTACTGGGACATGTGGACAGCAGTCCGGACAAACGATGGGAACCTGGTGGCTGACAGGTAAGGCCCCCGGATAAAAATGTCAAGGTCACGGATGCTTCGGGAGCTGCTGCTTATGGGTCGCTGCAGAGCTAAGCAAACGGCCATTCCACTCAGTGAATGATCCTTGGGGTGTTAGTCTAACTTAAGTCCCGTTCATTTCAGTGAATCTACTCTAAGTAGGACTAACACTGGATGCAACCATCAGCCTCTGGAGTAGAGGTTGTCTTCTTTTTGAAAAAGGGACATTTTGATTGCTATGCAATGCAGTCAGTTGTGTCTTGGGCTGCATTAAGTCTTCTTTTTTCCCTCAAAAGGGGTTCTCTTTTTTGTGTGTGTGTTTAAATTTTTTATTGTTTCAAAACAACTTACAAACACAAAAGAAAAAAAACATACAGATAAAACATCTAAAAAAAACCATACAAAATTAAGATGAACTTCCAATTTTCTCCACCGCAAAAATATGTAACTTTTCTTATTCTATAATTACAAAAAATTAAAATTCCCCTTTTATCTTAAAAATGATCTTCTTAATCGTTGAATCCACAGATGAACAAGTCGTTTGTTTTTAGTCCCTTCAAAAAGTCTGTAAGAAGTTTCCATTCAGTTAAAAATATAGATGTCAACTTATCTCTAATTATTGACGTAAGTTTTGCCATCTCCGCCAACTCTACCATCTTCAATAGCTATTCATCCATTGTAGGCAATATTGAGCCTTTCTATTTTTGTGCATATAAGAATCTCACTGCTGTTATATGTAAAAATAAAGTCCTATAGTTCTTTTTCATCTGATTATCTATTAAACCCAAAAGGAAATATTCTGGCTTCAGTTGTATATTGGTCTTTAGAAACTTCTGAATTAATGAATTTGTATCCAAAAGTTTTTTAGCCTCAGAAGGGGTTCTCAAAAGGACAGGGATAAACCTGGCTTTGCCAGCCCATCTGTATATATTCATGGCTGCCTTAAAAACTTACTCTAATTATTATTTCTTCTTGTGAACGTATGCTGGTTTCTAGGCTTGTGCTTTCGTTAAACCAGTTTCATCGTTTATATTTATGCCCTTTTTACTCCGCTGTCTTGAGGAGAACACAGACCATAGTGTTACCTGTGCAATTAGATCATTTAGAGTCTCGTATGTTCCAGCCTGTGACTCACCTTTCTCTGGACTAAGGTCCTCCTTTCAGAGCAGTGTAGGAGATCTGGCACCTGGGCTATCCTGTTTCAGTGATCAGGCTTTGCTTTGTGTTGGAGGCTGCAATCGGTCAGTTCTGCCAGGTTCTGTTACTGTTACCTGGAATAACCTGGAGGGGTGAGTTCAGTTAGAGAATCGGCTGGAACTTCAGGAGACACCAGCTAAGCAGTCCAGTGAGTACCTCCCAGAAAGGCGGGTTGCGTCTTGGCTGAGCCTTGACTCCCCCTCATAAGAACATGTGCCATGCTGGATCAGACCAAGGGTCCATCTAGTCCAGCACTCTGTTAACACAGTGGCCAACCAGCTGTCGGCCAGGGACCCACAAAGCAGGACATGGTGCAACAGCACCCTCCCAACCATGTTCCCCAGCAACTGGTGCACACAGGCTTACTGCCTCGGATACTGAAGGGAGCACATAACCATCAGGGTTTAGTAGCCCTTGATAGCCTTCTCCAGGAATTTATCCAACCCCCTTTTAAAGCCATCCAAATTGGTGGCCATCACTACATCTCGTGGTGAATTCCATAATTTAACTATACGCTGTGTGAAGAAGTCCTTTTATTTGTCCTGAATCTCCCACCAATCAGCTTCATGGGAGATTCCCCTTCCAAGCATTCTTATTCAGGATACTGTGACCCCTCTCGCATACCTCGCCCCCAAACGATGCACGTTGTGGGCTCAGTGGTCACTGCTGTGCTTGGATTCAGTGTTAGTCCCCAGCCTCCTCAAGCAGGCTGGGAAAGACCCCTGTCCGGAACCCCTGGCAAAAGCCACTGCCTGTTAGCGTCACTGTAAGCAGTACTGAGCTCAGTGGTCTGACTTTGTATAAGGCAGCTTCCGGTGTCCCATTTCACTTATGCATGGCATGGGCGCGTAGGAACGGGTTGTGCCTTACCTATTCCCCACTGAAAGGATTGAATTATAGAATTCTAGAGTTGGAAGGGGCCTCTAAGGTCATCGAGTCCAACCCCCTGCTCAATGCAGGAATCCACCTTAAAGCACCCCTGACAAATGGTTGTCCAGCTGCCTCTTGAAGGCCTCTAGTGTGGGAGAGCCCACCACCTCCCTAGGTCATTGGTTCCATTGTCGTCTTGCTCTAACAGTCAGGAAGTTTTTTCTGATGTCCAGCCGGAATCTGGCTTCCTGTCACTTGAGGAGCCCATTTTTCCGTGTCCTGAATTCTGGGTTGATCGAGAAGAGATCCTGGCCCTCCTCTGTGTGACAACCTTTCAAGTATTTGAAGAGTGCTATCATGTATCCCCTCAATCTTCTCTTCCCCAGGCTAAACATGCCTAGTTCTTTCAATCTCTCCTCATAGGGCTTTGTTTCCAGACACCTAATCATCCTCGTTGCCCTCCTCTGAACATGCCCCAGATTGTCTGCATCCTTCTTGAAGTGTGGTGCCCAGAACTGGATGCAATACTCAAGATGGGGCCTAACCAATGCCAAATAGAGGGGAACCAATACATCATGCGATTTGGAAGTTATACTTCTATTAATGCAGCCCAAAAGAGCATTTGTTTTTTTGTTTTTTTTGCAGCCACATCATACTTTTGGCTCATATTCAGCTTGTGATCTACAACAATTCCAAGATCGTTCTCGCTTGTCATATTGCTTAGCCAAGTATCCC
This sequence comes from Anniella stebbinsi, assembly GCA_029215795.1. Lineage (NCBI taxonomy): Eukaryota > Metazoa > Chordata > Lepidosauria > Squamata > Anniellidae > Anniella > Anniella stebbinsi. The sequence goes on along the minus strand of JARDYH010000003.1, from coordinate 3,610,748 downwards.
CCATCTTGTAACTGTGCATTTGGTTTCTTTTTCCTAGGTGTAGAACTTCGCCTTTATCACTATTAAATTTCATTCTGTTGTTGTCAGCCCGGCGCTCCAGTCTATCAAGATCACTTTGGAGTTTGTTTCTGTCTTCCAGGGTATTAGCGATCCCACCCAATTTTGTGTTGTCTGCAAATCTGATAAGCATTCCCTGCACCTCCTCGTCCAAATCATTAATAAAAATGTTGAAGAACACTGGGCCCAGGACTGAGCCCAGAGGTACCCCGCTTGTTACCTCCCCCAGTGTGAAAAGGTGCCATTGATAAGCACTCTTTGAGTCTTTGTTCCATCTAGCCCACTTTTCACTAGTTTGTGAATCAGAATGTCATGGGGCACTTTGTCAAAAGCTTTGCTGAAGTCAAGATATACTATATCCACAGCATTCCCACAGTCCACAAGGGAGGTTACCTGATCAAAAAATGAGATCAGATTAGTCTGACAGGATTTGTTCTTGACAAATCCATGCTGGCTTCTAGTAATCACTGCATTGTTTTCAAGGTGTTTACAGATTGACTTCTTTATAATCTGCTCCAAAATTTTCCCAGGGATGGATGTCAGACTGACTGGTCTGTAGTTCCCAAGTTCCTCCTTTTTGAAGATAGGGACAGCATTAGCCCTCCTCCAGTCGTCCGGCACTTCACCTGTTTTCCATGATTTTGCAAAGATAATAGACAGTGATTCTGAGAGTTCGTCTGCCAGCTCCTTTATTACTCTAGGATGCAGTTTGGCCCTGGAGATTTGAACTCGTTCAAAGAAATTAGGTGTTCCTTGACCATTTGTTTAACCATCTCAAACTGCAATTCTGCCCCCTCAGCTTGTACACTTTTTCCAGGGGGGGTCATAGACTCTCTTTTGAGAGAAGACTGAGCCAAAGTAGGAATTGAGCACTTCGGCCTTTTCTTTGTCATTTGTTACCAATTTGCCAACCTCATGAAGCAGTTGAACTACCATTTCTTTCCTCTCTTTTACTATTCACGTATCTGAAGAAAGCCTTTTTATTGCTTTTAGCATCCCTCGCTAGCCTCAGCCCCTTCTCAGCTTTAGCCTTCCTGATACCATTCTGGCACTTTTGAGCTACTTGTTTGTATTCTTCTTTTGTAGCCTGGCCTTCTTTCCACTTCCTATATGTATCCTTTTTTTATTTTCAGGTCATCTCTAAGCTTTTTGTGGAGCCACATTGCTTTCTTCTGTTTTCTTCTATCTTTTTTCCTTGTTGGAATTGTTTGTAATTGGGCCTTTAAAATTTCCTTTTTTAAAAACTCCCACCCATCTTGGACTCCTTTTCTCATTAGGGTCACTTGCCATGAGAGATCCAGGATGCAGGAAACCCTCTCTCCAATGTCCCTGAAAACAAGGCAGTCTTGGAGATGCTCAGCATCCATTGTTACAAACTCTCATGATACGGAGGCTCTGCTTTTGTCTGTTCTGACTCGGGGCCACTGATACACTTCACTTTCCGGGTGATATTTTCCCAAATGTGCAGCCAAAAGCAGCTTGCAAAGCACAGGTTTGCTCTCTGAACATCCCCAACCTGGTGACTTTGAGATGTTTTGGGTTACAACTCCCATTAACCCCTGTAAACATCACTAGCTATCAGGGATGATGGAAGTTGTATTCCAAAATATCCAGAGAGCACCAGATTGGGGAAAGGCAGTTGTGTAGGATAGGCTAGATTGCCACAACTAAAGCACAAAGTTTGAGAAATGCCTGCTGCGTGTGTGTGTGTGTGTGTGTGTGTGTTCATCTGAGCCAGAGGCATTCCTGAAGGCGGCTCCTTAGCAAGATAGGATGATGGACGCTTCTTCCCTGGCCTCCGGATCGGTTTTCATTGATGGTCTTTGTTCTTCAGCATTTTACAGTACATCAACCAACGGGAGAAGCACAGGGACCGCTGGGTTGGAGCTCTGACATCTACTTCTGTTCCCTGTGAGTAGGAAAAGGCTCCCTTGTGAGTGAGACGGAGTATTGTGACTTCATCTGCGGATGCAGGGAAGAGCCTGGCTGCAGCTTGGTGGGCAGGTGTTTGTGTGTGGAATAGCTTTGGTGCCCTGGCAGCTAGCGAGGACTTGCCACTTCACGGCCACATTGATTGATTCTCTTCTTCCCTCTCTTACAGTGCATCTGATTTATGGGCCCCTGGACCCAGTGAACCCATACCCAGAGTTTCTTCCGCTCTACAAGTAAGTTTGTTGTGGCCACAAAGTCATCAAATAACATCTCAGAGTTCCACAAATAAATGCGACTTCATCTCTTCCTCTGTCGACCTGAAGCAAAACAGAGCCTTTGCGCATCAGGAAGGATCTCTAAATACACACTAGGGGGGGCTGTTGTGCATTTGCATGTCCCCATCCAAGATGCTCCTTACCTTTAACAGCCACGTGAGGCAGAAATTTAGCTTCTGCTTTCAGTGCTTTGCATGATGGGGAAAGCAGCCCCTCTTGAATTCCTGCCTGCGAGAGGCACAAAGTGTTTCCACTACTTTTGCAAGACAAGCTGATATTTAGACGCAAGAGAAGAGAACTCTTATATAACTGCTTTTCTTCCAGCTTATAAGGGGCAGAGGAACAGTTGAGGCCTGATTCAGAGGCCTACATGACAAGGAGAGATGGCTGAGATATTTGACAGAAGTCAAATGCACCAGTACTTGGTAACCTTCCATGTGCGACCTCCCTCTTTTAGTGAGGACGCTGAAAAGCTCCCCTGTATGCACAAATCCTTTCGTTGGCTGAATTCGGACAACACATTAGTCAATGGTGGGTTGAGTAGCCAACTCACAGTCGGTTATTTTGTGGGTACTCCCCACACAACATATTCCTACACAACTGTGGGTGGTTGGGGCTGGCATTGAGTAGACTAATAGTCAACCCAGCATTTGACTGACACAGCCCCACCCCTCTCCCCACCCTCCCTCCTCCCAGTTCTATCCCAGCAGCCTCTGCAAGTTGCACCAGTTGTAGCAGAGTGGCAGCCGCCTCTTTGGTCGCTCTTGCCGCCTGCCTCTATGGGCTTGTGTTTTAACCCACTCACCACACGCCATTAACTCACTCACCCGCCACACAACACTTTAAACAACTGGCTTCGAGCTAAACAACTTGCAAGCCAGTTGTTTCTCTCAGTTGCTTATTTGGGCGGAACAGCATACCGTCAGTAGTTTGTGAGCGGCGTGTTACCCTCCACACAACACAATAAGCAACACAACTGACGATTCCCCCCCCCCCCAGTTGCTTAATGTGTTGTCCGAATTCAGCCATTCTGTATTCCAGAGGTGGGCGGAAAGTAGATCAGCGGCCAAGTTGCAAGGGATCAACGACCTAGTTCATCCACTAACCCAGAGATCAGCCCGTCACAATGTAGACTCCAGGCTGTACAGTTCGGAAAGACAGCCAGACCAGAACTCCAGAGTTTTCTGGCAGTTAGACTGAGAGTGAAATTCCCCAATATGGTGATCTCTTAGATCTTGAGCAAAAAAACCGTCCTCGGAGGATGTAGAGAAAAGCACACGGTGCCGTCCTTGGATCTGCTGCTTCTGACGGGGCTCGATGGGAATTTGTTCTCCATTTTAACGTCCGGAGAGAATAACTTCCGGCTGTATCCAATGCATGGGTACAACGCTTTTAGTCTTGTCGCTTTTGTGCGGTTCTCAATCGAATGAGCAATATTGCTCCTGCAATCTGAAGCAGTCCAGGAAGGACTGTACCATATGCAATTTCTGATTTCAAAAGGTGAGGAGTCCTCTTAAAAGTAAATGCTACCCAACATGATGTGGGCTAGAAAGAGCTGTTCCGGACTTAGATTAGCTGTAGCCTGAGGCATCAACCGAAGGAAATTTTTTAAAAAAGAAAAGCTATTCCACAAACTACAAGTAAGGAGGAAGAAGACACCACCACTGGATTAATTAATAAGGTCGTAATGACTTTAAAATTTAAGAACTTAAATCTCGCCAGACCAAATTCAGAAAACAAGAGTATGAGAGGGGTTCTCCTCCTTTCTACTTTAAACTGTCCTCCTTCCCTTAATCTTTCACCAACCTTCTTGAAATTTTCAGGTTATGTAAAACCAACATTTTGTTCTGGCACATATAAATTTCAGGAAGATTGGTGAAACATTTTCAATTTTATGAATGTAACAATGAGCACTCCCCAATTACCCCTTGAACATAGTGGAATGTGTTTTTTTCCTGTCGTGTCGTGTTCTTCATGCGGTTTGGTCTTGAGCCAGCGTTTACTTTCTTTGTCCCCACAACACTGGTGAGGTATGCTAAGAGTCATTGTCTTCCCGCAGGCGAGTGCTTCCCATGTCAACGGTGTCTGTACTGGATGACCACATCAGCCACTATCCGCAGCTGGAGGACCCCCAGGGATTCCTGAATGCCTACTTGAACTTCATCAACTCATTCTGAGCCACAAGCAGGATGGGGGAGAAACAGTACTTCATCTCCAAGGCGTGTTTTTTTTACACTCAAAAGGACAAGATTGTGGACTTGGAACTCCTGACAAAAGCTGCTCCATGCAAGGAGTGACGAACGAGTGCAGTTTCTGCCTCGCTGAGCAAACCTACAGAATCCTGGTTAGCGGCACTCTCTTCTGTGGAGAGACCGAACCATGCAAGCAAGCAGAAGAGCAGAAGTAATAAAATAACGGATCTGTTTTCTCTCCTTCCACCCACTGGCAACCTTGCAGCGGTGATCAACCCTCAAAGCGTCGAAATTTGTGCTTGCCACACAAAGTTGCACCCTCCCCTTGCAGGCTTCTGTTGCTGTGACAGGGCTCACCTACGTCCGGGTGACGGGGGAGAAGCATCTCATGAAATACTGCAGTATTGTTCAGGCAGCTACTACAGAATGTGTTTTATGAACGGCACCAGTTAAAACAGACGTCAATGCTGGAAACAGCCACTGTTTATTTTCTGCTAATAAAAATCAATTCAAGAAAAGTTTCGCTCTTTTTTTTAAAAAAAAAAGTGAAAGGAAGTCAAGACAATTGTCTATATCTGCTGCCCCGATTCTACTGGCAACATAGAGACAATAATTTATACAGGAATGTAGAGGTGGAGCTGGGTATCTGGGTGGGTGCCTGTAGCTCAGCTCCAGTGCCATGGAAGAGACGAAGCCAGGCTGTTACCACAAGAATCCACTGATCAAGAGGGGAAAAAAGGAGGGGGGGGAGAACAAACATGCAGTATTGTAGATCCCCGGGGCCCCTTCCAGAAGGGAAACGGGTGGGGTGCCCTCCTGCTTGAACTGTTGTGACTCTTAACCGACAGAAGCCAAGATGACATCCACCGGCGTTTCCACGATGCTCCGGACAGTCACCTGCATGGTCACACCATCTCCCAGGGCGAGCCTGGACCTCACCAGCACATCTAAGCCGCCTCTGTATACACCTGGGGGGGGGGGGGGGGAGACAGTGAAAGTCACTGCAGTGGCTCAATCCTGCCCCCATCACAGCACATACGGAAAATGTTAAAGCTACAGTCTCCCCTAAGCAAGGAATAAAACCTACTGGGGGAGGATTAGGGAAATGTGCCCTGCAGAAACAGCATCAGAGGGCATGCACTTTACACAGTAAAGTATATAAGAACACAGTAGTGTAAGGCTTATTATTCGAAAGATACCTGACCCAATTTTTCTCATTTTATTTTAAACGGAAGCTCGAGCGGTGTAGACGTGCAGAAAATTTTGAAATGTCAAAGGAGTTCAAAGCTTGAGCTTTTTTTTTTTTAAAAGAGCACTTGATTTCTTCCATGCCAAACAGGCGGGGCAGCCCCTCCGCCAGTGGGATGACAAGTCAGCCCTGCTCTGCCAATCGGTGTGGCACAAAGGCGGGCCCCAAGCACAGCAGGGAGGAGGAAGGACGGAGGCAGCCAATTGGGGCGTGGGATCGGGGGGGGGGATTCACTATGCATGAGCCACATTTGCTTTATTCATGAGCCCCTCTGTAGTGAGGGGACTGAGGGGCTAAAAAGCAGGAAAGGAATAGGAGTACTAGCGCCCAGGGGCTTTACATCAGTGTTATCTATAACACCTGTAATTATCTAGGTGCTTACAAAAATTTAAAAAACCCAGGATAGTCCCTGAATACAGGAATGGGGAGGAAAGAGGAAAACACGCCCATTCAAGAATCACTTCTTAAAAATGACAAGGGTTGCAAAGTCGTTCTAGTGACCAGCTGCAATAGCTACTGGGCAACTCCAACTCAGATTTTGGGACTTCATCGTACGTTTAAGGGGAGTCAGTTCTCTGTGCCTAGTGTAGCCGAGACAATAAATAATTAATTCAGACTGGAGCCAAAAAATATTTAGACTCTTTAAGCTAGTTATAACCTCAGTGCATCGTCACTCAAAGCCTTTAAGAGCCGACAGGGCAAAGATTCGGACCGATGCGATGCCTGATACAGAAAGAGTCGCTAGACGCTCTTAAAAGTTACCTTCAGCTCTATATTGAAGGATATCTGCCCCTGAAGCCGAGAATGAATACAGTTCGCTCCTGACAAAGGGGCTTGCACTAGGTTTTCAGAGCAGGATTTGTGGGGGGGTGGGGGTGTCAAGTCCAGCTCTGTTCTCACGATTCTTTTGCCAGGGCACAATTTCAGGGACGGGAAGCTCAGATATCATCACTAAACTGCCTCCATGACAGATTCTTACCAGCCAGGTAGAGGGTGTGGGAATTCTTGTTCTCTGGCACTTTATCTGATCTCTCACACGGCTGCATGCCCAGGAACTTCACAATGTTGTTGACAGCTTCTACATTCAGAGAGGGGTTCAGAAAGACCTGGGGTTAGTCATGCATTATCTCAGGTGTATGATCAGATCCAAAGTGGTCAGAAGGGCGATCGTGGGATTTAGGAGACAGCAGCCAGTCACCTTGGTAAGGTGGGTGGGTGGGATGTCTGGGTTTGCTACTAGCAACGGGAGATATAGGATTCCCCCTTTGCCTGCTTCAGTTAAAGGGTAGCCTTATTTTTCTATATCTTAGGTACCAGAAGGTACATCAGCGCTTGGAGTAGAATCTGGAATGTCTTAACTCCAAAATCTTTAGGAGACACTGTTGTTTCCTCTCCCTGCACCCACCAGGACAGCATTTTTAAAAACCAGCCTAGCAAATTCGTGTTTCTCATCTTCCTTGGAACTCATTCCAACTAAAAACAGAAGACGTTGCCATCATCTTACCATCCAGGGTCTTGATGGTACTGAGAGCGAAAGTCTCCTCTTTCTCGTAGTCATCCCCCACTTCCTCCCAGGCAGCTGCAAAGTTGGGCTTCAGAACTTTCTGGATGTGGTCAGAGAGCGTGAGCTCCAGATCTTCTAGCTGAAATGGAAACGGACATCAGCCCTTGAGCAGGTATAAGCACTCTCGAGCTGATAGCTGGGTGACGAAGGGAGGCAGCACACCCGAGTCCTCATGAGCCACATCCGTTGCAGGGTACAAGACAGGCTTGCAACCATCAGCCGGCCTGGCGACCAAGGGAGTAACTCCCTATCCCATCTGCCTGCTCATTTCCTTGACTCCAACATGGGTTCTTCCCCCAAGGGGAAAACGGAGGAAGACGTATAATGGGAGCAGGGGATAATGGCTCTTTGCCTCCGTATTTGTTCACTGCCCACACGTGTAGGTCAAATTCATGTTATCAAAATTGCTGAAATTTCTTTAATAGAATATTGTCACATCCTGATGCATTTCAAGTTAAGGCACTTTTATATTATTTACGGAATTTATAAACCCACCTTTTTTGCATTGTGCTACCAAGCTCGCATACAATTAAAGAAATATACACATCCATTTAAATCAAACCCACTAATCGCCACAGGAAAACAGACGCTTCAAACCAGTATAAAAACCTATCAGCAAAAAATAGGCACAAACAAGCAAACGAAACACAATGAGGCACAACGGCTCCCAAAGGTGGAAGGAAAACAGATTGGCTGTGGCTTGTTTATGGAATGGAGGAACGGCCGCTGAAGAGCAATCCGGAGCGACAACTGTACAGCTCTGCGTCATGCGGAGGCCCAACCAGTTTTCCAAATCAGTTAGAACATGAAGCAGGTCCTGTCTGGCAGACCTTACACTTTGGGAGATTCAGATGGCAAGACGTGCTCGCCCCTGAAATATTGACAGGGCGTTGAAGGGGGAATGTCAGTTTTATTGCGATTTTATCAGAATATAAGCCTATGTGGCAGGGTGTTGCTGTTTTATTGTTTTACTATGTACAGCACCATGTATATTTATGGTGCTATATAAATAAATAAATAAATAAATAAACCATTCACAATGCACAGTAGTAGATTTTGGACTTATCTGAAAACACTGTTAACAAAGGTTTGGGGAAAGGTTCCCACCCCCCCACGCCCGTATAGATGGTATGACCACAATGCATTAGCTCTGGATTACCGTAAGAGTTTTGAATTTTATGCAAACTCTCCAGCCTTGCTGGGAGAATAGCTGCACCGGGCTTACCACGTATTCATCATTGTAGCCATCGTCGTCCGGCACTCCGGTGTTGGGGTCACAGTCTCGGACGGTGAACTTCATTGTGCAGCTAAAAGTGCAGGCAACTGGGGTGGGAGAAATAATGTATGAAGCCGGGACTTGTTAAGAGGGAGTTAAACCGGCTCGAACAATGCCCACCCACCCACCCTCCCCTCCCCTCCCCTCCCCCCCACCCACACAAGGACAGTCAGAAAGGGAAACCTCTTGATACACTGGACAGCTGAGGACTTAACATCTTGAGGCATTGTGAGCAGGACGTATCAAAGTTTGGTACACATTACACTGCAGGCCCATCTATGTCGAGTGCCCTTTCGAGAGGGGGATGGGCAATCTCGAAGTTTTCTGCTTCAGCGATCGTCCCTCACCGGGCACATGCCAGCGAGGTTGCCCACAATTTAAGGAGAGCCGTTCCAAGGAGATTTTTTTTTTTTTTTACTACTCATGATTCTTGTGCAACAGCAGAGTTGCAATTTTGCACAAAGATATATATATATTAAATACAACTGTATACGCAAACACACTTGGTGCTGAAAGACCCCGAGATCCATCCAAAACGTGTCGACAATACTCTCTCCTGATACCCATGGGCTCGATCCGCATAGCGGGTTGCCTGTTCGCCGAGCCTCGCTACTCGCGAGGAACAGCAACAGCTTCGTGAGGGGAGGGGGCACACCAGAAGTGCACCTCGGGATTTTTGTGAGAGTGGGGGAGGGGAACCAGTACAAAAGCTGCCATAGACATCCCAGGAAAACTGAGGGGTCGTCCCTAGATCACAGCGGGATCAGCTGTGCGTCATGTGGCCCGGTTGGGACGACCTCAAAACTATTCTGGAATAAACGGCTGGTGTGGATAAGACCCGCACCTCTCAACTGGCGAGCCACAGGGAATCGGCCTTGTGCCAAGCCATAAATACGTGGCCGTATTTTTTGGTTTTATTCTGTTTTAAATGTAGGTTTTTTTCATGTTATGTTTTATTATGCTGCTGTAATCTAAGCTTTTAGGTTTGTGTCACGAGCCGCACAGAAGGCGTCTTCTCATGGGCGGTATAAAAATGCAATTAAGTAAATAAATGAATAAATAAATAGAAAAAAGAGGCCTTAAAACTCAGAGAGAAGCTGCCTGAAACAGCTGCTCCATGAGGGAGGTGAAGCAAAGACAGACCTAGCAGGAGAAAACTGGGTCTCAAAGAGAAACAGAGACCCATCACGCAAACAGGAAGCAAGAGGCAGAGGCAGCAGGCTGATGGTTAAATCGTGCATACCAGATGGGATAGCCTATGTCAGGTGAGGCAGTTGCAAGGCGAGAGAGAATCCTAGAATAGTAGAGTCGGAAGGGGCCTATAAGGCCATTGAGTCCAACTTCCTGCTCAATGCAGGAATCTACCTTAAAGCATCCCTGACAGATGGTTGTCCAGCTGCCTCTTGAAGGCCTCTAGCGTGGGAGAGAGAGCCCACCACCTCCCTTGGTCATTGGTTCCATTGTCATACTGCTCTCACAGTCAGGACGTTTTTCCTGATGTCCAGCCGGAATCTGGCTTCCTGTACCTTGAGCTCATGATTCTGCGTCCTGCACTCTGGGATGATCAAGAAGAGATCCTGGGCCTCCTCCGTGTGATAACCTTTCAAGTCCTTCAAGAGTGCTATCGAGTTGCCAACCAAGTTGCACACTACTCTACATATCGTGGCCCCCCCTAGTGAAAGTGCAGTCTGGCTCTTCAGCTTAATACCCAAAGAAAAACATCTCCCCCCCCTTAATTTTCTTTTTGTTTTCTTGTAGGCCTTTCACAGATCTACGTAAAGGACAAAGCGGAACTGGAAAAGAGGAAAGGGGCGGGGGAGAGAATGTAGTGAGCTGGCCCAATCACTCATGACTCCCAAACAGCTCGCTGGTCGTCTCCGAGGGCTCCTCTGAACAGCAATGGAGAGCGAAAAAAGCCTCATTCCTTTCCCACCAGTACCTGCAGTGGGGTCGTCCAGGGGTAGCCGGACCAGTGTGTAGCACATGCCCGGCTGGTTGTAGGAGAGACTGGGGGCTGGGATACAGCGGAGGACGTCAAACGCTTCCGATGGCTCCATCTGCACAGTCACCTTTTCCAGTAATTGGTCATTGAGGGTATTTGTACAATCAAACTAGGAGAGAGAGAGAGAGAGAGACAGATAACCCAACAGCTGTTTTCTTGTGGCTTTGAATTTCTATCCTGCCCTTTCTCCAGGGTTCAGGCAGGACTGATGACGCTCGTGTGAAAATAATAACCACTCCCAACACGTACCATATCATCCAGACATCAAGCTGAATTCAGACCCTACGCTGGCAACCTCCAAGTGACTAGACAGGACAAACAGCCAGTTGCTGCCCAGCTTCCTCACAGTGCCACAAAAACATGGCTGAAAGGGACCGGCAAAAGCCGCAGTGACAGCACATCACTGCCAAGCCAGGAGAACTCAGTCCGTTCTGCTTGGAAGGGCGAAACATGGCGGCGTCTCCCCATTCCTCCAGCGCCTGGGGACTAGACCTTGGACCTGGGCTTGGCAGAAGTACCGCACGGCCTGCGTGGTGGTATTTGGAGGATACAGCACTCTCTCCAGATCCTTCAGCAATGGCTCTCCGGTGACCAACGTCTCCGTACTACATGCCAAGCACCATTTTCATTATTATTTCATCTCTTTCTCGCTCGTGGTGGTTTTTCTAGACGGACATGACGGGCTTTGCCAAGTCATGCTGTCTTCTATTGTTTCAGGAATTTCCTGACGATTGAGCATGTTTTAAGTATGACTGCTTTCTGGATGTTGGTGTGGATGTAGTTTGGTAGGCTTGGATTCTGATGGTGTTCTGTAGAGTTTTTTGATGTGATGTTGGTGACTGAGGTGACTAACAGGATAATTGTGACCTTTTCCTGATGCCATAGTTCTTTGACTTCCATGGTCAGTGGTGTATATTTGTCTCTCTTGTCTTCTTCCTTTTCAAGAAACATTTTTGTCACTCGGTATTGCTATGTTGATGAGGTACATGAGTTTTTCTTTTTTGTCACATTATTATTATTTATATTTATATACTGCCCCATAGCCATAGGGAGAGGGCCTTCTCTGTGGTGGCCCCCCAACTATGGAATGATCTCCCCGATGAGGCCCACCTGGCGCCAACACTGTTATCTTTTCAGCGCCAGGTCAAAACTTTTATTTTCCCCCAGGTATTTTAACAGCTTAAGTTGAGGTTTTAACTGACTTTGCGGCCAGGCTTAACAGTTTGAAACGTTTTAAATGTCAGCTGTTTTATGTTTATGGTTTTAAATGTTGTATATTGACTTTTTAGTGTTCAATCTTTTAATTTTTGTGAACCTCCCAGAGAGCTTCGGCTATGGGGTGGTATATAAATGTAAATAATAATAATAATAATAATAATAACAACAACAACAACAACAACAACAACAACAGCCGAAGCTCTCTGAGCGGTATACAAAAATTTAAAACAATGAACATTTAAAAACCAATATACAAAAATTTAAACCATAAAAACCTAAAAACAAATTACATGTCATTTAAACTATCTAAGGGTCAGTTAAAAAAGCTCAGCATATGCTGTTAAATCCCTGGGAAATGTGCACCTCCTTACAGAATCTTCATCACCCTGATTTCCTGCTCACAATCAACCATCATTTCAACTCCTCAGGCATGTAATCACTGCGAGGACCTCAGGGTGAAAAGGTGTGACTCATCTAGAGCAAGTACATTATACTCCTCTAGACGCCAGGGGAAGGTCTTTTTAGATTCTCAGTATTCTAACAGTTCCTCAGTTTAATTTTTAACCTTGCTGTTCAAATTTGTATTTTCAATCCGTATTCATTTCTGCACGGCTGCTTGGTTTTATCCTGGTTGTGCTTTTGTACTGTATTTTATATGGTGTTTTTGTACTGTTGCTTGTTTTATAGTTTGAACGGTTTTCATGGTTTGAATTTTTGCAAACCGCCCAGAGAGCTTCGGCGATTGGGCGGTATAGAAATCCAGCACATCAATAAATAAATGAGTGATCTTTGGCTACGTGCCTCCGGATTGAGCCAGAGCATGATTGCAGTTTGCATGTTTTCAAAAACCCATCACAAAGAATTCAAGGGGTGCACGTGTTGTTTCTAATCGTCCCGACAACTGTGTGAGGTAGGGCTGGGCTGAGAGAGAGAGAGACAGTCCAAGGCCAGCTGGTGAGAGCTTCTTCGCTGAGCAAGGATATGGATCGGGGCTGGCTTAGTTTGACACTCTTTACGCACTGCCCTGGCCGACAGAAATGGGGAGGGAGGGAGGGAGGGAGCACAGGGAAGGCAACCGAAGGCTGGATTTGCCTGGTTCGTCCCCACCACCGCTCCTAACATCTCACTCGCCGTCCTAGCAATGACTTCGAGGCTTATTTTACCTGGAAGACGACATGATTCGAGAACATGTGCTTGATGCACCGGACAAAATACTCCGTCTCCGCCTCGGTTAGCTGCACTGGCTCAGAGGACTTGAAGAGCGGGCCGAGATTCTTGAACTCTGGAATAGCTGCCAGTTGTTCTAGGTTAGGAAACAAGGACGTTGAGTCAGGCTGGCAGGTGGGCAAGACGTTTCCCCCTGCAAGTTCTACGGCAGCCTGGCACCCTCCAGAGGCGTTGGATTACAACTCCCAGAATCCCCCAGCTGGGGGATTCTGTAAGCTGTAATCCAACGCCTCTGGAGGGCACCAGGTTGGGCCAGGCTGTTCTATGCGGAATGGCAGAAAAACACAGTTTTCTGCAGCTCTCAGAGCATCACACCCGTGCCATCCGAGTCACTCAGTTACCTTGGAAGATGTCCTGCCGTGAAGGAGCCAGTTTCTCCGGCTTGCTGGCCACCAGGGCGATCTCTGAAATGAGACACACAAACAGCCGTTAACATTTCCAACCGGGGGAGGAGGAGGAGGAGGAGGAGGAGGAGGAGGAGGAAGGGTGGTGGTGGTTCAGGACAACCTCAGGTGGAGAGAAAATCCCACCAGGTAAAGAAGACCTGGACTTACTTAAAGGTTCCAGGCTGTGCCTGCGACAGGCCGCAGGCCGGCAACTGGACAACACGCGTCACAGACCATTCATTTGAAAAACAAACACGTTTGGGACGGCTTTCTCAATACGACGGCTTGGGAGAATTCCGGAAGCAGGCAAGCAGGGAAGGCTGCTCCTCGCCTGCCCCGCTCTCAGTGTAGCCAGGTGTAGCTGCTACTTCCTACTCGCTCAGCCTTGGTGGCGTGAGAGGGGTGGGGGTCTTAAGGGGACCCTTATGTGGGGCTGCCTATTGGCTACCTGGACAGGTTGAAGGTGATGGTATTAGTGCGCAAAGTCCTAAACGGACCAGGATACCTGAGAGAGCGCCTTCTCCCTTACCAAGCTGCCCCGTCACTGAGGTCGCCGGAGGAGGGCATGCTCCTGATAGTAGCATAAACAATAGGTGCTAACCTTAACCAAAAACTGAACAGTTAATAACAAAGACGTTAAGGGAATAAACCATTAATAAAATTTAATACAACATACAATTTTGAAAGAGCCCTTTTGTACATGTTCTACTTAAATAGTATATTAAAAGGACATGCTCAATAAACACAATAGACATAGGCCAAACGCGTTTCGACAAGTTGTCTTCTTCAGTGGCCAATACACCGTGCGGTTATCTACTCCAAAAGAGTTATTTAAAAATAGGGGCTGACTAGGTTGATAATTACCAGTCTATGAGAGCAGAGGCAGAACGCAAACGCTGATGCACTTTACTTTGGTTATTACCCTCAAAGCCCTACATGGTTTGGGTCCGGGTTACTTGCGGGATCGCCTTCTCCCGTATAATCCGCCCCACACACTCAGTTCCTCTGGGAAGAATTTACTCCAGTCAGGCAGAACTAGGCTGTCGAGTGTTACCCAGAGGACCTTCTCTTCTGCTGCTCCCAGACTGTGGAACGGCCTGCCAGGAGAGATTCAACAACTCAGCAGTCTTCTTGAATTTAAGAGAGCCGTGAAGACTGCTCTCTTCCGGCAGGCCTACCTAGTTGAATTTTATGATGTTTTTAATAATGTATTAGTTTTATTTGTTTTAATGTTTTATCTGTTTTATGGTCTTTGTATTTATATTTGTTGTTGCTCCCTGCCTCGATCCAGAGGGAGAGGCGGGTTAGAAATAATTAAAAAAATATTATATTATTATTCGTGGTGAGTGACGTTTATATATCCCTATATTTTGGGATCAACCTAGTCAGCCCCTATTTTTAAATAACTCTTTTGGAGTAGATAACAGCATTGTGAATTGGCCTCTGAAGAAGACAACTTGTTGAAACACATTTGGCCTATGACTAATGTGTTTATGGACCATGTCCTTTTAATATACTATTTGAGTAGAACATGTACAAAAGGGCTCTTTCAAAACTGCATTTTCTATTAAATTTTATTAATGGTTTATTTCCTTAACTTCTTTGTTATTAAATGCTCCTGATAGTGCCACATGGACCTTTGACCTGATTGGAATCCATCAAGAGAAGAGCCTTTAGCTTGGTGGCCCCTTCTCTGTGGAACTCTCTGCCCCTGGAGGTCAGACAGGCGCCAACACTATTTATTTATTACATTTGTATACCGCCCCATAGTCAAAGCTCTCTGGGCGGTTTACATAGGATTAAAAACAATTAAAAACAATATACAAAAATTAAAACAGCAAAAACATATAACATACACACAATCTGTACATTTAAAACCACTACAACACTCCAAAAAGCTACAAAAAACAAAACAAACCCAGGCTCCTCAGATATTGCCAAATGCCTGAGAGAAGAGGAAAGTCTTGACCTGGCGCCGAAAAGATAACAATGTTGGCGCCAGGCGGGCCTCGTCGGGGAGATCGTTCCACAATTGGGGAGCCACCACAGAGAAGGCCCTCTCTCTTGTTGCCGACCTCCGAGCTTCCCTCGGAGGAGGCACTCGGAGGAGGGCCTTAGATGTTGAACGTAGTGTTCGGGTAGGTTCATGTCGGGAAAGGCGTTCCATCAGGTATTGTGGTCCCAAGCCGTGTAAGGCTTTATAGGTTAAAACCAGCACCTTGAACTGGGCTCGGAAACATACAGGCAGCCAATGCAAGCGGGCCAGAGTAGGTCTTATATGTTCGAACCTACTGGTTCCAGTTATCAATCTGGCCGCTGCATTTTGCACAAGCTGCAGCTTCCGAAACACCTTCAAAGGCAGCCCCACGTAGAGTGCATTGCAGTAATCTAACTTGGAGGTTACCAGAGCATGGACAACTGAAGCCAGGTTATCCCTGTCCAGATAGGGATGTAGCTGGGCCACCAGCCGAAGTTGGTAGAAGGCACTCCTTGCCACTGAGGCTACCTGAGCCTCAAGTGACAGAGATGGTTCTAGGAGAACCCCCAAGCTATGAACCTGCTCCTTCAGGGGGAGTGCAACCACATCCAGCACAGGTTGAACACCCTCCATCCGGTCAGAGGAACCCTCCACTAACAGCATCTCAGTCTTGTCTGGATTGAGTTTCAGTTTATTAGCCCTCATCCAGTCCATTGTCGCAGCCAGGCACTGGTTCAACACATCCACAGCCTCACCTGATGAAGATGAAAAGGAGAAATAGAGCTGCGTGTCATCAGCGTACTGATGACAACGCACTCCAAAACTCCGGATGACTGCACTCAACGGTTTCGTGTAGATATTGAACAGCATGGGGGACAAAACTGACCCCTGCGGAACCCCATCCTGGAGAATCCACGGGGCCGAGCAATGTCCCCCAAGCACCACCTTCTGGAGCCGACCCCCCAAGTAGGAGCGGAACCACTGCAATGCAGTGCCTCCCACTCCCAACTCAGCCAGTCGTGCCAGAAGGATACCATGGTCGATGGTATCGAAAGCCGCTGAGAGATCAAGGAGAATCAACAGAGTCACACTCCCCCTGTCTTTCTCCCGACATAGGTCATCATACAGGGCGACCAAGGCTGTTTCCGTACCAATGCCAGGCCTGAAACCCAACTGAAATGGATCCAGATAATCAGTCTCATCCAAGAGTGCCTGGAGCTGGCTCGCAACCACCCGCTCCAGGACCTTGCCCAGGAATGGAACATTTGCTACTGGCCTGTAGTTATTAAGATTTTCAGGGCCCAGGGAAGATTTCTTTAGGAGTGGTCTCACTGCCGCCTCTTTCAGGAGGCCTGGGACCACTCCCTCTTGCAAAGAGGCATTAATCACTTCCCTGGCCCAGCCAGTTGTTCCATCCCTGCTAGCTTTTATTAGCCAAGAGGGGCAAGGATCCAATATGGAAGTGGTTGCACGAACCTGTCCAAGCACCTTGTCAACATCCTCGAGCTGCACCAACTGAAACTCATCCAAGAAAACAGGACAAGCCTGTGCTCTGGATACCTCACTAGATTCATCTGCTATAACACTGGAGTCTAAGTCCTGACGGATGCCAGAGATTTTATTCTGGAAGTGCCCAGCAAATGTATTACAGAGGGCCTCAGATGGTTCTACCATGTCCTTGGGGCCAGCATGTAAAAGCCCCCGGACAACTCTGAAAAGCTCCGCTGGGTGGCAGGTTGATGATTGAATAGTGGCAGCAAAGTATTGTTTTTTTGCTGCCCTCACTGCCCCTGAATACAGCTTACCATAAGCACTTACCAGTGTTTGATTGCATCCATCAGGAGTTCGTCTCCATCGGCCCTCAAGCCGTCTCCTGTTTTGTTTCATCACTCTCAGCTCCGGGGTATACCACGGAGCCTTACAAGCTCTACACAGGAGAAGGCGCTCAGGAGCAATCGTGTCAACTGCCCGGGTCATTTCTGCATTCCACAGATCAACCAGGGTTTCGACAGGAGAGCCAGCCCTATCAGCCGGAAAACTCCCCAGAGCCCTCTGGAAACCATCTGGATCCATTAGGACGCTGCTTCCGGCATCTCCTCCAAACAACTCTATTTCAAGAAGCCTTCCTCAACTGACCAGCCCCTGATTTTATTGGCCCTTTGTTTTGAATTCAACAATTTTAATTTGCTGTTTTGAATCTTCTGTCTTTTTACTGTTTTATTCTTGTGTGCACTGCTCTGGAATCTATTTTAGATAGGGAGCGGTATATAAATATTGTAAATAAATAATAAAAACCTGGTGTTGACACTGGAGATGGATTCTGGTCTCTTCAAACACCTGTCCCACCCATGCTGCAGCTCAGCCGAAGCCATCCAAAGAGCTTGTGAATGTACTTAGCTTTCTTTAAAAAATCCACCCCGTCTGACGTAAGTCAGCCGGATAAAATCCGCAGCAAATATCACGGGCTATGACCTTGTGTGATGAAACACGGGCCACTTGAGCAACCATCTTGCACCGCTTCCAAGAAATGCCCAGATTTGGAAGGCCCGCAGCTTCCGCCCAGAACACCACTCTCCTGCGTCCTGGCCACAGAGGTTTGGCGCATGTGTGGCGGTGCTCCAGATGAGGAGCAGAGGCTCCCCCGAAACCCCACATTATGCTTCACTTAGGAGACGTCGGGGCTGTTACCTGCTTTCTGCTCAAAGATGGGGGCTGTGGCTAGCGGCACGGACCTCATGTCGAAAGGCTTCTCCGAAGGCTCCAGCGTGTATTGGTGCAGGGCCTTTTCCATCCCGGGAATGGAGACCGTCAGACCTGCAAAGTAAAGAAGGGATTAAAATGCGAAAGGCCCAAGAACCACTTGGGGCTGAAAGGCAGAGCCGCTCGCAAGAGCAGCAAAAGGCGGGAGTGCCGCTCTAGAACAGCCGGGATTGGGGGTTTTCCCCCAGCAATGGCTGATGGGATACCATCGGGCGGAGGAACCGTCAATCAAACATTATGATGGATTTTACTCCACTCCACGGTAGCCCACAGTCACACAATGGTGGAGTTGGAACATGTTGTGTGGGGAGTACCCTCTAGAAACTCAACTGTTGAGTGGAGTTTTCACACTGCACTGACTAATGTGTTGTCTGAACTGAGCCAGAGAGAAATAGGAGAGTATTATTATTATAATATCCCGCCTTTTTCCCAATACTAGGATCCAAGGTGGCTTACAAATTAAAACAGGTACAGTTAAAACAAATAGCGATCTACAAAAATTAAAAATATAATTAAACATAGTACAATTTTAAAATATTTTAAACATTTAAAAACATATTAAATACACATAAAACATTTTACATACACATAAAATTCCCGGAGAAGAGCTTTGAGTCACCCTCCTTTAGGTCAGGGTGATAAACCTCAGGACCGCGGGCCACATCCGGCCCTCTGAGATTTCCCTCATTGCCCCCCTCTCTTCTTCTTACTCTGCCCCCTTCCTTTGGCCACTGATTGCTTGGTGGTTCCCCAGTTTTGGTGATGATTTTGTCACTCCTACAGCTCAGTTACTGGCAGCAAAAGAGCCAGTGCAGTGCAGCGGTTAGAAGGTTGGACTGGGAGTCGGGAGATCCAAATTCTCGTCCCCACTTGGCCATGGAAGCTCACTGGGTGACTTTGGGCCAGTCGCAGACTCTCAGCCCAACCTACCTCACAGGGTTGTTGTTGTGAGGATAAAACGGAGAGGAGGAGGATCGTGTATGCTGCCTTGGGATCCTTTCAAGAGGGAAAAAGACAGTATATATAATAATAATAATAATAATAATAATAATAATAATAATAATAATAATAAATAGCTTTACGCTGAAGTATGCTGGTATTTTTTGCCTTTGATCCCTGCCCAGAAATCAGTCCCCAAGAGCTTCAGCGTGAAAACAGTTTCAAACCCCGTTTTAGACAACCAAGGCCAGCTCTACGCCAAGCAGGATATAGCCCTAGGAAAGCGGTGCATATAAACGGCAGGAGCCACACCAAGCAGGATAGAGCGGTATGAAAGAGGTATCTGGTCTGTGTCTTATGGGCCCCAACAGGGGTCAGTGCACTTCAATACCGCTATAAAGCCGTAGTGTGGCTCCTGCCTTTTTTATATACCGCTTTCATAGTGTTATATCCTGCTTGGTGTAGATTGGGCCAGAGGGGAACTCAAACGTTTCCCACTGGCGGAAGGGTCGATAGGCAGAGCCAACGGCGCTTCATTCACGACGGAGAGCAGCCCCAAGTGGTGGCACAGCTCCGCAGAGATGCTCCGGAAGCCTCAATGCCCCTCCTTGCGCATCAAAGAGTCCCGCTGCACTTCTGGTTTCTGAAGAACCTGCCGGGGACAGACCGGGGACTTCCCAGCCAGCACCAACCATTAAAGATGTACGCAGCGTTCAGAGCCAGCTGCCTCTGCTGCAGCACGTTCAGGTAAAAGGTGGCGCGGTCACGGACCTCGTCGTCACTGTCCATCATGCACCTGCGCGGCAAAGGAGGAGAGCGCAACGGTCATCAAGGAGCGGAAGGAAGGACCGGGAACAGGGGGTGGCCGCAGTCAGGGTCACGGGACCAGCGTTGGGGTAAAGGCAGCCCAAAAATACAGCCATAAACTACGAACTCTGGAAGTTTCTAAACAACCCTTTTGGATGATGTTCTCGGAACGGCCTCGCGGGATGTGGAGGCAGTCCTTTGCTTTCTCAAAAGAGAGGCGGGGGGGGACAGAGGCTAGGCCTACATGGGGAGCGCAGGACGGTGCTCCATAGTTTTAAGGGTGTGGAAGGGCAGGCTGTAGTTGCTCAGGGAGGACAGAGAGTGTCCTCCCTACATGCACAGCCGTGCCGTCTTGTCTAACTTCAGATCTTTAGAGAGAAGGGGTGTGGCTAAGGCTAGGAGGGGGCGGTGCTAAATGGGGGGGCCATCAAAGGTGAACGGGTGGGATTGTGCAACAAAGCCATTAGCCCCTCCCGGAATGTATTTTCTCTCTCCTTCCTTGTATCTCTAGCTAAAAGAGTTTTTCTTGCGTCCTTACCGACGGCATCATCTGACATCTTTAGCTTTCCAATAGCATGGCAAAAGTCGCTAGGTTGCTCTTTGTGGCTGCTGAGTTTTGTTCTTCCTAAAAATTAGCAATGGCCCAACACCCATCCCACGCCGAATCCCAATACATCCTTTCTACCATAATTTCACTCAGCGCCCCCCCCCCACTGCCCCCCCCAAATGCCACGAAGGGCAAAGATTCCTCTCTCTACTCCCCAAGATCTTCCAGGAGACCCCAACCCAAAGGGTCCGTTTTGGGAAGTATCAGGTTCAAAACGCCTGCCTTGCATCACTCACCGCTGCAGGAGCACCAGGACACTTGGGAGCAGGCTTTCGTTCTGGGCTCCAAATTTTGCCAGCGCGCTGACGGCAGCTGAAGAAGAAGACAGAGCCTATAGCCAGAGGCGAGCGAAAGCATCTTCAAGGAAGCCTGGGAACTGAGGGAACCTTCGTGCCCGAGGCCCCGATCCCTAGCCAGTCTCCACTGGAGATGCAGTTAGCAGGCAAAAAGACCAGGGCCTCCTCAGTGGTAGTACCAGAGTTCTTGGCACACCCTCAAAAGAGATCCAACAAGCTGTCGTGATTAGGCTTGGGGTTGTTTTAGTGCGGGGGAGGGAGTTTCAGGCTATCAATCGGAATCAGATTCTGAAACTGGACATCTACCCGCTGATACAGGAAGTGGGGGAGGAGGTTTTCCCAGGCTCTTCACCAGCCAGGGATGAATCTTCACCAGACCTTATCAGTGAAAACCTTAACAACTCAGGGTCGGTGAGAACTCAGCAATCCTCAGAGGGGGAAGGGACTTCTGAGTTGACCGATCCCAGAGTCCGTCGCAGATTGAAATGGCGGAGCTAAAAGAAGGCGAGAGGTGATCAGCTCGCCTTGCTTCGTGCTGAAAGCTTCTTCAGAGGGAGCCTCCCTGAAGTTAAGGAACCTAGGGAAAAGACCTAGGGGAAAGTTCCTAGTGTTTAGACCCTCTTCAGGCTCAAAGAGATGTTTATTTGCTGAATACAATTTTGTAGATCACTTCACAGATGTCTTTACGGCCTCGCATTGAGCGGGAAGGCTTAGATACACGACATGAGCCCTTTCTTTCCCCAGTTGGGAAAAGATGGGCTTTTAAAACACTTTTTAAAAAATTAAGGCAGGCATTCTCGGAACAATTTACTTCGTGCCGCTTTTATGCTGTTTCTAGTGTTTCTAGTCAATACTTGTATCCTCACTGTACGCCACCTTGATAGGTTCCTAGGAGCGCGCTCTAGTGTGGAAGAGCAGGATAGAAATGAAAATAAATACGTCAGTAAAAGCCGGACGAGGCCAGCAGCTTCTTCCATGGGAAGATCAAAACAAACAAGCCCAGAACAGAGGAAGAGATCCCTTCCCCATTTGCCAGCTTCCACCAAAGCTTTCTCTTTCCATTCATTTCCAGAATTGTACGGTACTGCTTAGCTCCAACCGGACCACTTTGGACCGCAGATGAAAGGCTGCAGGTTTCAGCGTTCCTCTATAAAAGAAAAACCCCTGCACGCGGAAAACTAGCATCTCAGGGCGAAGGTTTCTATGCTGGTCTTTCTCTGCGCAAGGACTGTTTTCCCAGATGTGCCTGGCCTCTCAATGCCCTGCTTGACAACTGCTAAGCCATTTTCTTCCTTTCTCCTACTTTTCAGTCCCTGGTTCCTCCCCTGCCACAGCTTTCTCTTTCCAGGTTTCCTCAAATCCTCCTTGAACGCCGTTTCCGACGCTTAACTGGATCAACACACGTTCCACAGTTTCTTTCAGCCTCTCCACGTCTCAAAACCCAAACTCCGAGACTTGGTAGTGGCAAGAAACGCACGTGTCTCTTCGCAACCGATACTGGGCGGCTGGCTAGGTCAGGCTCATCCTTCTGCAAGAAAAAGCTAACCCCAATTTTACTCCTCAGCTCCTGGGTCCCTTACAAACATCCTTGCTAAGTGGAAAGATCCAGGGCGTTTGTGCCGGCTGTGGGATAAAGGCAGACGAAGGTGCCGTCCAAAGGTCCGATACACAACCACCTTCTCCTGGAAGACCACCTTCCTACCGCTCGATCAACCCAGAATGCTGGACACGGAATCATGGTCTCCTCAAGTTACAGGGAGCCAGATTCCGGCTGGACATCAGGAAAAACTTCCTGACTGTTACAGCAGCATGACAATGGAACCCATGGCCTAGGGAGGTGGTGGGCTTTCCCACACTAGAGGCCTTCAAGAGGCAGCTGGACAGCCATCTGTCAGGTGTGCTTTAAGGTGGATTCCTGCATTGAGCAGAGGGTGGGACTCCATGGCCTTATAGGCCCCTTCCAACTCTACTATGCTATGATTCCATGATTCTTGAGACTCTAGAGTACACAAAGCCAAGCCATCCTCCCGGCTGAATGGGCCCAACTCACCGGCCCTCACGGCTTCGTTCTCCAGGACCACCCGGTTGAAGATGAAGCGGATGTACTCGGACGGGGAGGGGGTCCGGGGCCCTTCCTTGCCGAGCAGGTGGAGGATCTTGGTGGCCAGCACCGTGTGCTCACAATCCTCGATGAACTCGCAGAGGTGGGCCAGGCCCGACTCCTTGCTCTCCGGGTTCTCCTCGATGATGCTGATGATGCAGTCGACGATGGCACGCTTGTACTCAAAGCCACCCTAGGGAAGAGGGGAAGAGAGGCCCAGGCCAGAGGAGGCTCAGAACACGGGCCGAGTCCACGTGCTCAGCCCACGTCAGCTGCGCCCCCCTGCCGAGGTATCGTTTCTAAATGCTCAGTCAACGGGAGGACAGACTTAGGGTTCCCTCGGCCAATGAGGCGTGACTAGGGGAATTTCAGCCAGTGTCCTTCGTAGGCGTGCAATAGTTCCCCGTCGCAATAGTTCAAGCTGCAGGAGCTATGCTAGAGTGACCAGATACAAAAGAGGGCAGGGCTCCTGCAGCTGTAACTGTCGTGATGAAGAAGAGGGAACTTCACCAGGTGCTGCGTGCCTACAAAGGACATCTGCTAAAATTCCCTTTTCAATACAACTGTTAAAGATACAGGAGCCTGGTCCTCCTTTTCATAGGGTCACCCTAGTCACACCTAATGGGCAGAAGAACATTGACAGGTTAGACGCGTGAAATCCTTATTTCTTTTTACTCGGCAGTAGGGAGACCACACCTGGAGTATTGTGTAAGATTCTGGGCACCACATTTCTAGAAGGACATTGACAGGTTAGACCAGGTTCAGAGGAGGGCAACAAAGATGACGCAGGGACCTGAGAATATGCCCTACGAGGACAGGCTGAAGGAACTTGGGATGTTCAAGTCTGGCGAAAAGGAGACTGAGGGGAGACACGTTAGCGGTGTTCAGGTACATAAAAGGGGGCCACAGGGAAGATGGTCAAGAACTTTTTCCCATGACCACAGAAATTGGGACATGAAATAATGGGTATAAATTACAGCTGCCAGATTTCAACTAAATAGAAGGAAAAGCTTCCTGATGGTACAACAATGGAACCGTCTGCCTACGGAGGTTGTGGGCTCTCCATCTCTGGAGGTTTTTAAGAAGGGGCTGGACATAGTGCAGAGGGTTGGACTAGATGATCCTTGCGGTCCCTTCCAAGCCCACAATTCTACGGATCAGTACTGCCACGTCTGCAAAAGCAAGATCAAATTGTTCCTGAAGTGGTTTTATGAGAGCAGTGGGCAGAATTCAACCTCCACGTAATAGGAAAAAACTATCAGATGACATCTAGAGAATTGCTTTAGAGCGGTCGTCGCCAGCATGAGGCCCCCTCCAGATGTGTTGGACTACAACTCCCATAGCTGGCTGGGGCATTCTGGGAGTTGTGGTGCAACACATCTGGAGGGCCCCTGGCTGGGGAAGCAGTTTTAGAGGCATCTTACAAATGCAAATAAGAAGATAAATAAGTTTCTTACAGAGGAAATGACTCCTTCAGCTTTGGTGGCAGAAAGACTGAGCAGTGTATCGGGCTACCCAGGCAGCAAATTTTTTAAGGACACATGATTTTTAAAAAATTATCTGTGCCTCGCATGCTTGCTCGGTTTGACTTGCACGTCCTGTTTTGTTATATCCGCCTCGGGTCAAGACAATAATATAACCAGTGGGGCCTTCCTTCCTTCCTTCCTGAACCACTTGGGTCACCTCAGTCAGAAATCTCAAATGTTATCTGTCCCATACACCCAAAGAACAAGAATCTATGTAGTCAGGAACCACAGCTTTCTTTTAAAGTTTCTAGCACCCCTCTGGGTGGCAGAGACAGAACATCAGAAGTCCCCTGCTGGATCAGACCGAGGGTCCATCTAGTCCAGCTTTCTGTTCACACAGTGGCCAACCAGCCGTCGGCCAGGGACCAACAAAGCAGGACATGGTGCAACAGCACCCTCCCACCCATGTTCCCCAGCAACTGCTGCACACAGGCTTCCTGCCTCAGATACTGGAGGTAGCACATAAATATCGGGGCTAGTAGCCATTAATAGCCTTCTCCTCCAGGAATTTATCCAACCCCTTTTTAAAGCCATCCAAACTGGTGGCCGTCACTACATCTTATGGTATTGAATTCCATAACTTAACTATGTGCTGTGTGAAGAAGTCCTTCCTTTGATCTCTCCTGAATCTCCCACCCATCAGCTTCATGGGATGATGATCCCATTGGGTTCTAGTATTATGGGAGAGGGAGAAAAATGTCTCCCTACCCACATTCTCCACACCAGGCCTAATTCTGGACATATGAAATATTAAATAATGTTAAAGGCTCAAAGCAAGGAGACCAGCAAGGACATTATCCATGAAGGCCATGAAAATCCATACCATCCTTCCTTTGTAAAACTGGTGCCCATTCACCAGTGCCACAAACAGCAAGAGCTCTCTTGGTAAGAAGCATTGTCTGAACTGTCCAGTTTTTGGAGTCATATTTATTACAAAGAAAAATGCCACAATGCAACTTAAAGCCCTCGTTTCTGCACTCACTCCCAAAGGCATAACGCGGAGCATCAGGGGTCTGGAATCAAAGCCCTATGATGTGAGACTGAAAGAACAGGGCATGTTTAGCCTGGAGAAGAGAAGACGGAGGGAGGACATGATAGCGCTCTTCAAGTCCTTGAAATGTTGTCACACAGAGGAGGGCCAGGATCTCTTCTCCATCATCCCAGAGTGTAGGACATGGAATAATGGGCTCAAGTGACAGGAAGCCAGATTCCAGCTGAACATCGGGAAAAGCTTCCTGTTAGAGCAGTACGACAATGGAACCAATGTCCTAGGAAGTAATGGGCTCTCCCACATTCAAGATGCAGCTGGACAGCCATCTATCAGGTATGCTTTATTTATTTATTTATTTATTTATTTATTTATCTATTACATTTGTATACCGCCCCATAGCAGAAGCTCTCTGGGCGGTTTACATAGGATTAAAAACAATTAAAAACAATATACAAAAAATTAAAACAGCAAAAACATACAACATACACACAATCTGTACATTTAAAAACCACTTCAACACTTCAAAAAACTACAAAAACAAAACAAAACAAACCCAGGCTCCTCAGATATTGCCAAATGCCTGAGAGAAGAGGAAAGTCTTGACCTGGCGCTGAAAAGATAACAATGTTGGTGCCAGGCGGGCCTCGTCGGGGAGATCGTTCCACAATTGGGGAGCCACCACAGAGAAGGCCCTCTCTCTTGTTGCCGACCTCCGAGCTTCCCTCGGAGGAGGCACTCGGAGGAGGGCCTTAGATGTTGAACGTAGTGTTCGGGTAGGTTCATGTCGGGAAAGGCGTTCCATCAGGTATTGTGGTCCCAAGCCGTGTAAGGCTTTATAGGTTAAAACCAGCACCTTGAACTGGGCTCGGAAACATACAGGCAGCCAATGCAAGCGGGCCAGAGTAGGTCTTATATGTTCGAACCTACTGGTTCCAGTTATCAATCTGGCCGCTGCATTTTGCACAAGCTGCAGCTTCCGAAACACCTTCAAAGGCAGCCCCACGTAGAGTGCATTGCAGTAATCTAACTTGGAGGTTACCAGAGCATGGACAACTGAAGCCAGGTTATCCCTGTCCAGATAGGGACGTAGCTGGGCCACCAACCGAAGTTGGTAGAAGGCACTCCGTGCCACTGAGGCCACCTGCGCCTCAAGTGACAGAGATGGTTCTAGGAGAACCCCCAAGCTACGAACCCGCTCCTTCAAGGGGAGTGCAACCCCATCCAGAACAGGTTGAACACCCTCCATCCGGTCAGCGGAACCACCCACCAACAGCGTCTCAGTCTTGTCTGGATTGAGTTTCAGTTTATTAGCCCTCATCCAGTCCATTGTCGCAGCCAGGCACTGGTTCAGCACATCCACAGCCTCACCTGATGAAGATGAAAAGGAGAAATAGAGCTGCGTGTCATCAGCGTACTGATGACAACGCACTCCAAAACTCCGGATGACTGCACTCAACGGTTTCGTGTAGATATTGAACAGCATGGGGGACAAAACTGACCCCTGCGGAACCCCATACTGGAGAATCCACGGGGCCGAGCAATGTTCCCCAAGCACCACCTTCTGGAGCCGACCCACCAAGTAGGAGCGGAACCACTGCAATGCAGTGCCTCCCACTCCCAACTCAGCCAGTCGTCCCAGAAGGATACCATGGTCGATGGTATCGAAAGCCGCTGAGAGATCAAGGAGAATCAACAGAGTCACACTCCCCCTGTCTTTCTCCCGACATAGGTCATCATACAGGGCGACCAAGGCTGTTTCCGTACCAAAACCAGGCCTGAAACCCGACTGAAATGGATCCAGATAATCAGTCTCATCCAAGAGTGCCTGGAGCTGGCTCGCAACCACCCGCTCCAGGACCTTGCCCAGGAATGGAACATTTGCTACTGGCCTGTAGTTATTAAGATTTTCAGGGTCCAGGGAAGATTTCTTTAGGAGTGGTCTCACTGCCGCCTCTTTCAGGAGGCCTGGGACCACTCCCTCTTGCAAAGAGGCATTAATCACTTCCCTGGCCCAGCCAGTTGTTCCATCCCTGCTAGCTTTTATTAGCCAAGAGGGGCAAGGATCCAATATGGAAGTGGTTGCACGAACCTGTCCAAGCACCTTGTTAATGTGGATTCCTGCATTGAGCAGGGGGTCCGACTTGATGGCCTTATAGGCCCCTTCCAACTCTACTGTTCTAGGATTCATGGAAAGACTGGAGATTTACTATGTCCTAATGCGACATAGACTACGTCTTTCCCAGCTACTTGAGGACCATGAATACTGACTATCTACTTGTCAGCAACAATAATGGGGATGGACACATATATACAGAGGCTATAGAAAAACAGTGACCCTGACTTCCGGAGAGGGACTATGGCGGCCTGAAGCCTCCGTCTGCAGCGGAGAGGCAAAGCAGCCTGAATATCGACTGGGGGGCCGCCCAGTTGGAGAAAATCACCCTAGACCAAAAGGGTGAGCTGGAGACAACCATAATTATCTCATTAGCCTGCCTGTGGGGCTCTCTCGTCGGGGCGGATGTCCTGCCGACAGGACTGCTGGGGGGTGACGAGATTTATGGATTTACAACACTCACGGCCGCTTTGAAGTCTTTAACAAGGCATGAAGTCTGACAGCCCTCATTGCTGAAAAGATTTACTGAAGGAATTTATGTACCATCGAAGAGGGATTTTCACTACAGCAAAAACGAAACTGCTTGTGGAACGCTTGGTGAGCAAACCCGAATTTCTGGATTACAAAAATAAGGGGGGGAAAGATATCGGAAGGAATCACAGAATTAATATCTTTGGGCAAAAAATAGACAGAAGAATTATGGGGTAAGAGACTTTTTAAGAAGGTCTTAATACTTTTTTCTTTTCTTTTTTTGACAAAAGTGCGGATGGAAGACAACTGATAACCGGAGAGCGCAGCTGGCCAGAGAAGTTTTCTCTTCGTTTGTTTGTCTCAATGGAGTGTACAGGCTGGCTTAGAGTGGAGGAAGCGTCATAATAAGAGATAAGTAAAGAACTGGACGGTAGTTACGGTTGCGATGGGGATGTGAAGGCATGGAATAATGGAAGCGATCAGGGAAAAAGTTGAAGACATAGAGAAAAGCTCTGCAGGCCTCTCTATTGAAAAAACGGTTTCATCTGATCAATTACAAAAGTTTTTTGAACAAATATGGAACAAAATGGATGAGATTGGAAGATGGAGCTGTTTGAAAAAAGAACGGATAAAAGGCTTTTGGAAACAAAGCAGGAGATGATCCAAGAAATAAAAACACAAACAGCGGAAGACGTTAAAGATGTGACAGACAAGGTAAGAGGTCTCAGAGTATAAAACTGAAGTTTTGAACATAGAGCTGGAGAGAGAACTAGATAATTTGGCCCCATTGCAATTAAGAAAGAAGGAACATAGGCTGAGATTTAGAGCATTTCCAGAGTTGGAGGGGGACATGAGAGAGGAAACTAATAAAAGCTGGGCAAGATTTTTGGATTGGGAAGAGGACTTCATCAAGAGGGGAATAGATAGGGTTTCCAGAACAAACTCCATATATGTCAGAACAAAGGGTATCCCAAGAAGACCGCCGCCGCGCCCATCCCCTGTTGGCTCCCCGTCCCTCCCCTACGCAAGGGTAGGTGGCCTGGGGTCGGGCCCTCCTGTTCCCAGCGTGACTGTCTATTGGGGTGGACTGGGATCAGTGCGCCCCAATTGGGTCGCGCCGCCGGATGGGAAGACGCTGTGAGAAGGTAAAATACCTGGGTATTGCCTTGACAGATAAGAACTATATTGCCTTGACAGATAAGAACGTAACAATTATGTTAAGGTATGGAATGAAATTAAAAAAGATTTAGTAAGCTGGGCTAAGGTTCAATGGTTAATTTTGGGGAGAATGGTTACAATTAGGATGAGTGTGTTACTAAGAATGTTGTTATTTCAGACAATACCTATCGTGGTCATGAATGGAGATAAAGCAAAGGTTAATTTAGAATTTGGTATTCATTGTGTGAGTTGTGCTATTTTGAGAATATGGAATAAGAAGGGTTAATAAAACAAGGTTATACATGTTAATGGTTCTCCTACTTGTAAATTGTGGAAAGGTTAAAAATAGATTAAAAAAACATGTGGGTTTGAGCAAACAAAGTCTGATTTTGAAAGGGCACTATGTTTAGATGATGAACATGTTATCTTAAAAGTATACAAGTTATAGGTGGTATATATCCCTTGCAAAATTAGGTAAAATGTATAAAGGTATCTCGGGAATGTGCTGGAAATGTGAAGAACAAGAAATAACATCTTAGTATATATATGGTGGACTTGCAAGAAAGCAAAAACCTTTTGGATACAAATTTATTTTAGAACTCAAGAAGTACCAAAGATCATTATACAACTGAAACCAGAATATGTCCTTTTGGGCCTAATGGATGACCAGATGAAAAAGAAATGTGGAACTATATTTTTAATGGATCTCGAAGTTACTGAAGCGGGCGGAGATGGTGAAATTTATGTCAATAATTAGAGAAAGATTAATGTCTAGGTTTAAAAGTGAATGGAAACCTCTTATGGACTTTGTGTTGGAGCAAAAACAAAAAAAAAGAATATATGTTTATCTGAGGATTCAACGAATAAGAAGAAATGGTTAAGATTTAAGAAAGAGTGGAATTGTGTATTAGCAAGAGAAAATATTGTTACATATTCTTGCTGTGGAGAAAATAGGAAGTATATCTTAATTTGGTGTATCTTTTCTTTTAAGTTCTCTTTTTTTCTTTCGTTATGTGTTTTTAAAGGTTCAATGTTCTGCATTTTAGCCTTTGTAGTGTCTGTTTGTTTAGTTTGTTGGTGCTTTGAAAAATAAAAAAATTAAACAGCAAAAAAGAAAAGAAAAACAGTGACCTTGTTCAGATGACATGCTAAGGCATAGTTTAGCTGCTCTTTTGCAGAAAATAGTTAGTGAGCGTTTTTAAACTGCGGTTCCATAGCCACTATGGTTAGGGAATAGTTCACACGCAAGCTAAGTCATGGTTCATACAATACGCTAACCCATAATGTTCAGCTCAAAAAAACTGATCCCATGGCTTAGCGTGTCCTCTGAACAGGGTCTGTATCAAGATTACCTTGACCCTCGTGTGACTGATGAAACGAAGCTTTACTGTACAATGTTTTGTGGGTTTTGCGGTAGTTCAAAATCAAATGTATTGTCTGGGCCCGAAGCCAAGAAAATATATATCCTCTTCCAATGTCCTAGACTTTTGTCAAAAGCTCAAGTTCTCCAAGATATGGGATCCCTCAATTCTCACTGGGGAGACCCGTCTCAGAGAAGAAGTATTCACGATACCGAAATGCTGCGTCCAACTCATTCCAAATCTAGACCACAAGAAGGGGCTTCGCGAGCACAAAACCACCACGACCAAAAACCAATACACCTATGCATTTGTATTTTCTCCAAAAGTTTTAAAAACAAACATTTACTCACTATATTGAGTAACATACACAATTACACATGTGCACGTCCAGATACTATGGCACACTAGTGTTAAGTATACTGGCTTTCAGCTGTGATGGTTTTAATCATGAGGGCTAGGGCCTTAGAAGGAGTCCATCAGGGTCATATTGCTAATAACTGTTGGAAGTGGGCAACAACGCTTGCTGTTTGGCTGTAAAGGGTTAACCTGATTAACCTTCCTTTAATCTGTCTTTGTTGGCTTCATTGGTTCTGCCCTTTCTTCCGCTCCTCTATCTTGACCACTCCCTTTTCCAATCTGCTCTGCCTTCACTCCTCCATTTTTCTTATCTTACCTCTTTGCTGTGAAATGGGCTTGTTTTTGCTTCTCCAGTATTTGGTATCTAAGATGACAATGTATATTGTTTTCTTTTTTACCTTAACCATAAGTCTTAATGGACTGTTTCTTGCAACTGCTATCTGCACACTCGTTAAGTTTTCCGCATATAACTAACATCCGCATATAACTAACAGGTTATGAGCCCAGTTTTTTTTAATGCAGATTGAGCAAGTTTGCAATTCAATAAAAGGTGGAGATATTTTTTTTCCAGAATGGCTTTACAAGTAAATGGTTTTGTGGTTCCAAAACTGGTTCCGAGTGATTTTGATAACTGGATTTTTCATCTGGAGATACTTTTTAAGCAACAAGGACTTTTACAAGTAACGACAGAAGATGGCCCTTCTGAGCAAGCCGCTGCTGAGGCTCTTGTGGCGAGAACTTCATACGGCAGAGAAGATAGCTTAACAGCTTCTAGCTCGACAGACGTAACTAGCAGTGAGCGGCACCAAAAAGACTTGAAAGCCCAACTTTATATATTGCAATCCCTACAACCAACTGACGTGGCTAAAATTAGAGGGGAGCAATATGCAAGTGGAACGCTTAAAAGGTTGAAGACTCTTTATGGTCGGTCCTCACTTCAAGACAAAATACTGCTTTATAAAAAGCTTTATAGGAAAGACCTGAAAGAAGGTCAATGTTCTTTGGGGCACCTTGATGAAACGTTGGAGACGATACAGAAGCTTGAAGCATTAGGAGATAAAATTGGTGAAGCGCAAAAATCATCAATTTTATTGTCTTCATTACCACATTCTTGGTCTCCTTTTATCTTGGCCATGAGTACCATAGAAAATCCAAGTTTTAATGCTGCGTTGTCACCTTATCGTTCTGAGGCAGAAAGAAAGAGAAATGAGTTTGAATTGCAGTCTTTAACACAAACTTCAGGATCAAGTTTTGGAGTTCAGGAATTTACATATGGCCAATCGGAGAAAAAGATGCAAATTGAATGTTTTGGATGTGGTAGGCGTGGCCTTCTAAAGCGAGACTGCAGAGAGAGTAATTTGAGTTCTGTTAATTTACAAAAGGCTGGAAAGCCAGAAAGATAATGATTTTAAAGCGAACAATTCAAGTTGAACCAAATACAACGGTATTCCCAGAGTAGATAAAGATTTTACTGTTGCACAGTTGGATTGTTGACTCAGGAGCGAGTACTCATATTCCCAGGGATAAGATTTTTTTTTTTTTATAACATTGATGAAAATGACAAAGGGCAGATAATTCTGGCACGTGGAAGTTCGGTTCAGATAGAAGGATGCGGCAAGGGCAAACTGCAATTTGATTACTATTCTGTTGATGTTATAAATGCAAAATATGTTCCACAGATGAATGGCAATGTATTAAGTGTGTCCAGTTTAAACAAACAGGGCTTTGATGTATTATTCAATAAGAATGGACTGTGTACCATAACTGCAGATGGACAGATCTAAGGAAATGCCACGGAGAGAGATGGTGTGTTTGTGCTGAATAACATACAACAGTAAGTAAATTCGATTAGACGTTGTGAATCTACTGACGGTTTAGAATTGAGGCATAGACAGTTTGCTCATCCCAATGTTGAGTCCATACTTGATTTGGAAAGGAAAGATCTAGCAAGAAACATTTCCATAAAGGTGTGTAATAACAATACAGACAAATGGGTGTGTTGCGTTAAAGGAAAAGGCACAAGGCCTTCAGTTGCAAAACAGAGAGAAAGGCATACGACTCAACCATTACAGCTGGTTCACTCTGATTTGTGAGGTCCAATTCAAACAGCAATGAAAGCAGGAAATCTGTATTTTTTTTACCTTTATTGATGACTATAGCAGGACTGCGGTCATCTACTGGCTTAAGGATAAGAGCCAAACTCTGCAACTATTAAAGCAGTGTGTGGCAGTTGTAACTAACAAGTTTAATCAAAATATGAAAGTCTGGCAAACAGATAATGGAGGCGAATTTATTATGTCCAGTGCTGTTCAAGATTTGTTGAAAGAACAAGGCATAGAACATAAGAGAACAGCACCCTTTTTTCCAGAACATAATGGGACAAATGAGAGATTTAACAAAACAATTATGAAAATGACTAGATGTTCACTTTGGGACTCTAATCTTCCCAACAAATACTGGGAAAAAGCTGTGAGGACTGCAACTTATTTGCATAATAGATTGCCCACTAAAGCAATAGAGCGGACACCTTTTGAACCTTGGCGTTTGAGAAAGCCCAGCATGGGGCATATCAGGGTGTTTGGATCTAAAGTTTATGCTCATATAGCAAAAGAGAAGAGATCAAAGCTTGATGATAGAACGGAAGGAGGAATTCTGGCTGAGTATGAACCTGGAACCCGAGGTTACAGAATTTTAAATCCTATTACAGGCAAGATTACAGTGAAGAGTGTTGTCTATTTTGATGAAAGAGAAATAGTCAATTCAGTAGGCAATACTGAGTTAGAACAATCAACAAGAGATATTGATCTGGTTTGTTTACCCATAGATATGGATGTTGAAAGTAAAGAACAAATTAAAGAACTACAACCCTCTGCAGAGTCAGGAGGGGATGTGGATCCAACAGAAGGAAGTTCAGAGCTAAAAGGCCATATACCAGCAGACGGTGCGATTGAACAGGAACCTAGACGTTCAGTTTGAATGAATAAAGGCATGCCACCCGTACGACTGTCCTATCTTTCAAGAATGGCAGAAGTGCATGAGCCCTCAACTTGGGAAGAAGCTGAGAACATGCCACCAGAGGAAGCATGTAAATGTAAAAGGACCTGGACTCTTGCAACACTGCCAGAAAGCAAGAATGCTATAGGATGTAAACAGGTCTTTAAAGCCAAAGCAAATGCAGAAGAGGAATCTTGTGGACTTGACCAAGCGTGGTTGAGATGGGGTGTTGGAAGTGGGCAACGACGCTTGTTGTTTGGCTGCAAAGGGTTAACCTGATTAACCTTCCTTAAATCTGTCTTTGTTGGCCTCATTGGTTCTGCCCTTTCTTCCGCTCGTCTATCTTGACCACTCCCTTTTCCAATCTGCTCTGCCTTCACTCCTCCCTTTTTCTTATCTTACCTCTTCGCTGTAAAATGGGTTTGTGTTTGCTTCTTCAGTATCCGGTTTCTAAGATGACAATGTGTGTTTGTGTGTGTGTGTGTGTGTGTGTGTGTGTGTGTATATATATATATATATATATATATATACTTAGAATAAAGCTGTTTATTGTTTTGTTTTACCTTAACCATAAGTCTTAACGGACTATTTATTGCAACTGCTATCTGCACGCTCATTAAGTTTTCTGCATATAACTAACAATAACAGCATCATTTCTAGATCTCTCTCTTTATTCAGGGACTGATGAAGAGTTTCTACAAGCACAGCCAAGTGACTCAGAATAAAATCCAAACACAGCAACATACTCTAACTGAGGTTGCAGAAAAATATGTGCTGGCTATGTAACTGACACATCACCAAACATGAGCATTAAAAGCTTTTAACTCAATGGTTCCATCTTCCCTGTCCATGTTTGACAACCTGAGAAGAGCGCCTTCTCCCTTACCCAGCCGCCTGGTCACTGAGGTCATTGGAGGGCATGCTCCTGGTAGTTCCACATGGACCTATGGCCCGACTGGAATCCACCAAGAGAAGAACCTTTAGTGTGGTGGCCCCTTCTCTTTGGAACTCCCTGCCCCTGGAGGTCAGGCAGGTGCCAACACTAGGCTGGTTCCGGCACCTCCTGAAAACAACTCTATTTCAAGAAGCCTTCCTCAATTTACTAGCCATTTTTTTTATTGGTCCTTTGTTTTAAACTGAATTAATTTTAATTTCCTTTTTAAAAAATCTTCCTTCTTTTTACTGTTTCTCCCTAGGTGCACCGCTCCGGAATCCATTTTAGATAGGGAGTGATATAAATATTGTAAATAAATAAATAAATAAATAGTCACCAGCCCCTGCATGACCCATAGCGAGAAACAGGGGGCTTCCGGATATCTGGTCCCCCAAGGATGGCCCCGTGTGCGCACAAAGCAGCCAAGCCAAAACCTACATCATCCCTGAGCATGTTGGAGAGGAAGCTCATCATCACGCTGTGTTTCCGCGGGTACTTCTGGCACAGGGCGCTGATTGCCTGGACCACCACCACCTGCAAGGCAACAGAGCACAAGCCTGGAGTGAAGAGAATCACGGAGTTTATACCAGGAGGCCTGGAAAACTTCCCGACAAAGTGTAGCCTTGATCTAGAGGAGTGTGGAGGGCAGTAGGCCCCACGGGGGTGGAGGGGGTCCCACTGGCAAGCCACACAGCAAAGCATTCCTCTTTGGGGCACCCCTGGGACAGTTCTGTCCCATCTTGGCGCCACAGGGATGCTCATTCGAAGGCAGAAGTTTGCGGCCCTCACTGGCCTCCGTGGTCTTGCTTCCCTGCATCCAATTTAACTTCTTTCTCTGGTTGCTCCTCCTCGGATCCTTCCCTCTTCAGCAGATATGAGGAACCGCCGGCCAGTGGGCCAAACGTGGCCAGCCAGGCTGGCCCATCCGGCTCGTGGGGTCTCAGGCAAGACCACCTTTTTCTTCTCACCCTGTCCACAACCAGCTTCTTTAAGGGTGCAATGCTACACATGTTTCGACAGGAAAAAAATCCTACAACTCCCAGCCAGCCATGATGGGAGTGGTAGGGCTTTTTTCTGTCTAAAGATGTAAAAGATTGGGCCCTAAATGGTGACTCTGGGACAGACACTCTTTCACACCAGGGGCAAAAGAGTACACGGTTGAAACTGCTTTTAAATTAAAACCTCCCATGTGAGCAATCTGGCTTGAAGCCCAACCTACCACTCACAACCCTGGGCCCCCCTGGCTGCCCACATCAACTTGGCTTTTCCCTACAAGCAAAAAAGTCTCACCTTAAACTCGTCGGATATCTCTGACACAAAGGAGGAGATCTGCTTCATGAGCCTGTCCACGCTGCTCTCGCTCCCCGTCTTCAGGAGAGTGGTGATGGCCAGGGTGGCGATGCTGCGGTTCGAGTCCGTGATCAGGTTCTCGAGGTCCAGGTTGCAGGCCGTGACCGCCGAGGGGTGCTTCATGGCCACCTGGAAGACCAGCGAGATGTTGGCAGGCAAGAGCAACCGGCGGAACAGAAGAACCCTGCAGGGCAGCAGCGGGCAACTGGTGGTCCTCCAGATGGTCCGGCTTACAACTCTCAAGGTCCCTCACCATTGGTCTCTCATAGAATAGTAGAGTTGGAAGGGGCCTGTGAGGCCACTGAGTCCAACCCCCTGCTCAATGCTGACTGGGAGTTGTTGGCCATAACATCTGGAACGTAAGAAGTGCCCTGCTGGATCAGACCAAGGGTCCGTCTAGTCTAGAACTCTGTTTACACGGTGGCCAACTGGTTGTCGACCAGGGACCAACAAAGCAGAACACGGTGCAACAGCACCCTCCCGCCCATGTTCCCCAGCAACTGGTGCACACAGGCTTACTGCCTCAGGTACTGGAGGTAGCCCATGACCACCAGGGATGGTAGCTATTGGTAGCCTTCTCCTCCAGGAAGTTGCCCACCCCTGCTGTAAGGGCCCCCCTCACATCTCAATCACCATAACAGGGACCATACAAGTGACATGCTGTCATTCCTAAGGCTCTGCTCCAGTGGATCAAGCATTTGCTGGAGCCTTGAAGGCAGCAACAGGCCCGTCACCCCAACAGGCCCACCATTCATATGCTGCAGGGGCTGACCAAGCTGGCCAGAGAATCCTGTATTTGTAGGCCTGGCCCCTTCCGGGTTAAGGAGCCCACCTTGATGGACACCCAAATCCTAGAGCTGACACGGTTGTTATCCACCTCCAGGTCTCTGGCGGGTTGGGCTATAAATCAAAAGCTGGAGCAAAAAGGCTGGGAATGGATGCTTCCGGCGCCATGACTCAAACCCCACCACCCATATTTCTTACAAAACCAAGAAGTTATGCATGACACTATACAGTGGCCTTCCCCAACCAGTGTCCTCCAGATGAGTTGGACTACAACTCCCACCCACACTGGCTAGGAATGATGGAATCTCTGGTCCAACCAATCTAGGGACACCGGGTTGAGGAAGGCAGGCATAAATTGTCGAAGATAAAAACCCATGTTGGTTGTAAGGCAACTCTGATTTATTGAGCGTAATACAGCTGTATGGAGAGAGTCCTACAAGCAAAGGACTTCTCCCCTGGCAGTGTGAAAAGCAGGTATATTTATACACAGTGGCATCTTAACTAATTAGCAGTTGACAAGGTTCTAAAGACAGATCAAAGAAAACTCCTTCATTCTACCTGATCAACAGGTGGCCCATAACTCTTCTGGCAATGTCAGATTGACCTAGATGGTCAGTCCTCCTTATCAAGCGAGCTTATTTGTCTTCTACCATATCAAGCAGTCTTGACAGTTAGAAATTCCAATTAAGCATAACTAGAACCTAGCTAACTAACAATAAACAATTCTTGTCCTTCTTACAGATCTCCGACGACGGAGGAAGTCTCCCGCGAGGCGTTCAGCGAAGCGGTCGAAGAAGAACTGAGGTAGGCGGGGACCCTGAGCATGCGCGGTAGGACGGTGGGGGGAGGGGTTCCCGCCTAAAATCCTAGCTAGCTAGAAGTTTCCCGATGCATGCTCGGTGCCGGCGTGAGCCCATATGTGTGATGCACAGAGACCACGAAGAAGAAAGAACAGTTCCAGCATTACAGCACATTCAGGCACATGCATCATTCCGATCCCACCATGCAGTTCACTTGCAAGAACGAAAGTACACACAGAGGCCTACCTACAGAGCAGGTATATCAAGGCTTCTGGCCTTGTTTTCTCAAA
Source organism: Anniella stebbinsi (assembly GCA_029215795.1). NCBI lineage: Eukaryota > Metazoa > Chordata > Lepidosauria > Squamata > Anniellidae > Anniella > Anniella stebbinsi. Next base: position 3,572,751 of record JARDYH010000003.1, on the reverse strand, counting down.
AGTAACTTGGGAGCCAGCCTGGGGGCACCAGCAACCACGGCGAGAAACGGGCTCAAAGGAAGAGAAGAGGCAGAGGCCTTGCGGGAGAGTCGCGGCCAGGCAAACCGATGGGAACAGCGTCCCATTCCCTGCCGCCGAGATGTGAGAGGGGCCTGAGCAATACTCACCTTATTAAGGGTCCTTACTGCGGCGTATCTCAGAACAGGCTTAGGAGAGCTACAGAAGAGCTGAAGAACTGAAACGACAAGGACATCCCGCGTGGGGTTTATTTGATGAGAGGGGAAGAGGCGGTGGCTCAGTGGCAGCGCACGGGGTCTGCACGCGGAAAGCCTCAGGCTCCGTCCTTGGTACCTCCACTTAGAAGGCCCTGAGACAGCAGGGTGAGGAGAGGCCGCGTCCCCTGCCTGGAAGAGCACACAGCCCTGGGATAAAAGGGACGAAGGATCTGAAGCCCTTAGGCAAGACTTGCCCAAACCTGGCGCCCTCCAGAGGTATTGGAGTGCAACTCCCATCATTCCCAGCTAGATGGGAATGATGGGAGTTGCACTCCAATACCTCTGGAGGGCGCCAGGTTTGGGGAAAGTTGCCTTAGGCTTTAAACCAGACTACACCTAGAGGAACAAACAAGAAAAGGGCTTTGGGTTTAAATTCTCCATTAGCCATTTCCACCTGCCGCTTCTGCCAGTCTGAGACCTCCATTGTACCTAATTTCCCCCCCTGGTTTGCCTCCGTGTTTTTTTACCAGTGCGTCAAGCTTATGATCCCTTTCACCTGAAGAGCTGCTCTTTGGCTCTTTAGCTCTTCCCCTCCCCTCCCCTTCTCTTTCTCCCTCCAGTCAGGTCCTGGCAGACAAGCACTTCAACCAGACCGCCTTCCTGCCAGGCAAAAATGGAATGACCCTTTAGTCTGGCTCTTTGGGGCATTGAGGGAGTACAATCATGTCTCTGCAGAGATTCAGGCCTTGTAGGATTTTAAAAAAAGGCCTTGAAGCCTGGGATGCAAGGTTTGGGTTTTCTATTGAGGCTTGGAGCTGGCTGCTGGGAGAGATCGCTGTTCCCTCCCAGTACCTGATGCAATCCATTCAAGCCCCCGGTTCCTTTAAAACTACACAGAGGCTTAAGGGCGCATTAAACACGCTTAGGGAAAATAATCCAGACTTTTAGCGTTCTAGGAAAGGCTGAAGAGGCGGGGATGTCATGTGAGTTCCGTGCTGCAAATCTGCACACCAGGCACGGCGGGAGTGTGCTCAACTGCTGGTGTGGTGGAGCCCAAAGTCAAGGGGGCACCTTCCCGCAGCTCACCTGAGACGGCCGGGGCCAGTTCCCTGGCGGTGCAGTTTGGGAGATGGATGATTGCAGAGGCAGCCTCGTAGATGACCATCTCATGCTTGTTCCGCAGGCAGCTCTCGATGAAGTCAAAGAGAGGGTTGTCGTGCCTGCCAGAAAGAGAAAGAAAGCAACCTTGATGGGACTGACAGAGCCCGTGTGTGTGTGTGTGTGTGTTCGGAATGGCGCCTCTTTGTCAGAGGGCCATAAATGGAAAGTCTGAAACAGGCAACACAGGTCTCTGAAAATTCCATTTCCAAAGCTCAGCCACCCACCCCGATTCCTTTCTATCCTATCGCTTATTTGTTACCCTTGTTTGTGGAAAGCTATCACAGATTGCCTATGCAAGTTCTGTGGGAACGAAAATGAAGTTTGGATTTTATTAAATCTGATGAAGAGAAAGGGCTTGCCGTTTTATTACGTTGCCAGAAGAAACTCTCCCTTGACAGGGAACATAAAAACATCAGAACAGCCCTGAGGCTGGATCAGACCGAGAGTCCATCTGGTCCAGCACTCTGTTCACACAGTGGCCAACCAGCTGTTGAAGCGGCAGGGAGAGACAAACTCTGGTGCTGAAGAGCTATGAAGACTCTAATAGTATAAAAAAAGCTCTTGAAAATATAAAAATCAATTTCCAAACAAACTCAACATTTCGGATTGTATAAATCCTTTATCAGGAGCTGTGAAAACTGAAAGGCTGCCAAAGGCAGATAAACGGTGAGGAATTCCAAGTTTTTTCTTGGCGTCCTGTAAAGTCGCTACGTTTGTAGCACTGTATCAAACAGCTGTCGACCAGGGACCAACAAAGCAGGACATGGTGCAACAACAGCACCCTCCCACCCATGTTCCCCAGCAACTGGTGCACACAGGCTTACTGCCTCTTATACCAGATATAGCATATAGCCATCAGGAGTAGTAGCCATTAATAGCCTTCTCCTCCAGGAATTTATCCAGCCCTCTTTAAAGCCATCCAAATTGGTGGCCATCTCTACACCTTGTGGTAGTGAGTTCCATAGTTTCACTCTGTGCCATGTGAAGAAGCAGAAGCAAGACCAGCATGTATCACAGTCACTACCTCCTGTATTTCATATGCATCTGAGAAAGTAGGCTACTACCCGAAGATCGCTCCTGTATGGCGCTGGAAGAATCGATTCTGGCTGCAACCTCTGCCAAAGCCCCAAAGCCCCTTACCCTTCCTCAGACTCCTTCAGCAGCCGGCTGGCAATCCGGATCAGCATGCAGTACGCAAACTGGGATTTCAGTCCGGATTTCGTGAATTTATTCAGCATCTTGGAAACGGCGAGGCGATCGTTCTTCCTAAGGTGGTAGAGCAGCCCTAAAGCGTGGTACTGGAGAGGCAAAAGGAAGGGGTGGGGGAAACCAAATAAATCCACTGCTATCGCTGTGCTACATATAATGAAGTCTGGTTACACTTTTGCAAGTTAAGTAGAGAGCCATCTGTGTCTAGACCGTTGGGCTGGGACTCTGACCCAAAGGCACTGGGTGACTTTGGGCCAGTCACAGACTTTCAGCCTAACAGGGCTGTTGAGAGGCTAAAATAGAGAGAAGGAGGGTCATGTTAGCAGCCTTGGGTTCCTTGCAGGAGGAAAAAGGATAGGATATAAATATTATTATAATTATTCTTTCATGTTCTCGCTCGTGGCGGTTTTTCTAGGCGAACATGACGGGCTTTGCCAAGTCATGCTGTCTTTTATTGATTCAGGAATTTCCTGACGATTGAGCATATTTTAAGTATGACTGCTTTCTGGATGTTGGTGTGGATGTATTCTGGTAGGCCCAGTTTCTGGAGTCCGCACATGTTTTGGGACCTTTTCCTGTTGCCATAGTTCTTTGACTTCCATGTCTCTCTTTTCCTCTTCCTTTTCTATAACATTTCTATAACATTTTTGTCATTCGGTATGTGTATTTTTCTTTTTTGTCTATGACCTTTAGATCTGGTCGGTTGCAGGGTCTTGTCAGCTGCTCCTCAGCTGGCTTAAAAGACTATTTCAGTTCTTTAGGTGGTGCCATTTCTTCCAGGTGCAAAGAATCCACTTGACCCACCGGTGGGGCTGAACCGGGACACCCTCAACACCTCCCTTGGTCACGTACCTGCACCATGACATTGTCGCTGGAAGCAGCTTCCTGGGCCTCATTGATCCACCGTTTGACCACATCGTAATTGATCTTCATCAGGTGCTGGAAATAAGTGTCCAGCATCAATAAGGGGAATGCAGGAAGCTGCCTTATTATTTATCATTTTTATTTATTTATTTATTGCATTTGTATACCGCCCTGCAGCCAGAGCTCTTGGGATGGTTTACGCAAGATTAAAACAGACCCTTAGAGGAGCAACACTAGATGCGGCTGGGATATTATTTTATTGCAGTTCTATACCGCCCCGTAGCCAAAGCTCTCTGGGCGGTTTACATCAGGTTAAAACACTTCAAAACAATACACAAAAAATTAAACTGCAAAAACATACCATATACACGTACATTTAAGACCGCTATAACTTAAAAAACTATAACCCTAAAAAAACAAAAACAGACCCAGGCTCATCAGATATTGCTAAATGCCTGAGAGAAGAGGAAAGTCTTGACCTGGCACCCAAAAGATAGCAACGTTGGCGCCAAGTGGGCCTCGTCGGGAAGATCGTTCCACAATTGGGGGGCCACAGCAGAGAAGGCCCTCTCCCTTGCTGCCGATCTCTGAGCTTCACTCGGAGTAGGCACTTGGAGGAGGACCTTAGATGTTGAACATAGTGTTCGGGAAGGTTGGTCCCTCTAGCCCAGTATAGCCAAGGCTGATTGGCAGCAAGGGCTGTCCAGGGTTACAGGTGGGAATATTTCCAGCCCTACCTGGAGGTCCCAAGAATTGAACCTCTGCACGCAAAGCAGGTGCCATTGCTCCATGGTCTGGCCCCGTCTCTAAATGCTGGCTGAGGAGCTGGCCAAAACCACCTTTGGCTACCGCAAAGGCGAGGCGGTGAAAACCAAAGAGATTGCTAACATGGCTGAAGAAACCAGACGGTCAACAGGGGTGAGCACGCTTCAGGAAGGTCCCATTTGGAACTGGTCAAGATGGACCCTTGGTCTGATCCAGCACGGCCCTCCTCATGGTGCCATCCCAAAGGCAGGGAGTGCATCCAGCTGTCTAGAGGTGTTTGGCTGCTAGTAATTTTGCACAGCGGTGGGGAAGTCCAGGGCTGGCATCGAGGCTAGCCATGGCTGGGGCCCCTGTCGCAGACCCACTGAGAATCCACCTCTGCAACCTGCTTCTTCACTTGCCCAAGGGCGGCCTAGACAATGGAGGTGGTGAGACACAGGAGCAGCAGATTCCACGGCCTCCTCAATCCCTGTCCCTCTCCCTGTCAAGAGGTAGCTGGGAGTGATGGCGAGGATGAGGAGCAGCTGATGACCATGGCGCTGAGAGGCAGACCCACTGAGGGAGGGCCCCACTAAAAGGGCCTTGGCATGAGCCCTCGAAAGCCTGGAGCCAGCACTGGGGAGGTCTACACCACATCCCATAATGGGCCAGTTGTCCCTAGCTAGCAACCCCTTACGCAAAAGAAACTCGGACTCTGCGCAAGAAGTAAAAAAAAATCTTCCTGCACCTATTCTCAGCTACTGTTCACCCCTTCTTTCTCCATTATTAAGATCGTAGAAGAGCCCTGCTGGATCAGACACAGGATCTGTCTAGCCCATCACTCTGTTCACACAGTGGCCAACCAGCTGTTGACCAGGGACCAACAAAGCAGGGCATGGTGCAACAGCACCCTCCCACCCATGTTCCCCGGCAACTGGTGCACACAGACTTACTGCCTTAGATACTGGAGGGAGCACATAACTATCAGGGCCACTGATAGCCGCCTCCTCCAGGAATTTATCCAACCCCCTTTTAAAGTGATCCAAATTGGTGGCCAACTCCACATCTTATGCTTGTGAATTCCATAGCTTAACTCTGCGCTGTGTGTGAAGACGTCCTTCCTTTCATCTGTCCCCAATCTCCCACCAATCAGCTTCATGGGATCACCCCACTGGGTTCTAATATTATGGGAGAAGCCGCTTTCCTTTTTAAGCTGAATTTGAACCCAGACACACTTGACTAATCCCCCTCAGCACAAGCCCAGACAGTTGCTTCACAATCTCAACATCCAGTTACGCCACAATTCCAGCGTCTCTGCTCCCCCCAGCGCAACCCGAAAACTTTTTTTTTAAAAAAAAATTGTTGGGAGGGGGAAGTTACTTGGGTGTAATTGCACAAATGCAGCATTAAGGGGAGGGGATTAAACATTCCAGCCTGCAATTGCAGGAGAAGGAAAAGCTCTTGAACACATGGAAACAAAAACAAAATAAGAACAGTGGCTTGAATGCACCCAGGGCTCCCCTCTAGCTACGCAATGTCCAACCGGCAGGTGGAGCCTTGGCAGGTAGGATATCCAAGTATTAGAGGGGAGGTGTGTGTAGGGGGTGGGGAATTATCTAATTTTCTGCTTCAGGGATAGCCAAAGCTTTCACCTGTCTAGGGGAACAATGGTTAGGGATGTGGTTGGAGGGCAGACATGAGAGAACGCCAAGGGGCCCTGAGGTGCAGGGAATCAGGTGCAACACCTAATCAGCAACCTCTTCCTTTCAGGATTTGCTTTTTCTTGCATTTGCAAAGCCAGGGCCCACTGGAGAGTTTGTATTTCAGCAGGAACAAAGAGAGGCGGCCACACTCATCCTTAGAACGTCTGTGACTCCAACAAAACACTGCTGCATTGTGGGAATGGACGACACGAAGGGATAAAGAAAGCTTGAGAATGTGGCAAGGCAGGATGGGTGGGAAAAGCAGTTGCCAAGGAAGTGACCAGGTGGAACTGTTTAGGGTTGCACACACACACACACACACACACACACCCTCCACCCGGTTCTTGATCAGAATTAACCCAACCGGATGACGGCCATGACACTTCTTCACTTACTAAGGAAGATACCAGTGCTGAACTGGATACGCTAGGGACTTTATCCACAACGGCTTGTTTCATGTACCGCTCAATGGCTTGCAGCATTGTTCCCTGGGAATCAAAGAAAAAAGCAAAGGGGAAGGAATCTCCATATAAAACGTTTGCCAGAAATACAAAAACATGGAATGACATCGCCTCAGGTTTGTGTTCTGCAAGTTCAGACATAATCTGATATCTTGGCACTGATTCCTAAGGGGTTCGCATTCCTTTTTAAAAAAATAAAAGCTTCTCGTCTTCACACGTATGAAAATCACCCTACAAACGGTGCTTGCAAATAGCTCCTGTGTTCACTAGGTCAAGGTTCTGGATCCACCGTTGCTTCATTCCATCACCGTCACGCAACCCGTTTAATTATCTCCAGGCATTCTTCCCCAAACACCACTAACCTTTTCTTGTCATTTATTTCATTTCAAATGTGCTTTTTTAAAAAAAAAATAATTAGGCAACAAGATTTTATAAAAAAAAGTTCAACCCTTAAAAAAGTGTATTGAAAAAGCCAAATTGAACTAAAGCTGAAGAACGACATTTGTTATCTACAATGGATGAATGGATTTTGAAGATACTGGAGATGGCTGAGATGGCAAAATTTACGTCAATAATTAGGGAAAAGTCAACAGATAGGTTCAGACTTGAACGGAAACCCCTTATAGACTTTGTGAAGGAGCAAGAAAAAACCGAACTGTTTATCTGTGGATTCAACGAGTAAGAAGTAAGGGTTAAGGTAAAAGAGAGAGAGGAAATTTCGTTTGGTTTAGACAGTTGCAAGAAACGTACGTTTTCATGTCTTTGCTGGGGAGAAAACCGGGAATCCACTGTAACTCTGTATATTGTCCTCTTTTAGTGTGTTGTGGTGGATGTTTTGTTGGTTTTATGTGTGAAAATAAAAAATGATTAAAAAAAAGAAAAAACAAACGACATTTGGATGGAAGTGCAGAATTGGGAGGTCGTGTGAATGGGCTGCAAACAGGCTGCCTGCTCCCAATCAGTTTAGCTCTGAACAAGCACCTGCTCTCTCCCAACAGCTACAGTCCGCACGGGCGAGCCCAACAGCCAAGGAAAGCTCAAATGACCAGATCGCCACAGGATAACTCGTAACCTCTGTACTTGAAAGTGTTTTATTGGTGTTTTATTGGTATTTTAATGATGTATTGGTTTTATGTGTTTTAAGCAGTTTTTTATTTTATGTTTGATGCTGTTCCCCGCCTCGATCCGTTGGGAGAGGCGGGTAATAAATAAATATTATTATTATTATTATTGAAAATGGACGGTACTAAACTTCAGATTAATGTATGCTTACAGTAGGGTGACCAGATAAAATCCAGGTCAGGGCTCACGTAACTTTAACCGTTGTAGAGAAAAGGGAATTTCAGCCAGTCTCATTTGTATGCAATTCGTTCCTGGTGAAATTCCCTCTTCATCACAACAGTTAAAGGTGCAGGCACTATACTAGAGTGACCATATACAAAAGAAGGCAGGGCCCCTGCACCTTTAACTGTTGTGATGAAGAGGGAATTTCACCAGGAACTAATTGCATACAAATGACACTGGCTGAAATTCCCTTTTCTCTACAACGGTTAAAGTTACATGAGCCCTGACCTGGATTTTATCTGGTCAGCCTAGCTTACAGACAACACTTCCTTAAGGCCATGGAAAGAATGACCCTGAGGGAAAGAGGGGGGGGGAAGAAATATTTGTGGATGACACACTAGAGAGAATATGCCTGGTGCCCAAACTGGAAATTTCACAACCGGCTGTTTGGGCATATTGTTGCCAGCACAGCCTTTCAGGATGGGGAGATTCTGTACTTACGTCCGTGATCCTGCAGAGCGCTCTAATGGCCGGGCCTCGGTACACATCTTCTTTCCCCGTCATATCTTTGGTCAAGCTGGAAAAGGGAAGGCAGGGGTCAGTTTAACACAGTGGTCTTTGCGGAAAACAGACAGGCATGGCTTCAGCCACCCATGCATCAGTTACCCCAGACTAGATTAATATAATGCCCTCAACCACAGGGCTGCCTTTGAAGACCGCCAGAAGCTTCAGTTGCCCAAAATGCAGCAGCCGGACTTTTTTCTGGCGCTTGCAAGGTTACAGCATATCATTCCAACCTTACAACAGCTCCAGTGGCTTCATTTTGCTTCCAGGCTCAATTCAAAGTGTTGCTTCTGACTTTTAAAGTCCTAAACAGTTAATGGGGGATATGCTAGGGGCATATAACCTCATCAGGAGAAGTTTCATGATTTTCACTGTAACCCCTCAGGAGACAAAGGCGCAATTGGAAATGTGTGTATCGGACAAGTGAGTTGGCTCCTCAGGAGCAAACACAGGTGCGCCTTTGTGCCGTGTGCGAAACGGCCCCTTAGATGACAGAAAAGGCCGCATAACGATGAATTGTTGCGAACCGCCCAGAGAGCTTCGGCTATTGGGCGGTATAGAAATGAAATAGCATCCCAAAACGAGAGCACACGAGAGACAGGGAGGTTGACTAGCCCAACCCTATTGACAGAAGCTAGTCCCTCCATGCCCAACCAAACACCAGGAGAAAAACTTGGGGAGGCACTGAACACTGAGATGAAAACACGGGTACCTGCTGGTGACAATGATAACATCCTCCGAAATGTTGGCCATCTCTTTGATCGTGAGGTAACACATTCTCCTTAAGGTTTGCTGTGGAAAGAACAGGAGTAAGCCAGAATACCTCACAAGGTCAACCATGGAAACACCGACTACTCTCAAAGGTAGTGAGAGGCATGAGAGAATCCAGACTGTATTCTGGAGTTACATTCAAGGACATCTTCATGTTACATCTCTCAAGGTGGGAGGTGGGCCTTCCTAAGGGAGAATGGTAGACCTCGAGAATCGTGCCTTTCTGTTCCTAAAAAGAGTGGCTAATATCCTTGTTTAAAACATCCAACAAAACACATACAAAAGAAGATCTGGGTGGATCCAATATTAGGTCAACTCGGCCTTCTCCAATCTGGTGACCTCCAGATGTTGGGGGATTATGTGAGTTGAAGCCCAACACATCTGGAAGGCATCGGGTTGGGGAAGGTCCGTCTAACTGAAGCCCCATCATTTCAATGGGTCTACTCTAAGTAGGGCTAACACAAGACACAACCCAAAAGCTGTAATATTAGGTTTCCAGCAGGTAGGGTGACCCTATGGAAAGGCGGACAGGGCTCCTGTATCTTTTAACAGTTGTATAAGAAAGTGAATTTCAGCAGGTGTCATTTGTATGCATGCAGCACCTGATGAAATTCCCTCTTCATCACAACAGTTAAAGCTGCAGGAGCCCTGCCCGCTTGATCAGATACAACAGAGGGCAGGGCTCCTGGAGCTTTAACTGTTGTGATGATGAGGGAATTCCACCAGGTGCTGCATGCATGCAAATGACACCTGCTGAAATTCACTTTCTTATATAACTGTTAAAGACACAGGAGCCCTGTCCGCCTTTTCATAGGGTCAGCAGCAGGATGTAGACACAACCAAGTTAACTCATGGATTGCCCAGCCACATGCATACCTGAACAGGAGGGCTTGACCTGTATTCTAAAGGGAGAGAAAGATAAATAGAGACAGAGAGAAAAGATCTTGGCTGGGTGTCCTGGGGCAAGCAGATCCAGAGCCAGGTATCAGTACCAAGAAGCCACTACTTCACATTCCCACTTGGCTAACTCCAGACAGCAGTGGAATGAAAGGCAGGGCCTCCACCGAAGACCTAAACCAGCCTTCCTCAACTTGGTGCCCTTTGGATATGTCAGACTACCATTGGCCATGCTGGCTGGAAGATGCTGGGAATCACAGTCCAATACAGCTGGAGGGTCACCTGGTTGGGGAATGCTCTGACTGGGCAGGTAAGTCTATGTGGGAGGAGGTAGCATTTCAAGCTCCTCCCACCAGTCCCCCCAATTCGCATACAACTTGACCGGTCCATAAGTAGCAGTGCCAACCAACCAACATGTCTGTCTCCTCCCGTCAGCCCCATGTGATTAGCTGGACAGGACCTGTCTCCGCTCCCTGTATTGTGCTTCAGTTTGAGGGATTAAGCAGAAAGGAGGAACAGCTGAGCCTGGGAGTGTTTGGGGAGTGGCCCTTCACGAGAGCAGGCAGAAGCCAGCTGAAGGCCAATGCAGCTGTCAGCAATTCCCCATCACCACCATCCCCATAAAAGACATGCGAGAACTCAGAAGCGACGCTGGAAGCAACTATTGTTCTTGATGCTTTGTCTTCATTGCTTGCATACATAGAATCATAGAATAGTAGAGTTGGAAGGGGCCTATAAGGCCATGGAGTCCAACCCCCTGCTCAATGCAGGAATCCATCTTAAAGCATCCCTGACAGATGGCTGTCCAGCTGCATCTTGAAGGCTTCTAGGGTGGAAGAGCCCACTGCCTCCCTAGGTCATGGGTTCCGTTGTCGTACTGCTCTAACAGTCAGGAAGCTTTTCCTGCTGTCCAGCCGGAATCTGGTTTCCTGTAACTTGAGCCCATTATTCCGTGTCCTACACTCTGGGTTGATTGAGAAGAGATCCTGGCCCTCCTCTGTGTGACAACCTTTCAAGTATTTGAAGAGTGCTATCACGTCTCCCCTCTGTCTTCTCCTCTCCAGGCTAAACATGCCCAGTTCCTTGATCTTGCCTGGACATATCCTGACCTTGGACCGGACCCTGACTACTCTTTGGTGCATTTCTGAACCCAGTATTGTTTGATCCGGTTTCTGACGGATACTTTGGCTTTCAACCACGGACCATTTATTGACTTTTCCCTCCTGCTTATTGAGTTTAACGCCGGTGATTTACTACACCCTGCCTGTTGTGTTGGCCCCATTCTACTAGGGATGCTCTTTAGGGCAGGACACCTGGAGGGGGCCCTTAAAGGACACTGGAAGTCCACACAGCCTTGCTCCTTTTTTTTCGACAACCTAGGTCCAGACCTGGGACAAAAGAAAGCACTATATACCAAACCTCTGGGTTTTGCTAACGCTCTTGGGGAGCTGAAGTGTTTAACCTAGGAAAAGCCTGCATAATACAAACCACGGATCCCTGTGCATTAGTGCTTTTTAATCCATCTTTTGTATCAGGTGCAAAAGTGATAATTTAATTCTGCAGAAAATGGGCCAGCATTCTTGATCAATAAAAAAACCTGGAAAAAATAGGCCCCGGCCCCCATTCACAGAGCCAGACTAATTTGTACCCTTATCTCTTTTAAATAGATGCAGACAAGCTGGAGCGCGTTCAGAGGAGGGCAACGAGGATGATCAGGGGACTGGAAACAAAGCCCTATGAGGAGAGACTGAAAGAAGTGGGCATGTTTAGCCTGGAGAAGAGAAGATTGAGGGGAGACATGATAGCACTCTTTGAATACTTGAAAGGTTGTTACACAGAAAGGGGCCTGGATCTCTTTTTGATCAACCCAGAGTACAGGACACAGAATAATGGGCTCAAGTTACAGGAAGCCAGATTCCGGCTGGACATCAGGAAAAGCTTCCTGACTGTTAGAGCAGTACGGCAATGGAACCAATGACCTAGGGAGGTGGTGGGCTCTCCCACATTAGAGGCCTTCAAGAGGCAGCTGGACAGCCATCTGTCAGGGTTGCTTTAAGATAGATTCCTGCATTGAGCAGGGGGTTGGACTCGATGGCCTTACAGGCCCCTTCCAAGTCTACTATTCTATGAAATTTTGTACCGTTAAATTTTGACGCATTTGGTTGTGAAAAACCCACACGGAAAACTTAAAACAACAACTCAAGGACTCTTTGTGTAGTCGAGAGGAAGAGGAAACCGCCTGTCCTGGAGCATTAGCAACTTACATCATTTGACTGAAATAACCTTGTCATTGCAAAGAAGGCCTCTGTGGCTTCTGTCGTCCCAAAATGTTCACCCTAAAGAGGAAGAGCCATTAAAGGGCATCGAACGTTAAGCTAACATGCAATAAAAAAAAAACAGTTCAGCAAAGATAGTTTTTTTACCTCCAAAAACCTCTTTCAGCTGTATTCATTTCAGGGAACCCGAGGACTACCTAAAACCTGCAATGACTGTAGATTGTTGCCCCATCACACTTACTCCTACTTCAAGGGATGGGGAACATCTGCCCACAAATACAACCCATCATAGTGGCGGATCTTTTACTCATCGTACACAGGGGCTCCTCACACGACACGACAGGCCGCCAGTGAGGCTGCAGCATGGGTAGCCGCCATTTTAGATATGCAACTCCCGCTCGGGGACTATCGTGCCAGGTAAATCCGGCAAGCGTGGGTTACGCAAGGAGTAAACAACCCTCGCCTAACCTGCGCTCGCCGGTTTGCGCAACATGACAACCCTGGTGTGTGTGTGTGTGTTCCACATGCAATTTGGCACCTGCAGGCACCATGGCTCATTGCAGGTGTCGTCCTAACCCGTTTTCTATGGTGCAATTGACTATCCTGTTCTGACAACAAGTCTGCAAGGTGAGGTTTTACATTGGCCCCAGGGGATGGTCTGGAGGCTCAAGGTGCAGCCACCTAAATGAAGCTAAGCAAATCTGGGTCTGTTTAGCGCCTGGACGGGAGAGTACCTGGGAACCCTATGCCTGTCGCCTTGATTTCCATGGAAGAAAGGCAAAATATCAATAAAATGTTCCCATTTACAGAGCAAGAAATGAGGCTGAGAATGCAGGACTGAGCAGAAATGTGTACCTCATCCTGGTACAGATTAAACACTATCCTTTACTATACCATACTATATCCCTTATCACACCATACATTCCCAGACTAGGAATGGATTGGGAATGGAGGCAGACCTGCTTAGGTCAAGACACCAGTGGGGCTCTCTCTCCATTAGTTTTTATTCCGATTATTCTGCTATTTTTAATAATCTGCATTTGATTTTTACTGGCTATTCTTGCTGACGTTTTTTAATTGGGTTTTGGTTCCTGTAAGCAGCTCTGGATGCCCTTGGACCGAAGACTGGATATCCAATACTTGCAATAAATAAAAATACAATATGCATATATAAATATTGCAGCAAGAAATAAGCCTGCCATCTTTTCATTTGGACTTCATCCTCTTATGAATGTGTGGGTAGCATACGCCGATGCTAAATAAGCCCGCACACTCAATCGGCAGGAGTGACCAGGAGAATCATCAACAGTAACAGAAAGTATTCGCTGATTTTGGCTCTTCGTAGGGCCAGGCTAGCTGAGTATTTAATCCCATGGGGGCAAAACCCGGATGGGCCCCAATTTTAATAGCAAAAGGGGTGAGTGGGTGGGGAGAGGATTCTGCACTCCTCACTCACACCCCCCGTTTGCTTTTAAAATTGGGCTCCCCATCCCCTTTTCCCCCTGCAATCCCTCTTCCCAGGAATTTTTCACCCAGCAAGTAGTAACCGCTGCTAAGAGAAAAGGATTTGGGGAAAAGAGCCACAGGGACGTAAGCCATAGGAGGGGAGGGGATTCAACCGTCCTCCCCACCCCCATCATGACCAGCTCCAGCTTTTAAAACCAGCCCCGCCCCACACCCCAGTTTCTATGAGACTGGGACAGTTCCATGTCAAAGGGATGCCACCATCGCTTCCGGTCTGGCCCTTACTCATAAGCCAACGGCTGCAACTGAATTGCGTGAAAGCAACTGCATTTACCTGGTTCAGCAAGTAAAGGATCTTGGTCAGTATGTGCAGACATCTTCTTGGATTTATGGGGGTCTCGTTAAAGATACGCGCCTGTGTGGAAATAAAAGAAATGGTGTCCAAAGCGGAGATAACAGTTAAGACAGCCTACCCCAACTTGGTGTCCTCCAAAGAAGTTGGACTACAACTCCCAGCATCCCCTGCCAGCTGGGAGCTGCAGTCCAGGACATCTGGGGTGCACTAGGTTGGAGAAGGCTGCCTTACAGAGCCCCTTCTGCTCCCCTTCTCCAGCAGGTCCTTCTCCTAGAGCACAACAGCAGCAGCTAACTGAGCCTCCAGCCCTCACCCCGAGAAAATATTCCTTGCAAATACCTCCCAGTCAACAAGCTGCAGTGCCTCTTAATTTTACTGGCAGGTATATTTTTTACAGAACATGGAACGCTTGCAAAATACTGAAAAGAGATACTTCAATTTGTGACACCCATACAAAATGCAGAAGACCCTTCAAGCTGAAGACCTGATGGTATACGTATAGCCACAGCACACTTGGCCAAAGCCAGGGTTAGCTACTTCATGCTGGATCTAAATCTACCCTGGGGTGGGCAAATTGTAAGTCAAAACATCTGGGGGAGGGCACAATTCCCATGATCCCTACCACTGGCTCTACTAGCTAGGGCTGATGGAAGTTGCGGCTCTCCAGATGTTTTGGCCTCTACAAGTTGCCCACTCCTGATCTTTTAACTCTTCCTATTAACCCATTTCTCCTGGTTCTCCAGTCCAAGCAGCCATCTTTCTTCTTCACAGAAACCTGATCTTTGGAACTGAGATGTCAGAGGCTGCCGGACACACACACAGAGGCAGGCCCAATGGAAGCCATCATCGAAAGGGCTGGTACACAGTTGGTGGGCCTGCAGTGTCCCATTAGGGAAGAGAAACCTAGCTGGCCACCAGCCCTGGTCTGCACTTCCCAAATTTGACTGCAAAAGGAGTCTGTTGCCTAGAAGAAAGGATGTAAAGGAAGATCCAGTTGTACCTCCTGGAGAACAGCACTCTTTTCCAAATGCTGGAAGGGATTGGAGCCACTACCTGAAAAACAAAGCATCGTGTTAGGCAGACATCCCGATGCTCGCAAGGGACAGAACCCTCCGGTGACATTTCTGTAAACCAGTAGCTTTCAAACTGTGCCCAAAAGAAAAAAGGCTTACAGGGTAACTCCATGAGAAGATTAGTGCTCCCCCTGAAACTGCCCTATCACTAGCGATCTTCCTCTGCAACACTGGAAGGTGTTTTAAGAGAGTCTGAGGCTTGCAACTTGCCACCTCCTCCCCTTACCAAGACACAGAAAAGGAGGCCGGCCCAGCCCTCTGCACTCTAAAACAGCCTTGCCCAACTTGGTGTCCTCCAGACTGAAACTCCCATCACTGCAGCTCCCATTATCCACAGCCGGATCCTCCCACCTTAAGAGGATGGCCCAACTTAACACTGTTCGCCACTACCCATTCGCAGCAGAGGCCTGGGCATATCAACAGCTATTCTGCATGGTAATTAAACTGAGACAGTACCCAGCCTTCCCAAGCCACTGGGGATGGTAGGAGTTGCAACCTAACACCTTTGGAGGGCACCAAGTTGAGGAAGGCTACAATGAGCCTAAGGATCGGAAGCCAGAAGAGCTAGCAAGAGCATGGGAGGGATCTATTTATTTCTCTATCATGTCTATACTGCCTTCCGTAGGGTTACCCTATGGAAAGGAGGACAGGGCTCCTGTATCTTTGTTGCATAGAAAAGGGAATTTTAGCAGGTGTCAATTGTTTGCTTGCTAATAATACAATACAGCAAGCAGCAGTTGTAACAGTCCCTATAGAATAATGCTAATCAGCACACAACTACTAGAACATTAAACAATATTCAAAGAATGGGGGTAAATAAACGTTTTATATAACATGGTAATTATAAATCACGCGTGAAATATTTAACAGAAACTCAACAAGTAGTTAAATGACAAAACCAATGCAATAGATATGACAACCTAGCAAACAGGGTTTACAACAACAAAAAGCTAACTTAATAATTGCAGTAATTAAATAAAGTGCACTCAGTAGTTGCAATATCTGTACAAGGGGCTGCAGGCCGCCGGCTTCTTATGCCTGTTTCGCAACTGCTTCTTCAGACTAATATAACAGTATCTCAATGTTTCAGTGTTTATGGTTGGGGAAAAGGAGGATTTGTAGATTACGTTCCTCAGTCCAAAACAACTTATTAGCCCTCCAGAAAGGATTGACTTGAGTCCCCAGCCAGACAGACGTAGCTCCTGCAGCTTTAACTCCTGTGACCAAGAGGGAATTTCACCAGGTGCTGCATGCATGTAAATACCACCTGCTGAAATTCCCTTTTCTCTACAACTGTTAAAGAGACAGGAGCCCCGTCCTCCTTTTCCATAGGGTCACCCTAGTTCTACCAAGGCAAACGAGAAGGCTTACAATTTCCCCTGCCTTCATGCCCTGCCGGTGGGCTTCCTGGAAGCTAAATGTGGGCTGGACAGCCCCATGGTCCACCTGCAGGGCTCTTCTTAGGACTCTGCTCCCCCCAGGGCCTTGCTGACAGCCATGAAGCGGCTGAGGAGGCTACCAGGCTCCACAGATGAACACGCCTCTGCGAGAGAAACAAATCCGCACAGACACACGGACGCCTCCCTGGATGCACAACCCTAGCACAGCCTTCCCCAACCCGGCACCCTCCAGGCGTGTCGGACTACAACCCCCATCACCGGCAGCCACTATGTCAACGCTGTCTGGGGATGATGGGGTTTGTGGCTCAACAGGTTTGGAGGGCCACGCTGGCTGCAGCTAGCGGGACTCGCGTCCCAACACACCAGGTTGGGGGAAGGACGACATCAAGGCAAGAGGTTCGAGCCCCAGCTCGTTCCCTGCGGCGCTACCTTTCTCCTTGCAGGGCGTTTTACATTTTATTTGCCCATGTAGGGGAGCCTCCCTGTACTGTTCGTTTACGGGAAGCGCCTGTATCCAGCTTTTGACTTATAACTCAAAGTGGCTAACAAGACACTGAGAGGGTGGGGGGGGGGGGAAGACACAGACAGCATCGATAAAAGCGAGGAAAGATACGCGACACCCCCCCTCCGCCATCCGAAATGGTATCGCCCAATCCGCCCACCCCCTTCGGGAAAAGGGCCGCTTGGACCCGTCCTGAGAGAACTCCGCCCAGGCCCCGCCCCAAAGGGGCGTGGCAATCGCCCTCCCGCCCTCAGGGAGCGCTACGGGGCTTACGGCCCTCCGACGGAGGGACTTCCCATCCCCGCCTAGCAACGAAGCCTCAACAGCCACCCCGTCACCCCCGCGGCCCGCCCGCCTGGTCCCGGCGCCTACCAGCCTCCTCGTCCTTCTTATCGAACTTCTTGATCATGGCGGCGGCGGCAGCGGCCGGCCGGCTGGCTTCTGGCCGCTTACCTCAGCCTCGACCGCTCACAGCCCCGAGCAGGAAGTCCCGCCCTAGCCGAGTCCTCTGGCCTTTTACGCCATTCGCTCGCAGGGACGCCACTCTGAGCAGGGCCACGCCCACTCTTCCGCCTCCGTCGCTGACGCCTGGCCGCGGCTTGTGAACAGGCGGAAGGGCGCCCTGGTCCTCATTTGCATGCGGCGCGCCCCGATGCCGTCTGTTGTGGCCACGCCCCCTCCGGCGGCAGACTAAAGCCTGGAGTGGGAGGGGGAAGCGAGGGAGCTGCCGGCTATTTAAAGGGACAGCGGCCTCCATGGGAGGTGGAAGCGTTTTCTTCCACCTGGCCTCCCATGCCAGGCTGGGGATGATGGGGGCTGTAGTCCGACAAGCCTGCAGGGCTCCAGCTTGGAGGATGCTTTTACTGCGTGGCCTAAGTCACTTTAGCTTCATTTTGGCATCTGGTGGCGTTACCTGTGTGCCTCCTAAAACAGGCTGACCAGTCTTAACACACCCATTTCTTCTGCTGCAGGACAAAGGTCTCCCCTCCACCTCCCTCCGCTTGACAGAGCAGGCTGGCCGTTAAACAGTCAAGGAAGAGAGAAAAGAGCATGTAGGTTGTGCGATGCAGGCAGGCATCCAGAGCTGGCGTAAGGAGCCAAAATGACACAATCAACCCAGCTTGCCAAGAATGATCCGTGGGGCACTGGAAAGCCAGTTCTCCATGGCAGTTTAAAGCACCCTAAGCTCGGCTCTAGGGTTACAGGCCAAGAAAGCGCTTTAATTTCTGGAGCTCTCTCAAGCAAGCAACTGGTCCTAGCTGGGCCAGCCCTGTCTCCGATGTAAAGCTCCAGGAGACCAATCCTATGAAGAAGGGCCGAAGGAACTGGATGTCTATAACCTACAAACAAAAGCAGATTAAATAGCATGGTGGTGGTAGTGAGCATCCAGGTGACCTGCTGGTATTTAACCTTGATCCTAGGCAGTTTGATGAGGATGGTTTAAAAGGTGACGCTGATCTCCAGAGCCTCCAGGGGAAACAAAGGGACTCTGCTTCTCCCCCCCCCTCCCCATTGCTCACCCTCCACCAGGGCTTGTCCTTTTCTGTGTCTTGGTAAGGGGAGGAGGTGGCAAGTTGCAAGCCTCAGGTCTCCAGAGCATTTATTTATTTCATTATTATACTGCCAAATTGGTTTTCTTCTCCATCAGACCCATTAATTTGGAGGCGAGTTCCACTGAATTCCATGGTAAATAGGCTGCGATCCTATGCATTGGTAGTGGGAATTGCATTCCATCACACTAAGTGGGATATACTTCTTAGTAAACATGCAAAGGGCCAGACTGCAAGTCTCATTGAGCAAAATGGACCTCATTTCCAAGGGAACATACAGAGGATAGGGCCACCTGATCCTTCCAAAGACTTACACCACAGTCCTATGCATGCTGTGCAGTTTTCAGCTAAACATCCCACAAATGTTTGGACAGAAAAAGTCCTACGACTTCAAGCATGCCCTAGTGAGCATGACTGGCTGGGGCATGCTGGGAGTTGTAGGACTTTTTTCAATTTAAACATGTATAAGGACATAAGAAGAGCCCTGCTGGATCAGACCAGGGTCCATCTAGTCCTGCACTCTGTTCACACAGTAGCCAACCAGCTGTTGGTCAAGGACCCATAAGCAGGACACGGTGCAACAGCACCCTCCCACCCTTGTTCCCCAGCAACTGGTGCACACAGGCTTACTGCAGCTGATCCTGGAGGTAGCTTAACTATGCACCGTGTGAAGACATTGCCTTCAACATGCCAAAATAAATATTAGCGTAAGCACTCACCACTTTAAGTTCAGTTAGAGCACTGGAAACTACTCTGAAGTCGTTGAAAATACTTCTGGTAAGTACTTCCTCCCCCCCCCCCCCCCAACGCAATAGAAGAAGTGCTACGACATGAAAGATTTGTTTGTTGCACATTTTATTTTGTTATGCTTTGTGAGGGAGGAGGGAAAAGAAGCAGAAGAGGTCATCTCATTCCAGAGAGCAGTGCAAAGGGAATGGCGTTCCATCCCATCAGAGCACCCAGAACATCTCACCAAGCAAAAGGCAAATAAATGCTCGGATTTCATGGCATGAAAAGGGTGGCTTCACTGCAGCATGGACACTCAGTACTCTTGGTCGTCTTCGACATCAGACCCATTGCCAGAGTCTTGTCCCACTTCTTCGTAATCCTTCTCCAGGGCCGCCAGGTCCTCCCGGGCTTCGGAGAACTCCCCCTCCTCCATGCCCTCCCCAACGTACCAATGCACAAAGGCCCGCTTGGCGTACATCAGGTCAAACTTGTGGTTCAGGCGGGCCCAGGCCTCCGCGATGGCCGTGGTGTTGCTCAGCATGCAGACGGCTCGCTGCACCTTCGCCAGGTCTCCTTCGGGCACCACCGTGGGGGGCTGGTAGTTGATGCCCACCTTGAAGCCGGTCGGACACCAGTCCACAAACTGGATGGACCTCCGAGATTTAATGGCTGCGATGGCAGCGTTGACGTCCTTGGGCACAACATCCCCCCGGTAAAGCAGGCAGCAAGCCATGTATTTGCCCTGGCGAGGGTCGCATTTCACCATCTGGTTGGAGAATTCAAAGCAGGAATTGGTGATCTCTGCCACGGAGAGCTGCTCATGGTAGGCCTTTTCCGCCGAGACGATGGGGGCGTAGGCAGTCATGGGGAAGTGGATGCGGGGATAAGGCACCAAGTTGGTCTGGAATTCAGTCAGGTCTACATTCAAGGCACCATCAAACCTTAAGGAAGCTGTGATGGACGACACGACCTGCGCAACTAGCCGGTTGAGGTTGGTGTAGGTCGGACGCTCGATGTCCAGGTTGCGGTTGCAGATGTCGTAGATGGCCTCGTTGTCCACCATGAAGGAGCAGTCCGAGTGCTCCAAGGTGGTGTGGGTGGTCAGGATGGAGTTGTAGGGCTCCACCACTGCAGTGGAGATCCGTGGGGCAGGGTAGACCGAGAACTGCAGCTTGGATTTCTTCCCGAAGTCAACCGAGAGCCGTTCCATCAAGAGAGATGTGAAGCCGGACCCGGTGCCTCCTCCAAAGCTGTGGAAGATCAAAAACCCCTGGAGGCCACTGCACTGGTCAGCCTGAAAGAGAAGACCGGGTCGGTTCCAATATCAGATTCACTTCTATGAGCGGATCCTGACCTGAGAAACCTCATACATGGCACAACTCACAGGAGAAGCCAGCAGCAGACCCCATCATCAAGGAGTTCTAAGTCTACTGCAGGTTTGGATCAATGATAGAGTTAGCTCTGATGGCTTCCATCGTTTAAAAGTGCAGCTTGATATGTGGGCCTCAACAGTCCACAAGGTTAGACCTTGGATGACTTTGAATACGTAAGGAGGACACCAGGTTGGGGAAAGCCGGTGTAGCCCAACTGCGAGTCTCTTGTGAGCAGAGCTCATTCAAGGGTGGGACCAAGAAGTACGTCGCCACACTCACCATTTTACGAATGCGATCCAAGACCGTGTCGATGATCTCCTTCCCAATCGTGTAGTGGCCCCGAGCGTAGTTGTTGGCAGCATCTTCTTTGCCGCTGATCAGCTGCTCAGGGTGGAAGAGTGTGCGGTATTGGCCAGTACGAATTTCGTCTGAAAGAAGGGATCGGCATGAGGCATTAGCAACAACTGCGCTGCCATGTAAATTAGCCCACGGTGGCTGGTTTCGGACGACACATCAGGCAGTGGAGGGGGAAATAGTGTACTGACTGTGCATTAGGTAGGCGGTGCTCCACATACAACATGCTGCAACTCCGGTGCTTATGCAGGTGAAAGTTCCAGCGGCCATCTTGGTTGCTACATTTGCTCCCTCTCCCTCCCTCAGTCCTCCAGCCGTATCCCAGCATACACCTCAGGTTCTGCCGGCTTTATCGGAGCAGCCAGGGGGTTTTGGCTGCTCCAGCCAGCAGAACTCTATTTCCAAACGGAATAGTCCACAGTGAGAGGGGAGTTGGTTGGTTTTGGATGACACTTTAAACAACAGGCTTCAGGCTAAACAACTTGCAAGCCCATTGTTTCTCTCTGTTGTTTAATTAGGCGGACTAGTGCACAGTCAGTTGTGTGTGCGTGGTGTGTAACCCTTCACAAGACACAATAAGCAACACAACTGATGGTTGCTCCGCCCCCCATTGCCTAATGTGTCGTTCGAAACCAGCCAGTGTGTAAGTAGGTCAGTGTTTTGGTAAGGAGAGCCCAATTTGTGTGTCATTAACTTAATACCAGTGCTGGGCAAACTTCCAGGCAAAAGTTCAACAAAAATTTGTTTTAAATTGTAACCATGGCATTTTGGGGAACAGAGTGAGTAAGGGAGGGAGAAAGAAAGAGAGAGGGCCTGTTCAGACAACACAGTAAACTATGGTTAGGCCACTAACCCTTTTGCAGCAAATGGCTAGTGATCGTGTTTAAAACATGGTTATGTAGCCACCAAGGTTAGGAAAGGTTCACAGGACATTCCAAGTCATGGTTCACACGACACACCAAGCTATCATGTTTAGCCCAAAATGCTTAACCTCAGTGGCTTAGCATGTTGTCTGAACATGGTCAATGAGCATGCGTGAATGTTTTGCTAGTGGATGTGACACAACCACGTCATGAAGGGGAAATTCATGAGTGCATGGCTTTTGGACCAATTTTGAGCTTTGCAGATGAACATTTAACCCCCCCCCCCCAGCCGTATTCCATGGTTATTGAAATAATGTTAAAAATAAAATGGACCCATCAGGAATAGGGGATCCACATCATGGGAGACAATGCTACTGCTCTAGTCCACACTTTCCAGAAGAAGTCCAACTTTTTGAGGTCTAAAATCAGACAGAACCATCCCAAGGGAAGAACTCTTTGCCAACACATGTAGATGCCCCATAAAGAGGAAGGCATCGTCTTCTGCTCATCCTGTAAGAAATGCCAAGGGTAAGATCACCCTCCCTCCCTCCCTCTCCCTCTCCCTTTCCCTCCCTCTCCCTTTCCCTCCCTCTCAACATCAGACATTACCTACAACTGTCGGTTCCAGGTCTACAAACGCCGCTCTGGGGACGTGCTTTCCTGCTCCAGTTTCACAGAAAAAGGTCTCGAAAGAAGAATCCACTTGGCTCGGCATGTCAGTGCTCAGGATGGTCCCATCAGGCAGGATGCCATGTTCCTGGCAATACAGTTCCCAGCAGGCATTGCCCATTTGAACACCAGCCTGTCCAATATGGATGGAGAGGCACTCCCTCTGGAACAAACATACAGCTTTAGGGCCACGCAAAGCAAAGGATATACAGATGTCCAGGAAGACAAAGCTACACAATGCTCCCCTCCCTTAATAAACATTGATTGCTTTGGGGCACAATGCCCTTGCCCAGGAGGAATGCTAAGGGAAGATGCCAGTTGGAACTAAAGAAGAGAGGCTGGGTTCACACAACAGGCTAACCCACACTCAGTGGTTGAGGGTGGGTTGTTTTGAACTGTCAGTTGTTTATTTAACTGTGGGTTAGCATGTTGTCCAAACCAACGACATTTCCTGCAGGATGGATTGTTAACCGTGTACTGTGGCTTGTTAATCACCCTTAACAACCCAACAACAAACCATGGGTTTGCTAGGTGGTTTGTTCTAGCAAACTAAGCCACTTTGTGTGGTTCTCAAACCACCTTGCAGAAAATGTGTTTTCGAAACCCAGGAAGCTAACCAGCAGTTCAACAACCAACCCAGCCAACACCTCCCATCCAGTTGCCTTAGTTTCTTTGATTTGTTCTGCCCTGGGCCTGAATTCAGGTTTAATTAGGAGATTATGGAATTCATAGAATCCTAGAATAGTAGAGTTGGAAGGGGCCTATAGGCCATCGAGTCCAACCCCCTGCTCAACGCAGACATCTACCTTTAAGCATTCCTGACAGATGGCTGTCCAGCTGCCTCTTGCAGGCCTCTAATGTGGGAGAGCCCACCACCTTCCTAGGTCATGGGTTCCATTGTTGTACTGCTCTAACAGTCAGGAAGTTTTTCCTGATGCCCAGCTGGAAACTGGCTTCCTGTCACTTGAGCCCATTATTCCGTGTTCCATAATAGGAACATAACAGCTTGGCACAGGTTTTAAGTCATTTATAGAGTTTCCAGTGGGAGGCAGCTATGCTAGTCTGCTACAGCACCTTAAAGACTAACATATTTATTCTCGTATAAGCTTTTGTAGACACTGCGCATTTCAGCACTACCCTGAGTTAGGCCAGGTCTTCACCAAGCAGGATATGAAAACGGTTTGAAAACAGTATATGGAGTGTGTCCTGGGCCCCAACAGTTGTCACTCCTGTTATAAACCGTTTTAAAGCAGTCGTGTCGATCCTGCCTTGGTCTTTAACATGCCACAAGACTCTTCCTTGTTCAAGTCATTCATGTCTCCCACCTTTAGAACTATACAGAACTCTTGCCAGTACATGTTGGATGGATTAGTTAACCCATCTGAATAATCAACGACACGCTTAAGGCAGAATCCTCTGCGTGTTGTTTAGACAGAAAAAGAAGTCCTACAATTCCCAGCTATCTAGAAAACCTAGGTTAAAGGAGACCTATGACTCCCAGCATATCCCAGCCAGCACTGCTGTTGGGATATGCTGGGAATTGTAGGATTTTTTCCCCAGTCCAAACATGTAGAAGATGTCTCCCTTAGAGAATCTAGCCACAAGGCGAAGAATTAGCTTTGCTCTCCAGACCGCCAGTAACCTTACAAATTCCCTTTTAATGTTTTGAACAGAAAGTTATTTAGCTCTGAAACAGAATCAAGAGCCTTTCTAAGATGGCTCTATACAGAACTTTATGTACATTATATGTTGTCTTACTCCTCAGAGAAATAATAACCACTTTGCTGTCCAGATGGAGAACAAGGTTCAAATGTCTACTTCAATCCTAAACATACCACCCTGAGCTACTTAGAAACAGTACACATGAGCTACAAAGTAAAGGATCTCTCTCAAACCACTAAAATTAATGATTTAATTTAATGAATGGTGTCTATTTATTGTTTTATATTGTTTTATATTGTTTGTATGATTTTATCTGTATACCGCCTTGAGATCCCAGTGATATAGGGCAGGATACAAACATTTGAATAACAAATAAATAAATAAAATGAAGAAACAAGGCAAGCAAGATCAACAACGTACTGCTACTTAAGACAACAAGGTTAACCATGTTATAGTACAGAGCCAGTAAAATAATTATACCTTCACATATACCC
Source organism: Anniella stebbinsi (assembly GCA_029215795.1). Classification (NCBI taxonomy): domain Eukaryota; kingdom Metazoa; phylum Chordata; class Lepidosauria; order Squamata; family Anniellidae; genus Anniella; species Anniella stebbinsi. The sequence continues at coordinate 3,548,114 of JARDYH010000003.1, read as the reverse complement.
CAACCAACACCCCAACAATACCTCGTTAAAACCATTCAATGCATACCCCATAAAAATACATACCATAATGACAAAAAAACTGCAGTTTTTAGAAGTAACCCCACCTTGAAAACTCTATCAGCACCTTCTTCCTGGAACCTTTATAGCTAGCTTGGAAAGGGGTGCAGCTGTTGAGGAGGAAATGCCATCCACCTTAAGGGGCCGCAGATCCATTTCCTAAGGGCTGTATGAAGATCACCAAGGGATGTTCGAGAAATATGCAACAGATTCAAATTCATTCGGATTTCTATGCATTCTATGCATTAACCGGCTTTGTCCAAGAATTTTTTTTTTACTATTGGGGGAGCCTTTCTTCACACAGCACATAGTGAAATTATGGAATTCACTACTACAATGATGGCCACCAACTTGGATGGCTTCAAAAGGCGGTTGGATGAATTCCTGGAGAAGGAGAAGGCTATCAATGGCTACTAGTCCTGATGGCTATGTGCTACCTCTAGTGACGCGCATTCCAGTTACAGAACTTAAACGTAGCTACTGCTTGGGATGCTCTTGTGAAGCTGTGGGCCACAGCCAGCCTTCTAGGATTACACAGAGGTAGGGTGACCATATGGAAATGAGGACAGGGCTTCTGTATCTTTAACAGTTGCATAGAAAAAGGAATTTCACCAGGTGTCATTTGTATGCATGTAGCACCTGGTAAAATTCCCTCTGCATCACAACAGTGGAAGCTGCAGGAGCCCTGCCCTCTTTTGTATCTGGTCATGCTAGGCAGGGCTCCTGCAGCTTTAATTGAAGACTTGATGGCCTTTTCTCAAGAGTTTGAGCAATGTCTTATTAGCAAAAAAATCTTGTTCCGGGTCTACTGGACTCCACAACGTCTTTTCAACAAGGGTCTATCTAACTTACAGAATTGTTGGAAATGTAATGCACCTAATGCTTCTTTAACTCATATGTTTTAGCAATGCTCAGTAGTCTCCTCCTTTTGAGAGGAGGTTAAAATAAGGATAAATTTTGTCCTGAATCAATCTTTAATATGGAATAGGGTGACCAGATGAAAAGGAGGACAGGGCTCCTGTATCTTAAACAGTTGTATTCAAAAGGGAATTTCAGCAGGTGTCCTTTGTATGCATGCAGCAACTGGTGTAATTCCGTCTTCATCACCACAGTTAAAGCTGCATGAGTCCTGCTTAGTGTGACCAAATACAAAAGAGGGCAGGGCTCCTGCAGTTTTCACTGTTGTGATGAAGAGGGAATTTCACCAGGTACTGCACATATACAAAGGACACCTGCTGAAATTCCCTTTCCTATACAACTGTTAAAGATACAGTCACCCTAATATGGAAGGATGTGTATGCCCTTCTAAACTATCTGCCAGTTTCTTGGAAACTAACACAGGGTCAGCGCAAATGGATTTTCAGAGCCCTTATGACCGCTAAAAGTCTTTCTGGAAGGATAAATGCTCACTTCCCATAATGCAATGGATTGAGAACTTAATAACCTTATCAACATTTTAATGGGTGATATACAGACGCAACTTGCGAATGGATAAATATATTAGGTGGGACACAAAATTGGGTGGGATCGCTAATACCCTGGAAGACAGAAACAAACTCCAAAGTGATCTTGATAGACTGGAGCGCTGGGCTGAAAACAACAGAATGAAATTTAATAGGGATAAATGCCAAGTTCTACACCTAGGAAAAAGAAACCAAATGCACAGTTACAAGATGGGGGATACTTGGCTCAGCAATACGACAAGCAAGAAGGATCCTGGAATTGTTGTAGATCACAAGCTGAATATGAGCCAACAGTGTGATGTGGCTGCAAAAAAAGCAAATGCTCTTTTGGGCTGCATTAATAGAAGTATAACTTTCATATTGCACGAGGTACTGGTTCCCCTCTGGTTAGGCCTCATTTTGATTATCGCGTCCAGTTCTGGGCACCACACTTCAAGTAGGATGCAGACAAGCTGGAGTGTGTTCAGAGGAGGGCAACCAGAATGATGAGGGGTCTGGAAACAAAGCCCTAAGAGGAGAGACTAAAAGAACTGGGCATGTTTAGCCTGGAGAAGACTGAGGGGAGACATGATAGCATTCTTGAAATACTTGAAAGATTGTCACACAGAGGAGGGCCAGGATCTCTTCTCAATCAACCCAGAATGCAGGACACGGAATAATGGGCTCAAGTGACAGGAAGCCAGATTCCGACTGGACATCAGGAAAAACCTCCTGACTGTTAGAGCAGTATGACAATGGAACCAATGACCTAGGGAAGTCGTGGGCTCTCCCACACTAGAGGCCTTCAAGAGGCAGCTGGACAACCATCTGTCAGGTATGCTTTAATGTGGATCCCTGCATTGAGCAGGGGGCTGGACTCAATGGCCTTATAGGTCCCTTCCAACTCTACTATTCTATGTTTCTATGATATGGCTATATGGTCTGATTTTTTTGAAACCTATGTATAATACTCTCCTTTTTTTTAACATTCGATAAAAATGATGGCATCACTATATATGTTATTTTTTCTCTTTTTTTCACCATTTGTTTTTGTTTTTATTGCTCTGGTTCTTTTTTGATATTCACAATAAAAAAGGGGGAAAGAGTTTGAGCAACTTTGTGAAACAAAAGGTATGTATTCAAAGAATTAGCCCTGCTCCCCTCAGCTGTGTTCTGAAGGAAATCAGACAGACTTGTACATTAGCTGACATACCTTTACTTGCATGCTAAGTCCCACTGGATTGAATGGGACTTACTCCCAGGTAAAGGTGCATAGGATTGGGCTGTTGCCTCCTAGTAAGGCTGAAGTGCAAAGCACGCCTACCTGGAGCTAGCTGCATGGAACTACTCAGTGAGGCTTACTTCCAAGTAAGCAAGCGCAGAGCTGGACTGTAAGTAGATGCAGGGTCGCAACCTTGGTTGCCTTCAGGAAAAGTATCTAGAGATCATTTCCTCTCTACAGCTGTACCCGTTTCCAAGGTAGCTATAAAAGACCCAGGAAGAAGATGATGGTGGTAGAGGATTGTACTTGTTTTTGCTGCCAAGGATTTCATTTGTTTCATAATGGTATGTATTTTGAATGGTGTATTGCAATGCAAGACTAGAATGTTTTGAGGGTTTGGAGGGGTCATTGCTGTGGTTTTGTCTCATGAAAGGCTGAAATGACTTTAATGAATCTACAGTATATAACCTTTTTGTTTTAAGTAATGGTCAATAACCAGTTTTGGATTATATGGCTACTCAACCTTGGGTAGTTTAATAGACTTGACAGCCAGATCTACACCAGGTGGGATATAACACTATGAAAGTGGTTTGGAAATCGCATATAAGGAATGTGTCCTGGCCTCCAACAGTTGTCAGTGCACTTCAATACCATTATAAAGCAGTAGTGTAGATCCTGCCTTGGTTCCCTTATTATCTCGGGTGGCCATATGGAAAGGAGGACAGGGCTTCTGTATCTTTTAGCACTTGTCTAGAAAAGAGAATTTCAGCAGGTGTCATTTGTATGCATGGAACACCTGGTGAAATTCCTTCTTCACCACAACAGTTCAAGCTGCAAGAGCTATACTAGAGTGACTAGATGCAAAAGAAGGCAGGGTTCCTGCAGCTTTCACTGTTGTGATGAAGGACTTTCACCAGGTGCTGCATGCATACAGATGACACCTGCTGAAATAACCTTTTCTGTGCAATTGTTAAAGGTACAGGAGCCCTGTCCTCCTTTCCATATGGTCACCCTAGAATAGAATTGAAAGCCAGGTCTTCACCAAGCAGGATATAACACTATGAAAGTGGTATATGGAATGTGTCCTGGCCCCCAACAGTTGTCAGTGCACTTCATTACTGTTATAAAGCAGTAGTGTAGATCCTGCCTTGGTTTCCTCATTATCATATTTTGCACCCCCACTTTCTAATAGCTTGGAATGATATGAATAGGACTTCATTTTAGCTTCATAATAATCCTGCTGAGGATAATCCAAGTAGACCTCTGAAACCAGGTCTCCATCCAAATTAGGGTGACCAGATAAAATCCAGGTCAGGGCTCATGTAACTTTAACAGTTGTAGAGAAAAATGAATTTCAGCCAGTGGCATTTGTATGCAATTAGTTCCTGGTGAAATTCCCTCTTCATCACAACAGTTAAAGTTGCAGGGGCCCTGTCTACTTTTGTATATGGTCATTCTAGTATAGTGTCTGCACCTTTAACTGCTGTGATGAAGAGGGAATATCACCAGAAACTAATTGCATACAAATGACACTGGCTGAAATTCCCTTTTCTCTACAACTGTTAAAGTTACATGAGCCCTGACCTGGATTTTATCTGGTCACCCTAATCCAAATGCCACAGCAGCTGTTATTTCTGAATATCCCACTAAAAACCAGTTGTGTTGATTAGTTTCAAATTCTTTCCACCACCCCACAAACACTGTAAAGTTTTACCGACTTCGTTGGAGGCTGCATAGCAGGGTTCTTGCTCACAACCTGAGCGGTGCTGCTTGAAAGGATGGACTCCTGTAACAGGAGAAACAGGGGAGTTTGGGAACAGCTGTACTTGTTAAGATAGGCAGGTATTGGAAGTAGTTGCCTCCACAACTGCTGCATTTCTTGAGTCATTTGAGTAACTTGGAGGGTGAGGCAAGTTGAGAGTGACCCTCTTGGGCGTGACCATACGGAAAGGAGGACAGGGCTTCTGTATCTTTTAGCAGTTGTATAGAAAAGGGAATTTCAGCGGGTGCCATTTGTATGCATGTAGCACCTGGTGAAAATCCCCCTTCATTGCAACAGCTAAAGCTGCAGGAGCCCTGCCTTCTTTTGCATCTAGTCACTCTAGTATAGCTCTTGCAGCTTGAACTGTTGTGGTGAAGAAGGAATTTCACCAGGTGTTCCATGCATACAAATGACGCCTGCTGAAATTCCCTTTTCAATACAACTGTTAAAAGATTCAGAAGCCCTGTCTTCCTTTTCATATGGTCACCTTGCACTCTTGCAAAATTCAAGGGCTCTCTCTTTTTATGTAATATTTATACAACTTGTTGACTCTTGATGTCATATCCTCAAGCAATTTATATACTGTCACGGGACCCATTACACTCCGATCTGTAAATGGAAGGGAGACCATCAGGCCAAATAGCACGCACCACTCCTCTCTGCCCGTCCTTTCCTGGTTTTCTTCTGTTGTCATCAAGTAATACTCTTTATTTCCCTTAGCTGCTTTACTGAACACCCTTAAAACTCCCTGAATCTCTGGGAAGTACTTTTAGGGATTTGCAGGATGGGTAACCGGGTTAGAAAAGTGACTGCAAAGTTTAAACAACAACATTTTACTGACGTTTACTGGAACGTTATTAGAAAAAGCATTCGAACATCTGAATGGTTACAACAAACGCACAGATCTGTGAAGAAAGCCAATTTTTTGTTGAGCTCCAGCTGCTGAGAACCAGCTCCGTTGTGTGAGGAGAGGATGGTGCACATTTGTTCAACCCCCCTGTGTGTGTTGTCATGAGGTTCTCTGGTCTCCAGGCCTTCAAGGTCAGAGCTGAATTTCTGCCCAAATTAGACAGAACGATTTCAGCTGGGTTGTAGCGAGGGCTTTTTTACTCCCGTCCTGGAAGCTGAGGTAGTTATCCAGCCTGATGGTGGCTGTGTTTGGATGACACAAAAACCACCGATGGTTTTAGGAGTCAACTGTCAGGGGAATGGTCAAGGGTTGCTATTTATGTCATCTGTTGGGCCATTTCCATCCCGCGGTTGAATATTTTGGCAGAAAAACAACTGGCAAAACACAACTGCAGAGTTGACTTCTCACACAGCCGGTGGCTTTTGTGTCATCTGAACCAAGCCAGTGCTGTTTCAGACCCGGTGAGTTTATTTTTTTTCACCTGGCTATGGAGTTCCCAGGCAAGAGAGGCCAAAACCAAGTCGGCTGCTCTACTGTAGCTGGTACAACTCGCAATGGCTGTTGGGATAGCACCAGGAGGACTGAGGGAGGGCGGGGATAGGGGCAGGGGCTGTGTCACTCAAATGCTGGTTTGTGTAGGAATCCACTCGAGCTACAACCGCTCCATGGGGGCATGGAAACGTGTCGTGTGTGGCATACCCCCACAAAACACAACTGTCAGTTGACTTGCCAGCCCTCCATTGACAAAGGCGTTGTCCAATCGCAGCCAGTGACTGGCTAGGGAAGCTCACCTTGCACATTTCAAGGGTTGGGGGTAGGTGGGTATAAAGCCGGGGGGCTCCTTGGGGGTGCCTCTGGTTCTTCACGCTGGTCTTCATCTTCAATCCAGTCCTCATTTTGATTTTCGGTCTTCGTTCACTAACTGGCTTTTGGGCCGGGGAACTTTCAGATCCTGCCCTACAGGAAGACCCTTACTTGGGTAAAGTACAGGCTAGGCTAGGCAGTACTTCATTGTTTTTGCCTGCAGCATTGCTTCAAAACCTTTGTTGCTTAAAGGTTTCGCCTGATTGTTTGGGATTTCTTAATTTCCTCCATTATTGGCACACCATTTTTTACTCCTTTTCACCCTTCCTTGTGGTTAATAAATTTCATATCTATTTCAAAGCTTTCATGTGCCTTAATCCGTTTAAGCCTCATTACTAAATTCAGAGCCTTTTGGTCTTGCTACTGCTTAGAATCCTGGGCTTGGGGTGTGAAATAGAGGGTGTCAGCTTGAACCCTTATTTCTGTGCCCCAAGTGTGTCCTGAAAGGTCTGAGTATCCTTGGCTCAGGCTGGGTTTGGATGTTAAGGGTGGTGGCAGTCTACCGGGTAATTGGTTTGCCTGCTGTCCACAGAGCAGTGGGAAGTTGGGCGTTTTGGGGTAACCTCTCTTAACCCTCTTACTCTCTCTCTTTTTCTTCACAAAAATGATAAGAGCAAAAGGGAAAGCAAAATAAATAGGGTTTCAGTGTATCCAGAAGTTCTTCCTAGCCATATCTTACTGTCAGTGTTCTCCTCTTTTTCATGTGTTCAGGTTCATTCAGCTTTTCCCAAGCAGCTCTCAGGTTTCCTTTGTCTTTCTGATTTTTCTTTCCTTCCAACCTTCTGTTTCCGCCTTCCTCTTGCTTTTCAAAACTCTTTTAGCTGCAACTTTTTATAAGTTGAAGCTAGCTGGTGCTCTTGTAACTCTCGACCAATCAGGAAGGCTCGCCCTTGCCCCAGATACCTTCTGCTGGGATCTTTGCAGAGGCTTTGGCGGAAATGTTTTGCATTTTGCAAACGGAAACCTATATTCTTCTCAGAGCAGATACTTCTGCACCCGACTGCTGAGTAAGGCTCCTGGTTTGTGACTAAATCCTCGGTCCCTTCCCTCGTTCTGTTAACCTGCTGACAACCGCACGAACTACAGAAAATGCAGGGTTGTTTTAACCCGATGGCATCCAATTTTGAAGTGATACACGATGCAGCGAAAAACACCACCGCCCAACTTCATGTATAAACTGACAGATTCAGAGTTGTTAGTAACTGAACACAAAAGAGATCATGGGACTGTAGTGGAGAGCTTGATGAACGTGTGAGCCCACTGCAGAACTGCTCTGAAAAGGGCAAATTCCACGTTAGGAAAGAAATTGAAAATAAATCTGCCAAAATCATACTGTCCTTCTGCAAATCTATATTGCTAGACTGCTGTATAATTTTTGCATTGCATGGCCCTAACGCTGTATATTTATTCCAGAGGGAGTGCCTTTCCATCCATATTGGACAGGCCGGTGTTCAAATGGGCAATGCCTGCTGGGAGCTGTATTGTGAAGAACACGGCATCCTGCCTGATGGGACCATCCTGAGCACCAATGCGGCGAGCCAAGTGGATTCCTCTTTCGAGACCTTTTTCTGTGAAACAGGAGCAGGAAAGCACGTTCCCAGAGCGGCCTTTGTAGACCTGGAACCGACAGTCATAGGTAGTGTTGGTTATTACCTTTAAAGCCCTATATGGTTTGGGTCCAGGTTACCTGCGGGATCGCCTTCCCCCGTACAATCCGCTCCGCACACTCAGGTCCTCTGGGAAGAACTTACTCCAGTCAGCAAAAACTAGGCTGACAACTGTTACCCAGAGGACCTTCTCTTCTGCCGCTCCCAGACTGTGGAATGGCCTGCCAGGAGAGATATATCAATTTAATAGTCTCCCAGAATTTAAGAAAGCCATAAAGACTGATCTCTTCCGGCAGCGCTACCCAGTCGAATTTTAAGATGCCTTTTAATAATCTATTAGTTTTATAGGTTTTAATAATTCATTAGTTTTATACGTTTTTAATCAGTTTCATGTATTTTATGCTGTCTTGTATTTAACGTTTCCCGCCTCGATCCAGAGGGAGAGCCGGGTAAGAAATATGTTGTTGTTGTTGTTGTTATTAATTCTCACTCGTGGTGGTTTTTCTAGACCGACATGACGGGCTTTGCCAAGCCATGCTGTCTTTTATTGATTCAGGAATTTCCTGACGATTGAGCATGTTTTAATTAATTATTTCCCCCCTGTGTGTGTATTTTATATCCAACAATCTTTACCATAAAAAGCCCAGTTTTGTCAACAAGTAATAAATTGGGCTGTGTGTAGGATACGTTGAAGTGACCAACTTCCATGTTGTGTTCCGTTAGTGTCAAAAACGTGCATGTCAATACGGGTGAGAATACCCTCATGCCCATCCCTTCTTTCAGACGAAATTCGCACTGGCCAATATCGCACACTCTTCCACCCTGAGCAGCTGATCAACGGCAAAGAAGATGCGGCGAATAACTATGCCCGGGGCCACTACACCATTGGGAAGGAGATCATCGACACGGTCCTGGATCGCATTCGTAAAATGGTGAGTGTGGCGATGCGCTTCTTGGTTCCCACCCTTGAATGAGCTCTGCTCTGCCAAGGCTTCAACAGGAGACTCCCAGTTGAGCTACACCGGCTTTCCCCAACCTGGTATCCTCTTGATATTTTGGACTACAACTCTTACGATCCCACAGCAAGCAAGTGAGATGATGGAGACTGAGGTTCAACCAATGTAGATGGCACCTGTCAGGGGAGGTGGAGCTAAAACCACCAGAGGAAATGCTTCCCATCTTGCAAGGAGTCTTAATTTTGCCAGCTGAAACATCTAACCTGGCAACAGACCAGGCTTTGCGCAGCTTCCAGAAAAGCCCTGTAATTCAGGTAAATTTGGGACACCATTTACTCCACAGCTGTATCCTGGGTTCTCACAAAACCAGTTTCGATTGAATGTAAAAGCCAGGGGAAAAATCCATCCCAGCTTTTTTAAAGTTTGGGCTGATTGCCACAATGATTTCTTTGAAGAAAGCTAAAATTCTAGGGAGTAAAAAATCTGCATGTGCGCTCGCTTGAATGGTGCATCCCACACCATGCGTGCGAGAGCCCCGGATCATTGAGCTGAGCCCTAAAACACAATTTCCCATGTTGCTGGAGGGAGGAGGGTTGCTTCACAGTCCCTTCTACTAAATCTATTTAATGTTGCCTTTGGTATCCTGTCCTTCTCCAAGGAGCTCTAAAGGGGGAGTGCATAGCCCCTTCCCATTCTCACAACGGGCCCATGAGGTGTAATAGGCTGATGGACCCCAAGGTCACCTAGGGAGTTTCCCATCTGAGTGAGTTTAAACCTGTCTCTCTCTGCTCCTAGTTCAGCGCTCTGAACCACGACATCGCGCTGGCTCTTGAGCAGAGGGAGGCAGAGTGTTTAGCCAAAGGAGGTGATGGTGGTGCCCCAACAGCATGAAAATGCAGCATTGGCGCCTGCACATGTTCCTCTTCCATCTGCCAGGCAAGGTGGAATACACACTAGCCAAGGTAGGAATGCAAAGCCATTGCTGATTGCTCTGCTCCCTGACCTACTCAACCCATCCACCCATCCTGCTGAGACCCACATATCAACCTGCACTTTTAAATGATGGAAGCCATCAGAGCTAACTCTATCCTTGATCCAAACCTGCAGTAGACTAGAACTCCTTGATGATGGGGATCTGCTGCTGGCTTCTCCTGTGAGTTGTGCCATGTATGAGGTTTCTCAGGTCAGTCTCCTCTCAAGGAAGCGAATCTGACATTGGAACCCACCCGGTCTTCTCTTTCAGGCTGACCAGTGCAGTGGCCTCCAGGGGTTTTTGATCTTCCACAGCTTTGGAGGAGGCACCGGGTCCGGCTTCACATCTCTCTTGATGGAACGGCTCTCGGTTGACTTCGGGAAGAAATCCAAGCTGGAGTTCTCGGTCTACCCTGCCCCACGGATCTCCACTGCAGTGGTGGAGCCCTACAACTCCATCCTGACCACCCACACCACCTTGGAGCACTCGGACTGCTCCTTCATGGTGGACAACGAGGCCATCTACGACATCTGCAACCGCAACCTGGACATCGAGCGTCCGACCTACACCAACCTCAACCGGCTAGTTGCGCAGGTCGTGTCGTCCATCACAGCTTCCTTAAGGTTTGATGGTGCCTTGAATGTGGACCTGACTGAATTCCAGACCAATTTGGTGCCTTATCCCCGCATCCACTTCCCCTTGACCGCCTATGCCCCCATCGTCTCGGCGGAGAAGGCCTACCATGAGCAGCTCTCTGTGCCAGAGATTACCAATTCCTGCTTTGAATTCTCCAACCAGATGGTGAAATGTGACCCTCGCCGTGGCAAATACATGGCTTGCTGCTTGCTTTACCGGGGGGATGTTGTGCCCAAGGACGTCAACGCGGCCATCGCAGCCATTAAATCTCGGAGGTCCATCCAGTTTGTGGACTGGTGTCCGACCGGCTTCAAGGTGGGCATCAACTACCAGCCCCCCACGGTGGTGCCCGGAGGAGACCTGGCAAAGGTGCAGCGGGGCGTCTGCATGCTGAGCAACACCACGGCCATCGTGGAGGCCTGGGCCCGCCTGAACCACAAGTTTGACCTGATGTACGCCAAGCGGGCCTTTGTGCATTGGTACGTTGGGGAGGGCATGGAGGAGGGGGAGTTCTCCGAAGCCCGGGAGGACCTGGCGGCCCTGGAGAAGGATTACGAAGAAGTGGGACAAGACTCTGGCAATGGTTCTGATGCCGAAGACGACCAAGAGTACTGAGTGTCCATGCTGCAGTGAAGCCACCCTTTTCATGCCATGAAATCCGAGCATTTATTTGCCTTTTGCTTGGTGAAATGTTCTGGGTGCTCTGATGTGATGGAACACCGTTCCTTTGCACTGCTCTCTGGAATGAGATGACCTCTTCTGCTTCTTTTCCCTCCTCCCTCACAAAGCATAACAAAATAAAATGTGCAACAAACAAATCTTTCATGTCGTAGCACTTCTTCTATTGCGTTTGGGGGGGGGGGGGAAGGAAGTACTTACCAGAAGTATTTTCAGCGACTTCAGAGTAGTTTCAAGTGCTCTAACTAAAGTTAAAGTAGTGAGTGCTTACGCTAATATTTATTTTGGCACGTTGAAGGCAATGTCTTCACACGGCGCATAGTTAAACTATGGAATCCCCTACCACAAGATGTAGTGATGGTCACAAATTGGGATGGCTTTAAAGGGGACTGAATGAATTCCTGGAGGAGAATGAGGCTCTCAGTGGCTACCAGTCCTGATGGTTACGTGCTATCTACAAGATCAGATGCAGTAAGCTTGTGTGCACCAGTTGGTGGGGAACATGGGCGGGAGGGAGTGGTGCACTCCTGTTCTGCTTGTGGGTTTCCCATGGGCGACAGCCGGTTGGCCACTGTGCGACTGGACCAGATGGACCCTTGGGCTGACCCAGTAGGGCTATTATTATTATTATTATTATTTATTTTATTTACATTTATATAGTGCCCCATAGCCAAAGCTCTCTGGGCGATTTACAAAAATTAAAAGACTGAACATCAAAAATCAATATACAAAATTTAAAACCATAAAAACCTAAAAAAAACCAGGTAACATTTTAAATAACTTTTTAGCTCTCAGCCAGGCCAAAAACTCAGTGAAAAATTCAGCAAGCTGTTAAATACCCGGGAGAAAAGAAAAGTCTTGACCCGGCACTGAAAAGATAACGATGTTGAAGTCAGGCGGGCCTCATTGGGGCGATCGTTCCATAATTGGGGGGACACCACAGAAAAGGCCCTCTCCCTTGTTGCTGTCCTCTGAGCTTCCCTCAGAGTAGGCACCCAGAGGAGGACCTTGGATGTTGAGTGTAAAAGTCCTACAACTCCCAGCATGTCCCAGCCAGCCATGCTCACTTGGGCATGCTGGGAGTCCTAGGACTTTTTTCTGTCTAAACATTCATGGGATGTTTAGCTGAAAACTGCATAGCCTGTATAAGATTGTGGAATAAGTCTTTAGAGGGATCAGGTGGCCCTATCCTCTGTACGTTTCCTTGGAAATAAGGTCCAGTTTGCTCAATGCAATCTTGCCCTCTGCATGTTTACCGGGAAGTTTATCCCACTGAGTGTGATGGAATGTAATTCTCACTAAGAATACACAGGATCTCAGCCTATTCACCATGGAATTCAGTGGAACTCACTTCCAAATTAACCCAAGCAGGATTGGGCAGCCAGTCCTGTGTTTATGGCATTTCAGTGTGTGATTCACAAACTGTTTTAATCTGTGAATAGCCGGATCCTCACTGTATTTACTCTGGCCTCCTCCACACGGGGCGTTTAATGAGCCTTGAAGGCTCATTATAAATTTTACCTACACACGAGCGGAGCGCAAAACGGGCGTACAGGCGCGTTATCTCCCCGATAATGCGCATTTTCGAACGCGCGTTAAATAGCGACTTTTATTTTGCTCCGGCCGTTAAAGCGCATTTTCGCTGTGTGAACAAGCGATTATGCGCATTAACTACCTGGAAAGCGCTTTTTGGGCATCTTTTAATGCGCTTCGCCGCTTCTCGCCGCCTCCCGTGCAGAGGGATTGTGAGTAAATGCGCCTCCGCGATAATGCGCATAATCGCGGAACCAGGCGCAAAGGCGCATTCTTGTGGAGGGGGCCTCAGAAGCAAGTCCCTTTGATTCCAGTGGAGCTTACTTCCATGTAAATATATGTAGCAGGATTGCCACCAGGCAGGCAAGTCTTGTACATGTTTATTCGGAAGAAAGGGCCGACCTAGATGGCTTCACACACTGCTTAATGTCACAATAGCCCTGTCCAGTTCTTCAAATTTCAGTAGCAGTGATGACTCTGATACACAGGGAAGGGCTTTAACTTCACCCTCCCTACAAGCACACTTACACTACCATTCCAGTCAAGACGTTTAGGGGCTTTTTTTGAGTAGCAGATGCTGAGGATCAGAGTGAGGAGCAGCAGTGAGATGCTGGAGGTTGGAGCAGTGTGCACACCGCATCTCCTAAGGGAGTCCTAAAGGCAAGAGGTCCGAAGGAAAGGTGCAGAGTGTCAGGCAAGGGTCTGAGAGGATGATCAGGGGTCTGGAAACAAAGCCCTGCGAGGAGAGACTGAAAGAACTGGGCAGGTTTAGCCTGGAGGAGAGACGACTGAGGGGAGACATGAGAGCACTCTTCAAGTACTTGAAAGGTTGTCACACAGAGGAGGGCCAGGATCTCTTCTCCATCATCCCAGATTGCAGGACGCGGAATAATGGGCTCAAGTGACAGGAAGCCAGATTCCGGCTGGACATCAGGAAAAACTTCTTGACTGTTAGAGCAGTACAACATGCATATTAAAGAAAAGGCCCCAATAGGAACAGGGGAGGGGAACGCGTGCTTTCCGGGGCCTCCAGAAAGCACATGATTTTCCCCTGCCACTGGGTGTCCTCTGTTTTGGTTTCCCAAACATGGTCACTCTATGACCAGATAAAATCCAGGTCAGGGCTCATGTAACTTTAACAGTTGTAGAGAAAAGGGAATTTCAGCCAGTGTCATTTGTATGCAGTTAGTTCCTGGTGAAATTCCCTCTTCATCACAACAGTTAAAGGCTGGACAACCCGTTGCTGAAAAACATTCTAGAGATCTGGGAGAAAGGTAAAGGAAAGTTAATACCAGGAGACTCTCCACTTGCCCCAGTGGTAGTAGTGGGAAACTTCCCAAGGAATTTAAAAGTAGAGTTGGAAGGGAGTCTGAAGGATCAGGAAATTATTAAGTTAAGGAATTGGATGGAAACAATGATAAATAAGGTGCAAATTAGAGAGTTGTTAAAAGGACAAAAGATAGCTTGGTTCAAATGCTTACAATAGGAAAAATGGACACAGGAATGGAAAGATAAATAAGAAATGTAGAAATAATACAAGATTTGAAGATTTAATTGAATCAAGAGGAAAGAAGGAAGTAATTAAAACTAGAAAAGGTTTGACTAGTGAAATATATAGAATTCTGATAGAGGATGATGAATATCGAGACTCTCTTAAAATGATTTGGGAAGATGATTTAAAGGAGCAAATTAATGAACATGACTGGGGGAGGATATGGGATGCAAGAATGTTAAAGCTTTTGTCGATTAGAATTAAGGAGAATTATTATAAGACAGTATGGAGATGGTATTTAACGCCGGTAAGATTTCATTAGATAGATAAAAAAGTGTCCAAGAATTGTTGGAGGGGGTGTCAGGAGGTTTGAACTTATTTTCATATGTGGTGGAGTTGTGAACACGTACAAAAAATTTGGGAAAGGGTGTTCAAAGAAATAAGTGAAATAATTGGAAGTAAACTGGAATTAAGCCCAAAGCTGGCTCTACTAGCAATATGGGATAAAGGAAATGAGAATATAAACAACAGAGAATTGATAAACAACCTCCTGGCTCCCGTCAGAATAATGATTGCTAAAAACTGGAAAGGGCAAAGGATATATACTATAGAAGAATGGTATAAAGAAATATGGGATATGGCACTTAATGATAAGCTAACGTGTAAAATGAAAATAAAGAGGGGAATGTCCAGTAAGAATGATTTTGGAGATATATGGAGCCCATTTTAGGAATATGCATTAAGAATGGGGAAGGGGCAAATACCTTCAAAAGAGTCTTTACAATTTTGGAAAGAAGAATAATGTATAATTGAAGGTCTCCTGTGGGGAGGGGAGCACGGGGGGTATGTGGTTATGTATTGTATTTTATGTTGTTTTATGTTGTATTATGTTGAAATTTTTTTAAAAAAAACAGTTAAAGGCGCAGGCACTATACTAGAGTGACCATATACAAAAGAAGGCAGGGCCCCTGCAACTTTAACTGTTGTGATGAAGAGGGAATTTCACCAGGAACTAATTGCATACAAATGACACTGGCTGAAATTCCCTTTTCTCTACAACTGTGAAAGTTACATGAGCCCTGACCTGGATTTTATCTGGTCAGCCTAGGTACATGCAAAAGAGGACCTGAGCCTGTCATAGCTGTCTAGAAGAGGGAATATCAGCATCTAACATTGTTTGTTTCCTCCCCAACCCAAAGAGGAGGAAAGTGCCATTATGACTGGCCACTTATGGTTCTAAAACCAATTTCTAGATCACCTGCCGTTTCCCCCAGTCCAGATCCTGCAAGGACTTTGGGGGCATCTTTGCTTAAGCTGGGCTTACTCCCCATACCATGGTGGGCTCTCAACATTGGATTCCCCCCCCCCTCTCAAAGGAAACACAACTGGTTCTGACCTTGTTTTTGTTTTCCAGCCCCAAATGAAAAGGTTACTTATTGTCCCAGTATTTCCACATTTCAGAATTTTATCAGTTTCCATTTAATTCATTTTTAAAGCCAAACCCGTTGTGTTTTTGTTTGGTTTGCTGGTTGAAGAGTTGCTGTTTTAATTGGTCTTTTCATGTGTAATTGTGTGGTTTTTAATATTAGGTTTGTTTGTTTAATGTTGTGTACACCGCCCAAGGATCCCTTGTGGATGACAGGCAGTTTTTAAATATTGGAAATAAATAAATGAAATTAACTTGTCTGGGTGTAGAGTAGCTGCTATTTTTTTCTCCTCCAACAGTAGGCTGACCATCTGAAAAGGAGGACAGGGCTCATATAACTTTAACAGTTGTAGAGAAAAGGGAATTTCAGCCAGTGTCATTTGTATGCAATTAGTCCCTGGTGAAATCCCCTCTTCATCACAACAGTTAAAGTTGCAGGGGCCCTGCCTTCTTTTGTATATGGTCACTCTAGTATAGTGCCTGCACCTTTAACTGTTGTGATGAAGAGGGAATTTCACCAGGAACTAATTGCATACAAATGACCATGGCTGAAATTCCCTTTTCTCTACAACTGTTAAAGTTACATGAGCCCTGACCTGGATTTTATCTGGTCAGCCTACCTAACATGAATCTCCAGCTTTTTGTAAGGGAAAGTTGGGCCCCTTTTTCCATTACTTCCTGCTCTTTGCTGGACAATTTCCAGAGGGAGCAACAAAACCGAAGCTATTGGGGGGCACCTTTTATTACAGCATCTTTTATTATGGCATAAGCTATAGCTTCCTTTTCTTTGCAGCTCTGTGTGTGTGTGTGTGTATGTATATATATCTGAGGACCACGCTGAATACCTCTGATGAAATGGGCTCAAATCCACAAAGACTTATTGCATAATAAATGTAGGAACTCAGGAAGCTGGCCTCATGCTGAGTCAGGCCACTGGCCCATCTAGCCTAGCTAGATGGTGGAGGACAGTCCTCTGTTTGAAGGCGCCTTTTGTTGGAAGGGCTTGTCCTGTCCAATTCCAGTTTAAAGATAAAGGACCATAAGAGCTGTTGTTCATCAATAGTGAGCACCTGGACAGCAGGTTGAGCAGGTAAAAACACAGGTCCCCTGGTCACCATCTTTTCCATTACGTGAGATGTACTTTATTTCTATTTAAAACATACTAATTATTTCTAAATTTATACCTACCATATTTCACCAAATCTAAGACGCCATCGATTCTAAAACGCACCTTAACTTTAGGGCCACCGTCAGGAAAAAAGTGTTGCATCGATTCTAAGACACACCCCATTTTCAGACACCTAATATTGGGGATCAGTGCATCTTAGAATCAAAGAAATACGGTAGGGCTGTGCATGCCCCCCTCGATCCACCACCCAGGGATCTGCCGGGCCGGGCATGAGTCCCGCTCCTCCCTTCCCCACTCGCCGCCAGCGCCGCCCTTGCCATCGCCGCCACCGCCACCCCGGTCCTTGCTTGCAGCGGCCTCCCTGGCCTGGAAACGCGGCGTTACTACAAAGTAGGCCAAAATCCCGTGAGACCTCTCACAGGATCTTGGCCTACTTTGTAGTAACGCCGCGTTTCCAGGTCGGAGTGCAAGTGGCGCTGGAGGTGAGTTGGGAAGGCTGTTCCTTGCTGCCGCAGCGGCAGCTCCTCGCTGGCAGCAGCCTCCTCGGTGCTGGCGCTGGCGGACCGGGGCGGCGTAGACGGGTAGCGCTGGTGGCACGGACCATGGTGGTGCTGGAGGCCAAGGATGTTGGTGCCAGCGGCGCAGAGGCGAGTGGGGAAGGCTGAGTCTCTTGGGGGGAGCATGCAGAGCCTCTTTGTGAAGGCGCTGTGGGGGGTGGGGTGGGGTGTATCTTCCGGCGATTCTTAGACGCCATCGATTCTAAGAAACACTCCATTTTTACAGACGTAAATATGGGGGTAAAAGTGTGTCTTAGAATCAAGGAAATACGGTATACATATAAATAGAATCATAGAATAGTAGAGTTGTAAGGGGCCTCTAAGGCCATGGAGCCCAACCCCCTGCTCAATGCAGGAATCCACCTTAAAGCATCCCTGACAGATGGCTGTCCAGCTGCCTCTAGTGCAGGACAGCCCACCACCTCCCTAGGTTGTGGGTTTCATTGTCATCTTGCTCTAACTGTCAGGAAGTTTTTCCTGATGTCCAGCCGGAATCTGGTTTCCTGTAATTTGAGCCCATTATTCCGTGTCCTGCATTCTGGGCTGATCAAGAAGAGATCCTGGCCCTCCTCTGTGTGACAATCTTTCAAGTATTTGAAGTATGGATGCTGACTGGCAGTGGGTTTTTCAAGCCCCTAGCTGTATCTAGAGATGTTGTGGATGGAACCTGGGGCTTTCTGCATGCGAAATATGCGCTGTACCACCAAGCCGTGGGCGAAAGGAAGATTTGTTAGTCTTTAAGTTGCCACAAGTTTCTTTGTTGCTGGTGCTGGACAAAAGAGCCCTGTGTTCTGTTTAGTGTTAGAGTCAGAGCTAAGTAACTGCTAGATTATTTTTTTTAAGGGGTTATCGGCTGTTCTTTGTTCTAGAAGCCCTCATGCAACCAGACATCTATGTAACCTGTGCTGGGTGTTAATCTAATGAAATTTGCATAACTTCTCCAGCACTCCATGTTAAGAATTGCAGACTTCAATGCCATGCCAGTTTTTTCCGCCACCACACACGGTGCTTAACATTCGGCCTGATGAAGAGTTTTGGAGGACTTGAAAGCTCATGTTGAACTAACTGTGCTGCACCATCACTAGGCAAACAGGTCCCATTGAGTTCAATAGGATTTATACCCACAAAAACATACAATGGCTGAATTCGGACAATACATTAAACAACTGAGGGTGGGGGAAACAATCGTCAGTTGTGTTGCTTATTGTGTTGTGTGGAGGGTAACACGCCGCTCACAAACTACTGACGGTATGCTATTCCGCCCAAATAAGCAACTGAGAGACACAACTGGCTTGCAAGTTGTCTAGCTCGAAGTCAGTTGTTTAATGTGTTGTGTGGAGGGGTGAGTGTGTTAATGGCGTGTGGTGAGTGGGTTAAAACACAAGCCCATAGAGGCAGGCGGCAAGAGCGACCAAAGCGGCGTCTGCCACTCTGCTCCAACTGGTGCAACTTGCAGAGGCTGCTGGGATAGAACTGGGAGGACTGAGGGAGGAGGGAGGATGGGGAGAGGGGCGGGGGCTGTGTCAGTCAAACGCTGGGTTGACTATTAGTCTACTCAATGCCAGCCCCAACCACCCACAGTTGTGTAGGAATATGTTGTGTGAGGAGTACCCACAAAATAACCAACTGTGAGTTGGCTACTCAACCCACCATTGGCTAAAGTGTTGTCCGAATTCAGCCATTATATTGAAAGCCCTAATTTAAATAGGAGTGAACAAATCTGAGTATGGTGGGAACTACCTTCCTCCCTGACCCCCCACCCACAATCAGACTTTCCATGGCCCATCAGTGCATTTTACATTTACAAAGCAAGAGCTGCCTATCCAGGATCTCTGAACTATTAAATTGATCAGCACACATCTGGCAAGGAAACATTTTATGCACAGTTTAAGTGACCCAGTAAAGCAGAACAAATATAGTGTTATAGTTCATTATCAATTATCTCTAGCATAATGGATCTACTCTACATCGGACTAACGTTGGATACTGTGCTAGAGGCTACCACAGCAAATATGCCAAAATACTTCCTTGCTAAATCATGTTGAAAAGAATAATGATTTAGGCAGCATGCAGTGCGAAGAAACATTTGTCTCTCTTAGATGTAGATCCCCATTGGGGCTATAGGTAGCTCAGTGGCAGACCAGCACACAGAATGTCCCAGGTGCTGTCCCTAGCATCTCCAGGTATGGCTGGGACAAATTCTGGAGAGCAATGGTTGTCAGTGTAGATAAATACTGCCCTAGATGGGCCAATAGTCTGACTCAGCACAAAGTGGCTTCCTTAGATTCTCTTCCCCACCCCATTTTTCCATCATGACCAAGAAACAAAAATATTGTCAGGAACGCCCTTCAGAAATCTTTCCCCAGGGGAGGTGTATAAAAGGCAATGCAATATAGAGCAGGCAATGTGTTCCCCTTGACTCAGAAATGCATAGAGTCTAGTTAACAAGGAGTATGGTACATCTCCCTTAAATATCCTTAAGGCATTGCTTGAAAGGCATCACCATTCTAGGTTAAGTGGTTCAGAGCATACACGCTGCCTTCAGGATAACACAGGCCCACCCTAGCCATACACTGGACAAGCGTGTAAAATGGGCAAAGATCATTCCAGTGGGACAAAAATAATGCTGCATCAAACTTTCAGCATTTTTGGAGTTTGATATTTGCTTCCTCAGACGTTTGCACGCCAGGGAGAGCGACATCATTGCAGCTTTTCACGGGGGCTGCTTCAGCATTACCTCAATAAGGCAAGCCATTTGCGAGGGGAAGAGGAGAAATCAGGAACGGAAAACACAGAAGCCAGCCAGCAGGGTTGTTTGCTTCGTTTTAAGACAAACTGCTTTTTGAGTACAAAACAGAGCAATGAAAAATTCAGAGTTTTAGCGAGAGTTGCACTTTAAAGGCCCCAGGCACTCTGAACATACCCTTTCCCAGGTGGGAGGAGACATACACCAGGGAGCCGGCCTCCAGATGTAGCTCCTTGGGATGCTAGGTGTGAATGTGGAAAAATCCACTGTTTGTCTGGGTTCAAGTTCCTTATAACACATCCCAGCAGGGGCCCACTGGGAAGAGCCCCTGGGGTTCCTCCTCTTCAGCATTGCAACCTGCTTCACCTGCTTCTTGCTCTGGCCCAGACAACAATGGCAATAAGAAGGAGCCGATGCCACGACCCACTGACTCCCAGGCTCTCTGCCTGTCGAGCAATCAAGCAGGAGCAATTATGAGAAAGAGGGTGAGGAGCAGCAGCAGCAGCAGCAGCTGGTGACCATGTCAAGGAGAAGGTAGACTCACCGAGGGAGGGGGCCACGGAAGACATCTTGTCCAAAACCTGGCGTGGGAACTGGCCAGAAATGATACTTTGCAACTTAGAATACTAGTTTACATGCATGCATGCTGCTTGAACTGGCGCTCCCCGGGAATGCTGAATTCAGCTTTCGTTTTGTCATTTGCTTTTTAAACAAAGCAAGTTCCTAGGCTTTTGATGGAACAGAAATGCTTGGGTGTGAAACCAAGCCCTGCAGAAGTCTCGATGCGCACACAAATGGTGGGCGAGTAAGATGGAGACCGGAGCGCCAGCGGCCTAGAAAACGCCTTTTCAAGCCTAGCGAAATGAAAACGATGCCAGAGAAACCCCGCAGAATTGCACACTAAGACTGCGCAGCTGCGGGACGTCACGTTCTAGCCTGGAACACCCGCCTCCCTGCCTGCAGTTTCTGGGATCTCACCTCTGCATTAGAAGAAAGCTATATTAGAGTCGTTCAACTTTTTATTAAAGTACAAAGAAGCAGATTATTGTATCCCTTTAATAATACAGGGTACAGCCCCCTCCCCTGCGCACACACGCAACCCATTGTTCAGCAGTGCTGTGAAGTGTTACACAATTGCCAAGGACAATGCTTTCTCCGTTCCCCTCCCCAAAGCCACACTCAAGCGTTACTTCGTGTAATACTAAAAGGCAGGAAGTCAAGATAAAAAAGGAGACAGGGAGTGCATTCTAGACAAAGTACAGCGTGTTAAGAGTCCTTACACTACAGAAGTCTGTTAAAAGTGGGGTTTTAAAAAAATGAATGTTCGACAATGAATACTTTTGACAGAACTGCATAGTTTTGCCTTCCCACCTTAGCCTGGTTACATGCAGATTTGGCACAGATACGCACTGGCTCTAATACTCTTCCTCAGCATCGTCTTCCTCCCCGTCGGCAGAATCCCGCCCAACTTCTTCGTAATCCTTCTCCAGGGCCGCCAGGTCCTCCCGGGCTTCGGAGAACTCCCCCTCCTCCATGCCCTCCCCAACGTACCAATGCACAAAGGCCCGCTTGGCGTACATCAGGTCAAACTTGTGGTTCAGGCGGGCCCAGGCCTCCGCGATGGCCGTGGTGTTGCTCAGCATGCAGACTGCCCGCTGCACCTTCGCCAGGTCTCCTCCAGGCACCACCGTGGGGGGCTGGTAGTTGATGCCCACCTTGAAACCCGTCGGGCACCAGTCCACAAACTGGATGGACCTCCTGGTTTTAATGGCAGCAATAGCGGCGTTGACATCCTTGGGCACAACGTCCCCCCGGTAAAGCAGGCAGCAAGCCATGTATTTGCCACGGCGAGGGTCGCATTTCACCATCTGGTTGGAGAATTCGAAGCAGGCATTGGTGATCTCTGGCACGGAGAGCTGCTCATGGTAGGCTTTCTCTGCCGATATGATGGGGGCGTAGGTGGTCAAGGGGAAGTGGATCCGGGGATAAGGCACCAAGTTGGTCTGGAATTCTATCAGGTCGACATTTAAGGCACCGTTAAACCTCAACGAAGCTGTTACAGAGGAGACAATTTGCCCGATCAGTCGGTTCAGGTTGGTGTAGGTTGGACGCTCGATGTCAAGGTTGCGGTTGCAGATGTCATAGATGGCCTCGTTGTCTACCATGAATGAGCAATCCGAGTGCTCCAGAGTGGTGTGGGTGGTTAGGATGGAGTTGTAGGGCTCCACCACTGCAGTGGAGACCTGTGGGGCAGGATACACCGAAAACTCCAGTTTTGACTTCTTGCTATATTCTACCGAGAGTCGCTCCATCAGAAGAGAAGTGAAGCCTGACCCTGTTCCTCCACCAAAACTATGGAAGACCAAGAAACCTTGGAGGCCACTGCACTGATCCGCCTGTGTTAGCAAAAGGAATTTGGTTATTATTAGGATGATCTGCCGGCATGCCAAGAGTTGCTTGCTAGCCTCTTCCTGGAGCTGTCCTTGAGACCTTTGGTGGACAGATAACAGATTGAAAGAGAGAACTCTGTGACAGTATTTTCCAAGCTTCTGATCATGTCAACCACCCATTCACCTTGTTGTTCCATAGTTCATCCAGACCTTTAACAGGATCACCAGCTCTAGCAGTTGGAAAATCTTTCCTGAGCATTCAGGAATCCACCTGGATCCATTAGTGTCCAGGGTGGACCATCAAAATAAGTTCCTCACCCCTGTAGAAGTTCAGAACCCCAGCCCTAGCACAATCTTCCCCAGCCTGATACTTTCCAGATGTTTTGAACTACCTATCAGCATTCCTGTCCATTGACCCTGAAGTTGAAGTCCAAAACATCTGGAGGGCATCAGACCGAAGAAGGTGGCCCCACTAGCTAGCGATCTCTCCATGACAACAGAGTTCTTAAAACAACCCTATCTGTAGATTACTTTCATCAGCACAAAAAAGTATCGAAAGTCTGCCCTGTCACACGTGTGGGGACCCAGGTCCACAGTTGCCATGGAAGTCGTGGCATGAGTGTTCAAGTTCCCCTACACAATCACCTCTATCAGCTCAGGAAGAGTGACTTGGGCAGCAGGATGGGTGGTACGCCAACATTATCCCAATTTGGCCTCGATGCCTCATCACCAGGTGCATACACTAAAGCAGCCTTCCCCAACCTGGTACGCTTTCCATATGTGTTGAACTACAACTCCTAGCATCTCCCAAAACACCAAACAGAGCACCTCAATAGGGGGATAGACCATGGCAACTCCCCCTTCCCACCCAACAGATCTTGCCTCCTGCCACAGTCGAAAACTTGGTGATCACGTTGACTCCCAACCTCACCCAACCAGGTTTCAACCACAAATGCCAAGTGAGCTTGTTCAGCTTTATAAGTTTTAGTGAATTCCGGAGACCAGGTACCACCGCATCATCCTCATTCACCAAGCCTACCCCTGCCACTGACCGGTCTCTGGGGGAACCGCTTAGCCGCTCACCATTTTGCGAATCCGGCCCAGGACGGTGTCGATGATTTCCTTCCCAATGGTATAGTGGCCCCGGGCATAGTTGTTAGCAGCATCTTCTTTGCCACTGATTAGCTGCTCAGGGTGGAAGAGGGAGTGATATGTACCTGTGCGGATCTCATCTAGAGAGAGAAACAGGAGACAGCTGACACGCATCATAAACAGGAACCGCCCCTTTGTTATCATTGTATGAATGATTGCTTAACTACATGAGAAGCCAAAAGAATCAAGTTTAGGTTGCTTCCATGCGAGGCCTTTTCTTTGGACTCCTCAACCTATATTCACATTTCATGTTATTACATCATTGCAGTCCAATCTTCTGTCATTTTCCTGCAACTTTTCAGAAATGATTTGTGGTGATTTGGGTCTGGGGTGTGTGCAATAAAACGCCACTGCAGAACCAGCCTGTCCAGTGGGGACAGTTTGAGCCCAGCCAGACTTTCCAGGGCTCCTATGCATTTAATTTCTCCTGTTTGTAGGTCCTGCCATTTTATTACATCCTGTTGATCAATGTTGGGGAATTAATAATAACGGCTTCTTCACTGCCTTAATGACAGTTTCTGTTTCCACGGGCCACGGTGGGGGAAATCTTTAGTTACAGATTTCCTTATTTTCCTTTTTTTTAAAAAGTAATAGCAAAACAATGCTATAAAATGTTAAGAAAATATGCAGGGAAACTAATAATTAAAGCCCCTTGGGAACAGTCTCACCTGTTTTATTTTGATCAAATATACAGCTCTTAAAAGCACAGGAGGCTTCCGAGGAATAAAATGGAAAAAAAGGCCATAGCTCAGTGGTAGAACATCTGTCTTGTATACAGGAGGTCCTAGGTTAAATCTCCAGCATCTACAGGTAGGGCTGAAGTACATGAACCACAGGGCCAATTTCAGATACAACAGTTTCCTATGTACTAACTCTAGCCAAGGATGAGGAACTGTTAGCAGCGTCCATTATTAAGTAGGAATGGATGGATCTGTCTGTTCTGGTTTCTCTCAGTTCCTCGTTTTTCCAATCTTAAATTCAGTTCATCCAAAATGTTAAGATTTTTTTTTTAAATCACATGAACATTCAAAAGTATTTCTCCTGGTACATGTTTTCCATGCAATTTTGCCTCATATACAAATTTTTGCAAGCAATTTTCTCATTATAGTCATGCATTTTTTTTACTATTTTTGAGTCAATACACAGTTGTGTGTGCGCTTTCCCCTAATATATGCCTGCTTGTTCTTATTTCATGACAAGAGGACTCCATTCGCTTGTCTCCAAATTCAGAGAAGTGCAAAGTTTGAAGACTAACTGAGTTTGTGCAAAGCAGGGGAACATAACTGTTTAGGGGTGGGCAGTCATCATGGGCCAGATGATGTCAGGGGTCATGGCCCCACCCCAGATGACATATCAGGGGGCGTGTCCTGTCACCTTCATTTATTTTTTTTACTTTGAGTTGGAGGCATGGAACTGTACCTCCTACCAGCATGGAGAAAGGAATGGTGGTGCAGGCCCCCCTCCATCCTGCTGCTCTCTCCAATCTTAGATTGAAAAGAGCAAAGGGGATGAGGCGGGTGGGACTCACCTACATGGAGCACTGCTCTCCCCTTGCCCAACGCACCAGCTGCTATCTCCAATCTAAGATTAGTGAGAACAGCAGGGGTTCTGCTGCTGGCAAGTACCAGCAGGGGAATCCCTGTTGTTATCTCCAACCTCATATTGTAGATAACAGCAGGGGAATGCCCTCCAAGGAGATTCCACCAGGGGATGGCATGCGGAGCTGAAGCCTCACCCCCTGGAGGAACCCCCAGATACTGCATCACCTGGGTTGGGGTGTCACATGGGCTGGAGCTTCCGTACCCCAATGTATTGATTTGAAAGTGCAAAATTTGGACTGATAAATCTCAGCTATCCCTACTTTGAAGACACCAAACATGAGAATCAGAAGACCATTCTGCTTTTCCCAATAGATCTGGGCAGATTACATTACCAATAACAGTAGGCTCCAAGTCAATAAACACAGCCCTGGGTACGTGCTTCCCAGATGCAGTCTCACAGAAGAACGTCTCAAACGAGGAATCCACTTGCTCAGCTTCCGGCAGGATCTTCTGAGCAGCCTGGTTTCCGGGGATGGTCCCATCCGCCTGAATTCCATGTTCCAGACAGTAGAGCTCCCAACAGGCATTGCCCATTTGAACCCCAGCTTGGCCAATGTGGATTGACAGGCACTCCCTCTGGAAAGGAAGACACAGATCCAGATGTTTTGACAAGCTTGATCAACAAGGGGACAATTGCCAGTGGGCCCCCGCTGGGATGTGGGCCCTTAACAGGTGCCCCACAATTCCTACCCTTGACACCAGCCATGGATTTCACCAGCACTGTGCATAAGTATTAGGAGCAAAACATGTATACACAGCTGCGTGTCTGGACGTTACCTGTGTCCATGCTTTTGTGATGGCTACAGCCTCTGATCATAGAATCATAGTCGAGTTGGAAGGGGCCTATAAGAGAGCCAGTGTGGTGTAGCGGCTAGAATGTTGGACTGGGAGCCGGGAGATCCGGGTTCTAGTCCCCACTCAGCCACGGAAGCTCACTGGATGACTTTGGGCCAGTCGCTGATTCTCAGCCCAACCCACCTCACAGGGTGGTTGTTGTGAAGATAAAATGGAGAGGAGGATTATGTATACTGGCTTGGGTTCCTTGGAGAGAGAAAAAACATGGGATATAAATGTAATGAATAAATAAAGTAAATGATAAATAAGGCCATCGAGTCCAACCCCTTGCTCAATTTGATCATTTCCAAATAAGCCCTTCCAGAAGCATGGTCACCTGTGTTGTCCATCTGGTCTCTTCAGCCTTGGTACCATACTTCCTGGTTTGCACTAACCAAGGGTGGTTTTAGCCAGGTGTCTCAGCTGGTGTTTAGGGAAGGGGCCATCGTGCAGTGGCAGAGGGCCTGCTTTGCATGAACAAGGTCCCCGGTTTGGCCTCCGCCATCTCCAGGTAGGGTTGGAAAAACCCCTGCTGAAAACGCTGGAGAGCCATCACTACCAGGCAGTGTTGATAGTAATGGGCTAAATGGACCAGGGGTCTGACTTAGTATAAGTCTGCTTCCTATGTTCCTGTGTACACTTCTTATGCCAAGATTAGGCAACACAACAATTCATGTCACTCTGTCTTCCTATATGATTGGGAATTTCCCCCCATGCATGGAGTACACAGAGTGGGGTACACAGATGGGGTTACCCCAATGTTCTTCCCACATAGTGGGGTGGGAAGACACACATATAGGGCATGTGAGCCAGAGCTGAGGAAGGTTCAAGTTCACATTAGGATGGTCAGGTGTCCTATTTTACAGAGGACAGTCCTCCATCTGAAGGCATCTTCTGTTTGAAGTCCAAGTCGAGTTTAAAGATCAGGGACTATCAGAAAGGAGAGCTAAAGGGCCTTGAAGCTGCCCATCATCAGCACCTGGACAGCAGACAGTGCATGTTACACAGGTCACCTGGTCACAGTCTTTGACACTGTGGTGAGATTTACTGCATTTCTATTTAAATTTTTAGCTAATATTTCTAATTTTTCATCTATACACATAAATGAGCATATGCAAATATTATGCAAATTGATGTCTTCTTTTGTCCCCCTCTTTGGGTGATGCCTGCCCTCTTTTTTGGCGATGCATCAGCGGCCACCCTCAC
This sequence comes from Anniella stebbinsi, assembly GCA_029215795.1. NCBI lineage: Eukaryota > Metazoa > Chordata > Lepidosauria > Squamata > Anniellidae > Anniella > Anniella stebbinsi. Next base: position 3,520,941 of record JARDYH010000003.1, on the reverse strand, counting down.
TCACATATTGATTTTAAATAGACAGCATAAACTTGTGCTGTTGAGCTCTACATTTTTCAAAGCAATTGATGAGAGGAGGCGAATGATCACTCTGTTAAGAACATAAGAAGAGCCCTAATGCTGGATCAGACCATGGGTCCCACTAGTCCACCACTCTCGTCACACAGCAGCCAACCAGCTGTCGGCCAGGGACCAACAAAGCAGGACATGGGTGCAACAGCACCCTCCCGCCCATGTTCCCCAGCAACAGGTATCTAAAGGCTTCCTGCCTCGGATACTGGAGGCAGCACATAACCATGAGAACTAGTAGTCATTAATAGCCTTCTCCTCCAGGAATTTATCCAACCCCCTTTTAAACCCATTCAAATTGGTGGCCAACTCCACATCTTGTGGTGGTGAATTCTATAATTCAGCTATGCGCTGTGTGAACAGGTACTTCCTTTTATCTGTCCCGAATCTGCCACCAATCAGCTTCATGGGATGACCCCCTGGGGTTCTAGTATTATGGGACAGGGAGAAAAATGTTGCACAAGTAGTACCACTTCTATTCACCTGTCCTGAACTTACTGCCAATCAGTTACATGAGATGACTCCAATGTAGCGCTTGAGAGGAGAGAGAGGGGGCGAGGAGGATGGGTTGCCATAAGATTTTGGTTCAGAGCCCAGAATTAGCCCGAGACACAAGCCTTCCTCAGCAACAGGTGTAAGCCCTGGTCAATTGCCTGGCATATTTGAGATACCACAAGCGGGACAAGACTATTTCAAAACGGCGCTTTATCCAAGCGAGATGCCTTTGGCCGGCCACAAATTTCTCCACGTTCTCTTAACCACAACTGACTTTGGCAGACACAGTGAGTCATGTGTAAGAATGCAGCAGCAGCAACTGGGCTCATCCAGACCAGCGCTCTCCCCTGCCCACAATGGCCAGAGCCACGTGCAGACGGCCACATGGCCTGTAGACTTGCTCCAGCGTCTGCTGATCAGGTCTGGAGGCTGCTTCACGCCTTCCTCCCTTCGTGGCACGCAGGCCACAGCCATCCGCTGCTCCGCTGCCAACCCTGTCCATCTGTATGTGATGGGAGCGCCGACCGTAGATCTTCTTTCCCAATTTGCTAGAGTCACTCAGAGGACATCGGCCTCCGGTCTCTCAGCCTTTTGGCCCCACCTGCTCCACGCAGAGCTGCGGGTGGTGTCCCTCCCCCTTGTAACAGAGCCTGTGGCAAGCAGAAAAGCCAGCCTGGAGTGGCAGGAGGTGGCAGAGATCGCAACAGCCGTCCTGGGCTCAAAATCTCCAAAATGCACAATACATTCCTGCTCTACGACCACAAAAGATGAACATGTTCCCAGTTTGCCCAAGCACAGGCAAAACACCGTTTGGCTGCATTTCCATGCAAATATTCAACTGGACGACTTGATAATGGAGAACAATAGCTCTTTGAATCCAAAATTTTGCTTGGGAAGAAGTGAAGCCACATTTCAGATCTCCAACCTAAGCTATGCTGAATCCACAACGGCCCTATCGACTTTCCTGGGCCTGCTGGCGTGTAAATTGACAAGGCATCTCGGCCTCAGAATAAGGTGCTCTGCCCTGGAGGAAACAATATTTTTGGATTTCTCCTCTCCTTAAAAGCAGTTTGCTTAATAAAGCGCAATAACATAAATGCAAGCCTCCGAGTCCTCTGGAGACTTTCCCAGAAGTTACAGTTAAGTAATTTCTGGCTTGACCCCAGAGTCCAAAGCCTTAAAAGGAATTTTAAACAACAACATAAAAAAAACAAATGTTACTCTATTCTTTTAGCATTTTCAACCCTTGGGATTAGAGTAGACAAAGGCAATATGGCAGTTTCCTCTTATACAGGGGAGGGGAGGGGAAAGCGTGTTTTTTCTTTTTTGAAATCTGCAAAAAGTACAGGAGTTTCCCACCTAGCCACGTCCATAACTGGAGTGTGAAATAATGTAGGGGAGAGGGCAGGAGAAAAAGAGACGAAGGAGGGGGTGGGGGGAGATTTGGATTTCATACTGCAGACTACTACTTTTTTCTAAAGATCCAGACAGGAAAAGACAGCTCGGCTGTCAGAAACCAGACCCATAACTTTGCAAGAAGATCAGCTTAAGTCGCTGGATAGAAAAATAACAATCGGGGTGGGGAGGCGGAGAAGACGTTGCCCCCTTTGAAGTACCCTTTTCCTACAGCCTAGTTTTTACCTTATAAGGAGCACCAACCCAATGAACTGAACGCTCATCAATAACTTCTCCAGAAAAGTGAACTCAAAAGTTATAAAACAAGGCTCCCCACCCCGGAGAAATCAATTGAACCCTCACGCTCTAGCCTAAAATCCAAACAAGAGAGAGCATAACGCAAACACTTACCATAATGGTGCTGTACGCTTGCTATGATTTCAGCAAAACAGCTGCTTTCCTTGCTCCCAGCAAATTTATAACCCAGCAAGGACTGACTCCACCTGAAGATGAAGCCCTGTGCTCATTTAAAGCAACAGAGGCACTCTAAAAGACTTCTTCAGGAAAATGTTGAAATTCACCCAAATTGCTGGCTTGGTGGTTTATCTCCGGAAACCTTCCACTGATGCAGTGTTTGACATTCTGGAAAAAAGCACACATAGCTCATCCAACCATCTCTAGGGCTGCTCTGTCTTGCCGAGCTTGGGGCTAGGCAGAAATTCAACAGGTCGAGATTTAGCAGCCTGGTAGATGTGGCTGATGGGCAAAGGTCCGAAGGTTTAATGTACGTCTAATGGCAACGTAGGGCTATTTTGAATCGTCAAAGCATTTTGCCTTACATCATTTCCTAGTGACAGTTATCCATGGCCTGGTAACCTTCTAGTTGGATTACTGCAATGTGCTGTACGTGGGGCTACCTTTGAAGACAGTTCAGAAAGTTCAGTGAGTTCAGAATAGTGCTGCTAGGTTACTAACCAGGATTGGCCGATTCGACCATGTGATGCCAAGCGCTTCGTCATCTGCAATGGCTTCCAGTCCATTCCAAGCCCAATTCAAAGTGTGTTGGTGTTGACCTTTAAAGCCCCCCTGGAAGGCAAGTCTCCTCCCACATGTACCAGCTCAGACCTTTAGGATGCCTTTAGAGCCCTCCTCTGGGTACCCCTGCCAAACGAAGTTAGATGGGTGGCAACAAGAGAACAGGGACTTCTCAGAGGTGGCACACCAATTGTGGAAAAAACTCCACAAAGACGTTTGCCTGGCATATGCTTTGTTATCATTTCAGTGCCAGGCTCTTTCCTTTATCCCAGAATGCACTTCAAGCGATAGGAGGCGTCTTGAGCATGACGTGTAGTTCTAGGTTATTACTGTTTTGCATCATATTGGACATGGTTTGGGTCCAGGTTACCTGTGGGATCGCCTTCCCCCATACAATCCTCCCTGCACACTCAGGTCTTCTGGGGAGAACTTACTTCAGTCAGCCAAAACCAGGCTGACAACCGTTACCCAGAGGACCTTCTCTTCTGCCACTCCCAGACTGTGGAATGACCTGCCGGGAGAGATCCGCCAACTTCATAGCCTTTAAATTTAAAAAAGCCATAAAGACTTATCTCTTCCGGCAGGCCTACTCAGTCGAATTTCAAGATGTCTCATTGTTATTTTAATAATGTATTAGTTTTCTATGTTTTTAATAAATGTTATGTATTTTATACTATTCGATCCAGAGGTTGAGGCGGCTAATAAATAAAATTGTTATTATTACTATTGTTGTTGTTTTGTTGTCTTTTTAGCACTTGTATTGTATTTAATTTTTTTACCTGTGTTTTAAAATGGCATTTTAGTTTTTCAACCGATTGTAACCTGCCCAGAGAACATTAGCTATTGGATGGATTAGAAATGTACTAAATACATACAGAAATAATAGCAATGCTCACAGCAGCCTCATAGGGTAGACCAGAACGGTCACTTTCAGATTGCAGATGGGAGTAGAGGAAAGGTTTGCATCCATTAGAGGGGCCTAATTTGATGAATTAGGATCTGAAAGAGGGGCAACTCCCCATGCCCTTCTTTGCTACAGCATCTCCCCTGGCCATCATCAAAGGCACAGAGCTGGTCAGCACGATCCTATGCAGCGGTGGTGGGGAACCGGTGGCCTTCTAGATACTATTGGACTCCAGCTTCCATCAGCCCCAGCCAGCATGGCAAGTGGCCAGGGATGATAGCAGTTGTAATTTAAAACATCTTCATTGTCACAGGTATTTGCACGCCTGCTATGCAGAGTTTTTCCAAAGGCACCATCCCCCCCTTATCCAACACAGGGGAATATGGAATAAACATTCCATTCTTCTCAACAGGTGGACAAAGCTGAGAGGAAGAGCCGTACATTCATCCATACTGGCATGGCAGCGTGGGCCGTACTGTAGCGAGGGGTCAATCAAGGGATGGGCAAGGATTTCATGTTGTTCATTTTTTGATAAGAACATCCCACCATTCGCAATTCTCTTTGGAAACAGGACGGAAAGAACTTGAGATTAAAAAATATAAATAAAATGTAGGCAAAACCAAAACTGACAGATTCATTGATCCAGGCCCAGGGTTTGCAGTGTTTCACTCAACAAAAAGCTCCATCACACCAGCGATTGAGTGCACTCTCTCCATGCCTGGTGTGCGGATTTGCAGCACGGTCCTCACATGACGCCGTGCCTGTCCTGCTGACACCCCGCCTCTTCCCCAGCCTTTTCCGTCTTTTCCTAGAACGCCTAAAGTCTGGATTATTTTCCCCAAGTGTGTTTAATGCGCCCTTAAGCCTCCATGTAGTGCTGTATGCTTTCCTTTGTTGGGGGCATGTGCTGTGACGGGAGTCTTGCTGTTGGCTTGAATGATAGCATCAGGTCCAGGCAGGGAAAAGCCATCTGTCCCAACAGCCGGCTCCAATCCTCTATATAAAACACAAACCTTCCATCTCAGGCTTGAAAGCATTTTTAAAAATCGTACAATGCCCGAATAATTGCAGAGACAGGATTGTACTCCCTCGATGCCTCCAAAGAGCCAGACTAGAGGGTTGTTCCATTTTTGCGTGGCAGAAAGGCGGTCTGGTTGAAGTGCTCATCTGACAGGACCTGCTTGTATATGTCTTGTTAAAGGGGTGGGAAGGAGCAACCAACGGACTGGAGGGAGAAAGGGAAGGGGTGGGATGGAGTGGAGTGGAAGAGCAAACAAGCGACAGAGCAGCGTATTCAGGTGAAAGGGACCATAAGGTTGACGCACTTATGCATCAGAGGTAAAAAAAATGCAGAGGCAAACCGGGGGGGGGGGGGGGAGGGAAATTAGATGTGATGGAGCTCAAAGTCTGGGTTTCAATCCCTGTGTATTCAACCATGTTTGTGGTACTCAGGGTTGTCTTTTTTTAAAAAAACAAGATCCTCGTCCTTAAGAGTGGCACAGGATGTAGGCCCAGAATGGGTCTCTCCGTACTGGGAAGAATGGTACCTATTAAATTTGGCCAGCACAGATGGGGAAGGATTTTTTCTGGCTTGGAACTTTAAAGAAGCTATCCAAGTTGTCAAGCACCTTGTATAGCTCCTTTAGGGTTCTGACCGGTTCTGATTGAAACCCGGAGTGGTTTCACTGCCCCACTGACATTGGAGTCACAGGCCTCCACTGGTAGCCCAATATCCTCTGTTGTGACTGGCTGAATCTCTCCAGAGTCCCCTGCAGAGGAGGTCCATTCTCTGCCACCCATAATCATTTAAACTGGAGATGCCAAACTGAGGGCCCCCTGCTTGTAAAATGCGTACTCTCTATCACTGAGCAGTGGTCCCTTTCCAAAATATGATGCCCCCGCTCCGGTTCAGTCCTTGGCATCTCCAGCAGCCCTAAGTACCAATGGCTGTGTGGGATTCAGAAGAGTTGCTCTCAGTAGACCTGAATGACGTTTTCTTCTTGATACAGGACCATCCTTGTGCCACCAGATGAGCTAAATAACAGGCAGGTCCCTGCCTGAAGGAGCTTACAATCTAATATTTCAATGGTGTTGGTGTGTGTGTGTGGGGGGAGGCAGAGGGCGAGGCAAGACAAGAGAATTCAAAGGGACCAGATGAGCCCATAGCCTGAGTCAGAATAAGGCAGGCCTTCGTCTACAGAGATCATGCTGGCATCTTAAATTAGAGGGATGGAGAATGTCCTTTGGCACCTGTGACCTTGGCAACTACTGCCAGTCAGAGTCAACTGCACTGCTTCAGGGGATCACGCATCTGACTCAACGCCATTGTTTATTTTCTTAAAATCTGTACAAGTCGCTGGCTTTGTGCATCCATGCCGCAGTAGTCCTTCAAAAAACGGCCTCTGTCACAGCATGAACATCCCCGTGGTGTGGTCCTGAGTTCAGTGCAACATGCCCGCGATTGCAGCTTAAGAACCTCCTTCTTTTTAAAATTCAAAAAGAATTCAAAATTTAAAATGATCGGGGATAACAGAGGGGATTCCTCTCCCTCAGGGGGTGGGGCTTGGAGGAGAGCGGCCTCTGCGGGCCAGATGGGAAAACTCCATGGGCCGCATAAGGCCCATCATGCAAAGTGGTTCCCCATTCCTGTTTTAAATCATGTACGGGATTTTAAATCACAACAGTTAAAGTTGCTCTAGCTATACTAGAGTGACCAGATACAAAAGAGGGCAGGGCTCTTGCAGCTTTCACTGTGGTGATGAAGAGGGAGTTTCACCGGGTGCTGCGTGCGCACAAACGATGCCTGCTGAAATTCCCTTTTCTGTGCAACTGTTAAAGAGACGGGAGCCCCGTCCTCCTTTTCATAGGGCCACCCTACACAAAACACGGCCCTGACAATTGCTTTGCGTGCCCTGGGAGAAAGGAGCGGATGCCAGAGGCCCCTTTAAAAATGACAGGCATGTCTTAACAGGTGGCCATCCAGACAAGGGAAGGGCGGGGATGTGGCAGAGGGTTCGGGGAGAGCAGGGCTGGGTGGAAGGACTTTGGAGTGATTCCGTGGGCGGGAGAGGAAGTGGCGAGAGCAATGTAACGGGCAGGAAGAAGAGCTGAGGATCAAAGAGTGCCATCCGGTTCTGGAGTTACACGGGCTCAGAGGCTTTAGGATTTGTTGGAAGCTTCCAACCCTGACATCGGTGTGACAGCAGATACGCTGCTGGCGCATCAGCTACGCTTCCATGGTATGCAATGCGATACACCCTTACTGGGAAGTAAGGGTGCTTCCAGACAGAGGGGGCTTAGCACTAACAGCCAGGAGCCATCGTGCGGCTATCCTGTGTGCGAATCAGTAAAACCTGAGTTCCCCCAAGGTTCTCCAGATCCCATCACGAACCGCATTCAGACTGGAGTCTCTCTGTATCAGGTTGTGAGCTTTTTCTCCCCACCCACTGTGAAAATCCGCATGCATTTTCGAGCGCATCGGGTTACACATCTTTGAAATTTACGTATTCTCGTCTCAGCGATTCAGGGGTACCTGTGTGCATTTTTCAAAAGCCGGCATGTTTCCATGCGCGCTTTTCGAATGGACGCATGCTGTCGGATGCAGGTTTTGGGTCCGCAACTTGCGTGCCAAGCTCGAAAAAGTACAGGCTTCGACTGCAGATTGCATCCGAGTCTGTGTTCGATCTGGGAGGTTGGAAATGGATAAACCCTGGTCAAAAATAACTGGAATGAATTTCTTGTACTTCCCTATTCTCGTGTAACAATCAGTGGGAAAACATGATCGGGGGGCAGTTTACAAGTGGAAGATGTTGTCTGGGCGCCCCCACCTCCATAAGAGTCCACGAATGAGGCCAGAAGCATTCCACGTCCCATTGAATCCAGTGGCACTTACTTCTGAGTAAACATGTATAGGATTGAACTGTTGACGAGTGAGCACACATAGGCCCAGGCTGAATGTATGTAGCAAAGTGACTCTAAGGAGATACTTGTGCAAGTACTTATAAGGTTACTCATGGATTTCTCCGCCGTTCTGTAGCGTGAGTCAAAACTTTCGAACCAGCCCTGGCTGTTCTTGTCAATTCAAAAGGCATCTAGCCAGAACATTTCCAAGGATTAAGTTAAAACCATCTGTTTCCAAGCTCTGAAAGTCGTTGTATCTTTGCAAAAGATATCGAGCTGCAACGCAGGCCGCCCCCAGATTAACACATGCCTTCTTATAGAACATTGTCTCCTGCTTTTTGTTGCTCCGTAACTCACAGGTAGGGAAACGTTTTTCACCCAGGGGGCTGCATTCCCTTGTGGGAAACCTACTGGGAGGGGCTGCATGCCAGTGGTAGGCAGTAGGGCTGTGCACGGATCCAGATCTGGATCCCAAATCCAGAGCAGAATGGGCTGATCCGGGCCTCCCGGATCCGGATCCAATCTGGATCCATGCACAGCACTCCCTCCTGCTCTCCCCGCTCTCCCCCTCCCTCCCCCACTCTCACCTGCTGCTGCCTCCACGTCATCCCCCATCACCCTCTGTCCTCGCTGTGGGCCAGCCGCATTTCCCGCTCGCTTTGGGTGACGTCATTACCCAGCGCGAGTGGGAAAGCACAGTGAGGAGGGAGGACAACAGCAGGATGACACGGAGGAGGCAGCAGGTCAGCAGGGAGAGTGGGAGGAGGGAGGGGGAGAGTGGGGAGAGCAGGGAGAGAGTGCTGTGCACAGATCAAGATCGGATCCAAGTCGGATCAGATCCGATCAGGTCCAATCTGGACCTGACAGATCGGGATCCGAATCGGATGTGGGGGGGGGGGGGTCCATGCACAGCCCTAGTAGGCAGGACTACAACAAAAAGTGGATGGGGCATAGCCCATTCATAAATAGCCATCCATTCACCCATTCATGCTCCATTTATTAATTTTATTTTGTGCAGGTGATTCATTTATTTGATTTCTGTTATGGCATGGCATTATTCTGTTACTGCATGGCCTATCCAGCTGTTCTCTTTTATTTTTGTAATGGCTATTAGTCAAATACAATAAAATGATTTGATTTATTTGTTTTATTTATTTATTGCATTTCTATACCGCCCCATAGCCAAAGCTCTCTGGGCAGTTTACGTAAGATATATATATCCCATAAGATATCTAGATATCTATATATACGCCCATCCATGCACATGTATACATGCCACTTTCACACTCACCCACATACTCCGTATTCCCATGATCTTTTAAATTCCTCCTCCCCCTCTCTTTCTTCCTCTCCTTGTCTCTCTCTCTCTGCCCCTTCACTTTCTCTGCCCTCCCCTAGTCTTAGAAAGAAAGGTCCCTCTTGTGCGAATGGAACCTTTCCCGTAAAGCCTAATTATCGAGTACGGGTGAGGACGAGGCTGTGGGCCAGATCCAAAGCCTCTGCAGACTGGAGGTCTTGCACCCCTGTTTTAACTAGAGCAGAGGCAGAGAACATTTTGGGGTCCGGGGGCTGGATCGCCCCCTGGACCACCCTGCGGCTGGATGATGTCATGTGCACAGCCCTGCCCCCTCTATTCGGGACTGGTTAGGACCCATCTTGAGTATTGCATCCAGTTCTGGGCACCACACTTCAAGAAGGATGCAGACAAGCTGGAGCGTGTTCAGAGGAGGGCAAGGAGGATGATCAGGGGTCTGGAAACAAAGCACTATGAGGAGAGACTGAAAGAACTGGGCATGTTTAGCCTGGAGAAGAGAAGACATAGGGGAGACATGATAGCACTCTTCAAGGCCTTGAAAGGTTGTCACACAGAGGAGGGCCAGGATCTCTTCTAGGTCATCCCAGAGTGCAGGACACAGAACAATGGGCTCAAGTGACAGGAAGCCAGATTCCGGCTGGACATCAGGAAAAACTTCCTGACTGTTAGAGCAGTATGACAATGGAACCCATGACCTAGGGAGGTGGTGGGCTCTCCCACACTCGAGGCCTTCAAGAGGCAGCTGGACAACCATCTGTCAGGGATGCTTTAAGGTAGATTCCTGCATTGAGCAGGGGGTTGGACACGATGGCCTTAGAGGCCCCTTCCAACTCTACTATTCTATGATTCTATGATGTATTTACTTGATTTGTGCCTCACCTTTCTACCAAGACCGATGGCACTTGAGGTTGCCAGCCGGCGCTACAATCAGGGAGTCTGCTTTGCTCCACCTGGGTTGTGCCCAGTCAGGGCCCTCATCTTCATGGCGTCGGGGTGGCAGCGCGGTGGCGGCGGCAGGCAGCGTCCCCTGCACTGACGTCCCTTCCGCCCATCTATAACAGAAGGAGCGCTATGGCGGCCTTCCCTACCGCCGCCGCTGCGCCCGCCCAACAGAACGTGAGCAGCAGTTTAGGGGCGCCTGGAAGCATGGGCCCCTCTCTTCCAAGGTAAGTTTTTTTAAAAAAACTTCTTTAAATTGGGGGGGGGGAGACAAGCTCCGGAGCAAGAGCGACAGATGATAAATGCCATCATTGCCTTGCTCCAGCTAAAAAAGTCAAGGTAAATGCTAGACGGCTTCGGAGTGGTGGCAGCGTCATGTTAATGACCTGTCGCCACTCCGAAGCCACCGTGGGGGAAATGCCCATCTAGAGGTACCCCTAGAAAGTCCAGGCACTGCAAACCCAGCTCCCTAGAGGACCAGCTAGGGAAAACCCGGCCAGCTCCCCCAACCAAGGCACTAGCTCTACTCTTCCTTTGTGTTCCCCAAGTGGGGATGCTGAGTATCCCTGCCCCCTCTCCCTTCTGAGGGGTGGGGCTTTGGAGAGGGGGAGGAGCTAGAGGGTCCCTTAATAGATATCACAACATACACCAAAACAGGAACAAAAAATAACAACTAAAATAGCGGTAAATAAAACCTGAAGGCAACATTAAACCATCCTGCAAGCACCGAATGAAACAAAAATGTTTTTAAAATCTGCTTAAAACCTTCACTTCTGCCGCTCCCAGACTGTGGAATGACCTGCCAGGAGAGATCCGCCAACTTACCAGTCTTCTAGAATTCAAGAGAGCTATAAAGACTGATCTCTTCTGGCAGGCCTACCCAGTCGAATTTCAGCCGCTTGTTTTCCCCATGTCATAGAGGGGTGTAGGGGAGAGGGACAAACATACACACGCCCATGAACAGTAACTTCAAAGAGGTCTATGCGCTGGGCATGGTGGGAATATTTCTCTTTGCTTGTTCTTAATCATTGCTCAAGTTACCTGTGGGCCAGAGGAGTCCGGGCCCCCTTACCTTTTGTGATTACTTCCTTAGCTAGTGTTTTTAGAAAGCTAGGGGGTATGGTTTCGGAGCTCATGGGGGAGAGGAGTTGGAAGATGGAGCTTGGAGGAGCCTCCTACCTTCCCCTGCCATAATGTGAGCATTGTTCTCAGTGCCTTCTTGTCAGCTCCGTCTCCAAGGGAAGCTGTGAGACGAGCTGTCGCTGCTAACTAGCCACCTACGAGTCTCCAGCATAGGCTTGCGCAGCACATTCCACTAGGGTGAGCATCTAGGGATTTTTTTAAAAAAAGACGAACATTTATTGAATACTCCATCATAAAGGGCCTTATTTTGATTCATTTATTTATTAAACGCTGTAGACGCTGATGCTCTATTCCGCAGTCAGCTTGCCTGACCATGGGAGGGCTGTTGCAGGTGTGTGTGTGTGTGTGGGGGGGAGGAATGAGGAGATGCTCCTCAAGCCTCAGCATTGGTGGGGCTTTGTAGTGACACTGGCCAGAGGAGGGGCTTAAGAGGTGATATTACCCTTTGGACACTTGCTCCTGGCCTCTTTGAAGTGTGAATTCCAGCAGAGAGGCTCTTGGTAGAGCAATTCCTTTTCACTCCTGCTGCCAGGAGCAACTGCATGCTGTTGGGGGCAGTGGAGAAGCCAGAGGGCAGCCGGAGGACCGTTCCTGATGCATCTGGCTCTGGATTCCTACTCAATGTCCCCCCCCCCCAATTTGGCGCTTCTTGCTTGAGACATTAGGGTGTGCCTGGGCACACCCAGCACACCCCTTGCACACACTTATGGTCTCCAGGTCATGAAAAAAAAGAGCACCTCCTACATCTGCTGCTTGATGTGGCACTGTGGCTGCTCTTTCTTCAGGCAAACTCATCTTTGTACCGTTTCTTGCTGTTGGGCCCTCAAGGCATGCGGTCCGTTGCAGCTGAGCTACATACCAAAGCTGGCTTATGAAAACAGCTATAAACTACCAGCGCTGACAACCACCTGAGATTTTACAGCGCTACAAATTGCCAAGCTGCCTTCTCGCCCTCGGAAGTCTTCCGAACGAGCAGAAAGCAATTAAAGAGAGTTCCTTGATAACGTCTCTTTGCACGAAAAGGCAGAGGCATGAAGCGAAGTGGCTTGGCAGAAAGAAGAGCGAAGTGTCAGAAGTGTTGTGACGCTATGCGCCAGACGCCACGATCCTCTAGGGCTCTGCAAGAAGATGAGGCTGCAAGCTCCCAGCTATTGAGCAAAGGGTGGAGTGAGACAAAATAACTTGCAGTGAGTAATAGCTAGGGCTGTGCACGGATCCAGATCCAGATCCCGAATCCAGAGCGGATTGGGCTGATCCGGGCTTCCTGGATCCGGATCCGAACCAGATCGGGCCGGATCGGATCTGCGATCCGGATCCGGATCCATGCACAGCTCTCCCTCCTGCTCTCCCCTCCCTCCCCCCACTCTCCCTGCTAACCTGCTGCCTCCTCTGCGTTGTCCTGCCATCGTCCTCTCTCCTCGCTGTGTGCTGCCTCATTTCCAGCTCGGGGGGTCCGCGCACAGCCTTACTTCTGAGTAGCCATGTATAGGATTGCTCTTGCAGGGTTGCCTCAATTATGGCTTGCGAAACCGGACATATTTCTTTCTTATTGATGTGCTTTTCTTTGGTATGTTTCTATTCGATACATTTTAATAACTTAATTCTAATTTTGCTATTTTACCTGCCTTTTATTGTTCGCCACCTTGAGCGCTATTGATAGCGGAAAGGTGGGACAGAAATATAAGAAACAAATTAATAAATAATAAAGGAGGGCATTTGCCTGTCTGTCCGTCTCGTAGTGCCAAGTCTGAAACCTAGATACCCAAAATGTGGCATGCATACTACTAAGGGGACCCTAGGGGTGAGCACTTCAGGGTTATTATGTTTTAAAATGCATTAATTAGTTTAAATTAATTTCAATGCATCCATGTGTTTGAAGCCTGCAGCAATGTAGACCAGCCTTAGGGGGAAGCCATGCTGGCTGTGGGATGATGGGAGTTGTAGTTCTACACATCTGGAGGGCACCAGGTTGGGGAAAGATAGAGTTTCTGCTAGGGACTCGTCCTCTGAGCCAGTGGATGATGGCAGGGGCATGTCCTCTGGCCAGGAGGACCCTTAAGAAGGCTCTGACTGTCCTACCCCTGAGAAAGTAGCCTGTGCCTCATCCATATTAGAATTCTTTGCTTATACACTGGAAGGCCCAAAGGTCATAACAAGAAAGAATCAGCACCTTGAAGATCTAAAAAATGAATTGCTTCTGGGAGGATTGGCAGGGTGTGCAAATGAACACTCCATCATTGGTGCAATTGCTGAGAAAGCTGCCTCCCGATCCTGCCAATGGTACAGGAATCAGAACCTTTGAAGATCACGTCTACCATGGATAACCGGGTGAGATGAGAGGCCAGAGGCAATATCGTATATACACTTGCATGAATGCACTATCTCCTTCTACAAACTAGGACCTCCATCACACCTAATCCCCCCCCCCCCCCCGGTTTGCCTCTGCGTTTTTTTACCTCTGAGGCAGAAGCACGTCAAGCTTATGATCCCTTTCACCTGAATAGCTGCTTTCTCGTTCCTTCGCTCCTTTGCTGTTTGGCTCCATCCCACCTCTCCCCGACCCCCTCTACAAGAATTCGGTTTGACGCCTGGTTCTCCGATTATGCGCATCTTCTCGGAAGCGCTTTTATGGTAAATGACTGTACGCGGGAGGTAATTGAGCACATAACTGGTGGCCTTACTGGTTGTTTGAAATGCGCTTTATAAGTAGTTAATGCGGAGAATTGCTTGTTCACATAGTCAAAATGCGCTTTAACGGCCGAAGCAAAATAAACCTCGCTATTTAACACGCATTCATAATGCACATAATCGGAGAGAAAAAGCGCCTCAACTCCCGATTTGCGCTCCGCTCATGTAGAGGTAACATTTTTAATGAGACTTCAAAGGGCTTTAAACATCTCGTGTAGAGGCAGCCCTCTTCTCTTTCTCCCTCCAGTCAGGTCCTGGCAGATGAGCCTTTCTCCTGGGCAAAAATGGAATGACCCTTTAGCCTGGCTCTTCAGGGGTGTCGAGGGAGTACAATCCTGTCTCTGCAGAGATTCAGGCATTGTATGATTTTAAAAAAGGCTTTCGAGCCTGGGATGGAAGGTTTGGGTTTTATATTGAGGCTTGGAGCCGACTGCTGGGAGAGATCCCTTTTCCCTGCCAGGACCTGATACAATCCATTCAAGCCCCCAGTTCCTTTAAAACTACATGGAGGCTTAAGGGGCGCATTAAATGTGCTTAATAATAATCATAATAATCATAATATATTTATTTATAACCTGCCTCTCCCGCCGGATCGAGGTGGGGAACAACAACAAATATAAAACACAAAGACCACAAAATAGATGAGATATTAATAAGCCAGACTTTTAGCATTCTAGGAAAGGCTGGGGAAGAGGCGGGATGTCAGCAGGACAGGCATGGCGTCATGTGAGTACCATGCACTAAATCACTGGTGTGATGGAGCTCTCGATGTTCGTATCACCTCAGCATGCCCATATCTAGTAATATCTCTGCCCCTCGACATCAGAGGCAGATAATAGACATAGACTCCAGAGTTGCCAGTCACATTGTTTGGAATCCTTGGGGCTGTTTAAGTTGGGCAGATGAAAATGTTGACATGGAGTCTACGGAAAGAATAGCCACCCCGGCCAATGAGTTGGAGTAGGTCAGCAAAACATGTCAACCTAGTACAGTACTGTAATGTGGTTTCTGGGGGGAGCTAGAATAGCACTATTGGCAGTCAATGACTCCCACGTGAATGCCAAGTAATAAACATAAAACTCATTAGTATTGGTACCGACACTCTAAACTGTACACTTTGGCTTAAAAGCAACGTTAAAATAACTAAACCAGTCAAAACTGCTTTGCACCAGATGACACTCATTTACTGCTTCTAAACGTATATCTTTTTCTCTTTTTCCCCCCCTCTCCCCTTGATGCCCTTCTGAGGAGAAAGGAAACTTGAGATAGGCGTTTCTTTGCCAAAACTGTTCACTCCAGTGAATGAAATTTGTTATAGTACCTGGAAGCAGGCCTCCTAACTGCAGTCAAGGCACGTAATGTACGAGAGCTTTAGTAGGCGAGAGATACAGAAAGGAATGGCGGGGGGGGGATGTTCCAGGGACCCCCTTATCAGCCTCTCCCCAAGACTAAGGCCTCATCTACACCAAGCAGGATATTGCACTATGAAAGCGGTATGAAAGTGGTATATAAAAGGCAGGAGCCACACTACTGCTTTATAGCTGTATTGAAGTGCACTGACAACTGTTGGGGCCCATAAGACACAGACCATATACTGCTTTCATCCCGCTATATCCTGCTTGGTGTGGCTCCTGCCTTTTATATACTGCTTTCATAGCGCTTTCATAGTGCAATATCCTGCTTGGTGTAGATGAGGCCTAAGATATTCCCTCCTTCCGTCAGGTATTCTGTACCAATTGGATCTCCGGTATAGGCCTGTTCAAGCTTTTAAGGAAACCCTTCACTCCAGAGGCCAGGGGAAGGGCTGAAGTTCAGCGGTACAGAATGTGCACTGTGTGTAGAAAGTCCCAGGTTCAATTCCTTGCATCTCCCATTAAAAGCAAGTGGTGGGAAAGACCTCTGCCTCAGTGCATGGGGAGCTGCTGTCAATATTGCACTATTTCATTCATTCATTCATTCATTCATTCATTCATTCATTTATTGTATTTCTACCCCGCCTTTCTACCAAAAAGTGGCACTCAGTGGCTCAAAATTAAAATTGATTAAAATGATACATTAAGGGCTCCATCACACTAGCGTTTTATTGCACTTTCGTTCTGCCCTGTTTACTGTTTTGCCTCACGACCCTCACATGGCGTCATCCCTGTCCTGCAGTCATCTTGCCTCTTCCTCTCCATTTTCTGTATTTTTCTAGGGCAGGGAAAGTGCTGTATTTTTCTCCATGTGGGATAAAACCACCCTTCCGTCCCCATATATTGCCATCCTTGCGCAATGTCACAGAACGTCCCTTCTTGGGGACGTGGGCGTTGAAGGGCGGTCTTGCTGACAAAAGAGGAGGGTGAGGAGGTTCTCCTCCAGTCCGTAGAACCGCTCAACTGGGAAGTGGGAGGGCGCACGAAGACCCCCTGCAGAAGGGAGCATCATCTCACCTCTAAAGGCAGAAATGGCACCCAGCTAAATCGCTAAAACGCTAGACAACAAAACCAGAGTGGGCGGGGGAGGTGCCCATGCCTATCACAATGTCCATCAGCCACAGTAACCAATGGACTAAAGGGGGAAGGGGAAGGGGATAGGGTGGGGTGAGCGCAATAGGAGGAGAGCAGAAGTGCAAGCCGGTGCAGGTGAAAAGGTAAACAAGGCGAAATAGCGCATTAATGCATGCATGTGAAAGTGACCAGCGCTCGCTGCGCTAATGAAACGGAGGTGGAAATCGCGGATGCGTACCAGGAAAAAAAAGTAGATGTGATGGAGCCCTAAAATGCAATAAATACGTAACAATTACACAGCAAGTATGATTAAAAGCAGTACCCAACCCAGCAAATTCACTGACAGGTTAAAAGTCTTCTTAAATTAAGCAGTCTGTGCCTGCCAGTAGAAGGAAATCAAAGAGGGAGCACACCCAGCCTGCCCCTGGGAGCAGCCACTCAAAAAATCCCTCTCTTGGGTTGCCACCAAACACATCTCTGAAGACACTGGTCTTGAAAGAAGGGCCTCTCCTTAACATCTTAGGAACCGGGCAGGCTCAGATGGGAGGAGGCGGCCTTTCAGGTAGCGTGGTCCTAAGCCGTATAGATCAGTGATGGGCAAACTCACAGAATCATAGAATGGTAGTGTTGAAAGGGACCTCTAAGGCCATCGAGTCCAATCCCCTGCTCACTGCAGGAATCCACCTTAAAGCATCCCTGACAGATGGTTGCCCAGCTGCCTCTTGAATGCCTCTAATGTGGGAGTGCCCACCACCTCCATATGTAATTGGTTCCCTTGTCGTCCTGCTCTAACAGTCAGGAAGTTTTTTCTGATGTCCGGCCGGAATCGGGCTTCCTGTAACTTGAGGAGCCTATTATTCCATGTCATGCACTCTGGGTTGATTGAGAAGAGATCCTGGCCCTCTTCTGTGTGACAACATTTCAAGTATTTGAAGAGTGCTATCATGTCTCCCCTCAGTCTTCTCTTCTCAAGGCTAAACATACCCAGTTCTTTCAGTCTCTCCTCATAGGGATTTGTTTCCAGACCCCTGATCATCCTCGTTGCCCTCCTCTGAACACGCTCCAGATTGCCTGCATCCTTCTTGAAGTGTGGTGCCCAGAACTGGAAGCAATACTCAAGATGGGGCCTAACCAGTGCCGAATAGAGGGGAACCAGTACCTCGCGCGATTTGGAAGCTATACTTCTATTAATGCAGCCCAAAATAGCATTCATCTTTTTTGCAGCCACATCACACTGTTGGCTCATATATTCAGCTTGTGATCTACAACAATTCCAAGATTCTTCTCGCTTGTAGTATTGCTGAACCAAGTATCCCCCATCTTATAACTGTGCATTTGGTTTCTTTTTCCTAGGTGTAGAACTCCATCCAGTTCTCCATCTAGAATGCAGCTTCGTCAGTGGAACCTGCTCATGCCCCTCCTCCTCGCCATGCGCTATCCCCTGGTTTGCAGAGGTGTAGGGAGAGGAATCATCTTGTTATCTCTGAACTGTGATCAAGGACAAGGGGCTTGCCCAATGGGAGTGTGAGCATCTGGAAGCGGAATCCCCTTGTTATCTCCAAGCACAGGTTGGAGATAACAAGGGGATTCCAGCTGGGAGAGGGAGCAGTGCGCGCGGCCAGTGGTTGCGAGGGCTTCTGGACGTGTCGGCCGAGGGTGCTTTGCTCCTGCTTCTCGTTGCCTGCTGGCTGCACGCCCTTGGCCAGCACTTGCCAGCCGAGTGCCTGCCCTTCACCCACCACATGTTGCCCCAATTGGGATGGCACTTGAAGGGCCCCCCAGCTGGCCATCTCAGCTTCGGTTTCACAGTATGCGGGCCTTTCCGCATGTGCAGAGAAGCCGGGTCCCCTGCCAAAGGGCCGGGTGGCTCATCCACCTGCTGTGTCTGCAGGGACCAAATTATACGATGGGAAATAGTAGAAGGCATCTTCTCAAACCTACGCAATAAACAACCCTCCAAGGAGGCCTAAGCAAAATCTCTCCTTCCGTGCAGTTTAAGCTCTAGGAGAGCCAATGCTACTGGTTTCCAATGGAGCCGTAGAATTTCTGATATACAGCGGAGCTTGTGTCTGATCAGTTGTACTGATTTCCCTCAGGACTGCATTGCCAGGCTGTGAAATGCCAATCTGCAATTAAGGAGAAACTGAATGGATTTGTTGTTGTAGTTGCGTTAGCAAGAGCTGCAATGCAAAATGCTCAGCTAAACCTACTATGTCTTGGTAGGGATAGAATTCAGTTTCAGGAGTACGTAAACTTCCAAACTCAGTATATCATCTACATGGACAGGGAATCATGTACCACGACCCACAACTTCGTTCCCACTTGCCCAGTCTGGGTCAAGTCGCTGTGCTAGCTGTGGATTGGGAGTTCTGGGTACCTGAAATATTGTGATTCTGTTCCAATAGTTATTGAATCCTTTCCCTTGGCGAGTGAATGAGGACATTTATATATGTGCTTTGCAGCCTCTATCGCATCCTCAAGCTGTTGTCCAGCTGAGCTTTGCAAAGTGGTTTGGGGATTACTTACATCTAACCCACCCAATCCAATACTAGAACCCTCGAGGGCTCACTGTGATGAGTTTGCAAGACACTTCGAGGATAAAATCGCTCACCTTCATGATGACTTGAACGCCGCTATTGATTCAGTGTCTGTTGAGGTGTCCAATGCATTGTCTTATCCTGTTTTGTGGGATCAGTTTCAGGTTTTGGAGGATGAAGATGCGGACAAGATGCTCTCTCGACCCTTGCCCGTCCTGGCTTCTTCGAGCTAACTGCAGGGAGCTAACCTGATGGATCAGGGGAGTGGTGAATGCATCATTGTGTGATGGGGTGGCCCCTGCTGCCTTGAAGGGGGCTCTGGCGCGACCACTCCTGCAAAAAACCTCCCTTGACCCAGAGAATTATGCTAACTAGCTGGTCGCAAATACCCCATTTTTGAGCAAGGCGCTCAAGAGAGTGGTGGTATCTCAACTGCAGGCGTTCTTGGATGAAACTGATTATCTGGATCCATTCCAGTCCGGGTTCAGGCCTGGTTTTGGGATGGAATCGGCCTTGGTCGCCCTGATGGATGACCTTCTTTGGGAGAAGGACAGGGGGAGTGTGACCTTGTTACTTCTTCTCGATCTCTCAGCAGCTTTTGATACCATTAACCATGGTATCCTCCTGGACCGCCTTCATGAGTTGGGAGGCACAATTTTACAGTGGTTCAGTTCATACTTGTAGGGTCAGTTCCAGAAAAGAGCATGGGGGGAATGTACTTCTGCCCCGTGGCAGTTGAACTGTGGCATTCCACAAGGCACCATCTTGTCCCCGATATTCTTTAATATCTATATGAAGCTGTTGGGAGCAGTCATCAGGAGATTTGGGGCAAGATGTCACCAGTATGCTGATGACACACAGCTCTATTTCTCTATAACACCTGAATCGGGAGAGGCTGTGCACGTTCTGAACCGGTGCCTGGATACAGTTATGGCTTGGATGGGGGCCAAAAAAATGAAGCTGAACCCCAATAAGACAGCGACCTTGCGGGTTGGTAGTTCCCAGAGCTGGGAATTAGGGTGTTCTGGATGGGGTTGCACTCCCTCTGAAGGAGCAGGCCCATAGTTTGGGGGTGCTCCTGTATCCATCTTTGTCACTGGAGGCCCAGGTGACCTCGGTAGCCCAGAGTGCCCATTTACAACTTCGGTTGGTACGCCAGCTACGCCCATTCCTGGATAGGGATAGACTAGCCACAGTCATTCATGCCCTGGTAACCTCACAGACTACTGTAACACACTCTATATGGGGCTACCCATGTGCATGGTTCAGAAGCTGCAGTTTGTGCAGAACATAGCAGCTAGGGTGCTCACGGGGACGCCTAGCTCTGCCCACATAAAACCTGTGTTAAAAGAACTGCACTGGCTGCCTGTTAGCTACCGAGCCACATACAAGGTTATGCTGTTATCCTATAAAGCCCTAAAGAACTTGGGACCAGGATACCGGGTGTATACCTTCCCTTATATACACCTGGATGACATTTACAATCAGAGGAGGCCATACTGGCCATTTCAAAACGAACGGAATGCCGCCATGAAGAACCTTGATGCCGGGCCTTCTCTGTAGTGGCCCCCACCCTCTGGAAAACTCTCCCTTGTGCGGTTCAGGAAGCGGAAAATGTAACAGCCTTCAAACACCTCCTGAAAACATATATTTTTAGACAAGCTTTCCCTGGACTGTAAGTTATTCTGGTTTTATATGACATTTTAAAATTCTAAAATCTTGATTTTGTATATTATGGTTTTAATTGTAAACTGCCCAGACAGCCTCGGTTGTTGGGCAGTATAAATATGTAATAAATAAAACTAAAAATAAAATGTATGTCTTATTAACATTTATAAGCTCTCTTATCTGCTATAAGGCCATCAGGGTGGTGTTCAACAATTCTTATTTTAATATTTTTTATTGAATGTTATATTAATAACAAACGGATGTAACATCCAAACACATCAAACATAACACAATAATCAAACACGGGATATCCTTGAGACACACGATCAGCATCGAACTAAGTTTAATCAGGTGACACAGTGGACTGATTTTAACTATATATTCAAAGCTAGAAGAAAATATATCAAAACGTTCTGTGAGTTGATGGAGGTACAGTAATGTCCTTATTGCTATTAGCATAATTAATAAATGACTCCCAGATTCCATAGAAATTAACAATATATGTTTCAGATCTGTACTGCTTAATCCTGTTTTGTTAGCTTTTCCATCAATGTCAGAGACCAGAGTTTATTTCTCCATATAGTAAGAGATGTTGATTGTTCTTTTTTCCATGAATATGCTATTGTCATTCTGGTAGAAACACACATGAAAGTAAGGAGTTCTTTATGTGCCAGGTTTTTATTTTTTTCCTTCAAAAATGGCTAACAGGGCTAATTGGGGGGAGAAGTCCATTTTTTGTTGAGTAATCTTTTTAGCCTCTTTAAGGACATTTCTCCAGAAGTGGTTTACCGAGGCACAAAGCCACCACGTATGAAAGTAGCTGCCAATTTCACCGCATCCTCTCCAACAATTTGGGGACGTTGACCTACTAATCCTTGCAACAATAACGACAGTAAAAATATTAAAAATGACACATTTTAACAGGCAGAATTGAAAAGATGCATCTTTATATTTAAGTCAGCTGCAGGGTCACACGGTCGAGGGCATCTCGTTTCAGCCCAGGTTCTTGAAAGGAAAATGGTTGTGCTGCTCTGGAACCATGCTGAAAGATGTGCCATGTAGTGCCCATCGCCCTCTTTCCCCCATTGCTTCTGGGCCCCCAAAACACAGTGTCACTATGTTGGGAGAGGGACCCAGAGGCATCATGAGGGAAAGAAGATGGCAAGTGCTGCAAAGTTGCCTGGCAGTATTTAAAAACTAATATGCGTTTTAAAAAATTAAATCTTGATGCCAGCCCTGGTGGGCCCTTGGGAGCCTGTGGTATTTGTCGACTATCCTGGGTGCTCTTGACACCAGGCTTGCCAAGAAATAATTCCAATTGAGCTCAATGGGGTTTAGTCCCTAGTAAGTGCTTTTAGGATTGCACTGTAAGGTTTAGACGGAAAGAAGTTCTACAGTTCCCAGCATTCCCCAGCCAGAATGGCTGACTGGGGAATGCTGGGAACTGTAGGGCTCCCCCAGGGCTCCCCCCCTCACCGTGTAAACATGCATAGGATTGTGACCTAAGCTGGAGAAAGTTCTTTTATTTATTTATTTATTTATTTATTTATTACATTTGTATACCGCCCCATAGCCGAAGCTCTCTGGGCGGTTTACATAGGATTAAAAACAATTAAAAACAATATACAAAAATTAAAACAGCAAAAACATACAACATACACACAATCTGTACATTTAAAAACCACTTCAACACTTCAAAAAACTACAAAAACAAAACAAAACAAACCCAGGCTCCTCAGATATTGCCAAATGCCTGAGAGAAGAGGAAAGTCTTGACCTGGCGCCGAAAAGATAACAATGTTGGCGCCAGGCGGGCCTCGTCGGGGAGATCATTCCACAATTGGGGAGCCACCACAGAGAAGGCCCTCTCTCTTGTTGCCGACCTCCGAGCTTCCCTCGGAGGAGGCACTCGGAGGAGGGCCTTAGATGTTGAACGTAGTGTTCAGGTAGGTTCATGTCGGGAAAGGCGTTCCATCAGGTATTGTGGTCCCAAGCCGTGTAAGGCTTTATAGGTTAAAACCAGCACCTTGAACCGGGCTCGGAAACATACAGGCAGCCAATGCAAGCGGGCCAGAGTAGGTCTTATATGTTCGAACCTACTGGTTCCAGTTATCAATCTGGCCGCTGCATTTTGCACAAGCTGCAGCTTCCGAACCACCTTCAAAGGCAGCCCCACGTAGAGTGCATTGCAGTAATCTAACTTGGAGGTTACCAGAGCATGGACAACTGAAGCCAGGTTATCCCTGTCCAGATAGGGACGTAGCTGGGCCACCAACCGAAGTTGGTAGAAGGCACTCCGTGCCACTGAGGCCACCTACGCCTCAAGTGACAGAGATGGTTCTAGGAGAACCCCCAAGCTACGAACCCGCTCCTTCAAGGGGAGTGCAACCCCATCCAGAACAGGTTGAACACCCTCCATCCGGTCAGCGGAACCACCCACCAACAGCATCTCAGTCTTGTCTGGATTGAGTTTCAGTTTATTAGCCCTCATCCAGTCCATTGTCGCAGCCAGGCACTGGTTCAGCACATCCACAGCCTCACCTGATGAAGATGAAAAGGAGAAATAGAGCTGCGTGTCATCAGCGTACTGATGACAACGCACTCCAAAACTCCGGATGACTGCACTCAACGGTTTCATGTAGATATTGAACAGCATGGGGGACAAAACTGACCCCTGCGGAACCCCATACTGGAGAATCCACGGGGCCGAGCAATGTTCCCCAAGCACCACCTTCTGGAGCCGACCCACCAAGTAGGAGCGGAACCACTGCAATGCAGTGCCTCCCACTCCCAACTCAGCCAGTCGTCCCGGAAGGATACCATGGTCGATGGTATCGAAAGCCGCTGAGAGATCAAGGAGAATCAACAGAGTCACACTCCCCCTGTCTTTCACCCGACATAGGTCATCATACAGGGCGACCAAGGCTGTTTCCGTACCAAAACTAGGCCTGAAACCCGACTGAAATGGATCCAGATAATCAGTCTCATCCAAGAGTGCCTGGAGCTGGCTCGCAACCACCCGCTCCAGGACCTTGCCCAGGAATGGAACATTTGCTACTGGCCTGTAGTTATTAAGATTTTCAGGGTCCAGGGAAGATTTCTTTAGGAGTGGTCTCACTGCCGCCTCTTTCAGGAGGCCTGGGACCACTCCCTCTTGCAAAGAGGCATTAATCACTTCCCTGGCCCAGCCAGTTGTTCCATCCCTGCTAGCTTTTATTAGCCAAGAGGGGCAAGGATCCAATATGGAAGTGGTTGCACGAACCTGTCCAAGCACCTTGTCAACATCCTCGAGCTGCACCAACTGAAACTCATCCAAGAAAACAGGACAAGCCTGTGCTCTGGATACCTCACTAGATTCATCTGCTATAACACTGGAGTCTAAGTCCTGACGGATGCCAGAGATTTTATTCTGGAAGTGCCCAGCAAATGTATTACAGAGGGCCTCAGATGGTTCTACCATGTCCTTGGGGCCAGCATGTAAAAGCCCCCGGACAACTCTGAAAAGCTCCGCTGGGCGGCAGGTTGATGATTGAATAGTGGCAGCAAAGTATTGGTTTTTTGCTGCCCTCACTGCCCCTGAATACAGCTTACCATAGGCACTTACCAGTGTTTGATTGCATCCATCAGGAGTTCGTCTCCATCTGCCCTCAAGCCGTCTCCTGTTTTGTTTCATCACTCTCAGCTCTGGGGTATACCACGGAGCCGTTCGAGCTCTACACAGGAGAGGGCGCTCAGGAGCAATCGTGTCAACTGCCCGGGTCATTTCTGCATTCCACAGATCGACCAGGGTTTCGACAGGAGAGCCAGCCCTATCAGCCGGAAAACTCCCCAGAGCCCTCTGGAAACCATCTGGATCCATTAGCCTCCGGGGGCGGACCATCTTAATGGGTCCCCCACCCTTGCAGAGGGGAAAAGCCACTGTAAGTCTAAACCTCAGCAGGTGGTGATCTGACCATGACAGAGGGGTTGATGTAAAGTTCCCCACTTTCAGATCCCCATCTCCATGTCCAGTTGAAAAAAACCAGGTCTAGAGTATGCCCTGCTACATGTGTTGGGCCGATGGTATGTTGGGACAGTCCCATGGTTGTCACGGAAACCATGAAATCCTGAGCTGCCCCAGATAAAGTGCCTTCGGCATGAATGTTGACATCCCCCAGAACCAAGAGTCTGGGGGACCTCAACAGTACACCAGAGACCACCTCTGTCAGCTCAGCTAGGGAGTCTGTTGAGCAGCGGGGTGGGCGGTACACCAACAGAATCCCTAATCTGTCCCGTTGGCCCAACACAAGGTGCAAACACTCCAGACCAGTAGTCACATGGACAGGGAGCCTGCAGAGGGGGATGGAATTCCTATAGACCACAGCAACCCCCCTCCCCGGCCCTCAAGTCTACCCTGATGCTGAACCAAGTACCCTGGTGGGCATAACTGGGAGAGACTGACTCCTCCCTGCTCTCCCACCCAGGTCTCGGTAATGCAAGCCAGATCTGCTGCCTCATCCACAATTAAATCGTGGATGAGGGAGATCTTATTATGCACTGATCTGGCATTTAAAAGCAGCACCCGGAGGCCTGAGGGCTGACTGATAAGGCAACCAACAAGCCTGTGGGTGTGAGGGGGACTGGAACAAGGCACAGCCATTAACTGTCTGGGCCTTGTTTCCCTAACCTGGCAAGTCCTCTAGGACCCGTTTCCTGCAGCTTACGTCACCTTTGGATAGGGTGACCCTATGGAAAGGAGGACAAGGCTCCTGTATCTTTTAACAGTTGTATTGAAAGGGGAATTTCAGCAGGTGTTATTTGTATGCATGCAGCACCTGGTGAAATCCCCTCTTCATCACAACAGGAGCCCCTCCCTCTTGACCAGATACAAATGAGAGCAAGGCTGCTGCAGCTTTAACTGTTGTGATGAAGAGGAAATTTTGCCAGGTGATTCATGCATATAAATGACACCTGCTGAAATTTCTCTTTCTATTCAACTGTTAAAGATACAGGAGGCCTGTCCTCCTTTTCATAGGGTCACCCTACCTTTGGAGGCAACTCCCTGATATAAGCAAATCCAACCCTGAAATTAGAGAGCGATTATCTCATGCTGACGTTACATAAATACACCCATAAATGACAACTGGAAAAGCAAACGATGTCTCTAAATTTGGCTGACTTCAGGCACAAATAAAGAGCCCCCCCCCCCCCCAATGTGCCACTTGCGGCTTTCATAAAAATGCTCTGTTGTATTTCCCCCACTCCACAGTGTAGGCTGACGAGATAAAATCCAGGTCAGGGCTCTTGTAACTTTAACAGTTGTAGAGAAAAGGCAATTTCAGCCTGTTTCATTTGTATGCAGTTAGTTCCTGGTGAAATTCCCTCTTCATCACAACACTTAAAGGCTGGACAACCCGTTGCTGAAAAACATTCTAGAGATCTGGGAGAAAGGTAAAGGAAAGTTGCAGACACTATACTAGAGTGACCATATACAAAAGAAGGCAGGGCCCCTGCAACCTTAAGTGTTGTGATGAAGAGGGAATTTCACCAGGAACGAATTGCATACAAATGACACTGGCTGAAATCCCCTTTTCTCTACAACTGTTACAGTTATATGAGCCCTGACCTGGATTTTATCTGGTCAGCCTACCACAGTGGGAACACAAGTGTCTCTAGTCAATGCTCTCTTAACTGCCTACTCTTGGCATCGTTTTAAAAGGGTTTGGAAAAAAATGTGTCATGCCGACTAAAATTGCGCATTACACTGGCTCAGAAAGCAGCAGGAGCCCTGTCTAGCGTGACCAGATACAAAAGAGGGCAGGTCTCCTGCAGCTTGAACTGCTGCAAAAAAAAGGGGATTTCACCAGGTGCTGCAGGCGTACAAATAACACCTGCTGAAATTCCCCTTTCAATACAACTGCTAAAGATACAAGAGCCCCGTCCTCTTTTCCATAGGGTCACCCTAATTACACTATAATAAATCTATCCTGATCCTGGCAGGAATCCGATCCGCAGAAACAAACGTCCCACAAACGCTTCGGACCCGCAATAAAGCTGTAACGCCTTGCACACGTGTCCGACGGTAGTAAACCCCATTGAACTCAGTGGGGCTTACTCCCGAATAGAGGCGCACAGTTTTGATCCCCTCAATGCCTTTAAAGTCCCACAAGACTAAGGACAACAACCATAATAATCCCAACCAGGCCTCAGCCGAGGGCTGCAGCCCCGCAGCTAGGCCTCATTCCCGGGTGTCTCCTAGCAACAGGACGGCGACGCTGATTGGCTGGGGGCGCTCTCGCCGCCATTTTCAAACCGCTTGCCCTGGAAAGAGCCTCCCTCCGCCGCCGCCGCCATTAACTATTCTTCGCCCGGGTTCAGCGGCGGCGGAAGAGGAGACGTGTCTGGTCTCGCCCGGCATGGAGAGCGGCCCTCTGGCTGAGAAGCCCCCTCTGAGGAGGAAGGGGAGGCGGCGGCAAGGGGGGAGGCCCAGCGTGGCAGGGGCAGCTCCTCTGAGGCGCAACAGCAGCAGCGGCGTTGGCGGCTACGACGAAGACGGCGGCGGCGGCGCGGAGACCCCCGGCGGGAGCCAACAGGCCGCGGTCGCCTGTGGACGGTGAGTGCGGGCGGATGAGTGGAGAGGGGCCTCCTGTCGCCCCTCGCCACCTCTTCCCACTTTGTTTACTTATTTGTTGCATTTTTATACTGCCCAATAGTATAATAGGGATTTCAGCAGGTGTCCTTTGTATGCATGCAGCACCTGGTGAAACCCCCTCTTCATCACAACAGTTAAAGCTGCAGGAGCTATAGTAGAGTGACCAGGTACAAAAGAGGGCAGGGCTCCTGCAGCTTTAACTGCTGTGATGAAGAGGGAATTTCGCCAGGTTCTGCATATAAATGGCCTCTGCTGAAATTCCCTTTTCCATGCAACTGTTGAAGATGCAGGAGCCCGTCCTCCTTTCCATAGGGTCACCGTGTCTGGGCAGATCACAATTAAAATTAGGTGCTCAAATCCTTGCTATGCTCACTCAGAAGTACAGCCTCATTGATTTCAATATGATTTGCTTCTAAGTAGGCATCCTTGGGGTTGCAGCTTGAACATGTCAACTCCCAAAAATACAGGAATCAGGTTGCAAATCCATGTTCCTGGTATCCTCTCTCCTTTATCCCGGGTTTAGCCTGGGTCTGCTGGTGAGGGGGAGGGCTTGTTTTGAAGGAGCAGGGCCTTTCTTCCTCTCCCCCTTTTAACATCTGTTGCAGGGGTGAACCCACGACTACAGCCGGGTAATGATTATTCATGATAATTAGTGGAAGGATTTAAATGAAGACGCACAGACACAAATGACAAAGTATTTTTTTATTTTTAACTGTATTTTTATTCTTATTTCAAAGCAACACCTATTTACATCTTACAAACTTACAAACACCGTATACAAAGAAAAAAGAACAACAAAAAAACGAAGACAAGACACTGAAATACAAAATTAAGACTGACTTCCGATTATCTCCACGTCATAATTATGTAATCATATCTTATCTTACTCCATAGACACAAATGACAAATTCAGTGCAACAGTATCATAGTATAGACGTCAGGATCTGACGGTGAAGGAAAAATGAATGGCTCGATATAATCAGCCAGGCGCTTTAGTACATTCTTCCCCAACCTGGTGCCTCCCAGAGGTATTGGACTACAGCTCCCAGCATGCCCCAGCCAGCATCGCTGGCTGGGGCATGCGAGATAGAACATAAGAAGAGCCCTGCTGGATCAGATCAAGGGTCCATCTGGTCCAGCATTCTGTTTACACAGTGGCCAACCAGCTGTTGATTGGGAACCCACAAACAGGGCTCAAGTGCAACAGTACTGCCTGCCCAAGTTCCTTAACAACTGGTGTATATAGGCATACTGCCTCTGATACTGGAGGTAGCACGTAGCCATCAGGACTAGTTGTAGCCCAACACTCTGGAGGGCACTAGGTTGGGGAAGACTTCTTTAGAAAGTTGCTTGTTACTTTATATTAAGAGTCCCCCTGATGTGCTCTGAAATTCTCATATTGCAGCCTTTCTCCCTCAAGCCTGGTGCTCTCCAGATGTGTTGGACTACAACTCCCGTGTTGGCTGGCTGGGGCATGCTGGGAGTTGCAGTCCAGCATGTTGGGAGGGCACCAGGTTGGAGAAGGCTGTTACGACAAGAGCAGCGTGGGAGGAGCTTCGCTGAGCCACGCCAAAGGTCTCCAGCAGTGGCCAACCTGAGTGGTAGAACACACAGACTCACATCTTACTACTTCAAGTACAAACACATATTTAAGGGGCTGGAGTATCTCCCCTGTGAGGGAAGTTTACCACAGCTGGGAATGTTTAGCTTGGAAAAAAAGTAGGCTAAGGGGCGACATGATAGAGCTGTACAAAATTATGCATGGTGTGGAGAATGTGGATAGGGAGACATTTTTCTCTCCCATTATACTAGAACCGAACGGGGTCATTCCATGAAGCTGATTGGTGGGAGATTCAGGACAAATAAAAGGAAGGACATCTTCACACAGCGCATAGTTACATTATGGAATTCACTACCACAAGATGTAGTGAGGGCTGGCAATTTGGATGGCTTTAAAAGGGGGTTGGATACATTCCTGGAGGAGAAGGCTGCCAGTGGTTACGAGTCCTGATGGTTATGTGCTACCCCAGTAACCTGGGCAGCAATCCTGTGTGCACCAGTTGTTGGGGAACATGGTTGGGAGGGTGCTGTTGCACCATGTACTGTTTTGCTGGTCCCTGGTTGACAGCTGGTTGGCCACTGTGTTAACAGAGTGCTGGATTAGATGGACCCTTGGTCTGATCCAGCATGGCATTTCTTATGTTCTTACAAGAACTTGAGTATGCCCAGTGGGGTTTTAGGCTCCCCCCCCCCCCAGTTGAGTAGCATACCTCCCTGCCATATCACAATCTGCTTTTGAAAGCCCCCTTAGTTTCAAACGGGATTTACCATGGGGTCAGGTGGGCTGCTGTTTGAGAAATGAAGCCCAAAGTTCCCCCATGTATGTAGGATTCATAGCTGTGTGGTTCTGTGTCTCCAAGTAGAAGGATCTAGGTTCAGTTCCAGGCTTCGCTTGTTAAAAAGGATATTGGGTGGTACGGCTTGGAAAATACCTGTGTCTGAGACCCTGGAGAAATTTAGAATTGATACTGTTGGGGTAGATGGGCTGTGGGGTTGATAGTACTAGGGTAGATGATGCTGTGTACAGTAGCTTCATATTTAACAATTAAAGCAGAGTTAATCTGTGTGAAGTTTTTATGAGAGGCATTCTGGCTTAAGGGCACAAGAAGTGCTTGGCTGGATCAAATCAAGATCCAAGCTAATCCCACATCCTTTACAAGAATCCCTGTTACTTGCAGGTGTTACAGGAAATTGGTCAGTGGATCTGTCCACCATATATTAAGAATTCACAAAATTTACCAAAATTTAGTTTGGCTTTTAAGTTACAGTACAAGATGATCATCTCCTGTCAGGTTTCTGATCCCTTTTTGAAAGTCAAGGATATATTTTCATCGACGAGGCAGGTCATAAGAACGGAAGAAGAGCCCTGATGCTGGATCAGATCAAGGGTCCATCTAGTCCAGCGTTCTGCTCACACAGTGACCAACCAGTGTCGGCCAGGGACCAACAAAGCAGGACACGGTGCAACAACAGCACCCTCTCCCCCATGTTTATTTATTTATTACATTTGTATACCACCCCATAGCCGAAGCTCTCTGGGCGGTTTACATAGGATTAAAAACAATTAAAAACAATATACAAAAATTAAAACAGCAAAAACATACAACATACACACAATCTGTACATTTAAAAACCACTTCCACACTTCAAAACCTACAAAAACAAAACAAACCAAACCCAGGCTCCTCAGATATTGCCAAATGCCTGAGAGAAGAGGAAAGTCTTGACCTGGCGCCTGTTCCCCAGCAACTTGTGCATATAGTCTTACTGCATATAGTCCCTCACTACTGAGAACAAGCAGGAACAGACAGAAGGATAAGGGAAGTGATGATGGCGGGTTCATTTCCTTCTCTTCCGTAACTATACATTGAGCCTGATTTAAATAGGATGGCAGTCTTCCTTCAGCCCAGAGTCTCATTTTTAAATCAGGTTACCTTGTAGGCATAGTTAGTGTTGGCATTCAGGGGATCCATGGCACAGGCAAACACTGAACATTGAATGAATAGTGACTGTAGCCAAGGGTGGGGAATCCCTTTCAGCCTGAGGACTGTAGAAGCTCTGGCGGGGGTGGGGTGGGGAAGGTTCCAGTGGTTGACAAGGGCTGAAAGTACAGAGGTGGTGTAAAAGGCAAAAGGAAGGGGGAAAATACACACAACCCCCCCCCAGCATATTTTAGCTTAAATCTTTTACTGCTAGTAATGAAGCATTGCAACCTTTTAGAATGGGGGGAAAATTGCAAAGAATCCAAGAAACCACTAAATGGTAGTTGCAGGGGAAGGGGAGAAAGGAGGTGTTACAATTTAGGGAACCACAGAGGGAAGAATTGGAACGCCAGAGGGTTGGATTTGGCCCCTGGGCCTGAAGTTCCCCACCGCTGGCTTAAGGAAACTGATTGTGTGGAATACTGCACAGGCTAGGTTTTTCCTGCACAGGCTAGGTTTTTCTTACACGCCTGGCAACGCTTTTAAAATGGGCCATTGGCCTAGCCTGCATGTGGGGCTGAGCCTTGACGTAGTAGAGTAAACTGTGTGATTGAAGGTGGGGAGGAGGTTGTATTTTCAAAAACTCATTAAAAACAACAACAGAATCTCTGGAAACATGTTAGCACACCAAAGAGAAATGCTCTAACCCAACCTTCTCCCTGCTGTGCTAAGGTTTACTTGGAATGGTGAGTCTGTTTGCTTTTTTTAGTCTGGGGAAACCTATGAACTTTGATTCCCTCCACCAGCAATCTGAAGTTGTACTTTCCATTCTACCGCCTCAAACCTTAGTCATTTCATTTTGCTGCATGGGTAGACACGGCCTTGGACTTGAAATAATCCTCTGACTCTGCCATATGGCCTTCTACTGACCTTTCCTTGTAGCTCTCCAGTTAAAATCCATCAACCTGCTTATACTGTTTATTGAGGCTTATAAGGCCAAGCAGAGTTCTTTTTGTCATGCTGTAAAATCTTGGGTAATTGCTCTGTATTGTTCACCCCTCTCCATCTCTAACTTTTCCAAGTCATCCACCAGTCTTCTAGATTACAGGAGACTGTGTAAATTCCCACTGAGATTTTTGAGATAAATATCATAGTGCCATTTCTGGATGGCTGCAGTGGAAGGTGTTGAGTAACACAGCACTCATATCACTGAAGGGAAACTGGTGAGGTTGAGAGACAAGTATCTTGCCCCAAAACCTGAGTAATGCAGAGGTAGGGTCTGAGCCCCAAACACAAAACCACTCATTTGAATTCTCCATTTTCTGCTCCAATAGAACGCCCAATCCACACAGACAAACTACTGCTCAGAGAGAGAGAAAGAAAGAGAAGGAAACACACACACACACATCAGATACTGAAAGAGAGAGAAGAAAACGCACACCAGTCCCAGAGAAAGGAGAGAGAGAGAAGAAATAGAAAACACAGGCCCACAGAGAGTGAAAACAGACCCCGAAATTGAAGGAAACAACACCTCGACTTGGAGAAAGGAACAAACAGACACACTCCACTCTTTCCTTTACAATTTGCTTTGTATCGCTCTTCTGTTCCCCAATTTATCATTTTGCTTCTAACGTACTTTTTAGAGGGAGCTTTGCCTCCTAGTCACTCCTTTTTTTGCTCAAGTATCCAGGTACCAGTCTCAGCCTTAAAAGGTACATAGAGCTGAGAGAGCAAGTGAGAAAGAACATCAGTTTTCCTTTCACAGCTCTATGAACTTATCAATGGTACCTTTTCACACTGGTGGGAGGTAACGAGCGGGATACCGTAGGGCTCAGTCCTGGGCCCAGTGCTCTTCAACATTTTTATTAATGATTTGGACGAGGAGGTGCATGGAATGCTTATCAGATTTGCAGCCAAGACAAAATTGGGTGGGATCACTAATACCCTGGAAGACAGAAACAAACTCCAAAGTGATCTTGATAGACTGGAGTGCTGGGCTGAAAACAACAGAATGAAATTTAATAGGGATAAATGCCAAGTTCTACACCTAGGAAAAAGATACCAAATGCACAGTTACAAGATGGGGGATACTTGGCTAAGCAATACTACAAGCGAGAAGGACCTTGGAATTGTAGATCACAAGCTGAATATGAGCCAACAGTGTGATGTGGCTGCAAAAAAAGCAAATGCTATTTTGGGCTGCATTAATTAATAGAAGTATAGCTTCCAAATTGCGCGAGGTACTGGTTCCCCTTTATTCGGCACTGGTTAAGCCTCATCTTGAGCATCGCGTCCAGTTCTGGGCACCACACTTCAAGAAGGATGCAGACAATCAGGAGTGTGTTCAGAGGAGGGCAATGAGGGTGATTAGTGGTCTGGAAACAAAGCCCTATGAGGAGAGATTGAAAGAACTAGGCATGTTTCACTTGGAGAAGAGAAGATTGAGGGGAAACATGATAGCACTCTTCAAATACTTGAATGGTTGTCGCACAGAGGAGGGCCAGGATCTCTTCTTGATCAACCCAGAGTGCAGGACACAAAATAATGGGCTCAAGTTACAGAAAGCCAGATTCCGGCTGGACATCAGGAAAAACGTCCTGACTGTTAGAACAATACGACAATGGAACCAATTACCTAGGGCTCTCCCACACTAGTGGCCTTCAAGGTGCAGCTGGACAGCCATCTGTCAGGGATGCTTTAAGGTGGATTCCTGCATTGAGCAGGGGGTTGGACTTGATGGCCTTATAGGTCCCTTCTAACTCTACTATTCTATGATTTTACTTTTCAAGGCAGAGATTCCCTTCCCATTTTTGAAGGTGGGGCAGAAAAGGCAGTGAGCATGGGAGGAAGAACGCAGAGATTTTATGAGCATTGGAGCTGCCTTCATAAGTGCTATTGTGCCTGTGGGTCCCACCTTCAGGACCCCAGTTGTAGAGCCAGAACGGCTTGTTATAAGATAGACAAAGGGCTTTTCTGTTTTTGAGGAGTCATTACCCTGATTATAAAAGCTGCCCTATACTCACACCATTGGTCTAGCTAGCTCAGTGTTATATTGACTAGCAGCTGCTAGAGTCTCTGGTTAGCTGGTAATCTTAAAACTGCAATTGTGAGGACTCTGAGATAATTGTGTGTGTTTTACTTATTTAGAATATTTATATATTCTTAACAAAAGGTTCTCAAACCGGTTTACATGGTACAAGGTGGATTACAAACATGTTTCAATAAAGTTGTTTATTGTCTCAATAGGGGTGGGCTTCCGCATGTAGGTCTTCCACCCTAGAAAAAAGGAACAGACGATGACCTTTTGTAGATGTGCTGTAGAGGTTGTAGCATTTGTACAACCCCTGCACCACGTTTGGACAACGCACCAAACCACACTGCAGCATGGGGAATAATGCAAATGGAGACTGTGAGTGTGGCACACATGCGGCAGGTAGAGCAGCCGTGATGGTCACTTTCCTTGCTGCAATCATCCGAACTCGCCCAATGGCTGGGTTTGCAGGGCAAGCTAATACATGTGAGCTTTTTCCCCCACCCACTGTGGCTTGTTTCACTTAACCCACCCTGAGAATCCACGGTCTGCAGTAGAGGTTGTTTCATCTACGGTGGATTAGCATGTCATCTGGCAGGCCAGCATGGGTTATGGCAAATCCCCTGCAGAGCCACTCCGCAAGAGTGGCTGAAAACGTTGCCGCTACTCTTCTCCTCTAGAGAGATCTCTGTTCCCGAGACCCGCTTAGCAGCAGATTGCGCTGCCGCCAGCGCACCATCCCCTTTTCTGCCTGCCTCCTCCCTCTCCCCACCTTCAATGAGGCACCCTTCAAAGTTCCAAAGTTGCTTTTCCTCGCACTCGTGTCTTAGCGAACTCGAGCGAACTTGTTTTCCTGCCACATTCATCTGTGTCTTGGACTCCAAATTCTTTCGCCCACCCGTGGGAGTGGTTCCCAAGCTATTTCACCTGTGGTTAAATCCTCACTTTTCCAAGGGAAAAAGAAAGCCTTGCATTTATCCAGTAGTGCATGTGGTGACTCCCCATGAAGGGAACTTGTATAAAGCTTGCACAAGAGACAGCAGGATATGGTTTCCACTGCAAAGGAAACTGGGATACCTGGCTGGTTGGGTGGGAGGACTACAGGAGGAAGAAGTTTTGGGGGGAATAAGCCACTCTGCGTAGCTTGTTTGCCTGATCATCGTCTGACGGGAGCACAGTAGATCATTTGCAAAACAACATACTCTGCATCACTTATCAGCCACCATGGATTAGTAAGATGTGTGAACAAACCCAATATCTCCCTACTGCGTGATGTCTATTGGGGTTCTGGCTTCAGGAACTAGGCAAGGAGCAACCCCTCCCTAGAAGCATCCCCCATCAAATCCGGTAGTGGTAACCATATCCAGTCAGGAGATCAGGGCTGTTCCTACCACACAGTTCTTCCTACAGATAGCTGGCTTGATAGCACTTGAAATCCTAGGAGTGGGCCTCCGTTGCCAGTAAGCGATGGCTCTAACATGTTTCCTCTTGAGCTCTTTGTACCTTTTCAGAGATGCTGGGAGAAGTTAGACCACGCAGGTTAATTTGGAAGCAAGGAGGGTAGGTAGAAGCCTTCTGGAGGGAGTTGAAGTGCAAAGTGTGCTTATTCCTCAGTGAGGGATGCATGTGAGTGATAGGCACATGGACTCCTCCTGTGAAGGAGAGCAGCAAAGCTTCCTCTTAGTGCTATCAAATGACCTAATAATGCAATTATAAAGGTTGACTGCCCCTTACACCAGAGTTTTTCTGACTTCATAGACTATTTGACCATAATCAAATAGGCAGTCAGTTGACCAGCTTCCCAACCCATAGAAATTGGTTCTATGGATTGATCTTTAATAAACAGACACTTTGCTTGTAAAAGTGTCAATTACCAATGGTGAGACATGCCAGCTCTTTTGTCGTTATTAATCCTAGCTTAGTCTTGTCTTTCGGCAAAGCCGTCTTACAAGAATTTTACATCCATTTTTATAGATTGCAGTGCTTGCGTCCACTTTTTGTAAGGTTCTAGGTTGGAGGACATTAAAACGAATCATCTTTTTTATAGCAAAACGATTAATAGGCTCAGAGCAAGTGACAGGTTTTATGTATTTGCATTTGATTTTGGAGCAATCCTGTAAGTTTGGTTAAAGGCAGAGGGGCAGGTTCACACAATCACAGAGGGAAAATAAGCCATGGTGGCTTATTTTACCTTTCTACATATAATTACCCTCACTGGGTGCAGGTCGTTGTGACGTCCAACCCTAGTGAGCGTGGATGGCTAGAACTCACCGTGAGTTTCAAGGTGGGTTGCAAATCATCCCAGCCACCATGTGAAGGCCCGGAAAAAAACCAGAAAATTTTGGGGGGGAAACATTTTCCCCCCGAAAATTTCCATGATTTTTTGGGGGGGGGGAAATTGAAAATTTTCAGGAAAAAAGAAAAAAAATGTTCCCCCCCTAATTTTTTCATTTTTTTTCCTGGCCTTTCACATCTCTAGCCACCAATTCTTGCCAGGTTTGGATGTCATGACAACCCATGCTCAGCAAGGATAATTAGGCTGCTCGTGACCTGCAAGCATGGGGTGGGAAAATAAGCCACCATGGTTTATTTTCCTTCTGTGATTGTGCGAACCTGGTCAGAGTGCTTAAAGGTGTCTCATAGAACAGTGGACACATATATATTACCTAGCAAATGAAAAATACGTAGTTCGGGGGGGGGTTGAACCTTAAGGAAACAGACAATGATACCCTGAAATTGGCCTTTTTAAAATGAGATTTTAAACCCTTAGTTCAGCTGTCCCTTGTTAAAAGTGTTGCTTGGCCTATAGCTTGATTTCTGTCACACTATGGAACAATCACAAACATATATACTTGGCTCTTAATTTTAAGTTGTTTTTTTCTGGATTCTAAGTCTAAAGTCAGTGAACCAAAGTGGCTCCAGGCCAGCAGTGGGTGGGGCTGTATTCCAAACTGGGTGGGGGCACTCTGCTGCTGGCATGTGCCCCCCCAGTGTGATTGCCCAGACCCCATTATCTCTCTCCCTCCCCCTCTCATTCTTTTACACACAGATCTTCTGAAAATGTCCCACTGTACTGCAGTTGGGCTTTTTAAAAGCCTCGATTGGCTTTGGGGGCATTTTTGGGAGGTTGGAGTGTGTTTTGTGGCTGTGGCTGAATTCAGACAACACGATAGTCAATGGTGGGGTAATCAACTTTACAGTTGTTCATCTAGGAGGTACTTCCCACACAACATGGTAATAAATAATCAACCGTTGTGTGGATTAGGATCAGCACTGAGTTGACTGTGGCAGCATTCGGATGACACGATAGTCAATACAACTGACGATTGTTTCCTCCCACCCAGTTGCTTATTGTGTCGTCCGAATTCAGCCTGTGTGTGTGTTAGGTAGGGAAGGAGATTTTCAGCATTGAAAAATCTATTCTCGTGGTTTTGCCCATTTCTTCTTACAGTATGGGCTGTAAGTAAGCTTATATCCTCTAGATGTCAGTAGAAGATGGTGATATCTGTTATCAAGCACCATGGAGACTAGGCTCTTCAAAAACTAGCTGTCTTATGGGCAACTCTCGCCTGCACATTGCAATGTAGATTAGGTAGAACATACATGGGTTGTGAAGAATGGAGTGGAAAACACACTGGGATGATCATAGGGGTAGCTGTGTTAGTCTGTTGTACCAGAATTAGGAGCTGAGCACCAAAGAGAAGAAATTGACTAGCCAAAGCATTTGAAAAAATGTACTTAAAAGACATATATATGTATGTGTGTTGTTCCATGGCCATACTGACTGGGAATGATGCGAGTTGCAGTTCAATACACCTGAAAGGCATCATGTAGTTGAAGACTGGGATAAGCAATACTGAGCTAGTTGGGCAAATGTTCTGACTCAAAGGTAGCTTCCTATGTTTCCTACTCCCTTCTCCGGTTCCTCCTGCTTATCCTATGCAGGATACAACTGAAAGGCATGCATAGGATGAAAAGGGACTAGAAAGGGAATGAAAAAGCGTTATTATTTTGACTTGCAAGCTTCTGAGAACAAGTAAAATTGATAAAGTTTCTACACAAACACGTCCCCCCCCCCGAAATCTGCTGTTATGATTGTAGTCCACCTTTAAGTAAGACTGGTGGTGTCAGCAGGAAAAGAAAAGCAAGCCCAATTCTTTTCAAGCAGCCAATTGAAGAAAGGTTTATGAAGGAAGATTGGTAGGCTGGAGCTTTGTCTGAATGGCTCTTACTTGGCACTGATGCTGATCTTGAAGCGTTCCCAATCTTTGAATTTTGCCCCCCTTAAAGCTCCCCAGTCTTAAAAACTTGTAATTGCTTAGAAATCCGCCTATCTATTGCAAGGTATCTTTGGTGCTCAGTCCTAACTCTGTTTTTGTTTTCCCCCTGTCTTGCCTGCAAATGCCCCAGATTTTTCGTTGCTGCCTGTAAAATTAATTACATGTGCACCTGATTTTATATTGCGTGTGTGCAATTTCCAAGTCTTCCCAGGTATTAAAGGGAATGCCCTCCAAATTTTATCACAGCATGCGTCTAGCACTTTGTATGTTTTTGTAATCCTGAATCAACATGCAGTGTAAATGCACAAACGCAAGGTGGCACAAATGAAGCTTTTCTCACATTGTGATCTACTTTTAGACAGGACTATGGGGCAGCATATTTTGTTCTGATGGAAAGTCTTTAGTCTTCTGTTGTTAGAACAATGTGAATGTTTGTAAAGGTTATTCTGTGCTTGGGTGTAATTCCCCCCCCCCCCCCGACAACAAACCATTTCCCCCCCCTTAAATAGAAAGGTATGCTTTCTCCCGGCCAGAGCTCCACCCAACAGTAAAAGTTGTTTAACAAGTAAATCAGGAGCGTTCATGAAGGTTTGACCTAAGCTATGCCAATCATGTTGCATTACAGCATTATTTCTGCATCAATTTCACAATAGGAAGGTTGAGTGAGGCGTATTCCCAGATAAGTATGCATATTGTTTACCTTCACAAGTATTGTTGAGGTATGTCATTCACTTGCAGCACAATAACATGGAGCAGTGCAGACGTTCATGCTGTGATTTTGCTTAGTCGGGGTGGTTAACAAATTACCCCTCAACCCTATAGCAGGCCGTGAGCTCTGGGTGGTTTGTTGACCACCCCGACAAGCTGTCCCTGCCGGGTTCGGATGACACATAGAGCCGCCGGTGAGGGTACTTATGCAAATCAGCTAGCACATGACTGTCACACACAGGGTGGTTAACAAGCTCCTTTTGTAGAGTAACTCAAAACCTGATTTCTGCCAAGCACCTTAAAAGGCTGATTTTTGTTTCCCCTCCAGACAAGCCCAACCTTTGGCCTGAGGACTGTCTGCACCAGAATCCTTTGTAGTAATATATTGGCTCAATTCGAACAACACGATAGTCAATGGTGGGGTAATAATCAACTTTACAGTTGTTCATTTAGGGGGTACTCCCCACACAACATGGTAATAAATAATCAACTGTGGTGTGGATTAGGATCAGCGCTGAGTTGACTATGGCAGCATTCGGATGACACAATAGTCAATACAACTGATGATTGTCCCCCCCCTCCCCCCCGTTGCTTATTGTGTCGTCCGAATTCAGCCATTCAATCCAACTTTTTACTTACCTTGGTACTGTTTTTTCACATGATTTTCTGTACTAACCCTTTCTTATAGGCACTTTTAATTTTTTAAAAATATAAGCAGATATAAATTGCTTATAACCAAGCCAAAGGCCGCCACAGTTCATAATGCAACATCCAATTTCTACGTGAATAAGCAAGCTAATATACTATAACATTGGCTTGAATCAGTGTTGTCCTCACTTGCAGGTTATCCCCCCCACCCAAAACACACCCACAGACACTAAGAAAAAAATATCAAACATTGCCTCTTAATTTCAACTATCAAATAGTAAAACAAGCAACTCTTATTATGCCTGGTTATACCTTTTACCTCCATACTTTCATGGGAGACTTTGATATGATATAAATCAGGGTAGGAGAGGAGGGAGAGATGCCTGTGAGATTATAAAGTAACCAGGGTTTTGGAATGTTGGAAGCTCCTCTTTCTTTCCAGTGGGAATTGGTAAGCTATTTAGGGTGACAGGCTAGATATGCCTCAAAGCAGCTCTAAAAAAAATTAAAGGAAAAGGCTGTTGTAATGAAATGGCAGGGCAAGGTAATGGCACAGTTGCCAGCTTTTCAACCATTCTCTCTAACAAGCAGATTGATATGCACGTTTTAGCAGGTGGAGCTTTTCATGGCACGTAGGTAACTATCTTCTAACTGCTCCTACCTAGCTGCAGTTAAAAGCATAGCAGCAGACACCAACTAAAAAGTTTGGCAACTCTAGAAAATGGTCAAGATGAAGAGCATGATTAGAGGTTAGTCCCTCATTAGCTAGTATTAACTTTCGCATAATACTAATTAGGGCAATCCATTGAGGAACTGGATGAAGGGCAGTCCTCATCATCTTTGTTGCCTCTCCTACTTTTATCTCCAAACAGCCAAATTAAGGCATTATTCCACCCAAGCATTTGCGGTTGCATCGCCCTAGGCGTTTGAATTTTCCACTGCCTCTTAGATGATAAGGTATAGCTTGGCATTAAGGACTCTTCATATTCCCGGCATGGTGGCTCTGTAATTTTTTTAAAATTGTGGTGCAACTGGTAAATGGTCAAAGAAAGTACATGCCCAAAAGCTCGTGGCCAAATGCCAGGAATGAGAAAAGATTAATGGGTGGGCAAAGAGGGAATTAGCCACTGGGTGGTTGGCCATTCTACCCTTCCACAAATAAGATGGTTTCTTTGAAATTTAATAGCCAATTCAGCACATTTGTTTACTGACCACAAATCTTAGTGCAGACACACAGTGAAATGGGCTTACAACAGGCTTCTTGTCTCCATCGACTTGCCAGCTACCTAGATATTGCCAAGAGAGAAAGACTTGGAAAGGCAGCTACCAGATGAATATACATATGACTGTTCTTTGTTTCTCTGAGCATACAGGCCTGTAATTCAACATAACCATCAGAGGTTTGAAATGAAAGAGCCATGCAAAGCTTGGCCACCCACACTCCTCTCTCGCTTAAATAATGCTTGTTTAAAAAGCACAGGCATTACTCCTAACGGACCCTGTCCAATGGTGTTTCCTGCTTCTCCAAGCTGCCTGCCTCAGGCCTTTCCTAGAGACTTCTTTTGCTCTGTCCTTCCTCTTATTGTCCCTATCTTTTCCTTTTGCTTGCTAGCTAATGCTCTTTTCTCTGATCTGAGTTCATTGACTCATGAAATTCATCCCCCTGCCAAAAAAGTTATGCCGACCTCTAAAATAAACATATTGCTTGTTCATTGAATTAATCTGAAATGCCACCTCTTCTCCCTCATCATAAACTGCTCTTTCTCAACCATTGCATTCTTGCGTGTATTATTTTGGTAGACAAGTTTCCACCTCATCAATTAAATGTTTGTGTATGCTCCATGACTTCATAGTGACTCATGGTGCAAGCTTCCCACAGGCCACTATAGGAACAGAATACTCTATTAGATAGTTCTGCTCCAGCATGGCTGTTACATTCTTCTGGCTAGAACGGACAAGCAAGATGTTCCAAATCAGCAATGGGCAACTCATGGCCTATTACGTACAGATCCCAGTCCCATAGATTTAAAAGTAAGGGGATTTGCTTTCTGGACAGAATACAGGTCCTCTGTGGTCCTCATTACTTAGTTAGAATTATAGCTGCCCTCCTAGATGCTCCAGTAATTAAAGATAGAGCCAAAGATAGAGCCAAAATGTTGCAACTGTTCATTGGAAATACTGCTTCAGGCTAAAGCAGAGCTTGTTTTATAAATAAGTTTATAATCTATAATAAGAACTAAAAGGAAAACAATATCTTGACCTGGGAAATGTGGTTTGTGACAAATCCCACGTTATGACTTCTGTTGATCTTAGTTGGGCATAATTCCCACAGGGATTTGAGATGGCTCTGAGTTGGCCTGATTTCTGAGTGAAGTTCTTGCCCATGGATTTGGCCCACTGCTATTTTCTGATGTTTTCTCCTGTAGAAGGACTTGAAATAGGTAGAGATTTCAGCAGGGGGTGGGAACGTACAGTGCATTCAGCTAGCTTTGGAATGCAAGTTGGAAACATGCTATTAGGAATAGTTGGAAGAGCTTACTTAAAAAGGAGGCAAAGCAAAACCCAAACGGTTAGTGGATGGCAGCAAGGAGCAGTGACCTGTGCCATGTCCCAGGTGGGAACAATCCGGCTTGTGTCTTGCCACTGAAATGAGTACAGCACATCCTGCACTTCCCCATCAGGACTGCACTTTGCTGTTCTTCTTTGGGATTGAGAGTTCACTTTTTCTCTTGAACATTGGCCACAAGAAGCCTATTTATTGCTGAGGCTGTGGTGACAGATGTTTAGTGCGAGGTCTGAGTTTGGCTGGTACTAGCTGTGCACCTTCGCTTTTCAGTCGTGTGCACAAGCTTGCTTGTGACTCTTTTAGAACAGGAGGTGGGAGATAAAGGGTCTTAACTGATAAGCTAGTGCCAGTGGAGCATGTGTTGGATGTGGACCTGTAAGGATTCGTGTTGAGCTCTGCTCTGGAGTCCGTAGAAGGCCTTGGGCATGTTGCAGCCTCTCTGCATAATGGGCATTTATTTATTTATTTATTTATTACATTTGTATACCGCCCCATAGCTGAAGCTCTCTGGGCGGTTTACATAGGATTAAAAACAATTAAAAACAATATACAAAAATTAAAACAGCAAAAACATACAACATACACACAATCTGTACATTTAAAAACCACTTCAACGCTTCAAAAAACTACAAAAACAAAACAAAACAAACCCAGGCTGAGAGCAGGGCTGAGAATATTGGTAGAATCTGGACCCTTAGGAATTTGACCCAGCTTTAAAAACATGACCCCCAAGCCCTGGTTTGTATTGCCATTTCTTGAAGAGGGGGAGGGCCAACATGTGGTACCCCCCACCCCCTTAGAGCTAGAGCTGTGTATATTTGCAATTTTGCTCTTTGTCCCAAATCCTGTAAACAGAATAAATTGTTCAAATCTGCATGTTCTGTATGGAAAATTGTGTCTTGGAAAGAATTTAGAAGCTCAGACACGGATTCCAATAGCAGCAGAAGGCAAGAGGGAAGGGAATCGAGATCAGGAATGACTTCTCGGTTCCAGGTTGAGGGTCTTCTTTTTGTCATGGCCGATTCAAACCCACCCTGAGGAGGTTGCTGTTGCCTCTGTAGACCCAAATAATGGCCCAGGAAGGACCTGGTTGCGGTTGGGTCAGAGGGCTCATAAATCCTCGTAGGATCTGAAGCTACATTTGTGGATGATCAGACAAGGGGTTCCAATACAGATGGAGTCCGAGACAGCCAATCCAAGCTCTCTGAGCAGCTTGGCCCAGACATCATTTCACCTACCATCTTGAGCTCACTTGGGAGGAAGGGGGCAGCACATTAAATACATAAATAACTTTTCCTCACCTATGATGCCAAGCAGTCCTCCAGAAGAATAGAGAGCTGAAGAACTCCAAGCAGAGCACACTCTCATTGGTAGATGCTCCCTTCACTGAGGGGGTGGAGCTTGCAAAACTTGTATCTGGCCGAATGCTTTGTCTCGGCCTCAGCGTTGCTCTTCACCTTGGTAGCTCTAGCATACATCTGTCTTCCACAACATATTTTATATGGGGTTTTAAGGTTTTATTATTATATTCTTTAAAATTCAGTTAAGGTCTTTTATTAGAATTACTGTATTCCATTTTTTATAAACTCCTGACCTATTTTATCTCATGTACAGCGCTTTCTTAGAAAGCACTATATAAATAATAATAATAATAATAATTATTATTATTATTATTATTATTAACTGCTTCTCAGTGCAGCCTCACACTTTGTCCATCTAAGGGA
Source organism: Anniella stebbinsi (assembly GCA_029215795.1). NCBI lineage: Eukaryota > Metazoa > Chordata > Lepidosauria > Squamata > Anniellidae > Anniella > Anniella stebbinsi. The sequence continues at coordinate 3,477,297 of JARDYH010000003.1, read as the reverse complement.
GTAATCCTATGGCTGCTAGGCAGAGTCTGGGGGTCCATAGGATATTTCGGATTCGTGAATCCGAGCTCCCCACCTCCTCCCCCTTGCAACCCGCACAAAGAGTGCCACGTTCATTGCCTCTCCGAGGTCGCTTTTGCAACTTCAGAGATGAGGTTAAGGGAACATTCCTGTGAGCGGGGAGGGGACTGGGGAGGCTGGTTTATGCCGTATCCTGAGGCCTCTCCAGCCTCCCCCTCCTGCCGAAAAGGCCTGTCTAGCTGAAATGCAGAGTGGGACGCACAGCAGAGGCAAGGATAGTCTCCTCCTTGCTTCCCACTCTGCATTGGATATTCGTAAGCTTCCGGGTTCAGAGGCTTAAAAGTAGCAAGGAAGGATCCCATAGGATTATGCCTTAAAATAGTCCTTTGGGATCAGCCCTTCACGAGCATAAGCTGCTGAACCCAGAAGGTTACAGCAATCCTATCCAGGGAGGGAGGAACGGCAGAGGCAATCTTCACCTTCCTGTGCTCCCACCCTGCATTTTTTGCTTTTTAGCTAGGCTGGTTCGGAGGGGGAGGGAAGGAGACTTGGGAGGCCTTAGGATAACGCATACCTGGCCTCGCCATTCTCCTCCCCTTCCCTCTCACTGGGGTGAGTTCCCAACCTCAGAGAGCAGCCAATGCAATTCTTTCTATGCCGACTGCGAGAAGCAAGGAGTTGAAGCTCTGATTCCACCCTCCGAGGTCGAAGTTCTGTCTCCAATCTTGGATCAGGGAATCTGAACGATCTTATTGCTTCTCAGACGGTGTCTAGGGGCCATAGGATTTCTTCCTTAAAACGTCTGCCTAAATATGTACAGGTTGAATGTGGCATTATGTCCTCAAGAAGGTGGCCACTTACAATTTTGAAGCCATGGTAGAGCAGTTTTCTGTGAGTTTGTGAAGGATAATATTGTGACTTTATTTGTAAAGCCACAAGTTACAAATGTGCTTAGCTATGCATACCTATGTTAGTCATTTATTTGTGAGTGTGAATCATTTATTTGTGAGTGTGACAGTCGTGTGTGTTCAGTTTTTCCTCCCTGGAGGTGATTAGTATTCTCCCCAGGTATCTGAGTAGTACCTGTAAGCCTGGAGTATTGTCAGAGATTAATTTCCTTCGCAGAGTAGCTACATCCATACACAGCAGAAGTTGCTAGGCAGTTTGACTTGGACCAGAAGTCCCATGTGGGGAGGAAAATCTGGAGACAACCTGAAAGGAGGAAGGTCCTTCGCCAATACAGGAAGTCTGCTGCTGGGAGATAGTGGAGGATTTAAGTGGGGAATTTGGGGTCAGCGCATGCATGCTGCTACAATGAAGTGGGAAGCATGCCAGGTCGCCAGTACATAATGATCCACCCTACAAATTACTCTGGAATAATGACACCTTTTAATCTTCTCTGATCAGTTCAACAGCATTGCTTAGCCTCTTCAGGCAGGGCAAAAGAAGTCAAATACTAGCAAATGTACAGCACAATCCTATGCAGGTTTACTCAGAAGTATGTCCTATCATGTCCATAGGTCTTATTCCAAACTAAGCGTGTTTTAGGACTAACAGCATTTATGTTTCTGAGAGGTGCTTAACGGGCGTCCTCCAGAAATATTAAAGGATATAAAAAGAAACATCAAAGGATATAAAAAGAACAATGTAATGGCTATTGCAGACGGTTTGGAAAGTACAAGCAGTCCTGAAATCAACTGTAGTGTCCTATCCGCTTGTGTTTAGTGGTTGGGCTTCGTTTCGCACCTCCATCCCATGGATGGCTATTTAACCTTTTGCAGACAAACTCTGCCATTTTTGCTGTTTGGAAATTGGAAGCAGCTGCTAGAATTACTAATTGCCCCAGAGTTGCAAATTGGCAAGTGGGGGATGGCTCTGCCAGAATGTTTTGGGAGTGGCGTCTGTGAAACTGGCAGAAGAAGGTAGAGCTCCCTTTTTGGACTTTAGATTTCTGTACCTCCTTCCCCCAGGAGTTTAAGGGCGCAACCCTATGCCCTATAAATCCCAGCATTCCCCAGCAAGCTATGGGTGTAATCCTATGCATGTTTAGACAGAAAAAAGCCCTAAAACTCCCAGCATTCCCCAGCAAGCTATGGGTGTAATCCTATGCATGTTTAGACAGAAAAAAGCCCTATAAATCCCAGCATTCCCCAGCAAGCTATGGGTGTAATCCTATGCATGTTTAGACAGAAAAAAGTCCTAAAACTCCCAGCTATGCTGGCTGGGGAATGCTGAGACTTATAGTAGGATTTCCCCCCCTATCTAAACATGCATAGGACTTAATGCTACTCTTCAGAGCAGAGTATCAGTGCAATCCTCTGTATAGTTGTTGTTGTTATTATTATTATTATTATTATTATTTATTGCACTTATATACTGCCCCATAGCCGAAGCTCTCTGGGCAGTTTACAAAAATTGAAAAGATTGAGCATTAAAAGACAATATACAAAATTTAAAACCATAAACATAAAACAGCTGTCATTAAAACACTTTAAAACATTTTAACTGTTAAGCCAGGCCACAATGTCAATCAAAACTTCAACTTGAGCTGTTAAAATGCCTGGGAGAAAAGAAAAGTTTTGACCTGGCGCCGAAAAGATAACAGTGTTGGCGCCAGGCGAGCCTCATCGGGGAGATAATTCCATAACTGAGGGGCCACCACAGAGAAGGCCCTCTCCCTTGTTGCCGTCCTCCGAGCTTCCCTCGGAGTAGGCACCCGGAGGAGGACCTTTGATGTTGAGCGTAGTGTATGGGTAGGTTCATGTCAGGAAAGACGTTCCATCAGGTATTGTGGTCCCAAACCGTGTAAGGCTTTATAGGTTAAAACCAGCACCTTGAATCGGGCTGTCTGAAAATGTATAGTTCAAAATGTCTTTAGCATAATTGAATGGCATAACTCCACTGTTTTAAAACTGGAAACACAAAAGATTATTGGAAGCCAGATAGGAAGGAAATGGAGAATTGCTGCCCAGTCTGAGGAATTTATTTTGGATAGTGAAGGGTGTTGAAGGTTAACAGGGCTGCCAGATCAAACTCTTGCAGCTTTCTGTACAACCGATCATACAACAGCTAGCAAAGATTTGAATATGCTGATGGAAGCTTTTGAGGCTTGAAGTAATTTATGTGGCTTGGAAAAGTTGGGTTGCAAGATATACTGTTACCTAGGAGGAGTGCACACCTCTCAAGACTTAATTGTGCTAGTTATCCAGGCTGCAGCGCTGGCTACAGATGGAACAGCATAGCTATGCCCTTCTTCGTGGTCTCTGTACATCACACATATGGGCTCTGTGCCTACATGGAGCCTCGTTTTGGGACTCCTATAGCTGAGGAAAAACCGCTGTCCACTGCGCATGTCCTAACAGGTTCCCACCCATTCCCTCGGTTCTCTTTCAACTGCCTAGTGTTAGGACGCCTCGTTGGGAACTCCTTTTTCAAAAGGATGCACTTTGAAAGACAACTCTTCAGGTGGGATGGTCATGTTCTTTTGTGGCCTTGCATGTGCGTTGAAGTAGAGATCAACAGCACCTCAAATGGTGTCTGTAGAACTCTAGATAACTTAAGAAAGGGAATCCGAGCTTTATTTATTTTTATTTGCAACATTTGTATACCGCTCCACATCTAGGTAGATTCCGGAGCGGTGAGCAATAATAATACAAAATAGGATAAAACAATAAAACATGTTAAAATAAGTACTATTTTTTTTTAAAAAAAATAACATTCTGATTAAAACAAAGTGGCCAGTCCATCAAGGATGGCTTCCTGAAATAAAGATGTTTTCAGGAGGCACCAGAAACAACCCAATGTTGGTGCCTGCCTGACCTCCAAAGGCAGGGAGTTCTATAGGAAGGGGGCTACCACACTGAAAGTTCTTCTGCTGGTGGACTCTAATCAGGCCATAGGTCCATGTGGAACCACCACGAGCCCGTCCTCTGATGACCTCAGTGACCAGGCAGATTGGTAAGGGAGAAAGCACTTTCTCAGGTACCCTGGTCTCAAGTTGTTCACATCTTTGTGTACTAGTGGTAAAACTTTAAACCTGGCCTGGTAGCAAGTAGGCAGCCAGTGCAGTTTTCTCAGGAAAGGAGTTGAATGCTGAAAAGAGGCAGCTGACAACAACAGCTGCTGCATTCTGCATTATCTCCAGCTGCTGGAGCAGCATTAAGGGCAGCCCCACATAAGAGCACATTGCAGTAATCCAGTCTTGCGGTTACTAGCGCCTGTACCACTGTGGCCATGCTATCCTTGCCCAGGAGAGGCCAGTGCTGGTGAACCAGCCAGAGCTGGTAAAAGGTACACCGAGCCACTATGGTCATTTGGGCCTCCAGCGACAGTGATGGATCTAGAAATCTGATTGTTCAAGGGGAGTGCAATCCCATCCAAAACAGGCAATAAGCCCTATCTCCTGGACCCAGGAATTACTCACCCAAAGGGCTTCCGTCTTGCCAGGATTTATCTTCAGTTTATTGACCCTCATCTGGCCCGTTACTGTGTCGAGGTACTGGTCCAGGACTTGCACAGCTTCGCCTGATTCAGAAGATACAGGAAGATAGAGCTGCATGTCATCAGCATACTGATGGCATTTGGCTCCAAAATCCCTTAATAACCCTCCCAAATGCTTCATATAGATGTTAAACAACATTGGGGATAAGAAGATACCCTGTGGAACCCCGTTGCTCAGTTGCCAAGGGGCTGAGGACTCTCTGAAATTGGCCCCGTGGGTAGGACTGGAACCACTGTAATACAGTGTCCCCGATGCTCATCCAACGGAGTTGATCCAGGAGGATTCCATGGTCGATGGTATAAAAAGCCGATGAGAGATCGAGCAGAATTAACACGGTTGCACTCCCCTTGTCCCTCTCTCGATAAAGGTCATCTATCAGGGCAACCAAGGCTGATTCAGTAACCAGATCAAAACCCAGCATCCTTCACGAATGCTTGCGGTTGCTCAGCCACGGCACTATCAAGTACCTTCCCTAGAAAGGGGATGCTTGCGACTGGACTATAGCTGTCTAGTGAGATTCCACAGTGAAGTTAGGGCCTCGGCTGGATCACCGGCTCTCTCCGCTGGAAAATCCCCAAGAGCATTCAGAAACCCATTAGCTTCTATCAGTCTCTTGGGATGGACCATAAGGTCAAATCTGACCAGGAAATGGTTGGACCATAACAATGGGGTTACTTGGACTCCCCCACCTCCAAATCTTCTGACTTACCCATCTCACAACTTGGAGCAAAAACCAAATCCAGGGGGGCAGGCTGCTGGGAGGGAGCGGGGGAGGGGCTGGGACAGGGGGAGCACAGAGCGGAGGCCTGGTGGCTTTGCTTGCATGCATGGAGGCCCCAGATAAGTCTCATGAGTTGGCGGGCAGGTGACGAGGTGGGGAGTGGCTGGGAGGGAAGGGCTGTGGGGGGGGGGGTCCAATGGACTCCTGGTCGGCCTCACACCTGGTTTTTCTGGGTGTTCACAGAAAAGCCAGAAAAGTATGATATTGAGGAATAAAATACTAGGGCACAGATGCTCTGCACGAGTCAACCTAGTCAAAATAATCCATCTGTTAAAAGGCAGATGACGGATTAACTAAAATATTTTAATTAGCTGACAACTCTGCTTTTATTACATCGAACTTATCAGGGTCTTTGTTGACCTGATTGCCCTTCCATGATTTGTTTCAGTTAAGAGTTGCATGAACTGGGGCCCTTAAAAAGTGCCGCGTTGTCTTTCTTTGGGACGGAGCCAAACGTATTGTTCTCTTTGAAGTTCCCATCACGCTTCCTCTACAACAATAGATTGACAAGCTATACGCATATAGATGGGATAGGTAGCAGACTTTCCTGCAGGTTAAGCAGGGAGAACAGGATGCTTGCCACAAGGGTCCAGTATATTTGTCTGTAGCCAAGCTCTCTTGTTTTTCCTGCTCCAGTTTACCTCCCTTGGTGCACATTAATTCTGGAAGGGGAGAGGGTGGGGAAGGTTAGACAAACAAGCCGAGCTTCCAGGCAGGCAGCCGAAAGGAACTTGCTGTCAAAGCATCTTTGGCAAGGCAAAGCAGGGATTAGAAAAAGAACCAGATGGCATAAACATTGAGACACTCTGGCCAGGCTTCTGGTTGCTTGCAAAGTGAAGGCACCATCCAACCCCAGCAGGAGAATATCCTGTCCTGTACTATCCAAGTTGGGTGGTGTGCACTGCTTCCAATCCCCATGATGGGTTTGCTGATGTTGGTATTAGCCGCATTATTCTTTCAGCCTGTAGTCTACTGGGCAAGGGGAAAAGTGGACAGGATTGAGAGCAAGAGACTGCGTAAATGGCCAAATTATTGTCTGGTGCAGCAATGCAGGGAAAGCGTGATTGCAGAGGTGCAGCAGCCCTTGCGTGAGTTAGATGCAGGTGTAAAGGGGGCAGTGTGTGTGGCAACAACGAGATTAATTCATTCAAGGGATGCCCTTGCACTGATGCAATGCTGTGGCCATGAAACAAATTCCGAAAGCCAAGAAAAAAGCAAAGGCTTTGGATCCGTGAGCGTGCTGGCGCAGCACCCTGTATTGCTGTCCTTGGCATCAGGCTGTCAAATGTACACAGTTGGCTGTTAGGATAAGAAAGAGTTTGGCAAGGTTACAACCCTGTACGTACCATCCTGTCTGGGATCACATATTATTCAATTCACTGTGATTTACATCGAAGTAGACTTACTTAGGATTGCTATTCTAATGGCATTGGATACTGCCGCTTTCAAGACAAACAGCTCTCATTGAAGCCCATGAAGAGTGAGGGAACGCTCAAACTTACACTTACACTTTCAGTGGCAGAAAGTGGTCTGTACAGAAACGACTGCTTGCCTCGTTTACTTTTCAGGGATGAGGAATTGCCAATCCCAACCCCCACCCCAAGGCCGGATCCTGCCAATGGTGTGCTCCCATCCAGCCTGTCGCCTTTCCTCCTCAGCCCTGCAAACCTTGGCAACCTGCTGGGTTTCTGTGCTGGGTGGTTAAGACAGGGAAGCCAAGCAAACAGCTGGAGCAGCAACAGATGCCATGCTGTGGGGGTTGGGAGAGTAGGAGAGAATTTCCAGAGGGGTTGTAGTTAGGGCTAGTGCTCCAATATGTGTTGTGACATCCAGCCCCCTTCCAAACACAGTAAATCAACTTGGGGGGAGGGGAAAACCCTTCCATTTCCCCCCGTAAGCATAATTGCATGGGGTGGAGAACAATTTTCCTTTGGGAGGGAAGTGGGGGGGGGGGGAGAGGGGAATAGAAGTGGGAACAGGGACAGAGAAATGGTTGGGGGAATAAAAAGACAGATAATGTGTTTTATTGCTCTCCTAAAATACTAACCTGGGCAGAAGGTCCTTCTTCAGATACTGTGTGTGTTAGATCCTGGTTTGTCTATGCGTTTTGCTCCTCTTGGACTTTGTGTGTCTTCTTGCCCTGTATTGTGGTACATGCTGAGGTGGCTCTTAGGGTGGCTCTTCCTCCTTTCCTGATGGCTATGTGCTACTTCCAGTATCCAAGGCAGTAAGTCTCTGTGCACCAGTTGCTGGGGAACATGGGTGGGAGGGTGCTGTTGCACCACGTCCTGCTTTGTTGGCCCCCGGTCAACAGCTGGTTGGCCGCTGTGTGAACAGGATGCTGGACTAGATGGGCCTCTGGTCTGATCCAGCAGGGCTCTTCTTATGTTCTAACCTGCTCTGCTTGTGTCTTCCTCTGTGTATATTTGCATGTGGGGGAAAGTCACAAGTCCCTGCCATATAGAAATAGAGCCCCATAAACTGCACAGTGGGAAATGGGGAGAGCTGTCCTTTCACCTCCCCACCTCTACTGTCTTTTTCCAGGCTGCAACTATGAATTTGGGGTGTTCTGGAGTTGAGGAGCAAACCAATGAAATGATTTGTTTTATTTGGTGTGATTTGGATGGGAAATCAGTTGGTTGGTTTTGCCTGTGAAATTTAAATAAATGCTAGTAATGATTTCTAAATTTGCATGTATTGAGGTAAATTGGCATATGCAAATATTATGCAGATTTGTACCTTATGGGCCTGGGGCCTGAATTTTGTCTCTGTTGGCGCCAGCAGAAAGAGGGCAACTGACTAATTAGCATTTTATGTATCCGAACGGAGCGGCACCGAGGCTTCCTGACAAACCCCAAACTGATGGCAATTATCCACTGGAGGAAGTCTTGCCATTGTTCAGTCTTCCTCCAGTAAACATTTCGGAGTTTCTAGTATACACACATAGCTTGCCCTCTAGCACAAAAGAGCTCCGAGCAGCAGCAAACGCATACGGACAGAATAAAGCCCTGGCTTTGAAATCTACCCAGCAATTTCAGAGAGGAGGAGCTGGCGCAGAGATCTTACTGGTGGTGCTAGTGATCAAGACAAAGAGTTCCTCTTGCGTAGCATCAGCAACAACATCAACGTTCATACTATGAGACTGTGGCTTTTAGACTTTTTGCCTTTAAGAACTCTTCTCCACATCAACTTGTCTGCTGTGAGCTGAGCAGCACACACACATGAACTCTCCTCTCAGGTTTTTTTTTTTAAATTGCACTTGCACACAATCTTGGCTGTATCCCCTAAAAATTATGTAGAACAGGTATTTGTTCAAGTTGCCTCAAATATGGTACTGATGCAGAGTAAAAGCAATACCTAGGCAATTATACTGAAGATAATGCAGCAAATAGCATGTATAATAAGGCTTCCTTTGATACCAACATTATGACGTAAACTGAGGAATAGGCTGGAAATATTATATCGTGCTAGTTGTTGAACATGTACAGAATTCAATTACCTAGTCAAATTAACTAGTTTTGCTAGCCAATTGTTTCATATTCTCCTTTTGAGATGTATGAAATTGAACTGTAGGTAAAGTCCAGTTGAGTACAAATAAAACGAAAAAGCCTTTGTCACAAGACAGTGAAATTTAGAAGTGAACATATTTGCTTAAGTCTATGCTAGTCTTGAAGTATGATTTAAGGCAGCTGATGTAACACCATTAAAAGGTGTATATCGCACAGCTGAGGTGTCATATGATGTACCTTTTGGCAGTGTTTCACCCTGGGTAAGGATGAATTAGCCATTGAAATATCAAGGTAACATTGCAATTGGAATATTTGTCAGAGATAAGTGGCTTCTTCGAAACCTGAAATTCCCTTGGAAATCATATCTGCAGGTGTTCAGAAGCATAGAAAGATAAGTATGTGTTCCTTTTCATTTGATCCTTAGTGGAAATTCAGATAATACATGGAATTAGTGGTACAGGAATGAGCCCTAAAATCTGTTGGTGCAAGCAATGAAAGAAGAGAAATTTCCCCTTTCTCTTGCACCAGAAAGCCAGGAAACAGTGTGGTGTAGTGGCTAAAGTGTTGGACTGGGAGCCGGGAGATCTGGGCTCTAGTCCCCACTCCGCCCTGGAAACCCACTGGGTGACTTTGGGCCAGTCACAGACTCTCAGCCCAACCTACCTCACAGGGTTGTTATGAGGATAAAATGGAGAGGTGGAGGATTATGTACACCACCTTGGGTTCCTTGGAGGAAAAAAGGCAGAATATAAATGCAATAATAAATAAAATAAAATAAATAAAAATAGTTGTCTTCGAAGTTCGCCATGGTGTGTTGCATGCTTGTCTGTGTCTCTCTCCCCCCCCCAAGGTTTATCCTTGCAACAATATGTGAGGTAGGTTAAACTAGAACAGCTTTCCCCAACCTTGTGCCTTCCAGATGTTTTATACTACAACTCCCATCAGCGCCAGCCAACATGGCCAGTGGTGAGCAATGCCTCGATTTGCAGTCCAAAACAATTTGGAGGACCCCAGGTTAAGAACACTGAGCTAGAAGCTGGTGACCGGCTCAAAATAAGCTTTCATGTTTGAATGGGTTTTGAACCTGGCTCTTCATAGTTTTCGCCTTTTAACGATTTGTATTGTATTACTTTAACCATTCGTATTGTATTTTGTTATTTTAACTGTTTGTAATCTGCTGGGCGAACCTTGTTATTGGTTGGATTAAATAAATAAATAGTTGGAGATGCAAACTGTTACACCACATCAATTTAAAATTTAAAGCAATAGAATGATGCTCACACACACATCCAAGTCTACCTAAGTGTGTATTAGATAGGGACAGGATATCTCATTATACACCAAACTGGGGTGATTGCAGGAATCCAGATGACTTCCCTCAAGTCAGTGGTTCTCTTTGGAATTAGCATTTTCTCAGCCACTGGACACTGATGGTTTGTCATCACACGCACATAGATAGATAAAACTTTATTGTTTCAACCAGTGGTTACAACAAGTATAGTAAAAACAATAGTAAGACAAATCATACGTTCTGCAAGGCCAGAAATTTTGTTCTATACATTTGCGCTGTAAGAGCAGAATTGGCCAATGCCAATAGGACAGTCTTACTATCGCATGTAAACAAAAAGTGAATTCTTTCCGAATCAGACCAGCTGGGCTTTTTCTCAAGGAAACAGTCTAAATATTTAGAGCGAATTTGGGAATAGATAGGGCAGTAGAACAAGTAATGAGGCAGATCCTCCACTTTGCCACTACGGCAAGGACAGAGTCTCGAGGTATAAGGAATTTTATTAAAACGCCCTTCTAAAACTGCTGTTTTCATTTGTTGCATCTTTAATCGTGCAAGGGCTGATCTAAGACGAGGATTAGAAATTAGAGTCAGGTAGCGTTCACATTCGAATTTAAGCTTAGTCTCTGCAAACCAAGGTGCTATCTTATTACTTGCAACTGCACAGAGATCCATTTGGATAGAAACACTGTTAACTCTCTCCTTAAAGACCTCTTTGCTGTGAGCTAAATTCAAAGTAGTAAAGTATTGAGAAGAAAAAACATAATAATGAATATGAGGAATCAATTTCTGAAACCAAGATGATGTATTTGATGAATTGGCTCTCATTTGCTCTAAAAGGCACAATTTAGGTAATTTGGTCAATGGGGGAAAAAAGTCTTGAGCCAATAGTTAAAGGCCCTGATGATAGTGAAAGATTTAACTGCTATTACGCCGGTTTCTGAGCATAAAAATGAAACAGGAGTGCATCTTGTAACACCTAGAATTGTTCTTAGCAATTTATTTTGAAACATTTCCGTATCATATGAACATTTCAGAGCCCATAATTCTCCTCCATACACAAACTGGGGGATAAGTTTTGATTTCAACAAGGTTAGCATTGGGTGGATTTGGTAACCTCACCTTGTGCGCCAGAACTTCAATAGTCTGTTTAATTGCTGGTTTGTCTTTAATTTCGAGGATTTGTAGTGGGCGTCCCAGCCTCCTGAAGCTGAAAAATGAACACCCAGATAGCGATACGAAGATACTTGCTCGATAGGATGGGTATTAATTCTCCATTTGTGTAATGGAGATCTGTGTCCAAAGTCCATGACTTTAGTTTTCCTATAGTTGATAGATAGTAATTTTTTTTTAGAATATTCAGCCCATGCTGATAGTAGTCTACGCAAACCAATCTGGGTACGTGAGATGAGAACCAGGTCATCAGCATAGAGAAGAAAGGACAGTTTTCTTTCTTCTAATTTTACTGGGAAAAAAGAATCACCAGTCAAATCAGGAGCTACATCATTTACAAACAGATTAAAGAGAAGAGGGGCCAGGATGCCCCCCCCCCCCCCGTTTAACTCCTCGAGATACTGCAATATTATCTGTCATATGTCCAGCAGGAGAAAATCTCACCTGGATGTTCGTGTTTTTGTGCAGCAGTTGTAACAGAATCAAGAGGCGTTGATCTAAGTTTAACTCTGCCAGTTTTGCCCATAACCTGTTCCTATTAATTGAGTCAAAGGCTGCTTGGAAATCAACGAATGCCACATACAGTTTTGACTTTTCTTGGGCTTTGTACTTATTAACCAAATGGTCTAGTACAAAACAATGGTCCATTGTGGAGTAACCAGCTCAGAAACCAGCTTGTTCTTCTATAAAGTTGTGTAATACAGAAGTTTATTTGTAGTTACCCGGTCCTCCAATTTGTTCAGCAGATATCTAGCATATAGTTTGGCTGCAATATCAATAAGGCTAATTGGCCTGTAATTTGAGGGGAGGTTACAATCCCCTTTTTTGAAAATTGGGATTACTATAGAGGTATTCCAGCCCTGTGGGAAGTCACCGGTTAGATTTATGTGGTCAAACAATTTGGCCAAAATAGGCAGCCACCACTTGATATTATATTTGAATACCTCTGCTGGGACATAGTCTTCTCCTGGGGCTTTTTTGGCTGGCAGTGTATTAATTAATAGCTCTATCTCTTTGTACGATACAGGGGGCCATGGTTCTACGGTATCAAGAGTGGAGCTCAGAGGCAGATGTAATTGCAGGGTATTGGCATTGAATAGGACACTGAAGTGTTTCTCCCAGTCTGTCTTTGATATCTGTGAATTTACCGTGAATATATCGCTGTTTAAGCTGTTATTTACAATCTTCCAAAAGGCTGCCGTGTCTTTTGTCTTCATAGCTGTGTCCAAACTATGCCAGAGATGTCTTTGAAATATCATTTTCTTATTTCTGATTAGTTCCCTATATTCCTTTTTCTTCTTCACAAATAACTCAGTTATTTCGGGGGAATAGTCAGACTTCATTTTTCTAGCATATCTTCTTACTGTTGACCGAGCCTTTCTGCACTCCAGGTCAAACCAACCTTTTTGAGATTGGCTAGAAAGTGCTCTAAATTTTCCTCTAGTCAAATTAGGCTTTAAATTTCTCATTATGTGCTGATACAAATGGACTATGTTTGCTGAGTTGACGTCTAGTTGCATTTTCCCAGTCTGTGCAGTTTGAACTGCTGGCGCAAGTAATTTGAATGGTGATAAATGTAACCATACTCACTTTGCTAGAAGCTGAGTGATCTAGCACAGACATGACCATTCAGTTTTAAAAAAATAATAATTGCAGGGGAGGGAGGAGTCAGCAATATCCTGCAATTTTATGAACTGTCTTTGGAGACTCTGTACTCTAGCTCTAGGGTTGGTATGACTAACTTTTAAAAATTAAAAGCAGAAGAATGCCCCTCCTCTTCTCCCTGCTCCCCCTGCAGCAATATTACGGTCTGTATTGCACGGTGCACCAGACTGAACCTAGCCTAAGTTACTATGCCAATAACAAAATGTGCTCCGCTTCTACCCTCTAGAAGTCTTACAGGATAGGAGTTCCATGAGAATGTGTTACTGCTTGAAGACACAGTTACATTAAGACCTATTCTTTAGTCCTTTTGCAATAGCGGGTGATCTTGAAGGCCCCAAAATCCAGAACTTCGTAAAAGTCACAGAGTTCTACTTTTATTCCTTGGTACTACTCTCATAAAAAAGAAAACCTTTTCTGTCCACAGGTACTCTCTGCGGCGAGGAAGCTCATTCACATTTCTAACTCCTGGGCCACACTGGGATTTTACTCTGGTGAGTAAAGTAAACAGTGCATTAATTAACAATTAGAATATTGAACAAAGAAACACATCATGTTCCTATTTTCTTGATTGTTTGTTCTTTGTCTGGGAAGACCAATGTAGTCTGTTCCTTTCTGTGTGGTGCTCAAACCAGCTTTGTTGGTTGTTGTACGTTAGTCGGTGTACCTGATCTGCTTTGACAGCCCTGCAGATTGTGCAGCAATGTATTTCCATGTCATAGACCAGTGATTGCTGCCATTAATTTCTTCTTTCTGCGTACTAAAATAGAACTGTAGTAGAATTGGCATTCCCCATGTGGCACTGGCTTGCACCATAATACCCATGGTGCCTTGCAAGGGTGGGCGGCAATGCTTCTACTGTGTTTCTGACACTAGGTCAAGACATTTTATTTGCCTGGTCATTTTAAACTTGTTTTATTGCTTCTGTTCTGCTTGATTGTTTTATGTTCTTGTTGCTTTTTTGTCTTATTGTCTGAAGGTTGATGAATTCTGGTGGTTTTTTAAAAAAATACATCGTATTTTTACTACTGTACACTGCTCTGGAATCCGTTAAGATGAAGGGTGGGTTAAAAAAATAGTAAAGAAATACTGTATGGGGGCCACTAAAGCTCAATATTGGGCAATACATTTTGGAAAATCTAAAATAGATACTAATTAACAAGAATGGAAGCCAAGAAGCTGGGAAGAGTATGGAGGTGGGTGGTGGGTGGTGTGGGTGGGATAGAGAGAAAAGTGTGAATATTAGCCATGGATCTGTTACAAAGGATTCCCCCCCCCCCCCCAAAAAAAATCTGCCATCAAAATCATATTTGTGTTCTGTGGTATCATGGTAGTGCTGGCAAGTAACTATTTTTTGCTGTGCAAGCTACAGATGCAAGTGGAATCTGTAATCCTGTCTCAAAATCATGCAAATTCATGGTCTTGTTTGATTTACTAGATCCAACTTTTATCTTCATGTGCCATTGGAGAAGATAGTGTTTTACTTCCGCCATGCTCATTGAAGACAACATATCTCAAGCTAGGAACACAGTGCAATAATGCTCTGTATTAATTTAATTTATTACGATTTGGGACGCCATTGTTAAAGTATATATGAACTGGCAGCAATTGCTTGTGGTTTGGCCTTGGGGCAAAATGTTAATCCCTTATCCCCTCCTGATACTCTGGACAACATAAAGAACAGTGGGAAGTGGGGGAAATTCAGTCCTCCCAGAAATGCCATCAAGATGCCCCTCATATATGAGCTTTTACCAAATACTGGCATTACTTTGACGGGGCCTTCTATAGGACAAGACAAAAGGTGAAATCCTCAGGAATCCAGTTGGTTGCATTTGGGTACCAAATTTGCAGAGCCATTGTGGCCATGCAGCAAGCCATTAAGAAGTTAGTGCAGTTCTTAAGTTTGGAGCAGGAGTTTGGGGCTGGGCCTGCGATTCCAGGTGACAGAAGCATTTTTCTTGTCAGGATGGTTTGAGATCTGGGCTTTTGCAAATACCAAGAGTATGGTCGCCTGGTAAAACTAATAGCTGAGGCTTCACCTGTTGGTTCCAGCTGTAGCTTTCTTCCAATGCCATGAGACGCCATTGAGGGATACACAATGGGCGATGCTTGCTGCTATGGAGTGTCTGACCATTGTACCAATTCTACCCGTGTTGCATGCTGCCAATATCATACTACATTGTGAGTGGGGCTGCGGCTGGAATGATCAGGTGTGCCATCTGAATAGTTTTTACAATGTTCCTTTTACTTTCTTCCTCAAGTTCAGCCTCTGGCAGACATGTTTTCACCTTTTAAAATCAATACGTTCTTTCCCCAAGGGTTGTTGACCATAATAACGACTTTTAAAAAACTGAAGGAACCACTGTTGTCCCTCTCTGATCCTGCGGTGGCTAGCTCAGAGTGGTCATCCTCCAAGGCAGTGATCCTAATCTGGGGTCATACACTGCAAGTTAAAACTCATCATACCTTGTGCCTATCTGGTCTGGTCAGAGTCTACACTCAATTTTGTTTGCATGGTACATGGGAAAGTGACTGAAATTAAGAATTGGGAATAGAGCACACAGGTCACTACCCTGCTTTTTTTACTAGAAAAAGCACCTTTTCTAGCGGTTGCTAATACTGAATTGGAACTAGAGCACCAATAACAGTATGAAGTCATAAGCATTGCTTGGCAAAAATAAAATCTGTACACTCTTATTTATTGCTTAATTTATATCCTGCCTTTCCACCAAAAGTGGTACTCATGGCAGCTAACAATAATAAAATGCAGGTTAAAAACAAACTCTTAATTAAAACGTAACATAAAAAACAGATCCATAAAAACACAACAATAAAAAAGGATACCCAACCCTTCAGCAACAGACTAGCTTACACACCAAAAGCATGGCTTGAGGAGGCAGGGGGTGCATCCTTCCAGTGGCCCTATGTTTCCTGGGTGATGGCAGAAGCCAGCATGTGCTTCCCATCTGCTCTCCAGGGCACCCAGGTATCTCGGTCCCAAGCCGTGTAGGGCTTTATAGGTTGTAATCAGAACTTTGAATTGTGCCCAAAACACACCAGCAGGCAGTGAAGCTGTTGTAACAAGGGCATCATCACTCCCTGTAACCAGCGTCTATCTTGGTGGATTAAGCTTCAACTCATCTGATCCATTACCAACTTCAGACAACGATTTGGATCTAGAACTACTTCCTTGCATTTAGACAGAAAGGAGAGCTAGAGTTGGGTGTCATCAGTGTAGTGATGGCACCGAACCCCCAAACTGGCCAACCTCTCGCTGTAGCTTCATGTATATGTTAAAAAGCATGAGGGACAAGATAATAATAATAATAATAATAATTATTATTATTATTATTATTATTATAATAATATTTATTTGTAACCTGCCTCTCTCTCTGGATCGAGGCGGGGAACAGCAACAATATAAACATAAAAATCACAACAGTTAAAATTTTTAAAAAGCAAGAGAACAATACAACATTAAAAACATCTTAAAATTCATCTGGATAGGCCTGTCGGAAGAGGACAGTCTTCATGACTCTCTTAAATTCATGAAGACTGTCAATTTGTCTAACCTCCTCTGACAGACCATTCCATAGTCTGGGAGCGATGGAAGAAAAGGTCCTCTGGGTAACACTCGCCAGCCTAGTTCTGGCTGGCTTGAGTAAGTTCTTCCCAGAGGACCTAAGTGTGCGGGGCAGATTGTACGGGAAAAGGCGATCCCGCAGGTACCCTGGATCCAAACCATGTAGGGCTTTAAAGGTAATAACCAACACTTTATACTTCGCCCGGAAACTGATTGGCAGCCAATGAAGCGATTTAAAAACTGGTGTGATGTGATCACCCCTATGTGTACCGGTGACCAACCTGGCTGCCGTATTTTGAACAAGTTGAAGTTTCCGGACTAGGCACAAAGGTAGCCCTATGTACAGCACATTGCAGAAGTCGAGCCTCGAAGTTACCAGCGCGGGCACTACCGTCTTTAGGTCTTCCAACTCTAGGAAGGGGCGCAGCTGGCATATCAGCTGAAGCTGATAGTAGGCACTCCTGGCCGTCGCATCTATCTGGTCTGTCATCTGGAGCGACGGATCCAGGAGTACCCCCAAGCTGCGAACACAATCTTTCAGAGGGGGTGTAACCCCATCCAGAACTGGTTGACACACCTCCAGACCCAGGTTGGGGCCTTTGACAGCAAGCACCTCCGTCTTGTCTGGATTCAGCTTCAGTTTGTTTTTCCTCATCCAGCCCATTACAGCCTCCAAGCATTCATTCAGAGGAGACACACTATCCTTAGCTGACGGTGTTGTCGAAGGCATAGAGAAATATATTTGGGTGTCATCAGCGTACTGATAGCACCCCGCCCCATGCCTCCGGATGATCTCTCCCAGCGGTTTCATGTAAATGTTAAACAGCATTGGGGAAAGGATGGCACCTTGTGGTACACCACATAGCAGCTCCTTTTTTGAAGAGCAGCTATCCCCAAGCATCACCATCTGGAACCTGCCCGAGAGATAGGATCGGAACCACTGAAGCACAGTGCCCCCGATCCCCAATTTCCCCAGGCGCTCCAGAAGGATACCAGGTCCAGGAGTACCAGCAGGGAGGTCCAGGAGTACCAGCAGGGACACACTCTCCCTGTCAATACTAAGGCGTAGATCATCCACTAAGGCGACCAAAGTGGTCTCAACTCCGTATCCCGCCCTGAAGCCGGTTTGAAATGGGTCTAGAAAATCAGTGTCATCCAAGACTACCTGGAGTTGAAAAGCAACTGCCCTCTCGATCACCTTGCCCAAAAATGGAAGATTTGATACAGGCCTGTAGTTATTAAGGTCCAGGGGATCCAGGGAGGGCTTTTTTAGAAGCGGCCTTACCACCGCCTCTTTTAAACATGATGGAAAGCTCCCCTCCCTGAGAGATGCATTAATGATATGCTATAGATGTGATCTAACTGCATCTCCTCCCTTGACGACCAGCCAGGAAGGACAGGTATCGAGAGGGCAAGTCGTCTTCCTCACACATCCAAGTACCTTGTCCACATCCTCGGTACTCACTAACTGAAACTGATCAAGTGTAATCCTACTCGCGGAGTCACTGGACACTCCACTGTTAACCTCTGCTATAACAATGGCATCTAAGTCGGCTCTTATCCGAGAGATTTTATCTTAGAAATGATTGTTAAAGGCATCACAGCGAACTGCCGAAGGCTCTAAAATCGGATTCAGGGGAGAAGGAGCCTGAGTTAGACCCCTCACCACCCTGAACAGTTCTGCTGGATGTGAATTTGCAGACGCAATGCGTGCAGAGAAGAAAGCTTTCTTCGCTGCACGTATTGCCACTCCATAGAAACGAAGATGTTCTCTATGTCGTGTCTTGTCGGATATAAGTCGAGTTTTCCACCATCGGCGCTCCAGTCGTCGTCCTTTCCGCTTCAACTCCCTGAGGTCTTCTGTATACCAGGGCGCCCTATTAAAAGCAGGCCGGAGAGAACGTTTGGGGGCGATCGTGTTGATAGCCCTAGTTAGGTCTTGATTCCATCTATTGACCAGGGCTTCTACAGGATCATCGACGATACCAGCTATGGAACCCTCCAAGGCTTTTTGGAATCCAGAAGGATCCATCAGCCTTCGAGGGCGGACCATCTTAATAGGTCCGCCACCCCTGCAGGGATGGGTGGTAGCCGTGATACTAACTCTGACCAGAAAATGGTCTGTCCATGACAATTCGGAGGTATTCAGTACCTCCGCCCACAGATCCGTCTGTTCGGAACTGAAAACAGCATCGAGGGTGTGACCTGCTGGATGTGTGGGTCCAGAGACCAATTGGGATAGGCCCATGTTTGTCATGGATGCCATGAACTCCCGAGCTCCACCTGACAAACCAGCCTCGAATGGGATGTTGAAATCGCCCAGGACCAAGAG
This sequence comes from Anniella stebbinsi, assembly GCA_029215795.1. Lineage (NCBI taxonomy): Eukaryota > Metazoa > Chordata > Lepidosauria > Squamata > Anniellidae > Anniella > Anniella stebbinsi. The sequence goes on along the minus strand of JARDYH010000003.1, from coordinate 3,458,450 downwards.
CCTGGGCGAATTCAACACCAGCTCCGAGACCAGTTCCGTGAGCTCGGCCAGGGAGTCTGATAGGCAGTGGGGTGGCCGGTACACTAACAGAATCCCTAGTCTATCCCTGGTCTTCAGACTCAGGTACACACACTCGATGTGATTCAGTTGCCGGACAGGATGGCTGGTCAGGTTAAAATGGTTGTTGTAGACCACAGCTACTCCCCCCCCCCCCCCACTTTCCCTCACCTGCTCACTAACACAGTACCCAGCTGGGAGAGCCTGAGCCCATGTTGGGCCACTGTCATCTCCCAGCCAGGTCTCCGTGAAGCATGCCAGGTCGGCCTCCTCTTCTGTGACGAGGTCAAAGATTATGCTTGTTTTTAACCGACCTGGCATTGCATAGGAGCAAGGAGAGGTTCTGTGGGTGGCCTGGATCGTTCCCCAAGATCCCCGGGATAGCAGGGCGACCGGAAGGTAAGATGGGTATTAGATATCCATCTCTCCTTCCCCTGTAACGGCATTTCGCCCTGCTATCGCCATATCTCCCTCTGCCCCACACAACAGATATTGGTGCTCCCAGACATATTTCAATTGCCCGCGCGCGAGAGAAAAAGAGGAGGTGGGGGGCATGCAAAGATGTCAGCTGTACTTGTCCTTCTCCTCCCCCCACTCACGCCGTCCTGTTCTCTTGGCGCCCGTTCACGGCTGCCTTCGTTGTCCCGTCGCCTCTCGTGCGCGAAAGAGAAGGAGGTGGGGGGGCGTGCAAGATGTCAGCTGCATTTGACCTTCTCCTCCCCCCACTCACGCTGTCCTGTTCTCCTGGCGCCCGCTCACGGCTCCGTTGTCCCATCGCCAACAGCCACCAGGGGTGCCAACAGCCACAGCGTCGAACAACAATCCCCCAACATCACCGTCTGATACTGCCCCTCCTGAATGGCTGTTATTTTCCCATTCACTGACCTGGCATTCAGCAGCAGTATATTCAACCCAGGTGGACTGTCACCAAAACTACTCAAGCTTTCTGAAATGGGAGACAGCTTGGGAGCAGCCAACACCCTGCTGTGGTCCCCAGCCCCATAACATTCTAGGTACCGCCTGCCGTTATACCTCTTTCTCTGCCCTCTGCTGTCCCTCTCCCTTTTTGAAGCACATCCCTTCAGCTACCAGGCAATAACCGCAGCTCTAATAGCAATATACAAATCAGGCAGGCTGATGTACAGACGATCAATCCCCTCTCCTCCTCCATGCAACAAACACGATCGCCCTCGTTCATCTCCAAAATGGCTTCCCCACAGAGATGACCCCTCTTTTGGTGTTGCCCTTTCAAGAGCCCACCCTTTTATGCTGCAGCCCCAGGAAGCTGATGCAAGGTGGCAAAAAGACCCTGGGGGAAAATGCCAAGTCAAGGGCCTGATCCCACATGGAGACCATGCTTTCTGGCCCCAGAAGCATCTCTGGAGGAGCCACCGGTAGTGGGCAGGCAACAGGATGGTACAGCAGGCTCACAGTCTACCTGGGCAGATGGTCTCTTCATCACCCTCTCTTAGGTACTTACTGGTATTCTATAAACATAAAGCGATTATAAAAAAAAGTTTATGGTTATCAATAGAATGAGACTATTCCTGTACTCTTAAGCTCTTGCCTTGAGAGTTACTTCGTTTTCTCTTCATTTTAGCTCCGTAGCTCGTTATGTTATTAATGCTTAAAATATGTGAAGGTGTGTTTAAAGCAGTTAGAAAAGGTTAACAACATGAGAGTGCTTGTATATTACAAGTCTTAAAATGTATTTATAAATGTTTATACGAGTTTAATGGATGTGGATTTTCCCAAGGAAACATATTTATATGAGAATGCCAAGAATCCTACTTCACCTAACCTGGTAATAGAATTCCCAGGGTTCCCTAATGTTATGATAAGCTGATTTTAAGTTTGTACCAAGATGAGCCTGTTCATGATGAAAGAGATTGATTATCCTGACCTTGGCATCTCCTAGTTCCTAGATTTTTCACTGTGGTGTAATGGAGGTAATGCCATACTTGGACTGGGATCCAAATCCCCGCTCAACTGTGAAGCTCATTGGGGGGGTACTGGAGTAGTCCCATTTCTCAGCCTAAGTATCGCGTAGAATTGTGAAGGTTACGGGCCTGTTCAGACAACATGCTAAGCCATGGTTAGGCCGCTAACTCTTTTACAACAAATGGTTAGTGAGCATGTTTAAACCGTAGTTATGTAGCCACTATGGTTAGGAATGGTTCACATGACACACTAAGCCAGAATATTTAGCTCAAAGTGCTTAACCACCGTGTCTTAGCATGTCGTTTGAAGAGGGTCAAAGTGAGGCAGGGGACAATAGTACACTATTCTGAGCTCCTTGAAAGGGCAGTATATAAATGTGATTAAAGTAATATTGAGTGTAGAAATAAAGAGAAGTCCATCTTATCCAAGGAAGCTTTCTTTCCTTTCAAATGTTTCCTTTCTCTAGATCCTTCAGATCTCTTATTTTAAAAGATGGTCTTTCTTTCTCAGAAGTTCCATCTTTTTTTAATGCTTTTTAAAAGCATGTTTTAAAAGCATTTCAGCACCTTTTGCTGAGCCTGAATATGACTTTCTGCCTTTTTTCAGTCTAGTGCCTCTTGCAGAAATATCTTTTCCACATGAACTGATCTCGGGAGAGTTTAAAATTGTCGTCCAGTCTGAGAACAGCAGATCAGCTGGATAGGCCTTTGTTACTCTGGGCCTTTTGAATGCAGTCGGTTTTCTTAAGAGTCTGCATCTGATTTAGTAGACATGAAACAGCTGGCTTCGCTGTCAGATGTCTGCTGCTTGTATGAACCTCAACTGGGCCGAGAAAAATGAAGGATCCAGCCAAGGCAAGACCTATTAAATTAGTCTAGCCAGTCTTAAAAACAAACCTTTGGACTTCCTTTAGAGTCTGGAGTTGGAAAGGGCCTATAGGCAGGGAGAAAAATTGAATTGTAAGAACTATATATTTTTTGATCCAAACGTTTGGTGGTCTGCAATTCATGTAGCATTGCTTGATTAATACTAAAAAAAATATGGAACCAGAGGATTTTATAGTTTTACATTCTTCCCGCGTGTGTAAGCAATATACAGATCGTCTTGCAAATATCTAATAGGTATAGGTAGGAATACTTTAGGATACAAAGGTCTTCCCCCCCCCCCCCCATTTTACTCTTTAATACCGTGGCACTATTTTACAAATTAAAAAGAAAATGTGTGTCTACCATCCTCTTTCACTTGTCTGAATCCTCCTTCTATGCTTCTCCCCTATATGTGCCCCTGCTCCTCGCCCCTGCACATGAGAGTGTGCAGGGGTGAGGAAAGTGAGAGAGAAAGGGGCACCTGGTTTCTATAGCATCACTCTGGCATCTTATATAAGAATGTCATATAAGGATACAGTAGTGTTAGGCTTAGTATTAGGAATCTACCAGGCTGATTTTGCTCATTTTTAAAAAAGCTTTAGTAGTGTAGATATGCAGGAAATGTTGAAAGCTTGACAAAGTTCAGAGCTTGAGCTTTAACAGCAATTAATTTCCACCATGCCAAGCCAGCAGGACAGCCCCTCTGCCAGCAGGATGACGGACAGCCCTGCTTGGCCAATCACTGTGGCGCAAATGCAGTCACCACCAGCAGGGAGGGGGAAGGAGACAGAGGCAGCCAAACAGGATGTGCGAGGGAGGGGTGGGGTAGGGCTGCGCCGTGCCACAGGCCAGTTTCGGAGGGGGGGATTCACTATGCATGAGCCGTATTTGCATTATTCATGAGCACTGAGGGGCAAAAAAGTGGGAATGGGGCAGGACTTCTAGCATCCATGGTGGCATAGAGAAAGGTTGCACAGTCGTGTCTTGTGGTCATCCAAGTACACAGGCCGCCACAATCGCAGTGTCTTGTGTTTAAAGAAGGTTATGCTACAGAGACCCCATATGAAGCTGTAATACTACTTTTAGGTTTGCAAAGGGGTCCTACATTATTACATGGAGAATCCTTCATGAACACTGGACAATGCTGTTGAGGTGGAACACATATCTCTAATCCTGTGACATTGAGGGACTCGCCTGGTCACCTGGAGGCAAGTCTTACTCACCAGAGGTGAGCAGATAAGGAGGTATTTACAAGAGTATTGTGGTGTGTAAAACCTCAAAGTGGGAGATGCTTACAGTGTTCCATAACACATGGTGATTTTTTTAATGACGTTACACATAACTGAGAACTTGAGAATCTGAACAAGTATCTCATTTCTTTAAGTAAATTCTTGAAAGAATTCCAACTGTTAATGGCTACATTAATGCATGTCACTCTCCTTCCTTCTAGCTTTTCCTTGGTTTCTGTTTTTAAACCTTTTCTCATAACTTAGTGAACACGAAGGAGGCAAGAAAACTTCTAAGCATATCACTTTTATGTTGAGTCAAATGACGTTAATTGCTGGAATGAAATTCCTCCAGCTTGTTTATATCCATAGTTGTAAACAGGAGGGCAACTTCAGGATTGGTTTTGAACTCTCCAGTGGCCCGTCATCTGCAGGAAAGCAGGTTCCCTTAAATAGATTTGAAAGCAAAGCATGTAAGTGGTATAACTTGTGTTTTCTTTCTTTACAGAAGAGGAAACGGAGAGAGAAAGATGATGATGTTGTCAGTATTTGTAGCCTCGATCTTAAGGTAATGGAAACATTTTGGCATGATTGTTCTAGCAAGTAAAGTGGTTGTGTCCATTGAGGTTTCTGGTCCACCCTTCCTTAAAGGCTCATGGTGGGCAATATTGTCTTCCTTCTGCTCTTGACCAATCACCCAAGGTAGTTGAGAGGATATTACTGTTCCCACTTAACTGATGAGAAACAGACAGAGATTGCAACTTTCCCAAGGTCCACCCACAGAGTTGCCAGCTAGTATGAACTTACATTTCCCAGCTTCATCCTCAACATTTTCCCACCCACTTGCCAAGGGTGTTAAATCCAACACCTGAAAGAATATAGAGTGACTTACTCTGACGTTGAGACCTCCAGACACAGAGAATGCATTTCTTGAAGCCTTTTGCACTTTTCCAAACTCACCTCTGTGGCCTTGAGGGCTAAAAAATTGCTTCTGCATTTTTATTATAATTTTAATTTGATTGGAAAATTACAGCATTTTCTTTGTAAGATAAACAATAAGAAAAGGATTCCCTATACCTGGTTTTATGCATTTTCTTTTTAAATAATCTTGTGGTTAGTGTGTTGGACTTTGACTGGGGAGGCCAAGGTTCTAGTCCTCACTTGGACTTGAAGCTCACTGCATGACTTTGGGCTGTTCACTGACTTCTAGCCTAACCTACCTCACACGTTTGTTGTGAGGATAAAATGAAGAGGAGGAGGATCATGTACTCGTCGGGCTCCTTGGAGGAAAGCCAGGATGTGAATGTAACAAACAAATCCTACAATTTCTTCAACTGTTTTCCACCCTGTTCTTTCCGAATCCATTTAAGACATTTAAGCTTAATATTTCTATTTTTAGTAAGTTTTGAATGTTTATGTGTGCGAAGGAGTAAAATACATGTTTATATGGGAAGTTTAAATTGTTTTATTGCATACGGTGGAAAGGTGAGTTAAGACATTTTATGATCAAAATAAAATATGTACAGTGCCAAATATGTACAGTACCAAATGCGCTGCAGGAGTCTCTTCAGCTAAGGGTGCCACTTCCTAAAATAGATACCAGAGGCGACATGACATTCCATATGTGCAGACTGCAAGACACAAACTTCTGTGCCTTGATCCCTTAGCATGTGTGGCTTGTCCCTAGGTTGTGAGTGTACATATAGGTGTGCATGAAGCTCCTATGTTCTTAGACTCACCATACAAATTGAGCAATAACTTAGCTGAGCTATCAGAGGTATAGCATTCTTGGTTCAGGTTGTCTTCACGCAGAACTGAACCTTTTTGGAGAATGCAAAAACTGACTAAAATTGACCTTCGTAATGTATTGCCCCTGGAACATGCATGCTTGCATGGCAAAGCAAACCGGCTTTTAGAGAATATACAGTACTTTTCCTGTATGTAGCTTTATCTCTTCCTGGGCAGCGTAATTCAAGTAAATACTGTGTGAGACTGGGATTTGTGGAGTGCTTGGCTTCTCAAGAGATATCCAGGTCAGGGACAAATCCTCTGATGGGCCTTGACTAACTGGAATATGTTTTTGTTGCTTCTTCTCTGAAGATATCACTGTATTAGGAATCTTGAGTGGGAGGGAGAAATATTCCTTCTGGGAAGTGGTAACGCTGGACTCCAAAACCAAAAGGCTGTTGTAGCTTCTTTGTAAATGAAGGTTAATTCTGTTTTATGGGAGGTTGATCTCGCTTTGCAATTAATGGTTCTGTGTGGCCTTTTAAAAATTAGCCTCACTTACGATTTCTCCAAAGTGGATTCGCAGTCCTGGGAAAGCTTTTCAATGTTGTTGTTTTGTTTTTTAATCCTCGGGTTCACGCGTAGGTTCTTTCAGCTCAGAACAAGTGAGTACCAAAGCAGGGCTGCACAACACAATTATGATTCTGTCCAGTGATTGTGTTCAGATTGCTTAGAATCCAACCTTTGGAAGAACCAAGGGTTTAGTATCTTCAATTGAGTAAACATACTGGGAGAGATCATTCTGAAAGAAATACGTGCGTCCCGTCAGGTGAATAGTAATCAGCCACCTCTTCCTCTTTCGCCCACTGCTGCTGTTCTGGCACTCCCTCTGTCTTCGTCAACCCCTCCTCCCTCTGAGGGCAACTTCTTTAGCAAAGCTTTTCCTGAATCGGCATGCTCTCTCGCCTTCCTGATTGCTGTTGCCACTCCCCAGGCTCATCCCATTGCTGCCAGGCCCGACTCCTGACTTTTCACCTGTTCCTGTCTTGTCCATCTAATTGAACCACTGGTATATCCTATGAGGGGCTTAGTGGAGTTGTAACATTAAAAAGGTAGAAATCAATCCAAACAGATTGTGGCCTCTGGTAAGCCCACCACAAACTTCAGAATGCTTTTGCCCTTAGAAACGGCTTTGTATACTGCCCCACAAAATTAAGTATGATAATACTGGCACATCAGATATTCTGCATTTTTAATGGTTCCAACTAAGGCTTGTCTTGAAAAGGTGAGTCAAGTATAATCAATATGCCATGGTTTGTTTTAATTTGGCCTATTTAAATAAAAGTGCTGTGTTTGTCAATACTGAGCAAGGGGAGCATGGAGCTCACACCCCTCAGAGTACACTTTGTGCTGTCACATACACAGGTGGTACAAATTACTGCAAAGGCCCTGTGTAAACAGCATTCACATCTGAACGTGCACAACCGTTTTAGCATTCAAAGCCAGCAAGGTAGAAGGTAAGATTTTAATTTTCAGCAGTTCAAGTTCTATAATTCTTAGTTTTTTCTTGCTGGTGTCATTGTAGAGCTGTAAAAATGCCTGCACTTTCCTCCTGACGTTCAGGCTGATCTTTTGCTGTCATAAGACAGCAGGTAACTGCTGTGGCTACTAGGAGGAGGGCCTTCTCTGCTGTGGCACCCCGGCTGTGGAATGAGCTCCCCAGAGAGGTTCGCCTGGCATCTACATTATACTCCTTTAGACGTCTGGTGAAGACCTTTTATTTTCACAGTGTTTTAACAGTTCTTCAGTTTGATTTTTAACCTTGCTGTTTAAACAAACAAACAAACAAACAAACATTGGCCCCAGAAAAAGAGAGAAACAAAATGGGTAACTTCATTGGAGCTCTCTGTTGATACAGGCCTGTGCCAACAAACGTTCATCCATTGTGAAATATCTTACCTATTGTCTACATCTTAGGCTAGTGACAGTATCTTTCAGGGGACTATTTAACGAATGTTTGCTGCCTGTACTCTCTCCCCACCCACCCACCCCATTTAAAGTTTAGGTAACCCATGACTGCCCTTCAACCAGTCCTGCTTTCATCCCTAAAATCTCCCCCTGCTTGAAAGTTTTAAATGGCAAGTTTCCAGATTTGATCTTAGGCTGTAAATGTTGATTACTTCACATAGTGAATGGGCAAGAGTTAAGGAGACATACTGGAGTTTATGGATAAAGAATGTCTGATCTGAGGGATATAGAATGAGACTAAAAATAGGAAGCCATTGCAGCAGATGCTAGTGGATTGAAAGGTGCTGGGACTGGCAAGGAGCAGAGATGGCGGTGGCAGCAGAAGAATGCATTGCTCTTGACTGCTTTCTAGTTAGTACCATAGGCCTCACCAATGTTCTGGGCATTAGCTCAAGTACTGAAGCTTTGAACTTACAGTAGAATTGTGAATTCTTTGGTGTCCTCAGATTGAAAAGGTGGCGTATTGTATTGAAGGGAGACCCTAGCCCTGAAATAAAAAGCAAAGGTGGGGAGCTTTTTTTTAGGTTTGGGGGGAGGGGCAGGTGAACAATCCTGCAGTCAGCACCTCTATCAGGACGGCTTTGCCTGCGCTGTGTGCCTTCCCCCATTGGGAACATTGGAGGGTGCACGATGTTAGTGGGGAGAGGAATCCCTCTCCAATATAAGAGTGAGGATTCCCCGTAGCGCACACCACTTGCCCAGCCAGTTGGGGTGGGTGGGAGCGGAGCACCCCACTTCACTGACTGGAGAAAACTGCGGGTGTTCCCCTCCCACCTAGCCTTGGGGGTGGCTTTGGGGAGGAACAGGGGCCTTACCTGTGGCACCATGGGTCAACTGGGCTGGAGGTTCCTCATCCCTGTCATAAAGGCTTGGGCCGTGTTCTTAGTGTCACCCTTCACGAAAGGTTTCCGTTGTCTACTACACAGGGGAGTGAACAGGTTGTTCGGTTTCCTAATTTCTCCTGTTTTCAGGACACGCCTTTCTAGAATGGTGCTTGGTGACCCCTTCCCCAGCTCCTGGAGATCTCAGCCCATGCCACTGTCAGATGCTTCACTTGTCTGCCACATTTTCTAGTCATAGCTGTGGCTATGGTTGCACCATAAGCATAAAGTGGTTTCAATGCCTAGCTTTCCTCCTGGAAGAATCCTGGGAAGTGTACTTCTGTGATGTTGGCAGGGATCTCTGATAATTTATTTATTTATTTATTTATTTATTTATTTATTACATTTGTATACCGTCCCATAGCCGAAGCTGTCTGGGCGGTTTACATAGGATTAAAAACAATTAAAAACAATATACAAAAATTAAAACAGCAAAAACATACAACATACACACAATCTATACATTTAAAAACCACATCAACACTTCAAAAACTACAAAAACAAAGCAAAACAAAACAAACCCAGGCTCCTCAGATATTGCCAAATGCCTGAGAGAAGAGGAAAGTCTTGACCTGGTGCCGAAAAGATAACAATGTTGGCGCCAGGCAGGCCTCGTCGGGGAGATCATTCCACAATTGGGGAGCCACCACAGAGAAGGCCCTTTCTCTTGTTGCTGACCTCCGAGCCTCCCTCGGAGGAGGCACTCGGAGGAGGGCCTTAGATGTTGAACGTAGTGTTCGGGTAGGTTCATGTCGGGAAAGGCGTTCCATCAGGTATTGTGGTCCCAAGTCGTGTAAGGCTTTATAGGCTAAAACCAGCACCTTGAACCGGGCTCGGAAACATACAGGCAGCCAATGCAAGCGGGCCAGAGTAGGTCTTATATGTTCGAACCTACTGGTTCCAGTTATCAATCTGGCCGCTGCATTTTGCACAAGCTGCAGCTTCCGAACCACCTTCAAAGGCAGCCCCACGTAGAGTGCATTGCAGTAATCTAACTTGGAGGTTACCAGAGCATGGACAACTGAAGCCAGGTTATCCCTGTCCAGATAGGGACGTAGCTGGGCCACCAACCGAAGTTGGTAGAAGGCACTCCGTGCCACTGAGGCCACCTGCGCCTCAAGTGACAGAAATGGTTCTAGGAGAACCCCCAAACTACGAACCCGCTCCTTCAAAGGGAGTGCAACCCCATCCAGAACAGGTTGAACACCCTCCATCCGGTCAGCGGAACCACCCACCCATGAGAATTTATGTCCTGGCTGCATTCTCAGTCTGCTTCGTATACCTGTTGAAGGAGGCAGCCTGCTACACTTGCTTATGTCATAATAGAGCAGCCTCCGAGGTGCCACAGCCTGTCTTGGGAATGTTGAGCATTTCCACAAGGCTGCAATTCCTGGGGTCCCTGGAGGGAAGTCCTGGCTGCTTAATTGGCAGGCATTTGGTAACCCTATGCTTTGGCTTTAGAGCAGCCTTTCTAACTGGGTGCCCTCCTGATGTGTTGGGCTACAACTCCCATCATCCACCGATGAACTTGGCTGCGAGTTGTTGTTCTAAAGTCTGGAAGGTGCCTGCATGGGGAAGACTGCTCTCAATAAAGGCTTCTTTGTGTATGTTGCACTACAGTACTAACTCTGCTATTATATGAATTGCAAACCAGTGATTCATGTTGGGGGTGAATCCCAAGGTGTGTATTCAGAAGGCGTGGTTCAGTGTTTGTTAGCAACAAGATTGTGGTAGCCTCCGTATCCAGTGGTGGAGCAGGGAGAAAGAATAGTGTAGTTTGCAATGGGCACGGTGAAGCCTTCATGAGTAATCTGTACTAACTTCATCTTGTCTGGGCTCTAGTTCCTTAAGAGCACCAAAGACCCATGCAGGCAATGGTGCTTACGGGCACAATCGGTACTGCCTCTCCGTCCACATTCTTATCATTCATGAGATCATATGGAAAGCCCTGCTGGGTCAGGCCAAAGGTCCATCTTAAATCCAGCGTCCTGGTTCCAATAGCCGCCAGAACAGATTCATCCATTCACTTTTACATTTATACCTCGCTTTCCTGATAGCCACTCAAAGTGGCTTTCAGTAAAGAAATAACCTTGTGGTGATTTGACTGTTTTGATGTTACTTGTAAGTTGCCTTGCTACAATTTGTATCCTGAAAGGCGGCATATAAATAATGGCAATAAATAAATAAAGTCCTTAAAGGAAGATTAGACAGACTTAGAGGGCAAGATGGCTATTAGTCATGGTAGCTAGCTGGAACCTCCATGTTCAGGGGCAATGTATCTGAATACCAAATGATGGAGACAATGTATAGGAGAGGGACGTTCCCTTCCTGCCCTGATTATCTGCTCTCTGGTGTAGGCCCACATGAGCGTTTGAAAATCTTGGAATTATCATTCTTACACCAGGTAGATGCCGCTGGTCCTGTAAAAGGTACATAATTGTAGTAACTCTAGTGAGGTTCAGCAGCACATGTTCATTGAGGCTAGTCATGAAAGACAAATGAACTTTGGATTCCTGAGAAACCAGCATTTTTGTGAATGAGCTGCCAACTGGACCACCCAAGTTGCCTTGAGGGGAAAAATAACCATGAATTTATAGCATAGAAGCTTAAATCAAGAATATAAAGTACCTTCAAACTTGTCCTGGTGGCTGCTTCCCTCCACCCTCTTTTCTGGTAAACGTACGTTTGTTTTTGCAATTAGGAGCTTACTGCAAAGCTCTTGTATTAACGTGTGCAAAATGAAAAAAAAAGCCTTATTCCTTTTTCTATTCTTATATCCATCTTGAATGTTGGTATTTGAATATTACTAGTAGAAGTCTCAAATGCCAAATGTCATTGTGGGAACGAATGGTTGAAATAACACATCTGTGGCGTTCCACTGTAGTTGTAGAGCGTTTTGCTTATACAGTTCATCTTAACTGCAGAGACATCCCTTCAGCTTAATAAAAAGCTGTATTCTACACAGCATGTATATACTAGAAGAGCCAACTAGCTTACAAGAATATGGCTTTACATTTTTGACAGGGACATAAATATCTCTTGTTGGAATGTTAAAAGTAGCTTATGCGCAGGAAGCAATGTAGCCAAACGGGTCATATGGACTGACTTCCTACTAATATCAAAATTTGAACAAAGCCCCTGTGCTTTCCCCAAGTACTTAAATGAGAGGTAATTTTCTCAGGATATGTGCATTCTGGACATAGCATTTGATAGAGGTCACCTTTGCACAAGTTAGTAGCTAAAATTAGTTATGGTTCCCCAGACTTTACTACAAGGAAATGTAAAATTTTAAAACTTCCTCCTAGAATAAGTGATACGCTAAAGTTTTGTTCACTGTTCGAAAGGCCAAAATCTGAATAAGTTGGTAGAATTCTGAGGAAGTATAGTGCATGAGTTCTGTCTTCAGGAATTCCCTCACTTAATTTAAAACAACAACATAATGCTCCCTGCAAGAAAAAAATAGCACTTTGGAGGGGGAGATTCTAGCTCATCCTGTATACTACTGTGCTAGTTTCCTACTTGCATGGAGTTAGATGTAGGGGAGCAATCAAAACTATGATTCCTCTACTTGCAATCTGAAGTAGTACAATCCATTCTACAATCTTAAGTATCTGCTCATTCTGCCACATGTGAACATTAGACCTTCTACCTTAAATTGGATGCACATTTTGTTCCACCTTTTAGGACCAAGCTCTCCTGAAGGTGGCTTACAAAATAAAAATTCCCAACAAAAAACAATTTGGAGAGATCCTCATGGAACTTAGTAATCTTGTGTATGGCAGATGGAAGCTGGGCTACCAAAATGTAGCCTTGCAAACACAGGCTGTGATATCCATGAGTTCTGGATCCATGAGACCTACATAATTTGAAGCTGTGAATCCACTCTTAGAGTTAGTATTGTTTCCATACTCCCCAATAACTTGGGCAGGGTGTAGTGGGAGGTCAAGAAGGATTTAGTACATGCTGGGGGACCATAAATGTCCTATGAGCAATTCTTGACCTGCTTGTCTTCTGTTTTATAATTAGTCCTCATACAAATGAGAGCTAGTATGATGTAATGGTTAGAGTGCTGGATGAAGATTGGGGAGACCCATATTCATAATCTCACTCATCATTGAAGCTCACTCGGTGACCTTGTGCTACTCAGCCTAAGCTGCTTTATAGGGGGTATTGTGAGGATAATATAGGGCAGGGCAGTGAGACAGAATATGCACAGCAACCCTGTGTTCTTCTTCGTGGTCTCTGTGCATCACACATATGGGCTCGCGCCGGCGCCGAGCCCGCTTCGGGAAACTTCTTTAGCTAGCTTAGATTTTAGGCGGGAACCCCTCCCCCCACTGTCCTACCGCGCATGCTCCGGGTTCCCGCTTACCTCAGTTCTTCTTCGACCGCTTCGCTGATCGCCTCGTGGGAGACTTCGTCCGATACGTTCGTATCTATTGAGGAGGACAAAAGTGTTAATAGTTAGTTTAGATAGTCCTTCTTGTTTATTCTTGTTTCTTCGTACTTCTTTTAAAATAAATAAATAAATAAATATAAATAATTTTTTAGGATAGTAAGTTTTTTTTCTGGAGCGGCACCATCTTATGGCGCAGACTGCTCTTTTTAAACTTTGTTCGCGGTGTAGGGCTAAGTTGGCCCTTACCGACGGCCATTCCTTGTGTTTGACTTGCCTCAGTGAGTCTCATATTGTGGAGGCCTGCACGCATTGTATGCGTTTTTCTCGACAAACGAGGCGCAACAGAGCGGACCGTCTCCGTAGCTTACTGTGGAGTAAGGCACTTTCGGCTGTGGAAAAAACGCGTTTGGCACCGATGCAGGCAGCCCCGTCTACTTCTGGGGAGCATGGGCCTTTGCCCGTTGATCGCTCGAGCCCAGCACCTCCTGGCTCACCCTTGTTGGGGGTTGCAGCACAGGCATCGATATCGTCTTCTCCGCCTCTCTCTTCGTCACCCATAACTGTAACAAAGGTGAAGACGAGGCCCCATGAGAAATCTAAGAAGGCTAAGACGACTGCCGCCACCATCTTCTGCTTCGACTTCGAAGAAATCGTCTTCGGTACTGCCATCGATGCTGTCCTCGGCGCCTACAAGGCAGGCAGCTACCGCAAAGAAATTGTCCTCGGTATTGACATCGCTCTCGTTACCGAGGCGCCAGCCGCAGTCGAGCCATTCTCCGTCGTCACCAATGATGCCGACGGCTTTGGTACCGCTGCATCGCTCCTCCTAGACATCTCCGCAGGACTCCTCGCTACCGGTAGCTTCTGCTGTGTCGCCGCCGCCACGATCAATACCATCCCCGGTGCCAATAGAGATCACTTCTGATGTGGAGGACACGATTCCTCTCGAGACCGAACCGCCGCTACCGGTCCAGCGTCGCCTCGACCTCGGCCGTCGGTCTCGTCCTAGCCGCCCCCGCCATTCGAGTGAAGATCATGCTTATCGATCTCGCTCTCGATCGCGGTCTCGAGACTGGGACCTTTTCTCTGAGCGTTCTTATCGCTCCTCTCGAAGAGATAGCCGCTACTGGTTTGACCCATATACCGGCAAACGGCTCTCAGGAGCGCCCTCACGGGTACCTCCGGTCCTGCCGCGCCGTACAACTTCGCTCACGCAGTCATCTCATCGTCTCCATGATCTTCCGCCTGCGGTACCAAAACGCCGGCGCGAACCATCAACGCAGTTGTACGAAGACTACGCCTCCGACACCTCTTCTGCTCCCTCGCCTAACCCGTCAGTACCGTCACCTTCGGACGATGTCGGTACCGTAGATAGGGCTTCGCCATCGATGGAGCTGGGTGGTTTCTCCGATCAGATGTTGAGAATGGCGCAGTCTCTCGGCATCGAGCTTCAGCAACCTTTGGAAGACGTGGATGACCGTATTTATGATGTTATGTATATGGATCCTTCGCCACAGATGACCTTACCGTTGGTACCAACCTTGCTCAAAACAGTTAAGCGGTCTTGGTCTAATCCGGCTACCATTGGCCCTACTTCTAAACGCCTTGACGCGCTTTACAAAGTGAAGGAATCTGAGGCACCCTTCCTCTTCCAACACCCAAAGCCAAACTCTATCGTCGTAGAAGCTGCACAAGGGAAATCGGGCAGGACACATTCAGCGCCCACAGACAAAGAGGGCCGCAAGCTGGACTCCTATGGGCAACGGATTTACTCATCTGCGGCATTGGGCATCAAGGTCACCAACTATCAGGCCATGATGGCCTGCTACCAACTTTTCCTTTGGGAAAAAAATTCTACGCTCACCGATTACTTACCTGAGGATCAGCATGAACTTGCTCGTGTTTTTCAAGCAGAAGCGGTGAGGTTGTCCAAACAAGAGTTAACTACGGCACGTCACCAAACTGACTGCGCGACAAAAGCTATGATTGGTGCAGTAGCATTGCGCCGCCATGCATGGTTACGTTCGGCAACTCTCCCACAGGAGACCAAGAATAGGATCGAGGACCTTCCCTTTGATGGAGAAGGACTTTTCAATGCGTCCACGGATTCAACAATGGACACTATTCATAAGGCCAAAATGACTGCCAAAAAGATGGGTTTCGCTCAACCCCAACAGCAACCTTACCGGCCACGAAAATGGTATCGGCCCATGCCGTACCAGCCCCGGCAGCTACAAGACTGCACCCAATGTTATCAATCCGCAACTGCTCAGTCAACGTATCAGCCACGCAAGTCCTCATCCCGGTACGGCAGTCTCGCCCTAAGCAGACCCAGGCCCAGAAACGTCGCCTTTGACTTGGCACACCCCTCACCCAGCTGGGAGGGAAACAGGCTAAGTCCATTCCACCATGTTTGGGCGTCTATAACATCAGACGATTGGGTTCTCAGCATTATTACAAGGGGCTACAAGATAGAGTTCAAAGTCCCACCTCCTACCGGCACCGTAAAAATCACACCGCCATCAGAGACCTTGTCACAAGAGACATCTGCTCTTCTTCAGAAAGGCGCAATTACAAGAGTCCACCATTCACAGCTGCACAGGGGTTTCTACTCCCGTTATTTTACTGTACCGAAAAAGGACGGGGGACTTCGTCCCATTATGGATCTCAGGGCCCTAAACAAGTTCATAAAACCCAAAAAGTTTCGTATGGTGACTGTAGCAGCAATCCTTCCAATGCTCAAAAGGAACAGCTGGTTTACACTAATCGACTTGAAGGACGCCTATTTTCACGTCGCCATCCATCCTTCCCACAGAGGGTATCTACTTTTCGTCATTGGCGTACCAATTTTCAGTTCTTCCCTTCGGCCTGAAATCTGCCCCAAGAGTGTTCACCAAGTGTATGTTGGCAGTATGCGCACACCTTCGGGCAAGCAACATAGAGCTTTATCCTTACCTGGACGATTGGCTGATCGTCTCTCCGTCCAGGAGCCAGGCCGTCGCCGACGTCCACGTGGTCAGTTCTCTCCTATCATCACTTGGCCTGCAAATAAATTACGAGAAATCCATCGTCCAGCCATCGCAAATAATACAGTTTATCGGGGTCCGGCTCGACTCTCGGATAGGGAGAGCCTTCCTCCTCAGGGACAAAATAGGCGCCCTACAGCAGCTTTCAACACGGGTGCAGTGCAGCCCTTGTGTTTCTGCGTTTTTAGTTCTGAGACTTCTGGGATTGATGGCGGCTTCAGTATTCGTCGTAAGATGGGCTCGACTACACATGAGACCTCTCCAACAGTTTCTCATACGACATTTCTCTCCCACCCAAAATCTACACAGGCTCATACTTAACGTTCCAGAGCCGATACTGGTGTCTCTGAGATGGTGGTCCGACCCAGAGAATCTTTCCCAAGGAATGCCTTTTGTGAATCCGGGTCCCTCTCACACCGTGACAACAGATGCGTCGCTAGACGGATGGGGAGCACACCAGGACGACCTGTCAACGCAAGGAAAATGGTCACGTTCGGAGAAACGCCTTCATATCAACATGTTAGAGCTGTTAGCGGTGAAGAAGGTGCTCCATGCGTTCCTCCCTTGCCTCCAGGGCCGCCACGTTCGGATACTCTCCGACAATACCACCGTCGTGTGGTATCTGAACAAGGAAGGGGGCACTCGCTCTCGCCGCCTCTTGCACCTTGTCATGGACATCCTATCTTGGGCAATTTCTCACAACATGCTCCTGTCCGCGCTACATATTGCCGGGACGGACAATGCCAAGGCAGATGACCTCAGCCGGTCATTTCGAGACACACACGAGTGGGAGTTATCGCCTCGCATTGTGACTCGTCTCTTTGCCCGCTGGGGAAACCCTCACATCAACCTGTTTGCAACGGCTGCCAACACGGTGTGCCCTGCCTACTGCTCCAGAGCGGGAATCGGGCATGCATCCCTCGGGGACGCTTTCCAATGGGATTGGTCGCAGGGTTTCCTCTACATGTTTCCCCCGTTTCCGTTGATAGCCCAGACAGTGGCGCGAGTTCAACGCTACAACTCGGACGTCATACTAGTCGCTCTGTGGTGGCCAAGGCAACCTTGGTTCACGCTGCTACTCAGACTGGCACGTTCCTCGACCTGGCGTCTCCCCAGCATTCCCACTCTTCTTTCCAGGAACGGCGGGAGAATCCTACACCCTGTCATGAGGCAGGCTGAAGAATCTTCCTCTGAGGAGGAAGAAGGGGCAGAAACTGCAGCTCCACCCCTTCCCCAGGACTTACTGGAGGAGGAGGAACAGCAGGCAGGGTCCTCAGAAGAGCCCCAGGAAAGCAACCCTCCCCCACCCCCTGTTTCTAATGAGGAAGACTCGGAGCCTGAAGGAGTTTGTCCAGTAACTCCCCAGCAAAGGCGGCAGCTCAAACGGGCGGAGAAAGCTAAGCCCACAAGGCGAAGTATGAGACTGAGAAAACAGAGCACAGCTAACGCAAGCCTTATGTAAGATAACAAGGGAATTGCATGCAGCTGTGAGCAGGCTCAAACAGAGTATATAAGGGGAGGCAGGCAGAAGCTAAGGTTCGTTGAGAACAACTGACGTTTTCGGTTCTTGACCTCCTCCATGATCTTGGATCAGAATCTGTGGACTGAACACCCGGCTGACTGTTGCTTTGGACCCTGGAATTCGGAAACCTGGTTTGACCTTCGGCTTAGACGACTGGACTGATGGAACTAATGGCATGACCCTGGCGATTTGGAATTGGATTCACGAACTGTAAATAAAACTCTTTAAACAAGTAAGACCTGGCATTTTTCCCGGACATTCGTAGATAAGGAAATTGGCTGGCTTCCTGGATTCTGTATAGTAAACACGTCACACCCGGACATTCCGACATTACGCCTCACGGCGTGGAGAATCCAGCTCGGTGGCAAGATATTCTGCTACCAGACGGCGTAAGATCCATCTTGGACGCATCACGGAAGCCCTCTACCAGGCTATCGTACTCCAGAAAATGGAAGCGTTTCCAAGAGTTTGCATCTAAAAATAGCTTTGACAGCTACTCTGCAGCCATGCCCAACGTGATCTCGTTTCTATACTCCCTGCACTCGGCAGGGTTAAAACCAGCGTCCATTCGTGTTTATTTGGCGGCCATTGCTGTCAACCATGGCTTAGTTGACGGATTTTCAGTGTTTACTCATCTCCTGGCGAAGGCCTTTCTCAAGGGCTTACGTAACTTGTTTCCCAACGTTCGCCCAGTAGTCCCTCAATGGAGCCTATCAGTGGTCCTCACCGCCCTGACTGCTAAACCGTTTGAGCCATTAGCAACAGTTAATATTCGCTTGCTAACGTTCAAGTCAATTTTTCTGGTAGCTATCATGTCTGCCAGACGAGCTTCCGAGCTTGCAGCGGTGCTTGTAGACCCTCCCTACATGCAGTTTTTTCGTGATAAAGTTGTGTTGCGCCCTGACCCTGCCTTTATCCCTAAGATTTCGTCTACGTTTCACATTAACCAAGATATCACGTTGCCAACCTTCTTTAAGCCGTCTTCAGACCCATTATGCTCGTCGTTACATGCCTTAGATGTCCGGCGGGCATTGGCCTTTTATAAGTCAAGGTCAGACTCATTTCGCAAATCTCGCAGACTTTTCATCTGCTATGGGGGAAAGACTAAGGGCATGGCTGTTTCCTCGCAGCGTATTTCAAAATGGATTGTGAGCACGATTACCCTAGCCTACCAGCTTCTTGGAAGAGACCCTCCCCGCTGGCTGCACACTCCACTAGGGGCCAGGCCACTTCCACAGCTCTCCTACATGGGCCGTCCATTCCTGACCTCTGTAAGGCTGCTACTTGGGCTAATGCGTCCACCTTTGTGAAGCATTACCGCCTGGACGTTAGAGCACGACAGGATGCCTCTTTCGGTAGAGCGGTCCTCTCGTCGATATGTCAATAACTCATCAGCTTGCCTACCCACCTCCGGTAAGTTTGCTTGTTATTCACCCATATGTGTGATGCACAGAGACCACGAAGAAGAAATGCAGGTTGCTTACCTGTAACTGTAGTTCTTCGAGTGGTCATCTGTGCAGTCACACAACCCACCCGCCGTCCCCTCTTGGCATCGCTGTTGTGGTTGTCAAGTTGTTCCGAGCATGCTCATACTTGGTAGATTTCTGTAATTTTACTTCTGTAGTTACCTTAGTCGCGAGGCCAAGCGGTCTCAGGGAACTGAGGTAAGCGGGAACCCGGAGCATGCGCGGTAGGACGGTGGGGGGAGGGGTTCCCGCCTAAAATCTAAGCTAGCTAAAGAAGTTTCCCGAAGCGGGCTCGGCGCCGGCGTGAGCCCATATGTGTGACTGCACAGATGACCACTCGAAGAACTACAGTTACAGGTAAGCAACCTGCATTTCCTTGGTGGGTAAGAAGAACAGCCCCTTTGGCATTGCTTTTTGTCATGCTCGTGTGGGTCTCTTCTCAGAGTTGGAAATCATCCACGTCACTAGTTCCAATAAATGCCTTAATAGACAATCATCACACCCACATACTACAAGTGCCTCTATTTGCCTTGCAACATAAAAGCATCACCTGCTGTCCACTCCCAAGGCACTCTACATGGTTATAAATGACTCTTCAGGGCTTCAGATACTTCCCAGGAAAAAGGTTGCGTCATAATAACATAAAGGCTTATTTCCATGTTCGCCTAATATTCATCATGGGTCAGTTTCATCACACATATTGGAACTATTTAGGCAGATGGAAACCAGCACCCTATAGGTGAGTCCCAGACTTGGCAAAGATGGCAGTAGATGGTCTTCCCTACCAAGGTCCTCTGTAACAAGGGAACATTTAAGCATCCACAAAATGCCACTAGATTTTGTAACCCCTTGTCAAGTGCTCAAGATGCAGAACATCAAATCCTGGTGTTAAGTAATTAGAGTTAATTGCTTAATGACAGGTTTGCATGTGACTTCATAGAACTGCTCTTCTGCTGGTAGCATTGTCCTGTTGTTAGTTTCATTTACATTACTACGCCTGCCTTTCTGTTGGCTAGATGTGGTCTGATGGGGTTCTCTGGGACTTGCTTGGGGAGCTAGCTGCGTTGACAGTCACTTCTACACAAATCTGGATATATTAATCTTCAGCACACCAAAGGATGATTTGGCTGAAGGGAGACCGTGATAATTTCTTGAGCATCTGAAGAGCCAGTGAAATGAGAGCAGCTCCTTGGATATGTCTACCTGGCCCTTTGAAGTGAGTTTTTAAAGTCATGTGTGCTCTTTTTTAAAAACAAACACAAGACTAATGTTTGAAATGTGGAAAGAAAAATACCATATTTTATGTTCTATTTTTTTTTTTTTTAGTAAGGGCACAACTATAAGGTCATCCTTTTGGTTCTTGCGATTGGGTTATTGGGGGGGGGGGGGGGGAAGCACCAGTGGAGAGATATGAGAGTTTTGACATAGTGACAAACCATGCTTTGTCATTTATAAGAATGATTAGCAGCAGACTTTGGACTTGTACACTCTTCTTCCCCTTCTTTTGTACATGAGGGGGAGAGATTAGGATCTCCCCCTTTTAGCTTGCAGCAAACCATAGGTCTCATTTTGTCCAGTGCAGCAAACCATGGTTTCCAGTATTTGGATGGAAATGCAAACTATATGGTTTACTACAAACGAAGTTGAAGATTCAAATCTCCTCTCACATGGCCCTGCTCATCCTTGTAAATGACACACTATGATTTTGTGTTATGAGCCCAATATTCTCTCCTACTGTATGATAATCAGAATGAAATCGACAACCTAATGAGACTTCTGTGGGTGTGAGAAGGCTAGCGAAGCAAAGAACTGTGTTGTGGGAGAATGGTGCTGAAGCAGATGCTGGCACAATAGTTGAATTTTGGAAGTGGGAACTAGGTGTGGTATAAATTGTTCCAGTCGGAAGGGAAATTAATGGGATTTTGGTGCATGATTCCAAGGTAATCCTAAACTATTTATTAGTTTATTTGTTTAATTAGATTTATGTAAAGCATTTTTACCCAGCTCTTGACCAGAAAGTTGCCTAGAGCAGCTCATATACAATAAATAAAAACAACACTGTCCCTGCTCATTGGCTTACAGTCCAAATGATACCACACGAAAGGAAAAGGGGATGAGGAGGAAGGAGGAAAAAAAAACAGAACAAAATAAGCCCTGATTCTTAAAGTTAAATAATAGTTCTTATAATGACCAGCTGGAATGGAAACAGTCCAGGCTGTGGATGAGCCAGCTCTTCCCTCAGCAGAGGTGAAGGAATGGCCCTGCTTCCTGTTTCTCTTTCTGCTTCATAGGAATGCTGACGACATGTGACGACATGCTGACGACATGTGACACGTGAGGGAGAGAGATCCCAATGGTGTTCACCTGTCAACAGTGCCAAACACCTGGCCCGTCGCCCCATCCTTTCCTCTTTTAATAATTAAGCAACACCAAGAGATATATTCCATACACCACTGGGGTGCGCCATTCAAAACATATTTACTTAGCATTTATATTGCACTTGAGTCTTTAAAGAATTTTACATTCACTCCTGAGAATCTTTGCAATACCCACTTTTATGGTAGCGCCATTTACACACCCACCCCTCTCATTAGGTAACTCCCCCCTCCCCCGACTTCGTTTTCATTTGTTTTATGTTCTGAGCCAGATGGGCAAAGATCAGAATTAAAATTAATGACATTGAAATAAGCTCCCAACAAGAACAAATGAGATCCTTGTCGCCGCCCTGAGATCCTTGTGATATAGGGCGGGGATATAAATGTTTTAATAAATAAATGAATAAATGTGTGTTTGCTCTCATAGGCTGGCAAGCTTAATAACAAAAGCTGAATTTTTCATTCCCTTATCCAGCTTCCCAAGATCAAATGGGCTATATATCTGAACACCTGGAGACAGACAGGTAGCTCCTGTGAGAGAGAACCTTGTGTCGTTTTCGAAAGCGGTGCCTTTCCTTTGCTCTTGAGACTAAGAAGGAGCTGGCTTTGTGACCCAGAACACTTTGCAGCTCTCCAAACAATCCCAAGTAGCTACGCTTACAAAGCCAGGAACGTGGGAGTGCATGAGGCAGACTCAGTAGGGTTGTCAACTGGAGAAAACGAAAGAGGAAATGTTTGCAGAGGAACTGAACTGAGGATACATCTCTAGGTACAAAATAGTGTGTTGGCTGCACGCTCCTACACAAGCAAATAACAGCATCTGCACTATGGAAAACTTGATTGATGTTTTCATAGGCTAATACATGATGGTGGCTGAGGTATTTCCCACCATTCATTGCATGAACCTGCCTTCTGAGTCATCCCATATATCTGTGTAGCTGAGTATTGTCTATTCCGACTAGCAACGGCTTTCAAAGGGCTGAGGCAGAGCTCTTTCCCCATCCATCTTACTTGATCTCCTTTTGCCCAGAAATGCCAGGGCCTGGTTCTTTGTGTGTGCTAGGCATGTGCCGCCATTGAGTCAAGGCCTCTTTCCTAGTCAATTCAGTGGAACTTACTTCTGAGCAACTGCGTGGGGTGGCTGCCAAAGACTAATCAAGCTTCTGTGTAAATAAAAATTCCTGGGAAGCAAAGGGGTGTTTTGGGGGTGTTTTTGCATTTCTGCACTCACACAGTGGCTTATTTTGGCTACAGTCTAAAGCCTGATCTCCCCCCACCCTTTTAATTAAGCTTTAATGTGGCTTTAGTTGCAACTTGGGAGGGTCAAACTATATTGTCTCATTACTTTGTAAAAGGCCAAGGTCTCAGAGACCTCATCCATTAAGAGCCTAGTTGAATGCCTAGAGTGTTTCTTCTGCCCCACTCCTTTCAGTTTCACTAGAGGCTCTTCCTCCCATTGCCTTTTAAAATCTCTAAATATAGGACAGGTTGTTCAGCTCTGATAACATGGATTTCGTTAGGAGCACCAAGGTAGGAGAGGGGGGAAAATAAGTACCTGAAAACAGTTGACCTGCCATAGCAAGGACTGTGTGATTTTGAGCTGCAAATTTTGCAAGGCACCTTTCCCAAGCTGATTTCCCTCCATTGGTATTGGACTGGAACTCCCATCATTCCAGTAGCCATGCTAGCTGAGGATGATGGGAATTGCAGTCCAGGACATCTCTGGGCACAAGACTGGGAAAGGCTGTTGTAGAGAGCCAACTTCTTTTGGCATCGATAGGAGTATGCGGGCTGTTGCTTCTACTAACCACCTTCATTAGGCAGAATGAAGAATTCTGCTTACTTCAAAATTTAAAAAAGGGTCCGTGCAGTCGTGTTGACCTCACAGAACGACAGGCACAGGATGCTTCCAAGTAGTAGTTTCCTATGTGGTTGCTGTGGAGACAGCAGAAGGAAACATCTCATGCAAATATAAGCTTCCTTTTCTCCTCTGATGCTCCCATACTTACCATAGGGAACCAGCCGTATCATGGGTGATACAGCCCATGCTGGTTCCTTTAGCCCAGGATGAGCCAAACTCCACCAGCCATTTTATATTTATAAGATGTCACTGAAGCAACCTGTCCCCTGGGTGCCCTTTCAGTGTTATAGAGGGTGCTGGGGACCAAGCCTTGGATCACGCACAGGCTTGCATAATCTAGGAGTTGCACACTTTCACCCCCCCCCCCCCCATAACTTTTCAAGGGATGCACCTCTAGGTAGGAATCCATATTGTCAAGTGATTGGATTGTGCAATTCAGAACAGAAGTGCTGAAACTACATCCAATCTCTGCTAAAATTGTTTGGCCCGCTGAACGGGTGTAATGATTTCCTTCCTACTGGACCATCCTGAGGTTTAGAATAGTTCAAGCTTTTCAACCCCTTACAGCAGGCGGTAATTTACAGGACAAAATAAAATAAATGGGTGTGTTTCTTTGAGAACAAAGAAAGCAGAGTGCATAATTTGGGGGTCTAGTTTCTGAAACAATTCAGAAACAGTTACCTGTAGTAGACACAGCTATGCTGCAGGAGAAATTCTAGTAACGTAACATTTTAGTTTGTTTTCCCCCTCTTTCTCATTCCATGTGGATTTTGCAAATCTTGAGGACTTGTGTATTTGAACATCAAAGGAAGCTGGTCTAATCTAAAACAAACCACTGTTACCCAATTTGGGGAGAATAGCCGGTGTTTGTACCAGCAAAGGACAATAACCATAATTTATGAATAAACACATTTAAGGCTACAATCCATTGTAAGCTTATGTAGGAGTAAGCCCCATAGAACTCAGTGAGAGTTACTCTTGAGTAAACATGCATAGGAATAACCTATTTCTGCTGAATTGAGGTTGAATATTATGAACCTGAGCATCTCTATTAGGTTAGAGCCCTGTTGGGATTTTTGTGGCGGTGGATGGGTTCATGTAATGTGTTCAAAATCTAGATGTACAATTACTCTTGACACTTTAAGAGACAGGCCACGATGGCATGAGTTTTTATGTGCAAAATAACCTGCCTAATCAAACACAGGCTTGGGATGCAG
The DNA here is from genome assembly GCA_029215795.1 of Anniella stebbinsi. Taxonomy (NCBI): domain Eukaryota; kingdom Metazoa; phylum Chordata; class Lepidosauria; order Squamata; family Anniellidae; genus Anniella; species Anniella stebbinsi. Next base: position 3,433,857 of record JARDYH010000003.1, on the reverse strand, counting down.
TCCTAGATATGCTTTCCTAAGAGTAAGTTCCATTGAATGCAGTGGGACTTACTTCAGAATACATTGAATAATCCCTGCAGGAGTGAGAAAATTTTCATCTGCTGAAATTCCCACTTGGGAAAGAAGGAACCTTGCCTTCTTTGGCATCTGATCACTTTTCAGAGTAATCCTATAGTTGTTTACTTGGAAGCTTGCCTGACACAGTTCAGAAGGAGCTACACCCATGTATACCTAGGATTGCTATGTTAAGTTTCCCATCAGTGGCTTATGGAAATGCTGTGCTGTTTATTTAAAGCATTTATATCCTGCTTTTCAGTCAAAAGACCCCTAGTTGTTTTGGAACTGTGAGGTGTGTTGTTGCTCTCTGTAATACCTGGACATTTTGTAAATTAAACAGTTTTTCCTTTATATATACACTCGATCTTCAGTCACTTTTTTCACCAACACAAAACAATTCTGATAAAGCTGCTCCAAATGTGCCACTATAGAAATCAGTTTATTCGTTTAGATATTTCTAGGCTGCCTTTCAGGGCGAAAGTAATGGGATGGAAAGGATGGAAACCCGTCTTGTAAAAGAGCATTCCGGCAGGTGTGTCTTGTTTAGCAGCAGCTGCTCCCGCCCACCAGGCCATTGTGCCAGAGCGCTTGTTTACTTGGAATATGTATTTGACGTGAGCGTATGCGTATTTACTCAGCAGTAAGCCCTATTACCATTAATAGGAGCTTACTCCCAAATAAGTTTGCGGTCGTGAAAGCCGATCCTATGCATGCTTGCTTACACGGAACGAAGTTCCACTAGGTTCAGCGGAGATTGATCTCAAAGTCAGCGTGTGCACGAGACTGCCGCCACGCCAACCCGAGTCTGTTTACTCGGAAGTTCCCAATTGGTCCTGCCGGGCTTACTTCGTAGGATTGCGGCTACAACCCATGAACATTTACTTGCTTGGGAGCAAGCGCCTCGAAACTCGGTAGACCTCACTTCCGAGTATGCCTGCCTAGGATCGGGTCACACCACGGCAGTCCTATGCACCTTTTATTTTGGAATAAGTCTCAGCGAACCCGTGGGAATATCCTGCGCGCCCAACTTGGGCGGGTAGTTTCGGTCTCTTCCTGATCGCTCCTCAGGGCGTGGAGTTGGAAGTAAGTCCCACTGGACAGAGGTCTTGCTTCTAAGTTAAACGTGCTTGGAGCTGCAGCTTTACTCCCTGCGACACCGAGGCAGTGAGCAGAGTCTCCCAATGTTAGCAACGTGGGGAGGGGGTATTGCAAAGGCTCTGCCGCTCGGCTCGGCTCCATTCTAGGACGCGGGATTTACGGCCAGCTTCTTGATCATTAGCTCTGCGCAAAACACCCTTGCGCCAAAAACGTGTTGCAACATATCGGGAGGCTGTGTGCGCGCGCAAAGGAAAAGCTACCTAGCCGGGGCTCGGCACTGCCGCGCGAAACTTGAAGCGGGTGGGCGTGCCACTGGCCTCGGCTAGCCAATGGCTGCCGAATGCCTGGGAGTCACGCCCCCCCAGCCTGCTCGGGCGCCCCGCCCACTGCCCTTTGGACCGCGCGCCTCGAAGCTGCCCGCTCAGAGCGAGTCCCCCGTGAATCACCTGCGGGCGGGATGGCGCTGCTCCAGGTCTCCGATCGCGGCAAAGGGCAAGCCACGGCTGAGTAGCCGTTCCTCTGGCTGCGTTGCGCCGAGTGGATTAAAGCGAGCCCCAGACGCGAAGAAGCCTTGGGGAAGAGGAGGGGGGATATGGTGGCTCACGATGACGCCGGGGGCTTGCTCCCCATCAAGAGGACGATCCGGGTGATCGATGCACAGAATCAGTCTTTCAGGGAACAAGAGGTAAGGGGATTGTGGGCGTCATTGAGGAAAGGTTGCTTCTTTAAATTGCAAGCAAGGTTCCGCTTAGGCGCTCAAAGGATACCTCTTCGGGACGCTTAAGGAAGAGGAAGCCCTTTAAAACTCAATGGGCTTTACTGCCGAGTAAGTCTGCAGGGGGTTGCGCTGCGCGTGTAAGAAGGGAAAGAGGCGATTCCTTTGGCGCCGTGTTCCTAAGCCCATTGGCCGAAACGAAGCTTGTTTTCCGGCGGGGACGAATCTACCGGGGCGAGGGGAGGTCTCCGGGGAAGTCAGCGGGGGCCTCCTTGCTAAGTAAATGCGATCCGTTTATCGATAGAGATGCGGAAGAAAGCAAAAACTGACTTGAGTTTCTGGATTGATGCCTGTGGGCTAATGCGCGTGGTAGAGTAATGAGTTGCAATAGATTAATCGCGCTACTTGTCCTTCGTCTTGTAAACTTTGTTTTGAAACTGCTGGTTACAGACCTTTTTTTCAGGGAAAGCTCTTACCGCCGAGTTCCACTAAGGAAACCGATAATTGCAGCAGGCAGGTCTAGCGCCTTTGATTGCGAGCCAAGTTTGCGTCTCTTGCCCTTCCTGTAAAAGGAAGCTGTTCGTGAGCGTTTTAAAACCCACTGGGTGCTTTTCTCAGTCTAGACTTATTTATTAAAAGGAGGGAGTTAACATAGTATAGATGAGGAGGAGTCAGGAAATGTTCCTGGCCCTAAAATATGATACTGGTTACTAGCTTTTGCCTGCCAATGTGGGTAAGATTACAGTAGTTTAAAAAGAGGAATTTTATGTGTCCCCCCCTCCCCCCCCAATCTGTTCCTCATTGAAGGAACCTGAAGCAACTGAGCCTTAGTCAGTGGAATTCCTATCTAATATGGCTTGTTCCTCTTCTATAAACTTCTTTCTTCCACTCTCCACTACTCAAGATTTGTTTTTTAAAGCTTTGTTCTAGAATGCTTACCTAGCAAGGAAGCTAGTTATAAGCAGTACTGTGTAATAAATGCAGGAGGGTATGATCGTGCAATGGAGCAAATTTACATAAATGCGTTGTTTTGCTGACTACTACTGGGCATCTTCATTTGGAGAAATGAGAGATGCATTTTCACAGGGTTAGTCTTCAAATTTGGGGGGGTCATATTTATGATCATTCCCGTATTGAGTAAATTAGTTCTTGTTAATTCCTGCAGGATTAGAAATTAGTTAATTCCTGCAAGATTATTTTGCGTGTATGATGCTAAAACATGTGATGAAAGCATTTTAATCCTGCAGAAATGTAGTGCCTGAGGGTATCTTATTGTAAGATAGTGGGAGTCATGAGAACACAAAAGTCAAATCGACCATAAGCGACGGCTTGTGTGACATAAGACATCTTGTGTGACATAAGACATCCTGTCCGGAAGCACTGGTGGTTTCTTTATGATTCAATAGTTCTGCTTTAATAAAAGTTGAAGTCTTTAGTGTTCTGATACAATACGCACAAGGTTTTTTAGAAGCTGAGGAGGCGAAATAAACCAGCTGACAGCAAACTTCAGATATTTATCAGTAAGCTCTCCTTTTATATTTCTGTTTGGATGTTCTTAAATGCTCTTCTGTGTACATGAGGCTTAGTGCTTAAGCCACGGGGACTGTGGAAAGAGACCATTCTAAGCTATCAGTGAGTCCAAAGGTTCAGAATTGTCAGTCTTGACTGGTCATGGATCTTGAGCCCAGCTTCTAGGAGCCTTCTTCAAGTGTGCTACATGAGATGGCTGGACTGAGGATGTTCAGGACTGAACTAAGGTGTGTGTCTCTTGCATGCCAAGTGTTTGATATGCTGCCTTAATTTGGGAAGGTGCCATAACTTAAAGTAAATATTTGTGGATGTCTTGGGTTGCTGCTGTTCCTGTTGAACAGATGTGCCATTAGAAATGTGCGCACACCCCTGTGATTAGCATTTTGATGTGGTGAAGGGGTCTCCAAAAAGTAGAGTAGCTGCCCTTTTGTGGAGTGGGAATTAAGTCTGATTCTTTGTCCATTCACTACTATTCTTATAGCTATTTTTAAAGGAGTTATTGGCTAGCTTGTATGCTATATTTGTAGTTGAGAAGAGTTGCTGCTTCCATTAAGACACCTGGCATCTCAGAGTTTGCATGCTGAACAGCTTCATTGTCCAAATCCCTCACAGCTTTCAGGCGTTGACTTGTGGTTATAACAAAATGGTGGAGAGAAACTATTGTCTTCAGTTAACATATGAGCACCATTGGAGAGTGTGTAGATACCACACGGTCTATTCCAAGAGGCATCAAACAGAACCATATTGTGGGATCACAGTTCAGTCTACTTAAAAGCAAATTTCTAAATATGACTTTCAAGTTGCTGTTTCTTGTCCTGACTGAGTGGTATAAAACCTGTTCCCCTGAGCTCCTCCACTCAAATCTCATTTGCATTGCCATTCTCAAGGCCACCTTGCCCAAGTGTTCCTGGCTGTTGTACTTGTTTGCCTAAAAACCTGTTTCAGGTTCAGTTCAAAAGCCTCAATTGTACACGATTGATTTGTTCTGTGGGGCAAAAGAAGATTTGGGGAAAATGCTTGCTCCTTACTGGAGTGTGAAAGCTGTTTTCCACCTGAGAGCAGGCAAGGATTTCAGATAGTGTGAGCTGTCTCTCTTCCCCCCTCTCTTTTTTTCAAATAAAATAACTTGAAAAAATAATTCAAATGAAAACAGGCATATTGCTAATGATTGCAACGCTGGAACTCAAAGCTTGCCTTCCATCTCCCAGCAGGAACAATAAGTTGCACACTATAACAAAATCTAAAGATACCTCCTGAACTATTTTGATGTGATGTCGGAATCAAAATCTATGTGGTTTGATGCAGACTTTTAGAGTTTGTGCTGAGGGTTCTGCTGGAGATGAGACTGGGCCCAGAAGAGAATTATTTATATATTTAATTGCATTTATATCCCACCTTTTTCCCCCCTCAATGAACCCAAGGCAGCATACATAATCCTCCTTTCTCTATTTATCCTCACCACAACCCTGTGAGGTAGGTTGGGCTGAGGGTCTGTGACTGGCCTGATGTCACCCAGTGAGTTTCCATGGCCGGGTGGGGACTAGAATCTGGATCTCCCTGACTCCCAGCCCACAGTCTAATCACTACATCATATTGGCTCTCGAAGATGAGCAATAATGATAAAAAAAGGTGTTGGAAGAGGTTCGGGGGGGGGGGGTGCGAGGGGGAGTATCCCCTTCCCCTGGGAAACACAACTCTGGCCAGTTTTGTTTATTTCTAGTCTCTGCCTGTTTTGCTATGAATATGCCTAGTTGTTGAGTGGCAGTTTATAACCCCAATAAAGTGACTTGTTCAAAGCTATGCAGTGGAAGAGGTGGGATTTCAACCCAGTGCTCCCAGGCCCAAGTCCAGTTTGCTATTCTCTGAGTCAGATTGGCTGTCACAGCAGGAGAACCTGCGCTTTAGACTGTAGTTGAAATCCTGGTCATCGGTGGGTCACTGTGCCTCAACCTCTCTTCCATATCCGTAAAGTGGAACCGACAGCGACTTCCTTCGGAGCCCTGTCGTAAGAACAAATTACCTCTCCTGAGCTTTGATAATATGGCGGGCTATACGTCTAAATAATCTCCACAAAATATTAGCGTTGGCAAACGTTTGGTGGTTTCCCCCATGAAGTACAGTATGAAAGTGTAAGTCGGCTAGGATGGGACTTTGCTCTTCCGATTTTTCTTTTTCCCTTTTTTTAAATGTGTGTGTTGGCCACTTCGTTCACCCTGGAAATAGACACTGCACTCTGCCACCCCCAGTTGCATGGAATGCATGACATCATTTCTCAGAGTTCCTTGGTATCTTAATGGGACAGCAAAGCTTTGTTTTTCTTTGGGGCAGTGCTGACTGATCCCAGCGGAGCTATTTCTGAATTGCACCCCAGGAGATGACAGTAAAATCTGACCAACACAAGTCTTTCTCCTTTTTTGGTCATCCCACTTCCTTTTTATTACACAGAAGCAACCCCTCCCCCCCCCAAAAAAGAAACCACACACCACCCCAAACTCAGTTGTTTTAGCAGCTATCTGCACACAAGAACTGTGATAGAAGTGAGTTCCACTACTAATACTGAATCTCTGTAGTAATATTTTTTTTCCTTTTCCACCTTTCTGTTTTCTCCAGGGAAAACTCTCCTAAGGTCAAAATATTAAAGAGGTTGATCGCTTGCTTGTGTAAAATAGAATAAATTGACACATAGTCTTGTGTTGGGGTTGTTCCTCTGTTCTTTGACTTAAGAACACAAGAAGATTAGTCTAGCATTGTGTTCACACAGTGGCCAACTAGCTGTCGTAAGAAACCCGCAAGCAGGACGTGAATGCAATAGCAGCCTTGTTCACTTGTTCTGAAATTGGGCAGACCAACAAAATAACCAGGATCTAGTCCATTCCCATTGAAAATACAAGCATAAAAGGTCATGGTGGCTGGTAGGAACGTATATCTTACAATGGCGCCGGTACTATACAAAAACTAAGATTCAGCATGACTCTGCCCCGAAGGCATGTAATCTAAAAGGGGAAAGGAAACTGGGTTGGAACTGAAAGTGGAATCAAACGAGGGGAGTTACATCAAAGGGAAAGCAGATTGCATTCTTGAGGGAGTTGAGGGGAAATCCCCACATTGCCACTGATTGAGCAAGTTGTACACTAGAGTAAGATACTATGTCTTGCAAGTCAGCCCTAGCAGTGACACAGTCCTCGACTGTACAGTGTTAAGGTATTTTATCAGGCTGTCAACATCCCCCTGATAAGGATTTTTGATCTGGGCATTGATATAAAATCAAAACCTGGAACTCTAGTTTCTCCCAAGCCTCAAAAAAACATTTTAAGTGAAGCAGAGACACTTTACGCTGCACCGAGTCAAAGTTCACACCTCACATTCTAGCATTTCAGAGGAAAAACACAGAACAACATAACCCAAAACATCCTTTCATAATAACAAGCCTCGCAATCTCTTCCTCCGAATAGACTGTAAATTAGACATGACTCAACGGCCCTCAAACACAATCTTACAGACAAGATGGCACGCATAAATGTAAACATTTTCAGTTCTTCCTTGGGAAAATTACTGGCCATTAGAGAAAACCAAATAACACCAAGTTACAGTGATCGAAGGTTATCAGGAAACAATAAATTTCATTGAGGCGTCAAATGCCCCGGATATTGTTTTATTAACGTTTAAGATATTGTTTAGTTGAAACATTTATTGGCATGTATCCATCACAGGAGGGAAGGCGTGAGTGGTATGTGACGTCAAAGCCTGTAATAGAGATAAATGTAACAGTTTTGTCTTTGTGATTTAGAGAGCTTTGGTACTACCCATGTGCCACTTCTCTCTCCTTCGTACGTTGTTTTGAATAAACCTGTTGGACTGAACTCTGCCTGTTCCTGGTGATTCTTCAATTCGAGAGTTAGGGAACATTTCCTTAACACCCCCCACACGCAACACACACACAATCAATACACAATCGTAACTTTTTATGTTCTAGGGATCTAAATGTCTTTTGTTGTAGGGATAATGTGTGTGTTTTGTTTGGTTCTTCTGCACGGTTCCGGTTCTATCTGTACATGGGAACTCTGTAGCCAGCATTCCTTCCTTTCTGAGAAAGGCCTAGGGAGATAAGAAACCCCAAGGCTATGTCCTCTCCCATCCTACTCCTTGCCTCCTGGACATCACCTGATTTCAGTAGTGGTACACAGGTGGTAACACGCCAGTGATTGCTTAACCACATAAACCTGTCTGTTTGTGAGTGTGCATAAAACTCCAAACAAAGTGGAGTCATCTTCCAGGGCGGGGGCTCTGTTCCTTCTCTCATCCCCCTCAATAGGCTTTTCTATCATGTACTTTGCTGCAACGTTTTCCTGATTTCAGCCATTCCTTAGGCACTTAAAACTGTTAAGGTTGATGGATTTTATGTAAACATCTAGCATCAACTGCAGGGCAGGGTGGAGAAAAAAAACTGCACCATGCACACAGGGAAGCAGGCACGAAACTCCCAAAAACATGTTCCCTGAAAACAGCTTTGCTTGTCCTGACCACAGTGGACTTTGCTGTCCCTGTTTCTTGCTAACCTGAACAACTTGTTTGTAACTCAATTTGAACTTAAGTGCTTAAGCAAAATATTTGCCTTGAAGGGGCCTGTATGCTTTGGAACAGGGTAACTTGATGTATTCTGTAACCCTCCTCTGTGCTGTTATCCTGCCCCCAAGGCAGTCTGGACACTGAGCCTTGAGCAAACCGCCAGTACAACTTGTTCTCTTATTTATCTATTTGCAGGAACCTAGCAATAAGCGCGTCCGACCTCTGGCTCGGGTCACCTCCTTGGCAAACCTGATTTCCCCTGTAAGAAATGGTGCAGTGCGACGGTTTGGCCAGACCATACAGGTAAAAGGGGAGTTCAGGATGTGGGTCTGATGCTGCCAGTGGGGATGGGTGGGCTCTGGAATAAGTGCTATCCTGCTGTAGAAAACGTCTAAGCCAGCATCTCATGGCTCCTGCAGAATCGCAGGCCTCAGCTTTCTTAGTTTCTAGTCCTCATTGATCTCTAAAGGGGGGAAATTGAAGGGGGTCGTGGTACAGAGCATGGGTGGCATCTTTGTCTTCCTTCTGTATGTCCATTCTGCAAGCCACCTCTTCTGAAGCCAGCAGAAAAAGTCATAGGAATACTTGGCCGATTTTTCCAGTTGGAGAACCTTGGCTTTAGCGTTCCTTTCCTTTCACAAAGCTTCTAACTTTGTCCTTCTGAACACCTTATGGAGTTCCTTGTCTCAATTGTCAGGCCCACATTTCTGCACAAAACTAAAAATGGTCATTGGAACTAATGAGATTTGCATGATTCTGGATGCAAAATTTTGTTTCCCCCTTGAGTAGCTCTGCAGATGTTTGTGAAGAGTTAGCCCAGCCAAGAGCCTGTTGCAATTGCGTATATATATTCTTCAATCATTTTGTTGTATTTGACTAATAGCCATTACAAAAATAAAAGCGAACAGCTTGATAGACCATGCTGTAACAGAATAACACCATGCAGTAACAGAAATCGAATTGTATATGGCCGATATGTGGGGGGAGGGTGGATGTCTGATTGCCACCTGTGCCAACGCTTGAAGGCTATGTGTGACATACTGTAGCATGTGCTGAAGTCTGAATTTATCCGACTGCTCATAATAGGAACGTGACATCAGAAAAGCCTGTCATGTAAGATACACCACCTACCCCAACTGTATAAATACTGCCAGGGTTTGTTCTGGATGCTAGCAGCGTTATAAGCCACAAAAGAACACGGCTCACATGATTTGTTAATGTCACCAATTTGGGAGAGGTAGAATTACGCTATTTATGTTCTTGGAACCAGACTCGCAGCTAGTTGTTTTTTTTAATTAACCCTTACCCCCTGCAGATATTCAAACTGTATTGTGGAGATGGAGAGGGTCTAAGAAACAAGGAAGGCACTGGTCGATTAGCGCTTGCTCACTTTCTTTTGAGGACCCACGGTGGTTAGATTTAGCTACTTTCCCCCCAGACACGGCTGGGGGTTATGGAAAGGATTAAGGTTGAAGTGTCTGAAGGCAGACAACTTGTAATCCACCTCCCATGTATTGTGGCCTATCAGGTGCTTGACAACCCATCTATCCGTCAAGTCCCTGGCAGACAACAACAGTCAAGTAGGTTGTGTTTAGCTTGACAAATTCTGGAGGCCTGACTCAAGGATATTTTCCTAGGCATCCTTTGAGAGCCTAGTGTGGCTTTGATGTGGGGTGCATGTCCTGTGGTGTGTTTCCATCCACAGTGATGCCATGCTGCATACCGGGCTAGCATGAAATGCACCCCAACTGTTTTCCTGTATTGTATCTGTGAAAAGACCGTAAAGCTCATACAAACTATTGTTTTCTCCCTGTGTCCAACAGTCGTTCTCTCTTCGCGGTGAAAGCAAATCGCCAGGTAGCGCCCAGAAGCTGTGTAGCCGGTCAGCTGCCCCAACACCTCCCAAAAGAAGAAACAGTGTGCTTTGGTCTGAGACGTTGGATGTCAACATGAAAGAGACGCTGAGCACCAAGGAAATCAAGCGCCAAGAGGTAGGCTGCCGTTTGAGCAACAGCAAGCCTCGGGCATTTGCTTGGCAGACAGACGGGGCTGTTTGAATTCAGTGCTGAATTTGGATTTCTGAGCATCTTGACTGTTATTTGAGAGGAAAAGACAGCATAATTCTAGCCTCACGATTTTGGAGATGTGTCCTGTGATATGCCATCTTTTTGTTTCGAGAAAACACTTGAAATTTTCACTATGCCAGAAATCATCCCAGATGGAGATAGAACAAATCCTAAAAGTTTCATGACAATCGGATGTACAGTGTTCGAGTCCACCGAGGACATACAAACAAACACTTCCTTTTATTTATAGAGATGACAATGGAGGAATTGAAAAGATTTTCTGTGTTCATTGCAAGGAAGTCTTTCTGTCTTGCTGCATCCCTTAAATTACTGCATCACTCCTCCTAAATCTTGACTGAAATTGTGTGTCCCCCTCCTTTGTGCCGGCCGCTCAACATGGGTGACAATATTATTCAAATCAAACATAAGAATGGATGCTTGTATGTTTACAATCTGTGACTCACACAGAACCCAAACAAAAGATATGCATTAATGGTTCTGGCGTAAGTGGCAAATAAGATGAAGAGGGCCAAAGTTCAGCCCTCACGAGTAACTTCGCTTCACTTTGAAGTAGAATGTAAGCCCCAGTAGAAAGGCCTCAATATTTAATTTGGCTGGGTGTCCCAGCTTCAAAGCCTCCTTTCGTGACAAGGAGTTTACTTTTCTCAGCAATAAATCAAGCCTTTCCCTTCAGTGTGGCTGCTGCGCCCAGGTGGGAGCTTGCAACATGACGGTTGAGCCTCCCTCCTTGTGGGCCCCACAGAGACTGGTTGCTTGATCCGAAATGTGTTTACTGATACTGGTGGGGCTAGATTGGCTAGAGTTCCGCACCTTCGGCATAACTGGGCACTGGAACAGTCTGTTAAGTCACCGAAAGTTCGGGAATCTAGAAAAAGGTACAGCGTTTGTTGAAATTTCTACGTGAATAAGGAGATGGTTCTGACACTTCCCACTTTTTTTGGCAGGCAATATATGAAATGTCCCGGGGTGAACAGGATCTGATTGAAGATCTGAAGCTTGCCAGAAAGGTTGGTCTCTTTCCCCTACGTAGTTCACATTGCAAATCAATGTATTGCCTTAAAACAACCACAAATGTTAGGGCTCCATGTTCCACGAAGATCAGATGTGCTCCCAAAACCATGCTATGGTAGAAGTGCTGTGTTGGGCCGCAGACATTCTGGAGAGGAATGAGCTCTGCCTGTTATGTCATGAAAGGAGCTGGTTAGACGTATTCCTTGCACTAGTAGCTATGCTGAGTGCTCCCTTGTTGATGGCTACACTTCAGTGAGATCATTTACAAGCTACATACTACAGGAAAGGGGAGGGGAGTCCGTGGAGGAGAAGAGAACTCTGCATCTGCTGCCTTGGTGGATGAGTTAACATTCCTGTTGGATCTTGATATTTTAACCGCGTAGAGAAAGTTTTAATATGATCGGTGGTATATAAATCTATGAAATAAATAAAACCCATAAATCTGGAGGCTTGTCCTCCTCTCCCAGACTGGCAGTAAGCAAGTTCAGGATGGGGCCCCAACATAGTACAATGAAAGCAGTGTGCCTGCCTTTTTCAAGGTCGTTGATCCTACAGAGCAGCACCAAAATGCTTTGGGAATTTTTGCTGCAGGTTTTTTTGGGGGGGGCTTTGATATTGCAGCTCTGTTGGATGCGAGCTCCCAAGACAGCCACCTTATAAAAAGCCGGCTGATTAGTCTGGTTAGCTCACCTACGCTGACTGGCAGAAGCGTTCCAGTGTTCCAGACAAGCGTCTTTCCCAGCTCTACCCAGGGATTGAACCTGGGACCTTCTGCAGGCAAAGCAGCTGCTCTCTCTCTAAGCTATGGCCCTCTTTCCCATCGCTGTGCAGCCGCACCACTGTGGCCTGTTAAGGTCCTCTTTGGTGATTCTCTTCCCTGTTTGTTAACAGGCTTACCATGACCCCATGTTGAAGTTGTCCATTATGTCCGAAGAAGAGCTCACTCACATTTTCGGGGACTTGGATTCGTATATTCCTTTGCATGAAGGTCAGTGTTGTGTGTCTCTCTCCCCACCCCTTGGTCCCCGTCCCCAAAAGGTTTGGATTTCTATATTTATTTAAATAGGAATGTGTCGCATTCCCTGTCATTCACGGAGAACTCAAAAGTAACTTTCAAAACAAGTCAAAACAAACTGAACGATAAAATTTGTATCGGTATAAAAACAATACCACATCTACAATCAAACAGCCACATAAACATTCCACGTAAAAAAAGCTGTTTAAAACAGCGCTGAACCGCCTGTGGGAAAAGCCCCTCATTGGTGGGGCACCGATGCCTCCAGCTAGGGAAGGGTGCACTGCATAACAGAGCCCGGCTCAGATGTCCCAACAGGCTTCATCTGAGGTGTGGTGCGGGACTTCCTCTGCTGATACAAGGACGTACGGGAAGAGGCAGTCTCTAGAGTGTACAGACTTTAGACTATTGAGAGCTCTAGCAAGTCATCTCCATCACTCTGAATTAGAGTTGGTTCCTGTTTGAAATGTAGATTTCTTGATTTGTATCTCTGGAACTATGTTCTGGTACCCATATCGATCTAGACGGAGAGGCGGGTAAGAAATAAATTATTATTATTATTATTATTATTATTATTATTATTATTATTATTACCTTTTGTGTTTATCTTGCAGATTTCCTGGCGAGACTTGGAGAAGAGACAAGACCAGATGGGACGGTGGAGCAAATTGGACCCATTCTTGTGAAATGGGTGAGTAACCCCTGGCTATCTTTCTCCTCGTTTCTTTTGGGATATCAGCCCTCACGAATCCATGGGAACATTAGCTGGAAAACCACACGATCTGGAATTTAAACTGATGCACCCTGCACCAAATGTCACCGGCAGAACAACCCTTTCTGGCCTAAATGACTTTCATTTCTGTTAGGTTATTTGCTAGTTATTAGGTTGTGACTTTGCATCACTTTGTCCTCTACTGTTGTTGTTCTCTGAGAGCTGCATCTCCTATTCGTGGCCTCCTCTCAGCTTCACTCACCCATCTACAATGTGAGGATAATAATCTTACGTACTGTGGCGTAAGGATTGCTAAGATAATGTATGTGATGTAATTTGAACACTTGCAAGAAGCGATAGGAAAGCTAAACACTGTTAAAGGGACGGATGTATTGTTGCAACTGAGCATCAAGAGATGTAAAAACATTACGCCTCAAAAAAGGACAGTATATGCTGAGATGATGGCAGTCATCGCCTGTCCTCTCTTGAAGATGGGCGCAGTCTATAATACTGTGTATCGTGTGCACTGGCCTCCCTTAATCAAGAGGTTGCACACGGAATGTGCCCCTTATTTGCTTTCTTCTCCCCCCCCCTGCTGTTTTTGCAAAATGGGAGTTGCATCCCTGCAATTCCTCAAATTCATAAGTAATACTGTAAAGTACCCAGTTACGGAAAGAGCAAATTGCCTGAGTCATTCCAGAGGGTCAGCCGCCCTGAAGCAGCAGTTAACAACAGATGCTGTGCCATTGTGTCTCTAGCTCCCGGGACTGAATGCATACAAGGCCTACTGCAGCAACCAGCTGGCTGCTAAAGCCCTTCTGGACCAGAAGAAGCAAGATCGCAGAGTCCAGGACTTCCTCCAACGTTGCCTCGAATCTCCTTTCAGCCGCAAGCTGGACCTCTGGAGCTTTCTGGATATCCCGCGGAGTCGTCTGGTCAAGTACCCTCTTCTCTTGAAAGAAATCCTTAGGCATACACCCAACGATCATCCTGACGTTCAGATTCTGGAAGAAGCAGTAAGTGGCTATGGATTGGGCTTCAGAGATACCAGTAACATTCCTTTCAAGTCAACAGTCCAAACTTGCAAATGATTCCCCCCCCAGTAAATAAATAAATAACAGATATAGATGCAATTTGCTAAGGGATAGAGCAGATTATTTAGAAATGGACCCCAGAAATGATTACTACATGGCATTGCTCACAGCCATCTTTATTCCAAAGTTAGATCTAGTGTGAGGCCATTGATGTTTGGATGTTTAGTTCTCTTGCACAAGTCCCATTGAAATGAATAGGAACTGTACCAGCACATAATGGACTGCATGGTGTCAGCTCACTTCAGTGTGGCTTGTGCAAGGAACCTGTGCAAGTTAGTGAAAGCTCAAGTTTCCAGCACCAGATTGCCTTTCCCTGTTCTGCTTCCTTTGAGCAATGGTTCTTTTACTGTACTGTTCAGTTGAGTAATGCCATCTTGCATCTCCTGCAACTATGACCTGTACTGAATTCTGTGCTTATACCTGACTTCAGTTGTCAAGTAACGTTAATTGGTAGATACTTCCTTTGCAGATCTCCATAATCCAAGGAGTCCTCTCCGACATCAACTTGAAGAAAGGGGAGTCTGAATGCCAGTACTATATTGACAAGCTGGAGTACCTTGATGAGAAACAGAGAGACCCACGGATCGAAGCAAGCAAAGTACTGCTTTGCCACGGGGAGCTGAAGAACAAGAACGGCCATGTAAGCATCTTATCTTAGTAGAGATGAGGATGGTGATGCAGATGTTGCCGATGCTGCCACCGCCGAGCCAGGAATTGTCTAGGAATTGCCAGGCAAAGCAGAATTACACGAAATCAAAGGTTGAAATGTTCATGGACTTGTCCTGCCTCAAATTCTTGCTAGAGCGTGTTCTTTAACCCACTAGAATGTAGGGCTCAATGCCTGCCACGTCTATTATTTTGTTCTCTCTTTCTTATGAGAACGGTGTCTTCTTGCTGTGTCAGATTTGGAGTTCCTTTTCTTTCTTTCCAGCCATCGGCGTCACATTTGGGTTAGGACAGTAAGGAGCCCATTAAGAGGCAACAGGCTGCAGTTCCAGACAGAAAGCAGGGCTGGCGTCTGCTCAGGTTCCAGATGGTTGTGAAATAATTAGAATGGAAAGCGCAGCATGCATTTTGCAGTGGGGTCAAGACGTATTTCCTGAGCGTCCTGGTGATGTAATGCATCCCCAGAGCCCTTCCAAACATGTAGTCTTCTATGCCGAAGAAAGCTGATGACAGTTCAAAGCCTAGCATCGCCCTATTAAAAGTTGGCTAATGTTGCTTCTCGAAAATAGAAGCTGGAACTTGAAGGGTTTCTTGGCCTTCCTCCCAGCTGTGAGCCAAACATCTTGTTGCAGGCCAGCTTAACTGCTTTCGTAGTCAAAATTACCTTGTGTCTGCTTCGCTGTTGAAGCTCCGTGGAAATGTCAATTAGCAGTCTTGCATCATCCTATTAGGAAACAAAGTCACATTTCCCCTTTCTTCCCCACCCCCATTATTGTCTGGATGCAGAAATCCCTCGTATGGTTGATGCCCTGATGCGGGGAATGAGTTTATTTTAGATGGTGCCATTCGATGATGGAAATAGCTTTGTTATAAATCTAGGATTCGCAAGAGAGCAGGAACTGGATATAAGAAGCTGCTTTACTTGGCTGGATGGTTGCTCCAATTAAGTCCAGCATTGTTTGTCCTGACTGGCAGTAGCTCTCCAAGGTCTTGGGGGCAAAAGTCTTTCCAGCCACGCGACCTTTGGATCCTTGTAACTGGAGGCGTTGGGGGTTGAGCACCCACCCCTGAGTGTGCAAAATGTGCTCTTCCACTGAACTCCTCCAGTGGCGGTTGGACGTTGCAGCAGGAGTGTTTTGAATTCTGATTTGGATTTGTGATGGTGAATTGCAGTAAGGTCTTGCCTTCCACCCTAAGTGTTCGTAGCAATTCTGCTTAAAATGACCCTTCGTTGTTTGTGCTGCAATGGATTCACACCGCTACCCTCTGGAAATTGCCTGAAGCGTATGTTTCCTTCTGATCCAAGATACTGACCGAGGTGCTTTTCTCTTCCTTCCTCCCCAGAAACTCTACGTCTTCCTATTCCAAGATGTCTTGGTTCTAAGTCGGCCTGTGACACGTAACGAGCGCCATTCTTTCCAAGTGTACCGGCAGCCGATACCAGTTCAGGACCTGGTCCTGGAAGACTTGCAGGATGGCGACGTGAAAATGGGAGGCTCCTTTCGAGGTGCATTTGGCAATTCTGATAAAGGTATGAAGCAAATCGACCTGCCTTCTTTAGTCGTATGCCCTCTGTCCAAAGGCTGGTGTGTACTCAGCTGTTCTTGCTGAACAGGGATTGGTGGAGGTGGAGTGATCTGTCCTTGGACGTTGGTCTCTCAGGTGGATCTTGGGCATACTTTGTGACATGAAACCAGATTGCGACTTGCCAAGCTCTGAAAAATACTTTGATTAATCTTGAACGTGATGACTTGTGATCTAGATGCAGGTCAGACACTCCCAAGACACTTTCAGCAGATTAAAACCACTGAGAAATCAACCACGTATAAAAGTAGCTGCACAATTTAACCTGTGTGACCCCTGCGCCCATTTGTCAATACTGCCAATCACTTAATTCTTGTCAGTCAGCAAACTGGAAGCTCCACGGGGAATGCTGGTGGTCTTCCGTTATTCGTAATGGTGCTCTTTCATCCCTACCACTATTCACAATAAGCAGGCTGAGTTGACAAGGAGGGGCCTCAGACTCTGGAATGGTTTCCTGAACTCCCCGAGTTCATGAGTCAAATGTGGCTCACCCCTTTTGTCCTGGAGGCATTCCTGTAAGCCAGCCTCCGGCCATCTCATGCCCTCCAAATGTGTTGAACTCCAGCTTGCATCACACCCAGCCAGCTGGAATGATGGGAGTTGTAGTCCAACATATCTAGCGGCACCAGGATGAGGAAGGCCACTGCTTGTAAGCAGCAGTAGCAGTGATCATCGTCTGTGGCCAACGGTTACTAGTCTTTTTTTTTCCTTTAAAGGCAGAGAGGAGGGATACCTAGGAAAATATGAGAGACCGTGTGCAGTGAAAGCTGTCTAGGAAACACCCCCGCCCCCGATGTGCTTCTAGAGATGTATTTAAAATGCACTAAAATATTAAAAGTTTGACTTCAGGGATGCAGGTTCAGTGCTCTGATACCTATTCATGAATGAACTCTAGCTCTGAGCCATGGGGAGCGGCGAAGGATGAATGAATTCATAAATCGTAAAATGGTGGGGGTTGGGTTTGGATGTTTCATTGGGTGTGTTTTTCTAGGAGAAGGCTATCAGGAGCGAGACCACATTTCTTTCTGGAATTCTGCGAAGCAAACCTGACACCGGTTTCCCCCTTTCTTCCTCTCCCTAGCTAAAAACATCTTCCGCGTCCGTTTCCGGGACCCTGCTCCAGGCCAGTCCCACACCTTGCAGGCCAACGATATCTTCCACAAGCAACAGTGGTTCAACTGCATCCGCTCCGCCATTGCGCCTTACCAGCTGGCCGTTACGCCTTCCGAGCTCAAAGGGCTGCCGGAGCTTAGCGAAGAGGGGGAAGAGAACAATCCCTCCGTGTCCAGTGCTAAAATCCAAAGGAGGCAGTCCACGAGGTCTGCCAGTATTCACATGGAGCTGGATGAGAATGCTTCTGCGTGCGGCTCCGTGATGGACATAACTGAGGAGTCCAAGGTTACAAAGACATATCGGATGCATTCTGGGCTCAGGAGGACAAGGGAGAAAGCCCAGCTCAGCGGCAAGCGGAAAGAGACGCTCGTTTAAAGGAGACGGAGGCCTTTCTCCGCTGTTTATTTATAAATAAAAAGTGTACATTTTCTTTCCTGTAATGTGAGAATGGCGGGGGTTACTCCTTCTGAACATAAATGTCTCTGTGTTTGTGTTTATGGCAGCTACTGGCTTTCAGCAAACACTGTTGAACTGGAGTCTGATTCTGGGGTGGGAAATCAAGGACTCTGATTTCTGAGTGGTAGCAGGACACTCTGTACGTTTTGACTGTGATATCATGTTATCTATGGACAACAGCTATCACTGGATTGGATGCTGAGAAACGACACATTTTAGAGATTTGATTCCCAAAGGGCATAGAGCAACTCCATTCTAAAAGTCTTGCTTTTCTTACCAGATCAATACTGCAAAATGGATCCTTATTTAAAATACTCTTTAGTTTGCGGTGCAATTCTCATTTACACAGTAATCCTAGGCCATTTAATCTGGAGCAGTTTAAATTCAACGGGATTACTCCAGCATTTACTCTACAGGGAAGTGCTCGTGAGGCCTTTAGCCCATATTTTTTAAGAAAACAGACTGCCAAGTTCAACAGTTTTCTATCTTACTGACTGGAATTCTGTACCTTATCTTTGTTGTTCGTTGTACATTCCTTGTTTGAATTGACGTGACCTGCCAAGTATTTAATCTTTTTTTATTATTATTTGAATAAGTTCGTAGAGAACTCATTTTGTACTTCAAATTCGCTGTATTTCTCAACATTTGGATTGGCTTTTTTAAAAAAAAATACTTGGTGTGTGTTTGTGTGTGCATAGGTATTGTATGTTGTGTATATTTAAAAGCCAGTTCGGAACTTTACCAGGTGAAGCAAAGCCATATTTTCTTGAGCGGTTGGGAAAATGGGAGTACAGAGATCCCACCCCCCAACTGGTTTGGGGTTCCCGTGCCTTTAAAAATAGCTCTACTTCAAAGTTGAGGAGTTGAGTCATTGGATTCTTCCCTCCCCCTCCCCTTAAAGGTACAGGGAGACCCAAGTGGCAATCTTGAGGGGGAGGGAACGTGGAAGTCCATTTTGACGTAGCATCTTGGTTGGCCGCAACAGGACCTGTAGAGCAGCTTGAGTGCTCAGAACTACTGAAAGGGAATCGCAGTGAACAGAGAAGGATTAGAGGATGTCGCAGAAGGCTTAGGCAGAGAGGAAAGTATACCACGGTGAGCGCAAAGGGATGAGGTTATCTTTTGAAGGCATCAAAGGATGCCTGCTGTTGGAAGCTAAGGAAGGCACAATTGTATGTTGTTAGAAGAATTGGGAGGTGGTGGTGTGTGTGTTAGTGGGGAGAAGAAAGGGAACTGGCGAAGTCTATTTACTTGTGATTTTTTTTATGGGGGGAAGGCCCAATCTCAAGCGGGGGGGGGGGGCGTTAACGGTAATGCAAAATAGCACAAAACAACCGTGAGCTGTTTTAATAACATACCTGAAGCGCTACCAAGCATTGGCCCAAGAGGAAAGAGAGTACTGAAAGTGAGTTGGGGGGGGGGGGGGGGATGTTTCTGGTACAGAAGTGCATCTGACCAGAAGCGATGGTGGAGATGAAATTCTGGAAGCAAATGTAAATAGACAACAACCAAAGAACTGTGGTTCTCTGTAAATGTTTTCTTTGTACAGCGCCGAGAGCAGAGTACAATTAAAAAACCTTACAGCATTTTTTCTTGTATTGCTGCTTCAATTTTGAGGGGTGGGCGAGTGTGGTTTCTCTTCTCCCCCCCCCCCCCCCCCCTGCACTCAACTCAAGAAATACCAATGGCATGTTGCTAAATTTGGACACAGCCATGGCGTGGGTACCTGGCTTGTGGTCTCTTACACAAGAACGACTGGAATATTGTCCAACACACATCCATTTCAATGAATCCAGGGCAGGAGTTCCTCCCAACATTTCAGTTGGCCTTCGGGCATGGTTTTACTTTGTATTTTTACAGGAAACGCGTAATGAAAAGTACTTGATATGTAAGCTCTGAAACTGAACTTTGAGACAACAGAGAATAAAAACAACACTTTATTTAGTACAGCAGGCTCCTTTACAATATATTGAATTATTGGTCTCCCAACTTTGGTTGGTCTAATGATCAGTCAGACCAAAATTCAACAAATCAGTGGCTTGACTTTCAAAGAACACTTCCACCCCACCCCCACCTGTCCGCGATAATTTGCAACAAGCTCATCTATTTTTTTAATGAATGTTCCAGTGGCAAAGCCTGTAAAATACGTCAATAATGCTTTGCTATTGTCATTCAGGGTATATTTAGTTTTGTAGCACTGTAGTAACAGTACTAACGCACGAGATAAAAAAAACCTAGAATAAAGACGCTGTGACTACTATTTTTCTATTAAGCTTTTATGTCTTGCTTGAAAATCTGGCCGTGAACCTCTTTACAGTGGGAAGTTCTCCAGTAGAAAGCCAGCCGAGTTGCACGCTGGACATGGTAGAGAGGTAACGTACTTCTACAGTCCTTGGATAGGGAGAGGTGGAATCCAGGAAGTCTATATGGATTAACAGGTACGTAAATAGATCTCATCCTCCGAGTGCATTGAACTCAAATGTTCTATCTCTCCTCCCCCCCCTCCCCCACCACTTCAGGAAGATCAACCTCACCTTTCCAATAACTGACCTTAGTTGGCTTGTTAGCTGTGGAAGCTGCTACCATTTACCCGCTTGTGATAACCTTAAATATTGGTGATCTACACAACTGGAGGAATTTGCAAATGCTGTAGTTCCATGACTGGGGCTTGGTGAACCATGGGCCAAATTTAGACCCTGTGCAACAGTCTTTAAGAAGCTGAGTGGCAGAAGAGTTGTGGCGTGTTCTCATCAGTGAAATGTTGCTTTTCTGAGTGTGTGTGTGTTTGTGTGTTCTCTCACTACTTTCTTCCCGCCTGTTTCCCATAGTCCCAAGAATGGGCAACATTTGAGAGCCAGTGTGGTGTAATGGCTAGAGTGTTGGGCTGGGAGTCGGGAGATCCAGGTTCTAGCCCGCCACTTGGCCATGGAAGCTCACTTTGGGCCATTCACAGACTCTTGCCCAGCCTACCTCACAGGGTTGTTGTGAGGATAAAATAGAGAGGAGGAGGATTATGTATGCTGCCTTGGGTTCCTTGGAGGGAAAAAGGTGGGATATAAATGAAATAAACTTGTGGCTCTTCAGGTGTTTGGCCTACAACTCCCATCAGCCCTTGCTAGCACAGCCGATGGTGACGGATGGTGGGAGTTGTGCCGTGCAGATGTCCTGGCATACAAGTTCCCCACCCATGGCATAGTCAAAACACCTTTATTGGCCCAATGTACTGAGGATTCACCTTATAGCCCTCTTGGGTTTTTTTCCTACAGCATGTTGCTTCTGTGCTTTTTGCTACTTGTGTGTCTCATTTTTACCTGTTCCAACTCAGCCTGAGGAATGAGCCAAGTTTCAAGATGCAGTTCTACTGCTGAAGCTAAGGGGATTTGCGGCCTTGTCAGACAGGAGACTGGTTCTGTTTGGGAGTTTTCAAGGAAAAGAAAGGGTGTGCGATGTGATTCAAAAAAGAACTTTGTTCTGGTGTATCATTCAGCATTGGCTGAAGTAGTTGGGGGCGTATGTTTTTGGAGGCTTTCTTTAAGAAGGCCATAGGCAGGCAGAAAGGTACTTAACTTTGGAAGGACTTTATTTCCCGTTCGTTTGTTTTTCCACTGAATTGAAGTATGAATGTTTATATGGGGGCAACGTTAAATGAATTCACACTGTCTGACTGCAATGAATTTGGTTCGCTTAGGTCTTTGTGACTGTAGGGTCATTTCTACTTCTCTGAAGCAACCATGGAAGGGTGACTTGTTCTCTCTCTTAGTTAAACTATGGAACTTGCTATCTCAAGGTGTGGCGATGGCCACCAATTTGGATGGCTTTAAAATGGGATTGGACAAATTCCTGGAGGGGAAGGCTATCAATGGCTACACGCCCTGATGGCCATATGCTGCTTGTAGTATCAGATGCAGTAAGCCTGTATACACCAGTTGCTGGGGAACATGGATGGGAGGGTGCTGTTGCACGCATGTCCTGCCTTGGCCATTGGCGGAGTGAAGGCTTATGGCAACAATGGCACCCAATAGAAGCAGCCCCTCTGCTGATTGTCTTGGTTGAAAGAGATGTCTTTGAAGGAGCCTACGCTGGAGGTCGCTCAGCAACTGCGAAGTGAGGAAGAAAGGGTTCCAGTCCTAATGCGGCTTGATCTGGTTACCAATGAAATATAGACATTTGGATTGTGACCAGTGCCAGGATGTGCCTATAGAGATGTGGGAGGAGAGCAGTTCTCCCTTTTCATGTGATGGTCCAGTAGGGCTTGGGCGGAGAGACACGTTCAACCCAGGGGGCTGAATTAAGAACCACTTTGGGTGCAATCCTATGCATGTTTAGACAGAAAAACACCAGTTGCTGGATAACATATAAAGTGCTGTTATGTTCATGTCCTCTTTGTGGGTTTGCTCTGGGAAGCTGGTTGACCACTGTGTGAACAGAATGCTGGAGGAGATCCAGCACGGTTCTTATATTCTTATGAGGTAACTCCGAGTGGACACAACCATCATTCGCTGTGTCCGTGATGGCAATACAACGATGGCAGATAGTCGTTGCAGCAAATACAAAAAAGAAAAGCAGAGTTGCCTTGTATATCAAATCACGTTTGAAGCCGGAACTAGCATTATCTGATAAACGGAAGATTTGTAGGAGTAAAAATCAACTTAAATGGAGTTACAAATATTGTACTGGGAGTTTACGCCCCAAATGAGGGTAAAGCAGAATTTTATAAATGGCTAACGGAAAGCATAACGGAGTTACCTTGTTTTTAGCATCTTCCCATGTTGGAGATTTTTTATCACAAGTCCACACCAGTTCAGAAATCTGGGGCAGCGGGGCATTGCTGAAATGCTATCCATCTGCAAATGAGCTTGCTTTGCCAAATTGTTTGATTTCATAATTTATCAGCTTTTGGTACAAAATTCAGCTGAGGACCAGGTTTTATCAGAACTATTTTTAAAAAACGTTACTCAGACCTTTCTCCTGAGAAGGACCTTCATATTCACTTTAGGTAAAAATCCAGCAACTCTGTGTGTGTACATCCACACACGCACAACATTTAACTAGCCTTACTGATCCCTTTCGGCTTTCCTAAGATAGTTCACCCCAAATTTCACTTTAGGTGACATTCCAGTGGCAACTTTACTATAACTCAACCTCCTGGCTGAGCCCGTTCTGGTGGTTTGGTTTGTGCATGCCAGAGAGAGCAGTCTCGTGTCCTGCCCTATGAGGAGAGACTGAAAGAACTGGGCACGTTTAGCCGGGAGAAAAGAAGACATGATAGCACTATTCAAGGACTTGAAAGGTTGTCACTCAGAGGAGGGCCAGGATCTTTTCTCGATCATCCCAGAGTTCAGGACGCAGAATAATGATCTCAAGTGACAGGAAGCCAGATTCTGGCTGGACATCAGGAAAAACTTCCTAACTGTTAGAGCAGTATGATAATGGAACCAATGACCTAGGGAAGTTGTGGGCTCTCCCACACTAGAGGCCTTCAAGAGGCAGCTGGACAGCCATCTGTCAGGGATGCTTTAGAGTGGATTCCTGCATTGAGCAGGGGGTTGGACTCGATGGCTTTAGAGGCCCCTTCCAACTCTATGATTCTATGCTTAGAAATAAGTCTCCAGGCTTTCCTGTTTTTCAGCCTTTTATATTAGGTTGAAATGCAAACACAAGAGGCTTCGTTTCTGTTTTAAAGTGCCCTTTGCTTTGAGCAAGAAAGAGCTCATGAAATAATTCCTCCAGCCCAAATTGTAATCAGCACGCTGTTCAAAGCGGCGTCTGGGTTTCATGTCTCACTGTGCGTGATGTGCCTTTGGAAAAACATCTGGCACAGAAACGTTTTGTAAAAAATAATTTAAAAAAATAGCATGAAGAGAGTAACAATTGAAGCCTAATTGTTTTCATCTGCTGAGCTACACGTCAGATGTTCAGACAGCATGTCAAACGACAAGAGGCTGCTGTTGGAATGGTTTCTTCAAGAAAGGGATGCAAGAGCTTCGCACTTTTTACCAAATCATGATGAGACGTGGCCTCATGGAAAAAAAATAATCGCAGCCTGAATATTAAAGCCTGGGAAAATTAAGAGAAGCAAAATTCTAGATTCAACACTGGGTTTTCTCTCCAGTCGTTCCGCTCTCTGCCAAAACATGTACGTTCTTGTATGGCTTTCTGAAAAGTATATTTGTCCAATGGCGAGTGCAACCTCCCTGTGAAAAGCAGCATTTGCCAAGATATGGCGGGGAAAGAAAAGTGTGGAATACATGAGCAATGCAGTCCAATTAACTAATTCATGAATTACCAACAAAGAGAGAGTGATTTGCATAATATTTGCACTTGCTGATTAATATCTATAGATGCAAATTTGAAAATAATTACTATAATTTAAATAGAAATACAGTGCGTCTTACCATAGTCCGGAAGACTATGACCAGGTCATACCTGTATGTCTGTCTGTTCAGTCAGCTGCCCAGGTGCTCATTGGTGATAGACAAGGGCTTTGACAGTTCATTTTCTTTGAACTAGAATTGGAGAGGGCAGCCCTCCAAATAGAGGACACCTTCAAAGAACGGATGGTCCTCTGACAGCTCTTCAGACAGAGGACATAGTTAAATTATGGAATTCACTACAAGATGTAATGATGGCTGCCAATTTGGATGGCTTTCAAAGGAGGTTGGATAAATTCCTGGAGGAGAAGGCTATCAATGGCTACTACCCCTGATGGCTATGTATTACTTCCAGGATCCGAGGCAGTTGCTGGGGAACATGGGTGGGAGGGTACTGTTGAACCATATCCTGCTTTGTTGGTCCTTGGTCAATAGCTGGTTGGCCACTGTGTTTGAACAGAGTGCTGGACTAGATGGGCCCTCATTCTGATCCAACTTCAGGGCTCTTCTTATGTTCTTATGACAATCCTCTGTAAAAAGGGCACCTGCCACCTTAAGGTTTGCTATAGCTAGTGAGGAAGCAGTTGCTTCCCCTTGTCGCCTCAAGTTATTCAGGGCAGGGCTACTCATAAACGGGAGTCATTCAAATCAAGCATTATTCTAGAACTGAGGTGATATTTGGTTAGTGACCACAGCTCAGAAAAGCGCAAAAGGAAGTCGATCCCAACAACCAAGGCGACAACAAAAAAAGTCAACAATGAAGTTGTGACATAGAATATCAAATGAATAACTAAATACTTTCCACAAAATCTTCACAGGTGCAACTATAACCTTTTATAGGCTCAAACATTAAAAGCAAGCAAGTTAATGCTTCTTTGAGGTAAATAAAGATGAAAATGCTCATATATGATAAACACGTTTGGGCCATAAATGAATCTTTTATAGCTCAATAATATCACATTCACAATTTATCACATACGGGAAAAAAGCAAGCTGGCTTAGTGGTGTCCCATTGCAACTTGGGGTTAAGGGCCAGCCCTACCATTAGGCAGAGTGAGGTGGCCACCTCAGGCAGCAGATCCATACTTCTGTAATTGGAATGGGGAGGGCTCTGGTCCTTTGCCTCAGGCAGCAAAATGTGTTGGGCAGGTCCTCCTGGGAATGTGGATACGTACAGATTCCTCTTTCAGTCCGAAAGCCAAATTCAATTTTGGAGAAGCTTTCAGGGAACGCATTAAGGTGGCGGTCAGACCCAAAGGCCATTCGGAGTGGGTCCAAATGCAAACAAGTGTGGGGCCAGAATACCAAAAATGCCAGCATATTTTAGCGTAAAGCTAAAGTTGCTGCCAGTAACTAAGCCTTAGCTAGGAAAGACATTTCAACCTTTTCAAAACCATCAACCATAGGCCTGAGTGTTCAACAGGTCTTTGACCTTGATATGGTTATGAGAGCAGAGTTTAACTGATAACAACACTGTCATATAATTGTTTTACTTTGCTGGCCAAGAGCCACGGTTCTATCCCACCCCCATGCCTATGTAAGAAATTGCGATTGTAATATTATTAGATCTCACTGAGGAAGATATATTATTTAAAGTCTGCCTGTCAATAAGTTTAGATAGGCAGGCCTGTAAAATAGTGGCTTAATTTGTTTATTCATTTTATATGTCCCGACTTGGTCGTTGCTTTTTTCTGCAGTGAATACCTCATGCCAGGCACTCTATTGCATAGGTGTTATGGAGCTAATGCATGCAGTCGTCTATTGACCCTGGCCAAGAGATTCTCACGCGCTGAGCTGTTCGTGATTTATTCATTGGCTTATAATACCTTTGCTCCTCCGTGGAAAAGCCCAGTGGCGTTCATGTGATGCAACTCTCTCCACATGTGCTCTGTCTGCCACGCCTCCGATGCCCAGAGCTGGCTGACCACCTGGATAAGAGGGGCAAGTTTCTTATTGGTGATACCACTGTGGCTACTGCCCAGGTGCCCTTGACTACCCCACCTGAACTTGGTGGCCGTTCTGAGCCTGAGTAACTCTTTGAAGGTCCCATACCATGCATGTTTAGACAGAAAAAGTCCTACATCTTCCGGCATTCCCTAGCCAGAATGCTCAGAGTTGGAGGACGTTTTTCTGTCTAAACACACACAGGATTGCACCTGAAGTGGTCCATAGAGCTAGGGAAGAATGACAGTGACACCTAGGCCACACTCTCTGTCCCCGTATGAAAGCTGCTATTTCAGTGCCTGGACCATCACATGAAAAGGGAGAATTGCTCGCCTCCCACATCTCTATAGGCACATCCTGGCATTGGTCACAATCCAAATGTCCGTATTTCATTGGTAATCAGATCAAGCCGCATCGGGACTGGAACTCTTTCTTCCTCACTTTGCAGTTGCTGAGCAACCTCCAGCCTAGGCTCCTTCAAAGACATCTCTGTCAACCAAGACAATCAGCAGAGGGGTTGCTTCTATTACATTACATTACAGTTATACACTGCCCCAAAGCCGAAGCTCTCTGGGGTGGCATTGTTGCCATAAGCTTTCATTCTGCACAATGGCCAGGGCAGGACATGGGTGCAACAGCACCCTCCCACCCATGTTCCCCAGAAACTGCTGTACATAGGCATAAATAAATACATAAATGCATAAATAATACTGCCTCTGATTCTAGGGGTAGCATAGAGCCATCAGGACTAGTAGAACCATAGAATTATAGAATAGTAGAGTTGGAAGGGGCCTATAAAGCCATCAAGTCAACCCCCTGCTTAATGCAGGAATCCACCTTAAAGCATCCCTGACAGATGATTGTCCAGCTGCCTCTTGAATGCCTCTAATGTGGGAGAGCCCACCACCTCCCTAGGTCATTGGTTCCATTGTCGTATTGATCACCTTATCCTCCACCAGGAATTTGTCCAATTTCCATCTAAAGCCATCCAAATCGGCGGCCATCACTGCATCCTCTGGAAGTGAATTCCATAGTTTGACTAGGTGCTGCATGAAGAACTTCCTTTGGTCTGTCCTGAATCTTCCACCATTCAGCTTCATGGGATTACCCAGTTCGGTTCTAGCAGTATGAGAGAGGGAGGAAAAAAAAAATCTCCCAATCCACTTTCTCCATACCAGGCAAAATTTTGTATACCTTTGTCGTGTCTCCCTTCACTCACTTCTTTTCTAAGCTAAACACTCCCAGATTTGTAATCTTCCCTTGTTGTGGAGTTGCTTTGGCCCCTTGATCGTTTTAGTTGCCCTTTTCTGCATTTTTTCCAGCTCTACAATATCCTTTTTTTTTAAAAGGTGACCAGAACTGCACAAAATTTTCCAAGTGTGGTTGCACCAGGAATTTGTATAAGGGCAGTTAGACATTGGCAGTTTCATTTTATTTTGGATTCCTTTCCTAATTATTCCCAGCGTGGAATTTGCTGTTTTCGCAACAGCCGCACGCCGGGGCATTGTTTTTATCGAGCTATCCAGCACAATGCCAGCCTAGAGGATGAGTGAAGACATCCTAGGTTTCTGGCCAAGTACCCAAAATACCCAAGCCTGGAATCCTTTGTTTACCGTCACCGCTATTATATCATGTGCTAGTAAGTCATGTACCTGCTTGGAGCTATTCTTTTTAAAACAGGACACTACATACCAGTGGTGTAATTTTGAAGTTGTGATGTTCTAGGCATAATTGATCTGTACAATGATTAATTAAGTGGCTAATGTAAGCACCTGATCTGTGGCCATAAGTAATTACCTGACTAACCCTTCTCTTCCTTCCAGCACAATTAATGACTAAGGGCGCAATCCGATGCGTGTTTAGACAGAAAAAAAGCCCCACAACTCCTAGCATTCCCTTGCTGGGAGTTGTAGGACTTTGTTCTATCTAAGAGCTCCATCACACCAGCGACTGAATGCCCTCTCGCCATGCCTGGTGGGCGGATTTGCAGCACGGTACTCACATGACGCCGTGCCTGTCCTGCTAACACCCCGCCTCTTCCCCAGCCTTTCCTAGAATGCTATAAAAGTCTGGATTATTTTCCCTAAGCGCATTGAATATGCCCCTTATTTTTTTTTTTTAATTTATTTCATTTCTAACCCGCCTCTCCATCTAGATCGAGGCGGGGAACAACACCAAATATAAATATAAAAACAATAAAATAGATAAACCATTAAAACAGATAAAAACAAATACATTATTAAAAACATCTTAAAATTAAACTGGATAGACTGCCGGAAGAGAGCAGTCTTCACGGCTTTCTTAAATTCCAGAAGACTGCTAATTTGTCGAATCTCCTCCGGCAGGCCATTCCACAGCCTGGGAGCGGCAGAAGAGAAGGTCCTCTGGGTAACACTCGTCAGCCTAGTTCTGGCTGACTGGAGTAAATTCTTCCCAGAGGACCTGAGTGTGCAGGGCGGATTATACAGGAGAAGGCGATCCCGCAGGTAACCTGGACCCAAACCATGTAGGGCTTTAAAGGTAATAACCAACACTTTATACATTGCCCGGAAACTAATGGGCAGCCAGTGGAGTGATTTTAAGATTGGTGTTATGTGGTCACCCCTAGGTGTACCGGTGACCAACCTGGCTGCCATATTTTGAACTAATTGAAGTTTCCGGACTAGGCACAAAGGTAGCCCTATGTACAGCGCATTGCAGAAGTCGAGCCTCGAAGTTACCAGTGAGTGCACTACCATCTTTAGGTCTTCCAACTCTAGGAAGGGGCGCAGCTGGCGTATCAGCCGAAGCTGATAGTAGGCACTCCTGGCCGTCGCATCTATCTGGTCTGTCATCTGGAGCGACGGATCCAGGAGTACCCCCAAGCTGCGAACACAGTCTTTCAGGGGGGGTGTAACCCCATCCAGAACTGGTTGACACACCTCCAAACCCAGGTTGTGGCCTTTGACAGCAAGCACCTCCGTCTTGTCTGGATTCAGCTTCAGTTTGTTTTTCCTCATCCAGCCCATTACCGCCTCCAAACATTCATTCAGAGGAGACACACTATCCTTAGCTGACGATGTTGTCGAAGGCACAGAGAAATATATTTGGGTGTCATCAGCGTACTGATAGCACCCCGCCCCATGCCTCCGGATGATCTCTCCCAGCGGTTTCATATAAATGTTAAACAGCATTGGGGAAAGGATGGCACCTTGTGGTACACCACATAGCAGCTCCTTCTTTGAAGAGCAGCTATCCCCAAGCATTACCATCTGGAACCTGCCCGAGAGGTAGGACCGGAACCACTGAAGCACAGTGCCCCTGATTCCCAATCCCCTCAGGCGTTCCAGAAGAATACCATGGTCGATGGTATCGAAAGCCGCTGAGAGGTCCAGAAGTACCAGCAGGGACACACTCCCCCTGTCAATACTCAGGCGTAGATCATCCACTAAGGCAACCATAGCAGTCTCAACTCCGTATCCTGCCCTGAAGCCGGTTTGAAATGGGTCTAGAAAATCTGTATCATCCAAAACTGCTTGGAGTTGGGAGGCAACTGCCCTCTCGATCACTTTGCCCAAAAACGGAAGATTTGATACTGGCCTGTAGTTATTAAGGTCCAGAGGGTCCAGGGAGGGCTTTTTTAGAAGCAGCCATACTACCAGTGAGTGCACTACCATCTTTAGGTCTTCCAACTCTAGGAAGGGGCGCAGCTGGCGTATCAGCCGAAGCTGATAGTAGGCACTCCTGGCCGTCGCATCTATTTTGATACCATCGACCATGGTATTCTTCTGGAACGCCTGAGGGGATTGGGAATCAGGGGCACTGTGCTTCAGTGGTTCCGGTCCTATCTCTCGGGCAGGTTCCAGATGGTAATGCTTGGGGATAGCTGCTCTTCAAAGAAGGAGCTGCTATGTGGTGTACCACAAGGTGCCATCCATGTAGTTTTAAAGGACCAGGGGTTTGAATGGATTGCTTCAGGTCCTGGCAGGGAAAAGCGATATTTCCCAGCAGCTGGCTCCAAGACTCAAGATAAAACCCAAACCTTGCATCCCAGGCTCGAAAGCCTTTTTAAAAATCATACAACGCCTGAATCTCTGCAGAGACAGGATTGTACTCCCTTGATGCCCCCAAAGAGCCAGACTAAAAAGTCTTCCCCTTTTTGCCCGGCAGAAAGGCGGTCTGGTTGAAGCACTCATCTGGCAGGACCTGATTGGAGGGAGAAAGAGGAGGGGAGGAGGGAGGGGAGCCGAAGAGCTAACAACCTTAGGAGCAAAGGAGTGAGAGAGAACTAAGCTTGATGCGCTTCTGCCTCAGAGGTAAAAAAAACGCGGAGGTAAACTGAGGTGGTGGTGGATTAGGTGTGATGGAGGTCTAAACATGCATAGGATTGTGCCCTAAATCTGTTCTGTAGGTAACCCAAGTCAAGCTGCAATCTCTCAGCCTCAAGCCTCCATCTGGGAATTTTGGAGAGTCCTACAGAACAGGACTGTCATGAGGCTTACTGATAATAATGTCAGCAAATGATATGAATGCACACAAGTAATTAGCAAAATGCCTGGCATTCTAACAGGTGTGGCATCTGTACGGAAGGAGGGCTTGTACACTCAAGGACCTGAGGGAGGTACAAGAGATCTTGGTTTCTTCCTGGGAAGGGCCACATCACCCATGGTCAGAGACAGGGGGCAGCAGCATAGGGACCCAAAAGAATGGGTGGCCACCATATGGGAGGTATGACTCCCCCAGTGAGTCTACCTTCTCACCAGTCACCAGCTGCTATTGCTCCTCCTCCTCTTCCTCCTCATGGCTGCCACTTACTTACTTGACAGAGAAACAAGGAGCAGGTTGGGCTGTGGCATCTCCTGCTCCTCCTTCTCACCACCACCGCTGTTTGGGCCAGAGCGAGAGGCAGGAGGACAAGCAGGTTGAAAAGGTGAAGAGGAGGAGAAACCCTCAGGTTCTTGTGAGTGGGGCCCGACCATGCCTACCCTTGTCGCCAGCCCTGTAGGGTGATCAACTGTCAGGATTTCCCCAGATTTGTCCTGTGTTTTGCTCTATCCTGGGTGTCCGGGCGGGATTTTCTGAAATTTTCTATAATGTCCTGGAAAGACATGCTTTCCCCTTTAAGGCTGCCATTAGCATGGCGGGAGGGAATGATGCACTTTATGGAGGTGCATTATTTCCCTTCCACTGCTCCAATCAGGGCCTTAAAGGGGAAAGCGGGTCATTCCTGGACATTAAAGAAAAGGCCCAAAATGGAGCAGTGTGGGGGGAGGGGCCAGGGCGGGAATAACCCGCATTCCCCTCCTCCACTCCAGTTGGGGCCTTTAAGGTGGCGGGGGAATGATACACTTTCTAGAGGCCCTGGAAAGTCGCTTTCACACCCCAACAGGATGTCCTCTTTTTTGGTTTCCCAAATATAGTCACCCAATGAAGATCATGAAATACAAGCAGACTCAGATGGGAGCCATCCAAGTGGATGCTCAGTTCGGACGACACGATAATCAACGGAGGGGGGAAGAGGCAACCGTCA
Organism: Anniella stebbinsi; assembly: GCA_029215795.1. NCBI lineage: Eukaryota > Metazoa > Chordata > Lepidosauria > Squamata > Anniellidae > Anniella > Anniella stebbinsi. Next base: position 3,402,329 of record JARDYH010000003.1, on the reverse strand, counting down.
GTTGTGTTGCTTATTGTGTCATGTTGTAGGCAACACACAATGCACACACAACTGACGGTATGCTATTTCAGGCAATTAAACAATGGAGAAAAACAATGGGCTGCTCAGTTGTTTATCCCAAAATCCGTTGCTTAAAGTGTTGTGTGGAGGGAATCCCCCTCTCTCGTGTACTATTCTACTCGGTCATAGGGTTCGCCGGCAGGAGCAACCAACCCCCCCCCCCCCCGGCCGCTCCTATACAACAGGCAGAACATGCGGTGCATGATGGGATGCGGCGGGAGGGGGAGGGAGGAGACACAGCAGCCCAGAAGGACGTCAGGACTTTCAGCTGTGCGGCGGGGGGAGGGGCAACATGTCGTGAAGCGCGCATCAGCAAAATAACGCACGGTGAGTGTGTTATTAACCCTTCCATGGTCTAAAGTGTCGTCCGAACACACCTGGAAACTCGGGATAATGACTGAGATGGAAGGCATCAGATAAAACCAGCTTTAGTACCAGCTCCTGTTTTTGAGGTCTCTTGGGCAGGACACCTTCCCTCAGTGAGTCACCGCTATGGTGGCCAAGCCATGTCAAAGCTAGAGAGGATTTGAATATGGCAGCATGGCCAGTTGCCACTTCAGGTTCCTAAGGGCCCTTGGGCATGACTAGGGTGACCATATGGAAAGGAGGACCAGGCTCCTGTATCTTTAACAGTTGTATATAAAAGGGAATTTCAGCAGGTGTCATTGGTATGCAGGCAGCACCTAGTGAAATTCCCTCTTCATTGCAACAGCGAAAGCTGCAGGAGCTATACTAGAGTGAAGAGATAGAAAAGAGGGCAGGGCTCCTGCAGCATCTCTTGCTCCTCCTTCTCACCACCACCATTGCCTGGGGCGGAGAGAGATGCAGGTGAAGAAGCAGGTTGCAACAGAGAAGTGGAGGAGCAAGGCCAGGGGGCTCTGCTGCCGTGTGGGGCCCTCAGCATATTGGTGAAGGCTGGGCTAGAGAGTGATGAAACCCTGGAAACTGGCGAGGTTTATGGACACAGAGACTGAGCGCTAGAAACCCTGAGGCCGAACCAGCAGTCAAACGGCTGCTGAAGAGCCAAGCGTGGTGTCATCAGGCATCCTGGGGAGTGGGGGAGGCAACTAGACATTCTCGTTGCCCCACCCCCGCGTCTGCCGACCTGTGTTTTGCAACATCTTGCCTGATGAAGAGAAAGCTTGCGCATTGTTTTGTGATCTTGGCTTAATAAAGGTATTAACACTAGGCTGTCCAGATGGCTCAGGATTTCCCGGCCCTAACCGGGAATCCAGGGGTGAACCGGCCCAACCGGGGGGCGGGGGGGCAAACCGGGGGGGCAAACCGGGGGGGCGGGGGGTCATGCGGCGGTGGCAGCAAGCAAGAAGCGGCGGTAGACCCGGCGGCGGTGGCAGCGGAGGAGCCCGGGAAGGGCCGCCCCAGCAGGTAAGTGCCTTCCCTCGCGCCTCACGCTCCTTACCCGCAGGGGCGTCCACTTCCCTCCGGTGCTCGAATCTACTGAGAAACAGGCTTCGCGGCCTGTCCCTCAGTAGCACACCGGGTGATGACGTCATCACCTGGCGCGATACTGAGAGACAGGCCGTGAAGCCTGTTTCTCAGTAGATTCGAGCACCGGAGGGAAGCGGGTAAGGAGCGCGAGGCGCAGGGCACTTACCTGCTGGGGCGGCCAGGTCCGCCGCCGCCGCTGCTGGGTCCGCCGCTGCGCCACCGCCGGGTCCCCCGCCCGCTCGTAAGGCCAGCGGCCGCGCGGAAGAGGCGGGGGAGGGCCGATTACGTCACTTCCGGATCCGGCCCTCCCCTGCCTCTTCCGCACGGCCGCTGGCCTTACGAGCTGGCGGGGGACCCGGCGGTGGCGGCGGCAGTAGCAGAAGAGAACCCGCCCCGGTAGGTCCGGGCTGATGTTTTTTGGGGGTGTGTGGCTTGGTGGGGGGTTGTTTTGGGTGGGGGGGTGGCTTGGGGGGGTTGTTTTGGGGGGTGGCTTGGTGGGGGGGTTGTTGGCGGGGGGGGATTGGGATTTTGGGTTCCAAAATCTGGTCACCCTAATTAACACTATGTGGGTTTTGGAAGGCAAGTTGCTTGGTGTTGCACCCATGAGAAAGAGGGGATTCCAGCCCCCACCGCAGCTTCGGCAGTTTGGGAAGGCACCGGGTCAGGCAGCCCTCTCAAGGCCAAATGAGGCCAAAAGTTAAACTTCCATGATTGAAGAAAGGAAACTTGAGAAAAGCCCCTCCCGCCAAACGGAAACGGAACACTAAACTACTAAGCACAGCTCCCAGCGGCTCTAGAAGCAGAGGGACAGAGATGCTGCCAACCAGGGGGCTATTTAAAGGCACAGAAAGCCCCGGGGTGGGTGCGCTGCGGCGGTTATACAACGGAGCAGCCACCACACACCCTCCCCGGGGCTTTCTGGTGAAGTGCAGAAAAAACAATAACAACAGAGGCTTAACCTGACTTTTTTCTCCAGAACAAAGTGAGTATGGCACATCTGCCATCTATCCTCAGTCCAGAGTTGCAACGGAGGCGTGGCTGGGTAAATGGCAACCCCTGATTGGTCACCATCTGCCCAGGCAGAGGGCAGGAGTTGGGCGCAGCGAACTTAATGGCCGCCGGAAAGCACGTGGTGCCTCCCTTCGTCTAGATTACTCAATGCCACCCTGACCAGCAGTACTGAGGGGTTTGGCGCTGCCGCCGCGCCAACTCGGCGCCGCAAAGATTTTGAGGACCTTTCGGCAAAACACCTGCAATGGGTCCGGTCCCTGAGTGAGTCTTCCTTCTCCCTGCCATGGTCACCAGCTGCTGTTGTTCCTCCTCCTCTTCCTCCTCATTGTTTCCACTTGCTTGCTTTTTAGGCAGAGGGCTCCTTCACACCTATTCCCCCCCCCCCCCCGGTTTGCCTCCGCAGTTTTTACCTCCATTTCATAAGTGCATCAAGGGCTCCATCACACACAGTCCCTTTCATGTGGGTTTTTGCTTGTTTGTTTTTCCACTCCACCCCGCCCCTTCTCCTTCCTCTTCCAGTTCATTGGTTGCGGTACTCTGATGCGCGTGGGCTCCCCCCCCCACACACACACTTTGGCTTTGTCTAGCGATTTATTGATTTAAGGTTTCGTTTGGGCTCTGTTGCTGCGGGCGATGGGGGGTGGGGTGTTGGAGCAGTAAAAAGTCCATTCAACCAACTAAGCGCAAGTCCGTACAGCGACGTGCTGGAGGAAGAGGAGAACCTCCCCACCCTCCCCTTTCGTGAGCAAGACTCCATGAGCACACACCCCCAAGAAAGGAAAAAGCGAGGGGGGGGGGAACAATCCAGACATTCCCCGTACCAAAATCAAACGCAACAAGAGGTAGAAGAGGCGAGATGGGTGAAGGACAGGGAGGATGTCATGTGAGGACCGTGCTGCAAAACCACATACCAGGCATGGCGAGTGTGCAATACATCGCTGGTGTGATGGAGCTCAGAGAGGCAGTGAGCAAGCAGACCCCGCCTCGTCCTCACTGCCGCCATTACCTGGGCCGGACCAAGAGGCCAGCAAACAAGCCTGCAAGGGTGGCGGAGGAGCAGCTCCGGAGGTTCTTGTCATGGGCCCCTACTGGGGTGCAGGCCCTCAGCAGATGCCCAACCGTGCCAACCCTTGACGCTGGCCGTGTTTCCAGTGACGCTGCCGCTCAGGCGGTTGTCAGAAGCAGACTGAGAGGGAAGGCGCTCAATCGGCCTGACTTTGGAGCCGCCAGACTCCACTGGAAGCCAGGTGTTGAAGGGCGGCAGAGCGGGAGACAGACAGATGTAACCCCTGGGCCCAAGCATGCCATGCTCTAGGGCAGCCCCCACCTCTGCCCCCTTTCAGTGGGGCTTTTGCAGGAAAACCTCCTCCTCCCGTGGGTCATTTCGCACTGCCTAAACGAGAGGGAAAGCAGTGTCGTCGTTTTGCCCTTTTCCATCTCAGGCACCCAAAGGTCTGTTCCCAGAGTACAAAATGCCTCCCCCTCCCCCCACCTCATACACTGTCTGGGCCTTTTGCACCGGGCGCCCGACTGCCTAGCGATTGAATTCCCTCCTCTTTATTTAGCAAGTGAACCTTAAAGATGGGATGTTCCCAGCTCCGACACATGTTGCTTTTGTTTTCTTAGTCTTCAGTCTGCGGCTCTCCGCTCCCGGCGCAAAGTTGGCGCATTGAACACCAACTTCCCACCCACACCCCATTCTTTGCTATCACAGGTCGCTGAGAATTCACGGTTATCTGATGACATTTGCTGACGTGCGGCTTTCTCTCCCTCCACCTCAGCCTCCCACTCTCCTTCCCTGGGCAGCGGCCAAGCAATTGTTTCATAACAAGTTTCGAACAAATGATTGCCCTGCCTTCCCTCAACTGGGGGCTCTCCAGACGTGTTGGACTACAACAGCCATCACCCACACAAGTTGAAAAATGTGGTCCAACACATCCGGAGGGTTCCAGGTTGGGGAAGGCTGAAAGCCGGTCCATACGAAGGCAGGAAGAAAAAGGAGGCATAAACACAGGCATCCTACTGCTTAAACAATACGTGTCTTATAAAGTCAGTCTTGCACAATTTCTGATCGCTGCCAACACTTGCCAGTTGCTGGATATTTATTTCAAAGTGGACCAACAGGTTTTGTTTTGTTTTAGAGAAGGGGAGGGGGAATAATATTGCTCTGGATGTCAGTAAACAGGCTCTATGTGTCTCTCTAAATCAGCCTTTCCTAACCAGATTCTTTGACTTCATCTCCCATCAGGCCCCAGTCAGCATGGCCAACGGTCAGGAATGGTCAGGCTCAAAGCCTGCATGACATCACACTGTTAGGGCGCCCAAAACTGTTCCTCTGAACAAAAATAGCAAGTCTGGGTGAAGGGTTTCACCAAAGGCTCTCCTTCGACGTGTTACTTTTCAGTCCGCAAGGTTTTGTTTATTTAGGGTGTGGAGGAGCATTTAGATGTACGATCCCTCATCTGCGGTCTGAAATGGTACAGTTCAGCCACAGGTGGACCACCTTATGGAGAACAACCTCGAGGCCCAAGTTCCTAACAAGAGATTCAGGCCAGATGAAAGGAGTTAAACTATAGAATTCACTTCCATGAAATGTAGTGATGGCCACCACTTTGGATGGCTTGAAAAGGGGATTGGACATATTCATGGAGAAAGTTAAGGCCAACATTGGCTACTGCAGACACTTCTCTAGGGGGCTGTCCAAACAAATTCAATTCCCCGCGGTGGCTGCGAATCAGCGCCTGTCAGTTATATGATGCAGCCGCAGATTCGCAGCCACCGCGGGGCTTTTCCACAAAGCTGCACGGTTAAATAGTCGGGGACTTACCCTGACTTTTTCATTGGAAGCGAGGTCATCCCAGATCTCCCGACGTCTGACCTTGCTCTGTGGCCGATCTGGGGGACGGTCCAGGTGGATGGCGACTGGTGATTGGTCACTGGCAGCTAGGAAGAGGGTGAGGGGTGTGCGGCCCCAGTACCTGGATGACCGTTGGAAACCCTGCGCTCCCTCCATGGCACAGGGATAACCCAGTGCAAATCCTCAGGAGGGAAACTGCGGGGCGTAAGGAGAACGCAGCGTCAATGCGGCACCGTCAAGGCAGCCCCTTGGTGTCCGCCATGCCCCGTGCCCCTCCTGTTTTTAGTTTTATTTCTTCTGTTTTTGTTTTTAAATCTTTTTTTTTATTATTATTTTTTTATTGGTTTTAATACATGAATCTTAAACTGGGGAGTTTTGCATTCTGCAAAGTGAAGTACTCCCCTCCCAGGCCATCTTTATTTGGGTTCAAAGGAGCGACTTTGTGCTTTGAAGCACAGATTTCCTTCTCTGCCTTGTAATTAGATGATTGAGAAAGGGTTTTTTTGGTTTCCTTCCAGTCTCACCCGTTTGCCTCCTGAGAAATGGACACTTTGTCATTGGTCAAGCCCGCCATGGCAACCATTGGATGAATGGGCAAGCTCCACCCATGGGGCAGTCATTTTGTGAGAGTGCCCACAAAACGCTCTCAAAGTTCCAAGCGTACCCACTGATGCAAAAAAGGTTACGGACCTTTGACTTGAACAGAAAGAGATGCCTGATAGCCAAGGTAACCCCAGCTGTGCCCCAGGGGGAAAAAGATGTTTTGACCTGGAAAAAAACATGCATATATCTGCTTTGTTGATGCTGCATATTTATTTTGCCCACAACAGAAATAGACCACATCTCAGAATGCTGAAAAAATAAAGGTTTTATTTCAAGCCCAATTTGTTTTGGCCCATTATTATTTTGAAGCCTTCAGGGGCCACGAAAATAAAGAATACATTATTAGATCAAGCTTTTTACACAAAACAACCACAAAAGCAGAAGGTTTTTTCAACAAACCAAATCACAATAAATATAAAATACAGTAAAACATATATTTATTTACTCTAGGGTGACCAGATAAAATCCAGGTCAGGGCTCATGTAACTTTAACAGTTGTAGAGAAAAGGGAATTTCAGCCAGTGTCATTTGTATGCAATTAGTTCCTGGTGAAATTCCCTCTTCATCACAACAGTTAAAGTTGCAGGGGCCCTTCCTTCTTTTGTATATGGTCACTCTAGTATAGTGCCTGCAACTTTAACTGTTGTGATGAAGAGGGAATTTCACCAGGAACTAATTGCATACTAATGACACTGGCTGAAATTCCCTTTTCTCTACAACTGTTAAAGTTACATGAGCCCTGACCTGGATGTTATCTGGTCAGCCTAATTTACTCGTATTAAAAATACCTACAGAGATCTCTAGGCAGATGTGCCTCCAAAATTCAAAACTTGGCAACTGAGATGATTTCTTAAAACAACAGAGTAAGTACCCTTCTAACACAAGAACAGGTGCTATCAATCCCTCGGAGATTAGAAACCAGGGATCGTTCTTAGTTATCCACCCTCACAGTAAAACTCAAGAGAGTATCAACAATTTTTTTAAAAAAGCCAACAACCTTAGATTACAAAAGAGGAAAGAAATCTAATTTCTTATTTAGACCCTGTGGAGCCAAACATTTAGTTTTAAAATCCACTGGTCTGTATTGTATGCTTTCCAGAACTTTTTTTTTTTTTTACATTCTACCTTGCATATTTATTTTTTTCTGCTCCATGGCAAGAGACAGTGTGCTGAACTAGTTCCATTAACCACTGACAATCCTGCTGGACCATGCCCATTGGTTTCTAGAGATTTCACCAGGGGGCTCTCCTGACATTGCCTTTGTTCCAGGGGGGCTCCGAATCCGTGCTGCATCAGTTATATGACGCAGCCGCAGATTTGAAGCCACCACAGGACAAAGAGGTGTAGATGCGTGGCTGAAAAGTCAGGGACATACCATCGAATCATAGAATAGTAGAGTTGGAAGGGGCCTCTAAGGCCATCGAGTCCAACCCCCTGCTCAATGCAGGAATCCACCTTAAAGCATCCCTGACAGATGGCTGTCCAGCTGCCTCTTGAAGGCCTCCCTAGGTCATGGGTTCCATTGTCGTGCTGTTCTAACAGTCAGGAAGCTTTTCCTGATGTCCAGCTGGAATCTGGGTTCCTGTAACTTGAGCCCATTATTCCGCGACCTGCACTCTGGGTTGATGGAGAAGAGATCCTGGCCCTCCTCTGTGTGACAACCTTTCAAGTATTTTAAGAGCGCTATTATGTCTCCCCTCAATCTTCTCTTCTAACTCCAACTTTTCCAGCCAGAGTGAGGTATGCCAGGCACTTTCACTAGTCTGTCCTTGCACAGAGCCACTCCGGGGGCGTTCCTGGGTGGGAGGTGACTTCCTATTGGTCGCCAGAAGCTGTGGGAGGTGGAGGGGCATCCCCCGATGAGCCTAATGGCTACCGGAAAGCCCGTGCTGTCTCCCCTCATAAAGACAACTTGCCACTGCGCACCAGCGATAGTGTGGGGTTTGATGGCGGAGCGGCACCAACCTGGATCCATGAAGACAGCCCCCAGGTGTAGCTCATATTTTCCACATCGTTCTCTGTGGTAGACATAGGGGCTAGAAACTTGGGTCCTTTCCTGTTGAGTTTGTTGAAGTATTCATGAAACAAATGTAAAAAAAAAAAAAAAGTCTCATTTGGAATATGTCGTTAGCGGAGGGTTCACTGGTATACCAGTGAGAACGAACTTGAGCCTTGTTATTGAGGAGACCCGCCCCCCCTCCACTGCCTGCTTCATATGTGTCGCACATTCCAAACCTGGTAGTTCATGAGCAGCGGCTCAAGATGGAGGAAGTTGTGATCTCTATCAGGGAATTACAAAAACACCTGGCTTCCTCAGGCACCCGGAAAGAATATGTTACCCTATCCCTCTGCATGCGGGGATCCTCTTGATGGGCTCTCTGCCAAAGGCAGCTAGATGAACATACAGGAAAGGAGAAAGAGATATGAGCTTGTAGGGGTTGTTTTTAAAAAAATCTCTTTTAGTGGCTGCTGGTTGCCACGGGGTCCCGACGGCTTTACGAGAAGCAAACAGGTGCCTTCTAACCGCGAACGGCGCCTGGGGAGGCTTCTTTGCTTGTCTCCTCATTGACGGAACGCAAAGCAAGCTGTCAGCTTCCGTTCAGCTGAACCTGCCCCCAGGGTTGTATCCAAGGCAGGCAGCATGGCCATACTGGCTGGGGATGCTGGGATTTGTAGTCCAACGCATCTAGAGGGCCCTCGATTGGGGAAGGCTGATAATCGTGCTTGGCTTGTGGGGGTTTATCCTCACAAAACCTGGCACTGGTGGCTGGCATTGACAGGCATCTGCCTGGTCCCATGAACTGGCAGGGGGCCTCCCACCAACTATAGAGACACCGAGGGGCTGTTCACATGACATGCTAACCCCACATTCAGTGGTTGAGTGTGGGTTTTATTGAACTGGGGGTTCTTTGTTGAACCGTGGGGCATCGTGTTGTCTGAACACAGCCATGGTGGCTCGGTAACCACCCTGAACAACCCAACATTAAGCCATGGGTTCTCAAGATGCCTTGTCCAAGAAAATAAGCTACGCTGCGTGAGAGTATTAAAAATGCCTACATTTTTGCACTCGGTCAACAATTTAGTGTTTTGTCTGAATGCAGCACGTTTCCATCAAGGTAGATTATCATGTTGTCTGAACATAGCCAGGGTGGCTTGTTAACCATGCGATGTAGCTTATTTTCTTGGACAAAGCACCTTGAGAACCCATGGTTTATTATTGGGTTGTTCAGGGTGGTTAATAAGACACACTGCATGGTTAACAAGCCGCCCCGGCTGTGTTCAGATAACACAATAATCTTCCCTGTGGAAAATGTGCTGCATTCAGACAACACACTAAATTGTTGACCAAATGCAAAAATGTAGGCATTTTCAATACACTCACATATTTAAACTGCAGTGCCCACATTGAACCACTGAATGTGCGTTAGAGTGTTGTGTGAACAGTCCCTATGTGTATCTGCTGCCTTGAGCTCCTCGTAGCCTCTCCTCACCAGTACCCAGAGGGATTAAAGCAGACTTTCCAAAACCTTGCATTTTGTTGGACTACTGTTCCCATCATCCCAGACCAGTGGCCAGGTTGGATGGGGATGATGGGTGCCATAGTCCAGCAGATTTGGAGGGCACCTGGCTGGGGAAAGCTGGTTTACGAACCACATTTTCCAAAGAGTTCTGTTGCCAAAGAACAAGCATGCTGTTCATTAAAAGTGGGAGAGGTAACGATAGGGTGACCATAAGGAAAGGAGGACAGGGCTCCTGTATCTTTAACAGTTGTTTAGAAAAGGGAATTTCAGCAGGTAAAATTTGTACACAAACAGCACCTGGTGAAATTCCCTTTTCTAAACGACTGTTAAAGATACAGGGGCCCTGTTCTCCTTTCCATATGGTCACCCTATAACGAGGAAGATCCAACGGAAAACAACACAACTCTGTAGCACATGGTATTCACGTAGCCCTCTTCCTACACTTTATGACAGTGACCAAGGGGAATTCCAAGGGAGAAACACTCCCAGATGCATGGAAATTATGGGACACGGCCCTCCTGTGTCCCGGCATTTCTGAATCCTTGACCTAGGACTGTAGGACACAGAGCAATCCCTGAAGCAAGCTGGTTTCTCTTTTGCAAGGCTACTCTAAACACCGTAGACACTGATACCCTACTCTGCGTTCAGCTTGCTTGTGCATGGAATGGCTGTTGCAGGTGCGTGGGGTGGGGTGGGGGAATGAGAAGATGCTCCTCAGGCCTCAGCATTGGTGGGGCTTTGTGGTGACCCCGGCCTTTTCATTCCTGCTGCCGGGAGCAATGATGCTCCCTTGGAGGCAGGAGTTCTTCGATGCAGCATGGAAGTAGCCAGAGGGCAGCCGGAGGGCCATTCCTGCTGTGTCTCAATCCCCCCCTGGATCCCTACTCAATGGACCCCTTAATTCGGCACTTATTGCTTAAGACATTAGGGTGTGCCTGAGCACACCCGGCACACCCCTTGTGCACACCTATGCAGAGGATCCAAATCCAAGCCCTAGGCCATAAAGAGGGTGTGGACCAAGGTGGCTTGCCCCTTCATCTCTTTCTCTTCCCACGCCAGATTTTCCTGTTTCGGCAGAGATAATGAGCATGAGCTGTTCTTGAGAAGAGAGAGGAAAGCTGCATGAGATCAGAGACGCAACATGGCTCAACGGCTGACGGAGGAGCAGCTTTCAGAGTTTAAAGAGGCCTTCTCGCTCTTCGACAAAGATGGCGATGGAGCTATCACCACTACGGAGCTGGGGACGGTCATGAGGTCGGTCGGCCACAACCCATCAGAGGCTGAGCTGCAGACCATGATCGATGAGGTGGATGCTAATGGCAGCGGCACCATTGACTTCCCCGAATTCCTCTCCCTGATGGCCAAGCGGACCAAGGATAGCGACAGCGAGGAGGAGATCCGGGAAGCCTTCCGCGTCTTCGACAAGGACGGGAACGGCTACATCAGCACGGCGGAGCTGCGGCACGTCATGACCAACCTGGGCGAGAAGCTAACGGATGACGAGGTGGATGAGATGATCAAGGAGGCCGATGTGGACAGAGACGGGAAAGTGAACTATGAAGAGTTTGTACGGATGATGATGGAGAAGTGAAGGAAGCCTAAAGCGTGGCATTCGAGGTACAGGACTTTACGTTTGTTCACTATAATTGTACAATGCCATAAATGTAGGGTGACCCTATGGAAAGGAGGACAGGGTTCTAGCATCTTTAACAGTTGCATAGAAAAGGGAATGTCAGCAGGTGTCATTTCTATGCCTGCAGCACCTGGGGAAATTCCCTCTTCATCACAACAGTTAAAGCTGCAGGAGCCCTGCCCTCTTTTGTGTCTGGTCACTCTAGTGTAGCTCCTGCAGCTTTAACGGTTGTGATGAAGAGGGAATTTCACCAGGGGCTGCATGCATACAAAGGACACCTGCTGAAATTCCCTTTTCTATGCAACTGTTCAAGATACAGAAGCCCTGTCCACCTCTCCGTACGGCCTCCCTAATAAATGTATAAGGTGCTAATGAGTATAAGCAATAAATAAATAAATAAATAAGGGGGTGTGGGGAATTTGGATACCTGCCCTGAGGGGCTTCCGGTCTAATATTTGACTGGTGAGAGAATAAAAGGAAGGCAGGAGTGGGAAAGGCCAGGATAACGAAGAGGTGGAAATGAGGCAGATCCAGTTGTGGTCAGCAGTAAAGACCAGCTTCACACGAGAGCTTTCTTGTGGTATTCATTTCTGCCCTTCCTTTGTTCTTTCTGTTCGCTTATCGGCAACCTGCTGCTTGGGGTGGGGTGGGGAGAAATAGACCGTGAGTTGGAGTTCCCTCCCTCTCTGCAATGCTGCAATGTGAGAGGCCTCCGCAGACCTTGCCCAAGGGTAAATATAGGGCCAGTCGCTGCCCCTTGCTGGTGTCTGCACTCATCTAAATCGGGACAGACGTGCGAAGGGGCGCCGCTCAACTGAGTGGAATAATACGATAAAACCTTTTGAAGGTTGCAGATGGGGGCGGGCGGGAGGCAAAGCGGCATCACTCGTCACTATTGATGTCGCTACCCCGTAGGGCTTGGGCGGAGAGACACGTTCAACCCGGGGGGTTGAATTGGCCCAGGTCCAGGATGTCAGGGGACTGCATGCCAGAGTGGGCAGGGCCACTGCTCAGTGTGGGCGGAGCCCTTGATGAATGGAGGCTGCCCCCAACCTTTTCACACAAAGAGACACACATCCCATCCACACACAACCTTCTTCACCAGGTTTGGGGGGTCCTTGGGCAAGACACCCTCCATGGGATCCCTACGTCAGTGAGTCTACTTCTCATCACCATGGTCACCGTTGCTATTGCTCCTCCTCCTCCTCCTCCTCCTCCTCATGGTTCCCACTTGCTTGCTTGGCAGGCAGAGATCCAGGGAGGAAGTAGGCTGTGGCATCTCCTGCTCCTCCTTCTCACCACCACCAGTGTTTGGGCCAGAGCAATGGTGAAGAGGAGGAGCAACTCCAGGGAACTCTTGAGAGTGGGCACCTGCCGGGGTGTGGGCCATGCCTACCCTTGAACAAGGCCGTGCAGAGGGAGGCCCAGTGGGGCCCGTTAGCCTGGGGCCCACGATTTTAAGGGGGCACTCCAATGAGGAGCCCCTCCAGCTTACGCTACTGCTTCCGTAGCGTAAGCGGCCCATCGAGAAGTGAGGAGCCCGCCTTGTGGAAACATTGCAGGAGCCGTCCGTCGTGAATACCACGGTCAGACTACAAGCTCCAGAGAGCCGTATGCCGCATATGGGTTGGGAATATATGTGCCTTGAGGTGTTGTAGAACAGGTTTAATATGAAGGTGTTATGTAGAATGGTCATGTTGGTGGGCATGCCCCCTTGGGGCGGCCATGTTGTCCTCCTTTTTTGAAATGGGGGGGCACACAATTCCCATCTGGCCTGGGCATATAACCAGCTCTGCACAGCCCTGCCCTTGACACTGGGCCTGATCTCTGTCTCTGCCTAGCTCCCTCCCCAACACTCTCTCAGACTCACACCATTCATTAGGGGTGTGCACGCTAAAAATATCGTCGTTTATCATTATTGTCATTTCGGACCAGAAAAAATATCGTCTTCATTCATATCGTAGGTGAACCATATCGTCTTCACGATAATTATGGTGAAAAAATGATATTTTTTGCAGCCCTATTTTTAAAGAAAAAAATGCCTATAACTTCTGCATTTTAAAAGTTAGAGGCTTGAAACTTGGTCACAATGCTTATGGGGTATGCCTATGTATGTGTATGAAATTTGAGATCGATCCCTCCAACCCTCGATTTTATATGAATTTTTAAAAGATCGTTTCCGTTCTGACAGGTCTGAATGACAGCTCGCCACGTGTGTTCATTCAGACCTGTCAGAACGGAAACGATCTTTAAAAAAATCATATAAAATCGAGGGTTGGAGGGATCAATCTCAAATTTCATACACATACTTAAGCATACCCCATAAGCACTGTGACCAAGTTTCAAGCCTCTAACTTTTAAAATACTGAAATTATAGGTATATTTATATGGCAATCTGATAAAACGATAAAATCGCCTGAAAATTATCGTCTCCGATGATTATCATAAGTTTTTCTATCCTATCGTCATCTTTAAACACATGCACGATAACGACCTTATTGTATCGTTATCATACATTTTGATGATATGATCCACATCCCTACCATTCATACACATAAATAAATACACACACCTCTTCAACTGAGGAGGGGATAATTTCTTCTGTCCACTGCTGAGAGAGGAGCTCTGAGCTGCAGTGGGCAAAGGTGTCGATGTGTCGGAGGAAGAGGTTTGGTGGGTTGTATTTGGCCCATGGGCCGAGGGTTCCCTATGCCTGCAGGGGATCAACTTCTCATCCAGCACTCAAAATAAGGAGATCATTACAAAAGTCCATCTCGTCCAGCATTCTGTGTTCCAACAGGGGCCAGCCAGGGGCCTCTGAGAAGCTCACGGTGTGACAGAAACAGCCCCTCCCCATTGTTTGTCCTCAGCATCGGGCATGGAGAGATATACTGCATCGGAACATGGAGGTTCAATAATGACAGAAGAACACAAGAAGAGCCCTGCTGGATCAGAGCAAGGGTCCATCTGGTCCAGCATTCCGTTCCCATGGCATGTTGCCCAGCAACTGGTGTACATAGGCTTACTGTCTCTGATACTGGACTAGTAGTCATCATTCGCCTCCTCCAGGAATTTATCCAACCCCCCTTCAAAGCCATCCAAATTGGTGGCCATCACCACGTCTTGTGGTAGCGAATTCCATAGTTTAATTATGCGCAGTGTGGAGAAGTCCTTCCTTTTCTCTGCCCTGAATCTCCCACCAACCAGCTTCCTGGGGTGACCCTGTTGGGTTCTAGTATTATGAAAGAAGGAGGAAAAAGGTCTCCCTGTCCATATGGAGAGTATAACCATAGATAGACCTATCCTCCCCCTTAAATCTGTCCAATCCTTTAAAAAACAAAAAAACGATTTTAAAATGAAATAGTTGGGAGGGTCCTCAAAAGCCATCCAACCCCTGCCGAAGCATGAAATCTGCTGCTACAGCATCCCTGATAGGCGGCCATTCAGCTTAGAAACTGTTAACAACGAAGAGCCCCCCCGTCCCCCCGTCCCCCCCCCCCGAGGCTGTTTCAATGCTGTACAGCATGTACCGTCAGGAAGTTCTTCCTCTCCACCACCACATCTCGTGGGCAGTGAATTCCATCTGTTTGCTATGCGTCATGTGAAGAAGTATTAATTAAAGACCGTGTGAAGGAGTGACAATGTCAACAGCGCCCTAGCTGGGGAAGACGTGCATTTCCACAACAATAAAAGAAGATCAAACAATCAGATTTATTATACTGCTAAGAAAATGGAACATGCCTGAAACAGAACCGCCGCACCGAGAAGCAATCCCTGGACCCCGCACCACAAGAAGCAGTGGGTTCATTGCATGAAACCAGCATTGGCAGTGAACATCCCATAGTGCCATCTTGATGTCACAAAACCGGAGGGGCAATGGGAGGGAAGTGACGACCTAGGCTGTCTCCGCCCGCCAATTTTTCCTGAGGTTTGATTGTGGGGTGGACATCCCATGCTCCTAGCCACCTTACAAGAGCTTAACCTTCAATTGTCCCTCCAACCGGTTCCTTCCCAAAGGAGCCGGATCCAAATCCAAGCCTTAGGCCATGAGGAGGGTGTGGACTGGAGCTGCTTACCCCTTCAACTCTTCATCACCAGGCGCTAGATTTTCCTGTTCCGGCTGAGCAGAGAGTTGAGAAGAGAAAGGCTGCACTGGGCAGCATGGCTCACCGGTTCACAGAAGCAGAACTTGGCATCTTCAAAGAGACCTTCTCGCATTTCGACGTAGATGGCGACGGGGTGATCAGCTCCACGGAGCTGGCGACGGTCATGCGCTCCCTTGAGCACGTTCTCATCGACCTCAGGGAGACGTTCACGGACGAAAAGGTCAACGAGATGATCAAGCATGCCGATGAGAACGAAGACGGGAAAGTCACCTACGAAGAGTTTGTGAAGATGCTGGTGGAGAAATAGAGATCCTCGAGGCGTTCCTCCCTAGGTATGGGTGATGAATATTATTGCATTGTTGATACAGCACCATCAAGGTACCTGGTGATAGGAAAGGTCACCACCCCAAGGAGCTTCCAGTTCAAAGTTTGTCATTGAGGAGGGAGACGCAAGGGGAATATGAGAAAGGTCAGGTGCCCATATCCATAATTTCTTGTCGTTTGGGATAAAGTGGTGAAGTTAAACGAAGACATTATCAGAAATGTGCTTCCATTTAGTCTTCCTTCCTTCCTTCCTTCCTTCCTTCCTTCCTTCCTTCCTTCCCAGTTGCCCAACAACATTACTTTTTCAAATATGTGGGAGGCACAAAAATGAAGCTTCTGGATTATATGCAGCTCCATCCAACAGATATTATCTCCTCAGAAACGTTTCCAATAATAGCAAACCCAAGACTAGATGCGGAGAAAGACAAATGTCTACCCATGTCAATTTTGGCTCATACTACCCATCATTGGCCTTAGGGGAAATCGACGAGGAGCAGACTCCGAAAAGATTAAGAACACAGTCCAGAAGCCCTGAACTATTCAGAGCTCCATGTGTGCCGGAGCTTCTTTGATCTCTTCTATGAGAAGGGGAGTGTGTTGCAGGGCCACAAACATTTGTGTGTGTGGGGGGGGGGGAGGATGGTGATGGTGTAGATATGGATACATTGGAAGGCATCACTCCAAACCGCAAACATCCAAATGCCAGTAATCTAATATGTTTGAATCAGAGTTATTATTGTATTGAATAATTTTTTATTCAATATTTTAAAATGTGCTGAACGATTGCCAATCATCCCCTGCATTGGCTAAAATGATGCAAAGAAGGTTTTGGGTTAAAAACCATCTACACATTTTCCCTTGCATCTTTGGAAGTAAAAGACGTAGAAACTTGATTTTTAACCAAAGCGGAACATTCTGGGAAAAGCCTGGAAATATCCATGAGGTGCCCCAAATTACCCTAGTCTGGCTGATGCTCTGGGTGTGCATTGGGCACTGAGTGCTCATGGAAGATTTCCCGTCATGCAAGAGAATGGGAAGATCCAGCACACACAGGGGTTTGTGTCTGTGTGTCACCTTCAGCCCGTTCTGTGGGCCCCATCCTAAGAGATGATACACTGAGGTCCAGCTAGAAGTGCCGTTAAATGTATCTTTGCATATAACGTGTGGATTTGTAAAGGCAAAAAAACGAGACTCATATCAGTTGTGTGTGTTGCAGGGTAGGGTGGCGAGGGTTTGGGAATTATTGGGAGCCAAGCAAACACGGAGGGGGGGATTTAACCCTTTCTTCCCCTACTGTGAACACGGTGAACGTTGCTTCTCCGAAACAGATATTTGCATTGGGAAGACACGTCTCCCCATAGGTGGCAATAAAAATAAACATTTAATTAATGCACAATCCTATGCAGGTTTAGACAGAAAAGAGTCCTAACTCCCAGCATTCCCCACCAAGTTACGCTCCCCCCACCCCTGGCAAAACGTGCATAGGAGTACACCCCAAGACTGGAACTGTCAACAGAACCAGAATTATAAGACCAGCTTTCCCAAAACCTGGTGCTCTCCAGATGTGTTGGGCTACAACACATATGGAAGCGTTTTTATATTATGTTGCAATATGTTCTTATGTTTAGTATTGCATTTTTAAGGCTTTTAATCTTTGTAAACTGCCCAGAGAGCATTAAAAGCACGGTTTCAATGCCGTGCTTTTTCAGAGTCTTTAAAGTGCTTTACGTACATTATCTCCCCCATCTTTACAACAACCCTGCCGGGTTGTCTGTTGGACCTGTTGGATGTCTGTTGTCATTTCGAGCTCTGTGTAGGGGTTGGTGAAAGTTCATTGGTTCAGTTAAGAGGGTTCCTTGTAGTTCCCTGACTGGGGTCTTTAGTACAGGCCTGCAGCAAGGCTTCTCTTAAGCCAAGTGGAAAGACATCTCTGTGTTTGTATGTGTGCCGTTCTGCAGGCTGGGCTGTGTCAGGTTGACTGGAGTGTGGAGCAACATTGCAAGGGACTTTGGGATACTGTTCACGGATCACACACTGATGTGTAGGCACTCCTAAACCTATGGGTTGTAGTTAGGTGCCTTTGGATTTCTTCCAGCCCTGAGACTGGGAGCAATATAAAAACCTTAAGAGCTCTTTATTTTACCCTGTAAAATAGGAAATGAGTCAACAAATGGTTCTCACCATGCCTATTTTATCATCTCTCTTGTTTGTGTGTGTTTGCGTTTTTGCAGCCTAGCTGAGAATTCAGTTCAATGGAGGCTTGATGGCTCACCATCCCTGATCTGCTGACAGGAATTTGACAAGCAAACGCCAGCTCCGTCCCTCCACCCTCCACCCTCCACCCCCACTCCACAATATCCAGTCAAAGAGGCTGAATTGCAACCTGAGCACTGAATGAGCTTGTCAAGGCACATTCTCCGTGCAGTTCCCAACTGGAGACACGCCCAGCAGAAATATCTGCAGCAGCCGATTCGTTTTGGATGATGCTCATTCAGGCCTTAGGGAAAAATACATTAAAATAAATTAATAGCTCCTCTTCTGTCGTGGCGTCTTTTGTTTGGGAAGCTGGCAGTCTAGGAGGTATTCGACAGTTCCGTCTTTGGACACAATCCACCGGGACGTCCTCCCATTCGTTTCAATGGTTCTTGTGAAGTAGAACTTCCTGGGAGAGGATTGCCCTTTGTAAGCTGGTACAAGGAGCCTTGGGATGCTTTCTCACATTCTCAACGGGCCCATCCAGAATTCAGGAATTGCGGCTGAGTTTGCAGGAAAGTTTTCAGCGAGGAATACGAATTCCCTCACCCAGGCCTGGGGACTGAGGGTGACCATATGGAAAGGAGGACAGGGCTCCTGTATCTTTAACAGCTGAATAGGGTCACCCTAAGCAGAGCTGACCACCCGATTCCTCTGATTCAGGTGAAAATTGATCCCAAAGTAGTTCTGAGTGTGTCATGGCCCTCCGTCACCACCACCACTGCACAGCCTTACTCCCTCATGAGTCAGGGTTCTTCAGAAGGCTTCGGGTTCCTTTGTAAAATGACTGAGGACGGATGATGATGAAGTCAGACCTCAGAACACACGAGGAGCCCCCCCCCCAAAAGATCAGCCGACAATGAACAATGCCCAAGGGACACACAGAGAGCTATGGGACAAGGGGGAGCATTTCTATAGAAAATACCCTTTTCTAGACAGCCTGACTGGAGCAGAATAAGGAAGAGGGGAATGAACACCAGAGCTACACCAAGCAGGATGTGGTGGTATGAAAGTGATATGAAAGCAGGATATTAAAGGCAGGAGCCACACCAAGCAGGATACAGAACAATGCTAGCAGTATATGGTATGTGTCTTAGACCTCCATCACGCCTAATCCCCCCTCCCCGGTTTGCCTCCGTGTTTTTTTTACCTCTGAGGCAGAAGCGCGTCAAGTTTATGATCCCTTTCACCTGAATAGCTGCTCTTTCGCTCCTTCACTCTTCCACTCCACTCCACTCCTCCCCTCCCCTTCTCTTTCTCCCTCCAGTCAGGTCCTGTCAGATGAGCACTTCAACCAGACCGCCTTTCTGCCGGGCAAAAATAGAACGACCCTTTAGTCTGGCTCTTTGGGGGCATCGAGGAAGTACAATCCTGTCCCTGCAGAGATTCAGGCCTTGTAGGATTTTTAAAAAAGGCTTTCGAGCCTGGGATGCAAGGTTTGGGTTTTATATTGAGGCTTAGAGCTCACCTGGGAGAGATGGCTTTTCCCTGCCAGGACTTGATGAAACCCATTCAAGCGCCCGGTTCCTTTAAAATTGGGGTGTTTGCCTGTTCTGGATGGGGTTGCACTAGGCTGACCATATGAAAAGGAGGACAGGGCTCATGTAACTTTAACAGTTGTAGAGAAAAGGGAATTTCAGCCAGTGTCATTTGTATGCAAATTAGTTCCTGGTGAAATTCCCTCTTCATCACAACAGTTAAAGGTGCAGGCACTATACTAGAGCGACCATATACAAAAGAAGGCAGGGCCCCTGCACCTTTAACTGTTGTGATGAAGAGGGAATTTCACCTGGAACTCATTGCATACAAATGACACTGGCTGAAATCCCCTTTTCTCTACAACTGTTAAAGTTACAGGAGCCCTGTCCTCCTTTTCATAGGGTCAGCCTAGGTTGCACTCCCTCTGAAGGAGCAGGTCTGTAGTTTGGGGGTGCTCCTGGATCCATCTCTGTCACTGGAGGCCCAGGTGACTTCGGTGGCCTGGAGCACCCATTATCAACTTCGGTTGGTACGCCAACTACGCCCATTCCTGGATAGGGATAGCCTTGCCACCGTCATTCATGCACTGATAACTTCACGACTAGACTACTGCAATGCGCTCTATGTGGGGCTACCCATGTGTGTGGTTCGGAAGCTGCAGCTAGTGCAGAATGCAGCAGCTAGGGTGCTCATGGGGACACTCAGGCCCCCTCTACAAGGATTCATAGGCATCAAGGTTCCTATGGCTGGCATTCAGTTGAGCCTGAACTTTCTGCTCCCCAAAGATGTCCAGAAGGTCGAGGATCTCTGCCTTTTTCCAAGAAACTCCCCATCCTGGAGCAGCCATTTCGGTAGGTGGAAAAGGTGTGTAGCTGGAGAACGAAATCACTCAAGATGCTGAGTCTCTGGCGTCGCGAATGTAAATGAAGTCAACGGTCGGATCACGCGCTTATATGCATATGCGCACGACAAGAGCCGCGCTCCTGCACATCTCGCGCTGCTTGGCGACACACGTCCCCTCCCATCTAGTTGCCAGGCAACCGGGAATTTCCAGGAGGGGCTCAGTGCACAAAAGGCGGGAACCAGAAAGGTAGCATTCCAGGTAGCTTCGCCACACCCGTGCAGCTGCGCATAACCTGAGGGGATTTTTAAAAAATCCCTCCCTGCTCTCCCCGCCCATCTCGCAAAACCCGGCCCTCTACCCGCCCACCTCTCCGAAAATGCGCTTCACTGGAAAACTGTTCACATGGGCATAACGCGCTTCACATCCCGCCGCAAAATAAAACTCGCGATTTAACACGCATTCGATAATGCACATAATCGGAGAGATAACGCGCCTCTACACCCGATTTGCGCTCCGTTCTTGTAGAGGTAAAATTTTTAATGAGACTTCAAAGAGCATTAACCTCTCTTGTAGAGGCACCCTCATATAACACCTGTATTAAAAGAACTGCACTGGCTGCCTGTTAGCTACCGAGCCAAATACAAGGTTATGCTGTTATCCTACAAAGCCCTAAACAGCTTGGAATCAGCATACCGCCTTCCCTTATATAAACCTGGATGACAACTACGATCCTCAGAGGAGGCCCTATTGGTCATTCCAAGATGAACGGAATGTCGCCATGAAGAACCTTGATGCCGGGCCTTTTCTGTAGTGGCACCCACCCTCTGGAAAACCTCCCTCATGTGGTTCAAGTGGCAGAAAACGTTACAACTTTTAAACGCTTCCTGAAGATATAGCTTTTTACATAGTCTTTCCCTGGTTTTTAATGTAGCTTGTTTTATTTTGCCTTTTTAACTTTTTGGTGTTTAAATCTATATTGTTGCTCTTATGGTTTTTAACTGTGCACTGTCCAGAGAGCTTAGGCTGACGGGCAGTATAAAGATGTAATAAATAAATAAATAAAATAATAAAACTACACAGAGACTTAGGGTGCATTAAATGTGCTTAGGATAAATAATCCAGACTTTTAGCATTCTAGGAAAGGCTAGGGAAGAGACGGGGTGTCAGCAGGAAAGGCACGGCATCATGTGAGTACCGGGCTGTAAATCTGCACACCAGGCATGGCGAGAGTGCCGTAAATTGCTGGTGTGATGGAGCTCTTATGGGCACCAACAGTTGTCAGTGCACTTCAATACCACTATAAAGCAGTAGTGTGGTTCCTGCCTTTTATATACCGCTTTCATACTGCTATATCCTGCTTGGAGTAGAATCATAGAATCATAGAATAGTAGAGTTGGAAGGGGCTCTAACAGTCAGTGTTGCTCTAACAGTTAGGAAGTTGCAGGGGCTATACTAGAGTGGCCAGATACAAAAGAAGGAAGGGCTCCTGCAACTTTAACTGTTGGAATGAAGAGAAAATTTCACCAGGTGCTATATACATACAAATGGCACCTGCTAAAATTCCCTTTTTTGATACAACTGTTAAAGAAACAGGAGTCTTGTCCTCACTCTAATTAAATTTAAAGCCCTTTTAAAGATACATTTGAGGCACAATCCTATGCAGGTTTAGACAGAAGAAAAGTCTTACAATTCTCAGCATGCCCCAGCCAACATGCTGGGAATTGTAGGATTTTTTCTCTGTCCAAACATGCATAGGATTGTACCCTGCGTCTGTTAAGAATAAACCCTTGTTTGACAAAGTACTACTTCTATAGCAAACTTTTTATTTATTTATTGCATTTCTGTTTCACCTTTCTTGCAAGGAGCTCCAGGTAGGAAGCATCTTTCACCTCTCCAATTTATCTTCACAACAACCCTGTGGGGTAGGTTTGGCTGAGAGATTGTGACTAGCACAAAGGCACCCAGTTTAAACCTGAGTCTCCCATCTTAGTCCTGACACTGTCGGACATCCTCAACATGGCTGGCTGGGAATGGTGGGAGTTGTAGTCCAACACATCTGGAGGGCACCAGTTTAAGGAAGGCTGCTGTAAGGCTTACCACTACATCACACTGACCCTTATGGCATTTATTCATTTGAAACATTTTTATTTAATTTTTTTGTTAATTTATTAATTAAAACATTTATATCCCACCCTATATCACGAGGATTTCAGGGCGGCATACAGATAAAATCATACCAACAGTATATAACAATAAATATACATAGCTAAAAACAAATTAAAACCTAATTCTTCCTATTCTCCATTTATGGAATCGACTAGGGGTGTACACACCCAAAAATATCATCGTTTATCATTATCGTCATTTCAGACCAAAAAAATTATTGTCTTCATTCATATCGTAGGTGAACCGTATCGTCTTCACGATAATTATCGTGAAAAAACGATATATTTTGCAGCCCTATTTTTAAAGAAAAAATGCCTATAACTTCTGTACACATATGTGCCAAATTTGAGATTGATCCCTCCAACCCTCGATTTTATATGAATTTTATTAAAGATCGTTTCCGTTCTGACAGATCAGAATGACAGCTCGCCACGTGCGTTCATTCAGACCTGTCAGAACGGAAACGATGTTTAAAAAATTAATATAAAATCGAGGGTTGGAGGGATCGATCTCATATTTCATACACATACTTAGGCATAATCCATAAGCACTGTGACCAAGTTTCAAGCCTCTAACTTTTAAAATACAGAAGTTATAGGTATATTATATGGCAGTCCAATAAAACAATAAAATCGCCTGAAAATTATCGTCTCCGATGATTACTGTAGGTTTTTTTATCGTATCGTTATCGTTAAACACATGCACGATAATGACCGTATCGTATCATTATCATACATTTTAATGATACGATACACATCCCTAGAATCGACTGCCCTTGGAACAGTTGATCAAGTCATGGAAGATGGAGCTCTCAACAGATATTATTATTATTATTATTATTATTATTATTATTATTATTATTATTTCTTCATTACATTTATATCCCACCTTTTCTCGTCAATAAGGAACCCAAGGTGAGTACCATAATACTCCTCCCCTCCATCTTATCCTCACAACAACAACCCTGTGGGGTAGGTTGGGCTGAGAGTCTGTGACTGGCCCAAAGTCACCCAGTGAGCTTCATGGCCGAGTGGGGACTTGAACCCGGATCTCGCGACTCTCAGTTCAACACTCTAGCCACTGCACCACACTGGCCTTGATGGTTCAGTGAAAACCTCTGTTTTCAGAGGCAGGCGAGCAACAGCAGCAGAAGAAGGGTGCTTGATTCCAGATGAGGCTTGTATTGCGCCATTGCTCTGTCTCACTCATAGAATTTTACAAGAGGGTCCAGGCATCACCGTCTTCCACTCATCCTCCTCCTGTGTTTTTCAACTGCTTCAGCCATAGTTTTTCCTACCGCAGAAAATCCTTTGAGGGCGCAATCCTAAAAGGATGGACAAAAGCCTCTGAGTTTGGAGCTTCATGGCCATCCCTGTAGCATGGTGCCGTTAATGGATTTCCTGCGGGCATCCAATGCCGAGTGGGTGGAGCAGCAGAGGTGATTGTTGTCTCCTGACTCCTCCTACTCTGCATTTCAGCTAGATGGGCATTTTTTGCCCATCTAGCTGAGGTGTAAGGGAGGGGGAGGGAAGGAGGCTGAGAAGGCTGGAGGTTTCCTCCCAAGCCGGTTTCCCCATTTCCCTCCCCCCTTTGCCCGCAGGAATGCCTTCTTTATCTTCCCTCTGCGGTAATTTCTGCGATGTAGGATTGCACTAAAGAAAAGGCAGGATAGGTGCACAATGCTAGGAGTCCTCTGTCTGGAAGCACCCACAGGCTGGGTCTCCATGCCCGCCTTGTGGGTTTCTCAGGGGCACCCACGAAGGACAGCATCTTCCTCTTATCAACAAGGTTTCCTTAGCATGCAGAGGGCGTACCTACAAATTTAAACCGGTTTGACAGGATTTACTTCTCACCTCTGATGGGATCATGCGAGATACTGATTCCCCTTTATTGGGCACTGGTTAAGCCTCATCTTGAGTATTGAGTCCAGTGCTGGGCACCACACTTCAAGGAGGATGCAGACGAGCTGGAGGGGGTTCAGAGGAGGGCAACAAGGATGATAAGGAGTATGGAAACAAAGCCCTATGAGGAGAGACTGAAAGAACTAACTGGGCATGTTTAGCCTGGAAAAGAGAAGATGAAGGGGAGACATGATAGCACTCTTCAAGTCCTTGAAAAGTTGTGACACAGAGGAGGGCCAGGATCTCTTCTCGATCATCCCAGAGTGCAGGACGTGGAATAATGGGCTCAAGTTACAGGAAGGCAGATTCCGGCTGGACATGAGGAAAAACGTCCTGACTGTTAGAGCAGTACGACAATGGAACCAATGACCTAGGGAGGTGGTGGGCTCTCCCACGCTAGAGGCCTTCAAGAGGCAGCTGGACAGCCGTATGCTTTAAGGTGGATTCCTGCATTGAGCAGGGGTTGGACTTGATGGCCTTACAGGGTCCTTCCAACTCTACTATTTTATGATTCTATGATCCTGTGATCGCCAACAGATAATTCTCAGCAATCTCACTTAATTTCAGGTTCCCAGTCTCTTTTGAAAGAGGATGGAGCCAAGACAATTAAAACTGGTAGAAAACTGACATGAAAATGCCGCACATTTGCCCCAAGATTCTGCAAACTGGTTTTGGACACCCAAGGACACCTCACTCTCCTCTGTAAACCTGCTTTTCATTTCATAATTCCTCTCCTTGCCCTGCTTTGAACACATGAGGTGGAATCCAGAATCCAGATTCACTGCACTCTTGCCCCTTTCAAGTGTTGCTCAAACACGAATGGCAGGTTATATAATGAAAAGGGTGTGGACGTTCTCATGTCTACCACCATGAGTCAGTTTGCTCCGACAGAAGCTCAGCCTGGGTGTTGACCAAACATTCCCCCCAAACCAGATCATTCCTAGGCCATGTGCCAAAGGAGACACCCCTACTTTCTGGAAACTTGCGAAAAGGAAAGAGAAGCATTCCTTCATTGCACTGGAGAGCAGTGAGGCTGTGAGTTGTGATCAGAGAACTACAGAAGCAAAGAGTAGACCATGGCAGATCTTCTGTCGGAAGAACAGATTGCTGAGTTCAAGGAAGCCTTCATGCTGTTTGACAGAGACGGTGATGGTGCTATCACCACCAAGGAACTAGGCACTGTCATGAGGTCCCTTGGGCAGAACCCAACAGAAGCTGAACTGCGGGAGATGATAGATAAGTTGGATGCTGATGGCAGCGGTACAGTTGACTTCCCAGAATTCCTAACCTTGATGGCAAATAAAATTCGGAGCTCTGATGGTGAGGAGGAGATCCGGCAGGCCTTTCGTGTCTTCGACAAGGATGGAAATGGTTACGTCAGTGCGGCGGAGCTGCGGCACATCATGACCAACCTTGGTGAGAAGTTGACGGATGAAGAAGTGGAGGATATGATCAAAGAAGCCGACATGGATGGAGATGGGCAGGTGAACTATGAAGAATTCCTGCGGATAATGTCCTCCAAGTGAAGACCACTCCCCAGAGACTTGGTTCTGTATCCCATAGAACCATCTGATATCTGGCTTTAGTGTGTAAGCTTTCTTCTTTGCAAGGCACGGATGAGGTGGGCGAATCAATATGATTTAGTGGATAGTGACTCATGGAGAACTGTAGTTATTACTTTGTTTTTATCTGCAGTCCACACAAAACTGTTGTATGCAATGGAATCTCACTGTCCTTCAATACTACAGTACTATTGTACAATAATAATAATCTTATATAAGAATGCAGTAGTGTAAATCTTATTATTCGAGATCTACCAGACCGATATTGCTCATGTTTGTTTTAAATTGAAGCTTGAGCAGTGTAGATGTGCAGTAAATTTTGAAATTTCAAAAAAGTTTAAAACTCAAACATTGGGCAGCTCAGGAAGGGAGAGAGATGAGGCAAGAAGGAGGTTAACGCATATGCCCCACACTGCGTAACATGTGGCAATGTGTGTGTATGTTTACCTCTGTGAGTGTAAATAATGCTCACTGCTGTGAGCTCTTCAAGTGCTGGGCCAATGAAATGAGAGGCACAGAATGTTGGGAAAGGGGCTGAAGGAAAGTCAGTGGGTGATAGAGGAGGAGGAAGAGAAGCTGAAAGGACACCAGAGGGAGAAGAGAGAGAGAAAACTTACATCCCGTGTTTCTGGCCTCAAACTGCAAGAAATGGTTAACAATCTTTTTAAAAAAGAACATCTTCTCTTGGTTTTCACCTTAGCTGGTTTATTTGTAGTACATGTATTTTAAAAGTGTAAAGTTGTTCCAGTCGGAAGGGAAATGGGCAAACATATGTTTATCCAACCATTATCAGACGACTAGCCTCTGGGATCTCACACAAGGTTTGCAATCATCATCATCATCATCATCATCATCATCAATTTGATTTGGGGGCACCTGGCATCACAACCTAAAGATGTGTCTAGTTGTCTAGGGCCGGGGGGTGGACAGAAAGTAGATTATCCAGGTGTTTTAGACTACAACTTCCAGCATTCCTGATCACTGGCCGGCTGGCAGGGGCCGCTGGGAATTGAAGTCCCAAAGATCTGGAGATCTACATTCTGCCTATCCCTGGTCTAGAGTTCTAAGCAAAAGTAAATCAGGATCTCTGGGCGAATTACATAATATCGAGAAGGGTTTCTGATGCCCAATAATTTAACAAATTGCAAGTCCAAATAAATTCTGCCCTGTCTTGTCTCATTCTTCCTGATCAATTCTCTCAGCCTCAGTGTCCATCATCTGTACAAAATTTATTAATCAGTTGTTTCAGACCAGGATGTTTTTACAGGTCTGCTGGCCAGGTTTAGTGTTTCTTAAGGATCCCCCTGAACAAGTGTAATTCAAATGTAGATTAGTACTTGTACGGGTAAGTCATCCCTGTGTGTGGCCCTTGTTGTGCAGGAGGTGACTGACCCCCCACCCTTTGAACCACCATTTTGCACCTGGCGGCTATTTTGTACATGGCTCTGATTGGTGAACTTTAGGTTTTTAATAGGGTGACCATATGGAAAGGAGGACAGGCCTCCTGTGTCTTTAATAGTTGAATAGGAAAGGGAATTTCAGCAGGTGTCATTTGTATGCATGCAACACCTGGTGAAATTCCTCTTCATCGCAACAGTTTATTTATTTGTTTATTTTTATTTATTACATTTATATACCACCCCACAGCCAAAACTCTCTGGGCGTTTTACAAAAATTTACAGTTAAAGCTGCAGGAGCTATGCTAGAGTGACCAGATACAAAAGAGGGTAGGGCTCCAGCAACTTTAACTGTTGTGATAAGAGGAAATTTCACCAGGTGCTGCATGCATACAAATGATGCCTGCTGAAATTCCCATTTCTATACAACTCTTAAAGATACAGGAGACCTGTTCTGCTTTGCATGTGGTCACCCTAAAATGGTTCTTACTTCTGAGTAGGCATGTATAAGACTGCACCTCACTAAAGCACATCTATTAAAGCTTTTTTTAAAGATATACTTCAGGCACAATCCTAGGCATGTTGAGACAGAAAAAAGTCCTACAATTCCCAGCATGCCTCAGCCAGCCATGCTGACTGGGGCATGCTGAAAATTGGAGGACTTTTTTCTGTCTCAACATGCATAGTATTGCACCCTACATCTGTTAAAATAAACCCTTGTTCGACAAAGGACTGCTGCCATAACAAACTTTTTATTTATTGATTACATTTCCGTTTCACCTTTCTTGCAAGGAGCTCCAGGTAGGAAGCATATTTCACCTCTCCATTTGAAATTCACAATAACCATGTGGGGTAGGTCTGGCTGAGAGATTGTGACTAGCACAAAGGCGTCCAGTTTAAACTTCAGTCTCCCATCTTAGTCCTGACACCGGCCTTCCTCAACCAGTAAGCTGGCTGGGAATGATAGGAGTTGCAGTCCAATACATCTGGAGGGCACTGTGCTGAGGAAGGCTGCTGTAAGTCTAACTTCTACACTGCACTGACCGTTATAACATTTATTCATTTGAAACATATTTACCCTGCTCTTCAGCCAAAAAGATTCCCAGGACTGATCAATACAGACCACTATAAAATGAGTACAATAGGAGCAATCGTAAGAGCTTTATCACATGGGCGGTTTGATCCACACCCACCGCGACTTTAATCCAGTTCTTTCACATGACGTTAGGGTGACCAGATAAAATCCAGGTCAGGGCTCATGTAACTTTAACAGTTGTAGAGAAAAGGGAATTTCAGCCAGTGTCATTTGTATGCAATTAGTTCCTGGTGAAATTCCCTCTTCATCAAACTGTTAAAGGTGCAGGGGGCCTGCCTTCTTTTGTATATGGTCACTCTAGTATAGTGCCTGCACATTTAACTGTTGTGATGAAGAGGGAATTTCACCAGGAACTAATTGCATACAAATAACACTGGCTGAAATTCCCTTTTCTCTACAACTGTTAAAGTTACATGAGCCCTGACCTGGATTTTATCTGGTCAGCCTAGGTGGGGGTGGCCCCCTCATCGACGGCCCTTGGAATGGTGGATCAAGTCATGGAGGATGGAGCTCTCCAATGGATATTATTATTTAGTATTTACTTATTGCATTTCTATCTCGCCTTTTCTCCTCCATTAGGAACCCAAGGTGAGGCCCATAATCCTCCTCCCCTCCATTCTATCCTCGCAACAACAACCCAAGTTGGGCTGAGAGTAGGCTGACCAGATAAAATCCAGGTCAGGGCTCATGTAACTTTAACAGTTGTAGAGAAAAGGGAATTTCAGCCAGTGTCATTTGTACGCAATTAGTTCCTGGTGATATTCCCTCTTCATTTCAACTGTTAAAGGTGCAGGCACTATACTAGAGTGACCATATACAAAAGAAGGCAGGGCCTCTGCAACTTTAACAGTTGTGATGAAGAGGGAATTTCACCAGGAACTAATTGCATACAAATGACACTGGCTGAAATTTCCTTTTCTCTACAACTGTTAAAGTTACAGGAGCCCTGACCTGGATTTTATCTGGTCACCCTAGCTGAGAGTCTGTGACTGACTCAAAGTCACCCAGTGAGCTTCATGGCAAGTAGAACCTGGATCTCCTGACTCTCAGTCCCAGAGTGTCTCTACAAGAGGCATTTAAAGCTCTTTCAAGGCGCATTAAAAAAATTTACTTCTACAAGAGCGGAGCGCAAATCGGGGGTTGAGGCGCGTTTTCTCTCCAATTATGTGCATTATTGAATGCGCGTTAAATAGCGACTTTTAATTTAAAGCGGCTGTTAAAGCGCATTATGACCATGGAAACAAGCGATTCCCCACATTTCAACCACTTTAAAGCACGTTTCATACTGCCGGTTATGTGCTTCACCGCCTGTCGTTTATAGGAATTAGGCGTAAAAGCAATGGTGAGAAGATGCGCATAATCGGACAACCAGGCGCCAAACCGAATTCTTCTAGAGGGGACCTAACACTCTAGCCACTGCACCACACTGGCCTTGATGGTTCAGTGGAAACCTCTGTTTTCTGAGGCAGGCGAGCAACAGCAGCAGAAGAAGGGTGCTTGATTCCAGATGAGGCTTGTATTGCGCCATCGCTCTGTCTCACTCATAGAATTTTACAAGAGGGTCCAGGCATCACCATCTTCCACTCATCACCCTCCTGTGTTTTCCTGCTGCATCGGCCATCTTTTTTCCTACCGCAGAAAATCCTTTGAGGGCGCAATCCTGAGAGGATGGACATAAGCCTCTGAATTTGGAGCTTTATGGCCATCCTTGTAGCGTGGTGCCCTTAATGGATTTCCTGCGGGCATCCAATGCCGCGTGGGTGGAACAGCAGAGGTGACTGTCGTCTCCTGACTCCTCCCACTCTGCATTTCAGCTAGATGGGCTTTTTTTGCCCTTCTAGCTGAGGGGGAGGGGAGGGGGAGGGAAGGAGACTGAGGAGGCCGGAGGATTCCTCATAAGCTGGCTTCCCCATTTACCTCCCTTGGCTCCCCACAGGATGCCTCCTTTACCTTCCCTTTGAGGGTGCTCTCTCCACATTGGCTGTGAGGGGTAGGGGTGGGGAGCTTGGTTCTGACTCCAACCTCAGATCCAGGAATCCGAACTATCCTATGCCTCCTGCCCCCAAATAGGATTGCTCTAAGAGTAACATCAGACGGGGTGGGTGGGAAATCACTCTTGCCTACCGTTCCTTTGCCTTCTGCTCCTTCACATGGGGAAGAAAGAGGAAGCAAGGGACGATTGTGTGGCCCATTCAGTTGGTGGTTTTTTGTTTTTTGTTTTAATCATGCTGTTTCTCCTGGGCACATCAGGAAATGGTGGCAAGTTTCATCACAGCCAAAACAATCGGATTTCCGGGTCTTTTTTTTTTTTGTGATAGAGAAACAAGCTGAAGGAGAGGGAGGCACGCAGGAGATGGACGGCGTCATGAAAAGGACTTGCGAAAATCCCGAGTGGTCTGTGAGAAGTGTGCGATAAAATGCTTGTCAAGATGACACTCTAAGTAAGAAAAGACAGGATAGGTGCACAATGCCTTTCGATCGTAAGTGCTAGGAGCCCTCTGCCTGGAAGCACCCGCAGACTGGGTCTCCATGTCCCCCTTGTGGGTTCCTCAGAGGCACCCATGAAGGACAGCACCTTCCTCTTCTCAACAAGGTCTTTCCTTCACACGTGGAGGGCATATCTACAGATTTAAACTGGTTTGACAGTCTTTACTTCTCACCTCCGATGGGATTTCGGGAAGTCAACAGAGACTTCTCAGCAGTCCCACCCAGCTTCAGTTCCACAGTCTCTTTTGAAGGAGAAGATGGAGCCAAGGCAATTAAAACTGGTAGAAAACTGACATAAACATGCCGTACATTTGCCCCAAGATCCCATAAACTGCTTGTGGCCGCCCACGGAGGTAGGCTATAGTGCCAGACAGACATGTCACCCTCCTCTGTAAACCTGCTTTTCATTTTATGATTCCTCTCCTTGCCCCGCTTCAAACACATGATGTGGAATCCAGAATCCAGAATCACTGTACTCTTGCCTATTTCAAGTGTTGCCCAAAAGGGAATGGCAGGTTATATAGGGCATGGATGTTCTCACGTCTACCGCCATGAGTCGGTTTGCTGAGCAAACTTCCCCACAAAACCAGACCATGTGTCAAAGAAGACACCCTTACTTCCTGGCAACGTACAAAAAGGAAAGAGAAGCATCCCTTCATTGCATAGGACAGCTGTGAGTTGGGATCGGAGAACTGCCGAAGCAGAGAGCAGACCATAGCACATCTTCTGACAGAAGAACAGATGGCTGACTTCAAGGCAGCCTTCATGCTGGTTGATAGCGGTGGCAATGACGTTATCGTCACCACAGAACTAGGCACTGCATTAAGTCCCTTGGGCAGAACCCAACTGAAGCTGAGCTACAGGAGATGGATACTGATGGCCGCGGTACGGTTGACTTCCCAGGATTCCTAACCCTGATGCATCATTGACAAGGATGGGAACGGTTACGTCAGTATGGCGGAGCTGCGGCACATCATGACCAACCTTTGTGAAAAGTCGATGGATAAAGAGGTGGAGGATATGATCAAAGAAGCTGGCAGGGATGGAGATGGGCAGGTGAACTATGAAGAATTCCTGCGGATAATGTCCTCCAAGTAAAGACCACTCCCAAGAGACTTGGTTCTGTATCCCATAGAACCAACTGATGTCTAGCTTTAGTGTGTATAGTTTCTTCTTTGCAAGGCATGGGTGAGGTGGGCAAATCAAATACGATTTAGTGGATAGGGACTTGTGGAGAACTGTAGTTATTACTTTGTTTTTATCCACCGTCTGCACGAAACTGTTGTATGCAATGGAATCTCTCTGTCCTTCCATGCATTTTTGGAAGTGAGGAGGTGGAAGATGTGGTGCATTATCTGCTCTGTTGCCCTCTGTATGTTGGATCCCATTTTTTGGGAGATCTACTGAGAATAAGAGTGGGATGGCAGCCAGTAAAAATCATCTGCTATTTGCTGACTGATCACAATACTACCATCACAAGGAAAGTAGCCACATTCGCAGTAGCTGCAAAAAAAATCCACCAAGCTTTCCTGGAGAGAGCTGGCATAGATTGTCAAGGGGACCGCTTACAATAAGGCCTCCAGTTATATATGCTTATGATATACACGCTGTTCTGTCACCTTTAGTTTTAATGGTATGTATGAGTTATTTTGATGGTTATAAAGGCCTTTGTGCCACACAAATAAAATTATTTCATTCATTCATTCACTGCCCTTCAATACTACAATATTATTGTACAATAACAATAATCTTATATAAGAATGCAGTAGTGTGAGTCTTATTATTCGTGATCTACCAGACCGATTTTGCTCATGTTTGTTTTAAATTGAAGCTTGAGCAGTGTAGATGTGCAGAAAATTTTGAAACTTCAAAAAATTTTGAAACTCAAACATTGGGCAGCTCAGGAAGGGAGAGAGAGGAGGCAAAGAGGAGGTTAACGCATATGCCCCACACTGCGTAACATGTGGCAACGTGTGTGTATGTTTACCTCTGTGAGTGTAAATAATGCTCACTGCTGTGAGCTCTTCAAGTGCTGGGTCAATAAAAGGAGAGGCACAGAATGTTGGGAAAGGGGCTGAAGGAAAGTCAGTGGGTGATAGAGGAGGAGGAAGAGAAGCTGAAAGGACACCAGAGGGAGAAGAGAGAGAAAAAACTTACATCAGAGGAGGGCAACGAGGATGATCAGGGGTCTGGAAGCAAAGCCCTAAGAGGGGAGACTGAAAGAACTGGGCATGTTTAGCCTGGAGATGAAAAAATTGATGGGAGACATGAGAGCACTCTTCAAGTCCTTGAAAGGTTGTGACACAGAGGAGGGCCAGGATCTCTTCTCAATCATCCTAGAGTGCAGGATGTGGAATAATGGGCTCAAGTTATAGGAAGCCAGATACCGGCTGGACATCAGGAAAAACCTTCTGACTGTTAGAGCAGTATGACAATGGAACTAATTACCTAGGGAGGTCGAGGGCTCTCCCACATTAGAGGCCTTCAAGAGGCAGCTGGACAGCCATCTGTCAGGGATGCTTTAAGGTGGATTCCTTCATTGAGCAGGGAGTTAGGCTTGATGGCCTTACAGGCCCCTTCCAACTCTACCATTCTATGATGCTATGATTCTACGATCTCCAACAGAGAATTCTCAGCAGTCTCACCTAGCTTCAGTTCCCCAGGCTCTTTTGAAGGAGAAGATGGAGCCTGCCGGCTTTCTGTTTTTGTCTTTGGTTGTTTTTTGTTTTTTTTTTTTGTTTTTTCCTCTTTCCCCAGGCTTGAGCTATGTGCCTGGGAGGGAGGATACAGGGCCAGGTGAGGGGATCTGAGGGGAGCACAATCAGGGTAGTGACGGGTAGAGGGAGATATGGCGTTGTGAGGAGGACTTGCCAGGTTAGGGAAACAAGGCCCAGACAGTTAATGGCTGTGCCTTGTTCCGGTCCCCCTCACACCCACAGGCTTGTTGGTTGCCTTATCAGCCAGCCCTCAGGCCTCCGGGTGCTGCTTTTAAATGCCAGATCAGTGCATAATAAGATCTCCCTCATCCACGATTTAATTGTGGATGAGGCAGCCGATCTGGTATGTATAACCGAGACCTGGGTGGGAGAGCAGGGAGGAGTTAGTCTCTCCCAGTTATGCCCACCGGGGTACTTGGTTCAGCATCAGGGTAGACTTGAGGGCCGGGGAGGGGGGGTTGCTGTGGTCTATAGGAATTCCATCCCCCTCTGCAGGCTCCCTGTCCATGCGACTACTGGTCTGGAGTGTTTGCACCTTGTGTTGGGCCAACGGGACAGATTAGGGATTCTGTTGGTGTACCGCCCACCCCGCTGCTCAACAGACTCCCTAGCTGAGCTGACAGAGGTGGTCTCTGGTGTACTGTTGAGGTCCCCCAGACTCTTGGTTCTGGGGGATGTCAACATTCATGCCGAGGGCACTTTATCTGGGGCAGCTCAGGATTTCATGGTTTCCATGACAACCATGGGACTGTCCCAACATACCATCGGCCCAACACATGTAGCAGGGCATACTCTAGACCTGGTTTTTTCAACTGGACATGGAGATGGGGATCTGAAAGTGGGGAACTTTACATCAACCCCTCTGTCATGGTCAGATCACCACCTGCTGAGGTTTAGACTTACAGCGGCTTTTCCCCTCTGCAAGGGTGGGGGACCCATTAAGATGGTCCGCCCCCGGAGGCTAATGGATCCAGATGGTTTCCAGAGGGCTCTGGGGAGTTTTCCGGCTGATAGGGCTGGCTCTCCTGTCGAAACCCTGGTTGATCTGTGGAATGCAGAAATGACCCGGGCAGTTGACACGATTGCTCCTGAGCGCCCTCTCCTGTGTAGAGCTCGAACGGCTCCGTGGTATACCCCAGAGCTGAGAGTGATGAAACAAAACAGGAGACGGCTTGAGGGCAGATGGAGACGAACTCCTGATGGATGCAATCAAACACTGGTAAGTGCTTATGGTAAGCTGTATTCAGGGGCAGTGAGGGCAGCAAAAAAACAATACTTTGCTGCCACTATTCAATCATCAACCTGCCACCCAGCGGAGCTTTTCAGAGTTGTCCGGGGGCTTTTACATGCTGGCCCCAAGGACATGGTAGAACCATCTGAGGCCCGCTGTAATACATTTGCTGGGCACTTCCAGAATAAAATCTCTGGCATCCGTCAGGACTTAGACTCCAGTGTTATAGCAGATGAATCTAGTGAGGTATCCAGAGCACAGGCTTGTCCTGTTTTCTTGGATGAGTTTCAGTTGGTGCAGCTCGAGGATGTTGACAAGGTGCTTGGACAGGTTCGTGCAACCACTTCCATATTGGATCCTTGCCCCTCTTGGCTAATAAAAGCTAGCAGGGATGGAACAACTGGCTGGGCCAGGGAAGTGATTAATGCCTCTTTGCAAGAGGGAGTGGTCCCAGGCCTCCTGAAAGAGGCGGCAGTGAGACCACTCCTAAAGAAATCTTCCCTGGACCCTGAAAAT
The DNA here is from genome assembly GCA_029215795.1 of Anniella stebbinsi. NCBI lineage: Eukaryota > Metazoa > Chordata > Lepidosauria > Squamata > Anniellidae > Anniella > Anniella stebbinsi. Next base: position 3,367,116 of record JARDYH010000003.1, on the reverse strand, counting down.
CTGAATAACTACAGGCCAGTAGCAAATGTTCCATTCCTGGGCAAGGTCCTGGAGCGGGTGGTTGCGAGCCAGCTCCAGGCACTCTTGGATGAGACTGATTATCTGGATCCATTTCAGTCGGGTTTCAGGCCTGGTTTTGGTACGGAAACAGCCTTGGTCGCCCTGTATGATGACCTATGTCGGGAGAAAGACAGGGGGAGTGTGACTCTGTTGATTCTCCTTGATCTCTCAGCGGCTTTCGATACCATCGACCATGGTATCCTTCTGGCACGACTGGCTGAGTTGGGAGTGGGAGGCACTGCATTGCAGTGGTTCCGCTCCTACTTGGTGGGTCGGCTCCAGAAGGTGGTGCTTGGGGAACATTGCTCGGCCCCGTGGATTCTCCAGTATGGGGTTCCGCAGGGGTCAGTTTTGTCCCCCATGCTGTTCAATATCTACATGAAACCGTTGAGTGCAGTCATCCGGAGTTTTGGAGTGCGTTGTCATCAGTATGCTGATGACACGCAGCTCTATTTCTCCTTTTCATCTTCATCAGGCGAGGCTGTGGATGTGCTGAACCAGTGCCTGGCTGCGACAATGGACTGGATGAGGGCTAATAAACTGAAACTCAATCCAGACAAGACTGAGACGCTGTTGGTGGGTGGTTCCGCTGACCGGATGGAGGGTGTTCAACCTGTTCTGGATGGGGTTGCACTCCCCTTGAAGGAGCGGGTTCGTAGCTTGGGGGTTCTCCTAGAACCATCTCTGTCACTTGAGGCGCAGGTGGCCTCAGTGGCACGGAGTGCCTTCTACCAACTTCGGTTGGTGGCCCAGCTACGTCCCTATCTGGACAGGGATAACCTGGCTTCAGTTGTCCATGCTCTGGTAACCTCCAAGTTAGATTACTGCAATGCACTCTACGTGGGGCTGCCTTTGAAGGTGGTTCGGAAGCTGCAGCTTGTGCAAATGCAGCGGCCAGATTGATAACTGGAACCAGTAGGTTCGAACATATAAGACCTACTCTGGCCCGCTTGCATTGGCTGCCTGTATGTTTCCGAGCCCGGTTCAAGGTGCTGGTTTTAACCTATAAAGCCTTACACGGCTTGGGACCACAATACCTGATGGAACGCCTTTCCCGACATGAACCTACCCGAACACTACGTTCAACATCTAAGGCCCTCCTCCGAGTGCCTCCTCCGAGGGAAGCTCGGAGGTCGGCAACAAGAGAGAGGGCCTTCTCTGTGGTGGCTCCCCAATTGTGGAACGATCTCCCTGTCGAGGCCCGCCTGGCGCCAACATTGTTATCTTTTCGGCGCCAGGTCAAGACTTTCCTCTTCTCTCAGGCATTTGGCAATATCTGAGGAGCCTGGGTCTGTTTTGTTTTGTTTTTGTAGGTTTTTTTTTTGTTTTTTTTGTTTTTTTTTTTTGTTTTTGTTTTTTTGAAGTGTTGAAGTGGTTTTTAAATGTACAGATTGTGTGTATGTTGTATGTTTTTGCTGTTTTAATTTTTGTATATTGTTTTTAATTGTTTTTAATCCTATGTAAACCGCCCAGAGAGCTTCGGCTATGGGGCGGTATACAAATGTAATAAATAAATAAATAAATAAATAAGACAATTAAAACTTGTAGAAAACTGACATAAATAGGCTGACCATATGAAAAGGAGGACAGGGCTCCTGTAACTTTTACAGTTGTAGAGAAAAGGGAATTTCAGCCGGTGTCATTTGTATGCAATTAGTGAAATTCCCTCTTCATCACAACAGTTAAAGTTGCAGGGGCCCTGCCTTCTTTTGTATACGGTCACTCTAGTATAGTGCCTGCACCTTTAACTGTTGTGATGAAGAGGGAATTTCACCAGGAATTAATTGCATACAAATGGCTGAAATTCCCTTTTCTCTACAACTGTTAAAGTTACATGAGCCCTGACCTCCTTTTCATATGGTCAGCCTAGACATAAACATGCCGTACATTTGCCCCAAGATTCCACAGACTGCTTTTGGACACCCAAGGAGGTAGGCTACTGTGCCAGACAGACACCTCACCCTCCTCTGTAAACCTGCTTTTCATTTCATGATTCCTCTCCTTGCCCTGCTTTGAACACATGAGGTGGAATCCAGAATCCAGAATCACTGCACCCTTGCCTCTTTCAAGTGTTGCCCAAATGGGAATGGCAGGCTATAAAACGAAAAAGGGTGTGGACGTTCTCACGTCTACCGCCCTGAGACAGTTTGCTCCAAATGAAGCTCATCCTGGATGTTGACCAAACTTTTCCCCAAAACCTAATCATTCCTAGGCCATATGCCAAAGGAGACACCCCTACTTCCTGGCAACTCGCGAAAAGGAAAGAGAAGCATTCCTTCATTGCACTGGATAGCAGCGAGGCTGTGAGTTGTGATCGGAGAACTGCCGAAGGACAGAGCAGACCATGGCCGATCTTCTGTCGGAAGAAGAGATTGCTGACTTCAAAGAATCCTTTGTGCTGGTTGACAGCAACGACGATGGCATTTCCACCACTGTCACGATGTCCGTTGGGCAGAACCCAACTGAAGCTGAAAAACGAGAGATGATAGATAAGTTGGATGCTGATGGCAGTGGTGAGGTTGACTTCCCGGAATTCCTAACCTTGATGACAAGGAAAATTAGGAACTCCGAGATCCGACAGGCCTTTCGCGTTGTCGACAAGGATGGGAACGGTTATGTCAGTGTAGCTGAGCTGCGGCACATCATGACCAACCTTGGTGAAAAATTCACGGATGAAGAGGTGGAGGATATGATCAAAGAAGCCAACATGGATGGAGATGGGCAGGTGAACTATGAAGAATTCCTGCGCATAATGTCCTCCAAGTGAAGACCACTCCCCAGGGACTTGGTTCTGTATCCCATAGAACCATCTGATGTCTGGCTTTAGTGTGTGTGCTTTCTTCTTTGCAAGGCATGGTTGAGGTGGGCGAATCAAATACAATTTAGTGGATAGCGACTTGTGGAGAACTGTAGTTATTACTTTGTTTTTATCTGCAGTCCGCACAAAACTGTTGTATGCAATGGAATCTCACTGTCCTTCAATACTACAATACTATTGTACAATAATAATAATGTTCTATAAGAATGTGGTAGTGTCAGCCTCATTATACGAGATCTACCAGGCCGATTTTGCTCATGTTTGTTTTAAATTGAAGCTTGAGCAGTGTAGATGTGCAGAAAAATTTGAAACTCCAAAAAGGTTCAAAGCCCAAGCTTTGGGCAGCTCAGGAGAGGGATTAGGCAAGGAGGAGGTTGACGCATATGCCCCAGACTGTGCACATAATGTAACGTGTGGCACCATGTGTGTATGCTTACCTCTATGGGTGTAAATAATGCTCACTCCTGTGAGCTCTGAGAGAGATGGGCAATGAAAGGAGAGGCACAGAATGTTAGGAAAGGGGCTGAAGGAAAGTCAGTGGGTGGTAGTTAGAGGAGGAGGAGGAGGAAGAGAAGCCGAGGAGAAAGAGCTGATAGCACACCAGAGGAGGAAGAAAATCTTACATCATGTGTTTCGGCCTCAAACTGCAAGAAATGGTCAACAATCTTTTTACAAAGAACACCTTTTCTTGGTTTTCACCTTAGCTGGTTTATTTGTAGTACCGGTACATGTATTTTAAAAGTGTAAAGTTGCTCAAGTCGGAAGGGAAATGGGCAAACATATTTTTATCCAACCATTCCCAGACTACTAGCCTCTGGGATCTCACACAAGATTTCTAATAATTATAAGAAGAGTAATGATGATAATCATAATACAATGTGATTTGGAGGCACCTGGCATCACAGTCTAAAGCTGTGTCTAGTTGTCTAGAGCAGCGGGTGGAGAGAAAGTAGATTTCCAGATGTTTTAGACTACAACTCCCAGCATTCCTGACCATTGGCCAGCTGGCAGGGGCTGCTGGGAATTGATGTCCCAAAGATCTGGAGATCTACATTTTGCCTACCCCTGGTCTAGAGTTCTAGGCAAAAGTAAATTGGGATCTCTGGGCGAATTACATAATATCGAGAAGGGTTTCTGATGCCAAATAATTTAGCAAATTGCAAGTCCAAATAAATTCTGCCCTGTCTTGTCTCATTCTACCTAATTGATTCTCTCAGCCTCAGTGTCCATCATCTGTACAAGATTTATTAATCAGTCGTTTCAGACCAGGATGTTTTTGCAGGTCTGCTGGCCAGGTTTAGTGTTTCTTGTAAGGATCCCCCTGAACAAGTGTAATTCAAATGTAGATTAGTACTTGTACGGGCAAGTCATCCCTGTGTGTGGCCCTTGTCTTGCAGGAGGTGACTGACCCCCCACCTTTTGAACCACCATTTTGCACCTGGCAGCTATTTTATACTTGGCTCTGATTGGTGAATTTGGGTTTTAATAGGATGACCATGTGGAAAGGAGGACCGGGCTCCTGTGTCTTTAACAGTTGAATAGAAAAGGGAATTTTAGCAGATGTCATTTGTATGCATGCAGCACCTGGTGAAATTCCCTCTTCATCACAGCAGTTAAAGCTGTAGGAGCTATACTAGAGTGGTCAGATACAAAAGTGGGCAGGGCTCCTGCAGCTTGAACTGTTGTGATGAAGAGGGAATTTCACCAGGTGCTGCGTGCATACAAACGACACCTGCTGAAATTCCCTTTTTCATGCAAAACTGTGAAAGATACAGGAGCCCGGTCCTCCTTTCCATACGGTCACCCTACAGTAGACTCAGTAGGCTCAGACAGTCTTGAGGGATCTTTGGACCTGGCTGTTTCTTTCCCCCATCCCCTGCCTTTCGTACCACCTAGCCTGATAAGGGTTCTGGAGAACTTGGAAACAACATTAGGTGTGTGTGAAATTTTGGTTGGTCCTAATCAAGGTATTGCCCAAGTATAGATTTTGGATTCCCCCCAACCCCAGACATGTTAGACTTTTGTAGCCAAGACAATAGTCTTTCAGCACCTTGAAGACTAATAGGCCGTTATCACAGGGGCCGTTTTAAGCACACCCATCGCCCCCCTCGCGTTCTGAGTGCTCCGTTTTTAGTTTCTGTTTCAATTTAACCCTGAACGGGCAAAGTCCGTTTCAGGCAAGGTCAGGTAAGTTCAACAGGCTGAGCTGAGATATCGGAACAAAACTGACCCTGTGTGATTCAAAATGCGAGATTTGCATAGGAAACGGAAGGGGAACCCGCAGAAGCAATGGGGGGGGGGGGGACTGGTACATGTGATAAAGGCCATAGATTCAGGAGCCCTGCTGTCTTTTGTATCTGGACTCCTAGTATAGCTCCTGCAGCTTTCACTGTTGTGATGAAGAGGGAATACCTGCTAAAATTTCCTTTTCTGTACAACTGTTAAAGAGACAGGAGCCCGGTCCTCCTTTCCCATATGGTCACCCTACCCAGTTCCGAACATTCTGTCACATTCCAGCATGACCAAGAAACAGAACCCAAAGGCCGCCATTCTAATCTAGGCAACAAAGAGAAAGGGCTGTAATCCAGGATGCTGGGCCAATTGTTTTAAACCACATTTCCCATGATTCTCAACCTTTGGCTATGTTGGCCGGGGTTGATGGGGCGTTGTACTCAAAACATCTGGAGGGCATCACGTTGGGGAAGGCTATCATAGGCAGTAAGGAAGGCTTTCAGCCACAATCCATTTACTCTAGAGTAGCCCTAGTAAAGTCAGTAGAACTGTCCTGGATGGTTGTGGCTTGAGGCTCTACTTAAGTTAAGAAACTTTGATACGAAAGGCTGTTCAATTGTAGTAATAGAGTTGTCCTGCTGAAGTTCATGGGACTACTCCAAAATAAAGTTGATTGCGGAGGGGCTGCCTTGAAGGCCGTGGGACACCGATTTCAGGTCCAGAGTATTTGAATGGCCCACCAAAACATCAGACTCAGCAAGGCTATAAAAAGACCAGCATCTTACGTATTCAGATGAAATACAATGGAATGCTTGTGCTATTTATGGCGCATTTCACGCCACGTCACGCTTTTCTTATGTGGCCTGTCCCAAACTCTGACAGCATCAGATATAAACATTTCTTTCTTGCTAAAGGAAAGAACTGCGTCAAACATTGTGGTTTCCCCCCCCCCCCCCCCCGCAAATAAACTCAACATGCTGTTGATCAAGATTGGAAATGGTGACTCCTGTCTGGGGGGGAATGAGTAAAGCCAAAAAAGGAGAAATATCTTTAAAGCAACAGTTTTCAAACGGTGTTTCTAGGAACCCTAAAGTTTCTTGGAAATTTATCAGGGGTTCATTGATGAGAAGACCATAGGAAAGCTGTGATATTGATTTATTATTGCATTTATATCCCATTTTATGAGGGAACCGCCATTTCAATGCACAGCCCTAGGACTCTACAAGGAAGACACAGTCTACGACTCCCAGCATGCACTGCCTGGGAGGGCTGCACTTACCAGGGCCCAGGAACGGTGGGCACTTGTGACCTCGCTGCCACCGCAATCGCACGCTCCCTGAAGTGACCCAGGAAACTCCAGTCCCTGGAGGGGTCACCATACATTCTGAAGGTGCCCTGTAGCCACCTGCTTCCCCCGAGACCCACCCACGTCTGGTAACCCAGCCTTTACCAGAAGTGGGTGGCTCTTGGGGGAAGCAGGTGGCTGCAGGGCATTGACAGTGGTGGCCTTGGGTCGGGCTGAGCCCAGAGGGCATTGCTGAGGGCGGACCCAATTACAATTCCCCCCCCCCCCCATCCAGGGTAAGTGCAGGAACGCAGGACAGGGGGCAGAAGGCAGGCTTGATGAGCCGAATGGCTGCTGGTGCTGTGGTTTTCCGGCTGGCTAGCCCTTGCTCCCGCCTGCCATCTATATTGATTGATTCTGCTTCGCAGCAAAGATGCTGCGCTGTTTTGAGAGAATCGGCCACAAAGCTGTGGCGAATAGACACCCCCCCCCCCCCCCGGAGAAGAGATGGTGTGGAGAAAGTGGATAGGGCGACATTTTTCTCCCTCTCTCAAAATACTAGAACCCGATGGGGTCATCCCAGGAAATGAATTGGTGGGAGATTCAGAACAGATCAAAGGAAGGACTTCTTCACACAGCGCAGAGTCAAACTACGGAATTCGCTACCGCAAGATGGAGTGATGGCCACCCGTTTGGATGGCTTTAAAAGGGAGTTAGGCAAATTCCTGGAAGAAAATGCTATCAATGCTTACTAGTCCTGATGGCTATATGCATCCTTCCTCCAGGATCAAAGACGGTATGCCTATGCGCATGAGCTGCTGGGGAACATGGGTGGGAGGGTGCTGTTGCACTCTGTTCCTGCTTGTGAGTTTCCTGTGGGCAGCTGGTTGGCCACTGTGGGAACAGAATGCTGGACTTGATGGCCATCGGTCTGATCCAGTATGGCTTTTCTTATCATAGAATCAAAGAATAGAAGAGTTGGAAGGGGCTTATAAGGCCATCAAGTCCAATCTCCTGCTCAATGCAGGAATCCACCTTAAAGCCCTGGCAAGTCCGAGCTGCCTCCTGCATTTTTAGTTAGTCAGAAGGCATTTCATGACAACTCCACACCGAAGCTGGGCAGTTCTGAAGAAACACCTGCAAGGCGATTAGGTCGCCTTGCATTTTACAATAGCCTGTCTGTGCCTTCATTTCTGGGCTCTAGAAGTTTATCCAGGTAAATCCCCCCTCCCACCCCGCATGAAGACGAAATAGTGTCCCATCACCAGGCACCCGCCCTCCCATCCCACACAAGCAGAGCTGCACAATGCCTTGGGAATGAGCATCACAAAAGATTTCACCGCTTTGGGCTTCGGGCTAAACCCTCGGAGATCCCCTAGGAATGCGCTGCCTCTCCCATCTCTTGCAGTCCTGTTTCCAGAGCGAAACGAAGTCGTTCACCTCCTGTTTTCTATCCAAATGCCACTGGCCCCAAAAGTGAGTCTCCGGAGCACCTCTCTTGCCCCAGGACTGGAAAACAAACCAAAACAGAAACAGATGCAGGGGAGAGCTAGGAATTAATTAGAGACAGTTCTTTGTGGGAAAGCAGTTTTGCAGCGGTCATAGACAGCCACACTTGCCAGACATACAACAACATGGCCTTTCACCGTGTACCTAGTTCACTCTACTTAGGCCTCATCTTCATGCACACGGTAGGCTTGCGAATTGTAGTTATTCTCCACAGTATGCTGACTTCGGCTCTGCTCCGTCATTGTTACATGGTGGAGCCAGCCATTCCTAAAACCTAGCTTTTCAGTGCCAGAAAAGCAGAGTAGAACCAATGTTAGGGTGACCGTCTGCAAAGGAGGACAGGGCTCCTGTATCTTTAACAGTTGCATAGAAAAGGGAATTTCAGCAGGTAAAATTTGTATGCATGCAGCACCTTTTGAAATGCCCTCTTCCTCACAACAGTTAACGCTGTAGGAGCTATACTAGAGTGGCCAGATACAAAAGAGGGCAGGGCTCCTGCAGCTTGAACTGTTGTGATGAAGAGGGAATTTCACCAGGTGCTGCATGCATACAAATGACACCTGCTGAAATTCACTTTTCTATAAAACTTAAAGATACAGGAGCCCTGTCCTCCTTTTCATATGGTCACCCTAACCAACATCATCTGAAGAGAGGCTTGTTACTTGCTCCTCTCCAGGTTCCCCCTACTACTTAGAGTTTAATGGATGGGAAAGGGGAGTAACTAATACTGGTTCTCCATGAGAGCACCCCACCAGCACAAATAAACCTCACTCCAAAAAGCATTGCACTAGCCCTAACACGACATCAGAGAATCCAGTTAATGCAGTCCCCAACTCTAGAGCTGCACAGCTCCGGAGCTAACACCACATCACAGACGCGCATTAACAAAGTCCCTTTGCAACTGTGGAGCTGCGCAGCTCTGGAGCGAACAACACGTCAGAGAAGCGCATTAACAAAGTTCCGGAATAAATGAACACCGGAAGCACATAGACATCTCTCAATGGGAACGGGAATGGAGGAAGGGCCAGCCCATGTCACAGCCATGTCACGGGCACGCCCAGGATTTAATGCAGAGGCATAGGGACACATTGCAGAGCAATCACCCGGGAGCCGCTTTAACTAAAAAGAATAGAGTGAAAGGACTCTCCGATACAGCAATTTTTTCCAAGCAGAAGCATGTGATTGGGAGAGTGCTGGCCATGACGTCATGTGCCACAAAGGACCTCACAATGCAGCCAAGCTGCAGGAACCGCCCCCCGACCCGTGAAGACAGCCCTTAGTGAATTGTTCCAATTGTGGAAACTCCCTGTTGTACTGAGGCCATCTTGGTTGCGGTTGTCATGTCCTGATCTATGGAGTGCCTTTAGAACAAGGTGTCAAACCTCTTTCAGCCTATGGGCCGAATTCAGTTTATGAGAGAGAAGATCTCGGGGGACGCTTTCCAGTGGTGGGCATTGATATACAAAATGGCGTTACTTTGGTTCAGCATTCTTCACCAATGTGGCCAAAGGGGCGTGGCCAAAAATGCCAGTGAATTTTAAATTAAAGCTCTTCCCGCCGGTAACGAGGCCTTAGGGGAGGCATTTTAGACTTTTAGAATGGGGAAAAACTGTACAAAAGCCTGGGAAACACAAAATGATCAGTGGTTGGAGGAAAGTGGGCGAGGCCTACGGACTTGAGGTCCAACATCCATGCTTTAGAACCATTCCGTACATCAACTTTCCCCAACCTGGTGCCTAGGCTGACCATATGAAAAGGAGGACAGGGCTCATGTAACTTTAACAGTTGTAGAGAAAAGGGGATTTCAGCCAGTGTCATTTGTATGCAATTAGTTCCTGGTGAAATCCCCTCTTCATCACAACAGTTAAAGTTGCAGGCACTATACTAGAGTGACCATATACAAAAGAAGGCAGGGCCCCTGCAACTTTAACCATTGTGATGAAGAGGGAATTTCACCAGGAACTAATTGCCTACAAAGGGCACTGGCTGAAATTCCCTTTTCTCTACAACTATTAAAGTTACATGAGCCCTGTCCTCCTTTCCATATGGTCAGCTTACTGGTGCCTGTGACGCTTCAGACCATTTGCTGCTGCTGCTGCTGCCGCTGCCCATCTTGCCTTTACTCTTTTAGGCCCCGCAACACCACAGCCCAACAACCTGGCCCTCAGTTTACCCTTTTTCTGCTGCCACCAGTACCCTCTTCAGGTACACCTCAAAGACCACACCAGTTGTTTGAAACTGGTTGGAATTGATTAACAAGAGTAATTGCAAGTAAATAAGCTTAACAATTTCCTCAGTTTTAATGTGTAGCGGTTATAAGGCTTCAATGCATATTGGTTACTGTGAGTTCGCTCTTAAATAGCTTCAATGTGGAAATCAACTGTTTCTAATCTAGCTATCTATTTCCTAAAGCTATATCTCACTCTCTCAATAGCCAATCAAACACTTCTCTCATCTCATCAAATACTCTCTCTCATCCCATCTAACAATTCCCTAACAATTCTCTTTCAGCTTCTCTTATTTATTTTATTTATTATTGCATTTATATCCTCCAAGGAACCCAAGGCGGCGTACATAATCCTCCTCCTCTCCATTTTATTAGGCTGACCAGATAAAATCCAGGTCAGGGCTCATGGCACTTTAACAGTTGTAGAGAAAAGGGAATTTCAGCCAGTGTCATTTGTATGCAATGAGTTCCTGGTGATATTCCCTCTTCATCCCAACAGTTAAAGGTGCAGGCACTATCCTAGAGTGACCATATACAAAAGAAGGCAGGGCCCCTGCAACTTTAACTCTTGGGATGAAGAGGGAATTTCACCAGAACCTAATTGCATACAAATGACACTGGCTGAAATTCTCTTTTCTGTACAACTGTTAAAGTGACATGAGCCCTGACCTGGATTTTATCTGGTCACCCTACATTTTATCCTCACATTTTATCCTCTCTGCCAGAATCATATATATATACCCTCACTCTGTTCTCCAGCCCCTCCCACTCTCACACAGCCAGCCAATCCAGGCACTCTAAACAACCAGCCAATCACTCTATACTTACTAAGACCTATAACTACAAACAATAAGTACATTTCGGCCTAGTCATTTACCTTACTTGTTAGCATTCTTAAACTTTTTAAAGACATATATAAATAAATGACTATCACAAGCAACAAACCTTGCGAGACAGTTGTAACATAAATCAGTAGAACATCACAGTGCCCTTCAGAGGTCTTTGGACTACATATCCCATTATTCGCAGCAAGCTGGCAGGGATGATGGGGGTTGTAGTCCAAACATAGCTGGAGGGCATGAGACTAGGAAAAGCTGATGCACGTCACGGGCAATGATGGAAATCCAGATTGTACAAGGTCAACTTTTTCAATGCCCTCGATGGGAAAAGCTCCCTGTTTGCATTAATGAGCACATTGGAAAAGATTGCGCTAAACTTTTCTCCCTGATGGGCATGAAGGACGTTTGTTCTAATGAGGGGAGCATGTGGAAATGCAGCCCCTTACTTGTGGTGGACAGTTCAAGAGCTCTGCTTCCTCATCCGGCAGAACCTGAAGAACAACTTTAAGGCCTACAAGATCAAACAATGTGCAGAATATACCGCTTCGCTTCCTGCTGTGAGATGTTTGCAAGTTCCTTCGCTGATAAGATCTCTAGTATCTGTTTGGACGGATACCTCTTCGATTCCAGAGCCTGAACTTGCATTATCCTTGGCCTCTATTGTAATCGCCTGGAGGAGTTTCGTTGATTGCAGCATGAGGCAGCGTGATTACTGCCAGGATTCTGGGAGATGATGAGTGGCCCACAACTGGAACCCTGGATCTTTTCTCATCATGGCTGATGGTAGTTTTCTGAAGGGGGCTGGCTAGTGTTCTGAGATCCTTCTTAAATAGTACCATGAAGAAAGGAATGGAGGGTTTGATGAGGCTACCCAGTAAGCTTAGATATCCGGTATCAGAGGCAGTAAGCCTATTGCTGGGGAGCATGGGTGGGAGGGTGCTGTTGCACTCGTGTTCTGCTTGTGGATTTCTGGTCAACAGCTGGTGGCCACTAAGTGAACAGAGTGCTGGACTAGATGGATCCTTGGTTTGATACACCATGGCTCTTCTTACGTTCTTATCTGAATTGGGCAATTATGAGCCATAGAGAAGCCATGTGTCCTCTTTTACAGTGTCCTCTTCTCTGTTGGAAGGCGTTCTCTGCTTGAAGGTGTCCTCTATCTGAAGTGCTATCTTCTCCAATTCCAGTTCATCAATAAAGAACCATAAGATGTGTTCCCCATCAACACCTAGACAACGGACTGAACAGGCAGGCACACAGATCACTTGGTCATTGTCCTCCACACTATGGCTAGATATACTGCATTTCTACTTAAATTATAATGTGCAAAGATTATGGTCTTTGTTCTCTTTTTTCAGTTTGCTCTCCAGATGTCAAGTATTGGTGAGCAACTTCAAGGCCCTGGCCTGTGCTCCCTCCTCATGGCTCGTTGACTTTAAACCAGACTCTTCGATCATAGGACACCTTCAAATAGAGGACTGATCCCTGTCAGCTCTCCAAAAGGCAGGACTCTGTAAAGTAGAACACCTGGCCATATTAGGGTGACCCTATGAAAAGGAGGACAGGGCTCCTGTATCTTTAACAGTTGTATAGAGAGGGGAATTTCAGCAGGTGTCATTTGTATGCATGCAGCACCTGGTGAAATTCCCTCTTCATCACAACAGTTAAAAGCTGCAGGAGCCCTGCCCTCTTTTGTATTTGGTCACGAGGGCAGAACTCCTTCAGCTTTAACTGTTGTGATGATGGGGGAATTTCACCAGGTGCTATATGCATACAAACGATACCTGCTGAAATTCACTTTTCTATAAAACTTAAAGATACAGGAGCCCTGTCCTCCTTTTCATATGATCACCCTAGGCCATATCTGTCAGGAAGATTCCAGAAGGTGACCCTAATAGACTTCCGTTCTATCCCTACAGGGTAAATAATACCCTGTGGGGTGCCTCAGCATTCCATTCCATGTCCAATGTTAATTACCATTTACCTTAAATGACTAGGAAAGGTCATGGGAGATCTTGGTGTTCGGGGTCATCTGCATAACGGCCACACCCAATTAGGATAACTGGAATTGCCTTTTACCAGGTGAGCCAATTTGTGCATGCGAGCCATATCTGGACAGAGATAGCCTAGCTACAGTCATCCACACTCTGATAACCTCTCGTCTGGATTACTGCAATGCGTTACACATGGGGCTGCCTTTGAGAACGGTCCAGAAACTTCAACTGGTGCAAAACAGGGCAGCCAGACTGTTAACAGGGACTGGCCAATAAGACCACAAATTACACCAGTCCTTTTCCAGCTTCACTGGCTGCCAGTCCAAGTCTGGGCCCAATTCAAAGTGCTAGCATTAACATTCAAAGCCCTAAATGCCTTGGGGCCAGGTTATCTGAAGGAACGCGTCCTCCCATATGTACCTGCCCGGACCCTAAGATCATCCGTAGGGGTCCTTCTCCGTGAGCCCCTGCCAAAGGAAGTGAGGCATTTGGCTACCAGGAGGAGGGACTTCTCTGCTGTGGCACCCCGGCTGTGTAAGGAGCTTCCTAAAGAGGTTCGCCTGGCACCTACATTATTCTCCTTTCAACGGCAGGTGAAGAGCTTCTTATTTTCACAGTGTTTTATCATAGTCTTTTAACTCTGCCGTTTTACATCTGTATTTTAAATCTGTATTTTAAATCTGCCTTGCTGTACAGTTTTACCCTGGCTGTGCTTTTATATTGTGTTTTTATATTGTGTTCTTATACTGTTTTGCACTTTGAGTCTTGCTGATGGTTTTCACTTTTGTGAACTGTCCAGAGAGCTTTGGCTTTTGGGTGGTATAGAAATGTAATGAATAAATAAATAGCTCAGTGGCAGAGCACAGGCTCCGCCAGAGGAAGGTCCCAAATTCAATCCCCGGCAGCATCTCCAGGTAGGGTTGGACAAACTCCTGCATGAAACCTGGGAGATCCATTGCTGCCAGTCACTGTCAACAATACTGGGCAAGATGGAGCGATGGTCTGACTCAGTCTACAGCAGCTTCCTATGTTCCTATATTGCTCATGTCGTCCAGTTTTGCCTCCTATGGCTGGCAGTGGTTCTCTGGGGTCATAACAAGCAAAGAACCATCTTCCCCATAAGAATGTAAGAGAAGCCCTCCTGGATCAGACCAAGTCTGGAACCTCCAAGTGCTGCGCTCCAATTGGAATCCCCCTGGTCCTCAGGGTGTAAGTCCTGTAGCTCCAGGGGCTGTGAGACCCTCCAAGCAGATAATGTGAGCTCAAGATTATGACCGGAGAAGGTCACTGTGGATCTGGGGGGCAGCTCTCGGCCCTTCTCAAGAGCAGGGATCATTTGAAGTGAACCTGAGCTAGAGGAACCAAGATTGGATCAAGGAGGCGTGGAAGTTGCGACTCTGATCTGGTTTCTCAAAGCTCCTTTGATGTGAAGCCTGAGCATTCCCGGCTGCACACAAGGCCCTCCTCACTTGTGTATCTGGCATTTAGAAACGTGCCTGGGCCGACCAGGCTTCGGACCTGGTTTTAATTACCAATTCAAACAGCTGTTTACTGGCTTGCATGGCTTGATGTGGCCTGAATTAAGGTTAGCCTCAGTGGAGAGAAATATGAGCCTATGAGGGAGAGATGGAAGAGGGAGCCCCAAATCAAGAAGGGAAAGCCCCACCCTCCCTGCATTTCACATCTATTTCAGGCTTCTCCAACCTGGTGCCCTCCAGATGTGTTGGAGTACAAATCCCAGCGTTCCTGACCATTGGCCATGCTTGCTGAGGATGATGGGAGTTGCACATATAGAGGGCACAAGATTGGGGGTGGATAGGGATAGAGTACCATTTGGGTTTTCCCCATCCAGGGCTGGGATGTTTGGCTCCTTCTCTGCATGAAGCAGCCTATTCCTTAGGGCATTTCCATATGAAGTGGGCTGTGAAGGTCAGATGCACTCCATCAATGGAACTGACGCCTGCATCCCACATGTAGATCATGTCCAATGACAACGTCCTGATGGTTCTTAGACTAAGCACAGCTCCTGGAGCACGGCAGTGACTGTGTTGCCAAACCAGCAAGCAGTGGTGGTGCCAAACATAAGAATATAAGGACATAAGATGAGCCACCTTGGATCAGACCAAGTGTCCATCTAGTCCAACAATCTGGTGACATGGGGGCCAACCAGCTGTCGACCAGGAACCCACGAGCAGGACACGGGTGCAACAGCACCCTCCTGCTCATGTTCCCCAGCAACTGGAGTATATATACTGCCTCTGATACTGGTTGTAGCACATAACCGTCAGGACTAGTAGCTTTCTGCTCCAAGACTTTATCCAACTCCTTTCTAAAGCCATCTAAATTGGTGGCCATCACTACATGTTGTGGTAGTGAATTCCATAGTTCAACTATGCACCGTGTAAAGAAGTACTTCCTTTTATCTGTCCTGAATCTCAATCCATCTACGGTCATGTCTACACTGGGGATTTATCCCGGGGTCGTCCCTAGGTCGTCCCTGTGCATCCACGTGATGCACAGGGGATCCCGGGGTCAGCCGCGGACGACCTAAGGATGACTCCGGGATAACCCTGGGATAATGGAAATCGGGGATATCCCATTTTTTCCATTGTCCCAGGACCTGAAACGGGCATGGAGCTGCGTGGGGTGGCTCCGTGCCCATGGGAGGGCAGTAATTCCACCATCCCCAGGATGGTGGGGGTGGGCAGGCGTGGAGGTTGGCGGGGCTGTTCTTTACCATTTTTGCTGCTGGGGGAGCTGCCATCTAGATGCTGGGGGAGGATTGCGGGAGCAGGTATGTCCATGATCTTCCCCCTTCCCCAAACCCTCTTAGGTGTAGAAAGGGCCTAGGTCAAGTTATGGGTTTTCACTCACTCCATTAGCAAGCACATGACCATTAGCAGTGGAGGTCTAGACCTGTAGCTTAATGGTGGAGGCAGGAAATTGTCTTTGGGTACACTTACCCCAGCGTCCTGGTTGGTTCACATTTGCCTGCTACGCAAAGTGTCCCAGATGAAAACCAGTGGTTTACTTCTGTCGATCGCCTTCTGCTTGGGGCTAAGGGTTCACATCCCACTTTCCTCTATGGCTTGCTGAGAGCCAACATGGACTTACCCCCTCTGAGCCTCCAGTCACCTGCCTGGTGGTCAGAAACGTGGCTGCAGTATAGAGAGATGCAAGGGGGGTTGCAAGAAAAATGCGAGAAGTGCATATTTTGTGGGGAGGTCCATAGCTCAATGGCAGAGGACATCCGTTGCATGCAGAAGGTCCCAAGTAGAATCTCTTGCTAAGAGGACCTCGGGTCTGATAAATACTTCTGCTCAAGAGCTGCTGAGTAGGCCAGGCTTCCCTGGCCTGATTCTCTCCAGATGTTTTGGGATGCAACTCCCAGCATTCCTGACCATTGGCCGTGCTGGCTGAGGTTGCTGGGAGTTGAAGTCCAAAACATCTGGAGAGTACCAGGTTGGGAAAAGCTGGAGAAGACAATAACAGGTTAACTCCACGTTTTGTGCATCTTTTAAGCTGAGTGGGCACCCAGTTTAAACAATGTGTACATCAGTGGTAAAAGTGAGTAGAAACACAAACAACTTGCAAAAGATTCCCTCCATATTCATCGTGGAGCACAGAGTGCCTGTAGATCGTTATGGGGGACATATTTTCAGCCCTGATTAGAAATATTCCAAAATCAAGATGGAAACAAAATACCCACCCAACAACCTTGTTTTCAAGAGCTACAGGTCTCTAAATTTAGGGATTCCATAAATACAACATTTTTCTCAAAATTCTCAGGGGGGAAAATGTCAGAAAACAAACTACCTTTTTATTTTTAGATCTCGTTTTCCTATCCCTGTGTCTTTCTAATTTTGGGATGTTCTATGCGTGAAGCTTTTTTTTTTTTTTGACAAGGGTTCAATTTGGATTCTTTCGAACACATCACCATGAATGGTTCCCAGCAAACGGCTGATGCTTGCAATGAGGATAAAACACACACACACACACACAGAGTCACTCACACACTCAAATCCATTATGGACCACATCCAGAAATGACATTGCTGCTAGCAAGGAATTTGTTGGTTTGTTTTCAGTGGCTCTGGACCACATGAGAAGGTTTGTTTGCATGGCTGTTCTGGACAGATGAATCCAATAAGAAGCAGAGAAGGAGAAACTGATCATGGACCCCACAAAGGGATGCCTTTGTATCGGTGGTGGATCTGCCATGTTAGGCCAATGAATGAGCGGTGAACGGATAGGAATGTTGACCTCTACGACAGCAGCAAAGTAACACTAAGGGACAAGGGATCCCAGTAATAAAAGATACTCATGATGTGACATTGTCGCATTTCACATTCCCCCTGTGCCCAGTCCAGCCACATATTTATTATTTATTTATCCATGACATTTATATACCGCCCAACAGCCGAAGCTCTCTGGACGTTTCACAACAATTAAAACCATCAACAAAACAGTATAAAAACACAATATAAAAATACAACATAAAAGCACAACCAGGGTAAAAGCCCACGCAGCAATGCAGATCTAAACTACAATTTTAAAATACAGGTTTAAAACAGCGGAGAAGATCATATGTTAAAATACTGTGAGAATAAGAAGGCCTTCACCTGGCGTTGAAAGGAGAATAATGCAGGTGCCAGGTGAACCTCTCTAGGGAGCTCATTCCACAGCCAGGGTGCCACAGCAGATGTTTTGTTGATGAGATTTTACCAGGGAGATGCATAGAGGTAATGTTCCCCGCAATGCCAAGTTAGCACCTCCAACAATGAAAATAAAGCTATGAAGTGGCCTTGTCATGAATCAGATCATTAGGCCCTCTAGCTCTCCACTGTCTACGTTGCTGGTCAGCGATAGGGTTGGACGCCTCAGTCCATGTCACTTTCACATGTATTAAAGCATAAATTCATTCCATACAATTTCTGCATCGATCTTCGTATATAGCTGCATGGAAATTCACATTTATTTTTTGTATGCAATTTTCCCCAGTGTAAACATTTTGGTACAAGGCTGTTCCTAATCTATGCATTTTTTGTATGCAACGTTCCCGAATCTGTGCATTTTTTGTACACAGCTTTTGAGCAGAGAAACTGCAGCACAAAATTTGGAGAAGTGTACAAAAATAACAAAAATTCTAACATTATCTCCTGTCCCCTGGGAACAGCTCTCCTGGCAGGATTAACCCCCCCCCCCCAGCACCCCCAGCACTGCTACCTTAGATTTGTTTAGCTCAAGGATGCAC
Organism: Anniella stebbinsi; assembly: GCA_029215795.1. Taxonomy (NCBI): domain Eukaryota; kingdom Metazoa; phylum Chordata; class Lepidosauria; order Squamata; family Anniellidae; genus Anniella; species Anniella stebbinsi. Next base: position 3,348,899 of record JARDYH010000003.1, on the reverse strand, counting down.
AACTTTTCTGCCCCCAATGGCTGCATCTGGTATTGGATATGGGGCCAGGACACACACACACTATCACTGAATACATACACGATCTGCTCACATATGTCCACACTCAGTTCCTCCCACATACACCCAAGGGAAGGATTCCCCCTGCCAGCACTGACAAGGTGAATCCTTCCCTTGCTAATGCTGGCAAGGGAAACCCTGCCCTGTTTTCGCTGGGTTGAGCCTACAAAACCCTTCCTCCTGCAAAGCACGTGTTCCACCACGGAGCTATGGACCCTCCCTAAACCACGCATACCTGTGTGACACCTTGTTTGGCAAAGTCAGAGAACTCTGAAATGCCCATCACTCCAAACCAGCTATGGACATAAAATGGGCTCTCACCAGTGTATCTATAGCTCAGTGAGGAACCATGTGTGCATTAACCACAACTAGCAGTCATGGTTTCTGGCCTGGTCCAACAACAGGCTTGCACACAGAAGTAGCCATCTCTGGAAAACTGGCTTTATTATCACTCTTCTGAGGAGCAGGTACGACTTCTACTGGTGTGGGTCCTGTGGAGCTTAATTAGACTAAATTTGCAAACAACAATGACAACACAGCCTGAACAAGGTATGTTTTTCATCAAATTACAGAAATAAGACACAATTAGTCCTTCAGTGTCCAAACACAAGACTATGGACCACTTGCTTGTAGCCCAAGTGCCTTTTGTATCTCTAGATGCTGAGTATTTCCGGAAGTCCCTTTTATAGGTTTTCTCAACTTTAATTCACAGGGCAATCCCCAGTCTGTAACTCAACATCGTTGTTCAACATATTAGCCCTGCAGTAATAAAATAATCCTGACAAATATGAAGAATGCAAAAATGATTCCCCATCCCCTTGAAATTCCACTGGACACAAATGACAGTTCAATTTACCTTATACTAGGTGACAAGAGCCCATAATTCTACAGCCGTCTCCTAACATTCAGCTTTCAGCAGAACAAACTAACTCTCTTTTTTAGTTGTTTCTTCCCTTAGCCCTCCCTTCGGAGTGAGGACTCGGCCCAAGGGACTAAACAATCTGCTCCATGAGGGTTACACAGGCAGCTGGATTTGCAAGCCGTCTCCCTTAGTTCCCTCCCTATCACCTGCCCTGTGCTATTGAAGTCATCTGACCAGGGTAAGCATGCATCGCCCTGGCTGCTGTGATCAATGCTGGCTCCAGGTTATGGAGAGTCCTCGGGTAAGCCAAACTCAGAGGCCCCCTTCCCTTGGTGGCTTAGTTCGGACGACACTTTAGGCAACGGAGGGGTTAATAACGCACTCATCGTGCGTTATTTTACTGATGCGCGCCACAAGACATGTTGCCCCTCCCCCGGCACGTGGCTGAAAGTCCCGGCGTCCTTCTGGGCTGCTGCGTCTCCTCCCTCCCTCCCCTCCTTCAGTCCTCCAGCAGTATCCCATCATGCACCGCAAGTTCTGCCAGCTGTATAGGAGCAGCTAGGGTGGGTGGGTGGATATCGGCCACTCCTGCTGGGCTACTCTATGACTGACTGGAATAGTACACAGAGAGTGGGGGGTTCCCAACACCCGAGACTTTAAGCAACGGATTTCGGGATAAACAACTGAGCAGCCCGTTGTTTCCCCCCGTTGTTTAATTCACCAAAACAGCGTACCATCAGTTGTGTGTGCGTTGTGTGTTGCCCGGCACATGACACAATAAGCAACACAACTGATGATTGATTCATTCTCCCTCCGTTGATTATCGTGTTGTCCGAACTGAGCCGGTGAGTTGACCTTCTCACCACTATAGTCATGGGCAGCTCTTGTTCTTCCTCCTCCCTTTCATCATTGTTCCTATTCACTTGAGAGGAGGCCAGTGGTATCTCCTCCTCCTCCTCCTCCTCATCACCACCACCATTGTCAGGGCCAAAGCAAGGGGCAGGTAAACAAACAGGTTGCTATGGGGAAGGGGTGAATGTATTCAAGGGGCTCTTGTCAGTGCTGAGGGCTGGCCGCAGGCATCCCACCATGCTTAGCATTGATGCCAGTCCTGGCTAATAATAATAATAATAATAATAATAATAATATATTTATTTCTTACCCGCCTATCCCTCTGGATCAAGGCGGGGAACAACATCAAATATAAAATTCATAAAACTTATTATTATTATTATTATTATTAATTGCATTTATATACCGCCCCATAGCCTCAGCTCTCTGGGCGGTTTACAAAAATTAAAAACATTGAACATTAAAAAACCGATATACAAAACTTAAGACCATAAAAACCATAAAAGTAGGTTATAAATACAATATCCATTTAAAAACAACTATTCTGGGTCAAACAACAACAACAACAACAACAACAACAACAACAAAAACCTCAACATACGCTTTTAAATGCCTGGGAGAAGAGGACAGTCTTGACCTGGCGCCGAAAAGATAACAATGTTGGCGCCAGGCGAGCCTCGTCGGGGAGATCATTCCATAATTGGGGGGGCCACCACTGAAAAACATTTAGAACGAATACATTATTAAAACACCAATAAAACTCTTAAAACTGCTTTGCTCAAATGTGGTTGGATCAGGGCCCATGTAAGTTACAAGTCCTATAACCTAAACAAGAGAAGATAGAAGCCTAGAAACTGGTGTCATTAAACATTTGTAAGTGCTTAAAATGGCTAGTTCAACTCTATTTACAGCCAGATCTACGCCTTGTGTCAAACCATTACAGATGTGGAATAAAAAAACAGGATATAACACTACGAGCGTCATCAGATGGGGTGGGGGGGTGGGGAAATCGCATTTCCTTGCCGTCGCTTCCCCCCCGCTTCTGTCCCACAATACTTCCCCTTTCTTACAATGGGGGAAGAAAGAAGAAGTAAGCAATGACCATGTGGCCCATTCAGCGGGCGTTTATATCGAGCTGTTTCTCCTGCACACAACAGGACATGGCGGCACGTTTCTCTTCCGAAAGAAATAATTGGATTTACTGGGGTCTTATTGGTGGTGGAAAGAAGGCCAGAAGGAGCAGGAGTGTTGGCCAAAGGCCCCACAAAAACACAGGAGCGGGCAGTAACGAGCGTACGATAAAATGCTTGTCTGACGACGCTCTACGAAAGTGGTATATTGAATGTGGACTGTGCCCAAAAGTTATCAGTGCACTTTAATACCGCTATAAAGCTGTAGTGTAGATCTAGCTGATATCATCGTTAATTTAGAACGTCAATTGAAGCTCGTACCTTTTGTCCTCCCTCTCGCAAAATGTGACATTTCTTCAGATGGGGTAAATGGAGTTGGGCTTCACATATCTTTGTAATCCCCGGTCAATCTTAAGGAGCCCATTAGAGTATGCCATTTTGCTTCACTGCTGCAATGTTTTGGGTTTTGTTTTTTTTAAAACAAAAGCACCAAAACACTTCTTGCTGTTTAGGTCTGGGAGCTCTTGTATTTATATCTCGCCAACGAGATCTGCAAGGCGCCCACCCTCAGTCCAGCTAATCCTCAGATGTCACGCTGCTCTCGCACGGTATAATCCTAACAACAGCTGAGTTGAATTTTCATTGTGTACTTCCACGCAGGAGGGGTCTGTGCTGTGTGTATAGAAACAGAAAGGAGGAGGAGGAGGAGGAGGAGGAAGAGCATTCAATCCTGTTTTGTGCTGGGTGTGGGACAAAGTCCTAGGCTGCCTCTACACGAGAGGTTTAAAGCTCTTTCAAGTCTTATTAAAATTTTTACCTTTAGCGGAGCGCAAATCGGGAGTTGAGGCGCGTTATCTATCCGATTATGCGCATTATCGAATGCGCGTTAAATAGCGAGTTTTATTTTGCTGCGGGTTAAAGTGCATTTTGACTAAGTGAACAAGCGATTTTCTGCATTAACTACTTCTAAAGCGCATTTCAAACAACCGGTAAGGCCACCAATTGTGCGCTCAATTACCTCCTGCGTACAGTCATTTACCATAAAGAGCTTCCGAGAAGATGCGCATAGTCGGAGAACCAGGCATCAAACCGAATTCTTGTAGAGGGGGTCCTAAGCTCTGTGCTTCCGTACTCCAGGTAGGGGAGTAATTCCTCGACCTGAGATGAAGATTTACATAACGGTTTTCGTGTGATCGTCATGTGACCTTAGCATTACTCTGCTCTGCCACTGCTGTGGGTCCTCAACATTTGAATCCATTTCCTACCCATAATGCTTTTTGACTAGGGTGGCCACTAGTATATTGCTCAAAAAGAGCACAAAAGTGCATAAAATATGCCCATGCGAATTTAGACATCTGCATGCACATTTAGAAACAACGATTATGATTGAAACAGAAATAGAGTTAATCTCATCATAGCACAGAAGCCTGTGACCAGGTGAGCGGTGTGCTTGCTTACCTGCTTTCCAGGTGCGCCATGTTAATGACCAACGGTTCTCCGGGTCTTTATCTTCAAAATGGAATTGGGCTTGACAGCACTTCAAAGAGAGGACAGGCCTCTTGCATGCCATTCAAAGAGAGGACTGTCTTTTGTACAAGAAGACACATGGCCACCTTACACTGCTGTGGGCCCTCAACATTATGATCCATTTCCTACCCATTAGAGTGACCACATGAAAAGCGGGACAGGGCTCCTGTATCTTTAGCAGTTGTCTAGAAAAGGGAATTTCAGCAGGGGTCATTTGTATGCATGCAACACCTGGTGAAATTCCCTCTTCATCACAACAGTTAAAGCTGCAGGAGAGCCATGCCCGCTTTTGTATCTGGCCGCTCTAGTATAGCGCCTGCAGCTTTAACTGTTGGGATGAAGAGGTGATTTCACCAGGTGCTGCAAGCATACAAATGACACCTGTTGAAATTCCCTTTTTTGTGCAACTGTTAAAGATACAGGAGCCCGGTCCTCCTTTCCATATAGTCACCTTACTGTTGCCAATCATCGTAGACCGGATGTCCCCAACCTGGGGCTTCCAGATGTGTTGGACTGCAACCCCCATCATGCTGTCTAGAGAAGGAATGTTTCCACCCTACACTAGGAATGATGGGACGTGCAGTCCAACACACTTGGAGGCCACTACTTTGTGGGCCATGCGGAGCAAAACAGGCCAGTGATATGAAATGTTCATATGCCCCTGGAGCCATCTTGCACAGCTCTCCTTCTTCTTGACAACTCTTGTCCGGGCCCTTGATGTTTCTCAGTGCTACGATCTTGGGGCTGAAAGGACATCTTTCCCAGTTGACTCTCCGCTCTTCGCTATCACTTCTGCGATTCCCACCCCAAGGCCGGCGTGGCCCACTCGCTGTCCAGGGCCGCTCACTGCAGTGTGAGAGGGAGCCTGCGGAAGAGACCAAATGGTTCATCTTAGAGCAGTCTCCGATGGAGCAGCTACATAAACAGCAGAGCTGCTACGTCACCACCTTCCCTTTCAGGGCGGCTGGGCTGGGTGCATAGTATCATACAGCCTGCTCACTGCATTTCCGGTCCCTTTGCCAAGATCATCACAATAACCCCTTTATCAGCCACTCCCAAATTCCCTTTGGGAGGCTTTGCTCAAGGTGTTAATGTGCGGACAATAAAGATAACATAAAGAGTCATCAGTTTAATGCCTTCTTCCGTGTGGTCCTCTCAGTCATTCCCCCCCCCCCCAGAAAAGGGAAATTACTTGAAAACTGTTGCTTCTTTCCCTTAATCCAGGGGTGTGCAACACACTGACTATGGGCCGGATGTGCTCCCCCCGCCCCACCACCCATGCACCCGCTACTGTGCCACCCAATTTTTTGGGAGCTAAAAAATTGGTGACAGCAAACTACTATGGAAGGATAGTAGTTTGGAAACTCCGATTGTCCTTTCTGACTTTGGATGATGGGACTTGTAGTCAGTCCAACACAGTCAGAAGACTCCAGGTTGGACCAGGTTGCTTTAAGCATTTTTTTAAAAAAAACATCATGTTACTCATAACCTGTTATTTGGCCCTGAGTCTCTGCAACAAGGGTTCCAGACTGAAGATTTAGCAACACTGAATGACAGAGGAATATGGGTTACATTTAGTGATCATCCTTAGCTTGAAGGCTAAGGCTGTGGCAAGCACATGGCTCCTGCCAAAAATGGCAACTGTGGGTCTAGCTTCCTCCTCTTCTTCTGTAATGTCTGGCAGAGTTTACCTCATGTCATGTGGACATCATGACATTCCAGGTTTCCGCACCATTCGCAGCCAATGACGTGGAGCGTGGCCAATTATGATGTCACTCCCAATGCAGGATGATGGGCAGTCAAGGCTAGCCCTGCCATGAAGCTGAGTGAGGTGGTTGGCTCAGGTGGCAGATTCTGGGAGGGGCAGCAAAGTATTGGAGGAGAGAGCTATAGGTCACGTAGCCTGCCCTGAACCCCGGAAGCTAGCCTGCTGCCTGGGGCGGTGGAAGATGTTACGCCATTGCCAGTGTTGAAGAAAGATTCAACCACCAGTCCAGTTGGCTTTTGTGCAACGGAATGGGAGGGGGCGCTATCTTGTCTTTCACCTCAGGCAGCAAAATGTCCTTGGCCAGCCCTACACCTAATATTGCTTTTTTGGGGTGCTTAAATATTTATTTAGTGGCTTTATATCCACTAGAGATATGAGGTTTGCTGTTTTGGCGTGAGCCGTGTGTTTGCTGCTACCTTGATTTGGGCTCTGAAAAGCCCTTCCTTTTAGGTGTCCGGCGCCCGTCTCCATTCAACCCCCAGTGAAAACAATACATCGGACAGTGAATTCGGAGTTGAACGTTTGCTCCCAGGGTTCTACGTGAGACTTTTAGAATATTGAAATCAACAGGTGGTGGTTGTGGCGGTGATGGTGTGTGTGTCTCTGTGGGTGTATTGTGTGCGAGGAGACCTAGTCCGTTTCCCCGGTTTGGTATGAGCCGCGTCCCATAACCGGTTTGTTTTCTATTCTCTAGCATGACTCCTGGCAGGCTTATCGAGTGCTGTTATAAATGACCAGCTTTGTGGGGAACCCTGTTCTCACTTGTCCTGAAAGAAAAATCAACAAGTGGAGGACGTTTCCTCAGAGTAGTGTGGGAGGCCTGGAGGCCCCTAGGTGTGGATTTGGGAGTGTTGCTCGACACAGGGGCCCTCTTTGCTGTGATGTTCAAAGGTTGTGCAGGTGAAAACATGCGGGGTAGAACGTTGCAGTGGTTTCACTAACCCTCCCCTCTCCGTAGTTACCCTAACCACCGCGCCCCTCATGTGTGAGTAGGGCCAATAAGAACTTTGCTGGTTCTGCCCAAAGGCTTATTGAGTCTAACATTCTATTGCACAGTGGCCAATGCCTACAGGAAGCCCACCACAGGACGTGAATGCGGTAGCCCTTCCTGCTCATGCTCCCCTAAAAGGCTCTGCCCCCTAGAGGTCACTGGGCAAGTCGCTCCACCAGGTCCGCAGAGTCCATCTTTCCTGTAACCTTAACCAAAATAAACGGCTGTGCCCACCTCTTGAATTACAGGAAGTGGCAGGACTTCCCCTCTCCATGATTGGCAGCGTAGAAGATCAAAGCTAGCACATGGGGAGAGAGAGGTTATTCCTAGAACCCACCCAGTTCAGAGCACTGTAGGTACTTAAATCTGTAAACAGATATTTATGAATGGAACGCTGCATCTAAAACACATAGCCATTCGATAAAGAATCAGAATCAATAGTTACACCGAACCCAGTCCTTCCCCAGCCTGGTACCCTCCAGATCTGTTGGACGGCAACTCCCATCATTCCCAACCAGCTTGGAGTTGCAGCCCAACAGATCTGGAAGGCACCAGGTTGGGGACTTCCCTTTTCAACAGATGTTCTATCCCCCAGTTCCGTTATCTCCTCTGTTTCTCTCCACCCTTTCTTCTGATGGTAACGTCACGCCTGTCACTCACTTTTATCCCACCCACCATTCCTTCACACTTGCCCCTGCTGCTGTCAATCATCCTTCCACTCATTTTTCCGTCCCACCACTTACTGCCTGCAATCCTTGCACAGAGGTTGACTGTGCAGTTAAGAGCACTCTTGCAGCTACTCAGAAAGTCAATGAAGTAACATCAGGCTTAACTCTGTGGCTGGTCACTGTACTGGACATCCCCCTCACTTCATAGTCATCTCTGTACACACAGAGACAGATTGGGAAGGAAAGGAGGAGAAAGCGGGGCTGTGACAGTGATGGAGAAAGACCTTTGGGGTGGTTGGAACTGGCCCACCACATATTGACTAGGTTCACACAACACGTTGAGTGTGGGTTGTTGTTGAACCATGGGTTGTTTGTTGAACTGTGGGACAGCGTGATGTCTGAACCCAGGACATCTTCTGCAGGGTGGCTTGTTCACCCTGGAGTGTGGCTTATCTTTCCCAAACAAGCCACCTTAAGAACCCATGGTTTGTTGTTGGGGTTGTTAACAAGCTACACTGCATGGTTAACAAGTCAGCCTGTGGAAAATGTCCTGGGTTCAGACAACACGCTAATCCATGGTTCAACAAACAACCCATGGTTCAACAACAACCCACATTCAACCACTGAGTGTGGGTTAGCATGTTGTGTGAACAACCCCATCCTCTCTTTAAAATACTCCCCACCCCATCTACCTACCCTAGCAAATCTAGTCTGATCAAACAGGGCTGGTAACATATTTGAGCCCCCACCTCCTGGCAACGTGCCCTCTGGTGGGCGTCCTACCTTGGTGATGTCCAGCCCTTCAGTCTAGCCTGGTGGCAGCGATGGCAGCCATGTTGGAATCTCTGCTGAGTGGCTGTGGCCACCCCCCCTTTACATTTCCCACAATGCCGCACAGCAATGTTACATCGGGAGGATTTGGGACAATTAAAATGGCAGGCAGCTCTCAAACCCAAGCATTTGTGTGTGCCAGAGGAAGTGGGATCTCTTTTGGGACTGCGGTGGTTGCCCGAGGATGCCTGGCAGTGGTACCAGGCCTGTGATCAAGGCCTGGGGTGCCAGTAAAAACAGGCACACCGTTTAAAACGGAGAGTTTGTCAGACATTTCTTTATTCACTCCCCTGTGCATATGTTACTCTTGAGCAAACATTACATATCCCCCAAGAAATGCAGATACCCCACAGAGCTCGGTCTCTCCTGTCTGGGCTGCTTTACAGCGACATCTTTTGCAAAGTGGAAACACTACCCAGCCCATTTGCACGTGAAGCAAGAACAAAGAGCTCCACTAGCCAAAAAAAAAAAAAAAAAGGCTGGGTGGGTGGGGGGAGAGATTTGGTTCCTCCTAGACCATTTGAAAACAAGTCACTGCAAGGCATGGAAAAGTCATCAGGAAGGAATCTGTCCAAGTCTGCACGCTTTTTATTTTCTTCCTTTCTTTTTTAAAAAACACACACACACACATGGATTCAAAATGGCTCGCAGCCCTCATCACTTTCTCTAATTAAAAAATAACCATTTTCCATGTCTGTCTCATTTCTGCTTTGCCCCGTTCCGCATGGGCGATTGGGGGGGGAGGGGGGATATTTGCTTTCCTGCTGCTTGTGTCCCAGAATGGTTATAAAAATGAAATCTGCACAGAAGAAATGAGGAAAAGGCTTCAGCGAAACTGGAGAACGGAGAGATTTAGTGCCGTCTGGAGTCAAAAGGAGAGCGGTGGATTGAGGGATGGAGTGAGCTGCCTTGTACAGAGTTCGGCCACCGGCCCATCTAGCCCAGTGCCAGTGAATAGCCAGGGCTGCAGACAGAAGGGTCCAATCTGGCATGTCGGAAAGGCCCATGGCACTATCGCATTTTCTCATTGACACCCAATACGTGACATGGACAACCCAAGAGATCTAAAACCAGGGCCAGCGTCGAGGGTAGGCATGGTCACCCCTGCAACCTACTTGTTCACTTGCCTCTTGCTTTGGCCTAGACGATGACGGAAGAGCAGCAGATGCCATTACTTCTTGTCTCATTGACTCTCCATCAAGCACACAAGCGCTAGCGATGACGTCAAAGAGGAGGAGGAGCAATGTCAGCAAGTGACAATGGTGGTAATGAGGTAGACTCACTAATGGAGGGGTCCATTGAGGGTGTCTTGCTGAAGGAGCCTCGAAATCGTGGAGCTGGCGCTGCCCCTGCCTTGCTGGTCCATAGATTTGGGTATGGTAGCCATGTGTCCTACTTTACAGAGGACTCTCCTCTATTTGAAGGAACTTTCTCTTTGAAAAGCTATCTAGTCCAGATGAAAGATACGAAACCTTAAGAAAGGAGAGCAGCAGGGGCCTAGAAGTTACAAGCCTGCCGGTGCTTTGAGATCTTCAGGGGAAGCCCTTCTCTCCGTCCCATCACCATCACAGGCACGCCTGGTGGGAATACAGGAGAGGGCCTTCTCAGTGGCTGCTCCAGTGCTCTGGAACGCCCTTCCCAGGGAAGCTAGACTGGCTCCCTCCTTAATGTGTTTCCGGAGATACACAAAAACTTTCTTCTTCCGGCAGGCCTTTGGAGAATAATGTGGATCCCATCTATTTTTTCATACTTTTAAATTTAATATGTATTTTAAAAGTTGAAATGTTTTAATATTGAAACCTATTTAATTATATTTTAACTTTTGTATATCTCTTATTTATAGCTTTTAACTGTATATGTTTTAATTTTGTAAAGCCACCTTGAGTCCCAGCATTGGACAACAGGCAGAATATAAATAAAGATGATGATAATAATAATAATAATAATAATAAACATACTCACCCAAAACAATCTTGGAAAATGCAGATCATAAACTATACTGGGACAGAACAATTTATACCGACAAGATAATACCCTGCAACCGACCAAACATAACAGTCATAGAAACACACACATACCTCATCGACATAGCAATACCGAATGACAAAAATGTTGTTGAAAAAGAAGAAGAAAAGAGAGACCAATATACATCCCTGGCCATGGAAGTCAAGGAGCTATGGCAACAGGAAAAAGTCACAATTATTCCATTAGTCACATCAGTCACCAGCATCAAATCAAAAAATTATACAGAAAGCCTCCAAAAACTGGGCCTACCAATATCCAGAAAGCAGTCCTATTTAAAACATGCTCAATTGTCAGGAAATTCCGGAGTCAATAAAAGACAGCATGACCTGGCAAAGCCCGACATGTCTGTCTAGAAAAACCGCCACGGGCAAGAAAGAGATTAATAATAATAATAATAATAATAATAATAATAATAGAAGTTGCCCATCCACAATTAGTGCCAGGACAACTGTTCAGGCACAAATAATCACTGGTCACAGTCTTTCCTCATATGTTGGGATGTACTATATTTCTAGTTAAATTCTAGTTATTCTTTCCCAATTTGGATCTACACATATAAATTAATATCTGCACATTTTATGCAGATCTCTTGTCCTTCACCCTAATGGGGAAGCATTTGTTCTTTTGGGGTGATGCCTAAGTGGATTCCCCGGTGTTGGGGCCACGTCCCTAAAGGGGTCTCACGCTCTCCCTGCCCCAGTCGCAAGATAGCTAACAAACTGCCATGCAACAATGCAACAGCTGTCCGCTCTGCCCCGCATGAGGTTTGGACGCTGGACCCACAGCCCTTTCCGAAAGAGCAAGCAACCCTCTACGTCAACCTCCCCTCCCCAATTTGGCAAGCTTTTATATTTATAGGAGCCGCCAGGGCCTCCTTCCAGCAAAGCCACATTTTCCAGCTGTATCTGCCAGCAGCCAAAAAAGGATTAGCGAACATCTGGAAACGTAAGAGACGGTCATCTCGGAGCGTTTGATCGAAATGTATGGCTGGAAGGGCTCTGAGTGGGAACAGGACGGACGGCCACCACATCAAAGCACAATTCTGGGGAGGGGGGAAGGAAATTTGCCCTCCAATCCAAGAGTCTTTCTGGGTAACAATCCCTGAAAGAGGAGGGACAGCGAAGCTTTAAAACAAGCCAGATGCTTCCGGAGCCCCTTCCTAGCCCTGACCCTCATTAAACCCAAACTCTGAGAATGTTCAAGGGGAATGGAGCATGCAGAGGGACAGAAATGGAATCAATTACGGTACTCCTAGAAACCTAGTTGGGCTTATGGGTGTGGGGGGTATTTTCAGGGTTTGTATCAGACTTTCCCAGCAGGGCAATGTCTTGGATGACATTTCCCATAACCCCCAGCCAGTTATGGGAGTTGGGGGTTATGGGCATTGTAGTCCCATCGACCCGGAGGGCAGTAGGCTAGGGAAGGCTCTTCGGTATGATGGAATAAAAACCAGTGATGGTGTTGGCTCCCATGTCAGTGGGGCAGTGAATCTGCTCCGGGTTTCACTCAGAACCAGTCAGAACTCAAAAGGAGCTCTCTGAGGTGCTTCGCATGAGATCTCCTGCAGGCAAAATATGCGCTCTACCATCCAGCTCCAGCCCCATGCCCTGACTTGATATTGCAGTATGGTTACCGGCTCATAGATATAGAGCCCCATCAGATGAGTGTTTTATTGCATGCTCATTACTGGGCACTCATGGATTTTTACAGGTCCCTCTCACAACATCGTCTGCCTCCCATGCGTCTCCCGCCCCTCCTAGCCTTCTTCCCATGATAAAAAAAATGACCCCAGTAAGTCCGAATTGCTTTTAGAGACGGAACTTGCAGCTAGCGTGATCAAAACGGCCCACTGGATGGGCAGCGGGCAGGTTGTTTACTTCCTCTTTCGAAAGAGGAAATAATGAGGGGCAAACGCGCGGGCGGAGAAGGGACGGTAAGCAAATGCGATTTCCCCTCGTGTGATGATACTCTTATAGCTCTGTGTGGGAGGGATCAGGTCCACTCTGCATGTAGAAGGGTCCGGGGAGAGTAGCGCAAAAGAGGAAATATATCACCCAAAATGTGGATGAAAGAGGATACCAAATTGCAAAAAATTGGCATCTGGCGATTTATTTGTCTAGGTGGACATTTAGAAATAGTTACTATCATTTAAACAGAAATACAAATTATCTCACCATAGTGGGGAAGATTGCAATCAGGTGAGTTGTTTTTCCAACTGCTTCCTGTTGATGTCACTTGCCAACAAAGGAAGTGAGGTGGGCGGTAGCACCAGGAAGAGAGCCTTTTCTGCTGTGGGACCCTAGTTGTGGAATGACCTTGCCCAAGAGGCTCACCTGGTGCTTACATTGTTCTCTACCTGGTGCCAGGCATTTTAGTCCTTTCGCCCTGCTGTTCTAAATCTGTTATCATATTTTGAATCTCTGCCTTGCTGCTAGGTTTGGGTTTTATTTTTATTTTGTACTGTAGTTTTAAACCTTTTGTTTTGTTGTAATGTATCTTATGTGGTATTTTGTGGTTGTAATTGTTGTGAACTGCCCAGAGAGCTTTGACTATTGGGCAATAAAAATGAAATAAACCTCAATGCTTTCGCTTCCTATGGTGCTTTAAATTGGGCCTATTCACGCAACACGCTAAGCCATGGTTAAGCCGCTAACCCTGTTGCAGCAAATGGTTAGTGAGATGTTTAAACCATGGTTATGTGGCCACTGTGGTTAGGAATGCTTCACAAGGCCCACCAAGTAATGATTCACATGATTCACTAAGCCATAATATTTAGCTCGAAATGCTTACTCACCATAGCTTAGTGTGTCGTCTGAAGAGAGTTAATACCTTCAAACAGACCACCCTTCAAATAGAGGATTGCCCTCTGTAAAGTCGGGCACCTGGGCATTTTTGAATCCTAAAACACCAATGGGAAAGCTATTGTAGACCATTCTGAGTAAGATAGGCCGATGGTCTTCCCTCGCCTAAGGCAGCTTCCGACGATCGTAGATAATGTTTAAAATTCCATAACGTGCACCTCTAAAAATGGTCACATCAAAGTACCTAATTCTTAGTCATCAAAGCAGACACAAGTAAAGGCACCGAATCGTCGAATAGCATTGCTTAACTTCGATCAACCCGCGCACCTTCATGTTTGTGTCCTCCAAGGGTTTTCAATGTCGCTCTAGACCGTGGCTGTCAGGAAGCTCCTCTTGATGACTCTGAGGTGACTTTCTCTTGGGCCAGACATGGGCAAGTTCCCTCAGAACAGATTGTGTGGTTTTCCACTGAGATGTGGTGGAGCTAGCAAGGTACCAAAGCTTGCTATGCCTGGAGGGTGTGTCTTTTGTGCCTCCTATCACTGTCTCACTCCTATGGCTAAAGCACTGACTCATCAAAGCTTTCCGGTATCTCTGCTAACAAACACAATGCACAGCTTAGTTCCTATGTTTTGGAGAAAAGTTTGCTCTTGGATGGATAAGTGTGCAAAACGTACTTAGGTAGCTTAATCAAATTTGGGGTCGCCACTTTTTTAAAGAGAGCTCTCTCAGGACTGTAACAGCACCCACCAACCCAACCCCAACACAGAAATTAGGCACAAAAAGACCAGATTTCTGATAAAAAAGAAATGACCAACCTTGCTGCTGTTACCAAATTTAACTCAAAATCCATGTCCTTATTAGGATGGGATTGTTGATTCCGTGATTCCCACAGGAATCGATGGAGGGGAAATCATACTACCATATTCCCGACATTTTTATAGGATCCTAGGAAACTCTGTCACAAAATCCAGGAGAAACGTTCCAAAGCACATGGAACAGAGTCAGTAGGATTGTGGAAGGGAAAAATAGTTTCATTAATCCATTTGTTTTCTTTGTTAGGAACGCCTTTTAGGAAATGTTGGAATGAGAAGGAAGGTGTGTTGCATGGTAATCCATTTCCTTTACTGTAAGTTTAAAGGATATTTATGGCTTGATGTTTTATTGTTGGAAGGTATTGCATGGGTCTCACTGCTTTTTAATGTTTGTATAATAGGGTTACTATAAATGGTAATGTCTTAGTGTTCGCAGTGACTTCTTTTGTAAAATAACCTGTTTAAAAATAGTAAAGAAATTGATTTTAAAAATGCCATTCATTTTGTTATCCATTCGTTTAAATGACATTAATTTTTATTGCATACATCTCTGTTTCTTGCTCTCTTTTTTTGTTGTTCTTGTTGCTCCTTGCTAGGGTGATCCTATGGAAAGGAGGACAGGGTTCCTGTATCTTTAACTGTTGTATAGAAACAGGAATTTCAGCAGGGGTCATTTGTATGCATGCAGCACCTGGTGAAATCCCCTCTTCATCACAACAGTTAATGCTGCAGGAACCCTGCCCTCTTGACCAGATACAAAAGGGGCTGGAGCATCTCCTCTGTGGGGAGAGACACAATAGCGGTGTGCAAAATTATGCCTGGTGTGCAGAACATAGATAGGGAGATGTTTTTCTCCCTCTCCCATAACTCTGGGACCCAAAAGGATCATCCCATGAAGCTTATTGGTGGGGGATTCAGGACAGAGAAAAGGAAGGACTTCTTCACACAGTGCAGAGTCAAACTAGGGAATATGCTACAACAATGATGACCACTGACTTGGATGGCTTTGAAAGGGGATTAGATAAATTCATGGAGGAGAAAGCCACCACCGGCTACTAGTCATTGGCTGCATTCGGGCAACACAATAACCAATGGTAGTTTAAGTAGTCAATGGTCGGTTAAATAGTCAACAGTTGGTTGTTGTGTTGACTGTTGGGCAAAAAACACCCCCACGGTTGACTATTTCCTCAAAATAACCAACAGAGATAAACAACGCTCTGCAGAATTGACTATCTGTGCAACCGTTGGTTAGCGTGTCGTCTGTTGGGCTCAGTGGACTATTTTGCAGGATTGAGTGGACTGTCTTGGCTGGCTACAGAGTTCCCGTGCAAGAGTGGCCAAAATCGTGCTGGCAGTTCTGCTACAGCCGGCACAACTCACAGAGGCTGCTGGGATAGAACTGGGAGGACTGGGGGAGGAGGGAGGGCAAGGAGAAGAGCAGGGGCTGTGTCAGTCAAACACCAGGTTGACTATTAGTCCACTCCACACCAGCCCCAAACACTCCACAGTCGTATAGGAACATGTTGTGTGGGTAGTACCCCTTCTATAATCAACCCAGGAGTTGATTATTAACCCAACATTGACTATTGTGTTGTCCGAACGCAACTGTTATAGCATCCAAAGTATCAGAGCCAAGGTGATTCTCTGAATACCACTGGTTGGGGAAAAGCAACGGGAGGGGGCCTATTGCATTCACGTCCTGCTTGTTTACTTTCCAGTGTCAGCTACTTGTCCACTGTGGGAAACAGGTTGTAGGCTGGATGGGCCTTTGGTTTGATCCGGAAGAACTCAGCTGTATTTTTATTTGATTTATTTATTCCAAGAGAAACATTTAAGTCCAGGGTGGGCAACTCCAGGGGTAGCGGGCTGCAGTCCCCCCACTCCCAGAACCTACCAGGGGCTGCTGTAGTGATGACAAAACCCCCAGCAATTTTGCAAGGAAACTAGGCCATGTACCTTGCTTACAAGCAATTTTTTTTGCTGTTGCTACAGTAAATTCGGCCGGAGGGGCAGGAGGTAACGCAAAATAGCCCCAAGGTGCTGCATGTTGCTCATGCCTGATTTAAATTAACCCTTTTCAAGTAGACCTTTATTGGGGGAGACATTTCTTCAGAGAAGTGCAGAAGAAATGAACAGAGCCCGGCCTGTTTAATAATAATAATAATAATAATAATAATAATAATAATAATAATTATTTTCTTACCCGCCTCTCCGTTTGGATCGAGGCGGGGAACAACAATATGATAAAATACATAAAACTGATTACAATATGGCACACATTATCAAAACTGCATTAAAACATCATAAAAACATCCTAAAAACATTCTAAAATTCCACTGGATATGCCTGCTGGAAGAGAACAGTCTTTATAGCTTTCTTAAATTCTAAAAGACTGTTAAGTTGACAAGTCTTCTCCGGCAGGTCATTCCACAGTCTGGGAGCGGCAGAAGAGAAGGTCCTCTGGGTAACAGTTGTCAGCTAGTCTTGGCCGACTGTAGTAAATTCTTCCCAGAGGACCTGAGTGTGTGGGGCAGATTGTATGGGAGAAGGCGATCCCGCAGGTAACCTGGACCCAAACCAAGTAGGGCTTTAAAGGTAATAACCAACACTTTATACTTCGCCCAGAAACAGATTGGCAGCCAGTGAAGTGATTTTAAAGTCGGTGTAATATGGTCACCCCTAGGTGTACCGGTGACCAACCTGGCTGCCATATTTTGAACTAGTTGAAGTTTCCGGACTAGGCGCAGATGGTGGACAAAAATACTCCGTCCGGTGCCACAGACTCAGGATTCCTACTTGTGCAGCATAAGCCTGTGTGTGGCCCATACAATATTTGATCCTGTTTACAGGGTTGTTGCGCTCTACATTCCATGCTCCCGTGGGACACATGGACCAAGGCGCTGAACACAAATGCCTATATATTTCTAATTTATGCCCTGAATTTTGCAAAGCTGGTTATTTTTGTTCCCTTTTGTCTTCCACGCAGTTAAAAACCCACCGAAAATAAGTAGTGTTTATATAATGCAAAGCGCAGGTGACCACCGTCTCCAGCTGCGGGAGCATCAATGCCCTCATTTAAGGTTTAGGCCTCTGTCCTGCCCGATTGATGTGCTTGTAAAGCTGGGCCTGCAAATGAGAGCTTTGTAGCCATATCAGAGGGCAAGGCACATTGTTGCAACGGTCCCATTCCCTTGTATCCCAGCCAAATGACGACAGGAGACTGGGTTGGGTGATTACACGGCTCGTGATGGACGCCCGGGCCTTGTCTCTTTAGCCAAGAAAGGACAGCATAAGTACTATGTTTGCATTCTCCCAGCAGGATTTCTGGCCGTAGTTCCCCGATACAGCTGTTTGTTATTTCCACGTGCCGCAAGTAAGTTAAATCATAGTATGCCATCGTGTCTGGATTAAAAAGAATCCTTTGTAATTCTTTCAGCTGGGGCCCAGGGTGTCCTTAGGAAGGAGTATAGATTTGGCCCAAATAGCTGCTGTTGCAATCATCCTTTCTTTCGTGGGTGCACAACCTTTTCTGCTCCAAAGGCCACGTGCGGATGCTGGTTGGGGTTTGGAGGCCGCATACCTACGCACATGCAAACTCACACATGAGCAATGCTGATATGGAACACTCTTTCCTACGGTACAGAAAAGGGTAACGAAAATGACCCAGGGGCTGGAGCAACTCCCCTATGAGGGAAGGTTACAACTAGGGGTGTGCACAGGATCGGGTCCGATCCACGATCTGGACCCAATCCGGGGGAAATTAGATACAATTATCCAATTTCCAATTCCCGCATCTGGATTGTCCGATCTGATCCAAACTGATCCGGAAGGACCCGATCCAGTTCAGATAAGATCGGATGATTGGACCTCCTCCCGCCCCTCGCAATCCTTACCTGCTGGGGCCATCCGCTGCCACCCACGGGTGGCAGCAGACGGCCCTGGCAGGTAAGGAGCATGAGTGGGGGAGGCGGGAGCCCCCCCCCACTTACCTGCTGGGGCAGCCACTTCCCTTCGGTGCTCAGATCTACTAAGAAACAGGCTTCGTGGCCTGCCTCAGAGGCAGGCCGCGAAGCCTGTTTCTCAGTAGATCCGAGCACCGGAGGGAAGCGGCCGCCCCTGCAGGTAAGGAGCGTGTGGGGGGGGAGAACAGGGAGGGGGGAGTTAGGCCCCCACTCACCCACCCACCACCATGTTTTCCCCATAGACTTGCATTGGGGGAAAGCTTTCTTTCCCCCAATGCAAGCCTATGGTGAAAACACCAAAATTGGCGACCGATCCAAAAATCGGACATCCGATTTTCGGATTGGGATCGGATACAATCTGATCCGAGGGACCTCCGATTTTGTCAGAACTAATCCAGGACAACATCGGAGGTCCCAATCTGGGTCCCGATCCGATCCGGGGGGGGGGGGTCCCTGCACATCCCTAGTTACAACAGCTGGGATTGTTTCATTTGGAAAAAAAAGGAGGCCAAAGAGAGACATGATGGACGTGTGCAAAATTATGCATGGTGTGGAGACTATGGATAGGGAGACATTTTTCTCCCTCTTCCATAATACTATAACCTGGGATCATCCCATGAAGCTGATTGGTGGGAGATTCAGGACAGATAAAAGGAAGTCCTTCTTCACACAGCACATACTGTATTTCTTCGATATCTATACTACTGCTTTAAAACGGTTTATAACAGTTTTAACCAGTTTAAAACTGTTATAAACCGTTTTAAAGCAGTAGTGTAGATAGGCTCTAAGACGCACTCCCCCCCCATATAAACATCTCTAAAAATGAGGTGCGTCTTAGAATTGATGGTGTCTTAGAATCACAGTTTTCAAATTTTAGATATATTTTAGCATTTTGTTTTATTTTTCTTAGAATCAAAGCTTTTTTTTCTGTTGGTGGTACTGAAATTAAGGTGCGTCTTACAATCAATGGCGTCTTAGAATCGGAGAAATATGGGAGTTAAACTATGGGATTATATTCACTACCACAAGATGTGGAGTTGGCCACAAATTTGGATAGCTTTAAAAGGGGGTTGGATAAATTCCTGGAGGAGAAGGCTATCAGTGGCTACTAGCCCTGATGGTTATGTGCTACCTCCAGTATCCAAGGCAGTAAGTCTTTGTGCACCAGTTGCTGGGGAACATGGATGGGAGGGTGCTATTGCGCCATGTCCTGCTTAGTTGGTCATGGTCGACAGCTGGTTGGCCACTGTGTGAACAGAATGCTGGACTAGATGGACCCTCGGACTCAGGACTCAGGACTCTTCTTATATTTTTATGTTCATTGCTGCCAGCAGCCATTTACTAGCATATGCCTTTATTTATAACACGTGAGGCTGCTGCAAGACTCCGTGGAAAGAGAGACATGTTGATATACCCTCTTCCAACATAGGATCCTCCTTGAGTCAACCAGGTGTCAGTGCCTAGCGTGCCCATAGGAATGACTGGCAAAAGAAAGGGAGAAAGTAAGAGGCTGCAATCCTGGGGAAAAGCATTTTGTTAATGGTGGTGCCACCACTGAAAAGGCCCCTCCCCCAAATCCGGATGTCAGGGGCACCAGGAGAGGGGTCTCTGGCTATGAAATTAAGGCACAGGCAGCTACATCTTGATGAGGTGGCAAAATGCAGGCCAGGCAGGCTTCCCTGGGTATAGCATTCTGTAACACAGGGGCCACAACTGGAAAGGCCCTGCCTTATCCTTGAAACAGAGGATGGTCTTCTGGCAGTCCTTCAAATGGAGGACTGTTCTCTGTAAAAGAGGATACATGGACACCCTACTCTATGTGGCCCCTGACAGATTACTCCTGAGGAACCTGGCCCTCGATCAAAAAAGATGCCTTACTCCTGACCTCAGCTGTTTCGCATGCAAAGCATACCCTCTGCCATTTGACCTACAGGCGCCACTGCAAAATTCTGGAAGCCAAATTGTACACGAGGTGGCCAGGAATTTGGTGGTGGACGGCCCTGACCACTGTCCCACCATCACCATGTTGCTGGCCCTTGCTCTTGCCAGGAAATTGCTTCCCGAAGGGAGCGGAGCGGGGGGGGAGGGGTCATTCCTGTTTGCTGAATCACAAGGCAATCTCGGAGCGAGCGGCTGAGCAGAATAAACTGAGCCCAGCAACTGCTTCAGCAAACAGACGAGCCCAGCAGTGAGTCACAAGGGATGGGCCAGGAAGATGTCCCAATAGGTCACTGCCACCTTCCCTTTCTGTGACGGAGACAGCAAGGAATTTGCAAGGAAGGTTTCAGAGCCTGTTATGTAAGCAGCTTAGAAAAAGGTGTCCCATTGCATGGTTGTTCCCCAATTGTCTTGTGTCAAATGGCAGGATTGGTTGGTTAATGTTATTAACATTATTTATTATTTCTAGAGTGCCTACAAGCCTTGCCCAATATGGTGCCCTCTGGATGTGTTGGACTAAAGCTTCCATCATCCTCAGCCAGCATGTCAATGGGTGCGCTGGCTGGGGATGGTGGGGGTTGCAGTCCAATGCCCCCAGAGTGTATGAGGTTGGAGGAAGGCTGGCTGGGGACAATGTTAACTGCAGGCCAACACATCCAGAATGTATGAGGTTGGGGGAAGGCTGGGCCTGTTGGCAAGGGAGAATGGGATTTGCAGCCCAACACACACAGATTGTGTCAGGCTGGGGGAGGCTGGCTGTGGTGGTTGGGGATTATGGGGATTGCAGTCCAACACATCTGCAGGGTGCTCGCTTGGTTATACATACAACACTCATACAAACCTTCCTTTTTAGAGGTTTTTTAGAGGTGCCAGCCTGGGGGACAAAGACGAAGAGCTTTTACTCTTCCCATTCTTTTTTTTAGCCAGCCCGGTGTGTGAGGCTGGGGGGGGGGGGCGACAGGGGCTCCACCATGGCCAGCCATCCTGCTGCTTTTGTTTGTTATTCTGATGTAGCTGGATTCATGCGATTAGACGCCAGGAAACAGGGCCCTCCGATCTGGCACTGGTGGCCACGGGTGGACTAAACGTCCGCTGCACATCACCGAGAGAAAAGCCAAGAGTGAGGCTGACCTTTGGAGGGGAAGTTTATATAGAGTTGTACCAGCCAATCACAAGGCTGATGAAACAGCCAATCAGCTGTGGGAGCCAACTACTTGGAGGAGCAAAGCAAGATGGGGATGTTCGGTCTCCCTTACCCCTGCTGCCTCCTAAGATGGTAGAGTCCTCTGCTTGTAGATCTACACCGACTTTTTCCCTCTCGCTCGGCGATCAGCCATGCAGCACCCAGAAATCCACTTGCATTGGCTGCCTGTATGTTTCTGAGCCCGATTCAAAGTGCTGGTTTTTACCTATAAAGCCTTACACGGCTTGGGACCACAATATCTGACGGAACGCCTTTCCCGACATGAACCTACCCGAACACTACGTTCAACATCTAAGGCCCTCCTCCGAATGCCTACTCCGAGGGAAGCTCGGAGGTCAGCAACAAAGGAGAGGGCCTTCTCTGTAGTGGCCCCCCAATTGTGGAATGATCTCCCTGACGAGGCCCACCTGGCGCCAACATTGTTATCCTTTCGGCACCAGGTCAAGACTTTCCTCTTCTCTCAGGCATTTGGCAATATCTGAGGAGCCTGGGTTTGCTATTGTTTTTGTAGCTTTTTTGGGCTGTTGTAGCGGTTTTAAATGTATGTGTGTATTGTGTGTATGTTGTATGTTTTTGCTGTTTTAATTTTTGTATATTGTTTTTAATTGTTTTAATCCTATGTAAACCGCCCAGAGAGCTTCGGCTATGGGGCGGTATACAAATGCAATAAATAAATAAATAAATAAATCATTGGCGTGATAGCAGAGATAGGGAAGGCTTCACCTGTTGATTTCTACCCATCACGCTGCTGTTCAAGGCATTGTTCCTCTCGCTGTAAAGAACAAGAAGCAGGAGCCTGTGGTCCCGTGAAGATCGGACCAGGGACTCTTCTCACTGGGCCCCCACTGTGCTGCTGGCCCTTGGCAGATGCCCATCTATGCTAACCCTTGGCACTGGCCCTGAGCCCGATTATGGGGATAGTATGAGGAGCACCCTAGCAGGGCTCAGGGGGGGCAGCCCCAGACGCGAGCCCATTCCCTTCAGGGAAAGAAATGGAGCTGAAATTGAAGATGGCGACTGAGGGTTCTGTAAACTTATTTCCCTCCAAACAGTGTCCAGATCTTGGAAGATCTTTGGAGGCATTTTGGAAACACTCCCAATTGCAGGGGTGGAGAACATGATGGGCTGCAGTTCCCGTCAGCCCTTGCCAAAAGAGCACCTGGGAGAGCTCCTTTAGGGTTCAGAGTGAAACCTGGAGCGGATTCACCACCCCGCTGCATTCAGAGCCACCAGCCTCTGCAGCTGGAGGACCACAAATTGCTCACCCCTGTCCTCTTGTATCTGGTCAAGAGGGCAGGGCTCCTGCAGCTTTAACTGTTGGGATGAAGAGGGGATTCCACCAGGTGCTGCATGCATACCAATGACACCTGCTGAAATTCCCTTTTCTGTGCAACTGCTAAAAATACAGGAGCTCTGTCCTCATTTTCATATGGTTACCCTAATGTTGGGGAGAAGATAGGGTGACTATACGAAAAGGAGAACAGGGCTTCTTTAACTGTTGCATAGAAAAGGGAAATTCAGGAGGTGTTGTTTGTATGCATGCAGCACCGGGTGAAATTCCCTCTTCATCACAACCATTAAAGCTGCAGGAGCCCTGACCTCTTTTGCATCTGGCCATGCTAGGCAGGACTCCTGCAGCTTTAATGGTTGTGATGAAGAGGGAATTTCACCGGGGGCTGCATACATGCAAATGACACCTGCTGAAATTCCCTTTAAAGAGACAGGAGCCTGGTCCTTTTTTCCTATGGTCACCCTACCAACACAGCGCTCTAGGCTTTTATTGAGAGCAGGCATGGGATTGGCAGAGCCTGGGTGGGTGGGAGAGACTGATACAAGCCCGTCGCTGGCCCAGAAAAAAATGATGCTCAGCCCAACTTATAGGGATGATACAAAGGTTCTTTCAGCCCGCATGGAAGGTCTCTCACCTGGCTGATTGTCACATCTTCGCCTTGGCAAGTGGAGCCTGTTACAAATCAATCCTGCTTCTCCTCACCACACACACGTACAATTCATTAGTGGAGCCTGCGAAAGCCTTTCCATGAATTAATGCTTGCCGCAAAGCACCAAACGGCACGTCCCCGGCCACATAATGAAATAACGAACATGAGCTCTGCTTCGAAGAAAACCTCCAGAAAGGACAGGATGTGGGGAGCGGGAGTATACCAGCCCATGCATACGCGGCTCATAACTTCTCTTCCTTCACCTCTACAGCTACCAGATCCAAACGCCGAGCATGAGAGCCTTCCCAGACGTGGTGCCCTCCAGACAGCTTGGACTACAATTCCCAGCAGCCCCAGCCAGCATGACCAGTGGTCACGGATGGTGGGGACTGCAATAAAAAAACATCTGGAGGGCACCTAGAGTTGGAAGACCTAAAGATGGTAGTGCACGCGCTGGTAACTTCGAGGCTCGACTTTTGCAATGTGCTGTACATAGGGCTACCTTTGTGCCTAGTCCGGAAACTTCAACCTGTTCAAAATATGGCACCCAGGTTGGTCACTGGTACACCTAGGCGTGACCACATAACACCAATCCTAAAATCACTCCACTGGCTGCCAATTAGTTTCTGGGCGAAGTATAAAGTGTTGGTTATTACCTTTAAAGCCCTACATGATTTGGGTCCAGGTTACCTGCAAGATCGCCTTCTCCCATATAATCTGCCCTGCACACTCAGGTCCTCTGGGAAGAATTTACTTCCATCAGCCAGAACTAGGCTGATGAGTGTTATCCAGAGGACCTTCTCTTCTGCCGCTCCCAGACTGTGGAATGGCCTGCCGGAGGAGATTCGACAACTTAGCAGTCTTCTTGAATTTAAGAGAGCCATGAAGACTGATCTGTTCCGGCAGGCCTACCCAGTTGAATTTTAAGATGTCTTTTAATAATGTATCAGTTTTATTTGTTTTTAATGTTTTATCTATTTCATGGTCTTTGTATTTATATTTATTGTTGTTCCCCGCCTCGATCCAGAGGGAGAGGCGGGTTAGAAATAAATATATTATTTATTTATTCATTTCATTTCATTTCTGTATCATCCAACAGTCGAAGCTCTAAATATACCTAAAATCATGGGTGAGTAGGAGAGGGCTATTCCAATCAGATCACAGCATTTGCTTGAAATTTCCTCTTATATCCAGGCATTCAGTCCAATGAAAGTAGCATGAGGACATTTTGAGAGCCAGTGTGGTTAGAACGCTGGACTGGGACTCAGCAGATCCGGGTTCTAATCCCCGCTGGGCCATGAAGCTCACTGGGTGATTTTGGGCCAGTCGCTGATTCTGAGCCTAACCTACCTCACAGGATTGTTGTGAAAATAAAATGGAGGGGAGGAGGAGGAGCATGTAAGCCACTTTGGGTTCCTTGCAGGAGGAAAAAGGCAGGACCTAGTGGAGCACCTCGATGTATACATACCTGTGTTAAAAGAACTGCACTGGCTGCCTTTAAGCTACCGAGCCATGTACAAGGTTCTGCTGTTGACATGCAAAATCCTCAGGTACCTAACAGACTGCCTTCCCCTGTCAACATCCAGTCAACCTCTGAGATCTTCAGAGGAGGCCTCATGAGTTGTTCTGTAACTAATTGCATATAAGTGGGCCTCCTCTGTGGTGGCACCCACCCTCTGGAACTTCATTCCATGTGCGGTTCAAAAGATAAAAAAATCTGCGGTAGGCTTCAAACACCTTATGAAAACACACTTCCCTTCCCTGACACTGCTCTGCTTTATTATTGTCTTCGCTACCATGTTTATCTCTTTATTATGTTATATTGTTTTATACTGTATTCTATAAGCTTATTATTTTTAACTTTTGTATGTCTCTTATTTATAGCTTTTAATTGTATATGTTTTAGTTTTGTAAAGCCGCCTTGAGGCCCAGCATTGGGCAAAAGACGGGATATAAATAAAGATAATAATAATAATAATAATAATAATAATAATAATAATAATAACAACGTGACCCGCTTAG
Organism: Anniella stebbinsi; assembly: GCA_029215795.1. Lineage (NCBI taxonomy): Eukaryota > Metazoa > Chordata > Lepidosauria > Squamata > Anniellidae > Anniella > Anniella stebbinsi. The sequence goes on along the minus strand of JARDYH010000003.1, from coordinate 3,323,506 downwards.
AGATTTTATTATATTAAGCAGGAGGGAAGCATTATAAATAAAGGAATAATAAACGCACCACAACACACTCTCTCGCCGGCATTATTTTTTCTGCATTTGTACATGGAGCGCACAACCACCCGCAATGCGCTCGTTCAAAGCGTTGACACCTTTTTACATGCCAAGAAATGTTCCCTACAAGGCACGTGCCCAGGAAGGGGCTGCGCTTCTATGTGTGTGGGGGGGGGGGGGGGAGAAAGGCGTCTCTGTTGATCACACTGAAACAGGAAAACGTGCAGGGACCAGATCGTTTCAAACAAAAAAAGCAACACGGAGAGACTCTGCCTTTCCAACTCAAAGTGGCTGCTTCCTCCAATACGAGCCGCGTCAAAACCCTAATCAGCAAGTCAACATACAGCCGCCACCCTGCCCTTCGGCTGATCGTGAGAGTCATCATGAGGGAGAACACTTTCAAATTAAAAGCCACAGGTTCAAAGCTGGACTTAACCACAAATCTCACCTTTTGGCAAATCATGCAGTCTATCCTGACTGCTGTCCTATGAGGATAAAATGAAACAGATGCATTGTGACTAGTGATGGACATAAGAACATAGGAAGCGCTGTGCTGAATCAGACCGAGGGCCCATCTAGTCCAGCACTCTGTTCACACAGTGGCCAACCAGCTCTCAACCAGGGAACCACAAGCAGGACACGGTGCAACAGCACCCTCCCACCCATGTTCCCCAGCAACTGGTGCACACAGGCTTACTGCCTTGGATACTGGAGGTAGCACATAACCATCAGGGCTAGTAGCCATTGATAGCCTTCTCCTCCTGGAATTTATCCAACCCCCTTTAAAGCCATCCAAATTGGTGGCCATCTCTACATTTTGTGGTACTGAATTCCATAATTTAATTACGCGCTGTGTGACGAAGTCCTTCCTTTGATCTGTCCTGAATCTCCCACCAATCAGCTTCATGGGATGACTCCTTTGGGTTCTAGTATTTTGAGAGAGGGATGAAAAATGCCTCCCTATCCACATTCTCCACACTATGCACAACTTTGTACACCTCTATTAGGTCTCCCCTTAGCCTCAATTTTTCTGAGCTAAACAATCCCAGCTGTTGTCACCTTCCCTCATAGGGGAGATGCTCCAGCCCCTGGATCATCTGAGTTGCCCTTTTCTGCACTTTTTCCAGCTCTGTAATGTCTTTTTTTAGGTGCGGTGACCAGAACTGTACACAGTATTCTAAGTGTGGTCGCACCATAGATTTGTATAAAGGCAGTAGGATACTGGCAGTTTTATTCTCAATTCCTTTTCTTATAATGCCTAACATGGAGTTTGACTTCTTTACAGTAGCCACACACTGGGTTGACATTTTCATCAAGCTGTCCATCATCTGTTATTTTTGATTTCACTCAGTTTTTCCATTTCTCCAATCTTAAATTCGGCTCATCCTGAACCCTGAGAATTTTTTAAAACTTTACATGAAAATTCAGAAACACTTTTGTGTATGTTTTTCCTAATACATTTATTTTTGTATGTTTTTCTAAAAATAAAATTGCAAACAATTTTCCTGATCTGATACTTTCTTGCACATTATTTTCCCTAATATGGACCTTTCGTACATATTTTTTGATGGGAGAACTCCATTGTAAAATTTCAGAGAAGCAAAAGATTTGTCCATTTTCATTTTATCCTCCTTAAGATGCCAGTCAACACAGACAGCTTCCAATATAGTCAATAAGAAAATAATTCCGAGGAAAAAGATAAAATACATGAAGACAGGATGTCTTAAAAGAGAATCTCAAAATCAGCATAGATACATTCGCCATCACAGAATCATAGAATCATACAACAGTAGAGTTGGAAGGGGCCTCTAAGGTCATCGAGTCCAACCCCCTGCTCAATGCAGGAATCCGCTTTAAAGCATCCCTGACAGATGTTGTCCAGCTGCCTTTTGAATGCTTCTAGTGTGGGAGAGCCCACGTCCTCCCTAGGACCCCCTCTACAAGAATTCGGTTTGACGCCTGGTTCTCCGATTATGCGCATCTTCTCGGAAGCGCTTTATGGTAAATGACTGTACGTGGGAGGTAATTGAGCGCACAACTGGTGGCCTTACCGGTTGTTTGAAATGCGCTTTACAAGTAGTTAATGCGGAGAATCGCTTGTTCACATAGTCAAAATGCGCTTTAACGGCCGCAGCAAAATAAAACTCGCTATTTAACGCGCATTCAATAATGCACATAATCGGATAGATAACGCGCCTCAACTCCCGATTTGCGCTCCGCTCATTTAGAGGTAAAAATTTTAATGAGACTTGAAAGAGCTTTAAACCTCTCGGTCACTGGTTCCATCATTGTACTGCTCTAACAGTCAGAAGTTTTTCCTGATGTCCAGATGGAATCTGGCTTCCTGTCACTTGAGGCCATTATTCCACATTCTGCATTCTGGGATGATTGAGAAGAGATCCTGGCCCTCCTCTGTGTGACAACCTTTCAAGTATTTGAAGAGTGCTCTCACGTCTCCCCTCCATCTTCTCTTCTCCAGGCTAAACCTGCCCAGTTCTTTCAGTTTCTCCTCATGGTGCTTTGTTTCCAGACCCCTGATCATCCTCATTGCCCTCCTCTGAACATCATAACTTCTTCCAATAATTGAGCCGAATTGTTCCCTCTGTTGTCCCATTCCTGATCACAGGGGCCCTGAAGCTGTAAAATAAAAAATCTCAACACGTTCACAGGAGTCGCACATGTGACGCATCCATTAGTTTGGTCCTTAGTATTCTTGCGCATGCATTCAGAGCAATGTGCACAAGAGACAAGATGCATCCTTCCCCATTCAGAGATTAGCAGGGCTGGCTGGGGCATGCTGGGAATTGTGGGACTTTTTTTTGTCTAAACATGCTTAGGATTGCATCCTTAACTGCTAGAGACCTGGTGAAGGGAATTGAACCCTGAAGCATGACTTGTCTAGAACGTCCCGCCAACTTTTTCAATATGTTGTTCCCAAGAGGCAACAGAGGGTCAGGCACCCTTTAGTAAATCTGCTTGCCAATGTGAATTTGTCATCATCCACCAGCCTTCCTCCCAACTTTCAAGCTTGAGTGGTGGGCAGGGGTTGTTGTTCTGGGCACATATGCACTGACCCCTGCCTCAGTTCCAGAATCTGGTGGAAGTTGGTTCTCTACCATCCAAGCACCAGCCTTCGTTTGTTGATTTGATTTGCACGTCACCTTTCAACCAAGCAAAAAGGCCCTCAAGGAGGATTAGAACCATAAATAAAACTTGATGGAAACAATAATGTTTCAAAATGCATTAAAACACAGTTTAAAGTCACAGCAATAATGGTCAGTTCAACAGAAGAGACCTGATCCATCCCTACAGCAGAATGAAGTGGCAGAATCCTAAGCTGGTAGAGTGGGGCTATACCACTTCAGACCACAGGCGTGGGAGACCACTTTTGAGTGCTGCACCACATTTAGAAAACAAAACAAAAATCCCACAACCTACAAGTATATTTAATCACGTCAGGAAGAATGGTTCTATCTTAGCTTTCCATACTAGCTTTTTTTATTTGCAAGGGGATTTTTCTAGATGGGACAGTTCAAAAATCTGATCTCCCGCCCCACCTGCACTCTGCAGTGACACAGTCCGTTCATTCTACCACCTCATTCCTCAGAAAGGGGCAACAAGGGAGGGGCTTTCTCAGTGGTGGCCCCCCAGTTATGGAATGATCTCACTGAGGCCTATCTGGCTATGAAACTGTAAGCTTTTCGGTGTCAGATTAAGTCTGCCCTCTACTCTCAGGCATTTAATGGCATTCGATGGGGCATTTATGTCAGCTGTCTTGAACAGGTCTAGTATTGTATTGAATTCCCCCCCCCCCCCCGCTGTTTAAATTATTTTGAATTTTGCATATTGAAATTTTATGCTGAATTTTATTATCTTGCTGCCGTGGCTTGTGATTTTGTGAATAGCTGTGAACCGCCCTGACAGCGTCAGTTGTTGGGCAGTATAGAAATGAAGTGACATAGCCTATCTACACTGTACCTTGGAACTTTTTAAATAGCATTTTAAAACTTTCCAAATAGGTGCAATCTAAAACGTCTTAGGCCACGTTAAGGAGTACTCACATTACAGGAGAAAAATTCTTCAGTCTTCAAAGTGGTGTGTGCGCTCTCACACTCTTCTGTCCTTCTCTTTTCCCCCCCCGTTTTTACAATGAGTTTAGGGCAAAGCATTGTGGGTGCTGGAGTTCAGTTGCCCACTTCCTCCTTAGTTTCCCTGTCATTCTCAGCTTTCAATGAGTCTAGGGCTAAGCATTGTGGGTGCTGTAGTTCACTCGCCCACTTCCTCCTTAGCCCCTCTTTCTTCCCCACCAATCAACTGCTAAGCATTTGGGCACCGGTAAACAAAGCACTGCCCCCCACGAATCACAAACGGTAAGGAAGGACACATTATTTCACTTAAAACGATTTATTAAAAGTAAAAACCACTATATATAGCTGAAGTGAGTTTTAAAAAACCTTGGGTATACATCGTTCAAGGGAGTGCGTCATGTGGCCCAAAGAGTTTTTGTAACCCTTATGAAACGTTACAAAGCTAGAGTGTAGATCGGCTCTAATATAAATAAACAATACCAATTTGTTCCGCTGCACATGTAAACCAAGAGAAAGATAATCCAGTTTAACCAAATTTCAGTAATGGTCCTTTCATAATGCCCCAAAGTGTACGATCGTGAAGATGGAGAGGATTGGGACGAGCCTGGCAAATGGCACTAAAAAGAATGGAAAAATTGGAGAACATGAGATCCTCCATTTCCCTGGGGTGGAGAGAGACTCCCCCCATGTTTTCCCCATGGAAGGGGGGCAGGCAAGACCCCCTACCCCAACCCCAATTTGGCAGAGGCATCCCTTGCCTGGCTGGCTGCTGTGATAACACATGAATTCCCTGGGCCCAGTATTTTGCTTTTCTTGGCCAGGAGCAGAGAACAATGGCCCAAGAGCATGCCAGGAAATTCTAATAAATGGGATGAAAATATCTCAAAGAGAGGCGTGGGGCCCACAAATAATAAAGCATTTCAGGATGGAGTAAAGGGCAGGTGAGGAGGTCAGAAAAAACACACACAAGGCCCTCCCCCAGTCTGGCAGGCCCTGGCCGGGGAGGGGGGAAGAGAGACAAATTGGAGCCATTTCGGATCAACGTAAAGAGCTGCACACAGAAAAATGCACAACGGGAAATTTCCACCCTTCTTTCCCATTTTTCAGTCTTCCCTTCTCTGATGAACTGACAATGCAATGCTATGTGTGTCTACACAGATATGTTGCCTGTTGGATTCAATGGCTCTTACTCCCAGGTAGAGTCCTGTTCCATAGTCACTGGCACCTAAGATGACATGCCTTGATCTCATTTACGTAAAGGCCCAAATAGACATGATTTAAAACCTGTATCTAGCATAGGGTGACCAGATAAAATCCAGGTCAGGGCTCATGTAACTTTAACAGTTGTAGAGCAAAGGGAATTTCAGCCAGTGTCATTTGTATGCAGTTAGTTCCTGGTGAAACTCCCTCTTCATCACAACAGTTAAAGTTGCAGGGGCCCTGCCTTCTTTTGTATATGGTCACTCTAGTATAGTGCATGCAACTTTAATTGCTTTGATGAAGAGGTGATTTCACCAGGAACTAATTGCATACAAATGACACTGGCTGAAATTCCCTTTTCTCTACAACTGTTAAAGTTACATGAGCCCTGACCTGGATTTTATCTGGTCAGCCTAATCTAGCAGCTACATCTCTTTTACCCATTTGTTTTTATGCTAGAGTAGGTGCAGCCCCCCCATCCAAATTAGGACCCTAACATGGTGGGCGGCTTCTAAGATCTGGAATGCCCCCATAGCCCTCTAAAGTAAATATGAAAAAAGACATAGCTGTTAGATACAGGTTTAAAGTAATGTCTGTTTTGTCCCTAGGACAATCTGTGATGGATTAAATAAAGGCCTCTCTAGTCCTGCTTTCTGTTCCCTCGGTGGCCAGCCAGATGCCCCCAAGGGGAAGACCACCACAGGACAAGAGTACTCCAGCACTCCTCTCCCCATTCATATGCTCTAGCAACTGGGGCACATAGGCGAAATGGCTGTGATATTGGAGGTAGCATATAGCCATCATGACTAGTAGCTACTGATGGCCTTCTCCTCCACGAATTAGTCTAATTCTAGGGATGTGCAGCTCCCCCCCCGAACCAGATCTGGATCTGGATCCAGGCGATCCAGATCGGGCCGATCTACTCTGGCCTGATCTGGACCTCCCCCGATCCGGCAGTGCAGACCATGACAGGCGAGGGGGGAGAGGGGGGAGAGGGTCCCCACTCACCCACTGTGTTTCGTGCTGTTTTCCGCCGCTGTCCTCTGGCTTCCGCTGTACTGAGAAGCAGGCTTCACAGCCTTGTTTCCCAGTGGAGCGATGGTGCGCTGGGTAATGACGTCATGAAGCCTGCTTCTCAGTACAGCGGACTCCAGAGGACAGTGGCGGACGGCAGCGAGGACGGCGGAGGGTGAGTGTGGAGAGTGTGGGGAGGGCAGTGTGGCCTTCCAGGTCCCTGGGTGCTGGCCGCGCAGCCGGCACCCAGGGACCTGGAAGGCCAATGGGCCGGGATCTCCGGATCAAAACGAATCTATTCGGAACGGGCTTGATCCAGTCCGGAACAATCTGGACCTCCCCCAACCCGGTTCAGAATCAGAACCAGGAGGTCCAGATCGGCCCAATCCACTCCAGATTCAGGATCCGGATCCAGATCTGTGCACAGCCCTATCTAATTCCCTTTTGAAGCCACCCAGCGTGACATCTTGTGATAAGAGGATTCCATACTTTAACAAGGTGCTGAGTGAAGACACCATTTTTGCCTGACTTGAATCTCCCGCTGTTCAGTTTCATTGGCTGACCCTATTGAGCCACTTTCTCTACACCATGTATAATTTTATACACCTCCACCATGTTTGCCCTTAGTCACCTTTCTTCAAGACCAAAACATCACCTTTCCTCGCAACAGGGAAGCTGCCACAGACAGCCTCCCTGGACGAGTGACGCTTGGGTGTTATGTGTAGAGTGGAACTACCCGCCCAAGGCACCTGCTGCTACTCAGTTGAAAGCCACGGTGAGCCTTCCTTCCCCATAACCCTAGGTACAGGCATGGACTGGAGCTGTGGTCCACACCTAAGTAACTCTAAAACGTTAGCAGCCGGACATCACTCACCCCTGGAAGGACATTTGGTACACAGCGACAGTGCCGTGGCCTGAATCAGGGGAGGAGCCTGGGAGATCAAGGCGGAGCCTGGGAACATAAGTGGGAGGGTGCTATTATTGCACTGCTTGGGGCCTTCCCATTTGGGGCATCTGGTTGGCTACCATGGGTCTAGAAGGATAGGCCTTTGGGCTGAGCCAGCAAGGCTCTTCTGCTGTTTTTAGGGTTGTGCACAATAGGGCAGGCCCAGAGCCTGGTGGCATCTGAGGGTCTAGGCCCAAATGAGGCTTCAATCGTGAAACTGCAGTGCCACAAACACAGGATTCGACAGGGGATCCAGACACGGTTGTCTTCCAGTTGTGAGCATTCCTGTTTCACCGTTGCTGCTGCTTCTGTCTTTTCTTCCTCACCACAAAAAGTCTGTTAAGGAGAGAAAGATGGAATAGCTACGCAATGGCTACGTTCCCTTTCACTTGTGGCCACCCCCTTTCCCCTGATAAACTGATGGCTTACCAATTCGTCAATGTATTCCCTTGGCTCCCCACCCCCATTTTAGAATGTAGAAATGCCTCCCCTAAGGCTTCGCTACTGGCAGCAAGACCCTTAAGCTTAAATATGCTGGTATTTTTTGATATTTTGGTTCCACCCCATTTTTCTTTGGCCCTGCCCACCCCTGGAATCCCCCCACCAAACTTTTCCAAAACTGAATTGGGTGTTCAGGTTGACAGAGGTTTCCCCACCCCTGTGCTAGGAATTGTCTGTCTAGTATCATCTGATTGGTTGTGGGCTGATTGGCTTAGTAGAAGCTGGTAGGATAGGGAACCAAGTCCATTGGATCCTGATAGGTTGGGCTGTGGAGTCATAGCAAACATGTATCAATCGCTGATCATGTCTGGATTGTGTCATGCTACACAATGTGTCAACACTTTGGGTACGCTAAAAAAAATGCCCCATATCCCAACAGCACCAAATAATGAACTCAATGCAGATGTTTGCTTTTTAAATACAAAAAAAACTTTATTAGTATTAAAAAAGACAGTGGAAGACAGTAAGAACATTTAACTTTATATTTGCACGTGATTTTCAGTTAGGAAGAAAACACACACACAAAAAGGCTCAAGAGACATTATAGCTCCTCTTTTCTGGGCACATTTCACTTGCTTCCCCCACAAATGGAGAAAGATAATATCAAAACGTCCTGCTAAGTCTCTTCTTCAGGTCAATATCAGCGTTTGATTGTTTGATACACTCCAACATCTTTTAAATGCAATCAGAACACTGTTCATCTACCAGCCGTCTTCCCCCTTACGTCCGGTCATTCTTTGGCAAGGATAATTGTGGACTGGCACTAAGAATCTCCTCTCTTCCTCTATTTTGCCATGTAAATGCTGGTTTTAATACCATCCAAACTGACCTCAATCTGAACCGGACACTGCCGACGGCACAACCGTTACATTAAATAGAACTGAGCAGGCTGTGGAATCCGGCACTACCAAAATTACGACAGAGGGAATTCATCTTTTTTACTTGCCTCTTCCCAGGCTGACCAGGGATTTACAGAGCAGAAAGCAAGTTGGCTCATAAAAAGATTGGTCAGTGGAGGAGAGGGAAAAAACGAAAGCTTTCAGCTCAGTCTAGACATTTGTCAAAGACAACCTCCTTGGTAAGATGACGTCGTAAAATGGACACCAAACTGGGGAAAGCTGGTTTAGGGAAGGCCCTTGTGAATGGCTTTGATTCCATGGGAGACAACTTGCTTGGGAAGCCAGAGCGTTTCATGAGAAGCGGGACTTTCGATGTTGTGTGTCCATCAGCTGCGATTCTAACTGCACCAGCTCTTGGGCCTTCTGAACCCTGTGTTCGATGTATCGATGTTCCTCTTCACCTTCAGCTTGCTCTTCGTGACCTGTTTCACAGGTGTACATGAGGTCATGATCAGAGATGCCAAACATCTCCAGAGAGTGAAGATAGGCCACGTGTATGTCCAGCTTCGGGTCAGAAACCCTTTGGTTGGCATGCAAAGACTGGAGCTGGAGTTGTGTCGCGGAGCTTCTGGTGTCTTCCAGGGTGAACAGCTCCCGTAACTCCTGTTTGGAGAAATACCGAAATGGGTTCTTCTTATCTCCAGTGCTTTGCCGCGTCAGCGAGTCCTTGAAGACTTGACGCCTGTAGATCCTCTCTTCCACGGTCCCGCATGTGATAAGCCTGTAGATCACAACATTCTCTTTTTGTCCGATTCTGTAAGCTCGGTCAACAGCTTGTGCATCGGTAGCAGGATTCCAACTGGGATCAAAGATCACCACTCGGGTGGCTGCTGTTAACGTGAGCCCAACACCCCCCACCTGCGTTGTCAGGAGGAAGACTGAGTAGCCTTTGTCGTTTTGAAACGCCTGAACTCTCTTCTCTCGTTCAGTTAAACACGTCACTGTTCCATCAATGCGCATCAGCTTAAAGCGCTGCTGAGTCAAGATGCGCTCTATGATATCCAGCATTTTCCTTGACAGGGAGAACACGAGTGTTTGGTGACCTTCTTCCCGCAGTTTTTCCAGCAGTGCTACGAGGAACCTCAACTTCCCAGACTCCTTGATCAGAACATTTTTGGAGATGTGTTTGACGGCCTGGGTCAGGCCTGAAGCCACTCCATCCTTGCCATCTTCTTGCTCAGAATGACTGGAAACCTCCAAGCCAAGTTGGAGACAGGCTTGAGCAGACAACAGCCTGGGGTGATCACAAAGTTTCTTCAAGATTGTCAGCTCAGCCAATGGGGAACGTGTTGTCATTAACAATTCCTTGATATGATCTAAGGAGAGAAAGTTCCTGTATATCTCTTCTTGCATGGGTGCTAGGTAAACCCACACAATGAAATCATTTTTCCTTGGGAGATCAGGCATTTCTAGAGTGATGCAATTCTCCTCTCTGGACGAACTGCTTCCTTGCTCAGACTTCAGCTTCTGTAGTTCACCTTTACTTCGCCGCAAGAAATACGGCTGGATTATGGTCACCAGGTTCTCCGAGATCTTAAGCCCAAGAGCTTTCTCTCCCGGAGTTGCATCCTTTTCTCTCGCCTTTGTAATGGGATTTTCATATTCCATCCGGAAGGTTTTGGCTGTGCCAAGCAGAGCCCCCTGACATGCAAAATCAAAGAGAGACCAAAGCTCTTGTAGGTTGTTCTGCACCGGCGTCCCCGTGAGGAGGATACGATTTTTGGCAGGAATGGCATGCACTGCTTTAGTGGTTTTTGCTGATGGGGTTTTAATTTTATGTGCTTCGTCCAAGATGACGTAGTCCCAGATGAATGGCCGCTGGTCAAAATTGGAGAGCTGTTCCCAGTTGGCTAGGATCATCTGGTAGGATGTGAGCAAGACACCCTTTTGGCTTTGGACTCGTTCTAGATTTTGGCTGCGCTCCTTCTTCCTGGTCCCATGGAAGATCTTCACCCGAATTCCTGGGGCCCACTTGACAAACTCTTGCATCCAGTTGCTAACAAGGGTAACCGGCATAATCAGCAACACTGACCGGACATGTTCGCCATCGAACATCCCGGAGAGAAAGGCAATAATCTGGATGGTCTTTCCCAACCCCATGTCATCTGCCAGAATTCCACCCTTTCTTCTGTCACGGTAGAGGCTGTACAAGAAGGAAACACCTTCCTTCTGATGCTCAAACAGTTCATCGTGCATCTGCCTGTAGATCATTAACCCGCTCTGACATACATTCACATATTCATCAGTCTCCTGCTCTGCCTCTTGCTCCAAGGCCAGTGTCACCAGCTTCGCTTCAACATTTTCAATATATCCCTTCTGGCTTTCACTGGCCTGGGTTCCATGTGCCTTGCTGTGAAGTTCCATAGAGTCTTCCAGATGTCCAGTCATGGCCTCCTGCTCTGCTTGGGTCACATATCTGTAAAACACAATACAATTTGATTATTTAGAGATGGGGTCTCCGACATAGTGCCTGTGGTCACCTCTCTCAGTGCTCACCAAGTTCCCTGCCTCTCCTTTCTATTTTATTTAAGATCTTTTAAGGAATTATTTTTAAATTGAGTCTCTGACATGCTTCAAAGTGAAGGGCTGCCCTCCAACACAATCTTTATTTTGGTTCAAAAGGGTGAGTTTGTGCTTTAAAGTATTTCCGTCCTCTACTTAGGTTCTTAGGGAAGTTACTTTTCTTTAGTCTCCCCAGTTTGCCTTCAGGAAAATGAGTGTTTTGCGACCATGGCAGCCATTTTGTGAGAGCACCCATGACATTATTTTAACATTCCAAATCTACTCAGTGGCTGGTTTAGAGGAGGAGGGGGAGGTGGATACATGGATGGACTTCACGTCCACATTCAACGTAGCAAAATAATGGTACTAGCATTTTTTTCTGACAAAAGAAGGTTTTCCTAGGATGGAAGGCCTACCCTGGGGAACAGGCAGGACCCAATCCAAGAAGGGGATACAGGAAACATCAAGACACACACATAAAGACCTTGACAGTGCCATGAACATCAAAGAGATGGTAATTAACTGAGCCAGAAGGGGTGTGGCACTCTTACAGCAACCATACAGACTGAGTGTGGGAAAGGCAGGAAAGGCAGTATGAAGCGCAAGATTCAGCTTGCTGAGAATCTCAGCCCTTTCTTTAGTAAATATAACAAGTTTCTAGTCCTTATGGCTATGGAAATATGCTTGAAAGTCCATGGTCAATGTCTAGCAAGATCTTAGAAGTCAGAGAGGAAAAATTGGAGAATTACGGAAAAATAAGGAGAAACTGAACAAGTTTGCATAATTTAGTAACAAAATATGGAAGAATTCCTTCCCAATAACTCCAAATATGGCTGTCAGGGTGAAAATGCATCTGAGTCAGCTGCCATCTGAATCAGAAATTCACAAGGGGGGAAGGATGGGGTGCTTAACAGAAATAGCATAGTGTGGTGGCTTGGAGCACTCAGAAAAACTAGGGAAGCAGGCAGGAAATTCTACAAATCCAGCATTTCCTTACTAGAGAGATACAAGGTTGGGGAAAAAATTAATCAGCTGAATTTCTGTCCATCACAGATCACTTAATGGTAGGGTGACCATATGAAAAGGAGGACAGGGCTTCTTTCTCTTTAACTGTTGCATAGAAAAGGGAATTTCAGCAGGTGTCATCTGTATGCATGCAGCACCTAGTGAAATTCCCTCTTCATCACAACAGTTAAAGCTGCAGGAGCTCTGTCCTCCTTTTCATATGGTCACTCTAGTTAATGGCACAGGAGCTCAACTGAGGAAGTGGAGAGAAAATCACCCAAGACTGTTTTTTTCACTTTCACAGATGGTTGTACTGAAAGTTGACCTTTCTCTTCCCCAGAAATTAAAATGTTCATAAATATTCTAGGTCATTCCACAGGCTTAGTCAAATCCCATGTTTGTACCCTCATACAAAGGCTGTATACCTTTATACAGAAAGATACACACACACAGTTGACCAACACTTCCTCAGCCTTGTGCGCTGACAGTTTTGTTGGCTGTTGTTTTAAAATGGCTGAGCAGTTGGAATGTTCATGAACACACCATGGCAGTATGGCAGCCAAGGGCTCATAATCCACTGAATCCAGAGCTTTGAAACCAAAAACTACAGAGAGGCCAAAGGCTACAGCCTGTGCATATCTCTCAAGGTTAGTTTGTGTTTTTCTGTTTGTCATCTATCCGGTTTGTAGAGCCAGGAGGCAAATTTAGCAACACCATCCTTTACTTGCAAATGTATATGTTTTATAATTTAATTTGGCACTACTCTACTTGAGGCACAGATTAAGTGCCTTAAAGTGATCCAAAATTGGCTTTCACTTATAAAGTAAGAACCTCTACCTTTTGTACACCACTCCCTCCCCTGGCCATACCAAGCCCAAATTTTAATTCAGCAATTTCATACTGGAACTTGCCTTTGAAGCTCTTCTGTCGAATATGTGTCATATGATGGAATGCTCCACCACATCCCAAAAATTAAACAAATCCCTCCACAAAGAAAAATAGTTATCAGTGAGAATTTCCCCTGACATGCTCATTGTCTATGTGCAGGGAATTTTCTTCATATGGCGGAACATTCCGTCACATGATCTCTCACCTGCAGCTTAAAGTGTATAGCCCAGATGCAGGTCAGCTATTTCAATGAGAACTAGGCCCTTGTCTCTCACCTTTGATTCCGCTTCACCTGGCCGAGACGTCTGCTTTTTGTCACAACCATGGTGGCCATGACGTTGTTGTGGAATCAACAAGCAAGGAGTCAGATTTAGCAACCCTGAGAACAAACAGAAAAGCAACAGCAAATAGAAGATGTTTGTAAATTTGAGTGAGGAGGAGGAATCCAAGGTCATAAATGTATTTGGGGAGGGTGGGGCGAAGAAAGGGGGCACTGGAGGAAATGATAGTGACTCTTCCCGTGAGCACAAGACTCTAGCATGCATCAAACACGTTACTACATACTTTATCTATCCAAAAGGCAATGTGGTACAGTAGTTAGAGGGTTGGATTGGAGAAACTGGGTCTAAATCCTTCACTCAGCAGTCACTATCTCTCAGCCTAACCGAACTCACAAGTTGTCGGGAGGATAAAGTGGAGAGGTGGAGGAGGGGGAACTGTACACACTGGGCCTGTTCAGACAACACACTAAGCCATGGTTAGGCTGCAAACCGCTTTGCAGCAAATGGTTAGTGAACGTGTTTAAACCATGGGTATGTAGCCACCATGGTTAGGAATGGTTCACACAACACGCTAAGCCATCATGTTTCGCTCAAAATGCTTAACCACCGTGGCTAACGTGTCGTCTGAACAGGGCCACTGTTTGCCATCTGGAACTTCTTGGAGGAATGGTAGCTTCAAGGTGTCATCAATAAATAAAATCAATCAATCAATAAGAACATGTATCTACTTGTAATCCTTATAAACAACCTACATCCTGATGCTCCAATTCCACAAATGTTGTGAGACACAAACTCCTCTCAATTTTGCTCTCATAATAAAAGAAAAAGGAGAGGTTTTAAGGAGCTGATAAGGCTCCTTAAAATCTGGCTGGGGGAGGACAGGCAACCAGCAAAAGATACTAGAGATGGCAGAAAACCAAGTGGTAATTATAAACCTTGTTGGTTTGTGTCTCTTTCCAGAACCTGCCCAAAGTCCATGTTTTTAAAAGGGTTGGGAAAGGAATTAAAAACAAGAGGCTGCCCAAACACCTGTAAACAACCCAGCTCTGGAAACACAGGGTGTTGCAAGGATAACAAGATACTGTATGCTGAGAATATTCAAAATTCTTAAGCTCTCTAAATACAAACATTATTATCCTCAACAAGAGTTACTTTTCACTATCATTATATGTTATATGTTTAGCATCTCTGCACTGCCACCCTGCTCTTTACCTCAAAGTATAAAACGTACCAGCAAGTAATATTTGGAGCTTCTTTTACGATAAAAGACAAAGCTATTTTCCCATCAGAAAACAACACTTCTTCAGAGCACTAAGGAGAAGGAAAAGTAGAAACACAGAGATAGAAACAAACAGAAAGAAGCGTGCAGCTCTCTCTAAAAAGAAAACTTTTGCCACGATTGACACACGCTCCTCTAGCTCAGTTAGAAGCCGGAAGAGGGAATATTTATTCAATCAATCAATCAATCAATGTCAGTCAATGAACCAACCCGATTTGGGGAGGGGGAATCTAGAAGAACAGAAAGATTCTCACTGGACTGGATTCCACGTGGCAATTAAGGGTGGAGGGGAGAAATAAATTCATCTCACTCTACAGAGTTTTGTCAGCAAGCATTTTGTGTGTGGATGGGCGAGTTTTGTTTGTTTTTACTAACGTTATACGTTTATGTATTTATTTTTAGTTAAACCTCGAGCGTGAAAAAGATTAAGACTGGCACAAGTGCTGATATGGTATTAACCCACTAACAGGCACCTTTTTTCCCGGCAAGAGGACTATACCTTTAAAAGCTGAACAACAGAAAGCAATTCAATAGGTGAAGATATGCCCACAGCCAGAAATGTTGTGATCAGAGGGCCCAGGGGGACAACAATGCAGAACTCTCTCTGCAAGTGACTGAAAAGTTGTCTCACTGTGTTGAATGGTAATTCAATTTATTATTATTATTATTATTATTATTATTATTATTATTATTATTTGCGTTTATATACCGCCCCATAGCCGAAGCTCTCTGGGCGGTTTACAAAAATTAAAAACATTGAACATTAAAAAAACTAATATACAAAATTTAAAACAATAAAAAGCATAAAAATACGTTATAAATACAATATTCATTTAAAAACAACTATTCTGGGTCAAACCACCACCACAACAAAACCCTCAACATACGCTGTTAAATGCCTGGGAGAAGAGGACAGTTTTGACCTGGCGCTGAAAAGTTAACAATCTTGGCACCAGGCGAGCCTCGTCGGGGAGATCATTCCATAATTGGGGGGGCCGCGACTGAAAAGGCCCTCTCTCTTGTTGCCACCCTCCGTGCTTCCCTTGGAGTAGGCAACCAGAGGAGGACCTTAGATGTGGATCGTAGTGTATGGGTAAGTTCATATCGGGAGAGGCGTTCTGTCAGGTATTGTGGTCCCAAGCCGTGTAAGGCTTTATAGGTTAAAACCAGCACCTTGAATTGGGCTCGGAAATGCATAAGCAGCTAGTGCAAGCGGGCCAAATGTTATGGCATTTTAAAAGTAATGCTAATGCTTGTGTTAATGAGGGCTTCTGCTGGGCACCCGGTTGGGGGAAGGGCTGTGCTACATCTGAATGCAGGCACTGGCTCAGACAGCTGCAGGAGCCCTGCCTAGCGTGACCAGATACAAAAGAGGGCAGGTCTCCTGAAACTTTAACTGTTGTGATGAAGAGGGAATTTCACCAGGTGCTAAGTGCATACAAATGACACCTGCTGAAATCCCTTTTCTATGCAACTGTTAAAGATACAGGAGCCCAGTTCTCCTTTCTATATGGTCACCCTAGTTCACACATCACACCAAACCATGGTTTATGCCAGGGTCATGCACTGTGGAATGTTCCCTCATGGATAATCTGTTGGATGTTGGCAGAGGATGGGCCTGAAGCCAGTAGTGGATGGAGCCAGAGCCCAAAGTGGGTGGGTTGCGCCTATTCTCTTTCTGCCCCCCTTTTCTCTCTCTCTCTCCCTCTTTCTTGCCATCAAAAGACAAGCACGCTCTTGCAGAAGGTCTGAACCTATTGCATGCAGAAGGCTTTTGAAATTAGCCCAAGGAGAGTTGAACGATGGAATTCGCTTCCACAAGACATAGTGGTGGCCACCACTTTGGATGGCGTTCAAAGGGGGTTGGATAAATTCCAGGAGGAGAAGGCTATCAATGGCTACTAGTCCTGATGGCTATGTGCTACCTCCAGTTTCCAAAGCAGTAAGTCTGTGTGCTCCAGTTGCTGGGGAACATGGGTGTGAGGGTGCTGTTGCACCATGTCCTGCTTTGTGGGTCCCTGGCCGACAGCTGGTTGGCCACTGTGTGGACAGAGTGCTGGACTAGATGGACCCTGGTCTGATCCAGCCTCAGGGCTCTTCTGATGTTCTTATGTTCGTAGGTTAGGCCAAGGATCACAGGTTGCCCACTTCTGGTTTATGCCAATCATAGTTAAGAATCCACACCACGGTTTGCGCTTCCAGGCAGATACACAGCAGGTGAAGGGTGGTTTAGAGCTGCTTGTCTACGTCCATGTCCTATCTGCTCAACACTCTCAACTCCGTAAGTTCGCACCAGTCTCACGTGGGTGCACGGCCCCCTGAGGCAAAGCAATGGCCCGAGCTGCATCTTGTCAATGGCTGGCAAATGTGGATGTCACGCCCCACCACAGCATATAAACTTGTCATTTGGTATCCTGCGTTGGCAACCCCTTTCAAACCATGGTTTGTAGGCTAACACAGTAGGGTCAGACATCATGCCAAACTCTGGTTTGGCTTTACAAACTCTGGTTTGGTGTTCTTTCTGAATGCAGCCTCCTTCTAAGACAGTGATGCAGAACTTAGGGCCCTCCCAATGTTTTGGACTACAACTCCCAGCATTCCTTTCCATTTGCCATGCTGGCTGGGGCTGATGGGAGTTGAAGGTCAAAACCTCAGGGGGGGGGGGTTCAGCAGTAGCGCACCTGCTTTGCATGAAGAAAGTCTCTGGTTCAGTTGCCAGCATCTCCAGGGCTCACTGGAAAGATTCCTGTCTAAAGGCCTGGAGAGCCACCACCAGTCAGTGCTGGCAATACTGGGCTAGGTAGACCACAGGTCTGACACAGCTGCTCTAACAACAGGTTAACCACCCTAAACAACCCAACAACAAACCACGGTTCTCAAGATGGCTTGTTCAAGAAAAATAAGCCACACTGCATGATTGACAAGCCACCTTGCAGAGAATGTCCTGGGTTTAGACACTAATCGCCACTGTCCCTTCAACTGTGGTTTGATCTTCAGCAATGAGCAGGTCTTTATTTGTATTCCATGCCCTGACAAGCTTCTGCTGGTGATTTCTGCAGATCAAACTCCCCTTTTCAAGGCACAGGACCCAGTTTTTCCATGGTTAGCTGGGAACCCTAGTACCAAAGGCTGATGGTGAGTAAAGGCAGTTATATTTACATCTGCTTGGTTACGGCTGGGATGAAGGGGTGAAGCCAAAGGTCTCTTGGGAAAGGTGGACACCACAGACACGTTGAGGGAGTTTTGATTGTACCTTCTTCATGAATGGGAACCAAGGCCTAATCTCAGGGTCTGAACCTGGCAACCCTGTGAGCAAATGAACAATAACCTCCATTAATTTCATGCCCTAATGAGTGGGAACACCCTCCCCCCGATCATATCAGTGGTGTGAATGCCACCTTGACTTCACTGACCTCTTCCTAAACTCATTAACTTTGAGCTGCACTCTCTGACTTTGAAAGGGTTGCTGTTTTAAGCACCACGCAATAGATTTAAAAAGGCTCAGATCTGCAAGTATCTCAGAAAACCCGTATTCTTTGGTTTAAAATAATAATCAAAACAAAAAGGTCACTCAGTTTAAAACTGGCCAGGTGGGAGCCTGAGTTAATGAACCTCCCTGCAAGGCTACAAACCTGCATATGTTTACTAGGGAATAATTCAGTAGAGCTTACTTCTGGGTAAACACCTCAGAGCAGTGGAGGCCAGTCCAGCAGATCCGGCGGCCACAAAGTTGGGGAGGTCTGCTCTGTTTGAAGGGCTGTCCTGACCAATTTCTTTCAAGATCAAGAACCATAAGCCCCCTTAGAGATTTTGTTATATTAAGCAGAATATAAGTATCACTAATCTAGGGTGACCATATGGAAAGGAGGACGGGGCTCCTCTTTCTTTAACAGTTGCACAGAAAAGTAATTTTAACTTGTTTTTATGCTTTATGCTTTTAAATTTTGTATATCAGTGTTTTAATTGTTCAATGTTTTTAATTTTTGTAAACCGCCCAGAGAGCTTTGGCTATGGGGTGGTATATAAATGGAATAAAAAAATAAAAGGGAATTTCAGCAGATGTCATTTGTATGCAGGCAGCACCTGCTGAAATTCCCTCTTCATCACAGCAGTTAAAGCTGCAGGAGCCCTGCCCTCTTTTATATCTGGTCACACTAGTATAGCTCCTGCAGCTTTAACTGTTGTGATAAAGAGGGGAATTTCACCAGCTGCTGCATGCATAACAATGTGACCTGCTGAAATTCTCTTTTCTATACAACTGTTAAAGATACAGGAGCCCTGTCCTCCTTTCCATAGGGTCACCCTACGCTATGACAAACCCAATTGGGGATAGTTCATGTTTTCATGATCCTTGTTCATTAGCAAGCAGATCGTGGTTCTGCTCCTCTGCAAAAGCACAGGCAGTCCCGAAAGAAGCAGGCTACTCTGTTTCTGCCTGGGCATGCGCTGCATTCACGGATCACCGGTGGAATGCGACGCAGGCACTCCGGTTTCAGCAACCGCTGTAAAACCAGACTCCTGTGGAACAGGGGAAGGGAAATGTGGGTCTGGAGCAGAGATAAGGGAGGCACAATATGTCAGCAGACAGCCATGTGGAGAGAAGGTCAGGGGGAGGTCAGGGAAAGTGAGCCAACTGGAGATCCAGGGAAGAGGATAAGCTGGAAAGACTTGTCTGGAGAAATTGTGAGTGGAAAATGCCCCACCAGGAGTTTTGACCCTAGAACAGGGAGGCTCAGAGCATCATCACACTGGAGGTTTAATGCACATCTGCCATGACTTTGATCCACTTTTTCAGCGCTGGACTAGCATGACATTGTCCCTGTTGTGCCGTTCTCTCGCCCTGAGCGAGTCCAGCTCTGAAAAAGTGGATCAAAGTCGTGGCAGATGTGCATCAAACCTCCAGTGTGATGACGGTCTTAAAGAGCCCCAGTGCCTTCAAGCAGTGGAGGCTGGTGGCTCCGATGCCAGTGTGGCGGTGAATCCACTCTGGGTTTCAGTCAGAACCACCCAGAACTCTGCACCTGTTGAATATGGCCAGTGTAGACGCGTGAGAATTTTGTTTCGGTTCGCTTTTGATAAGAAACTACCAAGAGATAGCTCCTTGCAGCACAGTAAATGTTATTTTTATGAGTTCATAAATAATGTTATTCCTTTAAAAAGATTCAAAAATTTCTTCATAGTTGGGGCGGAAAGTACTGAGATTTTTTTTTAAAAAAAACCAAATTCAGGAGAAAGAGAAACGGAGAGGTTCATGCATCTCGACACAATGATCCGATTTTGCTTGGAGCATGGCCGCCACACTTCAGGCCATGCTGATTGGGGATGATAGGAGTTGTAATCCACACACATCTGGAGGGTGCCTGGCCGGGGAAGGCTATTCTAGCCCCTCACCCAGTGCCTTCAAGTCCTTCCACTGGAAACCTTGAGAAGGAAGCAAAAATTCTCAAACTTCAAGTCAAACTTGTTGGAACGGCATATACTTTTATTTTTAAGACTCTTTGGATTAATGTTGTTAAATTTAAGGGAAACTGGCTGAGACTCGCTACGTTAGCTGGTTAGTCCACAAGGAGCAAAAGCCTGGTCCAGAGATAGTTCCTTGCAGCACAGTAAATGTTATCTTTATGAGTTCATAAATAATGTTGTTCCTTAAAAAAAAAACCACCATTGGAAGATTAGTTCCTTCAAGAAAACAGGGAGCTTCCAGACAGAGAGATCCTACTGCTAACAGTCAAAAGGCATTGTGAATCTAGGTCTTTTCGATTTCCTGGTAAGGAAAAATAAAAGGAATAAGCAGTGGGAAAGCCTGGGAGAACTACAAAGTGAAGATGTCATCTGGAGCCCTCGTCAAATCCCGTGAATGAGGCAGTGGGATTGCCCAATAAAACCCTTGCCTGAAAGCATGTCAGGAACAGGTACAAAGGAAAAAAAGAGGACAAAAGAAATTACTGCAGAGATGGAGCACTTAAGAATCACAGAAGAGCTAAAACTCTCAGGTAAACCGGCTGAATCTTGGGGGGGGGGGCAGTTAATACCCTGTGCAGAAAAGGTAAATGAGCAGAAAACAGCACTAGCTGGAAATGAAGCCATGGATGTCTTTACCTGCATGCAGGTAAACCAGGCAGAGAGGAAAAGTGATGTGTTTTGTGTTACAAAAGTCTGCGGAATGCTGCACACCAAAAAAGTAGTGAGATATTTGCGTTTCCGCAAAAGAGTTCAGAAAGCGGGCGGATCTTTTGAGGTGTTCCTCATGGACTTAAAAGTTGATGAGCCAGGACTGTGATTTTGGGCAGCTCACAGAGTCTGGGTGCCTCTACAAGAGGCATTTAAAGCTCTTTCAAGGCGCATTAAAAAAATTACCTCTACAAGAATGGAGCGCAAATCGGGCGTAGAGGCGTGTTATCTCCCCGATTATGCACATTATCGAATGCGCGTTAAATCGCGAGTTTTATTTTGCTCCGTCCGTTAAAGCACATTTTGACTGTGTGAATAAGCGCTTATGCGCATTAACTACTTGTAAAGCGCATTTTGGACATCTGTTAATGCGCTTTGCCGCCTCTCGCCACCTCTCGTGCAGAGGGATTAGGCGTAAATGTGCTTCTGCGATTATGCGCATAATTGCCTAACCAGGCGCAAAAGCGAATCCTTGTAGAGGGGACCTCTGTCAGAAGAGATCAGATTGTAATAGGACCTGGAGATCCAAATGTAGAGAAAAAAAAGACTCTTGGAAGATGCGGACTTGATCCTCGACAAAGCAGCGAATGTCTGGCAGGCAGCAGACGTAACTCTTCAGGCGCAAGATCATGGAAGGCCAAACGGCTACAGAACACCAAGGATACAGCAAGCAAGAAGTCAGAACTCAAGCAAGAAAAGCAGAATTTTGCGAAAGGAGACCAAGCGATGAGGCTGCAAATGGAAGGGTAGCAAAGTCGAAGAAACATGGAATCAAATACCCAAAGATGCAGTGCTCTGCGCTGGGAAAGTGGTGAAAGGGCATGCAAACGATTTAAGGATTTCGCAAGAGCAGCAAACATGGGGGAAAGGGCCAGGTACGGGGACTCATGCAATTTACCGGGACAACACAGACGAAAGCTCAGTAGAGGAGTTCTGTGTGGGAACAGAGGCTGCAGAGACAGATCAGAACTGGATTGTTGCACTGGAGACTAATGGGAAACTCATCCGTTCTAAAATTGACGCAAGTTAACGTGGTTCCAAAAGCAATTGTCAGTACTTTAAAACAAAAACCGCGCTGGATCAAGGGCAAAAGGGTGAAACTCCGAGATTACAACGGGAAGGTGATGCCCACCAAAGGGCTTTGTCAGTTAGAGGTCAGAGTGGAAAGGGACCATTAGCTTGACGTGCCAATGAAATGCTAATGGAGCGGAGGTGGAAATCGCGGAGGCAAACCAGGAAAAAAAAGTAGGTGTGATGGAGCCCATTTGCAACTTGTTCTTGGGTTATATACCCTGGCTGGAAAAGGATCTCTGTTAGTTCTAGATTATTTTTCTCATTGCCTCTGGGGTCACCTCATTGGATAGCACAACTACGCTGCCAGTTATGCAGCATATTTAGGCACTTGCTGGGTCTATATCGTTGGTGTTCATGAGACCTGGTCAATACCAGGTAAGTTAGGTGCTTCCAGGTGGAGCTTTCGACATGTATCACCCTGCCTCATTCATGGAATTTTGTGGGGCGGAGACGGGTCCAGATGTCAACATCTTCTCCTCATAACCCTCCCATGTTTTCACGCCACATCTTCCATCTTTTTTGCCTACCACCAAAAATCCATTAAGGAAGAAAAGGTGGAATTGCTTTACGATGCCTTTCAAAAATTAACACAAGGAGCTCTCTGTCTGGAAGCGCCCTTCACTGGCAGACAGAGAAGCAACTCCCTGCACCAGGGAGAGCTCCCTGCAGTACAGTAAATGTTGTCTTTACAAGACCATAAGGAAAGAGCCCCAAAACCTGGAGTGAGCAGCTGGGATGTGTCAAGGGAGAAACTCCCCCGAAGTCTCTATTGCTGTCAACAATAGTAAGAAAATAAGCCTTCTGAGCCAACATTGCTGGCCGTCCAGCCTTTGCCCCTATGGAAACAGCAATGTGTTGCTTCCCCATCCTCGCCAGCACCTGTAC
Organism: Anniella stebbinsi; assembly: GCA_029215795.1. Lineage (NCBI taxonomy): Eukaryota > Metazoa > Chordata > Lepidosauria > Squamata > Anniellidae > Anniella > Anniella stebbinsi. The sequence goes on along the minus strand of JARDYH010000003.1, from coordinate 3,300,722 downwards.
AAAGGCAAACAATCCAAATGGGTTTTTTTTTCTAGCGTCACCCACCCCGAAAGCAATTCTCTCTTTGATTTTAGGACTGACACACATCAACGCTCCACCATTCAAAAAGTTCCGGGGAGCGTACATGATCAGACGATTGCCCCGTAGCAAGGCACACGAGGTATTTCTGAGCAAGTTCGTATTCTTTAATTATGGATTGGGAGAATGCCTTCCGTCTGGAGTAGTCTGGTATAAAAATATCTTCAGCTCTTAATATTCGTCTACGGGAAAACTTTATGTGCTGGGGAGTGGGGGGGTGGGGGGCATTCACACAGGGTCAAGCTCTTGAGGATTGCATTCCTGGGGTGGGCTGGGCCAGAGGCAAAAGTGGGTGGAGTCAGGGGAAGAAGTGGGTGGGGCATTCACAAAAAAAATACCCATCTGGGATTAGGAGGAAACGCCCATGGGGCTGCTGCTGCATGGCTGATTTGAGCCCCTAAATCTCTAATTAAAGAAGAAAATTACACACTGTGGCCACTAGAGTTGCTTGAGGATTATGTTCCATCTGCAGCTTTTAAACTAAATGGCCCGATTCACACTTCCAGAACTAATACGTGGATCGGAACACGGCCGTTGCTCATAGTATGGACTTCTTTGCATTTTGCAATACAGTTTCCAGCTTTAAAAAACCTGTACCAAAATGCATATGCAGTGCATATTTTAGGATAGATACTTGGTTAGTACACGTTTCTGTATGCAAACTTCCATGCGTTTTTAAAAAATTAATACATTTGCAGTTTGATGCAGAAACCGGTCAGAACTGACTTATGAATGAACCCATGGGAACTGATATGGACCAGAATTTGAGTGATCCATCCATCCATCCCCAGAAGTCACCATGGATAAGAGCTTGGACGGAATGCCCTAATGGGAGATTCTCAACCTAGGACTGTACGATTCTAGGGGGCTGCCTTGACAGTGCCGCATTGGCGCCGTGTTCCCCTAAACCCCACGGTTTCCCTCCTGCAGGGTTGTGCTTGGTAATCCCCACGCCAGGCAGGGTGCGTGGGGTTTCTGGCAGTCATCTGGGTGCTGGAGCCACCCACCGCCCCATCTTGGCTTCCGGCGACCAATTGCTAGTCGCCATCCTCCCAGAATACCCCCTGGATCAACCACAGAGTGAGGTCAGACGGCGGAAGAGCCAGGGTGACCTTGCTCCCACTGAAAAAGTCAGGGTAAGTCCCCGACTTTTTAACTGTACAGCTTCGCGGAAAAGCCCCGTGGTGGCTGCGAATCTGTGGTTGCATCATAGAACTGACGTAGCGCCAATTTGCAGCCACCGCTGGGCTTTGAGCACGTATAGTCAGCCTCTGGGACCTCCACCACACCTAATTCCACCCCCCTGGTTTGCATCTGCAGTTTTTTACCTTTGAGGCAGAAGCAGTTCAAGCTTATGATCCCTTTCACCTGAACAGCTCGTCTTTCGCTCCTTCACTCTTCCACTCCACTCCACCCCTCCCTTTCTCTTTCTCCCTCCAGTCAGGTCCTCTCAGATGAGCACTTCAACCAATGGAAGGACCCTTTAGTCTGGCTCTTTGGGGGCTTCAAGGGAGTACAATCCTGTCTCTGCAGAGATTCAGGCCTTATAGGATTTTTTAAAAGGCTTCCGAGCCTGGGATGCAAGGTTTGGGTTTTATCTTGAGTCTTGGAGACGGCTGCTGGGAGAGATCGCTTTTCCCTGCCAGGACCTGATGCAATCCACTCAAGCCAACAGCAAGACTCCCGTCACAGCACATGCCCCCAATTCCTTTAAAACTACATGGAGAATTAAAGACGCTTAGGGAAAATAATCCAGACTTTTAGCATTCTAGGGAAAAAACAGGAAAGGCTGGGGAAGAGGCCGGGTGTCAGCAGGACAGGCACAGCGTCATGTGAGTACCGTGCTGCAAATCCACACACCAGGCATGGCAAGAGTGCACACAACCGCTGGTGTAATGGAATTCTAGGAGTCTGCTGTGCTGAGATTTGGATAGGGCCCTTTCCACCACTTTCTGCCAGTAGCTCAGCTTGCGGCAGGACAGGATCTGAAGACTAATAATAACCTCCGGTCCAAATCCGTCGCGAGCGCTGCTCCACCATAGCCGCCCATCGGTCTCGGGTGTCAGCTGAGTTCCATCAGGAGTGACTCCTTGGCCGCCCATCCGTCAAGCCCGGCGTCTGGCACAGCGTCAGGCAGAGATGAATTGCTAGTTGCATGTGCTGCTGAATTCCACACAGGCCCCCTGAAGTCTGTGGGCCACATGGAAGAGAGAAGCAGCGGCAGACGTTCATAATCCTGCATGGGATTCAACACGGATGTCTCTGGCAGCCGCCGTGTGCAGATGTGCGAAGACTCGTGCTAAGTTGGCTTTGGAGCTTTTAATAGTAGCCTGACGTGCTGCTATTTCGGAGCTGGGAGTTTTCCTGGCATGGAGCTAAGTTGTAGGAAAAGGTTCACCAGCTTCATTTCTGCATGTTGAAGCTGCAGGGCGGTGGGGGCGGCGGTGGCGGCGGGGGGGAGAATTGGTGCCATGCAGGCTGCGATCCTACACTTACCTGCTTGGGCATAAGCCTCATGGGATTCTGTGCGTCTTACTCCTGAATAAAAATGCTCAGGATCTAGGTTACGGTTTTAGGAATGGTGACACACACTCTGGTCAGCCCCATTGCGGAGCAGCCACTGCAGACAAATGTCTAGAGGCTCGATCAATTGCACACTCCGGTCAATTTCATGATGTCATCGACAACCAGAACCTCTCCCGCAAAATTCTCTAGAAGTCCTGTGATTAAAAAGAACTACTTTTAAAGTGATCATAGCTGGGGAACGGCAGGATCTTCCACCCCTAGATAGCGCTGCCTCCATAGAACCCAGTGGGACTGAACAGAGAGGAAGTATTCAATTGAAACCCCTCGTCGCCCCTCTACTCCTGTGTAATGCAGCCCATAGCAATTGCCCCCCAAAAACAGGACGCAGAAAAGTCCCTGGTAAACAGCGCGATTTCCCTTAATGTAGAGATGCTCTAGGTGGCCTGCCCAGTAGCAGCGTTGGGTGGAGAGCCAGGCCCACACGCTTGAGTGAGAGGCAGGTGAACAAGCCGGCGAACTACTGGAGAGTTGCTCTTGTCAATGGGACCCCACAGTCGAAATGGTACAGTCCACTCGCATTCCTCCGGATTCTACCGCTTCACTTGGGGCATGCATAGAGCAGGGCTCAGTCAAGGAGCCTATCTACACTACTGCTTTAAAACGGTTTTAAATGGTTTATAACCGTTTTGAGAACCGTTGGGGCCCAGGACTCACTCCATATACAGTTTTCAAAACGTTTTCAAAGTGTTTTATCCTGTGTGTGTAGATAGGCTCTACGGTGGGCAGGGGAAACAGTGTTGCTTCTGCATCCTATATATAATAGGGTGACCAGATAAAATCCAGGTCAGGGCTCATATAACTTTAACAGTTGTAGAGAAAAGGGAATTTCAGCCAGTGTCATTTGTATGCAATTAGTTCCTGATGAAATTCCCTCTTCATCACAACAGTTAAAGTGGCAGGGGCCCTGCCTTCTTTTGTGTATGGTCACTCTAGTATAGTGCCTGCAGCTTTAACAGTTGTGATGAAGAGGGAATATCACTAGGAACTAATTGCATACAAATGATACTGGCTGAAATTCCCTTTTCTCTACAACTGTTAAAGTTACATGAGCCCTGACCTGGATTTTATCTGGTCACCCTAATATATAACACCTGGTGCTAAGGAAGTATAGAAATGCATCCCCACTAGCAACCTGTATAGCGGCGAGACAATAGCTTGTGCATGAATTTGCATGTAGTGAAAAGCAACGGCTATTTGTTTTCTATATTTTCAGCATGGTAAGAATCTCAGCTTCCATTGAAAAACAACAGTGACATGTTCCTAGTCCTTATGACTGCAAAGTCAAGCTTAAAAATATACATGCACCTTCTTTGCCCCTTGCCATATCTAACAGAAGCACAATGTCATTCAACACAATTTGTCATATGCAAACTTTTGCCATGTGTTCTGTTTGGTTTTCCTGGGCACAGAATCTGGATCCCCCCCCCCAAAAAAAATTTAAAATAAAGAATGGGATACATGCAACCGTCCTCCAAAGCTCTCTGTATCATCGCCTCCATAGCGGCTGTCGTCGATTTGCAGGGCAGTTCCAATTACACTCCGGGGCCCCTGCTCCCTGTTCTTAGAGGCGCAAGTGTGAAATGAAGCTCAGAAGTCTGGCTGTGAGACTTAGGCGGCCGACCTCTCTGCTGGAATGCGCTGCCCCGGCTTGCTGTGTGGTTGGATCTCCTAGAGAAGCCGATCTGAAAACCGTGCCAACACCTGTCTTCACATTTCACGGGGCTCTTCTCCTTTCCTGCGCCTGGACAAAGAGAGTCTTTCATGAGATTTGGGGAGAGAGAGACATTCCCAGGTTAACATTCCAAGTTGGCCTTTGCGCCGGGGTGAATGGCGTGAAATGCCGGAAACGGCGGTCCTTAGCCATGACTAAACGATGGCGGGACAAGCCAACTGGGCCAATGAATGGAAGAGCAAAAAGGCCGCAGGCTCACCTGTTTGCAAGTATCACACTGGACGAGGCTCTTACAAGCTACGAGGAGCTCCTCCTCCCCATTGACAAATTGCTATGGGGCCTGGAAGCAGAGAGGGACCTCCGCCTGGGTTGCTGCCAACTCCCCTACAAGAACAGGATTCTGTAGCTGTAAACCATGCCTGACAGTTGCTCACCCATCCAGTTGTCTCTTCAGCTTCGTCCACGGGAGGCCATTCTACATCTTCTCCGGCTGATATACCTCACTGCCTCACGACTTAGACAAACAACCCAGTGTAGGGTGACCATATGGAAAGGAGGACTGGGCTCCTGTATCTTTAACAGTTGCATAGAAAAGGGAATTTCAGCGGGTGTCATTTGTAGGCGTGCAGTACCTGGTGAAATTCCCTCTTCATCGCAGCAGTTAAAGCTGCAGGAGCCCTGCTTAGAGTGACCAGCTACAAAAGAGGGCAGGGCTCCTGCAGCGTTAACTGCTGTGATGAAGAGGGGAATCCATCAAGTCTCGAGAGCACCAGGGGGGTGGAAAGTCGCTAGATGGAGCAAACCTTTCCGCCATGATTGATCCAGGGTACATCTTGACGAGCGGTTTGCGCTGGGGTGGATTCGGAGTGGTGGCAGGTCATCTATATGACGCAGCCGCCATTGCAAAGCCATCCAGGGGCAAAGCTCCGCTTTAAAAAAGTTGGGCACTTGCCCCAACTTTTTTTGCTTGCAGCAAGGTGACGACTACATCTGCCGCCTTGATCTGGAGCTGCTTTGGGGACATGCCGCAGCCAATGCCAACCCCTGATTGGTCACATCAGCTGGACAGGGACAGGGGGAAGCCAGCGCGCCTCCCCAGAGTTTCCCATAAAAAGGAAAATGTTTAAAATGTTTTAACTGTTTCAAAATGGAAAGTGGGGTGCAGGGAGATGGGAGAGAGCGACCCAGCGAGCCAGACTGGTATTCTAACCTGGGTCAGGATCTGGTAGCAGGCCAGCCAGGCCTGTGAAAGGGTTAACTCCAGGCAGGTGATGTCATACGCGAGCGGCCCGGAAAAGTCTGCCGGAGAAGGGACTCCAGATATTTTCTTTCCTTGAAAGTCGATCCTGGGACCTGCCGGAGTTCTTGGGGCTTGAGCAACGTGAAACTAATAGCTCCATGACTTCAGCCGTCACTAATGCAGCGCACGCACACCCCGTCGCTGTCATTAGAGCAAGCAACAGCTCGTCCTGCTGGGGGACCAGCGTGTCTGCACAGCACATGTGCTGGGAATCGTGCGCCCCCGGGGATGCCGAGACGGGGGCGGCACCGGTGCAGCTGGTGGGATTGCTGCTTGTCGCGGGATCCGTGTTCCCTTTCCAGACTTCAAGGCAAACTCTGAGCCAAACTGCCGTACAGCTTTTTTATTTCTTAGAAGAACCCACTTTCTGGACCTCCTCCTTCATGTTGGAGGCCTCACTGAAGCAGCCGGTTTGCCTGCTGAAGGCAAGCTGATCTCAATGACTTTGCCTCTTGTCGTGAACTAAAAATGCCGGGTGAATCCAACCGCAGGCCACTGCTCAAGACGGCAGGATGCTGTGCGCGGATCCCTGAGCCAGTACCAAGGCAGCCTCTGTATTTAACTTTCATAGAATCATAGAATAGTAGAGTTGGAAGGGGTCTGTCAGGCCATGGAGTCCAACCCCCTGCTCATTGCAGGAATCCACCTTCAAGTCATGGGTTCCATTGTCGTACTGCTCTAACAGTCAGGAAGTTTTTCCTGAGGTCCAGCCGGAATCTGGCTTCCTATCACTTGAGCCCATTATTCCATGTCCTGCACTCTGGGTTGATGGAGAAGAGATCCTGCCCCTCCTCCGTGTGACAACCTTTCAAGTCCTTGAAGAGTGCTCTCATGGCTCCCCTCAATCTTCTCTTCTCCAGGCTAAACTTGCCCAGTTATTTCTTTCAGTCTCTCCTCCTAGGGCTTTGTTTCCAGGCCCCTGATCATCCTCATTGCCCTTTGTTATTCTTCCCTGGCCTCAATTTTATTCCTACACCTTGCTAAAAAATATTTTATGGCCTTGTATAAGGGGGTGAAACCAGATCCCTCAAGCAAGACCTGGAGGGTCTGTAACCCATTGAACAAGAGCCCTGATCTGGTTTTGCTGCTCTGCTTTGAAAGAACATTCCATTTTGACCAGCCGGACCACATCATCAACATTTTGCTTGTGGAGAAAAGTTCTGTGTAAATGGAAAGTGTGGTTCCAAACCCACTGAAACGCATGGCTAGAGGCTAATTTCAGGCTGCTTTTGTTGCTGTTTTTAAGGATTTCTGTTTCATTGCTGTTCTTGTTCTCATATCATTATTTTTGCTCTTATGGCAGTAGAGGCTGGTGGCCCCGATGTTGGTGGGGCGGTGAATCCGCTCTGGGTTTCAGTCAGAACCCGTCAGAACGCTAAAAGAACTATCCAGGGTTTCAGTCAGAACCCGTCAGAATGCTAAAGGGAAGAGAAAGAAAGGGAAGGCAGGGATACATCACACAGAGAAACAAAGGCCCATATTTTGCCTCTAGGGAGCTTTTCGGAACACTTAAAAAAAAAAAAAAAGGGATCCGGTGCAGAACACACCATTGCAAAGTAAAATAGTATAGCCGAAGCAGAGAAGAGCCTGCCACAATATGCAATACTTTCAATTTAGCCTTTTAAAATGGGCTGTTAAAATGTTAAAATGTGTTTAATGTACTTGTTGTTAGGTTTTCTTGCTTTAAATTTGTGTACATCACCTGGATGGCTTTTAGCAGATGAAGCAGTCTAGAACTATTCATAATAAATAAAATAAAATAAAGACCACGCCCTTTAGGAAAAGGCCACTTTCTTCAGGGGGGTCGTGAAGAGCATGAAAGAGCCAGCATGAAATCACCAAAGGTAGGCTGACCATATGAAAAGGAAGTCAGGGCTCATGTAACTTTAACAGTTGTAGAGAAAAGGGAATTTCAGCCAGTGTCATTTGTATACAATTAGTTCCTGGTTAGGGTGACCAGATTTTGGAACCCCAAATCCCGGTCCCCCCTCGCCACCCAAAACAACCCCCCACCAAGCCACCCCCCCAAAACAACCCCCCCAAGCCACCCACCCCACCCCAAACAACCCCCCCACCAAGCCACCCACCCCCAAAAAACATCAGCCCAGACCTACCGGGTTCTCTTCTGCTGCCGCCCCCGCCGGGTCCGCCGGGTCCGCCACCCCCCCCAGGTCCCCCGCCGCCACCGCTGGGTCTTCCTCTGCCACCGCCGGGTCCCCCGCCGCTGGGCTCGTAAGGCCAGTGGCCGCGCGGAAGAGGCAGGGGAGGGCCGGATCCGGAAGTGACATAATCAGCCCTCCTCCGAATCTTCCGCGCGGCCTCTGGCATCGTCGGGGCTAGTCGCGATGGCGACGACCCCCGAGGAGCCCGGACGCCTGTGCGGTAGATGCGGGGGAGGGCCAATTACGTCACTTCCGGATCCGGCCTTCTCCCGTCCCTTCCGCGCAGCCTCTGGCCTCACGAGCCTGGCAGCGGCGTTGGAGGACCCGGCGGCGGCGGACCCGGCCGCCCCAGCAGGTAAGTGCCCCACGCCCCGCACCCCGCGCCTCGCGCTCCTTACCCGCAGGGGCGTCTGCTTCCCTCCGATGCTCGAATCTACTGAGAAACAGGCTTCGCGGCCTGTCTCTCAGTATCGCACCAGGTGATGATGTCATCACCCAGCGCGCTACTGAGGGACAGGCCGCGAAGCCTGTTTCTCAGTAGATTCGAGCACCGGAGAGAAGCGGACGCCCTTGCAGGTAAGGAGCGTGAGGCGCGAGGGAGGGCACTTACCTGCTGGGGCGGCCACTTCCCGGGCTCCTCCGCCGCCACCGCCGCCGGGTCTACCGCCACTCCTCGCTTGCTGCCACCGCCACGTGACCCACCACCACCCCAGTTTGCCCCCACCGCCCCCCGGTTGGGCCGGTTCGCCCCAGGTTTCCCAGTTAGGACCGGGAAACCCCAAGCCATCTGGTCACCCTGTTCCTGGTGAAATTCCCTCTTCATCACAACAGTTAAAGTTGCAGGGGCCCTGCCTTCTTTTGTATATGGTCACTCTAGTATAGTGCCTGCACCTTTAACTGTTGTGATGAAGAGGGAATTTCACCAGGAACTAATTGCATACAAATGACTCTGGCTGAAATTCCCTTTTCTCTGCAACTGTTAAAGTTACATGAGCCCTGTCCTCCTTTTCATAGGGTCAGCCTAACCAAGGGTGGTGTGTGAAATCATTCCTCAATGTAAGACAACGACAGGGGTCAAGTTGACCTACATCTCTCAGCTTGTTAAAGTGTCTAGATTACCAGTATGTACATCTTCATGTTCTGTCATACTTTGATTCGTAGTCACACTCCTAAATGCCTCACAAAACTATTTAGCTAAAGTTAGTGGCATTATTAAGCCCAAAGGTCAAGCACTCCTCTCTAAATAGTAAAAGGGATGCCTCTGATGTTTACTGGGCTCAGTTTTCGGCCTTTCTGAGGCCCAAGCATTAGGCAGTGGGAGACAGAGAAGGAACTCATTCAATGTTCTTGTTTCCCAAAGGTCACTGTTTTTCCCGTCACTCTGCCATCCCATGTTGACTCAGGGGGAAGATAATCCAATTTGTACCTTGACGTCCTTTCAAGGAAATCTGAATACTTCAAGGAAACTTGACACAGCAGACATAACAGCAGAGTTAACCATAGTCTTTTGTGTGAGGCGGAGAAGCCTTGCTTGGACTGGACAAGATGGCGGAAGGGACCATGGCAGCCAAGCGCAAACATGACCTGTGGAAACCTCTGTGTGTTGCCTTAGGAAAGTATACTTGTATCATTTCACCAGGTGTTGGCTTGGGGACTTCATAGGACACTTGGGAAACTTTAAGAAGTGTGGAGAGCAAGAAATAACAGAGTTCATAGAGGAATAAAGAAAAGAGATACTTTCAGGACCAATTGGCAGAAATCCATAGACTATATGGAAAAAGAACCGAACAGAATAACTAGGAGCCTATCTACACTGTACCTTGGAACGTTTTAAATAGTATTTTACATTGTTCCAAGTAGGTGCATTCCAAAACGTCTTAGGCCACATTAAGGAGTACTCACATTACAGGAGAAAAATTCTCCAGTCTTCAAAGTGGTGTTGCGGTCTCACACCCTTCTGTCCGTCTCTTTCTGTTTCGTTTTTACAATGAGTTTAGGGCAAGGCATTGTGAGCGCTGTAGTTCACTCACCCACTTCCTCCTTAGTTCCCCTTTCATTCCCTAGCTTTCCATGAGTATAGGGCTAAGCATTGTGGGTGTTGTAGTTCACTCCCCACTTCCTCCTTAGCCCCTCTTCCTTCCCCACCAATCAACGGCTAAGCATTTGGGCGCTGGTAAACTAAGCACTGCCCCCATAAATCACAAATGGTAAGGAAGGACACATTATTTTACTTAAAACGGTTTATTAAAAGTAAAAACCGTTGTATATAGCTGAAGTGAGTTTTAAAAAACCTCGGGTATACAACGTTCAAGGGAGTGTGTCATGTGGCCCAAAGAGTTTTCGTAACCCTTATAAAACGTTACAAAGCTAGTGTGTAGATCGGTTCTATGGCAGAAGCTTACAGAAATTTATGGGACTCATGAAAGGAAGAATATATATACAATGGATTTAATATACCACCCTGGAATAGAGAATAGGGAAAAATTCTGAAACAAACCAAGCATGGGAAGGGAACGGGGAGGGAATGTTTTGGGTTTGTTTGTTGGGTTGTTGTTGTTGTTGGTGGTGGTGCTGTTTCATTGATAGGTTGGTTGGTTGGTTCCCCTCCTCATTGTATTTTATTATGAAAACTCAATAACAATTATTTAAAAACAAAAACAACAACAACAACCAACTAAATGTCATCTAGACCTGTTTTTGTTTGGATGGAAGCCACTGAACCTTCTGGTTTATGTTCTGGGATCCTGTGGATTCTGGAATGTTCACCTTGAGCGGTGAAAGAGAACCTGGGATGTGTACATGCAAAAAAGCAATATCTGCCCCCTCCCATACCCACCCTGTGGAAGCCAATTGCAATTCCACAACCGGTTCACATCAGAAGAGCACTTATTGGGTAAGAATAATGGGATTTGCTTTATACCTGGTCAGACTACTTGCATATCTACAGTATTGTCTGCTCTGAGTGACACAAGTTCTCCAAGAACAAAAGTGAGACTCGCTACCTGCTCCTCTAAAAACGACATACTGAAACTGCCAGGATTGAACCTGGGACCTTTTGCATAGAAAGTATGTGTTCTATCCTTAATTCAGCACTAGGAGCCACCAGTATGGAAGCCCAAGATATACAAGACCTTGCTGTGTAGTCCTGGAGGAGGACAAGGCATACATGCTGGAGTCTCCTACATTATGCAAACTCCTGACCTTGATGATCACCTTGTTGATGATGTGACAGAGGGATGTATGCATGCGTGGTGGGGCCTCCTGCCGGCCCAAGACAGTTTGCTGCCCGAAGCGCCTCTCTCAAAATGGCACCTCTCTCCGTTCGTGTGCCGAAGCTGAACGGATGAGCAGTTGAATCTACCTTCAACCCTGGAGATGTCCTCCATCATGCGGAGAATGACCATGTGTCGTCTTTTCCAGAGGGCAGCCCTCTATTTGAAGGACTGCAAGAGGGCTGTCCTCTATTTGAAGGCACTTTCTCTTTGAAAGGCTGTCAAGTCCACGTCTAGTATGAAGATAAAGGACCATAAGAGATGGCCTTGGAGTTGCCCATCAACAGCATCTGGGCAGCAGACCGAGCAAGGCATGTAGGTCTCCTAGCCACATTCCTCCACACTATGGTGGAATGTGCCATTTCCTTTTAAATTATAATAATAATTTCCAAAATTTGCATCTACAGTTAGCATATGTAAATGTGATGCAAATAACTGCCCTCTTTTTTGGTGATTTACATATGCTCCCCCTAACTGGGGCTTACAGGCCTGTACATCTGACTGGGCGTCTTTGGAAACAGCAATGGATCAGAGGCACCTCTGGGCTGATCCAATATGGTAGTGCAGTGTTTTTATTAAGTCCTCCGTTGTACTCGATGAGTACATCTAATCCCCTTAAATAGAGCCATCTGGCCGCACTCTTGTAAATATGCCCTGATATTTGAAGATGCAGAGTCCAAGCGGCTGGTTTTCCTCAGCCCACCCTGATGCCTGTGAAAGCTGAAGCCTGTTCTCTGTTATGCAGGATTGGGCCCGCAGGAATGGCATATAAACTATTGATGGCAACAAGAACAGAATTCTCTTTAACAACATCTCGGGAACAGAATGAAAAAAGGTTGCGTAGCTTTGGCCATGGGAAAAACAAGCCGATAAACCAGAATTTGTACCCTTTCTATTTCTATAATTGGAATTCCCATGACACTGTCTTTCTTCGACTTACAGACCCCTCATTTTACGAGAATTCCTCCGGGGTGCTGGGCTGTAATACACACCTTGAAATCACCCGGGAGGAGAGACAGCAGACGCAACGGAGGCAGGCCATCTGGGTTGCAAGCTGACAGCTGGAGGGCTCCTTATTCTGGAGCGGACCACCCCAGTTCCAAAACAACAGAAAGGACGTCTCTTGCATGTTTAACATCACAGCCATGGTCAATGCCAGGTATGGACATTGGTCGTACTTTTAAAAGGGCAGTCAGAAGTCATTCCTCTAGGGTGGCCATATGAAAAGGAGGACAGGGCTCCTGTAGCTTTAACAGTAGTAAAGAAAAGGGAATTTCAGCAGGGCAGGATCTAAAACGGTTTATAACAGTAGTGGCAACTGTTGGGGCCTAGGACACACCCCATAGACAGTTTTCCAAACGTTTTCAAAGTGTCATATTCTGCCTGGTGTAGATCTGGCCCAGGTGTCATTTGTATATATGCAGCACCTGGTGAAATTCCCTCTTCATCACAACAGTTAAAGCTGCAGCAGCCCTGCTCTCTTTTGTATCTGGTCACTCCAGTATAGCTCCTGCAGCTTTATTTATTTATTTATTTATTTATTACATTTGTATACCGCCCCATAGCCGAAGCTCTCTGGGCGGTTTACATAGGATTAAAAACAATTAAAAACAATATACAAAAATTAAAACAGCAAAAACATACAACATTAACTGTTGTGATGAAGAGGGAGTTTCACCAGGTGCTGCATGCATACAAATGACACCTGCTGAAATCCCCTTTTCAATACAACTCTTAAAGATACAGAAGCCCTGTCCTCCTTTCCATAGGGTCACCCTAAATTTATATGCCCCCCAACACACACACATACTCCTCCAGCCTGTCTGAGACGTGGCCCACTTTTTACACAACCGTGCCAGCTGGTTTGTTTTAATTTGCAAATATAACAAAAACAAAAAAAAGTGGGGGGGAGCAATAAAATGTTAAAGAAAGGAAGAAAAAAGAATGTATCATAAACTACACCCATAAATAATCATTTACATCACCCTTCATAAAAACATTTAAAAAGAGGCGAAAAGAAAGATTTGACCTTTCTATTTTGAAATATATATGTTAATATAAGCACTCCGTATATCTAAACGAGCCTCCATACGAAATTGGCAACTGTAAGAGAGATGTTAACATGTAGCAAGAAACAGTAAGATCTTCAGCCCATTGAATGGCAGGTGCTGAGCTCTTATCCTGCCAAGGCTGAAGAGGAAGTCTCTTTGCCGCTGTAAAGTCTCTCGGTGTCCACTTTTGCAGCCCATGTGTTAATCCCCACATCATGAGGATGCAATTTAAAAGCGCATGAACATCCGGTATATTTCCCTCTCCCTTCCAGCCGCTCTCCAAGCAGCTCTTTTGACTAGCTCAGCCTCCACTAGCCACATCCTCCATGGGAGCCATTTTGTGGCAGTGCCCATAGCAGCTTCTCAAATTCCCATGGGTCCAAAAAGCTTGGGAAGCCCTGCACTAGGTGGCCTTCGGCAAGCTGCTCTCTCTCTCTCTCTCTCTCTCTCTCTCTCTCTCTCTCTCTCTCTCTTCTCTCTCGGGTTTGGTCCCTCCCCTCTCCTCCCTTCCCTTCCTTTTCCCATCAGCAATAGGCAGGATAATAGTACTGCCTTACCTTAGTGTGACCATATGACAAGGAACACAGGGCTCCTGTATCTTTAACAGTTGTCTAGAAAAGGGAATTTCAGCAGGTGTCATTTGGATGCATGCAACACCTGGTGAAATTCCCTCGCCATCACAACAGCTAAAGCTGCAGGAGCCCTGCCCTCTTTTGCATCTGCTCTACAAAGATTAATAACAACAACAACTATTGCCTTATGCCTCTGATTGATTGATTGATTGATTGATTGGTTTTATATCCTTCCTTTTTCCTCCAAGGAACTCAAGGTGGTGTACATAATCCTCCCCCCACCCATTTCAATCCTCACAACCACCACCACCCTGTGAGGTAAGCTGGGTTGAGATTCTGCCATTGGCCCAAAGTCACCCAGTGAGCTTCCATGGCTGACTGGGGACTAGAACCCAGAACTGCCGACTCCCAGTCTGACATTTAGCCGTGACACCGTTGCCTCGCAGGTCAATCCTGGCTGGTGTGCTTTGAAAAGGGAGTTGTTAACCTGGGTGCAATCATTGGAGGCTGGTGGTTCCGACCTCAGTGGGGTGGTGAATCCACTCCGGGTTTCAGTCAGAACCAATCAGAACAGTAAAGGACCTCCACACCTTGGATAGCTCTTTTAGAGTTCTGACTGAAACCCAGAGCGGATTCTCTGCCTCACTGACATCGGAGCCAGCAGCCTCCACTGGGTGCCCTGCAACCGAAAGCATTTTCCTAAGGTGAGAGTCAGTCTCAAAAGACAAGGATGGGGACAATCCTAGAAAAGGCCAGCTGACGGAGATGACTCTTCTACCAGAACAACCCCTTCTCCTCCATGCAAACTTCACGGTTTCAACTAAGCTGTATTTGATGGGAAGGGAATGTAAACAGGAGGATTCTCCTGAAGGTCAGGGGAGAACACGAAAATAAATGACTGTACCAAACGAGAGCCAAGCCACTGCAGAGACAAAAAATCTCTCTGTAAGGAAGCCCTGCTGTCTGGGATTTCTAAGGCTCCTACGAGGCCTGATTGAATTGTGGATGTTTTGAGTGGAAAGATTGAGACAAAGCAGCCCAGCAATTGGGTCGCCTTCAGGAGCACACAAATCACAGATTACCTTTTGTAACGATGTATTATTATTATTATTATTATTATTATTATTATTATTATTATTATTTCCCTTTCTCACTCGCGGCGGTTTTTCTAGAGGACATGATGGGCTTTGCCAAGTCATGCTGTCTTTTACAGATTCAGGAATTTCCTGACAATTGAGCATGGACTGCTTTCTGGATGTTGGTGTGGACGTATTTTGGTAGGCCCAGTTTCCAAAGCCTTTTGGTATAATTTTTTTATGTGATGTGACTAACGAAATAATTGTGACCTTTTCCTGTTGCCATAGTTCTTTGATTTCCATGGCCAGTGGTGTATATTTTCCTCTTTTCCTCTTCCTTTTCAACAACATTTTTGTCATTTGGTATTGCTATGTTGATTTTCTTTTGTCATTCGGTATTACTATGTGTGTTTTTCTTTTTTGTCTATATTATTATTATTATTATTATTATTATTATTATTATTATTATTATTATTATTATTATTATTATTATACACCATTCTGGGGAATGATGATGGGCCACTGAAAAGCAGGGCTTAAATTTTATAAATAAAGGAAAGGAATCTCATGTCTAGCATAAGAACTTGAGAAGAGCCATCCTGGATCAGACCAAGGATCCATCCAGTCCAGCATTTTATTCACACTGTGGCCAACCCACAAGCAGGACATTGTTCAACAGCACTCACCCACCCACCCACCCATGTTCCCCTGCAATAGGGTTACTGCCTCTGATACTGGAGGTAGCACATAGCCATCAGGACTAGTAGCCATTGATTGCCTTCTCCTCCAGGAATTGATCCAAACCCCTTTTAAAGCCATCCAGGTTGGCAGCCATCACTACATCTTGCGGTAGCGAATTCCATAGTTTAACCATGTGCCCTGTGAAGAAGTACTTCCTTTTATCTGTCCTGAATATCCCACCAATCAGCTTCCATCTTATTTCTCTTCATGTTGAGTCAAGCTACATGTTACATGGAAGATCCATAATCATGGATGGTGATGTTTCATTTTTATGTACCAGCAGACACAGGGAAGGCAGTGTGTGTGTGTGTGTGTGTGAATTGATTGGAACCACTTTCCTCCAGTGCTGTTGCTCTGATCCAGTTCAAGCCTCTGTGATTGCTTTTCAGTGAAAATGAAAAATATGAGCATGGATGTCTTGCATTAAATGTAATTTGGACCCCCATGGGGCTCCTCTAAAAGAGCGATTTATTGCATGCTTGTGATTGACCACTCACAGAAGTTTTCGAGTCCATTACATGAAGTCGTGAATGACCAGAATGTTTCCCGCAGTTTCTTCCGGAAATCCCGGTATGAAAATATCCACCTTTAAAGTGGTAATAGCCGGGGAAAGCGGGAACTTCCACCACTAGATGTCACTGTCTCAATAGAAGTGAAGGGAGGGGAAGCATTCTGTTCATAAGAACATGCGAAGAGCCAAGCTGGATCAGACCAAGTGTAGCCTTCTATTCATATAGTGGCCAACTAACTGTCGACCAGGGCCCCCTCTCCGCCCGTGTAATGCAGTCCATGACAATCGCACCAGAGAAAGAGGAAACAAAAGCCCCGGGTAAGCAATGCGATTTCCCTTAATGTAGAGACACCCATCGTGTCAAGAAGACAGCTCAGTGCAGCAGTGAGGGATCCCAGGTCTGACCTTGGTTTCCATTGGACAAAAAGAAAAGGAAGTTCTTTTTTTCTTTTTAAAATGTCAATTGGTGTAGCACAGAGGCTTAGGCTCTTTGCCGAAGAGCAGCCTTAGTCGTTGCCTCAGATCGGTTCCAAGACAAAAAGCTGGGAGACAGATGTGTGTGCAAACCCAGAAAAAATGGCTGGCTCCCTCTATAAACAACAGCACAATGGAGACTGGAACATCACCAGCCTTGAATTTTTAATTCCTCTAGACATAAGCAAAGATTACATCATTAAACTTTGAGGCCAAGCTAATGCAGAATGGCTGTATAGCCATGTATACTTTCTTCCAGCTACCTGATTTCCTTCCATTGCTGAGGAATACCAGATGCCCAGGATTAGCCAGACAGTACAGGAATGAATTGTTATGTCCACTGTCTAGGACAACATGCATCCTGGGCCACTTCCATGTTATCCCCCTTTTTGGCGTTTATGAGGTTTTGCTTTTTCACACTTGGCTGAAAGTGGAATGAAAATAGTGGTTTATACCACACTTCATATAGTTAGGGTGACCATATGAAAAGGAGGGCAGGGCTCCTGTATCTTTAACTGCTGGGAGGAAGAGGGAATTTCACCAAATGCTATACGCATACAATTGACACCTGCTGAAATCCCCTTTTCTATACAACTGTTAAAGATATAGGAGCCCCGTCCTCCTTTCCATATGGTCACCTGAAATATAGTACTATTTTATCTGCAATGCCCATCCTCATGGTGAAGGTCCTTCTATAATGTTTACTTAGAAGTAAGTCCTGTTGAATAAAGGCTCCTTGCAACTTTATTTAGAAGCTTCCTCCTTGAAGCTTCTGCCTCAGCAATTGCTTCAGAATGGATGTGCCATTAATGACTTGCCACTTAATTGGCTCTTCATTGCTCAATTTCTGTTCCCAGCGAAGGGGGAGGCTTTAATCAGTGGTTTCCTCTCTTTTTTAAATAAAACAAATAGTATTCGCATCTTAAAAACAATAACGAGAGGAAGGCAGTAATTAAACTAGGCCCTGTTCCCAGTGAGGAACAGGAAATGAGTAATTAAGAGCCAATGAAGGGAAATTTGCAAATGTTGTGGCCCCACAGAACAGAAGCAATTGCAGGGGCTGAAGCCTCAAGAAGAAGCTTCTAATTATAAGCACAGTAGCCCTGAAAAGCCTCAACAGCTCATTGCCAGTTGACCCTAAGCAGGCTAACACTGAAGTCACATTTCAAGTGGGGGGAAAATGGCCATAAATTCTCTCTGAAAAAAGACAGTGGGACAACGAAGAGAACACTGGAATGCAGCAAGCTGGCACTGCCATATCTAAGGAAAATGTGAGTGAACTAAGGATGGCTACTCCGGGCTAAATGGCTAGCATGGAAGGAATATTGGATATATTGTGATGATCAATTAAGGATCCTGCAGCTTTGCATTCTCTCCCCTGAATAAAGCAGGGGTGGGCGACTTGTGGCCCTCCAGATGTTTCGACCTACAACTCCCATCAGTCCTAGTCAGTGCAGCCAATGGTGAGGAATGGGAATCATAGATAAGTGCTGCTGTTAGAGAGTAGGGCTGGATTCATGTTTGAGGGACCCCTTCAGCAAAGCGCACTCTAATGGGTTCTCCTCCTATAGTGGTGGGGCATCAGGTGTGGCTTCTCTGGTGACTGCAGCATTAGGTAGACATTTCAATTTCACACAATGACCCCAATATAGAATGGCTCTGGATAGACCATGGGAAATTTAAATTATTTATTTATTTATTTATGATTGCATTTATATCCTGCCCTTTTGCCTCCAAGGACCCCAAGGTGGCGTAAATAATCCTTCTCCTCTCCATTTATCCTCACAACAACAACCCTGTGAGGTAGGCTGGGCTGAGAGTCTGTGACTGGCTCATAGTCACCCTGTGGGTTTCCATGGCCGGGGGGGGGGGGGGGACTAGAACCTAGATTTCCCGACTCCGAGTCCAACGCTTTAGCCACTCCGCCACACTGCTTCTCTGCCACTGCTGCCTGCCACTGCTACTCATGTGTAAAATTGCAGCTGGAGCCCTGATCGTTGGGTGCGGGCACTGGGCTTGTGTGAAGGAAGGGAAGAGAGTCACCTATTGTGAGCCAGCTTTACCATTAAGCCGTCAGAAAAGGTTATCTATGGGGACACGGTGTGGAAGGCAGCAATTTGTTCAAATGGAATATTAAAAATCAAGCAGGCATTGCAGGAAGTAGAGTAGGTTGTGCGAGGAGGGGTAAAACAAGTTCTCTCTGCTGGTGGTGCTGACTCCATCTGCAGTATTGGTGAGTGGCTGGGCACCACCCAGGCCTGCTACCAAAGATCTTTGTGTTAGGGCCGTCCGTTCTTTTTTGACTTAATGGAGTTCGAGTGTGCGACTCAATTTGCATTCGCGAGCGGAGCTGCAGGCTAAACCCTGAACTCCGGGAACTTTTCTGCACATTTCTTTTCCCGCAGGTTTTACAATGTATGCAAATTTCTGCGCAATTTGCAAAGCTGTGCACTCCCCCCCGCCCCGATTCGCCTCAGGGACCGTCTCGGAGCCCGTCAAAACAGCCCCGATTTCACTTGGGGTGCTTCGAGGGTTGCCCGCCTTGGTGCCGAGGCCGAGGCAAGATTCGGGCCCCCCGAGGTGACTCGGCCTTGAAGGTAGCAAGGCCAGCAGTGAGTCCATTGGACTCACCTCCCTCTCCCAGCTTGCCCCACTCACCTGCTGCCTCATTGCCAGCCGCCACATCACCGGTGCCGGCATTGCCAGCCATCACCACCAGCTGCCATAATCTTTTCCCACGATATCTTGAAATCGAGGCCTGGTTCTCATTTGAGCGCTGAATTTCCTGGTCACGGCGAGTGATGTGGCAGACAGCGATCAGGCAGCAGATGAGTGGGGAGAGCCGGGAGAGGGAGGTTATCCAATGGACTCATCGCTGGCCTTGCTACCGGCTTTCCTGGGTCCCGGCTGCACAGCCGGCACCCAGGGACCTGCAAGGCCGAGTCGCCTCAGGGGCCCTGAATCTCTCTTTGGCTTCGGCACCAAGGCGAGGCAGGCAAGCCCCGAAGCACCCCCGAAGCTGTTTCTGGGGCTCCGATACGGTTCTCGAAGCGAATCGAGGGGTGTGCACAGCCCTACAAACGAGGGCGGCTGGCGATGGTGGTGGCTGGCGGCGGCAGCAATGCAGCGGCCGGCGATAAGGTAGCAAGTGAGTGGGGAGAGCCTGGAGAGGGAGGTGAGTCCAATGGACTCACTGCTGTCTTTCCCGGGACAGTGGGAGGGAGGGCCCAGTGCCATTCTGAAATGGACCGAGGCACCCCAAAGCTTCAGTCCCGGTGTGCCTCGGTTCTGTGGCACCTTGGGCTGACCCGGAACTGACTCAGAACCGAGGCGTGGCAGGCTGAATCAGCCCGCCTCACCTTGGTTTTGGAGATTCGGCCCGAGGCGGTGCACAGCAGTAGCAATTTGCACAGATTTCTGAGCAGTGGGTGCAAATTATGGCCGAATGTGCGCAAATTTGATCAAATTCAGCCATCATCCACACAAATTGTTCAGAAATTTATGCAAATTACAGAACTTGCAGGAGAGGGGGGGATGCACAAAATGCCTGGAAAAATCTGTGAATTGGCTCGGCTTGCTGTAGGCCGAATCAGGTGGAGGGAGCTAGAATGAAGTCAGGGGGTGGGGTGGGGGAGGAATTGAGGAACATCCGTCAAACTCCACTCCCCAAAAGAATTTCTCTGACATCCCTTCTGGAGATGCCAGGGGTCAAACCTGAGGCATTATACTTGACAAGCACATGCTCTGCCATTTCATTCATATACAACCCTTGGATGAAACTGATTATCTGGATCCATCCCAGTTCAGGTTCAGGCCTGGTTTTGGGATGGAATCGGCCTTGGTCGCCCTGATGGATGACCTTCTTCAGGAGAGGGACAGGGGGAGTGCGACCCTGTTACTACTCCTTGATCTCTCAGCGGCTTTTGGTACCGTTGACCATGGTATCCTCCTGGAACGCCTCTGTGAGTTGGGGGTTGGAGGCACTGTCTTACAGTGGTTCAGCTCATACTTGTGGGGTCGGTTCCAGAGAATAGCATTGTGGGAATGTACTTCTGCCCCATGGCAGCTGAACTGTGGGGTGCCATATGGCACCATTCTTTCCCTAATGTTATTCAATATCTATATGAAGCTGTTGGGAGCGGTCATCAAGAGATTAGGGGCAAGATGTCACCAGTATGCTGATGACACCCAGCTCTGTTTCTCTGGAACACCTGAATCGGGAGAGGCCATATGCACGTTCTGAACCGGTGCCTGGATGCAGTTATGGCTTGGATGAGGGGCCAATGAATTGAAGCTAGATCCAGATAAGACAGAGGCCTTGTGGGTTGGTGGTTCCCAGCGCTGGGAATTGGGGTGTATCCTTGTTCTGGTTGGGTTTGCACCCTGAAGGAGCAGGTCCATAGTTTGGGGGTGCTCCTGGATCCATCTCTGTCACTGGAGGCCCAGGTGACCTCGGTGGCCCGGAGTGCCCATTGTCAACTTTTGTTGGCATGCCAACTATGCCCGTTCCTGGATAGGGATAGCCTACCCATGGTCATTCATGCCCTGGTAACCTCACGACTAGACTACTGCAATGCGCTCTATGTGGGGCTACCCATGTGTGTGGTTCGGAAGCTGCAGCTAGCGCAGAACGCAGCAGCTAGGGTGCTCATGGGGACGCCTAGCTCTGCCCACATAAAACCTGTGTTAAAAGAACTGCACTGGCTGCCTGTTAGCTACCGAGCCACGTACAAGGTTATGCTGTTATCCTATAAAGCCCTAAAGAGCTTGGGACCAGCATACCTAGCAGACCACCTTCCCTGATATACACTTGGACGACAGCCACGATCCTCAGAGGAGGTCCTGCTGGCCATTCCGAAATGAACAGAATGTCGCCACGAAGAACCTTGATGCCGGGCCTTCTCTGTAGCGGCACTCACCCTCTGGAAAAGCCTACCTTGTGTGGTTTGGGAGGTGGAAAACGTAGCATCTTTTCAGTGCCTTCTGAAAACATACCTTTTCGCAAAGGCTTTCCCTGGATTTTAACTTAGCTAGGTTGATGTCCCCCCGCCTTTTTAAAAAAACGTTTAACGTTTTAAACATATCTATACCTGTTGTATTTTATGGTTTTAATTGGGCACTGCTCAGGGAGCCGTGAAGACTGCTCTCTTCCGGCAGGCCTACCCAGTTGAATTTTAAGATGTTTTTAATTTATCTGTCTTAATGGTTTATCTATTTTATGATTTTTGTATTTATATTTATTGTTGTTCCCTGCCTAGATCTGGATGGAGAGGTGGGTTAGAAATAAAATAAATAAATTAAAAAAATAATAAAGAAATAAATAAATACATAATATAAAATGTAAGAAATAAATACAATGAATAAATAAATATAAATAAATACCAAAGTAGATGTTCAATGACTGGGCCATGCCACTAGATGACATCTCTTTGGTTACATCTAGTAAAAGAAACTTGAGATAGGATGCCATGACATTCACTGACTGTTGCTTGCGGGATAGCAATGCTGCTACACATGACACATCTATTTTTCTAGGCATTATTGGCAAGACGCGCAGGGGAGATGTGGTTGGTAGCAGACAATGGCTAGCAAAGGATTCCCGTAATGCTGGGGGAAGAGTCTCTTTCGGGGTGCGACCCCCTTGCATGTACAGTAAGAACCACATCCGGTCGTACTCATGTGTTCTCCCACACAGCAGCCTGCCTTGGAAAAACGCCTTGGAACGGGCATCCCTGCGTTTTGTCTGAGTGCATGTACCAAAACGTAAGACCAAACGTGGCTCCATTTTCGGGTCCATTTTCCAAGCGATCGGCCATGCAATGATCTTCTCTCACTTTTCTCTGAAGTCATCCAAACCGCCCTGAGAGTGTGGGATTCTCAATATAAAACAAACAATATTTTACAGCAGTTGCTGGTCTGTCGCAGACCAACTCAGCTTCACGGTAAATATTTGAAAGTTGAGCTTGTTAAAGCCAGAGTTACTTAACTCAGTCTGAACTCCGAATTTAGCCACGTTCCCGGCCTTCCTCCTGCAACCGTGGAAGGATTACCGGTGTGTGTCATGCTTTGCTCCTCATGGGCCGAAAGCGTTTCAAAGCTGCAAAGAGCTGAGGGGAGAGACAACCATACATTTGTCATCACTTTCTAATTCCCTGGCTCTGACCAAGCCCTCCCTCTGGAACAACCTGCTCTTCGTGAGAAGTTCAACTCCATTTGTCTTTCTGTCGCCACAGTAAATTTGCCAGGAATGAAGGCCGCAGATATCAAAACTCTTGGATGAGGGTTATGAAAGACCATCATGGGAAACGTTTTATTTTTGAATGGTCTTTTTAAATATCACACACACACACACAGTCAGGACTTCCAGGACTTGCAAAGCATTGTGGAGCTGACAGCTGCTAATTGTGTGTGTGGAGGAAGAGATTGGCTCCTAAGCACCAAGACAGACGCTCAAAGAGCTATGAATATGCATTGAGCTCACTTTTCAATTACATGTGGCTGTAGCATAGGGTGGCCCTATGGAAAGGAGGATGGAGCTCCGGTATCTTTAACAGTTGTATTGAAAAGGGAATTTCAGCAGGTGTCATTTGTATGCGTGCAGCACCTGGTGAAATTCCCTCTTTTAGGGTGACCAGATTTTGAGAACCAAAATCCTGGTCCCCCACCACCACCCCACCCACCTAAAACAACCCCCCCACCGCGCGCCCGCACCGCGCCGCCCCCCCGCCCGCCCCCCGCCCCCCCCGCCCGCATGCCTCACACCGCCCACCCGCCCCGCCCGCCTGCCTCGCGCTCCTTACCTGCTGGGGCGTCTGCTTCCCTCCGGTGCTCGGAATCTACTGAGAAACAGGCTTCCTGGCCTGTCTCTCAGTAGCGCGCCGGGTGATGACGTCATCACCCGGCGCGCTACTGAGGGACAGGCCGCGAAGCCTGTTTCTCAGTAGATTCCTTGGTACCCCTGGTGGGAAAACAGCCAACCAAGTGGTTATAGCAGCCTTCCCAGACCGGTTGCCCTCCAGATGTTTTGGACTACAAACCCTATCATCCCTGGCCATTGGCCATGCTAATTGGTGCTGATGCCTGTTGTAGTCTAAAACATCTGGAGGGCCCCAAAGTTGGGCCTGAAGAGCCTTCTCCAACCTGCGCCCTCCAGATGTGTTGGATGACACATTCTGAGATAGGATGCTGGGAGTTGCAGTCCAACACATCTGGATGGCTCTGGGTTGGGCAAGGTTGGGCTATAACAGCTTTCAATCATCCCAGTCATACATTCGCACTTAGGAACATGCAAAGCTAAAATTCCTTCTGAACTTTTAAGCAAACGGATTTGATTCACAAGTCCCAGATGTCTATGCTGATTGGAACACAGTTAGCCTTGGGTTTTTTCACAGTTCTTGGTTCAAAAAATGTAGTAAAATGTCTGTAATACTGTGAAGTTTAGGGTAAAATGTGTTCAAAAGTGCATATTTTATGAAAGAATAGGTGAAAACAATCCACATTTTCATGCAGTTCCCCCCCCCCCCACTTCTAAAGCAGATTGATGTGGAAATTTAGTACGGGTGCATAGTGGAACCACGGGGCTCCCATTCATGGGGTGGGCCAGCTTGTCACGGTTCCATTACCCCTCCACTCCATGTACTTCCCCTACCACCCAGAGGCCCTCTGTTTTGGCTTTTGTTTCTCTCTCTCTGCTAATTGCCTTTCCAACAGGAAGCATCTTCACTGAAAAAAAATGCTATCAGGAGCAAGGGACAGCCAGTGTGGTGTAGTGGTTAAAGAGTCGGGAGGTCCAGGTTCTAGTCCCCACTCAGCCATGGAAGCTCACTGGGTGACTTTGGGCCAGTCACAGACTCTCAGCCCAACCTACCCCACAGGGTTGTTGTTGTGAGGATAAAAATGGAGAGGAGGAGGTTTATGTACGCCACCTTGGGTTCCTTGGAGGAAAAAAGGCAGGATATAAATGCAATAATAAAATAAATAAAAAGGGTGTGTGGCCATATGGGGACCCCTGGAGGGTTGTATTGGGACTACAAGGAGGCCAGAATGGGCCCCGGGGCCTAAGGTTCCCTACCGCTGCTTTAAGGGGAGTGTGACCCCATGTAGAACAGGCTGAACACCCACCAACAATAACTCCTTTTGCCTGGATAACGTCTCCTTATTCACCCTCCTCCAGTCCATTACTACGCCCAAGCACTGTCTCAGGACTCGCTGCTACCCATGCTGGCTACAGACCACCCCAATCACACCACAAATCTGACAGACGCCATGTCAGGTCCAGGAGAATGCCGTCCTCTGGAGACTCCCAGAGACTCCTGCGCAAAAAGCGAGGCAAGGAGGACCAACATGACTGGGAAGGCATTCGAAATCAGGGAGGCTCCTGAACAAACAGCGACTAGGTTGAGGTTATCTTGGCAGCCCCTCAACGGCAACTCCCTGTTCCGCATGAGATTGCCCTTCTGGAGCTGTGCCAGGGTAAGAGGCATGGCTGTGTATGATGACTCAGCAGCCCCAGGAATGGCAACGGGCGCGGATCAGGAGGGGACGTGGGGAAGGGGTCAGGCATGCTGCTGGCTTGCGAGGCAATCTCGGGAGTCCACGGCCAGGGAGAAGAAAAGGCCCGTAGAACTCTGCACGCTCCAGGTGGCTTCCCGTTTTGTGCTGTCTGCTTTGTTGTTTTTATTAGAATCTCTGTGGCATAGCTGCGAGGTAATCAAGCAATTGAGCTTCTTCTTCTTCTTCTTCTTCTTCTTCTTCTTCTTCTTCTTCATCATCATCATCATTATCACAACAACAACATTTATTAGACTCTTCCATTTCAAAAAGACTCCAACTGTCTTTCAGCAGGGGTTAAAACACCCACAACGTTAACACGATGTAAACAATTTGAAACACTGAGGCTTATTAAAATCACTAAATAAGGAAGCCCCTGCATAAGCCCTCCAGTGCCTGGGAGTAGAGGAAAGTTTTCACCTGGCATGGAAAGGATGACAGTGTTGGTGGCCTGGCGGACCACACTGGGGAGAGGACGCCACCAGGGCCGGCCCTACCATTGAGTGGTAGGAAGTGGGCACAGCAGGAGGAGGGGAAGAGCGGCACTCGCCCCCTCCAAAGGGTCTGCCGCTGCTTGCCAGCCATGCGAGCAGCCGGAAGGCGCAAGACGCAGACACAGCAGACGCTCGCTCGCTCGCCTGCCCATCCATGCGCTATGCACCTCCTGCCTCGCCATCCCATGTCTCACTGTGTTTCCTGACCCTGCCAGCCAAGTCAGCCAACGTGGAGCCTATCCACATTGCCCTTAAAATGACTTATATTCTGTTTGAAAACATGTTTTTTTAAGTAGTTTCATTACGTGGTAGGACACACTGAGCAGTACTTACGTTTCATAGCAACTGCTTCCTCCGTCCTCAAAGTGTTCACTGGTGTCACACAGGGTTAATTCTTTGTCTCTTCTTCTTTTGTTTCTGTTTTGCAGGCTGCTTGACCCGCCCACTTCTGTCTCCTCATTGCCCTCCCCTTTTCAGAAGCACTACCCATAACAAAAAGGGAAATCTGCAACTATAATGCCTTTGGTTTCAGATTCAGATTGACAGCTTGGGCAAGATTAAGTTAGGAGACAGAAGTGGAGATGGAAGTTACATCTCTACAAGACAATGTTGTAGAATCATAGAACCATGGAAGTTCAGAGTTTGAAGAGACCTTGGAGGTCACATAGTCCAATCCACAGGTCAGGGCAGGATATACAATGCAAAGTAGGCCGTGTGTTAGGGATACTTCCTCCTGAGCGCTCCATTCCCATCATCTCTGACCAGTGGCTGCTGGTGGCACCAACGTCAGTAGGGAAGTGGATCCACTCCAGGTTTCAGTCAGAACAGTCAGAACTATCCACAATGCCCTTTGGGAAGCCCCTTCAGAATTCTGACTGGTTCTGACTGAAACCCGAAGCAGATTCACCGTTCAACTGACATCAAACCCGCCAGCCTCCACTGCCTTTGTCAGATGGCTGTCCAGGCTGTGCTTAAATATTTCCAATGAAGAAAAGCCAACCACCTCCTGAAGCAGTCTGTTCCAATGTCAAACAGCTCTTACCCATAGGAAGCTTCTTCTAAGGTTTATCTGAAATCTGCTTTCCTACAATTTCCACCCACTGGATCTAGTCCTGCAATTGGGAGCGATAGAGAACAACTCTGCTCCATCTTCTGCCTGACAGTCTTTCAGATATTTGAAGACCGCTATGATGTCTCTCCTCAATCGCAAGGTGGTCAAAAAATAAAGATAAAAGATTGAATCTCCACCCTCCCACATCCCTGTACAAGATTACAGGTAAAGAAATGATTATACTCAGTTTTAATTTTACTAAACACTCGCCTATTCATTGGACTTGAAAGAGCCTTTTCAGCAGCTTATGATTTAAAATCACAATACAATATCCATAATCTTCATCCAATTCAAACACATTTAACCAGCATAAATTATAATAAAATATATCTAGATTATATGCAAACACCATAAACATGACACTGCTCAGTTTCTAGCCCAGCAAAAGCCAGGTGGTGGAGTCAAACCAGAGGGTTTCTAGGAATGAATGAACGTCTTGCCCTCTGCCTCCCGCCTCCTTTGCTGTGTTTTTTCCCCTCAGGGCCAGCTCTAGAGGGTGGTAAAGTTGGGCATTTGCCAGGGCCCAACTTCAGCAGAGGACCTACTGCTCTAATAACACTACCATTTCCAATTTGCACAGAGTATCCAAGGAGTTCAGGAGTAGCCATCTCGTCCAGGTGTCTTCCAGATTAAGGTGACCATATGAAAAGGAGGATAGGGCTCCTGTATCTTTAACAGTTGCATAGAAAAGGAATTTCAGCAGTGGTATTTACATGCATGCAGCACCTGGCGAAATTCCCTCACCATCACAAGAGTTAAAGCTGCAGAAGCCCTGCCCTCTTTTGTATCTGGTCACTCTAGTATAGCTCCTGCAGCTTTAACGGTTGTGATGAAGAGGGAATTTCGCCAGGTGCTGCACGCATACAAATGACATGTGCTGAAATTCCCTTTTCAATATAACTGTTAAGGATACAGGAGCCCCGTCCTCCTTTCCATATGGTCAGCCTAGGTGTCCCACTCAAGTTTGCTACACCCAAGCCACCCTCCAGCTCTGCCACATCCTGAAGTCACGACTGTTTTTATTCAACCATACATTTCAAACCCGTTGATTATTTAAAGTCTGACTTTTAACTGTGTTTTTTGTCTTGCCCGACGCATGTGGATTAGGGCTGCACACAGATCTGGATCCGGAATCCAGAGTGGAACAGGCCGATCTGGACCTCCCAGTTCTGGTTCTGAACCGGGTCGGGGAGGTCCAGATCGTTCCGGGCCAGATTGGGCCCGTTCTGAATCAATTTGGATCGATCTGGAGATCTGGGCCCATTGTCTATGGGGAAAAGGAGGGTCTCCAGATCGGGCTGGAGCAGATTGGGGAGGTCCAGATTGGGCCGGAGCGGATCCAGATCCAGTTCAGGGGGGCTGCACAGCCCTGATGTGGATAACTCACTTGCCCCCTTCCCTCCTATCTTTAAAGACTTTTTAAAAAATTCCCTCATGCTTTGTATTGTTGGCCCCAATATATAATTTCATCCGATGTTTTTAATGATACGCTTGCTGCATAAACACACACGTTGTAAACACATGTTCATAAGCGATGGTGAATAAAATCACCGCCCCACCTTGGTGCTGCTGTTTTGGTGCTAGCATTGAGGTTTTGGATGTTGTTTTTTGACATTTGTAAACTGCCTCGAACTCCTCAGAGGAGGGCAATACGGCCGATGTCAAGGGTGGGTCTGATGGAGCACCTGGGCCATCTCCTGTTCCTCCTTCTCACCACCACCTTCGACTGGGCTAGAACGAGAAGCAGGAGAACAAGCAGGTTGCAATGAGGTGGAGGTTCAGGGGTCTCTTGTCAGTGGCCCCCTGTTGTGGTGTGGGCCCTCGGAAGGTGCCCGAATGTTCCTACCCTGGGCAGCCCTGGCCAACAGGTCTGGGAGTACATTTGGCCCATCTCTCAAATCTGTAGAGGTGTGCCTCCAGTTTCAGTCCAGAAAAAAAGTGTACCTCAGAAATTTAAATTTTGGGGGACATTTTCAGTAACACACCAGTTGGAACACAGTTTGAGATTTGGATAATAATAGGGCCACAGGGCAAGAGAGTTTGGGCTAATGAGAACAAGGCCATTGGTGGTACAAATCAAGGCAGGCTCCGGCCTGGGTTTCAAGCTGGCTGGCCTCTTTCATAGATCGTCCAGATGCTGTTTATTTATTTTCATTTTTCATGTTTGGCCAACTTGATACATGTTTGCCCCCTAGTGGCTAATCTCGTTATCGGCCTTGTAAAAGGCGCAAATGCTCTGCTCCGTCTTCATCAACGAAGGCGGAGCGGCCTTGTCGGATATAGCTTCAGGTCAGGCATAAAGGAAGGACACGCATGTCTTCACCCAGTGCAAAACTGGCCTGTGGAATTCCTTGCCACAGGATGTTGTCAGGACGCTAACCAGCAGGGGTGCTTTTCTTTCAAATCTGTCCCTTTGGAAGGGGGGGGGGCTTTTTGTACACCCCGACTGTGTTGTATAAAATAATAAGTAATCACTGTTAAAATGGAGTATAGCCCATTTCCCTCCTCTGTCTCCTCTGAACGGTCTCCCTGTCTCCCATCCAAGTTTTAAATTGTAAAGGTCTTGGGGCAGAGGCTGCCTTTACAGCAGGGGTGTAGCAGCTGAGGCACTGGGATCAAATCTAGCCCACCTGGGGTTCCAATCTGGCCTCCCGGGTTTCCCCAGGAGGCCACTCACCTTTCCCTTTGCTCCACGTTCTTTAACCCAACCACAATCACTCGGTGGATTTCCAGCTTTTGTGCTGTTTCTGCCCGATTCGAAAACGTTGCCATGCAAATGCTTCTCCTAAGACTTCGTTACTGGCAGGAAGAGCTTTAAGATAAAACAAGCTGGCGTCATGAGTCCAAGCCCTCCCGCTGAGATTTGAGACAATAATAGGGTGTCATTTGTATGCATGCAGCACCTGGTGAAATTCCCTCTTCATCCCAACAGTGAAAGCTGCAGGAGCCCTGCCCTCTTTTGTATCTGGTCACTCTAGTAGAGCTCCTGCAGCTTTCCCTGTTGGGATGAAGAGGGGATTTCACCAGGTGCTGCGTGCATACAAAAGACACCTGCTGAAATTCCCCTTTCTATGCAACTGTTAAAGATACAGGAGCCCTGTTCTCCTTTCCATAGGGTCATCCTAAACAATAAAGAGGTCTGCCATGCAATCCATAAAGTTTATTAAGTAAATAGATATCTCTTCACACCTGAAGGAATGTGAATGCTAGCAACTATCCTCTAAGCTTAATTAGCTTAGCAACTAAAGGGACAGTTTCCCCACAGTGCCTGACAGGTTTTTTACCAAATCCTTCCTTCGAGAGGGTCTTCAAGTTGTAACTTCTGGTGAGTGGCTAGCCTGGCGGCCACCTGCTTAACCCTGTGGTGGACTCTGGGATCGGACAATTCCGATGCTCCCTCCGCCTCCGACAAAGACTGAGTTCCCAGTGAGGAGGAGGATGGTTTCTGAGCCCGGGTCTCCTATCTGCTAAGTTCCTGGGAAGATTCCTCCTTGAAGCCAGATTCCGGCTGGACATCAGGAAGAGCTTCCTGACTGCTAGAGCAGTATGACAATGGAACCAATGACCTAGGGAGGTCGTGGGCTCTCCCACATTAGAGGCCTTCAAGATGTAGCTGGACAGCCATCTGTCAGGGATGCTTTAAGGTAGATTCCTGCATTGAGCAGGGGGTTGGACTTGATGACCTTATAGCCCCTTCCAACTCTACTATTCTATGATTCTATGACCCCCTGGAGAATTTCCTCCAACACTTCCTGTCTTGGCTGGTCTTCTTCTTCTTCTTCTGGCTCCAAGTCCAATTCAGGATACACACCAGGGAGACCTGGCCTGATCCTGACACTTGGTATTTTTGTTATTTAAGCCCTGCCCCTTTGGCTTTAGCTCCAACCCTTTTGGCTTTAATCTCCCCACGCCCCTCACTGGAATGTGCCACCCCCCAAGAGTTTCTTCAAAATGGAATTTGACCCTCAGGCTGTCAGTTTGGACTCCAACTCCCATAATCCCCACCCAGCACCAAGTGGCCAGGGGTTATGGGAGTTGCAGTCCAACCACATCTAAAGAGCTTCAGGTTCTCTACCTCTGAACTAAATGTTGGCAGTCGATGTGAGGACAGATGGAGGGCAGACAAGGGATCAGCGTGAGCAAATGTAAAGATAAATAGCTGGTCACTGCTTTCACCTGGGGAGGACTCGGGGCAAGGAGGGCTGGGCCAAAAGCTTTACGGAAAAGGTGTGTTTTGAGGCATTTACTGGAGGACCTCTTAGAGCCTGTCTACACTACTGCTTTAAAAGGGTTTATAACAGTTTTAAACGAGTTTAAAACTGTTATAAACCATTTTAAAGCAGTAGTATAGACAGGCTCTTAGTTTCACGCCACATATTTTTTTCCACTACATTCAGGATTTTTATTTTTTATTTTTTATTTAGAAATGCAGCTCACTTGTCTGTGCTTGTAAGGCATCCATTTCCTCCTTGAAGTTTCCATTTTAGCTAACAAGAGACCAACCTCTTTCCCCTCCGTGTTTGTTTACATACATGTGTGGAAAAACCTGAACGGGTCCCATTTGGCAGAGAGTTTTAGCCTACGGCTAAGAAACCGCTGAGATTTCCCCATCTGCGCGAGACCTTTTTGTATCTAGCGTTGATGCAGACAGATAAGGCACCAGCTGCAATCTGGATTCAGAAAGAACTGGAAGGTGCTATGCAAGACTCCCTGGTTTAAACCTTTTTTCATGTTGTTTTCTTCTTTTCCCAAGGCAATAAAGGTGTATTTTTTTCTTTAATTTTTTAAAATTGCAATTCTTCCAGTCTCCAACTGCACAGGGGACGCTCATGCAGCTGGATTTTCCACACTTACATCGCTTGCTGCCTTTGCCATTCCAGCTTTCCCCCTGTTGTCGCTTCCCTGTCAGCCTTTGAATTTTAAGCTCCTTGGGGGCAACCCTCCCCTCACCCCACTGCTTTCTGAATTATTCTGTAAAGGTCCATGTATGTTGACCGTTTTGTGTAAATGATAAATTTAGGGTGACCAGATAAAATCCAGGTCAGGGCTCATGTAACTTTAACAGTTGTAGAAAAAAGGGAATTTCAGCCAGTGTCATTTGTATGCCATTAGTTCCTGGTGAAATTCCCTCTTCATCACAACAGTTAAAGGTGCAGGGGCCCTGCCTTCTTTTGTATATGGTCACTCTAGTATAGTGCCTGCAACCTTTACAGTTGTGATGAAGAGGGAATATCACCAGGAACTAATTGCATACAAATGACACTGGCTGAAACTGCCTTTTCTCTACAACTGTTAAAGTTACATGAGCCCTGACCTGGATTTTATCTGGTCAGCCTAATAAATTATAATCACTCCCTCTAAAAGTGGACTCAGGAGATGAGTGCCGACAGCTATTCATTTATTTAATTACATTTGTACACCACCCGACAGCTCTCGGTGCCTCTACAAGAGCGATTTAAAGCTCTTTCAAGGCGCATTAATTTTTTTATCTCTACAAGATAAATCGGGAGTCGAGGCGCTTTTTCTGTCTGATTATGCGCATTATCGAATGCGCGTTAAATAGCGAGTTTTCATTTACCTCGGGAGTTGAAGCGCCTTATGACTATGTAAACAAGCGATTCTCCGCATTTAAACACTTTAAGGCGCGTTTCATGCAACCGGTAATGCGCTTCACTGCCTCCCGTGTATAGGGATTAGGCATAGAAGCGATTGCGAGAAGATGCGCATAATTGGACAACCGGGCGTCAAACTGAATTCTTGTAGAGGGGACCTCTCTGGCTGGTTAACAACAACAGCATAAAACACAGCACGATATAACACATGTAAAACTTTTAAAAGTTTAAAACTACAGTATAAATCCAAAGTAAAAACCAGCAGCAGACTGAAGACTTTAAAAACTATGATAACAGATTTAAGAACAAAAAACGAAAGGCTAAAATGCTTGGGAAAATAAGGTCTTCATCTGGCACCAAAACCAGCACAACGTAGATGCCCGGCAAACCTTTCTGAGAAGCTCATTCCACAACTGGGGTGCCACCATGGAAAAGGCCTTCCCCTTGAAGCCAAAAGCCAGGTAAAAGTGTTCCTATTACATAGTTTTTATAAGTTATTTTGCGGGGAATAAAGGTGGGTAACAATATATAAACACCATGTCTTCAATTCTAAAAGGAAATATTTCATAATTTAAAGCTGTACAATTTTTCCAATTTTGGTGGGGGTGGGAAATGCTCCTCCGGGGGAAAAAACCTTCCCCCCCCCCTGAATTTTTCGGGTCCTCTCCCCCCCCCCATCTTCACATCTTTGTTTACAACTGCTTCTACATTCCTAATAAGTTCGATTCTAATAGGTGGAACAACAGCAACAAAATCTTTTCCCTGACGTTGAGCTCCATCACACCAGTAATTTAGTGCACTCTTGCCATGCCTGGTGTGTGGATTTGCAGCACAGTACTCACATGACGCTGTGCCTGTCCTGTTGACACCCCGCCTCTTCCCCAGCCTTTCCTAGAACACTAAAAGTCTGGATTATTTTCCCTAAGTGCATTTAATGCACCCTAAGCCTCCATGTAGTTTTAAGGAACTGGGGGCTTGAATGGCTTGCATCAGGTCCTGGCAGGGAAAAGCGATCTCTCCCAGCAGCCGGCTCCAAGCCTCAATATAAAACCCAAACCTTGCATCCCAGGCTCGAAAGCGTTTTTTAAAATCATACAAGGCCTGAATCTCTGCAGAGACAGGATTGTACTCCCTCGATGCCCCCAAAGAGCCAGACTAAAGTGTCTTCCCCTTTTTGCCCGGCAGAAAGGCGGTACGGTTGAAGTGCTCATCTGACAGGACCTGACTGGAGGGAGAAAGAGAAGGGGAGGGGTGGAGCAGAAGAGCGGAAGAGTGAAGAAACGAAGGAGCAGCTATTCAGGTGAAAGGGATCATAAACTTGACGCGCTTTTGCCTCAGAGGTAAAAAAAAACCCAGCGGCAAACCGGGTGAGGGGGATTAGGTGTGATGGAGGTCTTAAAAAAAATACCCGGGGCATGTGCAGTTTAGCATTTTAATCTCATTTACGTCAGAGCACAGTCATGACTACAGGAATAAAGTGGCATTTGCTTCTGCTGCCGTGATGCCCTCATCTTGTGCCGCTCTTTGGGTGCTCTTCAGGGATGCCCTCGCCTGCGGGCCCCTGGATTTTGGTCCCAAGGAGCAGTAGCCCTAGCTACATCACTGAGTCCCACTTGTAAATAATTATAACACGAAGTTGGGAGATCTGGGACTTCGGTCCCCTTTTTTCCATCCAGGTACAAGGTCACTATTTCGATTTGTGGGGAGGGGGGGACCGATTCAGCACCATGCGAAGGTCATGAGGATGCAGGACGAGTTAAGTCCAACTCGGCATTGCTGGCAGGAGGGTAGGGAGGGAACCCAGATGCAAGGATGTATGAGTATTTCATTTCTGTGCGCAAATCATGCAAACGTCCCGTTGGCATTCCCGAACGTGAGCAAGAGAACCCCCCCTCCGGAAATGTTCGCAAATTTCCAAACTTGTGGTAGTGCTCGGGGAGAAACTGCGCCTTTTTACTCTATCGGGGAAACTGCGCATTTCTGCGTGTTTTAAAAAAATGCGCCTTTGTCCTCTGCGAGTGAAACGAAAAAAGAGCACAAACGCAAGTGAGAAACGAAGAAAGACGAGCGTCAGATTGATGTTCGTTTGATGAACGCCGTTTGTTCACCCAATTCATAGCTTACACCGTTCTGATTTTGCCCTGGGATCTAATCATGCGGATTGAAAGGTGGTAGAATTCGGGGGGGGGGGCACCCAGTTGGGGAAAAGTGCTGAAGGCAATGCTAAACTAGATGGGCCGATGGCCTGACCCCCATGGAAAAGGTCCCTTCTTATGTTCCCGGTAAGGCATTTCTTAAAAAAGCAAAAATCAGGGCAAATAGGGCGATTAACCAAAGGACAGGAACAAAGAAATGTGGCAAACAGAGTGTGGTTTCCACGTAGGCTATCGTTCGAAATCTTGCTTGTGAGCTTCTGCCCTTTCACCCCCCAAGCCAGAAGAAAAAGCTTTCGATGCAATATGTTTAAGAGCGTTGGGAAGGGAACGAGAGCGTTGCAGTTGGTCCATGTGTTAGCATTTAAGAAAATTCAGGAGCTATGAAGCAGGCCCCCGGCCAGGAGGCTTAAAAAAAATAAATCCCCCCCCCCCCATAACTTGGCACGCAAACAGCTCCTTTACTGTAAAGCAAACCTAAAGGGCTTGTTAATAATGGAAAAAATGTCAAGCCGCACCTCTCCGGGGTTCCGCACCCTGGTCCTGACGGCATCCAACCTAAACAAAAAGCCACGTTCACAGACGGAACTAGTTAAGGGGAGAGGAGGGAAATGCGCAGCTCTCCTACAGGAAGAGGCCGGGAGACGGGGCAAGGTGAACGGCAGGCCTGGAAGCCATTAAATGAGCGCTCAGGAATAGGCAGAACCAGCTGGAGAGGTTCGGGTGCCCCAAGCAGCCAGCTGCCCCAAATGGCACCCTCCTCTTCCTGCTAGGGAACGTAAGGAACCGATCCTCTCCGCCAAGTTCCTCTGCACAAACCCGAAGTGGAAGTAACTGCAGCAGTATTTTTCAAATCAAAACGCCAATTCACTCAATAGCACACAAGATTAATGAATAACACGGATTAATCTATTAGACTAATACTTACTAATATGTAATAAGAATGGAATAGAAAAGAAGTCCATCAGCCTATGAACTCATCATCATATAGACGCAACATCAGCACATCACATTTTGTGAAGATGCTTGAAATCTCACTATCTTATCTAGGCTGACCCTATGAAAAGGAGGACAGGGCTCATGTAACTTTAACAGTTATAGAGAAAGGGGAATTTCAGCCAGTGTCATTTGTATGCAATTAGTTCCTGGTGATATTCCCTCTTCATCACAACAGTTAAAGTTGCAGGCACTATACTAGAGTGACCATATACAAAAGAAGTCAGGGCCCCTGCACCTTTAACTGTTGTGATGAAGAGGGAATTTCACCAGGAACTAATTGCATACAAATGACACTGGCTGAAATTCCCTTTGCTCTACAACTGTTAAAGTTACATGAGCCCTGTCCTCCTTTTCATATGGTCAGCCTATCCTAGGCACTCATTGGGCAGCCACATTAACTCCTAGGTTGTCTTCATCTAAGCAGCCAACATTTTGCACTTTTATATGCTTCAACTGCAGGAGAGGCCATCTACTCTGGATCACATGCTGGCAAACACCAAAATTATGATGAATGAATAAGGTACACCTCGGAGTGCTGAACTATACTTCATATTAGGGGAGGGCAACTTCCAGCGCATATGGGGCCCAATCTGGCCACAGAGGGCTGAGCACCCTCCATGAGCTCCACCTCCTGCCCTCCCCAAAGCTTTGCCCAGAGGGCAGGTAGGGCAAAGGGGAATCCAAAGGCAGGATTGGGCCTCATGGGATGAGCCTGCCTGCCACTCCGCCTCTCCGAACTGCGAGGAGGATGGGTTGATGGGGCGGGGTGGGAGCAGTAGCGGCTGCTTTTGCGTCATTTTCTTCCCCGCTGCAGCACCCAGAGACTCTCCTGTCCTGTCTTGCATGGCTCCGGCAAGCTTCAACCTGGGAACCTGGTGGCAGGGCGAAGGCATGTTACCCTCACAGCCGCTGGAGTAGCTCCCGAGTGGAGGGAGCTGCTACCCTGACCCCTGCTGCTCTACGGCACCACTCTGATGATGGCCAGCAGGGGTACTGCAAGTGATCTGGGGAGCTAATAGGGGTCCGGCTGACCCTATGTAATGGGTACCCCAGATTTAGCTCGTCAGTCCGAGTATCTTATCCACCAGACTAATTATCCTGCAAGAAATTGTAGTGTTGCCTTAAGTAGCATCTTTTACCGGCTCCGCTGGTTTATCAGCGGTAACCTTTCCTGAATCAGCCATCCAACCTAGAGGTTACGAGGGCATGGAACAGTGTTCCATGTCCTTAAAACCTCTAGGTTGGATTACTGTAAAACTTTCCATGTGGGGCTGCCCTTGGAAACAGTGTGGACGCTCCAACTAGTAGGAGCAACACAGTAGCTGCCTATTTATTATCGAGCCCAATTCAAGGTGCTGGCATTTTCCAGACCTAAATGACATGGGGCCACATAGCTCCTCCTCCCATAACCAGAAGAGGTTCTTCTCCGTATTCCTGCCACAAGAAAAGTACATTTTTCAGCTACAAAAGAGAGGGTCTGCTCTGTGGTGGCACCCCGACTCTGGAATGAGGGGTACATCTAGTGCCAACATTGTACCCTCAGCACCAGGTTAAAGCCTTTTTATTTGACCAGGCTTTAAAATCATCATCATCATCATCATCATCATCATCATCATCATCTAAACGTATTGTTCAGTTGGCTGAATTACATTTTATTCCTCTCAATTTTATTTTATTTAAATATTGTTTAATAGTGCCTCCTCAGCCAATAGCCTCTCAAGGTGGAATACCAAATTCAAAAACAAAGCAACAACTCGCCTAAAAGCAAAGCAACTAATACTTGGATGTTACACAGGATGTTACACACAGTCAAACCAAAATCATCTTTACTGCTTGCTGAAAGGCAAGCAGTGAAGGGACTAATCCAATTCCCCTTAGAGAGGGAGTGCCACAAACAGGGTGCGGCACTTGGCAGGTCCTTGAGAAAGAGACCCTCAGTGGGGCTCCTCCCTCAGAGAGTCTACCTTCTCACCGCCATGGTCACCTGGGCCTCTTGCTCCTCCTCCACCACTTACTTTCCTGACAGAGAGAGAGCCAGGGAGCAAGGTGGCTGTGCCATCTGCTCCTTCTCCTTCTCCCCATCATTGTCGTTTGGGTCAGAGCGAGAGGCAGGTGCAGTGGGGAAGAGGAGGAGCAACCGGACAGAGATAACCTGGCTCCAGTTGTCTATGCTCTGGTAACCTAGGCTGACCATCTGAAAAGGAGGTCGGGGCTCCTGTAACTTTAACCGTTGTAGAGAAAAGGGAATTTCAGCCAGTGTCATTTGTATGCAATTAGTTCCTGGTGAAATTCCCTCTTCGTCACAACAGTTAAAGTTGCAGGAGCCCTGCCTTCTTTTGGATATGGTCACTCTAGTATAGTGCCTCTGCAACTTTAACTGTTGTGATGAAGAGGGAATTTCACCAGGAACTAATTGCATCCAAATGACACTGGCTGAAATTCCCTTTTCTCTACAACTGTTAAAGTTACATGAGCCCTGTCCTCCTTTTCAGATGGTCAGCCTAATGTAACCTCTAAGTTAGATTACTGCAACGCGCTCTACGTGGGGCTGCCTTTGAAGACAATTCAGAAGCTGCAGCTTGCGCAAAATGCAGCAGCCAGATTGGTAACAGGGACCAGAAGGTTCGAACATGCAAGACTTACTCTGGTCCACTTGCATTGGCTGCCTGTAAGTCTCCGAGTCCGATTCAAGGTGCTGGTTTTAACCTATAAAGCCTTACACGGCTTGGAACCACAATACCTGACGGAACAACTCTCCTGATGCGAACTACCCATACACTACGTTCAGCATGCAAGGTCCTCCTCTGAGTGCCTACTCTGAGGGAAGCTCAGAGGTCGGCAACAAGGGAGAGGGCCTTTTCAGTGGTGGCCCCCCCAACTGTGGAATGATCTCCCCGACGAGGCTCACTTGGCGCCAACACTGTCATCTTTTCGGCGCCAGGTGAAGACTGTTCTCTTCTCCCAGGCATTTAACAGCATATGTTGAGCTACATAAATGAGATGTGGTTTGTTTTTAGGCTTGTATGGTTTTAATTTTTGTGTATTGGTTTTTAAATGTTCAATGGTTTTAATTTTTGTAAACCTCCCAGAGAGCTTCGGCTATGGGGTGGCATATAAATGTAATAGATAAATAACTCCAGGGTGCTCTTGTGAGTGGGGCCTTGTTGGAGTGTGAGCCCTTCGCAGAGGCCTGACCATGCCTACCCTTGATGCCGGCGCTGCAGTGGAACAAGAGCAAAGTTTCATAAAATACAGGCAGACTCAACTGGACGCAGGCGTTCTTTCAGGTTAGGGTTAGATTCTACGTTGTTTTTACTGTGGGATGTTTGATCTTTCTGTACACCATCCTAAGATTCGCTTTGGGACCAAGGCATGGTTTATCATTATTATTTTTTAACGCAAGGAAGCATGAAAACAAACAAGCAGTCATCTTCACAGCCTTCCTAAAGGCCAAGCGAGAGGGGCCTAGCCGTAATTCTTGAGGGAGTGCATTCCATACTTTTGCATCCAGTTCTGGGCACACCACACTGCAAGAAGGATGCAGGCAAGCTGGAAGGGGGTTCAGAGGAGGGCAACGAGGATGATCAGAGGTCTGGAAACAGAGCCCTATGAGGAGAGACTGAAAGAACTGGGCAGGTTTAGCCTGGAGAAGAGAAGATGGAGGGGAGACATGATAGCACTCTTCAAATACTTGAAAGGTTGTCACACAGAGGAGGGCCAGGATCACTTCTCAATCAACCCAGAGTGCAGGATACAGAACAATGGGCTCAAGTGACAGGAAGCCAAATTCCGGCTGGACATCAGGAAAAACTTCCTGTTAGAGCAGGACGACAATGGAACCCATGACCTAGGGAGGTGGTGGGCTCTCCCACTCTAGAGGCTTTCAAGAGGCAGCTAGACAGCTACCTGTCAGGGATGCTTTAAGGTGGATTCCTGCACTGAGCAGGGGGTTGGACGCCATGATCTTAGAGACCCCTTCCAACTCTACAATTCTAGGATTCTATGATCTCTGGAGTATGGCCTTTGGCCTGTCTGGGATTACGTTATAGGCCTCTGGCTCCTTTAGTGAATGCCGCAGGTGTGGCTGGCAGGGCTCTCTGGAGGAGCCGCCCACCTTCTGTTTCACTCCGAGCGAAACCGAGGATAGGAGGCTGCTATGTCAGCCTCCTCAGGATCCTCTCAGCGCAAGCCAGAAGGACATGTGGGCTTCGTGGAGGGCCGTGTCAGCTGAGGAAGCATCTGGCATGCCTCTTCAGAGAGCTGGGCAGGCCAAAATGCCTGGCTCTGAGGGGATCCTTCCTCAGAGTCAGGCACTGTGGGAGAGGCGTCTCCGGAGACTTGCCTGCTATACAGGTGATCTCCTTGGGACACCCTTTCCATGCCAGGTTATCATGTCTCCCTTGATCACTTCTTCTCCAGGGGAAACAATTTGCCTGGTTAGGTTTTTCATCATGGCTGCTCCCAACATATCAACGGTTCTTTTTTAATCCGCCATCGTGTTTTCCTGTTTAATTCATTTTCAATATATTTAGGGTGCAATTGTATGGACATTTCAATAGGGAAAAAAACCCTCCAACTCCCAACGTTCCCCAGTCAGGCGGCTTTAGTTTGTTTTTAAATGCTGTAAGCAGCCCTGAGCGCTTCTTTTCATTGTTTGCCATGGGAGGGCGGGGTAGTAATTTTCCAAAATAAAAATAAAGTAATTGGCATGTGTGAACTGTCACGCGAAAGGTAATCCGAGTTTCTGAAATCCCGCTGTTGGGAACACCATCATTGCTCCCCACCCGTTGAGCGCTATTTTGGGCAGAAAAGCAGGAAATAAAGGGAATAAATAAGTCAGTAAAACGTGAATGAGAAAACCATCTTCCGCTGCACTAGGGGTGAAAATGGCCAGTGAACCAGGCTGTGAACTCCCTGTGGCTGTTTCAACTTGGCCTTGGTTTCATAGTTTGGGTGTTATTTCATTTATTTATTTAAAGTATCCCCTCCCCCCCCCACCCCCGCTCCTCAACCAAAAAGGCTCCGGAGTGGCTTACAGGCAATGCGTAAAACAAGTCTCTGCCTGCAGGCTTACAATCTAAAATGTCACAACATGCAAGGAAAAGGCGGTGGGGAGGGAAGAAGAGGGGGGAAAATGAATGTAGTCTTTTAGTTGGGCTGGTTGAATGGCCCTGTTTCTCCACTCATCCCCGTTACAACCTGCTAGAATGGCGGCTGATGTATAAATGGATCATGTATACGTGTATATCTAATATATTTTAGCATCTTGTCTTTAAAGGTTGGTTGTGTATTCATATCTCCTGTTTCGTTGGCCATGGCATTTCTGTTCCGTTGCAGTCCACAGTTCCTCTCTTTGGCTTATTTGTTGACTTCCCTACTGTTTGCACGAGAAGGCAGTCACGCTGTGTGGCTCTGTGTGGAACTACGCTGAGATGAAGCATCCAACAGATTTGGACCACAGCTACAGCAAACGCTAAATCACTTTTCCTGCCCACACCGCCCCAACGAGCCAACCAACCCAAACCTTCGGTGCCTTGCCGTTGTAAAAATTTTTCCGACTCGGCATCTCGCCACCTTGTCGTCTTTGGACCAGGTTGGCGACTTTGGA
Organism: Anniella stebbinsi; assembly: GCA_029215795.1. NCBI lineage: Eukaryota > Metazoa > Chordata > Lepidosauria > Squamata > Anniellidae > Anniella > Anniella stebbinsi. The sequence goes on along the minus strand of JARDYH010000003.1, from coordinate 3,259,700 downwards.
ACAAAGCCACCGACTGCGGTCCAATTTCTCCCCTCGCGAGCCAATGTCAATAACTTCTCCTAGCAGCAGCCAGCCGCCCGCAACAGGGAGTCACACGGACTGCAAGCAAAGAGGGGATAAAACCTAAAGTCACATCTGGGGACAAACAGTGTTTGACTTGGGACACCTCCTTGGTCATAGATCATAAAAGCTGGATGCGAAACTATAGTGCAAGCATCCTCTGCAAGTAAGAGGACCTATAAGTAAAGCATCACTGGTAAGTAGGAAGCTGGTTGGCCGCTGTGTGAACAGAGTGCTGGACCAAATGGGCTTTTGGTCTGATCCAGCGTGGCTCTTCTTATATTCTCATGAGAGTCCACCTGATCCTTTGAAAACTTAGCAATTTCAGAGCTGAATTGCTCTTTTATCATTCAGAGGTGCTTCCTACTGATTAACATCAGTCTTCTCTCCTGTAGTCTGGACCCATTGCTTTTATTTCAGTGGAATGTACAGGGAACCGTTCTCCGCCCATTTATTTTTCAGATTAGGGCTACATTGCCTGAAGCCTTCCCCTATATACCTGCCCGGACCCTATGATCATCTACAGCAGCCTTCTCCAAGAGCCCCCTGCCAAAGGAAATAAGATGAGGGCCTTTTCTGTTGTGGCACCCCGGCTGTGGGATGAGCTTCCCAGAGAGGCTCGCCTGGCACCCACATTGCACTCTTTTCGGTGCCAGGTGAAGCTCTTCTTATTTTCCCCACACATTTTAGCCTTTCATTTTCTGTTGTTTCAAATATGTTATATTTTAGATCTTTGCATCCCTGCTAGATTTTATTTTTATTTTGTACTGTCGTTTTAAACTTTGATACTGCATTTGATCGTGTTGCATTTTACGGTTTTAGTTGTCGTGTGCCGTCCAGAGAGCTCCAGCTATTATTGGGTGGTATAGAAATGTAATAAACCAACCAACCAAGAGGCATTTGATGCCCTTTGGGCTGGGCGGATCTTGCCTTGGTGGGTGTTCTTGCTGCAACCTTGGCTGCCTCTACAAGAGAGGTTTAAAGCTCTTTCAAGGAGCTTTAAAAAATTTACCTCTACAAGAACGGAGCACAAATCGGGCGTAGAGGCGCATTATCTCTCCGATTATGCGCATTATCAAATGCGCGTTAAATCACGAGTTTTATTTTGCTCCGGCTGTTAAAGCGCATTTTGACTGTGTGAACAAGCGCTTATGCGCATTAACTACTTGTAAAGCGCATTTTGGTCATCCGTTAATGCGCTTCACCGCCTCTCGCCGCCTCTCGTGCAGAGGTATTAGGTGTAAATGCGCTTCAGCGATTATGCGCATAATCGCCTAACCGGACGCAAAAGCGAATCCTTGTAGAGGGGGCCCTTGCTTTGTCCTTTGGCCAATGGATAGGGCCAGGGTCCTGCCCCTTCCCTTCTTCTATCCCAGCAGAGCAACGCTCAGTTGAGACGAGTGTCCCTTCTGGCAGGGAGGAGGAAGCAGGCTCCTTCTCCATCCGATGGATGGGCCAGGTTGGTCTCCCCCTTGGCTTGATACCATCCCTGGGAAAACAGGGCCTGTAGCCTCCCAACCAGAAGATGCTTCCTTAACGGTGCCAGGATGTTTGTGATACTAATACTACTATCGCTGCAATAGTTTACATACATTTATAGCTCAGCCTTACGTGAAGTCTGACCTCCAATACACAAAGCCACTCTTTTGAACCCAACTAAAAATAGTGCTGGAGTTTTGAGCCCGACTAAACTGCTTTGCAGCATGGGTGTTTGTTTGTTTTTAAATCAATTGAAAAAATCTCATCAGGAGGGGCAGGGAGCCTGGTGTGCGGCAAGAAGAGGAGCCCATGGGAGACCCCAGCAGTGAAGTAAAAGCAATCCAAAGCACCACCTCCGGTAAGACTATTAATCCAGGGCATGTGTGCGTTTGTGGGTGGTCCATATGACCATTGAGTCCAGCGTCTAGCTTGGGCGTGAGAAGGGGTGATGAAACTACTCCAGGTTTCCGTCAGAACTCTGAGGGGGCTACCCAAGATCCAGTAGCGCCTTGGATTGCTCCTTTAGAGTCCTGAGTGAAATCCAGAGCGGATTTTCCATCCGACTGACACCGGAGACACCAGCCTCCATTGTGTGGCCCTCGAGGGAGTAAAAGGTTCCCCATCCCTGGTCTAAATTAGCTGCTAACCACCTCTTGCAAGTTTTGGAGAAAGGAAATTAACCTCTTCCTCAAAACCTCTCTCCCTGGTTGCTGGGAAGCAGTGTGGCAGCATCAAAGTCCTTACACCCCGTGTAAAGGTAAATACAACTCCCCACAATAACGTGACAATTATATCCTGGTGATCAACTTTTACTCCCTTGTTAGCAAAATGATGCCCAGCAGAGGCCTTTGTCATAGAATGGGATTTCCAATCTGGGGAAATGAAGGATCTCAACCCAATGTCCTCCAGTTTAAGTTGGATCACAACGCCCAGCATTCCCATGCTGTGTGGGAATGATGGGAGTTGTAGTCCAACACCTCTGGGGGGAACCAGGTTGGAAAAGGCTGTCATCCAGTCTATTCCACGAGACTAAAAGCAAGGAGGATGGGCTGGGAAATTCTTTGTAACAGTGAAGCGTTTCTGATTGCGCCATCACTACGAAACTTCCCGGGCGTTGCACCCAACGGCACAGCACTTGCCCTGGTGTGCTTGCTCCGTGTAACTTATTGCATGAATTCGATGCGCACAGAGAGGGGACATGGCGGGGGCAGGCTGGGAGAACATCTGTGCTATATGCAGCCTGATTGACGTCAAAAGAACAGATGGTCTTCCTTATTGGGCCTTCCCAGTATTGAAACTGCAGGCGACAGCTTTTCAGAGCCTCGGCAGACGTACGATAGAGCTACCGCCGGCCAATTGGACGGATGCTTCTTTTTTCCTCCGCCCCTGCTCCGGTCTTTGATTCAACAGGTTTTGCAGGTTTCGGGTGCGCTTCCAAAACCTGCAAAACCCATTAAAGCAGTGGCAATAACGGGACGGGAAAAAAACTTGACCACATGCACACGTGGCAAATGATCTATTTCACTGCCTGTTGGCTGCACCTAGCCAGAACACGAGTGCCAAGAAATCGCAAAATGCCAAATCCTTTTTCACGCTGATGCCAACGCTAGTGTTGCTGTACCTCCGTTGGGGCACTCTGGATGCTAGTGCAGCGCAAACAGTTAACAGCATGAGCGGCGAACCGGCGCTTCCACGTTCACCTCAGTTCTGAAGCAAGCGCTGCACCTCCGCCTCTGAAACGGGAACATCGGGGGAAATAATACTGCGCGGGGCTCTTGCGAGGTGCGTACCTGGCGCTTTGTGTGCTCCGGACAGCGCCATAAACATTTTAAAAGCTATTACGGGAACAGGCTGCAAAGGGGAGGACCCCGCCTGCCCGGCTTTGAATGACAGATTTCTCATAAATACTATTTACAACCTTTAAATTAAAACCATTCCTTTAGAGTTTCCTGAGATCAACGTGAAGAGAACGTCCTTGCGCGGCACTGGATGGATGGCGCCCTGGAGCGGCACCTTCCCGGGTTGATCAGTTGTAGGAGAGGAAGTTGATTAATCGCAGAGGTATGTGGAGCTTGGCGATTTTCTCCAGGGCTTGTCGGCCAGTGGCTCGTCTCAGGCTCAGCCGGCAGAGCTGGGACAGGCTCAGCGGAGTTTCTGCAAGGGGGGGGGGGAAGCAAAATGGGTGAGGTGCGGTGGGAGAGAAAGGAGGTAGAACTTCTTTTTAAAAGGGCTGTGCTGGATCAGACCAAAGGACTATCTGGCCCAGTCAGTGGTCTTCAACTGATCCAGACCCAAGACCCATCTTGGACTTCCAGCCTGCAACACTTTCACAATTTCACCATCGCCCAACGAGGAGGCAGTAGCTTCACCACGCCCCCTCTGGACTGATCTCACGACCCACCAGTTGAAGACTACCGAACTAGTCTATTCCGTTCCCACACTGTGGACAACCCTGTGAGATGCCCACAGGCAGGACGTAAAGCACAATTCTTCCCCACCTGCTCCTGTGATGTTCCGAGCCATGAGGCCTCCGATGCTGAAAGTATTATTGCCGTTATTATTTAAGAACACATGAAGAGCCCTGATGCTGGATCATATCAAGGGTCCATCTAGTCCAGCACTCTGTTCACACAGTGGCCAAACAACTATCAACCAGGAACTCACAAGCAGGACATGAGTGAAAGGCTGTCACACAGGGGAGGGCCAGGATCTCTTCTCGATCAACCCAGAGTGCAGGACGCGGAATAATGAGCTCAAGTGACAGGAAGCCGGATTCCGGCTGGACATCAGGAAAAACTTCCTGACTGTTAGAGCAGGACAACAATGGAACCAATGACCTAGGGAGGTGGTGGGCTCTCCCACACTAGAGGCCTTCAAGAGGCAGCTGGACAACCAGCTGTCAGGGATGCTTTAAGGTGGATTCCTGCATTGAGCAAGGGGTTGGACACCATGGCCTTATAGGCCCCTTCCAACTCTACGATTCTATGATTCTGTGAGTCTATGAGTGCAACAGCACTCTCCCACACATGTTCCCCAACAATTCGTGTATACAGGCTCATTTCACTTGTTTCTCTCACAAAAAGTACATGGTGGTTAACAACCTATACAAAACATCATACATCACATGATTCATGACTCTAAAACAGGGGCTGGCGAAATTTGGCTCCTTCGGTTTCCCCAGATGGCCACCCTAATTGCCCTGTCCCCCTTCTCTCTCCCCCCGCCCCCACTGTTTGGTGGGTCACCTGCTTTTGCACACTTTTCCCTACCGTTCTAAAAATGTCTCCCTTAAGATTTAGTTACTGGCAGGAAAAGCTTTAAGCTAAAATATGCTGGCATTTTGGCCCCGCCCCTTTGCCTCTGGCCACTCCCACCACTGGAATGCGGCCCCTGAATGTTCCTTCTCAATGGAATTCGGCCCTCGGGCTGAAAGTGGTTTAACACCTCTGCTCTAAAATCACAAATATATAACAATGTTCAATAAAACTATCAATAGAATCAGTCAATTAAAAAAAAACAAGTTGAGCACTTGCCTATATCCCTAAAGTCTGCACAAATAGATCTTTAACTGGTAGCTAAACAACAATGGTGTGGGGGACAAACAAAGCTCTACCAGAAGAGAATTCCATCGCCGGGGTGCCACCACTGAAAAGCCCCTGCCCCCTGACACATTCTTCAATAGCGTGTGAGAGAAAAAAGCCAAGGGCAGGGGGCAGAACCAATGATGTATCTTGAGAAAGTGTATATTCAAGTAAATCTTTTCATCTTGAAAAAGTATTTATTCAAGTAGAGCCTATGCGTTTCGGACTCAGAACGAGTCCTTCCTCAGGACAATCTGCAAACAAATTTTTTTTGTAACAAAAGTATTTACATTTCAGAAGGGGAGCAAATTCCAAACGATTTAAAAACTAATTATATAACTGAAAATGTTGCTAAAAATTAGTTTTTCAGTCGTTTGGAATTTGCTTCCCTTCTGAAATGTAAATACTTTGTTATAAAAAAATTTAAAGGTGTACTTGAAGATACACTTTCTCAAGATCCATCATTGGTTCTGCCCCCTGCCCTTGGCCTTTTCTCTCTCACTCCCTTACGGGGTTCCCTTTCTCCTCCTGACTCTGACATTCTTCAATAGCACCACAAATAAAACCTCCCTGGCTGATCTTAAATCCCAGGCTACTCCCTCAATATACAGCTATCAGGACTAATAGCCATGGATAAAATTATTCCCCACCGTAGCGATAAATAAACGTCAGCTGCATAGGCTCAAGGAATAGCAACGTAGGGAAGCAGATCAGCACATGACAAGCCGGAAAAACGAAGTGGGAAGCAGGGGCTGCCACGCTCAGCCACGGGGAGACAGCAGCGGGACCCTCACTCACTTTCGTAATGCTCAAAGCGCTTGGCCGCTTGGCTGTTGCTCCAGGTGTAGTCGGAAGGTTTCTTCCCCCGGTTGTCCCGGGCATAAACGTTTCCCCCGAATTCAACCAGCATCTCCACCAGATCGGCGTTTTTCACCTTGGCAGCGTGATGGAGGGCTGTCTCGTGAAGTTTGGCGGCATTCACATTGGCCCCTGATGGCATGGGCAAAAAAAGAGATGGTCGACAAGATGAGATGGGCGCAAGCCAGGAGAACCCAAAGCCGCCAATGGTCCCTGTGGCTTTGCGGAAGAATTTCAACCTGCGCCCTGACGGAAGGTTGATTTCCCACAGGATTATGGGAATATGGTGTTAATCACCCTTCCCCAACCAAGTGCCCTCCAAATAGTTCTGGGACTTCAATACCCAGCAGCCCCAGCCAGCATGTCCAAAGGTCAGGAATCCTGGAAGTTGGGTGGGAATTATGGGAGTCGAAGTCCAACACATTTGGCAGGGTCCAGGTTGGGCAAGGCAGGACTTTGTGCAATTTGAAACGGAGATTGGCCCTTGGTGAGCGATTCAGGACAAATAAAAGGAAGGACTTCTTCAAACAGCGTATAGGCAAATTATAGAATTCACTTCCACAAGATGTGGTGATGGCTACCAATTTGGATGGCTTTCAAAGGGGGTTGGATAAATTCCTGGAGGAGGAGGCTCTCAACGGCTACTAGCCCTGATGGTTATGTGCTACCTCCAGTATCCGAGGCAATAAGCCTGTGTGCGCCACTTGCTGAGGAACTTGGGTGACAGGGTGCAGTTGCACCCGTGTCCCTCTCGTGGGTCCCTGGTCAACAGCTGGTCGGCCATTTTGCGAACAGAGTGCTGGACTAGATGGACCCATGGTCTGACCCAGCCTCAGGGCTCTTCTTACGTTCTTAATAATAAATATAATAATATATTTATTTCTTACCCGCCTCTCCCTCTGGATCGAGGTGGGGAACAACATTAAAAGCAAATTATATAAAATGCATAAAACTGATTAAAAACATATAAAAACCAATACATTATTAAAATACCAATAAAGCTCTTAAAATTCGACTGGGTAGGCCTGCCGGAAGAGATCAGTCTTTAGGCTTTCTTAAATTATTGACTACACAGACCATGAACACGTGCTCAGTTGCTACCCGGCTACCTACAAGTAAGGAATTCCCTCCCCTGGTGGATCCTGAAATCCTAGGGCTCTCCACTGTCCAGCCACGCAAGACTTTTCTGCTGGACCTAACATTCCAAAGTCAGGAATTAAACAGGTCAGACAGGCTATCGAACCTCTTTCAGGACAAGGGCCAAATTCAATTTCAGAGAAGGTCTCAGGGACCACATTTCAGGGGTGGGTGGGGCTGAAGGAAAAGGGGCGGGGCCAAAATGCCAGCCTATTTTAGCTTAAAGTTCCCAGTGCCACTAACTAAGGGGAGACATTTCAACCTTTTAGAACTGGGGTGGGGAACCGTGCAAAAGCCAGAAAATCACCAAATAATGGACAGTCATGAGAGAGGTGGTTGAGCCAGGACAAATCAGCATGATCATCTAGGGAACGCCGGAGGGCCACATTCGAGTTCCAAGTGGGTTAGTTTTGGCCCGCGGGCCTGAGGTTCAACACCCCTGTGGCAAGAGGTCATTTTTAAATGTTCTACATGACTCATCAGCTCAGTTTCGATAACACTTTTCTCAACATGTTTTGATACCATCGACCATGGTATCCTTCTGGAACACCTGAGGGGATTGGGGGCACTGTGCTTCAGTGGGTCTGGTCCTACCTCTCGGGCAGGTTCCAGATGGTGATGCTTGGGGATAGCTGCTCTTCAAAGAAGGAGCTGCTATGTGGTGTACCACAAGGTGCCTTTCCCCAATGCTGTTTAACATTTACATGAAACCACTGGGAGAGATCATCTGGAGGCAAAGGGTGGAGTACTATCAGTATGCTGATGACACCGAAATATATTTCTCTATTTCTTCGACAACAGCGTCAGCTAAGGATAGTGTGACTCCTCTGAATGAATGCTTGGGCTGGATGAGGAAAAACAAACTGAAGCTGAATCTAGACAAGATGGAGGTGCTTGCTGTCAAAGGCCACAACCTGGGTTTGGAAGTGTGTCAACCAGTTCTGGATGGGGTTACAACCCCCCCCCCCCCGAAAGACTGTGTTTGCAGCTTGGGGTGCTCTTGGATCCGTCGCTCCAAATGACAGCCCAGATAGATGCGATGGCCAGGAGTGCCTACTACCAGCTTCGGCTGATACGCCAGCTGCGCCCCTTCCTAGAGTTGGAAGACCTAAAGACGGTAGTGCACGCACTGGTAACTTCACAGCTTGACTTCTGCAATTCGCTGTACATAGGGCTACCTTTGTGCCTAGTCTGGAAACTTCAACTTGTTCAAAATATGGCAGCCAGGTTGGTACACCTAGGGGTGATCACATTACATCAGTCTTAAAATCACTCCACTGGCTGCCAATTAGTTTCCGGGTGAAGTATAAAGTGTTGGTTATTACCTTTAAAGCCCTACATGGTTTGGGTCCAGGTTACCTGCGGGATCGCCTTCTCCCATACAATACGCCCCGCACACTTAGGTCCTCTGGGAAGAATTTACTTCAATCAGCCAGAACTAGGCTGACGAGTGTTACCCAGAGGACCGTCTCTTCTGCTGTGGAGTGGCCTGCCGGGAGAGATTCAACAACTTAGCAGACTTCTTGAATTTAAGAGGGCCATGAAGACTGATCTCTTCCGGCAGGCCTACCTAGTTGAACTTTAAGATGTTTAATAATGTATTAGTTTTATTTGTTTTTAATGTTTTATCTATTTTATGGTCTTTGTATTTATATTTATTGTTGTTCCCCGCCCCGATACAGAGGGAGAGGCGGGTAAGAAATAAACATATTATTTTTATTATTTTTATTATTTTTATTATTATTATTATTATTATTATTATTATTATTATTAACAACGGTAGTTTTAGAACGCCATAGTGGAGTTTTTACACCACTATTGAAATATGTCGTCTGGCAGGAAAACTCCACGCAATGGTGGAGTGTTTTTGGAAAATACTCCACACTGAATACCCACAGAGGAGAGTTCCTGCACAACAGTTGGGTTGCGTGCTGTGTGGATGGCTCCGTGGAGTTTTCCGTTGTGTTGAGTTGACTTTTCTCACTGGCTACAGAGTTCTCTGGCAAGAGCAGCAAAAGGCGTGAGTGCTGCTCTAGGAGAGCCGCCGGGATTGTTTCTTTTGAAGCAATGGCTAATGGGATACCACTGGGAGGACAGAGGGCAGAGAAACTGTCAATCAAATGTCACAATGGATTTTACTCAACTCCACGGTAGCCCACAGTCACACCAGGGTGAAGTTGGAACATGTTGTGTGGGGAGCACCCCTTAGAAACTCAGCTGTTGAGTGGAGTTTTCACACTGCATTGACTAACGTGTTGTCTGAACTGAGCCATCTTGTACCTTTCAAATCACTGCCCTCTTGTATGTGATGAAGGGCCCACCCTAAGACATTGGGATACAAATAAACAGGATCCACGATATGGAACCCGGGGTGGGTCTCTATGTCCCCACACCTGCATTGAGCAATATCTTCACGCAGTCCAGGTGCTCTCTGGCGCAGGCCACATGCAAAGGTGTCCCGAAATGGCAATCGTGGGCCTCCAGGTTAGCACCGACATCGATCAGCAGTCGGACGCACTCGGCACTGCCTTTAAAAACAAAACAAAACAGAATAGAGGTGGCCACATCAATAGAGAACTCTTAGATTGTCTAGAGCAGCCCTTCATTCCCCTGCTCCCTCCAAAAAAATAAAATTCTTTGTGAATTAAAAAAAACCAAAAATGTTACTGCGCCAGGTTCTCCTTCATTTTCCTGAACCTGCTGCTGATCAGCTGTTCAGCGGGTGAAAGCAAGGGGGAAAGTGTAGAAGGGCAAGAGTGAGGCTAGACGCTGGGAGGGGAGAGAAACAGCAAGATAATCGGGTACATAGAATTGGAAGAGCAAGGCTAGGCACTAGGGAGGGAGAGGAAGAAGAGGGCCAGGATCTCTCCTCGATCATCCCAGAGTGCAGGATGCGGAATAATGGGCTCCAGTGACAGGAAGCCAGATTCCGGTTGGACATCAGGAAAAACGTCCTGACTGTTAGAGCAGTATGACAATGGAACCGATGACCTAGGGAGGTGGTGGGCTCTCCCACACTAGAGGCCTTCAAGAGGCAGCTGGACAGCCGTCTGTCAGGGATGCTTTAAGGTGGATTCCTGCAGACAGACAGAAGCAGAGCAGAAATAAAGACTGAAGGATGAAAAAGGAACTGAGAAGAACTGAAGACCTCTGGTAGGCAGAGAGAAAAGGTGGAGAATGCTATAGGGTGCAGAGAGGAAAAAGGAGTCAATATAGAGAAAGAGATAAAAAGGGGGAAAATGGGATCAAGTGTAGCAAAAGTGATTTTCTACTATTAATATATTTGAATTTATTCATTAACATGTTACATTTATATCCCTCCTTTCCTCCAAGGAGCCCAAGGTGGCGTACCTGCTCTTCCTTTTCATTTTCTTTTCACAACAACCCTGCGAGGTAGGTTAGGCTGAGAGTCAGTGCCCAGCCCAAAGTCATCCGGTGAGTTTCAGGCCGAGTGAGAGAACTAGAACCCAGGTCTCCCCAGTCCAGAGCTCCAACCACTACACCACACCGACGCTCTGTAACGGAGTCACGCAACCTGCTTTTTGTAACATCTTGCCTGATGAAGAGATCTGGAGATCAAAAAAGCTTACACATTTGCGAAATTTCTTTTGGCAATCTTTGGTTGGCCTAACAAAGGCATTACTCTAGATACGGGTTTTAATAACGCAAAGCGGTCCTCAGAGAGCGATTTGAGTTGGGGCACTGCGCGCTCCTGTTGAGCCAGCTGAAGGCTACCATAGGTGTTGTTAGCTTACCATTCATGCAGGCCTCGTGGAGGGGAGATGCCGTGTAGAGCGGAGGGTTCACCTTGGCCCCGTGCGAGAGCAGGACTTTCACACACTCGATGCTACCAGAGGCACAGGCGTCACAGAGGGGCGTGCTGCCATCGATGTTTCTGGCATCCACCTGCGATATAATAGTAAATCATTGTCAAGCGAGACGGCAAGGCACTAATACGATTTCGAGGCCGCAATGGTGCTAAAGCCCACGATTGATTGGTTCAGCTGCCTGGCTGACAGGGACTAGTCGGCCATTCAGAAAGGCCTCTGTCCATGATTGGCTCATCAGCCTGCCAGTCATCGGGGCCCCATCCAATCAGAGGGGCCTCTGGATCCCATTGGCTGAGCAGCCCTGATCCTAGAAAAAAGACAGGGCCATCAGGGTAAACGTTGTAATCTTTACAACCACCCTGCAAGGCAGGCCAAATGTTATCTCGGTATTACTAACGGGTGTCGAAAGATGGTAGCTTCCCTAGGGCCACCTTGTCCATTCGTGGCAGGGGTGACACGTAAACCGGTGATGGTCTGATCCACTGCTGGTCTCCTAGCCCCGTGCTGCCCTAGCTCTCGTGGGCCAGGGGGGCTGCAGAGGCGGGAATAGCTGCGGCTCACAAACTGATTTGAAATAACCCGGGTTAGGGGGTCTTCATTTGGCTTCCGTATCCCCTTCGCCTACTCTGAGCAGGCGCCTGGGATGCTTGGAATCCACGCTGCTCTTTCCTTGGCCCTGAACTGCACGCACACACCTGGGCCCCTGCGGCAAGGAGGATTTTCACGCACTGGGTCTGGCCACACAGGCTGGCCTCGTGCAGCGGCGTGATGGAGTCGTAGGTGACCAGGTTGACGCAGGTGCCGTTCTGAATGAGCTCTTGCAGCTGCGGGATTTCTCCCCTCCGGGCTGCTTCGTGAACCGGTGTCCTCTCTGCCCAAAATCCTGGGAAGGAAAGGTGGGAAATCAGAGCAAAGCTGCTGTGCGGGACGGGAGGAAGAAACATAGATGCACGGGGGATAAAACAATCCAGTCGCGCTGTACCAGCTTCCCCCAACCTAGCGTGTGCCGGATGTGCTGGATGACAATGCCCACAATCCCCAGCCAGCAGGGCCATGGGCCATGACAGCCACCCCCACAACTCACACACACCTATCAAGATCAGAATTGGGAGGGGCGAAATCCTTTGCAGAACCAGAGTTGGGATGGGCAAGAGACATGCAAAGTCTGGGTCTCCTGTAGAATCAGGACCATGTAGGATGCAGAGGTGGATCAGGGCCAGGGCAGCAGTGAGGCTAGGGTAAGCCTCCCACCCCAGGGCAGACAACAGAAAAACAGACAACGTTTCCTGGCAGTAGTTGTCGAATTAGGCAAAAGAGCAGTTCATAGAATCATAGAATAGCAGAGTTTATTTATTTATTATTTATTTTATTCCATTTATATACCGCCCCATAGCCGAAGCACTCTGGGCGGTTTACAAAATTTAAAACCATAAAGCATAAAAACAAGTTAAAATTACAATATCCTTCTGGGTCAAAGCACACCACCACCACAAAAACACAAAACCCACATCACATCCTGTTAAATGCCTGGGAGAAGAGGAAAGTCTTGACCTGGCACCGAAAAGATAACAATGTTGGCGCCAGGCGAGCCTCATCGGGGAGATCATTCCATAATTGGGGGGCCACCACTGAAAAGACCCTCTCCCTTGTTGCCACCCTCCGTGCTTCCCTCGGAGTAGGCAACCGGAGGAGGACCTTAGATGTAGATCGTAGTGTACGGGTAGGTTCGTGTCAGGAGAAGCGTTCCATCAGGTATTGTGGTCCCAAGCCGTGTAAGGCTTTATAGGTAAGAACCAGCACCTTGAATCAGGCTCGGAAACATACAGGCAGCCAATGCAAGCAGGCCAGCGTAGGTCTTATATGCTCGAACCTTCTGGTTCCTGTTATCACTCTGGCTGCTGCATTTTGCACAAGCTGCAGCTTCTGAACCATCGTCAAAGGCAGCCCCACCTAGAGTGCATTGCAGTAATCCAATTTAGAGATTACCAGAGCATAGACAACTGAAGCCAGGTTATCCCTGCCCAGATAGGGACGTAGCTGGGCCACCAACCGAAGTTGGTAGAAGGCACTCCGTGCCACTGAGGCCACCTGAGCCTCAAGTGACAGAGATGGTTCTAGGAGAATCCCCAAGCTACAAACCCGCTCCTTCAGGGGGAGTGCAACCCCATCCAGAACAGATTGAACACTCTCCATCCGGTCAGAAGAACCACCCACTAACAGCGTCTCAGTCTTGTCTGGATTGAGTTTCAGTTTGTTCAGTTTGTCCATTGTCACAGCCAGGCACCGGTTCAGCACATCCACAGCCTCACCTGATGAAGATGAGAAGGAGAAATAGAGTTGTGTGTCATCAGCGTACTGATGACAACGCACTCCAAAACTCTGGATGACCGCTCCCAACGGTTTCATGTAAATGTTAAACAGCATGGGGGACAAGACTGACCCCTGAGGAACCCCATACTGGAGAATCCATGGGGCCGAGCAATGTCCCCCAAGCACCACCTTCTGGAGCCGCCCCGCCAAGTAGGAGCGGAACCACTGCAATGCAGTGCCTCCCACTCCCAACTCAGCCAGTCGTCCCAGAAGGATACCATGGTTGATGGTATCAAAAGCCGCTGAAAGATCAAGGAGAATCAACAGAGTCACACTCCCCCTGTCTTTCTCTAGAAGGGGCCTGTAAAGCCATCGAGTCCAACCCCCTGCTTAATGCAGGAATCCACATTACAGCATCCCTGTCCAGCTGCCTCTTGAAGGCCTCTAGTGTGGGAGCACCCACGACCTCCCTAGGCATTGGTTCCATCATCGTACTGCTCTAACAGTCAGGAGGTTTTTCCCGATGTCCACCCGGAATCTGGCTTCCTGTCACTTGAGCCCATTATTCCGCGACCTGCACTCTGGGATGATCGAGAAGAGATCCTGGCCCTCCTCTATGTGACAACCGTTCAAGTATTTGAAGAGTGCTCTCATGTCTCCCCTCAGTCTTCTCTTCTCAAGGCTAAACATGCCCAGTTCTTTCAATCTCTCCTCATAGGGCTTTGTTTCCAGACCCCTGATCATCCTTGTTGCAAGGAAGCCCACCCCCCTTAAGTCTCCTGGGCAGAGATTCCAAGAGATGCAATCCTGTCCATGTCTAGATAGAAAAAAATCTTACAACTCCCACGGCTGGCTGGGGAATGCTGGGTATTGTAGGACTTCTTTTATGTCTAAACATGCATAGGATTGCACTTTGTTCGGCCTTCTCCTCCTTCTCCTCTGCACAACCAATGTGGCAGCAGGTTACACCGCCTTTTGAGCCACAAATACAACATTCATGGCAACATCCAGCAGTCTTGCATTGGAGTTAACTGTACAACATCGAACTGCACTGAAGCACAGGGAGTGTTTGTTTCTTTAACCGTTGAGAAAGAGAGAGAGATACTGATTCACATGAATGTGCTGTAAGGCCGCCTTCCCCAACACATGTCTATTCACAAAAAGCTATGGAATTTGGTCTCACAAGATGCAGTGATGGCCACCAAGGCTTTAAAAGGGAATTGGGCCTCATCTACAAGAATTCGGCTTTACGCCTGGTTAGTCGATTATGTGCATATTCGCTGAAGCGCTTTATCGGAAATGCTTGTATGCAGGAGGTAATTGAGCACTCAACAGGGGACCTTACTGGTTGTTTCAAATGCGCTTTACAGGTAGTTTATGCAGAGAATCGCTTGTTCACATAGGCAAAATGCGCTTTAACAGCCGGAGCAAAATAAAACTCACTATTTAACGTGCATTCGATAATGCGCATAATTGGAGAGAAAACGCGCCTCTACGCCCGATTTGCGCTCCGTTCTTGTAAAGGTAAATTTTTTAATGTGCCTTGAAAGAGCTTTAAATGCCTCTTGTAGAGGCAGCCTTGGACAAATACATGGAGGAGAAGGCTATTGGTGGCTACTAGTCCAGATGGCTACTATCTTCAGTACTGGAAGCAATATGACTCTTTGCTGGGGAACACCAGTGGGAGGGTGCTCTTGAATCCATGTCCTCTTTGTTTGCTTCCCCATGGGCATCTAGTTAGCCACTGTGCAAACGGAATAGTGGACTAGATGGGTCTTTGGTCTGATCCTACACAGCTTCTACGTTCTTAATCCTATATCCATTTACCTGGTAGTAGCTCCCATTAAAACCCATGGGATTTACTTCTGAGTAGACATGTATAGCATTGCACTGCAAATTGTAATTTAAGATATCTCTTCATTACTTATATAAAGAAGTTGGTACAAGGGGAAAAATAAATAGGGGGAAAGTGATAATGAAAGTAAATATGAAACATCCTGTTAAGGAACGACAGGTTTACATTTGTACGCTTAACACTGGATTTGTATTGTGTCAGTGACCCAAAACAAAACAGAGAGATGGGTAGGATGGGTTAACAAGCAAACAAGCAATTGCAAAACAAGTGTTTAAGCACAAAAGGGCAAAATAAATAATTAGCAGTGGGTTCCTCTGCATGTTTACTTCGAAGTAAGTCCCACTTTGCCCAATGGGGCTTTCTTCCGTCCCTAGTAAGTGTATCTAGGATTGCAGCAGGAAAATATTTACCACACACACTCCTGGGACTCATGCCACATGGATTGCATACCCTTAACTCCAGGAAGGGCAAACGGGGTCATGGGAAAGTTAGCTAGGGCATTTTGATCAGTTCCCAGGCTGCAATCTAGTATTAGGTACAAAATTTGGTGCAGGGAGGAGAATAGAGAAACCCAGGGCTTGATCTAGCCCAAGTTATGCACTGGAGCAATTAAATCCCACGCATGTTTACTCAGACCTAAGTTCCACTCTGTTCAGTACAGATGACTCTCTTTACGGGGGCACGGAATTGCAGCCCAACAACCCAATATTTCAGCAGGAGAGATTTACGCACATGCGGAACCTTTTCCATTCAAGTGCTAAAGTGCGTGACCGGATCATGCCCTTCCCCAAGCATTGATGAAAACAGCCTATTGCCTACTGAACAGACAAACTCGAGAAATATTCATATCCCCTTCCTCTCTGCCATCGTCAGAATTACATCTGGGCTTGCCTTCTCCAAGTTGGGGCCCTCCAGGTGTGTGGGACTGCAACTCCCATAACCCTACATGATAGGAGTGGCAGTCCAACACATCTGGACGGCTTCATCTTGGGGGAAACTGATCTGAGCATCTCAGATGGGATCGTCCAGCTACAAAATCCTAAAGACCACACTCAGGACTAGCGACATGATAAGGCTAAATCACAGGGGCAACCAGTGAGAAAGCGCCTGCTTCTTATCTCCCCCCGTCTCAAGAAACGTCCCCCAGTCTCCTTACCTCCCCCCTGGCAACAATCCCATTCCCCCAGCCCAGCCCCACCTTTCCCCTTCAATCCCGGGCAGCAGGACTCACCAATCTCGCCCAGCAAGGAGCCGCTGGCCATGGTCCTCTCCATAGCTGCCCAGCCCAAACTACAAGTCCCAGCAGCCCCCCTCCGCGCACAGAGAGGCGGCGGCGCAGATCTTCGCCACGCGCTGCGGTTGGTGATCCAGGGACTTGGGGAGCCGGACGCGTCAGGGCAGAGCGGCGCCGCAAAGGCCGCTGGGAGTTGGAGTTCTCTGCACCGTCTCCTGACCGCCTGTGTTATGTAAGGCTGCGAAGAGGAAGGTGGGAGGGAGGGAAATCCAGTGCCAAAATGCGGCACGATCCATTGGAGGAGGAAGCGTGTTTTTCTCTTTTTCTTTCTCCTACAAACATTGTCCTTCCCTCCTTCCTTCCTACTCATTTGCTTTCTTGGCCTTATTCTGACCTTCTTTGGCACATCCATCCCTCCATCTCTTTCTGATCGTCCTTCCTTCTTTCATACACATTTTCTCTCTCAGCCTTGCCTTCTGTCTTTCTTCTCAACATCCCTTTCTCTCTCTGTCCCTCTTAGGGTGACCCTATGGAAAGGAGGACAGGGCTCCTATATCTTTAACAGTTGCACTGAAATGGGAATTTCAGCAGGTGTCATTGGTATGCATGCAGCACCTGGTGAAATGCCCTCTTCATCACAACAGTTAAAGCTGCAGGAGCCCTGCCCTCTCTTGTATCTGGTCACTCTAGCATAGCTCCTGCAGCTTGAACCGTTGTGATGAAGAGGGAATTTCACCAGGTGCTGCAGGCATACCAATGACACCTGCTGAAATTCCCTTTTCATTACAACTATTAATAATAATAATAATAATAATAATAATAAATTTATTTCTTACCCGCCTCTCCCTCAGGATCGAGGCAGGGAACAACACTGATACAAATGGCATAAAATACATAAAACTGATTAAACATATAAAATTAATACATTATTAAAGATACAGGAGCCCTGGCCTCCTTTTTATATGCAACAAAAACTGGAGGCTGCAGTTGTTAATGAACCTGCAAACAAATGCCGCTGGCACACAACCGCTGTACTAATGACTGTATGTCACCAAGTAAACAACATAGAATATATACTCTCTATGTAATTTGAAACAATAATGTATGCTGTGATACACACCTACACAGAGCAATAAGATCTTTTACAATAGTAAGTTATTTGATCACATACATATTGTTAAATGAATTCTCTGGGTGTATAATGCACACACCAATCTGAACACGTTCAAGGTCACCTGTTGTAGATTACACCAATTAAACCTGCAATCACCAAACAAATAAATGCTAACAACTTAACCTCTTATATGTACGACAAGGATAATTCAGTATGTCCCAATAGGGTTAACACCCCTAATATAACAAATGCATCTATGCTATTATACAACAGGACTCCGGATGAATACTCCTGTTTCAAGAGATCCTCTTCATCAGGTATTATAATGCATCTTCTTCGCCATATGTACGGGAACAAAGAGGATTTATTAGAGGAAAACCAATCTCTTATTTATGATTAGAGCTTGCCCTTCATCTGCCAAATTGCAATCTTAATTTTCCCTTGTTTTAAGATAACAGCTTCACTTCTGGCGAGAGCCCAAATTCCTGTTGTACAGCGGTTGTGTGCCAACGGCATTTGTTTGCAGGCTCCTTCTTATATGGTCACCCTATTCTCTCTTACATACATTTTCCTTCCTTCCTACACATTTCCTTTCTCAGCCTTAAAGTCTGTCTGTCTGTCTTTCCCACACCCATCCATCTTTCTTTCTCTCCTACATGCATTTCCCTTCCTTCCTTCATACACCTTGGCTGAATTTGGACAACACATTAGTCAATGGTGGGTTGAGTAGCCAACTCACAGTTGGTTATTTTGTGGGTACTCCCCACACAACATATTCATACACAACTGTGGGTGGTTGGGGCTGGCATTGAATGGACTAATAGTCAACCCTGCATTTGACTGACACAGCCCCCACCCTTCTCCCCACCCTCCCTCAGTCCTCCCAATTCTATCCCAGCAGTCTCTGCAAGTTGCACCAGTTGTAGCAGAGTGGCAGCCGCCACTTTGGTTGCTCTTGCCGCCTGCCTCTATGGGCTTCTGCTTTAACCCACTCACCACACACCATTAACATACTCACCCCTCCACACAACACTTTAAACAACTGGCTTCGAGCGAAACAACTTGCAAGCCAGTTGTTTCTCTCCGTTGCTTATTTGGGCGGAATAGCATATCATCAGTAGTTTGTGAGAGGTGTGTTACCCTCCACACAACACAATAAGCAACACAACTGACAATTGTTTCCCCCCCCCCCCCCCGTTGCTTAATGTGTTGTCCGAATGCAGGCCTTTTCTCTCTTAGCCTTGTATTCTGTCTCCCTACATCCATCCAACTTTCTCTTTCTTTCTCTCCTATATACATTTTCCTTCCTTCTCTTCCTAGAAATTTTAAGAACATAAGGAGAGCCCTGCTGGATCAGGCCAAGGGTCCATCTAGTCCAGGACTCTGTTCACACAGGGGCCAACCAGCTGTTGACCAGGGAACCACAGGCAGGACATGGTGCAGCAGCACCCTGCCACCCATGTTCCCCAGGAAATTGTGTATATAGGCTTACTGCCCATTTTCTCTCTCAGCCTTTCTCTCTTTCAGGACAGATTAATGGAAGTCCTTCCATTAATGCAGAAGGCCCCAGGTAGGCTCTGATTAGTGCAAAATTCAGGACAGACAAAAGGAAGGAATTCTTCATACGGTGCCTAGTTAAACTATGTAATTCACTTCCCCAAGATGTAGTGTTGGCCACTGTGAAGGGAGATTGGGGTTCACCCCTCCTCCCTACCAGGTAGGCTTAGGACTCACGGTCTGATATCCCATCACCCACCTCCCAACCTGGTGCTGGGTGGCCCAAGCCAACCTCTGGAAATAACCACGCATGTTCAGGGACTGACGCAATGTATTGAAATAACTTAAAATTAATCCACATAAGGCTTCAGTCAACAAATAGCCTTAAAAGCGCAGATACTGGAATGAAGGGGGAAAAGAGAGGGATTGGGGGCGGAGGATTGAAAGTGAGGTAGATCAGCAGCAAAGCAATAAACCAATTAACCACTCTAAATCACACCCGAAGGTGACAAGTCTTTTACTGGAACGAGCCAGAACACTAAAGCAATAAAACCTAACTATTCCCCAAGCTGTTACCTCACTTGGTCAGGGATCTTCCCATCCACACACTCAGTCCCAGAAGAAGATGGAGCCCAACCTGTCGCTATACCATTTATCCCTAGTGTCAACAGGAACTGGCCAACCAGATCACATCATGCCAACCCTTTTCCAGCTTCACTGGCTGCCAGTCCAGGTCCGATTTAAAGTGCTGGTATTAACATTCAAAGCCCTAAATGGCTTGGGGCCAGGTTATCTGATGGAACCCTTCCTTCCATATGTACCTGCTCGGACCACAAGATCATCCTCAGCAGTCATTCTCCATGAGCTCCTGCCAAAGGAAAGTGAAGCAGGTGGCTACCAGAAGGAGGCCTTCTCTGCTGTGGCACCCCGGCTGTGGAAGGAGCTCCCTAGAGAGGTTCGCTTGGCACCTACATTATACTCTTTCAGACGCAAGGTGAAGACCTTTTTATTTTCTCAGTATTTTAACAGTTTATCAACTTAATTTTTAACTTTGCTGTTTTAAATTTGTATTTTGAATTTGTATTAATTTCTGCATTGCTGCTTGGTTTTATCCTAGTTGTCCTTTTACATTATGTTTTTATATTGTTGTTTGTTTTATATTTTGGACAAATACAACTCATGAATGATACAAGATCACAGACATTGCAAAAAAAATAAAAATAAATGATTCAGCAGTCATAGAAACAGGAGACATATACTTCTGATTAACTGGGCTATAGTCCTTGAAAAATTATGCTATAATAACTTGGCCGGTCTTTAGGTTGCTACAAGACTGTTTTTACTATTTTATCCACAATTAGAGGTCATCTCGTGCTATGTTGCTGGTTCCTTTTCTATTAGGAATGGAGGTGCTTTTTTTAGGGGGGATACTTTGCATTTATTATTGGTTGAATTTTGAATTTGATTTTATAAGCTGCTTTTGTGTGGGGGGAAATACTTGGTTGCATGCAGTTCAAAGGAACATGAAACATGGGGCATATTTTTGGCTGGAAAACTAGACCTGCTTATTGGCAAAAAGTGACCAGACTTTTTAATTTTTTTAATTTCATTTTTGCTGGGTGGGTGCTGCATTTTAAAGCACCGCTTAACAACCCTAAGATTTGAGTTACACCTGGTTTTTTCCCCAGGTTTTTAAAAAAATCAATATGAGGCGGGGGCGTGTAGTTGATTGCAGACCTGGCAGTTGCGGAGGGATATTTAACATTACCCCTTCAGGTTGTTTTTGCAATCAAAATACACCTGTCTACATGAGAACTCCCTATTTCCCAGGGCTGGCTGGGGAATGCTGGAAATTAGGACATTCTTCAGCCTAAACATGTGAAGGATTGCAGCCTAAGTGTATTATTTTTTAATATGGTATACCAAAACAAAACAAATGACCACCAGTAGGGCATCGAGTTTATAAATTTATAGATTTATTTTTATAGATTTAAAAATCTCTCTCCCCACGATTTTAAAACGTTAAAAGTTTCAGTATAAAACACCAGCTTCAGTCACCAACAAGAGTATGCTACAATTCCATTTATAATCCAATCAGGAATAGGCCAAAACTCAGTGAGGGAACATGGATTAACAATCCACACTCGGATTCAACAGCCAAACAAATCCACATCACTAAACATCATGGCTTGTTTCTTCTCATTCTTAACATGGATACTGGGTTTCAGCTATCAATAAATATTGCCCCTTTTATTGTAGCACACTCCTAATTTGCGGCAGAAGCAGGTGTTTTATACTGAAACGTTTCACAAGTTTTGAACAATGCGTACTGGCGGTCATTAGTTTTGTTTTGGAGTTTTGCATCAGCTGCATATCGCTGAATACGGTATATATTTCACTGATTGTACATTTATACTGCCTGTTCATTAAACAGATGATGGATTTTTGTACTGATTTCGTGAGGTTTGATATGGATTTCCTTTTTTAAAAAATCAATCACTTCTCGGTTTCTTTAAGCGAGCAACGCAGATCTGAAAAGCGAAAATGAAAAAAGAAAGGAAGAATACTGGGAAGCCAGATGCCCTTGCGCGCCGTCGCCCGGTGTCTTTTGTCTACCTCCACGGCCATGCCTTCGTTTAAAATAAAATAAAAAAAAACATGCAGAACCATCTACCAACGTAACGCCTAACAACGGCTGCATTTTCCCGTTTTCCACCCGGTTCAATGGGAAATCCCAAGCAGGTTCCTAGCGCAAATCCAGCCTCCGCCCCCGGCTCTCTGTTACGCACAAACAAAATCTCTGTCTTTGTCTCAAAACAAACAACCCAAAACCCGTCGCGGCTTTGGACGGATTGCACCCCGCCTGCCTCGCTAAGCGCCTTTGCATCCCTCTACTTTTATTTATTTAACATTATTTCTAGGCCCCCTTCCCCCTCTTTCTTTCTTTCTTGCAATCGGGGCAACGAGCCTTGGGGCCCAATGCGCCTTTATCTGCAGAGCGCGCAAATCCCTCCGGCCCCACCGCATCCAACGCGCTGCAAATAAAAAAATAAAACCCAATCAGCAATAACAGTCGTGCGCGCGCGTGCGTTTTTAATTGCACAACCTCCTCGCTCTGCAGGAAGTTAAATGGTCCTGGAGCCGTCGGAGGATCCGAGCCTTTCCGGGTCAGTTTTCACTTTCTTTCTGTGTCTCTCTCCCTCTCTCCACGTTCCCTCCCTCCTTTTGCAGCAAAGCGCCCTTTTTCACTTCCTGGGGTAGGCGGATGAGCTGCTGCTGCTGCCTCCCCCCTACCCCAAAGGAGACTGGAGCAGTCGGACATGTTTCCCTTTTTCTTGAGCGCCTGGCCGGGTCCCCCTTTCCCCCCTCTTTTTCGGGCGATGCAAATCCCCCTCCCCTCTTCCCTCTCCTCCGCTTAGGCAACTGAAGGCGAGGATGAGGCCATCTTAAAAGCCTGCGATTTGGGAGGCAATCGGGATTTTGGGACTCGCAGGAATCAGCGTTTAGGAGCTGGATCTCTCCCCCCCCCCCCCAAAAAAAAAGGAGAAAAGGAACGGGTGGTTTAAAAAGAAGAAGCCAAAAGTTGTCTTGCTGCTTTCCTGTTCTTCTCGTTCTGCTTTGGTTGAATCCCAGCCTGTTGTTGAGGATTCCAGTTGATCCTCCTGCCGTTTTTCTTCATTGTTTTAGAAATTAGAAGAGGTTGGAGACTCTGGTCCCTTCTCTCAAAATCCAAAGCTTGGAGTAGCGGCGGGGGGGGGGGGGGGGACAAAATCTTTAGGTATAGCAAACCCGGTTGTTGCTCCGTTCTCACGTGAAGGAATGCGGGGTCGCTCCGGGTCTTAGCGAAAGGCGAGAGTGGCCCGGGGGTGTAAACAAAAGCAAGCAGCCACCGTTTTATTTTGCTTAGTTTTAAAAAGAAGAATCGGATCCAAAGGAGAGGGCGAAGTCTCGCCCGCTCTTCGACCATGGAAGGGCATCGGAGCAAGTGCCTAAGGGGTTTGACACCTGTTACGGGTGAGTGTGGACGCGGAGACGGGAGAACACGTGTCGGCTGGATCTGGTTAAATGGACGAGGGCAGCTGCCCTTCGCAACGGTGCATGTTTTCTCGGGAGTAAGCCCCATTGCAATTCCTAGCTCAGTGCTTCCGGGAGCGTGATCCCGCGCCGCCTTTGCTCGCGAGCAGCTGCCTTCGTTGCAAGCCAGGGCAGCGTGCGCGGAGCTCGTGGGGGCCCTAGGCTGCCGCCTTCTACTCGGGAGTAAGACCTGGAAAGGATCCCAGAGCCGTCCTTGGGAGTGCTCCAGGGCAAGGCTCTCCCATTGGGTGCTGCTGGGGGATAAGATGGGAGATCGAGGAAGGGTAGAAGAACCATCCGTTCGGAAGTTTTCCTGCGCAAAAGCCCCACGGGAGTGAAAGGGAGCTGCGCAGGAGCATCGCCGTGGGATGGATGAGAGAGGATGCCAACCCTGCGGGAAGTGTTCCTGCGCAAAACGCTGGCGTTTTGCGCAGGAGCACTTCTCGCAGGGTTGGCATCCTTTTGCTCCGGCACCCAGTCCCTCCAACGGAGGACTTCCCGGTGGGTTTTTATTGACTGATATCCGTGTGTGTGTGTGTGTGTGTGTGTATGTATGCATCTATATATTTATATATCTCCTTGTTTGCAAATGCTGTTTAAACAAAAGGATCCGGATCCACGCAACGCGGGGCCTTTGAAAGGCTCCGGATCGCGCGCCGTGCAGCCCTTTTTGGGTGCAGCCCAGTAGTTCTGGTTACACAGCGTCGATTTCACTCCCGACCATTCGGTAATCCTTCCGCGTTTGTCTACGTCACAAATCGGTTCTGAGAAGGGCAGAAACGTGGTTGACGCTCAGCCCCGATCCTCTAGGGCAGTGCTTCTTAGGGAGTGAAGCCCCACGTGTCCACGGGCCTTACTTCCATGTAAGCCTTTGAGAGGGTGTTTCGGTTTCCTCCAGATGTTGCCACCACGATCCTGTGCATGTTTACTCAAAAGTAAGTCCCACGCTCTGTCCAAGGGGGCTTACTCTGGAGAAAGTATGTGTAGGATTGATTGACATTGCATTTTTGTGTGTGTGTGTGTGTGTGTGAGAGAGAGAGAGAGAGAGAGAGAGTCCACAAAACAACCTAAGCTGGCTGCACCACTCGAAATCCAATGCCTTAAACCTCCAATTCTGTATGTACTTACTTGGGAGTAAACCCCATGCAACCTGGTGGGACTTACATAGCAGTAAAGCCTGCATAAGATCCTGCTTCAAATAAAACTGGCCACCAGGTTGCCATGAATTTTGAGTTTCCATGAATTTTGAGAGCTATCGCTTGCAGTGGGATCTAATGCCTGCTTACGTGGAAATAAGTCCTACTGTTCCATGGGCCCTACCCCCAAGTAAGTGTGTTGTGGATTGCAAAACTTTGTCCTTCGTTTTATATTTTAGAAACATTTTACGATTTTGCTGCTTGCATGCTGCCTTTGAGTAGCTGGCATCAGGGATTAGCTCAAGATCCAGTATTCCTAAAAGTTGTCGCTGCATCAATGATTTGGCAAAAGCCCTAAATGAGAGTACACATTATTTTTGCAGTTTTAGATTTTTGAGATATGCCTCTGGACATGTGGTAGTTTTTTGGTATATTTTCTTCACTCATTCTCCCCTCCCCTTTACTAGGAAACTTATCAGTAAAGGCATAGGAGGAAGAGAAAGTAAAATGCCAGGTTTAAAAGAAGTACCGAATGAAAAGACAAAAATATCTTCATTAAAGTCTTAATTGAAGGGTAGATCTTTTTTCTTGGTGTTTTAAATCAAGTCCCGTTTTATAATTCTTATTTTTCCTGAACAAGCATGAGTACCTGCTGGTTGCTCTTATTTAGATTTTAATAATACCAAAAGCCTTTGGTTATATACCCTACATGCCTTTATAATCGTACTTATTAACACAGAGCAGTCCTGTATATGTTTACTCAGAAGTAAGTCCCATTGCATTCAGTGGGGATTACTCCCCGGAATTTTATATAGGATTGGGCTTACTCCCAGGAACGTTGTATAGGATTGCAGCTTTAGAGACAAGACTTTGTACATATGCAAGACTATGAAGCTCACCTGAAGGCTAAAGCTGCTATCCTAAACACATTTACTAGGCAGTAAGCCCCATTGGACACTGAAGGACTTACTTCTGAGTAAACATACATAAAGTAAGACTACGAGATCTTTCATAAAGGCTCAGTGGATGAGATACCGGATAGCATTTTTTGGATTCTAGGCCTTTGTCTCTGAGTCCTGTAGGGAGCCCTCTAAATAAATATATCAGATGACTGACTCTGTCATTATTGCAGCAATATACAGTTACCTGGGAGGAAAACCTGTTGAATTCAATGGTGGTTCATCTGCCCGGCTAAATGATGTTCAACCTAATGTGGAGGGGGTTGCACTCCCCCTAAAGGATCAGGTTTGTAGTTTTGGGGTGCTCTTGGATCCAGCATTGTCACTAGAGGCAAAAGTAGACTCAGTTCCACGGAGCAGCTTTCATCAGGTTAGGCGAATATAGCAACTGCTTCCTTGTTTGGACAAGTATCTTAGCTACAGTTATCCATGCTCGGATTAAACTCTTGTCTAGATTACTGCAATGTGTTATACATGGGGCTGCCTTTGTAAATGGTCCGGAAACCTCAGCTGGCTCAAAATAGGGCAGCGAGATGTTAACAGGGAATTCCCACTACTTTTCCATCTGCTCTGGCTGCTAGTCCATTTCCAGGCCCAATTCAAAGTGCTGGTACTAATAGGGTGACCAGATAAAATCCAGGTCAGGGCTCATGTAACTTTAACAGTTGTAGAGCAAAGGGAATTTCAGCCAGTGTCATTTGTATGCAATTAGTTCCTGGTGAAATTCCCTCTTCATCACAACTGTTAAAGTTGCAGGGGCCCTGCCTCCTTTAGTATATGGCCACTCTAGTATAGTGCCTGCAACTTTAACTGTTGCGATGAAGAGGAAATTTCACCAGGAACTAATTGCATACAAATGACTCTGGATGAAATTCCCTTTGCTCTACAACTGTTAAAGTTACATGAGCCCTGACCTGGATTTTATCTGGTCACCCTAGGTACTAACATTCAAAGGCCTAAATGGATTTGGACCAGGCTACCTGAAGATCATCTCCTCCCGTGTATACCTGCCCAGACCCTCAGATGGGCTTCCTCAGTCCTTGTCAGGGAGCCAGGGGTGAATGGCTACTAAAAAAGAGGGCCTTTTCTCTTTTCAAAGAGGCTCACCTTGTGCCTGCCTTGTGCTTTTTTCAGGGCCAGGTGAAGACTTTCTTATTTTCCCAGGCATTTTAGTCTTTCTGTTTCAGTTTTTTAAAAAATCTGTTACTGTATTTTTCAATCTTTGCATTGCTGCTAGGTTATATTTTGTTTTTATTTTTATTTTATAATGTAGTTTTGAACTTTTCATATTGTATTATCAGCTTACCATATTGTATTTTGTGCTTTTAATTGTTGTGAACCGTCCAGAGAGCTTCAGTTATCGGGCAGTATGGAAGAGTAATAAATAATAAATAATAAATAAAAGGGACTTAGTTCAGAGTAGGCATACATAGGATTGCAGTGTTATAGTACTTAAACTCAGGTCTGATTTTTGCCACCATTTTTTTCTCTTTCATGTAGAAAAAAAGCAATCTTTTAACTTGGGGCGTTTGACATGTTCCTGATTCATTTTATGAGATTAGCTTGTAACTTGTTTGTATTAAATTCAGATTTCCCTTTCAACCAGATTATTTTTAAAAATTAGTTTCAAAGAAGAAGAAAAAATAATAAAAAAATGCTTTGCTTCCTGTCCATCAGTGGTTAATTTTAATGGATTCCAGTTGATTTCTAATCCTAATTAAAGATGTTGATTCTTACCCTACTGGCCTGGGTTCTGCATGTGTTGCCTCCTCCTTTTTGGTGACACCTCCCCCTGCCCCCCCAAACACATCAAATATCATTTCCAAAATCCTGCATATTCCACCTTTTAAGATCTTAAAAGAATGCATAACAGGGCTTTCTTAGTTATGGCACCTTCCCAGGTGAACTCCCTTCTTAGGAACCATTAAAGATGTTATTCACAAATAAGTCCGAGTTCAGTGAGTCACACTCCCAAGTAAGGATGCAAAGGTTTCCAGCCTGAAGGCTGGTGAATCTTAGGGTTTCTGGGTTTTAAATAACAACATGGCTCTTATCACTTCTCTCTCCCCGCCTTCCATCTCTGTTTTATGGTTTATATAATTGTTTGGATAACTGCATTCCGTTAAGACATTTTTGTGATGCTATACATTGCTTTGAGCACTCTGTGTGGGGTTAGAATTGTAACTCAAACATTTTAGAAAAAAATAAAAAAAGATGAACGAAAACTAAAAAAAAATAAGGCTCAAATGTTTTAACTGATAATGACGAAGTGGGCTAGTTCACATGATGCAACAGCATAACCATGGTTGCATGTTCACATGCTGAAGCTCCTCCGGGGTAAATCAACCCACGAACCAGGTCACTGCGAACTTGTGCCGAGTCATTAGAAACTCAAGATCTGTGTATGTGTTTGTGTAATTGAGCACTGCCATCTTGTTAAAGAGAGTCTTTTGTGCTGTTAGTAAGATTGTCATTCATCTATGTATGTCACTTGGTTCAGCTGGTGTGTGTTAAGATGATTTCTTTAAAATAGCAAATTACTTGTGTAGAAGACAAACTCCAATTTCCCATAAATTAGTTCAAAATGTCAATTGCACTGAGAACATTGACCCCATAGAGAAGAAGTCAAGTTCCTAAGTGCAATAGTCAGAAAGAAGTGAACCCGATAGGAGTTAATGTGGGGTGGGGTGGTGAGGAACAGTTTTGGTGGGTTGCATATTGGAATAAGTTTCATCTGGAACTTCCAGGAACTTGCAAGTTGATATGTTCTCACTGTGCCGAAGGTTGGCAGTGGGCTCTGGTGGGCGCACCCAGGAATGCTGGTGGCCATTGCTGTGCCCGGGGATGCTGTGTTGCTGACGCCTGGCTCAGTAGTATAGCACAGCGCTTTGTACATTGAAGCTCTTGGATTCAATCCCTGGCATTCCCGGCTGAAAAAAGCATCAGGTACAGGTAAAACCAACGGTAAAACATTGAAAACCATTAAAATCAGCCACACAACTAAAACAGTTTAAAAAGGCCAAGTTAACGAGATGCATCTTGACAACTTTTCAGAAGCTGGGGATGATGGGAGTTATAGTCCAACATCTCTGGAGGGCAGCAGGTTGGGGAAGGCTGCCCTAGATAATACTGGGCTAGATGGACAATTACTCTGACCTGGTATAAATCAGCTTCCTGTGTTACTGGTAGATCTTTTAATAGGGTTGCCACCTTTATTTCCTGACCCTGCTCCCATCTGTTAAAAGCCAGGCACATGGAAATCAGAAAGAGGAGGCTGGGCCACCATTTATCTCCATGCCAGAAAAACATCACCTGCTAAATGCCTGTATCCAGTTGCTGGAAATATAAACAGGAACAGCCCCTCTGTTTCCTGTGCAATGTTCTGGGAGATGGTTGAGTTGTTTTCTACAATCAGGTGATCTTTTTGTATTTGGAACAGCCAGGTAAGAGGCCTTCAACTATGCCTCATAAGAAACTACACAGCACAAAAGCCTGTCTAACAAGTTTAAACAGCTAGTCTCCTGGAGAAAGGATGGAGCAATAATTTGCTTTTTTGAGGAGCCCAACCATCTTGCTTTCTGAGGCGTTCATGGTCCTGTTTCCCTTCAGATGTTTTGCAGAGGATGAGAGGCTGCAGCAAGGGAAGTATTTCTGTTGCCATTTCTTTCTAATGATGGCACCGTGCTGTGTAAGCAACAGTACTAATTGGCATACAGCAATGGAAATTAATTTGAGAGTTCATTATAACACAGTGTGTACGTGGATAATAGCATAGTTTCTGAAGTTGTGGCCCTGTGAGATTTAAGCAGAGTGGATTTGTCTCCTGGGTTTGTTTGCCTTCTGAAATCACGAGATCCCCAATAAATTCCAATGAAACCAGTAGCCTGGTTTGCACATAACGCTATGCCAAGGGGCCATGGACTGCCTGCGCCTCTCATGAGGGGACTTTTGCAGCCCTTACTGAGTCCCCTGCCACAGTGGTGCAGTCCCTGATGTGGCTTGTATCCCAGAGTATCGCTGGGAAAGCAGCTGCGGGGTCACTTCCAGTTGTGGTGGTTGCAGTGAGGGTGTATCTGAACCCATCCTCACAAACAAACCATGGTTTGTTAACCAGCTATGTACCAAGAGTGGATCCCATTATTTGTTGCTGGTTTTGGAAGTCTATCTTGTTGAAATCATGGCTTGTTGTGATGTCTGAACCCAGAACTGGTAGAGCGCATATTTGGCATGCGGAAGATCTCAAGTTCGATCGCCGGAAGGGCTGGAAAAACTCCTGCCTGAAACCCTGAAGAGCCGTTGCTGCCAGTCTGTGTCAATAATTACTGTGCTAGATGGACACTGAGTGTAAAGCAGCTTTTTGTGTTCCTAAACATGACTTCTTCCTGGCCTGTTTGTGCTGCTCTCTGTCCTGAAACAGAGGCGCCCAGCAAGAACAGCCTGAAAATGGGACTTTTCTGACAACTGGCAAAACGCACAGGAGAGAAGCAAACCAGAAATAGGGAAAACAAGCTGTGGTTTGTTTGCTGGTCTGCAAAACAATGGCCTGGTTTGGATGTCGTAACAGCCCTGTTTGTTTGTTTTTTAAACCCTGGGTTGTTGTGAAGGAAGCAGGAGCAGTTGTACTGGTTCCTGCTGCCTGATCACTCCTGCTCTGTCCCTGGGTTGTTAAGCATGACGTGAGAATGGGTAATTCTGGGTTGTTGAGGGAGAGACAACCCAGAGTTGGAACTGATGGTTTAATAAGAGAAGCCCACAAGTGCACAACTGCCACTCACCCAGAGGAATCCCCTTGTAATCTCCAATCACAAATTGGAAGTAACAAGGAGATTCCCTTCCCTGCCTCCTTCCAAAGCCCCTGGTTGCCTCCATGCCAGGGGGCAGGCTTGGGAATGGGGAGGAGCTTAGAATGGGAGGGGAAGGGAGGGTTCCATGAAGAGTTGCCCAAGCCTCCATGGGCTAGATGGGCAACTTTTGCAGGCTGGATTGGGCCGATGGGCTGGAGATTTTATGTTCTCAAAGCCCACCTATGCTTTAAGAACATAAAATGTATTATGCATAACTTGGTTTGCTCATTAAAAATTATAGTTAAAAATTTAAAAGAAACTGTAAATGTGTAATTATTGTCTGAATACATGATAATTTTATGGTTGCCAAGTTATACATAGCACATTTTCGTTTCCCATTTTGTGTCTGCACAGAAGAACTTTGGGAAAGGGTTCCTGTAGCATTCTAGAAGCTGCAAACATCAGGAACAGCTGGTGTGCAGTATCGATTCCTGTTTTTGTGGAAGCCATATTTTCGGCAAATGACCCGAGGGACTCTGTGCTGGTAGACACCCTTCTGGTCTAGATTTGAGATCTGCTGCCCATTGGCCTAGAGTTCTGGCTCTCCTAAACCCCTTCTGAGGTTGGAGACTTTAAAGTGGCCATACCTACCCCATCCATGTGGATTAGAAAGAGGTTATTTTCTGGTGTAAAAGGGATCTTTTGGGTTCTACTGATGCCATGGTGTTCTGTGCCAGACATTCTAGTTTCATGTCGTGCTAGAAACACGGTGTGCGGAATGGTTATCAGTTTCCGTTTGGCAAAATCAGATAATTCTGTTGCGAGCATTTTCTGCCTAACTGAATCGTCTTATCTTAAGTAGTTAGATAAACTTGAGGGTTACCAGTGTATACTAATGTATCCCATGGTTTATGAAATTAAGGTATTTTGAGAGACCAGTCTCCCAATCGTTCGTGCCCACTGTACTTTACACACATTTTTATAGACTCCGATGGATCATAAAGCAGCATGAAAGTTGACTATCCCAACAGCTTCGTATAATTGCAGAATTGCATTAATACATTAAAAGCAGAGCAAAATAGGCTTATGTTTGAAAAGTCAAATTCTATCCTGAAAAGCTGGGTATTTGCAGCATAAAATTGAAGGAGCCACCTGTAAAGCGGTCAGTAAAACCTTGAATAAAGTTTGCTGCTTATATTTCTTATTGATGTAGTTTCTTTTGTCTCTCTTTTAGGGAGCGTGTGTGGGAGAAAGCACAGAATAGTTTCACTCTTGTTTCTGTTTTAATCAGTTTCACTTTCCACTTCTCAGTGCTAGAGAAGCATTAAGCACGTTTCCTCCGGATTATAGTACAACTATTACAAAGTGAATATTAATTTTTTTGAAAAAAAAATTAAACTTGAAACCTAACTAGAATATCAGAGGGGTGGGAAATCTAAAATTACACTGGATGATTTATTCTGTTGTGTTTTTCTTTGAGTCCCTTCTATGCATAACCTGGATTTACAGTGGTTTTGTTCCATTCAAACTTGCACACATTCATACGAGAATATAATTTCACAGAATCATAGAATAGTAGAGTTGGAAGAGGCCATATTTATTTGCACTGTGTTGCTTTGGAATATCACAGGCTTCTTTAAAAAAAAAAGTTGGATAGCTTCATGGAGGATGGGGCCTATTGATGTCAAACTGGGGAATAAGGCCAAATCTACTGTTGGTTTTTTGTTGTTGGTATTCATTCCCTCTCCTCTCCTGAAAACTAAAAATGGTCCCTTTCCATCCCCTCTCATATTGGTGCTAAAGGCTGAGCTACATGTGTAGATAAATTCTATAGTAGAGTTCTTGGACATTTCAGCCTTAGACTGAAGGAACGCTTTATTTAATGCCTCCCCCTATAAAAAAAATCTCCCTGCAGGCAGAAAACTAGCACTTCGGGGATGTGTCTCGCTTAAGATATTTTCTCCTGGTGTGCTGGTTTTCTACACTGAAGAACATTCACAAATGCAATTTCTTCAACCTGCAGTCCAAAGCGAAAGGGCCTCCAAAAGGAAGGCCTCCATCATGTAATTTTCCTGAAGGTGTAGCTGTTCTTCCACTACTCACTCATTTTCTCTACTCTTCAAGTCCAGCTTTCCAACCATGGCCATGAAAGCCTGCCCCGGTACCTTACTTCCTTTTTATTGGGTTCTTCCTGTGTTCTCAGGAAGAGGCCCTTCTCATTTGCCCACTGGTGAGCACAATTAAGTGGACGACCACACATGAGAGGGCCTTCTCTGCAGTAGCCCCACACCTTTGGAACAAACTCCCATCAGAGGTCCGCCATGCTCCGTCATTGCAGGCTTTTAAGAAGGCCTTGAAAACATATTATTTTACTACGGCCTTCTCATGATATGAGTACTGTTGTTGCTGCTATTGCCATTGTTGTTGCTGGTTTATTATTGGCTTTTATTGTTTTTAATTGCTATTTGATTGTGTTTATGTACTTTATTGCTTTTAATATTTCAACTGGTTTATGTATTTTATTGCTGTAAGCCCCCCTTGCGAGAGCTTCTGCCCTGAAAGGCGGCCAAGAAATATTTTAAATAAATAAATTTAAATAAATTCTTCGCCTCCCAAGCTTTTAATAGCCAAGGTATGCATTCTGACGTACCAATGGCCACACCTCAGGGCGTGAGGCAGGGAAGGTAGAGGAAAATTGCTCTCTCTTCCTTCAGCATCCTCACACTCAGAAGTTGCCCATAGCCCTCAATGGCAACTTTTCTAAGCTACATTCCGCTTAGATGACCCTATGGAAAGGAGGACAGGGCTCCTGTATCTATAACAGTGGTATAGAACAGGGAGTTTCAGCAGGAGTCCTTTGTATGCACTTAGCACCTGGTGAAATGCCCTCTTCATCACAACAGTAAAAGCTGCAAGAGCCCTGCCTTCTTGACCAGAAACAAAAGAGGGCAGGGCTGCTGCAGCTTTAACTGTTGTGATGAAGAGGGCATTTCACCAGGTGCTGCATGCATACAAATGACACCTGTTGAAATTCTCCTTTCAATACAACTGTTAAAGATACAGGAGCCCTGTCCTCCTTTCCATAGGGCCACCCTACATTCCACCCCTTCTCTGCCATTTTTAATGCCACCTCTGATATCACAATTTATTAGCCTCCCTGGATTTTTAAGGAAAGGTGGGACATAAATGTTTTAAATAAATAAACTGTCCCTCTCTTGGATCTGTGGTTCCCCTCAGACGTAAATCATCCCAGCTAGCTGTAGAAATTTCACACACTCCTTGCCTTCAAACCCCGTTATCCATTGAGCTTTATGCGCTTAGCTCCATAACTACTGATGTGTCTTAATCTTCTCACGCACTTAAAATTGCCAGGAAAAAAGCCTCTGTCCTGGCCTATTTCTTCCTTTCTTTTTGGGCCAATTTATTATTATTTTAGTTTTTATTTATTTTATTTAGTACATTTCTAATCTTCTCAAGAACTAATGTTCTGTGAGTGGACTGCAACCAGTTAAAAACTAACATGTCATTTTAAAACAGTTAAAAATGTGGCAGAATAAATGGCTGAAAATGGTAGAATAAATGACTTCAAATAGGAATTCATACAAACCCACCAGTTTGCATAATTTACGCAGGTTGCAGATTTTAGGTTTTCTTAGCACTGGATGTGTAATGGTTGGATGAGA
Organism: Anniella stebbinsi; assembly: GCA_029215795.1. Classification (NCBI taxonomy): domain Eukaryota; kingdom Metazoa; phylum Chordata; class Lepidosauria; order Squamata; family Anniellidae; genus Anniella; species Anniella stebbinsi. Next base: position 3,226,109 of record JARDYH010000003.1, on the reverse strand, counting down.
ATTTTACTGAAGTTATTTTTATCTCTCTCTTTTTTTTTTTTACACTTAGCTGTTCTTAAGACCCATCATAATGTGAACTACTAATTAGGTTTTGGGATTCATTTTTCAGTGGCTCAGTATGTCTTCCCCTTCTGCCTAATGCAGGACAAGGCTTTCTCCGGGCGAAAGAAAGTAAGTGGCTATACCAAGGAAGAACTTGAGGAGACCTACGTTTTTTTCCTGCTCTGTAACAAAACAGAGGTAATTTTTTAATGTTTATTGAGTCTCAAGAGGCTTTCATGTGTATCCTCACTTTGAGTGTGGTTCATCTCTAGGGAAACCACTTTGACTTGCTCCTAACCACTTTTAGTTTCAGTTTGTACGTAGTGCTGGCAGCGGTCGCGACTTTTGATTATTGCTGCACAATGCAAGGGACGAGTTATCTGGATTGAAAAGGGCCCTTTGCTTACCACCGGATTTACAGTTCATTGTGTTGACGCTTATTCTACAAGAACAGGCAGCGCTCAGCAAACAGAGCGAGGAAACTAATCCCCATTAGAAACATTTGCCAGGGTGAGAGTAGATGTGGCTCTCTCCAGTGCATTAATATCCCAGTTCAACCAGTTCGGCCTAGGCTGCCTCTACAAGAGAGGTTTAAAGCTCTTCCAAGGCGCTTTAAAAAATTTACCTCTACAAGAACGGAGTGCAAATCGGGCGTAGAGGCGTGTTATCTCTCCGATTATGCGCATTATCGAATGATCGTTAAACAGCAAGTTTTATTTTGCTCCGGCCGTTAAACGCATTTTGCCTATGTGAACAAGCACTTATGCGCATTAACTACTTGTAAAGCGCATTTTGGTCATCCGTTAATGCGCTTCGCCGCCTCTCGCTGGCTCTCGTGCAGAGGTATTAGGCGTAAATGCGCTTCAGCGATTATGTGCATAATCACCTAACCAGGCGCAAAAGCGAATCCTTGTAGAGGGGACCCTAACTACGTGGCAAGAAAGCCTCTCAAGTCGGTAACCGTGGTTGGCCCAAGTCTACTCAAGAATATTCCAGGTCTCCCTAAATGTTGAGTGTTCATGAAGGGCCCTGCCCTTAAAGGCAGCCTAAAAATAGTGTTAAATAAACAACAATTAAGAATATATCTCTAGTCCTTTAACTTGTGAAGAAACAAAACAACTTCCTCACTAAGGCATTATTATTATTATTATTATTATTATTATTATTATTAAATTCAACACCTGGAGTTTGTTGTTCATCCCTTTTTTACTGCCTTCCTGTTGACTGAACCATATTTCATTGGAAAACTATTGACACCAAAATTCCACAAATAACAATGGTTTTCACTGTAATTCAAAGTCGAGGATTTATTTATTCCATAAAGCTTTCTTCTTTTTTTTTTAAAGAAGTAGACTATCTTCCATAACGGCGTACTATAACCTTTTATTTTTCATATAAAAAAGTCAAATATAATTAAACAAACATAATTAATTTGCAAATTGGAGCAAAATGAAATGTGAACTCACAAAAGCAGTCTCTGCACACCTTTTATAAACACCAGTGCAGGCCGAAATACAGTGGTATGCCAGTAACATACGGCCTTTAAACAAATCTTGAAGGGATGTAGAGACACTTAACAGGTAAAAGTTACCCTGTCAGAATTTAGTTATTGCTCTGAAAGGAAGTCTCTAGCTGTTAAATTTAGTGGAACAACATTTAAAAGCCTCAGTACACCTTTACTTAAGTTAAAACTGTGGTTAGATTTGATTCCTCCCCCCCCAACACAGTTTGTGCTTGATGTTAGATGATGATGCGATTCAATGGTTTTCAAGATGTTAAACCATCTGCACCTTGTGTTTTGGCCATTGTGCAATGATTCCCTGCCCCTTGCCACAAAATGTCTGTTAAAGACGTGGGCCCGTCCCGCGTCTCCCAGCCCATGGCGGACCCCAATTTCTCCCCCCCCCCTCTGTGTTTTGGCCTCTCTCTTTGCAAGGGGCTACAATTTGGGGTCGCTCGACCCATGTTACTCGCTAACCAGTTTCAGTGGCAATTTCGATTTTGAACTGAGGGAGATTTCCCTTCCCACCAATACGGAGGGCTGAAACTACTTGCAGAGCAAGAAGTGGGCCGCTCTGCAGGCCTAACTGACACTGTTCTAGAAGATTCTCTTGCCTGTTAATGGGCAAACCGTCTCCTCTCTTTGTCTCCATCCTGGAGCTCAAGGAGCCGATTGGAGAAGGAGTATTTGTGTGTATTTGTCTGCGGTTACAGTTTTCCGCTGCCATTTTTTGTTAAACCGCAGAGATGGTGTAAAAAAAAACAAAAACACAACCCTGTGGATTATTCACCTTCACAGGTGAAATTCTGTTGGGGAAATCCTTTACATGCCGCTGTGGGGCAATATTCTCTGTGTTCTACGTCTTTATGAGGACCACATCTCCATGAGGGCTGGTGTACACTGAGGTTCCCTCTTTTAAATCTCACTTCAGCCGTGAAATTCGCACGGAGGCCCTAGACAAGCCATGGTGCCTCAGCTCCCCAACTGCAATGTCGGGACTGTAATGCTGGCCTATGTTACAGAGCTGTTGTTGGGCCTGTTCAGACAACACGCTAAGCCATGGCTAGGCCGCTAACCCTTTTGCAGCAAATGGTTAGTGAGCGTGTTTAAACCTTGGTTATGTAACCACCATGGTTAGGAATGGTTCACACGACACATTAAGCTATAATGTTTAGCTCAAAAGATTTAACCACTGTGGTTTTAGTGTGCTATCTGAACAGGTTTGTTGTTATGATTACTGAGATTATGTCTGTTAAGTAGTTTGGACACTCAAAAAGGAATATGTACTCTTTAAATATTATTTGTCCTTTTATTATTTTTCCAGCATTCCTTGTATGAATTTTCTGCTCGTGGAGTTGCTGAACCTCCTTGGCGGATCTGCCCCTATGTAACTATCACTCTTCAGTGCTGTGAGCTTCAAAGGATGCCGCCATTAAACCACAAGAGCACGTAAGCAGCTTTAAATTGATAAGATAATTTGTGCTTTATGTTTTCCTCGGTTTTAAAACAGCTTTTTTTCTCCTTCTCTCTTTTCCACCCCGTCCCGAATGTAGAGCTGAATGTAAGACAGAAGGTAAGAGCTCCCTTTGCTGGTTTGGAATACCTTTCATTTTTGAGGTATTGCCCTCTTCTTTCACTGTAATTTAATATATTCCCCCCCCCCCGTGTGATTTTAAAAATGTCTAGTGCTGTATCGCGCCTGGAAAGGACAGCTATTCATTCACGAACAGCGACTGTGTGACGTCGTCTTTCAGTCACCATTTAGTGGTTCCATCCCAGCACAATTGTAAGCATGAATATTTATTTATCATTTCTTTGATGTCTGTTGAGGAGCGGTGGGGGTGGGGGGTGGGGAAGAAGAGAAGATGTCAGGAAGCTGAGAGTGCTCAATTTAGCATTTAAATAACACTTTAAAGTGTCCAGAGTGTTTCACTGGGTTGCCGCAACGACAGTCCTGCGAGGAAGGTCAGGGAATAAAAGCTGTATACCGTATTTCTTCGATTCTAAGACGCCATCGATTGTAAGACGCACCTTAATTTCAGTACCACCAACAGGGAAAAAGCTTTGATTCTAAGTGTGGGGAAATCGCCATCAATTCTGAGACTCACCCCATTTTTAGAGACGTTTATTTGGGGAAAAAAGTGCATCTTAGAATCGAAGAAATAGGGTAATCTGTCCCAGCTCGGCTGGGAATTCACTAGATTGCTTTAGGCAAACTGCTACTTCTCAGACTCAACCTTGCCCTGCCATCTGCAAAATGGGGATAATTTTAATCTGGGGAGAAAACCCCCAGACGTCCAACAGGTGGAAGAGACAATACAATCGTATTGATAGCGGTTGTATAAATTGCAATCCTACATTGGCAGGTTCATTCTTGTGTTTTATTCCTTTTACTTTTTATTGTTCATCACTCCAAAATCTGCTTAGATGTGGCGTGGTATATAAAAGATGTGGGGCAGTGTGTGTGTGTGTGTGTGTGTGTATTGAACAATAAAAAGTAAAAGGAATAAAACATAATATTTTTAACAACAACAAGAGAATACCAATAAAAACTGTGGTTGGTCAGTCAATGAAGGCTTTCTGATCCCCACATCTTTAAAAAGATATAGAGCTGAGAAAAGTGCAGAAAAGGGAAACTAAAATGATCAGTTGGTTGGAGCATCCCCCCTATAAGGGAAGGTTACAACAGCTGGGATTGTTTAGCTTGGAAAAAAAGGAGGCTAAGGGGAGACATGATAGAGGTGTACAAAATTGTGCATGGTGTGGAGAATGTGGATAGGGAGACATTTTTCTCCCTCTCCCATAATACTAGAACCCAGTGGGGTCATCCCATGAAGCTGATTGGTGGGAGATTCAGGACAAATACAAGTACTTCTTCACACAGCGCAGAGTTAAATTATGGAATTCACTACCACAAGATGTAGTGATGGTCACCAGTTTTGGATGGCTTTCAAAGGGGGTTGGATAAATTCCTGGAGGAGAAGGCTATCAATGGCTATTAGCTATGATAGTTACGTGCTACCTCCAGTATCCAAGGCAGTAAGCCTGTGCGCACCAGTTGCTGGGGAACATGGTTGGGAGGGTGCTGTTGCACCATGTCCTGCTTTGTAGGTCCCTGGTCGACAGCTGGTTGGCCACTGTGTGAACAGAGTGCTGGACTAGATGGACCCTCAGTCTGATTCAGTATGGCACTTCTTGTTTTGTTATGCTTTTTGAAATAAAATGTCTTCAGCAGGTGCTGAAAATAGATAAGGCTCCGGATTGACTAGCCCTGGTATTAATATGGCCACCTAGGTATTCGGGTTTTATGTGACATAAGAACAGTTCCAGATCTGCCTTTTGGTCTTGTAAAGTCCAAGACATAGGTCACATTCTCACAGAACGATAGCCAGGATTCCGGAACCAGGATCACAAACTAGGGTTTGTTTTTGGTTTACAAATCCTGACTTGTTTAGGTGCGACAAGCTAAGATCCCTGGTTCAGACAACATGCTGTAGTTTCCTGATTTGGGTCCCCTCTACAAGGATTCGCTTTTGCGCCTGGTTAGGCGATTATGCGCAAATCCAGAAGCGCATTTACGCCTAATCCCTCTGCACGAGAGGCGGCGAAGCGCATTAACAGATGTCCAAAATGCGCTTTACAAGTAGTTAATGCGCATAAGCGCTTATTCACACAGTCAAAATGCGCTTTAACGGACGGAGCAAAATAAAACTCGCGATTTAACGCGCATTCGATAATGCGCATAATCGGGGAGATAACGCGCCTCTACGCCCGATTTGCGCTCCGTTCTTGTAGAGGTAATTTTTTTAATGCGCCTTGAAAGAGCTTTAAATGCCTCTTGTAGAGGCACCCTTGGAAAACATGCTATTGGGAGAAGTCAAACAAAAACAAACAGGCAGTTTGCACTAGCATGAAGCTCATTCACAATAAGCCAGAATTTTCCACAATTCTGGATTATCGTTCCATGTGAACGTGGATACAGCCTTGCCTCCGTCTTGTGTTGCTTCCTGCAGCCAACCTGGGTTGTTACTTATCTCCAGCAGTGTTTTCTTAGGAGCCAAGTAATTCCATTTTAATTACTCCCAATTTGAGCACTACAGCAAGACAGGTCAGAGTTAATGTGACTTTTTAAGATTGTCGCGGGACTGGGAAGTTTCAGGGCATGCCTCGTATCTGTAACCCCGTCTTTTCTCATTTTGCTAGACCAGCCAAACTAGAGGTCAGACATGTTGTGGGTGTATCTGAGTTGAGAAAAAAGTTGCCCGAAGCAGCGTTTCGGAAAAACAGTTACACAAATCATGAAGGTACAGTTTTAAATGATCTATGCAGTGAAGAGAGCTACTTCCTTAATTTCTCTTTAAAGTGGCCATTAGCTTCCATTTTTGGAGTCATTTTCTGGACATGGTAGTTATATGGGACAGTGATTACTTTTATTCTATTGTGGCGTTCCTCTAATTTTTCATAGATTGTTTTTCCCCCCCTTGAGTTGAAATGGGAAGCACACTTCACCCTTATTTATTGCAAGGAGAATCTTGTTCATTTTTTTTTTTGAAGTTAAAAGAACCATTGCAGGAGGGCTTCAATTGGAACGTCGTCGCTCCACTGGTAGGGGAGTATTTAGCCCTCCCAGCCCTTTCCTGATTTAATCCCGCCTTCTCCAGTGGTGGTGTTCATATATGATTATGATTATTTAAATTTATATACCACCCCATAGCCGAAGCTCCCTGGGCGGGTTACAAAAATTAAAAGATTGAACATTAAAAAGTCAATCTACAAAATTTAAGACCATAAAACATAAAACAGCTAATATTTAAAACATTTTAAACTTCAAGCCAGGCCAAAAATTCACTTAAAAAACCTCAACTTAAGCTGTCAAAATGCCTGGGAGAAAAGAAAAGTTCCGACCTGGCGTCGAAAAGATAACAGTGTTGGCGCCAGGCGGGCCTCATCGGGGAAGGGGGGGGGGAGATAGTTCCATAATTGGATTTACCGTTGGACCCACTGGTTGTATTATTCCGTTATGTAAGATATATTGTTCCTCTGAAGGGTATGAAAGGGCTCATTCATCTCTTAACAATAGCAAGGATGGCTGTGAGTTATAGATGGAAAAAGAAAAACCCACCTTTAGGACATGGTGTATATCTTGGTGCAGAACCTCAAGCCTGGGAGCCATATCCAGCCTGCATTGGGGCCATATCCTGCCTGCCTAGGGTTCCCCCTTGGCCCCACCCCCTTTCATTTGGGCATTTCCTGAAGTCCCCCCCTTCTAAAAGACTGAAATGCCTCTCCTAAGGCATATTTATTTATTGCATTTATATCCCGCCTTTTTTTCCTCCAAGGAACTCAAGGCGGGGTACATAACCCTCCTCCTCTCCATTTCATCCTCACAACAACAACCCTTTGACTGAGGTTGGGCTGAGAGTCTGTGACTGGCCCAAAGTCACCCAGTGGGTTTCCATGGCCGAGTGGGGACTAGAACCCGGATCTCCTGACTCCCAGTCCAGCACTTTAGCTGTTACACCACACTGGCTCTTAGCTGTACAGTAAGAGCTTTAAGCTAAAATATGCTGGTACATTTGGTATTTTGGTCCGGCCCCTTTTTCTTTTGCCCCACCCACCACTGGATTTCAGCCCCCCCCCCCCCCCCCCCCCCAAGCTGATCTGAAATGGAATTTGACTCACAGGCTGAAAAATGGTTCAACACCCATGGTATATATAATTAAATTACTATCAGTGGGAGGGAAGGAAGGTGGACAAATAATTGATTAAAAAATCCAGTTTTTAATGAAGTTTTGGAATAAAAAGTATAAGACATCGCATAACATTTTGCTCTAGTTGGTTTCATACAAAGAGATACTCAGTGTAAATTATTATTATTTTTTAACCATTGCCATTGATTTTCGATGGTGTTTGTAATTATATTATGGGACTCACACTATATTGAATTATTACGTACAGAATAGCATTTCAACACAGTTTTATGTAAATACTTAAATTAAAAATGTGTTTGTTTTCTCTGCAGCCTGCTATCAAGGAATTTTGTTCTGTTTATATGGAGTAGAAATATTAAATCAAAATGAAATGAAAGTGGATCAATTATTACGGAGTTTGAAAGAAAAAGATTTGGTGAGCACACGCGAGCAGTTATTTTTTGTGGATGGGTGTTTGCCAGTTCTGTCTACTAATTATTCCTAGCAAATCAACATCTGCATTACTCCAGTTTTAAAGATCTTTGTGGCCTTGGGCTTTATTCAGCACATTCACAAGTTCTTGGGAAACCTGGGAAGGCGAGTGCCTGGTTTGATTTAACGGATGTGGTGTTGGGGAGAGATTGCTGCATGGATTATATAATTGTGTAAGTTAGGAATTAATATATAATAACTGTTAACATTTCAGTGGTCATGCTGAAAGTGTGTAATTATGGAGCGCACAATCGGGCCAAAGTTGAAAAGTTTTAAGGCCCGCACATTTCAATTGAATGAAGTGAACGGGACTTAAAACATGCTTGACTCCGGATCGTGCACAGAGATGTTTATATCCTAATTACGGCAACTGCAGTGTGACTCACGATCCAAACTCTTGCAAAAACTTGAATAAAAATCAGTACAAGAGAAAGTTCAAAGAAGGGGCAGCAGCAAGAAGGAACCTGTAATGTGAGGGCCCAGATTAGCAAGGTTGTTTGTGATGACTTCCTTTCTCCCCTGTGCTTTTAGCATAGCTAAAAGTGAAAGTAATTTCTCCCCTGTGCTTTTTGCATAGCTAAAAGTGAAAGTAATTTCTCCCCTGTGCTTTTAGCATAGCTAAAAGTGAAAGTAAAATGTCTCAGCTTTCAAACCACAGCATTCAAATATTGAAAATGCAACCCAGACTGCTCTACAAGAGTTCTCCACTCCTACCTCTTTAAATGAATAGAAAACTGTTTGTACATAGAGTTGCTGTTTTGTATTTTCAGGCACAGGGAGAGCAGGCAACACAGCTGGGGTAGTGTGACCAAGGATGCTTCCAGACTTGGCTTTTATTGTGAATAGGGAAGGTGACCCTATGGAAAGGAGAACAGGGCTCCTGTATCTTTAACAGTTGCATAGAAAAGGGATTTTCAGCAAGTGTCATTTGTATGCACGCAGCACCTGGTGAAATGCCCTCTTCATCACAACATAACGTGACCAGATACAAAAGAGGGCAGGGCTTCTGCAGCTTTCACTGGCCAGGCGCTGCATGCATACAAATGACACCTGCTGAAATTCCCTCTTCAATACAACTGTTAAAGATACAGGAGCCCTGTCCTCCTTTCCATAGGGTCACCCTAATGGTGAAATTGCAGTTCTTCAAACACAAATTTTATAGGGATTGAGACAACTTTATCTTCAAACTGTAATTTTCCCATCCCCTTCTTCCGTTAAGGAAGAAAAGATGGAATAATTGCATAATGCGCTTTGATTGTTAGTGCTCAGAGCCTTCAATCTGGGAGCACCCTAAGAGACTGAGCTAGGAATCAGGAAGTCCCTGATTCAGATATCACCTCCCATCATGAACTCAGAAGGTAGCCTCAAGCAAGCCCCTCCCATAAATGCAGCAAACAGGATAACAACATTAATCCACTTTACAGGGTTGTTGTGGAAAACTCAACAAGATAATGTGTGTGAAGCACTTTGAACACTCAGAAGCATTTGATAGATGCTAGATAGTATTCTTATTCTACTCTACCTATTAATGAAATATTTTGAAAGTGGAAGAAAAACATACCCTAGCATTATGAAGAATGTTGGATCTGGCCCAGGGAGATATTGGTTTGAACATAGAAGTCTCGCTGGATCAGACCAGTGATCAGTCTAATCTAGCGTTTCCCATTATGGCCAACCAGTTTGAATCCCCACTCCCTGCTTCCCACCTTACTGGGTGTTACCCTGGACCAGTCACACACACTATTGATCCAACAGACTCGACTTGGCTGTTGTGTGGATAAAATGAAATCACTCTCAGATATGGTGCCTTGAGCACTTTGGAGATTAAAATGAATGCACGAATTTACATTATGAACATTTAAAATAATCGGGAGCCATAAGCATTGCCTTGATTGATCAAACCAAGGTTAATTCAGAGCAGCAGTTGTTGCTTTTCTAAACCAAAAAAGGGGGGGATAAATTCACCTTATCTCTCTGTGTTGTAGGCACTTGTCAAACATTTAAATGATCGGGGTGTTCTCGTCTTACTTGCCTCGTCTTCCTTGGTAAAAGAAAAAGGTGAGAATTAAAAGTCTTAAACTTGCAGTGAATTGAAAACTGTATACACACATGCTTTTACGGAAGAGTCAAATTTATAACATTTATCATCCCCTCTGTCTCCCCACAGATTCTGACCCAGATGAACCAACGTTTCTTCAGGCCTTGTTTGTAATCTCGTCACCGAGGCCAAAGTGTTTAACAGGTAGAACGTCTTTGCTCAGCATAGAGGCTGAGTTCAGGCAGCCCTTCAAGGAATCACAAATAACTGGCGGGCCCCCCGTGCTTTTCCTTCCTTCCCCCATCCTCCCCCCCCCCCCCCCCATCGCAGACGGCTTCCCTTTCGGTATGAATTGGCAAATCCTGGTTTGGAGGGGAAACGCTAGCCGTAATTGCAAACCGTGTTAAAACTGATCAGGAAGAACAGCTCATTCGTGTTCCTTCATGGGTTGGAGAATTATCTGAATGCAGCAGTGGAATCTTACTCTCCCCCACAACCCTTTACGTTGTCTTCAGTTGTACTGTAGTTGGTCACTAACCGGAACAAACAAATCAAAACGTACAAATGATGCATTAAAAAAAAAAACCTATTGGGATAAGTGACAAATATTTATGACATAATGGACAAGTACTGTGAACATATAAATACAAATGGTAAGTGCCAAACAGTCAGAGATGGGTATGCAACAGTAAGAGATAACAGTCACTCCGGATATTTATAGCTGTTTCGTATCTTCATCAGATCACTCTTAACACTTTAATTGCAGGCAGCTGGTGTTGTTAAGAGTGATCTGATGGAGGCGAAACAGCTATAAATATCCGGAGTTAACGGTTACCTCATACTGTCGTGTCCCCCCACTGACTGGCATTTATTACTGTATTTCTATGTTCACAGTAAAATTGTTCATTGTGTCATAAATATTTGTCACTTATCCCAATAGTTTTTTTTGTGTATTATGTGTACCTTTTTATTCTTTTCTTCTGGTCAGCGACCCCTCTCTTTTGACAGCATCGAGTTATTCTTGGTGGTTGTAGCTGATGCCCTAGTTGGATGAGCTGCAAAGCCATCAACTGCTTTACCAAAAAGGCAGCTTCACAAATCATTGGCTTGCTGTGCAATTGGCCTGTTAGTTGTGCAACAGCCTATTCATTCCGTTCTATGCCACGTAGCTTAATGGCTTGTGTATCATAATGAAAAACTTACCATGCTGCCCTTCATTTGGCATCTGATGAAGTGGGCTGTAGTTTAAGAACGCTTATGCCGTAATAGTTTTGTGAGTCTTTAAGGCAGGGGCACAAAACGTCTTACAGCCTGAGGGCCAGGTTCCATTTTGGAGAAGCTCTCGGGGGCCAGATTCCTGTGGTGAGCAGCAGGGCTGAAGGCTAAAGGCCCAACCCCCAAAATATCCACATATTACAGCTTAAAGCTCTTGTTGCCAGTAACTAAGAATGAGAGGCATTTCAACCTTTCGGAATCGGGGTGGGGGGTGGGGGGACTGAACAAAAGCTGGGAAATTACCCACAGATTGGTGGGTGGGGCCAAGGGGCCGTGGCCTTCTGGGGAACCCTGTAGGGCTGGATTTGACCCCAGGGTCTAGGGTTCAAAACCCCTACTTTATGAATATGAGCCAACGGTGTGATGTGGCTGCAAAAAAAAAAAGCAAATGTTATTCTGGGCTGCGTTAATAGTATAGTTTCCAAATCGCGCGAAGTACTGGTTCCCCTCTGTTCAGCACTGGTTAGGCCTCATCTTGAGTATTGTGTCCAGTTCTGGGCACCACACTTCAAGAAGGATGCAGGCAAGCTGGAGTAGGTTCAGAGGAGGGCAACGAGGATGATCAGAGCCCTATGAGGGGAGACTGAAAGAACTGGGCATGTTTAGCTAGGAGAAGAGAAGATTGAGGGGAGACATGAGAGCACTCTTCAAGTCCTTGAAAGGTTGTCACACAGAGGAGGGCCAGGATCTCTTCTCCATCAACCCAGAGTGCAGGTCGTGGAATAATGGGCTCAAATTACAGGAAGCCAGATTTCGGCTGGACATCAGGAAAAACTTATTGACTGTTAGAGCAGTACGACAATGGAACCAATGACCTAGGGAGTTTGTGGGCTCTCCCACCTTAGAGACATTCAAGTGGCAGCTGGACAACCATCTGTCAGGGATGCTTTAAGTGGATTCCTGCATTGAGTAGGGGGTTGGACTCGATGGCCTTAGAGGCCCCTTCCAACTCTACTATTCTATGATTCTGTGAAGGTGCCATAAGCGAGAATCCCTTGTTTTTGCTGTTACAAAGCTACTCTCCTCTGGAAATTGCTTTCGTATAGATCTCTCACAGGTATGCTATAGATAACATACGGATTTAGACTGGATTTTCTCTCTAGAATAATTAGAAACGGTGAGTTCTGTTGAATGACCCTTCCTGCTGTTTTTTGGAACATTTGATGTGCATGGCTTATCTGGTAGAGGGGTGTGTTATTATTATTATTTACATTTATATACCGCCCCATAGCCGAAGCTCTCTGAGCGGTTGACAAAGATTAAAAGACTGAATATTAAAAATCAATATACAAAATTTAAGGCCATAAAACCATAAAAAACAGCTAACATTTAAACAATTTTAAACTCTCAGCCAGGCCAAAAACTCAGTTAAAAACTCAACATAAGCTGTTAAATGCCTGAGAGAAAAGAAAAGCCTTGACCTGGCGTTGAAAAGATAACAATGTTGGCGCCAGGCGGGCCTCGTCGGGGAGATGGTTCCATAATTGGGGGGCCACCAAGGAAAAGGCCCTCTCCCTTGTTGCCATCCTCCGAGCTTCCCTCAGAGTAGGCACCCGGAGGAGGACCTTGAATGTTGAGCATAGTGTACGGGTAGGTTCACGTTGGTAGAGGAGTTAATTCATGTACATTTTCTTAAACTTGTATTCCTTCTCAGTAGCAGACGGCTGGAAATGCGAACGTGGGGAGAGTGAGAGGTCTTTGCAAGTCACTTTGGTTCTGCCGGGCCTCCGCCATGCATTGGTAGAAGCAGCCAAGGTTCCGGATGGCGGAGCTTCTCCTTGTTCCTCGGTTAAGCTGCACATCCAAGAGTTTGCGAAGCTGCATAAGGATTTGGGACCGACCTGTGGCAGCCTTGATAGTCAGCCCTTCTCTTTTGATCTGTTCTTAAAGAAGCCAGACCTTGATGCCCTTTCTGAAAAGTGTCTCCCAACCTCCTTGAGTCACCTGCAGTTCTACCTGTCGCATCCTCAAAACTATATTCTGGAAATGTCAGCGGCCGTCGCTTGTTTGAAAGGCGGCTCCCAGTCAGCCGGCAGTGGTGGCGTACAGGATGCCGACAGTTCCTCAGGTCTAAATATGGACTCCTTGCCTCCTGGCGGCACTGCGGAGGTCGCCGAAACCACCCGGCCCCGGAGTGCTGCACAGTCGAAGCCGTCCAACAAAGATGCCGCGGCGAAAGCCGCCCCAACGGGCGATCGGACTGTGCAACGATGCAAGAGGAAATCTAGCAGGCTCCTTGGGGCAAGCGCGAGGAAGAAATGGTCCCCTCTGAAGGCCCTTTGCATCATGGAGAGCAACAAAAAGCGGAAGAAAACCAGGAAGAAAAAGACGAACCCCCCTCCCCCATCTTCTGAAAATCCAGAACCTGCAGTAAATTCCAGTGAACCCACCCTTAAATTAAAAAACCTTCAGAATCCACTAAGGAGGAAGAGGGGTGAGTGCCGTCTAAAACCTTTTCTGTTGAGGGTTGCGTTCCTTCAGGGGTCATCTGTCCAGGGCCACGTGTGGGTGGTGGGTGGTGGGTGGGGCCACCCCATTTTCTCTTGGTGTATGCGCATGTGTCTGCCACCCCCTAATCTCTCTTTGTTTACGGCCTCTGTGTGTGTGCTTTGCTGCCTCTTCTCTCTCTCATCCCGCTTTCTGTGTGTGTGCGTGCCTACAGCCCTATCTCTCTCTGTCTTCCACCCCTTCTCTCTCTGTCTTCCACCCCTCCTCTCTCTCTCTCTCTGTCTTCCACCCTTTTTTCTCTTTCTGTCTGCCCCCCTTTCTGTGTGTGTGTGTGCTAAGGCCTTCTCTCTTTTTCTGTGTGTGTGTTTGACACCCCTATTCTCTCTCTCTCTCTTTCTGTGTGTGTGTGTGTGTCACCCCTATTTTCTCTTTCTCTCTGCCGCCCTTTTCTCTGTGTGTCTGCCTTCCCATCTTCTCTCTCTCTCTCTCTCTCTCTCTCTCTCTCTTTTCCTCCTTTCTTTTTCTCTGATGGCCTTCCTCCCCACTCTCTTTCTCTCTGCCACCCCTTCTCTCTCTTTCTTTGCCTGCCGCCACTTTTCTCTCTCTGTCTGCCACCCCCTTTCCCCTCTACTTCTTCTGCCTCCCCGCCCAATCGGCTGCTGAAGAGGGGACAGCTTGGTCTAGCCAAAGGCCTGAAATAATCCACTGCAGGCGGCTTTTGAAATTAGGTCTCAGGCAGCCTACCCTGCGTCTAACCAAAAGACATTTATGACCACTGCACTACATTCTCATTTAAAGTTTACTTGTCTCAAGGGCAGGCCATGGGAAAGCACTTCCGTGCATTTAAAAGCATGTTGTCTTGTGTGCGCAGCCCATGGTGTCACTGCTGCCAGAGGCATACAGCACCGGTAGGCATACTCTGCCGCAGCCTTTCCCAGCCTGGGCTCCTCCAGATGTGTTGAACTGTGGCTGGCTGGGGGATGGTGGGAGTTGTTGGGGAAAACTGATCTACAGTCATTCATGCTGTAGTAACTTCTGGGCTTCATTCCTGTAATCTGCTATACCTTGGGCTGCCTTTGAAAAGTCTTCAAAACTTCAGAACTGGTACAGAATGCTGCAGCCAGGTACATCATCATCATACATTTATTTCTTACCTGCCTCTCCCTCTGGATTGAGGCGGGGCACAACATTAAATACAAATATTACAAAATACATAAAACGGATTAAAAACATATAAAACGAATACATTATGAAAATAACCATAAAACTTGATGGGGGCTGGCTAGTATGATCACATCATGCATCTTCTTAAAAGAGCTTCAGCTCCCCATTTGTTGCTGGGCATCGTATTTAAGGCCCCAAACCCAAACTGCTAGGAGCACGACCACAAGGCGGCTCCCACGGAGATTATGGTTAGTCACATAATGACTGCTGTGGGGGCCTGGCTAGTCAAAGGTGAACTAAAGAGGTGGTGCAGGGGAGAGAGTAATAGTGGGGGGGGGGGAGGAGAAATAGAAAGGAAAGAGGGGGAGGGAGAAAGAGCAAAGTTAGAGGCTAGAAAGGGGGAGCAAGAAGAAGGATCTTGGAATTGTTGTAGACCACAAGCTGAATATGAGCCAACAGTGTGATGTGGCTGCAAAAGAAGCCAATGCTATTTTGGACTGCATTAACAGAAGTATAGTTTCCAAATCGTGCGAGGTACTGGTTCGCCTTTATTCTGCACTGGTTAGGCCTCATCTTGAGTGAAATCCCCTCTTTGTCACACCAGTTAAAGCTGCAGGAGCTATACTAGAGTGACCGGATACAAAAGAGGGGCAGGGCTCCTGCAGCTTTCACTGTTGGGATGAAGAGGGAATTTCACCAGGTGCTGCATGCATACAGATGTCACCTGCTGAAATTCCCTTTTCTACACAACTGCTAAAGATACAGCAGCCATGTCCTCCTTTTCATGTGGTCACCCTATAGGACAAGACAGGTGTATGGCTTTCACATATGGAAAAGGATCAGCCATATTTTCAGAGCTTCCTTTAAACTCCTTGCGCACTTGTTAGCATCTTTGCTAAGCAGTCCAGCGCAGCAGTATAACCAACTCCAAGCTAGGCAAGACAATAAAACCGATTCCAGTTTCCAACACAATATATTTATTAAGAACCAAGCAGAGAGAAGTTGAGAAATAGTCAATTGCTTTTTAAAAAATCAAAGGAAACACCAAACCTTTCTCATTGCACATTACTTATCAAGGAGTAACTCACCAAAGCAGCTTGAAAGGTGGGGCCCACACCTGGGACTTCTAGCTTGGCTGAAGTTGCCTCTTTGTTTTCCTCTCAAAGACAAAGAGCATCTCAACAGAGCACAAGTATTTCTGTGAAGCTGGAGACTTTTCTGTGGGGGGAAATGCTAATTGGCCAATTAATAGCTTGGGAGCTCCTGGTCCTGCATCCGCAGGGTTATGGGGGAGGGGGAAATGAAGCTGTGGGGGTCAGCCTGCAATGTTTTGAGATGTAAATGTGGGGGTCTGTTGCAGCTTTGCCAGGCATGCCCTGCTGTTTGTTTGGCAGAGCAGAGGTGGGGGGGGGAGGTTTGGTTCTTCCCAGGTAGCATATATTTTTTAAAAAATAAGGATAGTCCATAGGTACTATTCTTTTTGATTGAGTAATGGATTTGCAATTCATCAAATGAATGAGTGGCTTGTTTTTAAAAAAGAACACATTTGCTATAAATAATGATCATTTTAAAAAGACATGAACTAGGTGCTGAGTGCGCAGAAGGCTTTTTAAAACGTGCAGTGCAGGTACAAGGAAGGGCTCCTCTGTGAACTGCACATGAGGCATGTTGTCTTTGGATTGGGCCAGCGTTTGATGCAGTTTACGGGCTCCCTGGGGCAGAGGGCTGTATCCCTTCCTTGTACTGTGCCCGGTGCTCTGTCCGGTGCTTTAATAAATGTGAAACAGCCCTGCTAATGGCTGGATGCCTTCTCTAAAAAGGGCCTTTGTTTTACCAAGGTGCTGAGGTCTTGTCTGCAGAATTTGTGCAGAGGACCAGGTGCGAGTCAGCTTCGAAAGCCACCTCCGCTTCCGAGGGCCTTGGAGGTCAGGGAGAAAATAAGCCCCCGCTCTTGAAGCGCAAAAAGGATACGGACAAGGTTAAAAGTGAGGAGAAAAGGGACACAAGAAGGCAAAGTAAGATCACGATGCTTGAATTTTGGAGATCATGTGTTTTTTGGGGGGATGGGGAGGGTTTCAGGACCTGTGGCGGTGATGGTAGTGGTGGTGATGGGCGGAGACAAAGCGCTCTTTAATACCTCCTCCACCTAGAGTTCACCGTGGCAGAGGTGTTCTCCACTCACGCACCTTAGCCTCCCTCGCCCTTGTGAGAGAACCGAGGGTGAAGAGCGAGCACCTGATCCTGCAGAAAAAGGGGATTCTCAAGAGACCTCCTCCTGCAGTTGTTAACAGTGGAGAGGAGGGAGTTTTCTTCACCTTTTCTCAAACATTTTCACTCCTCGTAAACGCCATTGCAGCCTTTATTTACTTCAAGGGCAGATTCAGAGTGGTCTCCACCAGCCTGGTTGTCGCAGTATCATACGTGGCATATGGCTGTGCGCATCAGAATATGATTCTTACGGATGCCTGTGAGCATTGCGTAAGATTGCTTGCACCTGCAGAACATAAGATCTTAAGAAGAGCCATGCAGGATCTGACCAAAGGCCTAGCTGGTCCAAGGTTCTGTTCACACATTGTTCAAGCACCTCACCTGTGGGAAGCCCAAAATATCCCACTTGTATTCCCCGGCGACTGGCATGTTGCCTTGAATATTGGACGTTATATATGGCCATCAGGGCTAGTAGCAATTAATAGCCCTTTCAACTTGGCTCATGAGGGAGGAAGTCAGTGTGTGGAGCCAAAGTGTCTGGCTGCTTTAGCCCTTTCAGGGAATTGGTAGGAACAGCTTTGATAGTGAAGGTTCCAGGGAACTGACAGCTACCTGAGTTTGAAGGATTTATCTCTATTGATTGATTGATATTTGCCTTTCTATTCTGCCCCTTCTCTTAAGACCTTAGTGCAGTGTACAAGACTCCCCAGAGTTTATCTTCACAACAGTCCTATGAGGTAGGTTACGAGAGACTTCCCCAAAGTTACCCAGTGACCTTCATGGCCAAACGAGGATTCTGCATCCTGGCCTGACTCTCCCAACCACAACAGCAGATTAGCTTTCAGAAATTAGTGCTGGATGCTACTTTTCCACTGTTGAACTACAGTAGAAGCCTGTTCTGATGCTAATTCCCTTTCTTATGCAGTCACCAGGAAAAGCGCCCGTCTCAATATGGATGACACCCCATTGGAAAGTCAGCAGGAAGCTGGCGATGAGAACGATCCAGTGGGTGAAAGAACAGCTACTCAGGATGCTTGCCCAGCTCCGAGAAAGGAAGAGTGCGATTCCCATGCCTTGAACATGTTGGCCGACCTGGCGCTGAGCTCCTGTAACTCTCCGTTGGTCAGTAACAGCAACAAGCCTCCCTTGCCTTTCAGCCCATCGCGGGAGCTCCGCCGCCTGCCGAGAGGGAAGCCTTTGCACAAGTCTTCTGACCACGAATATCATAGAGCCACGAAAAAATGCAAAGGCGCTTCCCTTTCGAGCGAAACTTGCCAAGAGCCTCTTTTGTCTCCCGGGCAAAGTAGTCTAAGTTCGGAATCTCCTTCTAGCTCTCAAGAGAGAGGCCAGGTGAGTTCCAGCAAAAAGAGGAGCGCAAGACCTGGTCCAGCGAAGCCCCACGTGGCGCCTCCGAAGGAGGCTGGGGATCTCTCCGACTCGAGCATGCCCTCCCTGATTTCCTCTGAGCACTCGTATGCCTCTCTGGTATCGGAGTCTTTGAAGAAAGGAGCGCCGGGTTCTCCCAGCTCTAAGAATGGGGTGAAGAACGCCAAATCGGGGCCCTTGGTTGGGAAAGTGCTGCCTTTCCGGCACCAGCAGAGCATTTGCCATCCGCCCAAACAGTTCAGGAACTACGTGCCGTTCATGCGTTCCACTGTCATGGCTGCCAGGTTGAAGGATGACTTCTCCAAGTCCCACAAAGTGGCCTTTTGTGACAAAACTGTTAAAGTGACGTTCCAGTGGGAGGCGGAATACCTCTTCAGTTTAGATAGCAAATACACTAATTGTTCCTTAGAGAAAACGGTGATTCGGGCCGTGCACGGGTAAGTGGTTTTCGGAGTTGGAAAGATAAGCCCTAATCTTTTTTTTCTGGACCACGATGGGGCCTGGTGATGTTGTGACCAGTTCTGAGACGGCTGAGCCCAGGGAAGGGTTACTGGGAAGGGGGCAAGGAAGCCAGTCCAGGAAGCAGGACATAAAGAGGGGCTACGTGTCCCTTCCAAGGTCAGGAACCATGGACTGGAGAACAAGAGCAACTAGAGCTGAGTCCTTACGTACGTGGGCCAATCACAGGGAGCAGACGACTTGTTCTGGCGGCGCCAACCTGAGCCATGATATCTGGGCATGCCAGTGTGCACCCACCATGATGCTCCCTGCACCTCCTGATCTTTAAAGTTCTTAGGCAAAATTGCTTTTCTTCTAGCCTCAGCAATTTGTCTTCTGAGAGATGGGCGTTTTGTGACCTGCCGTGGCAACCATTTTGCAAACGGGGAAGCCTCACTCCCCATGGCAGCCATTTTGTAGAAGCACCCACGACACTGCCTCAAAATTCCAAATGTGCCCCCAAAGGTTGGGAAGCTCTGCGATATATGCCCCGTGGGCCTGACTGTCCTTTCCTGGCTCCGCCCACTTCTTAAGGAGCACAGAGCCTTAAAGGGGCAGTCCTCTGGCCTGAAGCCTCTCTGCTATTTCCCATTGGGTGTGCTGCCTGTATTGGTGGACAGATCCTGAGGAACATGAGGTGCTTGCTGGCGTGGATGCTGGTGCTTCAGGGGAATGTGGCTTAGAAATGCTGTCTCTGGAGATGGACTCTCATTCAGAGTCCATCTCCGGGGTTTCTGCAGTGTGGACTACTAGCCTCCTGAACAAGCTGGCTCCTATTATTATTATTATTATTATTATTATTATAATATTTATATCCCACCTTTTCCCCAATAATGGGACTCAAGGCGGCTTACAATTTAAAACATGTACAGTTAAAACAAATAGTGAAATACAAAAATTAAAAATATAATTAAACATAGTACAATTTTAAAATATTTAAAACATTTTAAAACATTTTAAATACACATCATTAAAAAATCCAAACTATAAGCAGTACATCCACAAAGGTCTGAACTACTCCCCAAAGGCCTGCTGAAACAGAAAAGCTTTAGCCTGCCTCCGAAAGCACACCAAGGAGGGAGCCAGTCTAGCTTCCCTGGGAAGGGAGTTCCAGAGCCCTGGGGCAGCCACCAAGAAGGCCCTCTCCCTCGTTCCCACCAGGCGTGCCTGTGATGGTGGTGGGACGGATAGAAGGGCCTCCCCTGAAGACCTCAGGGGATGGGCAGGTTAATAAGGAAGAAGACGGTCTTTCAGATATCCTGGACCCAAGCTGTATAAGGGCTTTGTGTCGGTGGATGAGGGGTCATGCCAGCATCTCCAGGGGGCCAAATTTCAACAACGAGCCGCTATGCAGGTTTAATAAGGACACATCTAGCTTGTTTTCAAACCAGCTAAATTTGTCCTTAGTAAGCATCTGTAGCAGTTTGCCCTGAAGGTCAGTGGCAAATCGCTGGGTTTCCCCCATCCCCTTTTTTTGCTGCTGCCAAATATCACCAGTGTGCCCGTGGCGGCAAGGGACCACGGTGGCAGGGGTCTTATGATGGCCACAGGCCAGATGTTGCCCACTCTGTAGTAGTAGATCTGAACTCCCTTGTTCCCACCTTTATTCTATTACATCACCTCTTATTCTCCCAGCCAGATACCCTGCCTGCCTGCCTGCCTGCCTGCCTGCCGGTCTAATTTATCATTTTAAAACATTTTAAAAAGAATCCAAGCTAAGTGCTAGAGAGTCAAACCTACACAAGGGATGAGAAAAAGGCAGTCATTAAAGCATGGTATTCGAAATGAAGAAGAAAGTAAGGGCACCAAAATTACAAACGTAGATATCAAAAAACGAAACACCCACCCCACCAATTCCTTGTTAGAAGGACTGTAGCTCAGTGGTATTGCGCATACTAAGCATGCAGAAGGGCCCAAGTACAGTGTCTGATTGGTGGGAGATTCAGGATACACAAAAGGAAGGTCGTCTTCACACAGCACATTGTTAAAACTATGGAATTCACTTCCCCAAGATGTGGTGATGGCCACCAATTTGGATGGCTTTAAAAGGGGGTTAGTCAGATTTATGGAGGAGAATAATAATAATAATAATAATAATAATAATAATATATTTATTTATCACCCGCCTCTCCCAACGGATCGAGGCGGGGAACAACACCAAACACAAAATACAAAAACTGATTAAAAGCAGATAAAACCAGTACATCATTAAAACACCAATAAAACACCAATAAAACACTTTAAAATTCATCTGGGTAGGCCTGCCGGAAGAGATAAGTCTTTATAGATCTTTTAAATTCCGAAAGACTAGCGAGTTGGCGAATCTCTCCCGGCAGGTCATTCCATAATCTGGGAGCGGCAGAAGAGAAGGTCCTCTGGGTAACGGTTGTCAGTCTAGTTCTTGTTGACTGTAATAAATTCTTCCCAGAGGACCTGAGCGTGCGGGGCGGATTGTATGGGAGAAGGCGATCCCGTAGGTAACCTGGACCCAAACCATGTAGGGCTTTAAAGGTAATAACCAACACTTTGTACTTCGCCCGGAAACTGATTGGCAGCCAGTGAAGAGATTTTAAAACTGGTGTAATGTGGTCACCCCTAGATGTACCGGTGACCAACCTGGCTGCCATATTTTGAACTAATTGAAGTTTCCGGACTAGGCACAGAGGTAGCCCTATGTACAACGCATTGCAGAAGTCGAGCCTCGAAGTTACCAGCGCGTGCACTACTGTCTTTAGGTCTTCCAACTCTAGGAAGGGGCACAGCTGGCGTATCAGCCGAAGCTGATAGTAGGCACTCCTGGCAGTCGCATCTATCTGAGCTGTCATTTGGAGCGACGGATCCAGGAGCACCCCCAAGCTGCGAACACAGTCTTTCAGGGGGAGTGTAACCCCATCCAGAACTGGTTGACATACCTCCAACCCCAGGTTGTGGCCCTTGACAGTAAGCACCTCCGTCTTGTCTGGATTCAGCTTCAGTTTGTTTTTCCTCATCCAGCCCATTACCGCCTCCAAGCATTCATTCAGAGGAGACACACTATCCTTAGCTGATGCTGTTGTCGAAGGCATAGAGAAATATATTTGGGTGTCATCAGCATACTGATAGCACCCCGCCCCATGCCTCCGGATGATCTCTCCCAGCGGTTTCATGTAAATGTTAAACAGCATTGGGGAAAGGATGGCACCTTGTGGTACACTACATAGCAACTCTTTTTTTGAAGAGCAGCTATCCCCAAGCATCACCATCTGGAACCTGCCCGAGAGGTAGGACCGGAACCACTGAAGCACAGTGCCCCCGAGTCCCAATTCCCTCAGGCAATCCAGAAGGATACCATGGTCGATGGTATCGAAAGCCGCTGAGAGGTCCAGGAGTACCAACAGGGACACACTCCCCCTGTCAATACTCAGGCGTAGATCATCCACTAAGGCGACCATAGCAGTCTCAACTCCGTATCCTGCTCTGAAGCCAGTTTGAAATGGGTCTAGAAAATCTGTATCATCCAAAACTGCTTGCAGTTGGAAGGCAACCGCCCTCTCGATCACCTTGCCCAAAAATGGAAGGTTTGATACTGGCCTATAGTTATTAAAGTCCAGGGGATCCAGGGAGGGCTTTTTTAGAAGCGGCCGTACTACCGCTTCTTTTAAACATGATGGAAAACTCCCCTCCCTGAGAGATGCATTAATAATATATTGTAGTTGTGATCTAACTGCATCTCCTCCCTGGGCGACCAGCCAAGAAGGACAGGGATCGAGAGGGCAAGTCGTCCTCCTCACTCGACCAAGCAGCTTGTCCACGTCCTCGGTACTCACCAACTGAAACTGATCCAGTGTAATTCTACTCGCGGAGTCGCTGGACACTCCATTATCAGCCTCTGCTATAACGACAGCATCTAGGTCGGCTCTTATCCGAGAGATTTTATCTGTGAAATGATTGTTAAAGGCATCACAGCGAACTACCGAAGGGTCTAAAATCGGGTTCAGAGGGGAGGGTGCCCGAGTTAGACCCCTCACCACCCTGAACAGTTCTGCTGGACGCGAATTCGCAGACGCAATGCGTGCAGAGAAGTAAGCTTTCTTCGCTGCACATATTGCCACCCCATAGGAACGAAGATGTTCTCTATGTCGTGTCTTGTCGGATATAAGTCGAGTTTTCCGCCATCGGCGCTCCAGTCGTCGTCCTTTCCGCTTCAACTCCCTGAGATCTTCTGTATACCAGGGCGCCCGATTAGAAGCGGGTCGGAGAGGACGTTTGGGGGCGATCGTGTCGATAGCCCTAGTTAGGTCTTGATTCCATCTATTGACCAGGGCTTCTACAGGATCGTCGACGATACCAGCCATAGATCCCTCTAAGGCCTTCTGGAATCCAGCAGGATCCATCAGCCTTCGAGGGCGGACCATCTTAATAGGTCCGCCACCCCTGCAGGGGCGGGTGGTAGCTGTGATACTAACCCTGACCAGAAAGTGGTCTGTCCATGACAATGCAGAAGTATTTGTTACCTCCGCCCACAGATCTGTCTGTTCGGAGCTGAAGACAGCATCGAGGGTGTGACCTGCTGAATGTGTAGGTCCAGAGACCAATTGGGATAGGCCCATGGTTGTCATGGATGCCATGAACTCCCGAGCTGCACCTGACAAACCAGCCTCGAATGGGATGTTGAAATCGCCCAGGACCAAAAGCCTAGGCGAATCCAACACCAACTCCGAGACCAGTTCCGTGAGCTCGGCCAGGGAGTCCGATCGGCAGTGGGGTGGCCGGTACACTAACAGAATCCCTAGTCTATCCCTGGCCTTCAGACTCAGGTACACACACTCGATGTGCTTCAATTGCCGGACAGGAAGTCTGGTCAGGTTAAGATTGTCTTTGTAGACCACAGCTACTCCGCCCCCCCCGCCCACTTTCCCTCACCTGCTCACTAACACAGTACCCAGCTGGGAGAGCCTGAGCCCATGTCGGCCCACTATCTTCTCCCAGCCAGGTTTCTCCCAGTGGCTACTAGTCTTGATGGCCATATGCTACCTCCATTAGGCAGTAAGCCTATATACACACCAGTTGCTGGGGAACATGGGTGGGAAGGTGCCGTTGCACTCCTGCTTGTGGGTTCCTGGTCAGCTGCAGCATGGCCATTGCGTGAACAGAGTGCTGGATGAGTTGGGCCCTTAGTCTGATCCAGCATCAGGGCCCTTCTTATGTCCGAAAGATCACTTAACAGGTTGTGCCTGAGACTCTGAAGAGCCACAGAAGGCAATACAGGGCTAGATAGACTAATAGGTCTGTCCTAGTATAAGGCAGCGTCTCGCGTACTTGTGCTTCAAACTGTTTAATGACAACTTTTCCTTCTAAATTCCTCCCATAATGTTTTCGTAGAACAAAATCGATCTAAATAGAAAGCTCTATCTAAATCCTGCGGCTTCACATGAAAGGACAGGCAACACAGATTTTAAAGATCTGTGTTTGGTGAAAGCGCAAACAAAAATTGGATTGGATAAGCTGAATCTGAGCAGGGGTGAAACGCTCTTTGCTGGAGATGCAGAGTTAATATCCAATGTATTTTGGACCTGCCCTAATATGATAAACTCTTCTAACTCAATTGTGAATGGAATTATAAAGCCCAGCCGCATATGTCCCAAAGTGGGGGTTTGTTTGTTATTTATTTTATTTATTTAAAACATGACTTGGCCGCCTTTCAGGGCAGAAGCCCTCACGAGGCAGCTCACAACAATAAAATACATAAAACATATTAAAAATATGAAATGCAATGAAACATCAATTAAAACAATAAAACAGGAGGCTCAACAATAGCAGCAATAACAGCAATAGTACTCATCATGCGAAGGCCAATGTGAAACAAAATGTTTTTAAGGCCTTCTTGAAAGCCTGCAAGGAAGGTGCATGGCGGACCTCCGACGGGAGTTTGTTCCAGAGGTTTGGGGCCGCCGCGGAGAAGGCCCTGTCATGCACGGACACCCACGTAATTGCCATCACAGGTGGGCAAATGAGAAGGGCCTCTCTTTTTGATCTTAAAAGTGCGGGCAGGTAGGCTGACATGGGTGAAGATGATAACTTGGTCCCAAACAGTTTAGGGCTTTAAAGGTCAAAACCAGCACTTTGAATTGGGCTCAGAAACACACAGGTAACCAGTGCAGCTGATGCAGTGTAGGCGTTATGTGGTCAGAACGCCTCGCCCCCAGCTGAAGCTTCTGAACCATCTTCAAAGGCAGCCCCTACATACAGCGCATTACAATAATCCAGCCTGGATGTGACTAGTGCGTGGATAACCGAGGCCAGGTCCGTCCTCTCCCGAGAGGGCCGCAGCTGACATACCAGCCTAAGCTGGTAGAACGCAGTCCTGGACACCGCCGCCACCTGGGCTTCCCCAGTTAGCTCAGAGTCCAGGAGGACTCCCAAACTGTGTACCTGGTCTTTTAGGGGGCGTGCAACCCCATCTAAGACCAGTTGTAAACCTCTGTCCGAAGTAGTTGGTTTCCCAATCCACAGTACCTCCGTCTTGTCTGGATTAAGCTTCGGCTTGTTCACCCTCATCCATCCCAAAACAGCCTCCAGACACTGGTTCAAGTATTGGATGTATTATTGTCTCTGAGAATTTAGAAATGATCATCCATTTGCTAACTGTAGCTCTAATAGCCATCAGCTATACATGGGGGGAAATTAATAAGAAGAGCCATACTGGATCAGACCAAAAACCTATTACGTCCAGCATTCTATTCACACATTCTATCCAAAAGAGTGAAACAAATTTTAAAAGCATATCATGAAATTTTTTAAATGGAGCAACATTCAACCATAAAATAGAACCAAGTTTTCCTCATTGAGAAGGTTTTTAAAAATAATAGGGGAGAGGTTTTATTATTTAATTAATTAATTAATTAATTACTGCATTTATATCCCACCTTTTTTCCTCCAAGGAACCCAAAGTGGCGTACATAACTCTCCTCTCCATTTCATCCTCACAACAACAACCCTGTGAGGTAGGTTGGGCTGAGAGTCTGTGACTGGCCTCACCCAGTGGGTTTCCATGGCCGAGCGGGGACTAGAACCCGGATCTCCCGACTCTCAGTCCAACACTTTAGCCACTACACCACACTGGCTCCCCTTAAAATACTTTTCTATAATTTCAGCAGGGGTACCACCACTGAAAAGACCGTGTGCTGGGCAGTCACAGGCTGAACCTCTCTAATGGACGGCATTTAGGGGAATGGGAAGGTCTGTATGGGAGGAGGCACTTCTTGGACATATGGGATTCAAGATGTATAAGGCTGAAGTGATGTGTTGCAATTTTATCCTCTCAGCTAGACAAAAGTAAAATGATAAGGCTACTCAAAGATCAAGATAGGTTCCTCAGCTTTTCCTTTTTCTCTAGGCCCTGGGATGTCAACCGGACAGATGATCTGGAAGAAATGAAGCTCATACTCCACATGTGGGTGGCTCTATTTTATAGCAAGCCATTCAAATCCCCTACAGTAAGGAAAGTGGTTGAACACAGTAACCCTGCCAAGTACGTATCACTGAACAGTGTCGTGGATCCTGTGGAATTAGTTGACGACTGCGAGGGACCTTACAGTTTGGAGAAATGCCCAGCAGACTCGCTTTCCGATGCTAATCAGACCCCCAGTGAAGTGGAAGACAGAGCGGTTTCTCCCTCTGAGAAGCCCCTCTCTTGTAATGAACTGTCCTCCACGAATTGCCTAGAGGATGAGGCACCTCTTGTGAATCCGGAGGAACCCAGTGATCTGCCTCCGGAGGAAGAACAGCTCCACACCACCGCCCGCAATTCTGAAGATACCGTGCATTCCTTGGATAAGGTAAAGGCTTTGGTAGATCTGCCAGGGCTGAGACATAGGCAGAAATCGAGGACCAGGAGTCGTGTACAAGTGATTGACAACGTAGTAAACTTGGGGCTATTTAGCAATAAAGGCTTAAGGATTGTAGAGCAAAGTTGGCACACTGCATGCAGAAATCTAACTGAGATTTAAACTTAAGGCCTGGAAACTCTCACAGTTTTGGAAAAGATGTTCCTTAGCAGTGAAACTTTGGGTCAAGTATCTGATGCATCTTGAGTAACATTTTTTGTAGGGCTGTTAGGGGCCAGAAAAACAACTGCTTCAAGGGTGGATCTGGGTCGCATGCTGCTGGTTGTGACCATCCAGGGGTTCAGAACCTGTGGGCCACATGCAGCCCCGCGGAGCTGGATTACTGGAGGGGGAAAAAGTGCTATTATTCCACTGCTGTGGTATTGGTACTGGAACAATAATCTTGCCAAAGCCTTGAGCCCCAGGCTATGCGATGAAAAAAGGGGCAAAGCAAGCAGATGCGTTGCTTATAGCATAGACATACTTGAGAAAGAGCCAGGATCGAAGAAGAGCCTTTTCTTTTTCACTTTAGTGACTAGAGGTCTTCTCTGTTGCAATGTTTTCTCAGTGGCAGCCTTGGTTGCTTCCTTAAGGAAAACCAGTTTGGCTAAGAACATCGGAAGAACCTGCTGGATCAGACCAAAGCTCCGTCTCGTCCGGCGTTTGGTTTTCTGATAGTAGCCAGCCAGAGGCCTCTGGAAAGTCCACAAGTGATCGCCTGATCCCAATCTTTCCCCCTAGCAATTGGTATTCAGTGTCATATAGCCTGAAAAATGGAAGTTACATAAAGCCATCTTGGGGCCCATCTTCACCTGTCGGCTTTCCAGGACGGGGGGGAGGATCCCGGGCTTTCCTGCTTCCGGGATCGTCCCCCCAGCGTGCACACGCTGGCGTGACATCCCGGAAGTCAGGAGGGACATTCCGGCGTGGCGTGTGTTTTTTTCCCCCCTTTCTTTTTTGAAGCAGGAGCCAGTCGTGCAGTTGCGATCCTGTGAAAAAGTAAGTAAAACAACAACAAAAATTTAAAACGAAAGTGCCGGCAGCCATCCTGGGGATGGCGAAATTGCTTCCCCCCCCCCCCCCCCCCCGATGGGCACAGAGTCACCCTGTGCAGCTCCGTGCCTGCTTAAAGAGCCCCACTACTCGCGGGGAGGGAGGGAAGACATGGGAGTACTGGCCACACAGCCCGTGGTCGTCAGGTTTATCTCGGGACCGTGGGAAAACACGAGATAAAAGTATTATTTATTTGCTGCATTTCTATACTGCCCAATAGCCGAAGCTCTCTGGGCGGTTTACAAAAATTTAAACCATAAAAACCATTCAAAACATAAAACGACGACAGTATAAAAAACATTATTTAAAATACAGTATAAAAACACAACCAGGATAAAAACCGAGCCACCATGCAAAAATTGATTGGGATTTAAAATACAAATTTAAACAGCAAGGTTAAAAATCTAACTGAAGAACTATTAAAACACTGTGAGAATAAAAAGGTCTTCACTTGGCATCTAAAGGAGTATAGTGCAGACGCCAGGCGAACCTCTCTGGGGAGCCCATTCCACAGCCGGGGTGCCACAGCAGAGAAGGCCCTCTCCTGATAGTCCATTTTATCCCAGGGAAAGTGAGTGGTCGTCCCCGGTTGACCCCGGCATCCCCTGTTAATCATTTGGATGCACTGGGACGACCTCGAGCTGACCCCGGGATAAATGGATGGTGTAGACCTGGCCTTGGTTGATAGCTACTGATGGCCTACCCTCCATGAGATCTTGTGGGCTTCCCATAGGCTTCTGGTTGGTCACTGTGTAAAGTGCCATGCTGGACAAGGTTGACCTTTTAGTTGGATCCAGCAGAGCTCTTCTTACGTACAGCCCATTTCTCTCCAATTTTCATGGACATGGGAAGTTTGCCTTATCCTAGCCATCTAGGCCAGTATTATCAACCCTGACAGGCAGCCACAGTTCTCTCAAGTTTTCAGGGATGGTTCTTTCCCAGCCCTACTTGGAGATGCCGGGGGTTGAACCTGGGACCCTCTGCCTACAAAGCCACGATGACCCTGTCAGCTCCGACTGCTTTCCATTATTTAGCTTATGACTTGTATTTCTGTGGCAATGGTTTCCCAATATATTGCACTTCCCACAGAACTGGATACCTCTTTTTCAAAGAAGATTGGAAAAGTTGGGGGGGGGATGGAAAATGAAAGAAATGGGGTGAGAATGGTAGGAACTGGCATTTACACAGGTTGGATCACGGCACAGTGAGACAGCATTTTTAATATTAAATTGGTAAGGACCCTTCTAGTTGTCGGATTAGTGTTTCAGATCAGGCTGGCATAGCAATAGAACGTGGCCCATGATAGAACGCCTCTCTTTGCTACCTACCTGGAACTGTAAAAATGACGGTTGGCCCTTCGCCGCAGGCCACAATGCAGAAGTAATAGCATTTCGTTTGGGAGAGCGACAGGTTGTGGCCGCCTGTTCTAGAGCCATCCTATCCAGGTGAGCCTGGAAGGAATTGGAAGGTGGGAAGAGGCTGAGCTGGCTCAACTTCAGGCAGAAGGTGGTTCTGGTCATGCTTGGTAAACATTTACACTGTTTGGTGACGTCGTTTTAACTGTTCCCAGGTTGTTGGCAGTTTTTAAAAACTGTAGGGATTTTGTCTGCGGCCGTGTCAGTCAGTCTCTCTGAACATTTGAAATTTGTACATTTTCAGGTGGTGGCTGGGGAGGAGCCTGAAGAAGAGGGCTTGCCGGATCCTGTTCTCTCCATTGAGACCCCGGATGTAAACTCGTCGGATGAACACAGTACCGGGTGCTCCAGGCCTTGGGCGTGTAGAACTGATGCAGTGGCAGAAGCCGGTCGAGCTGTTCACGTAGTCGAAGCTTCCCAAAGTGACGCTGCTGCCGTATGTGCTGGACCTCCAGAGGATTCATCAGGCAAACAGCCTGCAGCAAGCAACCAGGCTGCCGTTTCTGCGGGGAGTTGGGAAATAAACAATGCCACTCCTTCTGCGGAGGGAAAGGAGGACACGCACCAGATTAAGGGTGTTGAATTACTCCATAGGTCTGAAGCCGTGTGGCTAGAAGCAAACACTGATGGTAGAGAAGATGACAGCCCTTGCCGAGAAGTGAGAGCGTTGCAGGACCTCCCCACGGATGAGGAAGAGGCGGATGGAGAGAGCGTGGAGTGGGAATCTATTGATCTCACTCTTTCAGAAAGCAACGATGCGGACGTGGAACCCCGAGATGTGGACCTGGATCAAGAGAACGAAGAATCTCCTGGGGGAAATTGCGCAACGGAGGAGAGAGAAGCAGCCAGTGTGTGTGACTTGGCATCATCAGGTTGTGACAGCCAATTCAGTTCTATAGCATCGCCAGCTACAGTGTCTGTGTGTCAGGCAGAACTGCCTGATAGCCAAGAAGACCCTGTAGTATCGGCCCCCAATTGTGCATCTCTAACCCGAACGGATTTGGTTGAGGGTTTCAGCCTTTTGGAGAAAGATAGGGTAGACAGTCTGGTTGATTCAGTTCCACGACAGGATAGCCCTGTTCATCAAATGACCCTTGATGAGGAAGCTGAATTGCCAAGGATTGATAACACGGTTGTTTCAGCCAAACGTCCCATATCTCCAGACCAAATGGATGTGGTTGCAAATCCCTATATTTCCCAGGAAGATAAAGGAATCAACTTGGCAGACTCGGCTTCCGTACGAGCTTCTGAATTGTTCCAACCACAGAATGAGCTGGAAACTGCAGGAGAATCAGCAGGGAGCCAAGATTCCCCAGTATCAGTGAAAAATCCCATCCTTCCAAACCCAGTTGATTTGGTTGATATTTCCTGCGTTTCCATGGAAAACAAAGGAATCAATCTGGCTGATGCAGTTTCAGGGCATTCTAGTCCTGTCCATCATACAGCTCCTAGCGAAGTAGTAGAAGTGCCAAGGAACCAAGAAGATTCCGCAGAATCAACCAGGTTTCATGTGTCTCCAAATCTAATGGATTTGATTGAAGATATTTCCCAGGAATCCATTCACCTATCTGATTCAGCTCCACTGCAAACGTCTGAAGAGTGCCAAGTACAAAACAGGCTGGCAACTCAAGGGGAATATTCAGGAAACCAAGAAAATACTGTCGTACCAGCCCAAAATCTTGCACCTGCAAAAGAAATGGATTTGACTGAAGGTTCCTATGTGCCCCAGGATGAGGAAGGAATCCAGTTGGCTGATACAGCTCGGTTACAGGCTAGTCCTGCCCATCAAACAACATCAAATGAGTTGCTAGGAAACCCAGATGACGATGCTACGGCAGCCAAAAATGCTGTACTTCTAGAGAAAACGAATGTGGCTGGGGATCCTTGCACTCCCCCGAAAAAGAAAGTAATCCACCTGCCTGACACAGCTCTGTTGCATGCTAATGAGGGACACCAAATACAGCACAGTGCAGTCACTCAAGATGGACTGAAGATTAGACAGACAGCGGAATTACTGAATGATTCCCAAAGCAAACAAGAAAACCAGAGCTTGGAGTTGGATGATATGGAGATTGAAGCGAACTCTGCAAATAAAACGTTTTGCGTCAGAGGTGAGGGTACTGGAGCCTCTTCTGTTGTTGATAAAAGAAATCAGATGGAAGCTATTGTAGCTGAAGATATCAAGTCTGTCCTTTATGAGTTGATAGACACCGTGAGTGCCATGGCTCTGGCGAGTGAACAAACTTGTGTTAAAGAGAACCCAGGCTTAAATTGGATTAGTTCTATAACCCTGGAGTGTGTGACCCCTCCTGAGAGTGACGAAGAAAGTTGTACAACTGCCCATCTTGCCCACGCTAACCCAGCATGGATGGCTAATGAATGTTTAGAGCAGCATAGCATTTTTGTTGACCAAGAGAAAGCGACTTCACATGGGGAAGAGGAGCATCCTTTGGTGCTGCATGCAAGTTTGCGATCCGGTCAAGTGGACATGTTTGGAAGAAGATCCCTTCGAGAGAATGAAGCTGCCATGGATGTCCTTCCAAGCCCGCGTTGCACAAATTGGGCAGAGACAGGCACAGCAAGCCTAGAATGCAAATCCCCACTGGCTCAACCAGCTGCGTCATCGAGGGGTGACAATTCCGTGGCTTCCACGTTGCGTGAAGTTCGCCTAGGGCAAGCTAGCCATGAAGCATCCGTGTCCCAGGGGGAAGCCCAGTTCAGGGAGGCGTGTACAGAAATCTTGCCCTTTGTGCCAGCAGAAGGTCAGATTGAATATTCATTGGAAGAACCTGATTCACTTATGCAAGAAAACACAAGAGAGAGTTTGGGGGATCCTGAAAATTCTCCGCAGGGAGACACAAGAGAGAGTCTGGGGGATGCTGAAGATGCTCCAGCCGGTGAAATAACAACATTGCCCACCAAAGCTGCAGCTATGAATATGAATTGGGAAGGTGAGTCTTTTTCTGTCGATGGTGACCAAGAACTTGTTGGAGAGCCGTATCACAAAAATAAGCCCGGGAGTTCTTGTATGAGATCCTCTGCCTCACCAGAAGCTACTGTAGCTAATTATGTCTCTGACTTGGACCTCGAGGAAGACATCCATAAAAGCGGTGATTGGGAGTACCTGGAAAATAAGGAGAGAGCGTCCGGTGTTGAGGCTGAGGCTATGAAACATGACTGTCATTTTATGTTTAAAGAAGATGATAGGTCTGTACCATTTTCTCTTGATACTAACCATGAGCCAGGGCTCTTAAAGGATTATATAAACTTTTCTGTGACCAAGAAGCACAAAGAAAAAACGAGAACTTTTCACTCTTCCAAGAGGCGTGACATTTTCACAGGAGAGTTGGGATTTATGAACTCCTCGAATAGGACTTGGAGAATTTGGAATGACCCCATTCAAAACACGTTAGATATGGAGTGTTTGCGTTTCCATTACAAGGTAAAACAAATCCTTAAGAAGACACAACATTCTACCTCCACTGACACCTTTACGAAAGAGTTTTCACCTCAGGTAATAGCATTACCATTGAGAAAGGTACCTGGCGCGCCTGCTTTGAGTCCACCTCCCAGAAGCCAAAGTCCACTTCTGGTAACTATTGTGAATCCAGGCCTGAGACCCAGTGCCTCACATAGGTACCCAAGAAGCAGCCGATACGGTGACTCCTTTGAACCTCCTCCTCCTCCTCCTCCTCTCACTTCCACACAGGATTCAACCAGCAAAGCTGCTAGATTTAGAAATCAAGGTCAGGGCGCAACTGCTCCTTTCCATCTCAACAAATTAACATACAATAATAAGCTAAAAGATTTCCGAGGAGATATCTCGGTTATTATGGACGAGTTTGCCGATTTAAGCACGGTGATGACACTGGACAACAGGCAGACAAGTAACAAAGGGAGAGATCCAAATACTACCTCAGAAGATGTTCCAGAGAAAAGATCCCCATCCTTGTCTGGACGGACAGCATCCTACAAGCACCTCTTCGACGAACTGAGCAGCACACTACATTTCAGACTTAAAAATGTCGCCCAGGAAGCGTGCAAAAAACCCTACGCCTTCTACCTGATGGAAACGGACGACGATCCTTTCTTTGGGAGAGTAAAGGTAAAAAAACACTGGCTTTTACGTTTGTATGAGGTTTTAAGCCCCTGAGAAGCAACAGGCTACATGATTTTAATGCTTGTTAGGTCTAGTAGAGCAGTAACTCCTGGCTCCCTACAAACTGCTAATTACAAATTGGGAGCCATCTTCTGGATTGCCCAAACTGTCCTGCATGATTTTCCACCTTCTTTCCCTTAACCATGGTTTAGTGTTAGGCAAGGAATGACACTAACAAGGAATCGCCTCTTAACCAACTTCAAATTCTGCTTTCCAAACTCTGGTTAAGAGGGGACGTCTGGGTAGCGTCTTTATACCTGTAACTATAATATATGGTTAAACAAGGGAAAGGAAGGGGTGATCCACAATCCAGAGAGAAATAAGAGGGAGCACATGTTCCTTGTTTACAAACCATGGCATGCAAGGAGCCAGCCTTAATGTTCACATGGTGGCACCAGCAAAGGTGCCTGATCTCCCTCCATCATAAATTTCTTCGACATCCCTCATCATTTTCATCAGCACCTCCTAATACAGAAAGCTTTTCCACTCTCAGGGGTTATTTGCTGGATGGCTAGAAGTGGGTTTTGGAGGGAATGTAATACTAAAGCATCCTCTGGTCCGCGGAGGTGCTCAATTTGTCCCACAGAGGCTTGGCCACCCTCCGTGGGCCCCTCCCTATCCTACTACCTGTTATCTCTGATCAAAGATAACAAGGGGATTCCCCTGCGAACTGCTCGCCCTCCCAGTTGGAGAGCAAGCAGTGTGAAGGGGGACTCCCTTTGTTATCTCCAGTGAGATATCAGAAATAACCTGGGAATTCCTCCTATAAGCCCCGGCTGAGTTTCTTTCTTCGTGCAGAAAGCGGTATAGAGCTCTGTTCCTCTCTTCATATAGTGTGGGCGGGGGGGGGGGGGGGGGGAGAAGGATGTCACGGGAAAGGGAAGGGTAGGGAGGGCTCACTTGACGTCACCTGGCCTGCTGGCTTGGTCCGGGAGGCAATCTGGCCCTTGGACAATAGTGGTCGACCTCCCCTGAACTAAATGGTGAAACAGATGGATGATTTCATGCCAGGAGTCCTGAAAACAAGGAAAGCATTAGCAAGCAACCTTCAGCTGTGTCTAAACGGCAAACAAAAATTGCTTTAAATTCTCATGGCCTAACCCCAATCTCCAGAAGTCTGTGAGTAGAGAGCACAGAAAGGAGAGGAGAGAGATTTGACTACCTTGTTGTATGTATGTATTTTATTTATTTGTTGTCATTTTAACCTGCCCGATAATGAATGTTCTCAGTAATAACCCGTTGGCATTGGCTGCCTGTACATTTCCAAGCCCGATTTTAAGGTGCTGGTTTTATCCTATAAAGCCTGACACGGCTTGGGACCACAATACCTGACGGAACGCCTCTCCTGACATGAACCTACCCGAACACTACGTTCAACATCTAAGGCCCTCTGTCAAGAGTTTTCTTTTTTCCCGGGCATTTTAACAGCTTAAGTTGAGATTTTTAACTGAATTTTTGGCTTGGCTTAAAGTTTAAAATGATAGCTGTTTTTATATTTTATGTTTTTTAATTTTGTATATTGATTTTTAATGCTCAATCTTTTAATTTTTGTAAACCGCCCAGAGAGCTCCGGCTATGGAGCGGTATATAAATGTAATAATAATTATTATTAATAATAATAATAACCAACGTATTTCTAAGCAAGAAGCCATGGAGAAGGCTGACTCTGTCCTATCAGTCAGCCACAGAGCAGTGGTGATTTCTACACCAGTAATTCTTTGCCTCTCACCCTGGTTTATCACCCATCCACACCTAGTTCTTTCTGAGGTCATCAACCAAGGTTTGGGCTGTACCACTTCAGATTGCAAGCAAGGGCTCACATGACTGAGATGCTCCTTCGTTTAAAACAAGACAGAGCAAAACAAATCCCTGCATATAGAAAACTAGCATGTCAGGATGAAGGCTAGAATCTGGTGTGGAGGAGCATTCAAACTTGTGAACCCTGCAGTTTGAAGTGGTACAGTCCAGACACAGGCTGAGTAGCCTCCGCGGCAACTGGGCCACAGAGGCCTCCGTTGTGTATACGAATTGTGCTCTATTTGTAGGCTGTTTTGGTGGCTTGCTAGTTATTATGGATTGAGGTGTTTTTTTTTAAATGAAGTTTGAGGAAAGAATTTGCTTTTTCATTATTAATATTTCTCCAGAATTGGTTTCAAATGAGTAGTAGTATATAAATATTGCTAATGAATTAATATATTTGTAATAGCATTTACAGATGTAAAATTTCAGATCTTATTTAAGTTACTTTAGCTTTCATTTTACGTTGTTTTTGTTTCAGAAGTTTTATCAAGTTTATTTCACATGTTTTAATTATTATTTTTTACGCTATCGTTTTCATGTGAAAAACCAGTAAATAAAAATGTGGACTGAACCTATGAAAAATGGGTTTACACTGGCAGTATTAATACACATTTATGATGATTAACAAATGACCATTGAGGTGTTCTTGTAGCCAGTGTGATGTAGAGCTGAACTCAGATCAGGGAGACCCAGGGTAGCAGTGTCCTATTTGAGTGTAATTATTTATTTATTTATTTATTTATTTATTTATTTATTACCCACCTCTCCCTTTGGATCGAGGCAGGGAACAACATCAAATACAAATCTATAAAACTGATTAAAACATATAAAACTAATACATTATTAAAATAACAATAAAACTCTTAAAATTCAGTTAGGTAGGCTTGCCGGACGAGATCAGCCTTTATGGCTTTCTTAAAGTCAAAAAGATTGTTAAGTTGACGGATCTCTCCTGGCAGGCCATTCCACAGTCTGGCAGAAGAGAAGGTCCTCTGGGTAACGGTTGTCAGCCTAGTTTTGGCTGACTGGAGTAAATTCTTCCCAGAGGACCTGAATGCGCAGGGCGGATTGTACGGGGGAAGGCGATCCTGCAGGTAACCTAGACCCAAACCATGTAGGGCTTTAAAGGTCATGACCAACACTTTGTACTTAGCCCAGAAACTAATTGGCAGCCAGTGAAGTGATTTTAAAGTCGTGTAATATGATCACCCCTAGGTGTACCGGTGACCAACCTAGCTGCCATATTTTGAACTAGTTGAAGTTTCCGGACTAGGTACAAAGGTACATAAATCATGTTGC
This sequence comes from Anniella stebbinsi, assembly GCA_029215795.1. Taxonomy (NCBI): domain Eukaryota; kingdom Metazoa; phylum Chordata; class Lepidosauria; order Squamata; family Anniellidae; genus Anniella; species Anniella stebbinsi. Next base: position 3,189,776 of record JARDYH010000003.1, on the reverse strand, counting down.
GCTGGCAGAAGTGACCTCAGCGCAAGTAGCAACTGCTGGCAGGTTTCTGATGAGACCTGTCGCAGCAGCAAACGTTACTGGCCTTGTACTTGCTTATGCTAGCGGCTTACGCTAGTGCCACACAATTTACATCAGCGCTCCTGTCAGATGAGATACTGCCCCGCTGCTATGAAGCTCGTTGGGTTGACTTTGGACCAGTCACACGTTCATTTACCTCTCATGGCTGTTGTGAGGCTAACACGTGGGGAGACCATGTATGCCACCTTGAGCTCCTTGGATAAAAGGCGGGATTTTTTTTAAAAAAAGAATTATCTAATAAATGGCATTTGTTTTGATTTTACTTTTTTAAAGAGTTGTTTTTTTTCCTTGACGCTTCCACCCAAACTCATCTTTGTAATTAAATGAAATCCTGTGTTCTGAACAAGGGGATGTTGGGAGGAGGAGGAAGTTGCATCATGGGAGCGTGGGCCATGGGTTTGGGGAGATGGGTGTTTTAGAGAGGAAGGCTCGAGGAAAGGTTACGTTTGTTAAAGTGTGCCTATCACACCCCTTAGTTAAAGATTCTCGAGGCAGATAACCGCTTAGAGATATTTTAAATATGGCCAGTAGTGTATAAATTTTAAAAAATTTAATTCTATTTTAACTTTTGTAAATTTATATTTATATGTTTTAATCTTGTAAACTGCCTTGAGTCCCAGTATTGGGAAAAAGGCTGGATATTATTATTATTATCGATAATAATAATAATAGCACAGTCCTGTGCCTGTTTAGACAGAAAAAAGTCCCACAACTCCCAGCATACCTGAGCCAGGATTGTGCCCTAAATCTATTAAATTAAATTTAATAATAATAATAATAATAATAATAATAATAGGAAGAGAGAAAAATATACACCACTGGCCATGGAAGTCAAAGAACTACGGCAACAGGAAAAGGTCACAACTATCCTGTTAGTCACATCAGTCACCGGCATCACATCAAAAAATTATACAGAAACCTCCAGAAACTGGGCCTACCAGAATACATCCACACCAACATCCAGAAAGCAGTCCTACTTAAAACATGCTCAATTGTCAGGAAATTCCTGAACCAGTAGAAGACAGCATGTCTTGGCAAAGCCCGTCTGTCATGTCCATCTAGAAAAACCGCCATGAGCGAGAAAGAGATATAATAATATAGATTTAGGCAGTTGACAGAGGCCACCTTCAATTTGGCTTTTGGCGCTTGGTGCCAATGCAGGTTGGTGCTCAGACCTCACAACAGCATAAAGGAACTTGCTTGCCCCTTCTCCTGACCTGGCCTTATAAGTATGTTTGGTGCGGCATCCTCAGAGTACGTTGGTTGGTTGAATGAGATGTTTACACCACCTTTCAGTATGAATTTCCAAAGCCGTGTAAAGTATAAAACGGCAACAGTCAAGTCATAAAATAGAAGAATGGTTAAAACAGCAAACAATAAATAAACCACAGAGAGAGTTGGAAGTGCGTTAGTGCACTCAGCTTCCAACGGCACAACTGAAACAGAAGATCTCGGTCTTCTTCTGGCAGGATGGCGGAGGGGGAGCCACAAGTCCCCTCCCCCCCCCCCATGCGAGAGCATTCCAAAGCTTTGGGGCTACGGCAGAAAAGGCCCTGCCTGGGCTTCACAGAGGCCAACCCAGCCTCCATGTTAGTTGTCCCACTTCTGTGCACACCCCTCTTTGCTCATTGTTTGTTTAGGGAAATGCAATTTTTAATGTGAATGTGCAGAGTTGGTTGGCCATCTGCTCTTCAGGTTTGTTTAATTGGAAAGAGCCTATACGGGTGCAATTCATTGACAAGTCTCCTATCAGAATGTGATGACATACATAGACCACAAAGCAGGACCACAAGTGTTTTGTTGCACTAAAGCAAATGCCTGTGTCCCATTTTCCCCTTCCACCTTTCCTTCTCTGCTGATTTATCACCCGATTGTTGCTAGAAGACCTAGAAAACCACTTTCTTGCTTTGCATTTAAGTAAAAATGTAAAACTGTTGCCCAAAGTGTGATTCTGTTTCAGTGATGGATTTTTTTTTTAAACGCACCTTTCTTTCAGAATTTGCTGAAAAAAGGGGGTCACACGGAAACAGAGCCTCTGCATTTCTGTAAGGCGAGCCACGTGGAAACGGACAGACTGATGGTCATCATTAGAAATGAGGACATATTTCCACATATACATAAAGTATGTTCAAAAATACTTTCCCCACTTCACAGAAGATAATTTCCAGATATTAAAATCCTCCCTTCCCCCCCCCCCCAATTTTTCTAAACTTGCCCCTCTCTGGGGCATTATCTATATAAGTGGGCCCATGGTGTACAGAAGTAGCGAAAAGAGCAGTGTGGTGTAGTGGTTAGAATTGGACTGGGGAGAACCTACCTTGCAGGGTTGTTGTGAAGATAAAATGGAGAAGAGGAAGATCAGGTAATTGTGCTCCTTGGAGGAAAATGAATGTAACAAAAAATAAGGATTAGGACAATATTTTAATGCAGCCTTTCCCAGCCTGCTGCCTTCCAGATGTGTTGAACTAATGGGAGTTGTAGTCCCGTGCTGAGAATTGTAGCCCAACGCATCTGGAAGGCACCAGGTTGGGGAAGGTTGTGGTAATGTATTAATTAATGTTATGCACTCTGCCCCGAGTTGATTAACCCTTGCTTGGGTGGCTTTAAAAAAGATTAGACATTCGCGGAAGAGAATAGGGCTAGCCATTGCATTCAGTTTTGATTGTGAAATGGAACCTCCAAGTATAGGCCCAGTGTACCTTTCCATACCTGTTAATGAGGAATAAATAACAGATCTGTTGCTTTTATGTCCTGCTTGTGAATGTTTTAGAGACATCCGGTGGATCATTGAGGAAAAGGAAGTGAAGGACTAGGTAGACTTGGATTGAACTACCAGTTTAGTTTTTATCATCGTATTAGGTTCTCACTATAGGTTGAAAGCTGTATCAGTTGTCCAAATGAATTTGTGCCTCACACTATTAATGCCCCAGTGTTAGGGCCGGCGGGGTCAGACGTGCCAGCGTTCAGCTGGAGGGGCCAGGCCTGGCGCACAGTTTTGTGCAAGGCCAGCTCCCAGGGACGGCAGTCAAACGGGCTGGTGGCAGGTCCAAAGTAGGCAAGTGGTCACATCCTGAGAAGCGTCAGCACAAGGCTCAGCGGCAGGAGATGCAACCCAGCAGACACATCTCTAGAGCAGGGGTGGGGGTGGGGAGAGGGAACCAATTGCCTGCAGCTGATGAGCCCAAAGTAGGCAGGGTTTGTAGCCTCGTGGGATTAGCTTGCGCTTTCTCTCTCTGTGCCTCCCCTGTCCCTTCTCTACCTCTCTTGCACCCGCGCACACGATGCGGAAGAGGAAGCGCTTCCCAGAGGGGGCGGTCTGGGGGTGGGGGACAAGAGTTGCCCTGAAGCCCCCCAGAGAGCCAGAAATCGCTGAGGGCTGCATGGTAATAAATGGAGGGCTGCAGGTTCGCCTCCCCTGGTTGTGGAACCATTACATTGACTGACAAAAATTGTTTAGTAGGAATCGCAATGGATGTTCTGCAGCTGTGCTCCGTGTTACACAGTTTGCAGAGTTCAGCTCTTCTTGGCCCCGCATTTGAATAGCCTGCATTAAGATTTTAAATGCTTGGGGGGCTTTTAAAAAAATTATTTTGATAAGCCCTGGTTCTATCTCTTGCGGATGGAAGTTCTCTGTTCCCTTTGTGTCTTCCTCCTCCAGATCTGAGAAGGAACCAGCCTCCTTAGGGTGCGTGTGGCACACCTCCCTGGTGTCTGTTGCCATGCTGCTTACATCAACAGCAAAAGCAGGGGGAGAAACGGACCTAAATCCGATGAAACAAAGGGAGAAACAGGTTCTCACGATCCTGATATTTCATTTATTTTTCCAAAGTTGAAGAGCCCAACGCGTTTCGGCCTATATCTTTATTCGGCCTTCTTCAGGGGGCTGTAAGCATTTAAAATACATATTGTAAAAAACATGGTGGGAACAACATGGGCTAAAATATAGTCTCATTATAAAATCAAGTTGACATATTGCCACAGAGGCCTATGTATATATGTAAACTGTTTTTGCAGCATTTTAAATTATTACAAAAGGACAAATTGCTTTGTATACTAGTATGTATGTATGTATGTATGTATGTAATGAAATACTAGTATACAAAGCAATTTGTCCTTTTGTAATAATTTAAAATGTTGCAAAAACAGTTTACATATGTACATAGGCCTCTGTGGCAATATGTCAACTTGATTTTATAATGAGAATATATTTTAACTCATGTTGCCCCCACCATGTTTTTTACAATATGTATTTTAAATGCTTACAGCCCCCTGAAGAAGGCCGAATAAAGATTAGGCCGAAACGCATTGGGCTTTTCGACTTTGGGAAAATAAATAAAAAACTAGCATCCTGAGAATCTGTTTCTCCCTTTGTTTCATGTTGCTTACATGCAATGCTCAGCCCGCCCTGGGCCATCCGATCAGATTGAGAGATGCTAAACACGAGAAACCTTTGTGCCACGAACAGATCCCTTCCTTGCTGAGGCTAAAGCACTTCCCCAGTGTGACGTTTGCTGGCGTGGACAGCCCCGAAGATGTCCGTGATCACATCTATCAGGAGCTGTTCCACAGTGGAGGCTTTGTGGTGACGGATGACACGGTGCTGGAGACGCTGACGCTGGGTGAGCCGCTGTATCTGCTTTGCCCGCGGGCCGACCCACAGACTCCGGAAAAAAAAGCATCGCCCTCTGGGGGCCCTATATTGCTGGGGACTGCAAAAGGGGAAATCGTGCAATTTTGTTTTTTGCCAATGTTAACTGAACAAAACCTCCCTGCACATAGAAAAATAGCATGTCAGGGAAAATCTGTCCCCCAGTACTAGATATTTGTTTTCCACTGGAAGCTTTGCCCAATTCACAATTGATGCCTCTCATCTTTCGGTTAGACGAAAGGAAGGAAGGTTTTCAGATCCCCTCTTTTCTCACAGAGGCCATTGCCAAAGTGACCTTTACTTACCCAGATTTTTAAAATGCAAACTTTTTCAGTGCTGCAGCATTTTTAACCCCTGATGATTAGGTTATTAGATGTAGTGTAGAGCTGGTGGCCTATAGTGGTTCAAGGTGCAAGCTGTGAACTATGAGCTCAGTCCCAGCCTGGGTGATTAAGGCAAGCTGTACTTTCTCAGTCTCAGTCGGATATGCACATGCTGCTCAGACGTAATGACGGTGTTCAGCGGCAACTCTGGGGTTAATTAACCTATGGTTTGTTCTTGGGTTAACTGGGGGTTCTCTAACCCAGGAATTACCCCAAGTTCAGATGTCACGGCAACATGCAGCATTCATAGGTTGTTGCTGGAGTCTGGAAATGGCTCATGCGTGGCATGTGTCCCTGCAGTCTGTGGGTTAATTAATTGCACGGGGTGGGGGTTACTTTAACCCACAAATTGCCGCCGAACACCTCCCTTATGTCTGAACAAGATCACACACGCCCCGTTCAGACGTAATGGTGGAATTCGGTGGCAGCTCTTGGGTATTCCTAGGCGGTTGCTAGAAACCGGAAGTGGCTTAAGTGTAGCTCCACATTAACTAATTGCATGGGGTGGGGGTTACTTTAAGCCACAAGACTGCCACTGAATACGGCCGTTGTGTCCAAACAAGGTCACAGACAGAGGCAGACACACACACACAGATACGTTGAAATATGAGAAGAAGAGTCCTAGCCTACCCAACAGGGGTTGTAAATCTGACTAGGGCAAATGGAACGTTTGGTAGCCCCCAAGACACTCATGGCTCCTTGAGGTGGCCGCTCCGTCAGCTTTGCTTGCCCCTCGCCTTGAGGGGTGTGATTGGAGGCGTTGGGAACGGCCTGCCTCAGAGCACCTTCAGCCGCCTTGAGGTGGTGGTCTCCCCACAGAGCTGCTGCTGCTCCCCTCTTGCCATTCTCCCAGCGGCAGGAGCTTCGGGGAGGGGGCAGAGTCTTGGCTGGCTGAATTAGGCCTGCAGGCCGGCGAGAGATTCCTCCTCCCTGTTGCACATGAAATGCTTTGAGCCCTTCTTCACGCCAATGGTCTTGAGACAGCAGTGGCTTCTAATGCAACAGGCGTTCTATAAAAAAAAAACGATTGGAAGGAGGAGGGAACGTAGCGCAATTTTAGACGCCAGCTCTTTCATCCTGTTGTATAATGAAGCGAGAGAACGCCTGGGTGGGTGGGGGGGTGTCTTTGCACTGTTCTAGTGTGAGAGGAGCCCTGCCGTAACACCCCAGCTGTTGCAAGAGACCTTGATTTCCTGCCGCTGCCTGATGGGAAGGCTGCTGACGGAGGCCGTTCTGCTCCAGCAGAAGCCGCTCAAGGCAACTCCCTTCAGTAGCACTCTGACAAACGCAAAGCATCGGTGGCCGTAGCAACCCGGGCTGCACAGCTGTGCCTTGCGCCAGCCGAGAGCCCATTCCAGGGCCGCCAAGCTTGACAGTCGCCACCGCTGTCTTACTCCGATGATGCTCTTTCCACAGGGGAACTGAAAGAGATGGTCAAAACCATGGAGAAGCTCAACGGCCACGGGAGGTGGAAGTGGCTCCTTCACTACAAGGAGAACAAGAAGCTGAGAGAGGATGCCAGGTGAGGGTGAAGGGCAGCTTCCGTCGAGGCCCTACCGGGCGCCCCGGGGGCGTTTGTGTTTAGCCGTCGCTTGCCGGGGGGGGGGGGGGCGAACGTTTTGTCCCCACTTGCAGAAAGCGCCCCTTTCCCCCGCCGGCCGCCAGTGAGAATTTCAGCCTGCCTTTCCCTGTCAACCCGCAGGAGGCAAGCAGGGCAAGTGGGAGCAGCGTGGCGTAGTGGTTAGAGAGCTGGACGGCAAGATCCAGGTTCTAGTCCCCACTCGGCCATGGAAGCTCACTCTGGGTGACTTTGGGCCAGTCACAGACTCTCAGCCCAGCCTCCCTCACAAGGTTGTTGTTGTGAGGATAAATTGGAGAGGAGGAGGGTTATGTACACTGCCTTGGGTTCCGGGGGGGGGAGGCGGGATATTAATATAATAAATAAATGTAATAAATAAATAGCTTACCTCACAGGGTTGTTGTTGTGAGGATAAAATGGAGAGGAGGGGGATTATGTACGTCGCCTTGGGTTCTTTGGAGGAAAGGCAGAGTATCAATGGAATGATTAATTCAGTTTCTTTAATCCAAGTACTCTGACATTTCCTGTGTCCTGCCATCTCCTGCTGGCAAGGCGGAAGGAGCGGCGTTCCTTCCAGATTAACAAAAAAACCCGTTTCCCTCCCTTTTTAGACCAGCTCTAGGGCTGTTCTGAATGTCCCCCTGCGCTGGGGGGTATGTGAGGGAGTGGGGCAGCTTTGGCTCCTTTAGAGTTCTGATGCCGGAAGGGTCAGAGGCACAGATCTCTCTGCGAGGGCAGGGAGGGGAATTCTGCCTCTCCAGCCTCAGATTTCCACCCTGCGGGTCCCTAAGACGCTTGCCGATATATACATTCACGGTGCAGTCGGCTACATGCCATCATATGCGCCCGTAGGAACAGGAAGAAACGACGTGCAAAATATGATGGCCTGTCAGAATTGCTGCCTGCAGGTCACTTGACCAGTGCAGGCGGCTGTTCTCGCCAGACGGGATTTGCCTTACAGATCAGGGATGTGTCGTTGAGCAGAGTGTAACTCAAAGCCATCGAGGGCTGGCCTGACTTTTCCTTACCCCGCAGGGTGGATCCTGCCGCGCATGCCAAGGAGTCACTCCTGCAATCCTGCCAGGGGGCAAACATCACTGAAGCCCTTCACTACCATCAGTGCGACTCCAGGTCCTGCCCGAGAGATGAGCGTTTGCATTGCTTGCTGACCTTGCAGGTTCAGCGCATCAGTGAGAGGTTTGCTGTGTTTCTCACAGGTAAGAAACCTGCTTGGGCCTTTTCTTCTCGGCACACCTCATCCTGGCTGGCGTTACAGCTGTGATGCAATCCTCTCCCTCCCCCACCTCAAAAAAAGAACGAAAAGGGTCTTTTGCGTAAGCACCATTTGCAAGTGTTACTACTGTGATGTGGGGAAGGATGTTTCCTAGGAAGTCCTGCCAAAGCGGGTAACATCCGCATCACGCCAACATCTTGACTTTTTGAAAAATCTTCAGAGGGTTGGCGTATTCCTGAGTTGGGGAGCAGCCACCAAGAACATAAGGCATCTAGAATATAGATCTTCTTAGGGGGGGTGGAAATGGGCCCCTGCAGCCCCCAAAGTTACCTACCCGTTTTAGTCTGCTAACAAATTGTCCTGAGCCACCTTATAACGCCCTCCTTCTCGTTCTCCCATTGCAGGAAAGACCAGCGCCAGCCGAGACGTCTTGGAGAACAAAGGGATCCTAGTGCTAGATGTAAATACTTTCATTGCAACCGCTCAAGAGACGGTGAGGCCGTTTAGAAGTGGATATTGGTAAGGAGAGCCGTGGGGTCCCTGGGGGTGCGAATCGGGCAGGGAGGCGAAATGGAGGAACTGGAAGTCTGAGAGCATCTGGAGGGGGGGGGGCAGACCGTGCCTGGGGGAGAAATGCAGCGTTCGGGAGCCCATTCCGCCCCTCCCAGAAGCTGTTTGGAGGAACATTGCTTGTATGAGCTAGTGCAGCGTAGCGCAGAGGAGACTGAGCTGCGAGTGAGGAAGCCCCCAGTTTGAAGCTCACCTCTGCCATGACCTAAGAGGGCGAAAGCAAGCTTCTCTCAGCCTCACTTTCCCTTCCCTGCAGTTGCAATACGCGGACGATAAAAATATCGGCCTGCCTTACAGGCCTGAGCGTGTGTATTGCTTTGAAGCCCTGAAAACACCATCCAAATGCAAAGTTTAGTGTGATTATTCATGCTCAAAGGGTGCCATCTCGTGGCTTGTAAAATCCGCGTTTGTCACTCGATTTTTCCACCTCTTCTGTTTTCCTGCTCTCCATTGCTTCTTTACTGCTTTTAGCCATTCTTTTTGCCTTCCTCCCAAGAACTCCAGATGCAATATGTGGGTCCCCCATACTTCCTGTTTTATTCTCGCAACAACTGTGTGTGAGAGAGCTTCAGCTAAGAGGGAGGGACTGAGGTGAGCTCACTCGGTGACCTCGTAGAGGAAGCGGTGTCTGAGCCCAGGGCCCCTCCCCAACTCCTGGCTGTGGCTGTTTGGAACGGCTGCTGCAGGTCCGTGTGCACGCTTTGTTAATAAGATCGGTCCTGGATGCTCTTGAGGCAATAAGATCCCAGAGCCGATTTTGTGAGGGGAGGCTATTGAACAGTGTGGAGGTCTCCCCGTCTTTCGTCTTCACCTGAAATGGAAGAGGCGTCTTGTACACCTAAGATTGGACCATATCTAGTACAGAACGATCTGAAGAGCAGCGAGGCATGCTTCGACAAAGGAGCAACGGTTGCTTTCCCTTTGGAAATATCGAAAACCAACAGCGATTGAGATCTGTGTCTGTCCCAACCAGCCTGTAGGTGTTTCAGCTTGCGGGCAAAGTGGGGCAGGAGGCAGCAAAGGCTGCCGCATGTCTTTTGACGAACAAGAAATGATTGCTGGATCTTTCAGTTGAAATGGAAACCTTGGCTTTGGCCTGCGAAAGCTTACTAGGGATATTCATACAGTTTAGGAACATCCTGTTGGGTACAATTCTGAGAAACGTGCTGCGGGGACCAGAATTCAGATGAAACACCTTTTGGAATGGCAGAACCTCTCAGTGGCCTGTTCAGGAGAAACCTTAAACCCCGGTGGTTAACCAAAAAGCCTCATCCACCATGGTTTGAGGTATCTTCTAAACAGGGCCGGTCTGTTGCTCTAGGGCTGGAATGCACAAGTTGCGGCCCCCCGCATGTTTGGCCTACAGTTGGGTCACTCCTGCCCTAGAAGGAGGCATGCTATTGAAACAGGGTAGGCGCTGTCTTTTTTCACAGCCTCCTCTTCCAGACCTGTAGCAGTTAGATGTTCACCACTTTTCTCTCAGCATACCTTGAATGATCCTAACAGTGGCTGGTTTCCCTTTCTTTCAGAAAACCGAGGTGGATGCCTTTCTGACCCTTTAACATGGAACAAACCTCTTTTCTGTTTTCTTCCTTCAAATCCTTGGGAGACGCATGATGCCTCCCGTTTCCGAACCTGCACAATAAAAGCTGCACATGCAGCCACCATGGAATATATGCTCTTTTTTTAATTTCCACTCTTCATTCCTTGAATAGAACGGTAACCGTTTTATTTAAGAGCTGCAGAGAAGACTTCTCTTTATTTAACCACAATGTGGAACCTCGTAAGGAAAATGTATTTTTAATGTTATCGGTTGTCTTGACTAGAAGCAAGCAGTTTAAGTATGATTGTGAAGCTAAATAGAACTATCATAGGAAAAACAAATAATAAGCCTGTTTACTTGAAGGTTTAGAAATCAGTCTATTTAAGCCAGTTTTTCAGGCATGGTACACAATGGGCTCAGTCCAACTGGAAATTTTCCTCTTCAAGCTACGTTACCATGCTTTGCACAGCTCTCATTCATTTTAGCCGAGCTTGTGAAGGATGATTCCCAGGTGGGTTGTGACAGGTGTACTTGAATCTCAAGCATCTTAGGGCCCTGCAGTTTTTTGTACATCAAAACAAATCTTTGATGTTCCTGTGCAATGAACGTTACCTTTCAAGTTTTTTCTTTTGCTGATGGGTATTATTCACTAGTAACGAATAGAACTTTCCCCTTCGTAGATAGCATGGTTTGAATTCTGGAATTAGGCTTCCTTCCTTTTGACAAGTCTATTTATGGTATTGCAATAAAGGGTTTCACTAAATTGCAGCACTAATAAAAGCAAACCTTGTAAGATACTGTGCGTATCTCTTTGGAGACTTTGTTTTGTAACTAATCTTTATAAATAAAGCTGACTAAAAATGTGTTAGCCTGACTTGGTGTAGACGCTCAAATTATTCAGGATGGTGGAGCACCCGCAGACTCCAAAACCAGGTGACCGGGCAACAAAGTGGTGGAATGTCAGTGTCAAGTGAGGCATGTTGGCGTAAAAAAAATTCCTAAGTTCACCTGTACGCTGATGGGATCAAGGCTGGCTTTGACTCGCCAGGGAAGTTTGTGTGGTCAACAGTTTAATGAAAATGTCAAGTGAGTGTGCAGAGGTTGTGAAAAAGGCAAGTTCTAGAGGAGGAATTATTTGGAAGGAGATTGAAAACCAGCCTGCCAGAATCAAACATGTCCATATATTTCTACCGTATTTCATTGATTCTAAGATGCACTTCCCCCCCATATTTACATCTGTAAAAACATGGTGTTTCTTAGAATCGCCGGATTTCTCCCGCGCTTTGCAGAAGGCACTAGGGCTCTGCATGCCACCCCCCCAGCGACTCACCCTGGCGGGTCTCGAAGGACCCCTCAAAGCCAGTGGAAAGTCTCCCCTCCCCACTTACCTCGATCGGCGGTGCCTCGGCCTGGCAAGGCATCGGTACTGGGAACTAGGCTGCCATCCTGCAACATCTCGTGGGATCGCAGCCTAGTTCCCAGTACTGATGCCTTCCCAGGAGTTTAGGGACTGGAGGGGAGAGGGGAAGGGGTGCTGAAATTAAGGTGTGTCTTAGAATCAACGCAAAGCTTCTTCCCTGTTGGTGGCCCTGAAATTAAGGTGTGTCTTAGAATCGATGGTATCTTGGATTCGATGAAATACGGTACTTAATCATAACTATCTTAAGAGCAGCCCTGTTTGATAGCTACCTGTACAGTCTCTATTTTTGACCAACACAGGCAGCCTTAACCGTATGACTAACCACCCGTGTTCTAGCACAACCTCAAAGAGCACTTGGGAACATAAGAGTACATCGCGCACGTGTGAAATTAGGTATGCAGCAATATTTTTTTGGGGGGGAAAACTTTTAACTTTCGCTGGACAGCTGCCCCAAGCTAAGCCTCTCTCCTCTATAAGCAGCGCAAAACTTACGAAGCTGCTTTATAGGGAATCAGATAATATTGCCCTAGATGTGCTACTAGGCCTGACTGACAGTGACTTCTCAAAGCCCTCACACCCAGGCCTTTGCAAATCTTTTTACTGGAAAAAATATCGAGGGAACTGCGGCCTTCCTACAAGTAAAACATGTGCTCTAGCACTGAGATACACGGTCTCCTCCGAGTTAAGGTTTTAATCAATAATAGGTTAGGCTATTTTTAATGGGAACAGAGGGCACCAGATTGGGGAACGCTGCGTTAGGCTAAAGGGTGTGGGTTGTAAGTTCAAATAAATACACACGTGGCTCTGTAGCAGAATTAAATAATAAGGCCTCTAAATTCACCACTTGCAGTGAGTGGCGCATGCTTGAACCAGAATCAGTTCCCTTAATTCAGGGCATCAAACACCTCCACCTCCCCCCCCCCCCCCCAGTGCTGTCTTTTCCCAATACACCAAGAGGCGTTTGGGTCTTTTTCTAAAGGTTAATTACTGGGTGGGGGGGGGGGAAGAGAAACAAATGGTTGAGTGTGGGGGGAGAGTGGCTCTTATTCTGGCAGCCCCACCCACTGCAGGTAGAGAAGCAGCCTGGGGTGTGTGTGTGTGTTTTTGGGGCTGGGCAGGCTGCTCATCACCCCTGCTGTAGAAGGTTAAGCTTGAGCCTCATTTCAGTGCTTTCCCTGGGCTTGCAACCAACCAATCCTAGGATCTCACTTAAACCATCCAGTGCACAGTAGCGATAGGCCCCATTAATAAAGGACAAACTCTTAAATTGATGTTAGCTTACAAGCCATACTTGCTGGGAGTTTCTCATGAATAGGGCAGAATTGTAGCCCCTGACCTACCAGACTACTAGGCTAACCCCCATTTATTTGCATAGTTAGCCTTACTCTTGTTTCCTTGAGCCCATTGGCAGAAGTCATTGCCTTAGGGCAGGGACACCCCTATTTGGGGATGTTAGAAAAGGCCCCAAATGGTGGTGCTATAACGTACCCCCACTACTTTTTGCTTGATATTGGAGGCTAATACTCCAGCTAACTATCTACACTAAAGGCAACCTCTACTGGTTACTCCCCCCCCCCCCCCACACACACACTTTTGCATCAGGCTGCTGCCGCTTTGTAAGATGCACATCCCTGCCTCCCAAGTTGGAAGGAAAAGCTTGGGCTTGTGTTATCCAAAATAGACTTCAAGGGTTACACAAAACATGTAAGAAACGCCTTCCTTCAGTGTGGGCCTGCCGAGTGTCCTAGGAGCTTGACTAGAGTGCAGCCCAGTGTTTGCCTACCAGGCAAATATGATTCTTGCAGAAGACAAGAAACATTCTGTTTTTGTGATACACAACGCTGAACTCCGAAAGAGGAACTTTGGTTACTTAAGAACCAGATTGCATCAACTGGTTTCAGAGGTACTGCAAGCTGCAACTTCTTGGTGGGAACTCTGGAAATGATGACAAACCTCTTCGAGGAATTCTCAACTTTGTAAGAGGTGACGACCACTAACTTGCTCTCACCTACACTGGTAGAATGCACACATCCTGAAAAATGTATTCAGGCTGCTAGGAGGATGTCTAGAAGGGAAGCATAAGCCAGTAGCATAACGAAGCGAAGCAGGAAACGCATGGGACCGCAGACTAGCATGGGCAGAAACAGCTACAAATTGCCCATTGAATTTCCAAGGGTTCATTTGTGCCTCCCGCTTTTTGGCGCACCCAGCATTTTCACCCATGTGTATGATCACACGGGGTTTTGATGGTGCATTGAGTGCCTCCTGCTGAGGGGAGGCTGGGAATGAAGTTTGGTCCTGATCCTGCCTACATCCAGCACTTTAGAGACCCCACCACCTTGTCAAGGTGATGCTGGAAGCACTAAAAAGCCCCTGTATCTTTATTCCACACCTCTCCTCTATAAATGGGATATTGTGAAAGATTAAAACAGGCTGTTGCAATGTTGTCAGTGGGTGAAACAGCGCTACTGCTGGGGCAGGACTGTAGCAGGAGAGGGGGCGAGTGGATGACTCAGATTATGTACAATCACTTATTTGTTTGATGGTGGGAGGGATTACGGGCTGATTTTCAAAATAAGCTACTGTGAGTAGTTTATTAACTCATCATGGCTTAAAATGACATCCGAACCCGGCATCTCTCCCTCGCAACTACACACACAATGATTTACATACAATCTTGAAACAACCTCCCTGGCACATCTGTAAAATCTGAACATCCCAGATTAAACTCAAAACTGGCTTGCTGCTCCAGAAGCCTCTGGGGCAGCCACGTTTAGGAGCAGGAGCAGGAGCTGGATGCTGTACAATCGCACCCATTAAGTTTCCTTTGACATGACTGCCTGACCTTTGCTCACACTCAAAACGCAGTATTTAACTAGGGTGGCACTATGAAAAGGAGGACAGGGCTCCGGTGTCTTTTAACAGCCCTGCCCTCTTGTATCGGGTCACGATAGGCAGGGCTCCTGCAGCTTTAGCTGTTGTGATGGAGAGGGAATTTCACCAGGTGCTGCAGGCGTCCAAATGATACCTGCTGAAATTCCCTTTTCTATTCAACTGTTAAAAGATACAGGAGCCCGGTCCTCTTTTCCATGAAGTCAGCCTAATTTAACCCAGCTCAGTTTCTAGTTCTGTGCCTTCCACTGGCACAATGCAGTTTGTCTCATTTGTGGGAGTCATCTGAAGCAACATGCTGCAAGAACAGCTTTCCTACGGTGCAGCTTCTCTCCACTTTGAGTGAGCGGGTGCCTGGGACACAGACGTTGCCACTATAAGGAGGGCAGATTTGGGGCCCTTCCAACTGCTAGTTTATAGGAAGTATCATAGACCTGCTGATCCCTGCACTGTATAAACTTGTGCGATATGCAGGTATTGCTAGAGTGGTACCATGCATCCATCAGAGGCAATTCTCCATGCACAGAACATCCTGTGCCTGTGCTGACCTCCAGAAGGAAGGGCTCCCACAAGGATAGCAGCTTGCCAAGCCCTCGGTCATGAGGTTTCTGTCGTTCACAAGCAGCTTTTGCACGGGGAGGGGAGTGGGGAGAAATGCAGGTTGCTTACCTGTAACTGTAGTTCTTCGAGTGGTCATCTGTGCAGTCACACATATGGGCTCGCGCCGACGCCGAGCCTACTTCCGGGAAACTTCAATAGCTAGATAGAGTTTTGGCGGGAACCCCTCCCCCCACCATCCTACCGCGCATGCTCAGGGTTCCCGCTCTGACTTACCTCAGTTCCCTGAGACCGCTAGGCCTCGCAACTAAGGCATTGAGCATACAAGCTAAACAAGAGCATGGCGAATCAACTTGACGTCACAACAGCGATGCCAAGAGGGGATGGTGGGCGGGTTGTGTGACTGCACAGATGACCACTCGAAGAACTACAGTTACAGGTAAGCAACCTGCATTTCTTCTTCGTGGTCTCTGTGCATCACACATATGGGCGAATAACAAGCAAACTTACCGGAGGCGGGTAGGCACGCTGCTTGATTATTGACAAATCGATGAAAGGACCGCTCTGCCAAAAGAGGAGTCCTGTCGAGCTCTTACATCAAGGCGGTAATGCTTCACAAAAGTTGATGCATTCGACCAGGTGGCTGCCTTACAGATATCAGTGAGCGACGCTCCTCGGAGCAGTGCAGAAGACGTAGCTTGCGCTCTCGTAGAATGTGCTGTCAAATGAAAAGGCAGGTCGCGCTTTGCGATCTGGTAGGCCAGCATAATAGTGTCTACTACCCACTTGGATATGCGTTGTGGAGAGACTGGCAGTCCTTTAGACACTCCTCCATAACACACAAACAACTTTCGAGATTGTCTAAAATTCTCAGTTCTCGACTTATAGAAGGCTAACGCCCTTCTAACATCTAATGCATGTAACGCAGAGGATAACGGGTCTGACGAGGGTTGGAAGAACGTGGGTAAGACAATATCCTGAGTCATGTGGAACGTCGAGGATATTTTTGGAACAAACATCGGATCTGGTCTCAGAACCACCTTATCCCGAAAAAATTGTAAATAGGGAGGATCTATAAGTAGTGCCCCCAATTCCGAAACACGTCTCGCAGACGTGACTGCAACCAGGAAAACAGTTTTAAGTGTTAACAAACGAATATCTATCGTTGCTAACGGTTCGAAAGGTTTTGACGTGAGTACGGTGAGAACCAACGAGAGACTCCATTGTGGAACAACTGGGCGAACTGTGGGAAACAAATTATTCAGGCCCCTTAGAAATGCTCTCGTCATAGGATGTGTAAACACTGAGTAACCGTCCACCAAGCCATAGTTTGCTGAGATGGCAGATAGATATACTCGGATAGAGGCAGGCTTCAACCCTACCGAGTGCAACGAATAGAGAAAAGAAACAATGTTAGGCAAGCTCGCTGTCAAAGGGTCAAAAGCATTGAGCAACGCATAGTCTTGGAAACGCTTCCATTTTCTACTGTATGATAGTCTGGTAGAGGGTTTACGTGCTGCTTCTAAGATTGCTTGGACTGCTCCTGTCAAAGCTAAGCCTGTCCAAGCCGTTGGATTCTCCATGCCGCTAGATGTAGATCGTGGACATCGGGATGCAAAATTCTGCCGCTCTCCCGGGAGAGAAGGTTGGGAATACGCGGTAGGTGCCAAACCCGCGTTTTCGCCAGTCTGAGTAGCGGCGTGAACCAAGGTTGCCTTGGCCACCATGGAGCTATTAGTATAGCGTTTGAATTGCTGTGCCGGATGTTGGCCACCGCCAACGCCAGTAGCGGGATCGGG
Source organism: Anniella stebbinsi (assembly GCA_029215795.1). NCBI lineage: Eukaryota > Metazoa > Chordata > Lepidosauria > Squamata > Anniellidae > Anniella > Anniella stebbinsi. The sequence continues at coordinate 3,173,072 of JARDYH010000003.1, read as the reverse complement.
GGAAAGACATAAAGAAATCCCTTCGACCAGTCCCATTGCATGGCATCCCCCAGGGATGCTTTCCCTATGCCCGCTCTCGAGCAATAATCTCGGCACACCGCGTTGGTCTCTGTGGCAAATAGATCGATGTCGGGGAACCCCCAACGAGCGAATAGCTGGTCCAGGATGCGCGGTGAAAGCTCCCACTCGTGGGTGTTTCCGAATGATCTGCTCAAGTTGTCTGCCATGACATTGGCTTTTCCTGCAATGTGAAGCGCCGACAATAGCATGTTGTGGGCAATAGCCCATTGCAGAATGTCCAAGACGAGGCGAAGGAGGCGACTTGATCTCGTCCCTCCTTGCTTGTTTAAATACCATACAACTGTGGTATTGTCGGTTAGAATCCTGACATGATGGCCTTGTAGGTGCGGAGAGAAAGCTTGTAGTGCTTTTTTGACCGCTAGAAGCTCCAATATGTTTATATGAAGGCGGGCTTCTGAAGGTGACCATCTTCCTTGTGTTACTAGGCTGGCGTGATGAGCACCCCAACCAGCCAGAGACGCATCGGTTGTTACTACTCGAGACGGACCCTGCGTTAGAAACGGCATGCCGCGAGATAGATTGTTCATGTCCGTCCACCATCGGAGCGAACTTCTTACAGACAACGGCACGGTAAGTATCACCTTGTGAGGGTTTTGCAGGGAGGAGTAATGTTTGAGCAAGAATTGCTGGAGAGGTCGCATGTGAAGACGTGCCCAACGGACGACGAACACACTCGCGGCCATCAATCCTAGCAGCCTTAAAATCTGGAATGCGGAGATGCGATGCTGCGCTCTCTGTTTGTTCGCGAGTTGTCGTATGGCCGCAGCCCTGTCCACTGGAAGAAACGCTCTTCCCACAGTGGAATCTAGAGTTACTCCTATGAACTGTAAACGACGGGAGGGCTGAGTAATGGATTTCTTGAAATTTATCTGCAGCCCAAGAGACGATAGAAGGGTGGAAACCTCGTGAACATCGGTCAGCGCCTGGCTTTTGGAGGTGGAGACGATTAGCCAATCGTCCAGGTAAGGATACACGTCGATGTTGTTTGATCGTAGGTGTGCACAAACTGCCGACATACACTTGGTGAACACCCGTGGCGCGGATTTTAGGCCAAACGGCAGGACAGAAAACTGGTACGCTTGATTTCCGATGATAAACCTGAGGTAACGTCGGTGTGATGGATGAATTGCGACATGAAAGTACGCGTCCTTCAAGTCTATCAGCGTGAACCAGCTGCCCTTCCTCAACATGGGAAGAACTGATGCTAGGGTAATCATCCGAAACTTTTTGGTGCGTATGTACTTGTTTAAAGCCCTGAGATCCATAATGGGGCGAAGTCCCCCGTCCCTCTTTGGTACCGTAAAATACCGGGAGTAAAAACCGGTTTGAAGATGGTACGCTTTTACTCTTGTGATGGCGCCTTTGCGAAGCAATTCTGCCGCCTCCTGGACAAGAGCGATGGTCGGCGGTGTAGACTTTATAGTACCAAGGGGAGGGAGGAATTCGAGCTCCAATTTGTAACCGTCTGCCACAATGTCCAACACCCAAACATCCGAAGTTATGGCTGCCCAGGCGTGTAGATAGGGCTGAAGCCTGTTCGCAGGGTCGTCGAACCTTGCAGGTGGCAAGTCAAAGATGACGCTTATGCGACATCGCCTGTTTACCACGTTGCTGGAAGCGACCCGTCGTCTTTCGCTGCTGGTACGGCCTTGACGTGTCTGGCTGATAACGTTGGGTCTTGTCTTGCTGCTGCTGCTGTTTATACTGCACCGGCCTATACCACTTTCGTTGCCGATATGGTTGTGGGTTGTGCTGAAAACCCGTCTTCTTTGCTGTCATCCTGGCCTTGTGCAGGGTATCCATTGCCGCGTCTGTTTCGGAATTGAACAGACCTTCCCCATCAAAAGGGAGATCTTCAATCCGATTCTTCGTTTCTTGGGGCAGAGTAGCAGAACGCAGCCAGGCGTGACGGCGCAATGCCACAGCCCCAACCATCGCTTTGGATACACAGTCAGCGAGATGACGTGCTGTCGTAAGCTCTTGTTTCGACAGCCTGACAGCTTCTGCCTGAAACACTCGAGCAAGGTCTCGTTGGTCATCTGGGAGGTAGTCGGTCAGCGACGATACCTTCTCCCAAAGAAACAACTGGTATCGTGCCATTAACGCCATATAGTTGGTTACTTTGATGCCCAAAGATGTAGAGGCATATATACGGCGGCCATAAGCATCTAGCTTCCGGCCCTCCTTATCTGTAGGTGCGGAATGTGTCCGCCCAGATCGGCTTTGTGCCGCTTCCACCACAACGGAGTTCGGTTTTGGATGTTGAAAAAGGAAGGGGGCCTGTGCCTGTTTTACTTTATAGATTGCGTCCAATCTTTTCGAAGTCGGCCCCACAGTGGCGGGGTGTTCCCAAGATTGTTTTAATGTCTTGAAAAGAGCTTTCACTATTGGCATGGCTAACTGCGGTGATGGCTCCGCGTACATCATGTCGTAGATTCCATCGTCTGAATCATCAGCAGGTTGTTGACACTCTAAGTTGAGTGATTGGGCAAGGCGGAGCATCTGCTCTGAAAAACTCCCCATCTCCATAGTTGGAGAAGCCCTGTCCTCAGTGCCCACCGTGTCTGACGGAGAAGGCTCGGAAGGACGTGGCGATGGTGCAGAAGATGAATCTGAAACGTAGTCCTCCAAGGACTGCGACGTTTCTCGTTGTCGAGGAGGCAACCTTTCCCGAGGTGGTGGCTGGGCCGAAGCCGAATGGTCTCGACGTCGACCGACTTGTTGCGGTAACGAAGTTGTTCGACGCGGAGGAACTGGTGGAGGAGCGAGAGTCTCTCGATGCCGACGTGGCGACTGTGTCTGTCGAAGTCGTTGACCAGTATACGGGTCAAATCGAAACCGAGAGTGTTCAGACGTACGAGACCGGTCAGAATATACTTCCCAGTCCCGGGACCGTGATCGAGACCGAGACCTCGATACCGAAGATCTGCGTCGAGATCGATGAACCTGTCGTCGATGAGTATCAGTACGCTGAACCGGCTGCGGCTCCGTCGGTACCGAGCGCTCGGTATCAGACGCTATGAAGATAGGCCCCGGAGACGGTAACGAACGCGTCGGCGACAAGGACGCTGGACGTCGAACTGGAGCCACCGGAGTCGACGGCGTACGGAGCGGCGACGACATCGAGGGAGTACGTCTTTTCGAAGTCGGTGCAGCTGGAGATGGGTCTGCAAGTAGGGATGATTGCGATGCCGAACCTAACGATGACGGCCGATTCATCGACGTCGAGGAGTGCGTCGGTAACGAAGCAGACTTATGCACCATCGCCACAACCTTAACCGTTGATGAAGGCACGGAAGCCGGGCGCGAAGCCGATTTTTTCGCTGTCGATGGCTTCGAAGACGACGCTTTCGGTAACGATGCCTTAGAGGACTTGGATTTTTTTGACTTTTTCGCTGGTGGTGGCGATAACGAGGGTGAAAACCCCGACAATGATGCCGGCGCCTCCACTCGAATTTGGGAGGAAGCCGGAGAAGCTGGGATTGACCGACCTCGAGTCTCCTCACAAACCGTCTCTTGCATCGCTGAAGGTCGAGGTTGATCCACCGCTGAAAGCGCCTTCGACCACAAAAGGCTGCGAAGCCGGTCCGCTCTGTTTCTCCGAGTTTGCTTGGAGAAACGCATGCAGTGCACACAGGAATCCACAATATGGGTTTCCCCCAAACAAAAAAGACAAAGAGAATGGCCGTCGGTGAGGGCAATTTTAGCCCTACACCGGGAGCACCTTCTGAATAACGCGGATTGCGCCATAAGATGGCAAACCGCGTTAGTTGAATAACTCCTCTCCAAGGAAAGCCTAACTAACTACAAGATATAACTTTTTTTTTTTTTATATATATACTAACTATGAACAATAACGAACTCTATCTAACTAACTATCTAACTAACTATTCTTCTCTTCACAGACTCTACCAAGTAGAGGAAGTCTCCCGCGAGGCTATCAGCGCAGCGGTCGAAGAAGAACTGAGGTAAGTCAGAGCGGGAACCCTGAGCATGCGCGGTAGGATGGTGGGGGGAGGGGTTCCCGCCAAAACTCTATCTAGCTATTGAAGTTTCCCGGAAGTAGGCTCGGCGTCGGCGTGAGCCCATATGTGTGATGCACAGAGACCACGAAGAAGAAGTGATGATTTCCCTGGGCATCATCAGGTTTCCCAGGAACATCCTAAGGGAGAGCCAGGCGCTGCCATAACAACAGTACGGCAGCACGGTCCTCATTCATGTCTTTCCCCATTTTGAGATTCTGCTAAGGAACAGGAGGCAGCCACGATTCATGAGTGCTCAAAGCTCGCAGGAGGAGACGTGCCAGCCTTGGCCTCTGGACCACCTCCTCTACAGAACCAACTTGAAACCCTCGAGGGAAGCCTATTACAGCCGACGAATGCAACGAGGAGCAGCTGCGCCTTCCCCATCTACAGCTATGCAAGCAGACCGGGTGGATGAAAAGTGAATCAGACCACAGCACAGAACTTGTTTCCAGAAGTTGGCTTTACTTGGCAGTACAGAAGTCATCTGGAGCCTTTTCCAGACAGGACACCAGGCTCCGTCAAATCAATACTGCAGTGCAGTTTGGTCCACCCGAGAAGCCAAGACGAGGTACAGGGGAAAAAAAGGGGGGGAAAGAAATGAAGATACTTGCACACACCTTGCCTGCTTCAGAGTTTCGTTCTTGCACCAATTTTTTTTTAATTGTTATTATTAGTATCGCTTTTTAAAACGCAAAACACCTTGCGGCACAGTTGTGTCCTAACAGATGTAAACGGTTTGAGAAGCTTTTAGTGGGGGGGGGGCGCTGAGGGAGGAGGAGAAGCGCTGGGTAAAAAAATAACCTGCCGCGTGGCTACAGTTGCTGCGGTCTTTGGCCATAATGCAGCTTGCCATGAAGTTAAGACTAGATGGGAAGAGGCTGTTTGGGATGAGCAGCCCCCAGGTGGAGGAGGGGGCATGGTTGAAAGGCAGAAGGTGGACGGGGAGGCACCTGTCACTTCCACTGAAGCATAGACCCACAGAGGCCTACGAGGTTTCAGGTAAAGGTGACACAGGTGTTATGGAGATTTTTTTGGGGGGGGGGGCTTGCACCCTCCACAGCTAGGTCAGCAAGAGAAATTAAATGTCTGCTTATCCTTAAGTCAAGTTAGCAACAGTTAGAAGTCAAAGAGTGTCAGTATCTGCCAATTTTGACACAGCAACCTTGTTTAAAGAATAATTAACACATGATTATATCCAAAGAGGGGAGGAGCATTTTACCAGTGCAGGACTCTTTCAATCTCAAGAGATATGATTACAAAAAGCAGGCCTTACAATATTGAACGTCATACGGTGCTCACTTAAGTTCCTCTGTGCAGAAACACCGACAACCAGCCAATTTCGATCTAACTTAAGACTTAAAAGCACCGTTACTGCTGGTCCTCCTCTCCATAGATATCGTTCTTCTTCCGTTTCATCTCTTCAAAGTCAAAATCTGATCCCATCATCCTCTTGTAAATATCTTTGATGTCATCGCACGTCGTCTCGAAATGGGTGGTTGCATCATAGGTACGGGAAATAAAGATCTGGAACGTGAAAAACCGAGGGTTTTATTTCAAAAACCTCGCCCTTCCCATCCAGCCAGAAAAAAAATCTCATGTCTCCCAATTCATACAAACCTGGCTCTCTCTGCCCAGGTCAGTTGGTGCAAACAGATCGCAGACACTAACAAACCTAGGAAGAATGTAAAAAAACACACAATAATTTCAGGAAGGGGTAGACAGACTCATGTGAAGACTCATGTGAATCTACTCTGTCAGGAAAGGGATTTGAAACACTTTTCTTGCAGGGTGGAAAAACATAAGCAAACCGATTATGTTCAGTGGCAGAACTCCTGCTTCGCATGAAGAAAGCCCTCCGGTTCAACACTCAGTGACAGGAACCAGCCTAGTAGGACAGGGAAAAGACTTTGGGGGGGTTTAGAGCTGCCAGTCAAAGGAGACAATGGTGGCCCAGATGGGCCAATGATCTGGGGCTCAGCGTAAAGGAGCTCCGCGTGCGTCTTTTGCTGCAAGAACACGCCTTGGGATGGTGCTGCGTACAACTTGCACACATTTTCCTACACCATAGGGAGATCTACGTAGGAAAGCACATGCTGCTGACCGTCCCCCAAAGTTACTTCCTCAGTCTCCATTTCTACCCACAAATGTGCATAATGCCTGGGTATTAAGAGGTATTCAGTGTGTCTTGTCCCAGGAGCTTCACAACGAATGGTCATTCTAAAGGCCATCCCAGGCGTGATGCTTTTGCAAATGCAGCGTGCTCAGACACACAAGGCCCACACAAAACACCCAAGAGCCCCTCACGCAGGTGGCACCTAGGACACACGTGCCTGATTGGTTATGCTATGATGGAAACTCCGGCCTATACAGATGCGTTGATGACCTCTTCCCCCACCCCGATCAGGGACCTTTCCTCCGGAGCTCCCAGGCCCTGAGTGGAGCACGGTGGAAGCCAGGGCAACAAGGCTGGAGCAACAGAACACAGCGGCCACTGCGGGCGGCCTTACTTCTGCTCAATGGGTTCAAGGAGCTCCAGGGCAGGCTTGATCTCCTTCTCTGGGTCGTTTGTCTCCACCGTGGTGCTCACGATGGCAATGAACTTCCCTTGCGCTGCCACATTGTGCGCGGACGAGATCATGCAGACGTAGATGTCTGAAAAAGACACAAAGACGCGGGAGTTAGCAGCTCAAGCCAGAGGCCGTCACTTCTCCTTTCCCAGTTCGGACTGGATTAAGATTTGAACAGGAGTGGGCACACGCTATGGCCCAAGCTTTGAGCAGACGGCGGTGCTGGGCGGAAGCGAGGGGAGGCAGGAGCAGGCAGAAAGGTTATCAGGGCCTGCTCCAGTTGGAAACATGCTCCCCCCCAGGGCTAACGGTCATCATGACTCTGTGGGGATGAAGGAGGAGCTGTTGGCCTGCCCCTCCATTGGGAGAAGAGAGGAGGGAGCAGGGCCTTCCCACCAGCCCTGCTGAACAGTCTCCTCAATTTCTTTTCCCTGTTCCCCCCGTTCCCTCCCCATCCCCCTTTCCTTGCATGACATGTCTTTTTCAAAATGTAAGCCTGAGGGCAGGGACTGTCTTTGCCGATTGATTGTACGCCGCTCTGGGAGCCTTTTTGGCTGAGGGGTGGGATAAAAAGACGACAAATAAGTAAATAAATGCTGGCAGGAGAACCGGGCTCAAGTGATGAATGCAGCAAATGTGCCCATAGGAAGTGGGGTCCATCTAAGAGTCTCTGCCAGGGCAGGGGTGGCAACCTGCTGCCTTCTAGATATTGACCATGCTGGCTGGGGCTTAGGGAAGTGGCCGTGGAAAACATCTGGAGGGCACCAAGTATCCATTACAGGATACTTTTGAGCACCAGAAAATGCACTGGGACTGCTAACAGGATCCAGCCCAGGCCATTAAGGGGCTCTGCTTATTCTCCCAAATCTAGAGAGTTCTAAGGGACTTGATCCAGTAATGTAAAGTCTTGATTTGTACTACATCCTAATGTGGAAGTGACATCCTAGGACACCCAAAAGTTATTGCTGTGACTCCAAAGTGCTGTTCCAGAACCTGACTGTCACTTGGAAACTTGGGCTGTGCACATCCTCCCCGACACGCATCGGAGGCCATTTCAGAGCCTCCGAAACGGCCCCAATTTGACTCGGGGTGCTTTGGAGGGTGCGTGCCTTGCCTTGGCACCGAAGCCAAGATGAGATTCAGCCCCACCGAAACAGGTCAGCCTTGCGGGTTCCTGGGCGCCGGGAGCAAGGCCGACCATGAGTCAATTGGATTCCAGACTTCCTTCTCCCCACCCCAACCCAGAGCCACCGCCGCCGGGACTTACCTGGAAACGCCTCCTCTTCCTGAGAGCCAGGCCACAATTTAAAGTTATTGCGGAAGCTCTCTTTTTATCATATCTATGGCCACAAACTACGGCAGCCATAAAGGGCAATTTCCCCTTTACAGCTGCCGTAGTTTGCAGCTATAGATATACTATAGATATACTAAAAACAGGGAGCCCCCCATGTCAGGAGAAGGACACGTTTCAAGTAAGTCTTGGTAGCAGCAGCGGCAACAGGAGGCCGAGGAGTGTGGGGAGGAGAGGGAAGTGAGTCCGGCGAGTTCAATGGACTCACCTGGACTAACGGCTGGTCTTGCACTGGCTTTCCCAAGTGGGTGGGGGGAAGGGCCCAGCACCGCCCCGGAGGCTTTGGTGCCGATCTGCCCGAGGCGGCCCGGTACCACTCCGGATTCGGGCCGAGGCAGGCCAAATCGGCCCGCTTCACCTCAGATCCGGGGATTTGGCCTGAGGCAGTGCACAGCCCTATTGGAAAACAGGAATATGAGGCTTCCCAGTGCTTAGCAACATGCATAGCCTTAGGGGAATGTTTTACATCAATTTCTGCAAAACCCATTTTGTTAGCCACAAAAGTGTGGCAAATTGATAGGGATAAGGATGCGAACTTGGCTCCAGTATACAAGTAGGTACATCTGAATAGGTCTCAGCTACTTTGGCCACTGAACTAGCGAAGTGTACCTGGAAAGTTCACTAAATCCCTCCAAAAACTATGCCAACTTTGTCAATCAGCACTAGAATAGTTTCCACTAAATCCAAGACTACCCTTCCATTTACAACACAAATTCACCCTTCCATTTACACTAGCGCAAACTCAGGTTGAGGTAACTCATCTAGGACACAGAATTTCAAGAAGAGCCTTGATGAAGGTAGTTTGGAGTGCTGTATGCATCCAGAAAACCGACGGTTTCCCCAGATTTACCTGATTTCCTGTTAACCTGGTTCTGGGGAATGATGATCTGGCAGGAATTGGCATCGTTGGTATTCTTGATCGGGTGGCTCAAGATACAGATGACCCGGATGACTTTCCCGACCTTTTTCACTCTCTCCGAGACGTAGCTGGGGTCACAGATGAGCTGCTTGCAGCGGGCAACCTGCAGGGAGGAGACCCACTTTTAGAAAACCAGTGACTTTCTAACGCAAGGCACCAGGGTTCTGAAGTAGAAGTGCCAAAACGGCCAAGCTACACCAGCAAGATTACATCAGATAGACAAGAAAATCTCAAAGAACTGTTGGAGGGGATGTCAGGAGGTTGGAACATATTTTCATATGTGGTGGACTTGTGAGTATGTACAACATTTTTGGAAAAGGATGTTTAAAGAAATAAGTGAAATAACGGGAGGTAATGTGGAACCAAGCCCAAATTTGGCTACTTTCAATATGGGATAAAGGAATTGGGAATCCAAGCATGAGGGAATTAACAACCTCCTGGCACCCGTTAGATTAATGATAGCTAAGAATTGGAAAATGCAAGGGAATTATACTATAGAAGAATGGAATAAAGAAACATGGGATATTGCGCTTAATGATAAATTAACATGTAATCTAAAAGTTAAGAGGGGATTATCCAGGAAGAATGATTTTGAAAGTATATGGAGTCCATTTTTGGAATTTGTATTAATAAAGGGGAAAGGTTGTACACCTTTTAAAGATTCCTTACAATTTTGGGAAAATGTATAATATAAATGAATAAATGAAGGTCTCATTGGGTTAGGGGAGCACGGGGGGGTTGTAAAGGGTTTGTTAGTTGTGTATTGTATTTTATGTTGTGATTATGTTGTATTTTAAGTTGAAAATTAAAAAAAAATTTAAAAAAAAAACGGCCAAGCTAACAAGTGGCCCATAGAGCTGCCTCCTGGTTTACAGTCTGCTCAGGGTGTGCACATTAGCTGCTTTCCATGAGATGGACTGCTGAAGGATGAAGCAATGCTTCAGCAAGAACAAGGTGCCATCGTGTTTCTTGGCTACAATGCTAACCACCACCACCATCACCACCACCCATCTTCAGAATGGGCTGGAAGAACACCTGCCTGAAACCCTGGCTAGCCGCTGCCATTGGTAATCGTGTGTACTGGATGTACCAAAAGTCTGACTTGATATATAGAGCCAGCATGGTGTAGTGGCTAAAGGGTTGGACTGGGAGTCAGGACTGGGAGTCCCCCACTCGGTCATGGACGCTCACTGGGTGACTTTGGGTGAGTCACAGACTCTCAGCCCAACCTACCTCACAGGGTTGTTGTTGTGAGGATAAAATGGAGAGGAGGAGGGTTATGTATGCCACCATGGGCCCTTGGAGGAAAAAAGGCGGGATATAAATGCAATAATAAAATAAAATATATAGAAGCTCCCTATGTTCCTAAGTTCAGAAACACAGGTGTGCTGCAGTGGTCAAACCCTGCCCTTCTTTCTTGACAAGCGTACTCCTAACTACCTCACTCATTACTCATTCCAAGTAATTTGCAGTGCTGGGGTGGTGGTGCTGGCGATGGTACCCTTTCTACCAATCCTTCAGATTGAGTAAGGGAAGGGGGGCTCCAAAGTGACGGGACAGGGCTCCCCTAGCCTTTCACAAGCTCGACTCACCCACTGTTGCTATCAGCAGCTTCAACTTAGTCAAGATACAGCAACGAATTTAGCACTGCCAGGGCAAGAAGATGCCAGAACCAGCATCTCTATATACCAACAGGGAAGGAATATTTGAAGTGGGGGGGTGGACAGGGAGAACAGTTAGCTGTGTGCAAGAGGACACCCCTTCCGCTAGACACGCTACATGACGGTCATTAAATAAGCTCTACAGAGAAATTCCAGGGAAGTGGCCATATTAATCTGTTGCGGTAAAAGGGAAAGCAGTGTTTCGTGTTATGTAAAAAGCTCCTTCAAAGAACAGTGGGGCTATCCTGTCAAAAGGAATCCAGAGAAAGGAGACCTGAATTGCTCTAATAGCCCAAAGGACTCAAAAGTCACTTCCAGCCCCAATTTCACACCCTTGCTTAGAGGAAGATCAATAGTAAATAGCTCTAAGCGGATGAAAAATGAAAGCATTACCATACCTCCCCTTCAGATTTCACTCCGACCACTTTGCCGTTTTCTATGACAATCTCCTCAATCGGTTTGTTCAGCATATAGGTGCCTCCATAGATAGCGCTTAGCCTGTCAACGAAACGCACGCACAAAGGCATCCGTTGGTAAAGCGGGTTGATTACAGACAGGCTCCCCAGGCTGAGACCCGACGTTACTACTGGCCCACGCAAAAACACCACTTCTTCCTAGAAGTACTGCATTTCCAGGAGTGGCACCTTGCCCTCTGTTGCTACTCACACCTCCTAAGTTGGCGCTAGGCAAATGCTGAATGCACGGGCATAACAAGCTGGATCAAGCCACATTCAGTCAATAGGAGTTAGCTCAGGGACCATGCTTGAGTCTTTCCAACTATTACAGCACGAAGAGCACATCTGAGGTATGGAAAGCTTTATGCAGAAGGTGCTGGAGAATGGATTTCCCGGATTGCCTTCTTGGAGCCGCAAGGCTTCACTTCAGGAATGTTTGAAACAGACAAGCGAAGCGATACCTTTGCTTGCACGCAACTCTGCCGAGGAGACATCTGGCGCGCTTTTGAGTTTTACAATGTCTTATTCTTCTCCATGAAATGGGCCTAATATTATTTAATCTTATTATTATTTGGAACAATTCCTGGCCACCTTGCCAGGCAGAAGCCCTCCCAAGGCAGCTTACAACCATACATAAAACCTGAATCTTGCTTTCTCTACATTCAAGGGGGTTGCACTAAGGACTGCCAGCAACAGTATGGTGTAGTGGCTAGAGTGTAGGACTGGGAATCAGGAGATCCGGGTTCTAGTCCCCACTCAGCCATGGAAGCTCGCTGGGTGACCTTGGGCCAGTCACAGACTCTTAGCCCAACCTACCTCACAGGGTTACTGTTGTGAGGATAAAAATGGAGAGGAGGAGGATTATGTACGCCGCCTTGGTTTCCTTGGAGGAAAAAATGTGGGATATAAATGTAACAAATAAAAAAGAAAAGAAAAATAAAACACATTCTCCCCACCTAATCATTACAAGGCCGGTGGTTGTATACTCTGGGCAAAGGGGACACTGAGTGTTCAGAGGGCAGCTGCACAATCCCCTACAAGGCCGGCGATTGGCTTCCACACGGGCCCCATGTGCTCCAATTCCTCACTGAGGAAAAACATGGTCAGAGCACCACCTACCAACGGCACACCCTCCCCGTTCCCAACCTCACATGATTCCTCAGCCAGCTGGACACAAACGTCATCCCAGAGTGCAGGACATGGAATTATGGGATCAAGTTCCAGGAAGCCAGATTCCGGCTGGACATCAGGAAAAACCTCCTGACTGTTAGAGCAGTACGACAATGGAACTGATGACCTAGGGAGGTCGTGGGCTTTCCCACACTAGAGGCATTCAAGATGCAGCTAGACAGCCATCTGTTAGGGATGCTTTAAGGTGGATTCCTGCACTGAGCAGGGGGTTGGACTCGATGGACTTAGAGGCCCCTTCCAACTCTACTATTCTTGGATTCAATAGGATTCACAAATGAAAAGCAAATGGAACTTAAGGCCGAACGAAAGGGAGGAGCCCAACCTCTGTGGAGCATGAATAAGCACCTTGTTAGAACTGCCAGCAAAAAAAGCTGCTCACCTTGCAAACCCCTGGGGCAGCTCTCCCAGGCCATAAAGAGGGTACAGGTAGGGGCTTTTGCCGTATCTAGCTAGAGATTCGCTGTACAGTTTAATCCGGTTGATTGTTTCTTGGCAAGGTTGGTCTAGGTAGCTGAGAGAGAGAGAGAGAGAGAGAGAGAGAGAAACAAGGGAAGCAAAGTAGTAATGAGTAGCAGCTCTTTAGACACTTTCCTTTGGCACGGTCTTTGTGCACTTCCCAGTACTCAACCCCCCCTCCCCCCATTCTAGGGCAGGCCCCTTTTGTTTCTTTAAATGCTTCCCCACTAACTCAGCCTTTTGCATAGAACAAGGTCACTTGTGTTATGCACTGGCCTTATGACCAAAAGACCCCACCGATGTGTGGATTCTCTCTGCAATCGCGGGGTTAATGAAGATGAAGCTGGTGCTCAGGGTGACACACTCTGCACAAGGTGTACAGTTCTATGCTGTCCAAAGTTAATCTGAACATTTGCAGCCCTGAAGTCCAAGAACCAGCTTCCTTTATCTAAAGGCCCATCACTGACTTGCCTCAATCTTTCACGGGACCGAGGGGCTCTTGTAGATCTCTGAGCATATAAATACGCCCACCCATCTCCCTTGAGCATTAGGCAGTGCAGCCCACTTACTCGTCGGTTCTGTACAGCGCAAGGGCATGGCCGGTGAAATCTATGACATCCTGGCCCAGGTCGAACTTCTTGTACACATCGCGCATAGTGTTCTTCTTGGGATCAACCCCTTCAAAGGTGCGGGAATCATTCTCGTCAAAGTTGGCAACATACACCAAGAATTTCCTGAAGCGCCTTTTCTCAAACAAGCCCATCAGACCTACAAAGGGAAGGCAAACGCTCAGATCACAAGACGTACCTCTGACAAACAATTTTTAAGTTAAGAGGTTTGCTTCCCATCATCAGGTTCTTCTAGATCCAGCAAAAGAGGATTTCAGCACCAACCCGGATTAAGCTACTGAACTAGAACTGGCAGCAATGATACTGGTTCAATTCAGATGAGCCAGTCTAAACCATGGTTTGGAGAATCATCTGAACTGAGCTACTGTTGGCTCATGCCAAAGAGGTAAGGCTTTAAAAATAAAATACTGTAGCCAGGACAAGCTGACAAGACTTCAATAATGGCTGGGCTAAGCCAGCTATTTGAGAGAAATGAACTGGTCCATATGAAAGAAAACAACCCAAACCAGATTTCCGTTCTTATACGTATCAAACCCTGTGCAGATTTGTGTGTGTACTGCAAAGCTCTCTGGTAAAGAGGAAAATGGTTAGAACTAGTCTCGTCAAACCTGAACCTTCCACCAGTTGACTACTCCTCAGAAAGCCCCAATCAATTCTAAACAGTGACCTGGTTTGCATATAACGCTAACCAGGGGCTTATTTAAAGCACAGGCTGTTGAATTCTGGGTTGTGATGTGGGAATCCAACTATGCTAACAAACATTGGTTGCTTACCTGTAACTGTAGTTCTTCAAATGGTCATTTGTGCAGTCACAGATATGGGCCCTGCGCCTGTGTAGAGCCTCAGTCCAAACCTTTTAGAGCTGAGACTTTTAGGCGGGAAGCCCACCCGACCCCTCCTGCGCCTAGAGCGCAGCGCCCCCACCTTTTCCTCTGAAGACGCCGCAGCAACATCCCCAGACCAAGAGGAATGGTGAAAAGGAACAAAGAACACCTGTAGCAGGGTAGGGGGTGGGCCTTCTTCGCCACGGATCAGCCAGGTGTCAGTGGAAGGTCAGCCACTTGAGGGCCTGGCTAAGCCGATGGATCCGACTGTGCCACAGCACACTGTATTTGCGATGGGCCTGATGATTTGGAACCGAAGGCTGGGATGGAACCAACAAGCACTGTTTCTAAGTAGCTGCTAAAACCATCACGAGGGATAGCTTCGAGCAGATTGAGAACAGATGGGACGCCTGGCGGGTTCATTCCCAAAGTAGCGCACGGAGGCGAGAGGAATAATTTTGCCATATCTGTTTGGTGAACCCTTAACAGTGTGAGCATGACCCTACCCAAGAGACAAGTCTATTTCACTTGGCACCAATGTTGTACTCTTTCCAACGCCAGGTGAAGGCCTTTTTATTTTCTCAGTATTTTACCATTTTGATTGATTGATTATCCCGCCTTACTTCTTCCAAGGAACTCAAGGCGGCGTACATAATCCTCCTCCTCTCCATTCTATCTTAAGTCTTTTAACTTTGCTGTTTTAAATTTGTACCTTAAAATCTCTGCATTGCGGCTCGGTTTTATTCTGGTTGTGCTTTTATATCATGGCTTAAGTTTTATACGCTATGTTTTTAATTTTTGTGAACCGCCCAGGGCGCTTTGGCTATGGGACGGTATAGAAATGTGACAAATACACATTTGGCCCTCAACCAAATAGAAAAAGCACAGATTGTGTTTGTCAGTAGGTGGTAATTTGTTCCCACAGTTCACACATTTATGGAAGGGGACCCGAAGGGCCAGAGGCTGCTGGAGAGCCACAAATGTAGCAAACACGCTCACAGAATAAAAGGGACCATTTGGGGTATAACATAGTACTAACAGGAAGAGAAATGGAGAGAAGAACTTGGCTTGACTGCTAATGAAGCCATTTAGTCCAGAGAGCTCTCTCAGGGCTTCTGCCACCAACAGTTGAAAAGAAACCGAGGGGAAAGGCGGACGCCCCGCCCTCTGGGCTTGTGGAGCGTCCCACCTAAAGGTCAGAGTTCTAGAAAGTGCTGACGGAGGCTCTGAACAGGCGTAGAGCCTGTGATGTACAGCGGCCACAAAAAGAACCTTTTGTACTATCTTATGGAACCATTTACGACACAAAGCAGCACCTGCCATCGCATCGACAGCTTCATGTATGATGAGATGAGTTCAAGGGGTATAAATTTCTGAAAGGAGATTTGCAAGAAGTGGAACACCTTTGATTCCCTTGGTGGCAGATTGGGGGGGGGGCAGTGTCCTCAGGGGCATCTTGCTACTCGCCGCTGGGACAAGCAAGAAAGCCGTGGACCTTTGGTCTCATCCTGCAAGGCAGTTCTTATCTTCTGTGTTATTAGAAGTGGCACAAACGTAATTCTAGTACATGGCATGATACGAATCCTTCAGCTAGCGGATGCTGACTTAAGCTTCTACAAGTCTGCCACACAACTGCATCCATTTCTGATGAAGTCATATAAGCCGATTCGAATACTCTTTAGTGTTTTTGAGTTAAATACAGAATCAGCCTTCTGGATTCATTTCAGTTCTACACTTTGAACACGCACTTTCTTCAGCAAACATTCCCAGTAAAGCGCAAGGAAGCTCTAGTACAATAACTTTCCTACTCCTCGCCTTAAACACTGGCGGGACCTAACACAAGTACAGAAAAAAGCACCGTGTGCTTACTGGACGCCAGGGCTTCTGCCTCCGTTGAAGGGACTTTGTAAATCTTTCCTCCCTTGTAGACAAAGCTTCCTTCAGTCACTTTGAAGTCCAAGTAGCGAGTGACTTCTGTGTACAGCAACATCTTGACCAGTTGGCCTGAAACCAAAAATACATTCATCGTGTGAGCAGCTAGAGGCGAACTGCTTGAGGACGTGTGTAGGTTTAAGGCTGAAAGGAAACTTACAAGGCAGATACAGACTCAATAGAACACCTTATTTTATTTATTTTTGGCCTCGGAGGGGCGTATGCAGCAGTGGGGCAGCGAGCTGGGGACGGCCGTTCTGGTTGGCAAGGCCGGGGCCAGTGTTCCCTTCCCTGCTCCCATAAAGCCAAGCAGCCTGCCCCCCCCCCCCCCCAACATCACTGTGTGCCATCCTTTCTATCACAGTCATGCTCCCATAAGCCCACCCCTCAGCTTTTCGGCACCGGGGGGGGGGGGGGGAGGGAAGCACAATTTTAATGGCGAGGCTGGGACATGGGGAAAGGTCATGTGTGGACATTCTTCTCCCCAAGGAAGTCACACTTCCTCAAGCCCGCCAAGCAGCGGAATGGCAGGCTTGGAGGAGAGCAACGGAAGGGACAGCAAAGATCAGCAGAGGCTTGGGCACCTGGACAGGCTGCACTGAAGGCCACCCAGGATTGCCCATGGGTGTACTAGAAGAGGAACACCTTTGGATGACCAGCCAGTTGAACGTTCCTCGTTCCAACGACTACCCCAAGAGGCCCTCGAGTCTTAGAACTGCTTACAAAACAACTAGCACGATTTTTTAAAAAAAGATGCGAGAGATTGAAAATTAAACTGCTGGCAGTTATTTTGCACAGTGTAAATCAAGTTTCCAGCGCGCTCTTATTCATATAAAACTCAGCTCATGCAAGTGTCTAAGGTGACATGTTTTAATTCTGCTAGAACCAACTAGGGGGGAAAATCATACAGGCTGCAGGTCATCTGGTCACTTTTGGTGTTCACTGAGCATCCTGGGTAGGTTTAGCCTCCGCAGCAGCCGGGTGTCAAACCCAGCATACCTTGTATTAAGCAACGACAAGCCCCAGTCTGCACTGCCTGGATCTGGACCAAACAGCTGTCTGGGCTTTTGGCTAGGATCAAATGTCTTTGGGTAATGGATAAGGCAGAAACGGAGGCCCTAAACAGAGAGTTTTCCATGCAAATTAGCAACACTTAGAATAACGCTGCTTAGGCCCTTTGAAAGATGCTGAAATTAAGTGGTTCTCTTTATATCTATGGATTGTATGAGGTGGTGGTGCCATTTTAAGCAGATGCTATGCAGACTCTTGAGCTATAGCAATCAATCCTTAGGATAGCTAACCTGGAATCAGCTCCTTAAGGTTAAATGGATCCCAGTACTGTTGAAAAAGTGAAAGGGACAAATAAAAATACAGGCACTCCTGTTAGCGCTGGGACTGGCATGCAGAGGAGCACAACATTCCCAAGCGTTTGAGGCATTCAGACGTAGAAAAGGGAAACCGGGCAGTTTTATTTTGGCCAGGAGAAGGCAGTCAAGCAAGGAAACTCCCAGTCACTCACCATTAGCCATAAGGAATTTGGGAATCAGGTCCACATTCCAGTCTCTTCCTCGGCCCATCGACTCTGGTGGACATCCTGGCAAGCTAAACCTTTTGTACAACTTTAAGAAGAAGACGTTGTGCAATTAGAAACGTGTTACGCTCACGAGAAAGGAGCAAGGGGGACTATCAACAAGGAAAATTAGGCCTGTTTGAACTGCTTCAACTCAATGTCTTGTTAACAACCCTGGAGATATCCCACATTTTCACCCAAAAATGATGCTCAAGGTGGCACCATATTAACAGGCCCCAAGTTTAGCATAGCTCCTAGGTCCTGCTGCCCAAGGTCTCAATACCAACCCTCCATTACTGGTACAGATGCCACCCTGAGAACCTGTCAACAGAGCCTAGTATAAATCCTTTAAATCATATATAAAGTCTGCCAAAGCACAGATCTGCGAGATCTAGAATAGATTGCAAATCTAGCCCCAAAATTTGATTTGACATAGTGACCTGGTTTATACATCACAGCAGCAATTCCTGGGTTGTTTAACCCAGAAATTGCCAGGGACGAGCACTGCGCCCGCCATTTCCAAGTTTAATCAACAGACAAGAAATACCTGGTTCCTGGCTTTTTTGGGACATCCAAATCCAGAAACTTGAGTGGGTTCTTAATTAAAACTGGGAGTGGCTCACACACGGCCCTCATCCTTGACAGGCATTGCCGTTGTGGTGCGCAACTGGCTCAGTCTAAGCACCAAACAAGCAGCTGATATCATGGCCCTTTTGTTTAGATTTCTCTTTCACCACCAGCCTTCCCTAACCTAGTTCTCTCCAGACGTGTTGGACATCTCCCAGTGCTGGGAATTGTAGTCTAACACATCTGGAATTAGACAGGTTGGGTAAGGCTGTCTTAGACCTTTCAAAACCTTTTGTTTTGTTTTGTTTTTGTAGTTTTTTGAAGTGTTGAAGTGGTTTTTAAATGTACAGATTGTGTGTATGTTGTATGTTTTTGCTGTTTTAATTTTTGTATATTGTTTTTAATTGTTTTTAATCCTATGTAAACCGCCCAGAGAGCTTTGGCTATGGGGCGGTATACAAATGTAATAAATAAATAAATAAAACAAGACCTTTCAAAACAAGAGAAGAAGCAATCTGATGGATCAGATTGTAACAGCCAAAAACAGCTTCATCCCACCAACTAAGCTAGACTGACTCAAAGAAAATCTGCCTATTTAGGAGACTGAAGGCTTATAGAAAATAAGCCTTTCAGCAGCCATTTTGCAGTATTATATACAGATTGATAATAAATCCATTACAACAGCTTGAGTAAACTGACATTAGCTAGCGTTATGGGGGCCATGTATTCCAAGAGCTTTTCACAAATCCCATATGTAATCAAGCTAGGCAATTGGGTTAAATACTACTCTGTGGTTCTAAACGTAAGATGCACCGTCCTGCCCTAGAGTGCTGCATGCAAAGCAGGCAATGGTTACTGAGTGAGCAAAAATAAGACTTGGCAGACGTCTTATGGGGATGGGAAGGAGAGAGAACAGGGACCAAAGCAAAGTCCAAGAGGCAACCTGGAAAAAAATCTACTCTTGCTGGCATAGGGAGGATAGTGCCAAGGCTTCACACACAAGCATCCTGTTATTGTGAAACGCAAATCTCACTATTATTTTATAACTGGCAGAATGGACCTAGACAATGAGGCTCCGTTCCAGTCTCAACATAATGAGAATTGCCCGTTACATGTTTTAGAAACCATACACCAGCCTTCTAAGTCCCACAATACCTTCTCAGTATTTTTTTTTTTCATCTCCTCCACCTAGTCTCCTCCATTCTAAGAAATCACTTGTTAGAAAGCATGGCCTCTTCCAAATAACCAGTCTGGCCAGGAACATATTCTGATTATAATTCAACGTAAACCATCTCCCTTATTCAATCCATAGATGGAAAAAAATCCAGAGTGAGTCTTACTCCAGATGGCACCTCTTTTCCATTCTAATCAAAGCTCAGATGAGCCACCTAGAGTGAAGACACAGCCATTGACCAAGTTTGGACGTCACAAGAACTTAGGTTTTTTTAAAATCCTGGGTTCTTGTAAGA
This sequence comes from Anniella stebbinsi, assembly GCA_029215795.1. NCBI lineage: Eukaryota > Metazoa > Chordata > Lepidosauria > Squamata > Anniellidae > Anniella > Anniella stebbinsi. The sequence continues at coordinate 3,153,375 of JARDYH010000003.1, read as the reverse complement.
GAAGCAGGAACAAGCAAGAAAACCCGTTCTCACTGCTCAATTGCTTCCACTGAAGCTGGGTGGAGACAGACATCCCATCTTGGGTTGTTGAGTGTGATGTCTCAACGGAGAACTCTGGATTGTTGGGGGACAGACAACCCAGAGTTGTAACCCAAGAACAAACTATGGTATGTTTAGCTCAGTCAGAGAGATCTTGCATCTGAGAGCCAGCTCGTTCCTGCTCATTCATGACTATCCAGAGTTTAAGCAAAGTGACGTAACTAGCCCTTTGTCATAACTGGGGATAAAAACAACTTCAAGCTACTAAAATTTCAGAAATATAATCTCCCAAGAACTCTCACTAAGGCATTGCAATCTTCTTATCCTCTGTAGTCCCAAATCCCCCCACCCTACCCCTTGCCGGCCATTCTTACCTACAACAGTCCCGAGCCATACTGGCTAAAACATATCCTCTTCGTATTAATCTCTATTGCATCCTGCAGGTTGGCCATGGAGAGATCTGGGTCTCTGAGCCATAGCCACTGACATCATCGCCCCTCCCCACCCATTTTGCCTTTCACCATGCATGAAGCTCTGTGCCTCTCAGCAGAAAGGAAGTCACTCCTCACAGCGGCGGCTGAGTCCCTGGTACCACAACCCCTTGGTTATCTCCTATTCATGACTGGAGATAACAATAGAGATTCCCCGGGGCACTGTTCCCAATTGGGAGGGGGGATGGTGCATTAAGAGGAATTCTAACAGTGGAGATTCCTGGACAAGTCCAAGGGGGATCTGTAGACCAGAGGTTCCCCATCCCTGCCTTACCGTTCATGCCCTGCCATAACTAAGCTTATAGTACATGTAATGGAAACAATGCATGTTCCTCCCCGTTTCCCACTTCTTCACTTCCTTCCCCTTCCCCTGTCTCCCTAATACCGAATGATAAATGTAAGCCCTCTGGATAGGGATCTGTCCTCTTGTACAGTGTACAGTCCTCCCCCTCCCCCTGATGGCAGTTATATTTATGTAGGGTACATCTTCTCTCAAAGATGAATTATTTGGCAAATTGTTCTGCAAGTGAACCGAATTTATTTTAATCCCCCATTTACCCATGCTTTCCTCTTCTTCCCCATCCTGCAGTTGCCTCCCATATCTTGTTTTAAACAGTAAGCTCCTTGGGGAGGCACAGTACAGCAGCACCCCGCACACCAATGTGTTATATAACTTCTTCCTATATCCAACAGAGGAGTGCAAAAAAAACAACAACCCTGAATATTCACAAGGCCTGAAGGTACTCACATCTTCCAGGGGGGTAATAGATGCACTTTCACCTCCATAGTAAGCATTGCGATCCATGTGAAGGACCTTCTTTCCATTCACTGACATAATGCCAGAGAGAATACATTCCTGCATGAGAAAGAGAACACGGCATTAAACAAGATGTGCAAGAACTTCCAGCAAGTCAGAGAAAATATACCCTGCGCTGACTGAAACCAAGAAGGTGGTAGAAGAGGCAACTTGCATGCCACACCAAGCACCTCCGCTATTTTACTGCAAAAGAAAATGGATGCAAGAATATGAACATTAGGAAAATGCCAGATGTTATTCATTAACTTCCTGTAGCAAGTTGGCATCCTGCAACAGCTTCTTCCTATAAAACGGCACTAAAAGCTCTGAACTCCCTGATACGCAAACAAAAAAAAACCCTACAGTACGAGGCAGACCTGTTGCAGGGAGTAGAAATCTGTTCACTTTAGGCAGGTCTAGAGCTAGCTTGAATTGTTTTAATGCTCTACGTGAAATCTACGGCACTAAGACATGCGTTGGCTAACCGGTAGAACAGTTTTGCCTTACGCTGACACCAAATAGTGGAAATGTACTGTTTTCGATGAACATTTCTGCTGATGAAACCGTTTCCAGGACAGGCATGCTCAACTATTCCAGAGCAAATTCCAGGATTCTGAAACACTAGTCTGCCTTCCTGCCCAAAGCAAGGGAGGACTCCAAGGGTGTGGCTCTGTGGGGGTAGACTAAGCGAATCTGCCACATACCCAATCAATTCCACTTCTTTTTGCAACTGCGAACTGCAAGTTCAATTCTGGCTTTCCCCTGCCTCCATGCTGGACCTCAAGCAGAAAGCCTGGTTGATCACAGTGAGGGGAGAAGCTAGAGAGCATAAAGCCAAATTTGCATGCCCTTCTGGAAGGCAAGCAACACATAAACACTGGTTTCTCTGGATCCTTGCATTGCTCCAAGAGCGTTGCCAGCTTTTATAACATGAATTTGCTGCCAGGAGACAGAGAATACTGCGGAGCAATGAAGTGGCAGTTTGTGCGTTGACAGTGTGATTATTGACAAGCCCATCTGCAACTATTTTTCCCTTCCTCTGGAAGAGGGAGCCTAGAACCTGGACTGTATCACCAACGGCCAGAAGAGACTGCCCCCCCCCCCCCAGTGTGTGAGTGTGTGTTTAATTGTAAGCTGTTCAGGGAGGCAACATAGCTGAAAAATAAGGTACTATATACCCTACCAATGTCATCCCTTTTCTTTGAAAGCCTAATATATCTGATGCAAAAGAATGCAGGATTGGCAGTGCATTTGGCTTCATTCTGACCTTCGCATCTAGTCCTGGCTCAAAGTTTCTTTTAGTGTTAACTGAAGAATGTAAGCCTACAAGCAACTTGGATTGATCATCCCCTCATCTATACCAAAATATCTTCGAGTCAGCACATCAAAGGTTAAATGCAGCAGTCATTCAATGTTGCTGGTTAACAACAGGCAAGCAAGTTCCTGCCTACATGTTCTTGGTTGGTTCAGTGCTAAATCTCAAAAACTTGAAAATCTAGATTTAATCGGGAACAACTGTCAGCTGCCCTAAACACAACTATGGTTTCATGTACCACCCCAATGTCTATCACTTGAGCCCATTTCTTCTGTTTGGTTCAGGAAGGCTACAAACTGAAGAGATGGAGCCAGAGATGCTAAGAAGTGTCTACTGGATGACAGGAAGCAAATCAGCTTCAAGAGTCCCACCAGACTAAGGGGATGTTCAGAAGATTGAGGGGGCTTCTCCCCCTGCCCCTGTGGCCACGCACCTGTTGTTTGCACAATTACCAAGCTGCAGCATGGGAACTTGGCATGTGGTGAGGATGGCTTCATACCCACCCTACAAGCCCTTCCGAAAGTTGTCAGTTGAAGGGTGGGTACGAAGCCACCTCCATCGCACTGCACGCTGAGTTCGAACAACACACCAGCACATGCTGCAATGTCGGTAATTGTGCAAACAACAGGCACACACCGGGGGAGAAACCACGATGGCTTCTTTTACCTCCGTGATTGTCCAAACCTGGAGTATGTAATGAACACTTGGAAATAACTTGTGTGGGTCCAGAAGGAACTTGTGACCAACACATAGGCTGAGAAGTTTCCAGTTAAAATTAGAATTGTTTTTGGAATTTGCCCAGGAAGGTTTAAGCCACCCCTTGTGTAATCAAAGCCTAGAGCTGCCTACACATTTCTAGGTCTGCAGAGTTAAATATTCTAATGAGTTGCACTATCCCACTTGCTTAAATCTATGAAATGTTATTATATCCTTGTGCTTCAGTAATTACAACACACAACAGCTTGCTCATAAGAAACCAACAAAAATCATAACTGAAAGAAGATCAAATGATAGTAGCTGTCAAGAAGTATCCACCAGTTCCCCTGGCCAATTCTGCCAGAGAAGACACCATTCCCATTTGTTCATTGTAAGCCAGTGACACCATATCTAGGACAGCTTTGCTGAGAAAGTGTTGGATCCATCAACTAATGATAGAGATTCATCTAGATCAAGACCATTAGATAAACATTGCATTGTTGATAAACGACCAGAAGATTGCTTGCTTGCACTTCAGACAACTAGATTGCCAGTGTGATGACAGTGGAAGAAAAGGCTGACTGGTAAACTGTTGAACTAATCTGTAACACAGGATTAATGTATTAGTAACACTCCTCCCAATCCTACATATATGGAAATAGAGCTAGTTTTCTGCTGCTCTAGCTAAGTAATAACTTTACTGTTATGGCACAAAAATAATCAGGCCAGCAAAATACAACATTTATATTATCGCCTAAATGTTTATTGTAATTACCGAATAGCATGTTTTAGTTTTTCACTGCCTTTTTAATTTGATTTCTGTGTATAGTTTAATGTTTTCTTGTGTGGATATATTAAGTTTTGGAAGCCATCTTGTTTTTCTTTAAAGGTGGCATACTACATAGCTCTAATAATACACATTGGAGTTTTCAGCTGACACTGTCCAGAGCTTTAAAATACACAGATCTGTTGGCTTTGTCTGTAAACTGGGCACCTTTCTAAAATACTGACCTAGTCTACACTTAGCGCTCTTCCAGCACATAGCATTTCAAACAGGAGGCACTGATATACACTTTTAAGTGCAGAGCATTTTTATTATATTCTTGTCTATTGATGCTCTTCCAATTCACTTTATTTACATTATTTGTCACTTTATTTCTTAAGAATGGTAGAACAGATTGCGGGGGGGGGGGGGGGCAGGCAGATTATTTGCACAAGGTTATTCAGGGAGGCCAAAGTCCTTGTATTTGAATTTGAAACCTGTGCACACTTGGAGTCAGTTTGAACTCTGTGCAGCTTACTTCAGGTAGAGATGCAATTGGACTAGAAGTCATCTCAACTTCAAACCTAATGGTTATGAAGGGTGATGTCACAGTGGTCTACAATCAGTGCCTAGTTCCTCCTTGCCAATTCTGTTTTGAATAGCTCATTAAGTCTGCATTTGAATTGGGAACTCAAACTTTGTCTCTGTATAGGAATGTAAAGATCCTCAGAGTGTTACATATGATGTTCTCAACCATTCTAGACTTGGCTACATTGAAAATTACTGAAGGAAGAAGTGTGGAATTTCTGCTGCACTGGATTAGGGGCCTGTATAGGTAAGCAAAAACGGATGGCGACTTCGGTAGCAATGTTGCATAAAACGCAGTACAGATTAAACAGACTTGCAAGTTTGAGGTTTGGAGAAATTACTTCAAAGTGAAGGAGTTAATTGTGGTTTGTGAGGAGTTCTGGACATTGCCATGCTTGCTGTTTTGAGTAAAATGGTTAGAGCCTGGTACAGTGTATTAAACTCTATGCTGTCACAGTGTCTAATAAAGTTCCCAATTAGACCTCACCGCTAGGGAATGCTGCCTCAGCTATAAAACCTTTAACTACTGCCACACCCTACCTAAAAGAAACCTAATAGCCTGGTTCCTGTGGTGTAGGCTTTGAACTGATACCACCACTAGAAACAACCATTCAAACTGAACAAAAAAAGATGTTTATTATTGGAAACTAATTGCAAACAAAAGTAAAGTGTTATTAATCAAACAATAGGTTGAGATTGCTTAAAGGTTCTTTAAAAAGGTTGCTAAACATTCCTAATAGGTGAGGGTCTTTCCCTGCTAAATAATATTGCAATAGCTTTTCTTTCAAGCCAGATTTCCCTAAATTCCATCCCACAAACAAATTTCATTATAAACAGGAAGAGAAGCTGAACACCATGTTCCTCAGCTTCTGATTCTTATTGCTTCTTCTGGATTCCAGGTTGGATCAGATATTTCAGGGACTACTTTCTAAAGTTGCCTCTGGTCAAATCTAAAATAGAAATCTAAAACATTGTAAGTATAACTTCGTTTGCTCATTTAAAAAGTACTGTTTATTCAGACAATAATTACAAATTTACTGATGAAGTTTACTCTTAAATGATAATTTTAAGAGCAAACCATACATATGTTGTTCTTAAAGCAGCTTGCCCCCACCTGGTGCCCTCCAGATGTTTTAGACCACAACTCCCAGCATTCCTGATCTCTGACCATGCTACCTGTGGCTGTTGGGAACTAAAGTCCAAAACATCTGGAGGGCTCCAGGTTGGGGGAAGATTGCACATCTTTCAAATTTTCTCAAAATGACTGATTCCACCTCCTCACTTGATGAAATTATTTTTTTTATTCCACGCCTTCAAAATTTCTGTGAATTTTAACTTCCCAATTCTTCACCAGCTTAAGTTTCTAAACAGTCTTTAAAAGCAGTAGTCCATCCTGCATGGATTACTGAGGCAAAATCCATATTCTGCAGACAGGGCAGGAAGTGTACCAGCCTATACAGGTCCAAAGCATGCTTAGCTACTGCTCCCTGCTGAGCTTCCTCATTTAGTGCAGGGTCTAGGAGAATTCCCAAACTGCATGCAGTGCAACCCTATACAAGACCAGAGCCTCCATCCAGAATAGTCTGTTTCCCCCATCCACTCCAAAATTACCTCCAGACATTTCTTCACACAGCAGTTAAACTATGGAATTCACTTCCACAAGATGTAATGGTGGCTACCAAATGGCTTTAAAAAGAGTAATGAACAAATTCATGGCGGGTTAGACTATCGATGGCTACTAATCCAGATGGGTTTTTGCTACCTCCTGTATCAGAGGCAGTGTGCCTATGTACACCAGTTTGTGGGGAACACGGGCAGGAAGCTGCTTTGCACTCATGCCCTACTTGTGGGTTTCCCATGGTTAGCTGTTTGGCCACAGTGTGAACAGAATGCTGAACTAGATGGAGCCTGGGCCTGATCCTGCATGGCTCTTATGTTCTTATTATGCTTATTCAGGAGTTCCACAGTCTCCCTGGGACAAGTACATGGAAAAAAGAGGTAGATCCAAGTATCATATGCACACTGGCGACACACCAGCCCAAACTCCTGGATTACTTCCTCCAGCGGTTCCATGCAGATGTTACAAAGCATTGGAGGCAAGATGAAAATTGATGGCACCTGTCCTGCTCTAGACTGAGTCCTGGCTCTTGGCAAGCTCATACAGAAAGCTAGGCAATAGAATAGTCAGTATGGCAAGTAGATGGTTAAGCAGACAGGTTAAGGCTATGACAGGAGTGGTCAAAAATCAAGACAGCAGTCTAACATAAGTCATTCCAATAACAAGGATCAGGCAACAGCAGGAGTGGTCAAGGTAACAAGCGGAAGGTCAAGCACAGTAAATCGGTCAGGTACATTACTAGATACAGAAGCAGGGTCAAGAAACAGTCCAAGGGTCAGTAGCACAGAGCATCCATCACAGGGCATGGGAAGCAAGGTGGCAGATATTGGAACTAGCAGGGCCACCATTTCCAGCAGTTCTCAAGTTACCAGTGAGAGCTGATGTAGCTAAAGCTACTACAACCCCAGCCAGTACTCAGCTGCTTCTCATCAGAGATGTGCCAGGTGTTCTCCTCATGAGAAGGGCCCAACTCGTAAGTATTCTTCTTTAGTAGGCGAGCCCTCTTTCACCTGGCAATCATCCTCTCATGGACTTTAAAACACCTGCGCTCTTGGGGGGTAGGTGGTAGCCCAGCATCTTCCTCTGCCTCTGAAGTTGAATTCTTGGCTTCTCTAAGAAGCAGATTCAAAGGCCTCACCCCAGAAGGTCCCGGATCATCTTGGCTAGTGCCAGGGTCTTCTGATGGTTCTGGCTCCTCCTCTAAAGAGGACTCCAATGGCGGCATGACTTCTGAGACCATGACAGCACCTTATAGGCCAATGACATTGGGGTGGAACAGGAGCCTCCAAGCACTACCTTGTGAAATTGCTTCAGTTCTTCTTGGAGGAACGCAATGCCTCGTAGATGCAGCCCAATCAAACAATCCAGAAGAATACCATGATCGATGGTATATTCCCCCTATCCATTCCCCAACATGTAACAAGGCAATTTATCCCATAAAACTGGGTTGGAATGAACCTAAATAGGCAGTATCATCCAGCAATACCTGGAGCTGAGAAGCCACCAACTTCTTCAACACCTTGCCTAAGAATGGCAAATTAGATACTGGGATCCAAGATCACATGATCTAAACTTGCCCTTTTTGGGGTTTTTTTTAACCACTCCTCCCTTCAAAGCAGTGGAGATTACAGCATACCTCAAGGAGGCATTTACCACCATTTCAGAAGCCAGGATGGGCAAGGCCCCAAGATCGGGAGGTAAGTCTTAATCCTCCAAGCTGTTTGTCCACATTGTACAAGCTGAAACATATCCCTAACATGACTAGACAGTGCAACATTCCCATCCATCTGATTGTCAAAACAATGGCATCTAGGCAGGCACAATATGAGCAACTTTATTCTCATACATGTCCTGCAAAATGGTGACAGTGGCCCTTTAAGGATTCAAGCTATTGTATACCAGGGCTACACCAAGGAGGCCTTAAATCCAGTGGTGGGGAACCCTTTTTTGGCTTGAACTAGCTCCACGCAAGCATATCCAGGTCTGCATGCCAGCAATAGGCAGAGTGGCCATACTGCTGGTATGTGGCCAACATGATTACCCAGACTCCATTCATACACCCAGAAATACTCCTCCTTCCTGAAAATGCTCTCCCTGCAATTATGCTTTTAAAATGCTTCCACCAATACCAGTGGAAGCTTTTTAAAAGCCTGCTTGCAGTGGGGGAGGGGTACTTTTTGAGGATGGGTTGCAGCATTGGGGAGGGATCAATCCTTCCATCCCTCAGCTCCTCAGAATAACAAGGAGCCCACATGGCTCTATGAATGAGTAAGTCATTTGGGAGCTAGCATATTGATGGCTCAGGTCATCCTGTCATTCCAGGAGAGCAGGGCATTGGCAGAATCACCAGTGAAACCTTCAGGAAAATCCCTCAGAGACCTTAGAAAACAATGTTAAGTCATCAATCTCCAGGGGTGAGCCATCAAACTTGATCTACCACCCCTGTAGAGGTTACAAGCAGGCTGGAAGTCAAGCCTGCTCCCTCATCCCACAGGTCATTTCCCCTCAATACATTAAAAAAAAAACAGATCCAAAGTGCATCTTGCCACAAGTGTTGGGGCGGACATTATCCATTTTCACAGACGGAATATGAGAAGATTCCAGGTTTGCTAACAATAGCAGCCCAGATTTAGGGACTCCAAGCCTGATTATACAAGACTACTTGCATATTGTCCATGTACACAACCTACTCAAACATGACTCCTTTTTACTGTAATAACTGGTTCAAAAGTGCAGCCTCTGTTACTTTACTTATCTCTAAATTCTGGATAAGGAAAGCTATTTTGTCTGCGGTGTTTATATTTATCAAAACCCTTGAGTCTTTCAACCCTGGTCCAAAGCCTCAAAGGCAAGCCCTGTCAGACAAGGGACAAAAAGCTTATGGCAATTAATCCTTTAAATAGAGAAGAACATGCAAGAAGAGTTTTACCTGCTAGAATTACAACATTTCAGTCACAGCATTTCCTTAGAAGACAGAGAGGAAATAACTACAGGCAAGTATGTCCTAAGAGGTCAAATAATTCAGTTCAAAATGCATACAAGCATGAGAAAAAATATTATATTCACTTCTGGAACATGCTTACATTGGACAGCTGCTCATACTGAGTAATCAATGGCAGCATCTTAGCTTTCTGTGTGTACTGTTCATTTCTTCTCTGGACAATAGGTCTGCGTTAATGCACATGGCAAAGCAAATGCCTATGCAACCATATGCTTGAGTACAGGCTAATCTGGGCCCAAGCAGACTCCATTAGTTACTAATGACCTTCATTATGACACCCAACTGCTAGCCACAGTAGAACTAAGATGCTGGAAATGCACACAGCTATTAGCAGAATTATACCCAAGGGCCCCCAAAGTCAGGGAGGAATGCAAAGCATGTTTTACAGATGAAATGCAGAAAGCGTTGCTCTATCCATCCGAAGGAACAAAGCTTAGAAAACAAAAGCAGGAAAGAGCTGGTTTCAACAATTGCAGGAAGCGTGCATTCATTTAGAGCCATATTTATTTCTCCCAGAGCTCTAAAAGAAACAATGCCTCCTCTCTTCCTATGATTTGCCACCCGTCATTTATTCAGACCTGTTCTTTACTACAAGCACTGAAATCCGTAAGTTTCATGAGAGTAGTGAAATAAGCCATTTTATGAGCAGAATATACATAGGGTTGTAAAAGATCAGGTGACTGGTCTTTTCACCATGACTGCCCCCATTTATAAATGTATCTGCCTTATATAGCGTTTTCCTTGCCCCTGTCTCCCACCTACAGGCAGCTCTCTATTACAGATCATAAAAGCTACGGGGGGGGGGGGGGGGGGTACCTTCTTACAGATTCATCTGCCTCCAAAAAAAAGGGTGAAAGGGAAGATCCATGCCAGCTATAACCCATCTTCTGAGGATCAGTATTAAACCACTAAAGACAATTAACCTTTGTTGTTTTGCAACAAATCAGTTTCCTGAAGCCTCCTCAAGAAGTGATTTTATGTATCAAGCTATCTCAAACACAAAAGATCACCCAGCACAACACACTTCTATGAAAAGAAGTTGACCATTGACCTCCTTCCACAGCCAGGGCATCTATGCAAGGAGATAGTGACAACTTGAGATTATAGCAGTTTAAGCAAGCCCCCTTCCCTCAAGAGAATGATAACTGAAAGATGCAGCAGAAAGGTGAGAGTCAATATTTGACCATTGCTTTTGATTCCCCTGCCCACATTTAAACACGCCTTGCTTTTCTGTCATTTTCGAATATGCGTAAATAGAACAGTTTGTCTTGCAATTGGAGCTTAGTTGATGGCAAGCACAATGTGAACAAGGGTTAAAACATTAGCCAGGTATACTGAGGGAAAAAACATGCTCCCAAGCCGATTAGCTATAGGCAAGAGTGGAGGAGGGCCACAGGGTGATACTGGTGGTATATTTTAGGATGTTTTATTGCTATTTTAATCATGTGTACCATGTTTTAAATCAGTTTTATGTATTTTATCATGTTTTATATTTACTGTTGTTCCCCACCTCGATTCCAAACGGAGAGGCGGGTAAGAAATAAATTTATTATTATTATTATTATTATTATTATTATATAAAGGGGAAAGAAAGAACCAGGATGTCAGGAATATTAATACTGTAAACGGGTGAGATCAGCGACATAAAGCAAAGGACTTAAATAGATGTGACCGGGCCAGCAAAGGTGGAATGGTTTGGAGACAAAAAAAGGGTGTATTGCTTTTAGGAAGACCAAGTGTGCAGAAGGAACGTTGTAAGTAAATATGTCAGTGTTGAAAGGTGCACTATTGACAAGACAAACAAAGGAACAAGACATAAGAATAATCAGTAGTACACACAGGACTGACTTTTGCCAGAAATGGAAAGGGTGGACTGTATATAAGCACCAAGTATATTAGTTAAGAGATCAGTGACGTATGAAGAGATGGGACATGGTGAGAGAACAGGAGGTTGGCGGGGTGTGTGTATGTGTGTGTGGCTGTGAGTGATGAGAAGTGGGTAGGGTTGCAGCCAGGGGTAAGACACACTACTGGAAATGAGTTAAGAGGGTGGAGATGCAAAGACAAGGGAAGAAATATTCTGATAAAAGAAGGCTGAGCACAAGACTTTGAAACACAGCAAGAAGCTTTGAACAAAATGAAAGTGAAAACATTTGAGATGTATCAACAAAAATTACATTCAAGTTGAGAGAAATATGAGGCATGTTTGACAGGAGAGATGGATGCACATGCAATTCCTGAACGGGTGGAGGGAGAATACAGAGATGTATGGCATGTAGACACAGGATGTGAGGGTGACAAGACATTTAAACAGGGAAGAAGGGCTGCCAAATATGAGCTGGTCTAATGTAGCAGGTAATGTTTAATATGGAAGATCAGAGTTTGTATGTAGAATGTCAAGATTCAAATTTGTAACTTCCTTTTATCTTATACAAGTAACCCAGAGTAGCTAATCACTTCCTTCCAGCCTAACCCTTTCAGAGTTGCCAAGTACGATAATGCCATGTATGCTGCCCTGGATGAAATGCAGGATACGAGTGCTATCAATTAAGATTAAAAAAAAGTTAAGGGAAAGGGACATGATGCTCCTGTCACATCAGGACAGGGCAAAGGGAAGATGTTGGGGGTTACCGGGAAGCCACTCAGTACTTTGCCAAAGAAAGGGTGGGGGCTCCCTTTGAGCTTTCTGAATGGGATAGAGGCTGCAACAAAGAGGGAATATATTTAGTTATGACTAAGTGAGCCAGAAAAAATGAAGCTGTAAAATGGGGGCAAGAAGACAGATGGAGAATAGGTTAAAAGAAAGTGACAAACACGAGGAAGCGAATGGGACACTGGGAAGCCTTTCAGGAGCGAGCTAAAGAAATGGACAGATCTGGGCAATTCTTGAGGCAGGAAGGAACAGGGGGCAATATGAAGAAAAATAGCAACATGAGCACAGGGAATGAGAAAGATGCTGTTTTATTGTTTTACTATGTACAGCACCATGTACATTGATGGTGCTATATAAATAATAATAATAATAAAAATGACATAGAATGTGTGTAAGGTACAGAGGGGTAAAACCCAAGGTAAATGGGAGGGAGGATGTAAGAGGCTTTGGAAAGGTATTGACAAAGGAATAGCAGTGCCATGAAAGTGGAGAATAAGGCAAGAACAAAGGGGTGTGAGGCAAAGGGAAACATGAGAAGGGGGAATAATTAAAGCGTCATTTGAGGGGGTAGCCAAAAAAGTATAAACCAAGATAACAGAACAGACAAGAGGAATATGCGAGGGGTGAAATAAGGGGTAGGGAAAGCTATAAGGTAAATGGGAAAGGGAAGGGGCAATAAATTCAGAGTGACACCTGAAGGGGGAAGAGACAGCCAAGTAAGGATACAGGAATGGGGGTGGGGAGAAACATACAAGCTGCAAGGCAGGAGACAGGAGCTTTGAGTTGAAAGTTGTTTCAGGGAGGCACGGATGACAATGCCTATACAAAAGGAAGGCACATGATGGGCAAGAGGAATATGGGGTGGTGAAGGGGAGGGGCAAGAGTGCAGAAGGGGCTACTGCTGATAAGAACGAGGCTGTGAGATAAACAGACAGAGGACTAGAGTTAGGCAGATGTCCCCAATGAATGATGCAGGGTTCAGGATAACAGGAAATGCTTCCTCACACATTGTTTAGTTAACTTATGGGGTTGGCAGCCACAAGATGGGGTGGTAACTATCAACTTAGATGGCTTAAAGGAGTATCAGACAGACTCTGAATAGAATAGAGCTATCTATATGTATTAGCCACGATGGCCAGATCAAACCTCCATGTTCATAGGCCATATACTACTGAATACCGTTTGCTAGGGAGGGTTACAACCTTTATGTCTTGCTTGCCGGCTTCCCACAAGCATCTGGTGGGCCCTATGGGTCACAGAATGCTGAACTTTGCTCTAAAGAACCCGGGCTCTTCTTATGAGACTGCGTTGAAGAGTCATACTTTATACGTGGCTACTGCCAAGGATGGATATGATCGAAGACAACCACCCTAAGGGGTGGGTGGGCACAAAGTGGGAGAGAGGAACGTGGATGAAAGCCGGGGAGGGGAAGAGAATGGCTGGAGCAGCAGCTGGCAAAGACTGTTTTTATTTAGGCTGGCCTGTGGCTGTAAACTTTACTGTCCCCTATACAATGACCCAAGGGAACAATCTGTTGCACCCTTAATTGGAAACTACTTTTGCCAAAGCCCACTGGAAGTGATCTTTTGCCTCCTACTGGACATGGATAAATATGGGACTTGGCGTGTAGCTCTGTTTGCCACAGCTGCCAAAAAGATTAGAAATACATAACAGAGATAGCTACTAATTGTAAAGGAGATGATGGCATTTGACCATGTCCGATTTATATTACATCACTGATGGATCACCTATGACATACGAATCTATATTTCAAAATTTTGTGTATTATGGACTACATGCATTATGTCTATATACACTATGAATAACCTTTGTGTGTTTTTATTATTATTATTATTATTATTAATTTTTATTTTTTGGTGATTGGACTGTTATTGTTTGTTTTATGCAAAGGCCATTGGCCAAAGGCAATAAACTTGACTATATATATAATTGGTTGGGTGCTGTGCATTTCTTTTATTTATTTTCAGAATTGTGTTTTATGGATCTGTTCTTAGGTTATGCCTTAATTAAGATTTTGCTTTTAACCTGTATTTCATTATTTCTATTAGCCCTGGGGAGAAAAGGCAAGATGTACATTAAATGAGACAAATAACAACTAGTGAGATACTGGGGTGGGGGAGAGATTGGGTTGACAAATCCAATACCTAGAGAAAAGGGAGAGCAGCACAGAATTGGGGGGGGGGGGCAGGAAATGCATCAAATGGGAGGTAACAGCAGTTACCCCTTGAGGAGCAAGACTTGAGGGGGTATAAGACTAGTCTCTTCCGGCAGGCATATCCCGTGGAATTTTAGAATGTTTTTAGGATGCTTTTAGGATGTTTTATTGCTATTTTAATAATGTGTACCATGTTTTTAATCAGTTATATGCATTTTATCATATTTTATATTTATTGCTGTTCCCCGCCTCGATCCAAACGGAGAGGCGGGTAAGAAATAAATTTATTATTATTATTATTATGAAGAGGCACAACTTCCAAGGGAAGACATGCCAACAAATTTTAAAAAGAGGAGATAATGCCCTAAAACAACCCCCCCCCCACACACCTAGTGTCCTGCAGATGTGTTGGTTGGGGTTAATGGGAGCTGTAGTCCTGCACATCAGCAGTGCACTGGGCGGGGTGGGATGCTCTCCTATGGCACACAAAAGCTGCCAAACCCCCCCCCCCCCCCTCAGCGAAGGGCGTTAAAACACCTGTGAGGTGAAGCCGGACGGTTGAGATGAATGACACTGGGGGAGCACAACTCCCCGCTCCCCAAAGTATCAGTTCCCCCCCCCCCGAGAAGGCTGGGCCGGCTGTGCATGATGGGAGCTGCAGTCCAACACACCTGCAGGCCGCCATGTTATCCTGGGATGGGGGCTGTTTTGGGGGCATTAACACTTCATTCATGTGCGGCTGCGGTGGGGAGGGCAAAATGGGGGAGGGGGATTGGGGGAGGGCAGAGAGTAGATGGGAAGGGGGTGGGGAGGCATTTGACCCGCAGATGTATGTGTGTGTCGGGGAGGGAGGGGGTTGATTTGAGTGACATTTGGCGGTTATGACGCGCGCGCACGAAACCGTTGGTCCCCAGAGGGGTTTTGGGGGGAGGGGGAGAGAGAGGAGACCCAGAAACGTTGAGGGGGGGGGGAAAGGGGTGAGGAGGCGAAGGGGAGGGCTGACAGGGAGGGGGGGGCGACGGTGCCGCAGCCTGGGCGAGAACGAGAGAAAGGAGGGAGGGAGGGAGGAAGGAAGGAAAGAGGCCTCGTGAGGTAAACGCCACCCGCCCGCTGCCTTCCGGGGCCTCCTAGGCCGCCGCCGCCGCTCGCCTCGCCCTGCCCGCCGGGCTGCGTGCCCGCCTCTCCCCCCGCCAGCCGCTCCCTGTCCCTCCCCTGCTTGGCTCGGCCGCCCCCTCACCGTCAGGCCGGTGCCCAGCACGATCACGTCGTACTCCTCGTTCATGGCGGCGGCGGCGAGGAGGAGGAGGAGGCAGAGGCGGCGGCGGCGGGCGCGGGGTTCCGGGGTTCCGGGCGGCGGGGCCTGCTGCTGCTGCTGCTGCAGGAGGGGCGGCCGCGGCGGCAGCAGCTTGCGCTCGGCCAGGAGGAGGAGCAGAAAATGGAGGCGCCGCCGCCGCCGCCGCCGTGAAGAGACCGCGCCAGAGGGGCGGGGCCGCGGCGCTGGGGCGGGGCCTCCGCGGCCCAATCTCCTCCCTCCGCGCGGCGGGAAGGGGGGCGCTGCCCGGGCCCGCGCGCTCATTGGCCCGCCGGGCGACGTCCATCGTCGAGGCGCCGTCCTCCCTCGCGTCCCCATTGGTCGCTAAGGGGCGGGGCGAAGCGGAGGCCTCGCCGACGGCCCCATGCCACGCTGGTGCCAGTCTCACGCCGGCGCCTGCGCGGACGCGCGGATGAGGCCGCTGCCCTCCGATGGGCTGCGGAGCCTGGTGCAGGAGAGAAACGGCCCCTCGTGGTGTTGCGGCTGCTTCTGGGGTGGGTAGAGGGAAAGCGCCTCCCCCCCCACCCCTCAAGGAGGGATCATCCTTATATTTATTCCCTCCGGGCGTGCTTGAAAATCACTCTCGCTTGGGCTGCAGTGGCCTGCAGGCCCGTCCTGGGGCTTGGATCCAACCTTGGCCTTACTCAGAGTAGACCCATTGAAATGAATGGGGACGTACGTTAGACTGGCATTGCATACAACCCACCGGGTGCGACCCTCTTTAGCACTAAACTCCCGTCGCGGGTGGGGTCTACTCCTGAGTAAACGTGCCCAGGATCGGGGCGCAAAGCAAGGCGCAGGCTGAGTTCTGCAGTCAGCGCCGTGGAGCTGGGCGGGGGCGCGTTTCCCACCGAGTCAGCACGGGCAGAGAGGATCGGGGCGCGGTGCTCAGCCTGCTTCCTCAGCAGTGGAGGCCCAACGGAGTATTAACGTGCCTTGGGGCGCAATCCGAGGTGCATGTTCAGGCGGGGGGGGGGGGGGGAAAGTCCTGCAATTCTCAGCATTCCCCGGCCAGGCATGCTGGGAGTTGTAGTCTTCTCTCTTTTTTTGTCGTTGCTTTAAATAATCCTAAATCACGGGATTGTTGAGCTTGGAAAAAAAGGAGGATAAAAGGAGACAATGATAGAGGTGTACAAAATTATGCCTGGTGTGGAGAATGTAGATAAGGAGAGATTTTTCTCCCTCTCCCATAATACTAGAAATCAGGATCATCCCATGAAGATGCTTGGTGGGAGATTCAGGACAGATCAAAGGAAGGACTTCTTCACACAGCACGTAGTTAAGCTATGGAATTCACAACCACAAGATGTGGCCAGGGCCCTGCAGAGCTGGTCATAGGCCCAGGCCAGATGGGAAGTGTGTGCCCCCCCCCCCCCCATTTCAAACTGCTCATTAAGTATCTTTTAATCAGTGGCCCTGATTCAGTGCTAAATACATATATGAACTAGAACGATTTATTTTTTAAAAAGGTAATGGGAGGAAGCCCTTTTATTCAAGATGTAAGACATCCCTTCTTCACATTCAGAATTTCACAACGGACGGCTCTTGCGCTGTTCCCGCAAGGCAGGCTCCTCGCTTCTCGATGGGCCGCTTACACTACGGAAGCAGTAGCGTAAGCTGGGGGGGACCTCCTCGTTGGAGGGCCCCCTCAAAATCGTGGGCCCCGGGCCAACTGCCCCCCCTGCCCCCCCCTGCACAGTCCTGGATGTGGCGATGGCCACCAATTTGGATGGCTTTAAAAGGGAGTTGGATAAATTCCTGGAGGAGGAGAAGGCTATCAATGGCTACTAGTCCTGATGGCTATGTGCTACCTCCAGTATCCGAGACAGTAAGCCTATGTACACCAGTTGCTGGGGAACATGGGTGGGAGGGTGCTGTTGCACCGTGTCCTGCCAACAGCTGTCTGGCCACCGTGTGGACAGAATGCGTGACTAGAAGGATCCTTGGTCGATCCAGCATGGCTCTTCTAAATGTATTAATCTTCACAGTGCCACAGACTTTGGTTTTTTGCATCTCCTCCCCACCCCCCATAAAAATGTTTAGATTGAAACAGGATTTTGTTACGTTACCTGTTGTGTAGCTGAAAAGCAGGAACCTGCCTTCACAGTGCTGCTTTGGCACTATGCCACCACTAAAACCCCACGGTCTTGTTGCCGTGTGTGGGAGGGGTGGCAGGTTATCCCCACGAAGGAGGCAGCGGGGGCTTTCCAGGGGCCATTCAGCACACCGGGCTGGCCACCTGCCCCTTGCCTGGCTTCTGCCAACCAATCAGACGTTGCTTTCCACTCAGGAACGCCCCTGGCATGACGCCGCAGTGAGGTCCGACAGCAGAACAGCTGTGCTGACCTCGCTCCAGCAGGAAAAGTCCGGATAAGCCCCTGACTTTTCAGGTGTGGAGCTTCATCTATTTGTCCTGCGGTGGATGCGAATCAGCGGCTGCATCATATCACCGACGCAGTGCCAATCCGCGGCCACCATAGGAGCAAAGATGACGTTCAGACAGCCCCCGGGTTATACATTTCTGGAAATAATATCCTTCTGAGCAGGCTGGAAGATGGGGCTGTGTGATGGATAAGTGTTGCTTGGCTGAACCCTCCTGTTGGCTGAGAGATGGGGATTGTCTTTCAGCCTCTGGGCTGAATTCAGTTTCAGAGAAGTTCTTGGGGCCACACATGCACAAAGACCCAGTATATTTTAGCTTAAAGCTCGTACTTCCAGTAACAAAGCCTTAGGGAGAAGCGTTTTGACCTTTCAGAATGGGGGGGGGGGGAGAACTGCACCAAAGCTGGGAAAATAAACAAATAATCGGTGATCGGGGGAAAGAGTAGGGCCAAGGAAGAGGATATGGCTGGATTGGGACCCCAGGCCTGAGTTTCCTCATCCCTGCATTAGCTCTTCTCAATTTCCACCAGCCTTCGTCAGCTTAAGAGCTTCCTTTCACTTCTGTAGCGGAACTTCAAGACAAGCAAGAAATAAAAGCATGTTGTACATAATCTCACAGATCTTTTACCGGATGGTGTGAGTGGGTGGGTGTGGGTGGGTGGGTAGGGGAGATTATAAAGTGGCCCAAACCTTCTCCTGCTGGCCCTTCCATGAATTGGTCTGATTAGCTTCTAACGCCATCTACCCTTAGCCATGGTGCGGCTGCAAATTTCATGGTGGGCCACTGTGTGAAGAAAGACTTCCCCATTTTTGTCTGTGGTGTGAGTCTCCTGCCAAACAACTTGGTTGATTCTATTTCCTGTGTTGTGAAAGAGGGTGACACATTTCTGTGTCACTTTGATTTGATGTGGTGGTGCAAGTCTTCTGCTCCTCCAAAAGCATATAAGAAAACCACGCTGCATCCGAACAAAGGTCCATCTAATCCAGCATTTTATTCACACTGGGCCTGTTCAGACAACACACTAAGCCATGGTTAAGCCACTAACCCTTTTGCTGCACGTGGTTAGGGTGACCATATTTGGGAAACCAAAAAAGAGGACAACCTGTGGGCAGGGCAGGAAAGTGACTTTTCAGGGCCTCTGGAAAAAGCGTCATCCCCCACCCCGCCACCTTAAAGGCCCCAATTGGAGTGGAGGAGGGGAAAGTGTGTCATTTCTGCCCCCCCCCCCCGCACTACTCCAATCAGGGCCTTTTCTATAATCTCCGGGAATGACACATTTTCCCATTTAAGGTCCTGATTGGAGCAGTGGAAGGGAAATGATGCGCCTCTAGAAAGCACATCATTCCCTCCCAAAATGCTAATGGCGGCCTTAAAGGGGAAAGTGTGTCTTTCCAGGACAATATAGAAAATCACAGAAAATCCCCCCTGACATCCAGAATAGAACAAAATCCAGGACAAATCCGGGGAAATCCTGACAGTTGGTCACCCTAGGTTAGTGACCTCGTTCAGACGACATGCTAAGCCATGGTGGTTAAGCATTTTGAGCTAAACATTATGGTTTTGTGTGTCGTGTGAACCATTCCTAACCATGGTGGCTCCATAACCACGACTTAAATATGCTCACTAACCATTTGCTTCGAAAGGGTTAGCTGTCTAACCATGACTTAGCGTGTCATCTGAACAGGCCCACTGAGTGTGTTTAAACCATGGTTATGTAGCCACTGTGGTTAGGAATGGTTCACAGGACACACTAAATCATGGTTCACACAACAGGCTGAGCCATAATATTTAGCTCGAAATGCTTATCCCCCGTGGCTTAGCATATAATCTGAACAGGGGCATTGTGGCCAACCAGCTGCCCCAATGGGAAACCCACAAGCAGGACATGAGAGCAACAGCACCTTCCTGCTTCTGTTCCCCAGTACGCTGTCTCTGATCCTGGAAGTAGCATCTAACTCTCACAGCAAGTAGCTATTGGTAGCCTTGTTTCTAAGAGCACGCCATGCCTCGAGCGTCCTGCAAAATCAGTCCCTTCCGATCTATTGCATTGAATGTGAGCTGGGGAAATGAATGGGCAATTGAGGAATAAAAACGACCTCCTGGCCTCGCTGCCCTAAATGACGTTTGGGTGGAGTTTCAGCAAGCCTTGCGGTGATGCCACAATCTCCCGCTCACTGGGCCTCTGTCCTCCAACTCCCACCCTGATTTCCTGTGCACAGCTGGAAAAATAGCTATTGAACGTTCGAGTCGTCAATCGTTTTAAACTAGCACACACAGGGATTCAGTTCATGCAATTGCAAAGGACAGGCAGGACAATGCATGGCCTACTTTTGGGGATGGCTCTGCTCTTTCACGAGAGCCACATGATGACAAACAAGAGGCTTGATGTATAAGCACAGAGAACTAGGTTCAAGGCTGGAGAAGGAGAGGGGTTCAGTTTAATCCTCCTAACCTTGATGTTCAACCACAAGCAAATCTAAGCTCATTTGTTCACGTTATTCATAAAATCATAAGAAGAGCCCTGCTGGATCAGACCAAGGTCCAGCACTCTGTCCACACAGTGCCCAACCCGCTGCTCACAGCCACGAGACACCCGCAAGCAGGACACGAGTGCGACAGCACCCACCCGCCCATGATCCCCAGCATCTGGTGTATATAACCTTACTGCCTCTCATAGCATTGAGCCATAAGGAGTAGTAGCCGCAGATAACCTTCTCCTCCTCCTTGAATTTATCCAACATCCTTTTAAAGCCATCCAAATTAGTGGCCATCACTACATCTTGGGGAAATGAGTTCCATAGTTTAACTATGTGCTGTGTGCCTTCATCTGATGTTAGCCTCTCCCCTTCCTTTCTTCTCTCATCGGCAAATGTTAGACTGCAAGCATCATGGCGCAGAGACTGTCTGGTTTTTTTGTTTTGCTTATGCTGCAAAGCACCATATCGATCAATTTTTAAAGAAATATTTATCCTCCGCTTTTAAAGTTTCACAATTCCCAAAGTAGGCAGGCTTACAAATCCAATGCCGTGAGAAGTTCCAGGGCAAGCAGCGATCACCTAGGGTTGGTCTCCTTCGCAATGAGGTCACTGGAAGCTTATGGGGTTTCTTAAAGTTTGTATTTATTTACAGATATACAAAGTGATGTTTTAATGTGATTTTTTCTCAATCTGCATTTTGTTATTCATAGAATCATAGAATAATAGAGTTGGAAGGGGCCTATAAGACCATCGAGTCCAACCCCCTGCTCAATGCAGGAATCCACTTTAAAGCATCCCTGACTGATGGTTGTCCAGCTGCCTATTGAAGGCCTCTAATGTGGGAGAGCCCATGACCTCCCTAGGTCATTGGTTCCATTGTTGTCCTGCTCTAACAGTCAGGAAGTTTTTCCTGATGTCCAGCCAAAATCGGTCTTCCTGTAACTTGAACCAGTTATTCAGTGTCCTGCACTCTGGGTTGATCGAGAAGAGAGCCTGGCCCTCCTCTGGGTGACAACCTTTCAAGTCTTTGAAGAGTGCTATCATGTCTCCCCTCAATCTTCTCTTCTCCAGGCTAAACATGCCCAGTTCTTTCAGTCTCTCCTCATAGGGCTTTGTTTCCAGACCCCTGATCCTCCTCGTTGCCCTCCTCTGAACATGCTCCAGCTTGTCTGCATCCTTCTTGAAATGTGGTGCCCAGAACTGGACGCAATCTTCAAGATGAGGTCTAACAGTGCCAAATAGAGGAGAGCCAATACCTCGTGTGATTTGGAAGCTATATTTATTTATTTATTACATTTTTATGCTGCCCGACAGCTGAAGCTCTCAGGACAGTGCACAAAAACCATAAAAATACAAAAAGTTTACAATAAATTAAATGTCACAAGGTAAAAGTACAATATAAAATCAGATGAATTACAGTCCAGGGAAAGCCTGTATGAAGAGGTATGTTTTCAGGAGGTGTTTAAAAGATGTTACATTTTCCACCTCCCGAACCACACGAGGGAGGGTTTATCCAGCGGGTGGGTGCCGCTACAGAGAAGGCCCTGCTGCTGAGGTTCTTCATGGCAACATTCCATCCATTTCGGAATGGCCAGCAGGACCTCCTATGAAGATTGTAACTGTCATCTGGGTTACGGTCTGCTAGGTATGCTGGTCCCAAGTTGTTTAATACTTTAATACTTCTATTAATGGAGCCCAAAATAGCATTTGCTTTTTTTGCAGACACATCGCACTATTAGCTGCCTTGAGCACAATTTTGGGGCAGGAAAGCAGGATATGAATTAAAATAAACAAACAAACATTTGGTTGCTGCTGCTGAATGATAGTGGAATTTTCTGGAATTGTTTCCACCCTCCCTGGGGCAGAAATCTGCACTGACCAACTCTCTACATGCAAGCTTGCATGCAAGATGCTCAAGTATTTTGTTTATAATAACATCTATACCCTGCCCTTCTGTGGCTGATTGGAATTTTCAGAATGGCTTAGAAAATAGTAAAAATAGAAATATTTACTCCCACCCCCCAAAAAACACAATTAAAGCAACAGCACAGTACAAAATCGCTGTCCACTTTCCTTGCCCCCAATCCAATCCAGTGTGATGAGCAGCCCCGCGCGGCTAGGTCTAGCTAACTGCCATTGAAATGATCCCTAATGCCCTCAATGCTGGGACATTAGGAGACATTCAGATGGTTGCTCCTCCTGGTTGACTGTTGCAATATGGGTGTGTTGCTGGCCACCACCAAGGCCCACAAATGGAGGAGAGGGCATTCCAAAAGCCATTCAGACCTTGTACTGATCCTGCCCTGAATAGGAGCTGAATTGTAGATCACAGCCTGTGGGTGGATGGGCATGGGAGGAGCCGGTCCCACAAAAAACCAGGTTGTGACAGTGACCGGATCCACATGAGCATCCCGGGCTCATTGGCACATCCCATAATTTGCCACCCTGAAAGTGGAGATGAAACCTTGCCCCAGTTTTAAATTAGGTACCTCTCTGGTGTAGGGCTACCAGATAAAATCCAGGTCAGGGCTCATGTAACTTTAACAGTTGTAGAGAAAAGGGAATTTCAGCCAGGGTCATTTGTATGCAATTAGTTCCTGGTGAAATTCCCTCTTCATCACAACAGTTAAAGGTACATGCACTATACTAGAGTGACCATATACAAAAGAAGGCAGGGCCCCTGCAACTTTAACTGTTGTGATGAAGAGGGAATTTCACCAGGAACTAATTGCATACAAATGACACTGGCTGAAATTCCCTTTTCTCTACAAATGTTAAAGTTACATGAGCCCTGACCTGGATTTTATCTGGTCACCCTATCTCTGGTGCATTTATGTTTTCCACCATGGGGCAAATATAGGCTGACCCTATGGAAAGGAAGACAAGGCTCCTGTATCTTTAACAGCTGTATTGAAGGGGGAATTTCAGTAGGTGTTATTTGTATGCACGCAGCACCTGGTGAAATTCCCTCTTCATCACAACAGTTAAAGCTGCAGGAGCCCTGCCCTCTGTTGTATCTGGTCATGCTAGGCAGGGCTCCTGCAGCTTTTGCTGTTGTGATGGGTTGCTGAAATTCCCTTTTCTATACAACTATTAAAGATAGCTGAGCCCTGTCCTCCGTTCCATATGGTCACCCTAGCAAATATGGGCTGAATGGGGACACAAATTCAATCAGGAAAGTAGCACAAGGGGTTACTCTTCTCCATGCCAGTGCCACGATTCAAGGCTTCCTACTACCCCACAACTTCTTCAAGCCAAAGGCCCAGAGAGCCAGTGGCCACTGGGAGGCCCCTCCCCCAAGATAACCATCATGGCAAGGGGGAGACCAACCTGGCCCCACACATCAGCCAGAGAAGGAACAGCTGCAGGGAGTTTGTTTCCACCCTACCTGATAGAAGAAAACCACCTATAAAAACTTTAAAACAAAGAACTGATGCTTCGGTTTTGCTATTTTTTTCCTCCTCCCTCCCTGTCCTTTTTTCCTTTTGTGTTGTGTCTTTTAGATCATAAGCCCAAGGGCAGGGACTCTTTCATTATTAATCTTTGTAAACCCCTCTGGGAGCCTTTTGGGGAAGGGGGGCTGAGGAGAGAGGTGAAAAATATTGGAAATAAGGAATAAAATGAAAACAACAACAGCAATCTACCACTCACGGGAGATCCTGTCGAACACGGATCTCCTTCCCTGCTTCTTGTCTAGCTGCGCCCGAAAAGTAAACTTTTTAGTTGGGTGCGAAATTAAGTGTGCTTTCATTTTGAGAAAAATAAATGTGCCATCGCAGCTCTTCGCTTGAGCCACTGCCGGTTAAAGGAACCGTGGAAGTCAGGGAGGCGGACGTGGTTATGACAACGAGAGCTTTGCTTGAACAAACGTCCAAAGCACCATGTAGAGAGGTTACATAAGACTCCAACAAAAGCTGCTCCTGGATGTGGCTGGAGCCTTGAGAAAGCAGAAAACTGTTCAGAGAGAGAGAAAGGAAAACCTGGCCCACTTTGCTGGTTTTTCATTGTATGAAGCTAACATGAAGCTGCTGCGTCAGCTGAAAACGAAACCCCTTTACGGTTCTCCAGTTTTACTCTGCTTTGATTGTTCAACAGTGACACTTCCCTGTGCGTGCCAAATTCGTAATCGGTATCCAAACATCCGCGTTGAATCAGCTGGTTTGGGTTGCATCCACCAGGAAGGTGCAGCCTTGCTTAGGAACCATTAGGACAGGGATTGAAAATAAAAGAGCAAGTAGTATTTATTTACTTATTTGAAATATTTTCAAGCCTCTCCAAATCCAAAAAAAGGCTCCTGGGGGTGTGGAGGGTTTACATATAATGAATTAAAGGCAAGAGCTCTCGCCTGCAGGCTTATGTCCCAAAAAGATACAACACACAAGAAAAAATGAATGATACTCCAATACTATTATAGCATTATATGATTATTTTATGAAATGTATGGCTCTCCAGATGTTGTCGGACTGCAAGTCCCATCAGCACTGGGCACCATAGCCAAAAGTGAGGGATGATGGGGCTTGCAGTGTCTGGAGAATAATAATAATAATAATAATAATAATAATAATAATAATAATAAAACTCAGAGCAGGGGGCAGGCCTGGTAGAACCTAGAAGTCTGGCTTGAGAGGTTTGGAGGTGGGCATTGGTCAACGGCCTGGAGGTAATCCACCCATCGCCACCACCATCACCTGGGGAATGGGAAGAATCATACCTGTGCGCCCTCTTTCCCTGCAGAAGCAAAGCTCCCACCAGAATCAACAATTCTGTGATAGCGGATTGGTGTCAAAACTTTTTTCTTTCGGTACGCATTTGCAGAAAAATAAAGCTGCATTATTTCTCCGCAAGCTTTTCCAGTGAGTGTACAATCGGCACCACGCCCCTTGCAAAAGAGCTCTCCCTTTCCGGGTTTATGGAACGATCTCCCCGCTGAGGCCCGCCAGGCACCAGCATTGTTCTCTTTTCGGCGCCAGGTCAAGACTTTTCTTTTCTCCCAGGCATTTAACAGCTCAGGTTGAGTTTTTAACGCAGTTTTTGGCCTGGCTGAGAGTTTAAAATGGTTTTAAATGTTAGCTGTTTTTTTTAAAAAAAATAAAAAATGTTTTTACGGTTTTTAATGTTGTATATTGATTTTTAATGCGCTGTCTCGGCTATGGGGCGGTGTATAAATGTAATAAATCATCATCATCACACCCATGTCCATATGCAGGTTTACATGCACGTTTGAATGAGGGAGCTAGATTAAAACAAGGAGAAAACACAGCTGCAAATAAAGCAAATTCCATCCTAGGGATCGTGCCCTTATACAAATCTACGGGGCAACCACACTTGGAATACTGTGTACAGTTCTGGTCGCTGCATTACAAAAAAGAGACTGTAGAGCTGGAAAAGGAACAGAAAAGGGCGAACAAAACGGTCAAGGACTGCAGCAAATCCCCCAATGAGGAAAGGTTACAACAATTGTGCCTATTTACTTTAGGGAGGGGGGTGGAAATTGGGGTAGATGATAGAGGTGTATAAGATCACGCACGGTGTAAAGAAGTCGAGAAGGTGTTGTCGTCTTTTCTCGTTATACTAGAACCTGGGATCATCCAAGGAGTGATGGGACATTCAGGAAGGACAAAAGGAAGGAATTCTTCCCACAAGGCATAGTTAAACTATGGGATTCGCTTCAAGAGGATGATCAGGGGTCTGGAAGCAAAGCCCCATGAGGAGAGACTGAAAGAACTGGGCATGTTTAGCCTGGAGAAGAGAAGACTGAGGGGAGACATGATAGCACTCTTCAAAGACCAGAGTGCAAGACACAGAATAATGGGCTCAAGTTACAGGAAGCCAGATTCCGGCTGGACAGCAGGAAAAACATCCTGATGGTTAGAGCAGTACGACAATGGAAACCATGACCTAGGGAGGTGGTGGGCTCTCCCACACTAGAGGCCTTCAAGAGGCAGCTGGACAGCCATCTGTCAGGGGTGCTTTAAAGTGGATTCCTGCATTGAGCAGGGGGTTGGACTCCATTGCCTTAGAGGCCCCTTCCAGTTCTACTATTCTATGATTCTAAGATGTAGCAATGGCAAACAACTTGGATCACTTAAAAAGGGAATTAAGACAAATTGCCTCCCATATTGGAGGCAGTATGCCTATGTATACCAGTTGCTGGGGAACATGAGAGGGAGGGTGCTATGGGACTCCTGTCCTACTTGCGGGCATCTCATAGGAAGCTCTTTAGGCGCTGTGACAAACAGGCAGGTTGCTGGACTACATAGATCAGCCGTCCACAACATGATGTCCTCCAAATGCGTAGGACTAAACTCCCAGCATGCCCCACCTGGAAGGCCGAGATAGGCCTTTGGTGTGAGTCAGCAGGGCTCTTCTGACGTTCTTACTCCCATTATCTCAGCAAACATGGGGTTGAGTTCACACATTTGCTGCGATAACATCCAGGTAGGCTGTACCTTGCCTACACAGGTGGGGCAACCGAAATAACCTCTTCCCACAATGCTACTGGCTCAGGAGTTCACAACGAGTTTCCTTGTTAACTGAGTATGTTGTATGCGTGGTCCCGTGGGCAGAGGGGAAACTGGGAGATGCCGGAAAGGAATTATTTTATTCTCCTTGGCACAAGCCGGTTCTCTGCATCTCCTTGAAAAGCTGGAGGAGGCTGGACTTCTTCGCCAACTGCTGCGCATGCGTCCCGGTACTGTCTGGAGAATCTCGCAACCCCGCCTGCAGGAGGAGTCGCATGCATGCTGCATGCTGCCCAGCGCATGCCATGTGCAGGGCTGTGAGAAGAAAAAGGGGGGAAGGAATAACATTGAAATGGAGCTGGAGACAGATTTGGCGTTAGATGGCAGCGTGGGCCCGTTTGCTCAGAGCTGCCTCCCGGTTTATTAAATCTCAGCTGATTAATTAACCTGTAGGAGCGTTCAGATGCTTTCAGAGCTTTCCTAGGTGAGGCTTTTATTGCGCGCTCATCTGTCTTCACTCACGGCTGTTTATGGGCGCTTTAGATGATGTCATCAACTTCCAGTTTTGCTTCTGGTTTTTAAAAGCAATTTTGGGTGGGGTGCGTGTGTGAGTAGAGTAGGGAAAAATCCAGTATTTTTGTGAAAGTGAAACAAAGCGCCAATCTTCACCAGTGTACTGGCGTTATTCTGCTACACCACACAGCCACCTAAAGGTTATGTAGTGGAAAGTATGGAAAGGTAGGACATTAAAACAGTCCTTGCAGAGTTGAGATCTTAATTCTGCAACGAAATGGAAGTAGATGCTGAGGGTTAAACAGCCTTGTTTAGAAAAGCTCTAAGCTGTTATACATGTGCTAATTAAAATGACATTTTAAAGTCCAAAATGGGATGGTACCCAAAAACCTGAAGGAGCACCTTTTCCCATTTCAATCTGCCCTGTGCATTAAGATCTTCTCCTGACTCCCTTGTCAAGGTGTCTCTTTTATCAGAGGTATCCAATTCAGCAAAAGAAAGGGCCTTCTCATGGGTGGCACCCCCATTATAGGAAGCCCTCCTAAAGAGGCTCACCTGGCATCGGCTGGGCAGGGCCTCTCCCCCTCATTCGCATTTACAGGTAAACTAAAAAAACACATACAAAAAAGGTTGCCCTTCCCTCCCAGTGCTGTGCACCGGGAGGTGGATCTCCAGGGAAGCCCTGATACATCTCCCTCAAGGGCGCAGGGGTAAGGCTGCAGTCGCCTGGAAGCCAAGGTAAGGGGTGCCCTGCAGCCGCAGTTGCCGCCACCGCTGGGAGGTTCGATGGAGGAGAGCCGGGTCCAGGCGCCATGTGTCCCTCTCTTCTTCACCCTCCTGCTTAGGTGGACAGGCGCTGGCGCTCGGCGCAGCAGCGGCAACTCCGCACTTGCGCTCCTTCCCATGCAGATACCGGGAAGGAGCACAAATCCGGAAGTTCGAGACCTCACGCCGTTACCACACCACCATCAAGATAGGGCCCAGGACACAGAACAATGGGCTCAAGTGACAGGAAGACAGATTCTGGCTGGACATCAGGAAAAACCTCCTGACTGTTAGAGCAGTACGGCAATGGAACCCATGACTAAGGCAGGTCGTGGGTTCTCCCACACTAGAGGCATTCAAGATGCAGCTAGACAACCATCTGTCAGGGATGCTTTAAGGTAGTTTCCTGCATTGAGCAGGGGGTTGGACTCCATGGCCTTACAGGCCCCTTCTGACTCTACTATTTTATGATTATGATTATTAATAATTATTTTACTGCATTTCTATACCGTTTGATAGCCAGAGCTCTCTGGGCAGTATAGAAATGCCTCCTGCTTCTTCCTGCAGCCCCCTGCGCTCCCCCCACCCAAAAACAATCTGGTCTCGTGGGTCGAGCGATCCTTGGAAATTTGCGGTTTATGATGAAGGGTCTGCAGTTGGGATTGGGTGCTGCTAGAAATCCAAGCCCACTCCAAGCTCCTGAAATGGCAAGTTCATCAAGACACCGCTCTCAGGTGCTGCAGGTTTTAAGCGACGCCTGCCTCGATCCCATCGTGAAAGAGGAAAGGGAGGTTGTTTACCAGTCCGGTTTTTCCCATCCTTCGCGTTCAGATCCGCGCCGAGAGACAGAAGTGCCCCGATTGTGCCCGCGTGTCCTTCCTGAGTTACAAACGAAAAAACGCAATTTTCAAGGCTCAGAGAAACAGAACCTTTTCTATCCAACCTCCCCCTCCAAGCTGCTTCAACGTCCATCGTCCCCAGCCCGCATCGCCCATGGCACAGGTTGCAGAAAGCTGCTTTGGCCCTGTTTCCCTTGCGGTGACAAGTGAGAATAGTTCAGCAGCAAATCACACCCTTGGCTTGTACAAAGTCCACCGCTTCACACGATGAATGATGCTCGCTGGCTCTTTGGTTTAATGCTCTGATCTCTCTATCACGGGCCACGTGATAGATTTGCCAAAAGAATCAACCCCATTAAGGCAGAAACTTCCTAGCTGTAAATTGAGAGCAACCAGCATCACCAAGGCCAGATCAGGGTTGCTGGAGGGACCTCAAGCAATTCTAAGACGGAACCCCATTCCCCCAGACTGAACACATGGAATTAAAAACAAATAAACCAGCACAGGGAATTAATATGTGTTTTCAGTACACTTCCTTCGCTTAGTAATGAGTCTCAAACAATCCAACGCTGAAAAATCCTAATAGTCTCTGGGACGCTGTGCCAGAACCATGGGATTATGTCCTAAAGGTTTTAATATTTCTACCGTTTTTAAGGCCTGTGCTTTAATCGTTGTAAGATTTTATTGTTTAAATTTGCTGTACGCCGGCTTGATGTCTTTTTAGCAGATAAGACATATATAAATATTAACATTGATAATAATAATTCTAAACTGAAAAGTTTTAAGTGACTTTGCTTTTTCCATTTTTTTTGCAGGAAATTGCAAAGACCAAAGACAGCACAGTAAGAAATGAACAGCAGGCATATTTTTTGCTACCACGGTCTGGCAGCCAACTAAATCAGCTGGTATCCTGGGAGCTGATGAGTTTGCTTCAGATAGAGAAACAGTCTGCTATTTGCTGTCAGACCTGGATACGGCAACTAGCAATTGGCTCAGTTCAGACAACACATCAGTCAACGCAGTGTGAAAACTCTACTCAACGGGTGAGTTTCTAGGGGGTATTCCCCACACAACATGTTCTAACTCCACAGTTGAATGACTGTGGGCTACTGTGGAGTTGAGTAAAATCCATCATGACTTTTGACTGACAGTTCCTCCGCCCTCTCTCCTTCTGCGGGCCTCCCAATGGTATCCCATCAGCCACTGCTGCAAAAAATCACAACCCAATCCTGGCAGCTCTCCTAGCACTCCCTCCTTTTGCCGCTCTTGCCAGGGAACTCTGTGGCCAGTGAGAAAAGTCAACTCAATGCAATGGAAAACTCTATGGAGCCCTCCACACAGCACGCAACACAACCATTGTACAGGAACTCTCCTCCGCACAGCGTGGGGATTCTGCGTGGAGTGTTCCCCCCCCCCCCCCCAAAATTCACTGTTGCGTGGAGTTTTCCCACCAGATGACACGTTTCTCAACGGTGGTGTAAAAACTTCACCGTGGAGTCCTAAAACCGCTGTTGAGAAACGTGTTGTCTGAACTGAGCCACTGAGTATCAACGTTTGCACTAAAAGCAAAGAAAATGAGAGCAGATTTTGCTGGCATGCTGGAGGAATCTGGGGCTAAGCGTCCATGCTATAGGGGATGCATATTCCTCTTCCGCACCTTGGAGAACTCCTTTGGAGTCCTGGCTGGTCCTGAATGAAACCCGGAGCGGATTCACTGCCCCACTGACGTTGCAGTCACCAGCCTCCACCGGCTGGGCCTCCGTTTGCGCGCAGGTGTTTCCTCCCCACAGCCTGACGTGCCCCATGCTTCGGCCCATGGAAACATCTGTGCTCCAAACCCAATGAGTCATGGAAGCCTACAACAGGGACTGGGCCAAGAGACCTTCTGCTCCTATCCGTCAAATATAAGCCAGTGCGCCACAAACACGTCTCCCAATGAGTAGGGGCCACATCAGTCCGGTTGAAAAGCAAACGCAGAAGTTGCAGTCGAAAAGAAAGCGTTAGTGGGGGCACATCAAGATACACCCCACCCACCTCACTCACTTCGAGACAAACTCAAAGATCAACTCAGATGTTTCCGGAGTTTCAATGTCCCTGTCCCCCCCCCCCCCCTTTCCATGCCTCACTTCCTGACAGATGACTCTAGAAAGGCATTAAAAATTTTTTTACCGTGCAGATTGGACTCCAGTTCACGCCAAGGGTGTCCAACTGCAAGGACCAAATTCAGTTTCGCGTGTGTGTGTCTAGTGGTGGGCGGAGCCAAAGGCAAGGGGGAGGAGCCAATGCGTCAAAAATCAGATTTGTTTTTTGGTTTTGGTTTTTTTTTTTACATTCCCACAATAACGAAACGCTCTTGAGTGGAGTTGTCAAACGTTTTTCTGCCCGGGGGCCGAGTTTTATTCCAGAGCAGCTCTCGGGGGCCGTGTTCCAGAGGGGGGCGGGGCCAAAACCCTGGCATATTTCCACTTAAAGCTCTCGCTGCCAGTCACGAAGCCTTAAGTGTTCCAACCTTTTAGAATGGGGTGAGGGGAAATGCACAAAAGCGGCTGAGGGGGGAGAGGGAGCGGACGTATTTGGTTTGACATTAGAGTCCTAGAATAGTAGTTGGAAGGGGTCTCTAAGGCCATCCAGTCCAACCCCCTGCTCAATGCAGGAATCCACCTTAAAGCATCCCTGACAGATGGCTGTCCAGCTGCCTCTTGAAGGCCTCTAGTGTGGGAGAGCCCACCACCTCCCTAGGTCATGGGTTCCATTGTCGTACTGCTCTAACAATCAGGACGTTTTTCCTGATGTCCACCCGGAATCTGGCTTCCTGTCACTTGAGCCCATTATTCCGTGACCTGCATTCTGGGATGATGGAGAAGAGATCCTGGCCCTCCTCCATGTGACAACCTTTCAAGGACTTGAAGAGTGCTCTCATGTCTCCCCTCAGTCTTCTCTTCTCCAGGCGAAACCTGCCCAGTTCTTTCAGTCGCTCCTCATGGGGCTTCTGGGGATACTATTCCGCACCCAGAGGGAGCCATGACCAATGACGTCTTCTAATTTTTAGTCCAAGTTCAGGCCCCGTGTGCAACTCATCTCCCCACACTGCTCTCGGATGATATGGGTTTTGGTGCAACTTCATCACGTGGAGACAGGATGATTTTCACATATACATATTTTGAAGGACTGAGGTCTCTTGCGAAAGCAAGGCTTGGATTCTACAAAACCACCCAGCTGGCCAGCCCTGAAAGGAAAAGAGCACGGACCTTGGCGGCGTAGTGCAGCGCAGCGAGCTGGAGGGAGGTGGCTCTCGCGTTGACGTCGGCCCCCAGGTCCAAAACCAGGAACCGGAGGGCGCCATCTTGTGCTGCGAGCGCAGCTTGGTGCAACGGCTGGGCACCCAGCACGTCCCTGGCGCTGTAACAAGCCTAAAGGTGGGCATCAGAAAGACATGCATGAGGATTATGAATCACGTCTCTTGTTGATGCCCTGCTGAAATGAATTCCTGGAAGATTACCCATGAAAATGCTATAACGCAACGTCTG
The DNA here is from genome assembly GCA_029215795.1 of Anniella stebbinsi. Classification (NCBI taxonomy): domain Eukaryota; kingdom Metazoa; phylum Chordata; class Lepidosauria; order Squamata; family Anniellidae; genus Anniella; species Anniella stebbinsi. The sequence continues at coordinate 3,120,962 of JARDYH010000003.1, read as the reverse complement.
GACGCTCCACAAAAGGTGAGGAAACAAAGGGCGATGAATCTACAGAAATGGGCCGATGTGGAAGCAACCAGGGTCTTAGATTGCAGCCCGCTAACTTAGTCTCATAGAACTGAAAGGGAGCTGTTGAGAATCAAGCCTAGCTCCTCTCAATGCAGTCCTGCTCCGGGCTCATTTTCTTGGCCATGCTAGGACAGCCTTCTCTAACCTGACGCCCTCCAGATGTGTTGGACTTCAACTCCCATCATTCCCAAGTGGGAATGATGGGCGTTGCAGTCCAACACATCTGGAGGGCGTCAGGTTAGGGAAGGCTCAGCTAGAGCGTAACAGAATATTGGGAGAGAGGAGGAGGAGACGCTGGTTAGGGTGACCCTATGGAACGGAGGACGGGGCTCCTGTATCTTTCAGTCGCATAGAAAAAGGAATTTCAGCAGGTGTCACTGGTATGTCTGCGGCTCCTGGTAAAATCCCCCTTCATCACAACAGCTAAAGCTGTAGGATCCTTTCCCTCTTTTGCATCTGGTCATGCTAGGCAGGGCTCCTGCAGCTTTAGCTGTTGGGATGAAGAGGGGATTTCACCAGGTGCTGCAGGCATCCAAATGACACCTGCTGAAATTCCCTTTTCTAAGCAACTGTGAAAGATACAGGAGCCCCGTCCTCCGTTCCATGTGGTGACCCTAATGTTGGTAGAGGATGTAATAACAGAGAATAAAAAAAGTATTAGGATCGGGGATTAGAAACGCAGGTTGTGAGTTCATAGCAATGGAGTAAACATTGTGCATGGGTGTTTCGACTTACAACAAGCATGATGCCCTTTTATGAATACAAATTCCCACCTGCCAGTTTTCCATTGTTCCCTCCCAACGGACCCTTTCTGCATTCTGGGGCCAGTGAGCTTGGTTGGTTCTTCATGGCCTATTTTCTGTGGTTTCCCCCTTAGATTTCCCCCCTAAACGTGGTCTGCAGTTCTGCAAAATTTGGGGGATTCCCAAAGCCCGCCGATGCTTCCCTTGCGCGTATGTGCAGCGCCGTTTGGGCCACACAGAAGGACCGGCACTCAGAGCGCGAGCGCACGGCGAGCATAGGGAGGTTTAGGATTTCTCAAGCAGGCCGCATCTGGTATAGATGCCAAAGGAATTGCACCCAAAGACTGCTGTTGCTGTTTATGTTACCGCATCGATTTTTGAGATGTGTGCTTTATTGTTGTATGCCTCCTGGGGAGGGCTTCTCCCTTAAAAGGCAGTCAAGAAATATTTTAAATAAATAAATAAAAATACAGACAATCTAGAGCAGGGGTTGACAGTGCGGTGCCAGTAGAAATTGTGGCCCCCAGCGGGGCCCCGCATGTACCGGCAAGACTCCGTTGGGCTCCCCCACCAACCACCACTTTACTCACCATTCTCACTTGGGATGGCCTCCTTCCCTGTGCTGCTTCTGCCTAGGGTGACCATAAGGAACGGAGGACCGTTAAAGCTGCAGGAGCTATACTAGAGCGACTGATGCAAAAGAGGGCAGGGCTCCTGCAGCTTTCACTGTGGTGATGAAGAGGGGATTTCACCAGGGGCTGTATACCTACAAATGACCCCTGCTGAAATTCCCTCTTCATCACAACTGTTAAAGATACAGGGGCCCTGTGTCCTCCTTTCCATAAGGTCACCCTGCTTTTGCCACCTGCCTTGGAATTGTTTTTCTTCCTCAGCCTGTCGTCCCGTCCTCCCCCCCCCCCCCCCCCCCAGCTTGGGATTTCCTTCTGCCCTCCGGTCCCTGCTGCAGCGTTCACCTTGGAGTCATTAAAATATATTAAATACATTACAGAGCCATTAAGAAATATCCACAGCCGAGAGCAAGAACAAATTAAGATGAACTGGCTCTCCCCTTTTTTTTTAAAAAAAAAGCTCACGGCCTTCCTATCCACGCCATGAGCACGTACCTTGTGCTTTTCTAGAAGCAGCTGGGCGATATCCAGGTGCCCGTTTTGTATTGCATCCATAAAGGGAGTGACTCCACATTTGTCCATACTGTCCGGTTCGTAGTGACACCTTGGAATAAGGACAGAAAGGACAGGCTGAAGCAAAGGACGGCCTCACCCACACAGTACACTATGGAGTCAGCTGCTCGGCCTTGTCGGAGGGCAAAGCTGGCCTGATTCTGCCCCCATAACGCACTATGACCGAATGACTTGGGTCTACAATATGGCGCCCATGTAGCAGCGAAGGCTGGTGGCTCCGAGGTCAGTGGGGCGGTGAATCCACTCCAGGTTTCATTCAGAACCGGTCAGAAACTCTAAAGGAGACAGTGTGTCACGTAGTAGCTAAAGAGTGGGACTGGGAATTGGGAGATCCGGGTTCTAGTCCCCCCATCGGCCATGGAAACTCGCGGGGTGACTTTGGGCCAGTCACAGACTCTCAGCCCAACCTACCTCACAGGGTTGTTGTTGCGAGGATAAAAGGGAGAGGAGGAGGTTTACGTACATCACCTTGAGTTCCTTGGAGGAAAAAAGGCGGGATATAAATGCAATAATACATAAAAATAAATAATAAATAAATAAAGGAGCTATCCAAGGTGCTTTACACCTTGAAAAGCTCCTTTAGAGTTCTGACTGGTTCTGACTAGAGATGTGAAGGCCCAGAAAAAAACAGAAAAATTCAGGAAAAAACATTTTTCCCTTTTTTCCCAAAAAATTCCTGTTTTTTTTTGGGAAAAAAGGAAAAAATTGGTTTTTTTCTGAATTTTTCCAGTTTTTTTCCAGGCCTTCAGATCTCTAGTCTGACTGAAACCAATAACCACCTCTCTTGATGTCTGCCCTTCCTGCTTTTTTTTTTTTTTAATTAAATTGGGAGCCTGGCATGTTTCAAACTGTAGTGCTGCCTTCCTGCACCACCTCTGTGTTGATTCAAGTGAGAGGCTTTCTGTTTGGAGCTCAGACCCTACCTGTGCTCTATACCTGGCTTCTCTGGAAAGTTAGTTTTCTTTTAGTCTTGCCCATTTACCTACCGGGAAAGGAGTGTTTTGTGCCTGGCCATACCCACCGCGGCAGCCATTTTTTGAACGGTCAACTCCCCCAGTGCTAGCCATTTTGTGAGAGCGCCCATGACACTCTCTCAAAATTCCAAACGTGCCCACTGACTGATGTACGGGTTGTAGGATTTATTTATTTGTAACATTAATATACTGCTGAATATAATAGAATCTCTCAGCATTTCACAACACTAATCTCTGCTGGGTTATTAAAGATAGCCCAGTATAGAGAGGGCTGAGATGTACCATACAGCGGTGACAGATGAGCAGCCTATGAGAAGGAAGAAGTGCCAGCCCTAATTCAGCTCTAACATGGTTGAATACGCAGGGATTCAAACGCGTACTTTTAAGAACTAAGCACTCAAAGCCCCGAGCCTGGATGTACGAATCGGCCCGTCTCAGTTTCTTCCACATTTTTTATATCTCAAGTCCTTTTTGTCCCAAAATGGAGGACTTTGGGAATTTTAGTAAATTCTGACCAAAACCAATCTGAAATGTAATTCTCATCCACCCCTAGCAGAACTTCCCCTAGTTATGGGGAAGCAGTGAAAGAACTACGAATGTTTAGCCTGGAGAAGAGAAGACGGAGGGGAGACATGATAGCACTCTTCAAGTCCTTGAAAGGATGTCACACAGAGGAGGGCCAGGATCTTTTCTTGATCATGCCAGAGTGCAGGATGCAGAATAATGGGCTCAAGTGACAGGAAGCCAGATTCCGGGTAGACATCAGGAAATCTTCCTGTTAGAGCAGTATGACAATGGAACCCATGACCTAGGGAGGTTGTGGGCTCTCCCACACTGGAGGCCTTCAAGAGGCAGCTGGACAACCATCTGTCAGGGATGCTTTAGGGTAGATTCCTGCATTGAGCAGGGGGTTGGACTCCATGGCCTTAGAGGCCCCTTCCAGCTCTTTGATTCTATTGGGGGGGGGGGGAAGAGCTGAGTCATGGGGGAATTGCGGACAAGGAGTCAGCTTACCTGTCAAGGAGCACTTTCACTACTTCCAGGCACCCATGCATTGCTGTGTGAGAGAAAGAAATTAGAAATAGGTTTGATGCTCTAGAAAGAGAGAAGAGGAGGCTATATCCTTTAAAAAAACAAAACACACCTTCCTGTTTTTGTCACAAATGGAAATTCCTATCATTGTTACTGATATTTTTAGTGTTCAGACTGTTGATGTCATTACATTATGATTATGATTATGATTATTAACATTTATATACTGCCCCATAGCTGAAGCTCTCTGGGTAGATTACCAAGATTAAAAACATTGAACACTTAAAACCAATATACAAAATTTAAACTATAAAAAGCATAAAAAAGGAACTACATAGCAACTATCCAGGGGTCAGTTTAAAAACTCAACACATGCTATTAAATGCCTGGGAGAAGATAACAATGTTGGCAACAGGCGAGCCTCGTCGGGGAGATTGTTCCATAGTTGTGGGGGCCACCACTGAAAAGGCCCTCTCCCTTGTAGACACCTGGGGGAGGACCTTAGATGTTGAGCGTAGTGTACAGGTAGGTTAGTGTCAGGAGAGGCATTCTGTCAGGTATTGTAGTCCTAAGCCGTGTAAGGCTTTATAGGTTAAAACCAGCACCTTGAATCATTAGGCTAAGATGTTTGCTATTGTTTATTTGTTTTTCTGTTTATATCGGACTTGATAGCTTTGTAACAGATCCTTTTTTTACAATGAATTTAATAAATCTGCATTGGTGACGAAGGGAACCGGTTGTCACCCTTTGGGGGCGTCTGGACCTGACCCAGGGGCTGACAGTTGCAAAGCACAACACCCAGGTATTGGAACTGGGGAGGGCTGAAGCGAAGTATCGTATCTTCCAAAACTGCAAGTCTACAGTCCGTTTCACTGATGGGATATGTGGGCAGCTCACCACTCTTAGGATAACACCCCTGCTAGCATAGGGCCTTACCTGCTGTATGCAGAGGAGTCCTTTTGATCTTGCTTTCCGTGTCCCAGATGCCAGGAGAGACGTCCAGCAAGTACCGGATGACCTGAGGGTCCCCCTCTCGGCTGGCGATATGGAAACAATTCCAGCCATCTTTGTTCTTCAGCAAGGGGTTCGCTCCATGCTGGACAAGGTCTTGAATGACCTCCACGTTCCGCCTTGTACAAGCCATCATTAAGGGAGTCCTAAAATGGGGAAGGAGGAAGTGGTGAATGACAGAGCTCACAATTTATTACCAGGGATGGGAAAAAATCATTTGAATTCGTAGGAACCAGCATTCAATAGTTAGAGCTTTACGCCAGTCAGAAAAACCTTTCAAATCCTGAGAAGCAGAGGAAAGTTCACATGGCAAATGTCCATTCCTGCTTTTACTCGCCACGTTTTAAGCAGTACACAAAGTTGTTTTATCGTCCCTAGTTCAGGGGGTGGTCAACTTGTAAGCCAAAATATTTGGACGGCTAGAAATCCCATCAACTTTAGCAAGCATAGCCAGTGGTGAAGGATGGTGGGAACTCTAGGCCTAAACATCTGGACAGCCATGTTTCCCATGCCTGTAACTAGCCCATTTGTCTTAAGAACAGTTTTAGGGAGGTGCCACATATTTCAATATTTTGACCAATATTTGAGGGCAATTTGTGCGTGCGTGTGTGTGAAAGCCAGCTCATCTGATATCAAAAAATGGCATTACTGAGTAAGCAGCTAGAAGGATGTTTTTGGGGAGCGTGATAAGCCCTTTGTATACAATAAATAAATAAATATACTGCACTGTTTGATGTTTATTATATTGCATTTTATTCTTTTAAATATGTCCGCTGTATTTTATATTTCAAACTGTTTTAAAATGGCTTTGTAGTTTTCTACCTGGGTAAACTCCGCCCAGACAACATTCGTTATTGGGTGGGTTCGAAATCTACTAAATAAATAAATCTGAATTTGTAATCTCCAGTACTATTTTACCTCATGCGACACATTTATGTTCCTGATAAAGCCAACCGTTGCAACAAACCTCACGGTTGGCAAGGAAAGTGGCCTACATCAGTGGTCAGTAGCGCACAGTCGAATGTGGAGTCCTAACTGCCATTCAACGTTTATTTATTATTGTGTGGTTTTATTGCTATGTTGCTAAATAAATTGTTTGATAGTCATGGCATTCTGCATTCACAGCTTTGAGAACTCTGTGGAAAATGGTATATAAATTTGAGTAATAAAGAAATAAATCTCCAGAAAATGGGCTCTGGCAAAAACCAGGCCTCATTTTAATTCTAAAGAAATAATTTCACCTACATTATAATCCTTTAGATGCCGGGTGAAGACCTTTTTATTTTCACGGTATTTTCACAGTTCTTCAGTTTGATTTTTAACTTTGCTGCTTAAATTTGTATTTTAAATCCGCATTCATTTCTACATGGCTGCTCGGTTTTATCCAGATTGTGCTTTTATACTGTATTTCAAATTATGTTTTTATACTGTCGTCGTTTTATGTTTTTGAATGGTTTTTATAGTTTTAATTTTTGTAAACCGCCCAGAGAGTTTCAGCTATTGGGAGGTACAGAAATGCAATAAGTAAATAAATAAATATATTTAGGGTGCAATCCTATGCATATTTAGACAGAAAAAAGTCCTATAATTCCCAGCATCCCCTAGCCAGCAGCTGGGAGCTGTAGAATTTTTTTCCCCATCTAAACATGCATAGGATTGTGCCTTTAGAAAAAATATCCTCTAAGGGGGCAAAATACCCCCCAAAATAGTCCTATGAGAACCGATCATGCTCAGTCGGCACAGAATGCTGATTTGGAGAGAGGGGGAAATGATGGGAGAGGCAGGAGTGGAACGTAGAGGCTGAAACCCTGAACATATTGGGGAGCAACCTGTCTCCACCGAACCCATCGCTGGGGGTGAACCTGCTTGCCACTGAATTTGCCAGAGCAGCATCAAAAAAACATTCAATTTTAGAGAGTCAGTGCCTTGTTAAGAAGCAGAATCGGGCTCCTGGAAGCTCCTGAGAGTGCCATTCTGCGTCTAAGCAAGGTATGCGCTCCCTGTGGGCCTGGTAGAACGGTGCGGCAGGTGGGCCGGGGAGAGCACATGCGGCCCGTGTCTTGCCAACCCCTATCTGAACAGAAGTGGTCCACACTGCAATGACTTGTAGCAGGTTCTGCTTGGCCATGCTAAATATGATTCAAGAGGCCTTCAAGAGGCAGCTGGACAACCACCTGCCAGGGATGCTTTAGGGTAGGTTCCTGCATTGAGCAGGGGGTTGGACCCGATGGCCTTAGAGGCCCCTTCCAACTCTACTATTCTATGATTCTATGATCCATCAAAAGCAGGGCTGAAGACAGAAGAAATTGGGTGGCGACGTACCAGTCGGCTTTCTTCAAGCAATCAACGGCAGCTCCTCTGCCCAGCAGGTACAAGACGCAATCTCTGTGACCCATGGAGGCGGCTTCGTGAAGGGGCCGCTTGTAATCATTATTAAATAGTTCAACGTCCATTTTTAAGGCTTCGACTAAGTAGCCGAGGATGCTCAGCTGGCCGTGCCTGGCCGCGTAGTGGAGCAGAGTGTCCCCTGACCTCCCAAAGTGCTTCGTCTTCACGTCCTTGGTCACATCCCCGATGTTTCCAACCTCCTCTTCAAGAAGGGCGCACTTCCCTTCTTGAATCAACCTGGGAAGCAATTTCTGCGATTCCCCGTCGGCCATCGCTGGCAGCAGGAGGGACAAAAATCCAGAATTAGAGAGAAACCTCAGCATTTATTAATAACGATTCGCCACAACTTAAAGGAGCTTCACACCTCTCATATTCAACCGATTCGTAGGCGATGCAATGCGCAGGATACAGCACTCCAGAAACAAAACAAATGATCACGAATAACGCATCCGGTTTATAAATTTTTATAGCTTCAATAATTTTTTAAATTCTAAAATGTAAACTTTTTTTAGTTTTAAAATTGCAAAACATGTACACATCTAAACAGATTTTAAAATATGTTTATATACGTTTACAAATGTTAAAGTGAAGCAATAAAATTTTACATTCTGAAATTTTTAAATCTATAAAATATTATGAACTGAATGTGCTACTAATTGTCATTTATTTTGTCTTGGCTCTCGTATTCAGACAATCTATTTTTTAAAAAAATCCCTCTTTTGTTTTAGATGGATTTATAAAAGGCTGGAATTCCATGCACACTTATTTCATTTATTTCTGAGTCTGCATAGGTTTTTGTGAAAGGTGAATGAAACTGATCTCTGTTTTTTATGTATTAGAAATGGTAGGGTGACCAGCTAAAATCCAGGTCAGGGCTCATGTAACTTTAACAGTTGTAGAGAAAAGGGAATTTCAGCCAGTGTCATTTGTATGCAATGAGTTCCTGGTGAAATTCCCTCTTCATCACAACAGTTAATGTTGCAGGGGCCCTGCCTTCTTTTGTATATGGTCACTCTAGTATAGTGCATGCAACTTTAACAGTTGTGATGAACAGGGTATTTCACCAGGAACTGATTGCATACAAATGACTCTGGCTGAAATTCCCTTTTCTCTACAACTGTTAAAGTTACATGAGCCCTCACCTGGATTTTAGCTGGTCACCCTAAGAAATGGTGGTGCAATATACCTGAGTGAATAACCTCTTGTTATTTTGAATCGTGTCTGGCCACTTGCTTCAAAAGTCAGGCATGGCACCAACGGGTGAAAATTGCAGGGAAACAGATTTGGGCTAGACATTAGGAGGAACATGTTGTCCAACAACCTGTTGGACTTCCAGGTTCTAGTGTTAAGACAGTCGAAAGAAAAAGATGTGGAATTCTGTATGTCACAGAAGCCACCTTGAATTCAGCAGAGGAGGGATAATTAGGGTGACCATATGCAAAGGAGGACGGGGCTCCTGCATCTTTAACGGTAGTAAAGAAAAGGGAATTTCAGCAGGTGTCATCATTTCTAGGCATGCAGCACTTGGTGAAATTCCCTCTGCATCACAACAGTTAAAGTTGCTGGAGCCCTACCCTCTTTTGTGTCTGGCCACTCTAGTATAGCTCCTGCAGCTTTAACTGTTGTGACAAAGAGGGAATTTCACCAGGTGCTGCATGCCTACAAATGACACCTGCTGAAATTCCCTTTTCTATGCAACTGTTAAAAGATACAGGAGCATCCTTTCCATATGGTCACCCTAAGAATAACACATACTTAGGGACTAATCCTAAGTATGCTTAGACAGAAAAAAATCCTACAGCTCCCAGCATTCCTCAGCCAGCTATACTGGCTGAGAGATGCTGGGAGTTGTAGGATTTTTTTTCTGTCTAAACATGCCTAGGACTGGACCCTTAAATAAATGCAAATCCAGTTTCTCTAGTCCATAGACCCTGTAGCTATTCCTTATTAGGTCTTCCAAATTTTTAATGTTGTCATTGTACAAGTACCAGGGCAGAAAAGGTACCTGTTTGTCAGGATTGTCCCCTCCCTTTGCCTGTGGGCATGCTCAGAAGTGTGCCATGTGATATTTTCAGAGTTAAAACTAAAAGCCAAAAGAAAATACGTTGAGGAGGACAACGGAAAAGGTATCACCTGCACAAGAAATAGCAATTCAATCCACAGTGAAATGTCAGAGAGAATCAGCGATCATGGAAACTGATCATTGACCCTAATCTATGGTCATGGATTAAAATAATGCAATGAAAGGAAATACCGTTACTACCACTACAATTGCAAAATGCGAACGCTCTCAAGTGAATAAACGGGGGCTCTGAACGTCGCACTACAAAACCAGGAATTAGTCGGAGAAATCAGGAGTTCCCCGGAGAAGCATGCGGTTTTTATTCACCATAAAAGAGGCAGGCACCCTGCGCATGTTTAGCAAGAAGCGAGTCACATGGATTCAATGGGGCTCCCTCCCACGGCAATCTTTTTACAACAGCTTGTGAGCAATGCGCTGGTAAGTAAGCAAGCCGGATGCGTGTGAGATGTCAGCCACAGTTGCAGTATTCCTTCCTGGGCACAGAAGACCTCCCCTTTTTTTTGCAACCCCCCCCCCCCCCCCCGCACCAGTGAGGACAACGGAAAATGTGACCCTATCGTTCTGAAATGCTTCCCAGACTCTGCGTCGGAAGCGGGAAGAGACGTACCACTTCATAGTGCATTTCCTGGCCGTTTGGTTCCGCAGGGTCTGAAAAAGAGGAAACAAGAGGAGGTGAGAAATAATGAGACAGGCTCCGCCTGTTGAATTTCAGCCTGCCAAGTTTTAAAGGCACAGCAATGTGCCACCTATTTTAAAGGCACATGTCTTCCTTGCTACTACATACCTTGTCACATGTCTTCCTTGTGACACCCTCCAAGGGGCCTATTACACCTTCCCACCCCCAGAGATCTATTACTACAGGCGACGGCAGAGGCAGGCTCACACAGGAACTTAATGCATGAAAAAGAACAAAATAAATAATAATCCTATTTACCAATAGTGAACTTGAGCGTGTAGCCAAAAACAGCACCCTCCACACACACACACAAGAGGGAGGTTTCAGCATGGGGGGGAGCCCAAGTTTGCAGAAGTACCTCACAATCTTTTTAAAAACCTTTTTTAAAAAAGCCCTCAGAACAACCCATCAAGGGCTTATCGTGTTCAGTGGCCATGAAATGTGGGCGGGGAGAGAAAAGCCAGGGGAAGGAGTAATGGAGTATGAGGAGAAAGGGCATGGCTGGCTGCCACCTGGAAAAGGAGCAGTTTGCGCTGCAACCCTTTGTTGCAGGTCCCACTATCTTATTTATTTATATCCGGCTCTTTTACCAAGAAATACCCAGGGTGGCTTACACCTCTCCCCCCATACACACAAAAGGGGTGTGTGTGTGCGGAATCAGTAACACATTGAGGAATCACCATAACATGTTAAAATCACAGCATTAAAGAGAGAAATGAAACCCCTCCAAAAGTAGCATTTAACCTTATCAAAAAGAGTCGGGAGATATCAAAAGCCCGTTTTTAAAAGTCTTCCACCTTTGTCTGGTTCAGAAGACACCTTAAACCACAGCTTTAACCATGGTGGTTAAGCCAGAAAGCCGGGCCATGTTCAGGAGACAACTTAAACCAGGGCTTTAACCATGGTGGCTAAGGCAAAAAGCCTGATTCATCATGGTTAAAGCCGTGGTTTGAAATGTCTTCTGAACACAGCCTGGCTTTCTGGCTTAACCACCATGGTTAATGGCATGGTTTAAGGTGTCTTCTGAACGGGGACAATAGAGGGAGTCAGGGAAAAAGGGGTACACTTATTTCAAAGCATTGCAATGAAAGGGAGTCCCTAACCTCATTGAAAGCACAATCCTATGCATGTTTAGAGAGGAAAAAAACAAACAAACCTGCAACCTAACTTCCAGCATGTTGGGAATTGTAGGACTTTTTGTTGTGTAAACATACATAAGATTGCACCCTTATTTTTTTTTGTACACAGATTCCTGTGCATTTGTTTTCCTCCCCCCCCCCCCCCCCCTGCTTTTTGCAGCCTCTTGCCTGATGAAGAAACCTGGAGGTCTCGAAAGCTTGCATATTTTTTTGGTGATCTTTCGGTTGTCCTAATAAAGGTATTAGACTAATAGTTTCGATTTAGACATCTTTCTACACGTGCACTCCCCACCCCCTCTTCGATGGACTGTACCTAATGTCCCTTTCGTCTCAATAGGTCTACTCTAAGTAGGACTAACCCGGCATACAGCCCGTGACGTCTCCTGATTCTTCCTTACCCGCACATGGAAAACTCCAAGAGCTGCTATGGGAAGCCGGAAGTAGGAGCTGGCGTGCTTTTTCCCATATCTCTTTGGAAGTAGAAACAAAACAAAAACAAACCGCGCCCACTCACTCCGGGCAAAGTTTCGCTCCTCCTCCTCGAGCCCTTAGCAACAGCTCAGCGGAACCCGGAAGAGGAACGAGCCAGCGAACTCTGTGGTCAGCCGGGATGCCACTCGGAGGCGGGGCTTCATTCCCTAGGCTCGTAGTGAGGGTAGGTTGTGCGAGAGGCGCTGGAAGCAGGTTGGGATGCGCGTGCAAAGGAGGAAGGGAGCCGCGATCTCCATTTTGCAAATTGCACCCAGATCAGAGTAAGTCGGTGGGGGAAGGGAGGAGTAATTAACCCAAGCCCTAATTAATTGCACACTGACTCTCATGAGCCTAGGAGCTAGATATTGGAGGGTAGCACTAATTCCAGGTTTCTCCAGACCCTAATTTGGAGAGCGGGAGGGGGAGCTTGAAACGGATTTGGGTGTGTTGCTCCTGGGGGTGACTTTGAACCGCCCCTCCCCAAACCTGGTGCCTTCTAGATGTGTTGGACTGCAACTCCCATTATCCCCAAGCAGCAGGGCCAGTGGCTGGGGGGGTGGGGGGGGGGCGGGATTTGCAGTCCCAACACCCCTGGGAGGCTTCAGTGGGGAAGTCTGGGGCAGGGCTTTCAGCCTGCAATGCCTTCCTTCTCAGGGGGTGGGGAGATGGGTTTCTTGGCTCCCTCTGCAAGGGTGCGCTGTTGCGCCCGGTTGTGCGGTTATGCGCATTATCGCAGACGCGCATCGACTCCTAATCCCGCTGCACGGGAGGCGGCGGCGGCGGCGGCGGCGGCGGCGGCGAGAGGCTTTACAAGAAGTGTCCCCCTGCTGCGGTCCTGGCTGCTTCTCTGGCGGCCATCCCGGCTCCCCTGCCGGTGGCGAGTTGCCCTCTCGGCTGGGCCCTGGAATGAAAGCGACTAGCGGGGCGGCGGCGGCGGCGGCGGCGGGCGGCTGCAGCAGGGAGGACACCGCCAGCCAGGCAGGCTTCGCACGTTCGTCAGTTTCCCTCCGTGGCCACCAGCACAGGCGGTGCGGCAGGGAAATCCAAAGCAGGGGAGGGAGGGAGGGAGGAAACAACAGCCGGAGGGGGAGGAAAGCGCGCGCGGGGAGGGCGATCGTCTGGCAGCGCTGAGCACGGGGGAAACGCTGGCCACGAGCCGGGAGGTTGATCACCTGGCCCTTGGCTGCGCTGCTGGAGACGAGGCTGAGGTCCCCTCCACAAGGATGCGCTTTTGCGCCCGGTTCGGCGATTATGCGCATTATCGCAGAGGCGCATTTACTCCTAATCCCGCTGCACCGGAGGCGGCGAAGCGCATTAATTGGTGTCCAAAAAGCGCTTTACAAGAAGTTAACGCGCATAATCGCTTGGTCACACGGCGAAAATGCGCTTTAACGGCCGGAGCAAAATGAAAGTCGCTATTTAACGCGCATTCGATAATGCGCATAATCCGGGAGATAACGCGCCTCTACGCCCGTTTTGCGCTCCGCTGGTGTGGAGGTAAAATTTATAATGAGCCTTCAAAGAGCATTAAACCTCTCTTGTGGAGGTAGCCCAAACTGAGAAAAGTGGACAGAGCGAGGAGCGACCTCCTCGAGAGCTCGCTCGCTGGCTGCACGCGCGGAACGCCACGCCTGGCTGATCCCCCTCTGCTGAGAATAGCGTTTAGCCGTTCATGCTGAACCCCGGGGTTGCTGAAGTTCAGGTCGGGGCAGGAAATCTGCGCCGTTGCAGCTGGGGGAGGGCTTTTGACAGCGGCGGCGGCAGCAGTCAAAATGCGCTTTAATGGACGGAGCAAAATAAAAAACTCGCTAATTAACACGCATTCGATAATGCGCACAATCGGGGAGATAACGCGCCTCAACACCCCATTTGCGCTCCTCTCAAGGGTCCCCTCTACAAGGATTCGCTTTTGCGCCTGGTTAGCCGATTATGCGCATAATCGCTAAAGCGCATTTACGCCTAATCCCTCTGCACGAGAGGCAGTGAGAGGCGGCGAAGCGCATTAACGGATGTCCAAAATGCGCTTTACAAGTAGTTAATGCGCATAAGCGCATATGCACACAGTCAAATTGCGCTTTAACGGACGGAGCAAAATAAAACTCGCGATTTAACGCGCATTCGATAATGCGCATAATCGGAGAGATAACGCGCCTCTACGCCCCATTTGCGCTCCGCTGGTGTGGAGGTAAATTTTTTAATGCGCCTTGAAAGAGCTTTAAATGCCTCTTGTAGAGGCAGCCTTGTAGAGGTAATTTTTTAATGAGACTTGAAAGAGCTTTGAACCTCTCTTGTAGAGGCAGCCTCTCTCTCTCTCTCTCTATATATCTAGATTTAATATCTCCATCTCTCTTTTCCCCCTATGCATGTTTAGACAGGGGGGGAAAAAAGCCCTATAATTCCCTGGTTGGGGAATGCTGGGAATTGTAGGGCTTTTTCTGTTCAAACATGGCTCTGGAAAGGATTGTTCTTTTATGACGTTCTGTTGCTATTTTAATCATGTGCACCATGTTTTTAATCAGTTTTATGTATTTTATCATATTTTATATTTACTGTTGTTCCCCACCTCGATCCAAACGGAGAGGGGCAGGTAAGAAATAAAATTATTATTATTATTATATTATTATCTGTTCAGACTTTACGTTTTCAGTTCTCCTAACAGTGATCCTGCTGGCATCCAAAGTTTTCATCCAAATGGGACTTAGCTGGGGAGTGGGTGGAGGTGGGGAAGGTGGTGTTTTTTGAATGTATAATCACAAAGTTGTTTCCAAAACAGGGACCCTGAGCTGCAAATGGTGGTGTTGAGCCGTATAGTATCAAGCACGCATGGCTGCTGCCTAAAATGGCAGCCCTGCTGGGTCAAGTCCCTCTTCCCTGCCCCTTCTCAGCCCTGCTGTCCTCTGTGATGAATAAGGGCACAATCCTATGCATGTTTAGACTGCTCCCAGCATTCCCTGGCCATCCATGCCGACTGGGGAATGCTGGGAGTTGTAGACCTTCTTTTCTGTCTAATCATGCATATAGGATTGCGCTCTAAATCTCTCTTTCCCCCCTAACACAAACACACATTTGTGGATAATCATGTTTTTTTTCCACCCACATTTCAACCTGGGTTAGGGCTACAGCGTATTCCATTTGCTCTGCGAATGTCGGCAGCTCCGTGTTTGGTTCGAACACATAAAAGTACCTATAACGCTATACGTTTATTTCTGAAATCGCCATCCAGATCAGGTGCATAGCCTCAGACAGTATATATCCAAAATAGTTAAGGTAGAATATAAATGAGTTTAATACAGTTTTTCATATATATATTTTTCAAGTAACATACCGCAGTTGGTTTAAAGCTGCTTTAAATCATAAAAAAATATTTTGAAGTCGACATACTTGATTTAAGACTTTTAATTTTTTTTTATGATTATACCGAATGGTGAGGATGTGTTTCTGTTTGCTACAGACATCTCTCAAAGCAGGGGAGTGACACTCTTTATCATACATACACTTGTTGAAAAAGTTTTTAGTCAGCCTCAGCGGAGTGCAAGATTAGCAAAAAGAAAAAAGGCAATTCAGCTTTAAACCAACTGCAGTATGTTACGGTACTTGAAAAATGATATGGTTTATATTTTATTATACATTTTGCAATAAATTTGGAGTATCCCTGTTTGTATATATAAGGCACTAATAGGAATGTATATATGTATTTTATAGTGAAGTGGCCACTGAGGAGGACAGACGTGTCGAAACACGTCTGGCCATAACAGTGAAGATTGTTGGAGCATTATTTTTATCGTATCATTTTAACTGTATGTCATATTTTAATTGCTTATCAACTACTTCTGTGTATATATATGAAAAATTGTATTAAACTCATTTATATTCTACCTTAACTTTTTTGGATATATACTGTATAGTTTTTGGTTAAGGGCAGCACTTTATTTAGGTTGGCATAGCCTCAGACCCCAGCTTATGTGCAAACCTGCTGGTGCAGCCCCTTGGGTCCTGTCCCCTTTCTGTCATCCTATACCTTTTTATCTAGGGCTAAGCTCCATTGATCTCAGTGGGGCTTACTTTCGTGTAAACATGTATGGGATTGTGCTGTAAATCTAACTATGCACAACAAAACTGAACACACTCGCTTCTCCCTCCCTTCTGTCGTCTCTCTTGTGTAGAATTTCAAATTGTAATCTCCTTGGGACAGGGATCAGTCCTTCATATACATTGATGGTGCTATAGAAATAATAATAATTATTGTTAAAATTATAACACTTCGCATACATTGTATTTTTGTAATCCTCACAAACAACCTCTAAAGTAGGTCAATTTTATCCCAGTATTGCAGATGGGGAATGGGATGAGGATCAGAGGGAGCGGCTTGTACAAGGCGACCTAGCGGGTGTATAGCAAAGGCAGCGGGGAATGGGCGGAGGGGGGTGCTTCCTGATTTGTCGCACTGGCTGCAGTCCTGAATATTTATTTAATTATTTATTTATTTAAAACATTTCTGGGCCCGCCTTTCAGGACAGAAGCCCTCGCAAAGCAGCTCGCAACAATAAAATAAATGAAATCAGTTAAAATATTAAAAGCAATAAAAACACAAACCCAAAAAAACCCAATTAAAAACAATAAAACCAGCAGGCACAATAATAATAGCAGCAATAACAATACTCATCATGCGAGGGGCACGGTAAAATAATACGTTTTCAAGGCCTTCTTAAAAGTCTGCAATGACGGAGCATGGCGGACCTCCAATGGGAGCTTGTTCCAAAAGTGTGGGGCCACTGCAGAGAAGGCCCTCTCACGTGCGATCACCCACCCAACTGTTCTCACGGGCGGGCAAAGGAGAAGGACCTCTCTTTACAGTTACTAAGGTGTAAGCCCCATTGACGAGAGTGAGATTTACTTCTGAGTAAGTGCGAATAGGATTGGGCTGACAGTCTCTTAGCAGCTAGATGAGGTTGGGCAGATTACGTATCTTCTTGTGTCGCTTGATTCCCTTCACCCGGTGGGCTTTCTCAAGGCTGAACGGGATGGACCAAAGTGCAGCCTTGTCTCTTGTGTCAACGACAGTGAGACGTTTTAAGAAGCTTCGCCTCACCGCCAGCGACTGTGAAGCTCTGAGGCAGAGTCCAGAGGGCACCTCGTCCTTGACGCAGCCGTTGGGTCAAAGGCAGGGCAGCCGAAACGCCCACCAAGGCCTCTACCCTGCTTGCCGGGCGAAGAAGCGTCAAAGAGGTACAGTGGCCATCCTGACGCGTTACGGTCTTGGAAGCTGGGACGTGAGTGTGTGTGATTTCCTGCTAAAATGGAATTGCTGAGTTTCAACGGGGACCCACCTGGGCTCCTTCGGCCTTTAACGTGCAATCCTGTCCATGCTTAGACAGAAAAAAAAAAGTCCTACAACTCCCAGCATTTTTTAAATTCAGGGATGTTGAACAGCTGAAAGGCCAAATTCAATTTTGGAGGAGATCTCGGTGGCTGCGTTGCAGTGGTAGGTGAGGCCAAAGGCAAGGGGCGAAGCCAAAATGACTAGGGTGACCCTACGGAAAGAAGGACAGGGCTCCTGCGTCTTTAACAGTTGTATAGAAAAGGGGATTTCAGCAGGTGTCATTCACATGCATGCAGCAACTGGTGAAATTCCCTCTATATCGTAACAGTTGAAGGTGCAGGAGCCCTGCCTAGCATGACGAGATGCAAAAGAGGGCAGGGCCTATACGTTTTAAGTGTGTATGTTTTGATTTTGTAAAGCCGCCTTGAGCCCCAGCATTGGGCAAAAGACGGGATAATAATAATAATAACAACAACAACAACAATTCTGTCTCTCCCGGAGGAGCCGGCCAAAGTCGCATCACCGACTACTTCAGAACCCAAAGCCGCCCCTCAGGGTGTCCCGCTGACATGGCAAAAAGCAACAAGATCCGAGCAGAGGAGCCCCTAGAATCCTTATTCGCCCATGATGACTTCCTAGGCCCCGAGGACTCTTGCTCCCTTCTTGAGGATGGCGGCGACGTGGCCCTGGCGGCGTCCAGCAAAAGGCCGTGTTTCTCCCAGGGTAGCCACAGCTGCCAGGGAGAAAATGGCCCGTGGGACCAAGCTGATCAACCTTTCCTGGAGAGGCTGGCAGAGCGGCCCCTGGCCGATGGAAACGCCAATCTGGAAGTCGACGTCCAACCGGGAGCCGAAGACGTGGAGATCGATCCTCTGCCTGATGCGTGTTTTGGGCTCTTGGGGACCGTGTGCTGGGACGTGCCCCAGGGGCAGATTGACCAGCTGCCAGATGAAATCCTCCATGAAATCTTCGCCCTGGTGCCTGCCCTTGACCTCTACCAGAGCCTCAGCCTGGTGTGTCGCCGTTGGCAGCGGATCATCTCCAACCCGCAGGTGAGTCGTGTCTTTACCCCTGCCTTGGCTTTCTTTCTTTCTTTCTTTCTTTCTTTCTTTCTTTCTTTCTTTCATCTTTATACTGCCCATCAACCGAAGCTCTCTGGGCAGGGCACAGTTAAAAACCATGAGAACAACAATATAAATTTAAACACCCCAAATTTAAAAAGGCAGCGTAAAACGAGCTACATTAAAAACCAGGGAAAGCCTGTGTGAAAAGGTATGTCTTCAGGAGGCGTTTAAAAGTTGTGATGGTTTCTGCCTCCCGAACCGCACAAGGGAGGGTTTTCCAGAGGGTGGGTGCCACTACGGAGAAGGCCCTGCCGCCGAGGTTCTTCATGGCGGCATTCCGTTCGTCTTGGAATGGCTTGTGCCACTCTGTGCTGAAGGGACCCACAAATTCTCTACCGAAATGGCTGATGCTTCCAAGTCGCACTGTGCTTTACGAAATAGCTACGCGTTGTCCCAGATAGTATCAAAAATATCAAGTACATTCGTATGTTTTTGACAAATTATAGGGTGACCCTATGGAAAGGAGGACGGGGCTCCTGTATCTTTAACAGTTGCACAGAAATGGCAATTTCAGCAGGTGTCATTTGTCTACATGCAGAACCTGGTGAAATCCCCTCTTCATCACAACAGTTAAAGCTGCAGGAACGATACTAGAGTGGCCAGATACAAAAGAGGGCAGGGCTCCTGCAGCTTTAACTCTTGTGATGAAGAAGGAATTTCACCAGGTTCATCATGTATACAAATGACAGCTGTTGAAATTCCCTTTTCTGTGCAACTGTTAAAGATACAGGAGTCCTATCCTCCTTTCAATATGGTCACCCTACAAATTAGATTTATTGTATAATTCATTTGCCAAATAAATAAATGACAGTTCTCCCTTTTTGACCTATATTTTAATTTAATGCATGGGTGAGCAACTTTGGGCAGTTTGGGGGCAAATTTTCAGACCCTAGAACTCCCTTCCCCTAGGACTGCATTCCTGATGCAGCCATGCTGCTGAATTTTGCAGTGGCCAAAAATGGTGTTTTACCCCTGACATGTGGCAGCGAACTGCTACGGAGACTCAAAAAGGCCACATTTAGCTTGAAACTGCCAGGGGTGGGTGTCTGGGATGCAGCCCTTGCGACATGGCTCTTGCCCATGAGATGTCCCTGGTGGACCTTGTCCTTCAAGCTGAAGTCGGATACATTCAAAGCGCACCCAGGTTCAAACGTGATCTGATGGAGGTCGTCTTGGCATTTCAGTTCATCCCTTGGAAAAAGCTGTACCATCAGTACCTGAAGGGCGAGGCCCACGTGGTGTCGTTCGTTAACACGACTCTGAATGAATATGACCTAACCCAGGATCAGATGGAGAGCATGCTGGGATTTATTCGGTGAGTCCATCTTTTCGAGCAGTGACGCAGCGATGCGTCGGCTGCGTTGCCGTATTTAGTTACCTGTCGCATTTGTATCGTGGCCTTCCGCCGAATAAAAGTTGATCTCATGATTGTGCGTGTAATAATAACAACTTCCTAGGCAGGGAACCAGGAAGAAAAATAAATAAATCAGGTGACCTGCATTTCTGTACATTAGTAAACTCCTTTTTTTGATTCGGAATGCATCACAAATGCAAACAGACATCGTGGCTAATGATTGCTCTCACCACTGATAGCGATGTCTCTTATCAGGACAAATGCCTTTGATGTAGGAGTGCAGAATTGGCTATTGCATCTAACACTCCTTCCCCCCCCCCCCCCACCCGGGAGAGCTGAATATAGATCAGAGGAGCAATTGCTGCCTTACTCTCCGGGTTTGTAAACAGGGTTTGTATCGGTCCAGAAATCTCTCATACCTGTTTGTCTGAAGGTGATATTTGGACATACAAGTATGTGTATGCATCAAGGGAAGCAAAAACGCCCTCAGATCACTGTCAGCTCTCTTAAAAATGGCTGTCCTTCTCTAGTTGTAGTTTCTTCTCTGTGTCGGGGCTTGGAGATCTGTGGCCCCAGCAAGGGTGGCCAATGGTCAGGGATGATGGAAATTGTAGTCTAGCTACATTGGCAGTTTCCTCATCCTGGCCCCGTTGGAAATCCCCAACAGCTGCTGGAAGGGCCACATGCTGGCTGGGAGGATGCTGGGCCTTGTAGTCTGACAAATCTGGGGAGTGGGCACCGATCAGTTCTGAACCGATTCTGACTATAAACTAGAGGTGCAAAAGCAGGAGACCATTCACAATAGACCTTAAGATGGAGAGTATTGAATTTAATAGGGAGAGTATTGAACATAATAAACGTTATTAAAAGAAGGAACTTAAAAGCAGGGTTGATAGCTTTAGATATTTTCAAAGCTTTTGATTGCGTGGAATGGCCAGTGTTAAAAACTATTATAAAGATATTTGGTTTTGGAGAAAGGTTTATAGGAGTGATTAATCAGCTTTATGCAAACAATAAGGTGGAGGTAATGGTAAACGATGGAATAACACAACAAATTACCTTAGCCCGGGGAACAAGACAAGGGTGTCCTCTCTCCCCAATATTATTTGCAATAGTCATAGAAATATTGGCAAATGTTGTTAGGGATGATGAGAGACTGAAGGGGATAGGAGGGGAAGATAAAATAAAAATTAATATGTTTGCGGACGATACCTTATTGACATTAGAAAACCGAGGGATAGCATAAAAGAAATAAAGCAACATTTGAGAGAATTTGGAGAGAACACAGGACTACAGGTAAACTGGGAGAAATCAGAAATGATGTTATTTAACTATGACAAAGAAGAAAGGGAGGCGTGCAGTTTAAAATTGGATTTTAAGATTAAAAATATAGTGCGTTATTTAGGAGTTCAAATTACGAAAGATTTAGAAAAGTTAGAGGAAATAAATTTTAGTAGTTTAAAAAAACAGATAATGAAGAAGTTAGAGGCTTATAGGAAATTAAAACATTCATGGTTTGGTAGAATAGCGGCTATTAAAATGAAAATATTACCAAAGATTAATTTTTTGTTTAGAATGTTACCAATAAAAAAACAGAAGTAGAAATAAGAAGTTGGCAAAGCATGATAAATAACTACTGTAACAGAGATAGAAAAGCAAGAATTAATAAAACGAAATGGTATAAGATTCAAAGGAAAGGAGGGTTGGGACTCCCGAATATAAAGATGTATTATATAGCTAATCAATTGAGATATGTTATAAATAGTATAGTAGGGGAAGAGGATTTAGAATGGTTAGAGATGCAGACAGGAGAAATAGAGTTAGGTTTACAAAATATTCTTTTTAGTAAAATACAAAAGAATCAATTGAAAGATATGGAAATCCCATCTTAAAAAATATTATAGAAATTTGGGGGAAGTATAAAAAGAAATTAATACCAGGAATTTCTCCTCTAGCCCCAGTTGTTTTGTTGGAGAACTTCCCAGGTAACTTAAGAAGAGAATTGGAAGGGTTACTGAGGGAAAAAAAATAATTAAAGTGAAAGAATGGATGAAGAGAATGGTTAATAAAAAGCAAATAGAAGAAGTTTTAAGAGGACAAAAACCCTTATGATTTAAGTGTATACAATTGGAACAATGGACACAGAAATGGAAAAAGAAAAATAAGGAATGTAGAAAGGAAACAAAATTTGAAAAGTTAATTGAGTCGAGAGAAAGAGGGGGAAAATAAAAGTTAAAAAATTATAATAAGTGAAATAAATAATATATTGTTAGAGGAGGGGGAGCAACAAGAAATTTTGAAAGCATTCTGGGAAGAAGATTTAGCAAAACAAATTACTGAGGATAACTGGAGAAAGATATGGGAATTAAGAACTTTAAAGTTGTTATCAATAAGGATAAAAGAAAATCATTATAAAATAATTTGGAGATGGTATCTCACTCCCGTAAGATTACATCAGATAGATAAGAAAATTTCAATGCTATGTTGGAGGGGTTGTCAGGAAGTGGGGACATATTTCCATATGTGGTGGACATGTGAGTATGTACAAAAATTTTGGAAAAGAGTTTTTAAAGAAATAAGTGAAATATTGGCTAATCAAGTGGAAGCAAGTCCAAATTTAGTTTTACTTTTTATGTTTGATAAAGAATATGGGAATAAAAATATAAGAGAACTGATAAACAACCTCCTGACACCGGCTAGATTAATGATAGCGAAGAATTGGAAAATACAAGGGAATTATAGTATAGAAGAATGGTATAAGGGGGTGAGGGATATTGCAATTAATGACAGACTAACATGTAAAATGAAAGTTAGGATGGGATTATCCAAAAAGAATGATTTTGATAGTATTTGGGGACCATTTTTAGATTACATTTTAATAAAGGGGAGAGGTTGTACACCTTCAAAAGAATCCTTGCAATTTTGGAAAAATGTATAATATACTAGAGCAACGAAGGTCTCAAGGGTAGGGGAGCACGGTGTGTGTGTGTTAAGGTTTGTTTATGTATTATGTTTATTTTATGTGTGTTATATGTTGAAATAATAAATAATTTTAAAAAAAAAGATGGAGAGAAGCACCTCAGGATGCTGGAAGAATTATTTTATTTGTGAAAACCCTAACACGTTTCGCCTATTTTTATTTGAAGGCCTTCAGGGGTTTATGAAAGCGCCTGGAGAAATTCGGATAACAAATGCCTCCTCCTCTAAATCACTGGCAACTCAGTGATTTAGAGGAGTGATTTAGAGAAATTCGGATAACAAATGCCTCCTCCTCTAAATCACTGGCAACTCAGCAGCTAGCCATGATGGATATGGGCTTTCCAGAGGAATCTGGTTGGCTGCTGTGAAGAAACAGGAAGCTACTGTAGATGGTCTTGTGGTCCTGATTCAGCAGGGCTTTCCTCAGGTGGCCCCACACCTCTAGAATCAGTTTCCACCAGGGGTTCATCAGGTCCCTTCTTTGGAGGTCTTCTGGAAAGCCCTGAAGACTTCCCCCCCGTAAGAACATAAGAAGTGCCGTGCTAGATCAGACTGAGGGTCCATCTAGTCCAGCTCTCTGTTCACACAGTGGCCAACCAGCTGTCAGCCAGGGACCCACAAAGCAGGACACGGTGCAACAGCACCCTCCCACCCAGGGCACACAGCAACCAGGGCACACAGGCTTACTGCCCTGGTTACTGGAGGTGGCACATAACCATCACGGCTAGTTGCCATTGATAGCCTTCTCCTCCAGGAATTTATCCAGCCCCCTTTTAAAGCCATCCAAATTGGTGGCCATCACTACATCTTGTGGTAGTGAATAATCCCATAGTTTAAGTGTGAGCTGTGTGAAGAAGTCCTTCCTTTTATTTATCCTGAATCTCCCACCCATCAGCTTCATGGGATGATGATCCCACTGGGGTTCTAGTATTTTGAGAGAGGGAGGAAAATGTCTCCCTATCCACATTCTCCACACCAGGCCTAATTTTGTACACCTCTATCAGGTCTCCCCTCAACCTCCTCTTTTCCAAGCTCTTGCCACCTAACGTGACGAGCTGTGCAAAAATGCCTCCCTAGGGAGGTGACCACCGAAGGGTCGGTGTTTAGTGCTTGGAATCTCCAATTAAGGGATGGTGGACCCCAGACTGCAGCTGCCAGTCAGAGTACGCGGGACTGGGCCAGTCTGACCTGTCCTATAAGGCAGCTTCTGACGCCCTCCTTTTTATCTTTGTGCAGGTGTCTTGCTACCCTTATGAGCCATCGCCGCCGGGATGCTGAAGCCATCCTCAGATGTTTGAAAAGCCACCCTCTCTTCCCCCTGGCAGAGATCGCCATCGCCAAGAGGCTGCCGGATTTGGAGAGCCCCGAATCAAGAGTACGTCCAGCGTCCTTAAACATTTTCCCTCTTGTATATGTATTAGTACATTCAGTTGAGGCTGGTGGGTCTGATTTCCGTGGGGCAGTGAATCCATTCTGGGTTTCAGTCAGAACCAGACAGAACCCTAAAGGAGCTCTCCAAAGTGTTTCACCGTATCCCCAAAATAGGCTCAGTGCCTTGGAGAGCTCCTTTAGAGTTCTGTCTGGTTCTGACTGAAACCCAGAATGGATTCACTACCCCATGGAAATCGGATCCACCAGCTTCCACTGATTACATTTCTATCCTGCCCTTTTCCCTCTTGCAAGGAACCCTCAGCGGCTTACATAATCCTCCTCCTCTCCATTTTATCCTCATAACGACAACCCTGCAAGGTAGGTGGATGCTTCAAGGTGGATTCCTGCATTGAGCAGGGGGTTGGACCTGATGTCTTTAGAGGCCCCTCCCAACTCTACTATTCTATGACTCCATGATTCTATGATAGGTTAGGCTGAGAGTCAGTGTCAGGCCCGAAATCACCCAGTGAGCTTCATGGCTGAACGGGGACTAGAACCCGGTTCTCCTGAGTCCCAGTCCAACGTTCTCACCACTACACCATACCATGTTCTCCTATAACAAGGGAGTCAGTTCTTCTGTGGTGTTTTCAACCCTCGTTTCCGTTGTGGATGTTTTAAAACGGGTGGGGCATTTTGTGGCTTGAAGGCCACGTCCCCCCCCCTGCTGGCCGTTTATGCAGTCCCCGCCGGGTTCCCTTGCCACGATAGCCGAGCTTGCGGCTGCAGCAATAAAAATCACGCCGATTTCGCAGGGAAACAAGGCTCGTGGGACACATGATTGTGCCGGTGGGATTTTTTTCTGTTTCCATGGCAAATTCAGTAGCAGTGTGGTGGCAGTAGCAAATTCGGCGGGGTGCGAGGGTGGCCCCTTGCTGGTTCTGGCTGCTACCAGTGGATGATGGGAGTTGTAATCTAACACAGCTGGCAGGCCCAGGTTGGGAAAGGCTGAAGTAGGTGGTCCTAGCCAAGTCGGTCTCTCTCGGCCTCATCTTACCCATCTGCAGCATGGGGGTAATAAGGATTACAGAGAAAGTGTATCGCTAGGGCTTTGAATTCCCCCCCAAAACACAGTAAAATGCTAAATGTTGATTTTTCTTGGCACCTGGTTCTGTGACTTAGAATCCTAGAATAGTAGAGCTGAAAGAGGCCTCTAAGGCCATCATTGAGTCCAACCCCCTGCTCAATGCAGGAATCCACCTTTAAACAGCCCTGACAGATGGCTGTCCAGCTGCCTCTTTAAAGGCCTCCAGTGTGGGAGAGCCCACCACCTCCCTAGGTCATGGGTTCCATTGTGGTACCGCTCTGACAGTCAGGAGGTTTTTCCTGATGTCCAGCCGGAATCTGGCGTCCTGTCACTGGAGCCCATTGTTCCGCATCCTCCTGCACTCTGGGATGGCCTTCAGTAAATCCGCCTTGCAAGTACAGTGATTTGCCTCTCTTTTTTCCTCCTCCTTCTCCTCTCCAGACTCCGTATGTTTGGGCTGTGATGACAGCAATTGTTCTCTTTTCCGGAGGAGTCTGTGATATCCAGGAGCTGGTGGCTTGTCTCTGCAGACCCAGCTCTACCCTCTCGCTAATGGACATCATGGAGGCTTTGTATTGCATGGCCACCCTGCTGTACGCCATGAGGGAAAATGAGGTTCACGTCAGTAACAGGTGTGTCCGTCTGCAGAGACGGGAAGGCCAAGGTCACAGCAGCGGCCGAACTAAGTGATGTCCTCAAACATTTATGTATGTCAGTCTTCCTCATACCTGGGGCCAAGCTACACTCTGTGGCCTGGTCTGCACGTAACAGCAACCCGGAATATGGCTTGCCATTGAATCGTGGGTTGTAGTTACGTGAGAACCTTGCACTGTGGTTCAACTATGGGTTGTTAAACCCTAGTTTGTTATTGGGTCGTGAACTCTGGCTTATTTGGGATGAACTACCCATAGTTAAACCATAGTGCAAGGGTCACATGTAACAATAGCCTACAATTCAACAACAACCCATACTCAACCTGTACTCTGGGTTGTCCTGAGCAAAGCAGGTCTGTGTTAAAAGTGTTGCTGCGTTTTCTTGGCTGGCTTCTTTTGCTAGATAGCAGTGGAGGGAGAGGCCATCTCTTTGGGGACACCAGGGAGGAAGGTTTAGCCTTTTCCCTTTGTTCCACAATGTGGATGAAAATCTCCACTGATGATTGCTGCAGAAAAGAGGCCGCTATTCAGAAGGTACCAAAAGCACTTTCCTTCCCAGACCAAAAGGCAGCTTTGACTTTGGCCATTGGGTGGTATAAAAATGCAATACACAAGTAAGTAAATCAATAAATAAAATAAATTGTTGTTATTCGTGCTGGATGGAAGGGGTTAAAAACACACATCAGGCATAATTTGGCCCCAAGCAAGATCATTGTCCGCAGAGGCCCACCTTCCCCAACATGGTGCCCTCCAAGGTTGTTTGGACTCCAACTCCCATCATTCCCAGGGCTGGGCTGATGGGACTTGCAGACCACCACATGAGGGGAATACTGATCCAGGGCAGAGAACTTCTTTTGGGTGGGTGGGTGGACAAATGGTGCCCCCCTCCTGCCAGCCCTCTGGGGACCAGATTATGGCGGGGAGCACAGCCTCCCCTGGGACGTCACCTGATCCCTGGCTGAAACACCGCCTGAAAGCCCAGACCCAGGGACCCAGCTTTGCTGCACAAGGTCTCTATCTTCTAGGCCTACCTATTGTCGACTCCAGTTGGCAGTGGTTCTCTCCAGGGTAGGGTGACCCTATGGAAAGGAGGACGGGGCTCCTGTACCTTTAACAATTGCACAGAAAAGGGAATTTCACAGGTGTCATTGGTATGCATTGCAGCACCTGGCGAAATCCCCTCATCATCCCAACAGTTAAAGCTGCAGGAGCCCTGCCCTCTTTGGTTTCTGGCCACTCTAGTATAGCTCCTGCAGCGTTAACTGTTGGGATGAAGAGGGGATTTCTCCAGGTGCTGCAATGCATACAAATGACACCTGCTGAAATTCCCTTTTCTATTCAACTGTGAAAGGTACAGGAGCCCTGTCCTCCTTTCCATAGGGTCACCCTGCTCCAGGGTCTTGGGTGGAGGTTGTTTCCATCCGTGCTATCTGAAACCATTAAGCTGGAGAAGCTCAGGACTGAACTGAGGACCTCATGTGTGCAAAGCAGGTGCCCTAGCAAAGAGGCTGAGCAGGGCTGCCAAAGCTCAGGATTGTGGGCCAATTTCTGGCCTGCATTGCATCCCAATCAGGCCATCTCTTTTACCCCAGATGACCACACTCTGTCCCCTAACCACTGATCTTTTGCCAACTTGTGGCCATTTATGCCTTTTCGCCCATTCCTAAGGCATAGGAAGAGCTTCCAGTTACAATATGCGGGCATTTAAATAAAACAAAATAATGAATAAAAATGTTGAAGAGCACTGGGCCTACTCGTTACCTCCCCCCGGTTTTTGAAGGTACCATTGATAAGCACTCGTTGAGTCCGATTCTGTAGCCAACCGTGGATCCACCTAATAGTTGTTCCATCTAGCCTAGTTTTAGCTAGTTGGCAGATCAGAATGTCATGTGGTATTTTGCAAAGGCTTTGCTGAAGTCAAGATATACTATGTCCACAGCATTCCCACAGTCCACAAGAGAGGTTACACAATCAAAGAACAAGATCAAATTAGTCTGGCAGGATTTATTCTTGACAAATCCATGTTGGCTTCTGGTAACCACTGCATTGTTTTCCAGGTGCTTACAGATTGACTTCTTTATAATCTGCTCCAAAATTTTCCCAAGGATGGATGTCAGACTGACTAGTCTGTAGTTCCCAGGTTCCTCCTTTTTGCCCTTTTTGAAGATAGGGACAACATTAGCCCTCCTCCAGTTGTCCGGCACTTCACCCATCTTCCATGATTTTGCAAAGATAATAGATAGTGGTTTTGAGAGTTATTCTGCCAGCTCCTTTATTACTCTAGGATGCAGTTCGTCGGGCCCCGGAGATTTGAACTCGTTCAAAGAAATTAGGTGTTCCTTGACCGTTTGTTTATCAATCTCAAACTGCAATCCTGCCCCGTCAGCTTGTACTTCACATTTTCTAGGTGTGCGTGTGTCATAGACCCGCTTTTGAGAGAAGACTGAGCTAAAGTAGTATTGACTTGCTCCTTGTCTGTGTTCTTCTAGGATTCACTACAGTATTTTCTCCTGCCTGTATCTTATCGAGAATTCTAACTGTGGCACGGCATTCAGAACGCCAGAATTATCCGGCTCCAGGTAGGAAAGAGGCCTACTGTGTATCTTTATTTATAATGAAAGATGAGATGGATGCTGGCCGTTTGCCTATCTGCAAGCCTTTCAGAGATTGGCCAGGCAGCACCGGCGTCACGGAATGCTCACAAACATTCTAACTGTTCAGAAAGGCGCACTTATGAGCAACATAAGCCCCATTTGCTGATCAATATGTTTTTAGCGGTGTACATTGTTTATTGTTTTAGTCTGTTTGAATTTATTTTATCTGTGCGCCGCCCTGATATGGGGCAGGATACAATTGTTTTAATAAAATAAAATAAATAAATACTTCCTTTATGTCTATAGGAGACCCATGGAAGGGGAAATGGGGCTGTTATTGCTCCTGCCCCCAATATTCACACGTTTTACGCATTGTTTGAAAGGGATTGCATACAACTTTCAGAAGTTGAGCAAACACAGAGATGGTGGGTCTACCGGGTGCAGCCCCACTGGGAGTGGGCCTGTCAGGGGCGGTCCCACGTCTTCCTCCGCACGCTCGTTAGACTCGTGGAGGAGGAGCCGGGTGAATTACATTGCCTGTAGCAGCTTGCTGTGCACTGAGAATGTTTGTGAGCACTCCGTGACATCACATCTGCTTGGCCAGTCGCTGCAGGGCTGTACTCACGCAGTGAGGAGTCTGTAAAGGTGAGCAGAGAGTGCTATATAAGAGGAACGGAAGGGCCTTAGGGCTAGAAATACCTCGCCCAGGGCCAACGGTTGGAGATGGTGGGTGCTGTCAATAGGAAAAGGAGCCCACTGGTCAGGAGTCTTGGGAGTGGAAGATTGTGAGTGCAGCATCAGGGCTACAGAGGTGGACCAAAATGGAGTTCTGACCCATCCTTCCCCACCCTGATGCTCTCCAGATGTCTAGTCAATAATTCCCAGTGTCCTCTCATTTTTAAAAAAATATATATTGTGACACTTATATCCCACCTTTTTTGGTTTTCCTCCTGCAAGGAAACCAAAGCAGCTTTCATGGTCTTCCTCCTCCTCTCCATTTGATCCTCACAACAACCCTGTGAGGTTGGTTAGGTCAGCGACTGGCCCAACGCCGCCTAGTGAGCTTCACGGCCGAGTGGGGATTCGAACGCCCGTCTCCCAAATCCCAGTGCGACGCTCCGACCGCTACACCCTCTCGTGTGAAGCCCACGTGAGTTACAGAGCGGCTTGCTGAATGAACACCTCCCCCATTTTTTTGTCCGGTTTAGTAACAAGCCTGGCATGCAACCGACATGTGAGCAGCAACAGATCCTGAGCCACGCAATCGCACCTGGGCAGGTGGTGAAAATCATCGCTTTTGCAGGTAAGGCGGCTTTTAATCCCTGAGCAGACCCTGATGGCTCTCCACGGCCCCGCGCTTCCCCCAGCCCCGCGAATCCTTCCGCTGCCTTAGGCTGATCCGCAAGTGTGATTTCTCCAGCCTGACCCCGAGCCGGCGAAAGGCCTCCTGCCGTCTCAAAAAGAAGCCCCTGCCGTTCTCCCTCGCTGAGCCCCGTACACCCAGAAGCTCTTCCAGGGTCTCTTCTGTCTCCCTTCTTCCAATACCCGACTGTTTTGTAAAGCTTTAGTTTAAATCAGCCTTTCCAGTATTAACATTCAAAGCTATAAATGGCTTGGGGCCAGGTTATCTGAAGGAACGCCTCCTCCCATATGTACCTGCCCGGACCCTAAGATCATCCTCGGGGGTCCTTCTCCATGAGCCCCTGCCAAAGGAAGTGAGGCAGGTGGCTACCAGGAGGAGGGCCTTCTCTGCTGTGGCACCCCGGCTGTGGAATGAGCTCCCTAGAGAGGATCACCTGGCACCTACATTATACGCTTTTCGACGCCAGGTGAAGACGTTTTTATTTTCCTAGTATTTTATCAGTTCTTCAGTTTGATTTTTAACCTTGCTGTTTTAAATCTGTATTTTAAATTGGTATTCATTTTTGCATTGCTGCTTGGTTTTCTCCTGCTTGTGTTCTTATGTTGTATTTTTATACTGTTGCTTGTTTTATATTTTGAATGGTTTTTATGGTTTTAATTTTTATAAACTGCCCAGAGAGCTTCGGCTATGGGGCGGCATGGAAATGCAATAAATAAATAAATAAATTTCCTGACCTGGCGGACTCTGGATGTGTCGGACTACAAGTCTCATTATCCCCAGCCGGCATGGCCACCGGGGGATAATGGGCATTGTCTTCCAAGCGGCGTGGAGGGCTCCCGGTTGGGGAAGGCGGTTTTATTTATTTATTTAGTCTTTTCTTTACGATATTTTTATAACACCCAATAGCCGAAGTTTTCTTTAACCCTCTGTTTCTGCCCTCGGCTGGAAGGGAACCTGGCAGAACCATCCTAGGTATGTTTACTCAGGTGTAGCTTTTCTCTCTGTTCAATGGGACTCCCACCCGCGATTGCGGTGAATTTTGCTATTTTTCAAGTCGGAACCGCTTGGAGAGCCTTTTCTGGACTTGGGGGGTGGGATTTCCTTTTCACTCCCCCGGCAGGCAAATTTAGGGTGACCGACTGTCGGGATTTCCCCGGGTTTGTCCTGTTTTTTTTATTCTATCCTGGGTGTCAGGAGAGATTTTCTGTCATTTCCTATAATATCCTGGAATGACATGCTTTCCCTTTTAAGGTCTCCAGTAGCATGATGGGAGGGAAGGACGCGCTTTCCGGAGGCGGGCCATTTCCCTCCCACTGCTCCAATCAGGGCCTTAAAGGGGAAAGCGTGTCTTTCCCAGACGTTATAGAAAAGGCCCTGATTGGAGCAGTGGGGGGCAGGAATTACACCCTTTCCCTGCCTCCGCTCCCACTGGGGCCCTTAAGGTGGTGGGGGTGAATGACATGCTTTCCAGAGGCCCCGGAAAGCCGCTTTCCCACCCACACCCACACCGGGTGTCCTCTCTTTTGGCTTCCCAAATAGGGTCACCCTGGGCAAATTCCGACAGCCTTGCTTGGTCCTTGGCTTGGGCCGGATCTTGCCTTTTACACGGAGAGAAAGCTCTGCTCTACTCTCTCTCTCTCTTCCTGCACATACAATTTCCCCATCACCTCTGGCACCTGCGTAGTGCACCCCTGCAGCTAGCCAATGACATTGTTCCTTGCCTCTTGGGCTCCTCCCCCGCCTCAGCTAATTGGCCGATAGCGCCTGCATTCTCCTCTTCCCCCCAACCTTCCCCAGCCATCTTTCGGCTGACGAGCAGCAGGGCTCCTGACTCCCCACCCCTGGAGCCCCCTCAGGAAGCCCAGATCACAGCAGGCCGCCTGCTGCTAAAGCAAAACCACAAGCAGAGCGAGAGAGCCCCTGGTGGATGTGAGCAGTTACTGCACAAAGGGAGAGAGAGAGAGGGGCAGAGAGCCGCCCTTGCAGTGATTGGGGGTCCCCAGGGGTCTTGCAGGAGAGCCGCCGGGATTGTTTCTTTCGCACTGGCTACAGAGTTCCCTGGCTAGAGTGGCGAAAGGAGGTAGTGCTGCTCTAGGAGAGCCTCTGGGATTGTTTTTTTTTTTGCAGCAATGGCTGATGGGATACCACCGGGAGGACCGGGGGAGGAGAGAAGGCGGAGGGACTGTCAATCCAATGCCACGATGGAGTTTACTCAACTCCACGGGTGCCCGCAGTCACACAACGGCGGAGTTAGAACATGTTGTGTGGGGAGTACCCCCTAAAAACTCAACCGTTGAGTGGAATATTATTTATTTATTTATTTATTTATTACATTTGTATACCGCCCCATAGCCGAAGCTCTCTGGGCGGTTTACATAGGATTAAAAACAATTAAAAACAATATACAAAAATTAAAACAGCAAAAACATACAACATACACACAATCTGTACATTTAAAAACCACTTCAACACTTCAAAAAAACAAAAACAAAAAAAAAACCTACAAAAACAAAACAAAACAGACCCAGGCTCCTCAGATATTGCCAAATGCCTGAGAGAAGAGGAAAGTCTTGACCTGGCGCCGAAAAGATAACAATGTTGGCGCCAGGCGGGCCTCGACAGGGAGATCGTTATTAGTATTAGTATTATTTATTGCATTTATATACCATCCCATAGCCAAAGCTCTCTAGGTGGTTTACAAAAATTAAAAACATTGAACATTAAAAAACCAATATGCAAAATTTAAAACCCTAAAAAGCATAAAAACAGGTTAAAAATTCACTATCCATTTTCACACTGCGTTGACTAACGTGTTGTTTGGCCCGATCCTTCATCTCTTGTTACGCTTGCCTTTCCTCCATGGTCTTCTGCACCCTATGCTTGGGGGCGAGACCTGTCTCTTTTGCACATTGTATTCTGTAAAATGCCATGTGCGTTGATGCTGCTATATAAGCAATAATACCTTTAAAACTGCTAAGCACCATGTTCGTTCCCCCATTTCCTTGCCCTCCTAGAGTTCCCATCCAATCCCCCAGTGACTTGCTTCCAGCATCTAGTACAGAAATCACCCAAATGCTTCCTCTTTGCAGTAGGGAAACCTTCCCCATACCGGGGGCAAAATCCAGCACAGGTCCTACTTAAAGTAGACCTACTGAAATAAATGGGTTTACTCAAAGCAAGACTCATTTTGGATTTTGCCCCGATGTCCTCCAGATGTGTTGGGCTGCAACTCCCATCATTCTCAGCCAGCTTGACCAGTGGCTTCCAAATACCAGTTGCTGGGGAACATGGGCAGGAGGGTGCTGCTGTTGCACTCAAGTCCTCCACGTGGGTTTTCCATGAGCAGCTGGTTGGCCACTATGTAAACAGAACACAGAACTAGACGGATCCGTGACCTGATCCAACACAGCACTTCTTAAGTTCTTACGCAGAGTTTGCTCCCACTCAAAGATGTACAGGCTGGGGGTAATGGGAGTTGTAGTCCAAGACATTTAGGGAGCGCCCAGCTGGGGAAGGCATGTGTTGTGCTTCAGTTTGAGGGATGAAGCAGAAAGGATGAGTGTTTGGGGAGTGGCTCTTTACGGGAGCGGGCAGAAGCCAGCTGAAGGCCAATGCAGCTAACAGTGATTCCCAATCACCACCATCCCCATAAAAGACATGCCAGAATCCAGAAGCGATGCTGGAAGCAACTACTGTTCTTGGTGCTTTGTCTTTGTCGCTTGCATACCAGCTCCTTGATCTTGCCTGGACATATCCTGACCTTGGACTGGACTCTGACTACTCTTTGGCACGTTCCTAAACCCAGTATTGTTTGACCCGGTTTCTGACGGATACTTTGGCTTTCGACCACAGACTTTTTACTGACATTTCCCTCCTGCTATCGATTTAACGCTGGTGATTCACGACAGCATGGTTCTTGAATGACTGAAGTATTTGACACCCCGTCTGACCCCTGTAGGCACTGGGAAGACGACTACGCTGACCAAGTACGCGGAGAAGTGGTCGGACCTCCGATTCCTGTACCTGGCGTTCAACAAGACCGTTGCAGAGCAGGGCCGGAGGGTCTTCTCGCCGAACGTGACGTGCCGGACGGCCCACTCTTTGGCCTTTGCAGAAGTGGGCAAGCGGTGTGTAGGACCGTCCTAGTTGCGGTGGCTGATGCACAGGGCTGATTTTGCCACTGTTTTTGTCTCAGAAAAGGAAAGAAACGGGGTCTCAGGATGCTTAAAATTCTTTATTTCAAAGCCCAAAGTGTTTCGGCCTGTGTTCTTTCAAAGGGCCTTTGAAAGAACACAAGCTGAAACGCTTTGGGCTTTGAAATAAAGAACTTTAAGCATCTTGAGAACCTGTTTCTCCCCTTTTCTCTGTCCTTACTTGGATGCTCTCCTCTGTTTGGTTTTTTGTTACTGTTTCTGTCTCCCCACCTTCCTGTTCTCATGCACACAGCCAGAGGAACATCGGTCCTTGCCTTCCCCAGCTTAGCGCCCTCCAGAAGTGTCAGACCATTTTGGGAGCTGCAGTTCGACACATCTGGAGGAGGGACCCAGCTGAGGAGTAGGCTGTCTTGTGCCAAGGCAGGCGCTTTGTCCATCTGTTTGCCGCCTCGTTCACAAAGCCATGCGGCTGGAGGCAGCTGCCGCTGCGGTGCCTCGTGAGACATCATCTGCGTCTTGAGACCTGGGTGAAGTCTTGCGAGAGCCGCACAGACACTGTTTCTGTCCGCGGGCTCTCCGTGTGGCGAGGCAAACAGTGCGTGGGCAGCGGGGGTAAAAGCAAGGGGCCGCGACATGGCGCAGGCAGCACAAAGGGGCGCGATGCGGTGGTGGCAGAGAACTTGCCCCGGGGCTCCAGCCAACTTCTGTTCACGAAGGGTCCTGGATCGAGACCTTGAGTCTCATGTGCAGCCTAAGGAGGCATTGGAATCTCCTTCCTTGGAAGATGTGTTGAGGTTCGATGTGTTGTGTAATTTGGTGTAGTGGCTAGACTGTTGGACTGGGTGTCGGGAGATCCTTGTTCTAGTCCCCACTCGGCCATGGAAGCTCGCTGGGTGATCTTGGGCTGGTCACAGACTCTCAGGCCAACCTACCTCACAGGGTTATTATTATTATTATTATTATTATTTATTACATATAGCCGAAGCTCTCTGGGCGGTTTACAAAAATTAAAAAGATTGAGCATTAAAAAGACAATATACAAAATTTAAAACCATAAACATAAAACAGCTGTCATTAAAACACTTTAAAACGTTTTAACTATTAAGCCTGGACACAGTGTCAATCCAAACCTCAACTTGAGCTGTTAAAATGCCTGGGAGAAAAGAAAAGTTTTGACCTGGCGCCGAAAAGATAACAGTGTTGGCGCCAGGCGGGCCTCATCGGGGAGATCATTCCATAATTGAGGGGCCACCACAGAGAAGGCCCTCTCCCTTGTTGCCATCCTCCGAACTTCCCTTGGAGTAGGCACCCGGAAGAGGACCTTTGATGTTGAGCATAGTGTACGGGTAGGTTCATGTCGGGAAAGACGTTCCATCAGGTATTGTGGTCCCAAACCGTGTAAGGCTTTATAGGTTAAAAACCAGCACCTTGAATCGGGCTCGGAAGCATACAGGCAGCCAATGCAAGCGGGCCAGAATCGGTCTTATATGTTCGAACCTTCTGGTTCCTGTTACCAATCTGGCCGCTGCATTCTGTACAAACTGCAGCTTCCGAACCGTCTTCAAAGGCAGCCCCACGTAGAGCGCATTGCAGTAATCTAACTTGGAGGTTACCAAAGCATAGACAACTGAAGCCAGGTTATCCCTGTCCAGATTGTTGTTGTGAAGATAAAATGGAGAGGAGGAGGATTATGTATGCCGCCTTGGGTTCCTTGGAGGAAATAAGGTGGGATAGAAATATAATAATAAAATAAATAAATAAATATTAGGTGTATGACACCCTGTTTTAGGGCAGAGTAGGAAAGGAATTAAATTTGGCTCGCAGGACCTATTTGACTGCCACGGTTTAAATATTTTCCTGGGCTGTGACTGCTAGGGCTGTCACCAGAGCTGGAGCAGGGCTGGATTGGATCCAGGCCGGTTCGGATCCACGATCCGAATCTGCTCCGTGTCCGTGCAAAGCCTTCCCTCCCGCTCTCCCCGCTCTCTGCTTCCCTCCCCCGAATCGCCCTGCTTACCTGCAGCCTCCTCCGCAGCCTCCTTCACGGCGTCCTGCCTCCTCGATGTCGGCCGGCCGGTTTCCCATTTACACGGGGTGATGATGTTACCCGCCGCAACTGGCAAATGTGGTGCTTCGCAGCAGGTGACGTCATCACCCGGCATGAATGGG
Source organism: Anniella stebbinsi (assembly GCA_029215795.1). Classification (NCBI taxonomy): domain Eukaryota; kingdom Metazoa; phylum Chordata; class Lepidosauria; order Squamata; family Anniellidae; genus Anniella; species Anniella stebbinsi. Next base: position 3,085,018 of record JARDYH010000003.1, on the reverse strand, counting down.
AAAGCGGCCGGCCAACATCAAGGAGGCAGGATGCTGCAGAGGAGGCTGCAGGTAAGCAGGGCGATTGGGGGAGGGAGCAGGGAGAGTGGGAGGGAGGACTCTGCACGGACCCAGAGCGGATCCGGATCCAGATCCGAAGCGGGTCGGATCGGGCCCGATCCGGACCTCCCAGCTCAAGATCTAGATCGGATGGGGGGTCCGTGCACAGCCCTAGTGACTGCTGCTGACTTGATTTTGGGTTTATGTGCTATTTTTAAACTTTTCAACACTTTGACCTGTTGTATTTTATAAATATAAAGTCTGCTCCTGTCCCTCCCACCCCATCCCTTTCGATCTGCTTCAGCTACGCCAAAAAACTCAACCCTGGTTCACTGACCTCCTACTGCATCAGCTCTGCCCTCCTCTGCCGCGAGGGGCAGTCTCTGTTCATAAGAGCCAAGACAGTGGCTCAGACCCTCGCAGCTTTTTTCGCCTCTGCTGACAACGACATCGGCTTGGAGCACACGCCCCTCTGGTGTAAGAACAACAAAGGAGAGAAGGTTCTTGTCCAAGCTGACGAGAGGACGGTGAGTCTTTGTTATCGGAACCGGGAAAGTCAGTTCAGTCAACACGTTTCTCAACGGCGGTTTTAGAACTCCACGGTGGAGTTTTTACACCAACGTTGAGAAATGTGTCATCTGGCAGGGAAACTCCATGCAACGGTGGGGTTTTTTGGGGGGGGGGGAAAACACTCCACACAGAATACCCATGCTGTGCGGAGGAGAGTTCCTGCACAACTGTTGTGTTGTGTGGAGAGCTCTGTGGAGTCTTCCGTTGTGTCGAGTTGACTTTTCCCACTGGCTACAGAGTTCCCTGGCTAGAGTGGCGAAAGGAGGGAGTGCTGCTCTAGGAGAGCCTCCGGGATTGTTTTTTTTTTCAGCAATGGCTGATGGGATACCATCGGGAGGACCGGGGTAGGAGAGAGGGTGGAGGAATTGTCAATCATATGTCGTGTTGACTTTTACTGAACTCCACGGGAGCCCACAGTCACACAACGGCGGAGTTAGAACACGTCGTGCGGGGAATACCTCCAAAAACCCCAACCGTTGAGTGGAGTTTTCACACTGCGTTGACTAACGTGTTGTCTGAACTGAGCCACTGATGGCGTTGGGTTGGATAGCAAGGTATTGTGGATGGGAAGGCGGCTTGTGAGGAATGCAAGAGAAAGAATGGATGAATTGTACACATGCTTGCTTGCCGGTTTCCTTGCCTGATTTGTAGCCCGCCTTTCCAGCCAAGAATGGCGCTCCAGGCAGCTACCAGTAGGACCAAGACCGAAGCAACAAAAGCTAACAAAACCATAAAAACAAATAAATTAAAAACACACTGAAAATTTGAAGAATGAAAGAAATAAACAGCACCGAACCCAGTCGTACTCCCTTCAGCAACAGACTTACACCCCAAAGGCCTCCCTGAATAAAAATGCCTTTGCCTGCTGGCGGAAATACAGCAGAGAGGGGGGCCAACCTGGCCTCCCACGGCAGGAAGCTTCAGAGGTTGGGAGCAGCCACCAAGAAGGCCCTTCGTTGGGTCACCACCAAACATGTTTCTGATGGCAGTGGAACCCAGAGAAGGGCATCCCCCAAAGATTGTATAAGAGTGGGAGACAAAGGAGTGGGGGAGAAAGAGAGAGGGAGGGAGAGGTTGGGGATTTGGCCCTTGGAGTTGAAAGAAGTTCAACCCCCTTGGGCATCCGCTAGCAGCCACCTTGGGCTGCAAGGAGGCTGCCCAGTTGTAGATACTTTGCGAATTGCTATGGTGAAGGACTATGGGACTTGTAGTGCAAAATATCTAGAGGGCACCAAGTTGACTATTCCCAAACTGGTCCTAGGGGATTCGGACTTCCCAGACAACGGCCAAACAGGCAAATGCCTTCGCTGGAGTCTGCCTTCGTGTCCCTGACGGTGTGTTTCTAGGGGCCTGCTGCCCTCGAGAGCAGTGTGGTGGTTTCGATGCCGCTTTCCCCGTTCTACCGAGCTGCCGTTTTACGCTCTTGTCTTTTCTAGATCGTTGTCGAAGAAGCAAAACAAATATGGGCTAAGATGAAAATGCTGAACTCGACGGGAGAGTTGGCGCATAAGATGACCCACGATGGTAAGCGGGGCTATGGGGGGGTCGGGGGGGGGTGTCGTAGGTTGTACTCCTGGCCCTGAATGAGCATCGCTCTGTGCCTGCGCGCTTCCCGCCATGATTCCAAGCCTTCCCACCGAGACGTGAGACAGTAAAGAGGTGCACTGTGTAATCCACAAAGCTTTATTCAGTCAAGAGACACCTCTTCACACGTGAAGGGCGTACGAAGACTAGGAGCTATCCTCTAAGCTTAATTAACCTAACAAAGCTAGGCGGTCTTTTAGAATTTAAGAAAGCTATAAAGACTGTTCTCTTCCGGCAGGCATATCCAGTGGAATTTTAGAATGTTTTAAGGATGTTTTTAGGATATTTTAGGATTTTTTATGCAGTTTTAATAATATGTGTCATGTTTTAATCAGTTTTATGTATTTTAACATGTTGTTGTTCCCCGCCTCGATCCAGACGGAGAGGTGGGTAAGAAATAAATTGTTACTATTATTATTATTATTAACGAAATGGAGGGTTTCCCTCTATGCCCAACAGGCTTTTACCGGACCCTTCCTTCTGGGAGGGCCTTCAAGCTGTAACCTCTGCTGTGTGGCTAGTCTAGCAGGACCACCCCCGCTTCCTCTCAACTCCGCCCGCTTGACCCTGCGGCAGGCTCTGGAATCTGTCAATTCCGATGCACCCGCCGCCTCTGACAAAGGCTGAGCTCCCAGGGGCGGGAGGATGATCCCTTTGTCAGGCATGTGTCTCATGCAAGGCTGGAGAGGCCTTGCAGATCGTAGGCAGGTTCTGGAACGTCTGTGCAAGCCTGTCTCTGTCGGAGTTCTCACGGGAGTAGCTCCCTCCCTCCCTGTCTCGGCCTTGGAGGTGTTAGACTTCTGTGGGGAGAGTTTAGAAAGGTGGGGGGTCCTTGTTGAAGGAGTCTCACTCAGATTGTAGCATCACCTTGGTGGGCTGAGCAGTGCCGCCCTGTTTGGACAGAGGCATGATTTACAGGCCAGTTCCCCTGTCTGTCAAGCGGTTTACACCTCCCTTTATAAGCTGGAGCAAAGGTGAGGAGCCTTTGCTAGGATCATCTTTCAACTCATGGCCCGAAACCCCTCCCTGTTTGGATCCATCATCGTTTGGGACTTTGAAAGCACTCTGCACGTGGATTCTGATATTCCCACCTCCCCGGCCTTTCATGAGACTTATGCCTGACACTCTGAGCCTGGGCCTCCTGTTCGATAAACTCCTGGGAAGATTCCTCCTTGACTCTTGGAGATTCTTGGAGAATTCCCTCCCCCGCTTCCTGTCTTGGCTGGTCTTCTTCTTCTGACTTTGAGTTCAATTTGGGATACACACCCAGGCCCAATCTTGACACTTTCAGCCAATTCCTGCAGGCCAAAGCGGGGGACTCCGGAATGGAAGGATCCTATTTTGGGGCCTTGAATGTCAGAAAGAACAAAAGTCGAGACGTAGGGCGGTCGTCACCAACCTGCTGACCTCCAGATGTGTTGGAGCATCTGGAGGGCAGGTTCGTAGCTTGGGGGTTCTCCTAGAACCACCTCTGTCACTTGAGGCTCAGGTGGCCTCAGTGGCACGGAGTGCCTTCTACCAACTTCGGTCGGTGGCCCAGCTACGCCCCTATCTGGACAGGGATAACCTGGCTTACTGCAATGCGCTCTACGTGGGGCTTATTTATTTATTTATTTATTGCATTTTTATACCGCCCCATAGCCGAAGCTCTCTGGGCTACCTTTGAAGACGGTTCGGAAGCTGCAGCTTGCGCGAAATGCAGCGGCCAGATTGATATCAGGAACCAGAAGGTTCGAACATATAAGACCAACACTGGCCCGTTTGCATTGGCTGCCTGTACATTTCCGAGCCCGATTCAAGGTGCTGGTTTTAGCCTATAAAGCCTTAACCGGCTTGGGACCACAATACCTGATGGAACGCCTCTCCTGACACGAACCTACCCATACACTACGCTCAGCATCCAAGGTCCCCCTCCGAGTGCCTACTCTGAGGGAAGCTTGGAGGTTGGCAACGGGAGAGGGCCTTCTCTGTGGTGGCCCCCCCAATTGTGGAATGATCTCCCCGACGAGGCTTGCCTGGAGCCAACACTGTTATCTTTTCGGTGCCAGGTTAAGATTTTTCTCCCAGGCATTTAACAGCAGATGTTGAGCTTTTTAAACTGACCCCTGCATAGTTTAAATGATATGTAGTTTGGTTTTAGGCTTTTATGGTTTTAAATTTTGTATATTGGTTTTTAAATGTTCAATGTTTTTAATTGTTGTAAACCTTCTGGAGAGCTTCGACTATGGGGCGGTATATAAATATTATTATTATTATTATTATCATTAACTCCCACCAATGGCCATTCTGGCTGGAGAATGGTGAGAGTTGTAGTCCAAAACATCTGGAGGCCACCAGATGTTGGGCCACCTGATACAGAGAACCCTTCCTGTACGTGCAGGCTTCCTCACCCATAGCTATGTTCTTCTGGTGCAAAATGTGTACTGAGGTTCTTTTTCACAGCTAGTCAGGCACACCGCTTGCCCGAGAGGTTCCATGCACCTCTGAATGTGGAGCTGCATGAATGTCCGATAGCACCTTTAGAGTTCTGGCTGGAACCCAGAGCAGATATGTTGCCCCATTGACATCGGAGCCACCAGCCTCCACTGTCAGCATCTCCGCCCCGTGACTGTCTTAACCGTTTATGGCCTAATATATATATTTATTCATCGTATTTCCATCTCGCTCCTCCACCAAAAAGAGGCTCTCAGAGCGGCTTACGATCAATTTGCAAAGAAGACAGTCCCTCAGGCTTACGATCTAAAAAAGGCATGACACACAAGGAAAAGGCATTGGGGAGGGAAGAGGAAATAAAAAGAGACAGAGAAATTAAGCGGACCAGCAACAGGGCTGATGGGACTGTCCTGCTCCCGAAGGAGGGGAGTCGAACTGGAGCAGGCCCTGATGTTTCCTCTGCCTGTTCCTTGTCCCCCTTTGCTCTTTCTTCTTCCCCCACAGGGTCAAGATGTCAGTCGGGGTGGGGGCGGGGAGTCCAACTGGAGCATAGATTCGGAATGGAGCTTTGCCTTCTGAAGCGGCGCTGAGCGATGGGTTGCTTTAGTGTAGAGAAGCCCCGAGGGCTAAAAGCTCTGGGTGGCATTATATCGGACACTGAATTATTATTATAATTAATTTTTACAATGCCACGTCCTCCTTTCTAGGGTACTTGAAGCTTTGGCAGCTTCAGACGCCTTTGCTTTCCAGCTACGATGTGATCATGGTCGACGAGGCCCAGGACTGCACCCCTGGTGAGTTGTGCGCAAGGTTGTGCTGAAATGGGCGGGGTGAAGCTTTCCAAGGAATGTTTTGCCCCCGCCTCCCTGAAAAGGATACCCTGTTTTATCAATTATCGGGGCGTTGGGGGTGTTTCCACAAAATCTCCTCTTGGCCAAAAGAGTGAGAGGCATCGCGGGGGGGGGGGTTGTTTTGTTTTTCCCCTGGGGAAAATTCTCCCCCCACCCTCCCCAACCGAACACGGAATCACATAAAAATGCAGCGCACTCTGTGTAATGTGCTTCTTACACCCGGATCAATGGCGCTTCTGGAAAAACTTAAGTTATATGTACATTCCTTAGGGAATGATGAGGGAGACGTCTATCCATTTATTTCTCTCGTTCATAGGAATGCTGAGATCTCGTGTAAATTTAGGGAAAGGTCTGGTGTATTAACAATGATCTCCACCTCTTTATTGCACGATTTGGAAGCTCTACTTCTATTAATGCAGCCCCAAGATAGCATCTGCAAAAAAGGCAAATGCTATCTAGGGCTGCATTAATAGAAGTAGAGCTTCCAAATCGCATGATGTACTGGTTCCCCTGTATTCGGCACTGGTTAGGCCCCATCTCGAGTATTGCAGTACTTCAAGAAGGATGCAGACAAGCTGGAGCATGTTCAACGGAGGGCAATGAGGACGGTTAGGAGCCTGGAAACAAAGCCCTATGAGGAGAGATTGAAAGAACTGGGCATGTTTAGCCTGGAGAAGAGAAGACTGAGGGGAGACATGAGAGCACTCTTCAAGTCTTTGAAAGGTTGTCACACAGAGGAGGGCCAGGATTTCTTCTCAATCAACCCAGAGTGCAGGATGCGGAATAATGGGCTCAAGTTATAGGAAGCCAGATTCCCACTGGACATCAGGAAAATCTTCCTGACTGCTAGAGCAATACGACAATGGAACCCATGACCTAGGGAGGTCATGGGCTCTCCCACACTAGAGGCCTTCAAGAGGCAGCTGGGCAGCCATCTGTCAGGGATGCTTTAAGGTAGATTCCTGCATTGAGCAGGGGGTTGGAGCCGATGGCCTTATAGGCCCCTTCCAACTCTACCATGCTATGATTCTATGATAAGTCCTTATACAAGGTTTAGAATAATAAAGGCGTGAGCTTTATGCAGGGAAGGTTGTCTACCTTTCGGAAGTATTTTGTGTGTTCAGTTTGGTAACTTTTTTCATTATCCATCTGATGATATCCTTTGTATGTGTGTGTTTTGTTGGGTTGTATAATACATTTTAATTTTAAAAAATTGAAAAAGAACTTTTGGGTTTGGGAGTCTTTAAAACGAGGAGTGTCTCTTTCTATACTAAATCTCTCGTTCCTCTTCCTGTAGCGATTATGAGCCTTGTCCTTTCCCAACCATGTGGTGTGATCCTGGTGGGAGACCCGCACCAACAGATCTACACCTTCCGGGGTGCCGTCAACGCTCTGTCTGAAGTGTGCCACTCCCATATCTTCTACCTTACGCAGGTAAGACTCTTCATTTCACGCCAGGTGAGATCCTTCACTGTGCCACGGTTGCTATTTTTATTGCTGGTTTTTTTTGCTGGTTTTTATCGGTTTTTAATACTGCATCGGTTTTGATCATGTGTTTTTATTGTTGTACGTTGCCTTGGGAGGTCTTCTGTCCTGAAAGGCAGCTAAGAAATAGTTTAAATAAATACGAATAAAATAAAATTGTGCGGTAGGGTTGTCAAGGTTGGGCCATGGCCAGTCATTTGAAATGAGCCAGGAAGGGGGGACAAACCAGGAGTCAGGGATGAAGAATGACCAAAGACTCAGGAAAATGTTGATGCTCCAGCAAGGCTCAGCTGGAACAGGAAGCTCTTTGTACTTCTTCCTGTCCAGAAGGAGCCAATGGCCAGCCTGAGTGGGCGGAGTCAGTCCAGAAGGTTTCTCCTTGAGAAGGCAGTTCCGTGGTTCACCACACGGGGCAGCCAGACACGGATGCAGCAGCCCCTGACTCAGGGAGAGACCAGCCTGCTTGGGGCACCGCCGAGATCTCTTCAAGCCGATCTGGGACCCGCTAAGCCTTTTGCTCTGATAACTTTCTGTCAAGAGCAGAGGAGCAACGTTTTTCTAAAAGAGAGAAATGCTTTTCTTAGCCTTGCAAGATACGGCAGTTGTAAGCACGATGGGGAGGAAACAGGAAGTCAGCATCAGGTGGGGAGGAAACAGGAAGTCAGCATCAGGTGGGGAGGAAACAGGAAGTCAGCATCAGTTGGGGACGAAGCAGGAAGTGGGCCTAGCCGGATAGGTGGCATTTAAGGCCTAGATGCCAGGGAGGTTTCCTACAGAGCCCTGCTATGTGCCTGGAATCTCAGCAGAAGAGGAGACGGAGAGGAACTGGGTGATCAACATGCATGGCGCTGCATTAGTGGCCATGGCGCACCCCCTCCTCCAGCTGATGGGCTGGGATGTGAGGAAGCCCGCCTGGCAAGGCAATGAGGCTGTTCACACGTAATGCTAAGCCACCATCGGATAATTTCCCCGCGGGGCTTAGCAGAATATGCCAGCCGCCATTTTAAACATGTAAGCAGCGGTATCACGCTTGTAACTTCCCGTGTTGTGTGAACCCAGCTTCGGGGTTGTTTGAGGCAGTAGACAACCCTCAAATAACCCATGACACCAGGCTTGCACTACACGGGCAGCTGGGGTGCCAACGGGTTGAATTAAGCCACAGTAGGCTGCCACGTTGTGCGATTTAGGCAAAAAGGGAGAGGGCCTTTTCTGTGGTGGCCCCCCAGTTATGGAATGATCTCCTCAGTGAGGCCCGCCTGGCGCCAACCCTGTTATCTTTTCGGTGCCAGGTCAAAACTTTTCTCCCAGGCATTTTTAATAGCTTAAGTTGAGGTTTTTAACTGAATTTTTGGCCAGGCTTAAAAGTTTAAAATGTTTTAAATGTTAGCTGCTTTTATGTTTTATGGTTTTTAAATGTTGGATATCGACTTTTAATGTTCAATGTTTTTAATTTTTGAAAATCACCCGGAGAGCTTTGGCTATGGGGTGGTATATAAATGTAATGAATAATAATAATAATAATAATAGGCACCTCTGAGCCAGCTCTCATGGGTATGAGCTGGGTTTGGGACCTGTTGGAGCGAGACCGGGGCAGTAGTGTCCTGGAAGTGTCAGTTTGCTCTGTTTCTCTTTCTCCCATTGTGAATTTCATTTGAGTTTCTCGAACGCCTGTTCCCCATTTCCCCGTCTCCTGCTCGCTTTTACTTTTGCAGAGTTTCCGGTTTGGCCCTGAAATAGCTTATGTCGGTGCCACCATTCTGGACGTCTGCAAGAAAGTCCGGAAGAAGACCCTGGTGGGAAGCAACCGGGCGGGTGAGGTGTTCTCAAAGCCAGCCATGTCGCTTTGGTGTCTGTGCTTTAAGGTTCGCTCGCTCTTAGCCTGGTTAACTCAGACCGCTGCTTTTGGCAGGTGACGTCAGCGGAACCGACGTGACGGGGCAGGTGGCCCACTTATCCCGGAACAACCACACTGTCTTCGACGATGCTGTGACAGTTACGGGTCGGGAACCATCAGCTAAGATACACTTGCTTGGGGTAAGCGGCACATGCGGCTCCGCCGACTTACGCGTGTTGCGAAATACACGGCCAAGTAAAACTAGGGCGCCATCAGAGTGCACCTTCGCTGCTCAGGAGCCTCTGAACTCTGAAGCTTCCGGGGTTCCTGTGACCTGCAATGCTGAAGCCGGCAAGACTGGAGGAGCGGTGGAAGCCATCTTTGCTTCTTTGTCTTCCCCCCCCCCCCCCGCTAGATAGGCTTTTGAGCCCATCTAGCGAGGGTGCTTCAGAGGGGGAGGGAAGGAGGCTGGAGGAGGCTAAGGATAAATCATATCATGACCTCTCACAGAATCACAGAATGGTAGAGTTGGAAGGGGCCTATAAGGCCATCGGGTCCATCCCCCTGCTCAGTGCAGGAATCCGCCTTAAAGCATCCCTGACAGATGGCCGTCCTGCAGATGGCTGTCCTCTAGTGTGGGAGAGCCCACCACCTCCCTAGGTCATGGGTTCCATTGTCGTCCTGCTCTAACAGTCAGGAAGATTTTCCTGATGTCCAGCCGGAATCTGGCTTCCTGTCACTTGAGCTCATGATTCCGCGTCCTGCACTTTGGGATGGTTGAGAAGAGATCCTGGCCTTCCTCTGTGTGACAGCCTTTCAAGGCCTGGAAGAGTGCTATCGTATCTCCCCTCAATCTTCTCTTCTCCAGGCTAAACATGCCCAGTTCTTTCAGTCTCTCCTCACAGGGCTTTGTTTCCAGTCCCCTGATCATCCTCGTTGCCCTCCTCTGAACCCCCTCCAGCTTGCCTGCATCCTATTTGAAGTGTGGTGCCTCCTCCCCTCCCTGCCTACTAGAACGTTGACTTTTCTCCCTCTCTGATTTTCCGACCTCTGTGCCAGCTGCGAGGGGGCAGGATCGGTGGGTGTGTGGGTGTCAGATCTTCAACTCCTCCTTCTGAGGCTGGAGAGCTGTCTCCAAACTCAGAGGGGGGAATCTGAGCCGTCCTATGATGTCTGGGACACCCACCCCGGGACTATAGGAGTCTCTCCCCATGGAGGGCAACAAAGATCGGAGGTCCTATGGAAAACTTAACTTTGAGGCATGACTGAAAACGCAGAGTATGTTTAGCCTGGAGAAGGGAAGACTTGAGTTGGGGGGCGGGAGCATGAGAGAAATCTTAGAACGGGGCTCCCTAACTTTTGGGGGTTGGTGGACACATTTGGAATTTTGAACGAGTGTCGAGGGCACTCTCACAAAATGGTTGCCTGTGGTGGGGTGGACTCTTGCCTGTTCATAAAATGGCCACTGTGATGGGGCATTGCCAGTCACAAGATGCACATTTTCCAGAAGGCAAACTGGCAAAATGGAAAGAAACTCCTCTGGCTCACGGGCCTCCGTGCAAAAGGGAGGTGGGAGCCAAGCTAAGCTCTGAAACACAAAGCCGCTCTTTTGAACCCAAACCCAGATGGCGCCAGAGGGCAGCGCTTTGCTTTGCAGTACACCAGCCGCCCGGTTTACATTTTAAAAAAACGTAGGAAATAAAATAAAAATCAGGAGGAGCGGGGGGAAACCTGGCCCATGCCCAGAAAGGTGTCCTCCAAACTCCAGGTCTAATCCAAGCCCCTGCTCAGTATGGGCCTGCAGTGCAGGCTGTAGCTACAGCATTGCTGACGTCCGGCTTCACAGCAAAGGAGAGCCCAGCCCCTCCTGAGATCGTCTATTCCACAGCTCACTTTGAAGAAGGTGTCTCTCTGAGAATCTCTTCCTTTGGAAGCTCCCTTGTCAAGAGCGTCATCAGTAGGGTTCCCTCAGTTCCACCATCGTCCTGGGCACGCCTGACGGGTACTCGGGAGAGGGCCTTCTCCGTGGCTGCTCCAGGGCTCTGGAACTCCCTTCCTAAGGAAGCCAGACTGGCTTCCCCTGTGCTGCACTTCCGGAGGCAGGCAAAAACTTTTGTATTCTGGCAGGGTTTTCGAAATACTCTGGACCTATGTTCATGTATGGTTTGGTTTTTAAAATACGTTATTGTTTTTTAATTTTTTTAATTTTACTGTAGGTTTAATTCTACTTTAACTTTTGTAATCTTATGTTTATAGGTTTTAATTGTACATGTTTTAACTTTGTAACCCACCTTGAGTCCCAGCCCTGAGGAAAAGGCGGGATAATAATAATAATAGGGTTATTTCAAGGCCAGTCGCCAACGCATATGCATGATTTTGACCCTGTTCAAACGACACGCTAAGCCATTGTGGTTAAGCATTTTGAACTAAACATTATGGGTTAGCATGTCGTGTGAACCATGGCTTAGCGTGTTGTGTGAACCATTCCTAACCATGATGGCTACATAACCACGGTTTAAACACACTCACTAGCCATTTGCTGCAAAAGGGTTAGCAGCTCAACCATGGTTTACCGTGTCATCTGGACAGACCCATTGTGCCCAGAGGGATGCAGAAGCCCAGCAGTGTGACTAGCACGAGATCAGTCAGTCAGTGACGTGGAATTCTTAAATGCAATCTCGGGTTGTCTTAGACCGTCTCTTTTTCTTAGGGGCTTAAAGCCTTTGGTCTCGAGAAAATTCATGACATTTGGAAGCTCTTCCGTCCTGAATGTGAGTATCCCAGCTGGTGTACGTGGTGGTGAGCCATGTTTGCAGCAAAACTCTCCCTTTCTGAGTCTCTGCCTGATGGGGGGAAAACAGAGCGAGGACACATTTGGGATCTTCCAAAGTGACTGTAAAACTTTGGCTCTCTAGTGCAGTTGTTCCTCCTAAATAGCAGACTCGGCGGGTGAGTGCCGAGAGGATTGGAGGCAAAACGGGGCCACTGACATAGAAGAGGGAGATGTCAGCAGGCTTGTGCTGGGGGATGGGACGACCCACACACAAAGACAAAAGCATCTTTAGAAAATAAACCCTTAAGGGGGCTCAACCCCCTCCAAAAGCAGCACAGTGCGGACTGTGCATATATTCAGTTGCCACGGAATGTGAGAGTGTGGGGCAGGGGGGTGGAAAATTGGGGGAAAGGCAGAGGGTAATGGAATGGAGTATCGTAGAAGAGGGCCTGGCCGGCTGGGACACATAACAGGAGCAATCCACGCCACAACATGTTGCTGCAGACCCTTCTTGTGGCATTGTGTTCAAGCCAGTTCTTCTCATTGGCTCAATTCGGACGACGTATTAGGCAATGGAGGGGTAAATAACGTACTGACCGTGCGTTAGGCAGGAGGAGCTTCACAGACGACATGCTGCAGCCAGCGCTGCTCGGCACGGGCAAACGCCCCGGCTGCTACGAACTTGCAGCGGCCATTTTGGTTGCAGCCTCTCCTCCCTGTGTCCTCCAGCCGTATCCCAGCAGGCACCGTGAGTTCGGCCGGCTGCATAGAGCGGCCAGGGGTTTTTGGCTGCTCTAGGTAGCAGAACTCTATTCCGAAACGGAATAGTCCATGGAGAGAGGGGGGGCTGAATTCGGATGACACTTTAAACAACGGGGCTTCGGGCTAAACAGTGTGCAAGCCCGTTGTTTCGCTCCGTTGTTTAAAGTGCCTGATTAACGTACTGTCGGTTGTGTGTGCGTTGTGTGTTGCCCTCCAAACGACACAATAAGCAACACAACTGATGATTGTTCCCCCCCTCCTCTGTTGCATAATGTGTCGTCCGAACTGAGCCATTGTGTCAGGAACTGGGTCAACAATCCTGGCTTGTGCGTGGACTTGAGCATGCTGATCCAGAATCCAACTGTAATGTAGACATGACGAGAAAGTTTGCAGGATCATGCCCTATTTATTAATTTGATTGGTTTAATATATTTCCATGTTATGCATTATAAGAAAAGGAATCGAGAATCAAACTGCCCATATCATACCGCCTTTATGCAACTCTATGGTGCGACCACGCTTAGAACACTGTGTCCAATTCTGGTCACCACACCTAAAAAAAGACATTACAGGGCTGGAAAAAGTGCAGAACAGGTTAACAAAAATGATCAGTTGGTTGGAACATCTCCCCCTGTGAGGGGAGGTTACAATGGCTAGGATCGTTTAGCTTGGAAAAAAGGAGGCAGACGTGAGAGAGCTGTATAACATTACGCAGGGTCCTGAGAATGTGGGTAGGGAGACTTTTTTCTCCCTCTCCCATGAAGCTGACTGGTGGGAGATTCAGGACGATAAAATGAAGAACTTCTTCAAACAGCGCAGAGTTAAAGTATGGAATTTGCTACCACAACATGTAATGATGGCCACCCATTTGGATGGCTTTAAAAGAGGGCTGGATAAATAGAAGGCTATCAATGGCTACTAGCCGTGATGGCTCTGTGCTACCTCTAGTATCCAAGGCAGTAAGCCTGTATGCACCAGTTGCTGGGGAACATGGATGGGAGGGCGCTGTTGCACCATGTCCTGCTTTGTGGGTCCCCGGTGGACAGCTGGTTGGCCACTGTGTTAACAGAGTGCTGGACTAGATGGACCCTTGGTCTGATCCAGCCTTAGGGCACGTCTTATGTTCTTAGCTGCCTTTCAAGATGTTGGTTTTCTCCAGTTGACTTACAATATAAAAAGATTTCAGTTCAGTATCAAATTATAAAAGCTCCATAAGTTTAGAAAGATTTTAAAATTAAACCCATTAAAATAAAAGACATTTTCCAATACCTTAACCAGACAACCAAATGCCAGGGAGGACATGCATGTTTTTCACCCCTCTTAAAAGCAGCCACTGATGGAGCTAGCAGCAGAATTCTCAGGAAGGAATTCCATAGCATTGGAGCCACCACTGGGAAGGCCCTGTTGCTGCTGCTCTCCAACCTTACTGATCTTAGTGGAGGGCCAGTGAGTAGACAGACAGCTCCATATGGGTGTAGGTGGTCCTTCAAATACCCTGCACTCAAATCAGAGGCAAGGCAGAATCAGATCCGAGTCAGAGGAAAGTGCGTCCCAGGGCCCATGCAGAATGATCAAAGAGAGGACAGATTATGGAGAGGTGTCAGGGATGATATCAGATTAACGGACAGCCTAGCTCAGGCAAAAGAACTCGGGGGCAGAGAGGACCAGTTTGCCTGCCAGGAGGGGAACTCACCGCAAGGCTGCCATTTTCCACGGCAGCCCCCGTGTCCTTCATAACATTTAGCTCTCACCTCGCTTTGTCCTGGTTTTGTGTGTGTTCTCAGTGAAACTGGAGGTGAGGGACCCCTTTATCAAGCGGTGGGTGAAGCAGGGCTTTGAAGGCATCAAGGACTACGCGGCGAAGGCGGAAGATAAGCAGCTGGAGATGAAGATTGCCACTGTGGAGAAGTACAGAGACCGCATCCCTGAGCTGATAGAAAGGATATCACGGTGTCATGTCCATGCTCTAGAAAATGCAGGTGAAAAACCCTGAGGATTTTTGTTTAAAGAAGGGGTGTTAAACCTCTGATCCGGGGACAATCTGGCCCTCCCGGATTCCTCGGATGGCCTCAGCCCTTCTCCCCCATCACCAGTTGGTTTACGCTTCCCCCTTTAATTTCCGGGCTTACTGGCAGAAAGAGCGTTCAACTAAACTGCGCTTGTATTGTTGGCATTTTGGCCCTTTCACCTCCCCCCTTTTGCTTTCAGACCCATCTACCGCTCCGAAATGGAATTTGGCCCTCGGGGTGAAAGAGGCTCCACACCCCTGGTTTACATGTTCATACGTTGATAGTTGAAATGAGATGAAATAAGGGGTAGCCAGATAGCGAGTCACTACGATCTGGGCTCCGTGAAGGATGGATCAGTTTTATGTCTATAGAAGCCTCTTACTACAACCTTCCCCTATCTCTATTGGACCACAACTCCCAGCATTCCTGAGCATTGGCCATGCTGGCAGGGGCTGATGGGAGTTGAAGTCGACAACTTTTGGAGGGCATCGGTTTGGGAGATTTCATCCGATGCTGCTTAGGGTGCAGCTGTCGTAAATCACCAGCATTAGCGAGATAAGCAGGCTGGAAACGTCAATAAACAGTCCGTGGTCAACAGGCAAAAGTATCCATTGGAAACTGGGTCAAACAATACTGGGTTCAGGAATGCACCAAAGAGTAGTCAGAGTCCGATCCAGAGTCAGGGTATGTTCAGGCAAGGTCAAGGAGCTGGTATTCAAACGGCGAAGACGAAGCACCAAAAACAATAATTGCTTCCAGCACTCCTCAGTGCTTCTGGCTCGCCTCTTATAGGGATGTTGGTGATTAATGATTGAGGCCAGCTGCAGTGGCCTGAGCCAGCCTCTGCCTGTTCTCTTGAAGGGCCACTCCCCAAACACTCCCAGGCTCAGCTGTTTCTCCTTTCTGCTTAATCCCACAAACTGAAGCACAACACAGGCATTTGCTTGCAAGTTCATCAGCAAATCTGGCTAAGGTCCTTCCACACCCTTGAGAAACCTGAGTTTTGTTTGCTAAATACAGAAAGAGACCAGCTTGGATCCGGTGACTAATGTCTCCACTTTCCTCACTTGTTTGGAGGGCTGGTGTAGCCTTGTGGGTTGGTGGTGGGCTATGAGTTTTGACTTGTGTGCCAGAAGTGCAAGCCCCGAGCACAAAGTTTCTGGTTGAGCGTAGTCTACCCATGCAGCTGAATGAGATGGTAGTGTCCTGCGGTGGCAAAGTGGACTGTGCCATTTGAAGCTTCCGGTGGTTAGGCTGACCAGATAAAATCCAGGTCAGGGCTCATGTAACGTTAACAGTTGTAGAGAAAAGGGAATTTCAGCCAGTGTCATTTGTATGCAATTAGTTCCTGGTGAAATTCCCTCTTCATCACAACAGTTAAAGGTGCAGGCACTATACTAGAGTGACCATATACAAAAGAAGGCAGGGCCCCTGCACCTTTAACTGTTGTGATGAAGAGGGAATTTCACCAGGAACTAATTGCATACAAATGACACTGGCTGAAATTCCCTTTTCTCTACAACTGTTAAAGTTACAGGAGCCCTGACCTGGATTTTATCTGGTCACCCTACCGGTGGTGAATGCAACATATGAAAGTTCCTCCATGGAAACAAACAAAAAACACCCGGGGGGGGGGGGGGAGGGAATACCCAACAAATGCTTTCCTACCCATTAACTTTTGTAAGGATTTCTTTATGTAGGGGAGTATTGGAAAATATGACCCCCCCTCCCCCCCCGGTCTTAAATGGCACAATCCATTCCAGCAGCTCAGGAGTCTACCCTTTCGTTCTGCTTGTGTGTCAACCAGGCCTTTCTCTCCATCTGCACCGTGGGGACGATGGGAATTCTCCGGCCCGTCTCGCTGGGCTGAATCCATGACACTTGAGAGAGCACCTTTCCTCTGATTAATCTGTTCAATCACTGAGGTCATAAGATGGGATGCTCCTGGTGGTTCCACGTGGCCCAGTTGGGAGTCCACCCAGAGTAGAGCCTTCTGTGTGGTAGCCCCCTTTCTGGGAACTCCGTGCTTCTGGAGATCAGGCAGACACCAACATTGTTTCAACAACCCTTCTTCGATTGACCAGCCACTGGTTTTATTGGTATTCTGTTTTTAAAAAAACCCAATTAATTAAAAAGAATGATTAATATGGTGTTTTAAAAACGTTCAGTATGATGTTTTAGTTCATTTATCTTCTGTTGTTCACTGCTCCAGGATACTCTTTGATGTGGAGGGATATATAAATATTATATATTATTTAAAATGACAACAACAACATGGTATCATGTCTGTGAAGGACTTGGTGGTAAAAACATATTTTTGGTTTTTTGCTCTGTGTGCTTTAAGATTATGTCCTGGGAACCGTGCATAAGTCCAAAGGGCTGGAATTCGACACCGTCCAAGTATCGGGTGATCTTTTGTATATCCCCTTTGAACAGCATTTTGACAGAGGCCTGCCTAAGTTCTGTACAGGTAAGGATGACTCTCTGCCCCCTCTTCTCATCTATGACTGGAGTTTATATTGGCTTACTACAGGGGTGGGCAACCTGCAGCCCGCGAGGTGCATGCAGGCCCCTCCCCGGCCTTTCCTTTTGCCCTCCCCATGCCCCGTGCTGCTGCTGTTGCCAGAACTGCATTGCCACTGAATTTCAGAGACACAGCAACAGGAAAAAAAAAGCTATCTTTTAGCTTTAAAACAAGGTGCATATTTAAATTATGCAATTCACCACCACAAGATGTAGCGATGGCCACCAATTTGGATGGCGTCAAAAGGGGGTTGGAGTAATTCCTGGAGGAGAAGGCTGTCAATGGCTACTAGCCCTGACAATTATGTGCTACCTCCAGTATCCGAGGCAGTAAACCTGTGTGCAGCAGTTGCTGGGGAACATGGGCGGGAGGGTGCTGTTGCACCATGTCCTGCTTTGTGGGTCCCTGGCCGACAGCTGGTTGGCCACTGTGTGAAAAGAGTGCTGGACTAGATGGACCCTCAGTCTGCTCCAGCACGGCGCTTCTTATGTTCTTATGAAAATTTAAGCTCTCCAAGAGTGAGGTTTTACACAAGAACGAGGCTTGCGGCCCACAGGCTTTGCTGAAAGGAAACAAGGGGCTACCAAATTGCTGCCAAATTTGCTAGCGGTAGTTTTGGGAGGAAAGTTAAGTGAACATCCGAACTGGAGAGTTCCATGACGATTCGAGTTTAGTATTTCCCTGACTCATTACCCAGAGAATCTGGGGAATCCCTCATTTGCTCACTTGCCCGTCCTTGTGACGAGGAGGCAGGAGCCCACGAATGTGCAAGCTTCAGGCTCATGCCCCCTCCCCTCCCCGGAAACAACCTTGGAGGGAAATAACCCGCAAACAGACCTGTCCTGAGAAATCATCCGGTTCCTGATCCAAGTCTCTCCCACCTGCACTCGTTTCAATCTCCTTCTAGGCACCGTCCCTGATGATGAATGGAACTTGCTGTATGTGGCCGTCACGCGGGCCAAGAGGCGCCTCATCATGCCCATGTGTCTGAGCCGTCTCCTGACGCTGGCCGGGGTGAGTTAAAGTTGTGTTGCCCTGGCTGACCACTGAGTGGGGGGGCTTACGTGGTTTCCGGGTGGGTAGAAGCTCTGTTTTGAGGAGCTGATAAAATGTTGGCAGAAAAAAAGGCTAAGGGGAGGCTGAGGTGTACAAAATTATGCATGGTGTGGAGAATGTGGACAGAGAGGCATTTTTCTCCCTCTCCCATAATACTAGAACCCAGTGGGGTCATATCCCTTGAAGCTGATGGGTGGGAGATTCAGGACAGGTAAAAGGAAGGACACACAGTGCATAGTTACGTTATGGAATTCACTACCACAAGATGTAGTGATAGACGGCAATTTGGTTGGCTTTAAAAGGAGGTTGGATAAATTCTTGGAGGAGAAGGCTGTCAATGGCTACTAGTCCTGATAGCTCTATGCTACCTCCAGTATCCGAGGCAGGAAGCCTGTGTGCGTCACTTGCTGGGGAACAAGGGTGGGAGGGTGCTGTTGCACCGTGTCCTGCTTTGTTGGTCCCTGGCCAACAGCTGGTTGGTTACCGTGTGAACAGAATGCTGGACTAGTTGGACCCTCGGTCTGATCCAACTTCAGGGCTCTTCTTATATTCTTATGTTCTTAAATATGCAGAAAGTGTTGGCTTTCTGCCTGTTTAAATGCCGCCTTTCCTCACTACTGTGCTTGAGGAAAGAGAAAACGCTTCTTGTGCAGCTCGTTAATTGTTGGTTTTTCTTCCTCTCCAGGAGCACTATTTGCGGCCCCAGTTAATGAGCGAAGGGTGCGAGGAGGTGCCGCTTAGGTGTTCGGTGAGGGCTTGCCACAATTCCGTTCCAGCTGAATCGTTCATGGTTATGAAGAAAATGCCTTTTGTTTATGTACGTATCCCTGCTTACTTGCCCAAGGACTGAGAGGGATATGCAGATTAAATGGATTTTTTCTCTCCCCCCCCCCACCCCCCGGCACTATGGTTTTGATAAGTCCGGTGTAAAATGTTGTCTGGTTCTGCACAACTGGAGAGGGTTTGCTGTACCCTATGGTAAGTCATGATTGACCTGCTCTGGAGCTTTTCTTTGCTGTGTCAGGGTGCGATCCTATGGATGTTGGAAGACCTAGAGTTGGAAGACCTAAAGACAGTAGTGCACACACTGGTAACTTCGACTTCTGCAATGCCTTGTACATAGGGTTACCTTTGTGCCTAGTCCGGAAACTTCAATTAGTTCAAAATATGACAGCCAGGGGGTGACCACATAACACCAATCTTAAAATTATTCTACTGGCTGCCAATTAGTTTCCAGGCGAAGTATAAAGTGTTGGTTGTTACCTTTAAAGCCCTACATGGTTTGGGTCCAGGTTACCTGCGGGATCGCCTTCTCCCGTATAATCTGTCCCGCACACTCGGGTCCTCTGGGAAGAATTTTAAATGTACAGATTGTGTGTATGTTTGTATGTTTTTGCTGTTTTAATTTTTGTATATTGTTTTTAATCCTATGAAAACAGCCCAGAGAGCTTCGGCTATGGGGCGGTATATAAATGCAATAAATAAATAAATTTACTCCAGTCAGCCAGAACTAGGCTGACGAGTGTTACCCAGAGGACCTTCTCTTCTGCTGCTCCTGGACTGTGGAATGGCCTGCCGGAGGAGATTCGACAAATTAGCAGTCCTCTGGAATGTAAGAGAGCCGCGAAGACTGCTCTCTTCCGGCAGGCCTACCCAGTTGAATTTTAAGATGTTTCAAGATGTTTTAATAATGTATTCGTTTTTATCTGTTTTAATGGTTTATCTATTTTGTGATTTATATTTATTGTTGTTCCCCACCTCGATCTGAATGGAGAGGCAGGTTAGAAATAAAATAAAATAAATAAATAATGTTTAGGCAGAAAAAATGTCATACAACATCCAGCATTCCCCAGCCAGCATAACTGGCTGGGGAATGCTGGGAGTTGTAGGACTTTCTTTCTGCCTAAACATCCATAGGATCGCACCCTACGTCTCTCAGAGAGACTTGTATCTACTCTTGTGCTTTACTGTTGCTTCAGTGTACTCTAACTCCATGCTCTTTGCTTCAGCATTAGCGCAATAGTACTATTGTGGCACCTAGTGGTAGAATGCAAGCATTACAACACAGCATTATAACCCTAGTGTCAGTTGGGAGAGAGGAAGCACTCACATATTCCAGTCCAGAATAGGTACGTTCTTACTAACAATTACAGAAGGCTACATGCAATCTAAAGTCAGAAATGCAACCATATGTGTTAATCAATGCTAGCTCAAGTTGAAAATGGGCTTGCTTCCTTTCTGCAATGTATTCCAGCTCTGCCTTGAGTAGCCCTCTAATGGAAAGAAGTCCTCATAGCAGTGAGGGCATGTGTCCTCGTTTTGTGAACTTGGTGGACAAGATGGTATCTCTTCGCTGTTCTTTACAGATCTTTAAGATGATGGTCATGAACCTCGTGCGTCTGCTAGCCATGCCACTCCAGCAGCCACATATGCAAGAGATGGGTGAACAGGGGAGAAGTGTGTTTGGTTCACATTTTAATGCGAACAACCCTAACTTAGAATCCTAGAATAGTAGAGGTGGAAGGGGCCTATAAGGCCATCGAGTCCAACCCCTTGCTCAGTGCAGGAATCTACCTTAAAGCATACCTGACAGATGGCTGTCCAGCTACCTCTTGAAGGCCTCCAGTGTGGGAGAGTTCACCACCTCCTTTGGTCATTGGGTCCATTGTTGTACTGCTCTAACAGTCAGGACATTTTTCCTGATGTCCAGTCGGAATCTGGCTTCCTGTCACTTGAGCCCATTATTCCGTGTCCTGCACTCTGGGAGGATCTAGAAGAGATCCTGGCCCTCCTCTGTGTGACAACCTTTCTAGGACTTGAAGAGTGCTCTCATGTCTCCCCTCAATCATCTCTTCTCCAGGCTAAACCTGCCCAGTTCTTTCAGTCTCTCCTCATAGGACTTTGTTTGCAGACCCCTGATCATCCTCGTTGCATTGTCAAAACAATACGTGAACTGAGACTCAGTTATCCTTCAAAAGTCACACAACCCTCAATTTTGCAACGAAGCAAAAATGGGTATATTAGGGAATCATGCATGCAAATATGAGTATATTAGTGGCGATACTGTGAAAAATGCATTATCCCAGGAATATTGCTCGCGAAAAGTGTGTATGTTTGTCAAAAACGCTTTAAAATGCATATGTATTAGAAGAAATGTGTGCAAAAATGTGGGCGAATTTTCATGCCAACTTTCAAAAACAATTCAGAAAGTTTGGGAAGCATTGCATTCAAGATTGCGTGACAGTTTTTCATTTTTGTCCATCCCTATCATGTGTGGAGTTAGTGTTAAAAAGATTACGGGTGGGTCACTCTTGGGCCGAATGTGGCCCCGACAGTAGCTAAACGAATAATTTTGTTTTAATGGATGTTTTATTTTATTTTATTTATTTATTTACAATAGATATATGCTACTCCCTATTTAAAGTTTCGGAGCAGTGGATAAATAAAACAGAATAAAAACACATTAAAAGTACATTTTTAAAAGAAACAAAGTGTAAAATAGACCATGGCCAGTCATTAAAGGAAGGCTTCCTGGAACAAAGACGTTTTCAGGAGGCGCTGGAAGGAATACAAAGTCGGAGCCTGCCTGACCTCCAGAGGCATGGAGTTCCATAGGATGGGGGCCACCACACTGAAGGCTCTTCCCCTGGTGGACTCCAGTCGGACAATAGGTCTATGTGCAACCACCAGGAGCATGCCTTCGGTGGACCTCAGTGACTGGGGCAGGCTGATAGGGGGGAAGGCACTCTCTCAGGTATCCTGGTCCCAAGTTGTTTAGGACTTTGTACACTACTACAAGTGCCTTAAACCTGGCCTGGTAGCAAATAGGCAGATGGTGCAGTTCCCTCAGCAAAGGAGTTACATGCTGGAAAGGGGCAGCCCTGGAGAACAGCCAGGCTGCAGCATTCTGCACTAGCTCCAGCTTCCGGAGCAGCTAAACAGGCCAATTTGGTGGTTCTGAAGTTAAATTTGACCTATATAGTGTTCAGTAGCCACTATGGAGCGCTTAACTGGTCACAGTTCACTTCAGAACCCACTAAATTTGGCCCGTTTAGTGCTCTATAGCTCTAGCGCTGCCATGAACAACAGAATGTTTCCTGGCAGCTTGCACTAGCCCACGGAGTGCAGGGCCTCAGGCTCCCCCCGAACCCCTCCCCTGAGGTTGCTCACCCCTGCTCTAGATGTGCCTCTCTTCTTTGCAATTGTGGCCGCTGGAGGGGTGTAGCCAGCAGAAGCATCAAGGGTGCAGCTAGTGGGCATGGCCCCCCTCTCCTTCACGCGTCCAGCGAAGAAGCGGCGCGCGGGGTTCATCCAAAGGGCGTTGCAGATTTCATGATTCCTACGAATGTTGTTTTCCTGGCAGAGTGACGGCACCGGAGACCCCGGGGGCGTCTTTTGCCCCGGCTGCTTGGACCGGCACCTGGGCCCTCTGGCATGGCTCACCTTTCTTCCAGACGTGTTGCAGACCATGGACCCCACTGGTTACATTTTCCAGGCCCAAATCCTGGATGAAGAGGAATTTCTTGTACGGTTTCAAAACATGGTGATTGAGGAGACCAGAAATATGATGGACAGATTGATAGGGCGGGTTGATCAAATGACTGAAAGAATTATGGCAAAGGTTGAAGCTTGCACAGTGAACGCAAAGCTCAAGCAAGTAGAGGCTGCAACTGAACCGTGTACAGTGAAACTGCAGGATCAAACTATAAAAACCCAGCAAATGGACTTAAGATTGATAGCACTTCAAGACCAAGAAAGAAGAGCCAATATCAGGATTAAATTTTTCCCAGAAGTTTCTGCAGAGAACCCAAGGATCCTGAGAGGAAAAATTATGGATTGGATTAAACAGTTGACACCAGATATGGAGTGGAAAGAAGAGGATATTGAACGTGTGCACAGGATTTCCTACAGAACGAGAGGAGAAAGACCAAGGGATATTGTGGTGAAATTTGCAAATTACTATAAAAAAGAGCAGATCATGATAAAAACAAGACAGATGACTGGACAACTGAATTATCAAGGAATTCCAATACAAGTTTATAATGACTTATGCTCACAAACAATTAATTGGAGACGAGAAGTTAAGACCTGCACAGAAATCCTCATTAAGAATGGGATTAATTACAGTTGGGGATATCCAGTTTTTTTGAAATTTACATTTCAGAGAAAATTTTATAAAATAACATCTTTGGTTCAAGGAATGGAGTTGTTGAAACAACTGGGATTACTGGCTGAAGAAGGTTCGAGTCTGCGGGAGAAAAAAGGTCAAGGGAAAGAGTTGGGAGCAGTAGGAGGTTCACAGTAAATGACTGCAGAAGAGTTGGAAGTCAACAGAACTGAAGGAAGGTTAACGTTTTTAAGGATAACAACGAAACAAGGGATGAAGCAAGAAGAGACCGGGAGGGAAGATCTTTTCCTGACCAGTAGCCTCCCTCCCCCCCCCCCCCATGGAGTTTGAAGAAGCCATGATCATGTTTAATCCTGGGGAAATGTGGGGGGAAGTAAAAGTTATTGTTGGGGTTGTTTTTGTGGGGGGGGAGGGGAAAGAGGGGTATGTGTCATAATAAGGGATCGGCAAAGGGCAACACAATTTAAAATATGGAGGCTAAATTGAGAGTTACAACATTGAATGTTAATGGGCTAGGATCGGTACTTAAAAGGAAACGAGTGGAAGCGTTATTGAATAACGATGGTGCGGATATAATTTTTATTCAAGAAACACATCAAAGGAAGGAGTAAATGAGCTCAAATTGAGATGGTTGGTTATTTATGAGAAGGCTTATGGAACTTCAAAATCGAGGGGGATGGCAATAATTATATTAAAAAAAATTGGATTCAAAATTGAGAAAATAAAAAAAGACGATAAGGGAAGATTTTTAATATTGCAAGGATTAGTGGGGGAAGAAGAATACACATTAGTAAATGTTTATGCCCCTAATGAAAATCAGATTGAATTTTATAAAAGAAAATATGGTGGAAATGGAGGAAATTCAAAAGGGGAATATAATAATAGCGGGAGATTTTAACATGGATTGAATAAACAAAAAGATAAGTCTAACCCTACGATAGATGAAAGATGTAATGCTATTACAGGCTTGAGTAAGATCATGAATAAAAATGAACTGATAGATGCGTGGAGAGGAATGAATGGAGGTGAAAAGAAATTTACTTTTTACTCTGCGAAGTATAAGACTTATTCTAGGATTGATCATGGTTTTGTATCAAAGAATTTGATTTCTAAAATAATAAAGAGTGATATAGGACTTGTAGATATGAAATTTAAAAAAAATTATAAGGAAGCAAAAAGATGGAGATTAAATACAAAAATATTTAACTATAAAGGTATAATGGAAAAAATGGAAAAAGAAATATAAAGTATATGGGAAATTAATGAAAAAAGGTTTTTCTAATCATGCTATATTGTGGGATACAGTGAAAGCTGTAACAAGAGGGATTTGTATTAGAGAAAATTGTAATTTGAGAAGACAACAAGAAAAATACAGAAAAAATTTGGAAGAGGAAATTAAAGACTTGGAGATGAAATTTATAAGGTATAAAGATAAACAGATTTTTGCACAATTACAAAAAAAAAAAAAGAATTGGAGAAGGCAGACCTGGAAGAAGCCCAGAGAAATTTGATATATTTGAAAAGAGAATTCTTTGACTATAGTAATAAAAACTCTAAGATGCTGGCCAGATTCACATAATCAAAGAAAACAAGGAATTTAATTGGAGTAATTAGAAATAAATTAGGGAAGTGTAGTAATATAATGAAAGATAAATTGGAAATATTTCAGGAGTTTTATCGGGAATTATATACTGCAGGAGGTAGGTCTCAGGAGAGGATTGAACAATATGTGGAGAAATATTTAAAGATTAAGTTAAATGATATAGATAAAGATTTAATGGAACGAGGTGTCTTAGAGAAAGAAATATAAGAAGTTATTGATAAATTGAAGGGGGGGGGGAAATCCCCAGGAATGGATGGGTTGGGACCAGAATATTATAAAATTTTAAAGAAATTATTGGTACCAAAATTGAAAGTGTTGTATAATAAGATATTAGAAGGTGATACGATCCCACCATCATGGGGACAGTCCTTGATAGTATTAATTCCAAAAACAGATAAAGAGTTAACAGACCCTGGTTCATATATACCTATTTCTTTAATAAATCAAGATGCTAAGATCTTTACAGCGATAATGGCGAAAAGAATGAATACCTTTATGTATAAATATATTTAAAAAGATCAATGTGGATTTATAGTAGGGAAGCAGATGCCAAATTTGATTGGAAGAGCACTGAATATGATAAATATAATTTAAAAAAATAATATGAAGGCGGGCTTGATAGCTTTGGATATTTTTAAAGCCTTTGATTGTGTGGAATGGCCAGCTTTAAAAGCAATAATAAAAAAGATGGGTTTTGGAGTAAGATTCAAAGGTGTGATTGATCAACTTTATTTACAAAATAGCACAGTAGTAAAGATAAACGATGGGGTAACACAACAAATATCCTTAGCCCGAGGAACTAGACAGGTTGCCCGCTTTCCCCGATTCTATTTGCAATAGTTATAGAACTTTTAGCTAATGTAATTAGAGAGGATAAAAGTATGCTTGGGATAGGTAATAAAGAAAAAAATAAGATAAATTTGTTTGCAGATGATACCTTGGTATCAATTGAGAATCCAGTAGAAAATATGGGGAAAATAAAATCATATTTGAAAGAGTTTGGAGAGATATCAGGTTTACAAGTTAATTGGGATAAATGAGAAACAATGTTATTTAATTATACAAAAGAACAGAAGAATGAGTTTAGTAAAAAAATATGGGGTTACGGTAAAGAATTTGATTAAGTACTTGGGTGTAAATATTACAAATAATTTGGATAAGTTAGAAGAGGAGAATTTTAATAGATTAGATAAGGAAGTTAAGAAAAAAAATAGAAGAATATAAAAAGATAAAATTATCATGGTTTGGTAGAATAGCGATTATTAAAATGAAATTTTTACCTAAGTTTAACTTTCTGTTTAGAATGTAACCAATTAAGATAACAGAGACACCATTAAAGAAATGCCTAGTTATAATAAATAATTTTTGTAATGGTAATAAGAAAGCGAGTATAAATAAAGGGAATTGGTATAAACCTCAGAAAAAAGGGGGGCTAGGTCTCCCGAATTTAAAGGGTTATTATATAGCTAATCAATTAAGATATGTAATAGAAGGGATTGTAAGACCAAGTGTAGTAAATTGGTTAGAGATGGATAGGAATTAGAATGGAAGTTAGAAAATATATTTTTTATCAAATTAAAAAAGATGATGGAAAGAATAGAAAATCCCATGTTAAGAAATATTATTGAAGTTTGGCAAAAATATAAAAATAAATTATTACCAGATATTTCTCCAATGAATCCAGTGGTGTTGCTGGAAAATTTTCCACTAAATTTGAAGACGGAGTTAGAAACAGTATTTAAAGAACAGAGAATAATTAAAATAAAAGATTGGTGGGAAAAGATGAGTAATAAAGAACAAATAGAATAATTTTTCAGAGAGAGAAAATTGGCTTGGTTCAAAGTTATGCAATTAGATCAATAGTGGGTTAAATGGGAAAAAAAACAATAAAGAGCTACGAAATTATACAAAATTTGAAAGGATGATTATTATGAGAGAAGAGGAGGATATAAATAAAAATATTAGAGGGGTAGTAAGTGAAATTTATAAATTTTTGATGAAAGGGGAGGAGAAACATGATAATTTGAAAGCATTATGGGAAGATTTGGAAGAAAAAATTAATGATCAAAAATGGGGGAAAATATGGGATTTGCATACTTTGAAACACATGTCAGTAAGAATAAAAGAAAATTATTATACAATAGTATGGAGGTGGTATTTAACGCCAGTGAAATTAAATCAAATTGATAAGAAACATTCAAAGCTGTGTTGGAGAGGCTGTCAAGAAATGGGAACCTATTTTCATATGTGGTGGACTTGTAAATATGTGCAGATATTTTGGTTAAGAGTATTTGAAGAAGTGATAAAAAATAACAGATTTAAATCTTGAGATATGTCCTAGGATAGCATTGTTATCAATATATGATAAAAGTAGAAGGAGAAAAAAATGTTAAAGATTTAATTACAAATTTAATGTCAGCAGCGAGATTAATGATATCTAGATAATGGAAAATGCAAGGCAACTACCAAATAGAAGAATGGTATAAAGAAGTATGGAATATTGCTATAAATGATAAATTAAAAAGTAATATTAAAGTTAAAAGAGGTATATTAAAGAAAAATTATTTTGGAAATATATGGGGATTATTTGTGGATTATGTATTAGAAAAAGGGAAGGGGTGTAAACTGTCAAGGGAATCTATGCAATTTTGGAAAAATGTGTAAATATGTAGCTGATCCCAGCGTGGGGTGCACTGTAAGGGGATATATGATTTATAAGTGATGTGGTTATTTTATGTATATGTATAGTATAGAAAACCAATAATAATAATAATAATAATAATAATAATGGAACATTGCTTGTGAAAAGTGTGTATGTTTGTCAAAACCGCTTTAAAATGCATATGTATTAGAAGAAATGTGTGCAAAAATGTGGGCGAATTTTCATGCCAACTTTCAAAAACAATTCAGAAAGTTTGGGAAACATTGCATTCAAGATTGCGTGACAGTTTTTCATTTCTGTCCATCCCTATCATGTGTGGAGTTAGTGTTAAAAAGATTACAGGTGGGTCACTCTTGGGCCGAATGTGGCCCCGACAGTAGCTAAACGAATAATTTTGTTTTAATGGATGTTTTATTTTATTTTATTTATTTATTTACAATAGATATATGCTACTCCCTATTTAAAGTTTCGGAGCAGTGGATAAATAAAACAGAATAAAAACACATTAAAAGTACATTTTTAAAAGAAACAAAGTGTAAAATAGACCATGGCCAGTCATTAAAGGAAGGCTTCCTGGAACAAAGACGTTTTCAGGAGGCGCTGGAAGGAATACAAAGTCGGAGCCTGCCTGACCTCCAGAGGCATGGAGTTCCATAGGATGGGGGCCACCACACTGAAGGCTCTTCCCCTGGTGGACTCCAGTCGGACAATAGGTCTATGTGGAACCACCAGGAGCATGCCCTCGGTGGACCTCAGTGACTGGGGCAGGCTGATAGGGGGGAAGGCACTCTCTCAGGTATCCTGGTCCCAAGTTGTTTAGGACTTTGTACACTACTACAAGTGCCTTAAACCTGGCCTGGTAGCAAATAGGCAGATGGTGCAGTTCCCTCAGCAAAGGAGTTACATGCTGGAAAGGGGCAGCCCCGGAGAACAGCCAGGCTGCAGCATTCTGCACTAGCTCCAGCTTCCGGAGCAGCTAAACAGGCCAATTTGGTGGTTCTGAAGTTAAATTTGACCCGTATGGTGCTCAGTAGCCACTATGGAGCGCTTAACTGGTCACAGTTCACTTCAGAACCCACTAAATTTGGCCCGTTTAGTGCTCTATAGCTCTAGCGCTGCCATGAACAACAGAATGTTTCCTGGCAGCTTGCACTAGCCCACGGAGTGCAGGGCCTCAGGCTCCCCCCGAACCCCTCCCCTGAGGTTGCTCACCCCTGCTCTAGATGTGCCTCTCTTCTTTGCAATTGTGGCCGCTGGAGGGGTGTAGCCAGCAGAAGCATCAAGGGTGCAGCTAGTGGGCATGGCCCCCCTCTCCTTCACGCGTCCAGCGAAGAAGCGGCGCGCGGGGTTCATCCAAAGGGCGTTGCAGATTTCATGATTCCTACGAATGTTGTTTTCCTGGCAGAGTGACGGCACCGGAGACCCCGGGGGCGTCTTTTGCCCCGGCTGCTTGGACCGGCACCTGGGCCCTCTGGCATGGCTCACCTTTCTTCCAGACGTGTTGCAGACCATGGACCCCACTGGTTACATTTTCCGGATGCCGCGGGAGGCCCAAATCCTCCTTGTACAGTTTTGAGGCTGCGCTGGGCTCGTGGCCGACGGAAGGCGAAGGGTCGCGTGTGTCTGTATTTTCATAGAAACAAATGCAAACGGAAGACTTCAGGTATAAGAGTGCACTTTGGGTTAGAGGTGTCGTAGGAGTCCTGCGCTTTGGAGAATGTCGTCGTCGCGATCCAGTGAGGACCAATCCGATAAGACTAGCCCGGAGGAAGCCAAAATATTATGGAGCGGTTGGATGGGTCGGCGCACCTCCTTGCAGTGTTTTGGGAGAGATAAGTTTGTTCTTGTACCATTGCCGGTCCTTCCGTTTACACCTAACTCTAACCACAGTGCCTGTTGTACCAAATGATACGGGTGGAGCTTGTTGGAGACAAGTGGGCAAGATTTAACGTAAACAATGGCTGACGTACGGTGCAGTTTGGACTGGTGGATGTTGGGGTGATAGCAGGCGAGAGCCGAAGGCTAAGGGAGGCTGCACCCCGCTCCTGCTGCAGAGGGCCTCTCCTGTCTTGATGCGCAGCACCAGCAGGATTGTTTCCTCAGTAATCCCGTGAGGCTATACTGCCTGCTTTGGTATTGCCTACAGATGCAGTGCTTCCGGAATGGAAGCCGTGAACATGAGTAAGAAACCTGGCCAGATCCTGCTCACAGATTCGGCCCTGGAAAGGACAGGTAGAGCATCTGTTCATTCGTTACGTTTTCAGTTCTCCTAATAGTGATCCTGCTGGCATCCAAAGTTTACATCCGAATTGGACTTACCTGGGGAGCGGGTGGAGGTGGCGCTTGTGCAGCATTTTCAATTTATTTAAAAAAAATTTTTTTTTTCATTTTATTATATTTATCAACTCATTACAATAGATATACAATTCTTTCCCTTCTTTTATACACCAAGTGCGCCCATCCCCAGGACCAATTCTTCTTCCATGACATTTTCCAGAATTGCAATATTTCTTGCACAGGTCTCTGTCCTCTCCCCCTTAACAATATATACTCTAAAATAGTTTCCATATATTTTCAAATTCATTCCGATTACATATTCCCTTTTTTATTTTAATATTACACGTTAGTTTATCATTAATAGCGATATCCCATATCTCTTTATACCACTCTTCCAACTGAAAATCATTCTGTATCTTCCATTTCCTCACTATTATTAACCTTGCTGCAGTAACATAGTAATTAAATCCTTAATATTTTGTTTACATTTCTTCCCCTCATACATTGATAATAATGCTATTCTTGGAGATAACTCCAAACTAATTCCCGTTGTCTCTTTTATCTCTCTATACACCATTTACCAAAAGTTTTGTACATGTTTACATGAACGCCACATATGTACATACATGCCAATTTGTTGACATCCTCTCCAACATAATACCAAATATTTTTTATCTATTTGATTCAATCTAATTGGTGTTAAATGCCACCGCCATATCAATTTATAATAATTTTCCTTTATCCTTACTGATAAGTTTTTTAAATTCGGTGCACCCCATAACTTCCCCCAATTGTGATTGCTTATTAAAGTTTTAATATCATGAATTTATAACCACACTGAAAATGGTTTCCAGATGGGGATCTTGAGCCATAAACGGCGGTGTTTACCTGCACGGCGCCAAGAGCACCCAGCGGTTGTCTGAAATGGCAGCCATGGGTCAGTCCCTGCCGCCTCTCCTGCAGTCAAATACATCAACTTAAACTGAATCCCGTTGTCGTGGAAGCACACGCCTTCCTCATCCTCAGCAGCAGCAGCCTGCCAGTGGCATCTGGGTGGAGTAACACGCAAGGCGATGATGCTGAAACATGGAGGACTAGCTACTCAGGAGAAGGCAGAAGGGATCTGAGAACGGAGCTGCCATTTTCACCAGCAGCCTCGTACTTTGTAGCAAGTTGCCTTGTGGGTTGGGAACGGGCACAATTTGCGCTTCTGATTTTTTATATGTGTATCTTTCATTACCCTCCAGTGTGCCTGGGATCCCTTTTTAACTATGGGTGTTCAACTCCCAGGCTCCTGCAACACGTAATGAATGTGTTCTTTATGCCTTATTCAGGAACCTTCAACTCATCAGATACAACTTCTTTTTCTATTGTTACTGTTATTTAGTTTGTTTTTATGCTTTTTATGGTTTTAAATTTTGTATATTGGTTTTTAAACGTTCAATGTTTTTAGTCTTTGTAAACTGGCCAGAGAGCTTCGGCTATGGGGCGGTATATAAATGCAATAAATAATAATAATAACAATAGGAGCAAAGTTTTTATGAAGCGAAATCTTATTTTTGAATTTGCAGGGAGGAATCAAACAGAGTTATTTTTCCAACTATCTGAAGAAGAAGGAAAAAAAGAAGGGAAAACACCAGCCTGGTTCTTACTCAGATGGCGGCTGCATTCATACAACACATTAAGCAACTGAGGGTGGTGGGGGGAAACAATTGTCAGTTGTGTTGCTTATTGTGTTGTATAGAGGGTACTACTACTGACGGTATGCTATTCCGCCCAAATAAGCAACTGGGAGAAACAACTGGCTTGCAAGTTGTTTAGCTCCAAGCCAGTTGTTTAAAGTGTTGTGTGGAGGGGTGAGTGTATTAATGGCGTGTGGTGAGTGGGTTAAAACACAAGCCCATAGAGGCAGGCGGCAAGAGCGACCAAAGCGGCGGCTGCCACCCTGCTACAACTGGTGCAACTTGCAGAGGTTGCTGGGACAGAACTGGGAGGACTGAGGGAGGAAGGGGAGAGGGGCAGGGGCTGTGTCAGTCAAATGCTGGGTTGACTTTAGTCCACACAATGCCCGCCCCAACCACCCACAGTTGTGTAGGAATATGTTGTGTGGGGAGTACCCACAAAATAACCAACTGTGAGTTGGCTACTCAACCCACCATTGACTAATGTGTTGTCCGAATGCAGCCGGTTACTCTCCATCTGGGATATAACATTTCAAACTGCAGGTGGCGGCTCACACAATAGAACGACCCTCAAAACAAAAGCAATCCCGCCACCCGGCCACTTAGATGCCTTGAGATGGATTCGCCTATTCCCTGGTTTTCTATCCTCAGGGGTTTTTGGAAGGAGCATCATTTAGCCCCCCCCCCCCCCCACACTTCTTGTCCAAAGTGGTTCTGTCCAGATCCATGTTTACCCATCTCAGCGAGAATTCGGATCCCTATTTGATATTATCCATAGTCACTTCCCCATATCTCTCTTTGCTGTTCTATCTTCTGTGCTTTCCTCTGTACAGGAGAAACGAAAGGGATTTTATCCACTAAAAAGATTAACATTGTAAAACTGCAAAGTAATGTTGGTAATTAAAAACGGTGTTTTCATTTTCCTGACTGAATTTTTCAAGAAGCATATTTTACAATAAACAAAACTTTGCTTATAATCTTGCCTGTGAATCTTGTTTATAAACCAGCTAAACAATAGTGTACCTTTTTTTTTTTTTTAAGTCAGTTTATACACCTAGGTTGTGGCTCAAATGATGCAATTTGGTATGTGTACATCAGACATGTAAATAACCATGTCCTGCTGACCTATGGCAAGGCAGAATCGGCTGTGGGTGACCACATAGAGAAGAGAGTTGGCCCTTTTTATCTTTCTTGGCTGTCAAGAGTGTCACAGGTAACCAGTATAGATATGTGCTGGTTTCTCTGTGTGTGTAGACTCCTAACTTCTTTGTGATGCAGGGCTTAGAAATTTCATCTTGATGTGACCTATTAGGATTAAAACATTTAGGCTCAAGGACATAAGAATTGCTGGATCAGGCCAAGGTCCATTTAGTTCTTCAATGATACCCAACCAGATGCCTCTGTCAAGAGCCTACACCCAGCAACTACGTTGTTTAGTACTCTGGAGGTAAGACTGCCCCTGAACATGGAGTTTCCATTATCGTGGTTTATGAAGGGGTGAAAGAGGCAGCACCAAACACAAAGAAAGGAAAAAAGAGGGAAAGCCTCGAAAAGGTACTGAAAAAATGCTTTAGAAAAATTAATAAAAAGCCCAACACATTTTAATAAAGACCATCAAAGGCACAAGATTAAAGTTTTCCTAGTAAGGGAGTCCTAATAAAAACTGCTGTTTTTCCTATATTTCCCCAGCCTGGCGCTCTCTGGTGATGTTGGACTACAACTCACACCAACCCCAGTGGACGTACTGGCTGGGGATGATGGGAGTTGTAGCCCCCATCATCCCCAGCCAGCATGCCCAGTGGGGATGAAGGCCTAACCACAAAGAGGCCGAAACGCGGCCAGCTGTTCAACAATAACATCGTTTACGGCACCCTGAGACCGTTTTCTCCCTTTGCGCTCACCTTGGGTGCTCCCCGGCTTTGCACCCGCGGGAGTTGTAGCCCAGCACGACGGGAGGGGGCCCTGGCCTGGGGACAATCGCTGCACGGCATTGTTGTAGGACCAGCTAGGGCTTCGTTTGGGTGCTTTTCAGTCTACTGCGTTCGTAGAACCAGATCTTAAATGGCTGCTAGATGGAAGCACTGAAACGTAAAAAGAAAGGGCTAATCCCTTTTGTGATTGCTGTCAAACTTTCAAGAGCTGTGTGTGTCGGCGAGGACTTTTTTTACAGCTGTGGCTCCCATCAGCTGAACCTCCATGCTGGAAAAAGCTTCCCCGGTTGTTCACAAGCATACTTGCCCAGTTGATAAGATATTGCAAGCACCCTTCAAACGGAAACCAAACACGGCCTGAACTTTCAGAGTTTCTGCCTCCTTTGCCGGTTCTCCAGGCAAAGAAGGGGAAGAGCCAGAATTCAGAATTTGCTGCATGTCCCACACCGTTGGACTCCAACCTGAGCCGCTAGCGTGCTCCTCCAATGTGCTTTGGCCACACTGGCGCAACTAGGCTCCACCCCATATCTCCTAGGCCCCGCCCTTTGGTTCCAAGACTCCACCCTGAGTCTCAAGGCCAGGGGGCCTAGCATAGGGTGACCAGATTTTGGAAAGCAAAATCCCGGTCCAAAATGCCCCCCCCCACCAAAGCAGCCCCCCCCGAACATAAAGTAAAAAAATTAAAAAGGCTGCCCGCCATGCGGACAACAAGCAGACACCCCCCGCCACCCCCACCCCCCACCCGAAACAACCCCCCCCCAAGCCACCCCCCCAAAGAAAACCCAGCACGGACCTACCAGGTCCTCTGCTGCCACCGCCGATCTCCTCCACTGCTGCGTGACCCCCTGCAGCCCCCTCACCCTTCTTGCCCGGCTCCTGGGCTCCCTGGAGGTACCTGAGCAACAGCAACAGCAGCAGCAGGCAAAGGAGGAGGAAAAGCCTGCTTTAAAATGCCCGTGCTGCCCCTGCCTCGGCAGGAAACAAGTGCTCAGCGTTAGGGAGCGTCAACAAATTCCTTGTCTGGTGGCTAAAGCAGTTAGCCACCAGACAAGGAATTTGTTGACACTCCCTAATGCTGAGCACTTCTTTCTTGCCGAGGCCGGGGAGCAGCACGAGCATTTTAGGGCGGGAGGAGAGCTGATCCTTTCCCCGGTTTGCCCCCGCCGCCCCCGTCGGCCCGGATTGCCCCAGTTTTCCTGGTTAGGACTGGGAAATCCAGGGCGATCTGGTCACCCTATCTCTTGGCAAGTTGGAGACCTTTAGCATGTATCCATGGTACAGCCTAGAGCAGATCTGAACAGCCGTTCCCTGTGCCCAGGGAACTGCGGCGGAGTGGGAGCGGCCTAGAGAATCGCCAAGACAATCTGCCACACCTGAGCCAAAGTTCAGTTCCCAGGACTCTTTGGAGAAAGCCATGCCAATGAAAGCGGTGGAAAGAATCCGATCTGAGATTGTGAGGTAGACAGGGCCAGCGCGCCTGAGCTAACTTCAGCTTCCCAGATCGCCGGTACTAGTGATGAACAAGTGAAGTTGGTTGTCAGAAGGCACCACAGTCTCCAGGTTTCCCCCTCCATTTCATTTCATTTCTATACCACTCAATAGCCAAAGCACTCTAGGAAGATGATGATTATGATCTCTCTTTTCTTGCTCGTGGCGGTTTTCTAAACAGATATGACGGGCTTTGCCAAGTCATGAGGTCTTTCACCGATTCAGAAATTTCCTGACAATTGTGTATGTTTTAATTATGACTGCTTTCTGGATGTTGGTGTGGATGTATTCTGGTAGGCCCAGTTTCTGGAGGTGTTCTGTATAGTTTTTTGATGTGATGCCAGTGACCAATGTGACTAATGGACCAATGTGACTAATGGAACAATTGTGACCTTTTCCTGTTTTTGGACTTCCATGGCCAGTGGTGTATATTTTCCTCTCTTTTCCTCTTTCTTTTCTACAACATTTTTGTCATTAGATATTGCTATATCAACGGGGTACGTGCGTTTTTCTCTTTCGTCTATAACCATTATGTCTGGTCGGTTGCAACGTATTATGTTGCCCGTGTGAATTGTTCTGTCCCAGTATATTCTGTGATGTGCGTTTTCCAAGATTGTTTCGGATGAGTATGTATAGTATGGTGAAGGTTGTTTGATGAGGTTGGATTTGATGGCCAGTTGCTGGTGAATTATTTTTGCAGCTGGATTGTATCTGTCCGTATAGTCCATTCCTGCCAGAATTCTACATCCTCCTGTTACATGGTCTATTGTTTCTTGGAACTGATGGCATTTTTTTCTATTTGAAATGTCATTATAGGCCCCCCTGAGGTGGATAACCCTGTAAGGTGGGCCTATAAATGAGGAAATAAACAGATAAACCAGAACTGTTCGGTCAATATTTTCCCC
Source organism: Anniella stebbinsi (assembly GCA_029215795.1). NCBI lineage: Eukaryota > Metazoa > Chordata > Lepidosauria > Squamata > Anniellidae > Anniella > Anniella stebbinsi. The sequence continues at coordinate 3,049,422 of JARDYH010000003.1, read as the reverse complement.
ATTTTTGTCTAGTTTGGTTTTTAGCAGACCTAAAGCCTGGGCTAGATTTTCATGTTTGTTGATGGTGACAGAAATATTTTAAGATGTTTAAGAGAGCTTTGGCTATTGGGCAGCATAGAAATAAAATAAATAAACAAATAAATAAATTTATTCCTTTCTTTCAAGGAGTGGAAGTGCTAAATATGTACGTTTTGGGGAAACTGACCCTCTCCACCAGAAAGGCACCTTTAATGAGACTCTGCAACATACTTGTGTAATCAATTTTAGGTAATAACTTGAATGAAGTAAGCAGAGCCGGTGTGGTGTAATGGCTAGAGTGTCGGACTGGGAGTCAGGAGATCCGGGTTCGAGTCTCGACTCGGCCGTGGAAGCTCACCAGGTGACTTTGGGCCAGTCACAGACTCTCAGCCCAGCCTACCTCACAGGATTGTTGTGAGGATAAAATGGAGAGGAGGAGGAAGGTTATGTACGCCGCCTTAGGTTCCTTGGAACGGTGGGCTATAAATGCAATAATAAAATGCTAGACTGTTCACTGATTTTAAGTTTTTTATTGGTTGAGTGCTCTCAAAACAGACTTTCATAAAGGTACTTATTTCCCCATGTGGCCTCGTCTAAAAAAACTAGCCTGGTTTTTCCTCCAGGGCACTTCGATTCACAGTGTGTAATATATATATTGCCCACCACTTTCCTGGCCTAATTCATGTTTCTGATGTATCCCATGAAATCTCATGCTATAATAAAGCTGTTTAGTCTAAGGTGCCGAAGGGCCCTTTGGGCACAACCCACCATGATGTTCTCCCCTGGAAGCCACTTTCAACTAAAGGGCTCTCTGGACACAATCGTTTGCAAGCCCTATTAAGGAATGGTGGTGGTGGTGGTTTGAAACTGCACAAAATCTGGAACATCACCAGACAATGGGTGGTTGGGACAAATGAGAATGGAGCCATCTAGGGAACCACGGAGAGCTGGATTGGGACCCTGGGCCTGAGGTGCTGGGCCCCTGCCTTAAAATAACCTCTTCAAGTGAACAGGGTCTCAAAAGAACCCCTCTAATACTTTGGCTATCTCCCATTCAGTTCAGTAGTGTTTGCGGAGGAAAACATCATGATGAACTGCAACCATTTTCTGCCTGACCCAGGACATCTGTTCCAGTCCAAGGGACGATCAGCCTGATGAAGCACGACCGGCTGGTTGTCTCGATATCACTTCGGACCATGAAGTGGCATTGTCCCTTTATTTCCACTGGACGATGTCCTTCTTACTCATTCCACCTGGAAGAGACCAGACAACGGAGGTCATGACACCAAACAGGAGAAATCTCTGGCATCACAGGCGAAGATGTCTTTGCAACGGGCTTGACTTGCTGTGCAGGCCTAGGCATATAAGTCCTACTGAGTTCAAGAGACCAGTCTTCCCCAATCTGGTGCGCAGTCCTGGACTGCAACCCCCATCATTCCGGGCCAGGGGAATGATGGGAGTAGCAATCTTAACACATCAGGAAGGCACCAGGTTGGGGAAGGCTGAACAAGACTTGACACTCAGGTCAGCGTGCATGGGACGGCAGCTTTGCTTTCCACCTTTACTGAAATCCAAACTCCAATTTCAGTTCCATGGTTCAGAATATGGATTTACTCTACAGCCCCTCGCATGCAGGGATCACAATTCACTGCTATCTTCCTAATGGTTTCTATCTTTCAAAAGGAACTGAGCAAGGTTGTCTCCTATCAACTTTAAGAACCTGAGAACATAAGAAGAGCCAAGCTGGTTCCAGGGCCAGCCCTGCCATGAAGCGGTAGGAAGCGGGTGGAGCAGGCGACAGAGTATGGTAAGAGTAGTACTCCCTCCCTCCAAAGGGTCTGCTTCTCCTTGGACCACTCTTCAAGAAGGATGCAGACAAGCTGGAGGGAGTTTCAGAGAGGGCAACAAGGATGATCAGAGGTCTGGAAACAAAGCCCTATGAGGAGAGATTGAAAGAACTGGGCAGGTTTAGCCTGGAGAAGAGAAGACGGAGGGGAGACATGATTGCACTCTTCAAATACTTGAAAGGTTGTCACACAGAGGAGGGACAAGATCTCTTCTCGATCAACCCAGAATGCAGGACACAGAATAATGGGCTCAAGTGACAGGAAGCCTGATTCCGGCTGGACATCAAGAAAAGCTTCCTGTCTGTTAGAGCCGTACGACAATGGAACCCATGACCTAGGGAGGTGGTGGGCTCTCCCACATGAGAGGCCTTCAAGAGGCGGCTGGACAGCCACCTGTCAGGGATGCTTGAAGGTGGATTCCTGCATTGAGCAGGGGGTTGGACTCCATGGCCTTAGAGGCCCCTTCCAACTATGATTTTTTGCCTGCCCCGCCAGTGTGCTGCCTGTAAGGACTTCTAAGCCTCAGGAGCCGTGCGGCGCCTGTGTGAGGTCAGGCAATCTGCAAGAAGTCCCGGAAGTTCCAGGATCTCTCACAATACTTTGATGGACGTGCAGGCATAGTGCCACTCCTGAACGCAGAATCAGCTGAAAGGCAGCGCGTGTCCAGGCCAGGAAAAGTGGGCTACCTGGCAGTGGGCAGGCTCACAAATCGGAGGGGAGGAGAAGGGGGGGATGTCCCGTGGCAGGGGAGGCGCTGCACACCATTCTTTTGTAGACCATATATAATTGGTATTAAAAGATAATTTTAGATTTTCAACCAACAGTATCAGAAAGGATGTTACTAGACCATTTCATTCCACATTTTGAAGAGGGGTTATGCCAAACGCTCTCCAGTATTTAGATACTTAAAAAAAAAAAAGATACAGTTTTTAAATACCGCTTTTAAACAACGCAACAACGGAACCCTGGTGAAACTCCACTTCGAACGGCACGTCTTCCTCAGGCGTTACAACAGACAGAGCTTGTGACGTTTTATACACAATGCAAACTTTTTTTTTTTTTTACAAGCCGATAGCGTCGGAAGGAGCGTTTCACATTCTTAGACAGCTGTGTCCTCAGCCACCTGCTCTGCAATAAAGGCATAATAGCTCGTTTTAATGGGACAAAGGCGAGAGAAATCCTCTTATCCCTTCAGCTCAGCTTTCCCAGGAGGTTAATGCGCCTGCTACCAATTCCTCTGGCTCAGCGGTCAAAATAGCCCTCACTTGTGGCATATTTTGGCCTGGGGGCACAATCCTATGCCCCTTTAGATAGATTTAAAAGGCCTACAATACCCAGCATGCCCCAGCCAGCGATGCTGGCTGGGGCATGTTGGAAATTGTAGGCCTTTTTTTCTGTTTAAACATGCATAGGATTGCACCTTAAAACTCTTCCTGCCGGTAACTACGCCGTTGGAGAGGCATTTCAACCCTTAGGAATGAGGGGAAATACACAACCTCTGGGAAACCAGCAAATCATTGGCAGTCAGGAGAAAGGGGCGGGACCAGGGGAAGGGGCGGAGCCATTTAGGGAATCCCAAAGGGCTGGATTGGGACCCCTGAGCCTGAGTCGCAACACCTCTGGCCAAGAGCCATTATCGATTTCAAAGGAGTGTAGGAAGTACGAACAACTTATAACTATTTAAACACGCAGCCTGCTGGAACTGATCTCAGTTTGCTTGCATTATCGTGTCTCCCTGCATCCCTGACCGCCCAAGTCCCACAAAGATCCAGCTCCTTCCGCTCCGTCCACGTGTCCATGGAAGTGGGAAGGAGGACAGGCACTCTTCACCTTTAAAAAAACCAAAACTGACCAGTGGAGGCTGGTGGCTCCGATGTCAGCAGGGTGGTGAATCCGCTGCGGGTTTCAATCAGAACCAGGCAGAACTCTGAAGGAGTGATTCCCTTCCTCTCTCTTGCTCCACACCTTGGAGAGCTCCTTTAGAGCTCTGATCAAAACCCGGAGCGGATTCACGGCCCTGCTGACATCAGAGTCACCAGCCTGCACTGTATCTGACCATAGGGCTCATCAGTGTTGTTTGCTATTGACCTCCAAGGCTGAGGTCAACGGCCAACAAAAACACCAATTGGCCCGTGTAATCCCAGAGCATTAATGATGAACAATTGCAGATAGGCAGTTCTCCAAAAGCACAATTTATATGCCTCTGTCATCAGTCGCCACTGAAAGCTGCCAGAAAGAATTACGCAACCTGATGATGCAATTTCCAACAGCTGTGTGGGAACAAATCTGCGCCGGCTTGCGCCAAAGACCCTGGTGGAGAGGAGCCTCCTCAAAATGCTGATTATTTCAGAAGTGTGCCTAGCAATATTTATTCATGCCTTTCTTCTACAATGGAACTCAAAGTTACCTGAGAATTGAGATCTCTTGGAGAAGTCTTCCTCCGTGTCCCGCCAACGTGAGACATATGCTATGGTGGGACATGGGAGAGGGTCTTCTCTGTTGTGGCACCCTGGTTGTGGAATGCCTTCCCGTTCGAGGCCTGACTGGTGTCGAGGCTGGCCTCATTTCGGCACCAAGTTAAAACATGGCTTTTAAACAAAGGTTTTGATGAATAAAGTTAACCAAGGTTGCACAAAGTTTCAATTGTTTCTATTGCTTTTAAATTTTATACTGGTTTTATCTTGATTAATGGTTTGATTTGTTTTAGCTGTGTATCTGGTCACGAGGGCAGGGCTCCTGCAGCTTTAACTGTTGTGATGAAGAGGGAATTTCACCAAGTGAAATTTTAAAATCACTCCACTGGCTGCCAATTAGTTTCCGGGCGAAGTACAAAGTGTTGGTAATTACCTTTAAAGCCTTACATGGTTTGGGTCCAGGTTACCTGTGGGATCGCCTTCCCCCATACAATCCGCCCTACACACTCAGGTCCTCTGGAAAGAATTTACTCCAGTCAGCCAAAACTAGGCTGACAACTGTTACCCAGAGGACCTTCTCTTCTGCCGCTCCCAGACTGTGGAACGACCTGGAGGGAGAGATCCGCCAACTTACAAGTCTTCATGAATTTAAGAGAGCTATAGAGACTGATCTCTTCCGGCAGGCCTACCTAGTTGAATTTTAAGATGTTTCATTGTTATTTTAATAATGTGTTAGTTTTATACATTTTTAATCAGTTTTATGTATTTTATGCTGTTTTCTATTTAATGTTGTTCCCCGCCTCGATCCAGAGGGAGAGGCGGATAATAATAATAATATTAATAATAATAATTTATTTCTTACCCGCCTCTCCGTTTGGATCGAGGCGGGGAACAACAATATGATAAAATACATAAAACTGATTAAAACATGACACACATTATTAAAACTGCATTAATAGTAATAATAAATAATTTGCTGCATGCATACGAATGACACCTGCTGAAATTCCCTTTTCAATACAACTGTTAAACATGCAGGATCCCTGTCCTCCTTTCCATAGGGCCACCCTACATCCTGGGACCATATGCACATGTCACAAATTTGCCACGTAAGGTTGACCTAAAAGTCCTTCGTCTGCTCAAAACTGTTGCCGCCCTATAAAGACGGAAAGGTTGTCTTGACCTGGAGCAACAAGTCCCAGACAAATGATCATTGGCAATTTAGAGAAGTAAACAACTAACAGACACAAAGCCCACAATTAATTCTGTGGAACTTATGAAAGCCAATTTTGCCAGGTGGCCGGGAGAATATCCAAGAAGACCGTTGCTCAAGGGATGATTGAAAGAACAAAGGCTTGTAAGAATTAAGGAGGGTCAAGAATTACTTAAGAGTGCTCGCATGTGAAGCATGGTTATTTCATTATCCAAGGATGAAAAATTAATCTGAAGGTTTCACTCAACACCCCTAAGCCGACGGTAGTGTATAAGGATATTGTATAAGGCACACACACCAACAAGTGTGATTTATAGCTGTCTAGCAGGATTTGTATGCTTAGTAAGTTTTCGGTAAGGAGTTGCATTCTATAGATATGATTCAAAATTCATCAAGCTTGAAAGGTTAATGTGTATGCCTGACTGGCATGTTTTAATCACACAGGAATTCTTTAGAAGTTAAAATTCTCAGTGCCAAACTATATCAAACAGTTAGACAATAATAACAATAAGGAAATAATATTTTGGAAACTTTATGAAGTTGATCTGATTTTGGGGCAGGGCAACTTTCTTGCTATCAAAGTTGCTTCCATGTGCCGGACAGTTTTGTTAAGAAAATGGACTTGGCACTGCTCATTTTCGTTAAAAAAAAAGAGACTGTTTAGGGCAGAGCACCCTCCAGATATTTTGGACTACAACTCACTGTTGTGGAATTTCTGAACACCGAACACGACTCAGGTTGCTTCCTTGCCCAAACAACCTTTATTTCTTATCAGTAAGACAGACCACACACTGCAGCGGAGTCTCCTTGACACGCTGGAAGAAGAGACTAACGCCCAGCCACTGTTAGTACATATAGGATAAATATTTAACAAATCCGGTTACAGCTTATTTTGCTAAGACTAGGTTACTATTACGTGTGTGCTAACTCTCTCTACTTCTTATCTGAGACAAAAACTTATTCAGCACTGTGCGTGTTTCTTCACATGCACAGTGTTTATCAGTAACATTCCAACTCGTACATTGGCCTTCCAGTAGAATTCCATCACTTACTAAAAGACTCTTAATAAAATCCCATTACATGCACATAAGCCCCAGTCAGCAGTCCCTTTGCAACTCTGGAGCTGCACAGCTCTGAAGCTAAAAACCACATCACAGAAGCAAATTTAACACAGTCCCTTTGCAAATCTGGAGCTGTGCAGCCCCGGAACTAATGCCACATCATAGAAGTGCATTAACACAGTTCCTTTGCAACTCTGGAGCTGTGCAACTCCGGAGCTCTCAACACACCAGAGAAGCGAATTAACAAAGTTCTGGAGTTATTAACACGGGAAGTGCGTAGACATCTCTCAATGGGAAGGCTAGGAGTGAATGGGGGAAGGGCCAGCCCACGTCACAGCCAGGTCACAGGCATGCCCAGGATTTAGTGCAGAGGCATGGGGGCACATTGCAGATCAAGTGCCTGGGAGCCGCTTTAACTAAAAAGAATGGAATAAAAGGACTCTCCGATACTGCGGCATTTCCAGGTGGAAGCGGCTGGTTGGGGGGCACACTGGCTACGATGTCACATGCCACAAAGGACCTCACAACACACCCAAGCCACAGGAAAACCCTTGTGAAGGCAGCCCCCTGTATTTGTATCAATAAAGAAAGGAAATATTTATTTATTTATTATTTAATTCATCCATTCATCAATGCATGAATTCAGTAGAATAACCATTGGTAGCTTCAATAGGAAGGACCATGGCTCAGCGGCAGAGGCCCTCTTCTGGGTGCAGAATGCCCCAGGTTCAATCCTCGGCAGCTCCAGCTAGGCCTGGGAAAGACCCTTGTGCAAAACCCTAAGAAAAAACACAGTACGTCCCATAAGCATGACGTCTTCCTGCCCCTGCTAGATCACTGGTGATATAGCACACTGTCTCTGTCTCTGTCTCTCTCCATCTCAGATATGATCTGGCAATTGAAGATCTACATGTGTCGGACAAAATGGGTTTTAATATAATCCATGGAACGCTTACGCCAAAATAAATCTTTAAGGTGCCAAAGGCTTCGGGCTCCTCTAAAGGAGCGATTTATTGCACCCTCATGATTGGCCACTCATGGAAGTTTTCGGGTCCATTAAATGACACCATCAACGACCAGGGCATCTCCCGTGGTATCCCCTGGAAATCCCAGTATGAAAAGAACCACTTTTAATGTGGCAATATCCAGGAAAAAGCGGGACCTTCTGCCACTAGTTGGTGCTGTCCCAATAGAAGTGAACGGAGAAGCACTCAATTCAAACCACATGCTTGTCCTTCTCGGCCCATGTAATGCAGCCCATAAAAACCAAGCCAAAGAACTAGGAAGCACAAAGCCCCGGATAAGCAATGCAACGCGATTTCCCCTTAATGTAAAGACACTCTTATTTATGTCTGCTGCAATAGATTAAGACAGCTTCCCCTCTGGATGGTCAAAATTGTGCAGAAGATGGAATTTTAGCAGGTGTAGTTTTACATTACCACTGTACACTGAGCTGAAATTCCTGAATCTCCTCTTCTCTATGCAACTCCTAAAGGTATAGCAGCTACCCGATGTGAGCTCCATCACACCAGCGATTTAGTGCACTCTCGCCATGCCTGGTGTGGAGGTTTGCAGCACGATACTCACATGACGCTGTGCCTGTCCTGCTAACACCCCGCTTCTTCCCCAGTCTTTCCTAGAACGCTAAAAGTCTGGATTATTTCACCTAAGCTTGGGTGACCATATGAAAAAGGAGGACAGGGCTCCTGTATCTTTAACAGTTGTATTGAAAAGGGAATTTTAGCAGGTGTTATTTGTATGCATCCAGCACCTGGTGAAATTCCGTCTTCATCACAACAGTTAAAGCTGCAGGAGCCCTGACCTCTTTTGCTTCTGGCCATGCTAGGCAGGGCTCCTGCAGCTTTAACTGTTCTGATGAAGAGGGAATTTCACCAGGTACTGCATGTATACAAACGACACCTGCTGAAATTCCCTTTTTAATACAACTGTTAAAGATATATGAGCCCTGTCCTCCTTTTCATATGGTCACCCAACCTAGGCACATTTTATGCGCCCTAAGCCTCCATGTAGTTTTAAAGGAACTGGGGGCTTGAATGGATTGCATCAGGTCCTAGCAGGGAAAAGCAATCTCTCCCAGCAGCTGGCTCCAAGCCTCAATATAAAACCCAAATCTTGCATCCCAGGCTCGGAAGCCTTTTTTAAAATCATACAAGGCCTGAATCTCTGCAGAGACAGGATTGTATTCCCTCAGTGCCCCCAAAGAGCCAGACTAAAGGGTCATTCCAGTTTTGTGTGACAGAAAGGCAGTCTGGTTGAAGTGCTCATCGGAGAGGACCTGACTGGAAGGAGAAAGAGAAGGGGAGGGGTGGAGTGGAAGAGTGAAGGAGCAAAAGAGCAGCGTATTCAGGTGAAAGGGATCATAAATTTGACGTGCATCTGCCTCAGAGGTAAAAAAACGCGGAGGCAAACGGGGGGGGGGGGAAATTGGTGTGATGGAAGTCTGTATTGAGCCACCTAATTTCTAGGCAACTCTTATACATCTCTGTTGGTGGGAACATAAGGAGCACACATAAATTAAATCAGCAATGGGGTTATATTTCAGCTCACCTTTCTCTCTCCAAGCCCCAAATGGATCCAAATGAAGGTTCTTGCCCTCTTCAATCGCTTCCCTGCTCTCTCCTTTTCTTCCAATGTGGTGTGCTTCTTCTGAACGTCGGAGGAAGTTGTTCTCCAGGTTTTTCAGCTCCCGATTCCAGGTGTCCTCCCTCTCTCTCCCTCTTGCACTCTCCCGCACTCTGAAAACGAGCCGTCCTTCCAAAGACAAGGCCGGCGGAGACAGGCCCGTAGAGGTAGGAGCTCTCGTACCGAATCATCCTCTTTGTTCTCAGCCAAGGCAAGGAAATGGGAAAGCCAGAGCAGCAGCAGCTGTAAGCTTCGGAAATTAACTCTCTAGAACTCCTTTCAAATGCTGCACGATGGGGAATTGCCTCCACACCCGGTCCAATGCCGAGCATCAGGTATCCAGCAACGTCCTGCTCCGCTATTCCGTCAGTCTCCTAAGACTGCCTCCCCCTCTCAATGTTTTGAGGATGCCTTAGGGTGTTTTTGCCGAGCGGTATTTTTCAGCCGGTGGAGGTGGCACCGTGTGCTGATAACATGGGAGACCCTTTGTGGCTGGCTCCTGCATCATCCAGGTCACTGACTGATGGGATATTCTGGCCTCCTCCTCCTCCTTCTGACCTCAAGGAAGCCATCTCTTCCTCAGGGGGAACTCCTGTCTGTCTCAGAAAATAGCTGGAGAACAAAAGCACATTCATGAGTTCTTGTAGGAGGACGAGGGCTCAACACATCACAGAAACTGTCTGGACAGCGGAAGAGAGTTCAGGTTGCAATTTTGCTTGTATTCATTCTTACAAGACAAAAAGCAACAACCACACCGAAGGCCCAAACAAGAAATAATACCCTGTTTCATTCCATTCCATTGATTATATTCATATACCCGCCCCATAGCCAAAATTCTCTGGGCAATTCACAAAAATGAAAAACCATTAAAATGCATGATATAAAGTATAAAAACCATCCATGTAAGGACACTGAACAAACAGCACACAAAACAACGTATATCTAAAACAATTTAAAAACCATCAGCCAGAGATGACTCAGGGCCTGATAAAAAAAGACCCATTATGTGCTGACAAACGCTTGAGAAAAGAGGACAGTTTTAACCTGGGGCCAAAAAGATGACAATGATGGTGCCAGGTGGGCCTCGTCGGGGAGATCATTCCATAACGGGGAGGCCATTACAGGGAAGGCCCTCTCCCTTCTGGCTGTGTTTTGTTACCTTTTTTCTCCCAACCATACCAGTTTCTAGACTTTTCTTGTTTTAATATCTGTTCCAACTGTATATGTTTTAATTGTATAAAGCCGTCTTGAGGCCCATCCTTGGGCAAAAGGCGGGATACAAATAAAGATGATGATAATAGTAATAATAACAACAACTATATATATTCACACACATATTTTGTGTAGTCTAATGCGATGCGCTATACATGGAGCTCCTCTTGAAAAAAACCCAGTAACTTCCACCAGTCCAAACTGCTACTGCAAACTGTTGTCCGGGATGGGTTAGCCAAAGCATATGATTCTGACTGTCCGTTGATTTCCAGGCTCCATTGCTGCAGGAGCCCTGCCTTCATTTGTATCTGGTCAAGAGGGTAGGGCTCGGGGGGCGTGGCCAAGCAGATCATGGAGTGAGTCGCAAATCCTTCATCCTCCGAAAGAAGCAATGAATTAATTGTAAATTCCCTATCTTAAAAGCGTCCTCTGTTGCATTTAAGTCTGCTATGGAGAGGGGGAAGCTTGCCAAAGAGATTGCAGCTGGAATGAGATTTATGGCTTTATAACCGGCTCGGCAGAAGGGAGGAGACGGACCGACAGCTTTGTAGCAGTGCTGTGAAGGTAATTAAAAGACGTATTTACGATTGCGGGCTGAAGGTTGTAGAGAACAGAACGATTGCTAGCATTCAGAAAAGAGACTTTTAAGGCTTTTAAGCTTTTAGGCTCTGAAAGATTGCTAGCTGTATAACGGTCTGGCTGAGAAGCCCGAGGAGAAACGAAACTAAAAAAAAAAAAAAAAAAAAAAAAGCCGGAGGGAGAGAAAGAGACTTTGATTACTGGCTAGAAGTGGCTTGTGCTTATCGGATAGGCTTGAAAGGTGGATGAGCAAGAAGAAAACAACTTCTTGGAGCCGAACTAAGGGAGATAAGCCGTCCGATAGAAGTTTCAGGCTTGTCCGTACTGACAAAATGGCGGATAAGGATTCTGAAAAGCCAAAAAAGCAATCCCCGAGTCATGCCGGAAATGCTAGTTCTAAGATTGGAACTAAGCCAGGAGCAATTCCTAAAATAACCACAGGGAGGCAAGCTGACCCAACAGATGAGTTGCTTCAGAATTTTCAAAAAATGTTGGATCTGGCAATATTAAAGCAAGATGGAAATATTGAGCAGGCTTTATTGAAACAAGAAGATCGATTGGCAAAGAGGATTGCTGATTCACAGCAGCAGCTTTTAGCAGGACTCCAAAAGGTGGAGAAAGAGGTTGGAGCTTTGCAGGAAGAAACTGGAGAACTAAAGGTTTTATACAAGAAGCAACAGGAACAGCTAACGCAACAGGATTTACGGCTTATAGCGATGGAAGATCGGGACAGGAGAGCAAATCTACGCATAAGATCTTTTGGGGAGAGGCAAGCGGAGACCCCTAACAGTATAAGAGAATTAATTTTGGCATGGGCCAAACAGTTGATGCCACAGGAAGATTGGAGAATGGAAGATATTGAGCGGGCCCATAGGGTTGGATTTGGAAAGTCAAGAGAGCTCCCAAGAGATATTATTGTGAAATTTGCTAACTACTATAAAAAAGAAAAATTAATGCAAGCAATTAGAAGTCAAGGTCAACCGACGCTTCAAGCAACACCAATTGAGGTTTTCCAGGATTTATGCCCTCAGACCATCCAGTGGAGGAAGAGCGTTAGAATTTGCACAGGGGCATTGAAAATGAAATCGATCTCCTATAATTGGGGATACCCAGTTTTCTTGAGGTTCAAGTGGAACGGGAAGCAGCAAAGAATAACATCTTGTGAGCAAGGAATCGAGTTGTTGGAGGAGCTGGGCATAATGGATGCCACATCAGTTGGAGAGGAGAAGCAAGACGAAGGCGCGGCAGGAGGGAGCAATGAATAGACTTTAATATATTGTAAGAGAGATAGGGAGAAGAGGAGACTTGGAGGGGAGGGTAGACGTCATTCCGGAATGTTGGGCCGTCTTCCCCCCCCCCCCCCTAAGAGTTCTAAGAAGATTGGGACCAAAGCCCAGCAAGCTGGTGAGGAGGGGGGTGAATTGGGGGTGAATGTGGGGGGGAGGGTTAGGGGGGAGGGGGTATGTGTTACACAGAGGGAGACCGACTTAAAGACTTGTGTGAAAGAGAGAGATGGAAAATAAACTTAGATTGGCAACATTGAATGTTAAAGGGCTAGGAACGGTAATTAAAAGAAAGAGGATTGAAATGTTATTAAAGAAAAAAAAAATAGATGTAATTTTTTTGCAGGAAACTCATCAGGCCAAAGATGGAGTTAATGAGCTTCGAATGAGGGAGGTGGGCGTTTATGAGAAGGCATATGGAACTTCGAAATCGAGAGGAGTGGCAATAATAATTTCAAAGACATGTGGTATAACTATCCAAAGTGTAAAGAGAGATAGCAATGGAAGGTTTCTTATTATGTTCTGCAAGTTGGGAGAAGAGGAATATGTATTAGTGAATGTCTATGCTCCAAATGGGAAACAAATGGATTTTATCGATGAAGTATTTAACGGGTTGGGAGAAGTGGGTAAAAAGCACATCGTGATGGCTGGTGACTTTAATATGGTACTAGATATAGGGAAAGACCGGGATAACATACTAAAAGATACTAAGAGGGTGGGGAAGACAGAGTTAAGCAAATTAATGGAAGGGAAAGAATTAATGGATGTGTGGAGAGCTTTAAGAGGGGAAGAAAGGAAATATACTTTTTATTCACAGAGATTTAAGAGTTATTCAAGGATAGACCACATTTTTGTATCAAAAAATATGTTACCCAAAATTATAGATTGTGATATTGGAGTTATCAAGGTCACTGACCACGCGTTAATGACAATGGACATGGAAACCAAGAAAGACTATAGACAAGCGAAGAGATGGAGACTGGATGTAAGGTTGTTGAATAAAAAGGATATAATGGAGAAAATAAAGAAAGAAATGCAGGAAATTTGGGAGATTAATGAAAAAGAGAATAATCGGCAGGACATATTATGGGACACAATGAAAGCTGTAGTAAGAGGGATTTGTATTAGGGAAAGATGGACATTAAAAAAACAACAGGAAGCTCAAAATAAAAAGATTGAAGAGGAGATAAGAAGTTTGGAAGAAAAGTTAAAGGAGACAAAAGATAAACGCCTAATAGCCCAAATTCAAGCTAAGAAAAAGGAATTAGAGAAAGAAGAATTAGAACAAGTTCAAAAGAATTTGTTGTATTTAAAAAGAGACTTTTTTGAATATAGCAATAGGAACTCAAAGATGCTGGCTAGATCCACACAGTTGGAAAAGGCTAAGAATATGATAGGGACAATAAAGGATAAGGCAGGGAATAGTTGTAATCTAATGAAAGATAAATTAAGTATATTTAAGGACTTTTATAGTGAATTATATACATCAGGATCGGGACCGCAAGATAAGATATTGGAATATGTAGAGAGGAATTGGAAAATAAAATTGCAGAAACAGGACAGGGATTATATGGAAGGTTTAGTTACGGAAAAAGAGATAGAGGGAGTTATTGATAAACTAAAAGGAGGAAAATCACCGGGGATGGATGGTTTGGGGTCGGAGTATTATAAGCTTTTTAAAGGAATTTTAGTACCAAGATTAAAGAAATTATTTAACACTATAATAGAAGGGGGGAAGACTCCGCCATCATGGGATCATTCCCTGATTATATTAATCCCGAAACCAGGTAAGGATTTAACGGATCCCGCATCATATAGACCAATTTCCTTAATAAATCAAGATTCAAAGATTTTTACAGCAATATTGGCAAAAAGAATGGCCACATTTATTAGTAAATATATTAAAAAAGATCAGTGTGGATTTATTCCGGGTAGGCAAATGTCTAATTTAATGGGAAGAGTATTAAATATAATTAGTATTATAAAAAAAAGGAATTTAAAAGCAGGTCTGCTAGCATTGGATATATTCAAAGCCTTTGATTGTGTGGAATGGCCAGCACTCAAAACAATATTAAAAACATTTGGGTTTGGAGATTGTTTTATGGGAGTGATGGATAAGTTGTATAAAAATAATAAAGCGGAAATATTGGTTAATGATGGGTTAACACAACAGATTACACTAGCCCGAGGAACTAGACAGGGATGTCCTCTTTCACCGATCTTATTTGCAATAGTAATAGAAATTTTGGCAAATGTAATAAGGGAAGATGAAAGAGTGAAGGGGATAGGAAGAAAGGAGAAGATTAAAATGAATATGTTTGCGGACGATACTTTATTGACGGTAGAAGATCCCCTAGGGAGTGCTGAGGTGATTAAGAAACATTTAAGAGAATTTGGAGAAATTACGGGATTAAAAGTAAATTGGGGGAAGTCAGAAATGATGTTATTTAATTATAATAAGGAAGAGTTGGAAGAAGGTAAGGATAAGTTGGGTCTTAGACTTAAAAACATAGTATGTTATTTAGGTATTAACATTGATAGAGATTTAGATAGGCTTGAGGAACTTAATTTGGTAGCTTTAAAAAAACAAGTAGGGGAGAAATTAGAAGTATATAAGAAATTAAAACATTCTTGGTTTGGTAGAATAGCAATTATTAAAATGAAGATTTTACCTAAGATTAATTTTTTGTTTAGAATGTTACCAATTAAAATATCAGATGTAGAGTTGAAAAGTTGGCAAAATATAATCAACGCATATTGTAATGGGGATAAGAAAGCTAGGATTAATAAAGGGTTATGGTATAAGGCTCAAAAGAAGGGAGGTTTAGGACTTCCAAATATTAAGTACTATTATATAGCTAATCAGTTAAGATATGTTATAAGCTGTATTCTAGGGGAGGAAGATTTGGAGTGGTTGGAGACGCAAACTGGGGAAATAGATTATAAATTGAAAAATATTTTCTTTAAAAAAATTCAAAAGAAAGAATTAAAGGGACTGGACAACCCTTTGTTGGTAAATATAGTGGAGATCTGGGAGAAATTTAGGGGGAAGTTGATACCAGGAGACTCACCACTTGCCCCAGTGGTAGTAGTGGAGAATTTCCCAAGAGTGTTAAAAGTGGAGATTGAAGCGAGATTGAAAGATAAGGAAATAATTAAGTTAAGGAAGTGGATGGAAAATATGAAGGATAATGAGCAAATTAAAGAGCTATTGATAGGTCAAAAATTTGCATGGTTTAAATGTATACAATTAGGGAAATGGACTCAGGAATGGAAATTGAAAAATAAAAAGTGTAGAAACAATACAAGATTTGAAGAATTAGTAGAGTCAAAAGGTAGGAAAGAAGGAAAGGAAATTAAGAAAGGGTTGACTAGTGAGATATATAAATTATTGATAGAGGAAGAATTTCAAAATTCACTTAAAGTAATAAAAAAGGTTTGGGAAGAGGACGTAAATGGAGAAATTAAGGAATATAACTGGGAGAGGTTGTGGAACGCAAGAATGTTAAAATTGTTATCGATCAGAATTAAGGAGAATTTTTATAAGGTATTGTGGAGATGGTATCTAACACCGGTTAGATTTCACCAGATTGATAAAAAAATATCTAAAAAGTGTTGGAGGGGATGCCAGGAGGTTGGAACTTATTACCATATGTGGTGGAGCTGTGAATATGTACAAAAATTTTGGAAAAGGGTATTTAAAGAAATAAGTGAAATAATTGGAAGTAAAGTGGAATTAGACCCGAAGCTCGCTCTACTAGCAATATGGGATAGAGGGGAAGAGGACAAAAACAAGAGGGAATTGATAAACAACCTCCTGACTCCTGTTAGACTAATGATTGCAAAAAATTGGAAAGGACAAGGAAGCTATACAATAGAAGAATGGTATAAAGAAATATGGGATATGGCTTTGAATGATATGCTAACTTGTAAAATGAAATTGAAAAGGGGAATGTCCGGTAAAAATGATTTTGGGGAAATATGGAGACCCCTTTTGGAATATGTATTAAGATCGGGGAAGGGACAAACACCTTCAAAAGAGTCGATAAACTTCTGGATAGAATAAAAGATTAAGAGAAGGTCTCATGGAGTGGGGGTGCACGGGGGGGATTGTCGAGGGTTATGTATGTATTTTATGTTATTATTATGTTGAAAATAATAAAAGTATTTACAAACACTCAAAAAAAAAAAAAAAAAGAGGGTAGGGCTCCTGCAGCTTTAACTGTTGTGATGAAGAGGGAATTTCACCAGATGCTGCATATATACAAATGACACCTGTTGAAATTCCCTTTACAATACAACGGTTAAAGATACAGGAGCCCGGACCTCCTTTCCATAGGGTCACCCTAGGTTAATCCTCACCTTTCCATGTTCTGTGACACCATTTCCCCCGTCCCATCTCCCTCTCTATAGGAAGAAGGACCACAGCCCAGTAGCAGAGCAGATGTTTTGCATGAAGAGGTTCAAGCTCCAGGTAGGGCACGAAACCCCCCTGCCTGAAACCCTGGTGAGCGGCTGCTAGCCCGTGTTGACAATACTGGACTAAATGGACCGAGGGTCAGACTCTCTATAAGGCATTGTCCAATGTTATTATGTTAAAAAGAAAACTTACCCTCGTCTTCTATATCGGATCAACAATATGGAGCCTAATCCTACGATGAACACCAGTGCTAATATATGAGAAAAACAAAGTTAACCGTTATGTGCATGATATTCTTCATACACAGCCTCCCCCAATCAGGCGCCCTCCTGATGAGTTGGATTACAACTCTACAACTCCCAGGCATTAGTGGTCGTGATTTGGTCACTCATGGAAGTTTGCAGGTCCTTTACATGACTTTGTCAAACTCCAAAGCATCTCCCGCGCTCTTTGAGCTTTATTCCATGTTTAAAACTATCAGAGATAAAGCGATAAGAAAGGGTAATGTGAGATATCGGCAGTGTGAAATGACGGCATTATGCTATAGTTCAGCCTCTAGATGGCACTGTATAATGAAAGAGTTAGAACAGTGCCAAGAAAGGAAGTTTTCAATTCAATGGCAATCACATATACGCCGTGTAAAGAAGCCCAGCATAATCCCAGAAAGAAACCAGAAGCAGAAAGCCCCAGTAAGAATGCAGGATTTCAGCCTTGTGTGATGAACCTCTGCCTCTTGTAGCGGAGGTAGCATACAGCTATCCATGACTGGTAGCCATCGATAGCCTTCTCCTCCAGGAATTTGTCCAATTCCCTTTTAAAGCCATCTGAATTGGTGGCCATCAGTACGTATTGTGGAAGTGCATTCCAAGATCAGAGGACTTCATACAATCCATACACTCAGAAGAATTCCTCACCTAGGAAAGGGAGTGCAATCCTGAAGTAAACAGAGTCTGCAAAAAAATAAAATAAATGAAAGCAACACCAACGAACATTAAATATGTAAAACATATTGGGTCATTCTTTTAGCAAGTAAGCATGCATATACCCAGCGGGTGTGTATTCTGTAACTCCCAAGCATGTGCAAATATTTGACATGGAGCATAGAAGTTGGTATTGTGAGGTATCACTGTCATTATTATTATTATTACTATTTTTTTTTAAAAAAATAAGTTTCTAGCCCTTACGGTTAGAAAATAGGTCTAAGGGTACGTGAGAAATAAAATCTCAAAACCCAGAGAGGAGTGGTTAGAGACCAGTTACAGTGTTCTATTGCACTCCTTATCACACCATATAATTCACACTTGCATAATCAATTATGCAAAACAAATAAATGCAAATGTGCTTCATTTGCATAATTTATGTCATTGCAGCTGCTCTCAGAGAAGAATTTAGTTTACCTTAAAAAAAAAAAGGAATTGTTTTTCATCTGAGTTCTGAGTTCAGACAGTTGTACATACACTCTCCTCCTACGCCACACAGCTGCTTTGCTTCTAGAGCAGTCTTCCCCAACCTGGTGCCCCCCAGATGTGTTGGACTACAACTCCCATAATCCCCCAGCCAGATTATGGGAGCTGTAGTCCAACGCGTCTGGAGGGCACCATGATGGGGAGGGCTGTGCCAGGGAGCCACTCCATTCACAGCACGTTGTACGGAGAGGGCCCACACAGCAGGACCGGAAACGCAACCGCTTTGTCGCGAGAATGCTTCTCTGTGCTCCGAGAAGTCTGCTCTTGTGAGTTTTACAAACGCAATCTGAACAGCAGTCAAAACGACCGTCCCCAGAGGTTTCACACAATCCAAGGGCTGCACCCCCAAACCCTTAGCAAGGTCACATGGGATGACAAAGTACAATATAGACAGCACTTGTTCTGTTGAAAAACCAGTTTCAATCCTGTTTCACTGCTGTAGTAGGAATGTGGTGAGATCAACCCTCTCCTTGGGGCTTTGGAGGTCTGCAACCAGCCTGCATATATGATTCCATGGGAGATGAATCACCAGGGGACTGATTCTGTAGCAGGCAACTTGAGTCTGCCCCAATCTGTGCGAGAGCCAGGATCTGTGGCCACTTAACGAGCCCAGTGACCTTGCAAAGGATTCCGGGATGCGCCTCTCCGACCACACACCCCTTCACCCGTTAATACAATCGCCCCGACAACGGGACTGGGCCGTCCCCAATAGCAGCCCGTGACGTAATGCTGCCGCAAAAAAGGCGGACGTGATTATTGCAGCGCGCCAGGTGTTGCAAGGAACAAACAAACACGCAAACAAACAAAAAAAACCCACAGCGCAGGCTATGCAGCTCTTGCAGAGCAGGCTGACAATTGACAGACAAGGCACAAAGATGGGGAACAGGGCAGTGGGGAGCCAAACGGAAGCCGATGGGAAAGCTAGGAGTGAGGGCAGCGGAAGGACGTTCAGAAAACAGGGGAAGGCGGAGGGAGGGAGGAATTGATTGCTGAACAGGCAGGAATCAAGGGGACGTGACAGGAAAGAAAAGGGGCGACGCGGGGTGGGGATCATCTAAGACAGGAGACTGGGTCAACTTTTCTGAAGAACTGAAGAAGTGGCACGCTATAGGCCTTGTGTGACCTCTGGTGTCCTTTCCCCCCTCACTACTTGTTTCGTCATTTCACTGCATCTCAGGGAGTGCAGAACCAGGGGGCCAAAACTGCCCCCCTGCGTTCCCCAGATGGCCCTAGGCCTCTTTCCCTTCGCCCCACACTCTTTCCCCACAAAACAGGCCATTTGGTTGCCTCCTTGCTTAAAGACTGAAAGGCTTCGTTCCTGGCAGTAAGAACTTTATGATAAAATGTGCTGGTATTGGGGGTATTTTCGCCCTACGCCTTTTTGCCGTTGGGGTGGTCCCCCTCTATTTGGCACTGGTTAGGCCTCATCTGGAGTATTGAGTCCAGTTCTGGGCACCACACTTCAAGAAGGATGCAGGCAAGCTGGAAGGGGGTTCAGAGGAGGGCAACGAGGAAGATCAGGGGTCTGGAAACAAAGCCCCATGAGGAGAGACTGAAAGAACTGGGCAGGTTTAGCCTGGAGAAGGGAAATCAGAGGGGAGACATGATAGCACTCTTCGTCATTGAAAGGTCGTCACACAGAGGAGGGCCAGGATCTCTTCTCGATCATCCCAGAGTGCAGGACGCGAAATAATGGGCTCAAGTGACAGGAAGCCAGATTCTGGCTGGACATCAGGAAAAACTTCCTGACTGTTAGAGCAGTATGACAGTGGAACTCATGACCCAGGGACGTCATGGGCTCTCCCACACTAGCAGCCTTCAAGATGTAGCTGGACAACCACCTGTCAGGGATGTTTTAAGGTGGATTCCTGCATTGAGCAGGGGGTTGGACTCGGTGGCCTTATAGGCCCCTTCCAACTCTACCATTCTATGATTCACTGGCAGATCATCCCTGAAAATGGAATTCTTCCCTCCCATCTCAGGCCTCAAGGTGTTGTATCTTGGGTTCCAAGGCAGCCCCCCATCCAGGCATTAACCACAGCCAGACCTTCTTAGCTTCCGGACGGTGCATCAAGTGCCTTCGGCCGTGTCTTGAGACCATCTCTGTTCCCAGGTTGTGCAAGGTTATTTGGTGCATCTGTGTCCATGAAAACGGCCCTACCGGAGGCGACCATGGGACAAACAGAGCAAGGCTGTATGCTACCGGCTACGAAGCCTCTTCTCATGTTACATTAGACTCACTTGGGACGTGATTCTCTGCCTCCATCCTAAATGACACATTCAAAGCTGGATTCGCTGCCATGCGAGGGTTATCTGTCTCTGGGGTGGGCAGGTGTCAGGGTTATGGAATCTACTTTGCCTCTTTTTTTTCTTTTGAAATAGTAAACTGGCCAAGATCCATTGATTGGAGCCTGGTACAAAAGACATACACTTGGAATTCAAGAATGCTCAGCCCCAGGAATGCCGGTACTAGAACTGAACGGGACACAGAGTCCTTCCACACCAAAACTCCACTCCAGGTTATCACTGTTTATTATTATTATTATTGTTGTTGTTGTTGTTGTTGTTATTATTGTTTCAGCATTTAAGGCGGGAAGACATTAATTTTGTGGCTGCTATTATTAAAAAGCTAGGAGTCAGAAATCCTCACTCACCGACTACAGATCGGCCGGAGATCTATGAGGAAATCCAAATATACCCTCTGCCCGCCCCGGTTGACCTTACCTACAAAGCTGCTGTATGTAATTGGTTTTATCTAGTTCAGCATTGGCTACACCAGGTGTGGGCAGAAGACCGATCTCCAGATGCTGCCTGATCTCTAGATGTTGAGGGGCATCAGCTCCTAGAATCCCTTGCTCACATGGCCAATGATCAGGAATGCTGGGAGTTGACGTCCAAAATATTTGCATACCTTCTGTCTGCCGATTCCTTGCCTACCGAGTCTTCCTACTGGCTGGGGATGCTGGGAGTTGTAGTCCAACACATCTGGAAGGCACCCGGGGGGGGGGAGTCTGGTCTACACTGACGTCAGGTCAATGCTTTCCAGAGTTTCAGGCAGGCAGCTGAACCTACATATGCCCAGTTCCTGCTAGGGTAACAATCCTCAATTCTACCACTACAGACTATGAAAGGTGTGTTTGTATCACACGACAGAATGCTTGTCCATATAGGGGTTTTGTTTTGTTTTTGCTGCACATAGAAAGCTAGCATCTCCAGGAAAAGAGGCTCTAGCCTAGCCTTCTCCATGATACACACATTTTCTACATGCAGGGATTTAAATTATTATTATTTTTGCACAGGGCAGCATTCGATCGTACAAGCTCTAACCCTGAAGTGGTCCAGCTGAGACCCATGAGGACCTCTTCAGGGACAAAAAAAAGTCTTGCTCAGAACGAAATCCTGCCGGAATTGACAGGTCTGAGGAGATGTGATTACAATCAGGCTGTAGATGCTGCATTCTCCGCCCCCCCCCCCAAATCTTTTGAGAGGGAATCAGTTCGGAGGAGAGGGGCAAAGATATTAAAGAGTTTGAAAAGCTGACGGACTGAGGAAAGTAACCAGGGAATGGCTTTTCCTAGAGAAAAGGCCGCAGCGCAAATGGAGCTGTGAATGCATGTGGCTGAGGATGCGTTTTGAAATATCTGAGATGCTGCCCTGAAGGATATGAGAAACAGATGTTACCGGGGACCAGCCAAGCGGGAGTCATAGGAGCGGTAGGTGGGTGTCCCTCAGTTTAATGCACTAGAGGATGAAAACAATAATGGGATTCCTGAGAGCATCATTGGCTGGCTGCAGTTGGAAAACAGTGTTGGGACTAGACTGAACTTTGGTTTGATCCGTAGTTTCCTATGACGTTTAAGAACAGTTTTACAAGCTCCCCGGGGCGTTAACTCCAGAGCTTTGAGAATAGTCCAGATGTATCTGAAGTCATCAGGCTCTTTGCTTCTGTGTGCCTGATGCGAACATGTCAGATTGCCAACTTCTGAATTGCAGGGAGGCAGAAATATGGCACGCCCCCACACACTAAACCATCCTGCTGTTCTCCTGACGGGGTGGACTACAATTCCCAGCGTCCTTCAGCCAGCTGGTTTCAATGGAAAAGTGCCCTAGAAATATCTTAGATTTTAAAAAGGGATTCTGAAAACTTAGTCTACCAGCTGAAGCTTAAAAATCTGCCTTTGTCACAATATTCCCAATGAAGGTCCCCACACCGTGGCTTCTTTTTTTAAGCATCAGGTGTATGGAGGTGGGAAGGAAAGGCATGGAGACCCGAGGTGCAAGTGTGCTGATGCAGGTGCGACGTACCACAAAATGTTGCAGCGTAACAGCCCCCTCTAATGGGAGCACTTCTGTTCAAGGTTCCAGTCGGCCAGATCGTTTCCGCCAAGACATTATCAGCTGTAAGGACCTCAAGGAAGTGTGTCCACTCTACTGCCTGCCCCCCTTTTTCTTTTCCAACTGACACTCAAGATGCTGTGGTCTTGGACACCACCGAGAACGCTCAGTCCTCACTGGGCTGTTGTTTTTGTCGCTTTTGGAGAGCGGGTTGCCTCCTTTGGTTTGCCTTTTCGAAAGACTTTTCCTTTTATTTCTGCAAACCTCGGAGCTCCCTCACGCATGTGGACACCTCCCTTTCAGTTCTCGGATGTCCCCATTTTGACTCCAACGCTCTCGGCACAGGAACGCCGCGTTCATTATTAGCGGGACCTGATGGATGGCGGAGAAAAGCAAACGGATATTCCCCAAGTATACGAATCTGGCAGAAGTAAAACCCGTGTGTGTGTGTGTGTATATATATATGGGAAACGCACGAATATGGACTCCAGAAGATTATGGGATGACACATAACGAAATGTGACAAAAGGGTGTTAATGAGGACATGTCCTAAGAAGGCTGCAGCAATGATGTTAGTCGCTGGACTACTCCTGGTGACAAACCTGTTAGTTTCTGCTGACCGCTTGTATTGGACGGCTGTGTGGCATTCACGGTGGCTCCCCTAGATGACGCAGCCGTCGATCTGTTTCCTGCCGTAGGGACTGTGCTAGTCCGGACCTGTGAGGCTCGTGGGGTGGCCCTTTGGGGCAGTGTTACGCTTTCGGTGGCCGAGCCAAGAGAAGAAGTGCCAACCTCCGTAGCGGCGGCAGTCGGTGGCATGGCAGGTGTATCCGGCGATGGTTTGGCAGTCCCGTAAGGTGTGATGGCAGGGCCTGAGGCTGGTTGTGAGGTGGTCTCGCTTCCGTATGGGTGGAGGGAGACCACAGGCGGGTTTACACCAGTAGCCTTTGGAGTTTCTGGTGTGGAGGTCTCTGCTTCTACAACATGGTAAGTACAGTTTCTTAGGTAGATTGCAGGGACGTGCTTGGAAGTTGTTTTGATTTTAGGTACTGAATTAAGAGATTAGCAACTTGGTCCTCAAACTGCCCCTATCAGCACATGTTCCATTGAACATGAGGCCACACACAGACCCACGCACCCACAGAGGTTTTCCTTGGACATATCTATCAAAGCATCACGCTAATTTTTTTTTTAGAAAGGATGAGCAAAGTTTGGTGGACAACCTCGTTCGTAACCACAGGATGGCCTTGTTCAGATGACATGCTAAGCCATGATGGTTAAGCATTCTGAGCTAATCATGATGGCTTAGCATGTCGCTTGAATGGCGTTTTTCCAAACCACGGTGGTTTCATAACCACGGTTTAACCACCCTCACTAACCACGCATTGCAGCAGGGTTAAGCAGCCCTAGCTCTGGCTTAGCATGTCGTCTGAACAGCACCCCATGGTTAACCATAGTTAACCAAGCACTACTATAGAGCTCCTTGGCAAGAGCAGCTGAAAATAGCCCTGCCGCTCCTGCCGGATCTCTAGGATCGAATGGACAATCTCATCCTAGACCATTAGCAGCGCCATCGGATTGTCTTGGTTTAGGAAAAATATGAAACTGGCCAAAAATATGCATTTTGGGCTGACTTTTTTTTTTTTTTTTAACTGCATTTCCCCCAAAACCAAAAGGAGGAGAGCATCCAACTCAGGGCAAAAAAGGGAGAGAAGCAGGTTTTCAGAATGCTAAGATACTTTATTTCCAAGCCCAACGTGTTTCAGCCTGTGTTGTTTTTTAAGGCCCTCTTCAGGGGGTTGATAAGAGACGTCTGCAGAAATACTCCTAACAGGATGATTGTCTCCTACGATAATTACTGGTTGCTGCAGACATCTCTTATCAACCCCCTGAAGAAGGCCTTAAAAAACAGCACAGGCCAAAACGTGTTGGACTTGGAAATAAAGTATCTTAGCATTCTGAGAACCTACTCCCCCCCTTTTTTGCCTTAAACTTTGTAATGGCCACCTTCAGCTGTAAGTAGCATTGGCCTATAATGGCCGCCAATGGCAGTCTGGGCTGCTGAGGATGCTGGGGTGGGCGAACCCGCCTGCCCCGCTCGCCCCGATACCACCATGGTCTGGTCCCGCTCGTCCGCCCCCACTGCCAAAATTGCACAGTTCTCCCTGCTGCGCCCAACAGGGTCTGGCAGGGGGGGTCAGATGTGGGGGTGTCCATTGGAGTCCCGGGCTCATTTGGGTGCTCATAACATCCCTAGCTGGGATGCATAAGGGAATGGCCAGAGGACTGCAGGACTCTGCCTGATGGTGGGTGGTTCGGGAGTGGTTAGGTTAACCACCCTACAGAGGGTGGTTAAGTGGTCATCTGGCAGCAGCACACAAAGTGGCTAGCACTAACCACCATGCAGTGGGGTTAGCCTAACCACCCTTCCCCAAGTGTTGTCTGAACAGGGGCCGATGTAAATACTGGCTGTAGAATCCTGGAAAAAGCACTTAAGCCACCAAATCTTCCTTCTCCAACCTGGTGTCCTCCAGATGTCCTCCAGACCTAGGTTGACCATCTGAAAAGGAGGACAGGGCTTATATAACTTTAACAGTTGTAGAGAAAAGGGAATTTCAGCCAGTGTCATTTGTATGCAATTAGTTCCTGGTGAAATTCCCTCTTCATCACAACTGTTAAAGGTGCAGGCACTATACTAGAGTGACCATATACAAAAGAAGGCAGGGCTCTGCAACTTTGACTGTTGTGATGAAGAGGGAATTTCACTAGGAACTAATTGCATACAAATGACACTGATTGAAATTCCCTTTTCTCTACAACTGTTAAAGTTATATGAGCTCTGTCCTCCTTTTCAGATGGTCAGCCTATCCAGACCACAACTTGCCACATTCCTGACCATCAACCATGCTGGCTGGAGCTGATAGAAGCTCGCGGTCCAAAACATCTGGAGGGCACCATTTTGGTAGGGTGACCAGATAAAATCCAGGTCAGGGCTCATGTAACTTTAACAGTTGTAGAGAAAAGGGAATTTCAGCCAGTGTCATTTGTATGCAATTAGTTCCTGGTGATATTCCCTCTTCATCACAACAGTTAAAGGTGCAGGGGCCCTGCCTTCTTTTGTATATGGTCACTCTAGTATAGTGCCTGCACCTTTAACTGTTGTGATGAAGAGGGAATTTCAGCAGGAACTAATTGCATACAAATGACACTGGCTGAAATTCCTTTTTCTCTACAACTGTTAAAGTTACATGAGCCCTGACCTGGATTTTATCTGGTCAGCCTACATTTTAGGAAAGGGCAAAACTAAACACTTGAAGGGACACGGCTTGAAAGGCTGTGGAAAAACAAACAGTCCTCTTTTTAGGCATGGAGATTGTTTTCGTTGGGTCGGAGATAAATCGTCTGTGAGGGAGTTAATCAGGAAGTCCTGTTTATTCTTTTAAGACAACTGCCTGATTGACATTTATGCAAGTTTCTTTTAAATCGACCCCCCCTCCAATGTTTGTTTACTTCCTTTCTTGTTCTGTCTTCTTCCTTACTTTATTTTCCCCTCTCTGTCTCTGTCTCTCTTTCTCCTCTATTCCTCCCCCCCCCCCGTTTCCTCGTTTGCTGTTCCGTTTTGTATGAAGCTCCGCCAAAATGACACGCTAAAACGGAAAACCAGGTCAAACACTTCCTCTGTTTCCTGACTCCAAGCTGAGCAGAGAAGTGGAAGCTGCTCCAGCTGGACTAGAAGGAATATAAGGAAGAGAGGTCCCAGAGAGCGAGCGATCAGAGCGAGCGAACAGGGAGACTATGGACGGAAAGGAGCCCTAGTGGTGGTGACCTGCAAGGCGTGTGCAATGTTTGTGTTCCTGCTGGAGATCAACATGGCCTACACCTGCAACAAGTGCAAGCTGGTTGCACTACTGGAAGAAAAAGTGCAAGCACTTGAGCGGCGAGTGCCCACCCTCCAAAGAATAAGAGAAGGTGAAGAGTTCTTAGACAGAACAGTGGAACTGCAACAGGAACAAGAAGCGCAAGAGATGGAAGAGCAACAGCAAGCTGAAGCAGAAGTGGAGAATGCTGAGATGAGGAAAGCCAACGAAGAGGGAACTCCTTGGAAAAGGATGACAGTTAGGAGCAGAAGAATCAGAAGATGCTCTGCACCAGTGGAACTGTTAGAGTTAGGCAACCGCTTTCAGCTACTGGAGGATGAGACTGGAGGGCAGCCTGCAGAGGAAGAATTACAGGGGACTCCGTGCAACAGTGAGCAAGAGGCAGAAGGTCAGTCGACCAAGAAGAAGAGAAGAGTAGTCACTGTGGGAGACTCCCTGCTGCGTGAGATTGAAACCCAAGTATGTTGCGAAGACCCACAGACTCGCTAGGTGTGCTGTCTCCCTGGAGCACAGATTAGAGATGTGACTGAAGGGTTGCCAAGGCTCATCAAGCCCACTGACACATATCCTTTCCTTCTCATACATGTGGGAACAAATGATATGGCCAAGCGGAGCTATGAAGAAATCTCATCAGGCTTTGAAGCGCTGGGAAAGAAACTCAAGAACTTTGGGGCCCAGATAGTTTTCTCATCCATCCTCCCAGTTCTTGGAAGAGGATTAGAAAGGGAAAGAAAAATACTCCGGGGGAATGACTGGCTACGAAGGTGGTGCCGACATGAGGGATTTGGATTCTGGGACCACGGGCTATGCTACTTGGAAGATGGACTGCTGGCAAGGGACGGGTTGCACCTCACAAGGGCTAGGAAGAATGTGTTCGGCCACAGCATGAAGAACCTCATCAGGAGGGCTTTAAACTGAATCCTATGGGGGCGGGAGACGTAAACTTTGAGGCAACAACGGATGAAGGCTTATGTACTATAACAGAGAGAACAGCTCCAATAGTACCCCAAAACAATGATCACAACAATGTAGGAAAGAAGCCAGACTACAAAGCACATGGACTTTGATGTCTATATACTACTGCCCAGAGTCTGGGAAACAAACAGAAGGAACTTGAACTCTTAATACATGGAGGCAAATAAAACTTCATAGGTATAACTGAAACTTGGTGGGATGACTCCCATGACTGGAATATAGCAACTGAAGGATATAACTTGTTCAAAAAGAACAGAAGAAATAGAAAGGGAGGTGGAGTTGCACTATATGTTAAAAATACTTATCCCTGCACAGAAATACAAGAGGATGAGCCTGGGAGCCCCATTGAGAGCATCTGGATTAAAATAAATGGGGAAAGGAATAAAAGGAGCATGATAGTCGGAGTCTACTACCGACCACCCAATCAAGGAGAAAATGAGGATGAAATTTTTGAAAAGCAAATTGCCAGTGTTTCAAGGAAATCCGATGTAGTAGTAATGGGGGACTTCAATTACCCCGATATCGGTTGGGAGACAAATTCTGCCAAAAGTGCCCCCTCCAAGAAATTCCTGACATGTGTGGCTGATAACTTTCTCCTACAGAAAGTAGAGGAAGGAACTAGAGGAACAGCTATCCTTGACTTGATACTGACCAATAGGGAGAACTTAGTGGATAAAGTGGCAGTTACAGGAACTCTGGGGGAAAGTGACCATGTCATACTTGAGTTCTTGATTTCAAAGGAAGCAAAAGCTGAGTGTAGCCATACGCGTACTCTCGATTTCAGGAAAGCCGATTTTAATAAACTCAGAACTATGATAGGTAAGGTCCCATGGCAAGTGACCCTAATGAGAAAAGGAGTCCAAGATGGATGGGAGTTTTTAAAAAAGGAAATTTTCAAGGCACAATTACAAACAATTCCAACAAGAAAAAAGATAGAAGACAACAGAAGAAACCAATGTGGCTCCACAAAAAGCTTAGAGATGACATGAAAATAAAAAAGGATACATATAGGAAGTGGAAGGCTACAAAAAAGTAGCACAGAAGTGCCGGGATGGTATCAGGAAGCTAAAGCTGAGAAGGGGCTGAGGCTAGCGAGGGATGCTAAAAGCAATAAAAAGGCTTTCTCCAGATACGTGAATAGTAAAAGACAGAGGAAAGAAATGGTGGTTCAACTGCTTCACGAGGATGGCAAATTGGTAACAGATGACAAAGAAAAGGCTGAAGTGCTCAATTCCTACTTTGGTTCAGTCTTCTCTCAAAAGCAGGTCTATGACACACGCACACCTAGAAAAAGTGAAGTACAAGCTGACGGGGCAGGATTGCAATTTGAGATTGATAAACAAATGGTCAAGGAACACCTAATTTCTTTGAACGACTTCAAATCTCCAGGGCCCAATGAACTGCATCCTAGAGTAATGAAGGCGCTGGCAGAAGAACTCTCAGAACCACTGTCTATTATCTTTACGAAATCATGGAAGACGGGTGAAGTGCCAGACGACTGGAGGAGGGCTAATGCTGTCCCTATCTTCAAAAAGGGCAAAAAGGAGGAAACTGGAAACTACAGAACAGTCAGTCTGACATCCATCCCTGGGAAAATTTTGGAGCAGATTATAAAGAAGTCAATCTGTAAGCACCTGGAAAACAATGCAGTGATTACTAGAAGCCAGCATGGATTTGTCAAGAACAAATCCTGTCAGACTAATTTGATCTCATTTTTTGATCAGGTAACCTCCCTTGTGGACTGTGGGAATGCTGTGGATATAGTATATCTTGACTTCAGCAAAGCTTCTGACAAAGCCCCATGACATTCTCATTAAGAAACTAGTGAAAAGTGGGCTAGATGGAACAACTATTAGGTGGATCCACAGTTGGCTACAGAATTGGACTCAAAGAGTGCTTATCAATGGTGCCTTTTCACACTGGGGGGAGGTAACGAGCGGGGTACCACAGGGCTCAGTCCTGGGCCCAGCACTCTTCAACATTTTTATTAATGATTTGGATGGGGAAGTGCAGGGAATGCTTATCAAATTTGCAGACGACACAAAATTGGGTGGGATCGCTAATACCCTAGAAGACAGAAACAAACTCCAAAGTGATCTTGATAGACCGGAGCGCTGGGCTGAAAACAACAGAATGAAATCTAATAGGGATAAATGCCAAGTTCTACACCTAGGAAAAAGAAACCAAATGCACAGTTACAAGATGGGGATTACTTGGCTAAGCAATATGACAAGCGAGAAGGATCTTGGAATTGTTGTAGATCACAATCTGAATATGAGCCAACAGTGTGATGTGGCTGCTAAAAAACAAATGTTATTTTGGGCTGCATTAATAGAAGTATAGCTTCCAAATCGTGCGAGGTACTGGTTCCCCTCTATTCGGCACTGGTTAGGCCCCATCTTGAGTACTGCATCCAGTTCTGGGCACCACACTTCAAGAAGGATGCAGACAAGCTGGAGCGTGTTTAGAGGAGGGCAACGAGGATGATTAGGGGTCTGGAAACAAAGCCCTTGGGCATGTTTAGCCTTGAGAAGAGAAGACTGAGGGGAGACTTGTCAAATACTTGAAAAGTTGTCACGCAGAAGAGGGCCAGGATCTCTTCTCGATCAACCCAGAGTGCAGGACACGGAATAATGGGCTCAAGTGACAGGAAGCCAGATTCCGGCTGGACATCAAGAAAAGCTTCCTGTCTGTTAGAGCAGTACGACAATGGAACCAATGACCTAGGGAGGTGGTGGGCTCTCCCACATTAGAGGCATTCAAGAGGCAGCTGGACAACCATCTGTCAGGGATGCTTTAAGGTAGATTCCTGCATTGAGCAGGGAGTTGGACTTGATGGCCTTATAGGCCCCTTCCAACTCTACTATTGTATGATTCTATGATCCTGTAACCCTTAATCCTGACCCAGTGCAATGATGCTGACAGGAAATCTGTGGGATTTCCATTCACACACACGCATCGCCCCCCCCCCCCCCCCCCCCCAGCTCCGGAAGATGAACAGCCTGTAGTTTCCACCGGTTTCTAGTCCTTCACTTTTGTTTTGCAAGACTGCTACTGTGTTATTTTGGATCTTTACCCGGCTGCTGGCTTTGACACTGGTTTTTACTTTTGGTTTCATTGTGTTTTATACTTTCAAAGGCTTTATAAGATGCTCGGTCTTGTTGCATTTTAGAGTTGTAAATTTTGTGAACCGCCCAGAGAGCCTTGGTTATTGGGAATTGTAGAAATGTAATAAATAAATTGTATTTTCACCAAGTAAATGGGAGGTTTTGCTGTACAGGAGGACAGACAAAATGAATGAGTACCCTGCACAAAGCACAGTTAACGGCTCAGTACAGTCAACACGTTTCTCAATGGTGGTTTTAGAACTCCACAGTGGGTTCATTGAGTTTGTTCCTCAGATTCACAAAGACTTATTTGTCCTCCCAAAAAGGACTGACTCGAATCCCCAGCCAGAAAATGCAACTCTTCAAGGGCGGTGAGGAACAAACTCAATGAACCCTCTTCTTTCCCCACTCATAAGCATTATAACCTGGTTGTGATATTCTGACGAAGCATTGCGAAATAGGTGTAAGAGGCTGGAGGCCTGTAGATATTATATTGCTGAGCTACTGCAAACTATTTTTGCTCGCTGCTCAGTTAATGCAAACTATTGTAAACCATTTATGCTTGGTTACTGTAAACAAATTGTTCAATTGCTGTATAGTATTACTGTATTCTCATTGATTTATTATATGGCACAATTAATATGTTTATATAAACTTGGCTCACCCCAGTTCTTTTGATATTTATTAATATTCTAGCGGTTGTGTGCTGGTTAGCATTATTCTATTTTGGGTTATTTCAACTGCTGCCTTCTATATTGTTTTATTACTATAAAGGCTGTACAGGCATTGGAAGTATTCACTCCCTTTATAATTTGATGTGGACCATCAAGCGCTTCATTTATAAATATTGTATTGACCTAGTGCAATTCTGTTAGGTCTGTTGAGCCTTGTGGGTTTGTTTTGTGTGATTATTAGGAACTTTGACTTTTCTGTTTTGCATAGTTGACTTGGAATACAATTCCCATAATTCCCAGTCAGAATGGCCATTGGTGGTGGTGGCTGGGAATGATAGAAGTTCTGGTCCAATGCATCTGGAAAACATCAGGCCAGAGAAGACTGGAGATCTCACTCAGCTAGGTGGGCCCATGATCTGATGCAATAAAAGGCAACTTTTTCTAAGGTTACAAACATTGAGCTGAGATTTGGGGAGAGGGATGCTGAAAGAAGCATTCAAAGCTGATGGGGAGAAGAAGAGAAATTTTAGAAACTTTGGGGGAAGTTCTTACTGTTGTCAGGCACTGGTTTCTCTCTCTCTCTCTCTCTCTCTCTCTCTCTCTCTCTCTCTCTCTCTCTCTCTCTTTTTGTTTTAAGTTTATTGCTATCACTGATGGTGGCGTTGAAACTCCCTGAAGTGTCCTGTGGCCATTATTCTCTCAAGAATACCCCTGACGAGATGCTACGTCAAGATCGAGCGCTTTTCCAAGCGAGGTTCTTGGGAGGACATGGCCGACCCCAAAACTGTTTGCACAAATGTTGTTTCCCCAAATTGACAAAATGTCCCCCCGGCGAATACACAATTTTCGCTGTCCCTGAATTGAGTGGCAAATTTGGGAAGCCATTTTAGCAACAATCCTAATTTGTACCTCCTATTTGAAATACGTTTAAGGAATATTCAGTATTTGAATTACTAAAAAACACGTTCATCAACACTCCCTAGTCCTGACAGAGACAAGAAGCCAAGCGGTCCTACCTCTTCTGGAATCTTCCGTTGTGGTTTCAGGCTGAGGAACAGGCAGTGATGGATCTCCTTTTTGGGAAAGAAAAGAGAGAGCGAGAAAGATTTGGAGAGAAATAAAGCTTAGATGCTGGGCCATCATCTCCCTGTTGTTTTTTTAGCCACAATTTAAAATGCTGGTTATCTGGTTACCACTAAATGTAGTTATTTACTTATTCAGTCCTTTTATATCCTGCTCTTCAGAGATATATCCTCTTAAAGCGGCTTGCAAACGATAAAGGCATTGGTCACAAGCACGTCTCAACACACCAACCCCCCCCCCCCAAAAAAAAAACTACGGTGACCATATGGAAAAGAGGATAGGGCTCCTGTATCTTTAACAGTTGTGTAGAAAAAGGAATTTCAGCAGGGGTCATTTGTATGCATGCAGCACCTGGTGAAATTCCCTCTTCATCACAACAGTTAAAGCTGCAGGAGCCCTGCCTAGAGTAACCAGAAGCAAAAGAGGGCAGAGCTCCTGCAGCTTTAACGGTTACGATGAAGAGGGAATTTCACCAGGTGCTGCGCACATACAAAGAACACCTGCTCAAATTCCCTTTTCTATGCAACTGTTGAAGATAAAGCAGCCCTGTCCTCCTTTTCATATGGTCACCCTAAAAAAAGCACCCTCAAAACTGAGGAAGTTGTTCAGAGCAGAACACACGTATTCACTACATACTCAGAGAAGGCCAGTTTGAACAAATATGTTTTGAAAGCTTTCTTTTGAAAGCTTTCTTAACCACTGAGGGAGTTTATTATATTCAGTGGTGTACAAGTGACACAAAAGAAAGAAAGGAAGAAATCTTTCTTAAAGGCCCGTAGCTGGAAGGAAATTCCATAACTAAGGGGCCACTACCGAGAAAGCCCTGCCCGTAGTACTAGACAATCTAGTTGTTCTAAGCAGTGGGTACATGAGCATAGCCCCTAATGATGACCCAAGTGATCAGGCAGGATTGTATCATGAAGGTGGTCCTTTAGCTAACCTGACCCCATGGCCACTGAAGGCTTCAAGGCAGGGATGGGCAACGGTGGCCCTCCACATGTTTTGGCGTATAAACTCCATCAACCCTAGCCAGCATAGTTAGTAGTGATGGATCATGGGAGTTGTAGCCCAAAATATCTGGAGGGCTATAAGTTGCCCACCCCTGCTTTAAGGTGATAGTTAGCGCTTCCAACTCAGCCGAGAAATGAATTGGTAACCGATGTAACTGGTGCAAAAGAGGTGTCACATATATTTTCTGGCTATTGACTGCATTCTGGTGGCTGCATTTTGCAAACTGGAGTTTCCAAAGTAGCCTCAAAGGCAGCCTACCATCTATCCATTACTGTACTTTCCCAAACAGCTCAAAGTAGCTAATTGAAAGCACATGCACGCATGCAAGAAAAATGCCCTGAAAATGACAACTACCATTATTTAAACAAAACAAAGCAAAGCAAAGCTGCAGAGGATTGGCAGAGCCCACAGACACCCAAATAGGGACAGCAGTTAAATCCAAACCAAGAAGGCATCAATTATGCCACTAGCAATGCAACCCTATACAGTTTTACTCAGAAGTAAGTCCCGTTGGTTTAAAAGGGACTTACTCTTAGGTATGCGGACGCAAGATTGAGCTAAAAAAAACCTGAAGATCTCAAAAAGGCAAGACTTTGAGTCGCAATGCAAGGCCATTCGTGAGGGCGTGAAGATGGCTTCCCCAGGGAAAGAGTCCCAGACTTTGACAGTGGCCACCGAAAAGGCTTTCTCCTTCCTTTGTAGAGCTGGGAAAGGTGCAGATAAGGGCAACTAAGATGATCCAGGGGCTGGAGCATCTCCCCTATGAGGGAAGGTGACAACAGCTGGGACTATTTAGCTTGGGAAAAAGGAGGCTAAAGGGAGACCTGATTATTCAGGAGGTGGAGAATGTGCATAGGGAGACATTTTTCTCTCCCATAATACAAGAACCTGGGGCCATCCCATGAAGCTAAAAGGTTTGAGCTTCAAGACAGATCAACAGAAGGACTTCTTCACACAGGGCATAGTTAAACTCTGGAATTCAGTACAGGATGTGGTGATGGCTGCCATTTTGGATGGCTTTAAAAGTGGATTGGACAAACCCATGGAAGAGAAACTATCAAAGGCCACTCATCCTGATGGCTATGTGCTACCTCCAGTATCAGAAGCAATATGCCTATGTACACCAGCTGCTGGGAAACATGAGCAAGAGAGTGCTGTTATACCCATGTCCGGCTTGTGGGTGTCCCAGTGGGGCAGCTGGTTGAACTGAATGCTGGACCAGTTGAACCCTTTGGTCTGATCCAGCAGGGTTCTTCTGATGTTCTTATGTCCCAACCAGACGTGATTTGGGGGGCACCCAAGAGGACCTCTGTTGATGATCTCTAATGTTCAAGCAGGTTCAAAGTGGAGAAGGTCATCATGGGATGACCGAGAGTTACACGATACAGAGCAGGGACTTACTAATACACCTTAGATGTGTCTCGGTCCATCGAAACTCCTTTGTGTTTTCATCTCGCTTGCATATGATGAGGCTGGATGTGCCTGCTTCTCTCTTGTAATTCTTGGCACATGAGTATCTCAATTTGGTGCTGGTGCTGCCACTCCCTTCCATAATTTGCGCATTTTCTATCGGCCTGGGCATACCGCACTTACCTAACAGGATACGAAGGGATTCATTAGCTCACACCAAACACACACGCCTCAAATCTTTGACGTCGTTTGCACTTTTGCCATAGGGGAAGCTCTAAAATATGTCCCCCCTTCCCATATTTTCTCTTTATTCATTTATTTGCAGTGTTTTAAAAAAGCACAACGATTTTATATACTTTGAACACACTGAGTTCAGGTTATTCTTTTGATACATCCTTCTAAATAAACCTATGAACTAACGTCCACATTACATCTATTCATAAATAATAATATTAAAAAATAAGACCTGCACCATAATTACTTCATATCAATCAAATAGCTCCAAAAGTAAATAAGGCTGAATTGAATCCTTAACTTTCTAGTTCCAACCTAAAAAGACTCCTTTGTTCGATGAAAGCATTACTGACTCTTTGTCTTTCTCTGACTCTTTGTCATATTAGTTAAGATTTCTGATTTCCTAAAACGGATTTACCCCTCTCCATGAGTTGGAATTAGCTGGTATCTTTTCCAGGCATGCTGGCAGAGCTGTAGTGGACCCAGGGTGTTTTTCTATGAGTAGCACTGTTTTGCCTTCTGTGAAATGGGTATTTTGTTGTGCTTTGTGGGAGAAAATATGCAATTTGGCATTTGGGGCTCACATTCCTCCCTCTGCCTTGTACTTGGTTTCTTCTCTCTGAGCCTCATCAGTTTGCATTCTCTGCTGGAGAAGAAAACTGTGGGTTCAAAAGGCAGACCCCAAGTCTGCCTTGTACTTAGATTATGGGGCATGTTATCTTCCCCCCCCCCTTTAACCTCGCCACTTTGCATCCTAGGAAATGAATGTTTTCTGACTGGCCGTGCCCACCGTGGCAGCCATTTTGTGACAGCACTCACCCTCGCGAAATTGCAAACGTGACCAGGACCACCGGCCCAAAAAGGTTGGAAACCCCTGTTGTAGATCACTGAATCCTGGGCCAGATCTACACCAAGTGGGATAGGACACTTTGAAAACGTTTTGAAAACTGTATGTGGAGTGTGTCCTGGGCCCCGACAGTGGTCACTACTGTGATAAACAGATCCTGCCCCAGTTGCTGAGGAGCCACAACTTTTTGTGGAGGGACTCCGGTAGGCTGGATTAGGCAGGCCTTAGGACTCCCCCAATGGGGCTCTTCTTAAGTTATGTTCTTTGTGTGCATTTTCAAGTGTTATGCAACACAATGCTCTCGTCCAAGCATCGTCTGTCAGCTGGAGGTCTAAGGGGAGGTTATATCTTATGCCTCCCAGGAAGACCAGCCTGGCCCCATTCATTGACCAGAAAAGGAACAGCCCAAGGAAGCTTGCTTTGCCATTCTCTGCCACAAAGAAGACTGGCGATCACCCTGGGGAGCTTTCGGAACTAAATAATAATAATAATAATAATATATTTATTTATTACCCGCCTCTCCCAACGGATCGAGGCGGGGAACAGCATTAAACATAAAATACAAAACTGATTAAAAGCACATTGTTGCTCTCGGTAGGACCCTGCATGCTTGCATCTTGCTTCTCTTTCTGATCTTTTCTGTTTTTGTACCTCTTGAAGCAGGACAGGCATGTCCTTTTGGCAAAGAGATCCCTAAAATATATTACTCGTATGAAGTCTGGGATTACATCACTGTTTAGAAATGAGTTTAGCAGTCCCTGAGTGTTTAACACCATTCACATCTGCAAATGGTACTTTCACTTTCTTCTTTCTTAGCCTGTTTGACAACTTCCGTTCTGTGTAAACTCACAAACCTTGACTTTAAAGTAGTTTATTAGCACACAAGGAAACCATATATATATATATATATATATATATATATATATGTGCAACCAATAAAACCAGTAGTCTAGATGCAAAACAAGTAAGAACACAATAGAGATTTATACAACAATGAATGTAGAAAAAGATCTGTAGTAGATGATGATTATTATGTATCTCTTTCTCGCTCGCGGCGGTTTTTCTAGACGGGCATGACGGGCTTTGCCAGGTCATGCTGTCTTTTATTGATTCAGGAATTTCCTGACGGTTGAGCATGTTCTAATTATGTATTATGTGGATGTATTCTGGTAGGCTCAGTTTCTGGAAGTTTTCTGTATATATTTTTTTGATGTGATGCCGGCGACTGATGTGACTAAAGTAATAATTGTGACCTTTTCCTGTTGCCATAGTTCTTGGACTTCCATGGCCAGTGGTGTATATTTGTCTCTCTTTCCTTCTTCCTTTTCAACAACATTTTTGTCATTTGGTATTGCTGTGTCGATGAGGAATGTGTGTTTTTCTTTTTTGTTTGTCCTTATGAATTGTTCTGTCCCAGTATATTTTATGATCTGCATTTTCCAGGATTATTATTATTATTGACTTCACAATTAACATGGAATTCATCACAAAGCTGCAGGAGCCCTGCCCTCTTTTGTATCTGGTCACAGGAACAGGGTTAATTTTTGGCGTGTGCTTTGTTTGAAGTGCATTGATCACTTCCTCAGAATGTCTCAACTGATAACATCATCACCGCCTGTGAAGCTTTGTCTTTTCCCGCTGGGGATCGAAGTCAATCCTGTTTTGGAGCTCAAAAAAGTCTCTTTGGAACTGAGGAACGAATGCAGCAAGTCCTCCCCTTTCCCCACGGCATAACCATTTTGATGCCCGGTTACTGTAAACAACTTGCTCAGTCACTGTAAGCAATTTTTGTACACTTACGCTTGATACATGTTACTGTATAATTATGATGTTATATAAAAAGTTTGATTACCCCAGTTTTTCTGATATAATTTAGGTATTCTAGCAGTTGTGTGCTGTTTAGCAATGTCTTATTACGGGATTCGCAACTGCTGCCTTCTGTATTGTGATTTTGCGATCCCTGATAGATGGCCATTCAACCTCTGGTTCAATACCTCCAGCAGAAGGAGATCCCTACCCCTTCTCAAGACAGCTCTTACCCTTAGAAAGTTTTCCATAAACTTCATTGTATGTAGCCATAGGCCTTTACAATATATAAAAATGTTTAAAAAGAGACCTTTCCCAATACAAAACTTTGATTTAAATAAAAACTACAAACCCAAGAAACCTATTAAAAACAAATTGGGTTTGCCATCCGCTAAGAAGTTTGGCCTCTCAAATCTAAAAAGATAAGCTTTATAGTACATTATATTTCTTGGTGTAGCGGGACAACAGGTTCTTGGCTGCCAGAGCAAATTGGGATACTTAGTATGTGATAAATAAATGTTTATCAGCTAGGAGCTCTACTACCACTTCCTGAGGTGTTTGATCTGAATACCTCTCAATGATAGATGTCAAAAAAATTACCTCTGGGATCTACATACAAAGCGCAGAACAGCAAGTAATGGACTATATCGTCAACCTGATTACAACCAATATACATTTTTGTTCTGTCACCGGGATTCTTAAATATCTCCCATCAAGGTATGCTGTGGGAATCAAGTGGAACCACTTAGTTTCTCCTAAAGTTTAGCCTAAATCTGCTTCCCTGAAATTCCCACCCATTGCTGCTACCATGGGCTCCATCGCACCTACTTTTCCCCCCCGGTTTACATCCGCAGTTTCCCCCTCTGTTTCCTTAGCGAGTTGAGCACTGGGCACTTTCACGTCTGTGCGTTGTTGCGCAATTTCAGCTCATGTCTCTTTTCACCTGTATCGCTACTATGCCGGCAAAATCTCCCACCCCGCCCCTACGTTCCCCTTCCCCCTGCGGTTAATTTTTAATATTTAATATTTTTAAAATTATTATTTCTGCACAAATACAATAGTTCAGCAGCCTGAGACTGCGCAATTATGGTAAAACAACACGCTATGCTTTCCCCTAAGATCATACTAAACAATATAATTGAAGATAAAGTATTATAATTACTTTTTGGAGAAGTTTGTGGTCAATACTGGCATGGCAAGGTGAAGCTGACATTGTTCTGGTCAGGAAACCTAGACATGCCTATGCAGAACCATAGAGTTGAATGGGATCGAGTTCTGGGCACGGGCGGCGGCAGCTTCGCTCGCCTTCTCCGTGTGGTGTTTGGGTGCCCTCTCTCCCTCCCCCTTCATGGTTGAGCAGATGAGTGGAGAACCACCCCGCCCTCCTCTTTGGTCAGCGAGACCACCCTTCGACACACACGCCCCAACAAAACCCGAGATGGTCCGATATAGCGCAAGGACAGCAATACACGGAAGAGAGGAGTGGCTTTATTGTGCACGGAGGGGGGGAAAACCCAGACTTTCCCGCTCCAAAATAAGATGGAAAACAGAGGGCAAGAGGCGAGATGAGCACAGGACAGGGACAACATCATGTGAGAACAGCGCTGCAAAAACACATACCAGGCGATAAATCGCTGGTGTGATGGAGCTCCATGTCTCCCCTTGACATTCTCTTCACCAGGCTAAGCAGCTCTTGCTGGATTTGGTTTCCAGACCCTTCGCAATCATGGTTCCTTAGGCCAGAGATGGATAGAAGGCAGATGGCAAAAGACCAGAAGATCTCTGGGTAGTTTTCTGCAGGTTTAACCAGGGTTTCTGACTCTCAACTGTTTAACAGCAATAACAGAAAGCCTCCCCCCCTCTACTAAACATCAAAGGGTGCCTCTACAAGAGAGGTTTAAAGCTCTTTCAAGGCTGATTAAAAATTTTACCTCTACAAGAGAGGAGTGCAAGTTGGGGGCTGAGGCGCTTTAAACTTCCGATTATGCGCATTATCGAATGCGCGTTAAACCGTGAATTTTTAATTTGCGGCGGCAGTTAAAGCGCCTTACCGCCGTGTAAACATGCGATTCTCCGCATGTCAACAAGTTTAAAGTGCGTTTCGGTCGTCCCGTAATGCTCTTCGCCGCCTCTCGTACAGAGGTATTAGGAGTAAATGCGCTTCCGCGAATATGCACATAATCGGGCAGCCAGGCGCCAAAGCGAATCCTTCTAGAGGGGGTCTAAGGCAGGCTGCTGAGATGGAAGAAAGCTAGGGGTGAAAGCCAGGAGTGGATTTCTCTGTGACAAGGCTGTGAACTCAGTTCTGATACTCAACACAAATCCCTGGGCTGAGCATGTGGTCAGGCACACTGGTCCCATAATTCTAAGACTATGGCCCCCTCCACAAGAATGCGCCTTTGCGCCTGGTTCCGCGATTATGCGCATTATCGCGGAGGCGCATTTACTCACAATCCCTCTGCACGGGAGGCGGCGAGAAGCGGCGAAGCGCATTAAAAGATGCCCAAAAAGCGCTTTCCAGGTAGTTAATGCGCATAATCGCTTGTTCACACAGCGAAAATGCGCTTTAACGGCCGGAGCAAAATAAAAGTCGCTATTTAACGCGCGTTCGAAAATGCGCATTATCGGGGAGATAACGTGCCTGTACGCCCGTTTTGCGCTCCGCTCGTGTGTAGGTAAAATTTATAATGAGCCTTCAAGGCTCATTAAACGCCCCGTGTGGAGGAGGCCTATGTTCTCCCCCACTGACTCCCAAGCTACTATTTTGCACCTGGGGGCAATCAATGGCTTTGGAGTTCTAGTAAAAAACCAAGCAAACTAGTGCCCTGCCAAAAATTTCTCCCGCATTTTTTTCCCTGACCGCTCTCATTCAATTTGAGAGAAAGGACCTCTGGTTTCCGTTAAGAAATTCAACGGTGAATTCTGAGAGGTCACTTGCATGTCGCTCTAAAACAAAACACACACAACGCTGACAGTACAAAGTTGATGCCTGCCTTCGGCCATAAGCACGCCTTGAATTTCAGAACTCTTGACGGGAATGCATGAGAGCCAGAGTGATTGGTGGCTGACATGCACAGCAGATTTCAGGGGCCATCACTGAGTGGCCAGACAAAGCGTTGTCCATCGATGATGGCCACTGGAATGCAGTGGGATGGGTTGGATTCTGCACTCCGAGAATATAAGAAGAGCTGATCAGACCGAGGGTCCCTCTAGTGCAGTACTCTGTTCACATAGTGGCCAACCAGCTGTCGACCAAGAGCACACAAGCAGGACACAGTGCAACAGCACCCTCCCACCCATGTTCCCCAGCAACTGGTGCACACAGGCTTACTGCCTCGGATACTGGAGGTAGCCCATAACCATCAGGGCTAGTAGCCATTGATATCCTTCTCCTCCAGGAATTTATCCGACTCCCTTTTAAAGTCATCCAAATTGGTGGCCATCACCACATCTTGTGGCAGTGAATTCCATAGTTTAACTACGTACTGTGTGAAGAAGGACTTCCTTTTATCTGTCCTGAATCTCCCACCCATCAGCTTCATGGGATGACCCCAGGTTCTAGTATTATGGGAGAGGGAGAAAAATGTCTCTGAACAACTCCGAATAAAAAGCTGTAAATCATTCACTCCATCCAAGTAGTGACAGCTGCGGTGGGCCACAGACAACAAAAATACAAGCAAAATCTACAGCAGAACACTTCCTTTATTAAGGCCAACCAAAATGTCCCAAAATAGCAAGCACATCCCCATATCTTTATCAAGTTGGATGCTAAGCAAAAGGGGATTGTTGTGGAGAGAAAGCCGACATTAAGAGTCCACCCATCCCACAGTTCTCGAATCCTTGAAGGATTTTCATGGCTTGATTGGATTAACCCAGCTTTCCTCAATAATAATAAAAGCTTGGATTCGGCAGTAATAATAATTTAATAATTCCTAGACTGGGATGTACCTTTTCCACAGCTGTCTCCTTCATTGTGACATTGGGTTTCATTTTTCAAACCCCTCCCCCTCAAAAAACAAATGCAATCTGAAATCTTAATACAGGGTTTCCTCTAAAAAAAGAACGAAAGAGCTGTGTTCCATTCTGGTTGGGCATCTCAGAAATATGTTTGAATATAGATGATGAAGATGCAAGAAAGGGTGCATCTTCTAAAATGATTGATGGGGCGGGATGAGGAAGGGCCTTAAAGAAATTTAATGCAGCTGTGTGCGCTGAAGGACAGGGAGGACCATTGATTGATGTCTTGAGTGGAAAAGGTGACAGTTATGTAAGGGTATGTGTGATTTGGCAGGAGTAAAATGTTTCATTTTCATGAAAACTGGGGGTGGGTGGGTGGGTGGGTGGAGAGGTTTCCTTCAGTGAAATGATCTGGTTTTAAGAGAAAACGGAAGGAAAAGCTTTTGCAACGTTCACAGCGCAACCCTATGGAAGTTTAATTTGAAGGGAAGTGTCCATAGGATTTAAGAGTGGCTTATGACAGGTCATGGGTGGAACTTTTCCAACTCGAGTGGAATACGCCAACCAGAGATGATGCTGGGTCATCACTATATCCATCTATACCATAATCCGGGCAGCGCACCACAAGAATTAGAAGTGTGCCCAGGGGAGATAACTCAAGCACAAACATATGACAAATATGGCATATTATCAAGGAATTAAGCAACTGCAAATTGGATAACATTTTAACCGATTTTTAGAAGACAAGAAAAACAGGCATTTTACAGATGCAGTACAGTACTAGAATTACGTTTTCTTAATATTTCTATTATTTCCTGCTTAGCTAACCGAAGCAGTATTTAACATTAAGATTAGGTTGGCTGGGTTCCCATTTAAAATGCCTAGAGAGTAACAATCCCTCTGGGCCTTCTATTAATTCTGCTACTGTCTGACAGAGGCCGAGAGCCAAATGAAACATTACTTTAAATGTGTGTCTAGTCGCTACATGACTTTGTTTTTAGTATAGAGTAGGCCCAGGGGCCCTAGGTTGGATTGGGACCATAACGTGGGGAGTAGAGGAGCTTTTAAGACCTGGACTGAGGGCCCTGTGCCTACCCTGGAGTAAAAATTAAAAGGAAGTATAACTACTCGATGCACATTTAAAGTAAAGGGAGGCCGAATGCCCTGTGACAGCCCTGCAGTGTAGTCCAGCATTATAATAATAATAATAATAATAATAATAATAATTCTTACCTGCCTCTCCTTCTGTATCAAGGCAGGGAACAACATTAAAAGCAAATGATACAAAATACATAAAACTGATTAAAAACATATACAAACCAATACGTTATTAAAATACCAATAAAACTCTTAAAATTTGACTGGGCAGGCCTGCCGGAAGAGACCAGTCTTTATGACTTTCTTAAATTC
The DNA here is from genome assembly GCA_029215795.1 of Anniella stebbinsi. Taxonomy (NCBI): domain Eukaryota; kingdom Metazoa; phylum Chordata; class Lepidosauria; order Squamata; family Anniellidae; genus Anniella; species Anniella stebbinsi. The sequence continues at coordinate 3,006,539 of JARDYH010000003.1, read as the reverse complement.
GGAGAGACTGTTAAGTTGACGAATTTCTCCCGGCAGGCTATTCCACAGTCTGGGAGCGGCAGAACAGAAGGTCCTCTGGGTAACAGGTGTCAGCCTGGTCTTGGCTGACTGGAGTAAATTCTTCCCAGAGGACCTGTGCGTGCGGGGCGGATTGTATGGGAGAAAGCAATACCAGAAAAATGTCTCATTTCCAGCATACATAAATCAAGTTGTCACGACTCTTTTTATGTGGCGAGTTGAAACTGATACAAACTGCAGATTTTGTATCTTTAACATCATATGTCCTACTTTTTCCTTCCTCCCCCCCCCCCTCCCCACACCCCACTGTTAGGTTTAGCATCCCACTTAAAGAAAAAGATTTGGAGACTTTAACCACTTGCTCAAGGTTGTGCAAAACTTTGGTCGGTCTCGATAAAGGTTGTGGCTTTTGGATTGATAGACGTAAGCCCAGTGCTATTATCTCATGTTGCAAGTAGGGGGTTATAAGTGGGAGTGCAGAACCTCTTTCAGCCCCACGGCAGAATTCAATTTCAGTGAAGCTCTCAGGAGGCTGCATTTCAAAGGCAAGGAAGAGGCGGGAAAAGGACTAAAAACGTCAGCGTATTGTAGCTTAAAGCTCTGACTACCAGTGACTAAACCTTAGGGGAGGCATTTTATAATGGGGCGGACAGTATAGCTTCCAAATCACGCGAGGTACTGGTTCCCCTCTATTTGGCACTGGTTAGTCCTCATCTTGAGTATTGAGTCCGGTTCTGGGCACCACACTTCAAGAAGGATGCAGACAAGCTGGAGCGTGTTCAGAGGAGGGCAACGAGGATGATCGGGGGTCTGTAAACAAAGCCCTATGAGGAGAGATTGAAAGAACTAGGCATGTTTAGCCTGGAGAAGAGAAGATGGAGGGGAGACATGAGAGCACTCTTCAAGTCCTTGAAAGGCTGTCACACAGAGGAGGGCCAGGATCTCTTCTCGATCATCCCAGAGTGCAGGACACGGAATAATGGGCTCAAGTGACAGGAAGCCCGATTCCGGCTGGACATCAGGGAAAACTTCCTGACTGTTAGAGCAGTACAACAATGGAACTTATGACCTAGGGAGGTGGTGGGCTCTCCCACACTAGAGGCCTTCAATAGGCAGCTGGACAACCATCTGTCAGGGATGCTTTAAGGTGGATTCCTGCATTGAGCAAGGGGTTGGACTCCATGGCCTTATAGGCCCCTTCCAACTTTACTATTCTTTGATTGCTCAGAAGTTAGGAAACACCAAACTATCGAAGCCCACAGGCCTGAGATACAACATCCCTGGGTTATAGGCAGATTGTCTTTTGACAACCCTGCAGTGTAGTCCACTGTTAGTATCTCCATGTTGGAGGTGGAAGGGGGAGCTGAGACCGATCATGTCTTATGGCAACCTTGTGATGTAATCCAACGTTATTATTCCAAATTGAAGGGCTTAGTGCTAAAAGTGAATTTGGCCAGGATGACTTGTAATTCTCTTCTTGTTATTTTATCAATGGCAGCTGAATGCATCTGTTTGATTTATTTTACTGACGGATATTTCCTGAATTTCACACGACTTTGTTTTTTAAATGCTGCTAGCCGAGTCTTAGACTAAGAAACCAAATAAAGATATTTAAATTAGTAAATGAAATATGACAGCTGTGTAATGTACTGCAGCGCTATTATCCCCAGATTCCACATTGGAGAAAGAGCGTTGAGGGAGGTTGGTTCATGACATTCTTAACCCACTATTAATAACCCCATCTTGCAGAGGCGGCGTGGAGTCTGACCCTGATGGAGAGTGGTGTAGAACACCCCCCGCCCCACAATTTAGTCCAGTGTTGAATTATCCCAAGATTAAAGACTGGGAGGGTGGTGGTGAATGACTGAGGCTGAAACATAAGAAGAGCCCTGAGGCTGGATCTGCCTGAGGGTCCAGCTAGTCCAGCACTCTGTTTACACAGTTGCCAACCAGCTGTCGAACAGGAAGCCACAAGCAGGACATGGGTGCAACAGCACCCTCCCACCCATGTTCCCCGCCGACTGGTGCACACAGGCTTACTGCCTCGGATGCTGGAGGTAGCCCATAACCATCAGGGCTACTAGCCATGGATAGCCTTCTCCTCCAGGAATTTATCCGACTCCCTTTTAAAGCCATCCAAATTGGTGGCCATCACCACATCTTGTGATAGCGAATTCCATAGTTTGACTGTGAGCTGTGTGAAGAAGTCCTTCCTATATCTGTCCTGAATCTCCCACCCATCAGCTTCATGGGATGATGACCCCGTTGGGTTTGAGTATTTTGAGAGAGGGAGAAAAAGGTCTCCCTAGTCAAACTCTTCATAATTTTGTACACCTCTATCATGTCTTCCCCCAGCCTCCTTTTTTCCCCAAGCAAAACCATCCCAGGGGAGATTCTCAAGCCCCTTGATCATTTCAGTTGCCCTTTGCTGCACATCAACGACCACTAGTCCTGATGGCTGTACGCTACCTCCAATATCAGAGGCCACGTGTGCCCATTCGGCACCAGTTGGAAGGGAACATAAGACGGAGAGTTCTCATGTCCTACTTGTGGGTTTCCCACAGGCAGCTGACTGGCCACGGCGTGAACAGAGAGAGTGCTGGACTAGATGGACCCTTGGTCTGATCCAGCGTGGCTCTTCTGAGGTTCACGACAACCCTTCAATGCAGTCCACTGTTAATATGCAAACTGCCTTGGATGCATTGCTAAAGGGCAGTAGATAGATATATAAATAATTAAATCCTCATAACACCGATGGGTTGGGGCAAGAGAAAGGAGTAAGGCAAATTCAGGACTCAGACCATATTGCGGTACCACTTCAGTCGCGGGCACAACGCACAAGTCCCTTGAGACACCCCCAATCACAGCCATTCCATGCTTTACAACTGCTTCTCCATTCCAGATACGTTAGAACCACTGTGGAATGGCCTGCTGGGAGAGATTCGCCAACTTCACAGTCTTCCAGGATTTAAGAAAGCTATAAAGACTGATCTCTTCCGGCACGCCTACCCAGCTGAATTTTAGGGAGTTTTACTGGTATTTTAACAATGTAGTAGTTTTAATATGTTTGAATCAGTTTTATGTATTTTATATCATGTGTTTTTAATGTTGTTCCCTGCCTCGATCCAGAGGGAGAGGCGGGTAAGAAATAAAATTATTATTATTATTATTATTATTGACCCCCTCTAGATGGATTCAGTTTGACGCCTGTTCCTCCGATTATGCGCATCTTCTCAGAAGCGCTTTATCGTAAATGCTTGTATGCAGGAGGTAATTGAGCACTCAACAGGTGACCTTACCGGTTGTTTCAAATGCGCTTTACAAGTAGTTAATGCGGAGAATCGCTTGTTCACATAGTCAAAATGCGCTTTAACGGCCGGAGCAAAATAAAACTCGCTATTTAACGCGCATTCAATAATGCGCATAATCGAAGAGTAAACGCGCCTCTACGCCCGATTTGTGCTCCGTTCTTGTAGAGGTAATTTTTTTAATGCGCCTTGAAAGAGCTTTAAATGCCTCTTGTAGAGGCAGCCATTAAGGCAAACTGTTTGCCCAGCCAGAACAACCATAAAAAGCGCGCTTTGAGCACGTGCAGTTTTACAATCTGGGGCGCCGTCGGATGCACACGAGGCAGAAATAAATCCTACAACTCCCAGCATCCCCACTGGCTGGGGGATGCTGGGAGTTGTAGGATTTGGGGGGAGAGGTTGTGCCTTAACCTGCATAGGATGGCGGAAATCAGAGCGACACCATGAGTGCAGGAATACAATGGAGCGCCTTTCGTTGCCCCCCCCCCCCGGACTTTGGCCTCCTTCCCGGAGAGCCAGTCAGACGCGACTGAGCGAGGAGGATCCGCCTTCCGACCGACAGCCCTGCAGTGTAGCACCGCGGCCAGGGCTTGGCGAGCGCGCAAAAGCGCGGCTCGGGTCGGCGTGGCTCCAAGGCACGCGTGGGATCTCGGGCTCCCAGATCCCAAACGAGCCCGGGGCAACTGGGAAGGGGGCGCCGAGGGTCCCCGGAGGGCAAGGCGGCGAGGAGGAGGAGGAGGAACCGGCGGAGCCTTACCGTCCAGGAGCTCCGATGAGGCTGCAGCGGCGGCGGCGGCGAAGAGGGCTCCCGAGGCGCCGAGCACCGCGCTCAGCAGCAGCAGCAACAGCCGGGCCATGTGGCCGAGCGGGCGGCGCGCCCCGGAGGACCCGCGGCGCCCCCTCTCTCCCCGCAGCGGCGCCCCTAAGCCCCGGGCAGCAGCCAGAGCAGCGGCGGCGGCGGCGGCGGCGGCGGCGGCGGCGGGCGCGCAGAATAGCGGCGGAGCTCCGGAGACGGCCCGGCCGTCGAAAGTGCCGAATGCGGCGCTTTCGCTTTCACTTTCCGCCGGAGGAATGGCCCCCAAGGAAGGAAGGGGGGGGGGAAGGGGGGGTCGGGGGTGGGGTGGGGGGATGAAAGTGCCGGGTCGGGGCTTGGACACACGTCCCCGGGAGAGCGCTTCTTTCTCCGGGCGCACACTTCAAACTGCCCCGCCCCCGGGATTTGGAAGCAAAGGTGTTCCCGAGCATTGGCAGAGCGCCCGCAGGGAATTCTTGCGCACCGCCCTCTTCGGCCTCCTCAGTCGGGAAACGGGCGTGAAAGCTTGGCAGCGTCGCCTTCGGCTTGGCTGGGCATGCACTTTTGCACCCGAATTAATTGATTATTAACCACCGTTCTCTGGCTTTGCGTTTTTCTTTTCATTTTTTTTAAAAATACTCGTTATTGCTAAGTATGAAGATTGTACTTCTACTCAGAAACAGCTTTGGGGCAGTGTGAGTATGCGTGTGCGTTTGGTCCCTAATTCTCTAGCTTTTTACCCCCGCAACTAGTGTGCACCAGTTGCTGGGGAACATGGGTGGGAGGGTGCTGTTGCACCGTGCCCTGCTTTGTTGGTCCCTGGTCCATAGCTGTTTGGCCACTGTGTGAACAGGGCCGTGCAGGGGGGGGGGCAGTTGGCCCGGGACCCACGATTTTGAGGGGGCCTTCCGACGAGGAAGTCCCCCCCCAGCTTAAGCTACTGCTTTCGTAGCGTAAGCGGCCCATCGAGAAGCGAGGAGCCCGTCTTGCGGGAACAGCGCAGAAGCCGTCCGTCGTGAAATTCTGAATGTGAAGAAGGGATGTCTTCCAACTTGAATAAAAGGGCTTCCTCCCATTCCCTTTTTAAAAAATAAATCGTTCTAGTTCATAGATGCATTTAGCACTGAATCAGGGCCACTGATTAAAAGATACTTAATGAGCAGTTTGAAATGGGGGGGGGGGGTACACACTCCCCATCTGGCCCGGGCCTATGACCAGCTCTGCAGGGCCCTGTGCGTGAACAGAGTGCTGGACTAGATGGACCCTGGGTCTGATCCAGCCTCAGGGCTCTTCTGATGTATGTTCTTATCTGCCAAATATACACCACAATCCTATGCTTGTTTAGATAGAAAAGTCATACAATTCCCAGCATTCCCAGAGTTTCCCCCCTGCCTAATATGCATAGGATTGTGCCCCTGGGGTGATTTGTAAAGGAAGTTCTGTGGGAGTTACATTTCACCTAATAGGGAGAATTAAACACTCACCCTATGAACATTCCTCTCCTTTATTCATTCATTCATTTATTATCCATGATATATAAAGGGTGGTATCTGTGAGTATGAAGGGACATTCCAAAACGTGTTGTTTTAATAAATGGATAATAATAATAATAAAAAAAACATTTTAAAGATTTACATCCCACCTTTTGATCGAATGATGGTCAAAGCGGCTTACAATATATTGTAATAATACATATGCATAATGCTAGAACCCGGGGGACATCCCATGAAGCTTATGGGTGGGAGATTCAGGACAGATCAAAGGAAGGACTTCTTCAGTGTATAGATAAATTATGGAATTCGCTATCGCAAGATGTGGTGATGGGCACCAATTTGGATGGCTTTAAAGGGGGGTTGGATAAATTCCTGGAGGAGAAGGCTATCAACGGCTACTAGTCCTGATGGTTCTGGGCTACCTCCAGTATCTGAGGCAGTCAGCTTGTCTGTACCAGTTGCTGGGGAACATGGGAGGGAGGGTGCTGTTGCACCGTGTCCTGCTTTGTTGGTCCCTGGTCGACAGCTGGTTGGCCACTGTGTGAACAGAGTGCTGGACTAGATGGACCCTTGGTCTGATCCAGCCTCAGGGCTCTTCTGATGTTCTTTTGTACAGCAGCATAGAATCCTAGAGTTGGAAGGGGCCATTTAGGCCATCTGCTCAATGCTGGAATCCAGTTTAAAGCATCACTGACCATTGACTGTCCAGTCTCTGCTGGAATACCTCCGATGATGCAGAGCCCACCACCTCCCTAGGCAGTTGTGAGACTGCTATGACCATGAGGGATTTTTTTCCCCTGATGTTCAAGCAAAATCTGCCTTCTTGTCACTGAAACCGTTATTTATTTATATATTTCATTTCATTTCTCTACTGCTCCATAGCCGAAGCTCTCTGGGCGGTTTACATAAGATTACGTAAGATTTAGTGTCCTAAAGTCTGGGTTGGCAGAGAGCAGGTTGTGGCCCTCTGTGGTAAACTCTTTAGGCCGGTTGGGGGATTCTGGGAATTTTAGTCCAACACATCAGGAGAATGTCAGTTTGGATACCCTCCAGATGTGCAGCCCTTGAACCCTGGCCAACGGATGGGGCCGGAGTGTGCCTCCCTTCAGCTCTGCCGTCCCAGGGTAATTGCTGTCTCCTTCCCTTACCCCAATTATCTACCCCTCTGAATAAAAGTTATACCCGTGGGTGGTGTTATCTCAAGAACAAATTAAGGTTGACTACGATGAGAACAGCAGTAGATGAGATTATTGGGAACACAGATTTGATTTTGATTCTTTGATTTTTATTTAGGAGGACAGCAAGGAGAGGTAAAAGGATTCGATTCTTCACCTTTTCATTTTTCTTTGCCTAGCCACAGAGATGTAAGGCCTTCATAGAACCACAGACTTTCAGAGTTGGCAGAGACCTTGGAGGTCATTTAGTCCACCCCCACTCCCTTGCTCAGGGCAAGAAACTTGCAACTACGTTGTCCCTGCAAGATGGCCCTCTGACCAGTGGAGGCTGGTGGTTCTGACATCAGTGGGGCAGTGAATCTGCTCTGGGTTTCAATCAGAACTGGTCAGAACTCTAAAGGAGCTATCCAAGGTGCTTCACCCCACTGACATCGGAGTCACCAGCCTCCACTACGCCTACCTTTGTTTAAATATGTCCAGAAAAGGAGAGCTCCTCCACCTCCAGAGGCAGGTGGCTCATTATCCAACACCTCTTGGCTCAGACGTTTCTCCTAAAGTTCAGTCAAAACATATTTACACTTGGTTTCACCCGATCATCTGCATCAGCTTAATTTTTTGTAAACGTCGTGCTTCATGTGAGGACAATGTCATTGTGTTTGCTTACAGAAAAACAAATAAAAACGAAGTTGAAAGGGGGTAGGGTATAGGATATGCGAAGCAATAATTAATCCAAGGTACCATAACAGAGTTCACTGGCACCTGAACAAATAGCACTCATAGGCATATGTTTAAAAGCTGGAAGGAAGTATTGCTATATCACTCCTTTGCCATCTTGGCTGTCTTCTATGTAAGCTCTTAATCATGATAGTTATATATTCCATTATCAGGGGCAATCTGCCTGTGTACACTAGTTGCTGAGAACATATCTGAAAGACTGTATTCTCCCATATGAGCCTGCCCATGCTCTGAGATCTTCTGGGGGGGGGGGGGTGTTCCCTCTGTCCCACCAACATCCCAGGCATGCCTGATGGGTACGTGAGAGAGGGCCTTCTCCGTGGCTGCTCCAAGGCTCCGGAACTCCCTAAGGAAGCCAGACTGGCTCCCTGTGTGCTGCACTTCCGGAGGCAGGCAAAAACGTTTTTTTATTCCGGCAGGCTTTTGGAAATACGCTGGACCTATGTTAATGTATGGTTTTGTTTTGTTTTTAAAATCTGTTACTGTTTTTTAATTTTTTTAATGGTTTTAATTTTACTGTAGGTTTAATTCTATTTTAACTTTTGTAAACTTATATTTATATTTTAACTTTTAACTTTGTAAACTGCCTTGAGTCCCAGCCCTGGGAAAAAGGTGGGATATTATTATTATTATTATTATTATTATTATTAATAATAATAATATCGGAACGGTGCTATTGCACTTATGCCCTTCTATGCTTCCCATGGGCTTTTGTTTACCCACGATGGGAACAGAATCCTGGAGAAGATAGGCCCTTGGCTGAAATCTGCCTTCCTGTAATCTAGGCACATTATTTGGGTGATAGAGAACAATTTGCAGCCCTCTTCTGTGTGAAAGCCCTTGAGGTACTTGAAAAGTTCTCAGGGTCGGACAAAGCTAGAGAACATCCAAAATAACTCAATTGGGGTGGGGGGAGATAAAGTTTCAGTATGCAGAAATTATATATATATATATATATATATATATATGCACGTTGGGGCAAAAAACGCCAACCTCAAGTATAACCTGATGGGGTCTGAGCTGGCAGTGATTGAACAAGACAGAGATCTTGGGGTTATGGTGGACAACTCAATGAAAATGTTAACCCAGTGTGCGGCAGCAGTAAAGAAGGCAACTCCATGTTAGCCATAATTAGAAAAGGAATTCAGAATAAAACTGCCAGCATCATACCGCTTGTATACAAATCTATGGTGCAACCACACTTAGAATACTGTGTACAATTCTGGTCACCACACCTAAAAAAAGATATATTGCTGGAAAAAAATGCAGAAAAGGGCAACTCATATGATCAAGGGGCTGGAGCATCTCTTCTCTGAAGGAAGCTGGGATTGTTTAGCATGGAATAAAGGAGGCTAAGGGGAGACCTGATAGAGGTGTGCAAAATTAGGCATGGTGAGGAGGCTGTGGATAGGGAGACATTTTTCTCCCTGTCCCATAATACTAGAACCCAGTGGTCCATGAAGCTGATGTGTGGGAGATTCAGGACAAATAAAAGGAAGTACTTCTTCATACAGTGCATAGGTAAATTATGGAATTCACTTCCACAAGATGTAGAGATGACCACCACTTTGGATGGCTTTAAAGGGGGTTGGAGAAATTCCTGGCGGAGAAGGCTATCAAGAGCTACTAAGCCCTGATGGCGCTGTGCTACCTCCAGTATCTGAGGCAGTAAGCCTGTGTGCACCAGTTGGTGGGGAACATGGGTGGGAGGGTGATGTTGCACCCATGTCCTGCTTGTAGCTTCCTGTTCAGCAGCTGGTTGGCTGCTGTGTGAACAGAGTGCTGGACTAGATGGACCTTTGGTCTGATCCAGGAGGGCTCTTCTTATGTTTTTTTTTTTTTTTCTTGGAGTAGGCCAAATGCATTTCAGCTCTATCTCATATATTTTGGGCCCTCTTCAGGGGTTAGTTTTTTAAACAAAATTACCTGCAGTGGTGTTTGAAATTATATATCTCCAGTCACAGGATTTATCTTGGAGACGTATCTTTACAAACCACCCTGGAACCTTAGAACAAGCCTTGGGTTTCAGAGTGGCGAACAACATGCACCGGGAGGGAAACAATTTTTCCTCCGTGATCGTGTGAACCCGGTCTCTGATTTTCTCTATGCTAATCCGTGACAAACCATAGTAAAACTTGAAAGCCTCATTATCACCTCATTCACTTTTCAGAGCAGGGGGATGGGGTGTCTATCAGTTACCCTGATGCTCCAGCAGATGGCATCATTACCTCTGCTCTTTAAAAAAATAAAAAATCCCTGGAGTTGTGTTGTCCTGCATTTCCCCTCCACTCTACAATTGAGCACAGCAGGGAGAAAGCCAGCCAAGAACCCTTTTCCTTGAAATTCTACTTTTCTATGTGCCCATATGCTGGTTTATCACCTCTTAAAGTGTGCTGGAGGATACTGTGTTCGTGGTCAGAGTTCAGAAACAGCGTCATCACAACGGGGGAAATCGCGTTTGCTTACCGTTGTTTCTCCACCCACACGTTTGTCCCTCATTACTTCCTCTTTTGAAAGAAGAAGCAAACAACCTGCATGTGGCACATTCAGTGGGCCGTTTGGATCGCGCTGCTTCTCCTGCACAGAGCAGGAGATCACGGCGACTTCCGTCTTTAAAAATAAGTTGGGCTCACTGGGGTGGGTTTTGTTGTGGCACGAAGAAGGCTAGAAGGGCCATGACAGTGCGCGTGAGAGGGACCCGTGAAAATCCGTGAGTGCCCAGGAACGAGCGTACAATAAAACACTCGTCTGATGGAGCTCTCAGTCTGTCTTATAGACGTTATGTACTTAGTTTATAAGAAGTGTAACTAGTCCATGTTAATGGATCTTGACCTTAACATGAGAGTTCATGAGCAAGAACAGGAAGACGCAGTTTTAAAAATCCTCTCCCCTGAGCCATGAAGATAATTCTTAACCTGTTTTAGTTATGTTGATGGTTTTAACTTTTGTAAACTGCCCAGAGAGCGTCGGCTAATGGGTGGTATATAAATGTAATATATAAATAAATATTTGGTCGAATTTCAGCCCATTGCCCTCTCTCTGCCTAACCTCCCTTGCCAGGTTTTTGAAAGGATAAAAAAAGGGGGAAACATAGGTCCCCTCTACAAGAATGCAGTTTGACGCCTGGTTGTCTGATTATGCGCATCTTCTTTTAATCGCTTTTACGCCTAATCCCCATACACGGGAGGCGGTGAAGCGCATTACTGGTTGTATGAAACGCGCTTTAAAGATGTTTAAATGCGGAGAAACGCTTGTTTACGTGGTCATAAGGCGCTTTAAATTAAAACTCACTATTTAACGCGCATTTCATAATGCGCATGCTCGGATTCTATGATTCTAAGACAACCCACACAACACAACCTAATGATAAAGTTGTCGTGATTCCAAGCCCTCCCACTGAGATGTGAGACAATAAAGAGCAATCTACAAAGCTTTGTTCAGTAAATAGACATCTCCTCACGCCTGAAACCTGAATACCAAGATTCAAGATCAGCTTTAGGCAGTGTGGGCTCTAAGAAATATCACACTCAACTTTGGCCCTAGCACTTGTCCTGCTGGGGTCCTGTGCGCTTGTAGCATCCTGTCCCCTTTTGCCCAACCTGTAGGAGGTCTCCCACAGTCCTGTGTCTTACATATCCAACCACTTGCAATAATCGCTTCACATTTTCTAATTCGCCTATCATGGTATTATATTTAAAAAGAAGAGAGAAAGAGCTCCATCAGACGAGCGTTTTATTGCACACTTGTTCCTGGGCACTCACGGATTTTCACGGGTCCTGTTCACCACGACATCTGCGTCCTGCGCGCCTCCCGCCCCTTCTAGCCGTCTTCGCATGACAAAAATGACCCCGGTAAATCCGAATTATTTTTGAGACGGAACTTGCCGCCATCTCCTGCTGTGTGCAGGAGAAGCAGCGCGATCAAAAGGGCCCACCGAATGGGCCACGTGGATGTTGTTTACGTCCTCTTTCAAAAGCGGAAGTCATGAGGGACAAGCACGTGGGTGGAGAAGCGACGGTAAGGAAATGCAATTATCCCTTGTGAGATGATGCTCAAAGATGGGGGAAGGAAGGGAAAAGGAAAATGGGAGTTTAAAAAGAAAAGAGGGGAAGACGATAAAAAAATAATAAAACAGTGTGATGTCAGTAGGAGGGAGTGGTGTTTTTGCGCGTGAGAGGAACGTGACCTCTCCACCTTCTCAATGTGAATAGAGTTCTAAAAAAATTCCGCCAGATATTTTGCAATTTCTCTTCCCTCCCTCTTTTTGTATAAGCTCCCTGCAAATGCTCAGAGGTCTTTCACCCATTGATCCACCTCAGGGGACCTGGTGGCTTTCCACCTCAGCAATACGGTGAAACCCTCTTCAAGATAGTGTACAAGATAAAAAAAACATTTAACCTGAACACAATAAAACCAATAAATACATATTCAATCCAAGTTCTATAAAAAGAGAATTATCAATAAAACAGAAGTTACCAATGAAACTAGCAGCTCAAGACGCTACAAGCTCCATCAGTCGAGCGCGTCGTGAGCTTGCCCGTTCCCTCTGGCATTCACACATGCTGGCAAACTGACACAAGACGCTCACGTCGGTGAAACTTCTTTTTATCGAGGAAATCACACGGTCAAAAGCATAACAGTCAAATTTTTTCAAACAACACCCATTTAAAGCTGAACGTTGTTGAGAAGTCTTTAGGCTCTTCTATTGATACGATCCTTCAGGCAAGCACTGGGGGGGGGGGGGATGTTAGGGTTTGCCGCCATCCGATTTGAGGTTCTCCAGAAGCTGCATATGCTGGCACCTCGAGGGACTTGGCCAATAGCCTAAACAAGACCCCCCTCTACAAGAATTCTGTTTGATGCCTGGTTCTCCGATTATGTGCATCTTCTCAGAAGCGCTTTATGGAAATGACTGTACGCAGGAGATAATTGAGGGCACAACTGGGGGCCTTACCGGTTGTTTGAAATGCGCTTTAGAAGTAGTTAATGCGGAGAATCGCTTGTTCACATAGTCAAAATGTGCTTTAACGGCCGCAGCAAAATAAAACTTGCTATTTAACGCGCATTCGATAATGCGCATAATCGGATAGATAACGCACCTCTACGCCCAATTTGCGCTCCGCTCATGTAGAGGTAATTTTTTTAATGAGACTTGAAAGAGCTTTAAACCTCTCGTGTAGACGCAGCCCAAGATCCCAGGGACGGAAACGCTTATGCTCTGAGCCACCAGAGCCGGACAGAGAAGAAATCTAATAGTCACTCCCAGCATGCTGAATGCTGAGCTGACCAGGGAAGGGCTCAAGACACAGGGCTACCTTGATCCGGGCAGAGACAAATTGTGCACATTCAAAACTCAGTCTCCCGAACTCTGAGCTGACCCCGGTAAACATGTTCACAGGGAAGAGAAGACCTCAAGCACGGGACACTCCCTTGCACATAACGCTAGCTCTGGAGGAACAACCACACCATCCACAGTAAATGCAAATTCAAGTCTCTGAAAAGCTTCACAGTACTTTTCATGGCACAACCCTTAGAAATCCAGAGTCCAAATAGCAAGAGAGAGAGCGAAAGAGAGAGAGAGCATGTACAGAGTGCTTCCAAAGTCCAAAACTGAGTTGGAATCCAACAGGAGGAAATTCGGCCCTTGCATCAAAAGATGATCTAGCAAAGCTTCTTCAACCTTGTTCAGCTATTATATACTAAGGCTGGGCCTATTCAAAGCCACTTGACAGACAGGTCCTCTGACCGGTAAACTATGCTCATGTGCCAACAGGGCAGGATTGTTCCACCCATTGCGATGATGCTACAATCTGAGTGACAGCTTCCAAGAGTGGCCCCCTCCTTATCAAAACACTCCTAAGTTCTCAGAGAAACTAGCAACTCCAAGGCCGAGACAGAGAGCGCAGCAAGCAACTCTTGTGGGAAATACCAACAGAGATAAGCTTCCAGAGAAAATGACTTTCTAAACCTATTTCTAATGCATCAATTTACATACCACAAGGCCTTGTGCTGCGCATGACAGAGCATTTTATTGTACGCTCGTTACTGGGCACTCATGGATTTTCATGGGTCCCTCACACGACATTGTCTGCCTCCCAGGCGCCTCCTGCCCCTTCTAGCCTTCACGTAACAAAAAACACCCAGTAAGTCCGACTTATTTTTAAAGATGGAAGTTGCCTCTATCTCCTGCTGTGTGCAGGAGAAGGAGCGTCATCAAAACGGCCCACGGAATCTGCCACGTGCACCTCGTTACTTTCCCCTTTCGAAAGAGGAAGTAATTAGGGACAAACGCCCGAGTGGAGAAGCGACTGTAAGCAAATGCGATTTCCCCCTGTGCGATGATGCTCTATGGCAAGGCCGGCAAAAGCAGGTGGGTCTTCGGAGGTTTCCTCAAGAAGGGGCTGGATGAACCCTTGATGGAGGCAGTGCCCCACCAATAAATCCCTTGTACTCACACACCCCAACTGCCCTTGGTGCCTGGCAAGTGAGGTGGCCCCTGTTGATGACCTCAGAGGCTGGTATGGATGAACCTGTCAACATTCTCCCTCCCACACACATTTACTGAACATAAAGGTTCCCAATTCCGGGCATGGAATCTTGCAGCAAATCTCATAACTGTCTGAACTGTCACCCATGACGCTGGTTTGACTGTCCATCGCAGAATCCCCAAAATAGGCAGAGTTGAGGTGCGGCAGTTACATCAGCTGTCCACCCATGAAACATCTCTTGATGGATGCTTTGGTGTTACCGGGCACTGAAAATGCCTACAGAGGCACACAGCTCTGACTCGCTTGCCCCCCAAAATTCTGCAACAAGCAGCCAAGTTCTACTGCTCAGCTGACGGAGGCTCCCCCGCCACGGTGGGCTGCTGTTACCCAACACCCACGTCTCCAGGTGACTCTTGAAGTTGTGACTGTGATGTAATCGCAGGGTCCATGATGCTGATTGATGCTAAACCCAACCAATTTGGGCATTGACTTGGTGAGAGCCAGCCAGACAGGGACGTTGCTAGGCCTGGGGCTCATTGCGCCCTGGCCCTGAATCTATTTTCCTGGATCCCGGACTGATTCCGCAGAGTCTGGAATGTCCAGTGGTGCCAATGGAAAAGGGTTTCCCCCCCTCCTCCTTCCCACATGTTGCAACACACAAATCTTCTCTTGCATGGCCATTAAGATTAGGGGAAAAAATCTTTTTCCTTTGGGCCAGGGTACAAATTAATGGTAGAATATATTTTATTCGATGTTATTTGGATGAGAAATTTATTGGCTGGCTTTGTCTCCTATGGAATTTAAATAAATCCTAGTAACAATTTATAAATTTGCATATATAACTATAAATTATCATATGTAGTTTGTGCCCTACAGCACTCGGCCTCAAATCTGTAAGTTGCCTAGCAACGCCCCTGCTGCTGGATTTTCTACAGAAGCTGTTCCGAGTTTCCCCAAAGGAAGCATGGAAAATGAATCAATAAGTCCTCGTTTTTGGCATTTGGCTAATTAAATAATGGCCATTTTTTTAAAAAAGCAACTTAATTAGATGGATGACAAAGATATTTTAATGATCAATCGTACTGATAGGATGCTAAAGTAATTCCACCACCGAATGAGTCAACTGGTATTGTGAAATGTAATAAATAAAGTTAAAAATGTCAGGTTCCATAATTGTGAACAGTTCGCTGAACGGGTCTTCTCGTTAGCTTTTTAATCTTGAAATTCTAGGGTCAGCCCCGCAGTTAGGAATTCAAAACCAAAATGAAATAAAAATAGAATTTAAGCCAAGAGAAAGCTACTGTTTCAACAGCAAAAGGATGTTTTGAAAGGTTATTGTACTAAGCAGAAAGCGGATCAATTCTTCAAGCATGGTCAACGTGGCTTCATGGAATATTTGACCATAAGATCCTCCCTGTTTGTTTGTTTGTATTTATTTATTTATTAGTGATACTTATATACCACTTAATATAATAACTTCTCAAAGAGTTACTTGAGGTAATTTATGAAATAGGAGTAGCCAGAGCTTGCCCAAGACATTTTGGTACCTGAGTCAAGGGACAAGATGGCGCCCCTGTCTCATTCCATGTGCAGAAGCCAATCAGATTGGCAGTTAAATCTTACTTTAGCACTGGTGAGGGGGTACCGAGCAGGGGGGTACCGAGCATGTGGCAAACACATCTTTGCCCTCCAGCATCTTGCTGCTTCACCCCCACCTGCCCTCCAGCATTTGCTGCCTGAGGCAGCTGCCTCTGCCTCATGGTAGTGCCGGCCCCGGGGACAGCGCCCAGGGCCACTCCTGGGCTGGAGGCCAAACTTCCAAAGAGCATTCAGAAGTTTCAGCTGGTTCATGAAAGCGGCGCTCATTTTCCCCCCAAAGATCCATGGAAGAGCGCATGAACGCTCCTCCGCAACTGTGAGTATTAAAAAAAATAAAAATACCCGCACGTGATCGTGCCCCCTACTCCTGCCATCCTGGAGATGGTGTAATCGGGTCCCCCCTTCTCCCGATGGACTCGGAGCCGCGTGGTGCGGCTCCGTGGCCATCGGTGCAGCCGCGCTTACTCGCTGGTAAGCGCGGCTGTGCCCGGGATGGGCGGCCACACCAGCCGTCCATCTCGCTTCCCTCCTGGGAGCAGGGAACAACCCGGGATAATAGCATTCCCTGCTCCTCCGCTGGCCCCGGCCTGCTTGCGGGATGCTCTGTGCGTCATGCGAACTCTCCGCGAGCCAGCAGGGGCAGCCCCGGGAAAAATGACAAGTGTGGAAAGGGCCTCTATTGATGAAGCGTTATCTAAGGACGTTACCTGAGAATTGCGGAAGGAATTAATAAATTGGAACGCTTTAAAGAAGCTCATTTACTCTCCATTGCAAACGCTTCTTGTGCTGCCCTAAAATGTTAAGACAACAAGGTAAGTGTATATAAAACACTTCACCAAAATGACCAGTGCAAGAATGCTGAGATCTAGCCTGTCAGATATTGTAGCTCACCGAATGAGTTTCCTGGATGAGTCATGTTGCTAAATGCCCACGCCGAGCGTGCAGGAGGTACGTTGCAGCTTGAGTGAAAGAAAACGCCCAGGGATGAGTTTATATAGTACAATCGGAAGCAGCCGCAGCCTCGTGAAAACAGCATGAAAGAGAGCGGTTTCTGTTTGTTCTGCCTTGGCATTTCTGTTGGGGGTTCCCCTCTCATTTTCTTTGTTTTCTGTCAGCGTAAATTAAATAAACAAACAAATAACAACAATGTTGGCTGGCTGGCAGGGGCTAATGGGATCTGTAGTTGGCCCCATGTAGAGGGCACCAGGGTGGGAAGGCTGGGCTACAGAGTAGTTGTAGATTTCTCTGGAATGTAAGCAAGGGGTGAGGGAAGGTAGGGTGACCCTGTGAAAAGGAGGACCTGGCTCCTGTATCTTTAACAGTTGTAGAGAAAAGGGAGTCTCAGCAGGTGTCGTTTGTATGCATGTGGTGCCTGGTGAAATTCCCTCTTCATCACAACAGTTAAAGCTGCAGGAGCTATACTAGAGTGACCAGATACAAAAGAGGGCAGGGCTCCTGCAGTTTTAACTGTTGTGAGGAAGAAGGAATTCCACCAGGTACTGCATGCATACAAATGAAATTCCCTTTTCTCTACCATTGCTAAAGATACAAGACTGCTCTCTTCCGACAGGCTTATCCAGTTGAATTTTAAGATGTTTTTAATAATGTATTTGTTTTTATCTGTTTTAATGGTTTATCTATTTTATGATTTTATATTTGTATTTATTGTTTTTCGCCACCTCGATCTGGATGGAGAGGCGGGTTAGAAATAAAATAAATAAATAAATAAATATAATAATAATAAAAAAGAGCCCTGTCCTCCTTTTCATATGGTCACCCTAGAGAAGGTGACTCATCTCCACCCCTCACAAGTTGAGGGTGGCTCTTAAAGCGAGATAGGGGTTAGAGAAAGAAAGTGCAATTTGAAGGAGAGACAGAGAAAGCTGAAGGCTGGGGAAAAAAACTCTTGACATGCTGGGTAGAATTGGATGTGAGAAAAGTAATGGAATTCTTCACATGGCCAAGAAACTGGGACACGACTCAGGTAGCGTTTGCTCGTCAGTCACTTTGTTCAGCAAGATGGAAACACGCACGCTGCAGCGGAGTTCCCTGACATGCAGGAAGGACAACCGTCTGCCATACTAGGGCTTGTTACTTATATAGTTTCTTATACGTAACTCTATTCTGCCTTATTGCAGGGGTCTTTTACCCAATCACAAAGTTCTCCTATTGTGTGTCTAATCAGTTTGGCACACGCTGGAATTCTTCCAAGCGTATGCACAGCTTGCGGAAATGGCTAGATGAGAAGTAGGGGACATAAACATGCTGTGTTCCCCTTGGGTCCCATTTTCCACATCCTTGGCCTTGAGAAGTAGCTAACCACACACATTCTACATATAGGGTGACCAATTGTCAGGACTTTCCCAGATTTGTCCTGGTTTTTGTTCTATCCTGGGTGTCAGGGGGGAATTTTTTGTAATTGTCTATAATGTCCTGGAATGACATGCTTTCCCCTTTAAGGCCGCCATTAGTGTGGTGGGGGGATGATGTGCTTTCCGGAAGCCCCTATTGGAGCAATGTGGGGGGGAGGAATAACATGATTTCCCCTTCTCCTCTCCAATTGGGGCCCTTAAGGCCCCGATTCAAGTGGAGGAGGGGAACGGGTACTTCCTGGGGCCTCTGGAAAGCATGTCATTCATACGCTCATGGCAGCTGCCTATAGCTTGGCGGGGGGAAATGAAACCCTTTCCGGAGCACCTGGAAAGCACGGTTTCCCACCCCCACCCCACTGGGTGTCCTCCTTTTTGTTTCCCCACATATGGTCACCCTAAAGTCTTTAGCATAAGAGTGTAAATTTCCATAGCAAGCCTCCCCATCGATAAAGGTGGATTTCCATAACAGGAAGTAGATCTACTGCTTCCTTGGAGTCGCTTAAGCTCTTTGCCTCCATTGATGCTCCAGTTCTATATTTCTAAGAAGCACTATCAGTCTCCAGTGATTTCTCCCCTAAAAAGAATCAAAACTGGTCAAGGACTGCCCCCGGAATGTCTCACCTCTAGGGGAGGGGCCACAGCGCAATGACAGAGTACCTGCCTTGTGTCCAGTTTCAATGCCTAGTGTCTCCAGGACCAGATCTCCACCGTGAGCTCCATCAGACTAGTGTTTTATTACACGCTCATTCCTAGGCACTTGCAGATTTTTGCGGGCCCCTCTCATGACGTCATCTGCCTCCCGCCCCTTCTAACCTTCTTCCCGTGACAAAAAAGCCCACCACCATAAGTCCGACTTGTTTTTAAAGACGGAAGTTGCCGCCATCTCCTGCTGCGTGCAGGAGAAGCAGGGTGATCAAAACGGCCCACCGAATGGTGCCACATGGACGTTGTTTACTTCCTTGTTCAAAAGAGGAAGTAATGGGGGACAAACACGCGGGCAGAGAAGCGACGGTAAGCAAACGCGATTTTCCGCCGTGCGATGACGGTCCTCGTGTCCTCTGAATGTGGAATAAAAAGCAGAATATAACACTATGGAAGTGGTATATGGGATGTGGATCGTGCCCAACAGTTATCAGTGTACTTTAACATTGTTATAAAGCAATACCGTCGATAGCTAGAAAAGAATCCTGCCAGAAACCCTAGAAAGACATGGCTGCCAGACAGTGTCGACAATACTGGGCTAGATGGACCAGTGGTCTGACTCAGTTTAAGGCAGCTTCCTATTGTCCTATGAAGCTGGGAGCGTGGACCCAGTGCAGGCTGGGGGCTCCGATGACAGCGGGGCCAGTCGGGTTTCAGTCGGAACCAGTCAGATCTCTAAAGGAGCTTTGCACCTCGGAGAGCTCCTTTAGAGATCTGACTGGTTCCGACTGAAACCCGGAGCAGATTCACCACCCCAATGACATCAGGGCCACCAGCCTCCACTGTGCGTACCGCTCCCGATATTGGATTGGGAGGCCTGCCAGATGTGAAAATGACAGAATTTGGGGGTGTTGTTGGTTTCACTTCCCAGGTGGATTTCGTTCAGAATGAGCAGCCACTTCTTCCTGAAGCATGAGGCGGATTATTCGTGCCATCCGAACCTGGTAAGTGGAAGTCACCTGCTCTTTCCCTGCAGCGTACAGGTGCCAAAGGGAGGGAAAGGGCTGCTCAGACGAGCCAGTGTAATGTGCCATGGGGTGGGCTGAACGAACATCTGGTGATGTGTGCCGTTTGACAGAGGCTAAAGCAGCTGCGTGGCTCTTCTGCTGCCTGTCGTGTTGCGAAGGGTGTAGCACCAATGCTGACCAGTGGGAAAGAGACAAAGTCCGGTGCTGGTTGACGTGTGTTTTTATTATCTTACATTAAAAGCCCAACGTTTCGGATGTACTCCTTCCTCAGGAGCTGTGTCTCAACGCACGTTGCCTAGATAAATGAACAGCTTTTTTCGGAATAAAAATCCTTCAGCAATTCTCTTTGAAGGCTGCGTTCTCTCTGCGAGTGTGCTGATGAGGTCCCCTCTACAAGGATTCGCTTTTGCGCCCGGTTAGGCGATTATGCGCATAATAGCTGAAGCGCATTTACACCTAATACCTCTGCACGAGAGGCGGCGAGAGGCGGCGAAGTGCATTAACGGATGACCAAAATGCACTTTCCAAGTAGTTAATGCGCATAAGCGCTTGTTCACATAGTCAAAATGCGCTTTAACGGCTGGAGCAAACTAAAACTCGCGATTTAACGTGCATTCGATAATGCGCATAATCGGAGAGATAACGCGCCTCTACACCCGATTTGCGCTCCGTTCTTGTAGAGGTAAATTTTTTTAAGCGCCTTGAAAGAGCTTTAAATCTCTCTTGTAGAGGCAGCCTGAGACACAGCTCCTGAGGAAGGAGTACATCCGAAACGTTGGGCTTTTAATGTAAGATAATAAAAACACACGTCAACCAGCACCGGACTTTGTCTCTTTCCCATTGGTCTTCTGCTGCCTGGCCAGCTCATGGCTCAGCCAGTGTTGACCTTGAGTTCTCACGCCAGAGACAGAGAGCTCCATGGTGAGAGCAAGCAGCAGGGAGAGGGCTGTGACCTTCACACCCATCTCTGTGTGTGGGCTTCCCCGAGGCATCTCGCTGATCACTGTAAGCAGAGCCAGCTCCAGGTTTTGGAGGGGCCTTTGGCCGCTCCATCAGTGAGTACCTTCTCACCATGGTCACCAGCTGCTCTTGCTCCTCCCCCTTGAGTAGTGCGTCCAGGTATGGGCGCCACACTTCAAGAAGGGTGCAGAGAAGCTGGGGGGGGGCAGAGGAGGGCAACGAGGATGATCAGGGGTCTGGAAACAAAGCCCTATGAGGAGAGACTGAAAGAACTGGGCAGGTTTAGCCTGAAGAAGAGAAGATTGAGAGGAGACATAATAGCACTCTTCAAGTCCTTGAAAGGTTGTCACACAGAGGAGGGCCAGGATCTCTTCTTGATCATCCCAGAGTGCAGGACGCGGAATAATGGGCTCAAGTTACAGGAAACCAGATTCCGGCTGGACACCAGGAAAAACTTCCTGACGGTTAGAGCAATACGACAATGGAACCAATGACCCAGGGAGGTGGTGGGCTCTCCCACACCAGAGGCCTTCAAGATGCAGCTGGACAACCATCTGTATTTATTATTATTTATTAAATTTATTTATATCTCCCTTTTTCCCAATAATGGGACCCAAGGCGGCTTACAAATGAAAACATGTACAGTTAAAACAAAGAGCGATATACAAAAATTAAAAATATAATTAAACATAGTTAGTTTTTAAAATATTTAAAACATTTTAAAACAGTTTAAATATGCATAATTAAAAAATCCAAACTATAAGCAGTACATCTACAAAGGTCTCAGTTACTGTAGGTATGCTTTAAGGTGGATTCCTGCGTTGAGCAGGGGGTTGGACTCATAGAAACACAGAATCGTAGAGTTGGAAGGGGCCTATAAGACCATGATGTCTAACCCCCTGGTGAATGCAGGAATCCACCTTAAAGCATCCCTGACAGATGGCTGTCCAGCTGCCTCTTGAAGGCCTCTAGTGTGGGAGAGCCCACGATGGCCTTATTGGCCCTTTTCAACTCTGCTATTCTATGATTCTATGGTTCCCCTTTCTCATCCCACCTGCTTCCTTGACAGGCAGCGAGCCAGGGAGTGAGTAGGTAGGGGCATCTCCTGTTCCTCCTCTCACCCCCTTCGTTGGATGAGCCAGGGAAGAGGCAGCTTGCCATGCTGACGAGCAGCAACAACTCCAGGAGGCTCTTGTCAGTGGGACCCCACCGGGGTGTGAGCCCTCGCCAGGTGCCCAAGCATGCCTAGCCTCGATGGTGGGAGGCAGGAGGTTGCATTAGATGGACCTTTTGGGTAGCACACTGTAGGAGTGGGCTGCATGGGGACCCTCCTGCCCCTGGTACAGCCCCCGGGCCATATGGGGCTACTGACACCACCATGACAATAATAATAACAATAACAATAACAATAACAATAATAATAATAATAATAATAATAATAATAATAATTTATTTATAACCCGCCTCTCCTTCCGGATCGAGGCGGGGAACAACAACAATATAAAACACAAGAATCACAAAACAGTTTTTAAAAAATTAAAAACAAGAAAAAATACATAATTAAAAACATCTTAAAATTCATCTGGATAGGCCTGCCGGAAGAGAGCGGTCTTCATGACTCTCTTAAATTCATGAAGACTGCTAATTTGTCTAATCTCCTTCGGCAGACCATTCCACAGTCTGGGAGCGGTGGAAGAGAAGGTCCTCTGGGTAACACTCGACAGCCTAGTTCTGGCTGACTTGAGTAAGTTCTTCCCAGAGGACCTGAGTGTGCGGGGAAGGATTGTATGGGAGAAGGCGATCCCGCAGCTAACCTGGAACCAAACCATGTAGGGCTTTAAAGGTAATAACCAACACTTTATACTTTGCCCGGAAACTGACCGGCAGCCAGTGAAGTGATTTTAAAACTGGTGTAATGTGGTCACCCCTAGATGTACCGGTGACCAACCTGGCTGCCATATTTTGCACTAGTTGAAGTTTCCGGACTAGGCACAGAGGTAGCCCTATGTACAGCGCATTGCAGAAGTCGAGCCTCGAAGTTACCAGCGCGTGCACTACTGTCTTTAGGTCTTCCAACTCTAGGAAGGGGCGCAGCTGGCGTATCAGCCGAAGCTGATAGTAGGCACTCCTGGCCGTCGCATCTATCTGAGCTGTCATTTGGAGCGATGGATCCAGGAGTACCCCCAAGCTGCGAACACAGTCTTTCAGGGGGGGGGTGTAACCCCATCCAGAACTGGTTGACACACCTCCAAACCCAGGTTGGGGCCTTTGACAGCGAGCACCTCCGTCTTGTCTGGATGCAGCTTCAGTTTGTTTTTCCTCATCCAGCCCATTACCACCTCCAAGCAATCATTCAGAGGAGGCACACTATCCTTAGCTGACGATATTGTCGAAGGCATAGAGAAATATACTTGGGTGTCATCTGCGTATTGATAGCATCCCGCCCCATGCCTCCGGATGATCTCTCCCAGCGGTTTCATGTAAATGTTAAACAGCATTGGGGAAAGGATGGCACCTTGTGGTACACCACATAGCAACTCCTTTTTTGAAGAGCAGCTATCCCCAAGCATCCCCATCTGGGACCTGCCCGAGAGATAGGATCGGAACCACTGAAGCACAGTGCCCCCGATTCCCAATTCCCCCAGGCGCTCCAGAAGGATACCATGGTCGATGGTATCGAAAGCCGCTGAGAGGTCCAGGAGTACCATTTGCTGCAAAACGCCCCCCCCAATCATGCATTTGCTGTTGATTTTCAGCACCAAACCACTTCAGAACATCACAATGGCCAAATTTAGCATGGAAACAAACTAAGTTTGGCCACTGTCGTGTCCTGTAGCGGTTTGCACCAAAAACCAGTGGCAAATCAGCAGATTCGTTTGCCGCTGCTAAATCCCACAGGCCCCCCACCCTCAGGGGGAATGGACGGTCATTCGAAAGTGCAAAATTAGATACCTTGGCATCAAACTGTGAACTGAACAGATTTCTCTCCCCCCTCCCCCCCGTATCCAATCAATTCACTGCTTTAGCCTGTTCCATTTCCAGCGATGTCGCTGGAGCACATTTGAGTTAATAATAAAAGGGTCCCGTGAGGACCAAGCTGCCATCTAGAGGGGGAGTCTGCCAGCAGCATTTGCACAAATCACTCCTCTGGCCTTTCTTTCTTTATTCAGTGTTATTCAAGGCCTTCCCAACTTTGGGCCACTGCAGGGGTGAGAGTAGGGTGACCGTATGCAAAGGAGGACACAGGGCTCCTGTATGTTTAACAGTTGCACAGAAAAGGGAATTTCAGCAGGTGTCATTTGTATACCTGCAGCACCTGGTGAAATTCCCTCTTCATCACAACAGTTAAAGCTGCAGGAACCCTTCCCTATTTTGTATCTGGTCAAGAGGGCAGGGCTCCTGCAGCTTTAACTGTTGTGATGAAGAGGGCATTTCACCGAGTGCTGCATGCATGCAAATGACACCTGCTCAAATTCCCTTTTCTATGCAACTGTTAAAGATACAGGAGCCCCGTCCTCCTTTCCACAGGGTCAGCCCAGGTCAGAGATGCAGTGGAGGCTGGTGACTCTGATTTCACTGGGCCTGTGAATCCATTCTGTGTTTCAATCAGAACCAGTCAGAACTCCAAAGGTTCTATCACCTAAATGGGTTCAGTACATGGGAGAGCTCCTTCAGAGTTCTTCCTGGTTCTGACTGAAACCCAGAATGGCTTCACAGCCCCTCTGAAATCAGAGCTACCAGCCACCACTGGAGAAATGCATGTTGCACGTGTGTACCACTTGTGATTGGCTCACCCAATCACATCCAGAGCAAAGATGTGGCACCTCTCCAGCGGCGGGCAATAGGAAGGTGGGAAGGCCTTGAATAGTATCAAATTAATAAATATTCTGTCTGGCTAATCCAATCACTCCCAATGCAGAGACTGACCCACCATCAGAAAAGAGTGCCCATTGCACGTCTAAGTCCATTACTCTTCCGGTTAAACTTGGAGTTATGCTGTGGACGTATAGGAATAAGGGGCAGGGGAGAGCTCTGAGGAGAGCCGGAAATGTTTACTATTTAAAGTTAGATTATTGCAATGCACTTCATGCGGGACTGCCCTTGAAGACGGTTTGGAAGCTGTAGCTTGTGCAAAATGCGACAGCCAGATTGATAGCTCGGAGCAGAAAGGCTGAACAAAACACCGATTCTGGTCTGCTTGCTCTGGCTGCCTGTATGATGTTTCTGGGCCCAGTTCAAGGTGCTGCTTTTGACCTATAAAATCTTACATGACCTGGGACTGAAATACCTGATGGAACGTTGTCATTTGAGCCCATGTGCCTTGTCACAGGGAGCTTTGAAGGAGGGCAACAAGGGAGAAGGCCTTTTTGTTGGTGGCCCCCACATTTGAAACCCTGTCCCCAGTGAGGTCCGCCTGGCGCCTTTTAGCACTGGGTGAAAACATTTCTCTACTCGCAGCATATGATGAGGTTTTAACTGGTCCAGAGATTTTTTTATTATTATTGTTGATTGTTTTACGTTGCATTTGTTTGCAAGTGGTTTTTATAGTACGTTTTATTTTATATTTTTAAAGTTTTAATCTTTTGTAAGCCACCCAGGGAGCTTTGGCTATTGGATGGATGGCATAGAAATGTAATCGATCAATAAAATCAGAACTCTATTTTTTCGCACCCCAGTTGCGAACTGTAACTCTGTTTGAATGTATGGATCAAAGGTGTGTGTTCAGTCTCAAAAGCCGAAAGCCCGTGCTGAGAATGACACACAGACATTCCATCAAAAGTAAATACATCCCACCATAAGTAAATAATAAAAACAAATAAACAAACCACATACTTAGAAATCTTTTATTTGGAACACATCACTTTGTTGTTAAAAGGGGTTTTTTTTGGAACGTTTTCAAAATCTCTCAAGGGATTGTGTGGCTGTTGGTGCCTGTTACCAAAATGGCTGTTTTTTGTGGTTGACATTGAAGCAATCTCCCCAGAAAAGAGGCTGCATTACATGATTATGTGCTATGCTCTGTGTCACTGTATGCCCCCAAATCACAATGCCAGGCCACGTACAGGAAACGTGATTGGCCAGTAGACGGCACAGGTCTACCGGCCAATGACAAGCATTTTGGGCGGAAGAAACACAGGAGCTGTCACCACCAGCAAAACCTGGAAGGGCCGGAAATCAAATATAGCCAAGTTCTCTCAGTGCAAATAGTCAGAAAGAGAGAAAATGACTAGAAATGGAAGGAGCACTCAGAGCAGAGCATGATGAGAACTGAAGGTTTGTGGAGAGCACAGGAAAACTGCATTACTGGCATGCTCGCATTTCAAGGAATTGGGTAACAGTTCTACCGACTGCATCTTTTCCTAGAACAAAGCTCCGTTTAAATCCAAAATGACAAAAAACAAAAACATTTGGACCCAGGGTCTCTTAATGAATAAAAGCCAGCAGTGTGCTGTGGCTTCTAAAAAAAGCTAACGCCATTATGCGCTGCATTAACAGAGGCATAGCGTCCAGGTCACTAGAAGTCATTGCTCCGTTCTATTCCGCATTAGTCTGGCCACATTTGGAGTACTGTGTCCCGTTCCAAGATGGCCATTGACACCCTAGAGCATGTCAAGAGGAGAGAGGCCGGAATGGCGAAGGAGCTGGAAGCCTTCCCATGAGGAACGGCTGAACGAGCTGGGTACGTTTAGCATGGAGAAGCAAAGACAAAAGGGAGACATGATAGCCTTTCAGATATTTTTAGACCGCTATCAGGCAGAAGATGGAGGGGGCTTATTCTCCGTTGCTCCTGAGGGCAGGACTAGAACCAATGGGTGGAAACTGCAGGGAAGCGGACTGTGGCTGAACATCATTTAGAATACTGTGTGCAGTTCTGGTCACCACACCTAAAAAAAAGATATTGTACAGCTGGAAAAAGTGCAGGAAGGGGTAACTAAAATGATCAAGGGACTGCAGCATCTCACCTGTGAGGGAAGGTACAACAGCTGAGATCGGAGAAGCTAAGGGGAGACATGATAGAGGTGTACAAGCTGATGCATGGTGTGGAGAAATTGAATAGGGAGACCTTTCTCTCTCCCATAATACAGAACCCAATGGGATCATCCCATGAAGCTGATTGATGGGAGATTCAGGACGAAGGACTTCTTCACACAGCTAGCAGTTAAACTATGCAATTCACCACTACAAGATGTGGTGACGGCCACTAATTTGGATGGCTTTAAAAGGGGGTTGGATAAATTCCTGGAGGAGAAGGCTATCAACGGCAACTGGTCCTGATGGCTATGTACTACCTCCAGTATCTGAGGCAGTGTGCCTATGTACACCAGTTGCTGGGGAACATGGGCAGGAGGGTGCTGTTGCACTCTTGTCCTGCTTGTGGGTCCCTGGCTGACAGCTGTTTGGCCATTGTGTGAACAGAGTGCTGGATAGACTCTGTTCACACAATAGATGCGTGGTCTGATCCAGTTGGGCTCTTCTTATGTTCTAACAGTAAAAGCTGTTCAGCAGTGGAAGAGGAGGTCATGGGTTCTCTTTCGCTGAAGGTATTTCAGCAGAGCCTTGACAGCCACCTAGCAGGGATATTGCAGCTGAATCCTACATTGCAGAGTTAGCTTTGGGCAGGAGGTTGGGTTAGATGTTCGTCAAGGTCCCTTCCAACACTATGATTATATGCAATGGAGGCTGGTGGCTCCGATGTCAGGTGGTCGTGAATCCATTCCGGGTTTCAGTCAGAACCTGTCAAAACCCTAAAGGAGCTATCCAAGGTGCTTGGATAGCTTCTTCAGAGTTCTGACTGAAACCCGGAGCAGATTCACTGCCCTACTGACACCGGAGTCACCAGCCTCCACGGATTACATGATTTCAGGGCAGCTATAACTGAAACAAGCAGAGGTTATATTTTGGTGCAAAACAACTTCTGCTTGCATTTCTAACCCCTGACCGAAAGATGCTTGCAGTGAATCTGCTGGAGCATGAGAATTGCCCTGTGTTAACATTAAACTAGCCACAAAAAAGGGGGGGGGGGAAGCGGAGGAGAAAGAATATGATCACAATGACCTTGGAAGCTTTTTTTTGGGGGGGGGGAGGCGAATAGAGGCCTTCTTTCCTTCTGATTGGCTTTCTTTCTCCTTGGGCAGGTCCAGTACTTTGTCCCTTTGACGGATGCCGAATTTCGAGAGCGCTTGGAGCGGCACTGGGGAGAAATTGCCATCATGCTGAGGTCTTCGGAGTTCAATCAGGACAAGACCACCTTGATTGTGACTAACAACCCGCTTTCTCTGCTCATGTCTGGCCAACAGCTTTTGACGCCTTCTCGGTACTTCTTGAAAGAATCGTTAGGAAGGGTAAGGCTGCCTTTTC
Source organism: Anniella stebbinsi (assembly GCA_029215795.1). Classification (NCBI taxonomy): domain Eukaryota; kingdom Metazoa; phylum Chordata; class Lepidosauria; order Squamata; family Anniellidae; genus Anniella; species Anniella stebbinsi. The sequence goes on along the minus strand of JARDYH010000003.1, from coordinate 2,978,569 downwards.
TTCCTAAAACTGAAAGAGGTTCTCCCCCTTTCTTCCTCTGATTAAAAGAGAGTGAATCCCAAGCTCTAACCCCAAAAGGGATTTCTAGGCCACTCCCAAATGCTTTTGTCTATACTGGATGGTTTCCCAAGGGCTTTTTTAGAAAACCCAAGAAACTTATAATGTGTATTTAATACATTTTTCATATATATATATATACACATGTCCCCATGTTTAAACATGTCTAGCATGGGATCAATGGAGAATTAAGAAGAATTAGCAAAACAATGTATAATGAACTGAGAAAGTTGAGATTGAGAACAATGGATTAATGGGTTTGCTAGACATGTTTAAACATGGGGATAGATAGATAGATATCTGAAAACTGTATTAAATACACATTATAAGCTTCTTGGGTTTTCTAAAAAAGCCCTTGGGAAAACATTGGTTTGATCAAAAAGTTAGCGATAGAATTATTTGTAATTATGAGTGTTGTTCTACGTGTTTTAAATTTATCTGTTTTAAATTTATCTGCATTTGTAGTTTTATATTTTGAATATGATGTACTAATTTTATAACAAAGAGATCTTTGATAGACTATTCTAATTATTTACAGCTCCTGATGAAGGACCTTAGGGCCCCAAACGTTGAGCTTATGTACAAGTCTGTCTATCTTTTCTAAAGAAACAAATCATTTTTTTCAATGTGGATATAACTATTAAGTATTTTGGATTTTTATTCCACACCAAAGGTGATATTTCCTTCTTTTGTGCGTTCTGATTCTGACTGAAACCCAGAGCGGATTCACCACCCCACTGACTTCAGAGCCATCGGTCTCCTCCCTGCTGGGCTCTCCTCTGACAACGAGGCCCGCTGCCTTTGGTCCCACGCTATTTCTCATGAGGCTCACGGTCTGAGCCTTGTGGGGGCCTAGCAAACTGTGTTGAGTTGGGTCCTGGTTCTGCCAGGTCCAAGTCATCAACCAGGTTCTTTTGGTTATCAAGATGAAACAAGCCACTGTGCATAAAATATGACTGTTTATTGATAGGAAACAGATGCAGGATATATACATGCAAAGGAAGTTAGCACCTCCTTCCAGCTACTCAAGCTCTCGTAGCTTGGTGTCTATCTGGGCCCCCACGATAGATGGAAGCTGTTCCTTTGAGCCCAGTGGGTTCTCCAGGCCTGTAGTGCGCGCAGTTCCTCCTGAAGCGAAGCTGGAGCATGAGGCCTGTGCATTGGATCTCATAGGCTCTCCTGCAAGCTGCCCGCCTCTCTCTCAGGAGCTGACAGGCTGCATCCCTCCCTCCCTCCGAAGAAGCAGGGGGGCTCCCTCTCTCAAGTTCCCAAAACATTTCAGCTTGGGATAATAATTGCCTTTTCTAGTGCCTCGTTAGGAGTAAAAACCTCCCAGCTCATCCCCAGAGAAGACTCTATGGCCCTGTTCAGAAGACACCATAAACTACGGCTTTAACCACGGTGGTTAAGCCAGAAAGCTGGGTCGTGTTCAGAAGACACCTTAAACCACAGCTTTAACCATGGTGACTAAGGCCATGGAGTCCAACCCCCTGCTCAATGCAGGAATCTACCTTAAAACCTACCTGACAGATGGCTGTCCAGCTACCTCTTGAAGGCCTCTAGTGTGGGAGAGAGAGCCCACATCCTCCCTAGGCCATTGGTTCCATTGTCGTACTGCTCTAACAGTCAGGAAGTTTTTCCTGATGTCCAGTCGTAATCTGGCTTCTTGTAACTTGAGCCCATTATTCCATGTCCTGCACTCTGGGATGATTGAGAAGAGATCCTGGCCCTCCTCCGTGTGACAACCCATTCAAGCATTTGAAGAGTGCAATCATGTCTCCCCTCAGTCCTCTCTCCTCCAGGCTAAACCTGCCCAGTTCTTTCAGTCTCTCCTCATAGGGCTTTGTTTCCAGTTTTGTTAGTAACAAAACAGGCCCCAAATTTTTGTTCCAATACAATACTCTGCTCTAAAACTGGGGTGCCTAGAAGATAGTGCTGACCTGTCCCCACTCTATCCTTTCAATTGGAAAGTTCTGAGTTTCAAGATTTAGCTGACCCAGAGCATGACGTCCTTCCCCTCCGGACAAAGGACTGGGTGCCCAAGATGGCAGCTTTGCCTCATGCCGCAAGAGCTCTATTTTGACCAGCCTGTTCCCCACCCCATCTTTCCCATAGAGTTCAAACAACCAGGAGCCGCTTTGCTTACCCCCACTGCGGATGTCACAGAAACACCTGATAGGTCCAGACACACGGAAACTGAGGAAGCCTCCACAGTTCAGGTAAAGCCCCGAAGAACAACGTGGTCATGTTTTATCCCAAAAGTGGCTTATAGTGTGGCAAGAACACACAACAATATAGCAGTAGGAGTTCCTACCCTCAGGGGCCGCTTGAAAACTGAAAATCCCTGAAGCCCACCACTCCCCAAAAGGCGGTGCAAGGGCACAGCCTGTCACAAGAGGGCAATGACTGATTTCATTTCAAACCACAGCACCCCCTTCAACAAAGGGACCAGCACATGTGTGGCAAGTGAGGAAGGCGCACGAGTCCATTGGGATGCACATGTGACGGTTGAACCACAGGACTCTGGGACCTCTCCGTCCAAAGCTCCAGTGCTCAGATCTGTGAGCTGTTATGCATCTCTCACGGGTGTAATAGGATTATATTAGCCAGTCCCCGTTAACAATCTCGCAGCCCTATTTTGGACCAGCTGAAGTTTCCGGACTGTTTTCAAATGCAGCCCCACGTATAATGCGTTGCAGTAATCCAAACATATCCTGTCCTACAAGCAGGTTTGCCACAGACAACGATTTCAAAGGTGAAGCTAATTTTTCGAAAAGTTACGCAGAGAGGCGCCTGCAGAGAATGTATCCCCACTTGCGTACTCCCTCAAAACTAGGTAAGACCTGATCTATGATTTGACCATTTCTTTCTCCCTCTGCTTAAAGACTCATTGGCCCCATTCAGAAGACACCTTAAACCGTGGCTTTAACCATGGTGAATAAGGCTTTCTGGCTTAACCACTGTGGTTCAAGCCATGGTTTAAGGTGTCTTCTGAACGGTAGCCCTCTCAGATGAATGATTCTTGCCCCACGATGCACCTGGGTCAGATCCACACCTTATGTCATATCGATACAATACCATCATGGCAATGCTATATCCCTCTGGCACATTTATATACCTCTTAGCACACAGAGAGACATCTGTTGTGATATTTTTGGATAATATAGAACAAAAAGCAGAAAACAATGCTAGAAAAGTGGTCGATGGAATGTGTAAGGTGTCTCAACAATTATCAGTGCACTTCAATGCCAATAAAAAGCACTAGGGTAGATTTAGCCCTGGTGAGGCAGCCTTTCCGTGACCAGTTACCTGGGTTTGGGAATAGACATCAGTGGACTATATTTCAAAAGTGCGCTGTCCCTAAGTGGGAATTCATGGGTGGGTTTCCTTGTAAGTTGTTTGTAAGGAAGAATAAAACAGGCATCTGGAGGAGCAAAAGACACAACCAGCAGCTCCTAGAGACAGAGGGTGTCTTTACACTAAGGGGAAATCATGTTGTTTACCTGGGGCTTTGTGCTTCTTTGCCATGACTATTATGGGCTGCATTGCACAGGCAGGAAGAGGCGACCCCATGCTTTGAACTGAATACTTCCCCTCCCTTCACTTCTATTGAGAAAGCTCCATCCAGCGGTGGATGATCCCGCTTTTCCCTGGATATTACCACATTCAAAGTGTTCTTTTCATATCGGGATTTCCAGATGATACCGCAGGAGATGTCATGTAATGGACCCAAAAATGTCCATGAGTAGCCAATTACAAGCGTGCAATAAATCACTCGTTTAGAGGAGCCCAGAGTGGCAGATTCAGGTAATCATCTGAATGTTGCTGTTCTGCTGATTTGGAATATTGCAAATGAAAAGCAGGGAGTGAATCATAGGCTTGTGTCCTCTGTCCGTCTCTTCCCCAATGGTGCAACGGAGCCAGGTCAGCACCGGGGCTGCTTGAATGGCAGGGATTCTGATCTGCCCAGACCCTAAGATCATCTTCAGTGGTCCTTCTCCACGAGCCCCTGCCAAAGGAAATGAGGCAGGTGGCTACCAGGAGGAGGGCCTTCTCTGCTGTGGCACCCTGGCTGTGGAATGAACTCCCTAGAGAGGTTCATCTGGCACCTACGTTATACTCTTTTAGACGCCAGGTGAAGACCTTTTTATTTTCTCAGTATTTTAACAGTTTATCATCTTAGTCTTTTAACTTTGCTGTTTTAAATCTGTATTAATTTCTGCATGGCTGCTCAGTTTTATCCTGGTTGTGCTTTTATCCTTATTTTATATTACGTTTTTATATGGTTGTTTGTTTTATATTTTGAATGCTTTTCATGGTTTTAATTTTTGTAAACCGCCCAGAGAGCTTTGGCTATTGGGCAGTACAGAAATGCAGTAAGTCAATAAATCGATAAATCATCAGCTAAGCCCCTCAGAATTTCTTTCTCCGTCTGAGCTTCACAGTAGCTCACAATAACTGGGTGGAGGGGGGATTGAATTTCCCCCAGCAACAATGTATTATCCCCTGTTGCAATGCAAAGCATTCTGGGGGGTTGCTGCGGGCGTCTTGGTCGCAAAGTGGGGCACCAAATTCAAGGGAGGAGGGAATTAAAAAATACAAATAAGATAGCGGAGATATCATCATCTGAGAGTTTAAAATTGTTTTAAATGTTAGCTGGTTTTTTTAAATGTTTTTGTGGGTTTAAATTTTGTATATTGATTTTTAATGTTCCATCTTTAAATCTTTGTAAACCGTCCAGAGAGCTTCGGCTATGGGGTGGCATATAAATGTAGATAATAATAATAATAATAATAATAATAATAATAATAATAATAATTTCAATTCCTGTGCACGTATAGAGGGAACATGACCAAGGCAGTGGAGGTGAATGAGGGACCAACTGGACATGATTGGGCCAAGTCAGGAACAAGAAGGGGTGTGGAAAGTGTTCCATGTACTAAATATACAATTTCAGCAGTGGCAGGACCTGAAAAATATGCAAAATAAATAAATAAACATACACATCTAGAGGATCAGGTTCTAAATATACATCAATACCGGTCATAAATGTACCAGAACAGAATAGGCATAAAACCTACATCTGGTTAAACAAAACAATTAAAAGGAAGCCAATTTCCTGCATATGGCGCTGCATAGCCCACAGGTATTGACTCAGGGTGCCAGTCTCATATATAAGAACTGCTTAGGATTATTATTATTATTATTATTATTATCCTGCCTTTTCCCCAATACTGGGACTCAAGGCGGCTTTACAAATTAAAACATGTACAGTCAAAAAACAGATAGAGATATACACAAATTAAAAATATTGTTATATTTTATTTTGTTAAAAGGTATATAAGTATTCCTAATAAATAACTAAATTATATATATTTTTTTTAAAAGTTAGAAACTAATGAATGAACAGAAACCTCGGGAAAAACCCCCTCAAAATATATAAAAAAGTTAAAAAATGTGGTGGTAGTGATAATGACGGATGCACCCAAGTGCAAGCCATAGATTGTCCTCAAACCAGAATCCTAGAGCGGTGTCCTCAAGGAAGAGGAAAATGGGAAACAGTGACACCTAGTGGCCCTCACAGCATTTGTGTGAGGGGTATTTGAAAACTAGAGGCGATCCAGAATGCTGCAGCTGCATAATGCCAATGGAGGCACAATTCCCTTCTACTTAGAAGAGCAAGATAAAAATGATTTGAGAAAGAAAGAGCCCTCGAAATAAAGAGAGAAGCTTCCAGAAAGCATCAACTCTTCCCGAATTACTGCTGTGGAAGAGGAGGCAGCCATACCCTCTGCCTCAACACAACAAAATCATAATCTTATACACAGTCTATAGATTTCCGTAGCAGCCCCATTCGGGATATGCGCCAAAGTCCCATGAGTGCAGGCCAATCTCACCCCTGCTGTTCATGTTTTTTGCTTCCAGGTCAACTGAAAAGAGAACCCCTTCCCAGTATTAAAGGGCGGGACCCACAAGTGACCCAGTGGGAGCCTCTAACCATTGCATGCCTGTCCGAAACGAAGCCCACTCTTACGGCACCAGGGGAAGATGGCTTCAGGTACGGGAAGGCCCCACTCTGGGTCGTAAACAACTCCATTGTATCCCAAAACACCCAATAAAGTCTTCTGCCGACTGAGACTCCTTGCGTCCTGACTCTTGGCTTCGCCGCGACGTGTTGCCTCAATCCTGGTGCAATCTGTTTTCGCTAATGTGTACTGCTTGGGAGATCAAAACTGCTCACTGTTCACAAACTGAGCAGGATATTCGGGGGGAAAGAGGGACCAATGGAAATCCCACAGTCCGATCGCCTCCCCAGTACTGCTCCAGTGAAACCTTCTGAAAATCCGGTGGGTGTGGGCATATTTAGACTATGGACCAGATCCTTTAGGGAGAGCACAGTTCCCTCAACACCGCTTCCTCAGACAGATGAACCTCCTGCTAGAACATAAGACCATCAGAAGAGCCCTGCTGGATCAGACCATGAGTCCATCTAGTCCAGCTTTGGTTCACACCGTGGCCAACTGGCTCTTGACCAGGAACCCACAAGCAGGACATGAGTGTGATAGCACCCTCTCATTCATGTTCCCTAATATATCTCCCACTTGTCAGGACTGAACTTTAGTTTACCGAGCACAGAGAGGCAGCTGCCGCACTTCACCCCATGCTAGTTGCAAGAGGGAGAGGAGCCTGGCTTTTTGGCTCTGAGCTCTGAGCGTTGCCTCTGAGTTCAGAACCAGAAAACCAAAAAAACCCTATGTCCCTCCAGATGCAGTCTACGGGACATGGGATTGCTCCCTAAGCTTCTTATTGAGCTAAATGACCATAATATACTTATGCAAACATTTTAGCCTCCCTTGACATATTACAGGCAAGCTTGTGACACAAAGACGACAGTGGGCCTGTTCAGAAGACACCTTAAACACTGCTGGTTAAGGCTGTTGTTTAAGCAGCAGGGGTTAAGGTGTCTTGTGTTTTGCTAAACCCTGCTTATTCACTAACCACAGTCAGGCCATCTGCAGCAGGGATAGCAGCTCCAACTGTGGCTTAAGGTGTTGTGTGCGACAGCACGGCTTGTAGTCAATGCCAACCCCAGAGGACCACAGTTTCATTTACCACAGAGCCTGAAGTCTTGTCTGAACAGACCCAGTGACTCCATGAGCCCGCAATACTTTCAAAGTAGTTTATCTACATTTTAGTAAGAGTAGTTGGAACTACTTCGAAGGACCGACTCTATAGAGTAAGTATTGACCTTCTCCTGGTTAAAAACAAAAGCAAAACCAATCGATAGAAGAAGGGCAACCATATCAAGGATGTGTTTCGCGTTTCATTGTTATGTTTTGCCTAGAAGCAAAGGGGTGTTCGGATTCCATGGCATGAAATGAGGTTTCACTGCACTATGGGCACACAGTACTATTGGTTTTCTTCTCCATCAGACCCATTAATTTGGAGGCGAGTTCCACTGAATGCCATGGTAAATAGGCTGCGATCCTCTGCATTCTTAGTGGGAATTGCATTCCATCACACTAAGTGGGATATACTTCTTAGTAAACATGCAAAGGGCCAGACTGCAAGTCTCATTGAGCAAAATGGACCTCATTTCCAAGGGAACATACAGAGGATAGGGCCACCTGATCCTTCCAAAGACTTACACCACAGTCCTATGCATGCTGTGCAGTTTTCAGCTAAACATCCCACGAATGTTTGGACAGAAAAAGTCCTACGACTCCCAGCATGCCCTAGTGAGCATGACTGGCTGGGGCATGCTGGGAGTTGTAGGACTTCTTTTCTATTTAAACATGTATAAGGACATAAGAAGAGCCCTGCTGGATCAGACCAGGGTCCATCTAGTCTAGAACTCTGTTCACACAGTAGCCAACCAGCTGTTGGCCAAGGACCCATAAGCAGGACCCGGTGCAACAGCACTCTCCCACCCTTGTTCCCCAGCAACTGGTGCACACAGGCTTACTGCATCGGATCCTGGAGGTAGCACATAACCATCAGGGCTAGTAACCAGTAATAGCCTTCTCCTTCAGGACTTCATCCAATCCCCTTTAAAGCCATCCCAATTTGTGACCATCACTACATCTTGTGGTAGCAGATTCCATAGTAACTATGCGCCGTGTGAAGACATTGCCTTCAACGTGCCAAAATAAATATTAGCATAAGCACTCACCACTTTAACTTTAGTTAGATCACTGGAAACTACTTTGAAGTCATTGAAAATACTTCTGATAAGTACTTCCTTTTCACCCCTTTCCTAAACTTAATAGAAAAAGTGCTACGACATGAAGGATTTGTTTGCCGCACATTTTATTTTGTTATGCTTTGTGAGGGAGGAGGGAAAAGAAGCAGAACAGGTCATCTCATTCCACAGAGCAGTGCAAAGGGAATGGCGTTCCATCCCATCAGAGCACCCAGAGAACATCTCACCAAGCAAAAGGCAAATAAATGCTCGGATTTCATGGCATGAAAAGGGTGGCTTCACTGCAGCATGGACACTCAGTACTCTTGGTCATCTTCGACATCAGACCCATTGCCAGAGTCTTGTCCCACTTCTTCGTAATCCTTCTCCAGGGCAGCCAGGTCCTCCCGGGCTTCAGAAAACTCCCCCTCCTCCATGCCCTCCCCAACGTACCAATGCACAAGGCCCGCTTGTCGTACATCAGGTCAAACTTGTGGTTCAGGCGGGCCCAGGCCTCCGCGATGGCCGTGGTGTTGCTCAGCATGCAGACGCCCCGCTGCACCTTCGCCAGGTCTCCTCCGGGTACCACCGTGGGGGGCTGGTAGTTGATGCCCACCTTGAAGCCGGTCGGACACCAGTCCACAAACTGGATGGACCTCCGAGATTTAATGGCTGCGATGGCCGCATTGACGTCCTTGGGCACAACATCCCCCCGGTAAAGCAGGCAGCAAGCCATGTATTTGCCCTGGCGAGGGTCACATTTCACCATCTGGTTGGAGAATTCAAAGCAGGAATTGGTGATCTCTGGCACGGAGAGGTGCTCATGGTAGGCCTTCTCTGCCGAGACGATGGGGGCGTAGGTGGTCAAGGGGAAGTGGATGCGGGGATAAGGCACCAAGTTGGTCTGGAATTCAGTCAGGTCCACATTCAAGGCACCATCAAACCTTAAGGAAGCTGTGATGGATGACACGACCTGCGCAACTAGCCGGTTGAGGTTGGTGTAGGTCGGACGCTCGATGTCCAGGTTGCGGTTGCAGATGTCGTAGATGGCCTCGTTGTCCACCATGAAGGAGCAGTCCGAGTGCTCCAAGGTGGTGTGGGTGGTCAGGATGGAGTTGTAGGGCTCCACCACTGCAGTGGAGATCCGTGGGGCAGGGTAGACCGAGAACTGCAGCTTGGATTTCTTCCCGAAGTCAACCGAGAGCCGTTCCATCAAGAGAGATGTGAAGCCGGACCCGGTGCCTCCTCCAAAGCTGTGGAAGATCAAAAACCCCTGGAGGCCACTGCACTGGTCAGCCTGAAAGAGAAGACTGGATGGGTTACAGTGTCAGATTTGCTTCCATGAGAGGCACAACTCACAGGATAGGCCAGCAGCAGACCCCATCATCAAGGAGTTCTAAGTCTACTGCAGGTTTGAATCAAGGATAGAGTTAGCACTGATGGCTTCCATCGTTTAAAAGTGCAGCTTGATATGTGGGCCTCAACAGTCCACAAGGTTAGACCTTAGATGGCTTCCAATACATCAGGAGGACACCAGGTTGGGGAAAGCCGGTGTAGCTCAACTGCGAATCTCCTGTGAGCAGAGCTCATTCAAGGGTGGGACCAAGAAGCATGTCGCCACACTCACCATTTTACGAATGCGATCCAGGACCGTGTCGATGACTTCCTTCCCAATCGTGTAGTGGCCCCGAGCGTAGTTGTTGGCGGCATCTTCTTTGCCGCTGATCAGCTGCTCAGGGTGGAAGAGTGTGCGGTATTGGCCAGTACGAATTTCGTCTGAAAGAAGGGATCGGCATGAGGCATTAGCAACAACTGCGCTGCCATGTAAATTAGCCCACGGTGGCTGGTTTCGGACAACACATTAGGCAGCGGAGGGGGAAATAGTGTACTGACCGTGCGTTAGGTAGGCGGTGCTCCACACACGACATGCTGCAACTCCGGTGCTTGTGCAGGTGAAAGTTCCAGCGGCCATCTTGGTTGCTACATTTGCTCCCTCTCCCTCCCTCAGTCCTCCAGCCATATCCCAGCATACACCTCAGGTTCTTCCGGCTTTATCAGAGCAGCCAGGGGGTTTTGGCTGCTCCAGCCAGCAGAATATTTCCAAACGGAATAGTCCACAGCGAGAGGGGAGTTGGTTGGTTTCGGACGACACTTTAAACAATGGGCTTCAGGCTAAACAACTTGCAAGCCCATTGTTTCTCTCTGTTGTTTAATTAGGCGGACTAGTGCACAGTCAGTTGTGTGTGCGTGGTGTGTAACCCTTCACAAGACACAATAAGCAACACAACTGATGGTTGCTCCGCCCCCCGTTGCCTAATGTGTCCTTCGAAACCAGCCAGTGTGTAAGTAGGTCAGTGTTTTGGTAAGGAGAGCCCAATTTGTGTGTCATTAACTTAATACCAGTGCTGGGCAAACTCCCAGGCAAAAGTTCAACAAAAATTTGTTTTAAATTGTAACCATGGCATTTTGGGGAACAGAGTGAGTAAGGGAGGGAGAAAGAAAGAGAGAGGGCCTGTTCAGACAACACAGTAAACTATGGTTAGGCCACTAACCCTTTTGCAGCAAATGGCTAGTGATCGTGTTTAAAACATGGTTATGTAGCCACCAAGGTTAGGAAAGGTTCACAGGACATTCCAAGTCATGGTTCACACGACACACCAAGCTATCATGTTTAGCCCAAAATGCTTAACCTCAGTGGCTTAGCATGTTGTCTGAACATGGTCAATGAGCATGCGTGAATGTTTTGCTAGTGGATGTGACACAACCACGTCATGAAGGGGAAATTCATGAGTGCATGGCTTTTTGACCAATTTTGAGCTTTGCAGATGAACATTTAAACCCCCCCCCCAGCCGTATTCCATGGTTATTGAAATAATGTTAAAAATAAAATGGACCCATCAGGAATAGGGGATCCACATCATGGGAGACAATGCTACTGCTCTAGTTCACACTTTCCAGAAGAAGTCCAACTTTTTGAGGTCTAAAATCAGACAGAACCATCCCAAGGGAAGAACTGTTTGCCAACACATGTAGATGCCCCATAAAGAGGAAGGCATCCTCTTCTGCTCATTCTGTAAGAAATGCCAAGGGTAAGATCACCCTCCCTCCCTCTCCCTCTCCCTTTCCCTCCCTCTCCCTTTCCCTCCCTCTCAACATCAGACATTACCTACAACTGTCGGTTCCAGGTCTACAAACGCCGCTCTGGGGACGTGCTTTCCTGCTCCAGTTTCACAGAAAAAGGTCTCGAAAGAAGAATCCACTTGGCTCGGCATGTCAGTGCTCAGGATGGTCCCATCAGGCAGGATGCCATGTTCCTGGCAATACAGTTCCCAGCAGGCATTGCCCATTTGAACACCAGCCTGTCCAATATGGATGGAGAGGCACTCCCTCTGGAACAAACATACAGCTTTAGGGCCACGCAAAGCAAAGGATATACAGATGTCCAGGAAGACAAAGCTACACAATGCTCCCCTCCCTTAATAAAGACCTTTTCCCGCCCTGCTTGCTGGGCGGGGGGAGGAGGTTGCGAGCGGAGATGGGGGGAGACGACATGGAGCCCCACGGTTGGTGGGCTCCAGGTGGTGCCACCGGGGAGAGGAGGGGGTTCAGGCTATTTAAGCCGCTCTGACCCCTCCAGACCTCCACAGTTTGCTGCGCGGCTCCCTCCCGCCCTCCCCTGTGGTCAGTGTGGGTTCGCTGGTCGTCCTTTGGAGGCCAAGTAGGATTTTTTTGCTCACAGTCCAGTCTGGCTGTGAGTTTTTTTGCCTACTTCACACTGCAAAAGCAGGCTGGGTGATAATTAGGTTAATTGGCTACTTGGTCACTTTATGGTCGTAGTCGCGGGCATTGCTTAACGCTTGGTTAATGGTGAGCATTGACAGGCACTGTTTGGGTGATTGGTGAAGCCCGAGGCCAACCACTGAGAGCCCTGCGGCATCAGTTGGGGGGATAGGGCTCACCTCTGGGGTCAACCCTTCTCGTCTACTCGGAGCCCTGCGGCACGAGGGGAGACGACACCGATTGACCCCCCACCTCATATCGAGGAAGCTCGGGGGGCGGCGAAATGCTGGCACTGCTTCCTGGGCTGTGAATGTCTCGCCCGATTCCCATAATGGCCTGGTTGGCCATAGCTAATGCCCGCTTAGGTTCTCCTCCCCCTTTTTGCTTAATGGTTAAATAAATAAAGTGTCCCATGTTTAAATCCCAATTTGGTGTCGTCTCTTCATTTCTTGTCTCTCGCTTCGCAAACATTGATTGCTTTTGGGCACAATGCCCTTGCCCAGGAGGAATGCTAAGGGAACATGCCAGTTGGAACTAAAGAAGAGGGGCTGGGTTCACACAACAGGCTAACCCACACTCAGTGGTTGAGAGTGGGTTGTTTTGAACTGTCAGTTGTTTATTTAACTGTGGGTTAGCATGTTGTCCAAACCAACAACATTTCCTGCAGGGTGGATTGTTAACCATGTACTGTGGCTTGTTAATCACCCTTAACAACCCAACAACAAACCATGGGTTTGCTAGGTGGTTTGTTCTAGAAAACTAAGCCACTTTGTGTGGTTATCAAACCACCTTGCAGAAAATGTGTTTTCAAAACCCAGGACGCTAACCGGCAGTTCAACAACCAACCCAGCCAACACCTCCCATCCAGTTGCCTTAGCTTCTTTGATTTGTTCTGCCCTGTGCCTGAATTCAGGTTTAATTAGGAGATTATGGAAGTCATAGAATCCTAGAATAGTAGAGTTGGAAGGGGCCTATAAGGCCATCGAGTCCAATCCCCTGCTCAACGCAGAAATCTACCTTTAATAATAATAATAATAATAATAATAATAATAATAATTATTTGTAGCCCGCCTCTCCCTCCGGATCGAGGCGGGGAACAACAACAATATAAACACAAAAATTCACAACAGTTAAAATTTTTAAAAACAAGAGAACAACACAACATTAAAAATATCCTAAAATTCATCTGGATAGGCCTGTCGGAAGAGGACAGTCTTCATGACTCTCTTAAATTCATGAAGACTGTCAATTTGTCTAACCTCCTCCGACAGACCATTCCACAGTCTGGGAGCGATGGAAGAAAAGGTCCTCTGGGTAACACTCGCCAGCCTAGTTCTGGCTGGCTTGAGTAAGTTCTTCCCAGAGGACCTAAGTGTGCGGGGCAGATTGTACGGGAGAAGGCGATCCCGCAGGTACCCTGGACCCAAACCATGTAGGGCTTTAAAGGTCATAACCAACACTTTATACTTCGCCCGGAAACTAATTGGCAGCCAATGAAGCGATTTTAAAACTGGTGTAATGTGATCACCCCTAGGTGTACCGGTGACCAACCTGGCTGCCATATTTTGAGCAAGTTGAAGTTTCCGGACTAGGCACAAAGGTAGCCCTATGTACAGCGCATTGCAGAAGTCAAGCCTCGAAGTTACCAGCGCGTGCACTACTGTCTTTAGGTCTTCCAACTCTAGGAAGGGGCGCAGCTGGCGTATCAGCCGAAGCTGATAGTAGGCACTCCTGGCCGTCGCATCAATCTGAGCTGTCATCTGGAGCGACGGATCCAAGAGTACCCCCAAGCTGCGAACACAATCTTTCAGGGGGGGTGTAACCCCATCCAGAACTGGTTGACACACCTCCAGACCCAGGTTGGGGCCTTTAACAGCAAGCACCTCCGTCTTGTCTGGATTCAGTTTCAGTTTGTTTTTCCTCATCCAGCCCATTACCGCCTCCAAGCATTCATTCAGAGGAGACACACTATCCTTAGCTGACGATGTTGTCGAAGGCATAGAGAAATATATTTGGGTGTCATCAGCGTATTGATAGCACCCCGCCCCATGCCTCCGGATGATCTCTCCCAGCGGTTTCATGTAAATGTTAAACAGCATTGGGGAAAGGATGGCACCTTGCGGTACACCACATAGCGACTCCTTTTTTGAAGAGCAGCTATCCCCAAGCATCACCATCTGGAACCTGCCCGAGAGATAGGATCGGAACCACTGAAGCACAGTGCCCCCGATCCCCAATTCCCCCAGGCGCTCCAGAAGGATACCATGGTCGATGGTATCGAAAGCCGCTGAGAGGTCCAGAAGTACCAGCAGGGACACACTCCCCCTGTCGATACTAAGGCGTAGATCATCTACTAAGGCGACCAAAGCGGTCTCAACTCCGTATCCTGATCTGAAGCCGGTTTGAAATGGGTCTAGAAAATCAGTGTCATCCAAGACTGCCTGGAGTTGAAAAGCAACTGCTCTCTCGATCACCTTGCCCAAAAATGGAAGATTTGATACAGGCCTGTAGTTATTAAGGTCCAGGGGATCCAGGGAGGGCTTTTTTAGAAGCGGCCTTACCACCGCCTCTTTTAAACATGATGGAAAACTCCCCTCCCTGAGAGATGCATTAATGATATGCTGTAGGTGTGATCTAACTGCATCTCCTCCCTGGACGACCAGCCAGGAAGGACAGGGATCGAGAGGGCAAGTCGTCTTCCTCACACATCCAAGTACCTTGTCCACATCCTCGGTACTCACCAACTGAAACTGATCGAGTGTAATCCTACTCACGGAGTCACTGGACACTCCACTGTCAACCTCTGCTATAACAATGGCATCTAAGTCGGCTCTTATCCGAGAGATTTTATCTGAGAAGTGATCGTTAAAGGCATCGCAGCGAACTGCCGAAGGCTCTAAAATCGGATTCAGGGGAGAAGGAGCCTGAGTTAGACCCCTCACCACCCTGAACAGTTCTGCTGGATGTGAATTCGCAGACGCAATGCGTGCAGAGAAGAAAGCTTTCTTCGCTGCACGTATTGCTACTCCATAGAAACGAAGATGTTCTCTATGTCGTGTCTTGTCGGATATAAGTCGAGTTTTCCGCCATCGGCGCTCCAGTCGTCGTCCTTTCCGCTTCAACTCCCTGAGGTCTTCTGTATACCAGGGCGCCCTATTAGAAGCGGGCCGGAGAGGACCTTTGGGGGCGATCGTGTCGATAGCCCTAGTTAGGTCTTGATTCCATCTATTGACCAGGGCTTCTACAGGACCGTCGACGATACCAGCCATGGAACCCTCCAAGGCTTTCTGGAATCCAGAAGGATCCATCAGCCTTCGAGGGCGGACCATCTTAATTGGTCCGCCACCCCTGCAGGGACGGGTGGTAGCCGTGATACTAACTCTGACCAGAAAATGGTCTGTCCATGACAATTCGGAGGTATTCAGTACCTCCGCCCACAGATCTGTCTGTTCGGAACTGAAAACAGCATCGAGGGTGTGACCTGCTGAATGTGTGGGTCCAGAGACCAATTGGGATAGGCCCATGGTTGTCATGGATGCCATGAGCTCCCGAGCTCCACCTGACAAACCAGTTTCGAATGGGATGTTGAAGTCGCCCAGGACCAAAAGCCTGGGCGAATCCAACACCAGCTCCGAGACCAGTTCCGTGAGCTCGGCCAGGGAGTCTGATAGGCAGCGGGGTGGCTGGTACACTAACAGAATCCCTAGTCTATCCCTGGTCTTCAGACTCAGGTACACACACTCGATGTGATTCAGTTGCCGGACAGGATGGCTGGTCAGGTTAAGATGGTTTTTGTAGACCACAGCTACTCCACCCCCCCCCCCGCCCACTTTCCCTCACCTGCTCACTAACACAGTACCCAGCTGGGAGAGCCTGAGCCCATGTCGGGCCACTGTCATCTTTAAGCATTCCTGACAGATGGCTGTCCAGCTGCCTCTTGAAGGCCTCAAATATGGGAGAGCCCACCACCTCCCTAGGTCATGGGTTCCATTGTCGTACTGCTCTAACAGTCAGGAAGCTTTTCTTGATGTCCAGCCGGAATCTGGCTTCCTGTCACTTGAGCCCATTATTCCGTGTCCTGCACTCTGGGTTGATCGAGAAGAGATCCTGGCCCTCTTCTGCGTGACAACCTTTCAAGTATTTGACAAGTCTCCCCTCAGTCTTCTCTTCTCAAGGCTAAACATGCCCAGTTCTTTCAGTCTCTCCTCATGGGGCTTTGTTTCCAGACCCCTAATCATCCTCGTGGCTTCCTGTCACTTGAGCCCATTATTCCGTGTTCCATAATAGGAACATAACAGCTTGGCACAGGTTTTAAGTCATATATAGAGTTTCCAGTGGGGCAGCTATGCTAGTCTGCTACAGCACCTTAAAGACTAACATATTTATTCTCGTATAAGCTTTTGTAGACACTGCAC
The DNA here is from genome assembly GCA_029215795.1 of Anniella stebbinsi. NCBI lineage: Eukaryota > Metazoa > Chordata > Lepidosauria > Squamata > Anniellidae > Anniella > Anniella stebbinsi. The sequence continues at coordinate 2,962,135 of JARDYH010000003.1, read as the reverse complement.
ACTTCAGCACTACCCTGAGTTAGGCCAGGTCTTCACCAAGCAGGATATGAAAACGGTTTGAAAACAATATATGGAGTGTGTCCTGGGCCCCAACAGTTGTCACTCCTGTTATAAACCATTTTAAAGCAGTCGTGTAGATCCTGCCTTGGTCTTTAACATGCCACAAGACTCTTCATTGTTCAAGTCATTCATGTCTCCCACCTTTAGAACTATACAGAACTCTTGCCAGTACACGTTGGATGGATTAGTTAACCCATCTGAATAATCAAAGACACTCTTAAGGCAGAATCCTCTGCATGTTGTTTAGATAGAAAAAGAAATCCTACAATTCCCAGCTATCTAGAAAACCTAGGTTAAAGGAGACCTATAATTCCCAGCATATCCCAGCCAGCACTGCTGTTGGGATATGCTGGGAATTGTAGGATTTCCCCCCCAGTCCAAACATGTAGAAGATGTCTCCCTTAGAGAATCTAGCCACAAGGCGAAGAATTAGCTTTGCTCTCCAGAACGCCAGTAACCTTACAAATTCCCTTTTAATGTTTTGAACAGAAAGTTATTTAGCTCTGAAACAGAATCAAGAGCCTTTCTAAGATGGCTCTATACAGAACTTTATGTACATTATATGTTGTCTTACTCCTCAGAGAAGTAATAACCACTTTGCTGTCCGGATGGAGAACAAGGTTCAAATGTTTACTTCAATCCTAAACATACCACCCTGAGCTACTTAGAAACAGTACACATGAGATACAAAGTAAAGGATCTCTCTCAAACCACTAAAATTAATGATTTAATTTGATGAATGGTGTCTATTATTGTTTTATATTGTTTGTATGATTTTATCTGTATACCGCCTTGAGATCCCAGTGATATAGGGCAGGATACAAACATTTGAATAACAAATAAATAAATAAAATGAAGAAACAAGGTGAGCAAGATCAATAACCTACTACTACTTAAGACAAGAAGGTTAACTGTGTTCTAATACAGAGCCACTAAAATCATTATACCTTCACATACACCACCACCACCACCACCCCAACAACCCAGCAATACCTCTTTAAAACCATTCAATGCATACCCCATAAAAATACATACCATAATGACAAAAAGAACTGCCGTTTTTAGAAGTAACCCCACCTTGAAAACTCTATCAGCACCTTCTTCCTGGAACCTTTATAGCCAGCTTGGAAAGGGGTGCAGCTGTTGAGGAGGAAATGCCATCCACCTTAAGGGGCCGCAGATCCATTTCCTAAGGGCTGTATGAAGATCACCAAGGGATGTTCGAGAAATATACAACGGATTCAAATTCATTCGGATTTCTATGCATCCGACCTGAGGGTTCTGAAGCAAACCGGCTTTGTCCAAGAATGTATTTTTTACTATTGGGGGAGCCCTTCTTCACATAGCACATAATTAAATTATGGAATTCACTACTACAAGATGTAATGATGGCCACCAACTTGGATGGCTTCAAAAGGCGGTTGGATGAATTCCTGGAGGAGGAGGCTATCAATGGCTACTAGTCCTGATGGCTATGTGCTACCTCTAGTGACGCGCATTCCAGTTACAGAACTTAAACGTAGCTACTGCTTGGGATGCTCTTGTGAAGCTGTGGGCCACAGCCAGCCTTCTGGGATTACACAGAGGTAGGGTGACCATATGGAAATGAGGACAGGGCTTCTGTATCTTTAACAGTTGCATAGAAAAAGGAATGTCACCAGGTGTCATTTGTATGCATGCAGCACCTGGTAAAATTCCCTCTTCATCACAACAGTGGAAGCTGCAGGAGCCCTGCCCTCTTTTGTATCTGGTCATGCTAGGCAGGGCTCCTGCAGCTTTAATTGAAGACTTGATGGCCTTCTCTCAAGAGTTTGAGCAATGTCTTATTAGCAAAAAATCTTGTTCTGGGTCTACTGGACTCCACAACGTCTTTTCAACAAGGGTCTATCTAACTTACATAATTGTTGGAGATGTAATGCACCTAGTTCTTCTTTAACTCATATGTTTTCGCAGTGCTCAGTAGTCTCCTCCTTTTGGGGTGAGGTTAAAATTAGGATAAATCTTGTCCTGAATCAATCTTTAATATGGAATAGGGTGACCAGATGAAAAGGAACACAGGGCTCCTGTATCTTAAACAGTTGTATTGAAAAGGGAATTTCAGCAGGTGTCCTTTATATGCATGCAGCAACTGGTGTAATTCCGTCTTCATCACAACAGTTAAAGCTGCATGAGTCCTGCTTAGTGTGACCAGATACAAAAGAGGGCAGGGCTCCTGCAGTTTTCACTATTGTGATGAAGAGGGAATTTCACCAGGTGCTGGACGTATACAAAGGACACCTGCTCAAATTCCCTTTTCTATACAACTGTTAAAGATACAGGAGCCCTGTCCTCCTTTTCATATGGTCACCCTAATATGGAAGGATGCGTATGCCCTTCTAAACTATCTGCCAGTTTCTTGGAAACTAACACAGGGTTAGCAAATGGATTTTCAGAGCCCTTATGACAGCTAAAAGACTTTCTGGAAGGATAAATGCTCACTTCCCATAATGCAATGGATTGAGAACTTAATAACCTTATCAACATTTGAACAGGTGATCTACAGGTGCAACTTGTGAATGGATAAATATATTGGGTGGGACACAAAATTGGGTGGGATTGCTAATACCCTGGAAGCAGAAACAAACTCCAAAGTGATCTTGATAGACTGGAACACTGGGCTGAAATCAACAGAATGAAATTTAATAGGGATAAATGCCAAGTTCTACATGTAGGAAAAAGAAACCAAATGCACAGTTACAAGATGGGGATTACTTGGCTAAGCAATACGACAAGCGAGAACGATCTTGGAATTGTTGTAGATCACAAGCTGAATATGAGCCAACAGTGTGATGGGGCTGCAAAAAAAGCAAATGCTCTTTTGGGCTGCATTAATAGAAGTATAGCTTCCAAATCGCGCGAGGTACTCATTCCCTTCTATTCTGCACTGGTTAGGCCTCATCTTGAGTATTGCGTCCAGTTCTGGGCACTACACTTCAAGAAGGATGCAGACAATCTGAAGTGTGTTCAGAGGAGGGCAACGAGGATGATGAGGGTTCTGGAAAGAAGCCCTAGAAGGAGAGGTTGAAAGAACTGGTCATATTTAGCCTGGAGAAGAGAAGATTGAGGGAGACATGAGAGCACTCTTCAAATACTTGAAAGGTTGTCACACAGAGGAGGGCCAGGATCTCTTCTCGATCAACCCAGAATACAGGACATGGAATAATGGGCTCAAGTGACAGGAAGCCAGATTCCGGCTGGGCATCAGGAAAAACTTCCTGACTGTTAGAGCAGTATGACAATGGAATCAATGACCTAGGGAGGTCGTGGGCTCTCCCACATTAGAGGCCTTCAAGAGGCAGCTGGACAGCCATCTGTCAGGGATGCTTTCAGGTGGATTTCTGCATTGAGCAGGGGGTTGGACTCGATGGCCTTAGAGGCCCCTTCCAACTCTACTATTCTATGATTCTATGATATGGCTACATGGTCTGATTTTTTTGAAACCTACGTATAATTCTCTCATTTTGTTTAAACATTTGATGAAAAATGATGATATCACTATATGTGTAATTTTTTCCTTTTTTTACCATTTGTTTTTGTTTTTATTGCTCTGGTTCTTTTTTGATATTCACAATAAAAGGGACGGGGGAAGAGTTTGAACAACTTTGCGAAACAAAAGGTTTGTATCCAAAGAATTAGCCCTGCTCCCCTCAGCTCTGTTCTGAAGGAAGTCAGACAGACTTATACATTAGCTGACACACCTTTACTTGCAAGCTAAGTCTCATTGGATTGAATGGGACTTACTCCCAGGTAAAGGTGCATAGGATTGGGCTGTTGCCTCCTAGTAAGGCTGAAGTGCAAAGCACGCCTACCTGGAGCTAGCTGCATGGAACTACTCAGTGAGGCTTACTTCCAAGTAAGCAAGCGCAGAGCTGGACTGTAAGTAGATGCAGGGTCGCAACCTTGGTTGCCTTCAGGAAAAGTATCTAGAGATCATTTCCTCTCTACAGCTGCACCCGTTTCCAAGGTAGCTATAAAAGACCCAGGAAGAAGGTGATGGTTGTAGAGCATTGTACTTGTTTTTTGCTGTCAAGGATTTCATCTGTTTCATAATGGTATGTATTTTGAATGGTGTATTGCAATGCAAGACTAGAATGTTTTGAGGGTTTGGAGGGGTCATTGCTGTGGTTTTGTCTCATGAAAGGCTGAAATGACTTTAATGAATCTACAGTATATAACCTTTTTGTTTTAAGTAATGGTCAATAACCAGTTTTGGATTATATGGCTACTTAACCTTGGGTAGTTTAATAGAATTGACAGCCAGATCTACACCAGGTGGGATATAACACTATGAAAGTGGTTTGGAAATGGCATATGGAATGTGTCCTGGCCTCCAACAGTTGTCAGTGCACTTCAATACCATTATAAAGCAGTAGTGTAGATCCTGCCTTGGTTCCCTTATTATCTCGGGTGGCCATATGGAAAGGAGGACAGGGCTTCTGTATCTTTTAGCACTTGTCTAGAAAAGGGAATTTCAGCAGGTGTCATTTGTAGGCATGGAACACCTGGTGAAATTCCTTCTTCACCACAACAGTTCAAGCTGCAAGAGCTATACTAGAGTGACTAGATGCAAAAGAAGGCAAGGTTCCTGCAGCTTTCACTGTTGTGATGAAGAAGGACTTTCACCGGGTGCTGCATGCATACAGATAACACCTGCTGAAATTCTGTTTCCTGTGCAATTGTTAAAGGTACAGGAGCCCTGTCCTCTATTCCATATGGTCACCCTAGAATAGAATTGAAAGCCAGAACTACACCAGGCAGGATATAACACTATGAAAGTGTCATGAAAGCGGTATATGGAACGTGTCTTGGGCCCCAACAGTTGTCAGTGCACTTAATTACTGTTATAAAGCAGTAGTATAGATCCTGCCTTGGTTTCCTCATTATCATATTTTGCACCCCCACTTTCTAATAGCTTGGAATGATATGAATAGGACTTCATTTTAGTTTCATAATAATCCTGTTGAGGATAATCCAAGTAGACCTCTGAAACAAAGTCTCCATCCAAATTAGGGTGACCAGATAAAATCCAGGTCAGGGCTCATGTAAATTTAACAGTTGCAGAGAAAAGGGAATTTCAGCCAGTGTCATTTGTATGCAATTAGTTCCTGGTGAAATTCCCTCTTCATCACACCAGTTAAAGTTGCAGGGGCCCTGCCTTCTTTTGTATATGGTCACTCTAGTATAGTGCCTGCACCTTTAACTGCTGTGATGAAGAGGGAATTTCACCAGGAACTAATTGCATACAAATGACACTGTCTGAAATTCCCTTTTCTCTACAACTGTTAAAGTAACATGAGCCCTGACCTGGATTTTATCTGGTCACCCTAATCCAAATGCCACAGCGGCTGTTATTTCTGAATATCCCACTAAAAACCAGTTGTGTTGATTAGTTTCAAATTCTTTCCACCACCCCACAAACACTGTAAAGTTTTACCGACTTCGTTGGAGGCTGCATAGCAGGGTTCTTGCTCACCTGAGCGGTGCTGCTTGAAAGGATGGGCTCCTGTAACAGGAGAAACAGGGGAGTTTGGGAACAGCTGTACTTGATAAGATAGGCAGGCATTGGAAGTAGTTGCCTCCACAACTGCTGCATTTCTTGAGTCATTTGAGTAACTTGGAGGGTGAGGCAAGTTGAGAGTGACCCTCTTGCGGCGTGACCATACGGAAAGGAGGACAGGGCTTCTGTATCTTTTAGCAGTTGTATAGAAAAGGGAATTTCAGCGGGTGCCATTTGTATGCATGTAGCACCTGGTGAAAATCCCCCTTAATTGCAACAGCTGAAGCTGCAGGAGCCCTGCCTTCTTTTGCATCTAGTCACTCTAGTATAGCTCTTGCAGCTTGAACTGTTGTGGTGAAGAAGGAATTTCACCGGGTGTTCCATGCATACAAATGATGCCTGCTGAAATTCCCTTTTCAATACAACTGTTAAAAGGTTCAGAAGCCCTGTCTTCCTTTTCATATGGTCACCTTGCACTCTTGCAAAATTCAAGGGCTCTCTCTTTTTATGTAATATTTATACAACTTGTTGACCCTTGATGTCATATCCTCAAGCAATTTATATACTGTCACGGGACCCATTACACTCCGATCTGTAAATGGAAGGGAGACCACCAGGCCAAATAGCACGCACCACTCCTCTCTGCCCGTCCTTTCCTGGTATTCTTCTGTTGTCGTCAAGTAGTACTCTTTATTTCCCTTAGCTGCTTTACTAAACACCCTTAAAACTCCCTGAATCTCTGGGAAGTACTTTTAGGGATTTGCAGGGCGGGTAATCGGGTAAGAAAAGTGACTGCAAAGTTTAAACAACAACATTTTACTGACGTTTACTGGAACGTTATTAGAAAAAGCGTTCAAACATCTGAATGGTTACAACAAACGCACAGATCTGTGAAGAAATCCAATTTCTTGTTGAGCTCCAGCTGCTGAGAACCAGCTCCATTGTGTGAGGAGAGGATGGTGCACATTTGTTCAACCCCCCTGTGTGTGTTGTCATGAGGTTCTCTGGTCTCCAGGCCTTCAAGGTCACAGCTGAATTTCTGCCCAAATTAGACAGAACGATTTCAGCTGGGTTGTAGCGAGGGCTTTTTTACTCCCGTCCTGGAAGCTGAGGTAGTTATCCAGCCTGATGGTGGCTGTGTTTGGATGACACAAAAACCACCGATGGTTTTAGGAGTCAACTGTCAGGGGAATGGTCAAGGGTTGCTATTTATGTCATCTGTTGGGCCATTTCCATCCCGAGGTTGAATATTTTGGCAGAAAAACAACTGGCGAAACACAACTGCAGAGTTGACTTCTCACACAGCCGGTGGCTTTTGTGTCATCTGAACCAAGCCAGTGCTGTTTCAGACCCGGTGAGTTTATTTTTTTTCACCTGGCTATGGAGTTCCCAGGCAAGAGTGGCCAAAACCAAGCCGGCTGCTCTACTGCAGCTGGTACAACTCGCAATGGCTGCTGGGATAGCACCAGGAGGACTGAGGGAGGGCGGGGATAGGGGCAGGGGCTGTGTCACTCAAATGGCGGTTTGTGTAGGAATCCACTCGAGCTTCAACCGCTCCATGGGGGCGTGGAAACGTGTCGTGTGTGGCATACCCCCACAAAACACAACTGTCAGTTGACTTGCCAGCTCTCCATTGACAAAGGCGTTGTCCAATCGCAGCCAGTGACTGGCTAGGGAAGCTCACCTTGCACATTTCAAGGGTTGGGGGTGGGTGGGTATAAAGCTGGGGGGCTCCTTGGGGGCGTCTCTGGTTCTTCACGCTGGTCTTCATCTTCAATCCAGTCCTCATTTTGATTTTCGGTCTTCGTTCACTAACTGGCTTTTGGGCCGGGGAACTTTCGGATCCTGCCCTACAGGAAGACCCTTACGTCGGTAAAATACAGGCTAGGCTAGGCTAGGCTAGGCTAGGCAGTACTTCATTGTTTTTGCCTGCAGCATTGCTTCAAAACCTTTCTCTGTTGCTTCAAGGTTTCCTCTGATTGTTTGGGATTTCTTAATTTCCTCCATTATTGGCACACCATTTTTTACTCCTTTTCACCCTTCCTTGTGGTTAATAAATTTCATATCTGTTTCAAAGCTTGCATGTGCCTTAATCCGTTTAAGCCTCATTACTAAATTCAGAGCCTTTGGGTCTTGCTACTGCTTAGAATCCTGGGCTTGGGGTGTGAAATAGAGGGTGTCAGCTTGAACCCTTATTTCTGTGCCCCAAGTATGTCCTGAAAGGTCTGAGTGTCCTTGGCTCAGGCTGGGTTTGGATGTTAAGGGTGGTGGCAGTCTACCGGGTAATTGGTTTGCCTGCTGTCCACAGAGCAGTGGGGAGTTGGGCGTTTTGGGGTAACCTCTCTTAACCCTCTTACTCTCTCTCTTTTTCTTCACAAAAACGATAAGAGCAAAAGGGAAAGCAAAATAAATAGGGTTTCAATGTATCCAGAAGAAGTTCTTCCCAGCCCTATCTTACTGTCAGAGTTCTCATCTTTTTCATCATGTGTTCAGGTTCATTCAGCTTTTCCCAAGCAGCTCTCAGGTTTCCTTTGTCTTTCTGATTTTTCTTTCCTTCCAACCTCCTGTTTCCGCCTTCCTCTTGGTTTTCAAAACCCTTCTAGCGGCAGCTTTGTATAAGTTGAAGCCAGCTGGTGCTCTTGTAACTCTCGACCAATCAGGAAGGCTCGCCCTTGCCCCAGATACCTTCTGCTGGGATCTTTGCAGAGGCTTTGGCGGAAATGTTTTGCATTTTGCAAATGGAAACCTATATCCTTCTCAGAGCAGATACTTCTGCACCCGACTGCTGAGTATGGTCCCCTCTACAAGGATTCGCTTTTGCGCCCGGTTAGGCGATTATGCGCACAATTGCTGAAGCGCATTTACACCTAATACCTCTGCACGAGAGGCGACGAGAGGCGGCGAAGCGCATTAACGGATGACCAAAATGCGCTTTACAAGTAATTAATGCGCATAAGCGCTTGTTCACATAGTCAAAATGCGCTTTAACGGCCGGAGCAAAATAAAACTCACTGTTTAACGCGCATTTGATAATGCGCATAATCGGAGAGATAACGCGCCTCTACGCCCGATTTGCGCTCCGTTCTTGTAGAGGTAAATTTTTTTAAGCGCCTTGAAAGAGCTTTAAACTTCTCTTGTAGAGGCAGCCTAAGGCTCCTGATTTGTGACTAAATCCTCTGTCCCTTCCCACGTTCTGTTAACCTGCTGACAAGCCCACGAACTACAGAAAATGCAGGGTTGTTTTAACCCGATGGCATCCAAATTTGAAGAGATACACGATGCAGCGAAAAACACCACCGCCCAACTTCCTGTATAAACTGACAGTATCAGAGTTGTTAGTAACTGAACACAAAAGAGATCATGGGATTGTAGTGGAGAGCTTGATGAACGTGTGAGCCCACTGCAGAACTGCTCTGAAAAGGGCAAATTCCATGTTAGGAAAGAAATTGAAAAAAAATCTGCCAAAAACATACTGTCCTTCTGCAAATCTATATTGCTAGACTGCTGTATAATTTTTGCATTGCATGGCCCTAACGCTGTATGTTTATTCCAGAGGGAGTGCCTCTCCATCCATATTGGACAGGCCGGTGTTCAAATGGGCAATGCCTGCTGGGAGCTGTATTGCGAAGAACACGGCATCCTGCCTGATGGGACCATCCTGAGCTCCAATGCGGCGAGCCAAGTGGATTCCTCTTTCGAGACCTTTTTCTGTGAAACAGGAGCAGGAAAGCACGTTCCCAGAGCGGCGTTTATAGACCTGGAACCGACAGTCATAGGTAGCGTTGGTTATTACCTTTAAAGCTCTATATGGTTTGGGTCCAGGTTACCTGCGGGATCGCCTTCCCCCGTACAGTCCGCTCCGCACACTCAGGTCCTCTGGGAAGAACTTACTCCAGTCAGCAAAAACTAGGCTGACAACTGTTACCCAGAGGACCTTCTCTTCTGCTGCTCCCAGACTGTGGAATGGCCTGCTGGGAGAGATTCGTCAATTTAATAGTCTCCCAGAATTTAAGAAAGCCATAAAGACTAATCTCTTCCGGCAGCGCTACCCAGTCGAATTTTAAGATGCCTTTTAATAATCTATTAGTTATATAGGTTTTAATAATTAATTAGTTTTATACGTTTTTAATCAGTTTCATGTATTTTATGCTGTTTTGTATTTAATGTTTCCCGCCTCAATCCAGAGGGAGAGGCTAGTAAGAAAGATGTTGTTGTTGTTGTTGTTGTTGTTGTCATTATTATTATTATTATCTTTCTCACTCATGGTTTTTCTAGACTGACATGACGGGCTTTGCCAAGCCATGCTGTCTTTTATTGATTCAGGAATTTCCTGACGATTGAGCATGTTTTAATTAATTATTTTTGCCCCGTGTGTGTATTTTATATCCAACCCTTTACCATAAAAAGCCCAGTTTTGTCAACAAGTTATAAATTGGGCTGTGTGTAGGATACGTTGAAGTGACCAACTTCCATGTTGTGTTCCGTTAGTGTCAAAAACGTGCATGTCAATACGGGTGAGAATACCCTCATGCCCATCCCTTCTTTCAGATGAAATTCGCACTGGCCAATATCGCACACTCTTCCACCCTGAGCAGCTGATCAACGGCAAAGAAGATGCGGCAAATAACTATGCCCGGGGCCACTACACCATTGGGAAGGAGATCATTGACACGGTCCTGGATCGCATTCGTAAAATGGTGAGTGTGGCGACGCGCTTCTTGGTCCCACCTTTGAATGAGCTCTGCTCTGCCAAGGCTTCAACAGGAGACTCCCAGTTGAGCTACACCGGCTTTCCCCAACCTGGTATCCTCTTGATATTTTGGACTACAACTCTTACGATCCCACAGCAAGCAAGTGAGATGATGGAGACTGAGGTTCAACCAATGTAGATGGCACCTGTCAGGGCAGGTGGAGCTAAAACCACCAGAGGAAATGCTTCCCATCTTGCATAGGAGTCTTAATTTTGCCAGCTGAAACATCTAACCTGGCAACAGACCAGGCTTTCCGCAGCTTCCAGAAAAGCCCTGTAATTCAGGTAAATTTGGGACACCATTTACTCCACAGCTGTATCCTGGGTTCTCCCAAAACCAGTTTCGATTGAATGTAAAAGCCAGGGGAAAAATCCATCCCAGCTTTTTTTAAAATTTGGGCTGGTTGCCACAATGATTTCTTTGAAGAAAGCTAAAATTCTAGGGAGTAAAAAATCTGCATGTGCGCTCGCTTGAATGGTGCATCCCACACCATGCGTGCGAGAGCCCCGGATCATTGAGCTGAGCCCTAAAACACAATTTCCCATGTTGCTGGAGGGAGGAGGGTTGCTTCACAGTCCCTTCTACTAAATCTATTTAATGTTGCCTTTGGTATCCTGTCCTTCTCCAAGGAGCTCTAAAGGGGGAGTGCATAGCCCCTTCCCATTCTCACAACGGGCCCATGAGGTGTAATAGGCTGATGGACCCCAAGGTCACCTAGGGAGTTTCCCATCTGAGTGAGTTTAAACCTGTCTCTCTCTGCTCCTAGTTCAGCGCTCTGAACCACGACATCGCGCTGGCTCTTGAGCAGAGGGAGGCAGAGTGTTTAGCCAAAGGAGGTGATGGTGGTGCCCCAACAGCATGAAAATGCAGCATTGGCGCCTGCACATGTTCCTCTTCCATCTGCCAGCCAAGGTGGAATACACACTAGCCAAGGTAGGAATGCAAAGCCATTGCTGATTGCTCTGCTCCCTGACCTACTCAACCCATCCACCCATCCTGCTGAGACCCACATATCAACCTGCACTTTTAAATGATGGAAGCCATCAGAGCTAACTCTATCCTTGATCCAAACCTGCAGTAGACTTAGAACTCCTTGATGATGGGGTCTGCTGCTGGCCTATCCTGTGAGTTGTGCCTCTCATGGAAGCAAATCTGACACTGTAACCCATCCAGTCTTCTCTTTCAGGCTGACCAGTGCAGTGGCCTCCAGGGGTTTTTGATCTTCCACAGCTTTGGAGGAGGCACCGGGTCCGGCTTCACATCTCTCTTGATGGAACGGCTCTCGGTTGACTTCGGGAAGAAATCCAAGCTGGAGTTCTCGGTCTACCCTGCCCCACGGATCTCCACTGCAGTGGTGGAGCCCTACAACTCCATCCTGACCACCCACACCACCTTGGAGCACTCGGACTGCTCCTTCATGGTGGACAACGAGGCCATCTACGACATCTGCAACCGCAACCTGGACATCGAGCGTCCGACCTACACCAACCTCAACCGGCTAGTTGCACAGGTTGTGTCGTCCATCACAGCTTCCTTAAGGTTTGATGGTGCCTTGAATGTGGACCTGACTGAATTCCAGACCAACTTGGTGCCTTATCCCCGCATCCACTTCCCCTTGACCGCCTATGCCCCCATCGTCTCGGCGGAGAAGGCCTACCATGAGCAGCTCTCTGTGCCAGAGATCACCAATTCCTGCTTTGAATTCTCCAACCAGATGGTGAAATGCGACCCTCGCCGTGGCAAATACATGGCTTGCTGCCTGCTTTACCGGGGGGATGTTGTGCCCAAGGATGTCAACGCGGCCATCGCAGCCATTAAATCCCGAAGGTCCATCCAGTTTGTGGACTGGTGTCCGACCGGCTTCAAGGTGGGCATCAACTACCAGCCCCCCACGGTGGTACCCGGGGGAGACCTGGCGAAGGTGCAGCGGGGCGTCTGCATGCTGAGCAACACCACGGCCATCGCGGAGGCCTGGGCCCGCCTGAACCACAAGTTTGACCTGATGTACGCCAAGCGGGCCTTTGTGCATTGGTACGTTGGAGAGGGCATGGAGGAGGGGGAGTTCTCCGAAGCCCGGGAGGACCTGGCGGCCCTGGAGAAGGATTACGAAGAAGTGGGACAAGACTCTGGCAATGGGTCTGATGCCGAAGACGACCAAGAGTACTGATTGTCCATGCTGCAGTGAAGCCACCCTTTTCATGCCATGAAATCCGAGCATTTATTTGCCTTTTGCTTGGTGAGATGTTCTGGGTGCTCTGATGGGATGGAACGCCATTCCCTTTGCACTGCTCTCTGGAATGAGATGACCTCTTCTGCTTCTTTTCCCTCCTCCCTCACAAAGCATAACAAAATAAAATGAATGTGCAACAAACAAATCCTTCATGTCGTAGCACTTCTTCTATTGCGTTTAGGAGGGGAGGGGAAGTACTTACCAGAAGTATTTTCAACGACTTCAAAGTAGTTTCCAGTGCTCTAACTAAAGTTAAAGTGGTGAGTGCTTACGCTAATATTTATTTTGGCACGTTGAAGGCAATGTCTTCACATGGTGCATAGTTACTATGGAATTCACTACCACAAGATGTAGTGATGGTCACAAATTTGGATGGCTTTAAAGGGGACTGAATGAATTCCTGAAGGAGGAGGCTATCAGTGGCTACCAGTCCTGATGGTTACGTGCTATCTACAAGATCAGATGCAGTAAGCCTGTGTGCACCAGTTGGTGGGGAACATGGGTGGGAGGGTGCTGTTGCACTCTTGTTCTGCTTGTGGGTTTCCCATGGGCGACAGCTGGTTGGCCACTGTGCGACTGGACCAGATGGACCCTTGGGCTGACCCAGTAGGGCTGCTATTATTATTATTATTATTATTATTATTATTATTATTATTTATTATTATTTTATTTACATTTATATAGTGCCCCATAGCCAAAGCTCTCTGGGCGATTTACAAAAATTAAAAGACTGAACATCAAAAATCAATATACAAAATTTAAAACCATAAAAACCTAAAAAAAAACAGGTAACATTTCAAAGAACTTTTTAACTCTCAGCCAGGCCAAAATCTCAGTGAAAAATTCAACAAGCTGTTAAATACCCGGGAGAAAAGAAAAGTCTTGACCCGGCACTGAAAAAATAACAATGTTGAAGCCAGGTGGGCCTCATTGGGGTGATCGTTCCATAATTGGGGACACCACAGTAAAGGCCCTCTCCGTTGTTGCTGTCCTCTGAGCTTCCCTCTGAGTAGGCACCCAGTGAAGGACCTTGGATGTTGAGTGTAAAAGTCCTACAACTCCCAGCGTGCCCCAGCCAGCCATGCTCACTTGGGCATGCTGGGAGTCATAGGATTTTTTCTGTCTAAACGTTCATGGGATGTTGAGCTGAAAACTGCATAGCCTGTATAAGATTGTGGAATACGTCTTTAGAGGGATCAGGTGGCCCTGTCCTCTGTATGTTTCCTTGGAAATAAGGTCCAGTTTGCTCAATGCAATCTTGCCCTCTGCATGTTTACTGGGAAGTTTATCCCACTGAGTGTGATGGAATGCAATTCTCACTAAGAATACACAGGATCTCAGCCTATTCACCATGGAATTCGGTGGAACTCACTTCCAAATTAACCCAAGTAGGATTGGGCAGCCAGTCCTGTGTTTATGGCATTTCAGTGTGTGATTCGCAAACTGTTTTAATCCGTGAATAGCCAGATCCTCACTGTATTTACTCAGAAGCAAGTCCCTTTGATTCCAGTGGAGCTTACTTCCATGTAAATATATGTAGCAGGATTGCCACCAGGCAGGCCACTCTTGTACATGTTTATGCGGAAGAAAGGGCCGACCTAGATGGCTTCACACACTGCTTAATGTCACAATAGCCCTGTCCAGTTCTTCAAATTTCAGTAGCAGTGATGACTCTGATATGCAGGGAAGGGCTTTAACTTCACCCTCCCTACAAGCACACTTACACTACCGTTCCAGTCAAGACGTTTAGGGGCTTGTTTCGAGTAGCAGATACTGAGGATCAGAGTGAGGAGCAGCAGTGAGATGCTGGAGGTTGGAGCTGTGTGCATCACGCATCTCCTAAGGGAGTCCTAAAGGCAAGAGGTCTGAAGGAAAGGTGCAGAGTGTCAGGCAAGGGTCTGAGAGGATGATCAGGGGTCTGGAAACAAAGCCCTGCGAGGAGAGACTGAAAGAACTGGGCAGGTTTAGCCTGGAGGAGAGACGACTGAGGGGAGACATGAGAGCACTCTTCAAGTACAGAGGAGGGCCAGGATCTCTTCTCCATCATCCCAGAGTGCAGGATGTGGAATAATGGGCTCAAGTGACAGGAAGCCAGATTCCGGCTGGACATCAGGAAAAACTTCTTGACTGTTAGAGCAGTACGACATGCACATTAAAGAAAAGGCCCCAATTGGAACAGAGGAGGGGAACGTGTGCTTTCCGTGGCCTCCAGAAAGCACATGATTTCCCCCTGCCACTGGGTGTCCTCTGTTTTGGTTTCCCAAACATAGTCACTCTATCACTAACCACTTGCTGCAAAAGGGTTAGTTGCCTAATCGTGGCTTAGCGTGTTGTCTGAACAGGCCCATGATCTGATGTGATAAGAAGAGGTGCCTTGTAGAACATGAGCCCACTTGGAACATGAGGCCTCTTCCGTTCTCCGCTTTGAAGAAGGGTGGAGGGACATTCCAGAGAGAAATGGGCCGGTGCTATATATCGAGCTTGAAGGCCTACGAGGGAGTGGGAGAGTCGGAAGGGGGCTGGCGCATATTCTGGACGTAAAGCGGGGGGAAAGGAGAAATAACCATTCTGTGACCGGCCAGCATAACTTATGCCTCTTGTATGTTTACTTGGGTTTGCATAATTTATTCTGGTTTCACAATTCGAGCTTTCATCTTTGAAACTTTTTTTTTTTTTGGCATGGAAGGAAGCCATTTCCAACTCTCCTCCTTGGTCATGAGGACTAGCATGATGTTTTTCAATGAACCCTCGGGATGCAACACGCCGCGCCAGAGAACAAATCCGGCCCTTGTGTAGCATACGCCACCGATTTCCTTTCACAGCGAGCAAGTGCACAGGAGTGCGTGAGGGGCCGTTCCGCCTCGGGTGCCAAAATCTCCCTCGGAGCACCTGACAAGCCCCTTCTAAAGTCCCTGGCTTCCACGGGCAGCGCGGGCGGAGGGTTCCCCGCAGGCCGTCCAGTCCTGCCAGGGCTCAGAGGGCGCCGTAGACGACGCGAGGACAGGCCTCGGGCAGGATGCAGTGGGCCTCGTGTTCCACCAGCCCTGCAGGGCACTGGCAGCCCGGCACACAGGGCTTGAAGCAGTGGGACTCCAGGACGCCCAGCGGCACGGCGTGGTTGAAGCAGGTCTTGGGACAGGGTGGGCCGCATTCGTCGAACACGTAGCCCCGGTCTTGGGGGCAGCCCACAGCTATGGGGAGACAGAGAGACGCAACATGAGAGGGGGCAGAGAGGGGCGGACCCGGCCCATGGCGACAGAGGCCTAGTTCTTACTTGGAAGGGGCTCCATCCGTATCTGGACTGTACCACTTCAGGCCGCAGGTGGGGGCTCATGTAACTGAGGGGCTTTTAAAACACACTGAGATTCAGTTGTGGTTGTTTTTTTTAATACCTCCACACAGGAGGAAAGGCTGTAGTCAATCAATCAACTTTATTGCGGCCAACAGGCCAGAAAAGAAAGGCTGTAGTCTAGCTGTCCCATTGACACCCTAGATTTCCACCTGCAGGTCTCTTCTTTTGTATGGAGGAGCATTCAGTTCTGTGAGCCTCCGCCTGCTCGGTACGAAGTGGTGCAGACAAAGTGAGAACCAGGCCTTGGGCTGAAGGGATGATGATCAAGTGAGGACCAGCAGGACACCCCACCTGCCCCGTCGCAGCCTGGCCACGGCCTGGTGTCTCTTTGTACCATTCGCCTTCTTCGCCCCAAGATCACTTGCAATGTTGCTGAGACCCAATGTTGAGATCATCAGATTGGGGGGGTGGATATTGAGGCCATTTCTACACCAGCCTTTGTACCCGGGACCGTCCCTGGGTCATCCCTGTGCATGCAAATGACGCACAGGAACTCCCGGGGGTGGGACGGGCACAAGTTTTCCCCAGGATAAGAGATCCCAGGGAAAACTCGATTCTCCCGAGACCGCAGGAGGTGTGGGAGCCCATCCCGTGTGGTGCCTGCTTACTCACGAGTAAGCAGGCACCAGAAATGGGCACAGAGCCCATCAGGGGAGAGGGGGGGAGCAAGTACACCATCCCCCAGGATGGCGGGGGTGGGGGGGGCAATTTTGGGGTTATTTTTTTACCTTATCTTATTTGATGGAGCGCAAGTGCGCTCTCCGGATCCTTTTTTTAAAAAAACAAAAGATGGCGGGCACGACGTCCTGGGAGGAAGACGGGACGTCGCACTTCTATTTAGAAAGGGGAGGATGATCACCCCTCTCCCCCTACACCCGTAGGTGTAGAAAGGGCCTGAGAAGACTGTGCTTTGAATAGCGCCACCAACAGAGTTAATGGCGGAACTGAGATGTGAATTTCTTGATTTGTAGCTCAGCCTCCAAGCTGCTATGCTGCACCAGACAGATCTCCCTGAAATTTTCTAAACCACTTTTGTGTTTATAGGAAAAAGAAGAGAACAGAGCGCTTTCCTTGGTTGCAGACAAGCATGAGCCAACCGTCCATCCTGTACCTAATCGAGACTCTGTCACTATTGAATGGGCAGTTCTTTGTGATGTACAAAGCTGTGCCAGAAGCCCTTCACTATGACAACTTCGGTCTCTTTTGAAGTGTTGCAGCATGCTCTGCTTGCAGAACGGCTTCCGTCAGGAGCAACAACCTTTCACTAGAACTGGCTAGAGTAGCCTTCCCCAATGTGGTGCCCTCCAGTTGTGTTGGATTGGCTGGGGATGCTGGGAGTTGTAGTCCAAAACAGCTGGAGGGCACCAGGCTGAGGAAGGCTGCTCTAGACAGGGGCTGTTTTACTTCCTGCCTCAACCGGCCAGACAACACCAACCATGCTGCTGGCACTACATGCCCGTTGTAGCATAGCTGTAGTAGCAGAGGAGAGTCTAGGTAACTGAAAACCTCCCATATTGAGTTTGCTAGTGAACAGGAATATGGACTTCACAAGAGTTCCAAAACGCTGCTAAGAGACCTGTGTAGCCTAAGTGAGTAGAATTTTAACAGGCTTTAGCGGACAACAGCAGGTTTCATTGCCTAGGCCCTTTCTACACCAGGCGGGTATAGAGGGCGGGAGGGGCGGCAATCCCAGAAGTGCCTGCTTCCGGGATGGTCGCATTAATCCACATCAGAAGTGCGATGACTCGGTTTCCTCCTGGGTCGTTACACGCTGCGCCCACCATTTTGTTTTTTTCCAGGTCCCGAGGAGAGCGCACGAGCGCTCCTTCGCAAAAGATAAGTTTTTTTTTTTAAAAAAAAACCTTGCGCGTGATCGAGCTCCCATCCCCGTCCCTGCCCTCCTGGGGGTAGCAAAACTGGTGTCACCCCCTCCCGATGGGCACAGAGCCACGCGGCATAGCCCTGTGCCCATTTGTGCTGCTGTGCTTACTCATGAGTAAGCACGGCAGCATCCGGGATGGGCAGCCATAGGGACTGCGGAAGATTCGGGATTTAGGGATCCCTTATCTCTGGCAAATCCCATGGCCAATGCCCCCACCCCGGTCCCTGGGAGTCCCTGTGCGTAATTGGGACTCGCAGGGATCAGCCGGGGGCCATCCGAGGCAAACAGCCTGGTGTAGAAACAGCCATAGTTATGTCGGCCTTTTCTCGGCATGAGCTGGGAGGTTTTCACTCCTAACCAAGCCAATTGTTTTCCCAGTTTAGATGTTTTGGGAACCTGCGAGAGCCTTCCACCCCGCTTCTTTTGAGAGGGGGGAGGGATGCAGCCTGTCAGCTCCTGAGAAAGAGGCAGGCACCTAACAGGAAAGCATATAAGACCCAAGGCGGAAGCTTCACGCTTTGGCCTCGCTCCAGGAGGAACAGGGCAAGCGGCCTGGAGAACCTGCTGCAGCTTAAAGGGACGGTTTCCCCCTGCTGCGCCCCCTCCGATAGACACCCAACTATGAGAGATGTTTTTTGCATGTCTTTTTGCACAAGTGGCTTATTTTCATCTTGATAACCAAAAGCATCCGATTGATGACATGGTCCTGGCAGAACCCGAACCCAAGCTCAACACACCTCCGTATGGGGCGGACGACAGGCACACAGGGAGAGAGAAATGCTTTTGCAAGGGGCAGGGGCTGGCATCCCCTTGCATTGCAGTAGCTTCTCCTTCCCTGCCTGCTCTGGAGCCTCATCTACCGTTTCTGCCCCCTCCCCTTTCCTCAACCACACTGCAGCTCCCCACATCCTCTTTGAGCGCTCTATCACACCAGCGATTGAGTGCACTCTCGCCATGCCTGGTGTGCGGATTTGCAGCATGGTACTCACATGACGCCGAGCCTGTTCTGCTGACACCCCGCCTCTTCCCCAGCCTTTCCTAGAACGCTAAAAGTCTGGATTATTTTCCCTAAGTGCATTTAATGCACCCTTAAGCCTCCATGTAGTTTTAAAGGAGCTGGGGGCTTGAATGGAGTATCAGGTCCTGGCAGGGGAAAGTGATCTCTCCCAGCAGCCGGCTCCAAGCCTCAATCTAAAACTCAAACTTTGCATCCCAGGCTCCAAAGAGTTTTTTAAAATCATACAACGCCTGAATCTCTGCAGAGGCAGGATTGTCCTCCCTCGACACCCCCAAAGAGCCAGACTAAAGGGTCCTTCCATTTTTGCCCGGCAAAAAGGCGGTTTGGTTGAAGTGCTCATCTGCCAGAACCTGACTGGAGAAAGGGAAGGGGAGGGGCGGAGTGGAAGAGCAGCTATTCAGGTGAAAGGGGTCATAAGCTTGTGCTTCAGCCTCAGAGGTAAAAAACGTGGAGGCAAACCGGGGGGGGGGGGAATTAGGTGTGATAGAGGTCTGAGTCTTTGCCTTGCCCTAAGGAGCTGGTCAACAGAAAATAGGGGCGGAACCTAGCACAGCTGGGTCAGGCGCACGGTGCCTCTGTGGCCGTCCCAGGTCCTCACCGCAGAGGGTGGGCGAACGCCACTGCAGCACCAGCCCGGCGTGGCGGCACTGGGCGGCGTAGGCTTCCAAGGCCTCGCAGAGGCAATCGTCACTGCCGGCGGCCCCGCAGGCGCAGAGGTCATATACGCAGGAGGCGAAGAAGGGCTCCGGGGGGACGGCCGCGTGGCAGCGCTCGAAGGGCGGCGACTTGAGCGCTTTGCAGCGGGTGTTGGCCTCTTTGCGGGAGCGGTAGCCCGACTCCTTGCAGGGGTCCACGTCCGTCCCGTCGGCACAGCCGCCGCCTTGTCCCGTGGCATTGGAGGCGTCCACCTGGGCCAAAGAAACGCAAGCCCCGTTCACACATGCACACACACAATGATAAGCAGTCTTAGGCTGCCCCCGCTTGTGAGGGGGGGAACACTCTCTGTTTGTGCCAATGGAAGCCCCCAGCCTGCCCACCCCCCACCCTTGGCTAGAAAACAAGTGGCCAAGGAAGGAAAGGGTTAAACTCCCCCTACCCATGCATGATGGTTGCAAGCTGGATCAAGGCCCCCTGCACTTACTTTAGAGGAAGTAAGTAAGGGTCAGCAATTTAATTGATTGTGTTGTTTGACTCTCAAAACAAGCATGACCTTTCCCCATGTTCTCCCACCTCTATTTCTCTCCCTTTCTTCCGCTGGCCTCCTGGTGTTGATTTCTAGATTGTAAGCCCCTAGGGGCAGAGACTTGGCCTCTTCTATTTCCAACACCATGCTCCTTGATGACACTGGGTAGACAACTACAGTCGTGTCCTGAATGGGCACCCCTTCTGAGGGGAGACGTGAGAGCGCACTTCAAATACTTGAAAGGTTGTCACACAGAGGAGGGCCAGGATCTCTTCTCGATCATCCCAGAGCACAGGACGCGGAAGAATGGGCTCAAGTGACAGGAAGCCAGATTCTGGTTGGACATCAGGAAAAGCTCCTTGGCTGTTAGAGCAGTACGACAATGGAACCAGTGACCTAGGGAGGTGGTGGGCTCTCCCACCCTAGAGGCCTTCGAGAGGCAGCTGGACAGCCACCTGTCAGAGATGCTTGAAGGTGGATTCCTGCATTGAGCAGGGGGTGGGACTGGATGGCCTTAGAGGCCCCTTCCAGCTCAACTGTTCTATGATTCTATGGTTCTTTTCCCTTCCCATCATACCGAGGCTCCTTTGGGATCCTGTGACCCTGGCTATGGGGGTCTAGCACACCTCCTCCTGGCTCCTCCCTGCCTTTACCTTCCAGCTGTTGCCAAAAGCAGCCTCTGACAAGGTCAGGTGCCCAGAGCGCAGCCGCAGGTCATCCTGGGGGTAGTTATTGAAGTTGCCGCAGAGCCCACAGGTGTGGCCTTTGTACGTGCCTGGCACGCTGACCTCCAGGTGGGAGCGGCCGTTCCAGAGCACCTGGCGGAGAGGGTGTGCGTGAGAGGGACAAGAGGGCTCCCCAACTTCCCAGTTGCTTTGCAGCCACCCAAAAAGCCCCCTCCCCAGATGCGTGCTTACCAAGGATCAAGGCAAGGCCCAAGCCCCTGGCAGTGAAATCGGGGTGCCGCTGCGGCTGAGAGATGGACAGAGCGGCACCAGGTAACGCAGCCTTGGCCAACTCGGTGCCCTCTGGCCATGAAGGACTGAAACCCCATCAGCACACGGTTGAGCGCCTGGACTGGGGAGGATCGGGATTGTGGTCCAACCCCTCTGCAGAAGGCTGATCTCTCGGGCCAGCAGTGCTCCCACAGAGGTCTCGTCCATCTCAGCGCGGCTGGCGTGGGAGACCTTCTCAGCAGACAGTGCTCCCTGGGACTTAGCGAGTGGGGCGGGCTGCTCTCCAAAGACCCAACGCACGCAGGCGCACAGCTCCCTCCGAAAGGTTTTGGCTTAATCCTCCCATCGTCCCCGGCCAGCATAACAACAAGTTGTGCTGCCTGGGGATGCTGGGTGCTGTAGTCCAACACATCCGGAGGGTCCCAGGCCGGCAAAGCCTGCTGTCCAGCCATAAGTCAAGGACATGGGTAGCCTGGGCCTCCAGGCCCCTACGGGCTCTGACGGGCCTGCAGAGGACGCTGCTCCCCCACATCCCATCCAGGCCAAGGGGGCTCGTGCAGAAGGGAGCTCCCCAGGGGACAGTGCCCCTAGTTTTCCCTTGGGAGGCCCCTCACAGCTGCCGCTCACCTAAAAGGCCAGAGAAGTGGTGCCTCGGCCTTCCCTGCAGCCCACCGTCTGCCCTCCGGGGGCTTCCCCCTCACCCCCCACCCCCTCAAGCCGCCCCGCCTGCTCTGCACCTTGATGCCAATGTTGGTGTTCAGCAGGAGGGTGCTGGCCTTGAGCTCCACGTACAGGTACGGCTCCTTCAGGAAGGGCAGGGTCACGCTCCGGGAGTCCACCTGGGCGAGGGTGGGAAGGCCTGGATCAGGCTGCAGCCCTTTGCCCACGGTGGGCACAGAGGCCGACATGCCTGGATACCCGGGCCTCATGATAGGCAGGGGGAGTGGGGAGAAGGGCTGCCGGGATCATGGGTGAGGGGCTTGGACCCGGCCTGACCCCCCTGCCCACCGCTGTGCCCTCCCAAGCTCCAGCTTACGAGGGGGGTTCCGGGGGGAGGAGCAGCCAACCGGGGCCTCCGCTCTCCTCACCATCACGACACGATCCTGGAGCAGCTGGACGGTGGTGTCCCCGATCAGCACGGCCACTTCCTTGGTCCAGGACACGCCCCAGCGCCCACGGTCCTCGTTGGTCACGTGAACACTATCATGGGGAGGGGGGGTGGCAGGGGAGACCCAGCGTCAGTGCAGGCACCGCAGGGCTGAGTCAGGAGCCCCTTTGGCAAGTGGAATGGGAGCCAAGGGCTCGCCCAGACTCCCACGCTGGAGCGCATGCTCCCCACACGGAGGATGCAGCAGAAGGGCCACACGGACACTGAATTTCAGAATGGCTACAGAGGTGCACAGAAGAGAAGACTCAGGGGAGACCTGAGAGCACTCTTCAAAGACTTGAAAGGTTGTTGTCACACGGAGGAGGGCCAGGATCTCTCCTCGATCATCCCAGAGTGCAGGATGCGGAATAATGGGCTCCTCAAGTGACAGGAAGCCAGATTTCGGCTGGACATCAGGAAAAACTTCTTGACTGTTAGAGCAGTACAACAATGGAACCCGTGACCTAGGGAGGTCTTGGGCTCTCCCACACTAGAGGCCTTCAAGAGGCAGCTGGACAACCATCTGTCAGGGATGCTTGAAGGTGGATTCCTGCATTGAGCAGGGGGTTGGACTTGATGGCCTTAGAGGCCCCTTCCAACTCTACTATTCTATGATTCTGTGCCAGAGTGATTGACTGACTTGAGCATCCCAACAGGCCAAGCCTTTTGTTTTCAGCTTTTTATGACAGTGCTCTAAAGCCCACAGTGTCAGCCACCAACCGCCCTGGGTTTAATGCCCTCCCAAGGACCGTTACAAAACGCAGCTAACTCTGTCAGAAGGGGCCGGTGTATTTCAGTGACCCTTCTCTGCCCTTCATTTCAGTTTGCCCCTTTTTACCATCTTGGGTTCCCTTTGCTTGAAGGACAAAAGAAGCTGTAGGGTCCTTCCACAGCCCCTGATTTTGAGCCCCCTTTCCTCTCTAGAACTGGAGGCAGCGCCAAAGAATTTGGCCTCCCGTTTCTCCATTCTCACCCATTGGACCCCACCTCTCTCCCAGTAGAGAAAACACAGCTCCCTCTCCCCACAAATTCATTCCCGTTCCGGTTTCCTCCCTGGGGTGGAGACAATGGGGCTCACCTGAAATCTCCCCCGTCACAGTCCTGGGCTAGGATGTATGTGCAGCTGCCCTGGAAATGGACCATTTTGCCGTCGAAAGTGCGGTAGTGCGGGTCCCCGAAGGCTACGCAGACAGCGGGACGCGGGACACAGTGTGCACAACACAGGCCCGGGATTAAGGTGGGCGTCTCGTCCTGCCAGGTAAGCGAAGGGGCCACAGTCTCAGGACTGCACTAGGTCTCCTCCAAATCTGATGTCTCTGTGCTCCGTACCATGGGTCCCCTCTACAAGGATTCGCTTTTGCGCCTAGTTAGGCGATTATGCGCATAATCGCTGAAGCGCATTTACACCTAATCCCTCTGCACGAGAGGCGGCGAGAGGCGGCGAAGCGCATTAACAGATGTCCAAAATGCGCTTTACAAGTAGTTAATGCGCATAAGCGCTTATTCACACAGTCAAAATGCGCTTTAACAGACGGAGCAAAATAAAACTCGCGATTTAACGCGCATTCGATAATGCGCATAATCGGGGAGATAACGCGCCTCTATGCCCGATTTGCGCTCCGTTCTTGTAGAGGTAATTTTTTTAATGCGCCTTGAAAGAGCTTTAAATGCCTCTTGTAGAGGCACCCATGGGCTTCTCTAAATGAGTGATTTATAGCACGCTCGTGACTGACCACTCACGGAGGTTTGTGCGCCATTTTGATGACATCGTGAAGCTCCTGCATGTCTCCTGCTCCTTCCCTCGGTTATTTTGTTTTAAAAAAAACAACTTCTGGATATCCCAATTCTTCTGAAATAATTCGGGATTTCCTACTGTGTGCAGTCAAAGTTGTGCTACAAAACACCCACTAGAGGACGATGTCCCATTCAAGGCTATGAGCGCCAAAAGGAGACGAATTTCCCCACGTGGTCGCCCATGTAATGCAGCCCATTATGCTTGTGCAAGAGCAGCAGAAAGCAAAGCTCTGGTAAGCAGACACGATTTCCATTTAATCGAACAAAGCTCCTAGTTTAGCTGCCACAGGCCGACTCCAACCAGGGCTTTTCCCCAAGCTCTGCTACCTGACAAGAGTCTCCTCTGCTTGAATCCTCAAGAGTGGTGGCATAGTGGAGCCAGGGCTGCGGCGGAATGCAGTCTTCCAGCAACCGTATATACTGTTCCGTCTTGCAATGCAAAAAGTATTTTGGGCTGGATTTGCTTTGAATGGGCAATTCAGGCCCCTTAGCTGTGCAAAAGACCTGATCCTGGTGGAGATGAAAACCACGATACTAGAACTGGATTGTCATTAGGAAGCAAGACCTTGGCCTCTTTTTTAGGCCTCTCCTTGGCGACTGCACCTGTAAGGTGACCCTATGGAAAGAAGGACTAGGCTCTTGTATCTTTAACTGTTGGCTTGAAAAGGGAATTTCAGCAGTTGTCATTTGTATGCATGCAGCACCCTCTTCATCGCAACAGTGAAAGCTGCAGGAGCTATACTAGAGTGACCAGATACAAAAGAGGGCAGGAGCTGCTGCATCTTTCACTGTTGGGATGAAGAGGGAGTTTCGCCAGGTGCTGCATGCCTACAAATGGCACCTGCTGAAGTTCCCTTTTCAATACAACTGTTAAAGAGACAGGAGCCTGGTCCTCCTTTCCATAGGACCACCCTATGCACCTGCATCTCAAGATTTACCACTCCACCAGTGCTTGGGATAACTGCTGGCGAGAGCAACAGAAAGGCCGTCCCTGGTACGGGCTGAGTCCCTGCAACAGGGAAGAGAGCAGGAGCAGTAACTGCTGCTTGATCCCAGCGGCGATCCTCGTGCAGTGGCCCCAAGGAGGTGGCCCCCACCACACCTCCAGGGGCCTCGGAGTCGTTCGCCTCTCCCCTCCCTGCCCCCTCCCTTCAACTCACAGCAGCACAGGCGGTGGGGGGACATCGCTCGCTCCGGCAATGCACCTCTCCGGACACGCAGGTGCAGGTGGTGCATTCATCCACCCGCCAGTCCTCGTGGGACTGGAAAGTCTGGCCCTGGTGGAAACAGCTGGTGCCAGGATCTGTGGGGCGGGAGGGGGGGAAGACCGGGAAGCTGGTTGGTTTCTTGCTACTTGAGAATGCACTTTGGAGCGCTTTTATGTGTTGCGAGCGTTTTGCCTGCGTCATCCGGTCAGAATTCTTGCAAACAGCCCTGGAAACAAAGCCCTAGGAGGAGAGACTGCAAGAACTGGGCATATTTAGCCTGGAGAAGAGAAGACTGAGGGGAGACACGATAGCACTCTTCAAGGCCTTGGAAGGTTGTCACACGGAGGAGGGCCAGGATCTCTTCTCGATCATCCCAGAATGCAGGACATGGAATAATGGGCTCAAGTGACAGGAAGCCGGATTCCGGCTGGACATCAGGAAAAACCTCCTGACTGTTAGAGCAGTACGACAATGGAACCCATGACCTAGGGAGGTGGTGGGCTCTCCCACACTAGAGGCCTTCAAGAGGCAGCTGGACAGTCATCTGTCAGGGATGCTTTAAGGCAGATTCCTGCATTGAGCAGGGGGTTGGACTTGATGGCCTCATAGGCCCCTTCCAGCTCAACTATTCTATGATTCCAAGGTAAGTCAGCATTGTTATCCTCTATATTGCATGTAAGGCTGAGAGAGAGAGAGGCTTGTCTAAGGTTGCCGGCTGAGAAAAGGCTGGCGTCAAGATTCGAACCAGGGACTTCCTGATTTGTAGCTCAGTCTCTTTAGCCACTGGAGACTTCAGGCTTGTGGGATGTACTGTGTCATTTGGCAGAACCTTGAGGCCCACTGATCAGAAGCACATGCAAAATACTGTCTCAGGCAGGCAGACATATGCTAAGATTGAAGGAAGGGTGCCTCTGAGCATGTACTCAGTCCAGGAATTTGTGAACAGTACCAGAACCAAGCTAACGGGCCCTTTTGCACAAAAAAATCCACTCCTGGATTCCCCACCCCTGCAAAGAGTTCTTTTTCAACCATCTAATTTACGAGAAAGGAAGCATTTTAGTTGCAGCTCTTGTTACACAACTGAGAGTAAAAAACAACAACTAGCTGATTTACTGCAAATCACCCAGAGATCTACTAGTAGATCCCAATCTACCTTCCACCCACCCCTGCACTACACCAGAGGTCTCTTTTCTTGTAGTGGCACAGAGATAGATGTAGTATTTATTTATTTAAACTACTTATATACCGGTTGATATCATCAGATTTCTGAGCAGCCGCTCTCTCTCTATGGCCGTTCCCGCCTCTCAGATCACACCTATAGTTGACCAGGGGGCTGACTCAACATCATCTTTGCCCCATGGTGGCTGAGAATTGGCGCTGCATCATATGACGCAGCCGCCGATTTGCAACCACTGCGAGGTTTGAAAATGTCGGAGACTTACCCTGTCTTTCCCTGCTGAAGCGAGATCACCACCAGCTCTCCCACCGTCTGAGCTCGCTCTGGCGTCAAGCTGGGGGCTTTCCCGGGCATAAGGTGACCTCTGATTGGTCGCCAGAAGTCAGACAATGGGCAGGAGGCAGGCCTGGCGAGCCAAAAGGCCACCAGAAAGCCCGCCAGAAAGCCCGCACTGCCTCCTTTGTCGGGATTACCGGCTGTCACCCTGCAGCTGCGACAGCGCGGAGTTTAGCAGCAGCGCAGCGCCAAAGCAGCACTGTGAAGGCAGGCCCCAGAAGTGGCTACGAAGGCAGCATCCGTAGCATATAAGACTCATTGCTGCATCTGGTGCTAGAAACGATAGCCTCCATCATACTTGGCAAGACTAGGGCCTCCATCACACCTAATTTCCACCCCCCTGGTTTGCCTCCGCGTGTTTTTTTTTTTACCTCTGAGGCAGAAGTGCGTCAAGCTTATGATCCCTTTCACCTGAATAGCTGCTCTTTCGCTCCTTCGCTCGTTTGCTCTTCCGCTCCGCTCCACTCTGCCCCTCCCCTCCTCTCCCCTTTCTCCCTCCAGTCAGGTCCTGGCAGATGAGCACTTCAACTAGACCACCTTTCTGCCGGGCAAAAATGGAAGGACCCTTTAGTCTGGCTCTTTGGGGATGTCGAGGGAGGACAATCCTGTCTCTGCAGAGATTCAGGCCTTGTAGGATTTTTTAAAAAAGGCTTTCGAGCCTGGGATGAAAGGTTTGGCTTTTGTATTGAGGCTTGGAGCCAGCTGCTGGGAGAGATCCCTTTTCCCTGCCAGGACCTGATGCAATCCATTCAAGCCCCCAGTTCCTTTCAAACTACACGGAGACTTAGGGCTCATTAAATAATCCAGACTTTTAGCGTTCCAGGAAAGGCTGGGGAAGAGGCGGGGTGTCAGCAGGACAGGCACGGCGTCCTGTGAGTACCGTGCTGCAGTTCCGCACACCAGGCATGGCGAGAGGGCACTCAGCCGCTGGTGCGATGGAGCTCTATATAGCAAATCAGGGGGTTCAAGGCGATTCAGGGAAAGGTCCAGACATACATGAACGCAGGAGCTCCTCCACTCTGGGATGGGGACTCTCGCCACGTGGTCGTCACAGGTAGGGACAGCTCTGGAGGAACCGAGCTCATGAGTGAAGCAGAAGGAGCTGTTTGGCTCGAGGCCTCTGCAAAAGGGAGAAAGAACATGCCAATTGCTGCAAGTTATTTACTCTGTAAATCCAAGGTTCTCCGCGTTTCCAGCTGCTGCTCTTCTTTGGGGCGACAGCATTGCTCGGCTGAATGGCCTAGATCAGTCTCCCCCAATCGGATGACCTCCAGAGGGGCTGGACTACAACTCCCACCACCCACAGCCACCATAGCTAATGGACTGGGGATGATGGGGGCTGTAGTCCAAGCCCTCTGGAGGTCGCCAGATTGGGAAAGTCTGAAGTAGTTCATACAAATGACCTCTTTGGAGGCATAATTGCTCAAAGCGCAGACGGTCTTGGATTTGCAGAATAAACCGTTTACAAGAATTGGCAGTTTCTTTCTTTGTTTTGTTGGTGGTGTCTGTCCTGCCGCCGCCAAGGAAGCCCTCTTGCTTTTTTTGGTGGGGGGGAGGGGGCACCTGGGACATCGCTGAACTCTCTCCCCAGAGCGGTTTTGCAACGTAAAAGAAACCATTGTTGGGGGTTGTTTTTAAACTTTGAGTGCCACGTGATTGTTTAAAGCAGGGACACACAACTCATGGCCTTCCAGATGTTTTGGCCTACAACTCCCATGATCCCTCACCATTGGCTATGCTTCCTGTGACTGATGGGAGTTGTAGGCCAAAAGATCTGGAGGGATACAAGTTGCCCAACCCTGGTTCAAATGTACCGTCAAACAAAAAGCACTTTAAACAAATAAAAAGGGTGGACAGCCCACCGGAGGAATCCACTGAGGAAGAGTGTGGGTGTGATTTGAAAATGGGGGCTGGGCCCATGTCCAGAGGGCAAGGAACAGTGTTGGCTCCTGTTTCTATGTATGTCAATCCATCTGCACCTTTATGCACATGATCTCAGTAAGTCTTACAACAACCCTGTAAGGTAGTTCAGTACTATTGTCCCCATATTTCAGGACCAGGCTGGGCAGAGAGAAAGGAGCTCAGGAGCAAACAGTATGCCTATGTGCACCAGCTACTGGGGAACATGGGTGGGAGGGTGCTGTTGCACCCTTGTCCTGCTTGTGGGTTCCTGATCGACAGCTGGTTGGCTACTGTGTGAACAGAGCGCTGGACTACATAGATGGACCCTGGGTCTGATCCAGAATCAGGGCTCCTCTTATGTTCTTATGTACCTGGTGAATTCCTGGCAGACGGGAGCTTTGAACCAGAGACTTCCTCTGAGCCCCTCTGCTAAATCGGCTCCCAGCACCAAGAAGGCTTTAAAAAGGATTAGCGGAGTGTGTGAAAGGAAGGAGCTGATCTGTGACTGATGGCCATTACAGCTGATACTGCAGCCGCCATGTTCAGAGACGGCAATCTCTAAGGTTCAGTTGTTGGGCCTTAAAAACTCAGGTACGCCTCAATATACAAGAAAATTGCTACCTTTTGATAAAAGCCTAATGTCATGACCACGACACAGCCGCTGCCTAAATGCACCACAAAATCAGTTATGAATACTAAAACAGCATGCTATAAAATGGCTCAGCTGAAGAACATGCGATGAGCTGAGAAGAAAAATATGCAGGAAAAGCAAAGACAAGTCATTTGCAAAAAGAGAAGCAAATGTAGTACACATCCAGGGGATATTATATGCAATGTCTACTGCCATCAGAAGCGTGCAAAAAATAGAACCATCTTTGTCACTTGCCAGCAGGATGTTATTATGTCCTGGAGAATCCCTTTGTTTAAAATATCTAGCAATTTGGATGCCACAACAGAAAAGGCCCTGCTCCCTGCCACACAGATCTGATTAGATTGGCGAGGTCAGCCACTGGGTTGCTATTCTTACCTTGACACTCAGCACAGCACCGTCCGGGCACCTGCATCTTCACCAGGCCACCTTGGCACACCACGGGGACGCATTCCTGGATCTGGCACTCAATATGACCCAGCTGAACATCAGAAAAAGAGGCAGACATCAGAACGGGGGGTGGGGGTGGGGGTGGGGCAGGAGGGCTGAGCTGATCCTTCCTTCTCTGATCTGTGACCCACAAGCCATGGTACTGTGGTGCTCTGCCCACCCACCCTTTATTTCCAGTTCGTTTCCTGCCCCATCTTCCCAGCTCTGGATCAACGATGACAAGACATCAGCTATTAAAGGCATTTGGAATATACTGTGCTAAAATATTCCGGTGCCCAACCGACAGCGCAGATAAGAGAAGTGGAGCCAGGTTTTAGTCTTCACGAAGCTATGGCCATCCTGCATTCTCAGCCTCAGTCTCCTCCTCTGTAAAATGGGTACAGTGAGAACCTATCAACTAGCCGTAGGGCTTCATTTATGGGACAGAGAAACACTCTCGTCAGGGATATGTGTGGACGTCTCCCAACTGCTCAACAACCAGAAACACCCCACTCTTTATGGGTTGCGTTGGGGTCTTGGCAGATAACCCCCTCCTGGCCTTACGTTGCAGGAGCAGGAGACACAGCTGTCGGCACTGTCCGTCCAGGTCTCCCCATCGGACACACGTCGCCCCTCAACTTCAATCACACACTCTGAAAAAGGGAGGATGGGGAGAGGGGGCATTAGGGAGCAAGCATAGACACCCCCTTGTTCAAATCAGGGGGCCGTGCCTGGGGAATGGGGGCAAGAGCTTGTAAGCTTAAAAGAAAAAACAAAAGGAGCTATAAATATCTGTATGCTTCAGAGTCATCAGGCTGCTAGTCAAGACGATTCTGGTCTAATCAATTTCTCTCCTAAAGGGAAAAAAATGGCTGCATTCCTATGCACATGTGCTGGGAGGTAAGACGAGTGGGATTAATTTATGAGTAAATATCTATAGTAGCCTTTCTCAACCTGGTGCTCTCTGGATGTGTTGGGACTCCAACTCCCAGCTTCCCCGAGCCAGCAATGTGTTATACTCCAACACTTCTGGAGGGCACCAGGTTGGGGAAGATGGATCTATAGGGTTGGGCTGCCAGAACCGGTTTCTGAGGCTGCCTCTACAAGAGGCATTTAAAGCTCTTTCAAGGTGCATTAAAAAATTTACCTCTACAAGAACAGAGCGCAAATCGGGCGTAGAGGCACATTTTCTCTCTGATTATGCGCATTATCGAATGTGCGTTAAATAGCGAGTTTTATTTTGCTCCGGCCGTTAAAGCGCATTTTGACTATGTGAACGAGTGATTCTCCGCATTAACTACTTGTAAAGTGCATTTGAAACAACCGGTAAGGTCACCAGTTGAGTGCTCAATTACCTCCTGCATACAAGCATTTACGATAAAGCGCTTCCGAGAAGATGCGCATAATCGGAGGAACAGGCGTCAAACGGAATCCATCTAGAGGGGGTCTGAGAGAGGGCTCCACCCTTGAAAGTGCGGCCCGGAGCTCTCTCCCTTGAGGAAATCTGCCCTTATGGAAGCTTTCCCCTCAAAATGGCAGGTGGAGGAACCAACCTGTGAGCTGACCCTACCTGCAAGTATTTAAACACCCCCGCCTGCTATATCTCGTAGCAACCTAGCTCCTGGGGGCAGTGTTGCAGGGGAAACGAGTTCCTCTTCAGTGAGGTTGGACGTTACTCTCTGTTTTCGGCCTTTGTGCACAGGCTCATCTGTGGGGAGGGATTAGCGGTCAGATGGACCTGCCTGGAGGCAGTAGACTGGGTTTAGGCCACAGGGCCTTGGTGATCCCTTCTGACTCTGTGGGAATTTTGCACAGCTGAGGCCGTCCAACCAGAGGGGGCAATGCCCAACCTGGGGTACCTCTAGATGGGCTCTTTCCCCCGCAGTCGCTTCAGAATGGCGGCAGATGGATTACATGACGCTGCCGCCACTCTGAAGCTTCTGCAGAGAAAAGACCCAAAGCTCCACTCTAAAAAAGTTGGGCATTTACCCTGACTTTTTTAGAGTGGAGCGGAGCGGGCTGGGCAGGGAAGGGGGTGGACCAGCGAGCCATAAGCTCGCTGCACCGCCTCCTCAGTCCTTCCCCTCCCATTTAAAATAAGAATAATAATAAAAAACTTACCCTAGAAGAGGGGAGCCGAGGCTCCCAGCCACCCCTCCAGCTGCCGCTGGGGAGGCGCGGGCGCGGCAGTAGGAAAAGCCACTTTGATGCTCCTTCCGGTGTAGATGGCCGGAAGGAGTGTCAATGTGGGCTGTGACGGCTCCGTTGTCAGGATGAGGGCCAGGTAACACCAGTCAGCTCACAGCCTGGCTGGCAGCATATCCTGAATGCATTTCTTCTCCTCAGTCCTTTGTTCAGCTACCTGCCCTTCAGGGCTCCCTCTAGCTATAATAAACTTGTTTTAATTCACAAAAAAAGGTTTGGCGATTTTGTTTATCTCGGGCTTCAACCTGGATGGTACATTGAACAGGGCTATGGATGGTGGGGCAGTGTGTAAACTATCACAATATTATACTTAAGATGTAATATTTTTGTTGAGTACTGGTTGTTTTAAGATGTGGCTTTAAGCACTCCAGGATCCATTGATGAAGGATGGCTTCCAGAAATAGAAATGTAAACAAATAAGCCTAGCCCCCTTTCCCAGGTTTAGCCCCAGCCCCTCCCCCCCCCCCCGGAAATTGAGAAGCCTACGCCCCTGCATCCAACCATTCAGACGTAACACACATATATAAAACGGGAATGCATGAGACAGAATGGCTGCTTGCTGGACCAGGGGAGGTGAAAACAAAGAGGCATCTCCCTTTGTGAGTTTCACAGGGCCGAGCCTTCCCTCTCCTCCACCAGAGATGCCAGCCACACAGCCTTGTCTCTCTGCCCAAAGACACACCCCTCCAATCCCAGGCAGTCCATCACTGTGGTACCATGGCTGCAGGGCCCTGTAGCTGAACCCCAAGGGGACTTAGCAAGTCCAAGAGCACGGATGGGGGGGGGGGGAATGAGAGATCTCACCATCACAGATGGGGCAGCAGGCACCATGAGGGGTAAAGCGCTCCACAGGGGGACAACTCAGCAGCGGGCATCCTTGGTGCACACAAACCCAGGTCAGATCCTGTGTGGAAATGGACAGCAGCTGAGCTGGGATATCACAGGCAGGCTTGGAAGGTGTCACAGGCGGCTTGCAAGACATACCACCCACCACAAGACCAGTTTGGGCCTAAGTTACTTGAAGGACCGCTTTCACCTGTATCAGCCTGCCAATACTTTAAGATCAGGAAGAGAAGCCGTTCTCATTTGCCCACCTGTGAGGGCAATTAGGTGGGTGTCCACACGGGAGAGGGCCTTCTTTGCGGTGGCCCCAAATCTCTGGAACGAACTCCCATCAGAGGTCCACCATGCATCGTCCTTGCAGGCTTTTAAGACGGCCTTGAAAACATCTTATTTTACCGTGGCCTTCACATCATGGGTATTGTTATGGCTCTTATTGTTATTATTGCTGCTATCGTTGTTCCTGTTGGTTTTATTGTTGGTTTTATGGTTTTAATTGCTGTTTTATTGCTTTTAATATTCTTAATATTGTATTGCTTTTAATATTTTGTGTATTTTATTGTAATCCGCCTCGTGAGGGCTTTGCCCTGAAAGGTGGCCAAGAAATGTTTTAAATAAAAGAGAGAACAGAGCAGCAACAGGGAAGGCGGACCTCCATCCAGATAAAAGCAAGCCCAGCGCCACCAAGTGATGGGACTGTAGAACGACACTATCCACACAGCAGGCTCCGCCCCCGAGTCCTGAGCTCTTCAAGAGAGCCGGCAACCCTAAGAGCCGATCAAGGGGACTTCCAGATTCATTGATTTCGAACCCTTCCATTTTCACCCTTAATTCTAAACCTGATATTTCAAAGCGGGAGGAAGAAGTTAGAAGTTTGAAGAAAGGAGGTTGTGGTTGTGGAAAGGGAGGTGCGGAGAGTGGCAGGCAGGCAGGCAGGAGTTGGGGGTGGCCAGTGTCAAGGAGGGCAGGAACCGGGCCCATAAACATGGGCGCCATCTTGCCAGTGCCGTTGGCCAGCTTCCAAAGGGGTTCAGAGCCTGCTCAGGCTCCCTGGGCTGCCATGATCTGCCAAAAAGGGGGAGTTGCACTGGCACCCTTACAGAAGTTACAGGGGGGATCCTCACTACTCAGACGGGCACCCCTTAGCCACACTACCATCCCAAGCAGGACTTGGGGCTGCTTGTCTCTTCACATTCACGAGGGAGAGAAACGGACGGCTGGCCCAGTTTCTCTCCCTCGTGATCGTGAAGGGACAAGCATGGTTGGCTTTGTAGCGTGCCGCATCAGAGACAACAGGCAGCTCCGGCATTCTGGGGGTGCTCCTCAAGAGGGACAGCGGCCCCAAGGTGTGTGGAGATCCTCTGGGGCGTGTCCTTTTGGACACCCGTGCCCAACGTGTGGATGTGGGGGGTATCGGTAGGGGAGGGGCCAGGAATTGTGGTCCCTCTCCATCCTCCACACATTTGCGTGGACGTAGGTGACACAAACGACTCACTTTGCACTGGCAGGTGTAGCAGGGCTCATCCGTGGTGTGAACCTCGTTACCCAGCAGGCCGGAGGTGCAGTTACTCAGGGCTTCTGCAAAACACAACCAGCAGAAACGAAGGAACAATAAAGTATTTAAAAAGCACTTTGACGAAATGCTCAAAGCACTTCTTATACCTGACCTCAGCAATCCTTACAACAGCCCTCTAAGGTAGGCTAGCGTTATGATGATCTTCAAATGGCAGATGGGGGGAGGGTTGGAGACGGAACTAAGAGATGCTGCCTTGCTGAAGACAACGAATGAGTTCACACCAGTGCGAGATTTGAACCCGGGACTTGTAGGGCTCACCCTCTCGGCTTCAACGCTGCAACATCTAACCCAGGGTATTGAACCTCTTTCAGCCTGGGGTGACCATATGGAAAGGAGAACCGGTCTCCTGTGTCTTTAACAGTTGTATAGGAAAGGGAATTTCAGCAGGTGTTATTGTTATGCACGCAGCACCTGGGGAAATTCCCTTTTCATCGCAACAGTGAAAGCTGCAGGAGCCCTGCTCAGCATGACCAGATACAAAAGAGGGCAGGGCTCCTGCAGCTTTCACTGTTGTGATGAAGAGGGGATTTCACCAGGTGCTGCATGCATTCAAATACGAAAAACCCAAAGGAAGAGAGCATCCACTCAGGGCAAAAAAGGGAGAGAAGCAGGTTCCCAGAATGCTGAGACACGTTATTATTCACGCCCAACGTGTTTCGGCCTATTTTTTTTTTTTTAAGGCCTTCCCCTAAGCTGATATATTAACGTCATGTGTTATCCCCATAAACACAAAGCAATGTATTCTTGATGTTACAGCCCCCAGAAGAAGGCCTTTAAAAAACCCACATGGGCTGAAACGTGTTGGGAGCGAACAATAAAGTATCTCAGCATCTTGAGAACCACTTCTCTCTCCTTTTTCTGCATGCATTCAAAGGACACCTCCTGAAGTTCCCTTTCCTAGACAACCGTTAAAGATACAGGAGCCCTGCCCGCCTTTCCATTTCAGCCTGAGATCTGAATCTAACTTTGGAGACGCCCTCATGGGAAGGGTGCATTCCAGCGATGGGCGGAGCCAAGGGCGAATGGGGCGGAGTCGAAAAGGCCAGCACATTTTAGCGTAAAGTGTTTCGACCGTTTAGAACCAGGTGGGGGGGTGCGGGGTGCGGGGTGCGGGAGACTCACGCGCACAGGCCGGGCAGCAGTGCCCGGGGCCGGGAGGTTGGATCTGCTCCCGGGGGCAGTCCACGAGGCTGGGGCATTGCCTGCGGTAGCACTGCAGATGTTGCTCTCCATCCGACATCACCTGGGAGGGAAAAGGGAAGGCGACAGGCAGGTGAGGGATGCTCTTCCAGGGATGCTCTTCCTCAACAGACATAGAGCAGCAGTTGCGGTGATGCTTTCTGACGGCTGCTAGCAGGAGAGGCACTTGGCTGGTGGTGAACGGCGCCATTGGAGCAACA
Organism: Anniella stebbinsi; assembly: GCA_029215795.1. Classification (NCBI taxonomy): domain Eukaryota; kingdom Metazoa; phylum Chordata; class Lepidosauria; order Squamata; family Anniellidae; genus Anniella; species Anniella stebbinsi. The sequence goes on along the minus strand of JARDYH010000003.1, from coordinate 2,926,504 downwards.
GGAGCAACCCTTTCCCGTCCTACCTCGGCAAAAGGCGCGTCCCTTCCTGCTTCCGTGCCTGCCCTCCCCCTTAGAGAGCTGTGCCCTGTTCCCCGCTGCGCTCTCCTTCCTGTGCTACATGGATCTTTTCTAGGAAAAGGAGGGCCAAGTTACCGGCCCTCATTCCCCTTCCTCCAGCTGCCATAAAGTTCGGCTGCATTGTGCAGCGCGTAGCCGTACCTGCCAAGAGCGGGGGGAGGATCGCCAGTGGATGAGGCACCAGGCAGGAGGCCGGGGGTGGGGGTTGCGGAGGAGCAATTCAGTCCTGCTTCTCGGAGCAAAGCCCTTTCCAGACAGCAGATGTGATTTGGCTCTTCGTGGGAAGCAGCTCCAACCCCTCACAGGGAAGGATGTTGCTCTCTAACGGGGAACTTGCTTCCTGGAAGCGCCTCATTGGTTAGGAAAGGAGACCATAAGTGGAGCACTGATCATGGAGGCATTTCAGGGCGACCGACTGTCAGGATTTCCCCGGATTTATCCTGGTTTTGGTTCTATCCTGGATGTCGGTTTTCTTTTGTTTTTTGCAATTTTGTATACTGTCCTGGAAAGACACACTTTCCCTTTGAAGGCTGCATTAGCGTGGTGGGAGGGAATGACGCGCTTTCTGGAGGTGGGTCATTTCCCTCCCACTGCTCCAATCTGAGCCTTAAAGGGGAAAACATGTCATTCCAGGACATTATAGAAATGGCCCTGAATGGAGCAATGGGGGATGGGAATGACCCGCTTTCCCTTCCTCCGCTCCAATTGGGGCCTTTAAGGTGGTGGGGGTGAATGACATGCTTTCCAGAGGCCCCGGAAAGCCGCTTTCCCGCCCCCATACTGGGTGTCCTCTTTTTTGATTTCCCAAATGTGGTCACCCTAAGCTGGAGTCACTTCTCAGTGGTAAATTAGGGTTAGTGTTAATTCCCAGGTTAGGGTTAGTGTTGAAGAGGCATGGCTCTCTAGGCATGAACAGGGGATGCAGAAATGCCTAGCAGGGACAGGAAGAATGAGTGGGCCACCAGGAGTTATTGTATACTGACTTTAAGTAGCTGGAGTCACTTCTCTGTGGTTAATTAGAGTTATGGTCAATACCCAGGTTCGGGTTCGGGTTGAGGAGGCATGGCTTCCCAGGCATGAACCGGAGGAGAAATGTGCATTGCCAGTGTTAACAGCCAGCCTGAGGAAGAGTTATGTGGAACCCAAAAGCTTGCTCTGCACTTGGGCACTTCTAGCTGTTCCTAAGGAAGGCACGGTGCTAAACGAGAGTTTGGATTTCTCTAAGAGGCCAAGACTCCATTTTTGGTCTATTTTGTGTGTGTTACGAACTGCTGGCTTTTGCCAGAGCGTATTCCAGGGGGGAAAAGTGGTGAAAACATATCCCACCCTTGCTTCTCCTGATGGAACTACATGGCACTCGAACCTTGGTCCGATCCAACACAGCTGTTCCCACGTTCTAAATGTTGCACAGCCTTCTAAATGTTGTGAGTTAAATCCTGACCTCTAGTGGTAACTGCATGAGTCGATCTCTATTTGAAGAGACGCAAAAAAAATTGCTTCCAACCCAGCAAGAAACATCAGCGGGTGCAAAGAATCATTCAGCCTTGAGCCCTTCCTTTTCCTTGCTTGCAATGGTGACGGGGTGGGAATCTGGCCTTTCAGGGCCTCCCCAGTCTGGCATCCTCCAGATGTTTTGGATTTCAACTCCCATCATCCCCTGCCAACATGGCCAATGATCAGGAATCCTGGGAGTTAAAACATCTGGACGGCACCAGATCAGGGAAAGCCACTTTTGGGGCTGAGTATAGGAGTCTATTAAGGCAGGGGGGTGGACAAAATGACCTCAAGGTGCCCCCGCCCCATAATTCTTCAAGAGCCCTGGTCCTCACCTCACAGGTGCAGATTTCGCAGGGGTCCTGTCCTGGCTGGAAACTCTCACCCGGTCCGTATACGCGGCCCTCGTAGCTGCAGTCTAGGAGGAAAGAAGCCAAGACTGGGTTTTGGCGAGCATGTGTGTAAATTGGAGGCCAACATGGCTCCAGGAGGATCTCTGCTGCTTGAAGGAGAAGGGGAAATTGAGTCACAGTGAGACAAAGGGATCTGCTCCAGAGCCACGAGGAGGAAGAAATACAGGGTGGGAGGAGGAGGAAGAGGAGGGCTGCTGGCTCCCCACTTCCCCCCACCCAGGGATGAAGATGGAACTCAGGACTTCTGACTCCAGACCTCCCCTGCCAAAACAATGGGTTCAATTAGGGATGTCAAGTTTCCATGAATTCAAAGAGATGTTTTTCCTTTTGTTTTGTGAATTAGAAATTTTGGGACGGGACAATATAAATTCTTTGAGGCAGGAGGCAGACAGGATTTGAAAGAGGCACTGCTTTCCCATACCACATACATACACCTTTCTTTTGTCCTACAGCTATTCTCTGGTCAAACAGGTTTTGTAGGTTCTGAAAATAATACACAAAACCTGCTGAACCTTTTGACTAAAAGCAAACATGGGATCAGCATATGCATCACGATCTGCAAACTTTTTCCAAGCCACCTTGAATTCTCTGAAAAAAACTATTGTTCACCCCCAGTCTTGCAGATCCTTCCCTTGACCGTCAAGAGCAAACCTGGTTCCGTCCTCTGGGCAAGAATCAATACATTAAAAAAACACCTCTGTACAAGACATGATGCGAAATTTACCAGTAAACCCACTGGGAAGAACCCATTCAGGTCTTTCCAGTGAGCCCAAGTGGTCTCAGAGGAGAGATGCTCTTGCATTATTCCTGGCCAGGCTGTGTCAAACTCAAGGCAACGCACATTTCTCCCCCGAAATCCCCTGCTAAATCTATCCTGGGCTCTTGGGTCACTGCAACCGGCCTGCACAATGCATGACCCACTGAGCCACATGCAACCCCTCAACCACACATGTGTATGGTGGCCCATCAGGGTCTCAAAGTCCTGGCTTTGCTGCTGTGAAAACGGGGGATTGCTGAAGTCACGAGATGTGGCTGACGGAGCTGCAGTTGGCTTTAGTGGGCCATAAATCGCCCAGCAAGCAGGACCCGGGTCTTCTGACTCGCAACCTGTCCTCCTCTTGGGTTGCCCGCTCTACTCCCAGAGGTGATGCCCTGCTTCCTAAAGAGGGAGAAAGGGCCCCCTCCCGTCTAGCCACCCTGGCCCCATGTCTCTCCCACAACCCGCTGGGCTCCAGTCCTTCCTTTTCCGCATCATGTTCCCAGCCCCTTCTCCGGCATGCCCAGGCCGGTGCGCCATACCTGCACACAGCGGGCAGCATTCTCCAGGGACTTCAACCTGGTTGACGCAGGAGCTGATGCAGGCGATCTCGGCACAGGTGGCCACGCCGTCCACGCACGTGCAGGCCATGCAGGGCACGGAGGAGGAAAGCCAGCTGCTGCCGTCGGCACGCTCCCGGCCCTCGTACGTGCAGCCTGCGGAACGGGGCAGGGACAACGAACGGTCAGTCCCAGCGTGCCCGCCACCCGCCCCGACCCAGCCAAGCGACAGCAGCGCCTGCTCTTCTGTCGCCTGCAGTACCACCTCCAAGGGGCAGGGGGCACTAGATCCAGGGGTTGCCATCCACTGGATCCTTTAGGCTGAGGATTCGCTGCCCCAGAAGAGCCCGAGTCCTTCTGGGTGCCGTTTCCTCTCAGCTGTGGTTCTTTCCTTTGTCGTGGCTGCCAACGGAGAAGCCCCCAAACGCCTGGCGTTGGCGTTGGGAGCACATGAACTCCATCAGCCATAGGGTCACTTGCTTCGGTGTCGGATTATGGGGCCAGTTTGAGCCCCAGGGATGGGTTGGGAACAAGGAGAGGCCTCCCTTAAGCTGCTAGTCCCTTGGAGGCTAAGCATGCCGGCACCTTTACAATGGGGGCAACAGACCCCGGGCTCTGTCACTGGGTGGGCGCATGTTGTCAGGGGGCACTGGATCACCTCGCAGCGGACGTTCCCACCCTGCAAAGGGAGAAAGCAAGAGGATCGGCTCCACCCCCTGGTCTCCGGCAGCTCCCTCCCAGCCCCTCGTCTGAAGCCACAACGTCCCTCCCTGGAATCGGCGCATGATCCGCAGGGGAGGAGGAACCCACCTGGCAGTTGCACTGGAGACACGACTCCGGCTTGAAGGCCTCCCTGTGGGCGTAGCTCTCGCCTTCGAAGAGGCAGTCATGGCAGAGCGGGCAGCACTGGCCGGGTCCCGGAGCCGGGTGGGAGCAGAGCGTCTCTTCGCAGGGCACTGGCTCGCAGGAGGTCTCTCCACTCTGCAAAGAGATGGAGGAGGGGGTGGGGACCGTGTGGGGAGATGCCGTGGGGGCGCTTAGGCTGGGGATATCCGCCTGCTGATGGGGCTCCTTTGAAAACATACATTGGTAAAGGGCTTGCAAGAGTTTTGCAGGTCTCTGTCCTGGAGAACTGAGGCTATGGCTGCCTCTACACCCGTGAGTTCCTTTCCCAGGGTAGAAGGAGGCCAAACCCCATTGCCTCTGAAGAGCCATGCAGAAGAGGGAATCTCTTGCACTGCCCAGGAGACCTGCTGGTCTCCTTTGTCTCTTTCATCAGGCTAAGGACCGAAGGGGGCAGGAGAAACATCGGACCCATCTCGTCCCTCGGGACTCTGGTTGTGCAGCAGGTTGAAAAACGCAGCATTCAAAGAACGCCATAAAGGAAAAGCAAAGATTCTGCTGCGAGGAGTAATGGACAGATGGTTGAATATGGAATCCTGGCTGAGTTATACGAAGGTCATCAGCTAGCTTTGGATAGGGAGGTGCATCTGAGTCTAATCTACCTCTCAGGGTTGTTGTGTGGCTAAAACGGGCTACCGTCTGTGCATGTGCTTGCTGTGGGGAATGTGTGACCCTCCAGATGTTGTTGGACTGCAATTCCCATCAGCTCAAGCCAGCACAGGCAATGGTGAGGGATGATAGGAGGTGTAGCCCAACAACATCTGAAGGACCACAAGATGTCTACCCCTGACGGGTCTCAAAGGGCCACAATTCAATCACAATTAATAAATACAAAACTCGATCCAAACATAAAACCCCTCTCTTAACACCAACGCAAATGGCCGTCCCTCTTGCTGCAAGGCAGGTGTTCCAGAGGGCCGTTGCACAGCCTGGGTCGAACTTGTGGGTAAAGGTCTGGGCTCCCATAACCCACCCCACCCCAAATGACGTTGGCAGTGGCCATTTCTTTCTGTCTCTTTTTTTTTTTAAAAAAACACCTTTTTTAGGGTGGACGCGCTGTTGCGGAGCAAAGTACGCCCTAATCACTCCCGCCAGCTTCATTTCCTAATTCCAGAGTGTCTCTGGGCCCCATGAGGGACTCTGGGAAATTAAGATGGCGGGTGTGACCAAGGAACCTTGCTTTGAAACCGTGTGCCCACCCTACAAAAACCGCCACCGCCAGTGACCCAGTAAGCCAAGTCGGTGTGTGTGTGTGTGTGTGTGTTTCACAGGTCTTCTTTCCTTCCTGCTTTTAAAACTCTTTGGTCACATTGTCCTGAGAACTTGCCCAAAGAGCTTTAAAAAGAAGAAAGAGGGACTCCTCCAGGCCTTTCCTGCTGCCCAGTAAGGGGTAGAAGGAGAGAAGGGAATTCTTTGAAATACGAGAACGGAAAATGGATCCGTTTGTTCCTTCTCCTCTCTTATGACCCTGCAGGGAGAGAACAGGAAGATGCCCCATGTCTTATTTTGAAAACTCTTTGTGCAAAGAGTCTTGAACGGGTGGGGAGGGGGACTTCCTTCCGAGGGGGAGGGGGAGAGACGATAGCGTTGCCCCCTGGCTACACCAGACGGCCGGGTCAAGAGGTGCTCGAACGGGATGGAGCCCAAGGCTGCACCTGGAATCCCCAGGGATGGTTGGCACGGCACTGGCTTTGGGGCGGCACACAGAGGGCAAGAGGAGGGGGCAGACAGGGAGGGCAGGAGGCCCCTGGCTCGGGCAAAGAAGCCTTGGTAGGGGTCTTACCACACAGGAGCACTGTTGACAAGGGTCCGTGGGTGAGAGCCACTGGGAGCCTTCGGGGTATTCACGGCCTGCATGCTGGCACACTAGGGGGGAGCGGGGAGAGGCGGGTTAGGGCTCCCCCCAAGTGCCGTTCCCCCACCCCTCGCCTTGACCACCTGTCTTCAGCCCCGGTGCTCAGGTGAGAAGAGCCCTCTCTGATCCCACGAACCGCACAGCCTGTCCTCCGACCTGGACAGCCCACCCCGGGGAGAGGTCGAGACAGTCGGGAAGAGCCGTTGCAACCCCGCACCCTTGATCCCACGCACCCTCGCTCGAAAGGACGTGCCCTCAAACTCAGTGGGGCTCCCACGCCAGCCAGGCCCTCGCCGTACCGCTTTGGCCCTCACCTGGGCATTGTGGGCAGCACTGGCCAGGCCTGCGACTGGGAGTGGTGCACGGAGCCTGGGGACAAACCACGGGGCTGCAGAGGACGTTGCCGCGCAGGCAGCTGCAGTGCCGGCAGGGGTCGGAGGGCGGGGTGAAGGCCTGGCGGTCGCCGTGCTCCTGGCCTTCGTAGAGGCAGCCCTCGCAGGTGGGGCAGCAGGCAGGAGGGGTGGGGGGCAAGGGGTGAGCGCACAGCGGCGGACAAGGCTTTGGCTGGCAGGTCACCACTTCGGCCTGTGGAGGGAGGGAGGAGCAAGGGAAAACAGGAGGCCCCCACACCAGCGTTTAGTTGTTTGGATGTTGTGGATGTTGAGCCATCACTTCTGCCTTGAATCCACGCACACTCAGACACACACACACACACACACTGACACGCATGCTATTTTCTTGTTACCAGGTTAGCATCAGAGCACCTTCACTCCGCTCTGGAAACAAAATGGCAGCCAACACATGGGTCTCCAATAGGCCTGATGTGCCTTGAGGCAGTATGAAAGCCCAGCCTCTGTTCAGGGAGGTGCCCCAACCGAGAAGGCCCTGAACTGGACACACCCTCCTGACTGCGTTGCAGATGGGGCCCCCACCAGAGAATCCCTTACAAAGACCCTAAGGAGCAGAGGGATAATGTTAATGGTGTTTTAATTTTCGTATCTGTCGCTATTTTAATTCTTATGACCACTGCTCTGGAATCTGTTTCAGTTATGGGGCAGCATACACATTTTGTAAACAAATAAACAAAGAAAGTGGTGCTCCTTCAGGTATGTGGGGCCCAGGAGGAGTTTACCCATTCAAGCCAGCGCTTTGGACTGGGCTTTAAGCTACCCGTGAATCAATTTCGGGACAAGCGTTATGCGGTCTCTCTGACTTGTGTCTGTTAGCTGCCCTTGAGGGGCTGCGGTTCAATGGCAGGGCCACCTGTGTTGCATTCGGAAGGTCCTGGGTTCAAATCCTAGCATCTCCAGGTAGGGCTGGGATTGGACCCAGCCTGAAACCCTGAAGAGCAGCTGCCACTCAAGGCAGATAATACGGACTCAGTATGAGGCAGCTTCCTGCGATCTCGCAGTTGGAACCAGCAGGAATTTTTGCCCCTTGTTCCCAATGGCTTGCGAAGTGCATTGGACTTGCCCAGCCGGGACATCCATAAGGCATGCACTGCGGCATCCAGGAGAGGGTGCCGCTGGCCAGAGTCCTGCCCCACTGGTTGCCGACCCCTCTCCCCTCACTCACCAGGCAGGTGCAGGTGCGGCAAGCGTCTTGGGGTGAACCGAAGGCCTCCCCGCTCTGGTAGAGCCGCCCGTGGTAGAGGCAGGTGCCGGTGCATTTGGGACAGCATTGGCCAGGCGGAGTGATGGGGTTCTGGCAGGATGTGGGTGGGCACGGTGTGGGCAAGCATGTCACGGTGCCACCCTGCGGGATGGGGAGAAACAAGGCCCTGCTATTTCCTTACTGAGCATTACGGGGCGCATTTCACGCACACAACAGCAGGAATTGGTTACGGATGCAGTCTCCGCAGAAGTTGGGCCAAACCCTACAAATCTAGTACTCCGCCCATTCTGTCACACTGCCTCTTGGTTCAAGGGGTAACGGAGAGCCACTCGAAGTCAAGAGGGGGAACGTGCACTGTATTGTTGCAATTACTATGACTCTCGTGTCAACGCGCACGACAGCGTTAGAGCCAGGACTCAGAGGGCCAAAGCACTGGGACTTTTTGACAATGCAAAGCATTTTAGGGTGGTTGGGTCCTGGATGCGCATTGCAGAGCCATTCGCTTTCCAAAAGACTTGGGGGTGTCTACATGCTGCCACTTTGCAGCTGATTGCCTCAAAACCCCGAAGCTTCGCTGCTGCGGGGTGGGAACAATACATTTAGATGGCAGGAGGGAGCACAAACCCTCTGGCCAAAACACCGCAACGTCGATGGCCATTCAGCTCATCAAGACCGTTGCCGGCCCCTACCCTGCCTTCCCGGGCTTACCCTGGGCCCTGCATCTGCCCCCAGCACTGCCCACGGAATGAACCCGAACCGAGGCCCTCCACTGGCAGACTGGGAAACAACGTGGTGAGCTTGGAGCAACTAAAAAATATATGGTAAAACCACATCGCAAAAAAGTGCAGCTTCGGGGGTAGAAGCCCGATGTGGCTGTGAGTTGGAGGTCGTGTCGTATAAACCAAGGGGAGGAGAGCATCCACTAAAGTCAAAAAAAGGGAGAGAGAAGCGGTTCTCGGAATGCTGAAATGCTTTATTATATTACGCCCAATGTGTTTTGGCCTGTCAGGTTTTATTTAGGCCTTCATCAGGGGCTTTGATAAGATAGGCCTATAAACACCACGAGAGACTATCATTCTGTTAAGAAACTTTTGCAGACCTATCTTATCAAACCCCCTGATGAAGGCCTTCTAAATAAAACCTTACAGGCCGAAACACCTTGGGCGTAATATAATAAAGCCGTTCAGCATTCCGAGAACCACTTCTCTCTCCCTTTTCATGCCATATAAACAACGCAGTGACACTATGCAGCCACCACGGAGTATACAGGGTGTACAGACACCCCCCTCAATCTCCTAGCGAAGATGAAATCTCCTAGAAGTTGTTTGTTGATCTGGATCCGAGACGTTGCCTGCATTTTGGACTCCCTGGGGGGGGGCATGGTTATGCTGGCTTTCAGGAGGTGTGCCTGCGCTTCCAAATCCACCGCTACCCCACTGGCGCATGGCACTTTGGAAAGGAACATAAGAAAAGGGAAAGGAAAGGTCCCAGCTGCAAGGAGCTTACATTCTACATTTGGAAAGAAGAGGAGAGAAAACGCAGACGGAGGGGGAACGAGGAACGAACGCCAGCAGAGGCTGTTACGGGCACTTAAGGGGTAGCAGCCATGGGCGGTTAGGACTGAGAGGCTAAGGCAGCCTTCCCCAAACTAGCGCCCTCCAGACTGACTGGACTAAAACCCCATTATCCCCCAGCTGGGGAAGATGGGACTTGTAGCCCAACACCTCTGGAGGGTCCTTGGTTGGGGATGGCTTGGCTAAGGCTTCAGGGAAAGGAAGCGTTCTGAGGCAACCCTGCTCGGGGGCACCGTGGCTGCGAAAGCAGGAGAGGGCCACGTGTGGGCCACGGCCCGGTGCCGCCAGAAGGAGGGGGTCCGTGCCACAGCGAGGACTGGCAAAGCCGCCACCCGCTCCCTGCCCTCGCCTCCCTGCCCAGCCTTCCTTACCAAACACTTGCACTGGCGGCAGGCGTCCCGGGGGTCAGGGAAATGCTCGCCGTCCCTGCAATCTCGCCCGTGGAAGCTGCAGGCATCGCAGGTGGGGCAGCCGCACGGGTCGCGTGACGGGTGAGGGCAGAGGGGGGTGGGACACAGGCGGGGCCCACAGGAGATCTCGCCTCTCTGGAAAGGAAGGCGAGAAAACCGAGCGTGTGCGTGTGTGCAGGCATGCTCCCTGGCAACCCTTGGACTGCAGCTGCTATGTGGGGACGGGGTCCTCCGTGCCTGGGGGCTGTGCCCTCATGCCGCCTGCGCCCCCCTCCCAGATGCCCCCTTGTCCGCTGCACAGGCTGGGTGGAATGGGAGGCCTCTGCCCCTGGGCGGGCGCAAGGAAGGCAGAGGGTCGGGACACCCACATCAACAGTTTCATTTGGAAGCACATCTCCTGTGGCGCTCAGGGGTTGGCCGCACGCTCCCAAAAGCTGGCGATGAGGCACAGTGCCCCGTGAAGAGGAGCGCCTGTGTGCTGCCCCAAGTCCAATCCCCTGCAGCTCCAGATTGGGCTGCAAAAGACACCTCCCCCCCCACATGAATTCCTGGAGAGCCACTGCCGGTCCACACAGAGCAGTCTTGCCCAGCGAGGCGTTCGCCGGATCATTTGGACTACAGCTCCCACAATCCTCAGCCAGCGGGGCCAAGGGCCGCTCCGCGACACACCTACTGCCCCCAGCCCGGCCAGAGGCAACCCCCCAGCCCCCCCAGCCCCGCCCGCATCAGCCCCCTCTGCCCCATGGCTTACCAGGCAGTGGCATTCCTCACAGGGCTTGTTATGGGCAGCAAAGGTCTCTCTGTCGCCATATTCGTGCCCCTGGAAACTGCAGCCTGGAGAGGAGGAAGCAGGGCACTCAGGACCAAAGAGAAGGATGAGCTTGCTAGCTACCACCCGCTCAAGGACCCAGACCAGGAAAGGGACTTTTGCCACCGGCCTAAAGTTCTTGAGCTCTTCGGAGTCCAGGGAGGATTTTTTCAGGAGTGGCCTCGCTGCTGCCTCTTTCAGGCAGCTCAGGACCACCCCCCCTCTCGCAAGGAGGCATTGATCTCGCCTCCCTGGCCCAGCCAGCTGTTCACCAGTCCTTACAAGCCAAGAGGGGCAAGGATGCAATACAGAAGTGGTCACACGAACCTGTCCAAGCACCTTGTCAATGGCCTTGAGCTGTACCAACCGCAACTCATCCAAGAAAACAGGACAACTGGACTCCAGGTCCCGGTGGATGCAAGAGCTTTTCTCTCGGAGGTGCCTTGCAAACATAGTACAGCCAGCCTCTGATGGCTCCACAGCCTTCTTAGGGCCAGCAGAGAATAAGCCCAGGACATGCCTAAAGCTCTGCTGGGCAGCATAGAGAGGACCCAAGGAAGGTGGAGCCATGTTGTTTCTTTGCCGGCTGCACGGCCCCTGAATACGCTTGAGGGTCCGGCTGCATCCCACGGGAGTTTTCCTCCTATCCCACCCTCAAGCCGCCTCCTATTTTGCCCTGCAGCTCTCTGCTCCGGGTAACACCATGGAGCCATCGGAGTTCTACTATATCAAGGCTATCCGTCGAACAGTGTAGGTTCGGATCCTGTAAATCTGTCCGAAGCCCCAAATCGGCCTTTCCCAACCTAGATCCCTACAGGGGGTGTTGTGCTACAATTCCCATCATCCCGTCAGAATGAGAATACGCACCGGGGATGATGGAACTGCAGTTTGACACATCTGGGGGCACTACCTTGGCTGATTGGGGCCACCTTCCACTCGAGACCACTCACCTTGGCACACGGGGCAGCCACACGGACCGGGCACAGGATGGGCACAGGGGCCCGGAGCACACAGCTTCCTCAGGCACTGGACTGAACCGGCCTGCAAGAAGGGAAGGCGCGTTGTTTGGCTTTTGCTGCCGGCCAGGGCGAGGAATTCCCTTCATGCAGGTCACGAGCCCAGGGCGCACCAAAGTGTAAAAAACACAGGAGAAGAGCCATAGCGTATTAATGGCTCGCTCGCTCGTTCTTTGCAGATCGCTGTGTTTTCTCATGGTATGGCCGCCACGGGGCTTGGAAGATGTCCCAATGAAAACGCAACGTTCACCTACACTCCAAAGCACCTGTCCTCAATTATTTTCTAATGAGAAACTGATACTGATTCAACCCTTTCTAGATGGCCCATAGTTGACATGGATGCTCCACCTGCAGCCCCTTGGATTTCTGGGAAGGTTTAAGGAAGACTAGGTGAGTGTGGAGTTGATGCCCCCTCTTTTCCACCCTTGGCTTTCCATCCTTGGACTGAGCAAGCTTAGAAATATAAATACCAGGAGAGTGAGAACGTAAAAAGAGCCCTGATGCTGGATCACGCCAACGGTCTATCTAGTCCAGCGCTCATGAACACACAGTGGCCAACCCTGGGGCCTACAAGCAGGACACCCTCCTACCCATGTTCCCCAGCAACTGGTGTACATTGGCTTACTGTCTCTGATACTGGAGGTAGCACAGAGCCATTGATAGCCTTCTCCTCCAGGAATTTAACCAGCATCGGGCCTCGTTGGCCACCTGCCAGGGCCCAGTACTCTGGCAAGGACTAATCCTGACCCTTGCCCTGAGCCCCCACTTGGAGATGGAGCTCTGCCCTCCCCCAGATAATAATTTCTTTTAAAACCATTGATATAAAAATAATGTGGAAAACGAAACACCCGAGAGGTCCTGAAAGGATTCCCTCTCCTGTCCAATAGCATCCTTTGCCACCATGGAAGGCCCGCATGTCCAAGGACGGAAGGCGAAGGCCCCAATTCCCAGCCCCATAGCCTGACCTTGCCCTAATTTGGCCCGCTGCTGTGGCACTCACCCGGCATGTACATTGGGAACACAGGGCATCTCCAGGGTCGGCGAAGCTCTGGCCATTGCTCACGGTGACGCCATGATAGGAGCAGCCTGCTGGGCGACAGGGGAGGGGGGTGGGGGTGAGACATGTCCTGGAGCCTCCTGGGCCCACCGCAGGCTCAGCTGCCGCCATGTTGTTGGACATGTGGAAATTGGAAAACCAGGCCTCACCACGGGTGGATGCTGTTAAGCTGCAACCCTGTTAGGCCCGGAAGGGAAAACGGAGAAACACATGGAAGAAAGGAGATGCCGGAAACCTTCTGCAGCTTTCCGGGTGGAATTCATACCGTGATGTGTGTTGTACACGTGTGCGTGCGTGCGTGCCCTTGTGCGTGTCCCTTCCAGATATAACCTAAATCTGGGTTAAATTTGAGCCAGGGCTTACTCAGGAAGCCGCTTTCAAGGGCAACACCCAAAGCTAGAACTTGTAAAGAAGACAGTGCTCTTGCGCATGTGCAGAAGACATGTCCGGCTTTTAGAGCAGGGGTGGGCCACTTGTGGCCTCCAGGTGCTCTGGACTATGACCCCCATCAGCCCCAGCCAGCATAGCCAATGGCGAGAGCTGTAGGCCAAATCAGGCGGTCCACCGGTTGCCCTCCTGTAGAGGCTTCCGTGAATCGTTCTCAGACTGGTTTCCGTTGATGCTCCAGCCACACCTGAAGCCCCCTTTCCTCTCCCGACAGCCAGTCTCCCAGGCCCACGTCCCGGACGGCACTCTGACCTCACCGTGGCACACAGGGCAGCATTGCCCGGGCGTCCGGGCCGGGTGGCTGCAGGATGGCTGAAGGCAGGGCTTCTTGGTGCAGGTGACGAATCCCTCCAGGCAGGAGCAGAGGCCGCAGGCGTCCCGGGGGTCCGAGAACTCCTGGCCATTGAGGTAGTGCTCAGAGAGGTATTCGCAACCTGAGGATGATGGGACAGAAACAATTGCAGGGCAGAAGTTCTCTGTCTCTGTCTCTCTCACACACATTCACAGACCACTGGTCGTATTTCCCAGCCCTTCCACTGCCTTGCAAGACAATAAAGAGGTCTACCGAGTAATCCACAAAGCTTTATTCAGCCAATAAACATCTCTTGGCAGCTGACGACAGCTTAAACATTGGGAACTTTCCTCTAGGCTAAACTTGGCTGACTAAGAGAGACCACTGTCCTTTCAACAGCAGGGAAGGTGTTTTCTCTGAGTCCCTTTCACTTCGGGGAGGATTCCTCTCGAGAAGCCTTTGGCGAGATGCTAGCTGAGCTGATCGCTCCTCGCCTCCTTTTAGCTCCGCCCGTTTGAACCTGCAACAGACTCTGGGATCATCCAGTCCCCTCCCTCTGTGAGGATTGCCGAGTTCCCAGAGTTGTTAAAGTTCTCACTGATAAGGTCATCCCTGGCTGGTGAAGTGCCTGGGAGAATCACCTCTCCTGCTTCCTGGGTAGACTGGTACGTTTCTAGTCCTGTTTCTTCAGCTTCAGAATCTGATGATTGATTGATAGCCTGAAACTCCTTCCCCCACACCAAGGGGAAGAGGCATAATCATGACATCACTTACCTTCACAGATTTTACAGCAAGGTCCTGAGATGGGGAAGGGGCACTCCGCTGGGGGGCAGGCCTTGGCCTTGCAGGTGACACTCCCCTCCCAGCAGGAACAGACTTTGCAAGGATCCGTGGGGTCTGCAAACTGCTCTCCGTTCGGGAGCTCCTTCCCATGGTAAAGGCAGCCTGTGGCAGGAGCACAGAGAAGGGCTAGTCAGTCAGCAAAGAGGGACCCAAGGCTCCTGGGCTTTGAGAGGGAAGTGAGTGGAGGGGGCGAGTGCGGAGAATAGGTTAGGACGCAGGGAGGAATGTGAGGATAGTGGGAATCCCATCGCGTGTTATTGAGTGTTGATGACAACACAGATACTAGCCAATGGACACCTGCAGGAGTTCTATATACAGTGGTTGCAACAGCCAGGTCACTACATCAGCCTCAGGTCCCCCAACTCATAAAATGGGAGCAACAATGGCCAACCTGACTGGGCTATTGTGAATATGGGCAACAGCTCAGAACATCGCCGACTTTGAGCATGTAACTACTACTCAAACGAGGATGCTCGGCCTGTGTCGTGATGTCTGCAGAACCTTAGATTGAGGTGCAACCAATTGGGTGACCGTTGGTTGAAGGCCAACGGGATAGAACACAGAGGGGCTGGCCTTCTGGAGCCTCAGGGTTGGGGCCCGGACTCCTGGGTTCTAGTCCCAACTGTGGAAAGGGCCCAGAGCTTCCTCCAAGGGAGCTCCGAGAGCAGATGCTGCCCGTTACCATCGCAGGAGCGGCAGCAGTCCTGCTGCAGTGGGTGGGAGCACTGGATCGGTGCGCAGGGCTGGCGTTGGCAAGTGATGGTCCCGTTGCTGCAGATGCAATCACGGCACTTGTCTGACGGGTCGTAGAACCGCCCCATGTGCTGATAGGAGACACCCAGGTACAGGCAGCCAGCTGGGGGGGCTACAGGGGGGGGGAGGGAGGGAGGGAGGGAGGGGGAGCGCCGTTACAGGCGGCAGGGATCACAGGTTGGCATTGAAGAAGGAGAGAATGCCTGGAGTGAGTGACTTCCATCCCAATTCCATCTGCTTGGGTTCCCCTCCCCTCCCATGCCCTGGCAGGCTCCCTCTAAGTTCCCCCTTCAGCTCCCTCCCCCCCCAAATGTGCCCCCTTTCGGGGATCAGAACCCACAAGGGGGAAATGAGCCGGCCTGTTCAGCTCCCCCTTCCAAGACCAGTCCACCTGGGGAAGTTGCAGCCAGTGCAGTTCCCTACCTGGACAGCGGGGGCAGCACTCGCCAGGCACCACCGACGGCTCGGGGCAGGGCAGCGGGGGGCAACGGCGGGAGAGGCATTGCACGTTGCCGTTCTGCAAAGGGGAGAGGAGTGGGGCCAGGGGCTGGCTGAGCAGGGAGGGGCAAGATGTGCCCACCCCTCCTTGAGCGCCGAGAGCGGGAAGCGGGGGAGGGGTTTGATAAGGTCATCATGCCGGCAGGGTCCCCCAGGGGCCATCTTGCCCCCCCTTCCGCCTCCCCCCAGAGGCCTGCCAGACTTTCCGTGAGACCCTGCGAGGGGGAAGCCCTCAGGGTCTCTCCCAGCAGCCTCCCCTGGCACTCACGATGCAGTGGCACGTACGGCACTTGTCCGTGGGGTGGGGGAACTCCGCTCCGTTGGGGTACTCCTTCCCGGCGTAGTTGCAGCCTGTGCGGAGAAGGAAGGGTCAACTGCTGGTCGCAGCAGTTTGTTTGGGGAGGGAGAAGGGGACATGGCTCATTTCTTGTGGGTTGGGTGGATTCCAGGCACACAGCCTGCGCCACGCAGTGGTGGATGAACATAGTCCGCAGAACTCTGAAGTGCGCTGGAGGAGGAGGAGGAGGAGGAGGAGGAATATGGGGCAGAAAATCCCAGACCGTTTCAGGCTGCAGGTGAAGGGCCCAAACTAGAACAATGTTCATCAGCACACAACCGCTTGAATGTTAATAAATGTCAAACAAACTGGGGTGAACCAACAGTTTATATAAGCATATTATTTGTGCCATATAATACGAGCATACAATAATAATATACAGTAACACAACAATTTGTCTACACTTACCATGCATGAGGTTTACAATGATTTGCAATAATCGAACAGCAAACAAAAATCGTTTGCATTGACTAAGCAATACAATATCTACCGGCCTCCAGCTTCTTACACCTGTTTCGCACGCAAATGCTTCATCAGAATATTTTGATATTTATTAACATTCAAGCGGTTGTGTGCGGATTAGCATTTTTCTATTTTGGGGTCTTTTCAGCTGCTGCCTTCTATATTGTGCAATTGCAGGTGAAGGAGGCCATGTTGCCAGTTTGCTACTGAAGCTCAGGCTTTGAACTTTTTCAAACTTCCAGAATTTTCTGCACATCTACACTGCTCAAGCGTCAGGTTAAAAAAAAAAAAAGAGCTAAATCAGTCTGGTAGATCCTGTCTAATAAGCCTTACACTATCGTATTCTCATATAAGACTATATAAGAAGATAACTACAAAGTAGTAAAATTCTTCTCTTAAACTTAAAAAAAAAAAATCAAGCTCAGAGTTCGAGTCCTGTTTTCCCGAATGAAGAGACACTGGAGGTTGAATGGGTGGGCAATTTTGGGGGAGAAGTATAATTGTGGCCAAGGAATGGAGAAGTTGGAAAACTGTTAGAGGAGATAGACAAACGGGACAAGCGACATGACCACGTGTGATGGGGTCGAACGGGGGCACTCAAGATTGGGAATTGTGGGCCCGGAGGTGGCCTACCGTTGCAGTTGTTCTGGCAGCAGGAGCCCGGTAACGGGTGGGCACACAGAGCCCCTGGGCACTGCCGTTCAGTGCAGGAGACCTTCCCTCCGGTGCACATGCAGGCCTGGCAGGGATTCAGCGAGTTGGGGAGCTCGTCGCCATCCAGCACCACACGGTTCTCGTAAGTACAGTCTAAACCAGGCGAGGGAGAGAGAAGAGACAGGTCAGGTAGCAAGACACGCCACAAGAAGGTGGGGGGGGCGAGATCCCATGTGGCGCGGGCCACGCCCGTTTGGCGACTCACCGGGGCACTTTGGACAGCAGGATCCGGCCTTCTTCTCTGGACGGGGGCAAGTGACCGGTGGGCAAACGGTGGGAGAGCAGCGCACGGTGCCATCCTGCAGGATGAGAGAGGCGAGTGGGTCCGTGCCCTAGAGCCTGCGCTTATGCCCCCTCCCCCATCGCCTCAGATGTATGCCCCCAGGTTTAGACATCTCCGACACACCGTCTGCGGCAGCGGGGCGCGGAGTTTGGGGGACAGAGCAGAGCTGGGCCAGAGCTGCGTCATGGTTGGATCAATTCCTGGAGGAGAAGGCTATCAATGGCTGCTAGTCCTGAAGGCTACGTGCTACCTCCAGTATCAGAGGCAGATGCTGGGGAACATGGGTGGGAGGGTGCCGTTGCACCGTGTCCTGCTCGTGGGTTTCCCTGGGGGCAGCTGGTTGGCCACTGTGTGAACAGAGCGCTGGACTTGATGTGATCCAGGAGGCCTCGTCTTACATTCTTATGGAAGGTGGTGGGGAGGCATTTTCTTTCTCTCCTGTAAACGGTGTGGACACCTCATGACCCACAGTGTCACACCTGCCAGGCCTCTGCCTTTGAGAAGGGAGGCCTGATATGAAAAGCTCACATCTCCCTCCCTGCTGCTTGGTCGAACAAGTGTCTCCACGTGGCTTTGGAACTCTTGCTTGTTTCCCTTCCTGTATAGTTTCTACACCATGTGGCTGGCAATTAAGGAAGCTGAGCAAGAGGGCCGTTTGCAAGACCCAGGGCAAACACTGTGCAAGACTGTTCAGCTTTTTAAAATCACGGCAACTAATTAGAATCAGCTTTGCACAATGTCAGCTGCCGGGATCAAATCAAGGCCCAGGTTTGAAGATTGCCTTTGCTAAACCTGGGGTGTTATGAAGCCTGGAGTCAGCTCTTGAAAGTAGACGATGAAGGGACAGAGATTTCTCAGTGGTGGCCTCACGCCTTTGGAGCGCCGTCCCCAGGGAAATGCGTAAGACTTCATCACTGCTGGTCACTGTCCTCTGAAGACATTGTTATTCCAGTCTGTTTTTGATGAAGTAATGTGCTGTGCTTGAAGAATGAAGAATGCTAAAATCGGTGACCTTAAAATAATGGTTAAATGGTAATTGCTATTTTTATATGTCTCAAAATCTTAAACTTTAGGTAAACTGCCTGCAGAGGGCAGTATGCCCTGAAAAGTGAGATATAAATCTTTGAAAGCAGGAATAAATGAATAAAACTTGGTAAGATCTGGCAATGTCTGATGAACAGCCTGGCTTGTAAGTCAGCCAGCAGCAGGCAAAACAGTGACTGGGCCCAGCGGGAAAATAGGCAGGAAACGCCAGTCCAGCGCCCAGAGGCTCTCACCGTACACCGGCAGCTCTGGCAAGGACTATCCGGGTCCGCAAACACTTGTCCGTTGTTGTACAGCCGCTGTTGGTAGGAGCATTGTTGGCATTCCGGGCAGCAGGAACCTGCGGAAGAGGCTGAGGATTAACGTTACTACTGAATTACTATGGGGCGTCAGCGGAGTTAGGAGCTATACAGGACGCAGAATTCTGCCTCTGGTGACACCAGTGTCTGTGGGGTGGTGAATCCACTCTGGGTTTCAGTAAGAACAAGTCAGACCTCTAAAGGAGCTATCTGGGCCTAGTATAGCTACAGTGGCCAGATACAGAAGAGGGCAGGGCTCCTGCAGCTTTCACTGTTGCGATGAAGAGGGGATTTCACCAGGTGCTGCATGCATCCAAATGACACCTGCTGACATTCCCTTTTCAATACAACTGTTAAAGATACAGGAGCCCTGTCCTCCTTTCCATGTGGTCACCCTACCCTAGGAGGCATGTATGCCCATCCCAGAGATGTGGGTAGAGCCACAAGGAGTGGTCTCTGCACTCTGGGCAGGCCCTGAATTTAGCATCTGGACTGGTCAGGGTGGAAAGGGAGCACCTTGACTTGCCTGGCTTTTGCCCTGAACCAGGAGCACGATCTGGGCCTGTTCAGACAACATGCTAAGCCATGGTTAGGCCGTTAACCCTTTTGCAGCACATGGTTAGTGAGCGTGTTGAAACCAAGGTTATGTAGCCACCATGGCTAGGAATGGTTCACACAATGCGTTAAGCCATAAGGTTTAGCTCAAAAGGCTTAACCGCCGTGGCTTAGCGTGTTTTCTGAACAGGGTCTTTTGTGTGGACGGGTAGGAAGAGGAGAAATCCTGACTTCGCTCCATGTGGAGGCACAGAGAGGACCTGGAGTCGCCGTGCTGCCTGCTCTCAGAGGGGCATGATGGCCCCCTCACCCTTACCTGCATGCCAACACCTCTTTGGTGTGTCCATTGCTCAGCTCTAGACACTCACCTTGCAGCTGGGCCGGATGCTGGCAGGGCACTGGGGGGCACTGGGGGGCGCTGCATACCGGCTCCCCCTGGAGGCAGGTGCAGATGCTGCAGGGGTCTCCCTCCGGCTCCCACTCGGTGCCATCTTCAAACTCCACGCTGTCCAGGACGCACACTGGCGGGGCACAGGGAGAGCAACCACAGGTTAAAGTCGGCCCTGTATTTGTTTCTCCGTGGCAGGAGTGCTGAAGCTCAGCCCCGAGGGCTCAATCCGGCCTGCTGGGGGTCCTAATCCAGCCCTCTGGGGTTCCCCAGGGGGCCATCCCCCTGTGTTGAACAGCTGTTGGTTGCATAAAGGATCCCTTGCTGGTGCCAACAACCAGTACCAAAAGAATGTATTTGGATTTATTGGGAAGGCGTTTATGGCCACCCTGCGTTTGAAGATCTCAGGGTGGTTTATAAGAACAAAAACAGTAAAAATAAACCAAACTGTGCGAACGCTTTAAAACTGAAAGGGCTAAAAAACAGCAAGCTAGAGAATAAGCAATAAGAACAAGCATGGAAATAGTTCAAATGCAAAACCAGAATCCCAGGGAGGTTCTGAAGACACACACCAGCATTTCAGTTTAAAGTCAGTCCACGAAAACACAACCATATCAAGGCCTGGGCTGAAGTAGCCAAATATTGGGCCCTCTCCACACGATAAGTAAGGAGAGTTTTTAAAAATGCCGCCCCAACTCTCAGCACCGCCCCGACCGTCACCACCACCACAGCTAAGGCTCTTACGTGACATCTCTACAGCCCTGGAGAACAATTGCTCGAGGCGGCTCAGCTAAGTGAGCCAAGCTGCATGCTGGGGAAGGGGGTAAACCCCTGTGGGGTCACTGGCCACTCTGACCTGGTGGAGGCTGTACCCAAACTGGACCTGGCTCTTCACTAGGGAGCTCAGAAGTCAGATTCCCAGGTTCAAGGATCACCTTTGCAGACTGGGCAGCAGCGCTCTGGGTCTCGGACTGGTTGGGAGCATGGCAAGGGAGGGCAGAGCTCCTCCTGGCACCGGACGTGACCATCCTGAGCGAGACACAAAGCAGGAAGTCAACACAGCACCTTCGGGCATCCAAAAAGACTCATAAGAACACAAGAAGAGCCCTGAGGCTGCATCAGACCAAGGGTCCATCCGTTCTGTTCACACAGTGCCCCCAAACCCTCCTACCCACGTTCCCCAGCAACTGGTGTGTACAGGCTCACAGATACTGGAGGTAGCACAGAGCCCTCAGGGCTAGTAGCCACTGATAGCCTTCTCCTTATGACTCTGAGACCCAAAGACTCTTAGGTCCCCTCTACAAGGATTCACTTTTGCGCCTGGTTAGCCGATTATGCGCATAATCGCAGAAGCGCATTTACGCCTAATCCCTCTGCACGAGAGGCGGCGAGAGGCGGCGAAGCGCATTACCGGATGTCCAAAATGCGGTTTACAAGTAGTTAATGCACATAAGCGCATATTCACACAGTCAAAATGCGCTTTAACGGACGGAGCAAAATAAAACTCGCGATTTAACGCACATTCAATCATGCGCATAATCGGAGAGATAACACGCCTCTACGCCCCATTTGCGCTCTGCTGGTGTGGAGGTAAATTTTTTAATGAGACTTCAAAGAGCATTAAACCTCTCGTGAAGAGGCACCCATAGGATACGGATTAAGTTTTATGGGCGTTTCTAAATTGTCGCGAACTGCCCATGTCCTGATTGATAACTTTTCTAAATAAACACATACATACGTGAGAAGACTGTAACACATTTACTGTGACCTGGGCTTTTAACCCTAACCATTCTGAGAATTTATTTATTAATTAAAACATTTGTATCCCGCCATATATCATTGGGATCTCAGGGCAGCGTGCAGATAAAATCAGATAGTATAAAGCAATGAATAACGTGCGCAGCTAAAAAAAGGTATTAAACCAGTAACAAGCTAAAAACAGTGGAGAATTTAAAAGCAAAGAAAAATAATTGACACCATGTGCAGCTTTAGCTCTCAAAGGCTTTAATCAAAAGCCACGCTTTACCTTGGTGCCGAAATGAAGCCAGTATCGGTGCCGGTCGGGCCTCCAAGGGGAGGGCATCCCACCATCGGGGTGTCACAACGGAGAAAGTGTCTGAACACTTCTCACTACTTCACACACCACACAACTTATAGGATGCACCACGACTTGGCCACTAGCTTAGATTGATTTTTAATTTTTTTTTAAAAAAGGATTAGACCAGTTTATGGAAGATACTGTTTTGTTAAGGGCCATCAGGCACAATAGCCAAGGAGAGCCTCCATGTTCAGAAGAAGTGTACCACAGAGTGCCTGATGCTGAGAACAACCCATAGGGCAGGGGGTATTGACTCTCTTTCAGCCCGAGCGGCAAACTCAATTTTGGACAGTTCTCTGGGGCTGCATTCCAGAGGGGGTGTGGGGCTGAAGGCAAAAGGGGCGGGACCAAAGGTAAAAAGGGAGGAGCCAAAACACCAGCATATTTGAGCGTTGCCAGTAACGAAGCCTTCGGGGAGGCATTTCGCCCTTTTAGAAAGGAGGGAAAGCTGTAACCACCAAATGACAGCTGGATTAGGGAAAGGGGGCGGGGCAATCTGGGGAAACCCAGAGGACCATGTTTGGCCCACGGGCCTGAGGTTAAACACCCCTGCCTTCGGTGATGCTGGCGATTGTCTTCCTGTCCTGCTTAGAAGCTTCCTGGCGCCATGCAGAGGGCTTCTGTTGGAACAGGACAGATGGGACCAGCTGGACCCCTGGTCCTGTCCAGGAAGGGTCTTCTGACTACAACAGAATCGTAACACGTTGAGCCCAAAAAATCTGAGCCCTTGTGAAAGGAACCGCATTAATGCCGCTGTCATGGTTAAACCGAAGGCTGCGTGCGAGAGATTTGAAGAGAAACGGACGGGGGAGACGCCCCGGATCCATCTTCAGCCCTACAACTGCCCCCCATCTCCTAGTCCAGCCCCTCCCACCCACCATCCCTGCCCCACTCACCGAGCACATGCAGCGCAGGCAGGGGCCGCCCCCAGCAGGCATGAAGGTCTCCCCGTTCTGGTACAGGCGAGCTTCAAATTCACACACTGGCAATTTCAAGAATAGGGAGAAATGGAGGTCAGCCATGATGCCCCGAATCCCCTGCCCACATGCCACGTTGTCCTTAGGACAAGGCCCCCTGCTCCTGCCCTTCTCTTAGCCCCCTCACCCTTCTTTCTGAGCCCCTGGGAACCCACCCGCCATTTGCTGCTCTCGCAAGAGAAGTGGCTGTTTGCGGGAGGGCTCAGGTGACATCCGTGCGCCTAAGCGCCTAAGCGCACATGCCCCCTATCCTCTCTGCCCCCGTCCTCTCCCCCCACCCCCATGGCTAGTTCTTATTTCTATTTATGCAAGTCTTTTTTTGTAAGTCATTTTTTAAGTAAAGCCTTTCAGGGCAGAATACCCAGGACTCGAAGGTTGGCTTTTGGGTGTCTGGGCCAGTTACGATGGACCCTGAGACCGGCCTCAGCCTCTCTCTGCACTGCTCCTTGGTGAAATTTGCCCCACTGGTGGCAAATCAATGGGCAAAGAATGATCGGCCACTTCTGGGCACAGAGGTCACTCCTACCCCCACCCCCACCCCCGATACCCCAGGGGACGTCATTCCCGCCCTGTGGATGTGGTCAGCACCTGTCCTGCCCTCTCTCCTCCTGGTGCGTTCACGGATCTCCACCTGGGATCAGGGGCAGAGATCTGCTGTGGGGGGGGGGGAAGCGGGAGAGTAGCTGGGACTCACCATCACAGGACGGGCAGCACTGGCCCAGGCGTTGGCCAGGGTGGCTGCAGGGCGCCGGTGGGCAGTGAGCAACTGCTCGTTCGCACGAGACCTCTCCAGACTGTCGTAACAAGCAGAACGTTAGCGTGGTGACTCCCATGCCAGCCGATCCGCCCCCACGTCCCTCCACCCCCGAGCAGCTTCCGCATTCCAAGCTGGAGCGGTGTGGGACGGAGGAGCAGCACCCACACTGCTCCCATGATGCAACCGAGGCCAGACTCACCATACAGGTGCAACGCTTGCAGGGGTCCCTGCTGGGCACCGGATCGCCGCTGCGGTGGTCTCGCCCTTCCCAGTGGCAACCTGGAGGCGCCAGGACAGGAGGGGTTTGTAACCACAGGACAGAGAGATCTGTGCCACAGAGAACGACGACTGCATCCTTGGTTAGGCACCAGCAGGGGGCAGCCCTGCGTCGGCACACCTGTCTACCTGTCTCCATCCATCCTGTTTCATCCAGCAGTGGTTAACTTGCGGCCCTCCAGAACTTGTTGGACTGCAATTCCCATCTTCTACCCAGCATGAGGAATGATGGGGGTTGCAGTCTGCTGTGACTGGCAGTGGTCCCCGGGGTCTCAGGTGATCTCACCTGTTCCTCCTCTCCCCCTAGTGGTGGGGATGGAGCCCTTCTGTGTTAGCCTGACTTAGCTTTTTGCCCCCCTCCCACAAAATATAGCCTTGTTTGTCCTCACCCCACCCCGCTCCAACCCCCTGAGATCAGTGGTGTAGTGGCACCAGGGCTCCTACTCAGCCAGGGCAATTTTTACGAGGGGGCTGCTGATGATATGTTCCCTCCCCCATTCGGAATTCCTGGTTCCCTCTGAGCCTAGCTGCAATCCTTGCAATAGCTGGGGGGGGATGAATTTCCCCAGCAACGTATATTGGTGATTGGGCAATTAAAGACACGCCATTAAGACCCACTCACTTTACAAAACACCTCTTCCTGAAGAAGAGGAAAAGGGGTTTGTTGATATGGATCAAAGCTCCTCCCTGCATTTGGGGCCTCTCCTTGGGACGCGTGTGTCATGATGAGCGTCTGCACTTCAGAGTTGACTGCTCAACATTGCTTCCCCATTCTCAAGACGATCTTGGAGCAACCCTTTTCCTGCAGCCCGCGGAAACCCAAAGTCCCTGCCCCTCGCCACCCGCACCTACACGCACGCTCTTTCCACAGGACTCACCATCACAGACGGGGCAGCACGTGCCCGGGCGTGGTCGGGCTGGGTGGCGGCACAGACTGGCACAGTGCCTCCTTTTGCAGACCGCATGGCCTTCCTGTGGGGAAAGAGGGGGATAATAATAATAATGATAATGATAATTTTTAAACCTGCTCTTCTAGGTGGTGTACAAAACTAGGGCTGTGCACGGATCCGGATCCTGAATCCGAAGTGGATCGGGGTGATCCAGACTTCCCGGATCCGGATCCGAACCAGATCATTCTGGAGATCCCGGGCCCATTGCCCTTCCAAGTCCACGGGTGCCGGCTTCGCAGCTGGCACCCAGGGCCAGCAGGCCGGCAGTGAGTCCATTGGACTCACCGCCCTCACCCCACTCTCCCTGCTTACCTGCTGCCTCCTCCTTGTCGCTGCTGCCCGCCGCTGCCTCCTCTCTACTGAGAAACAGGCCTCGCAGCGGTGGCAGGTGGCGGTGGCTACAAGGAGGCAGCAGGTAAGCAGGGAGAGTGGGGGGAGGATGGTGAGTCCTTTCCCCCATAGACTTGCAAATCTATGGGGAAAAGGAGGTCTCGATCTGGAGACCCGGATCGGGCTCTGGATCCAGATCGGATCTGGGTCATACAGATAAGGATCGGGCCAATCTGGATTGGAGGGTCCGTGCACAGCCCTAACAAACACTACCCCCAAACGGTCCTATAACTCTAAAATACCATAAAAACAAAACAGAATACAGTCATAACACAATTCAAAAAGCAATAAATCACAAAAAGGCAAACCAATAAGGTGGGGGCCAGTCACACGTCTATGGGGCGAGAGTTCCATAAGCAGGAGGTCGTAACAGAGGAGGCTGTCTCCCTTGCGAACACATCATGTGTAAAACTGGCAACGTTCAAGGGAAAAGAGCTGTGCAGCAGGGTACCAATTTGGATGGCTTTAAAAGGGGGTTGGATCACCTCCCGGAGGAGGAGAAGGCTTCTGTCCATGGCTACCGGTCCTGATGGCTGAGTCCAACCTCCAGTATCCGAGGCAGTCAGCCTGTGTGCACCAGTTGCTGGGGATCATGAGTGGGTCCTGCTCTGTTAGTCCCTGGCAGACAGCTGCTTGGCCACCATGTGAACAGAGTGCTGGACTGGATGGACCCTCGGTCTGATCCTGCATCAGGGCTCTTCTGAAGTTCTTATGCCGTCCCCCTCCAACAAAAGTATAATCTTATTGCTGAAGTAACTTCTGCCTGGAAGAGAAGCGCCTTCTCTCCTTGTAACCTCCCCTTTTAGCATCCTCTAAAACCAGGCTGTGACGTTTCAGCAGCAGAACAAAGGAGGCACCAGAGAGAGATTTGCCCTGTAAGCGGTCACTACTGACTGTAGCAAGCAAGTGGTCACCCTGCGGGAACACTGGACAGTGAGTGCCTTACCCAGAGTCAGTCCATCGGTCCATGCACCCCAGTACTGCTGATACTGAGGGGCACCCTGTAGTTCCCTGAGGGAAAGAAGGGTCTGTCCAGTCCATACCCCTGGTGTGTGTGTGTGTGTGTGTGTGTGTGTGTGTGACCCACAGCAGTGGGGAGGGGGCAACCCTATAACTCTCCCCTCGGCCTCCTCATCCCCCCTGGCTTCAAACGGGATGGACTGCAAACCTATGTGCTGGTCAGGGACTTCTGCCTCTAGGGGCTGAAGTTGCTACTGCAGGTTTCAGCTGCACGGACACATCAACATTAATTTTAATTCATGCATTGTCAAAAACAAAATAGCCCCAGGTGCATATCCCTAGGGTCCCCTAAGCAGGCATGCCGAGTTCCAGGCATCCAGTTTCCATGGTCTTGGTG
Source organism: Anniella stebbinsi (assembly GCA_029215795.1). Taxonomy (NCBI): domain Eukaryota; kingdom Metazoa; phylum Chordata; class Lepidosauria; order Squamata; family Anniellidae; genus Anniella; species Anniella stebbinsi. The sequence continues at coordinate 2,900,245 of JARDYH010000003.1, read as the reverse complement.
CAATGGCTCCAGTGGACAGTCGAAAAGACATATGCTTTTATTATTATAGAGTATTTAATTAATTTTAATTAATATCCTGTCTTTCTGCTACAAAATGGCTCTCAAGCAGCTAATAAAGAAGACCAGCCTGCAAGGAACCACTAGATGGCATAAGAAAGGGGCTCTGCGCATGCTCAAAAGTACAGCCTCCCTTGGTAAGGTGGTTCCTGATATCACGGCTAAGAGAAGCTCTGATCAAACAAGGGGAGAGAGAAAGAAGGGGGGGGGGTTAAGGGTCCCCCACGCCACCTTCTGGCCTTACCAGGCACTTGCATCTCAGGCAGGGGTCCGCGGCAGGCGTCCACTCCTCATTGTGTTCACGTCGGGCACTTCCGTCCACACAACCTGTTGGATGCAGCGTGGAGGGGGCGCGGGGGGTGGGGAGAGTCATGAACAAGGGCTGATGGGAGACGGCTGCACCCCAGACTGAGCTGGAAACTTGGACCGATTGAAGGAGATGCCTGTCTCTTGAAGAGCCCAGGGCAGTGGAAGCTCCTGCAAAAGGTCTGGCTGCCCCCACCCTGGCTTGCTTCATTTTATTTACGAATGTATGAGTCCCCTGTCAGCCCAAACGGGGCCCTCAAGGCAACTTTCAACTTGAAACCAGTCTGAAAACTTCAAACCCAATTTGAAAACCATAAAACATCACGAATAGCGGAATTAGGAGCCGGTGAGAATCTGAAAACCCGACTGCGGTGCAGGTATACGGACAGGGCAATCCTATGTATGTTTCCTCAGACATAAGTCCCACTGCTTTCCATAGGGCTTACTCCCAGGTAAGTGTGCGTAGGACAGCAGCCTTATGATACTGAAAAGCCATACGGAACAAAAACGTTTCAACGGTCAGCTTGAAACCGAACCGTAAAAGGGCTGGCCTAACTTCCCTTGGGAGGGAGTTCCTCAGGCGGGGTGTTGCCACGGAGAAGGCCCCGTCTCAAGTTCCCACCAACGTAACCTCTCTTGATGGGGAAAGAAGTAGAAGGGAGGAAAAATGAAGCCCACAATCCAGCAGGAAGTTCTCTTGCACACAACTCCTCGCCTTTATTTCAGCAGCGCTGGTGCAGGAGAACTTCCCACTGGATTGAATGCTGTGTTTGCCCTACAACCACGGCACATTTCTCCATCTCTCTTCTAAAGTAGGGCAGCCTGGCCCGGAACACAACCTCCCCACCCCCTCAGACGGCACAGCAAAGTTATTCCCCCAACTCCTGTCTATTCCAAATGCATTGGGGCCAAACTGAACATCTCAAACCGGTTAATTTTCCAGCTTCACAACTTCTGTTCCGAATGTGAAGTGGAGGCTGCATTTTGAATGTGAAATTGTATCTAAAATGAAGAAGCCGGGCGTCTTTCAACTCCTTGGCATGTCCTGATTGATGCGGCAGGCAACAAATGTGAAACGTGATATGCAGTCACCTATCAAATACCATTGCATGTCAGTGATCAACTACTGTCAAATACTAACACTGCTGCATGTCAGCTATCTATCCAATACTATCAAATATTAAAAGCCATTACATGGCTACTATCGAAAACAAATATCAAATACTCAACTAATTTGGGGTGTATTTGACATCAGAATTTGGGGCGGGGTATGCTTGTTTCTGTCCTTGAAAAAGGCAAGGGCTACGCTGGGAATGGAGCCTGCTTGGAAGGGGCTAAATCAGAGGCTGGCCTCTTCCTCTCACCCGGGCAGCGGGGGCAGCATTCTCCGGGGACTTCTTCCATTGTGGTACAGTCCAGCTTTGGGCAAGTGATGGGGGAGCAGAGAATGTTCCCATCCTGGAGGGGAGAAAAGGTAGGCAACATGAAAGGAGGAAGCCCCCGGCTCGATCACAGATCCTTCACTCACCTAGGGATGGGGAGGCCATTTGACAGGGCCGCCCCCTCCCTCATTGACAATCTCCCACATGCTCCATTAAGGATGCTTACAGAGCAAATAGCCTGAGATAACTCAAGCAACTGAGCCAAGCCACATGCTGGAGTGGGATAGGGATATTGTCCCATTCCTGCCATAAGGGGAGCTAAGGAGCATAGGAGGAGAGATGTTGTTTCAGCAACGGCTGGACTCCAACAGAGCTGCCTTATTGGTGAAGCTCCTGTCTCAGCCCTGCCTGGCTTGTCCTTAGGGCCCTGATCCAGGGAGTGCTTCCTCCTCATGAATAGGGCTCAGGAATACTTGAAATGCTGCCAAACGAGCACCACGTATCCAACTCTGCACCACCATCTGGACATGCTGCCGCCTTTGCTCTTGGAGTCTTGGTGGATCTGGAGTGGGGGGGAGGGGATGGAACAGGACCTATTGGAGGCCCCGTGGGAGGGGCTTCATCCTGGGTGGTCTCAGGCGGGCTATCGCCATCCCGACTCTACTCAACCCTTGCAAACGCCGGCATCAGCGCTGGGGTCTTCCTCCATGTCTGAAGTCTTGCCCAGTCCCTGGATGGTTCTATCAGGAAGGTGGTGGCACATGACCCACACCTCCCACTCTCCCAGGTTAGATATGAATCTGAGCTGTGCAATGTTCTGTCTTGACCTCCAAGACGGGCATCAGAGCCACGGCGTGAATGAAACCCAGTCCTGATTTCTCCCTGGGGCATCCCTCTCAGGGACGGGGTTGTCCAAGCCTCCCATCTCTCCAGACACTCACCTTACAGGTACAGTGTTCGCAAAGGGTGTCACCTGGGATTTCCCCACTGCTGGGAACCAGCTGCCCATGGAAAAGGCAGCGTGTGCAATCCGGGCAGCAGGAGCCGGCCGCCGGGGGCAGTCCGTGCGTACAAGGTGTGGGGCACTGCTGGGCCGGGACACACACCAGCTCCCCCGCCTAGAGAGAAGAGAGGCGGTCAGTGTCTCCTCTTGGTTCTGACGATGCGGCGGAGAGGATCGCTTGGCAAATCAGATCGCGTTAGGCGGACTCATTAAAAATGGCATGATGCCAACCTGGTGCCCTCCAGATGTACTGGATTGCAACTCCCATCATCTGCTGGCTGGGGATGATGGGAGTTGTGGTCCAACATACCCAGAAAGCACTAGCTTGGGGAGGAAAAGCTTTCCTGGGAGCGTCCCTCCATTGTGTACTGTTGTCAGCATGCCCGGCTCAGCCGCTTCTCAGAGATATCCATCCAGCTGGCTGCTTCCGGGAACAACATGGTGCTGACTGAGCTGACCCCTTTTTCTGACCCATCAGGGCTCTTCTGACGCTGGGGGTGAACTCCAAAAGAACTGTCCAAGGATTCACTGCCCTGCTGACATCAGAGCCACCAGCCTCTATTGGTTTTCATTCAAAAATATTGAAATGCCTCTCCTGACTAACAGTAAGAGCTCTCAGCTAAAATGTACTGGCATTTGGGGTATTTTAGCCCCACCCCTTTTGCCTTTAGCTCTGCCCTCCACTGGAATATGCTCCACCCCCGAGCTTCCCTGTAATGGAATTCAGACTTTAGGCCAGAAGGGGTTCAGACCCCACCCCCTCACCCCATCAGCCAGGGAGCTCGCTGGGTGGCCCCGGGCCAGCCACTCCCCTCTTCTCAGCCAGTCCTACCTCACAGGGCTGTTGTGATGATAAAGAGAGGTAGACCCACATATGTCACCCTGAGTTTCCTAGAGGACAGGCTGGACAGAAATGTGATAGAGAAATATTCCGTGTTCCTAATAAACATATATATTGGGAGAAGTCAGAGGGAGCTACCCTAGCTGATGCGTTTGCACATGAGGCACTCCGGATCAATGGCGGACAAGAGGTCGGAGCACAGCCTCCTGCTCCCCCCCCCATGTCTGTTGGGGGATTGCATTGTGTCCCCCCCTCCAGAACTCACAGAGCACAAGCAGCGGCGGCATCCATCCTCTGAGGTGACCTCCTGCCTTGGCTCCAACGGACGTCCATCCAGCTCACACACTGATCCTACAAAGGGGGGGGGAGAGGGGTGGTGTTGTGTCTAAACCTGCTCCCCATGGGCAGGGAGACGAACCGTCAGAGGATAATTCAGAGTCAGATTCTGAGGCCGAAAAGACAGTGCAAGAGACGTCCCAGCCTGTACCAGGAGTGGGTTCCCACGGGCTCTTCCCCAGCTGCGAATGAATGTTCGCCAGCTCTGATCTCTGATGGCGTAAATAACCCCCAAGCTGAGAATCGGGCTTCTTCCGAGGAGGAGGGCGTGGAAAAGCTGGTGGGTGCGAGATCCCGTAGGAGAGAAAGGCAGGCAGAGTCAAAGGAAGGGCAGAGGAGGTTGGCCTGGGTGATTGCTCGGAAACGGCTTGGTCAGAACCAGTCTCCCCGAAAATAAGGTGTACTAAAAGAAATGGGCTTTCCCTTTCCTTGAAAGAACAACTGGTTTGCTTACTTTGCATAATCCTGCCTAGAGGACAAGTCTCTTAGAACTTTTACACTCCCTTCAGCCTGAATAAAGGTTTGTGGATTCCATGGCAGACCTCTTTATTGTCTTCAAATAAAGCAAGGGGCAAGAGGGACATGACAGATGAATCCCCTGCTCTTTTGAGGGGCAAATCTCTTGTGCTAAACGTGTCTCCCCCAGATTGCAGCCTCCCCCTCCTGGCTGAAGTGAGGAAACAGCTCTGAAAGGGAGATGCACTCTGCAAGGACTTCCACACAAGGGTTTTTATCAGCCATCACCTTGACTTAGTAGTCACAGAATCTTTTTTTGCAGGGTGGGGGCAGATGTCATGGTCCTACCCTCCCATGTTTCCACATTATTTATTTATTTATTTATTTATTAAAACATTTATATCCCACTAGGGTGACCATATGAAAAGGAGGACAGGGCTCCTGTATTTTTAACAGTTGTGATGAAGAGGGAATTTCAGCAGGTGTCATTGGTATGCGTGCAGCACCTGGTGAAATTCCTTCTTCATCACAACAGTTCAAGCTGCAGAAGCCCTGCCCTCGTTTGTATCTGGTCAAGAGGGCATGGCTCCTGCACTATTGTGATGTAGAGGGAATTTCTCCAGGTCCCGCCTGCATACAAAAGACACCTGCTGAAATTCCCTTTTCTTTACAGCTGTTAAAGATACAGGAGTCCTGTCCTCCTTTCCATGGGGTCACCCTACATCCTGCCCTATATCACAAGGATCTCAGGGTGGCGTACAGATAAAACCATACATATAAAATAGAATAAACATACAATTCTAAAACAGCTGGGCTGTCTTTCAGACCTCTGTGCTGATAAGCAACGGGCAGCTCACCTGGGCAGACAGGGCAACACTGGCCAGGTAGGGGGAAGGGCTTGGAGCAGTGGCTTGGCAGGCACTGGATGGGGTGGCATCGGACCAGGCTTCTCTGGAGGGGAAAATGGAACAGGGTGGGTCGGGTGCCTTCCCTCTCCCCACACCCCCAAACTAGGCTCATTCTTAGCTCCTTGAGTGGTAACCCTCAAACGCCAGCTCTACCCCATTGCCAATTCAGTGGACTCCTTTTGATCTGGGCTTCCTGCCCTCTATTCCCAAATGTGTGTGTGTTGCAGTGATCAAATAGCAAGTGGGAGAAAGATGCTCTGCACATGCTCAGATGAACTATCACACAGAGCAGAATCAATGCATGTCTTTATCTATCAGAAAATTCAGTTGCCACGACCTTCGAAGAACAGGTATCTATCTGTGATTTTAAAGCATGACACTTAGATGGAACCCCAGGTCCAGAGGCAGGATAGCGCTGGGTACCAGAAGCTGAAAGGACGATCAACGGGAGGCCCTCATTCTTCCCGCTTGGCTGATGGGCTTCCCAAGGACATCTGTGTGGGTCACTTTTGGAAATGCAGCAGCAAATGGGCTGGCAGGCTAATTCAGCAGGGCGGTTCTTACAAACTCTTCACATGTTCCAGGGCTCGGTTTCAGCACTGGAAGCAGGTCCTGGGGCTCTGCTCTAATGTTCCAGGACCTCCCCCTTTGAAGCCCAATTTCCAGCCCACCCCCCTGCTCTTCCAATCCCTGGCCCCATATGAATACAGGATGCTGTGCTCTTGACCAAAGCCGGAGTCTCTGCCCTCTCTCCCGTCACTCACCAGGCAGGAGCAATTCATGCAAGGGTTCGAAGCGGCCACAAAGACGTCCCCCTCTTGGTAGCGCTGTCCTTCGTACTCACAACCTGCACAAAATGGGGAGGGGGGAAGAAACCAACCCAGGTACAATGGCAGCATCCCATGAGGTTTACTCCAACTACTGCCCCAGGCCCAAAGGCATCCCTTTCCGAGATTCACTCTTTGTTATTTCAAGGGCATGGCTTTATTTATTTAAATTGTTTAGACACCACCCCATCATTGCCAAATTCCAGGCTGGTGTACAAAATCCTCTAAAAAAATAAATAAAACAAAACGCTATAAAAGCAAGGAAACCAACAAAGGAACCCGACGCTAAAAGCAGCAAAAGCTTCGGGTAAACACGTTTTTAACAGGTGCTAAAACACCATCAAGTTAGGCTAGGCTGACCAGATAAAATCCAGGTCAGGGCTCATGTAACTTTAACAGTTGTAGAGAAAAGGGAATTTCAGCCAGTGTCATTTGTATGCAATTAGTTCCTGGTGAAATTCCCTCTTCATCACAACAGTTAAAGTTGCAGGCACTATACTAGAGTGACCATATACAAAAGAAGGCAAGGCCTCTGCAACTTTGTTGTGATGAAGAGGGAATTTCACCAGGAACTAATTGCATACAAACGACACTGGCTGAAATTCCCTTTTCTCTACAACTGTTAAAGTTACAGGAGCCCTGACCTGGATTTTATCTGGTCAGCCTAAGTTAGGCGTCAGTCTGTTCATGCTGCAGGGAGATAGGAGCGCCACACCCCAAAAGTCCAGGTGATGGAAGGAGGAGGAGGCCCTGATCCGTAGGTCACAATGAACATGATTTGGGAGAAGGCACTCTGTCAGGTAACCTGACCTGAAGTGGGTTTAGGGCCTTCCACGTCAAGAACATCACCTTGAACTTGACCTGGTAACAGACTGGCTGCCTCTTTGAGCAAAGATGTGCTTGGGAGGGCTTTGATGGCGCTCTCTTGGCCCACCTAAGGTTTCCCCTCGTGCCCTGCAAACTGTTCCGCTCTTACCTGGACGGCAAACAGGACAGCACTCCCCAGGCGGCGTGTAGCGCTCCCGGCACGAAAGCTCCGGGCAGTCAGCAGCTTGGCATTGCACGGTCCCTGCCTAGCAGAGAAGGGAGACTTGTCTGCCTTTGTGGAAATGGTCACAAAATTAGGGTGACCCTATGGAAAGGAGGACGGGGCTCCTGTATCTATAACAGTCGCATAGAAAAGGGCATAGCTCCTGCAGCTTTAACTGTTGTGAAGAAGAGGGACTTTCACCAGGTGCTGCAGGCATACAAAGGACACCTGCTGAAATTGTCTTTTCTATGCAACTGTTAAAGATACAGGAGCCCAGTCCTCCTTTCCATAGGGTCACTCTGCACAAAATAGCACCTGCACAGTGGGAAGGCCCTTGGCTGAGGCCCCTCCCCCTCTGTCGGGAGCCTCAAGGCACACCAGCCAAGCACCTCCTTCATAGACATGCTCAAGGATGCCGCAACACAGTGGATGGGAGAATGTGCGCCTCTGAGCAATGTTTGGAAGGGTGGTTCTGGTGCGTTCCACAGGACCCTGTGAGAGGGAATTGGCTCAGCTGCCGATCAAGATATCTATTCCTAGGCATTGAACGGCACATGACGGGCATTTAGGCCAGTTGCCTTCACCAGGTCTAGTATCTTATTGAAATCGTTTTAGCTGTTTAAATTATTTTAAACTTTGTTTGTTAGAAATGCTATACTATGTTTTGTTATCTTGCAGTTGTGTCTGTTTGTGAGCTGCCCAGAGTGCCCATTGGGCCATACAGAAATGAAATAAACAAATCAGAGCACTACTCATATTTCAGCTTTGAATCGTACCTCTGCCGGGGCCTCACTGGGTGGCCTTAAGCAGTCTTTCAGCCTTAACCACCCTCTCCCCAATCTTTAATATGGGTATAATAATACTTCCCTGTCCTTACAAGAGAACAGATGTGAAGCACTTTGAACACTTTAAAAAACCCTATAGAAATAATAACTAGCTTGACTCACGCAGACCATCTGCATGCTAGGACTTTATTGCTCAGTATCATACTTTTCTGGCATTTCTGTGGTTGCCAAGCATGAAGGAGTCCATTGGAGTCCCCTGCTTCCCAACCGCTGCCCAGCCTCCTCTCTGGGCTTCCCCCTCCCAGCCACCCCACACCCTCAATCCCAGCTGTGTTTATATATCCTGTGGCTTAGACACACAAAGTTCTTCTCATAGCTCAGAACCTCCAGTGAACAAAGTTCTTATCATAGCTTGGTACTTCCAGCGTGTCATAGTTTAGAACCTTCATGCCACACATTGCCACACATCACTTAGCATTTTAGTTATATATTATTATTATATATTATTATTTTAGTTATATATTATTAAATAATTATTAATTAAATATTATTAATTAAACAATAAATAATAATTAAATAATAATAATAATAATTCCAACAAAACACAAAAACCAATCACTCCACAGTAAAAACTCAACTAAGAATGCAATATAAAACTCACCTATCATAAATCCTAAAATCTAAACTCAACTCTAAAAACATTTTCAAAGCCATCAACACTTACACAATACCCATCCTCACATACTCATTCGGAATCATACACTGGTCACACACTGAACTTGAAGAAATAAACAGACTCAATCTCACCGAACTCACAAAACACCGCATGCTCCATCCCAACTCATGCACTGAAACAATAACAATTAGCAGGAAAGAAGGAGGAAGAGGTCTGCTAGACATTAACAGAATCCATGCTAAACAGATAAAACCACTCAGAGAATTCTTCCACACTAAAAACACCCCCATTCATAAAGCCATAGTAAAAACACCCCACTCAACCTAGCACTACAAAACGAAGACAAAAGAGGACCACTTACACTTGCAGCGAAAAAAGAAAATGGGCACAAAAAGCACTCCATGGGAAGCCCTACAACATAATACAGAACCCACAAATAAACAAAGAACAATCCTACGAATGGCTCAGGAAGGGTGAGCTATTTCCAGAAACAGAAGGATTCCTAATAGCTATAGTAACCAAGAACTACCAAAAATACATCATAAAAGATAACACTGTAACAACAGACCTATGCAGGAAATGCCATCAGTTCCAAGAAATAATAGACCATATAAATGCAGGTTGCTTACCTGTAACTGTAGTTCTTCGAGTGGTCATCTGTGCAGTCACACATATGGGCTCGCGCCGGCGCCGAGCTCGCTTCGGGAAACTTCTATCTAGCTAGGATTCTTGGCGGGAACCCCTCCCCCCACCGTCCTACTGCGCATGCTCGGGGTCCCGCCTACCTCAGTTCCCTGAGACCGCAAGGCCTCGCGACCAAGGTAATGATAAGGTATGCAATATATTTAAGCTATTTGAGCATGCCAGAGTCAACTTGACAACAGAACAGCGATGCCAAGAGGGGACGGCGGGTGGGTTGTGTGACTGCACAGATGACCACTCGAAGAACTACAGTTACAGGTAAGCAGCCTGCATTTCTTCTTCGTGGTCTCTGTGCATCACACATATGGGCGAGTAATAAGCCAACTTACCGGAGGTGGGAGAGGCACGCTGCATGGTCATTGGCATATTGAAGATAGGACTGCTCTGCCAAAGGAAGAGTCCTGGCGCGCTCTAACGTCCAGGCGGTAGTGCTTCACAAAGGTAGAGGCATTGGCCCACGTGGCCACCTTACACAGGTCTGGGATCGTTGCGCCATGAAGGAGCGCCGTTGAGGCCGCTTGTCCCCTGGTGGAGTGGGCAGTTAGCCCCGTGGGTATTTCCTTGCGCATGAGTTGATACGAGAGCGCAATAGTGCCTACAATCCATTGGGAGAGACGCTGCGAGGATACAGGTAAGCCCTTATTCTTTCCTCCAAAGCAAACGAAGAGTTGGCGTGACTTTCGGAACTCCTCTGAGCGCGATTTGTAGAAGGCTAGAGCCCTTCTAACGTCCAGAGCGTGCAGTGTGGAGCCCAACGGATCAGAAGATGCCTTGAAGAAAGTAGGCAGTACAATGTCCTGGTTGATGTGAAAATCGGAGGCAACCTTGGGGACAAAGGATGGGGAAGGACGAAGGACGACTTTGTCGCGAAAAAACTGCATGTATGGAGGATCGACAAGTAATGCCGCAAGCTCTGACGCACGTCTTGCGGACGTGATGGCAACAAGAAAAACTGTCTTCAGTGTCAACAGGCGAAGATTAGTTGTAGCTAACGGTTCAAAGGGTTTGGTAGACAGTGCAGCCAATACGAGAGACAGACTCCACTGCGGGAGCAATGGACGAGTGGGTGGAAAGAGGTTGTGCAGACCCTTAAGGAAAGCCTTGGCAAGAGGGTGCGTGAATGCCGAGAACCCGTCTATGGGGGGATGGTGGACTGTGATGGCCGCTAAGTAGACCCTGATAGACGAGAGCCGTAAGCCTGCAGTATGCAAGGAATGAAGGAAGGCAATGACGTCGGTAATAGCAGCCGAATCACTATCGAAACCCTTGTTTGCTGCAAAAACTTGAAAACGTTTCCATTTTGCCAAATAAGATGCTCTAGTCGTAGGTTTTCGTGACGCGTCGAGAATAGTCAGTATACTTTGAGGAATGGCTATTCCCCGCCAGAGGGCAGGAGTCTCCACGCTGTGAGACGTAGAGTTTGTACGTCCGGGTGTAATATTCTGCCGTTGTCCCTGGACAGGAGATCCGGAGCGACCGGGAGACGCCACACTCGATGGGCGGCTAGTCTGCGTAGAGGCGTGAACCACGCTTGGCGTGGCCACCATGGTGCAATCAGGATAGCGTTGGCCGGATGCCGTCGCAGCCGCGTGACCGTTTTTGTTATCAGGGGAATCGGAGGGAACATGTAGAGGAGACCCTGTGCCCAGTCCCATAGGAAGGCGTCTCCTAGGGAGTCGTGACCTAGTCCCGCTCTTGAGCAATACGCCCGACAAACTCGGTTGTGTGGGGTTGCAAAGAGGTCGATCTCTGGGGTGCCCCACCGTGAGAAGATGCGATGTAGGATACGAGGGGCTAGTTCCCATTCGTGAGTGTCTTTGAAAGATCGACTTAATTCGTCGGCTTTGACGTTGGATGTTCCCGCTATGTGCAGAGCCGAGAGTCGAATGTTTCTTGCGATAGCCCAGTGTAAGATGTCCATGGTAAGGTGGAGTAGGCGCGGGGAGCGGGTGCCGCCTTCCTTGTTGATATACCACACCACGGACGTGTTGTTTGAGAGAACTCGCACGTGGTGTCCGCTGAGCTGGGGGAGGAATGCCCTCAGAGCTTTCTGTACCGCGAGGAGTTCCAATTTGTTTATATGGAGGGAGCTCTCTAAAGGTGACCATCTTCCTTGTACAAACAGGTTCTCCAGGTGTGCCCCCCAGCCTTGAAGTGATGCGTCGGTCGTGACAACCCTGGACGGACCGGGATCGACGAAGGGCAGGCCCCGAGAGAGATTGCTGGGATCTGCCCACCAAAGGAGTGAGCGTTTCACCTGATGCGGAATGGTAAGTACCAACTTTCGTGGGTTCTGAAGCGGTGTATAGTGGCTCAATAGGAATTGTTGGAGGGGGCGCATTCTTAGGCGTGCCCATCTGACTACGAAGATAGCCGCAGCCATAAGGCCTAGGAGCCGTAATATAGTGAGGGCTGTTGCCCGCGTGCGGGTACGCAGTCTGTCTGCTAAGACCTGTAGGGTCTCCAATCTGTCCTGAGGAAGGAAGGCTCTTGCGGCAGTGGAGTCGAGACGCACACCTATAAATTGAAGTGCTGTGGCGGGTTGAAAGATTGATTTTTCGTAATTTATTTGCAGACCTAAGGAGGAGAGGATGGACTCTACGACCTGGACGTCTGCGATGGCTTGGTGGCGAGATGGAGAGACGACTAGCCAATCGTCTAGGTAAGGATAAACTTCGATGTCGATGGACCGAAGGTGTGCACACACCACTGCCATACACTTGGTAAAGACTCTTGGGGCTGTCTTTAACCCGAATGGCAGGACCACAAATTGGTAGAGTTGGGGACCAATGGCGAAACGGAGATATTTCTGGTGTTCCTCGAGGATGGCTACATGGAAGTATGCATCCTTGAGGTCGATCAGCGTGAACCAGCTGCCTCGCTTGAGGAGTGGCAGGATGGTAGAAAGAGTGATCATTCGAAACTTCCGTGGCCTGATGAATTTGTTCAGACTCCGGAGATCCATAATAGGACGAAGTCCCCCGTCCTTCTTGTGCACTGTAAAATATCGGGAGTAGAACCCGTTGTTTGACTGATGTGCTGGAACAGGTATGATTGCGCCCTTTTCCAACAAAACCTTTGTTTCCTGGCGTAAGGTTTCTGATGGGGGCGTGATCTTTACAGTGCCTAGCGGAGGAAGGACTTCGAAGTCTATTGCGTAGCCCCGTCGAACTACTTGAAGGACCCACTGGTCGGTGGTGATGGATGCCCAAGAATGGAAAAAGGGCTGGAGCCTGTTCAGTGACAGAGAGGGGTCTCGTAGAGGTAAGTCAAAGGCGACGTTTTTGCTGTGGCTGTTTCGAACGGGCCTGGGAGTAGCGGGGGGCAGACTTGTGTTGTTGGTAAGAGGTCGACGCGCTCGGTTGTTGGTAACGGTGACCACGGTCCTGGCCTTGTCTGGGCTGATAGGGTATGGGCCGATACCACTTACGGGCCCGAAAAGTCTGCGCAGGGGGTTGGCTGAACCCCATCTTTTTAGCGGTCATCTTCGCCTTGTGGATAGTATCCATGGTCGAGTCGGTTTGGGTATTGAACAGACCTTCCCCGTCAAAGGGCAAATCTTCGATGCGGTTCTTGGTCTCGATGGGGAGGTTAGAAGACCGCAGCCACGCGTGACGCCTGAGGGCAACCGCTCCGATCATGGCCTTAGAGCCTGAGTCCACTTGATGTCTGGCGGTGGTCATCTGCTGTTTCGATAGGCGAATGGCCTCCGCCTGAAAGACACGTGCTAGCTCTCGCTGATCGTCCGGTAGGTAATCAGTTAGGTTGGAAATTTTTTGCCAGAGAAACAACTGATACCTCGCCATCATGGCCTGGTAATTAGATGTTTTCATCACCAGTGCCGCTGATGAGTATATTCTTCTCCCAAACGAGTCGAGTTTCCGGCCCTCTTTGTCAACAGGGGCTGCGTGAGATCGGCCAGATTTTCCCTGAGAGGCCTCTACCACAATAGAGTTTGGCTTTGGGTGGGTAGCCAGGAACGGTGCTTCCGTCTCTTTCACCTTATAAAGGGCGTCGAGCCGTTTTGAAGTGGGAGGCAGTGTCGCTGGGTTCGACCAGGATTGTTTGGCTGTCTTAAGCAACGTAGGGACCAAAGGGAGCGTCAATTGGGGGGTTGGGTCCGTCCTCATGACGTCGTAGATATCCCCCTCCTCTTCCTCGGGCTGTTGGACGTCAATCCCCAATGATTGAGCGAGCCGCAGCATCTGTTCATTAAAGCCCCCTAATTCCATTGTAGGAGATGCTCCCTCCTCAGTAGCGACTTGTTCAGTTGGGGATGGCATTGAAGGCGCAGGTGACAAAATTGAGGACGGGTCAGACTCATAGTCTTCTATGGATGGTGATGGTAGCGAGTGTCGGTACCGAGGGACGAGGGATTGCTCCGGTACCGAGGAGATCTGCGATTGATCGCGTCGACTCGTCGGTGTCGGGAGTAACGACGTCGTGCGTCGGGGTGGTACTGGAGGAGGCATGCTGTGGGAGAGATCCGAGCTGCGGTCCCAGTCCTGGGAGGCAGAGCGCGATCGTCGATAGGGCATCGGTACCGAAGCCTCGGTACCGATGGGGTCAGAATACTCCTCGTCGACGACGATGATGTCGGAGGCGAAGGGGAGGATGTCCGGTGATGGCTGCTCTGTCGGTATCGGCGACGGCAGCAAGGGTGGTCGACTTGGCGACGCGGTCGGCGTCGAGTGGCCCAGCAGTGAATGCGTGTGCGCTGGCGAGCGACGCTTCGACTGAGAAGGATGACCTTCCGGTAGCGAAGAGGGGCGCTTACGTGGCATTGATGCCGTGGACGCCGACGGTAGTGAGGCCGGTACCGATGATGATTTCTTCGGTAGCGAGGCCGGTACCGATGGAGGCTGCTTAGGTAGCGCGGTGCTTATCGGCCTCAGAGGTGTCGAAGAGAGTTTCTTCGGTACCGAAGGCTTCGACGTCGACGGTCTGGTTTTCGCTGTTTTCGTCGAAGCCGAGGAATGCTTCGATTTCTTTGCCGTTTTCCCCTTCTTATGCTTAAGAGGCGGGGGAGATGGCGGCAACGATGCCTGAACTGAAGTCCGAAAGGAGGACAAGTCAGGAGTTGCTGGGCGTGAGCGTCTAGTGGGCGTTTGCCCGCGCTCCCCAGAGGGTGCTGGCCCCGGTTCCATGCGGCTCGTAGTTGGGCGGTCAATGGCGGAGAGGGCCTTACTCCAGAGGAGGCTTCGCAGACGGTCGGCCCTGTTTCTCCTGGTTTGCGTTGAGAATTTCATGCAATGGGAGCAGGAGTCAGTGATGTGACCCTCTCCCAAACAGCCCAGGCAGAGCGAATGCCCGTCTGTGAGGGCTAGTTTGGCGCGGCAGCCAGAGCAGCGCTTAAAGAGCGCAGACTGCGCCATAGGCCACAGAGGAAACTATCTAACAACACTACTTAAATTATTAAAAAAATTTTTTTTTTTTTTTTTTAAACTAAACCTAGCTAACTAACTAACTAACTAACAAGAAGGTAAATTTTTTAACTTTATTTCGTCTTCTTACAGGTCTCCGACAGAGGAAGAAGTCTCCCGCGAGGCGTTCAGCTAAGCGGTCGAAGAAGAACTGAGGTAGGCGGGACCCCGAGCATGCGCAGTAGGACGGTGGGGGGAGGGGTTCCCGCCAAGAATCCTAGCTAGATAGAAGTTTCCCGAAGCGAGCTCGGCACCGGCGCGAGCCCATATGTGTGATGCACAGAGACCACGAAGAAGAACAGGAGGGTGTAAAATTCTGGCAAGAATGGACTATACGGAGAGACACAATACAGCTGCAAAAATAATTCACCAACAACTGGCCATCAAATTCAATCTTATCAAACAATCTATACCATACTATACATACTGACCCGAAACAATATTGGAAAATGCAGATTATAAAATATACTGGGACAGAACAATTCATATTGGCAAGACAATACCTTGCAACCGACCAGACATAACATTCATAGACAAAAAAGAAAAACACACACACCTCATTGACATAGCAATACCGAATGACAAAAATGTTGTTGAAAAGGAAGAAGAAAAGAGAGACAAATATACACCACTGGCCATGGAAGTCAAAGAACTATGGCAACAAGAAAAGGTCACAATTATTCCATTAGTCAGTCACAGGCATCACATCAAAAAACTATACGGAAAACCTCCAGAAACTGGGCCTACCAGAATACATCCGCACCAACATCCAGAAAGCAGTCATAATTAAAACATGCTCAGTCATCAGGAAATTCCTGAATCAATAAGACAGCATGACTTGGCAAAGCCCGTTCTGTCTATAAAAACCACCACGAGCGAGAAAGAGATAATAATAATTAGGGATGTGCACTGACCCCACGGATCGGATCGGATAGCGGATCGGAATCGGACCTGGGGGGTCGGATCGGATCGGATCGGATCGGAGGATGGTCGGATCGGATCGGACCGGATGTCCGATCCGGATCGGACGCCATTTTGAATGCTTTTTCCCATAGCCAAGTATTGTTTTACAAAAACGCCTATAACTTTTTCATTTTTAAAGATAGAAGGATGAAACTTGGGCACATTATACACTGGTTAGGGATAATTATCTGTGAGAAATTTCAGAAAGATTGGTGCATGCATTTTGTGGCAATTAATTTTTTAATAAATACCCAGGAATGCCTATAACTTTGTCATTTTTAAAGTTACACACATGAAACTTTGCCACATTGTAGGTGGTACCTTGGGACCTACGTGTGTAAAATTTCAGAAACGTAGGTGTTTGCCTTGTGTGGCAATTAATTTTAGAAAAATGGGTAGTAGTGGGGTAAATACATTTACGCCTCCCATTTTTTTATTTTTGAAGATACAAACAGGAAACTTGGGCACATTACAGGTACCACTTGCCTTGATATGTGTGTGAAATTTCAGAAACATTGGAGCTTGCCTTGTGTGGCAATTAATTTTTGAAACAATGAGGAAAGAAACACCTATAACTTTGTCATTTTTAAAGTTACACACATGAAACTTTGCCACATTGTAGGTGGTACCTTGGGACCTATGTGTGTGAAATTTCAGAAACATAGGTGCTTGCCTTGTGTGGCAATTAATTGTTTAATAAATACACAGGAATGCCTATAACTTTGTCATTTTTAAAGTTACACACATGAAACTTTGCCACATTGTAGGCGGTACCTTGGGACCTATGTGTGTGAAATTTCGGAAACATAGGTGCTTGCCTTGTATGGCAATTAATTTTAGAAAAATGGGTAGTAGTGGGGTAAATACATTTACGCCTCCCATTTTTTTATTTTTTAAGATACAAACAGGAAACATGGGCACATTACAGGGAACACTTCACTTGATATGTGTGTAAAATTTCAGAATGATAGGTCCAGGCATGTGGTGGCAAGGTGTCTGCACACACCACTTTGAAGACTGTAGAAAATTTCTCCTGTAACGATCCTAGCGAGAGTGATCCTAGGCTCAGCCGTTCTGCTTGAGTAAACAGTATCAAAGCAGACACGAGCCAAGTGCTACTTTGTTTCTCCTTTTGTAATGGATACTAGCTCAGTTGCAGCCAAGCGTGCAAAGATCAAAGAGATGAGAGAAAGTGTTTCCTCCTTCTTCCCGGGAGGCGGGAGGGTGCAATTGACAGCCCCAGCCTCTGTGTAAAAAAGGTTAATAACTTTTAATCTAAAAAATTCGTAGCCACCAAATGCCTGGACCTATCATTCTGAAATTTTACACACATATCAAGTGAAGTGTTCCCTGTAATGTGCCCATGTTTCCTGTTTGTATCTTAAAAAATAAAAAAATGGGAGGCGTAAATGTATTTACCCCACTACTACCCATTTTTCTAAAATTAATTGCCATAAAAGGCAAGCACCTACGTTTTCGAAATTTTACACACATAGGTCCCTAGGTACCACCTACAATGTAGCAAAGTTTCATGTGTGTAACTTTAAAAATGACAAAGTTATAGGCATTCCTGGGTATTTATTAAAAAATTAATTGCCACAAAACGCATGCACCAATCTTTCTGAAATTTCTCACAGATAACTATCCCTAACCAGTCTACAATGTGCCCAAGTTTCCTGTTTGTATCTTAAAAAATAAAAAAGTGGGAGGCATAACTGTATTTCTCAATGGGAAAGTGCTTTCCAATGATTTCCTATGGGCAAGTACTGTCCAATGAATCCCTATGGGCAAGTGCTGTCCAATGAATCCCTCATTGTTTCAAAAATTAATTGCCACACAATACAAGCACCTACGTTTCTGAAATTTCACACACATAGGTCCCAAGGTACCGCCTACAATGTGGCAAAGTTTCATGTGTGTAACTTTAAAAATGACAAAGTTATAGGTGTTTCTTTCCTCATTGTTTCAAAAATTAATTGCCACACAAGGCAAGCTCCAATGTTTCTGAAATTTCACACACATATCAAGGCAAGTGGTACCTGTAATGTGCCCAAGTTTCCTGTTTGTATCTTCAAAAATAAAAAAATGGGAGGCGTAAATGTATTTACCCCACTACTACCCATTTTTCTAAAAATTAATTGCCACACAAGACAAGCACCTACGTTTCTGAAATTTCACACACGTAGGTCCCAAGGTACCACCTACAATGTGGCAAAGTTTCATGTGTGTAACTTTAAAAATGACAACGTTATAGGCATTCCTGGGTATTTATTAAAAAATTAATTGCCATAAAACGCATGCACCAATCTTTCTGAAATTTCTCACAGATAACTGTCCCTAACCAGTGTATAATGTGCCCAAGTTTCATCCTTCTATCTTTAAAAATGAAAAAGTTATAGGCGTTTTTGTAAAACAATACTTGGCTATGGGAAAAAGCATTCAAAATGGCGTCCGATCCGGATCGGACCTCGTCGGATCGGATCGGACCGGATCGGAGGTTGACCAGATCGGATCGGATCGGATTTTCCCGATTTTGGGGCGGATCGGATTCGGATCGTGGATCGGATCCGATCCGATGCACACCCCTAATAATAATGTGAATAATCCACAGACATCCATGACTTTGAAAAGCCCCCTGTCCCAACAGGCGCCCCCTCGCCATTTATTTGCCAATGTTTCCCAACCCCAGGGCTTCCATCCCTTCAGGTGCACCAGGCTCACCTTGCAGACGCACTGGGTGCCGGGTTCCTCCAGGTAGGCCTGTCCGTCCTTCAGGAGGCGCCCCTTGTACAGGCAGCCCCCGCACTCCGGGCAGCATTTCCCTCGTGGCAGGACGGGGTGCTGGCACGGAGCTGGGGCGCACTCCTCCGCCTTGCAGAACACGTTGCCATCCTAGGCAGAGAGAGGCACACGATGCACTGAGCAGAGGGAGGATTGGGGCGGAGAGTTCCATAGTTCCCTGGAAGGAGATGGAGCGATTGCCGCCACCCCCCCATGCTCTGCACATGCTCTGGCCCTACATGTGGGCATGCTATTAGGGCAGTGGAATCGGAGGCAGGCGGATGGCTCCAACGGGCACCTAGGCAAGGCAGAACAGCGTGGGGTGGTACAGCCTTGGCCGGGCCACCTCCTCACCTTGCATCGGCAGATCTGGCAGGGTTCCGGCTTCCAGCTCTCCCCTTCCTTTCGGCCTTCCGTGCAGCCTGTGAGGAGAGATGTCAGGGTGGTCATGGGGGAAGCCACACTTCTTGGATTTCTTCCTGGGGTGAAGCTGTGAAAGGCGCAAGAGGCTCACAAAGGCGCAGGAGAGTGAGGGGTGAGGGGAGTCTGGAAGAAGGCAGGAGGGCCTTGATTCTGGGGGTGGGTGGGGCAGAAATCAGGGGCAGGGAGCCTATACATGCCAGTTGCTGGGGAACCTGGGTGGGAGGGTGCCGTTGCACCGTGTCCTGCTTGTGGGTCCCTGGCCGACAGCTGGTGGGCCCCTGTGTGAACGGAGCCTTGGAATAGATGGCCCCTTGGCCTGATCCCACCTCAGGGCTCTTCCGATGTCCTTAAATGGAATGTTTCCTCCTTTTGGTCTCCCTGCCCCACCAGGGAGATGGCGGTGGAGTGGGGGCCTTTCCCAGGAGGACCTGCGCGGCTCCCTATGGCTTGTTTCGGGTATTTTCCTGGAGAAACCTCCCTCTGCAGATTGTGGCCCAGTTTGCAAGAGTTCAGAGGGGGTCTGTGTCCGCTCCCAATGCCACCCCACCTTGGGCCCAATCCACCGGGATGTTCCCTTGAACACAAGGCCCGATGGAGCCAACGCAAACACCAAAGATGGGCACTGTGGATCGTCCCCCTTGCTTTTACTCACTCACCCAGGCAGTGCGGTCGGTCACGTCGCAAGGAACACTCCGGTTTGCCCCGTACGCACACGCAGGCGGTGCAAGGGTCTTTGTCCCAGGAAGCGCTGTCCTCATAGCGCCGCCCCTCCCAAAAGCACGTCAGCCGCCGGCACTCACAGTCCTCCAGGGACTTCACGCGGCCCAGCAGGTCGGAATTCTACGGAGGGAAGGCGTGTGAGCGAAGAAGCTGTGGTCTGCTTGGAAGCCCGACTGAGGGACTAGGAATGTAACTGGGCCTATTCCACACCAGTAAGTGCAGAAATGAGTATTTAGCACAGGAATCTGTATTATGGAAAGGCAGCTTTTCTTTTCCTTCTCTTCTTTTTAAAGCCAAGTTTCTAGTCCTTATTATGGTTGAAGAGAGAGGGTTTGGGGAGAAAGCAACCGCCAGGAACTGCATGGACAGTACCTAGTCTTATTTCAATAAGCCAAAGAGGGATTGAAGAAAGCTTCTGATTCTACCTCTTTGCCCCAGCACCACGCAAGTTAGAAAGAGCAAAAGAATACATCAGGAATACTTAATGCAATCGTCACAAGAAGTATGAATGGAACACGGGGTCTCGCTGGGAGCAACTGCCAAAAGGTTTGGTTGAATGAGGAATGGTGGTGGATCTTTAAGGGCGCAGCGGCTGACATTCTAGATTTCCACTCTTCAGGTGGGCTGCGCCTGCTGGATCTGCTGGAAGGCGCTTTACTGCGTTAGGCTGCAGGCAAAGGGCCGGCGGAGCGCCTCCAGCGGGGCACATTTGCCTGCTTGCCGCTGAGCCAGCGGGGACGGCGGCTTTTCCTCCGACATCCCGGTTAAAATATTCTGAATGGAAACAATGAGATCAACATTCCCAGACATTAATTTAAATTTTTGTAAACCGCCCAGAGAGTTTTGGCTATTGGGTGGTATAGAAATGCAACAAATAAATAAATAAATAAATAGTGATAAAAGGGCCCATATGTCACATCTCCATTTTGGGCTCCTCTTCCGGTTGTGCCCAGGGCAGGAGTCCTGTATTCGCTCCCCAGCCTGACGGGGTGCTCAGGATGGGCCACAATCCTTCATTACTCCTCCCAGGACCTGGGGAGTGGAGCTAGTGAGGGGTGTGTGTGGTTAGGGCACCTGGCAGCCAGGTTGTTTGGAACAGGTAGAAACTGCCTTAGACTTTTAGGGTGACCCTATGGAAAGGAGGACAGGGCTCCTGTATCTTTAACAGTTGCATAGAAAGGGGAATTTCAGCAGGTGTCATTTGTATGCAGGCAGCACCTGGTGAAACTCCCTCTTCATCACAACAGTTATAGCTGCAGGAACCCTGCCCTCTTTTGTATCTGGTCCCCCTAGTATAGCTCCTGCAGCTGTAACTGTTGTGATGAAGAGGGGATTTCTTTCACCAGGTGCTGCAGGCATACAAATGACACCTGCTGAAATTCCCTCTTCATCACAACTGCTAAAGATACAGGAGCCTGGTCCTCCTTTCCATGTGGTCACCCTACCTTAGACAGAGTCAGATCATTGATCTCCCTAGACCAGGACTGTCTCCTCTAAAGGCGGCAGCTGCCCAAGGAGTTGGTTGGAAGCCTCTCCCTTCACTGGCTACCCAAAATGCCTTTCCCTGGAGATGTTGGAGATCGAACCTGGGACCTTCACATGCACGGCATGGGCCAAAACCACTAAGCAACGGGCCTCTCATTCATCTTATTTTGACCATTGGATCCTGAACTGCTTGGCAGCCAGACTTCTGCCTCTCTTGGGCCTACTTCTCTTCCTACTTCCTGGAGCAATTTAAGGGGAAGATGATGGCCTTCCGACAGGGGTGCCACAGGGCCTCCTTGGTGGCGACTTCCAGGCTCCGGAGGTCACTGCCACAGGGAACAAGGCCAGATCCACCTGTGTTGTCCTCCACTGGTAGGCAAAGGTCTTTTTATTCAGGCAGGCTATGGCTTGTTATGGGCTGCCCTGTTTTCTGAACTGGGCATTTAACTGGCGAGGGCTATTTATTTCTTATTTTGTTTTAGCAGATGTGTTTTGAATGTGCTGATTGTGGTTCTCGTACATCTCTAAAATCCTATGGATCTAATAACCGGCTTTGGGGCTGGGTGGGCTGTGATGCCAGAGCGTCTAAAGATGTTCCCATTCATTCATTCATTCGTTTCTTTTCTATACTGCCGAATAGCTGAAGCTCTCTGGGCGTTTCACAGAAAAGGAGGGTTCCTCTAGACGACTGATTTACGGCTCTTTTAAGGCGCATTACCGGTTTTACCTCTTTACGAACGAGGCTTAAATCAGGCTTGCAGGCAATTTTTATCCTCGTAAATGAGCGTTTTCGATTTCGCATTAAATAGCGACTTTTAATTTACTTCGATGGTTCCCCGTTCGAGCATCGATATATGCAATTGATAATGCAATTAAACGCAAGTAAACAACTTTAAAGCGCATCGTATGGAGCCAGTAATTCGCCCCCACGCCTCTCATATATAGGTATTAGACGTAAATTCGGCTGTAAGCCAAAGCGCATATTCGGAGAATCAGGAGTAAAACCGACCTCTTCTAGAGGGGACCGGAAGCCACACGGTTCTTCTAGCCTTGGATGTCCCTCACCTGCTCTTTCACCATGTCCAACATGGTGCCCAGCCCGTCTACCAGCTCCTCCAGCCTCCGGATCCTCTCTTCTGGGCTGGCCACATTGGGTGGCGCTGCCCCCGGGGGCGGGAAGTCAGACTCGCTGGGCTCCCGCTGGTAGTGGCGGATGTCAGTCAGGGCCAGCGGCTCAAAGGGTGGCGGAGAGCCCAGCTCAAACGGCTGCTCCTCAGTCAGGTCCATGTAGCGCTCCTCAGGCGTGGCGTAGGGCAGAGGTGGCAGGTCCGGCTCTGTGGGTCGGCAAGATGGCGAGATGCTGAGAAGCTCCTTGCAATGGGGGCAGGAGGGCATCCCCAGGCAATCAAGCTGGGAGGTGAGTGGGGCAACCCCACTTCCTGGTCCAATGAATGGGGAGCCAGGCATTGAGGGCTCATTCACCCAACAGCGAGTCAAGGGGCGTCATCACACACGGGGTTTGATGCACACCCGCCGTGACTTTGATCCACTTGCTCAACGCTGGACTCGCATGACGTCGTTCCCGTCCTGCTGTTCTCGCACCCTGAGCGAGTCCAGCGCTGAAAAAGTGGATCAAGGTCGCGGCGGGTGTGCGTCAACCCCCCCCCCCCCCCCGTGTGATGACGACCAAGACCAAGCAGCAACCAAAGCGGACCACACCTCCTGCGCACAAAAATAACGCGCGGCAGTTGAAATGAGCAAGAGCCCTGCGGGTCAGATGTGTGCCAGTCTGGCCATCTCTAACGGTGACACGGAATCCATCCTTCGAGGTGGTCAGCTCTCCTCAAAACCCACCAGAAAAAAGAGCCGTGCCCAACGGCCCCTTTAGCATAGAATCCTAGAATAGTAGAGTTGGAAGGGGTCTCTAAGGACATCGAGTCCAACCCCCTTCTCAGTGAAGGAATCTACCTGAAAGCATCCCTGACAGGTGGCTGTCCAATGCACTTCCATGTAGTTTCAAAAGTGCAGGAGAAGGTGATTTTTTTAAAAAACTGAATTTTTGGCCAGTTTAAAGTTTAAAATGTTTGAAATATCAGCTGTTTTTATGTTTTATGATTTAAAATTTTGTATATCGACTTTTTAAATGTTCAATCTTTTAATTTTTGTAAACCGCTCAGAGAGCTTCGACTATGGGGCGGTATATAAATGTAAATAATAATAACTTAAAAATTTTTTTTTTTAAAATATCTGCTGCATGATGATGGCATCGCCCTCCTGCAAGCTGAGCTGAACCTGGCCATCATCCGCACACACACATCCCCAGATCCTTCAGGAGATGCGGTGCCTCAAAAATATGAAGTCCGAGTCGATGGCTTTTGGGGGATGTGAACTTTCCCCACTGCTCCAAAATTCTGAATGGGAAGTGGTATATACATATTTTAAATAAATTAATCAATAAACAAAATGCACACAGGAGGCAGTGCATTTTTGATGTCAAAAATCTGGTGGCAAACTGCTGAAAAAGGAAAGTTTAGCTTGTTTTCAATTTTGCTTGTTTTTCTGCTGCGACGCCACCAAATTCGGCAGAGGGGCAGAGGCGGGGTGTGTGTGTGTGTGGCGAAGGGGGGTTGCTGAGAAAGGAAGCTGCCTGCATGGAGCCATCAGCTTGTATGTTGTCTACCCCTGATCTAAATAAATAAATAAATACAATTGATTTAAAATATTGCTTGGATGCCTTTCCAGGCAGAAGCCTTCCCAAGGCAGCATCCAGAATCAAAGACATCAAACACATTAAAGTATGCTTGTGGCCGTTACGATTGCAAAGACTCCCTTGCAACTTTGCAGTTGAGAGAGTCCAGAAGCCAGAGAAGGGGAAAGCTGGGGGTGGGCTCAGGCAGACTTCCGGGGGCTGCGACTCCACAATGCACAGAATAAATGCCAATGTATCCAGGGACATCCAGAATAAATCATGTACACCCCCCCCCCCCAAAAGTAGGGATTCGTTATGCAAATACAGTTAACATGCATGACTTCTTCTCGGGCTTTCTGTTTGCTTGTTTGAAATCCAGAGAAAGCAGCCCTGGCTCTTATCCCATGGGTCCAGCTGTCCAAGGCTAGGAACGGCAGTCCCCGAACTGCAACGGATGATGGAGCCAGCTGAGCAGAGCAGAGCAGGGCTGGCACAGGGCAGGGTCTGTCTGGCTAATGAAGCCCTTTGCTTGGCCCGGCATGACTTGGGCTGGCTCCTCCACCTCCAGAAGGAATTCCCCCCTACGGCCTGACCTCGCTCTGGTGCCAGAGCCGCCTGACCCGCTAGCAGATGCCTGGAGCAGCGGGCATCCGAGGGCAATGGCGGGAGGCCTCGACCCTCCGCTCGTGGCCCGGCGGGGGGACGGGGGACTACAGGCCGGCCTGATGCCGAGCCCTTCCCCTTCCCCTCGCCCTGACCTTGCCGGAGAACTGAAGACAAGCCGCCCTCAATTAGGGACACGCAGGGGCCATCCAGCTCATTAGCAGCAGGGCCAGGATGCTGGGGAGAAGGGGGGGCGGCATCGGGAATTGCGCCCAGCTGAAGAGCTGAGAGGCGAGAAGGGGAGGAGGACGTCAGGCCGGAGAGGCGCAGGCAGCGGGCTGAGCAGACTCTGCGCCAGGATGGAGGGCCTTCTGCAGGTGCTGAACAAAGCAGCCTTGTCCTCAGGGGGCCGAGGAAGCCCCCAACTCACGCCGAGGCAACGAGGGCAGGCGGGGTCGTCTGAACATCCACCCCAAGAGGACTGCAGCAAGGCGAGGGCCAGACAGAACCCGACGCCAAGTCTGCAGTTAGCAACTGTGCGAAGCGTTTCTAAAATAACGTTTAGACTGTAAAAAAACAATTCACACCATTGCACCCCCGCACCCCAGACCCGATCTGGATTGCGATCCCGGTGGGGAAGGGAGTGAGGCTTGTGCCCGGTGTGGCCCTGATCCAGATCGGCCCTCCTGCGATTCCCCTTCTGAGCCTTGTGCAGGCGTTGGCTGAGCACCTGAAGGGGGCGAGGGGCTGCTTCCGAATCACCCCAAAAATGGAAACGTATCACTAAAAAAAAAACACGGGGCAGCAAACAAGGATGTCAAATGGCATCACATTGGCACATTGGCACAAGCCAATTTATATATATATATATATATATATATATATATATATATATGGGGGCCAATTTAGAAAGAAGGACTATAATTTAAATAGAAATACAGCCCATCTCACCCTAGACCAGGGTCCCCTCCACAAGGATTTGCTTTTGCGCCTGGTTAAGTGATTATGCGCTTCATCGCTGAAGCGCATTTACGCCTAATACCTCTGCATGAGAGGCAGGCAGGGAGAGGGGAGGGGGGAGGGGGGAGGTAGGGCGGGTGGGCGCCTGTCTCTTTAAGGCAGGTCCCTGCGAGTTGTTATGCTGGAGAGTGAAGGAACTGACGGGGCGATTGAATGAAACGGAGCAAGGGGGGGGAACAGGGCAAGAAAAAGGGAAAAGGGAGCTGGAAGACGGAGAGTGAGAGCGAGAGGTCAGCGGGAGCCCGGTAGGAGCGGAGCCAGGAGCCGAGCGGGGGAGCCAGCAGCAGCAGCAGCAGCAGCACTCGGGAGGCAGGGCGCCGGCTTCACATCCCGCCACAAAATAAAACTCGCTATTTAACATGCATTTGATAATGCGCACAATCGGAGGGATAGCGCGCCTCTACGCCCGATTTGCGCTCCCTCTTTGTAGAGGTAATTTTTTTAAAGCGCCTTGAAAGAGCTTTAAACCTCTCTTGTAGAGGCAGCCCAGGTGAGGTGTGTGCCTGCCTGTTCACTCGGCTGCCCTGGGGCAAACACTGGATGGTCAGCTGTTCTTATGGACGTGATCTTTCAACTGGAACTGGACAGGGTGGCCTTTCAAACAGAGTACACCTTCAAAATAGAGGGCAGCCCCCTGTAAAAGAGGACACCTGGGCAGAAGTAGAGCTGCACCTGCCGTCAAACCCCAGGTGTTCAACTGAAGTGACTAGAACAGAGCCTGTGTGGGGGTGCATGCAAATTTGAGGTGCAGAGGTTCTGCATGCATAATTGGGGACCTTTCTTTGCAGCACGCACACATGTGCAGGCTATGCTCAGGTGAGTTTGGCTCAATGTATGGAGGAGCTGGGAAAGCAAGTCTGTTCCGGATTCTGACCTTTCCCCTTCCTTCCTCCAACCAAGGGCTCATTTACACCTCCAGCCCTTTAGAGAGGGAGGAGGGATGATTGCGAGGTTTCCCGCTTCTGAGATCACTGCTCACGGGGCACACGCGAGGGAATTTTCTCACAAGTAAAGGAATGCCGTTGCGGGGGGGACATGTGACGGTGGTTCTGATGTGTATCGACAGAAGTGGGCAGGACTAGACAGATGGGTACGGGGCACAGATTTTTTTTAAAAAAAACTCCTCCGAGCTGCGCCCAAGCGCAAACACACAGCAACGCAGGGGGGGATAGGTACTTTGTCGAAATTGTGCTATTGCGCATTGATGTGTTTGTGTAAAAATAAATAAATAAGAGAGACAGTTGGTGATGAAACACGGCGGTGCCATTGCACACTCTCCTGATAGCGGGTTGGTTGTTCGCTGAGCCAGGAATTCGCAATGGGGGGGGGCATACCAGCCGGGGACTTTGGGATTGTAGCGAGAGATGGAGAAAAGCCACTACAAAACCAGTCAACGATATTACGGAAAAACTGAGCAGTCTTCCCGGGATCACCGCGGGAGTAGTTGAACGTCACGTGGCCCGGTAAGGATGACCTCGACATTATTCCAGAATAAACGGCTGGTATAGATGGCCCCCAAAACAGATTGTTTCAACCTGGACTTCCAAGGCCTCCTGTGCCTTTTCCTACAAGGAGTTCTTCCTGCTTGGAAAATGGGGAGTAAAACTTCTGGATGGTATCGCCCAGGAAGCCACAAACCCGGAATGTGCGGGGCCTCCATGAAGCTCGACATTCACAAACCGCTTAGGGATTGTCTTATGTGAAGTGGTATTATAAATAAAGAAATAAGCAAGCCTCGAGAGCTAGTTAGGCCAATCTGTAGCAGGCACAGTGAGGGTTTCACATGCTGGGCCAGCTGCATGGCTGAAGGTGGTTTGGGTGGAAGGTCAGGGTCAGTCTCATGACCGGTGGAAGCCTCTTTTCCAGGTAATTGGTCAATTAACGCTCAAGGTTTCTCTCCCCCCACCGCCCCAATGGGCGCCAAGGAGGTAGGGCAAATAAGACGACGAATTCCAGAAATGAAGCTGAGTAGGATAAATCTTAGAGATAACGATCAGAGAGATTTTAGCTCACAAGGAACGTAGGAGCGGCCACATGGCTCCATCTAGTCCAGGCGATGCCATTTTGCACTGCGTCTCTGGGAAGCCCACAAGCAGGGCAAGAGGGGCAGCGATGCCCTGTGGCTGTTGCCCCCTAGCAAGTGGCATGCAGAGAGGTGTGCTGCTTCTCGGATGCTGGTCGTGCGTTCCACACAGCCTCCACCTCAGGGGTGCAGAACCTCTTTCGTCCCTGAGTCCCAATTCCATTTCATAGCGTGACCAGATACAAAAGAGGGCAGGGCTCCTGCAGCTTTAACTGTTGCAATGAAAGGGGATTTTGCCAGGTATTGCATGCATAACAATGACACACCTGCTGGAATTCCCTTTGCAATACAACTATTAAAGATACAGGTGCCTGGTCCTCCTTTCTAGACCATCACCCTAGTCTAGCTGCTGCATTTGGCACTAGCTGCAACTTCTGACCATTTTGCACGAGCTGCAACTGTTGGAACTTCTGCTTGAAGAGCTTGTGCTTGGCCTCCACGTGACGGCCCCTTTCCCCAACCATGTGTGAATGCTGTGATTTCCCCTATGAAAGCTTGATCTTTCCACGCTCCAGCTGGCTGCCCCTGGCACAGATTTCATGAATGATCAGAACCTCCAGCCAAGAACCAGCCAGACAAGGTAGGGCTGCAAAATCCCAGGGCAACTCACCGTGACGGGCAGCAGGCAGAAATCAGGGAACGGGCTCAAGAAAACAGGGCCTACAATGGAGACCCGTTTTGCTGGTTAATTTTCCTCTTCTCTTTCCACAACACTCCTAGACTTGGCAAACTGTCTCAAAAGTAGTTAAGCTGGAAGTTAATCTTCTTGATTAGCTGCTCCATTTCCCAATTAATCTCATTAGAGGTTGTATCCACGGTCTGCTGTCACAATTTAGATCAGTCTCCCCTAACCTGGTACCCCCCTGATGTGTTGGACTACAATTCCCATGATGGGAGTCGCAGTTCAACACATCTTCAGGGCGCCAGGTTGGGGAAGGCTGAGTTAGATCCTACTCGAGATGTGAGCCTTACAACACACTTTTAGCTACTTAGTTGATGAGTTAAGAAATCACAGAAAATTGTTGGAACGAACAGGGCCTGTTCACTAGAATTCTACAGCCCTGATTCCCCCTTCTTTTATATAAAGATACTAGATAAGTGACTAGATCTCAAGTAAAATGATGGCCACTCCCAAAGAATTGCCTTACAAACAAAAAAGCAAGGACTCGTCTGAAGCAAAAAGAATAAGTCCTCTGTTCTCCAGATCTTTGATGTAAAACTTTGTCTACGTTTTCTACATGTTGCAGAACTCTGGGGGATACTTTTCTTCCTTAAATTTGGAAATTGCGGAAAACCACGTTCTGTTTTGGGTACCCTCCTGGTGTTCCTCAAACAGGCATATTCCCAATGAAAATGAAGACTTGCCTGGATATTTTCAGTTATGGGCTTAAAATTCAAACTATCAGGGGAAAGTAGCTGCAAGTGGAAGCTGAGGGAGACTTCCTTTTGACCAGCCCTCCGGGTTCTCTCTGGCATATTTTGCCAATGGTCAGGGATCTTGGGAGTTGTAATCTTAAAACATCTGGAGGGACCCAGGTTAGGAAAGGCTGTCCTACACAATGAGGGAGGAAGGAAGGCAGATGTGAAGCCACGATACCCTCTGCCTGCAAAAGAAGTGTCAACCTGAGGAAAGGCGTTTCAGTCCCTCATCACAGCGACGCAAAAAAAGGGTCCTCTGCAAACCTCTCCAAAATGCCATTTGCCTGGCTGAGAATCAGACAGAAACATCACATTGCCGCCCCATTCCAAGAGTTCCCCGCCCCTCCCGGCGCTCTCTGTTCTTCCGGCCTCCAAAGCATCCAGCCTCCCAGATGTCAACTGACTCCGCCATCCAGCTGGCTCCCATCCGAGGAGGCCCACGGATCTTACCCGCCCCATGACAGGGAACATCTGGCCTGGCTGTGCTCGCTCTCCGCGTGGATGTCAAAGCCTTGATGGGGAGGAAACTTTCCCAAAGCCAGCAGGTTGCTTTGATCTGTGTCCCTTTGCCCCTTCCCACCAACTCCATTCCGTGTGGACACACCTCACGGCCTTTATCCTGGGGCCGAGCACGACACGGGAGCCATCTTACCAGCAGACACATACACACACACACACTCCAGATGTTGCAGCTCTTACCTGGCAGGTTCTCGCAGTGCCAGGGGCGGCGTGGGAAACCACTGGGCGAGATCTCAGCTGTCTGCCAGTAGCCCTGCAGAAAAAGGCAGAGAGAGAGAGAGAGAGAGAGAGAGAGACCCTAGAACAAGCAGACTGGGAAAGAGAGCAGGCAGGTTGGGCAAATGAAGCTCAGAGGTGGATCAGAAGTAAACAAGGAAGGGCACACCTGTCTCATTTGGGTTTCTAGTGGTCCATCCAGCTCACTGTTCTCTTTTCTGCCTGGCAGCAGCTGCCCAGCATCCCCAGCTGAGCCAGGCAGGATCTTTCCCACCCCCCGCCGCCTGAGCCCTTAAACTGGACTGGGGACAACCTCATGCACAGCTCGTCCTCTACCGCCGGGCTTAAGCCCTTCCACAAACTTTCTAACGTTCCATACAGAATGAAATAAAACAACAGTTTATGGCAAGAATGCAAGATCTTAGACCTGTGGGCCCAATCCAGCCCTCCTTTCCCCAGACTGTGGTTTCTTAGCTTTTACACCACCACCACCACGCCTTTCTAAGGGGCTGCCTATATGCTCTAAGAACCCCGTGGCAGGTGCACAGTGGCGCTGCGTCAGTTCTACAACGCAGCACCCACCTTGCAGACATTGCAGGGCTTTCCCGTAAAGCTGCCGATTAAAAGAGTTGGGGACTTTTTTTGCCGGAGTGAGGTGGATACGGCGCATCCACCGCCTATCCTTGCTCTGGCATCGCAGCAGAGAAGTTCCCGGGCAGACGGTGACCCTTGATTGGTCACTGTCCACCCAGGCAGAGGGCAGGGGCAGCCCCGGCAAGGCAAATGAATGGCTGCCAGAAACCTTGCACCCTCCCTTTGCATCGGGAGTAGCTGCCACCACCCCGCAGTAGAGAAAGCACAGGGTTTTGTTTAATGAGCAGCCATATAGGCAGCCCCTAAAAGGTGGACATGCCTCTCCTCAGGCTTTGTTGCTGGCAGTGAGAGCTTGAGTTAAAATACACTGTTATTTGGGGTATTTTGGCTCCACCCCTTTTGACTTTGGTTCCGCCCACTTTGGCCTTCATCCCCACCCACCACTGGGATGTGGCCCCCGAGATCTTCTCCCAAATAGAACTCAGCCTCCAGGTTGAAAGAGATTCAACACCCCTGGTAGGGTGACCCTATGGAAAGGAGGACAGGGCTCCTGTATCTTTAACAGTTGCGTTACTTGTATGCACTTAGCACCTGGTGAAATTCCCTCTTCATCACAACAGTTAAAGCTGCAGGAGCCCTGCCCTCTTTTGTATGTGGCCATGCTAGGCAGGGCTCCTGCAGCTTTAACTGTTGTGATGAAGAGGGAATTTCACCAGGTGCTGCATGCATAACAATGACACCTGTTGAAATTCCCTTTTTTCTACAACTGTTAAAGAGACAGGAGCCCAGTCCTCCTTTCCATAGGGTCACCTTAGCTTAAGGAATCTGGAAATATTTGACTCTTCGGCATTACTTGGCATCACTGGAGGACACTGCTGTTGTCAACCTCAAAAAAACAGCAGCAGTTCCAGGCCGCTGCTCTTCCTCTTCCTCTCCATGCTGGGAACATTTAAGTTTAGCCAAACACAGGATGCAACACCCCCCCACATCGTGACTTCCCCCCCTGGATCCCACTGGTTTGGCCTGTCGCTGTAGGGACACGAACGCTCTCGACGTGACGATACCACCGTTTCTCGTGGGTTTGTTTAACTGCTGGCTCCCTGCTTAAAAATTACTTTTCAAAGGGGCCCGTTATAAAGAGGAAAACCCAAGAGAAAAGCTGTAAAAAAAAAGGGGGGGGGAAATGGGGGAAATGGCTCAAGCTGCAGTTCTGATGAAACCAGAATAAAATGGCAATCAGTCAAATAGGAACACAAGAAGAGCCCTGCTGGATCAGCACTCTGTCCACACAGTAGCCAACCAGTGGCAAATCCCCAAGGTAACTGCCGCCCCTCATCCTGCCATTATATCCCCAACATCTGGTACATCACTTGAGTTGGAGGCTCCATTTAGCCACCACCCGATGCAACAGTGCCTACAAGCGGAGATAGCTTTAAAAGGGGCTACGATTGGCCTTCAGTCTGATCCAACAGAGTTCTTCTTATCATGACTAACAATAGTTGATAGATCTGCCTTTTCCAGGAAGTTTATCTAAAGCAGCCTTCCCCCAACCTGGAGCCTTCCAGATGTGTTGGACTCCAACTCCCATCATTCCCAGCCAGTATGGCCGTTGATGGGAGGTCGAGTCCAACACATCTGAAAGGCTCCAGGTTGGAGGAAGCCTGACCTAAAGTGATCATTTAAGCCTGGGATGGGTGGAAGAGAAAGCTCCAGATGTTTTGGACTTCAATTCCCAGAAGCCCCTGCCAGCATGGCCAATGGTTGGGGATTCTGGGGGTAAGTGTGTGAAGTACAAAACATCTGGAGATCTTCTCAATGTCCTGATCTAAGCTAGCAGCTGGGAATCCCATGTTTGACGGCCAGAGGGATGGGGCGGCCTGGCGACTGCCCTCTGCTGCAGAGCACCTTTCCATCTTACCAGGAACTTGCTGGCCTTGTCTCCGTCAAGGCTGGCAAAGGTGATTTGCAGGTCCAGGGGCAGGATGAGGCTCAGCACCTCCTCCCCGCTGCCCTTCTCGAAGATGATGGCCTCCTTGCAGTCCACGAAGAGGGAGACACGCTGGGGCTCCAGGTTCAGCGCCAGCCGGGCCCAGCGGCCGTGGGAGAAGGGGTCGCTCCCAGGGAAGGTCAAGGAGGCAGGCTCCATGTTGTGTACAGCACGGTAGTCCAGCCGGAGCTGATCTGCTCGGGTGCTGGACACCAGTTGCAGGAGCGGCCGGCCGTCCCGCTTGGTGGCGGCCGGCGACACCAGGGAGATGAGGGTCCCCTCCGAGCCGCGGCTCTGGCGGGCCACAAAGTGGAATCCGAGGGCGGCCTGCACCGTGGACAGCAGGTAGACGGAGTAATCCCAGGGGAGGGTGAGGTGGGGCACCCGCTGGCGGAACTTCCAGGCCGGCACTCCCGGATCGGGCCCCTTGGCCTTGGTGACCCCCACGACGGAGCGGGTGATGTTGAGCGCCTCCAGTAGGTCAATGACTGCAAAGCAAGAGCGGGAGGTTTCTGCACCCCTGTTTCTGCATAACCCACCTCACAGGGTTGTTGTGAAGATAAAGGGGGAAGGAAACCATGAGGACCACTTTGAGCTCCTTGGGGGAAAGGTGGAATATAAATGTCACAAGCACACTAATAAATCCAAATTAAATAGAATGGAAGTGGTGGGGAGGGCTGGGGTGGGATTTTTTGTGGGCCCAGATCCATTTGGCCTCTTCTCCTTAGATTAAAAGATAACAATAGAAATGTTTAGAAAATTGAATTACAGTCAGTTTTCCAACTTTTCATTTCCCTTTCATTCAAATATTATATGTGTGTGCGGGTCTACACACACAGACACACCATCCAATAGACCAGAGCATGGTTCCATAATGCCTTGGGCTCGTGACTCACTTCTTGGTCATTCCAGCCTTTTAGAATTGGGCGGGGGGGGGGGGAGATGGTGTAAACTTGGGAAACTAACAAATGATTGGCATTTGGAGCAAAGGGGGCGGTGCCAGATGAAGTGGGGCTGGCCATCGGAAAACCCCAGAGGATCGGATTCGGAACCCAGGCAAGCTGGATTTGGCCTCCGGGCATAGGCATGCGCCGCTCATTTCGTTCGGCTGTGCACCTGAAAGGCCGTGATTGGAGTGGAGAAGGGGAAAGTGCACTTTCTCGCCCCTCCACTGCACCAGTCGGGGCCTTAAGGCTTCAGCTACTGGGTGGTATAAAAATGCAATAAATAATTAAATTAAATTAATTAATTAATGCCCCGATTGGAGCAGCGGGGGGGGGGGGAGAGTGTGCTTTCCAGGGCCTCTGGAAGGTGCGTAGTTCCCCCCAGGGATGCTAATGGCGGCTTTCCGGAGGCTTTCCCATCCTCTTTAAAAGCCGTGATTTGAGCAGGAAGGGGCAGGAAAGCAGAGGCGGCCCTGGGAAATTTGGGTGTGCCTGGGCACACCCAGCACTCCCCGTGCGCACGCCTATGCCCCTGGGCCTGAGGGACCACACCCGTGCTTCCAATACATTGGTTCATCTAACCCAGTATATGGTCCCCCCTTTTTTGGAGACAACAGCAACTGGATCCCTCTTTATGCCAAAGAGGGGCTTAGAACCCAGCTGCGGTCCATCCCTGTAGCAGCTGGACGTGGTGCTCAGTCTCGGGTCAAAGACAAAAGGGAAACAAGGCGGGCAAAGTGTAACTCGAATTCCAGCCCAGCCCAGCCGCCTGCAGTTCCTCGGAGGGCCATTAACACGGTGTTGGGCTGCCAAAACTCTCTCTAGGCCGCCGTGAGAATCTGGCTCTTTCTCCTGCTGTCTCAGTAATAGTCTGCCTTCAGATCCCATGGGTACTTTTTAAAAATCTGGCTCTGCCCCCATGCTTTCCGCTGTTCTGATGGGCAGAAGTTGAACAGGTAAATCTTTCCTCCTCGCGCCACTTCTATGCCAAGCAAAAATCTTCACCCGCTGAATTTCTGCCTATCACATTTGTTGCGAGTGCAAGAAACCTGACACGGGGGGGGGGGGGGGGGGAGGGAACGGGGACCTTACTGGAGGGCACAGGATTCCTTGACACTGCTGCCCAGGGGTCTGGGGCTGCAGGACTCTTGCTGAGACAGGAAGGCAGCCAGCTCTGGGCCAAAAACGTTGTTTGCAGGATTCTAGCTCCTTCCACCTCTCCTGTTTTGGATGTGGCTTGCAAAGGGCCCAAGATGCAATGTGGAAAGGAGGCACTGATGGTGGAGAGATTCGATTGCTCTTTTAATTCCAAACACAAATCCAGGCTGAGAGCCGGACGCCTATTCCGCAGGGCACTCAGCCGTAAGAGTTGTACAGGCCGGGCCCCCCCCCCCACACATTCCGCCTCTCCCTCCCTCCCTCCCTCCCTCCCCGCCACCCTGATCTCCTTGGAGCAGCACCAGCTGGACTTAATTAAACTGAATTTCAGAGGGACTTTCTGGGAAAGGGTCCCAGACAGCGGTTTGTGTTTGGTTCCAGCCAAGCCTCCCCGGCCCAGACAAAGGGAGCGCCGCATGTGTGTGGGGCCGTCTGCTCGCAAACGCTTTCACGCTGACAGGCCGGCCTTTTGGACTTGTCAATCCTTGAAGCAAATTGGGGGATCGATGAACATTCCCGCATGTGTGCCGTAACCCACAGCTGGCTTTTGGGAGGGTCGTTCGCCGTCGCACGCAGAGCCGCTTGACACCACAGGCACGGCGATCACGTATGCTCCATGCTACCCCGCAGAAAATGATTTAAAGTGGGGGTAGGCAACGTGATGCCCTCCAGATGTTTTGGACTACAATTCCCATAAGCCCCAGGTGGCACAATCAGGGATTGTGGGAATCGTAGTCCGAAACATCTGGAGAGCACCAGCTTGTCTACTGCTGGCATAAACGGTGTGTGCTATTGATGCGTGCCTGTGCCTGCGTCTGGGAAATGCAGTTGGGCGAGGCGCCGCAGGTTCGCGGAGTATTAAAAGTGCATGTAAGCAGGTATCTGTTGACATGTAAAGAAAAGGTCAATGAAACCTCCAAGTCCAGAGGCAGCATATCTCAGAGAACCAGAGGCAGGGGATGGACGAAAGGGGTCGTGCCCATCACCTTTGTGTTCTGGCTGTGAAGCTTCCAGGGGCATCAAGGTGACCACACCTGGAGACAGAACATCTGGCTGGATGGGATTTTGGTCTGATCCAGCAAGGCAATTCTGGTTTTCTTAACTGCCGGGAGTTCATTTGTGCCAAAAGCGCACCCTAGATACCAGCTTTCACTGGACTGCCGGAGTTGTACCTGGAGTGCGCAAGGAGTGCATCTGAGTATGTACAGAAAGCCTTCCTCTTGCTATGATAGCATGTTTTCCCCATTCCACGTGTGGTCTAGGGCTTTCAGGTGAGGTGGCCAGTTTGAGTCACCTCACCTGAAAAATACTGTTGGAGAAAAGTACCGTTGTGAATAGATTTTTACCATTAATACTTTGGGGCATGAAACAATTTTAAGCCTCATTGACTTCAGTGGGAAGGCATGAAGTATGTGCTTGCGTCCTTCCCTTGAAATCAGCGGGGCTTGAAAGTGCTTTGCTTTGGCTGGATTGTGCCCTGTACTTGGGGAGGGGACACAGACCATGGAGGAGGGTCCTGGTACATTGTGCTCTATACGAGAGGAGAACGTAATGATTCATTTTGTTTCTATCCACCGAAGAGGTGTTCTGTCTAACTGCAAAGACTGCACGTAATAGTGCCAATTAACCGCTCACACTGTAGTTTGGAGGTCTTCTCTCTGAGTTCAGAGAACAGGTTTTTTTTTACATATTAGCTCCCCACCCCCACCCCAGTTTGCTTTTTGAAGTTTGCTGTGAAACTATTCTGCTATTTAGGGGTACATTTGACATGGGGTGGGGGACCTTCCCAACCTTCAGCAACATCCATGACTTGCCCCAAATCCCTCCCACCGGAATCTCTCTTCAGCCCCATTCAGGCCCC
Organism: Anniella stebbinsi; assembly: GCA_029215795.1. NCBI lineage: Eukaryota > Metazoa > Chordata > Lepidosauria > Squamata > Anniellidae > Anniella > Anniella stebbinsi. The sequence goes on along the minus strand of JARDYH010000003.1, from coordinate 2,864,048 downwards.
CAAGGCTTCCCCTTGCCTTGCCGAGGAGTTCTGTGTCGCCAACAACTCTGCGCATGCTTTGTAGCACCAAAATGGATCTAGCGGCCACTGAAGCCGTGCAACGGCGTCTTTCCTACTTCCACCTAGCCACCCACGCCCGCTCATCGCTCAGCGCCCTTCGTACATGCTCACTCACCGTTGTCGCCATAGTAGTGCAGCGGGGTCTCCACGGCGGCGGCGCCGACGCCCGGGCTGCTCCGCCAGGCGCCCTGGAGGGCCAGCACGGCCCACTGCACCGCGTAGAGCCGCCAGCACCCCGGCATGACTCCTAGGACCCGCCGCTGCCCAGGGCATTGGAGACCCGGAGCTGCCGTGGGCGCGGGTGGGCAGCCTCGGAAGTTGTGCGCGAAGAGGCAGAAAGAGGGGTGGGGGTGGGGGGAGGAGCAGAGAGGTCGGCCAGATGTGGGCGCGGGGGGGGGGGAAGGGCTGCTTTCCAAGGCTTGGGGAAAGGGGGGCTTCCTTTGGCCAAGCAGCCTCTGTCCAGCCCCCTCCGAGAAGGGAAGGGTCGTCCCGCCAGAGACCTGCAGCAGGCGGAAGGAGGCGAGGCTGGCCGGGAGGCGCGCTCTGTCCCGGGCTCTCCAACCCCCCCCCCCCGCATAAGCTCTCATGCAATCATGCCTCCCCCCTCCCCCCCCGACCCGCGCTTCCACTCCGACAGCATGAGCGCAGGGGGAGATGCTACGGCTGGAGCCACCTCTGGAGGGGCCTGAGCAAAGACCCGAGCCGGATCCAGGCGGGGGATTGGAGTCGGGGGGGGGGGGATGGTGAGGCGGTCAAGGGAGGGCTTCCAGGACACGAGCCAAGGGGCCCAGGGCCTGGTGGGGGGGTGTTTGCTCCTGGCTTCTCACTCAATGCAGAGGGGCAGGCAGAAGCCCCCCTCCAACTATGTGCAAGTAGGCTTGTTGCAACACACCCGAAGAAGGTGATGTGCAACTTATGGGAGAATGGATGCGATCATCTTTCAAGCTGCCTTCCCTAGGCTGACCATATGAAAAGGAGGACAGGGCTCATCTAACTTTAACAGTTGTAGAGAAAAGGGAATTTCAGCCGGTGTCATTTGTATGCAATGAGTTCCTGGTGAAATTCCCTCTTCATCACTACAGTTAAAAGTGCATGCACTCTACTAGAGCGACCAGATACAAAAGAGGGCAGGGCCCCTGCAGCTTTAATTGTTGTAATGAAGAGGGAATTTCACCAGGTATGAATTGCATACAAATGACACTGGCTGAAATACCCTTTTCTCTACAACTGTTAAAGTTACAGGAGCCCTGCCCTCCTTTTCATATGGTCAGCCTAGAACCTGGGGCTTTCCAGATAGGTTGGATTACAGCTCCCAGCATGCTCCAGCTGGGAGTTGTAGTCCAACACATCTGGTGGACATCATGTTGGGGAAGGCTGCTTCAAGGTGCTACAAGATGCTCTGTTGCTTTAGGCACGAAAAGGGCATTAGAAATCCCCCCTGGTCTATTAACACACACCTCCCAACGGAGGTGCAACTGGTGTTGACTCTGCAGGCGTTTCAGTGCAAGGTCAAAACTGTTCTGTTTATCATTTTCATACAAATGGCCAAATAGTTTTTTTTTTAAAAAAAAATCAGTGCAGGGAGTAATAATTATTGGTAGATATTTGAACATTCTTATTCTGCAAAATAAACTGCACCTGTCCTGAAATTTTACAGGTTTCATATTTAGGGAGAACTCTGTACTGCCTGTCATTTTTGTAACAGTTGCCCAGATAAAACAATATAGGGGTAGAAGAAGTGCATCCTTTTGGGGGGGGGGGGATCTTGATCATCCAGAATGCAGGACACAGAATAACAGGCTCAAGTGACGGGAAGCCAAATTCCGACTGGACATCAGGAAAAACCTCCTGACTGTTAGAGCAGTACAACAATGGAACCAGTGACCTAGGGAGGTGGTGGGCTCTCCCACACTAGAGGCCTTCAAGAGGCAGCTGGACAGCCATCTGTTAAGGATGCTTTAAGGTGGATTCCTACACTGAGCAGGGGGTTGGACTCGATGGCCTTATAAACCCCTTCCAACTCTACTATTCTATGATTCTATGCTCTTGCACAGAGTTGCATGCACCTATTTATGTGAAGGGACAACTATTTCTGCAAATTTCATCCAGTTCTGCTAAAACTTAAAAATGTTATTGACAGTTCCCTTTCAAAACATATATCTCAGATTTTAAAGGAGCATAGCACACCCCGCCCCCTGCACCTATTTATCTGGCATTTGGCAGATGTGTTCTCATATAGGACTACCATGTCAGCAAATTTTAACTGTTTCTGAAAAAAAAAACATTAAAAATGTATAGCCATTTGTTGACTTCCAAAGATAGTCAATAGCAGCCATGAAGATTTGTATTTATTTCCGAATCAAGACTGGAAGCCAAATCTGCTGGTTTCCAAATCGCCTAACAGGAACTGAACAAAATCTCGTGGCCAGTGCACAGCCTATCAAGGCCCATCTAGTCAGCACCCTGTTTCCCACATGTGTTGATTTATTTAGGATGCATGCACATGCCGTACCTAATGAATGCCTGCTCACAAGAAGTATGAGTGAAGGTTTTTTAAGCGGTGCGCTCTGGCACTAATTTATGCCAAATGCTTTGCCATTAGTAAAGATGCTGCAATGCAGCCCCAGAGAGTTTCTCCAAGGGGCTGTCTACATGGTGCCACTCTCACTGCTGATCCCCCCCCCCAGCCCAAACCCGCAGCATTGCCGTTGCGAAGCAACAACCATCACAACACATGGGCAAGACTGAACATGGAATATCCTGCCCCGAAACTTCACAGGATCGGTTACACGGCTGCAATGCGCAGCAAATTGTGACTAATGCTGGGGCTCTAAAATTATTTCTTCTTCTTCTGCTCAACTCTGTAGCAGTGAGAGGATGTCTCTGCGCACCTACACAGCTTCGAATCAACAGCCGCTCTCTCTCCGATGTAGCGGCAAAGCGTTGGATCAACAGGTTCCCCACCATCACTCGCATGCTCATAAAGTGAAATGGAGGGTTCACTTCCGAATTTGGCCCTCGGGCTGGAAGATGTTCAACACTCCTGGCCTAGAAAGAGTGTCACGTGGTCCAGAATAGTCGGTTTGGCACAGCCATTGACCATTTATTCTCCTGAGTGACAAGTTGGTTGGAATGCTGCTGCCCTCTAGTGGATGTACGTGGCGTTGGCCAGATGTGTTTGTGAGTTTTCAGTAGTGCTCTCCCCAATTTTGGGGGGATAAATCTATGTTGAAGTTGGTTACTAGTTCCCAGTTCCTTGTTTGGGTGAAAGTTCAAAACAGAGCTGTGTCAGTGAACTGAATCAGGAGCTAAAGTTTATGCCCCCACCCCCCGTATCCCCAAATAAAGGCTGGACTACCTCGTATCATTGGGATGGTCCCACAATCATGTAGATATGCGATATGGGCTAGTCCGAAGTTTATTTTGGGGTTCAGTGGGACATAAATTTTCGGTGCTGATTGAATTTACAGGCTGAACTTCTGCACAAATAACTGGGAACCCATAACCATCTTTGGCATCATCCATCTTTACCATCAAGGAACAATACTCTGTTTCTATTAGGGCAGAAGAAAGTGGTTTCTCTTTTCTAAGGAAGGAAGATCCTCCCCTATAGAAAATCTGAAAAAAGACAGCATTAAGAACAATGTCCGAGATCCAACACTACAACTTTTGCTGGCTCTGCCTCTTTTAAACAGTGGCTGAATTACCCCACCAGTGACAATAGTCAATGGTGGGGTAATAATCAACTTTACAGTTGTTCATCTAGGGGGTACTCCCCACACAACATGGTAATAAATAATCAACTGTGGTGTGGATGAGGATCAGCACTGAGTTGACTATGGCAGCATTCGGACGACACGATAGTCAATACAACTGACGATTGTTTCCCCCCCCCCCCAGTTGATTATTGTGTCGTCCGCATTCAGCCAATGGCTGCATTCGGACAACACATTAAGCAACTGGGGGGAAGGGGAAACAATCGTCAGTTGTGTTGCTTATTGTGTTGTGTGGAGGGTAACACGCCACTCACAAACTACTGACAGTATGCTATTCTGCCCAAATAAGCAACTGAGAGAAACAACTGGCTTGCAAGTTGTTTAGCTCAAAGCCAGTTGTTTAAAGTGTGGGGAGGGGTGGGTGCGTTAATGGCGTGTGGTGAGTGGGTTAAAACACAAGCCCATAGAGGCAGTTGGCAAGAGTGACCAAAGCAGCAGCTGCCACTCTGCTACAACTGGTGCAACTTGCAGAGGTTGCTGGGATAGAACTGGGAGGACTGAGGGTGGGGAGAGGGGCAGGGGCTGTGTCAATCAAATGCTGGGTTGACTATTAGTTAGGCTGACCAGATAAAATCCAGGTCAGGGTTCATGTAACTTTAACAGTTGTACAGAAAAGGGAATTTCAGCCAGTGTCATTTGTATGCAATTAGTTCCTGGTGAAATTCCCTCTTCAAGTTGCAGGGGCCCTGCCTTATTTTGTATATGGTCACTTTAGTATAGTGCATGCACCTTTAACTGTTGTGATGAAGAGGGAATTTCACCAGGAACTAATTGCATACAAATGACACTGGCTGAAATTTCCTTTTCTCTACAACTGTTAAAGTTACGTGAGCCCTGACCTGGATTTTATCTGGTCACCCTACTATTAGTCCACTCAACGCCAGCCCCAACCACCCACAGTTGTGTAGGAATATGTTGTGTGGGGAGTACCCACAAAATAACCAACTGTGAGTTGGCTACTCAACCCACCATTGACTAATGTGTTGTTCGAATGCAGCCAGTATCTCAAGTTCCATTTATTCCAGTTAACCTACTTTGAATTCTTCAGTACCCAAAATGCTTTGGCTTCCTTTCCTATTGGGGTCATCCCATGAAACTGGTGGGAGATTCAGGACAGATAAAAGGAAGTGAGTTTAAAACTATGGAACTCACTTCCACAAGATGGAGCGATGGTCACAAATTACGATGGCTTTAAAAGTGTATTGGACAAATTCCTGGAGGAGGAGGAGGCTGTCCATGGCTACTAGCCCTGATGGCTATGTGCTACCTCCAGTATCAGAGGCAGTATGGCTAAGTATACCAGTTGCTGGGGAATATGGGCTCATGTCCTGCTTGTGGGTTTCTCTTGGGCAGCTGGCTGGCCACTATATGAACTGAATGTTGGACTAGATGGACCCTAGGTCTGATCCAGTCTTAGGGCTCTTCTTATGTTCTCTTCTCCCTTTATTAGATACATTGTGAATATTTCAGAGTATAAACCTCTGGGTGAGGTGCTGATATTTTTATATATTTTATACGGGGTCTAGTTTAGCCCTCAGTCTGGCACCCTCCAGATGACCATGCTGGCTGGGGATGATGGTAGTTCTAATCCAACGCATCGGGAGCACCAGGTTGGGGAATGACGGTCCAACTGAAAGTTAAAGTCTTCACCAACTATGATCAAAATTGGTCAAATTCAAGTCAGAATGCTGCTCTGAATCCATTGAGCCCCGTTTTCCTATTTTAAAACCCACCAGAGCATGTGGGATACGTAAGGAAAGCAAAACTTCATGATGATGTGTGAGATGCCAACTTGCTTGTCACACTGGCGATTGCAACGCTAGAGCGGATTTTTGTTTTGTGTCCGCTCCAAAGAAAATTCGCAAAAGGTGGGTTGCTGGTTCACGTGAGCTCAATTTTGCAGTGAGCAAACCTGTCCACTTCCTCAGATGCCATGAAGTGGACTGTGTCCATGGAAGCTTATGCCACAATAAATGTATTAGTCTGTAAGGTGCCAGGAGATTATTCCTTGTTTTCATTTCCCTCTTTGTGTGAACAGCTGGCCTTACTTTTGGCTCAGACCCATGTTCCTAAAGGTAAGGCTATTGTTGCAGATGGTGTAACTTCTCTTGCTGGGCCCGTGGCTCTATATGAAGAGACTTCTTGATAGGTGGCTGCACACAACGCTTTGTTTTACGTTGCTGGGAAGGAGTTAGCTAGGGATGGAGTTTGGGTGCACATTCTAGTGTGTGCTGTTCTCTTGCTAGTCTGTGGGCCATGAAATGATTTTCTTTATTACATTGATATCCCGCCGTTTTTCCACCCAAGGTGGCTTACATGGTCCTCCTCCTCCTCCCTTTCAGCCTCACAACAACCCTGTGAGGTAGGTTGGGCTGAGAGCCTGTGACTGGCCCAAAGTCACCCAGAGGGCTTCATGACTGAGTGGGGACTAGAACCCAGTGGGTAGGGGAGGATGCATAGAAGTGCATAGGTGAAACATGGAACATTTGGAAGGGGGAAGCGTGTGTGTGGGGGGAAACGGGGTGGGGGGGAGAGAGAGAGATGGAACAGCTTTTTCCATGTTCAGCCATGTGCTGTTTTGAGCCATGCAGCCCTGTCATCACACCAAATTCTCTTCCTTTACTCCAGGGGTGCTGCTGACCCTCTTTTGAAGGGCCAAGTCCAACTTCGGAGAACTCACTGAAACTGGAGGGGCTCTCCAAAGACGCGGGGGCTTGCTACGTTTCCACCTACTTGGCACAGGATGCTGAACTGAGATGTGCCCTCCCTCCCCCCCTTGCCCGCCTCCCCCCTCCTCACTCACATACTGACCCATAGCTGGACCCCTTCATAGCAGGGACGCTACCACCCTGTCCATATACCTCCAGCTGCTGGAAGTCACTAATCCTCTTTGTCAGCAAAGCCTATTAGCTGGGATCAGTGTTAGTTAGAATGGGCACAGCCACGAACACGGCCAGCCCTCCGTGCTTCACTTCTTCATCAGGGATCCTCCCCCGCCACACTTTGCCCGCCTCCTCCTCCTCCTCCACCCCTCCCCCTCTTCCCCAGCCACTCGTCAAAATCCACCCTCCTCCTTTCGCAGCAGAAGCAGAATGGGCTTTGCCAGAAGAAGCATCCCTGGGTACCAGTGGCACCTGGGGTCAGTTCTGCAGCATCACGGAACTTGCTCGACAAGCTGCTGCTTGTGTGATCTCTTGAAACGTTGCAGCCCAGAAGAAACAGAGGCCCAGTCAAAGTTGCTGTAAATCACTTATTCTTTCTTTCTTTGTTCCTCTCTTTCTTTCAAGCATTTGTATCCCGCTCCTCAACCAAAACGATTCCCGTGGGGTGTCTATACGATGACGCATTGCTGCCTCGAGCCCCCCCAAACCCCGCACTTGCACGCCTGCAGGGTCATCCCCATGGCAAGGAGTGAGCTCAGGGTTTGCATCCATCCATCCATCCATCCATCGGAGGAGGAGCCGCCACTTCCCTGTGCGCTCCTGCTCTGCTGTGCCTCTGTGCATAGCCGTGAGAGTGCCCCTCCATTTTGTTCCCACCCGGGGCTTTCCACGCCAAGCATTTCTTTCTCCTGACAACGCGGGAGAAAGTGTGCGGAGGCATTCCAGCGGCCATTTGGCTCACTGGCCTTTCTCCTCCCCCACCCTGTCCAGGCAGACAGTGACCAATCAGGGGTTGCCATCTGCGCAGCCACACCTCTGGCATGACTCTGGAGCAGCGATAGATAGCAGATGCGTCATCGTTGACCCACTCCACAGAAAAAAGGCAGGTAAGTCCCGAACTTTTTTATTTTGGAGTTTTGGGGGAAAGCCCTGGGATGGCTGCGCAGTGGCTTCTGCGTCATATAAGCAATACAGCGTCACTGCGGAATCACCCCAGGGCTTTCCCCATGTATAGACAGCCCCCTGGAGTGGCTAGTAAAACAAGATGGGCCCTGCACATGAGCTTACAATCTAAAAAGACGTAACACAGAAAGAAGAAGAAGAGATGGGAAGGGAAGAGAACAACTGTTGGGGCCACAGCACATCATGTTGCTGAGACCTGGGTCCCAGGCCTCTCTGTCAGTGGCTTTGCTGATTTGGACCCAGAGGCGGAGTCATCTGCCACGGAATCTTTGTCTGTCAGACCTGCCACCAGGGGCACCCTGGATTCTGTTTAAGCCTTTTCCAACCTGGCACTGTCCAGTTGTGTTGGACTACAGCTCCAATCATCCCCAAAAGACAATGTAGGGTTTGTAGTCCATTAGGGCACCAGGTTAGGTAAGGCGGTTCTTGGGGCTCAGAGTCAGGGTGACAGATCCTGCTTCACAGTGCAACTCTATAATCAGTAATAAGTCGCACTATGTTCAAGGGGGTTTACTCCCAGGAAAATGTGTGCAGCATTCTGGCCTACCGGATCTGGAATCCTGCAGCTGAGCAACGTATTCTAAGTGAAGGAAAGCCTCTGTCATGTTGCAGTGTTATGAGAGAGCAGCATTCCCTGACCTGACACCCTCCAGATGTGTTGGACTGAAACTCCCAAGATGGACGTTGCACTTCAGCACATCTGGAGGAAAAGTTGTGAGATGGGAAGAAACCACGTCTCTCTCTTTTTTTGCCCCACTCTGATTTTTCTGCTGCCAGCGTGCAGCAAACTGATGTGTTCAGGGATTTATCTGTCACAACCCTAAAATCTCTGGGTTAGTCACAGCCAATACATAGTTGTCCAATGCAATGGAACTTGTGCAGGAGATGTCCCCCCTGGGCTGTAGCCCCTGTCTGCCCCAATGGCTATTAGTCCTGATGGCTATGTGCTACCTCCAGTATCAGAGCCTGTAAACCTGTGCGTAGGAGTTGCCGAGGAACATGGGTGGGAGGGTGCTGTTGCACCCATGTCCTACCTGTGGGTTCCTGGCCGACAGATGGTTGGCCACTTTGTGAACAGAATGCTGGCCTAGATAGAGACTTGGTGTTTTTATGCCACTAGGGTGACCATATGGAGAGGAGGACAGGGCTCCCGTAACTTTAAGGGAAATTCTACAGGTGTCATTTGTAGGCATGCAGCACCTGGTGAAACGCTCTCTTCATCACAACAGTTAAAGCTGCAGGAGCTCTGCCCTCTTTTGTATCTGCAGCTTCAACCATTGTGATGAAGAGGAAATTTCACCAGGTGCTACATGCCTACAAATGACACCTGTAGAATTTCCCTTAAAGTTACGGGAGCCCTGTCCTCCTTTCTATATGGTCACCCTAATTGTTCCCTATGTTCTTATGCCTCCCTTAATGTAGTTTGGCCACATTGCCCCAAAAGAGGAAATGCATCCAGAAAAATAGGACACTGATTTGCAAAACATCTGAATATACAAATGTATAAGTGGAGGTGTCCATGGAGAAGCATTAATGACTATAATTTCACCAGAAGTACAAGACAACTCATCCCAGTGGAGAAGACTGACCAGATGCTGTCCAAGTGATCACCCTTGTTGGGCAGTTTCCAGGCCCTTCAGCTCTTCCTCCGGACGGTGCTTCATCTTTAAACCGGACTTGATCGGACAAGTCCGGTTTCAAGACCAGACTTTAGACCATCAAAAGGGGACACCTTCAAATAAGAACATTAGAACATAAGAAGAGCCCGAAGGCTGGATCAGACCGAGGGTCCATCTAGTCCAGCATTCTGTCCACACAGCGGCCAACCAGCTGCCCACAGGAAAACCACCAGCAGAACACGGTGTGGAGAAGGTGGCTGCAGAAACATTTTTCTCCCTCTCTCAAAATACTAGAGCCCAAAGGGCTCATCCCATGAAGCTGATTGGTGGGAGATTCAGGACAAATGAAAGGAAGGACTTCTTCACACGACATGTAATTAAGCTATGGAATTCACTGCCACAAGGTGTGGTGATGGCCACCAATTTGGATGGCTTTAAAAAGGGGGTCGGATAAATTCCTGGAGGAGAAGGCTGTCAATGGCTACTAGCCTGATGGCTAAGTGCAGCCTCCAGTATCAGGGGCAGTAGGCCTGTGTGCGCTAGTTGCTGGGGAACATGGGTGGGAGGGTGCTGTTGCACCATGCCCTGCTTTGTGGGTCCCTGGTACTGGACTAGATGGACCCTCGGTCTCATCCAGCCTCAAGGCTCTTCTGATGTTCTTATGACACGCAGAGGACAGTCCTCTACCAGCTCTCCAAAATAATGGGCTGCCCTCCTCTGTAAAGTAGGACACCTACGGCGGCATCCCAAATCCATGCCTGAAGAGGCAGCTGCTCCTTAGTCCCATCCTGGAAGGCCCCTCAAAGCCTTTGTGAGCATGAACAAAGCACAAAACCAAGAATTAAGAGGAGGGGGGGGGAACTTAAGTGCAGCAATGGGGATGGGGGGGGTAACAATCCCCATGACAAACCTCATGGGCTCAATGCGAACAATAACAGCCCTGAAAAACGCAACAGAGTTGCTTCTGGTCCTCCCAACCCCTCCATGTAGCCAGTGGAGGCTGGGGGCTCTGACATCAGTGGGGATGTGAATCCGCTGCGGTTTCAGTCAGAACCAGTCAGAACTCTAAAGGAGCTCTCTGAAAGATTCTGACTGAAACCTGGAGTGGATTCACCGCCCCACTGGCATTGGAGGCATCAGCCTCCATTGAAGGTAGCCCAGGATCTGGCTCCATTTCCCCTCCATATGGATCTTGGGTGGGTCACATGGAAGCCCTGTGTGTTTTGCTTCAAGGCCAGCTTGTTCCACATGCAAACCCCTCCCCCCACCCCCTGCCCCAGGAACAGCTGGTCTCACTTAGAGCCTCTGGGGTCATGTGAGAAGAGCCCCCCTCCACAACCCACCCACCCCAGACTAACCGAAATCAGCTGCTGTCGGAGTATCAGGTTGACCATGTTGCTTCAATGGAATTTCGCACCTCCTTGCCAAATGGTTTAGGGAGCCTCCCAAAACCTGGTGCTGTCCAGATGTTTTGGACTACAGTTCCCAGCATCCCTCCCTCCTGCCAACATGAGATACGTTCTAATCTTCACGAGGGACCAGGGAGGTAGCGAACGTGGGGCGGTTATTATTCCAGAGCAGGAGAGCAGAACTCTAAGCTGGAAGACAGATCTGGCCCTTCTGGGATTTGAATCTGGCCCTCTGAGCTTTCCCAAAAGGCCACACCCCCTTCACCTGGCCACACCCCCAAGCTGCTGATAGTTTGGTGCCTTCCTGGATTTTCTCCCCTTACTCTAAAAAGTTGAAATGCTTTTCTGAAGGCTGTGTTTCTGGCAGGAGGAAGAGCTTTCAGCTAAAATGTGCTGCTCTCTTTGTCTCCCCAATTTTCGCTTCGCCCCTCTAAATTCAATGGCCTATAACCCACCAAACCTATAATATTGAAAATCCATCCATCCATAATGTTAGAAGAAGATCTCCATTGTTCTCTTTCTGCTCTGGGCCTGTGTGTAATTGTGAGTCGTCGTCCCCACATGGAAGGCCCAGAGGATGTCAGATTTCTCCGCACAGCCAGGCAATCTCTGGACGGCCGAGGGAGCCTTCCTTTACGCATTCTTCGCATGCTCAGGTGCACTCAGGTTTAAAAACAACCCCCACAGCCCTTTATTATTCCCCTCGGTGGGGAAAGGAGTCTCTTCCCCTGCCCTGCGGCATTCGGTCCAATGATCTGCAGGTGAGCTCGGGACAAAGGAAAATGCAGGCCGTCCCAGGCCACCTGTGCAAATCTGAGACATAGTCAGAGGGGATGCTCAAAGATTCCAGGTGCACTTGCCTTTTCTCGTACCTGGGCTCTGACTCCAGGATGTTCCTGACAGTCCCCCTTGCCTGGCGGCCACTGGCGGCTTGTGGCTCTCCCACCGAAGGCCGCTGGGTGCCGGTGCTAGCCGCCTTCCTTTCCCCGGCCTGCTGGCGTAATGCAGGTCAATCCTCCATGTGTCGGCCAGCCGAATCCAATTACCAGGCTGGCGGGAGAGCATTAGCTTGACGCCCACCTGACCAGGCCCCACAGGGTTAACGCTGAGCCTCCTCCTCGGCCACAGCTGTCGCCGGCTCTTTCGTGACTGACTGGTGTCTGGCCAGGAGCCTGCAGTGAGTGGTGGTCCAGGCCAGCCGGCAGGTGAACATGGAGCCTCTGCAGCAGCGCAGGACTCGGCCAGGGTCATGAGGCCCTCCGGCTGGAGCAAGCTGCAGGCTTCTTGAGAAGATAGATTCCCGGACAGGTGCATCGTGGGACACCCCCTCCCCAGGTAAGGCGTTTGCACAGCCGTGCCCAGGAACCCTGGCTGTTGCACCTTGCCCTGGTCTTCTAGCCCTCCCAGGACAGCCACGAATCGGCTGTTCTTTCACTCCCCAGGCCTGCTTTGATCCCTGATCTTTCCCCCTCTTCCAGCACAGGGGGTCGGACCGTTGTTCAGAGTCCGATGCTGGCGAGGGGGGCAGGATGGATTTCAGGAGCCAGGAGGATGTTGGCGTAAGCCAGAGCAGTGGGATGAAAGGAAGGCTCTGGTGCTTGAAATGGTTGTGGAGAAGAGGGGATTTCTCTTACTCAAGCTATCAAAGGCAGTGGGGGAGATGGCTTCTCTTGGGGCAGCCTTCTTCAACAACCACCAGCATGACTAAGGATGATGGGAGTCGCAGCCCAACCCACATGGACTGGACCAGGTTGAGAAAGGCTCCTTTGGGGGAATGCCCAACCAGCATTTTAGAAGAAATTTCACTCCCATTTGACTTTAGTTTGTTTTAAAAAATAATCTGCCATATTAGTTGTTGTGGTTATTTGTGGTTTTCATTATATTGTACGCATATGTTTGCATGCACAGTTTCATTCACACTTTTGCACGCTGGCCTGAAATCCACTGGTTGAAAAGTGGTTCAGAAAGGTTTAAAATCCTACATACACACATACATTCTTCTACCTTGAGGTGACTTCACCCGTCTCAGGTGGATTCCATTTTAATTCTTTCACTCCTGCCTTCAATGATGGGTCAGGAAATCTCTCGGAAGAAATACTTGGGGGTTTCCTACCCCACCCCACCCCTGCTCAAGAATCATGAGATCATGATTCCAGCCCACCCACCACTTTTTCCAACCTGACCCGCCTCCTTTTGCAGCGACTGAACCAACAGGCTTGAGTCTTGAGAAGAGAGTGCCACTGAGCATGTGCAGAATTCCTTTCTCTTTCTCTCTCTCTCTCACCCACCCACCCACCACTGAATAACCACAAGCAGCCCGACTTCCACAGCCTCCCTGTTCTCCCCCATATTACAAGTCCCCTCTATTCCAGAGCATGAGACCCCCTCCAAGTACTTCTGGCTTATAATCTCCCTCCTTTTGTGAACCAGTTTGGGGTCTCCAATGCATTGCCTCCCTTGGTACCTGCCAGGCTCCCTATCCCTCCTCATTTTTATTTTACCTCTTAAGATTTATATTTAAATTTAAATGGTATTTTAGACGGGAGTCTGGAGTGCTTGATTTAAGATCAAAAGAGTGTTTTCATGTTTTGGAGCTCAGACCCAGCTCTGCCTTGCAATAAGGTTCGTGGGAAAGCTACTTTTCTTTTAGACTCACCAGTTTGCCTTCTGGGAAATGAATGTTTTGTGACTTGCCACGCCCACCATGGCAGCCATTTTATGAATGGGCAGCTCCCCCATTGGCAGCCATTTTGTGAGAGTGCCCACAAAACTCTATCAAAATTCCAAATGTGCCCACCGACTCGAAAAGATTAGGAACCCTGACTTAGATTCAAGTGCTTAGCCTGTTTCTCATCCACCATTTCTCTGCTCTTCATCGCCCTCTCCCAAAGTGGCATTTCCCCTTTAAAAAGGGGCCGCCTGGCTACCATTGTATTGTCTTTGTGTGTAACAGGTAGCTTTAGCCCTAAGCTACTAGCTTATCTCCGAAACAATCCTGGAGTACTGAAATGCAGTTCTGTTTCTTGAGTGTGCAAGGGTCACCCGGGGAAGATTCCTCCTACCTCTTTATCAGATGCGTAACAAGCAGATTTATTTATTTATTTTATTTATTTATTTATTTATTTATTACATTTGTATACCGCCCCATAGCCGAAGCTCTCTGGGCGGTTTACATAGGATTAAAAACAATTAAAAACAATATACAAAAATTAAAACAGCAAAAACATACAACATACACACAATCTGTACATTTAAAAACCACTTCAACACTTCAAAAAAAAAAAAAAAAAAAACTACAAAAACAAAACAAAACAGACCCAGGCTCCTCAGATATTGCCAAATGCCTGAGAGAAGAGGAAAGTCTTGACCTGGCGCCGAAAAGATAACAATGTTGGCGCCAGGCGGGCCTCGACAGGGAGATCGTTCCACAATTGGGGAGCCACCACAGAGAAGGCCCTCTCTCTTGTTGCCGACCTCCGAGCTTCCCTCGGAGGAGGCACTCGGAGGAGGGCCTTAGATGTTGAACGTAGTGTTCGGGTAGGTTCATGTCGGGAAAGGCGTTCCATCAGGTATTGTGGTCCCAAGCTGTGTAAGGCTTTATAGGTTAAAACCAGCACCTTGAACCGGGCTCGGAAACATACAGGCAGCCAATGCAAGCGGGCCAGAGTAGGTCTTATATGTTCGAACCTACTGGTTCCAGTTATCAATCTGGCCGCTGCATTTTGCACAAGCTGCAGCTTCCGAACCACCTTCAAAGGCAGCCCCACGTAGAGTGCATTGCAGTAATCTAACTTGGAGGTTACCAGAGCATGGACAACTGAAGGCAGGTTATCCCTGTCCAGATAGGGACGTAGCTGGGCCACCAACCGAAGTTGGTAGAAGGCACTCCGTGCCACTGAGGCCACCTGCGCCTCAAGTGACAGAGATGGTTCTAGGAGAACCCCCAAGCTACGAACCCGCTCCTTCAAGGGGAGTGCAACCCCATCCAGAACAGGTTGAACACCCTCCATCCGGTCAGCGGAACCACCCACCAACAGCGTCTCAGTCTTGTCTGGATTGAGTTTCAGTTTATTAGCCCTCATCCAGTCCATTGTCGCAGCCAGCCACTGGTTCAGCACATCCACAGCCTCGCCTGATGAAGATGAAAAGGAGAAATAGAGCTGCGTGTCATCAGCATACTGATGACAACGCACTCCAAAACTCCGGATGACTGCACTCAACGGTTTCATGTAGATATTGAACAGCATGGGGGACAAAACTGACCCCTGCGGAACCCCATACTGGAGAATCCACGGGGCCGAGCAATGTTCCCCAAGCACCACCTTCTGGAGCCGACCCACCAAGTAGGAGCGGAACCACTGCAATGCAGTGCCTCCCACTCCCAACTCAGCCAGTCGTGCCAGAAGGATACCATGGTCGATGGTATCGAAAGCCGCTGAGAGATCAAGGAGAATCAACAGAGTCACACTCCCCCTGTCTTTCTCCCGACATAGGTCATCATACAGGGCGACCAAGGCTGTTTCCGTACCAAAACCAGGCCTGAAACCCGACTGAAATGGATCCAGATAATCAGTCTCATCCAAGAGTGCCTGGAGCTGGCTCGCAACCACCCGCTCCAGGACCTTGCCCAGGAATGGAACATTTGCTACTGGCCTGTAGTTATTCAGATTTTCAGGGTCCAGGGAAGATTTCTTTAGGAGTGGTCTCACTGCCGCCTCTTTCAGGAGGCCTGGGACCACTCCCTCTTGCAAAGAGGCATTAATCACTTCCCTGGCCCAGCCAGTTGTTCCATCCCTGCTAGCTTTTATTAGCCAAGAGGGGCAAGGATCCAATATGGAAGTGGTTGCACGAACCTGTCCAAGCACCTTGTCAACATCCTCGAGCTGCACCAACTGAAACTCATCCAAGAAAACAGGACAAGCCTGTGCTCTGGATACCTCACTAGATTCATCTGCTATAACACTGGAGTCTAAGTCCTGACGGATGCCAGAGATTTTATTCTGGAAGTGCCCAGCAAATGTATTACAGCGGGCCTCAGATGGTTCTACCATGTCCTTGGGGCCAGCATGTAAAAGCCCCCGGACAACTCTGAAAAGCTCCGCTGGGTGGCAGGTTGATGATTGAATAGTGGCAGCAAAGTATTGTTTTTTTGCTGCCCTCACTGCCCCTGAATACAGCTTACCATAAGCACTTACCAGTGTTTGATTGCATCCATCAGGAGTTCGTCTCCATCGGCCCTCAAGCCGTCTCCTGTTTTGTTTCATCACTCTCAGCTCTGGGGTATACCACGGAGCCGTTCGAGCTCTACACAGGAGAGGGCGCTCAGGAGCAATCGTGTCAACTGCCCGGGTCATTTCTGCATTCCACAGATCGACCAGGGTTTCGACAGGAGAGCCAGCCCTATCAGCCGGAAAACTCCCCAGAGCCCTCTGGAAACCATCTGGATCCATTAGCCTCCGGGGGCGGACCATCTTAATGGGTCCCCCACCCTTGCAGAGGGGAAAAGCCGCTGTAAGTCTAAACCTCAGCAGGTGGTGATCTGACCATGACAGAGGGGTTGATGTAAAGTTCCCCACTTTCAGATCCCCATCTCCATGTCCAGTTGAAAAAACCAGGTCTAGAGTATGCCCTGCTACATGTGTTGGGCCGATGGTATGTTGGGACAGTCCCATGGTTGTCATGGAAACCATGAAATCCTGAGCTGCCCCAGATAAAGTGCCCTCGGCATGAATGTTGACATCCCCCAGAACCAAGAGTCTGGGGGACCTCAACAGTACACCAGAGACCACCTCTGTCAGCTCAGCTAGGGAGTGTTGAGCAGCGGGGTGGGCGGTACACCAACATCGCCCTCTCCCAAAGTGGCATTTCCCCTTTAAAAAGGGGCCGCCTGGCTACCATTGTATTGTCTTTGTGTGTAACAGGTAGCTTTAGCCCTAAGCTACTAGCTTATCTCCGAAACAATCCTGGAGTACTGAAATGCAGTTCTGTTTCTTGAGTGTGCAAGGGTCACCCGGGGAAGATTCCTCCTACCTCTTTATCAGATGCGTAACAAGCAGATGTCAAATGGGCAAACCATTTCCCCAAGTAATCTTGCAATGGTTGAAGGCACAGGAGTCCAATTAGAAGAAAAGTTGGCCACCCCACGCTGGCTCTTCATGGAGAAGAAAGGAGCCCAGATTCTCAGTTTGTACTAACATGAAAGTCCCACCTTTGCATTCACGGGTGCCTGTTGACAATGAGGTTGCAGCTCTTGTTCCTGTAGCTGGGCTTGTGCAAGAGAGTTTCCCAGCTGGCTGTGCTTCTGGTGGGATTTGTTTTTTTGTGTATTTTGAGGTGGTTTTTATTTTTTGCCTGTGCACTGGATTTATAGCTAACATAGGCTGACCATATGGAAAGGAGGACAGGGCTCCTATATCTTTAGCAGTTGCATAGAAAAGGGAGACCTAGTGTGGCCAGATACAAAAGAGGGCAGGGCTCCTGCAGCTTTAACTGTCATGACGAAGAGGGGATTTCTTTCACCAGGTGCTGCCTGCATACAAAAGATACCTGCTGAAATTCCCTTTTCAATACAACAGTTGAAGATACAGGAGCCCGGTCCTGCGTTCCATATGATCACCAGAAGTCATGGTGGCTTGTGTAAATTGGTGGCATGTGCTGGCCGCAATTAGCCTATTTACTTTTTTAAGGAGAAACAGCACCACCGATGTACAAGTCACTGTGGCTTAAATAAATAAAGCCGCAGTAGCATGTTTTGATTGTGAATGGGAGTGTTGCTGATTCATCCTTTAGAGCCTCCCCTTTTTACATAGCCCTGTCCTGGGCTTTGCTTCTGCCCCCCCCCCCCCCCCGAGACCCCCTTCACACCCACCAACAACACTGGGGTGTCCTCTCTGATTGGAGCTGATGGGAAAGATCCATGCAATTGCCCTTCCCTACATATGGGGGGGAGGGTGCTCACATTCGCACCCCCACCCATGACCTGGTGTAGCATCATGGAGAATCTGCAGTGCCCTCGTGGCTCATTGTGGATAAAGGAAGCCCTAGGGTTTCCTTCCCCAACTTGGTGCCCTCGAAATGAGTTGGACTGCAACTCCCATCGTTCCCAGGCGTGCCCATTCGGAATGATGGGAGTTGCTGCCCATCCCACCTGAAGAGCATCAGGTTGGGGAAGGCTGCTCTAGACCCCCTCTAGATGGATTCCGTTTGACGCCTGTTCCTCCGATTATGCGCATCTTCTCGGAAGCGCTTTATCGTAAATGCTTGTATGCAGGAGGTAATTGAGCACTCAACAGGTGACCTTACTGGTTGTTTCAAATGCGCTTTACAAGTAGTTAATGCGGAGAATCACATGTTCACATAGTCAAAATGCACTTTAACGGCCAGAGCAAAATAAAACTCGCTATTTAACGCGCATTCGATAATGCGCATAATCGGAGAGAAAACGCGCCTCTATGCCCGATTTGTGCTCCATTCTTGTAGAGGTAAATTTTTAATGCACCTTGAAAGAGCTTTAAATGCCTCTTGTAGAGGCAGCCAGAGTGTGAAGAGCGTGGCAGATCTTTGGGAATCAAGTTTGGTGCTGAAGGAGCAATCTAGTTGTACCAGGAGAGATCTGCGATTAGGATCTCCTCTTTCCCCTCCAGCTTCCATCCAGGGATCTCCCGCCCGTGTGAGAATGACCTTAGTTGGGACCTTAAACAAAAGTGAGGAAGTATGATTTCCTGAAGGTAGAACTGGAAGTCCCGAAGGGGAGGGTCCCCACCCTACATTTTCTAGGGAAGGTGAAAGGTGGGACTGTGGTGGTGGTGGGAATTGTGCAGAAGTCCAGGTGGGCAGGAGGGAGGCATTGAACCTTCCTCTTCGCTGCCTTCTTTCTCTTGCGAATGCTTCCCCTTGGTTGGTTCAATCTTTTCGCTCCCCCTGCCCCGCCTGCCACCAAGCCAATTTGGAGGGCTTGAAAAGGGGGCTGGATCAATTCCTGGAGGAGGAGAAGGCTCTCCATGGCTACTAGTCCTGATGGTTATGTGCTATCCCAGTAACCTGGGCAGCAATCCTGTGTGCACCAGTTGCTGGGGAACATGGGGGGGAGGGTGCTGTTGCACCGTGTCCTGCTTTGTGGGTCCCTGACCGACAGCTGGTTGGCCACTGTGGGGACAGAGTGCTGGACTAGGTGGACCCTTGGTGTGATCTAGCCTCAGGGCTCTTCTGATGTTCTCCAAAACAGCAAGTCAGCCCACTGGAGAGAAAAAGGCAGGTGGACAAGCGGTGCCTGTGTGATGTGGATTTGCAGGCCAGAATAATCAGGCACAGAAGGGGGAAGCCACCCTCTTCTCCCCCCCCCCCCCAAACGATTCTCCTCTCCTACAAAACACGTCTGGACTGGGGACAGGCATTTGCTGAGCAACCGTGTCGTTCCTGCTAAGAGACAAAACTGCTCGCCAGCCTCCACGACTTGCATGTATGAGAGGAAACCGTCGACAAGGAAGGGGATGTTCGCGAGGAAGCTTCGGCTTTGGGAAGCCCAGGGACTTGCAGGATCAGAAACGTGGCTCCTGTTGGCCTCCATACCAGCTGTTACAAGAACGCCAAGAAGGGACGTGGTTTCAGCAGCCCAAATCCTGCGGCTGCCCTAGAAACTTCTCGCTGCTTGGGGACTGGTGCGGAGTGTGTGCCATTAGATATGGGAGATCATTTATGACACATAAATGAGTGTGCAAAGTGCTTTACAAACTTGTTCTCGGCAAGGTTTTTTTTTATTTTTTATTTGCTGTAGATATTTGCTCTTCCCATCTTATTTATGGATTTCTTTATTTCTAAAGTTTATAGTCTTGCAGTGATGGAACCCAGGCGTTCCAGGGGAGCCTACAAAAGAGCAAAGAGTACAAATATTGCACCACAAGCAAAGCAAGAAAGCAGCATTGCACAGGATAAAAGCCTCAATCAAATGCAGTTGGTCCATGTTCTCCTCCTCTAAGCTATGGCTCCTCCACAGCGTGTGAACGGCTACACCCGTCTGGCGCCCTCTTAGGTGCTTTGCCCACTCAAGAAACTCAATGGGGAGGGCAAAGTTCACCACTCCTTGAAACAGCCCCACACCTCCCTGAGAGATGGGTCTGGTATCCTATTTTGAGAACCTTTGGCTTAAAGGCTAGACGAAAGCTGGTCTATTCGGTGCATCCATAAAGTATTTCCTGAGCGCACCGGGACGGTTGTGACAGGTGCTTCAAGATGAGGCTTTTATTGTGCAATCGCCTGCCTCCTTCATGGCATTTTGCAGGGGAGGGCGGGTGCAGTCCAGATAATGCTGTCTTCTCTTTGTAACCTTTCCACGTTCCTCCACTACTTCACCTGTCTTTTTTCCTTACCATAAAACATCCTGCCGGGAGAGATCCTCCAACTCACCAGTCTCCAAGGATTTAAAACAGCTATAAAGACTGATCTCTAACAGCAGGCCTACCCAGATGAATTTTAAGTGTTTTTATTGGTGTTTTATTGGTATTTTAATGATATATTGGTTTTATGTGCTTTTAATCAGTTTTGTGTATTTTATGTTGATGTTGTTCCCTGCCTCGATCTGGAGGGAGAGGCGGGTGATAAATAATAATAATTATATTATTATTATTATTATTATTATTATTAAGGAGGGAAAGGCAGAATGCCTTTTGATTGGTAGTGCTAGGAACTGTCCATCTGGAAGCATCCTTAATCAATATATGTTCAGTATTCAATATATTGTGACAAATCTTTGACCCAGAAGTCTTTGTATTTTAGCTTGGGTGTTCTTGTGACACTCTTGTACCAACCTCGCAAATACTCATCTCATAAGCATCTCTCATCAGCTTACAGCTTCCATAAAAAAAAGCATATGAAATCTTAAGAGAAATTCTCATATTAAGTTTGAATCAGTTTGATTCTAGCAAAAGCATCCAGGCTGACACACGGTGGCTTTATAATAAACTTTCCACTGATCTCTGAGCCTGTTGTTGTTAAAAGTAACATGAGAAAAAACAAGGTGGAACCATTTCCTCATTTATAGCCAGGAAAAAGCAACGTATGCATCATGCTCAGATGTTTGGAGGAAGGCTGGCTGTTTATATGTAGCATAGTTCATGCCTTCTGATTATGCTGTAAATAAACAAAAATGACATGAAATGTTTTGTGAAGTGAATAGAACTGGGGGGGACAGCTCAGGGCTGAGCTAGCAAGACAACCGATTTGTGGAAAAGGTTGAAGATGGCCTCCTGTTTCGGGAACTGAAGAAAATGTGGTTCAGTCGCACTGACAAGAATATGAAGGAAATATATGACTTCCAAATCGTAACTGGGAATCTTGGAAAAGGTCGTAGTCAATTGTTAAAAGAGTGCTGTTCTTGAATTCTGTTCTTTGTAAAATACATGTAAGCAGCAGCTCACAAAGAAATGATATAAATATGAGAGTCAGAGATGAGAAAACTTAGAGCAAAACACCTCTCCTCATTGAGCGTGAGTCACCTTGACTCGCTAGTCCTTTTGATACCGCTCAGGGCTGTCATTTGAATATGATACTTTCATCCTTTTTTAGAAAGGCATGCTCCTAAAACAATCCTTAAAATGCTTTCTGAAATGTGTTTCAAATACAGATATTTTTTTTTGTCTATGGCCTGTGCTCTTATACCATGTTTCATATTCACGTAATGGTTGCTTAAGATTTTGAAAGGGGGAAAAAAGACACACCTGATCTCAGAATCCTGTTAGATTATCTCTGTGTGTTTATACCATAAGTCAGTAAACCTGCCTTCCAGCTGGCACTTTGTTCTTGGGAAACTGAATGAGAGAGGTTTACCTGCTGGTTCAGGACCAGCTAAATAATGAACTCTAATCACATAGGATCCCTGCACCAGGGTAAATTTGTCACACTATGGCTGCCTCTACAAGAGAGGTTTAAAGCTCTTTCAAGGCGCTTAAATTTTTTTACCTCTACAAGAACGGAGTGCAAATCGGGCATAGAGGCGCGTTATCTCTCCAATTATGCGCATTATCGAACGCGCGTTAAATTGCGAGTTTTATTTTGCTCCGGCCGTTAAAGCGCATTTTGACTATGTGAACAAGCGCTTATGCGCATTAACTACTTGTAAAGTGCATTTTGGTCATCTGTTAATGCGCTTCGCTGCCTCTCGCCGCCTCTCGTGCAGAGGTATTAGGTGTAAATGCGCTTCAGCGATTATGCGCATAATCGCCTAACCGGGCGCAAAAGCGAATCCTTGTAGAGGGGACCTATACTTCCATTGTACTACCACAACCATTTCGTTGTGGAATAACAAAAGCGGTCAGGGTCTGGATGCTCAGATTTTGGAATGTTCCATCCTCAAAACGTTTAGAATGAGGTCCGCAAGGTCAAGGTCAAATGAATCCCATCCTCCAAATCAGTTCAAATATATCTCAGAATCAGAAAGAGCATCGAGGAGTTTCCAGGAATTGCGAAATCGAGTTGCAGGCCAGTCACCGCAGGCCATGGGGTCTTCCTCTTAGACTGTAAATGTGTCATCTTTGTGGCGTGGGATCTGGACCTCTTCCTTCTGTTGCAGGGCTTTTACATTTCCCCACCAGCAGTAGGGGAAAATGCAGTTCCTCTTTGCCCAGATGGTGCAGGCATTGCGCTTGCTACTTACTACCACATTGGAATGTGGTTGGGTGAGTTTCACTACCTCTGATGTACCCCCCACCCCCCCGCGCGAAATGCCAAATGCTGACGCGTTGCGACTCCCCTCAAAGCTAGAACCATTTTGTTACCACTGGAAAGAAAATAAATTGTGGGTGCTATTGTTATGACTAGCAGTTGTATGCGCTCAACGATTTTCTGCCGCATTTCCTTACGCCTCCATTCTCCGCCGCATACGTGATGCTCTAATTCGGTCTGTGCTGGGTCCTGCAAAGTGCCAGATGATCCCAATTACCTGGTGGCCAGAGAGTGAGATGTCTCGATTGGCTGAGCACATTGCTGCCTCCTCTTAGCCGTGACGGTGGCGTTGGCAAGAACATCCCATCCCGCGCTGTTGGAGCCATCCTATTTTTAGCCAGGGATGTTGATTCTGGAGACCCAGGAGTCAGGGATTCCTCTGTTGCTCTCTCTCTCCCACCTTCCTCCACTACTCCAGGTAACTTGGTGGGTTGTCTTCCCCGAAAGATCAGCACCACTTAGGATTCGTCAGGGTCAGACGAAGTGTACGAAACAGACTTGCACATGCGACATACTTGAGGGAGGAACATGATTAAGTTTGGGAAATCCCCATCCTCAGGTATAGAGACATTGACACCTTGGAGACTGTCAAGTTCCATTTTGTATCCAAGCAGGAGGCCAGATCGACACCAAGCAGGATATGACACTTTGAAAACGGTTTGAAAACAGCCTCTGGCGTGCGTCCTGGGCCCCCACCTGTTGTCAATGCGGTTATAAACCTTTATAAAGCAGTAGCGTAGATCTTGCCCTTTTGCAGGAGGAACTAAATGGTGAACCAGCTGAGTGCATGTGGACACCCTTGGGCAGCTGCTCACTGGGAGGTGGGGAACGAAGCGGTGAGAACAGCAGTGGTTCACTGAGAGGTGGGAACGTGGATCCTTCCGTGGCTGAGAGGAGGAGGAGGAGGAGGAGGAGGAGGAAGGTTCACGGTTCCACTTGCCATTTTGGGAGCACACTCCCAAAGTCTAAGATGTAGTTGGTCTTTTTAAAAAAGGCTAATAATAATAATAATAACAATAACAATTGAGATACAGCCTGCCATATTTAAAGATATCTCTAAGTGAGTTACAGATTTGGAGATTGAAATACATCATAATAAATGCAAAAATTCATCAGTAAAATGTTTAAAACAGAAGCTAAAAGCATAATAATTAATAAACAAACTCAGTACAACAATCATTCCGGGAAGGCTTGAGTAAAGAGCTGGGTCTTGAATAGGCACCTAAAACATGCCACATTTGGCACCCCCCCCCCCCCAAATCCCAGTAGGGGAGGGAATTCCATAAGGCAGGTGCCACCTTGGAGAAGGCCCGTTTCTGGGTTTCCACCGGATGGCACCCTGGAGGTCGCAGTTCAACCCTCGAGGCAATACAGGAGAAGGCAGTGGGCAGTTGTGGAACCCCCTGTTGACTGTCCTCGCTGTTACTGGGGCAATGGAGCCAAAGCGAAAACCTCACAATGTTCTCCAGGCTCTGTGAACTGCCTTGTCGCTTTGTGCGCAAGTCTGAGCCTGCCACATGGCTGAGCAGAGATGGGCAGCATCCAGCAGCATTCTCGAGTGTTCTTGGTAGGATGGGCACTTATGTGAAATAATAATAATAATAATAATAATAATAATAATAATAATAATAAATATATTTATTTATTTCTTACCCGCCTCTCCCTCCGGATCGAGGCGGGATACAACATCAAAACAAACAATATAAAATACACAAAACTGATTAAGAACATATAAAATTAATGTATTATTAAAATCAACCTAGTCCTAGAATTTGACTAGGTAGGCCTGCCGAAAGAGATCAGCCTTTATAGCTCTCTTGAATTCTAGAAGACTGGTAAGTTGGCGGATCTCTCCTGGCAGGTTGTTCCACAGTCTGGGAGCGGCAGAAGAGAAGGTCCTCTGGGTAACAGTTGTTAGCCTAGTTTTGGTTGACTGTAATAAATTCTTCCCAGAGGACCTGAGCGTGCGGGGCAGATTGTATGGGAGAAGGCGATCCTGCAGGTAACCTGGACCCAAGCCATGTAGGGCTTTACACAAATGAGGGGAGATACATCGCCCCAAAAGAGGTCACGGGTTGGCACGGGATCGATGCTCATTTGGAAATATGTATTGTAATTTAAATGGAAATACAGAGCATCTCATCCGAGTGTGGAAGACTGGGACCAGGTGACCTGGTTGCCTGGCTCTTCAGCCTGATGCGCAGGTGCGCACCGTTGATGATCTAGAGCTCTGCTGGTTCTTTGTCTTTAAAATGGAATTGGATGGAGCAGCCCTTCAAATAGAGGACACCTTCAAACAGAGGACGGTCCTCTGGCAGCCCTCAAACAGAGGATTGTCTTCTGTACAAGAGGGCACATGGCCACCTATGGCAATGCTCATCCAAGTTTTCAAAGCAGGATGGAGCCCGGTGTCAGCGCCAGGTCACTGGGATTACTTGAGGGGCTGAGGCAAAGATCCCACACAGAGCTGTTCAAGGCCTTGGCCTGGGGCCAGACATGCCCCCCCTCTGCCCCCCCCCCCCAACCAACACCTCACCAGAGCAATAAGGCCAAGTAGCAGCCAGGCTTCAGAGGCCCAGAAAGCGGGGATGTCTGAGGGTTGAAGAGCAGGACAGCCGGGAGGTCGTGATGACGGAGGTGAGAAATTGGGGGTGGGGATGTTGCAAACTGTGTTCATGCATCAGCCTCTGGGCAGGTGTGCGGAGGGCTGCGGGACCCCAATCTTACACTGACTCCCTATTGCCCACGCAGCTCCTCCTACTGCAACTGATGTCAAAATACCTCCTGCAAGGGAGACGCTGCAATTTCAGTTCGAGGCTGTGTAGAATTTTTCTGTAGCATCCCCTGCATTGCAACCCTCTGGCTGGGGGATTATGATTATTATTTTTATTGCATTACATTATTACATTATTACATTTATTACATTTATATACCACCCCATAGCTGAAGCTCTCTGGGCGGTTTACGGCGTTGTGTCCCACACACCTAGGGGGTCTCAGATTGGGGGAAACCTGGTCGAAGAGACCCGGAGATGCTCCACTCTGTGGTACAGCAGCTGCAGCTAGTTTCAAAATGCAGAGATGGCTATTTCACAGTTGTTCCTCTGGAGTGACTTGTATGTCAACCCAAACAAAGGGTTCATGAATGTGGCAGGGAGCAGTGCAAGACCCAGGGGGCGGTGGGGCGGGAGGGTGGGGGGGAGTGGCATCTTCTGGGGTTTGTTATTCAAGGATGGGAGGGCGGGGCCTTACCTCAGACTGTATCCCTGTATCCCTGTCATGTCTGCTGACAACACAGTACCGCTAAATCGTATAGGACAGATACAGGTGTTTTGGCCTACAGATAGGGGGCTGGGAGTCAGGAGGATGAAATATTTGTGGCACTTCTGCAACAAGCAGAACATTGCAGAATAGCCAAGTATTTGGGATGCTACCAGAGGATAGAAATGAGGTGCTTTTACATGAAAAGGGTCAAAAGGCACCACATAAATTTGAGCCCAAGTTAAAAGAATCTATGAGAGATAAACTAATTCCTTCTTCGAAAGCTCAAGGAAACAGGATCGGGGATCCTCGAATTTCTGCATCGTACCTTAGATCTTCAGTTCTGCTGGTGGTCTGGGAGTAGAAGCTGCCCTAGGAGAGACGCCAATTTTTGGAATCCAAATCCTGACTCCGGGGGTGGGGGTGGGGGGTGGGGGTGCTGCGCTAGCTGGGTTCATGAGCAGAGCCCAAAGCGAGTCTGGCGATGGAGAGGGGGAGGCTGGTGATTTTTGAGGAGGGGGAGGTTGCAGCATGATAGAAGATGTGCATCTAAAGTGCACAGCTAAAAACACCCCTCCCCCCATCAAACTCAGTCTTGCCCCTTGCTTGTTTTGACAAGTAGCCTGAAAGCAAAAAAACCCAGATGCCCCCCCCCCCCCCGCTGGGTATGGTGGGGAATCCTGCATCTTGGAGCTGGGCTGGCTTGAGTGCCCCCCAATTTTGGGCTCTCTTGCACTCCAAATACATTATTATTATTATTATTATTATTATTATTATTATTATTATTATTTGCATTTATATACCGCCCCATAGCTGAAGCTCTCTGGGCAGTTTACAAAAATTAAAAACATTGAACATTAAAAATACCAATGTACAAAATTTAAAACCATAAAGTAAAAACAAGTTATTAGTACAATATCCTTTAAAACAACAATTCTGGGTCCAAGCACAACAACAACACAAAACCCTCATCATATGTTGTTAAATGCCTGGGAGAAGAGGCAAGTCTTGACCTGGCGCCGAAAAGATAACAATGTTGGCGCCAGGCGAGCCTTGTTGGGGAGATCATTCCATAATTGGGGGGCCACCACTGAAAAGGCCCTCTCCCTTGTTGGTCCTCTCCATGCTTCCCTCAGAGTAGGCAACTGGAGGAGGACCTTAGATGTGGATCGTAGTGTACGGGTAGGTTTGTGTCGGCAGAGGCGTTCCATCAGGTATTGTGGTCCCAAGCGGTGTAAGGGCATGGTCAGAGTGGTAACTGAGTAGGTGTCTGGAATAAACTCTCTGCACATGTTCAGAGACACTCAGTTCCCTGCATTGCAGATACCTCTGCGGAGATATTAAAATCCTACATATATAGTTCAGCTGTGAAAAGAGGTGGTGGGGCAGGGTTCTCGAGCTCAGATTAAGACTGCCCTGGGCTTCCCGCTGCTGCTCGGAACTGACTGCTTCTCTGTGAGGAGCCGACCCCCTGCAAACCCCCGAAGCTCTTCCAGCGGAATTTGGACAAATAAACAGAACGAAAATAGACGTGGGGCGTGGGGGGGGGGGGGAGCGGAATGCCAGCTGGCTCCATTCACTGTATAGATTTACATCCCGAGGCCTTTGTGAAATTCTGGAACTGGAGAAGCAAGGAGAAGATCTGGATTCTGCGAGATTGGAGGACAGAGGCTGATGAGGCTGGGGACACGTGGCTTGTGGTGACCCAAGGCTGGGGTGACCCTATGAAAAGGAGGACAGGGCTCCTGTATCTTTAACAGTTGTATAGGAAAGGGAATTTCAGCAGGTGTCCTTTGCATGCCTGCAGCACCTGGTGAAATGCCCTCTTCATCACAACAGTTAAAGTGGCAGGAGCCCTGCCCTCTTTTGTATCTGGTCACTCTAGCGTAGCTCCTGCAGCTTTAACTGTGGTGATGAAGAGGGCATTTCACCAGGTGCTGCAGGCATACAAAGGACACCTGCTGAAATTCCCTTTTCTGTGCAACTGTTAAAGCTACAGGAGCCCTGTTCTCCTTTTTGTATGGTCACCCTACAGAGCCGACCATGTGGGGATCCCTGGGGTTGTGTCTCTTGCTGGTTTCATGAGCCTCAGCCTTTAAAAACATTTGCGTGAAGAGCAAGAAAGAAGGGGGTTGCCTGAGATGATCCACTCATAGATGGGTTAACGTGTACATAAGCCGACACATGTGTACAACGGCCTTTCAGCATGCAAAAGCAGGGTTCTAGATTGTACGGAAGGAGCCCTGCATGCATGTGATGCCATGAACATAGGATCCATGCACATGTTCAGTTGAATGCCTGGAACTTGAGAATGTGAGTGGTGTGCCTGATCCCAAACTCCCCTCCCCAGTACGGTAATAAGGCTCGTGAAGAGCTGCCAGTCTGACATAAGACACGTAAGATTTCCAGAAATTTTGAAGCTGGGGGTGGGGATGGGACATTTCCTCCAATTTTTTCAATTTTTCTAAAAAGCGAAAACAAAACAGAATTTTTTGAGGAAATTGAAAAATAAACTTTTCCCCATCACACTTTACAGATCTAAAGTTCCTTTGTTGCTTTAGGGCAGCCTTCCCCAACCTGGCGCCCTCCAGATATTTTGGGCTTCTTCAGTGCCTATTGGTCCCATAGAGGATGGTCAAGAATGCTGGCCATTGATGTCCAAACCATCTGTAGGGTACCAGATTGAGGAAGGCTGCTTTAGGAATGTAAAGTTATATTATGTATAAATTGGCTTGCTCATAAAATTACCATTATGTTGGAAAACTTTAAAAAGTGAACTTGGTAGATCTGTAATTATTGTCTGAACAAACTATACTTTTAAAATGTACTATAAAAACATATTTTTATACATAACATATTTTAGATTTCTAGTTTATGTCTGATCAGAGGGAGCTTTAGCAAATAGTCCCTGAAACATCCAAATTGCACAATGTACTGTTTCCCCTCTATTCGGCACTGGTTAGGCCTCACCTTGAGTATTGCATCCAGTTCTGGGCACCACACTTCAAAAATGATGCAGACAAGCTGGAGCGTGTTCAGAGGAGGGCAACGAGGATGATTAGGAGTCTGGAAAAAAAGCCCTATGAGAGACTGAAAGAACTGGGCATGTTTAGCCTGGAGAAGAGAAGACTGAGGGGAGACATGAGAGCTCTCGTCAAGTCCTTGAAAGGTTGTCACACAGAGGAGGGCCAGGATCTCTTCTCGATCATCCCAGAGTGCAAGACATGGAATAATGGGCTCAAGTTACAGGAAGCCGGATTCCAGCTGGACATCAGGAAAAACTTCCTGACTGTTAGAGCAGTATGGCAATGGAACCCATGATTTAGGAAGGTGGTGGGCTCTCCCACACTAGAGGCCTTTAAGAGGCAGCTGGACAACCATCTGTCAGGGATGCTTTAAGGGGGATTCCTGCATTGAGCAGGGAGTTGGACTCGATGGCCTTATAGGCCAATTCCAATTCTACTGCTTTATGATTCTATGTTTCTATGATTCATCTAAATCATCCTAGAAGCCAGAACAAGCAAGAGGAACTGAAGGCAGAGAAAGACAAGTCCAGAAACACAGGACTCCATAGAAAAAGTCCTCAAAGGTCTTCTTTATTGTGATATGGTGACTCTGTTCACATGTTGGGAAACTGAGCATGACTTGGAACATCCCCAAATGTCTATCAATCAAAGATACATTGGATCAATAATTTTAATAAGGACTGGGAGAAATATCTGTGCAGGGAATCTTACAAATTAAAAAAAGATTTCCTCCCATGGCTTCATTATTTCCAGACATGTTACAACTTCAGTCTTTATATAATAAATATTTTTATTGTTTAGAAATCATTTTGGAGGTGGCGAAGGCTTGGTAGCAATACAAACATCTCTTAATCCCCCTCCCCCCGCCAGCCCTTCACATTTCCAGTCCTACAACATCCCAGGATCTCTTTACACAAGTGAGGGGGTTTGGCTGCGATCCATGAATTCACATGCTCAATGCCCTCCATGGTCCAGTCCCTATCTAACCTGCTTTGGAGATGTATCGGAAGCAATGGGATGTAAATATATTAAATCAATAATTGAATGACCCTGCTGCTTTGACGGACTTGAACCTTCCCACCTTTCTGCTCCAGCCATGGTTCCGCCAAGATTTTTCCTTGGATCCAGTTGGGAAAAGACTTGTGGGAACTTCCCAGAATTCCACACATGACTCAGGGTTGAGAGGAAGGGAGCATGAAGAATACATCATCTGCAAACTTGTAAAAAGTACTCTGCTCACCTGCTTACCTTCTTGGTGGGAGGTGGGGGGACAGAAGTGGAACCCTCTTCTCTGGAGCACTTGTTGAAGCTTTTATCAGCAATACATAAGAACATCAGAAGTGCCCTGCTGGATCAAACTGAGGGTCCATCTAGTCCAGCACTCTGTTCACACAGTGGCCAACCAGCTGTCAGCCAGGGACCCACAAGCAGGACATGGTGCAACAGCACCTTCCCACCCATGTTCCCCAGCAACTGATGCATATAGGCCTACTGCCTCAGATACTGAAGGTAGCACCTAGCCATCAGGGCTAGTAGCCACAGATAGCCTTCTCCAGGAATTTATCCAATTCCCTTTTAAAGCCATCCAAATTGGTGGCCATCACCACATCTTGTGATAGCGAATTCCATAATTTAACCATGTGCTACGTGAAGAAGTTCTTCATTTTATCTTGAATCTCCCCCCCAATCAGCTTCATGATATATGACCCCATTGGGTTCCAGTATTTTGAGAACAGGACAGCAATAAAATGCCAAACTGTCAAACAACCGGTGGCCACTTAAACATTGCCAAAAGGGGGGACAAAAGATGGCTCAATTTGCCTGTGCATACAAGAATTGATATGTCTAGATGCAAATTTGGAAATGATGACTATAATTCAAATGGGAACGCAATATATGTCACCGCAGTGGAGATGACTGGGGTGAGGTGGCTCTGTGTGCCGGCCCAGGCTACCATCCAGCTGCTAAGTGTGGATGGGCAACTGCAAGGCAGCTCTGCTTTTCCTGTGTATGTGTGTTTCAAATTGTCAAACTGGATTTGGATTGGCCAGCCTTCAAATAGAGGACCGTCTTCTGTAAAGTAGGACACATGGCCACCTTATCTAATTCTCCAGAGGGCTGGATGTGGCCCAGCAAGGGCCGCCAGTTGCAGATTCCCCTTCTTACACGATGGGTTTAATTTGTTGACTTGGGATACACAAACGTCAGTCTGAAAACTGAAGTCAAGGGGAGAGTGGTAACGCGCCTTCACCTTTTCTGCTTCACTTTCATTTTGAACACCCTGCCCCTGGGATATAGGTCAACTCTGGCCTGTATCACACCTGCCCGGTTTGCTTCTGCGGGTTCCCCCTCCGTTTCCTGTGCGAGGGTAGCCTTTGGAATCACATGTGGTCGGTTTTGCTCCGATACCTCAGCTCAGCCTGCTGAACTTGCCTGAAACGGACTTTGTCCGTTCATGGTTAAATTGAAACAGAAGCTAAAAGTGGAGCACTCAGGGCACGAGAACAGCGCGAGGGGGGGCGACGTCATGCGAGTCCCCCGCTGAAGAAGTGGATCAAAGTTGCGGTGAGTGTGCTTAAAACCGCGCGTGTGATAACGGCCTCTCTTAAAGGCTGGAGTGGAGTGAAACGGTCACACCTGGCTTTGGTGGGTGTATATTTTCCCTAGCTGGGGGAAAGCACATGCGCACCTCAGCCTCTCTGGCCAACTGGGAGAGAGAGAGCAGCAAGTACAGGAATCCCTGCCTCATCTCTGATTACATATCTGGGATAACAATGGGGGATTCCTCCAGGAGCTGGGGGCGTGGAGAGGGAGCAGGGCTTGGGGAGGGGGAGTGGCCTGCAGATGGAGCCCAAGACTCTGTGGGCCGCAGAGGAACCTCCACAGCCCATGGGTTCCCCATCCCTGCTTTACTGCTTGGTTGTGTCTTAAAGTTCTGGCTTAAACCTGTTTCTTTTTTTTAAAAAAAAATCTCTGTGGGTATTTTTCAACCTTTTAATTATTTGTTGCTTTTGATATTTAAGCCTTCACTATTTTAGTTTTCAATAGTATTTAACTGGACTCTGTTGACTTTGTGATGTTTTGTTTTATATTTATGTACATCACCCTAAGAGCCTGGTCCGTAGGGCCGCCCATCAAGCAATCAAACCAATGAATGAATGAGGAATGAACTTGTATGGGCGGGTTTTCTTTCTCCTCCTCCAGATAACTTGTGGCTGCCGCTCTGATCCTACACTCGCAGTTCTGCATGTGAGAACGGCTTTCCCTGGGGCCCCTGGCTGCAAAATATGCCTCCTTTGACATGGGGAGTTCTCCTTCTTGCCATCTACCTGTCCTTCCATCTCACCACAGGTAGGTCAAGGGTAAAGCATTTGTGGGAAAACTGTGATATTCAAGCCTAAGGCGCAATCCTATGCATGTTCAGACAGGAAAAAAAGTCCTACAACTTTCCCCCATTCCGTGGCTAGCATTGTTAGTCCTTTCCAGATGTTCAGGGAATGCTAGGAGTGGAAAAGGTGAAGTGAATGGGATTTATTAGGTACATGAATCTCTGTCGTGAATCTATACCGAACCTGCTGATAACAGACGGGTTTCACCAGGGAGTGAAACTGGTTAATGAATCCAGAGACCTTTGGGGAATACAGGAAGGAAGAGCTCCAAGCAAGCGGCTTTGGATAAGGGGTTTAAATCCAGTCAGTGTTTACAAGCCCCCTCCCCCAGCACTCCTCAGATGTTCCAGCTGCCAGATTCAACTCCGCTAGTTGGCATCACTGTGCATTCATAGACATAAAATACAAACACCATGTTCAATTACATAGCTCACTTTTTTATTTTCCAAATCTTTGTACATGCTCTTCAATTGCAGCATCGCTTGACACTTCAGCCCATCTGCAGACTTTTCAAAATGGCCATAGTATGTAAACCAAGGTGGTGTCACTCTATAGATGGATTACATTTTGTTTACACATGGCAGCTGTTTTTGAAAGTCACAAGTAGAGTAGTTGAGGCTAAAGAAACAGCTGGAGCAGGAACTACAGCAAAGCCCAGGATCCCATGTACCAAACTGGATTTGGCCAACTCTTCTGTATATTGACAAAGTGAGCAATCATGCCACGGGAAATTATTATATTTACCACATTCTAGTTTGTTTATTTAAAAATCAAACATGGCCATATTGCGGAGGTTTTGCTACCTTTCCTTCCCCAGACTTGTGCCCTCCAGATGTGATGGGCTACAACTCCCACCATCCCCATCCAGCACGGCCATTGCAACCCAAACACACCTAGAGGACACTAGGCTGGTGAAGACTATTCAGGTTTTTATTTAGCTCATTATTGTATCAGTCATCTGCTGAGGATGACAGCTCATGCCTGTTGGTCATTGGCCAGTCTGATGATTGGCAGTAATTATCTGGCCAATCAATATATTGGTTTCCACAAAGGCATGTATCACTCTCTTCTTAATGGTCCTGCCATATGATATTATTACACACCATCCTGGTGGGTGAGAAGTTCCAGGGTGAGTGGGAGGGGCAGTTCCATAGAGAATGGCATCTGTGTAATATTTGCCCTTGTAAACTAAAATATTTGCAGGCAGAGAGAAACTTTGGCAACATGCCCATCCCCCAGCTACACCCCCCAGTGCCAGCCAACTTCAGCTGGAAAATTTCCACCTTCTCTCTCTGATCATGTTGACTCCAAATTGCTGTTCCTTTTCAAAGTTATCTTCTGTGAGGCAACCGCTGTCTCACCCTTGCAGGTGACTTGTACATGCAAAAGTTCCTGCGGTCTTTAAAAAAGATGACAATTTTTTATCGAAGCCCTGAATGGTCATTTGTGATGATTAAGCCAGTCAAATTCACAACCATATATTGAGCTCCATCACACTTATTCCCCCCCCCCCCCCGGATTGCCTCCGCACTTTTTACCTCTGATGCATAAGCACGTCAAGCTTATGGTCCCTTTCACCTGAATATGCTGCTCTTTCACTTGTTTGCTCTTCCAATCCACTCCACTCCACCCTGCCCCTTCTCTTTCTCCCTCCCGTTCATTGGTTGCTCCTTCCCACCCCTTTAACAAGACATATAAAAGAAGGTCCTGTCAGATGAGCACTTCAACCAGACTGCCTTTCTGTCGCGCAAAATGGAACAACCCTTTAGTCTGGCTCTTTGGGGGCACTGAGAGAGGACAATCCTGTCTCTGCAGAGATTTGGGCGTTGTATGATTTTTAAAAAATGCTTTCGAGCCTGGGATGCAAAGTTTGGGTTTTATATTGAAGCTTGGAGCCGGCTGCTGGGAGAGGTCGCTTTTCCCTGCCAGGACCTGATGCAATCCATTCAAGCCCCCAGTTCCTTTAAAACTACACGGAGGCTTAGGGTGTATTAAATAATCCAGACTTTTAGCGTTCTAGGAAAGGCTGGGGAAGAGGCAGGGTGTCAGCAGGACAGGCACGGCGTCCTGTGAGTACCGTGCTGCAAATCCGCACACCAGGCTTGGTGAGAGGGCACTCAGTCGCTGGTGTGATGGAGCCCCTTTTTACACCCATACCTCAAAGGCTAGACAGGTATAGGCCCAGGGATCCTATACTGATAGCCTTGCTCCCAGAAATCTGATAGGGAAGACCATCTCACCTTCCGTTGTCCTGTCGTTCCCAGTGGGATCTGACCTGTGCAGCGGGGGCAGCAACATCTTCACCGAGATTCCGGAGAACAGCCCCCATGGCACCTTGATCTCCTACTTAGCAGTATTTGGGGATCTGGAGAGTGACACCGTACAGCTGACCTTGAGCGGGATGGATGCTGACTGGTTCTACCTGGATGGAAAAGCTGTACGTCTGAACGTCTCCGAGGAGAGGGTGCTGGACAGAGAGGTGAGAGCTCCTCAGCTTCCGTGCTTCTTCTAGCTGCAGTGATGACGGTCATTTCAGCGATCCTAGAAACAAATTTGAATTATTTGGCCGGGAATTTGGGGGGGGGGGGGAAGGGACAAGCTGAAAGGAACAGGAGGAACGTAGGGCAGTGAAGGACCCCTGACTCCAAGGGAGCATGCAGGCAGAGCAATCAAAAGCCCTCTTCCGTCTTTCCCTCCTTAACAGATTTTCTACGGTAAGAAAAAAGGCAGAAGGGTTTCAAACGTATGTGAAATTTCATGAATGCGAGAGGGCGATTGCACAATAAAAGCCTTGTCTGGAAACATGCTAAGGAATCTTGCTCAGTTTTTCTCCCCTTCCAACCAGCTTCTAAAATTCCACCAGGCAGTGGCCATATATTTTCAAGGTGGGAAAGAGGAAATATATTAAGAACATCAGAAGAGCCCTGAGGCTGGATTAGACCAAGGGTCCATCCAGTCCAGCATTCTGTTCACACAATCGCCAACTAACACATTGACAGGAAACCCACAAGCAGGACACGAGCGCAACAGCACCCTTCTGCCCATGTTCCCCAGCAACTGGTGTGCATAGGCGTACTGGAGATAGCATTCAGCCATTGACAAACTCACTTATGCATGCTTGCAATTGGTGGGGAAAAGGAAATGCATCACCATAAAAAGGATGCCAATTTGCATAAAATTTGTATGTGCTCATTTATATTTATAGATGCAAATTTTGAAATAATTGCTATAACCTAAATAGAAATGCCATAAATCTCACCCTGGTGTGGAAGACTCTAACCAGGTGAGCTGTGTGCCTGCCTGTCCAGGTGCTCCCTGTGGATGGGCAACATTTGTCATGGATCTTTATCTTTGAACTGGAATTGGACATGGCAGCGTTTCACGTAGAGAATGCCTTCAAAAGAGATGATTGTCCTCATGCAGCCCTTCAAATAGAGGACTGTCCTCTGTAAAATTGGCCACCCGGCCACCCAGTCTGTTCCAGGCAGATGAAGTATTCAGTCCTGAGGGTCCTGTGCAATGATGCAAGGGATCCTGGGAATGTGCCTCTCAGGTCCAGTACTGCACCTGTTTCTCTGATGGGGGAGAAATTATGCCACTCCAGAGGACCGGCTGGAATGCCTAGCAGGCCAGGCCAGGTAAAAGAAGGAACGGACTCAAGAAGGATCGGTTTCCTCCGGATTATACGTGCTGCACTGAGTAGCAGAGCCTCTGTTTGGATGCTGTTCTTTATTCTTCAGATCCGTGGGAAGACAGAGCAGCAGCTCTTTCATCCTTGCCAAAAGTATTTCAGTTTAAGAAGGTGCTTCAGTTTAACACCGCTGACCTTGGCGGAGCAGCTGCTTCTCTTCCAAGGGGAAGCTGGCAGCAGCCCCAGTGCCCATTTCTTCCTTAGTGGAGTCTCTCGGAGACCACTGCAATCCACGCGTCACCATCGGGGGATTTGCCACACTCCACGACATCATGATGATGATGATGATGATGAATCTTTATCCCGCCTTTTGCCCAATGCTGGGCCTCAAGGCGGCTTTACAAAAAGAAAACATATACAGTTAAAAGCTATAAACAGAAATATACAAAAGTTAAAAACATAAGCGTGCGCAGCACATTTCATTAGGTGGTGCCCCCAGGGATTTTTTAAGGTAAACTTGGGAGTAAATTCCATTTAACTAGGGTGACCATATTTTGGAAACCAAAAAGGAGGACATCATAGCCGACCCTCAAGGAGGCGTGCCCACCCCAATATGTCCAGCCCCCAAGGATGTGTGCCCATCCTGACATAACCGTCCCCAGGGGTGTGTGACCTTGGTCACACGTCTGATTTACTGAACTGTAAACCAGAATCTAAAAGTCAATAAAATATGATATCGTCGAGCATCTCTGAATCCGACAACTAAATTATTACTGTTGTGAAATGCAGTCAGAGCTTAGAAAAAGGGGGAAAGGGACAGAACTACAAATCACCACTTCCCATGTTTATTTAATAATAATAATAATAATAATAATAATAATAATAATTTATTTCTTACCCGCCTCTCTGTCTGGATCGAGGCGGGGAACAACAACATGATAAATACATAAAACTGATTAAAACGTGACACATATTATTAAAACTGCACTGGATATGCCTGCCGGAAGAGAACAGTCTTTATAGCTTTCTTAAATTCTAAAAGACTGTTAAGTTGACAAGTCTCCTCCGGCAGGTCATTCCACAGTCTGGGAGCGGCAGAAGAGAAGGTCCTCTGGGTAACGGTTGTCAGCCTAGTCTTGGCCGACTGCAGTAAGTTCTTCCCAGAGGACCTGAGCGTGCGGGGCGGATTGTATGGGAGAAGGCGATCCCGCAGGTAACCTGGATCCAAACCATGTAGGGCTTTAAAGGTAATAACCAACACTTTATACTTCGCCCGGAAACTAATTGGCAGCCAGTGGAGCGATTTTATAACTGGCGTAAACATGTCACACGTTTACGCATGTTACAAACATGTCTCTCAAAAACAAAAGTGGGTTACATCACCATCAAATAATACAAATGCTGAGATTTCAGCAGGCATTATGACACACTTCCAATGACATCTTTGCAGCCATAAAGGCTAGAATCCTTTTTTAAAAGAAAAACTCAGATTTTCAGGTGGCTGAACTCTGGGTTCAGCAGTATCACATTCTGCATTTCTGGCTATTACAGAAACAGATCAGATCACCAGTCCAACTGCTAGTCCCCACCAGAGCAAACACATTGAAGCAATGAAACTTAGATGTGTGTGGACTTAACAAGTTCCCATTGATTCACTGTGTCTATTCTAGTTAGGAGTAGCAGTTGGATTTAGGCCTCCAAGTTGTATGCATCCCTCTTGAAGTGTGGTGCCCAGAACTGGATGCAATATTCAAGATGAGGCCTAACCAGTGCCAAATAAAGGGGAGCCAGTACCTCATGCGATTTGGAAGCTATACTCTATTAATGCATCTCAAAATAGCATTTACTTTTTTTGCAGCCACATGACACTGTTGGCTCATATTCAGCTTGTGATCTACAACACATGCAAGTAAAATGATCCAAAGTTATTCCCTTATCTGAAAAGCTATGTAGGAACATTGAGTAGCTGTAAAAGGCACGGGTCATATGTTATACATCATAATGTTGTACATTTTGATATATACATGAAAATACTTGCAGGTAATATATAATAGAATTGGCAAGAAAGTTCAGAGACTTGGGCACCTGGGTAAGCAGAAATAGGAGCAATAAGCAGAGGTGGAGTCTGAACATCCAAAACACAAAACTCTGTGTCCTTTGAATCTACATTTGTTTGCTCCTGCAGAAACCCATTTTTAAAAAAGCAAAGTAATTAGACTGAGGTTCTGTGTGCAAAGCAGAAAACCACTCATTTGAGCCTGCAGTTTGAGCCCCCACCTCACCCCTCGCACCTTCATCCTTAGGCTTCCTGCTGCTCAGCTGCCAGCAGCCCACCTGCGCTGCCCGCCGCTGCCCACCCGACCTGCCCGCTACTTGCTCACCCACCGCTCGCTTGCTCGCTCGACCGCCACCCGCTGCTCGACCGCCCACATGCCCTGCCCTCTGCCTGCCCACCCGCCCTGCCTTACTTACCCTCAGGCCCACGCTGCTGCTGCCTCCTTCTTTTTTGCCGCTCGTACTCAGACCCCGCCTCTCCCACAAGTCTCGCGAGATGGGGATGAAATGTCAGAAGTCTCATCCTGAAGTATCGCGAGACTGGGGGAGAGGAGAGAGCAGGTGAGCTGTGACTGCTCCGTTCCCCCACCCCACACCTTTCCCAGTATGAAAGGGTCTCTTAATACTTGAGGCCATTTCATACTGGGAAAGGTGGGAGGGAGATAGAGCAGGCCGCGTGTTTTCTAGAGGCATGGAGATCACCTAATGCCACGCTAATGGCGTTAGGTGATCTCCATGCTTTCCGGAGCTCTGGAGAACGCGCGGCCTGCTCTGCCCCCACCTCCACCCCCTCCCACCTTTCCCAGTGTGAAAGGGCCTCTTAATTAAGAGACCCTTTCATACTGGGAAAGTTGCGGGGTGGAGGGGGCAGAAGAGGCCACACACTGTCCGAAGCTCCGGAAAGTGCGCTGGTGGACTATGCTATTAGCCTGTTAGTCATGCTAATAGTGCAGGCCATCTGTGCACTTTCCATAGCTTTGGACAACGCACGGCCTGCTTCCCACCCTTCTCTCCGTGCCGCACATTTCCCGGACTTTTCATTAGGTGGTGCCTGGGCACCAGGTGAACCACCTGTGCGCACACCTATGGTTAAAAATATAATTAAATAGGTTTTCAAAATCAAAACATTTCAACAGTTAAAATACAGACTGAAATTTAAAAGTCTTAAACATAGATGGAGGACCACATTATTCACCAAAGGCCTGCCGGAATAAAAAAGTTTTTGCCTGCCTGCCTCCGAAAACATATCAAGGAGGGAGCTAATCTAGCTTCCCTGGGAAGGGAGTTCCAGAGCACTGGAGCAGCCACCGAGAAGGCCCTCTCCTGCATTCCCACTAGGCATGCGTGGGATGTTGGTGGGACTGGCTGGAGTTCCCCCAGCTGGGCTTCACTCACAAACCGGGGTTTGCTGTGCATGAGCTTCCCCCAGCTGGGAAAAGCCCACATACCCGGACACTTACCGGAAGAGAGCCTCCCCAGCTTTGTCTGCCCCCCCCCCCCCCAGCCCCATTGGAAAAGATGCAGGGCAGGCAAAGCTCTTTGTGTGCTGCCCTGCTCCTAATTGGAATGGCAAGTGGGAGGGGGCACAGCAAGAGGGAATCCTCACTATTATCTCAGGTCACTGGTCGGAGATAACAGCAGGGATTCTCCTCCCTTCAGTGGGCGGGGCTTCAGTAATGGGCAACGGCTTGGGGGAGGGGCCTTTCCCAAAGCCTTGTGGCCTGAACTGGCCAAGTTGGGAAGCCAAATATGTCCCCTATCCCTGGAATAGACCTTCTTCTCTCCTTACCAGGATGTCTTTGTCCAGAAGCAGAGAAGGGAATGATGAAACACTCCCTCATAAACTTCCCATAGATAGAGAGATAGAGATAGATAGATGATAGATAGATGATAGATAGATAGATAGATAGATAGATAGATAGATAGATAGATAGAAAACCAAATATTGTGGCTGGTATTCTTATACATAACGTAAACAGCCTGTGAACAGGTGAGAAGTAAAGGCAACTAGTCCTCAGTAACCCATACACAAGTAATGAATATATTCTGAAATGAAAGCTTTGTCATTTCTCCCACTGTTGAAATTTACATTGTAAGTGTGTTGGGGTGGAGACTTCCTAATTATTATGTTGCTCTGTACCTGGCCATGGATGTTGCTATATAGACAATACATCTAATAATAAATAACCATTTTGCCCTTGCAATGAACACGGCATGGATGACGTTGGGGTGACATTCTGCTTGTTTTGTGTTCTAGGCATTGGAAACTCCAGTCCTGATGATCTCTTTCACTTGCACAGAAGATGGCTTCTCACCGGTACAAATCATTGTATTTTCTTATATCCAGTAAAATGTGCTTTCGACATCCTATGTCTCAGACAAAACCTTCAAACTGCTCCCTCCACCCAAAGTTTCTCTGACTTTTGCTGTCCCTGCCCCACCTTAGCATCACTCCTGATTTAATTTGCAAAGGGCGTTGCTGTCCTGATTTTGTTTGCCCCCCAACAACCCTGTGAGGTAGGCCATTCATGTTTCCAAGTTATGAAAGGCGAAAGAATGCCCAAGAGTATATGCTGAGTAGAAGCAGGCTTTGGATCCCGGTGAAGACAGAGGCCTATTCACTTCCCCAATAGCTGGATCTACACTACTGCTTTATAGTGGTATTGAAATGCACTGATAACTGTTGGGGCCCAGGACACATTTACACCAAGTAGGATATAACCCTATGAAAGCGGTACAAATGCGATCTATGGCATGTGTCAATGGGCCCCAACAGTTGTCAGTGCACTTCAATACTGCTATAAAGCAATAGTGTAGATCTTGCCTTTGTATATCGCCTTCATACCACTTTCATTGTGTAGATCTGGGCCCTTTCTACACCTAAGGGTGTAGAGGGA
The DNA here is from genome assembly GCA_029215795.1 of Anniella stebbinsi. Taxonomy (NCBI): domain Eukaryota; kingdom Metazoa; phylum Chordata; class Lepidosauria; order Squamata; family Anniellidae; genus Anniella; species Anniella stebbinsi. Next base: position 2,823,366 of record JARDYH010000003.1, on the reverse strand, counting down.
GGGAGCGGGGAAGATTGCGGACTTACTTGCTTCTGCAATCCTCCCCCAGGGTCTAAACAGGAAGCGCGACGTCCCGGAAACAAACAGGGACATCATGCCTGTCGAGCCCACCATTTTTTTTTTAAAGCAGCAGGAGCCGGGAGCGCCCTGCCCTCGATTCCCCCCCCCCGATGCCCTTGGACGTCCCCCGGACTGGATCCTTCCCTCTTGCTGATCCCCACTACTCGTGGGGAACAGGGAAGAAGCCGGGACGGGCACCCACACCGCCCATGGTTCTCGGGATCGTCCCGGGACCGTGGGTAAAATTGGGATAACCGAGGTCTCGGTTATCCCAGGAAAATGGAGGGGTCATCCCTGCTGCTCCCGGGATCCCCTGTGCGTCACTTGGATGCCCAGGGATGACCCCGTGTAAAATCCCCCATGTAGACATGGCCCTTGTCACTGAGTGAGTTCAGAAATGGATGCTCATTGCTTGTGGCCTGAAAGTTCTTCTCCCATTGGGGCATTTCTGCCAAGTGTAATACCAATATATGACAAAAGGGATCTTATCAATCCGGATCGACGCTTTTCCTGGGCTTGCAACAGCAGGGAACAACGGCTTGTCCAAGTGATCTCCCCGTTCCAGTTTCTCCCAGCCACGGGCACTATCGTAAGTGGAGAAGGAGTTCAGGTGGAGATCCTCACGGCCTCTTCCTTGCCCTCAGGTCGAGTACAGGATCATAGTCCAAGTGATGAACGAGAATGACAACAAACCACGGTTTCAGGAGGACACCATTTTGACGCAGAACATCAGCGAGGTGAGATGGGCCAGGTTCAGTTTGTACTGGAATAGCCAGGCATCTCCGAAACAGGGACTCCAGCTGCTGCTTTCATAAAGCTAAAGTGACCCTATGGAAAGGAGGACCGGGCTCCTGTATCTTTAACAGTTGCATAGAAAAGGGAATTTCAGCAGGTGTCATTTGTATGCATACAGCACCTGGTGAAATTCCCTCTTCATCACAAATCTGCATGAGCCCTGCCCTCTTTTGTATCTGGTCACTCAGGCAGGGCTCCTGCAGCTTTAACTGTTGTGATGAAGAAGAGGGAATTTCACCCAGTGCTGCATGCACACAAATGACACCTGCTGAAATTCCCTTTTCTATACAACTGTTATAGACAGAGGAGCCCTGCCCTCGTTTCATATGGTCACCATACATAAAGAGCAAGGCGTTCATGAGGAGAGAGCAGAAATAACATGCATGATTTGACATTAGCTCTTGCTTCTGATTATTATGATTATTATGATGATTATTATTAATAATCATCATAATAATAACATTTATATATCGCCCCATAGCCAAAGCTGTATGGGCTGTTTACAAAAATTAAGGGCGATTTACAAAAATGGTGGTTCACATAGCCAAAACTCACACAGGAAGCTGCCTCATACTGTGTCAGAACTTTGGTCCATCTAGCCTAGTATTGTTGACACTGACAGGCAGCAATGGCGCTCCAGAGTTTGAAGTGGGTTTTCCCCCCAGCCCTACCTGGAGATGTCAGAGATTGAACTTGGGTCCACCTGGGTACCAAACTGGTGCTCTAATAATCACTGCACTATGGCCCCTGTATTTTTAAATTAATTTATTTGTTTTACAAGTCTTCAGTTATACAAATAATTGAGAGAGAATAAATCATGCATGTTCCGTTTCACAAAGAAGAAAAATTCCGGATTTAAAATGCGGTCTACACTGCCTCATAATATCCCTTATAGGGAACATGGATTAGCACTCTCTTGCACTTTATTGGACCAGTACATAAGTTAAAAAGTCCATTGTTCATCAAAACAAGCATATGACCGTCTACCCTCCCTTACTCTAAACAAATGTGTAATTTTTACCATAGAAACTATGACTTCTATATTGATAGCGCTGAAAGGTGTCACTCTGGCGCCTCATGCTCTCATCATCACCCCCTGACAGCCCCACATTTGACAACTGTGTGTGTGTGTGTGTGTGTGTCTACCCTCATAGAACGGTAGAGTTGGAAGGGGCCTCTAAGGCCATGGAGTCCAACCCCCTGCTCAATGCAGGGATCCACCTTAAAGCATTCCTGACAGATGGCTGTCCAGCTGCCTCATACCAACATAAGGTGTACCCATGAGAGGAGGAAGGGCTGCAGCTACCTGGTGTCACTTTGCAACCCCTTCAGGCAGGCTTTCAACACATGAAAATGACGCATGGTGTATTGAAAGTGGATAGGGAGATATTTTTCTCCCTCTCTCATGATAATAGAACCCAATGAAACTGAAAAGTGGAAGATTCTGGACATCTACACACAGTGCATAGTTAGACTATGGAATTCACATTTATTTATTTATTTATTTATTTATTTATTACATCTTTATTCTGCCCACCACCAGTGCACAATTAAAAAACCATAAAATTTAACAAGTATAGGTAAATTTAAAACATTAAAAGTTAAAAAGGCAATACAAAACCAGCCAAGTTACAATCCAGGGAAAGATGGTGTGAAAAGGTATGTTTTCAGGAGGTGTTCGAAGGATGCTACGTTTCCCACCTCCCGAACCGCACGAGGGAGGGTTTTCCAGAGGGTGGGGGCTGCTACAGAGAAGGCCCTGCTGCCAAGGTTCTACATGGCGACTTCTGTTCATTTCGGAATGGTCAGCAGGGCTTCCTCTGAGGATCATAGCTGTATATAAGGGAAGGCGGTCTGCTAGGTATGCTGGTCCCAAGTTCTTTAGGGCTTTATAGGATAACAGCATAACCTTGTACGTGGCTCGGTAGCTAACAGGCAGCCAGTGCAGTTTTTTTAACACAGGTTTTATTGGGCAGAGCTAGGTGTTCCTGTGAGCGCCCTAGCTGCTATGTTCTGCACAAGCTGCAGCTTCCAAACCACACACATGGGTTGCTCCACAGAGTGCGTTACAGTAGTCTAATCGTGATATTACCAGTGCATGAATGACCGTGGCTAGTCTATCCCTATCCAGGAATGGGCGTAGCTGGCGCACCAACCGAAATTGATAATGGGCACTCCGGGCCACCGAGGTCACCTGGGCCTCCAGTGACAAAGATGGGTCCAGGAGCACCCCCAAACTATGGGCCTGCTCCTTCAGAGGGAGTGCAACCCCATCTAGAACAGGCAAACACCCCAATGCCTGGCCCTGGGAACTACCAACCCACAAGGCTTCTGCCTTATTGGGATTCAGCTTCAGTTTGTTGGCCCTCATCCAAGCCATAATTTTATCCAGGCACCAGTTCAGAACATACATAGCCTCTCCTGATTCAGATGTTACAGAGGAATAGAACTGGATGTCATCAGCATACTGGTGACATCTTGCCCCAAATCTCCTGATGACCGCTCCTGATGGCTTCATATAGATATTAAATAACAGTGGGGACAGGACGGTGCCCTGTGGCACATCACAGTTCAACTGCCATGGGGCAGAAGTACATCCCCCCAATGCTATTCTCTGGAACCGACCCCGCAAGTATGAGCTGAACCACTGTAAAGCAGTGCTTCCAACCCCCAACTTATGGAGGCGTTCCAGGAGGATACCGTGGTCAACAGTATCAAAAGCCGCTGAGAGATCAAGGAGTAGTAACAGGGTCGCACTCCCCCTGTCCCTCTCCCGAAGAAGGTCATCCATCAGGGCGACCAAGGCCGATTCCATCCCAAAACTAGGCCTGAACCCAGACTGGAATGGATCCAGATAATCAGTTCCATCCAAGAACTGCAGTTGAGATACCACCACTCTCTTGAGCGCCTTGCTCAAAAATGGGCTATTGGTGACTAGAGGATAGTTAGCAAGAGCAATGCTAAACAACACACCTGCACAGAATCAGTGGGGTAAAAGGACTGATATAATTTGTGAGTATGAAAGGAATTATAACAAGGTTAAGACGTGCAACACCATGTAACGATAATGTCAGTGAACATATATACAGAGCAAAGTTACAAAAAACAGGTTCATGAATTTGGCAACAAATTGCTGAGCGAGATAGGACAGCTGCTCCAAAAACTCGCCACCCCTGAAGCTTTCTGGAAACTTGCCTGGGATTTGAATCAATCCGTCTTGGAGGTCAATCAATGACGTTTTGGGGCAAAAGAACTATTTAAGAATTACCTCACCTTTTCTCCCACGGTACAAGCTTATTAGTAGTGTTATGAAGTGAGGTTCTGAGGAAGCTACGGCGATACGGGTGTAAAAATGCAGAAATGGGGAATGAAAACGATTAAGGGGCTGGAGCATCTCCCCTATGAGGGAAGGTTACAACAGCTGGGATTGTTTAGTGTGGAGAAAAGGAGGCTAAGGGGAGACAGGATAGAGGTGTACAGAATTCTGCCTGGTGTGGAGAATGTGGATAGGGGGACATTTTTCTCCCTCTCCCATCATACTAGAACCCAATGGTGTCATCTCATGATGTGATGGGTGGGAGGTTCAGGACAAATAAGAGGAAGTTCTTCTTCACGCAGCGCATAGTTAAATTATGGAATTTGCTACCACAAGATGCAGTGATGGCCACCACTTTGGATGGCTTTAAAAGGGGGTTGGACAAATTCCTGGAGGAGAAGGATATCAATGGCTATTAGCCCTGATGGTTATGTGCTACCTCCAGTATCCAAGGCAGGAAGCCTGTGTGCACTAGTTGCTGGGGAACTTGGGTGGGAGGGTTCTGTTGCACCGTGTCCTGTTTGTGGGTCTCTGGTCAATAGCTGGTTGGCCACTGTGTGAACAGAGTGCTGGACTAGATGGACCTTCGGTCTGATATAGCAGGGCACTTCTGATGTCCTTAAAAATACAGAGTCCTGTTATCTCACTCAGCAATTTGTTGCCAAATTCATGAACCTGTTTTTTGTAACTTTGCTCTGTATATATGTACACTGACGTTATTGTTATATGATGTTGCATGTCTTAATCTTGTTATAATTTCTTTCATATACACATATTAAATCAGCCCTTTCACCCCACTGATTATTATATCAGCCCTTTCACCCCACAGTTGTGTGCTGTTTAGCTGTGTTCTTGCTGGGTACCTGCAACGGCTGGCTCTGTTTTGTGCTTCCGACTGGATGATAGTTGCCATAAATCTCTGGGTCTAGGGAGGTGTTTTTTTTTCCAGCAGTGGTCGCACCACTGCCTCCTTCAAAGCAGTGGGGGCCACACCATCCCACAGGGATGTATTCACCACTCCCCTGACCCATCCGGTCAGCCCCCCACGGCTGGCTCGAACAAGCCATGATGGGCAAGGGTCGAGAGAGCATGCGGTGGGTCGAACAGACAAAAGTATCTTGTCCACAGCCTCAGGCTCCAAAAACTGAAATTGATCCCCCACAAAAAAAAGAGCAATGGCCACCAATTTGGATGGCTTTAAAAGGGGGTCAGATCAATTCCTGGAGCAGAAGGCTATCAGTGGCTACTAGTCCCCATGGCTTTGTGCAACCTCCCATCTCAGAGTCTTGCTAGCACCAGCGCTAACAAGGGACTATCAATGGCTACTACTCCTGACTGCTCAATGCTACCTCCAGTATCCAAGGCAATGCGCCTATGTACACCCGTTGTTGGGCGGGAGGGTGCTGTTGGGTGACATATGGATGCCACCCAGGCCTGCTGTCCTTCCTAATCCTGCTCTCCCTCCCTCTCGTCTTCAGCTGGCTGCCGTGCACTCCGTGGTCCTCAGCACCCAGGCAGAGGATGCGGACGGAGACACTCTGATGTATGTGATTGACAGCACATCGGTGAGTTCCCGCAGCAGGCCGCACTCCATGGCCTCCCCCGATCGCCATGGCAACCCCAAAGGCTGGGGAGTTGTGTGTGTGTGTGTGTGTTTGTGTCGTGATTCCCGTTCCCTCCAGCATTCACACATGCTGGCAAACTGACCCGGGACACCCAGTCAGTGGGACTTCTTTTATGGGAGGAAATGCCAAGGTAAAAGCTTCACGGTTGCACACTTCAGAAATACTTAAAGCTGATTGAAGGTCAGAAAGTTCTAGGTGCCAAGATAATTTGCAGTCAAAATGCTACTCACTACAATCACAACCTGCCTTCCCAGTTGCCATCCCAACAGTTCCAAAATGGGTTCCAAACCCGGCCAAGGAAGGGGAACGATTCCTGGTCTGTGGCATCAGGCAATCACAATGGGACATTCTTGAAAGGTTTAACAAACCATCCCAGGGGAGCTAGTCAATATGCAGGACACATGGTGGCAGCTCAGGGGAACATAGCCAAAGCCTAAACAAGACCACGGGGTGGGTAAAAATCTCAGGCACAAGGACTCCCGTGTTTGTACGTTAGCACTGGGAACTCCCCGCCACCTGAGTCGGCAGAGGAAAACTCCAACCGTCATAATCCATACCAGGCCTGCCACTACGCTGAGCTGACCACACACAAAACACACACAATCCACAGCAAATACGAGTTCAAGCCTATGAAAAGCCTCACAGTACTTTTCATGGCACAGTACTTAGTACTCCAAAGTCCAAATAGAAGAGAGTCCACATGCAGAGTGCTTTCAAAGTCCCAAACGGTGATGGATCCAAACAGGGAGGGGTTTCTGGTCATGAGTCGAAAGGTGATCCTAGCAAAGGCTCCTTGCCTTTGCTCCAGCTTATAAAGAAGGGGGGGGGGGAACGTAGGTCTGTTCAAAACCGCTTGACAGATGGGGGCTCTGGCCCGTAAGCCATACCCCTGTCCAAACAGGGCGGCACTGCTCAGCCTACCAAGATGACGCAACAATCTGAGTGAAACTCCCTCAACAAGGGCCCCCCAACTTTCTAAACACTCTATCCATTTCCCAGAGAAGTCTAACAGCATCAAAGTCAAGGCAGGGGAGTGAAACTACCCCTTCAATTCTTTCCCTGAGATAAGTTTTCACAGATTCTGACATCCCAAACTAGTTCTAGATAAATCCAACCACAACTTGCAAAGCCTCAACAGCCTTGTTGAAACCTATACCTGACAATGGCCGTTTCTACTAGGGGTGTGCACGGACCCCCCGGATCGGATCGGGACCCGGATCGGGACCTCCAATTTTGTCATGGATCGGTTCGGACAAAATCGGAGGCCCCCTGCACCGGATCGAGTCCGATCCCGATCCAAAAATCGGATATTTTTGGATCGGTCACCATTTTTTTCCCCATAGACTTGCATTGCAATGCAAGTCTATGAGGAAAAAATGGCGGCGGGTGGGTGAGGGGGGGGCTTGCGCGCCAGGTGATTACCCGGTGCGCCACCCTGGAGCAGGCCGCGGAGCCCACTGGTAGTAGCCGCCGGCGCCGGACGGGCGTCCCTAAAAGGTAAGCGCCCCCCTCCTCCCCTCCGCGCGCCCCTTCCTCACCTTTCCGGGCCGTTCGCTTCCATCCGGCGCCGGCGGCTACCGCCAGCGGGCTTTGCGGCTTGCTCTAGAGTAGCGCGCTGGGTGATCACCCGGCGCGCCACCCTGGAGCAGGCCGCGGAGCCCGCTGGTAGTAGCCGCCGGCGCCGGATGGGAGCGGACGGCCTGGAAAGGTAAGGGCCCCCCTCCTCCCCTCCGCACGCCCCCTGCTTACCTTTCCAATGGAAGCGGCGGTGGGCGCCCGCTGATACGCCGAACCGGTTCGGAGCCTTTTTGGATCGGTTCGGACTGGATCGGCCAATCCAGCTGTTGGATCGGAAATCGGATAATTAATCCGATTTCCCACTGGACCGGACTCGGATCGTGGATCGGGTCCGATCCAGTGCACATCCCTAGTTTCTACACTGTCCTTTTTACCTGGAACTAACCCTGGGCGTGCAAATGACACACAGGGACTCCCGGGGATGGGGGCGGGGGGGGGGAAGGGCATGAATTTTCCCCAGGATAAGGGATCCCTGGGAAAACCCGATTCTTCCTGCGATCCCGGGAACGTCCCGAGATTGCAGGAGGTGTGGGCACCTCACAAGTAAGTGGGCACCAGGAATGGGCACGGAGCCGTGCTGTGCGGCTCTGTGCCCATCATGGGAGGGGGGAAGCAAGTCCAGGGTGGGGTGGGGGTGAGCAATTTTGGGGGTTATCTTTTTTTTAAAAAAAGACTTACCTTTTCGTTGGAGCATAAGTGTGCTCTTCTCAGATCCTCCAAAAAATAATAATGAAAAATGGCGGCTGCAACTGTGCGACAGCCTGGGAGGAAGCTGGGTCCTTGCGCTTCCTATGGGCATTAGAGCGATGATCCCAGAAGCAAGTATTTTCGGGACCGTCCACCCTCCTTCCCTCTACGCCCGTATGGTATAGAAAGGCCCAGTGTGTGTGTGTGAGGAGGGCAGGCTTGAAGTGGGGAATGGTGTCCACACATTGGCACGAAGGGAAGAGAGCCCCACCCTTGGTTCTCTCTTCTTATATTATTACTTTTAAAATATGATGTATTTTTATGATTACTTTCAAACGAATAGACTGGCTTTCCATTCCAATGGCCAAGGTGTGGCGAACAAAACAGGAAAAAGGGAAATTTCACTACAGCAGTAGCAAAAGTAGTATAGAAACCTTCCTTCGCCCTCATCAGCTCGACAAACACGTTGTTAAGAAAGGCGTAAGGCTTTTAAGAGTCTGGCATGAGGACCTTTATATAAAAAGGTTCAGCTAATGACGAGAAGCAGGTATGGGGAGCCCGGACGCCTCTTCTCCCCTGCAAAGCAGTGAGAGTTGTTTGTAGGGGAGGCACAGCGGGCAGCGGGCCGGTTTACCCCAGCAACGTCTCCCGCTTCCTCGGCTGCTTTTCCTCGCTTCATGTGAGCTTCGGCTATTGGGCGGTATAAAAATGCAATAAATAAATAAATGTGTGGAAGCGTGTCCATTTGGGACCCCACCAAGGGGATGGGATTGCAGGGGGAAAAGAGGGAAGGCCTATGTGCTCGGATCGCCCCCTACTGCTTCGCGCTTGCACATTGCGCTGTTCCCACCCCTTTGCTGTGGAGATGATCAACACTACCCTGAATGTAGATCATTCCTAAGACCTCGCAATAAATAAATAAAAATATCCTGTCTCACATCAGGACGAAGACAAGGCTCACTTATCACATCATATTAATAAATGACTTTCATTTCATTTTAATAATAATAATAATAACAATTTATTTCTTACCCACCTCTCCGTCTGGATCGAGGCGGGGAACAACAAATTTTATTTTATAAATTGGGACTAGCCCAAGTCCACCTAGTAAGCTTTGGTGGCTGAGTGAGGATTTGAACCTGGGTCTTCTTGGCGCTAGTCCTACATTCGAGCGACCTATGACACATTGAAAATTGAATGAACAGAGGGGAGAGAGAGATGCCATATTGCAGAATGGGCCTTAGGCATGGCTGAGTTGGCTGTCATCTTCCTCCTGCCCCGAAACTTGCAGCTGCTCCACCCTTCTCCATTTATTATTATTTATTATTATTTATTGCATTTATATACCACCCCATAGCCAAAGCTCTCTGGGCGGTTTACAAAAATTAAAAACATTGAACGTTAAAAAACCAATATACAAAATTTTAAAACCATAAAGAGCACATAAAAACAGGTTATAAATACAAGATCCATTTAAAAACAACTATTCTGAAGCATGTTGACTCCTTCCACTTTTCTCCATGGCAACACTGGATGGAGGAGCCAATGGGAGCCATCCTGAGCAGGCCCCGTGCGCGGGCGGAAGATTAGCTGGGGGAACAAGGACACCGTGACATGGGCGTGGGTGTGGATTATGGGAATACGTGTGAAGAGCAAAACGCAGGCGGATTTGCAGTATCCTTGGGAGAGGAAAGGGAGGCATGGGTTCAGAGAGCTCCTGTGTTTGTCCCCGAACGTGGGCACACCACGTGCCATACTGAGTACGTCCACCTGGCACTGGCTAACAACCGCTTCCATTTTAATTTTCAGGCTGACGCCAAATACTTCCGTATTGACCTGCCCAACAGTGGCAAGATTGTGCTTGCCAAAGCACTGGATTTCGAGACCAAAAGGCACCTGGAGTTCGTAGTTCACGCTGTGGTGAGCAGGAAGAGGGTACCCGGGTTGGCATCTTCAAAAGCCTTCCTCCTCGCTTTGCCAAGGCCCGTCACTGCTCCCATGACCCCAGGTCCCAGCCCCAAAGAGCCAACAATTGACTATGTAAAGAGAGTGGCGTGAAATGGTGGATGAAAAGCCAAAGCCCAGCTTGGTAGCGGCCATGTGGGCTTTGACAAAGGGAACGGAGAGATTTGTTACAGAGAGAAGATCTGCACAGCCTCAGGATCGCAGATGCCTGACATCTTGTCCAACATACTTAAGTAATACTTGTGTGCTTAGTAGCTGTAATGGTCCATCTTGGGATGACCTTGTCTCCTGTTTAGCCGTTCTTCCATCTCCCTCCTGTTCCTCTGTTCTCTCCCTTGTGTCTCTTTTCAGATTGTAAGCCCCTAGGGGCAGGGACCTGAGCTCTCATACTTTCAGCATGGGCAGTGCTATATAAATAAATAACCCCTCAGTCCAGGAAAGCCTGCCCCTCACACACATGCCTACACAAATGCCTTCCATCTATTACATGTGGGTGGGATATTGTAGTGTCTCTAAAGTCCCTTTGGGGGAGTGTTGCACGCCGGCCCAAAGGCAATGACATACTTTCAGTGGCTGTGCAGAAAGGGCCTCCATGGGTGAGGAAAATGGGTCACAGGTCAGGGATTGGCAGCTTGGATGGGGAGATGGGCGGCAGGAGGAGAACAGGATCATAAAATCATAGAATCATAGAATAGTAGAGTTGGGAGGGGCCTATAAGGCCATGGAGTCCAACCCCCTGCTCAATGCAGGAATCCACCTTCAAGCATCCCTGACAGATGGTTGTCCAGCTGCCTCTAGTGTGGGAGAGCCCAAGACCTCCCTAGGCAATTGGTTCCATTGTTGTACTGCTCTAACAGTCAGGAAGTTTTTCTTGATGTCCAGCCGGAATCTGGCTTCCTGTCACTTGAGTCCATTATTCCGTGTCCTGCATTCTGGGATGATGGAGAAGAGATCCTGGCCCTCCGCTGTGTGACAACCGTTCAAGTATTTGAAGAGTGCTGTCATGTCTCCCCTCAGTCTTCTCTTCTCCAGACTAAACATGCCCAGTTCTTTCAGTCTGTCCTCATAGGACTTTGTTTCCAGACCCCTGATCATCCCCGTTGCCCTCCTATAAACCCCCTCCAGCTTGTCTGCATCTTTCTTGAAGTGTGGTGCCCAGAACTGGACACAATACTCAAGATGAGGCCTAACCAGTTCTGAATAGAGGGGAACCAGTACCTTGTGCGATTTGGAAGCTATACTTCTATTAATGCAGCCGAAAATGGCATTTGCTTTTTTTGCAGCCACATCACACTGTGGTCTACAGCAATTCCAAGATCCTTCTCGCTTGTCGTATTGCTGAGCCAAGTAGCCCCCATCTTGTAACTGTGCATGGAGGCGGAGGAGCAGAGGGAGGCATCTGGCTTAAGAACCTGCTTCCTGGGGAGCCAACTATTGGCCCACAAAGTTCCTCTGCCTTTTGAGGGGGGGTTGACTTGGAGGAGCTGGGAATGGCAGGATTTGTGCTTTGGCATAGGAAACTGCGTGGGGGTGGGGGGACTGTGGCAGGCAAGATGGCTGATGGGAGGTGAGTTAGGCAGAGGGGTGTATATTTACCTCGCGAACGAGACTTGCCAACATTTGAACCAGCTCCTGAGGTTGTTGCTTCTGGCGAGGAATGAACCAGAAACACCCGGCAAAGTTCTATGAATTCCATTCCAAGCTCATTCCCACTCATGTCTGCATCAGATTGCAAACTTTAATTTTTCCCCCTTTTCTTTCCACACAAATTTTGTTGTGCACATATATGCATTGATTGTGAACATTTTTGAAATGTGCACGTTTCTAACGTTGGTTAAAAGCTTTTCTTCACAAAGTATTTATTGCTCTCCTGATTTCTTACTCATAGTTGTTTACAGGTACTTTAGACAACATCACGATCCTCCATTTTTTTTACTTCTGTTTTTTAAAGAGTACTTTCCTGGGGATTTTTTCAGAGTAGGGAAAATGGGGTATCATTTCTGAAAGCAAAAGTAAAGTCTTTTCTTATTTGTGTAACTGTGACATTCTGCTATAACACAGTGCCATCTAGAGGTTATGTAGTGGAAAAGCAAGAAAAGAAAACTCTTTGTGTGGAGCTAGGATGTCGGTTCTGTGGCAAAACTGAAAGTGGATAACCTTGTGTAGAAAAGCTCTGAAGTTTGTGCAGATATTTCAGAAATGTACGCATTTTTCAAACGCATTATCTTTTTGTTTCACAAATCACACTGCAAGCTGGGAAATGTATAGACTTAGACCAAAGATTGGGTTTGGGTCAGCGTTCAGTCCTGAGAGATGCTATATGGGTAAATTCAGGTCAAAATTGAACTAAAACCAATTTCCCATGCGTCTGTCGCTCCTTCAACACTTTGAACTATGGCAGTTGGCAGGCTGAACTCCATGCTGTGACAAGCTTAACATGTTGGTTTCTCATGAATGGCTGTAGCCAGAAAAGACTGGGAATGGGAAACGTAGTTTAGGCAGGGAGCTAAGTGTTGGCTGTTGGAGCTGCTTACCTCCATTCACAGAACTACAGCTCCTTCCCATGAGAGAGGGCCTGGCAGTCACACCAAGTTAAGACAGGGTGACCATATGGAAAGGAGGACCGGGCTCCTTTATCTTTAACAGTTGTATAAGAAAGGGAATTTTAGCGGGTGTCATTGGTATGCATGCAGCACCTGGTGAAATCCCCTCTTCATTGCAACAGTTAAAGCTGCAGGAGTCCTGCCCTCTTTTGTGTCTGCTCACTCAGGGCAGGGCTCCTGCAGCTTTAACTGTTGTGATGAAGGGGGAATTTCGCCAGGTGCTGCATGCGTACAAATGACATCTGATGCCTTTTCTAGGCAACTGTTAAAGATACAGGAGCTCAGTCCTCCTTTCCATAGGGCCACCCTAGCTAAGACAGTGGCGTTGATCTGGTCTAAGTGTAGAGCACAGTGACCAAGATTGGGAGTGTAGGGAGGAGGGGGAGGAGGTACGCCCGGGAGGGCACGGGAAGAAATGGGCCAGCTGCTTGGATTTCATGCAGAGAAGGGGAGCCGTATTGGGCACGGACTTTGGGAGAGGGGCGTGTGGTCGAAGCTGTGGGCGAGGAAGAGGTGCTTAGGGCCCGAGCAGCTGGAGCCGAGAGGTTCAGCAGTCGTCTCTCCCTCTTGCTCCATGCCGGCTATTTCCAGGCGCCCTCCTCCTTCCTCTGCCTGCTGCCCACTGGCTCATTAACAGCCGCCTGGGCCTCCCTAAGCCCTCTTCCCCTGGCTAATTGGGGGCGACATGATCTCGTCAGCTCCCCTTTCAGTGTTAATGGCTTAAATCTCCCGTTTTTAATTTCCCTAAGAGGGCTAATGTGAAGCCACACCTCTCTAGAGGCTCAGAGCAAACGTTGCCCCAATCCCACCCCGTAGCCCACTCGGTCCGGGAGCCAGGAACGTTTGTAGCCCCCCCCCCCCCGCTCCCCATCACCTGCATCTCTCCCCTCTTTTCCAAATTGTGCACAGTTCTGGCTGTGTCCGGTCGTTCTGCGCCACACGCACCTGCCCCGTGTGGGGGATTTGGGCTGCGCTCCAGATGGCCGGGTGCCCAACGCCACCTGCTTAGCGCCAGGCCCGTTACGCTCCAGGTCACACCTCTCCTTCCGTTGTTCCGTTTGCTGGTTGTTTCTGAGCCGAACGCCCTTCAGGTGCTCCCCGCCAGAGCCTCTCGGTCCACGTGAGGCTAGTGGGGCTCCTGGGCGTAGAACTCTGCGGCCCCAATGAACAATATCTGGTGTGCAGCAGAGCATTCAACTGCCCAGGCCACAGTCCACACTGCCGGGTCAGTTGTATGTTGGCCTCTGCCCAGTTTGCAAGTGGGCTACGGCAGCTGCACAAGCTCTGGGGAACCAGAGCGACCTTGGCACCATGTTGGCTCATGCCATGGCCAGTTATGGCCCTTCAAGGACATGGGGTGGGGGCCACAGGAAGGGGAAAGTAAATTTGGGCGGGTGGGGGGAGTTTTGTCTCCCATGCCTGAGCTGCAAGAGAAGCACAAATGCAGATAACGTATTTGTTCATTTGGCAGCTGCAATTCCAATTGCAACCCTCCCTGTTTCTCTGCTGGGGGGAAAGTAAAAAGGGGGAATAATTTTTACAGGGTGTCTCTTGCCCCCCTGAATATGAGATTGTTTATGGCCAAGCTGTTTTCCACTATCGAGCTTTTCCACATGAAAAGCCACATAATTGGCTATATCTAGTTTCGGTTTCGTTGCAGGATTGAGATCCGAGCACTATACAAAGAGCATTTCCTTCCTGGTTTTCCTCTACATAACCTCTAAGTGGCACTGTGGTATAGCAGAATAGCACAAATACACAAGTGAAATAAGCGTTTCTTTCGCTTTCATAATTTAATACCACATTTTCCCTGCTGTAAAAAAAAAACTTGGTGAAAGTGCTCTTTAGAGACCGAAGTAAAACTGGAGGATACATGATTGCCTAAAGAAACTGTAAACAACCATGACTTGGTAATGGTGAGGGCATGATAAATTCCTAATTTAGAAAAGACCTTCAAGTCAGGGATACCTTGCGATGACCCCCTGTTGACTGTGTGTGTGTTTAATGATGGACCAAACTGTATGTTTTGCAGGCTTACCTTAAATAATAGAAATCCTCAAGTCTATTTTCATACCCTTCAGTTTTTGAAGATACTCTAGTGATTTAGAAGGAAACCAACCGACTTAATTTGTAAACCAAATTCAAGTCATTTGTAGCTTTCGAGGTAGGATCTGTGGGCCAAACGTGTTACACCATTCACACAGTTGCTTGGATGATTTTAAAGTGTCAATTGCAGATGAAGGGCCTGCCCTGGGACCCTGGAGGCATGGGGTGGGCGTGGGGTGCTCTAGGGAGTCTATAATTCCTGCTCCATTCCCGATCCAAATCGGCCTCCCCACAGCAGCTGTTTGCATTGGGAGGAAAGCAGCCTGTTGCTCTCACCCTTCACGAATATGAAGAAATGGCTTCCCAAGAAGAGCCGTATCTTGGGCACATGCTGGAGCTGTGACCTCAGAGGTCCAGGCCTCACCCTAGAGATGCCTCTGGAGATGAACTTCCAGCGTCTCTCTAGGCCTGCCTCTGCGAAAGGTGGGCGGATTGCAAGTGTTTCTGTAGCAATCCGTGGCTTCTCCATCTTGCTGGTGTCTTGAGCTCCTGCCTGCCTGCCTGCCTGCAGTTGGCCTTCAAGCTCAAGCCGTTAATTCCGGACTGCTGCCTTGTATGTTAAGGCAGCTTTGCAAATTGATTAAGTGTGAAATCCTGTAGTAGCACCTTTTTCTGTCTAAACATGCATAGGATTGCACCCTAAGTCAAGAGATCAACTTGCTGGGGTTAATTCAAATAAATAATACGAAACCCATGGTGGCCTTTTCCATTCTGGATCACTTTGGCCTTATCTCCACCAAGCAGGATATGGCACTATGAAAGCGGTATATCAAAGGCAGGAGCCACACGACTCCTTTAGTGTGGTAATTGAAATGCACTGACAACTGCTGGGGCCCATTGACCATCTACTGCTATATCTTGCTTGCTGTGGCTCTTGCCTTTCATATACCGCTTTCATAGTGCATTTGGCCTGGCTTGCAGGGTGCTTGGCGTATGAATACCTATTTCTCTTTCTCCAGCTTTTAAAGGGCTAGGGGTCAGGGGGGAGAGAAAGACCCCTGCAGCAGGTGGCCGTATTATTTGCAGTCTCTCTTGGCCCTTTAAGACCATGAAAGAGCGCATGAGCCGCTATCCTGGCTGAGTGACTGTTGCAGCGAGCCAAAGTGAAGCTCATAAGTGCCGGTCTTACCAAGTCCAAAGTGCCCCTGAGCAGTCCTTGGGCAATCACGAATTCAGCCTCCCCTATTATTATTATTATTATTATTATTATTATTATTATTATTATTATTTGTATCCCGCCTTTTGCCCAGTACTGTTGGCCTGGTCAACTGGCCAGCAGAACTGATGAGCAGTAAATATTTGTGTGCATCCCGGCTAACATCTGCTGGCTCCACAACAGGAAATGAACACCAAGGAGCGATACAATTCCTCTGCCCGGATCCAGGTCAATGTCATGGATGGAGACGACCAGTACCCCCAGTTCCTGCCATGCAACTTCCTGTCACACGATGGGGTCAGCGTTTGCATCAGCCCCATCTACACCACAAACATCACAGAAGGGGAGGTCAAGGTGAGGACGGGTCATTGGGGGTGATGGCACTTCAAAGGCAGCTTGCCTCTAGCCTAGGGTGAGAGTGGGCGCCTCATTTAG
Source organism: Anniella stebbinsi (assembly GCA_029215795.1). Classification (NCBI taxonomy): domain Eukaryota; kingdom Metazoa; phylum Chordata; class Lepidosauria; order Squamata; family Anniellidae; genus Anniella; species Anniella stebbinsi. The sequence goes on along the minus strand of JARDYH010000003.1, from coordinate 2,807,040 downwards.
GCAGGGGGCATCCTCAGGTCTGGCGTCAGGATCTGGCATTCTTGGGTAGCTCTCCGGCCCGCTACTCCCGTCTGCCATGAACCCCGGGCTTTCTGTTCAGCATAACGGCCCCTACCTAGCATCGCTCTGGGGGTATTGTGGGGAATGAAAAGGCTTGTTAGGGTCAGCTGCTTCCCTCTGGGTTTCCTTTAACTAGGCTGACCATATAAAAAGGAGGACAGGGATCATGTGTCCTTAACAGTCGCATTGAAAAGGAAATTTCATTAGGTGTCATTTGTATGCAATTAGTTCCTGGTGAAATCCCCTCTTCATCACAACTGTTAAAGTTGCAGGGGCCCTGCCTTCTTTTGTATATGGTCACTCTAGTAGAGTGCATGCACTTTTAACTGTTGTGAGGAAGAAGGAATTTCACAAGGTACTAATTGCATACAAATGACACTGGCTGAAATTCCCTTTTCTCTACAACAGTTAAAGTTACATGAGCCCTGTCCTCCTTTTCATATGGTCAGCCTACTTTAGCCCGTTTTTTGAATCCAGGAATGGTGTCTCCAATTGGCTCGTTGCCTGTGACATCACTGGGCAAGGTCAAATCTGTTTTAAAGAGGAAATGGCGACCAGAAGTGTCCCTCGTGCCTCCTGATTCCTTTCCTACAGCTCTAGCTTGGATGATCTAATTGCGCCAAAGACATGCAATGTAGCATCCAGTGCAGAATTTGCCAAACTCTGGAGAACCGCAACAAATACTTTTTTAAAATATAGGCAAGTTTTTAATCCTCATGGGCATACGGTGTGGGGGGCAAGTAGGGTGACTATATGGAAAGGAGGACAGGGCTCCCGTACCTTTAACAGGGAAATTTCAGCAGGTGTCGTTCGTATGCACGCAGCACCTGTTGGAATTCTCCCTTCTTCACAACAGTTAAAGCTACAGGAGCTACGCTAGAGTGACCAGATACAAAACAGAGTGGGGCTCCTGCAGCTTTAACTGTTACGATGAAGGGGGAATTTCCCCAGGTGCTGCATGCATACAAATGACACCTGCTGAAATTCCCCTTTCAACACACCTGTTAAAGATACAGGAGCCCTTGTCCTCCTTTCCATAGGGTCATCCTAGAAAATAGCATAAATAAATTCTGCTAAAAATACACAGCCCAGAGACTCGCTGGCTCTTCAGTAGCTGAGGCGTCTTCACTCCATTCAGCTCCTAGTTCTTTTTCAACCACGGCAGCCTCTTTTCTGGTCCAAACCTTGTTCAACAGTTTGCAGTGTTAAAAAAACTTAATACACTTAACTATCAATTCTGTGTAGATCCAAAACATACTTTGCACCTAAAATTAAGCCTGATATTATTTTTTTAAAAAAACACATACCAACCTATCTGAAAATTCCCAAACCTTATGGAAAGGATCCAGAAGAATGGCGTCCCTTTGTGCTCACACTGTTTTATGTTCTGCAAAATGAGAGCAGGAATCTCAGGGAACATGAGAAGGTTGGTAGCCCTGGGACAGAGAGAGTATAGAGAAGGACATTGGGATAGACAAAAATTTGTCTCCATGATGGTTGGCCAAGACTTTGGCCCTTTCTACACCAGAGGGGTGTAGAGGGCCGGAAGGGCAGTGAACTTGGAAGTAGCCACTTCCGGGTTCGTCGCCCCAATGCACATGAAAAATGACTTGGGCTGCTCTCGGGCCCTCGCGGCGGCCATTTTTTTGTTTTGCCTTACCTGGGAAGAGCGCAGGAGCGCTCTTCCACAAAAGTAAGTACAAAAACAATAAACAAAAAATGCACTCGATCAGCCTCCTCTTCCCTGCCCTCCCGGGAGTGGCGAAACTGGTGCCGCCCCCTCACCTGATGGCCACGGAGCCACATGGTACGGCTCCGAATCCATTTTGCAGCCGGGACGGGTGGGCACATCTTCCGTGGTCCAGGGAAGTTCCTGGGACCATGGAAGATTCGGGATTTTTCTGGTTTCTCTTAACCCGGAAAAATCCCGTGCCTGTCCCCCCCCTCCCCGGGACTCCCTGTGAGTCATTTGGAGTCACAGGGAGCAGCTGGAGGCCAACCCAGGCAAAATGCCTGGTGTGGAAAGGGCCACCATTTCTCAAACACGTGGCCCCTGCGACTCATCCACCCACAGACACGCACACCCCTGATCCAATGTGTGTCTCTTGCAGACAGAACCCCTCCACTTCCTGCCTGGCGCCATCCATGCCGAGGACGGAGACAGAGAGCTGAAGGCGGCCATTGCGTATTCCATTCTCTCAGGTGGGTTGAGGGTGGCTGAGGCCAGCGTGGGGCTTGTTAGGGATGTGGCAGTGGGTGGGTCTGGCTAGTAATGCTGCAAAAGGAACATAGATGCATTTGCGTGGGGATTTGGGTGACCATACGGAAAGGAGGACTGGACTCCATATCTTTAACAGTAGTATTGAAAAGGGAATTTCAGCAAGGGCGATTTGTAAACATGCAGCACCTTTTGAAATCCCCTCTTCATCACAACAGTGAAAGCTGCAGGAGCCCTGCCCTCTTTTGTATCTGGTCACTAGGGCAGGGCTCCTGCAGCTTTCACTGTTGTGATGAAGAGGGAGTTTCGCCAGGTGCTGCAGGCATAACAATGACACCTGCTGAAATTCCCTCTTCTATGCCACTGTTAAGGATACAGCAGCTCAGTCCTCCTTTCCGTATGGTCACCCTAGCCAGTGGTAATATCTGCCCCATTGCCAGAGGGCAGCTTTTTGTGGTAGAGGTTGACCATGCATGTCTGCTCTGGTGTGGGGAAGAGACAATAACATTCTTCAGTTTTCAAATTTGCTTGCTAAATTCTGCATTTCAACAGCTAATTTGAAAAGGGCAAAACCCCTTTTCAAGGTCTGATCAGTTTTATTTATTTATTTATTTATTTATTTCCAGGCTACTTTTCAGGGCAGGAGTCATCCTAAAGCAGCTTACAACAACAAAATCTAATCTAATAAAAAGCGATACAGTGATAATACAGCAAAAAATAATAAAAACAACACACACCAACAATAAGACATCTGGTTTAGACAGTACTCAAAGCCTACAACACAGTTGCAGCTACAAACCAGTACAGTCTGGTAAAACATAATCAGGGGAAGGCCAAAGTAAAAAAAGTAAGTCTTCCTAAAAGCCCACAATGAAGGGGCCTGACGCACACCCGACGGCAACCTATTCAAGAGATGTGGGGTCACTGGAAAAGTTTGGGATGTGAGTCTCTGGCTGAATTCGGACGACACAATAAACTGGGGAGGGGGGGACAATTGTCAGTTGTATTGACTATCGTGTCGTCCGAACGCTGCCATAGTCAACTCAGCGCTGATCCTAATCCCCACCACAGTTGATTATTTATTACCATGTTGTGTGGGGAGTACCCCCTAGATGAACAACTGTAAAGTTGATTATTACCCCACCATTGACTATCGTGTTGTCCGAATTCAGCCTCTGTCTCACTCGTTCACTCTCTCTCTCTCTCTCTCTCTCTCTCTCTCTCTCACACACACACACACACACACACACAATGCTGGCAGCATTCTGGTAGCACAAACATAAATGAGAAGTATTGAATTGAAATATTTCATTTCCCTGTTGTTTATAACAATGATTTCCAGATATTAAGAACGGTTTTCAATCACTCAAATTATTTTATTGTATTTGACTAATAGCCATTACAAAAATGAAAGAGAACAGGCCATGCAGTAACAGAATAACACCATGCAATAACAGAAATAAAATAAATGAATCGCCTGCACAGTAAGAACTCTTTTGAATTCTTCTTCCTGACAAGAATTTGCAGAGGGAAGTACATTGGGATGGTATTCTGTAATTTTGAACTTGTATGTGAAACGAAACATCAACCAATACATTTCTCCAAATCCAGATGATGATTATTACTGTTATTTCCTTCATTCAGAATTTCACTTGAGCTCCACACACATGGGCTGCCTCTACAAGAGAGGTTTAAAGCTCTTTCAAGGCGCTTAAAAAAATTTACCTCTACAAGAATGGAGTGCAAATCGGGCGTAGAGGCGCGTTATCTCTCCGATTATGCGCATTATCGAATGCGCGTTAAACAGCGAGTTTTATTTTGCTCCGGCTGTTGAAGCGCATTTTGACTATGTGAACAAGCGCTTATGCGCATTAACTACTTGTAAAGCACATTTTGGTCATCTGTTAATGCGCTTCGCCACCTCTCGCCGCCTCTCGTGCAGAGGTATTAGGTGTAAATGCGCTTCAGCGATTATGTGCATAATCGCCTAACTGGACGCAAAAGCGAATCCTTGTAGAGGGGACCATGGTCACATCAGCTCCATGCAGCAGAGTGAGGAAACGGAGGGATTTGATGCATAACCAGTGCATGCAGAGGAAGGAACTGCTCTTGAGCTAACCTGGCCACATGGATACCCATGTGCCACAGCCTGATGGCACCCAAAGTGAATTATCATGAAGGATATTTAGGCACTGAAGCAAAATTCTTTTTGCATTTCATTTAATAACTATTCCCCTCTCCCCACCCTGCCCAGCTGCCTTCTCATTGCTGTCTCCAAGATTTTTGGGGGGCCGGGGTGGGGTGGGGGATCTCTCCTTCCTAGATCCAATTAAGAACATCAGAAGAGTCCTGCTATATCAGACCGAGGGTCCATCTAGTCCAGCATTCTGTTCACACAGTGGCCAACCAGCTGTCGGCCAGGGACCAACAAAGCAGGACATGGTGCTACAGCACCCTCCCTCCCATGTTCCCCAGCAACAAGCGCACATAGGCTTACTGCCTCTAATACTGGAGGTAGCACATAACCATCAGGGCTAGTAGCTGTTATAGCCTTCTCCTCCAGGAATTGATCCAACCCCCTTTTAAAGCCATCCAAATTGTTGGCCCTCACTACATATTGTGGCAATGAGTTCCATCTGTGCTGTGTGAAGAAGTCCTTCCTTTTATTTGTCCTGAACCTCCCACCAATCAGCTTCATGGGATGATGACCCTGTCGGGTCCTAGTATTATGGGAGAGGGAGCAAAAATGGCCCCCTCTCCACATCCTCCACACCAGGCATGATGTTGTCCACCTCTCTCATGTCTCCCCTGAGCCTCCTTTTCTCCAAGCTAAACAAGCCCATCTGCCTTCCCGCCACTTTGCTCCACGCAGGTGCGCCCAGTGTAAAGCTGCTGCGGCATCATGGCAACAGCAGAGCAGTCCAATTGCCCGGCCCAATGGCTGTGCACGGAGCAAATTGGGTAACTGGATGGAAGGTGCCGAAGGCAGGTGATACGGGAGAGCGATGCGTGTGTGTGTATGTAGAGAACGAAGCAACTGGAAGGGATATTCGCAATTCAAACTGGGCTGGGATCACCTGGCAGGTGGCGCTAAGGTTGAGGGAGGTAGAGAGAGAAGTTTGCAGGGGCTTGATCCTTGCCCCCCCCCCCGCTATTACTCCCATGCCAGCGATGTATCGAGGCGCTCCAAACATCCCTCCTTTACACACTCCCTTTGCTTCTTTCCCAGGGACAGACCACAGCTGCTTCCACATGGACAACATCACAGGCCGCATCAGCATGTTGCGACCGGTGGAGAGCCGGATCCACACTCCTCTGTACAGCCTCAGTGTCATGGTAGGTAGGCTCCTCCATTGGGAGAGGAGGGGAGGAAGGCCATCCGGACTGGTGGAGGAGGAGGAGGAGGAGGAGCTGCCACCACGGTCCAGCCTGAGCAGCCACTGCGGCAGGGGCACGGCTGGACCCTTTGAGCCTCTGGGCCCTGGCAGCTGCCCATCCACGCCAACCCTTGATGCCCACCTGCTTCCTAGCATTGCTGAAAGACACTGGTTGCCCTGCAACCCCCTTTACGCCTCCATGACTCCTTGTCCATCCCCAGTTGCCTCCAATAAAATTGTGCTATTGAGGGATAAGAAAAAGAGGCCACACTGGCTACCTATGATGTTCATGGCATGCGTCTATCCCCCCCTCCCATGGCAGCCATTTATATCAATGGGCAAGGCCCTCCCATGGCAGCCATTTTGTGAGAGCACCCACAACACTCAAAATTCCAGACGGGCTCACTGATCCCAAAATGCGTAGTGGCCAAAATGATGGGGGTTGGGTGGTAGGCACCTGTCGTGATTCCAAGCTCAACCCACCAAAATGTGAGACAACAAAGAGATTCCCTGAGCAATCCACAAAGTTCTTCATCCAGTTAAAAAAACAAAACACCTCTTCCACCTGAAGCGACTATGAAGGCCTATGAAGGCCAGGAGCTCTCTTCTAAGCTTAATCAGCCAAACAAAGTAAGGCAGTTGCTTATCAACTAAACCGACGGTTTCTTGCTGTGTTTGACAGGTTTATACTGGATTCTTCCTTTTGGAGGGTCCACATGACCCAATTTCTCACATGCAGCTCATCTGGTGGGCTGCCTCCTCTCAACTCTGCCTGCTTAACTCTGCAGCGGACTCTGAGATCTGGCAGTTCTGATGGTCCTTCCCCCTCCGACTAAGAGCCTATCTACACACGAGTTTTTTGACGTTTTATAAGGGTTATGAAAACTCTTTGGGCCACATGACACACTCCCTATAACGTTGCATAGCTGAGGTTTTTCAAAACTCACTTCAGGTATATACAACGGTTTCACTTTTAATAAATCGTTTGAAGTAAAATAATGTGTCCTTCTTACCGTTTGAGATTCCTGGGGGCAGTGCTTCCTTTACTGGTGCCCAAATACTTAGCAGTTGATTGGTGGGGAAGAAAGAGGAAGCGGACCAGTGAACTACAACACCCACAATTCTTAGCCCTATACTCGCTAGGGAATGACAGAAGAACTAAGAAGGAAGTGTGTAACTGAACTACAACCCCCACAATGCCTTGCCCTAAACTCATTGAAAAACGAAAGAGAAAGAGACAGGGCACAACAGCGTGTGACCGCACACACCGCTTTAAAGTTGGAAGACTGTTCTCCTGTAACGTGAGTACTCAGTAATGTGGCCTAAGACGTTTTAGAACGCACCTATTTGGAATGTTTTAAAATACTTTTTAAAACGTCCCAAAGGACTGTGTGGATTCCCCTAAAGACTGAGTTCCCGGGGCAGGAAGGATGATCACTGAATCTAGGGCCTCCTGTTCAATAAGCTCCTGGGAAGATTTCTCCCCGACTCCTGGAGAGTCTTTGGGAATTTCCCCCCTCGATCCCTGTCTTAGCTACGTTTCTTCTAATTCTGCTCAGAATCTGAAACTGAACCAAGGAGCCCAAGTCCCAACCTGACACCACCTACCTGCACGGACCTCTCAGGGAATGGTAGGCTTCTGTCCCTCACTCAGCTGCCACACTTGTGCCAAAATCCCTCCCACTTGCTTCCACACAGGCCTCTCAAGTGAACGACGCCAAGAAATATGCAGTGACCGAGGTCCGTGTGAGAGTCCTGGCAGCCAACAGCCATGCGCCCCACTTCGGAAAACTCCAGTACCAGGCCTTCGTTCATGAGGGCAGCAGCATGGCTTCGCTGGTGGTGACGTACAGTGGGCGGATCTTGACCCTGAATGCTGCCGACATGGACTTTGCTGACGTGAGTCACCTGCGGGGAAATGTTGGTGCGGAGGGAGTCAGCTGCCCCCATCTTCATATCCTCTGGGCCTGCAGGTGTTGATGGTGCATCCCAGTCAGGCCTGTGAATATATATCCTCTGTGGATATGGTTCTGGAACTCTCCGTCTAGACCAGGAGTCGAGCTGGGAGAAAGTGGGCATCCAAATGGCAGATGCGGTTCAATGTAAGCAAGTATAAGGTGATGCACATTGGGGCAACCCCCCCCCCCCCAACTTGAAGTACAGCCTGATGGGATCTGAGCTGGTGGTGACCGACCGAGGGAGAGACTTTGAAGTTGTGGTGGACAGCTCGATGAAAATGTCAACTCGACGCTGTCAAGAAGGCAAACTCCATGTTAGGCATTATGAGAAAAGGAATTGAGAATAAAACTGCCAGTAACATACTGCCTTTATACAGATCTATGATGCAAATACAGTAGAATACAGTGTACAGTTTTGGTCACCACACCTAAAAAAAGATATGAGAGAGCTGGAAAAAGTGCAGAAAAGGGTAACTAAAATGTTCAAGGGGCTGGAGCATATCCCCTATGAGGGAAGCTGGGATGGTTCAGCGTGGAAAAAAGGAGGCTGAGAGGAGACATGAGAGAGGTATACAACATCATGCCTGGTGTGGAGAATGTGGATAGGGGGACATTTTTCTCCCTCTCCCATAATACTGGAACCCGACGAGGTCATATCCCATGAAGCTGGTTGGTGGGAGATTCAGGACAGATAAAAGGAAGGACGTCTTCACATGATGCATAGTTAAATTATGGAACTCTCTGCCACAAGATGTAGTGATGGCCACCAATTTGGATGGCTTTAAAAGGGGGTCGGATCAATTCCTGGAGAAGAAGGCTATCAGTGGCTACTAGTCCTGATGGCTTTGTGCAACCTGCAGACTCAGAGTCTTGCTAGCACCAGCACTAACAAGGGATGCCCCATGCACTGCTGCCGTGGTGGCAGATGCAGGGGTGTCTGGTGGGGTGTTAGAAATAGTTTGGCGGCCTGCACTTCTGGCCCCTCTTCTCCAGCAAAAACAAAAGGGGAAAGAGAGCATCCAAGCCAGGTCAGAAACAAGGAAAAATGGGTTCTCAGGATGTAAATAATTTATTTTCACGGAGCCCGACGTGTTTTGGTTTGTATTTTATTCAAAGGCCTTCCTCAGGGGGTTGTTAGAAGGTAGTGTCTGCAAAATTTCATGTATTTATTTGTTCATTTAAAACATTTTTATAGCAAGGTAATTGTTTCCTGTGATAATCTGTGGTGTCGCCATAGATGATCACAGGAGACAATGATCTTGCTACAGGAAATTCTGCAGACACTACCTTCTAACAACCCCCTGAGGAAAGCCTTTGAATAAAATACAGGCCGAAACATGTCAGGTTCTGTGAAAATAAATTATTTGCATCCTGAGAACTCGTTTCTCCTTATTTCTGACCCTCTGCCCTGGCACCTGGGATCAACTGAAGAGATGGGGCGAGTGTCTCCTCCCCATAACCCAGCTCTCTCTTCTTACTTGGCTCCTTCCCAGGGCTTCAACCCCATGGTGCGCTACAGCCTGAAGCGCCAGTCCAACCACACGCAGCTCTTTCAGGTCACGCCTGGCGGACTCCTCATTGGCCGTGCTGACCACCTGCGGGCTCTTCAGCTCTACGCCTTGCAGGTACGAGCCACACCCCCATCCCAGCCCGCCCGCGTCCCTTCTCCGCATCGTGTGTGCCTGTCGATCTAGTCCTCGGACTGGGATTGCTCACTCCATCACCGGAAGGAAGAGCTGGGCCGGGACACACAACTCCCTTCTCCGGCACTGCACCGAGATAGGATCTGGACAAACTGCCTGGGGATTATGGGAGTTGCAGTCCACGGTTGGGGGAAGGCTATTCCAGATGCTTTGCTGCGGGATACAGGAACCCCGAAGGGCCCTGTTCTTGGGAAGGCGAAGTGGTGACGTGAGGGCTTGCGTCTCTATCACTCCACCTGAAGTCCCCTCCCCATGAGATATGTTTTAGACTTGGGCACAAAAACTCAAGTATAAGAGCATCCCCTGTGACTCAAGCACAGCTTTCCTCTACAAGAGATGCCAGAAGCTGCAGGTGGGAAAGGATTGGGCCCCCACTGCCATTTCTTTGAATGCAAAAGATCTCATGAGAAGGAGCCCTAAATGTCCACCTGTGTGCTGCTGGTGGTGGTGGTGCTGATGCTGATGCTGAGTGCTGCTCCTTCATTTAGATCATCGCACGAGACGAGGAGTCAGGGGAAACTGCCAACACGACGGTCAACATGGAGGTGCTGAGACCTGGCCAGGCAGGTACGCCGGGGTGGGCGGTGGGTGCCCGGGCAGTTGGGGGTGTCTCTGTTATCTGCAAAAGGATGCATGCGCAAGGCATTATTGTGTTCGGGGTGAAGGCACATTCAAAATACTGTCATGTGCAGCCAGTCTTGCACTCAATTCTGCAACCGAGATCATACCAATGTATGAATTACTTCTGCCGATTAAGCCAACACGCGTGGAGGCCTGGCCCATGTGTTCCTCAGCTATCCTGAGCAGTTGCTGGGTCATCCACGCGGCCTCTTTGCAAACAAATGCGTTGCTCTTTGTGGTTACTGTCACAGCGTTGGGCACTGGCAGGGAGAGGCAGTTTGAAATCCTAGGGCTCCGTATCCTGCGCCCTGGTTCCCCAAACGATGGATTCAGAAAGTGGTCTGTGATTCAGCAACCTACACATTGACTCAAATCAGCAGAAACAGCAGGCAAAGCCCCGCTCCGTTTCCAGTCCTTCAAGACTCTCCACTGGACCTTCCCTGGGAGGTTCTTTGCCACTTAGGGTCAAAAAAATCCCCACTTCGCGTATAAGCTGATGGGATCTGAGCTAGCGGTGACTGGCCAGGGAAGAGATCTTGGGGTTGGGGTGGACAGCTTGATGAAAATGACAACCTGGTGGCTGCATAAAAGGCAAATTTCATGATAGGCCGTAATTAGGAAAGGCCTCAAAAACAAAGCTGCCAGTTTCATACTGCCCTTTTACAAATCTATGGTGTGACTACACTGGGAATATATGTACAGGTTTGGTCAGCGTACCTAAAAGAGGATGTTGTAGAGTTGGGAAAAGTGTAGAAAAGGGCAAATGATCAAGGCTTTCCACGGCTGCTAATTCTGGTGGCAATATATTATCTCTCGTATCGGAGGCAATGTGCCCACGTCCTGCCTCCCATAGTGGATCAAAGCACGTCCATCCAGTCCAGCATTCTGTCCACATGGTGGCTAACCGGCTGTGCAAAACTTGCAAGTGGGACATGGGTGCAGTAGTACCCTGCTGCCTATGTTCCCCAGCAACTGGTATTCAAAGGCACACTGCCCCTGATGCACATCCTACAGGTCTTGTTCTTCCTCTGGACCTCACATCTGGCTGGCTTTTTCAGCTCACGGCTCTCAGGTCTATGGACAGATGCGGCCATTTTGCTTAAAACTCCGTGGCTCTTCTTTTGTGTTTAGATGTCCACATTCAGGACATTTAAGGCATGAGAGGGCTGGCATGGCCAGTGGCTGATGAGAGTGGCAGGTATGCAGGGGAGAGAATGGAGCCAGGACAACAGGTGAGACGTGGGTTTGTTCCACCAGGACGATTGAGCTGAGAAGCGCTCAGGTGTCTCATCCGGAGCGGGCGGGCGGGTGGGGGGGGGTGTCATTCCTTCTCTGCCTTTTGACAGTGGCACCTTTGTGCCGCCCACAACACATGCCACGTGCCAATGGGAACTTTCCTCCCAATGCAAATGGCAACTTCAGAGGAGTGAAACACCCCCTCCCCTCCTGTTGTGATCCTGATAATTACCAGACCCCAGGTAAGTGATACCTCCACATTTTAAAAGTGCATCTTAAATGCAAAGATGACTTTAACATCCCATTTAATTTGGCCTTGAATGTGTTTGACTGAGCTTTTGCACGTGGTGTCCTGAGATTTCTCTGCACCGTTTACTCCTCCTCAGGCTGAGATCTTTGTTCTTTTCCTCCCGCCGCTTCCTTTGACAGTCCCTATGGATCCTTTGGAGGTGGGACACTCTGGCACGCTGGATGCTGGGATCCTTGCCGGCAGCTTGGGGGCACTGTTCTTAGTGACCGCCATCGTCCTCTTCCTCACTCTGCGCGCCATGAAGAAGAGGCAACGCCACCAGCAGAACATGGAGCGGGCGGCCCTGGCCATGGAGAAGCACCCCAACGTGGTAAGCAAGGGGTGTGTGGTGGTGTCGTGTGTGTGTATGAGAGAGAGAGAGAGAGAGAGATCCAAAGAATGCTCATTCTAGAAGATAGAGCTTGTCTTGAGTAAGCTGTCAAGGCCTCTAGGGAGTTGTGGATGGGCCAAGGTTGCCTTGGCTACTGGGATCACCATAAGGGCCCATCTGCGCACATACGTGCGCCCAAGCACGCAGAGAGCATAATTGGTTGATACCATTACAGTCAGTGGCTTTCAACTGAACTTGCAAACTGCCTCCCTTGAAAAATATTTCGTGTGAGGTGAGGCAAAGGGTGCCTCTACAAGAGTGATTTAAAGCTCTTTCAAAGCGCATTACCAATTTTACCTCCACACGAACGGAGCACAAATTGGGGGGCGAGGCACTTTTTCTGTCTGATTATGCGCATTATCGAATGCGCGTTAAATAGTGAGTTTTAATTTACTGTGGGAGTTAAAGTGCCTTATGACCATGTAAACATGTGATTCTCCGCATGTAAACAACTTTAAAGCGCATTTTATGCAACTGGTAATGCGCTTCTCCGCCTCCCGTGCATAGGGATTAGGCGTAAAAGCGATTGGGAGAAGATGCGCATAATCGGCCAACCAGGCATCAAACTGAAATCTTGTAGAGGGGACCAAAAACTCTGGCTGTGGTACTTGTTGACCTGGGATGGTCGTTCCATGCATTTTGTTTTGAAAATTTCTATACTGCTGAATACAGTAGAATCTCTCAGCAGTTTACAACATTAAAATACAATATTACAAACACAATATTAAGACATAGCATTAAAACACAGCATAAAAACAACTACAATAGAGCTGCATTAAAACGGAGTGGCATAGTTGACTTACGGCCCAGGGAAAGCCTGGGTGAACGGGTCTGTCTTCAGGACGCAGTTTAAAAGATGCCACATGTCAGTCATCACTTGATGTCATGGTGTGCAAGCGATGAAAATGCTTTCGTGGGATTTTGCACGACGATCCACTGTGTGCGATATCGTGTGGGTTCTCTTGGCAAGCGCTTTCCACTCTTCGTTAGGGCTCGTCAGGACTGATGATTTTGGGAGCATCACTGATTCCATGAGCCCAGACTTTTGCCTCCTACCTGGGGGTTGTGCTCACCTGTGTGCGGCTTTCTGTCGCTTCAAACTGCATTTCAGATTTAGAGGTGTGTCTGTCAATGCGGCTCAGGAATGGTGCAAAGCGCCCTGCAATTTCGGATTGCTCTTTTTGCATGGAACCAGCAATATGGGAAGCCCAGAAGAAACAAGTGCGAAACTGAATTTGTTTCAAAATATGACAAAAACTGGCAAGGTGGAAGTTTTTGGGGTGACATTATGAGAGGTGGGGGGTAGGCAATCAGCACTGTTCACAGTCCTCCCCCATTTGAACATTACTTTAGAAAGAAATTGGTACCTTGGAAGGCATTGAAGGAGCTTCTAGATCTGCCCCACTGCTCTGAATACATCACGCCTGTCTCCACCCTGAGAAGCAAGAGGGACTCTGCTTTCTCTAGCTGACAATCTGTCCTTCCCCTTCCCCTCTGTCACTGTGCTGCCTTCCTTGATGGGCACTGGCCCTGCACCCTCCAGCCCTTGACCCAGACCCGGCTGCCTCCCCAGCCTTAGCCCCTGCTACTAAGGGGGAAAAACACCCATTTACAACAGCTGGCTGCTGGAGGGGTCGCTCAAGAAGAGAGGCTGATCTCCAGCGTAATGTTTTCTGTGACTTGAACAGTCTTTGAAAAATGGTTTCAAGAGAAGGTTAAGAAAGAGTTTGGTCATCATTGTAGCTTTTCTCTGGGGTGACCCTGAGGACGGGATTGCCGCCAACCCCGGGGAATGTTCCGTGGAGAGCCCATCAGAATGCATGGTTCCCACGTTCACAAATTCTCGAACCTGCTTTAAACAATCAAAGTGCGGGCCTATCGGAGTTGGCCCTTTCCCAACCCGGCACTCTCCAGATGGGTTGGATCACAACTCCCACCACCCCCAGCAAGCATGACTACTGGATCATCTGGCTGAGGGTGATGGGAGTTGTAATCCAATGCATCTGGAGGGTCCCCGTTTGGGAAAAGCTGCCCGAAACAATCACTGTTGCCAGGATGCAGAAGCAATGTTGTTATCTCCAACCCTGGGAGAAGGGAACCCTCTGCTAGTTAATAGGGAGTGGGAGTATGAACCACCAGGACGCTTCTGCCCTGCAGACTCAAAACTGGTTCAGAGGTCCTCCCTCTTGCCTGGGAATTGTTGCCCAGTTTGCCGGGGCTCTATAACAGAACGCTCTCGGTGCCCTCGCTAAACTGCAATTCCTAGCTCCCCCTGAGGACCCACGGCAGTTCAAATGCTATAAAAACAGATGGAGGTTTGTAATGTAAGCAGAGCCTTAATCCGTCTCAGTAACATGTGGCTGTGGAGGTGGGACAGGAGATAGGCTTGCTTCACTGGCACTGAGAAGCTCAGTTTACTGCCTCAAGTGTTATGGGCGTAGGCCGAGCCTCGGCCATCAAGCCCTCACTCCTGTTCCACCACGTCGGGTCAGGCCACGAACCCACCTAGATCAGCTCTCTCCATTCTTCAGCAGTGAAGACAAGCAGAACAAGGTGCCAGTAATCACCCCCTCTGACCATCATTTATTTTTTTACTTATTATTGCATTTATATCCTGTCTTTTTTCCTCCATGGAACCCAAGGCGGCGTACATAACCCTTCTCCTCCTCCTCTCCATTTTATCCTCACAACAACAACAACAACCCTGTGAGGTAGGTTGGGCTGAGTGTCTGTGACTGGCCCAAAGTCACCCAGTCCGCTTCCATGGCCGAGTGGGGATTACAACCCAGATCTTCTGACTCCCAGTCCAACACTTTAGCCTCTATACCACACTGGCCCATCAGGTATAGCATCTCTGAACAGGGAGGTTGCATTTCTGGGTATTATAGCTAATAAGACAAAACAGACCTGTCCTTCATGTAGCCCACAAAGGGGCCATCTACACCAGCCATGTCTTCCGGAATAATATCAAGGTCATCCCTACTGGGCCACATGATGTTCACCTACTCCCACAGTGATCTCAGGTCGACCCCTCAGTTATTGAGGAATATCGCTGACTGGATTTGTCATGGCTTTTCTGGCTCTTGCTACAATCCCAACGTCCGAGGCTGGTGTGCCCCCACTCCTGGCTTGGTGAACACCAACCCACTGTCAGGGGCGTGTCCAGAGGTTTTGGATGTGTGTAGGAGTGAGCATCCGCCATTTTCGGCACATTTTTTTGATTGGTTATTGGCGTGTTTTGGCACTGACTGTGTGTAGGTTTTTTTTAACACAAACATATTGATGTGCAGGAGCGCATCTTAGACACTACCTATCCCCCCCTGAGTTGCTGTGTGTCTATGCTGGTGCACATCTTGGAAGAGTTATTAAA
Source organism: Anniella stebbinsi (assembly GCA_029215795.1). Taxonomy (NCBI): domain Eukaryota; kingdom Metazoa; phylum Chordata; class Lepidosauria; order Squamata; family Anniellidae; genus Anniella; species Anniella stebbinsi. The sequence continues at coordinate 2,791,817 of JARDYH010000003.1, read as the reverse complement.
AAAAAAATCCGTGCCCCGTATCCACCTGTCCAGTCCCACCCACTTCTTCCAATGCATGTTCGGAAACTGCATCACAGGGCACTCGTACTCCCGCAACGGCTCTTCTTTACTTGTGGGAAACTTCCCTCGCGTGTGTCCCGTGAGCGACGATCGCGGAAGTGGGAAACCTCGTAATTATCCATCCTCCCTTTCGAAAGGGCTGTAGCTGTAGATGAACCTCAAGTATTCCCTTCTAGAGTGGCATGCATGTATTACTCACTGCTGTGATCTCCTGTGGCAATGAGTTCCAAAGGTTAGTTGCACATGGCGAGAAGAATGTCATTTTCTCTGTACGTTTCCGAGCCCGATTCAAGGTGCTGGTTTTAACCTATAAAGCCTTACACGGTTTGGGACCACAATACCTGATGGAACGCCTTTCCCTACATGAAACTACCCGAACACTACGTTCAACATCTAAGGCCCTCCTCCAAGTGCCTAGCCTGAGGGAAGCTCGGAGGTTGGCAACAAGAGAGAGGGCCTTCTCTGTGGTGGCTCCCCAATTGTGGAACGATCTCCCTGACGAGGCCCGCCTGGCACCAACATTGTTATCTTTTCGCCGCCAGGTCAAGACTTTCCTCTTCTCCCATGCATTTAACAGCATAATATGTTGAGGGTTGTTTTAACTGACCCCTGGGTAGTTTAAATGATATGTAGTTTGTTTTTAGGCTTTTATGGTTTAAAATTGTGTACATTGGTTTTTAAATGTTCAATGTTTTCAATTTTTGTAAACCGCCCAGAGAGCTTCGGCTATGGGGCGGCATATAAATGAATAATAATAATAATAATAATAATAATAATAATAATAGCAGATGACTGCAAGTTGTTATATTTTGTGGCACTGAATCATTCCCCTGGTCAATGAAATATTGCATCTGAATGACACAAGCTCCAGGTCTCATCCCGTTGTCATGTTTTCAGTATATTTTAATCCTGTAAACAGCCCTAGAAACTTAAATTTGATTTAAATAAGGACATCATCATGTTTTGGGTGTAGTATACCTCAAAATCTTCTGTGCGGAGGATCTGTCCTACATCTTTCTTTTCAAGGAAGGTGACCCGTGTTCCTGAGCTGTCCGTTGCTCACAGCAAATTGACACATATTCAGCCCTTTGCCCTGTGGCAAAAACAAGGCTGCTTCAGGATGTCTTCAGATAGGAACATGCTGCATCTTCGAAACGGTTCCCAAAGTAGGTTGCATCCGAATCCTCCTGACTGCCCCCTATCATCTGGGCCAGTGGGGTGGCCACATCAGCCACTATGAACTTGGAGCCCAAAGATGTTTTGAATTGGTAGATGTGAGCTCCTGGGACTGATTGGTTATCCCAAATCCAACTTGTCGCCATATTTGCTCTGGTTATTTCCTAAAGAGAGTCATGGAAACCCATCCGGGCCAGGCTGTGGGGTCTCCCCTCCTCTGACGTGTCTGTGCTGTGTTTCTGTTCACGCTCATTCTCACGCCTTTTCCTTCTCTCTCTCTCTCTCTTGCTTTCTCTCCCACCTCTCGCTCTTGGCTCAACCTGCCACCTGACAGAGCTTAAAATGGTTCCAGCCGGTGAGTGTCCAGAGGGGAAGGAAGGGAAAGGGGTGTCGGGCTATGCAGTAGAAGAACTCCCAAGCCCTGGGCCTGTCCCCCCCCCCCCTCCAAATTGCTCTCCAGGGGAACCCAGGCCAGAAAAAACACATTTGGGATGTGCATGGCTAGCAGACTAAGGCAATGTCTACACTAGGGATTTCCCCCTGTTCGTCCCTGTGCGCCCAAGTGACGCGCAGGGGATCCCGGGAGCAGGCAGGGACGACCCCTCCATTTTCCCGGGATAAGCGAGACCTTGGTTATCTTGATTTTCCCCACAGTCCCGGGACCACAGGTGGTGTGAGTGCCCGTCCCGGCTTCTTCCCTCCTCCCTACAAGGCATAAAACCATGCAGACAAAGAGAATGACCAGTAAGGCTGTTGGATAGGGTGACCAGATAAAAAGGAACACAGGGCTCCTGTCTCTTTAACAGTTGTATAGAAAAAGGAATTTCAGCAGGGGTCATTTGTATGCATGCAGCACCTGGTGAAATCCCCTCTTCATCACGACACTTAAAGCTGCAGGAACCCTGCCTTCTTTTGTATCTGGTCACTCTAGTATAGCTCCTGCAGCTTTAACTGTTGTGATGAAGAGGGAATTTCACCAGGTGCTGCATGCATACAAATGGCACCTGCTGAAATTCCCTTTTCTCTACAACTGTTAAAGATACAGGAGCCCAGTCCTCCTTTCCATAGGGTCACCTTAGGGAATGTGACCCTCTAATGTTGTCAGATTTAGTTGATATGTGCATTTGACTCCGTAAAGAATCTCCCCCCCCCCTCCATTAGCAAGCCTGACATTCCTGGGTGATGTGCTTGCTTCAGAAATAAAGATGGACAGGAGATGGAGGAATGTGGTGCCATTGCTGAGGACAGGCAGCCTGATCGGGTGTTTGTCGTAACATTGGAGGGGCCACAGTAGCTCATTGGCAGAGTGCATCCTTTGCATTATTATTGTTATTGTTATTATTATTATTATTATTATTATTATTACTATTTAGTACATTTACAGTATATACCGCCCCATAGCCGAAGCTCTCTGGGCGGTCTACAAAAATTAAAATTTTGGACATAAAAAATTGATATGCAAAATTCAAAACCATAAAAGCATAAAAACAGACAACCTGTAAAGACAGTATACATTTAAAACAACTATGAACTCTCAGCCAGGCCTAAATATAATTCTGGGGTCAATTAAAAACTCAGCATATGCTGTTAAATGCCTGGGAGAAGAGAAAAGTCTTCACCTGGCACCAAAAAGATAACAGTGTTGGTGCCAGGCGGGCCTCGTCGGGGAGATCATTCCAGAATTGAGGGGGCACCACTGAGAAGGCCCTCTCCCTTGTTGCCAACCTCCGAGCTTCCCTCAGAGTAATCACCCGGAGGAGGGCCGTAGATGTTGAACGTAGTGTACAGGTAAGTTCATGTCGGGAGAGGTGTTCCATCAGATATTGTGGTCCCAAACCGTGTAAGGCTTTTTAGGTTAAAACCAGCACCTTGAATCGGGCTCAGAAACATACAGGCAGCCAATGCAAGTGGGCCAGAGTTGGTCTTATATGTTCGAACCTCTTGGTCCGGGTTATTAATCTAGCTGGCACATTTTGCACAAGCTGCAGCTTCTGAACTGTCTTCAAAGGCAGTGCAAAAGCTCCCAGGTCCAGTCCGTGACACCATCTGTGTTTGTTTGTTGTAAAACAAACAAAAAAAGAATTTGGGGGCAACAGGGGCCCCCTTTACGCTGGGCTAATGGAGCAGTGGTGTTACATGGTGTGAGGCAGCCTCATGTACCTCTTTCACTGTGGGTCTGTCTTACCTTGGAGTGTAAAAGCTGCTCCACTTACAGGTACTTGGAAGGTTTTAGGTGAGAGAGCCAACCTGGTCCTGGCCCCAAATTCCATCGTTCCACGAAGCCCCTTTCAAGCAGGATAACAGCTGAGCAAGACATCGATGCTCTAGGGGAAGTTTGGCTAGAGCCTGAACCTCTGACATTTCCATGGAACAATGGGGCCAGTGTTATGTTTTAATCTGTAAATGCTAAGCTTCACATTTACAGATAAACGCTACCCCCCCCCCAAAAAAAAAACCCAAGAGGGGTGTGTGTATGGAGGAATGGGGCTCTGGGTCTGAACATCCACCCCATTGATTTTATTTTTATTTCTATTTCCTTTAAATGATGGTGCGTGGAGGTGGTCCAGTGAGAGTTCCTCTCACTGGTCCACCCCCTTCCCTGCCCAGCCTACGGCAACCAATCAGGAGTCGCCATCGGCTGTGGCACGCCTCTGCAGCAGCTCTGGAGCAAGGGCGAGAGATGGCGGATGCTGTCGCCGCCTCGCTGCAAGACAAGAAAGTCAGGGTAAGCGCCTGACTTTTTTAAAGCGGAGCTTTGGGGGTTTGCCCCTGGATGGCTTTGCGATGGCGGCTGCATCATGTAGATGACCTACCGCCACTCTGAATCCACCCTGGGGCAAACCGTTCGTCAAGATGTACCCTCTGTTTCTCTCTCTGTGTGTTTCTCTCTCTCTCTCTCCCTCCCTCCCTCCCTCCCCATCCCCATTTCTCTCTCTTGCGCTCTCTGCTCATTTCCTCATTTTCTTTGGAACCTCCCAGCAGTGGCGAGGAGGTGGCTGATGCAGCCGCTGTAGCCGGCTGACTCTCTGAGCCTGATAGGACGGAGGCAGGAAGCAGCCCCGAGGAGGAGGAAGAGGAGGAGCAAATGCAAATGCCATCACTCCTCACTACCCTGTTGAGCCCAGAGGAGATGTGGGTGGGCACCTGAGGGGGCACCAGCCAGATGCTGCTCTTCTCCCTCCTTGCCAACCCCGGATTGGGCCAGAAGGGAAGTGAATGAAGGGTGCTGGAGATGGCAGTGATGAGCAGGAGGAGGAGGCAGTTCCAGTAAGCATTGGGCCCCCTGCCAGAATGTGGCCCTTGGCAAGGGCCCGGTGATGTCGACCCCTGACACTTGGGCCTGGCCCCAAATGCCAGCCCAATCCACCCTCCCAACAAGGGCCCTTTTCTTTGTGTTCCTCGCAGGTTAACGTTGGGAAGGCAACTCCAACCCCGGGAAACATCTATTTCCAGAACGAAGGGTACAGCGATTTGGGCGACGAAGCACCAAAGACCTACGGGGGCCAGGTGCTGAACTCCAAGCCGGCTTCAGTGAGGAGCGAGAAAGCCCTGGCTGCCAGGGAGACCCCAGTGGCTAATTCAGTGGGCAAGAGCGCTATCCAGCAGGGAAGCCAGGCCAGAGCAAGCTGGATGCCCATGGAGCAAGAGGAAGGGGCCAAGATGGCTCTCCTCAATGGGAAGGCCCTCGAGCAGCGAAGTGGTACCACGTCCTGTCCGGAGGACACAGCCTTGGCTAAAGGCTCCACCGCAGAGCAGCCAGCAGGGGGGTTCATGGCAGAGGTGCAGGCTGTGGAAGAGGAGACCCTTGTCCCTGGCGCCCCAGCGGGAAGTGAGGAAAAGCAGCCAGAAGCAACCTTGTCAGGGCCGGAGGAAAAAACACCTCCTGAGGTCAAGTCACAGCAGGAGGAAAAGCCTTCGCGGGAAGGCAAGGTGGAAGCCAACGGAGGCACGAGCCAAACGGGGCCTACTCTGGAAGGCCCCTCTGCTGAAAGTAACTATGCGGATGCTGAAGGGGGCGGGGAGCACGCAGACCCCTCCAGAGGGGTCAATGGAAGTGCGCCGCCTTCCCTGGCCGTGCCCTCCCTTGCCACCGTCGCTGCTACAGGAACCGCAGAGACTGTTGCCTCCCTCCCGGCCCCAAAGGAGGAGCCAGAGACCTCGCTGCCAATGCTGGAAGAGGTGTCCAAGGAGGCATCAGAGGAGGAGGATGGGGAGGAGACGCCCAAGGCCGCCTCGCCAACGTTTCAAGACCCCCTGGCGTCTCTGCCTGTCAGCGATGTCAGGATGCCTGTGACCCTGTTGCAGCTCCTGGAAGATTCCATAGAGTGCTAGTCTGGCCCTCACGGCCTCCCCTGACAACATGGAGCAGGCCTGGGCTGGGTTCAGTGGATGGACAATCTCCCTTCTCCGAGCCAGGGAGGGCAGCGTGGTCCGTAGCTCCTCCACCCCCTGACGCCCGACGCTTGCACTGACTGATGAGTGGTCACGAGGGTTGGCTCTGGATGACAGGGCTGAGGGCTCCTTTTCCAAGCTTCATCTCCCCCCCACCCCCATACACGTGTGGGTTTGTCTTCATCTCTTTCATCCCCTTATAGAGCCGCAAGGCTCCAAACTGACCCGATACTGTGCTGCAGGTCAGCAAGCCAAGGTCCCCGGGTTTCAATTGGACGTCTTCCGCCTACCTAGAATTAGGGCTGTGCACAGACCCCCCCATTCGCTTTGGAACCCGATTCGGACCTTCGAATCTACCCCGATTCTCTTTGGATTCAGAATTCTGAGCGCTGCACAGCCCTACCTAGAATCACCCTGCAAACCTCCAGCCCCTGAATATGTTTTGTTTGCTTTTGCCCAGACGTCTCTGCTATAATATGACAAGTGTCTTGTTTTTTTTGTAGGGGCGGTTTTGCAGAGATGATGTTTTAAAAGCCATGCTAGTAAAATTTGAACTCCCATTCCCAAAGCGTGGCAAAAACAAAAAACAACCCTAAAGTTTACATAGCCATGTTTAGGCATCCCCAGGTGGCTTCCCTCTCCCATCTTGATCAGAGCAAAGGACCATCCCTTGACTCCAGCATCCCATCTCTGAAAGCAGGTCAACAGCAGGGGCAGGAAGAACACAGCCTCTAAATGAAATAAATAGGTACCTGAATGAATGAATAAATAACAGTCATAGAAATCAGGGGTGGGGAAACTGTAGCCCTTCAGGTGATGCTGGACTGCAACTCCCATAATCCTTGACTCTTGGTCATGTGGGCTGGGGGTGATGGGAATTGAACAACACCTGAAAGGTCACAGGTCACCCACACCTGCTCCAAATCAGGGAGGTTCCATTTGTCGCTCTCCATTTGGCCCACCTGGCCTTCGCCTTCATAAATGCATTGAGTCTTTTTTAAAAAGGTAACAGCTGTGTTACTGGCATTACTGTAAGAAACGCAGAGGGATCACCTTGTGGGATCAGATGCAGGATCCGTCCAGTCTTGCAAATGGTGGTCTGTTCTGCGGTGCAGCACTACAACCTGGAAGGTAGGTCCCAGAATTCCTGGGGCTGACAAGGAGGACGGCGAAGCACATCTCCTGTATCACACGCAACTTGCGCTTGTGACGTTGCAAGAAATTCCAAGGCATTTCCATACGTCATTTGAGTCACTTGCACTATCAGGCTCCACCCTCTGGGCTGATGCACAGACGCACCATAGCTTTCCCCTTCCAGATGTGCGGACTGCAACACAGGCATGCTGACTGGGGATGATGGGTGTTCCAGTCCAACACACCAGGTGAGTGCCAGATTGGAGAAAGCTGCTCTAAGTTATGGTTACCACATGGAAAGGAGGACAGGGCTCCTGTATCTTTAACAGTTGTATCAAAAGGGGAATTTCAGCAGGGGTCATTTGTATGCATGCAGCACTTGGTGAAATTCCCTCTTCATCACAACAGTTAAAGCTGCAGGAGCTATGCTAGAGTGACTAGATACAAAAGAAGGCAGGTGACGCTAAAGGGAGAGCTCAGAGGAGGGTGACCATATGAAAAGGAGGACAGGGGGCCTGTATCTTTAACAGTTGTATTGAAAAGAGAATTTCAGCAGGCGTCATTTGCATGTGTGCAGCACCTGGTGAAATTCCCTCTTCACCACAACAATTAAAGCTGCAGGAGCCCTGATACAAGAGGGCAGGGCTGCTGCAGCTTTAACTTCTATGATGAAGGGGGAATTTTACCCGGTGCTGCATGCCTACAAATGACACCTGCTGAAATTCCCTTTTCAATACAACTATTAAAGATACAGGAGCCCTGTCCTCTTTTTCATATGGTCACCCTAGCTTAGGGGCCAAATTCCTCCTCAGGCTCTTTACATCCATAACTCGAACAAACCCAGAAGGCGAGAATTCCCCCTTGTGATTCATGCTGGAGCGGCTTGGAGTAAAGTATTTTAAAGCGATGGAAGGACTAAAGGCACAATATGCTTTTAGACCCTTTTAGCTATGGCTGTGTATCGATGCCTTGTCTCCCCCCCCACACACACACACACCTCGTCCCCACCGGCCACTATGAAGCCTGTGATGAAGAAGAAGTCCAGAGGCTACAAGTTTCTAAAATGTGAACTATTTCTAACATGTCTCCTCTTTGCCCAGAGGTCTGCCAATATCTTCCTGGGTTTTGCCCCCAGCCTCATGGGCAGATGTGCAGAAGGGGAAGGGTAATGCTTCAGGAGGTGGGAAAAAATGACAGGGGAAATGACTTTTGTGCAGGACCCTGTGCTTGGGGCTCCTGGGCTAGTGAGCTCATGGTGGTTGCATTCCTCACTCCAGAAACACCTTTGAAAGGAGGAAGAATGTGAGAGGCCCCAGACAGCTTCTCCTTGGGTGTCATGCCATCCCCTTGTCTATTTATATTTTCAAATTAAAAGTGTTTTAAAATAAAAATGTCCCGTGACCTTTGTACCTACTGGGGGGGGGAGAGGAATGGGGCAGGGTTTGGCAAGGGGGACCAACTGTCAGGATTTCCCTGGATTTGTCCTGCTTTTTGTTCTATCCTGGGTGTCCGGGGGGATTTTCAGTAATTTTCTATAATGTTCTGGAATGACACGCTTTCCCCTTTAAGGCCGCCATTGCTGTGGCAGGGGAATGACGCGCTTTCCGGAGGCCCCTATTGGAGCAGTTGGGGGCAGGAATGACATGTTTTCATGACACTTTATGGGGCCTCTGGAAAGCATGTTGTTCACAACCGCCATGCTAATGGCAGCTGCCAATAGAGTGGCAGGGGGAATGACGTGCTTTCTGGAGGCCCTGGAAAGCTTTCCCCCTCCCCCCCATTGGGTGTCTTCTTTTTTGGTTTCCCAAACATGATCACCCTAGGTTTGGCAAGGGGGAACCTTCCTTTGAGCTGGCTTCATTCAGAGTTGCAGCTGGTTCCAGGTGTGGCTCAAGACATTTGGCTGCCATAGGTAGGTGGGCCACCTCGATGTTGCAGAGGATTCTGGGACAAACTTTGGTCTGTGTCAGATTCCAGCAATACCAGTAGTAGTGCAAGAACCAAAGTTTGTGTACTGCTTCTGGCATGGTGGATGGCCATCCCAGGCACTTTAGCTTGTTACAAGGGGAACAATCCCTTTTCAGAGAGCTAGAAGTGACTGGAGAATGGTTTTGCTTCCCATGCTGCAGGCACAGAGTTCTCCCCTTGTCTCTCTCTGTGGTCTTCCTGAACAGGTTGAACAGGCTTTTGAAATCATGCGCAGCAACATTGAGAACTGGCGGAGGATTGTCCCGTATCTGGCCCTTTGGGATAACTCCGGACTTGCACAGATCTCTCATTAAAGTCTGGGCACCACCTTTCTGTAGGTCCCTTTAGCACATGGCATGTGTGGAGGCTTTGCATTAGGGATGTGCATGACCAGAAATATCGGAATTGTAATCGGATCAGAATTTCCGATATTAAAAATATCGGATCCGATCATATCGGGGGTACCCAGATTTGATCGGATCTGATATCCAATAAACATTGGAAGTTCCGATCCGATTACGGACTGCCATTTCAGGTTGCTAAATCAAGAGTGCCAACATACACAACCATAGGATCTTTCAAATATGACTTTGCAAGATGGCAGACACCATCCGGCCATGTGGCGCTGGTAGGTATGAAAGGGGAAATCATTTTGAAATATTTCAATCCTATTACCATCTGTCACTCTGGTTCTTTTGCTGTTTCTGCCCCAAATAACCAGCCAGTTGCAAGAGAAGTTTGCTACTGTAAGAAAGGATTCAAGAAAAAAGTCACCTTGAGCTACCGTGTTCCTATCTAGCCTCTTTCCATCTCAACTTAAGTTGTTCTGTGAAAGCATTATTTATCCTGTTCAGTTATATCATGTTGTATTTACTTCCCATTTTTCCTCCAAGGAGCTCACGGAAGCACACATGATTCCCAATCCTGAGAATTGACTGGCCCAAGGTACCTAGTGAACTTGCTAGCTGAGTGAAGATTTGAACATGGGTCTCCCTGTCCTGGTCCAACATTCTACCCTCAACTGGTTTCTCTTGTGTAATTTTACGTACATGCTGCCCATAGCTATTTTCAAAGTTTATGCTCAAATTCTCAATACTTTTGGGCACACAAAATACTCAGCAAGCAACAAGATTCTAACCAGCATCCTCACAAATCTTTTATACAGATTTACACACACATATCTATATATACATAAAATTTCCATAAAGGACCAAAGAAGATCAATTTGGATACAGCTTCCCTTAGCAAAAGTGATGGTTTCAGAATGTTGAAGGGGATGCCAGCATCCATTCGATGTCTATATGTGGGGAGAGCCCTGGGGTGGCTCCACCGTGGCGTTGTGTTGTTTATACAACGCAGAAGCCACTGCGGAGCCATCCCAGGGCTTTCCCTTGAAACTCCAAAATAAAAAAAAGCCTGGGACTTCCCCTGACTTGTTTCTCTGGAGCAAGATGACGATGATGCATCTGCTGTCTGATTGGTCGCCATCTGCCCTGACACGGGGAGGGGGCAGGACAGCAAGCCGAATGGCCACTGGAATGCCTCCACACTTCTCCAGCGTGGGGAGAAGTAAATGCTTAGTGGGGAAAGCCAAAAGGTGAAAAAAGGGTAAAAAACAACAACATGTGGAGGGATGTGCGAAGGTGCCGCAGCGCTTGTGTGGTGATGTGCAGCGGCGCGGCGGTGCGTGGGGCAGCAGCGGCGGCTCCTCCTCCTTGGATGCAAACCCGGCACTCGCTCCTTAGTGTGGGGACAATCCTGCAAGAACGCAAGTGTGGGGTTTGGGGGGCTTGCGGCGCCAATGCATCGTCGCCAAGACACCCCCCTCTGTGAAAAGCACTTATCAGCATAAACCCCACTCTGATGCTCCTGGATGGCATGATGCTTTCCTTCCTCCCAGAAGTAGAGCTGCAGACATCTGGGGACGTTTTGTAGGGTGGGAGGAGGAGAGAGATTGAAGCTGGGGCTGAGAAAGGGGGAGAAGAGCCTTTCCAAGTGCCAACAGATGGGGAGAGGCGGCCACACCATGGACCCTGCAGTGGCTGCTACGATCCAAGCTCCAGAAGGCCAAGGCCACGTGGACGTTCAAAAAACAAATGTGAAAGAGCATCCGTATAAGTCATACACATTGAAGAACTGGATGTGCCCCTTTTCTTTTATTGCATCATGGCGCTCAGGACTGGAGGGAGAACAGCGTAGTGAACCAATACCGTGAACTTGAACCAATACCGTTAAGAGCAAAGCCATTAATTAGGCTCTCCCCCAAAGCATGAATAAGCCCAACCATTTCTATCATCTCCTTGACAGCATCTTCAACAGGTTTTCAAGGCAATTATGGCTTCTCCTGAATGCAAGAAGCCAGTCTCTGCTCCCAGAAGGTACTTGCCTGCCTGCTTGCCTGCCTGCCTGCCTGCCTGCCTGCCTGCCTGCCTTTCTTCCCTGGGTGTGGCTGAATTTGGACAACACATTAAGCAACTGAGGGGGGTGGGGGAAACAATCGTCAGTTGTGTTGTTTATTGTGTTGTGTGGAGGGTAACATGCCGCTCACAAACTACTGACGGTATGCTATTCCGCCCAAATAAGCAACTGAGAGAAACAACTGGCTTGCAAGTCGTTTAGCTCGAAGCCAGTTGTTTAAAGTGTTGTGTGGAGGGGTGAATGTGTTAATGGCGTGTGGTGAGTGGGTAAAACACAAGCCCATAGAGGCAGGCGGCAAGAGCGACCAAAGCGGCGGCTGCCACCCTGCTACAACTGGTGCAACTTGCAGAGGCTGCTGGGATAGAACTGGGAGGACTGAGGGAGGAGGGAGGGTGGGGAGAGGGGAGGGGGCAGTATCAGTCAAATGCCAGGTTGACTATTAGTCCACTCAATGCCAGCCCCAACCACCCACAGTTGTGTAGGAACATGTGTGGGAAGTACCCACAAAATACCCAACTGTGAGTTGGCAACTCACACACACACACGCACACTCACATCCCATGCCAAAATACAGCCCGTTAGTGTTAGGCTTTGCAACACAACAGGGGTGTCTTCACGGTGCCAAGTTAACCCCAGCCTTTCCTCAAAACCCCACAAGAGCGTGGGGTTTCAGGCGAGCATTCGGGTATTGGAACCACCCCTGCCCTCTTCCTGGTTCCTGGTTCCTGGTGACCAATCTTGGTCACCTTCCACTAAGATCGCCCCCCTGATCAGCCCCGGAATGAGGTCAGATGGCGGAAGAGCCACGCTGACCTCGCTCCCACCAAAAAATCAGGGGAAGTCTCCGACTTTTTCAAAGCACAGCTTTGTGGGAAAGCCCTGCAATGGCTGTGAATCTGCAGCTGCGTCATATAACTGATGCAGGGCAGATTCGCAGCCACCATTAATTGGCCGCATATAGACAGCTCCAAGGCTGGAGGGCAGTTGACAGGCAGGGAGATGGGATGGCAGAGTTTGCTCCAAAGTCCCTAGTTACCAGGGATGGTCCATCTTCTGGGGAACTGGGCTGAAATGTTGACCCTTGAGAGATGCTGGAAGATGTTGGGATCTTCTGGGAATGTCTGTGCTATCTTTCTTGGGGCTTCAATTAGCCACTTCCCATTCTGAGGGGAAATAGGACAACAAATGATATGCTTTTCTACTAGAACTTTGTTTAAAATCATGTGGCCAGAACCAAAGAGTGACGAAACAGCATCTTCTTAGCCGGTACTCAAAATGCAAAATGCTCCAATCCTCTCCAGAGCTGCCTATCCAGATGTGCGATGCTCACCCCAATTCTCCAAGCCATGAGAAAGTCAGGAGGTGCAGCACCTCCTCAGGTTTGGTTCCCTTTGCAAAGGAGTCACTGGAGGAGTATTGTCATTCTGTAATATTTGAATTGATTTACAAATATACAGGTGCACGGCTTGAACACTCCTGCAGATCGCTCTGCTCTGCTCTCACCTCAACTCTCTAATCTATTTCAGGCTGAGGGCTAAATTCAGTTTTGGAAAAGTTCTCAAGTGGTGGGTGGGGCTAAAGACACCCCTCCCCCAATACAACAAACAAACAAAAGTCCCCTCTACAAGATTTTGGTTTGATTCCCGGTTGTCCGATTATGCACATTTCCTGACAATCACTTTTACGCCTAATTCCTATAAACACGCTTTGTTTCACTCTTAATTCGCCAGAATCTCCCGCCTTTGGTTTCCTAGGTTACCTGCTGGGAATGATGTGGTTAACCTGTTTGGCTACCTTTCTACCCTCCAATTTCGCCGCCAGCTAAAGTTGTTCCCCCTCCCAGAACTGCTCAGGAGTAAATGGGAATGTGCCTCAAGTTTCCCCCTCCAGGAGCCTTTTAAAAAGTATTTTCGGCTGCCTCTCTCTGCTCTCCATCGTTTGCCAGAGAGAAAGGAAGAGAGTGAGAGACCAAAGAGAAGGAGCGAGCGAGCGAGAAAGTAGAGATCCGCCCAAACGCACGCCCAAACAGACAGGGGAAGCTGCTTCGTTCCTTCCTCCTCTTCCTCCTCCTCCTCCTTATTTTCCCAGCGAGATCAATTGTTTTCCCTTCTCTCCTTCTCAATCATCCGTTGTCGTTTTGGTGGTGTAAAACATTCAGACGCACGCACACACACAGACACACACACACACACAGCTAGCAAGCAAGGAGACAATTTTTCTAAGAGAGAGACGAGAGAAGACGCGAGCGAGTGTGTGTGTGTGTGTCTATGGACGGAGGCAGGCATGCAGGCAAGCATGAAAACACCCTCCCCCTGTCCGCCCCCCCTTTCCCTGCTTCCCGTCTCACTAATAACTTCTCTTTTTACGCACCCACACACCCACACACCACAGAGCTCATCTCAGGAATCCAGCAAGACGTGAGGAGAGGTCTAAGCGGATCACTAATTATCCACACAGATGCATGACAACAAAACCATCTGATCATTAATGCACCTCCTCACAAACTCATTTATACGGACATAAGGCACTCTTACTCCCGCGGTAAATTAAAACTCGCCGTTTCACGCGTGTTCGAAAATGCGCATCATCGGAGATTTAAAGCGCCTGGACCCCTGATTTGCACTCCGCTCTTGTAGAGGTACATTTGGTAATGTGCCTTGAAAGAGCTTTAAATCGCTCTTGTAGAGGCACCCAAAGCACCCATATATTTTAGCTGAAAGCGCTTCCTGCCAGTGACGAAGCCTTCACATTTCAGCATTTTAGATTGGGGGACCTTGGAGGGCCAGGGTGGGATGCCAAGGGATGCCGGTGAGCCTGAGGTCCAATCCTCCTGCTCTAGGGAGACAAGAAAGCACCCCAAAATGTTGCTAGCTCCCTAGAGCCAAAACCCCATCCCTCTGATGCCTTTTCCATCTGACCCCAAAGCTTCAATCTTATAATTTTGTTTCCTTTCACACAGAGCTCAAGCTTGCCCCTTCACCCTGGCTGGGGGTAGGAGAAGAATGAGTCCCCTCTGCCCATCACCTGTGCCTTCTGGGCCATTACCCAGCATGCCATACTGGACCTGTCCAAAGCTATCGACAGCTATTAGTCCTGATAGTTATGTGCTACCTCCAGTAGCAGAGGCAGTAAGCCGATGTACACCAGTTGCTGGGGAACATGGGTGGGAGGGTGCTGTGGCACTTGTGTCCTGCTTGAGGGTTCCAGGAGAACAGAATGCTGGACTACATGGACCCTTCAGCTGATCCAGCACGGCTCCTCTTATGTTCTTATGAGGAGAGTCCTCTGCCAACTCCCCAGAATAGAAGACTGTCCTCTCTAATGTAGGACACCTGGCCAACGTTGATGATCAGCTCTTGCTCTCAGCCAGGAATCGCAAGGGTGAAGCCCTCGGAGCAGGGTTGATCGTGGAGAGGCGTCAGAAGCACCAATTGTGACATCACCATTGTGATAGTTCAGGCCAAGCTCACTGCCTCCTTCGGAAGTTCTCAGGCAGGCTTGGATCCGGTCAAGACCTTGGCATAGGGTGGTCTTTTGGGGTGGTCTTTTGTTTACCAACAAATTCTGGTTGATCAGCTGCCGAGGGGCTGTGCTTGTCTCTTCTGGCGACAGTTTTGCTTTGTGTCGCCACATACAATCGGATCTGGACCTGCTGGACCAGTTTGATGACCCGAGTTGTCCCTGGTTGGGTGGGAATTCAGTGTGAGCTCAACACGATAGCTTTGGGAGAGGAGGTGAGGCTGTTTTTAAACATTACGTTGGCTTGTCTTGATTTTTCGGATGAGTTGGACTTCAACTCCCATCATTCCCAGCCAGCATGGCCAATGGCTGTCCAACACATCTGGAGGGCACAAGGTTGAGGAAACCTGCTCCTGTCCTTTTCGGATGTCTAGTAGGGGGTAAAATGAACTTACATGTGTGTGTTTGGTGAGTGGGCGGGGGGAAGGGAAGCTGCAGGTTCTGCCCCCAGCCTAAAGCACATCCATCGGAAAGGAAGTAGAAACCCCACCCCCACCCCATATAACTCTCTCACTTAGAAAATATTCTACAAAACATTTACCACATTTTACAGATGAGCAACACTGATGTTACTAGATGCAGGAGCAACTGATGGCCTCAAGTTACTCCAAATGAATTCAGTATTTCCTCTGAAAGTAACAGCTTTATCTGTGTGATCTCAGACAAGAGTTCTCCTTTAGTTCAAGATGTCGTTCTGTGTA
Organism: Anniella stebbinsi; assembly: GCA_029215795.1. NCBI lineage: Eukaryota > Metazoa > Chordata > Lepidosauria > Squamata > Anniellidae > Anniella > Anniella stebbinsi. Next base: position 2,776,449 of record JARDYH010000003.1, on the reverse strand, counting down.
TACAGGTGCAGGCACAATAGCAAAGCGTGTTTTGGGAGCTGTAATTTGTTACCGCGTATTGCGCCGCTTGTTTCCACGTGGCCTCCCTACACAAGGTAGGAAAAGGGTCAAACCAACTAGCGCAGACACAGAAACACTGTAGTTTATGGGGAGATTGTGAATGATTTGAAGGTCACAATCTATTACAAAATCAATAACGAATTAGTAAGATGGTGATCTGAGCTCACTACAAAGGCAAGCCTTACAAGCGTACACGTTTTGACCAAAGAGGCAACTAATTATGAAATTCTGTAGCCATAGGTGTGTGCAGCTCATTTCATAAGGGCGTGCACCTTAAAGGCCCTGATTGGAGTGGAGGAGGGGAAAGCGTGCTTTCTCTCCCCTCCACTGCTCCAATCGGGGCCTAAGGCCTTGATTGGAGCAGTGGGGTGGTGGTGAGCAAGTGTGCTTTCCAGGGCCTCTGGAAAGTGCGTAGTTACCCCAGGGATGCTAATGGTGGCTTTCCTGAAGCTGTCCCATCCTCTTTAAAAGCCCTGATTCGAGCAAGAAAGCAGAGGTGGCCCTAGGAAATTAGGGTGTGCCTGGGCACACCCAGCACACCCCATGTGCACGCCTTTGTCTGAAGCATCACTACTCAAAATATGTGCAGAATAGAACACCGAAGAAAAGAATTAAGAGTTATGTGGTGAAAAAATTACAGTAAGCATGCAAAGATGGCTCTCTAGAAAATATGTATTAATGTTACAGGTGAGGGGCACAGCAAGCCTGAGAGATAATACCTCCCTCAAGCAGACAGGCAGGGATTATATACCCCCAAGCCATCCCCACCCACTTTCTCTTATCACAATATAGTAGAACATAAGAAGAGCCCTGCTGGACCAGGCTAAAAAAGGCCTACCTAGTCCAGGGTTGGGCAGAAAGTACACCTCCATGTGTTTTAGACCAACTCCCAGCATTCCTGCCCATTGGCCATGCTGTAGAGGCTTCTGGGAGTTGAAGTATGAACACCGACATCTCAAATCCAATCTGATGAGAGTAAGCGACAGATGTGGCATCATCACAGTTTACTGTAAGCAAGAAAAGGGTTAATTCAATCAACTCAGCACTCAGATCAGAAGCTCATGATCAATTCCGAACTTAATACTGAATTTGTAAATTGCTGGTCCAGGCTCGTTTAAAAAGCGAGCATTACAAATGGGTGAAGTTCGATCAGTGAGCCAACTAATCACAAAATTCGACAGCATCACTAGTCTAGGTCCATCTCTCTGCTCAACAGCCTTTCTTTGCAACCTCACATTGTCTTAAGAGGGGCTATCTTAAGAACCGCCACCTCCCATGCGGATCTCCGAGTGTCGAGACTAGGGTGATCCTATGGAAAGGAGGACAGGGCTCCTGTATCTTTAACAGTTGCATAGAAAAGGGAATTTCAGCAGGTGTTATTTGTAGGCATGCAGCACCTGGTGAAATTCCCTCTTCATCACAATGGTTAAAGCTGCAGGAGCTATACTAGAGTAGGGTGACCAGATAAAATCCAGGTCAGGGCTCATGTAACTTTAACAGTTGCAGAGAAAAGGGAATTTCAGCCGGTGTCATTTGTATGAAATTAGTTCCTGGTGAAATTCCCTCTTCATCACAACAGTTAAAGGTGCAGGCACTATACTAGAGTGACCATATACAAAAGAAGGCAGGGCCCCTGCACCTTTAAGTGTTGTGATGAAGAGGGAATTGCACCAGGAACTCATTGCATATAAATGACACTGGCTGAAATTCCCTTTTCTCTACAACTGTTAAAATTACATGAGCCCTGACCTCCTTTTCATATGGTCAGCCTAGATTTGGGAGGAAGCTGTGGCCTTCTCAGGACGGCCTTGCTGGACTGGATCAAAGTCCTGTGGAGTCCAGGATCCTGTCCCTGACACTGTGTGTGTGTGTTTCAAAACTCTTAAGCTCGTGGCCATCCTCCTCCTCCTCCTCCTCCTCCTCCTCCTCCTCCTCCTCCTCCTCAGCCCATCTTGTGGCAGTGCCTTCGGTGCACAGAGAGACGCCTTAGTCCCCCCTCTCTTTCAGAATGTCCACAGAAAAGGAGTTGTCCGTCTCTCCCTTTGGCCATGGGCCACAGAAGCAACGAGCCTCTATGGCACTTCCAGATCTCCTGGATGAGGAGACGTTCCTATCGGAGAGCACAGCCTTGTGGGAAGGTGAGCACTCCGCATTCTGATGCGCATCAAAGTCCTCCTGAGCCCATTCGCCTGACCTCTGGTCTTGTTTCTTGCTCTAGCCCATTCCAAGTGACCCTGGTTCTACCCACCCAAGGCAAGCTCTGTTGCCGCACCCTCCCCTTTTCTAGGAGGAAGGACCTGATCCACTAGCAGTCCAGAAAGGTTGAACTGGATAGCGAATGTCCTGCATCCTATGCCCACAAATGCCTATTCCGCCTGCACTCCTGATGGAAGCTGGCCTAACAGCTCCTCTTTCTGGCCAGGGAACCCTGGGAACTGTAGTTCTGCTAGGGGTCTCTCCCACTCAGCACCCTTGCCCAACTACAGTTCCCAGGATTCCCCAGGGAGAAAGCCAGGACAGTTTCATAGTTGCTATGAATCCAATGATGGTTTGTGGTGAAGCTATGGGAGGAGCAGCAGAGCAAGACAGCGCAGTGAATGGCATCTCCAGAACCCTGTGGCGTGTGGGGTAGCAATAGGACCAGCCCACGCACCACCCTTCTTCCTGGCCACCAAGAATGACACTTGCGTTCTATCTCTGTGCTAGATGCGGCATCTTTGCAAGTCCCTTCTTTTGACAGCTACGTAAACGTAGACCTGGAGAAAGAGGCGCTGGAGTATGTTCAGTCTTTCATGCAGAGCAACGAGCAGGTATCAGGCTTCCCTTTTCGCGATGGCTGGTTTTGTATGGGTTATGCCAGGCACTTCCAGGCATGAGGCCCCTCGCTCTCCAAATCCTCTAGCAGGGCCTGGAGCCAAGTCAGGAAACAGGGGCTAGATCTACACCAGTGGGTTTTTTCAAAATTGGTTTTTCTAGATGGACATGACAGGCTTTGCCAAGTCATGCTGTCTTTTATTGATTCCAGAATTTCCCGACGATTGAGCAGGTTTTAATTATGACTGCTTTCTGGATGTTGGTGTGAAGGTATTCTGGTAGGCCCAGTTTCTGGAGGTTTTCTGTATATTTTTTTGGATGTGATGCCGGTGACTGATGTGAATAATGGGATAACTGTGACCTTTTTCTGTTGTCATAGTTCTTTGACTTCCATGGCCAGTGGTGTATATTTCTCTCTCTTTTCTTCTTCCTTTTCAACAACATTTTTGTCATTTGGTATAGCTATGTCGGTGAGGTATGTGTGTTTTTCTTTTTTGTCTATGAATGTTATGTCTGGTCGTTTGCAAGGTATTGTCTTGTCCATATCATTATTATTATTATTATTATTATTATTTATTACATTTATATACCGCCCCATAGCCGAAGCACTGGTAACTGTTGGGGCATGTTACGAATTCCGTATGCTGCTTTTCCAGCCTTCTTTCCCACTTTTTATTCCATATCATCCAAAATTATCCCAACAGATCCCATTGTGTGTCATCACGATGGGATGGTATCCATCTGACGCTAGGGTCTGGCCATGGTGGGATGGACAGCACCAAGGAGGCTCCTTTCAGATGCTGAGTAGAAAAACATGGTGGCCGTGGCTTTTACCCTATGCCCCAGGGATCCCCCGTGCCTCCTTGGAAGCTTATCAGGGGTTCTTCAACCAGAGGATCTGTCATGGTGGACCTGCATTTCCCATTTCGCCCTCCCCTCTGTTGGGAATAGAAAGCAGGTCTAGGCCCCCCAATCCACCTGAAAACTTTCCATGTAGGTCTCCTAAGAACATAAGAAAAGCCCTAAAGCTGATCCAGACCCAAGGCCTCTCTTGTCCAGCATTTGTGTTCACTCAGTCGCCGACAGGTTGCTTGTGGGAAGCTCACAAGCAGGACAGGATCTCAGCAAGTTAACTTGGCTCTTTTGCTCTACAGCTGTGACAGGCAGCTTTTAGCCCTCCAGATGTTGTTGGATTGCAACTCCCATCAGTCCTAGCTAGCATAGGGAAGAGTGAAGGACAATGGGAGGTACAGTCGAGCAACATCTGGAGAACGACAAGTTGCCTTGTCCTGCTCTAAGGTCATAACAAAACAGGCAGGACCAGAGGTCCCTGGTAGAGCCCTGCTTGCCACCGAGGATGTCTCAGCTTCAGTGGGTTGCAAAGCAAAGATCAGGATGCAGCAGGTGATGGGGAAGGGACCTCTCTCTCCCAGAAGACCTGCCGAGCCATGGCCAGCCCAAGTGGACAATACTGGGCCAGACGGAATATTGTCCACCCATTCATTCTGAGCAGGCTCTGCATGCGGTTACCTGTTTCTCTGCTTCCAACGCTCCTCTTCTCCACTGTTTCTCACCTCCGCTGGGCTGCAGGATTGGTCCAAGAGGTTGGGCTTCATCCGGCGAGTGGACATCCTCAGCAGCGCCACCAGCATTAGCACCCTTCACACCTCGTCACTGACCATCGATGTCATCAAGGTGAGGATGGTGGTGGTGGTGGATGGAGGGGGCAGGCGCCGCTCCAGGAGTCCTGCAGAAGTGACAGGGCCTCCTTCGTGCCGGAGGCCTTCACCTGGGGACGGCCTTTTGTGCGGATCGGCTGAGAAGGGATCTGGCATGGAAGGCATCACAGTCACAGCCTGCCTGAGCTTCCACGGAAGAGGGGGGGGGTTCTTCCCGTGATGTCCCAGGGTGTAGGGGCCTTTTGAAACACACTTTGTTTTGTTTTTGTCTTAGTTCCTGCTCTCTTGGACAGCGTCTAAAAATATTGTAGAGCGCGAGAGGGCAATAAAAAACATTGTCCGTCTCTGCAAAAAGATGTTCTCCTATTCTGACAACGAAGTGAGTTGTACGTTCTTCTCTTTCAGGGGACTCGCTTCTTGGTGGGGTTTTTTCAAAGTGGACAAAAACAGCATCCTTTGCATGTTGTCACCCCACTCATTTAAAATCTCCCCCTCAAAACCTACCCTTTGTACTATGAACCCTTAGGCTTACCTCCTGAAATATCACATCCAGATCAAGATGAAATCTATGTAGATGGAGCTGGCTTTGTTCTAAACCATTCTTTGCTTGCTTCCATGCTACCCACGTATAGCTGTTTGGTTATAGGAGAAGTCAAGGGGTGGGGGTGGCATGATCCGGGAATGCGAGGAAACTAGCAGTTAAAGCCCCACTGCTGGGTTCAGAAGTGGACTAATATGTAGGGCGACCCTATGGAAAGGAGGACTGGGCTCCTGTATCTTTAACAGTTGTATAGAAAAGGAAATTTGTAGGGATGCAGCACCTGGTGGAATTCCCTCTTCATCACAACAGTTAAAGTTGCAGGAGCCCTGCCCTCTTTTGCATCTGGTCACTTTAGGCAGGGCTCCTGCAGCTTTAAGTGTTGCGATGAAGAGGGAATTTCACCAGGTGCTGCCTGCATACAAATGACACCTGCTGAAATTCCCTTTTCTATGCGACTGTTAAAGATACAGGAGCCCTGCCCTCCTTTCCATAGGGTCACCCTACTAGTATGGCACAATGACGAGGCAAATCATCATGAATCCCCCTGGCCATGCTCAACTGGGAGCAATAAAACAGGGAGAACATCAACCTTGCAAATGCCTATTTTCCTTTAGGAAATCCTACCTGACTTTCCCATCTCTGGCCAGCTGGCGGGCTGCTTCATTCTGTGCTGCTCTGACCACAATGAGGTGGTTTCCCGCTGTGCATCAGAAGGTCTCCATCACCTCTACAACTTCATAATGTACCAGAAGGGTAAGAAAAGAGCAGATGTCCCACCCCTCTGAGCCACAAGGGTCTCGCCAGGTGGCTCAACGTGCCACAGGGATTCTTTAGGTAGAAATAGCCATTTCAGAAAAAGGGCCAAAGAACCCCCTCGATGGCTAAGAGTGAAGATGCACTCAACGCTTTTGAAGCACCCATTTGTGGATGGCACTGATTGGCTGGCAATTGTGGCGTCACCAATTCATCTCCTTCCTCAATCCCTGCAGCAGTTCTGCAACTGCTTATAGAATTTTTGAAGGGGGTTGTTGCTTTGAAGGCAGGACAGATGCATAAACAAAAGAATAACTTGTTGCTTTTTAAAAGACAACCTGACCTTAATTTTTTTTTTTTTAAAAAAAGGGCCAAGAATCCACCTGATATACGGGGAAAGAGCAAGATTGATGGCTGAAACAATGGCTGCATTCGGACAACACATTAGTCAATGGTGGGTTGAGTAGCCAATCACAGCTGGTTATTTTGTGGGTACTCCCCACACAACATATTCCTACACAACTGTGGGTGGTTGGGGCTGGCGTTGAGTGGACTAATAGTCAACCCAGCATTTGACTGACACAGCCCCTGCCCCTCTCCCCACCCTCCCTCCTCCCTCAGTCCTCCCAGTCTATCCCAGCAGCCTCTGCAAGTTGCACCAGTTGTAGCAGAGTGGCAGCTGCTGTTTTGGTCACTCTTGTTGCCTGCCTCTATGGGCTTGTGTTTTAACCCACTCACCACATGCCATTAACCCACTCACCCCTCCACACAACACTTTAAACAACTGGCTTTGAGCTAAACAACTTGCAAGCCAGTTGTTTCTCTCAGTTGCTTATTTGGTTGGAATAGCATACCGTCAGTAGTTTGTGAGCGGCGTGTTACCCTCCACACAACACAATAAGCAACACAACTGACGATTATTTCCCCCCCCCCCTCAGTTGCTTAATGTGTTGTCTGAACGCAGCCTATGGCTCAATTCGGACGACACAATAAACAACTGGTGTGGGGGAAACAATTGTCAGTTGTTTTGACTATTGTGTCATTCGAATGCTGCCATAGTCAACTCAGCGCTGATCCTCATCCACACCACAGTTGATTATTTATTACCATGTTGTGTGGGCCGTGCCCCCTAGGGTTAGCGAGAGGGTTAGGGTTAGTCAACCCACCATTGACTATCATGTCGTCCGAATGCAGCCTATGTGTCATTTGTTGCTAAGCTGGGTTCGTAGTGAATGAAGAACATCCTGTGAGCAGTGTTTGAATGTAAACCTCTGACTTAATTTAAAGCGGCCCTCCCCAGCATGGTGCCTTCCAGAGCCTTTGGGCTACAACACCCATCAGCCCCACCCAGCATGACCAAGGGCTGGCAATAATGGGAGTTGCGGTCCAAAACATCTGGAGGGCACCAAGTTCTTCTTGCAAGTAGGCTGGGTCAGGCGCCTTCTGTGGTGGGATGCATGTGCTTGGAGCGCTCCAAGAGCCCCAGAAAGGCACGTTGTGAGCCCACGGGATGCTTGCCGCTCTCTCTGCATCTTCCAGGCCAGACCACGGCGAAGGGAGGCGGGGCAATCCTGACGGAATGGGAGCCAGAGGATGACCTGTTTGCCGACCCCATGGAAATGACCCTGTTCTTGGACCCCATGGAAGTCACCCTGGTAACTGCCCCCTCAGAAGACGTAGCAGGCCCAGCAGGAGAGAACATCCCTCGGGGGGGGGGGGCGCACAATTCCCGGCAGGCCGAAGGTCCCAGGCTCAGCCCTCAGCAGCCCCGCCAGCTGAAAGGAACTGAGGTTGCTGGGATAGGAAAGGTTGGAGAGCTCCTTTAGAGTTCCTGACTGGGTTTGACTGAAACCCGGAGCGGATTCACCGCCTCACTGACTTCAGAGCCACCAGCCTCCGCTGGGAAAGCCAATTCTCTCCCTGAGAAGATGCCAGAGAGCCACTGCCGGTCAGTGGTGGGCTGACTCAATCTAGCATCAGAGCCTGTAACTCCCTGGCAGAACCCGGGCTTTGATACAGATGGTCCAGGGTTAGACCGACCCCCCCTTAGCAGGGCTGGGGAAGACCCTTCTCTCCCGGAGACATAGACTCTAGGGCAGGGCTGTTGAGCCTCAGGTACATGGCCCAAACCTGGCCTCCTGGAGGTCTTAGTCTGGCCCTCCAGGGTTCCCCCAATGGGCCTCACCCCTTCGCCTGACCCCCCACCTCTTTCCCTGACTGCCAGTTCTTGGATGGTTTTGCGGCTTTTGCATGGACTTTGTTTTTCATCTTGGAGGTTGACATGCCTCTCCGTAAGCTTTGTTACGGGCACAAAGAGTTTCAAGCTAAAAGATGTGGGCTCTTTAGGCCTCATCCCTTTTGCCTCTGGCCTGCCCACCACGGGAATGTGTTTCCCGAGAGCTTCTCTGACACTGAATATGGCCCTCAGACTGAAAGGCATTTAACAGCCCAGCTCTAAGGCTTCAAGAACCACAGCTTCTTAGTGTACGCAACACCGGGTGAGGGAGGACAAAGATTTGGTCTTAAAGCCATGTTGTAAACCCACATGGTCTTAATATAGGATTGATCAAGGTGAAGTTTTGAGCAAATGATCTACCAAAAAAAAAAGCAATTGGTATTTTGGACTGCGTTAATAGAAATATAGCTTACAAATTGTGTAAGGTACTGGTTCCCCTGTATTTGGCACTGGTTAGGCCTCATCTTGAGTATCGTGTCTAGTTCTGAGCACCACACTTCAAGAGGGATGCAGACAAGCTGGAGGGGGTTCAGAGGAGGGCAACGAGGATGATCAGGGGTCTGGAAACAAAGCCCTATCAGGAGCGACTGAAAGAACTGAGCATGGGTAGCCTGGGGAAGAGAAGATTGAGGGGAGACACGATAGCACTCTTCAAATGCTTGAAAGGTTGTCACACAGAGGAGGGCCAGGATCTCTTCTCGATCATCCCAGAGTGCAGGACATGGAATAATGGGCTCAAGTTACAGGAAGCTGGACATCAGGAAAAACTTCCTGACTGTTAGAGCAGTACGACAATGGAACCAATGACCTAGGGAGGTGGTGGGCTCTCCCACACTAGAGGCCTTCAAGTGGCAGCTGGACAGCCATCTGTCAGGGATGCTTTAAGGTAGATTCCTGCATTGAGCAGGGGGTTGGACTCGATGGCCTGATACGCCCCTTCCAGCTCTACTGTTCTAGGATTCTATGATAACAGACCTCCAATTGGCTACAACTCAGGCACTGATGAAACAGGCAGATAAGGGAATCCTAAATAAAGTGCAGCTAATTCTTCCAGCAGCTGGTGTGTATGTGTGTGTGTTGGGGGGGGGGGGGTAAACCCAGCTCCGCCTTTTGGGGTCCCTTTCGTGCTTCTTAGGCAGCCTTCCTTTCACTCGCAGGTATTCACCAAACACCTCCGCCCGGTGGAACTGACCAACTTAATAATCACCGCCATTGAAGGCATGCGGGACGACAGTGCACACAGCACCAAGGCCGCCATCTACATGCTGAGGATCATCCTGAAGGATCCCAGCCTGGCCTTGGGGAAGGTACATAGCTCAGGGTGCCTGCCCTGCAGCCAACCGGCTGTTTCTCCCATTTGCCGGCACTGCTGCTAGGTGGAGTCTTCTTCCCTTGCCGTCGTTTCCTGATGCATCACGGAGAGTGCCAGTGGGAAAGGTCGTGGAGGGAGGCTGGTACGGGGCAAACCCAGATAGAATGGGTCTAAACTCCAATAGGGTTTGGGGCTCCACTCATAATTGGCTCAAGCTTGGGATGGAGACACCATTTTGCATGGCCCTCCGGATGTTGTTGGACTGCAACTCCCATGAGCCCTAGCCAGAACTATATTTAGGCCTGGCTGAGAGTTTGAAGCTGTTTTAAATAGGGATGTGTATCGTATTGTTCCGATGTCCAATAACAATACAATAATGGCATTATCAGACATCCGATTAACGATAACGATACGATAGAAATCCCTCCGAAATTATCAGATCCGAATTTTTTTCTGTCTGAAAATATCGGATTTTATCGGATTATCGGACCGCCATTTAAGTTACAGACTTGAAACATGGTTACCGTGATTACGGGGTATGCCTAAGTATGTGTATTAAATTTCAGAACAATCCCTCCACCCCTGTATTTTATATGAAAATTTTAAACATAGTTTAACTTCTGGCAGCTCAGAATGACAGCTCACCACATGCATTCAGAGCTGTCAAAAAAGGTGCACAATCTTTAAAAAATTCTTATAAAATACAAGGGTGGAGGGATTGTTCTGAAATTTGGCACATATGTGTAGCAATATGTGCTAGACATGTGTGCCAAATTTCAGATCAATCCCTCCAACCCTGTATTTTATATGATTTTTTAAAACATTGTGCAACTATTGTGATAGCTGATTGAAAGCAACATGGAGGCCCTGTCAACCAGCTGTCAGAACTAGCACGATCTTTAAAAAAATCATAGAAAATTGAGGGTTTGAGCAATTGCTCTGATTTTTTTTCACACATGACTAGCCAGAACCCATCTTCAATGTACCACAAGTTTCAAGTTTTTATCTTTAAAAATGAAGAAGTTACAGCAGAGGGTTTTTGGGGGACCCCTTATAACTTTTTAATTTGAAAAGCTAGAGACATGAAACTTTTTGGACATTGCAGATTGGATCTTGCTAGTCCTGGCTCCCCATGTTTCATGTCATTATCATTTAAAATAAAAAGTTATGCATGTGTTTCCCCCAATGCAAGCCTATGGGGAAAAAACAGACAACAAGTATTTTGACAGCATGGCGGCCCGGACAACCAGCTGTCAAAAATGTTGCACGATGTTTATAAAATGTATATAAAATATGGGGTTGGAGGAATTGATCTGAAATTTGGCACACATGTCTAGCACATGTTGCTACACATATGTGCCAAATTTCAGAACAATCCACCCCTGTATTTTATATGAATTTTTTAAAGATCATGCACCTTTTTTGACAGCTCTGAATGCATGTGGCGAGCTGTCATTCTGAGCTGTTGGAAGTTAAACAATGTTTAAAAAAATTATATAACATACAGGGGTGGAGGGATTCTTCTGAAATTTAATACACATCCTTAGGCATACCCCATAAGCATTGTGACAAAGTTTCAAGTCTGTAACTTTTAAAATACAGAAATTCTAGGCATTTCTGTCTCAAATGACAGCCCAGATAGATGCGACAGCCAGGAGTGCCTACTATCAGCTTCAGTTGATATGCCAGCTGCGCCCCTTCCTAGAGTTGGAAGACCTAAAGATGGTAGTGCACTCACTGGTAACTTAGAGGCTTGACTTCTGCAATGCGCTGTACATAGGGCTATCTTTGTGCCTAGTCCGGAAACTTCAATTAGTTCAAAATATGGCAGCCAGGTTGGTCACCGGTACACCTAGGGGTGACCACATAACACCAGTCTTAAAATCACTCCACTGGCTGCCCATTAGTTTCTGGGCGATGTATAAAGTGTTGGTTCTTACCTTTAAAGCCCTACATGGTTTGGGTCCAGGTTACCTGCGGGTTCGCCTTCTCCCGTATAATCTGCCACGCACACTCAGGTCCTCTGGGAAGAATTTACTCCAGTCAGCCAGAACTAGGCTGATGAGTGTTACCCAGAGGACCTTCTCTTCTGCCGCTCCCAGGCTGTGGAATGGCCTGCCGGAGGAGATTCGACAAATTAGCAGCCTTCTGGAATTCAAGAAAGCCGTGAAGACTGCTCTCTTCCGGCAGGCCTACCCAGTTTAATTTTAAGATGTTTTTAAGAATGTATTTGTTTTTACCTGTTTTAATGGTTTATCAATTTTATTGCTTTTATATTTATATTTATTGTTGTTCCCCGCCTTGATCTGGATGGAGAGGCGGGTTAGAAATGAAATAAAATAAATAAATAAATAAATAAATAAATCAACTCTACAGGGCAAAATAGGGATCCGAATTAAATATCGGATATCCGATTGGATATCCGATACGATTCAATACGATAAACCTCCGATATAATCAGATCCAAATTTTTTTTTTATTAGGGATTTCCGATAATGATACAATAATTTTGGGCATGCACTTCCCTAGTTTTAAATGTACACTGTTTTTATATGTTGTCTGTTTTTATGCTTTTTTTATGCTTTTAAATTTTGTGTATCGAGTTTGAATGTCCAAAGTTTTAATTTTTGTAAACTGCCCAGAGAGCTTAGGCTATGGGGCAGTATATAAATGTTAATAATAATAATAATAATAATAATAATAATAATAATAATAATCAGTACAGCCAATGAGGTGGGATGGTGCAGTCCAAGAACATCTGGAGGGCCACATGCTGCCCAGCCCAGATTTAGTCCATCGTTCCAAACCTCCCAGTTACAAACTTTGGTGCTCAGAAGCGCCTGTGGACCATGCTGATTAGTTCCCCCAGCCCAAATGACTACAGAGACGCTTTCCAGGTTCCAACGAACCTTTATTTTGGTAGAATGGGATTTACGTTGCAATGGAGGAAGAAGACACCTCTGCCAAGGAGCATCTTTCTGACCCTCACTGGGCAGGCCAGCTGTTTTTATCTATTCACTTGGTTACAGACATGAAATGACTGAGCACATGCAGAGCACTCTGTTGATCTAACAGGAAGTCCTCGCTGACCACATATTGGTTGCCTGGGGCAACGAAAGGAAAAGGGAAGTCTGGCTTAACCACAGGCCTTTCAATTCAGATAAGCCTGGTGTGTGGGGGGTGTCTTGTGATACACACACAGACTGCTCTTAAAAGTCACTACTCAGCCCTAATTTAGACTGCCCCATATCTGACCTTCCTATTCAGATTGATCAGATTGATCAAAACCGTGCTTCCCTTATGTCAAGATAAAGCTCAAGATAAAGCTATGGTCACCACACTCTTCACTCCCTTGTTTTTTGCAACAAATTAATGACTTAAAAAAAGATTGCTAAAAGTGGGCAGCCTGCCTGAATCCTGGGGAAGGGCCAAGATGGAGGTGGGGGGCTGAGCCCACGTTTGATCCACCGGCCATAGATCTGTGGGTGTCGGTCCTGAAGCTGGGAGGATGCCAGGCCAATGGGCCTGTGGGAGCTCTCCAGTGACCTGTTCCCACTGGATTTGCTTTTTCCATCCAGGTGTCTAAGGCTGTGCTCTCCATCCACCACAACCTGGACTCCATCAGTGACCCCGTAGCCCGGCAAGAAACGCTCCGGGCCCTTCGCTTCTTAGGGAAATGCTACATGAACAAAGTGGTGAATGCACTCCTCAGATGTTCCTTGGAGTGCGACAGGTACGCAGCCGCCGTACCCCTGCCTCCCTGGTCCCCGTTCCTCTCATTCTCCACAGCAGGGGTGGGAACCCAGATCTGGACCACCAGAACTCAGAATCTGGACCACGGCGGTTGCACATCCACACCCCATCCGGGTGTTGCTCCAGCTGCTGCTTCATGCCATGGTCAGCTTTCTGAGTTCCAGAGACTGACTGACAGCCTGCCTGCGTCTCTCTGCTCTCATTCTCTTGGTCCCCACTCTGAAAGCCTGGAGAATGAGACACACACACAAACACACACACACACACACACACACACACACACACACACACACAGAGAGAGAGAGAGAGAGAGAGAGAGAGAGAGAGAGACCAGAGAAAGGCTGGCAGGAAAACCTGAGAGCTCAAATAGCAGACCATGGAGTGTGGCACCTAAGCACTCTGGGATTGTGCATGTACCTGCCTGTCTCCTGGTTTGTATCTCTTTCTCTATTGTGAGAATGAAAGGGAGAGATACTCGCTCTACAAGAATTTGGTTTGACACCCGGTTCTCCGATTATGCGCATCTTCTCGGAAGTGCTTTATGGAAATGACTGTACGCAGGAGGTAATTGAGCGCACAACTGGTGGCCTTACCGGTTGTTTGAAATGCACTTTAGAAGTAGTTAATGCAGAGAATCGCTTGTTCACATAGTCAAAATGCGCTTTAACGGCCCGCAGCAAAATAAAACTCACTATTTAACGCGCATTCGATAATGCGCATAATCGGATAGATAACGCACCTCAACTCCCGATTTGCGCTCCGCTCATGTAGAGGTAAAATTTTTAATGACACTTGAAAGAGCTTTAAACCTCTCGTGTAGCGGCAGCCAGAGAGAGAGAGAGAGAGAGAGAGAGAGAGAGAGGCCCTTTCCAGAGGGGCGTAGAGGGCTCAGGGTGGGGGATCCCGGAAGTAGCTGCTTCTGAGATCGGCACGCCCAATACATTCCAGGAAGTGCGATGGCCTTGGCTTCTCCTGGGCCATCGCAAGTAGCAGCGGCCAATTTGTTTTCTCTTGATCCATGGAAAGCGCTCACGCGCTCCTCCGAAAAAGGTTCATTTTTACAAAAAAAAAAAACCAGCGTGCTCACGTGGGCCCCCTCCCTGCCCTCCCGGGGATGGCGAAACGGGTGCCACCCCCTCCCCTGCTGGGCACGGAGCCTCGCAGTGCAGCTCCATGCCCAGTTTGCAGATGCGCTTACTCGCGAGCACATTCTTCTGCAGTCCTGGGAACTTCCCGAGACCATGGAAGAATTGGGATTTTTCTGGTTTGTGTTTTCCCAGAAAATTCCCGTGCCTTCACCCCCCGCCCCTGGGAGTCCCTGTGGGTCGTTTGGACTCACAGGGACCAGCCGGGGGCTAACCCAGGCAAAAAGCCTGGTGTGGAAAGTGCCAGAGAGAGCGGAGAGATGGTGACCTGGACGCAGGCACATGCATAGGACTAGCCCACCAGCCTGCCTGGGTGTGTGGAGGCCCTCCCCTGGGAATCTCCTCCAAGGGAGGATTGCGGGGTGGCCATAAGGGAGAGGGCCTTCTTGTGGAATGCTCTCCCCATTGAGGTCTGCCTGGTGCCAACATTGGGATCTTTTCGGTACCAGGTTAAGACCTTCCTCTACTCCCAGGCACTTGAGTGGTTATGATGGGGCTTTTTAGGGTTTTATTGGGTCCTAGTATTTTACTGTTAATTGTTTTGAGCTGTTCCAAAGTGTTAAACTATTTTTGTGCTAAAGGTTTTATCTTATGTATGATCATGTTGACTTGTAGGGCTTTAATTTTTGTGAACCACCCAGAGAGTGGTTGAAAGACTGTAATGAATGGATGAATGAATGAATGAATGAATGGATAGATAGATGTGTGAATGGATCTGTGTGGTTATGGATGGATTTATGGTGTACCCTGCTCTTGCCATGCCCACTTGCTTTGGTTCTGCCCACCTTTGCCTCAGGCCATGACCACAGATGAATGCAGATCCTGACAGGTTCTGACTAAAGCCATGTGGACCTCAACAGAGAAGAAGCTCCCTGCCTTGGCCATTGAGACTCTTCCTGCCACCTCCTCCTGCCTGGCCCAGGAAACTGGTTTTGCTTCCGTTTGAATGGGGCACCTGTGGAATTACTTTCTGATTTGAGAGATCACTTGTTGTTGTTTTTAATACTCATAGTCACACGTTCAGGCATGAGAGGCAGAAGACAGACCCAACATCCTTAACAAATGGTTCTGCAAGGTCTGGTTTTGCAATTTGCCTTATACGTACGTGTTCAGATGTGCAGGTTGAATGCTGTATTGGTTCTCAGACCTGATGATCCCTGTGTGTGAGTGTTTTAAATCAATGCTATGCTGAAAATTTCTCCCTTGAGAATTTTGACCACTCTCATCCAATTTGATAGAAAAGAAATTGCTTTTGAAATTCAAAGGAGAAGAAATTTTGGAGAAATTCTCATGGGTTCGGCTCAGTGTTCCTGGGATTTCCTTACTTATGAGATGGCTGATGAGTGTGTTTGAGCATCCTGTCTTTCATTGTACAGTCACCTCTCTGACAGCCTGTAGTCTCCTTGGCTTCCTGCACTTCCCGCCCAGGTGAAGGCATCTCATAAATTTATCCTTCCCATTGGGCCTTTTCAGATCAGAACATCCAGGCAGCCTGGGAGACTGTAGAGCTATGGTGAGATGTGTAATAGAAAGAAAAATCTAGACAGTACTCTCAGCCACCTTACAGCGACTAGGTAAGGTCAAAAACACCGCCAACACACATTCAAAATACATTATAAAATGCCCTCAGAATGAAGCAGAAAAATGGAAGCCCCTTTCATGGGGAAATGAAAACTTTCAGGAAATTCTTGAGATTTTTCTTTTCTTACCTCCTAGAAATTAAAGGCTATTTTTCAGAATTTCCACCATATTTTCTTCACCATTCTTATCTTTTGGTGGCTGCATTCCCTTCCCTCAATGCCCTGGAGCGATGCGAGGTATATGGGGCATTGTGGAGGATGCAAAATAAGGGCCAGGCTGCCAACACGGAGGATGTAGTGCAACCCCCCCCCCCAAAAAAAAACTCTTAGGAAAAAAGAAAGAAAGAAAGAAAGACACTGTTCTACAACCCCTGCCAATGGTATGAGAAATTGTTGGAGAATTTCTCCTCCCTCTGGAGAAATTTGGAGAAATTCTCCCCCGAATTTCTCTACCCGCAAATAGGGTGGAAAATTTTGAGAGGCTGCTTGTTCTCAGCCCTATTTTAAATAGATTTTTCAAACTGGCATTATATTTATTCTTCACGTCATGAAAAATCACACATGCAATTGATAGCACACTTCAGTAGGCGATATACCGGATCATCTCCGACTGTGGGAGAGTATTCCTTTCAAAATCTACTAACTGCAGTTTGTACCAGGGCTCTGCACAGATCTGGATGTGGATCCCGAACCCAGAGCAGATCAGGCCCGATCCAACACGAGTTGGATCGAGCCTGATCCGGACCTCCCAGATTGGGATCCAGGTTGGATTGGGGGTCCGTGCACAGCCCTAGTTTGTACACCAGCTAAAGAGCAGCGATCTCCAAATGGAGAGTTTAAAAATATACCCACCAGATGGCAGTGGAGGGCTAACTATGTAGTTCAGGCCCAGAGGCAATAGGGGAGTTTTAAAACTTGACTTAAATTTCCAAAGCAGATAAATAGGAAACACATCTTATGGGAGATGAAGGCAGAGTCACAAGAATAATATATGATCTCGCAGAAAAATAAGAGCACTCTATACATTCATCGTGCATTCATTAAATTTAGGGGAAAATAAATACATGTGAATGTTGAAGCCTTCTCCAGTTTGCCCCCCCTCCCCCCCCCCCCCCCGGATACAACACCGGTGGAAATGGTGGGAGATGCAGCTGAATGGAGGGCACCAGTTTGGGGCAGGCTGCACTATTGCATGCATGCAAGAAATAATGCAATGTTTAAATGAAATAATTAGTTTGGATTACTGCGATGTTAGGCTGACCCTATGGAAAGGAAGACGGGGCTCCTGTATCTTTAACAGTTGCATAGAAAAGGGAATTTCAGCAGGTGTCATTTGTCGGCATGCAGCACCTGGTGAAAGAACCTCTTCATCGCAACAGATAAAGTTGCAGGAGCCCTGCCTAGTGTGACCAGATACAAAAGGAGGCAGGTCTCCTGCAGCTTTCACTGTTGTGATGAAGACGGAATTTCACCAGGTGCAGCATGCATACAAATGGCACCTGCTAAAATGTCCTTTTCAATACAACTGTTAAAGATACAGGACCCTGGTCCACCTTTCCATATGGTCACCCTATGTGTTGTATGTGAGACTGCCCTTGAAGGCGGTCCGGAAACTTACTCAACCAGGACCAGGTGTCATGCCCATATTACACCAGTTCTATCTCAGGTTCACCGTTTTCCATTCTGTTTTTGGGCCCATGTAGTATGCTAGTTTTGATCTCTAAAGCCTTGCACAGTGCCCCCATAGAAGGATTTCCCCCATATGCTAGGGTGACCATATGGAAAGGAGGACTGGGCTCCTGTATCTTTAACAGTTGTATAAAAAAGGAAATTTCAGCAGGTGGCATTTGTAGGCATGCAGCAGCTGGTGAAACTCCCTCTTCATCACCACAGTGAAAGCTGCAGGAGCCCTGCCCTCTTTTGTATCTGGTCACGCTAGGCAGGGCTCCTGCAGCATTAACTGCTGTGATGAAGAGGGAGTTTCACCAGGTGCTGCATGCCTACAACTGTTAAAGATACAAGGGCCCTGCCCTACGTTCCATATGGTCACCCTACCATATGCATCTACTCCATCCTGAAGTCATCAATGGAGGCTCTTCTCTGAGTGCCCCCTCAATCTGAAGCAAGAGGGTGGCTATGAGGGAGGGGTCCTTCTTGGCGAAGCCCCCCCCCCCCCCCCGGAGCACTCTCCCTTGAGAGGCTCTCCTGGCGCCTACATCTTTTCAGTGCCAAGCAATTCCTGTTTTATTGTCCCAGGCCTTTAGACATCATGATACTCAAAGTTTCTACCCTTGTGGCGGCTAGCAGGTTTTGTTTTCTGTTTGGCCTGCATGAGGTTGTTTAGCTCTCTGTGCGATTTGACAGAGGCTGGCATGTTGTTTCACTCTCCATGCAGGTTCTGGGTTTTTCTGTTTACTGATGGTATTATTTGTATCTGGTGGCTTTTCTTTAACCCGATTTATTGTATGACACCCAGAGAATTTATGTTATGGGGCGACTAACAAATATCCATAATAAGCAAGTAAGAAAATATTATTATATGCAATGCAATTAATTATTATAAATATGTATTGTAAATTATTATTATTATTATTATTAATAATAATAATAATACATAATTATAACTATTGCTGTATAAGTTTATCTCATTGTCGTAAGCTGCCCTGGGAAGGCTCCTGCCTTAAGGGGCAGCATGGAAATGTTTTAAATATTTTAAATGAATAAATAAAACTCTCTGTAAACGTTCACAATGGGAATTTGGAAAGAGCACTTGGAGGGGTGATGTAGGCAGCCAGGGCTACGATGCCTGGATCTTCCACGTCGTGGCCAAGCCAGCTCTGAAGCCGTTGCCTTTTCCTATTCCCAGCACCGCTGCTGAGATGTGGAACGCCTTGGTGCGCTTCTCCACGTGGGCGAGCAAAGTCCTGAGGCACCTCCTTGCCTGCCTGCAGGGGAAGCCCGGGGGCCACGATATTTCTGCCAAGGAGGCCATTCTTTTTCCCGTGGCGGTAAGTAACTTAAGAGGTCGTAGAATCATAGAATGGTAGAGTTGGAAGGGGCCTATAAAGGCCATCGAGTCCAACTCCCTGCTCAATGCAGGGATCTACCTTCAAGCATCCCTGAAAGATGGCTGTCCAGCTGCCTCTTGAAGGCCTCTAGTGTGGGAGAGCCCATGACCTCCCTAAGGAATTGGTTCCATTGTCATACTGCTCTAACAGTCAGGAAGTTTTTCCTGATGTCCAGTCGGAATCTGGCTTCCTGTCACTTGAGCCCATTATTCCGTGTCCTGCACTCTGGGATGATGGAGAAGAGATCCTGGCCCTCCTCTGTGTGACAACCTTTCAAGCATTTGAAGAGTGCTATCATGTCTCCCCTCAATCATCTCTTCTCCAGGCTAAACATGTCCAGTTCTTTCAGTCTCTCCTCACAGGGCTTTGTTTCCAGACCCCTAATCATCCTCATTGCCCTCCTCTGAGGGCATCTCTGCTTTGTTTCCAAATATACACACCTGTGAACAAGTGGTGGCAAGCAATTCGCACGTGCCTTTGATCAGTCTGCACAACGGCTGTAATACACTTCAGGTCCACCTCTGTAGAGCTTGAAGTCCACTCTCTTAGCATTTCCTGCGTATTCTTGTCACTGGTGTCTCCCTGCTCCTGCTCTTAAGCCTCTCCACATTTAAGGGGCCTCTGGTGGATTGGGTCCCCTCAGGAGGAGTAGCAGCACTGGCTGGCAGCTGCCAATTTAATTTCCTCAGATCAAATTGGGCACCCTTCTGGGACTGTATGGACATGGGGGAGTCCATTGGACTCCCAGAACCAGCCATTAATTGTGGGTCTTTATAAATAATGATATTCCTGCATCATGATCCCCAGAGCGAACCCTTGCACCCCTCAGTTCAGCTGCGGCCTCAAGTACTCTCGCCTGGTCTCTCTAAATCCAAGCGGCAACTTGCCCTCAGCCAGGGGTGTGAAGTGGCGAATTCCATTCCAGAGAAGCTCTCAGGGGCTGCACATTTTAGCTTAATGTTCGTGCGGCAGGAGTTAAGCCATAAGAGAAGCTTTTCAACCCTTGTAGAATGGGGAAAACTGAACAAATGCTGGCAAACCATAAAATGGTGGGTGATTTGGTGGGCCAGATCTGCTCTAAGGTGCCTCTCTTCCATTCTCCCTCTATCCCCTCCTCAAAGCCTAATGGGCATATTCCCTCCCAAGGCTGGAGAGAGATTTCCAGCTGTCAAGGACCACTAATGTCCTATGGGTAAATGCAAGACCTCCATCCACAAGACAACCCAGTCATAGTCCCATTCATGGTAATTGAGGTGGCCCAAACTCACAGAGGTTTTCCTTCCAGGCCACCAGAGTCCTGGACAAGATCCTCCTGCACCCGCTGCCGGCCTTCAGAGAGGAGCTCAAGGAGGTCTGGGAGAAGTTCAGCCTGGTCTTGATCTTCTGGATCTCCCACACGTTCCACTTCCGAATGTGGGAATGGGAGGCCATCAAAACCCATCTGGAAGAGGACAGTGCTGACATGTCTCCATTGAGCCTCACCAGGTGACTCCAGCCCAGCCCCTTATCAGCCCGGGGGGCAATGAGACCAGCTCAGGGGTTTCCCATCAGTAACAAGGGGTCGACTCTACACACAGGTCAGCTGTCAGCACCCTGAGAAAGGTGGTGCAGTGTGCCGACTGCGAAAATGAGAGCCTGTTGATGAAGAAGCTCACTGTTTGGGAGCTCCTCATGGACGTGGAGACGTACCACCAAGGTGTCTCCTTCTTTGCCCGGTAAGTGGTGCTTGATGACCACTCAGCTGAAAGGTGATGGGTGTCATGCTTGCCTGCAGGTGACACCATCTGACCAGGGTAGGCAGATGGTTAGTTGGTCAGTAGCGAGAAGGTGAGCGCTATACTCGGAGGGTGCTGTTGCGCTCATGTCCTACTTGTGGGCTCCCTGAAGACATCTGGTTGGCCAACTGTGAGAAGAGATGGGGGCTAGAAAGGCCTTGTAGTCTGATCCAGCTCCTTAAAGTCACTCCCAGGCTGAAGGCATTGCCAAGTGAGCTTCCTCCTAGGAAGAGGATCAAGAGAGCTAAGAAGCACACCAGTAGTAACCCCATCAAATTGATGAGTATACATCAGGGGCGGGCAAGTTGTAGCTCTCCAGTTGTTGTCGAACTGCAACTCCCATCAGCCATTGCCATCATGGCCAATGGTGAGGTATGATGGGGATTGCATTCCAACAGCGCCTAGAGGGCTACGAGATGCTGCCCTCCCCAGGATACATAGATCAGCCTTCCTGAAGCTGGTGCCCTCCTCCATTTGTGTTGGACTTCAACTCCCACCATTCCCAGCCACCATGGCTATTGGGAATGATGGGATTTGCAGCCCAACACATCTAGAGGACATCAGGTTGGAGGAGACTGACATTTTGTTTGGTTTTGCAGCATTGGTAGTCTTCCTCCTTCTTGTGGGGTGTTTCCAGGACTGGCTCAGGATTTTGGAGGTCCTTTGCCAAGGTGCTGCCCTGGGCCCCCCTCACAGCCAGGCAAGTCCTCATTGCTGACCATGGGGACATGGCAGGCAAGCAGGCAGGCAGAAGTGCTGCTGCTCCTTCCTCACCACTGCAGCTAGAATGCTCAAGCGGGTGAGAGAGCGGAGGGCGGCAAAGAGCAGCAGCTGCGGATTGGGGTAGCAGGCTCTTGGGCATGCTGTGCTCTGCCCTGGCAGTCACTGGCCTCTGGCACTGGCCGTAATTGTGGCAACTGCACTAGAGGCACACACTCATCAACAGTCCTTGGCCCTTTCTACACCATAGGGGTGTAGAGGGCGGAGGGCGGGTGATCCCGGAAGTAGCTGCTTCTGGGATTGGTGCTCCCAATTTACATCAGAAGTGTGACAGCCCGGGTTCCTCCCGGGCCATCGCATGTCGCACCCACCATTATTATTTTTTGGATCTGAGGAGAGCGCACGAGTGCTCCTCCGCAAAATGTAACTGGTGCCACTCTCTTCCCTGATGGGCACAGAGCCACACGGTGCGGCTCCATGCCCATTGGTGCTGCTGCGCTTACTTGTGAGTGAGCGCAGCAGTGCCCGGGATGCACTGCCACATCTTCTGCGGTCCCGTGAACTTCCTGGGACCACAGAAGATTTGGGATTGTTCAGGCTCCCTTTATTCCTGGAAAATCCCGTGGCCCACTCCCTCACCCCCGGGAGTCCCTGTGCATCATTTGTACTGGATCCTTGCCCCTCTTGGCTAGTAAAAGCTAGCAGGGATGGAACAGCCGGCTGGGCCAGGGAAGTGATTAATGCCTCTCTACGAGAGGGAGTGGTCCCAGGTCTCCTGAAAGAGGCGGTAGTGAGACCACTCCTAAAGAAATCTTCCCTAGATCCCGAAAATCTTAATAACTGTAGACCTGTGGCAAATATTCCATTCCTGGGCACGGTCCTTGAGCGAGTGGTTGCGAGTCAGTTCCAGGCACACTTGGATGAGACTGATTATCTGGATCCATTTCAGTCGGGTTTCAGGCCTGGTTTTGGTACAGAAACAGCCTTGGTCGCCCTGTATGATGACCTATGTCGGGAGAAAGACAGGGGGAGTGTGACTCTGTTGATTCTCCTTGATCTCTCAGCGGCTTTCGATACCATCGACCATGGTATCCTTCTGGGACGACTGGCTGAGTTGGGGGTGGGAGGCACTGCATTGCAGTGGTTCCGCTCCTACTTGGGGGGTCGGCTGCAGAAGGTGGTGCTTGGGGGACATTGCTCGGCCTTGTGGATTCTCCAGTATGGGGTTCCGCAGGGGTCAGTCTTGTCCCCCATGCTGTTCAACATCTACATGAAACCGTTGGGAGCAGTCATCCAGAGTTTTGGAGTGTGCTGTCATCAGTACACTGATGACACGCAGCTTTATTTCTCCTTTTCATCTTCATCAGGTGAGGCTGTGGATGTGTTGAACCAGTGCTTGGCTGCGACAATGGACTGGATGAGGGCTAATAAACTGAAACTCAATCCAGACAAGACTGAGACGCTGTTAGTGGCTGGTTCTGCTGACCGGATGGAGGGGGTTCAACCTGTTCTGGATGGGGTTGCACTTCCCCTGAAGGAGCGGGTTCATAGCTTGGGGGTTCTCCTAGAACCATCTCTGTCACTTGAGGCTCAGGTGGCCTCAGTGGCACGGAGTGCCTTCTACCAACTTCGGTTGGAGGCCCAGCTACACCCCTATCTGGACAGGGATAACCTGGCTTCAGTTGTGTATGCTCTGGTAATCTCTAAATTGGATTACTTCAATGCACTCTACGTGGGGCTGCCTTTGAAGACGGTTCAGAAGTTGCAGCTTGTGCAAAATGCAGCGGCCAGATTGATAACAGGAACCAGAAGGTTTGAGCATATAAGACCTACTCTGGCCCGCTTGCATTGGCTGCCTGTATGTTTCTGAGCTCAATTCAAGGTGCTGGTTCTAACCTATAAAGCCTTACACAGCTTGGGACCACAATACCTGATGGAACGCCTCTCACGATACGAACCTACCCGTACACTACGATCTATATCGAAGGTCCTCCTCCGGTTGCCTACTCCGAGGGAAGCACAGAGGGTGGCAACAAGGGAGAGGGCCTTTTCAGTGGTGGCCCGCCAATTATGGAATGATCTCCCCGACGAGGCTCGCCTGGTGCCAACATTGTTATCTTTTCGGCACCA
The DNA here is from genome assembly GCA_029215795.1 of Anniella stebbinsi. Classification (NCBI taxonomy): domain Eukaryota; kingdom Metazoa; phylum Chordata; class Lepidosauria; order Squamata; family Anniellidae; genus Anniella; species Anniella stebbinsi. Next base: position 2,752,883 of record JARDYH010000003.1, on the reverse strand, counting down.
GGTCAAGCCTTTCCTCTTCTCCCAGGCATTTATCAGCATATGATGAGTGTTTTTGTGTTTTTGTGTTGTTGTTGTGCTTTGACCCAGAAGGACATTGTAATTTTAACTTGTTTTTATACTTTATGGTTTTAAATTTTGTATATCAGTGTCATTAATGTTCAATGTTTTTAATTTTTGTAAACCCCCCAGAGAGCTTCGGCTATGGGGCAGTATATAAATGGAATAAAATAAATAAATAAAATAAATCAATCCCAGGCGAAATGCCTGGTGTGGAAAGGGCCCTTGTGCAAATCCAGGTTGGACCAGTGGAGGCTCTGGTGTCAATATGGCAGCGAATCCACTTCGGGTTTTAGTCAGCACCAGGCAGGACTCTGAAGGAGCTAGCCGAGGTGCGAAGTGAGTTCTAAGTGGTTCTGACTGAAACCTAGCCCACCGACATCGGAGCCACCAGCCTTCACTGCCTTGGACAAGGCTAAAGCGTGGGCCAGAGGGTTTTTGGGGGGTGGGCACAGAAAGAAGGACCTCAAAGAACTGAAGAGAAGAAGGCAGCACCTGGCTGCTCCCCCCCCCCCCCCCAGGTATAAGCTTTCTGGTTTACAGCTTCATCGGATCCTCTAAAGCAGGGATCTGATCTTCTCCCAATATTAGGACTGTGGCTCATATCCCTCCCCGTGAGCTGAAATGGATGCTGGAACACATCATGGTTGTGTTGGACAATCCGGATGAGACTTCCTACATCACAGCGATGGCCTTCTTTGTCGAGGTGGGCCTGACGGGCGACACAGCTTGGGTTGGGTTGGGTTGGGTGGGGTTTCTCTCTCCGACAGGCTCTGTCCCAGGTCTTTGGATTCTGATGGGCATTTTGAGTCCTGCATACAGTGTCAAGCATGCAGGGTCAGAAGCAGGATGCGCCCGTCCCCCAGGCCTCCTGCTCCCCGGACTAGGGTGGCCGGTTACGAATCACCGAAAAAGAGGAAACGCATCACCAACAAAGAGGACAGCTTATTTCACGAAATGTGCCCGTGCAAATGTATATGTCAAGGTGCAGTTTAGAAGTCATTATTATCATTCAAGTAGAAATGCAGTTCATCTCGCCATGGTGTGGAAGACGGGCTTCTGGGTGACCGGTCTGCCTGCCTATTCAGCCTGCTGTTGATGGCCAACAATTCTTAAAATCCTTTATCTATAAAACAAATTCAGGAAGAGAACGATCGTCTCGCACCCCTTCAAATAGAGGACTGCCCTCTGGAAAAGAGGACACATGCCCATCCCGCTCCAAATCCGGCAGAGTGTTAGATTGCCGCCAGAAGTGGAGTAGCGTGATAGAAACAGAATTTTTATTGTTATTATATTGTATTGTATGGAACAGGCTATAACCTGCGATTGGTTGCCTAAAGAATAAAGTGAAAGTGAAAGTGAAACAGAAATGGTGCCATTCAATCTGGAATGCTGCAAACATTTCTGTGATGTAGACTCTAAAAGAGAGAGGCTCTGCCTGGGCCGGGCGGGCCTGAGATAGTTGCTGCCTGAGGCAAAAGGCACGGTGGTTCCCACCTTTTGCATGTATAGAAGCCAACTAGACTGGCAGTCAATGCTGGCATACCTAGGGTGTAGGTATACCAGGTATGGAAAGGAGGACAGGGCTTCAGTTGTATAGAAAAGGGAATTTCAGCAGGTGCCATTTGTAGGGATACAGCACCTGGTTAAATGCTCTCTTCATCACGACAGTTAAAGCTGCAGGAGCTATACTAGAGTGACCAGATCCAAAACAGGGCAGGGCTCCTGCAGCTTTAACTGTTGGGATAATAATAATAATAATAATAATAATAATAATAATAATATATTTATTTATCACCCGCCTCTCCCAACGGATCGAGGCGGGGAACAACACCAAACACAAAATACAAAAACTGATTAAAAGCAGATAAAACCAGTACATCATTAAAACACCAATAAAACACCAATAAAACACTTTAAAATTCATCTGGGTAGGCCTGCCGGAAGAGATAAGTCTTTATAGATCTTTTAAATTCCGGAAGACTAGTGAGTTGGCGAATCTCTCCCGGCAGGTCATTCCATAATCTGGGAGCGGCAGAAGAGAAGGTCCTCTGGGTAACGGTTGTCAGTCTAGTTCTAGAGGGGATTTCACCAGGTGCTGCATGCATAAAAATAACATCTGCTGAAATTCCCTTTTCTATACAACTGTTAAAGATGCAGGTGGTGCCCTTTCCTCCTTTCCATAGGGGCACCCTAGGCAGTGGGGCAGGGTCCTGTTGGCAGCAGGCTAGGTAATGGGGTGCAGGGGGGACACTGTGTGAGACATGCCACTCTATCCTTTAAGACTTCGCAACTGCTCCCTGCACCCCTTCCCCCTGCATCCACCACCTGAGACAGCCGCCTCTCTCTGCCGAATGGTAGTGCCGGCCCATCGTTAGAGATAGGTCCTCCCTTGCCCACCCTAGTTTTGGGCTGTTGTCTGGGTTCCCTTTTGAGCATCCGCAGGAGGAACCCATACTGACCTTCAGAGCAACTGCAGGGTTCCCGTTGGGAACAAAAACGTGGAAGACAAGCGATGTTACTTTGCTGTGGTTTGGAGAGGTGGAGTGCAAGGACTGGGTTGCTTGGGGGGGCATTGCTGGGTTCCCCTCCCCATGAAACTGTCAGGGATGTGGACACCAGGAAGCAGGTCTCTTCTGAGTCACACCACTGGTCCATCTTTCCCAGTATTGTCTACTCTGAGCCTTCTTGCAGACATGATAGGTGTGGTACTGCTGAGCCAAGCACCCCCCTTCTCCCAGAAAACATCATCTGGGCTCCAGGCAGCACCTTTCTGGGTACCACGGACACTCTCGGCAGGCACATATAGTGGGTGATGACAATGGAAGAAGGGAGGACACACAACTCCTGCCCTCAAGTCAGGGGATCTGAAACGTGACCTGGGTGGCAGCTGGGGCAACCTGAGCCTAGTAAGTAATCTAGGGCCACGTAGGAGGGAGCTCTCACAGGCCACGTGGTGGTTCTGCCACTCGTCTGGGTTCAGGGGTTGTGGATTTGGAAAGGGCTTTGCCGTGCCATAGTCCCCCATCCCAGATCAGAGGCTAGGCAAAGGGGAAGGCTGTCTGGTAGGCGCTGAAGAAGACCACCTGTTGGAAGAAGGGATTTGACACTATTCTTGTGTTCGGAGACATTGGTGCGCGTGCGGAAGAATGCTTTGCCCTCATCTGTTGTGTTAATGGTGGTCCTTTCCCAACACCCAGAATTCCCTCTGAACGATGGTACACTAGTCCTGTGCCTTCTAGATTAGGCTGACCAGATAAAATCCAGGTCAGGGCTCATGTAACTAACAGTTGCAGAGAAAAGGGAATTTCAGCCAGTGTCATTTGTATGCAATTAGTTCCTGGTGAAATTCCCTCTTCATCACAACAGTTAAAGTTGCAGGCACTATACTAGAGTGACCATATACAAAAGAAGGCAGGGCTCCTGCACCTTTAACAGTTGTGATGAAGAGGGAATTTCACCAGGAACTAATTGCATACAAATGACACTGGCTGAAATTCCCTTTTCTCTACAACTGTTAAAGTTACATGAGCCCTGACCTGGATTTTATCTGGTCACCCTACTCTAGATGTGTTGGAGTGTAACTCGCATCATTCCTAGCCAGCGTTGGCCATGCTGGCTGGGATTCACAGGAGTTGCAGGCCAACGTCTGTGGAGGGCACCAGCTTGGGGGAGGCCATGTAGTATGTATTAATAATGTATTAGTTTTATATGTTTTTAATAATTCATCAGTTTTACAAGTTTTTAATTAGTTTTATGTATTCTATGCTGTTTTGTATTTAATGTTGTTCCCCGCCTCGATCCAGAGGGAGTGGCGGGTAAGAAATAAATATTATTATTATTTCATATCTTTCTCGCTCATGGAGGTTTTTCTGGACGGACGTGATGGGCTTTGCCAAGTCATGCTGTGTTTTACAGATCCAGGAATTTCCTGACAATTGAGCATGTTTTAAGTATGAATGCTTTCTGGATGTTGGTGTGGATGTAGTCTGGTAGGCCCAGTTTCTGAAGGTTTTCTGTAGAGTTTTTTGATGTGATGCTGGTGACTGAGGTGACTAACGGGATAATTGTGACCTTTTCCTGTTGCCATAGTTCTTTGACTTCCATGGCCAGTGGTGTATATTTGTCTCTCTTTTCTTCTTCCTTTTCAACAACATTTTTGTCATTCGGTATTGCTATGTCGATAAGGTGGGTGTGTTTTTCTTTTTTGTCTATGACCGTTGTGTCTGGTCGGTTGCAAGATATTGTCTTGTCGGTATGAATTGTTCTGTCCCAGTATGTTTTATGATCTGCACTTTCCAAGATTGTTTCGGGTCAGTATGTATAGTATGGTGTAGGTTGTTTGATAAGGTTGAATTTGATGGCCAGTTGTTGGTTAATTATTTTTGCAGCTGTATTATGTTTGTCCGTATAGCCCATTCCTGCCAGAATTTTACATCCTCCTGTTATACTGTATGGTCTATTGTTTCTTGGAACTGATGGCATTTCCTGCATAGGTCTGTTGTCATACTGTTATCTTTTATGATGTATTTTTGGTAGTTCTTGGTGGCTATAATTTGATCCTGTATGGCTATTAGGAATCCTTCTGTTTTTGGAAATATCTCACCCTTCCTGAGCCATTTGTACATTATTGTTATTATTATTATTATTATGCTGCTGCTCCATAACACAGCATCCTTCTGAGAAGGGTTCTGAGTCTGGCAGCCACTGGGAGAGGCTCTGCCATCGCTGGCATGGCCAAATTGACCATGAGCTGATGGGAAGTTCCGCTTGTCCCCTCCTTTTGCTCTCAAGCACCCCAAACATGGCTGATAGGTCTCGTTGGAGCGCTTTGGGCCTGGCAGCCTTGAGGCAGAACAAGTCAATGAAGATCCCGTTGGGTGATACCTTACTTCAAGCTGAGGCCCCTTTGGTCATGAGGCCTTTCAAAGAACCAGATCTTCCCTCTCGCTCCTTTCAGCTTCTCCAGTGCCCTGACCTCAGCGTCATACAGGATGAAGACATCATCCACCGCCTCACCAAGCAGCTCTCGTCTTCCAAAGCCATCCTTCGCTCACTGGCCTTGGAGGGCATCCTCCATCTCGTAGACAACCCGAAGACGGTGAGTAGAGAGACAATCCTGCCCCCTGCCCCCCCAGAAATGTCTGTCGTGCACCCCATCGGCCTTGGAATTGCTGAGGCAGGCAGGAGGGGGCAGATTTGGGGGCTCTCCAGTCATTGCTCCAACCTGTCAACATGGGGAGGGGGTTAGGTTGGCTGGTCAAGCTCTTGTGTTTTTTTTTCTCCTGTGGAGACATACAGTCCAGTGACCAGCTTGAAGAAGTCCTGAACTATTGTGAAATTGACGCATTCTTTTTATTTTGGGTGTTTTTGTGTCAACTCCTTTGGGGCACAATCCATCAGGATGGTCTCCTGAGCAAGCCCTTTTGAAATGGAGGGGAGCTGAGCAAGGGCACTTCCTAGTGGATTGGCTGTGTATATGAGTTTGAGTAGAGGTAGCAGGCAATGTTGCTGCCTTCCACCCATCTCGCTGACACTGCCTATAGAATGAACCTTCAGCAACTAAAGGTTGCAATTGAAGGATTCGCTGTCCGATTTCCACGAACAGGAAAGTTGCGCAAATCGAACATGATCAAATGGGGAAGCTGCGCAAAAAAGTGAGTATTTTCTTCAAAGTTGTACAACTTGCCCCATAGATAAATGCGTGCAATTTCAAGCTGCTTTTTCCTCTGAAATTTGCACAATTTTCTAATGCGAGCGCATGTTTGAGAATTTGCACACATTTAAGGAGACCATTTCTCCTGCTCACAGTTGAAGGTGCGAATGGGGCACGCGTGACTGTTTTGCGAGCACAAACGAAATTCTTGTACATCACGATTTATGAAATAGAAAAACAGATTCCTGGCCTCCTAAAGGCAGATGAGAAGTTTCTTGCCAGGCTCCCTCAGGCTACAATAACTTTCCCCAGCCTGACACCCTCCATACATGCTGGACTACAACTCCCATAATCCCCTGCCATACACATCTGGATGGCAGCAAGGAGGGGAAGGCTACACAATGGTTCTGATGGTACCAACTGCAAGTTCTATGTCTCTTCTGTTGCTCTGGAGATTTTAGAGACTGGCAACTTTCTCTCTCTTGCCAGGTGGTGAAGCTTCAGCCCTTCTTGCCGGAGATTCTCAAACGACTTCAGGAGACCAACCGGGAGACATCCCTGAAGGCCCTCCGGCTGGTGAAACACCTGGTCCATCACCTGGAGGGATCCAAGTGTGTGCCTCTCGCATTAGAGGTAGCTGCTCAGGTGGTCCCGCTCTTTGATGATGTAAGTCATACTAACCATGGAGGAGAAGGCTATCAGTAGCTCCCAGACACGATGGCTCCATATTTCCTCCAGTGTCAGACTCAGTATGCCTCTGTGTATACTAGTTGCTGGGGAACATGGGTGGGAGGGTGCTATTGGGCTTCATATTGGGGCATTTGGTTGGCCTTTGTAGGAACAGAATTCTGGACTAGATAGGCCTTTGGTCTGATCCAGGACTGCTCTTCTTACTGCTCATTCTAGCTGTAGCAATGAGCTTGCAGGTGTGGGGCAAATATAAAGACAACATCTAGCATGGGGGATGAAGACAGAAGTAATACTGGATGATAATTCACTCTGTATTCTTTGTCCTCAGAATGGGGAGCCTGACGTTGCAGCTGAGTTTACATGACCGACATGCATATCTCCAATGCTGGTTCAGTTGTCAGTGGTTTTGACCCAGCCTTGATACTTCACCCATTGTTTAATGGCTGAAAATGCCACATAGACATTTATTGACTTGTATATTTCTCCAATGCCTTAGTGAAACAGACCCATGCAAACATTTAAATAAAGTCAAGGATTGGGGTGGTGATGTCACAGTTGCTGGCAAATCAATACTGACTACAGCTGACGTTCCCCCCCTTCAATTTAACACACTGCAATGGCAACGGGAGAACACTTTTCTTTTTCTCCAGAGCTCACCCTGGAAGAGGGAAAGGAGAAATGACTTGACCTGCAGCTGTCTTCTGTACATATCTGATAATATCCCTAAAGGGTGACCACATGGAAAGGAGGACTGGGCTCCTGCATGTTTAACAGTTGTATTGAAAGGGGAATTTCAGTAGGTGTCATTTGTATGCATGCAGCCCCTGGTGAAATCCCCTCTTCCTCACAAGAGTTAAAGGTATAGGAGCCCTGCCCTCTTTTGTATCCGGTCACTCTAGTATAGCTCCTACATCTTTAACTGCTGTGATGAAGAGAGGATTTCACCAGGGGCTGAATGCCTACAAATGGCCCCTGTTGAATTTTCCTTTTTTCTACAACTGTTAAAGATTCAGGAGCCCTGTCCTCCTTTCCATATGGTGACCACTGACCAGTACCTAAGAGATGGCTTGCATGGGATTAGCTAGGAAATAAACTGAGCCATTTCTGCCAAAAATCAGGAAATGGCTCAGGATTTCTGAGCAAACCTACATTTAGGGACACACAGAGGTATATTTGTCCATGCAGCCTGCTTAAGTCTCTCCTATTCTAGGATGACTATATGGAGATCACAAAGCTCCCACAGTTAAAGCTGCAGGAGCCCTGCCCTCTTTTGCATGTGGTCACTCTAGTATAGCTCCCGCAGCTTTCACTGTTGTGATGAAGAGGGAATTCCACCAGGTGCTGCATGCAGACAAATGACACCTGTTGAAATTCCCCTTTCTATGCAACTGGTAAAGTTACTGGAGCCTGGTCCACCTGTTCATAGGGTCACCTTATCCTTTTCAAGTTAATCAAGCACCTTTCCCCACTCACCACAGGGGATCCTCTTGCCTCAAAGGCCCTCTGTGGTGGGTGGAGGGGGATGTTCTTCCCCGGCCCCAGCATTTCGCCCCCATGGCCTCTTTATACCTGCCCTTAATTCATTCTATGGGAGCCAAGGTGAGGAGGCATCAATTCCTCTCCAGCTCAGAGCTGGAGAAGAATTTCGGAGTGTGAGAAACTCACCTCTCCCTCGTGGTGGGCTTTTGTGAGCCCCCACCCCCAATTCCCCCTCTGAGCCTGCATTTGGGAAAACCCGCTGGCATCCGCCCAGGCGAGTGACTACTCCAGGCCTTTATCCCTAACATAGATCCAGCTCTAACTTGTATCCTGAAAGGAGAGCAGTGGGATGGATCTTGCCAGGGACGTTGTTATGGAGATGCACCGGGCCTCTCCGGAATGGGAGAACGGGAGTTTGCTGTGCCCCTTTCTGGCTCTCTGAACCTGTCACCTCCTTGTCCGGATGGGGAATGCCTCCCTGCCCTTATGTGAGTCCCTTTCCGATGTCGCCTGCAGGATTCCCACAAGGTCCGGTCCCTGGCCATCTGTCTCTTTGGAAACCTGCTGGAAAATGTCATGAGGCAGAATAAGGGGCCGATGAAGGGCCTTGTCATCCGCAGCTTGGTGCCGCTTGTGATGCATCTCCATGACCGGAGCCCCACAGTGAGCCAGGTAGGCCCTGGAAGGACCGGTATCGAGGGAGGGCATGATGGGGCACCTGCCGAGGGTTGGCTACAGGGAGGCGGCTACAGGGAGCATACAACTCCCGTTAAAACAGCTCCACTGGCTCCCAGTCTGTTTCCGGGCACAATTCAAAGTGCTGTTATGACCTACAAAGCCCCATATGGCTCAGGTCCAGGATGTCTGAAAGACTGTATTCTTCCTTACGAGCCTGCCCTTCCCCTGAGGTCTTCAGGGGAGGCCCTTCTCTCTGCCCTACCACCATCACAGGCACACCTGGTGGGAACGTGGGAGAGGGCCTTCTCGGTGACTGCCCCGGGGCTCTGGAACTCCCTTCCCAGGGAAGCTAGACTGGGCTCTCTCCATGGTGTGCTTTCGGAGGCAGGCTAAAACCGTTCTGTTTCAGCAGGCCTTTGGGGAGTAGTTCAGACCTCTGTGGATGTACTGCTTACAATTTGGATTTTTAAAAATTATGTATATTTAAAATGTTTTAAATATTTTAAAATTGTACTCTGTGCCCATTTCTGCTGCCACGCTTACTTGTGCCTGGGATGGGTGCCCACAACTTCTGCCGTCCCCGGAAAGTTCCCGGGACCGCAGAAAAATTGGGATTTCCCAGGGATCCCTTATCCCTGGAAAAGCCCGTGCCTGCCCCCGCCCCCGGGAGTCCCTGCGTGCCATGTGAATGCATAGGGACCAGCCAGGGACGATTCCAGGCAAAAAGCCTGGTGTAGAAATGGCCTCAGGCTCTTCTGCCAGACGTCAAGTAGACGGATGGGAAAAGGGCGGTTGCTAATGTTTGCCACACCTGCTCTCGCTCTGCAGGCCTGCTGGGACACCCTCTCCACCACGGCAAAATTCCTCAACTGCCATGACCTCCAGCCCTCGATCCAGAGCCAGGATAAGTGGTGCATCTGCCTTCTCATCGTAAGTGGCCCATCGCTCTGCATGCCTTACCTCTCCTCTGTCTGGAGGAGGACAGGAGGAGCCTCGTCAGAGATTCGAGGGCAGCGTGGGAGAGCTGTTGCCCCTCGATCCATTGGTCTCCTCTGTTTGGCCAGAGAGGTTAACAGGGGCAGAAGACATGAGGGTTGCACACTCGGAACAAAGCTGTCTGTATCGGCCGGTTTGGGGCCTTGGGCAGCCGCAGGGTGAGGAGCTGAGAGACGCAAACATTGGCACTTCCTGGTCTTTGGAAAAGGTGCGGAGAAGAATTACTATAAGGATCCAGGGGCTGGAGCAGCTCCTTTATGAGGGAAGGTTACGAGAGCTGAGAGCGTTCAGCTTAGAGTAAAGGGGAGAATAATAATAATAATAATAATATTTATTTGTAACCCGCCTCTCCCTCCGGATCGAGGCGGGGAACAACAACAATATAAACATAAAAATCACAACAGTTAAAAATTTTTAAAAGCAAAAGAACAATACAACATTAAAAACATCTTACAATTCATCTGGATAGGCCTGTCGGAAGAAGACAGTCTTCATGACTCTCTTAAATTCATGAAGACTGTCAATTTGTCTAACCTCCTCTGACAGACCATACCATAGTCTGGGAGTGATAGAAGAAAAGGTCCTCTGGGGAGAACGTGGACAGGGAGACATTTTTCTCCCTCTCCCCTAATACTGGAACCCACTGGGGTCATCATCCCATGAAGGTGATTGGTAGGAAATTCAGGACAGATCAAAGGAAGGACTTCTTCACACAGCATAGAGTTAAACTGTGGAATTCACTGCCACAAGACGTGGTGATGGCCAACAATTTGGTTGGACAAAGGCATGAAGGAGGAGAAGGCTATCGGTGTCTCCTGACAGCTCTGTGCTACCTCCAGTACCAGAGGTAGAATGTTGATGTACACCAGTTGCTGGGTGGTGACAGAAGCGGGAGGGGGCAATTGGGAATTTCCTGGGAATTTTTTTTGGGGGGGGGCAAAGAACATTGACTAGATGAATCTTGGGAACATAGGAAAACGCCAGGTCAGACTACTTGTCCAGTATGTCTCCTCTGAGTGGCAGTGGCTCTCTAGTGCATGGGCAGAGTTCTTTCCCATCGCCACTCCCTTTAACTGGAGATGCCACAGTCTGTATTGGGGTCCTTCCCAATGCAAAGCTGGTTTCTTTACTGCCAAGCCATGGCCTTCACTTTCACCTGATCCAAGCAGAAAGGCCCTTAAGAACCTCAGAACCTCAGAAGAGCCCTGAGGCTGGATCAGACCGAGGGTCCATCTAGTCCAGCATTCTGTTCACACGCAGTGTCCAACCACAAAGCACTTCTTCCATGCTTAAACAAGATAGCGGACTTGTCCTGGCTTTGTGCAGTTGGATTATGCGATAATTGTCATGGTGGGCTTTTGCTTTATAAAATGAAAACATGCATGTGGGATGCAGGGATGGCAGTTTGCCTTTTCAGTGTCTTGCTTGTGAAGGCTGAAATCCTCCCCATCTCCGCTCTAGGTGAAGCATTACAGGAAGGACGCGGCCTCACACTTCCTGTCCCAGAGCATTAAATACCTGAAGAACCCACAGACGTCCATCAGAGAAGTGGCAATCCGATTAATAGGCAAGTTCTGCCCTCTGAGGGGAGTTTCCTTCTCTCACTCTCTGGCCCGAGAAGCCACTGTGGGTGGATTTCCTTGGGGGTTTCTCATTGCAGTGGCTGCTGCCGCCATTTTGAATATTTGGGGCAAGGTGTGGGTGCGCCATCACTTCTCGTTACATGCCACTCCCCCAACCCTAAAACACCAATAGGTTCTGGCTGGCTTGCCACCCACCCCTACAACCCGTTCTCACTGGGTTCACACAAAATGGGAGCAATGGCACTCCTTCGCCATGCCCAGAAATTCAAAATGGCAGCCCCACTGGCAAATTCATCCACCGCGGCTTCTTGTTACATGTGAACCAGGTCACTCTCTCCAGTAACGGCAACAAGGATGAAATGTTCATTTTAAAATGAGTCAGTTTCCAAGCAAAGCTGTTCTGGGGCTCAAGTTTGCCCATTTCCTTCCCTGGGAGCCCTTTGCCCTGTGTGGGAGCTGGATGGCTGAAAGGCAGGGTGTGCGAGGCCCATGTTCCTGGGCATAAACCTGATGGAAACCTGAGCCGGTACAAAGCAAAGACCCCCTTTGGCTCTAAGGTGACCCCTACCCTTGGGATAGAGTGCTCCCCCCTACTGCTTTCAGAGGCACCTCCCCTCCAGCAGCCCTAATGCTTTTGTTCCTGGGGAGCTTGGGGGGGGGCAAACCTGCTCAAGGAGCAGCACCCCATGAACCCCCCATCTCCCCTGCTGTGCCTCCCTGCGCTCTGAGCATCAAAAGCCCCAGGAATCCAGCATGGGGGGGGGGCTCAGGCAGGGCTGCCCTTTCTGAAATGGGGTGGGGGTCTCTCTCTCTAGGGCTGGCTGCTCAGGAGACAAAGAGCAAGAGGAAGCTGGAAACCATCTGCAAACGTGAGTTTGGGATTCAGACTTGGGTCACTCCTCAGACGAGGGGGGCAGGGGACGTCCCAGCTCACGTCTGGCTTTGTCTTCCTTGACCTGTGTCCTGAGAAGGACAGGGTGTTTGCCACCTGCAGAGGCCTGGCCTGCTCCACTCTGTGCCCTGTGCCCAGTGTGCTTGTGTCGGAGGAAGCCACGACGCGACCACGAAGGGGGAAGCCATTCTTCGTTTAATCCCAGGACGCCTCTGATCGCATGTATGGCATGGGTGGGTGAGTCCAGTTTCCCGACTGGAAGAGGCAGGCACACCGGTGAGAGGGGCTCTTCCTCCTCTCTGTCCTGCCTCTGCAGCCATTTCCCTCTCCACCTGGCTCAGGTACAGGAAGCCATTGAGCTTTGGAGAAACCTGCCTGAAGGCACCAAGTGCAAGGAGGGAACAGCGAGGGAGGCTTAGCTCCCTCGCTTGGGTCTGGCCCTGCCATTGGGTAGACTGAGGTGTTGGCTTCGGACGGCAGATGCTGGATGGTTTGGAGGGGGTGGCAGCTGTAGCCCCCAGGCCATTCCTCCCTGTTGGAGGACACAGCTGGGTGTGCCAGGGAGTCTGTCCTGCACCTCACCCCCTAAGCTAGCCTGCTACCCACAGGGGCAGAGGAAGAGGAGGAGGAGGCTTCCCCACACTACTCTCAAAGTAAGATTCAACTGCAGGTCCGGTCGGATTCTGGGCAGCCGCCTTGTCCTCTGCCTCCTGCAGCAAACTGTCTTAGACCAGCCCTGCCTTCTCTCACGCACCCCTTGCAATCTTAGCACTTCATCGTCGTGCCCAACTTCATGCGTGAGCAGAGTGGAGGCATGATGAAGCAGATGGGTTGGCTGCTCCTAGCTTGCCCTTCTCCTCCCCCTCCCCTGCTCCCTTCAGCAGTATGCCTGGGTCTCCTCAATTTCAGTCTTCATCCCTCCCTTAGTCTTGAACGACGTCAAGGCAGACTCAAAGCCATCCGTCAGCTGCCTGGCCACACAGACCATCCGGATCCTGGAAACGGTCCACGATCAAATCCCCTCGGGGTGCAGCATGCAGATGCTGCTCCATCGGATGTGGAGGACCTGCATCCGGTAGGGGCTTCCCACCTGGAACAGGTAAAGATTGTGTGGCGACAGGAGCCGGGAGCCTCTTCATAGGGTGTACACCCCGCCCTGGGGTGGGCCCATCATTCCATCACTCCTGGTGTCAGGCACAGCAGGAAGGGCCCTTGGAGGTGTCAGGGTGCAGTTGGGAGCCAATGAGGCAAGTCGGGGAGAGAAGAACACCCAGTCAGGGAGGAAGGGCAGGACTCAGGGTTGGCGCCAAGGCATGGTTGGGCACATGCCCAGGGCCCACTGACAAGACCTTCCTGGAGGTACTCTAGGGATGTCGGAGAAATCCACAATGTTGCGAAATGCCTTTGGATTTTCATGAATCTGGCTCGTGGATTTTGCAGCAGGCCGGCTTTCCCCTTGTTGGGTAAATTCCAGACTTGCAGACCATTTCCTACCCTTTGAGAATTTTGCGCAAATTTCACCATAGAAAAATTTGCAAAAGTTAAAATACGCAAATTAAATAAAATGCCTAAAACTGTGCATTTCCTCCATGGGCTAAAATGTGAAAATGTGCATTTTGGGGAATTTGCACATTTTGGGAAGATTTGCACATTAATTCAGCAGTTTCATTTGCTTCCCAGTGCCAGGACGTTGTCGTCATCCTCAGTGTTGCTGTGTGAAGCCTGGAAGTGGTCAGTCTGCGGCACACGAGCAAAGACGTTCCTGAGATGCCTTCACCAGCATCTTTTCTTTGCATGAAACCATATGCACAGTCTAATGTGTTGCTGTCATGTACGGACTGTACTGTGAGCGTCTGTGGGAACACACCACCACTCCTGGCTTTCTGCTGCATGTACATGTTGTTTCTCTACATGGGAGTAATGTCTGCGCAGGAAATAAAGCACGTCAGGAGAGTCGGTCCGCAGTCCCAGGCACAGATGGGATGGCTCGTGGCCAGCAGGGGCTTCACACATGTCTCCAAGTTCCAATTCTGTTTCCGCAGGTGATGTGTGTCTAGAGGTTGCTCTGATATACAGAACAGCAAGGAAAGGGCATAGAGGTAGCCTCCTCTGGTCCCTCTACCGGGATCACAAGCAGAGTATGGGCAAGGCAAACGCTGACGTTGTGGAGGACCATCATTATCTGTGTGCAGCTGCCTTGAGGACTCTGCCGGATGAAAGGACAACTAGATAAGCTGGCCTTCTGCCGAGGGCTTCTCAGTGTACTCCTTCTGCAACATTCAGGTGCTTTAACATCCCCATTTTACAGATGGGACTGAGTACCTTGCCAAAGGACACTCTGGACAAAGCTGGCATTGGACCAGAACTTCCATTGCTGAGTCTGCCCCCTGGTTAGAAGAAACCAGCTGCTCCCACCACCACACCCCCAGGCCAGCCACAGAACCCCACCTCCGATTCCTTAAATATTGCCAGCTGTACCCCAAATCCCCTGGTACACTTAAACCTGGCCATTCTTCTCCCCCTCCCCACTAATGACCCCCCTCCCAATCCAGTCACTCATCTTGCCTAGTGGCAAGGCAAGGCAGGCAACAGTCTTGAATTTCCTTGGCCATTTTGCCTTTGCCCCCTCCCATCACTAGAATGTGGACTCTGGGGCCTTCATTGAAATGGAATTTGGCTCTCAGCCCAAAAGAGGTTTGACACCCCTGCTCTGTGCAACAACCTCAGGCTCAACTGGCGGTAGGTTCATTGAGTGATACTTTGGAAGTCCCTATATGTGGGAAGCACATCTCAGTAGCCCCTTCATCCACCAGCCTTTATTGCAGGTGTGTGTGTGTGTGTAGGAGAAAGTAGTTTAAGATTGTGAGCCAGCACTGACTATGGGCAGGACAGAAACTAGAGACCATAGTTGCTGGATAGATAGCGTTGCCAGGCAGGTTATGTAGCTAAACTTGGCATGAGCATTAGATATGAAGTGTCTTAGATATGAGGTGCTGGGGAAAATGACATGCCTTCAGAGAAATAGAGTTTTAGATAAGCCACATCCTTTCCTTTACAGAAATAGAGTTTTAGATCAGCTACATAAGGGAGGTGTGATTGTACTTGGAAACTATGCAATTAGGTAAGGCTGGAAACGCAGCATGCCCAGATTGGAAACCCATGATTGGCTCAGTATTTGCTGTAAGCAGGTAGTAACAGAGCTGTAATCGTGCCATAACTGTGATGTAAAGTTTCGTCATGATCAAGAGTATAAATATGTTGCGCCTTGCCATGTAAGTCAGTTCACTTCTGAGCTCTGGCTTAGAGTGCACTCCCTGCAATTGCTTGAATAAACATGTTTCCTGAGAGAGTCTGCATCTAGAGAACTTCTTGAGAGACCCCCGAGCATCGAACAAATAGGATTCGCTCCTTAGCAATTTCCACAGCGGGGGGGGGGGGGGCGCGCCATGTCTTTCAGCCTGGAGGCCAAATTCCATTGCGGAGAAACTCTTGGGGGGCACTTTCCAGTGGTGGGCAGGGCCAGAGCCAAAAGGGAGGGCCCCCAAATGCCAATAATAGTAGTATATTTTTGCTTGAAGTTCTTACTGCCGGTAACAAAGGGGAGGCGTTTCATGTTTTTAGGAAGTGGTGGTGGTGGTGGTGGTGGGGAAACTGCACACAGCCACGATTGGTGTTTGGGAAAAGGGATGTGGCCTTCTGGGAACTCCCGAGGGCCAAATTTGGCCCCTGGGCCTGAGGTCTCACAACCCTGCTTTATTGTCCCACCTCCTTCAATACCTACTCATTGCCTGTGGTTGTCTTCCCGTTGTAGCATCAAGCCAGCTGCAGGAGAAACTTCTGGCCCGGTAGTGCTGGTCTTCCAGCTGGGGCCTTGAGCTCAAGGGCAAGGTGGAAGTGAAACATATCCTGCACCTACATCACCATGAAGGTCTTCCAGCACCAGCTTCTGGGTCCTCCGATGAAGCTCTACACAATCTCTGAGAAGCAGAGGGGGATCTCAAGACCTCCAACAGGCTGTGGAAACAGTTCCTCAGTCTACAGTTCCTAGGATGCTGCTGGCTGAGATATATGGAGATTGACCCCCACATGGTGAGGAAGAGATTGGTCAAGACCTGAAAGAGAAGCTGTCAAGGGTTCCTCTTCCGCAAGGTGGAGCTGGCGTTCAAGGCATCCGAAATGTACAAGGCAGGCTTCACCGTTTCCAAGATCCAAGACTTCCAGAGGAGGCAGCTGAAGGACCTGCTGATGAACCTGACACGTGTGCTCCAGGAAGACGAATGTCTACAACATCTCTGAGCTTACTCATGGAGAAAGGGCAGAATGCGAATTGCGGCAAATATATGGTCCTTCAAGTAACAGAGGGAGGGAAAGCAAAGTCTAGAAGATGGGGAAGATGGAAGCTCCATGATTTCTTTGTTTCTTTCTTTCACCTCAAGGCATTCCACATTCTATATTGGCTCTCCACCTTCCTTTCTGCAACTGGTGAATCTCAAAGACCGCACATTTGGGCGCAGGGAACCTTGCATTTCCAACCAGCTTTGCAACCTGCATTTCTTCATTTGGGTGACCAATGCACCGGGGCCTTCCCCATCTGCAATTGCCAATCAAGGCAACGCAAGCTGTTAGGGGCCCCTCCGCTTAGTGATTTGAATGCCTGCATAGTCCCAGGCTATGGCTTCCTCCACCAGCACCTCCTGCTTGGAACGATCAAGCGTCTGAAGTTAAGAGGGAGATTTCAGGGGCAGCAGCGTGTGTGAACAGTCCCCACTTCCCTCATAACCCAGGAAAGTGGAGGGATCTGGAAAACCCGAGGCCTACCTTTAGACAATGCTATTAGGGGTTGAGCCTGGCTGCAACTGAACTTGCCCTTGAATGAGAACCTGCACTTCCCATGCATCTTCCGCCCCATCCTTTCGGCTTACTGTTACCTTGCCACAAGAGTGAAGTAATTATTGTACCTCCCTTGATAAACCTCTTTGTCCAGTTCATGCTCACTGGGTCTTGAAGTGCCGTCGGTTCTGTGGGGAGCAGAACTGAGGAGGAACTGGTTACAAAGGAGATGGAACAGGGCAGCCCTGGGTTTTGGGGTCAAGTAACTGTCTCGTTTGCATAGAAATCAGGAGTTAGGTGAGGGTCTGCTAGTTTGTTTGTGTGTGTGTGTTTTTTTACAAAGGGGAGGGCAGAGGCCCCACAGAGCTTCAGGCATTTCTCTCCCAACCTGAATCGCTTCCGGAAGTGGGGAGAAAAATGGCCAGAGATACGGAGCGTTGCACATTCTAGTCCCAGCCTTCATATCATTTCCCTCCCCTTCTCCTGACATGCCAGGCGCACTCTGTCCCTCATAGGCTTCCTGATCCCATATCCAGTGCTTTCAGAAGGAAGTTTAGGTTTCTTTTAATCCACCTCCATAATAGGAGAGATCTTCTCTCTGCTGACATGGGCTAAAGGCCTTGGCACCCACACTCAGGACAGGGAGTGGTTCCATGCAGTGGAGGCCATTTGGGGGCAACGTGGGGTGGGGAATGAATCACAGCTGCAGCCTTTAGAGGCGGGGCAGAGGACGGCCCTTTCTACGCCACAGGGCCTTCCGGGAAGCAGGGGGGGAGGATCCTGGGATTTCCTGCTTCTGAGATCATACCCCCCCCCCCCAGTGTACACACGCCAGCGTGACGTCTTGGAATGCAAGAGGGACGTCGCAGGTTCTATTTTTTTGAATCTTCAGAGACGAAGCGCAATTGCGCTTCACTGTCAAAACTGAGTAAAAAAAGAAAGAAACACCCTGCTCCCTCTCCCCTGTCACCCCTGATGGCCCCATGCTGCGCCCATGTAGCTCCGTGCCCGTTTTCAGAGCCCCGCTACTCACGGGGAGGTAGGACGAGCTGGGAGCAGTGCCCACACCGCCTGCAGTCCTAAGGATGGTCCTGGGACTGTGGGAGAAATTGGGATACCTGGGCAACCAGCTATCCTGGGAAGATGGAGGGGTCGTCCCTGCCTACCCCGGGATCCATGTGCACAGGGATGATCCAGGAAAAAATCCATGGTGTAGACATAGCACTTTCGCTTTCACTTCACTTTATTCTTTAGACAACCAATCGCAGGTTATAGCCTGTTCCATACAATACAATATAATAACAACAAAAATTTAGTCACAAGGTTAAAATTCAGTAATAAAAATTCTATCACAAAGTTAAAATTCAGTCTATTCACATACTTTACAAGGATTTGTCATTTCAGAATCACCATTTCTCATACGAGGCAGTTGTCCTCTAGGGCTGTTCTAAGTTGGGCTGCTTTTACTGCAAATCTGGCTGTGTTTAACATAATGAACTTGGATGTGCTTGACAGTAAATGTATGATTTTGTCCATATCATCGAGGTTAGTTACCGTTACTAGACATTTTGTTAAGTATTTGTCTCTTGGGATTTTATACAGCTTACAATGTAACGTTTCTGGTGGATGGTAGCCGGCAGCTGTTGTTTGGAGCTCCGTAAATATTTTACACTTCAAATATTTTGCCTGCTAAATTAAACTATGCCAAAGATAAGACAAGACAAGATAAGATAAGCATAAGCAATGCATTTGGCTGCGGCTTTGTTTTTCTACTTTTAATTCCTTTTTGGACTCTTTGGGTGAAAGGGAGGGCCGTGTTTATGACTATCACCGGATTTTATTGCCCTTCTGGCCCTGCTTCACCCCCTTAGTGATAAGCCTGCTGTAGTACAGTTTTGCTGCAGTCGCTGCAATTAACTAAAGATTGCAGAATTAAAGAAAGAAAGAAAGAAAACCTGCAACACTTGAAGTACGATATTTGAAGCGAGCCTGGAGGGAGAGAGGAAGCCTGATTGAGAGTGCAGCGTGCAACGAAGGAGCGGCCAGACCACTTACACCAGAGGACACAGTGAATGAGACTGAGTTGTTCCTGCTCCTGCACACTAGTTATAAAAGGTACTGAAGGTGGGCTGTCAGGCACGGTGGGGAAGGTTGGCTAGAAGAAGACTTTTGCAGCACAGAGCTCCTTGCCCAGCTGTACCAGTGGACTTTGCACCCAAACTTGAGCGATGCCTGACCCCGCCTAACAGCAACATCAAGTACTTAACGAGGGGCTGCCAGGAACTGGGGGGAAGGCTTCCTGGAAGAGGGGGTAGGGAAGGGATGCCTGCTCAGCCTCTTTGGTTGTGTTAAATTTTCCTAGTGCTGTTGGCAATAGTTTGTTTTATTTAAGTAGTGTGTCTTTTAAGTTGGTAATTGATAAGGTAGGAGGAAGTTACATGTAAATTGCCAAAGAGTTAACAACAATTAACAAGGCATTGTGGTGGGCTAGCATAAACCCTCTCCCTCTCCCTTGTTGTGTGCTACAATGGTTCTCACTAGAGGCGGATATAAACAACGAGGCCTGGTACCAATGATAGACGATGTGGCATCTATCGTTAAGGCCTATAAGCAGAGTAAAATAACCAATTTCTTCCCTCTTAACTCTGAAAGGGAAATTCTATCAGTTAATGAAGTATCAAACACTAATACCAGATCAGCTGAGGGGACCCTGGATTGGTCATTGGGCCCCCACTGCATAATGAAGCCCTTGGAATTGATATTCAAGAGGAAGGCAGGTGCAGCCTAGCAGCAGAATTGGCCTCTATTGGGGAGGGTTTGTCAGCATTCAGTCAATATTTGGAACCTCTACAAGGAAGTCCAAAAGAGTCTATTATCTGGTGTAGACATAGCCGATGTCCTCCGAGATGGAGACCGGGCTACAACATAGAGCCTGAGAGATTTGGTGACAATGTGTACCTTCAAGACCTTGCCTAGCTGGTTCTTCCATGCAGGACCAAGAGCCTGACCAGAGGCAAAGGAAGGTACCTCTTTAAATAGCTCCATAGAAGAGGGAATTCCAGGGAACGCAGTTTGTCATGCATGGCCACCCCTGCTGTGAAACCACTTTCCACCCAGTGGCAAAAGGCACGAGAAGCGGACCTCTTTGCATCTGGTCACCCTGGGAGGATTGGATCCATACATCTCCATAATCTCCACTTCTATGAGTCTATGTTCTAGCTCAGTGGTGGGGAACCTCCAGCCCATGAGATGTATGTAGGCCACCAGGCAGGTCTCCCTGTCTAGCCTACCAAGGCCCCACGCATGGACTTCTCTGTGACCCTGTCCCTCAACGAAGGATGAGGGGAGAGGGAAGCCAGCTCATTTGGGAGCCGCCACATCAAGGCACTTGGCATCCCTCAAAGTGATGGCTCCTGAAGGAGCAGGCCCCCCCTTTGACACTGCTGAACTATTTCCCAAATAGACAGAGCGGAGCAATGGGGCTTGGGGGGAGAACACGCTGCTCAGCTATTTAGGAAACAGCTAAGAAATCAATGGTGATGGGCGTCTCCACGTGCGAGAGCAGTGTGAACGGTGCATTTGTGTGTCTGTTTGAAGGATTGTGTGCACGTGTGTACAGGGATATGGCGAGATTGGCCGCGTCATGTGTTTGTGTGTGAAAAACTAAACGAAGAAGGGGCCAGTTGAACTTTTAGAGGGAGAGAGAGAGAGTTCCACAGCTGCCATCTTCCCATCAACTTAACCTACCAGGATGGTGGGACATAGAAAGGGCCTCTGAAGCAGATCTTAAACTATGGGCAGGTCCACATGGGAGAAGTCAGTCTTTCAGAGATTCTGCTCCCAAACATCTGCAAGGGCTCCATATTTTATTGTAGCCATTGGGTTGCGATGGAGTATTTAAAATCTCCTCCATGACTGAGGTCTGTGATATCAATAGGGAAAGTTGTGTTCATGGAATCGCTATAAAATGACACACCATCCTGTTCCAGATGGTTGGGTAATTTTATCCATAGTATCTGAACGGGATCTCTGTGCGCTTTTTCTTTCAAGCATTGTTCCCATTTGTGCAGCCATGTGTCCCATAGTTCCCCCTCCAAAAAATGCACATACAGGCCACTCCCCACCTCTTAGATTCCAAATGCCTCATGATGGTCAGCTTTCTACCCAGGAACAGCTCAAGTTTCCATAAGTCTGGAGGAGCAAAAAACGGCCATTTCAGAGAAAGAGGGAGGCCAGCTGAGAGTCAGGTGAGTTATCTTGCCTTTGGGTCCCTATGACCCTCCACGCTAGACCTCAGATGGGCATTCCGTGGTAGCTCCCACTTTTGAAAAGTGAGCAGGGACATAGTGTTGCTACATTTGAAATTTGCATGCAATTTTGAATGAAGAGAATTTCTCTGATAAAGGATTGCTCTGATAGTTTTCTGTTGGTGACCTCCTCACCCTGCAAACACACAGGTGCCTTCACCGCATCTTCGTCCTCTGCTTGCCTCCCATTGCTTGGAGGATCGATGATCCCCATTCTCAGGAAAGCAGGAATTACATGGTGAGCACACCAGAAAGGTAATTGCTCTCCTAGCAGATTCCACAGTGTGGAATGAATACTCTCCCACCATACAAAAACTCCCTCCATGTAGAAAACCAAAAGTTAGAGCGAGGGTTTCTAATCTTGCCTTCTGTCTGTCCTACTAATTTTCTGTATCTAGGGCATTTTGGGGTTTCTTTTTCATCAAATTTGCCTACAGACTAGGGGTGTGCACGGACCCCCCGGATCGGATCGGGACCCGGATCGGGACCTCCAATTTTGTCCCGGACCGGTTCGGACAAAATCGGAGGCCCCCCGGACCGGATCGAGTCCGATCCCGACCCAAAAATCGTACATTTTTGGATCGGCCGCCATTTTTTTCCCCATAGACTTGCATTGCAATGCAAGTCTATGAGGAAAAAATGGCGGCGGGTGGGTAAGGGGGGGCCTAACTCCCTCCCCCCCCGGGGCCGTCCGCTGTGGACGGCCCCGGCAGGTAAACCCCCTCCCCCGCGCTCCCTACCTCCCCTGGGGCCGCCTGCTTCCATCCGCTGGCGCCCGCGGGCGCCAGCGGATAGAAGCGGACGGCTCCGGGGGGGGGGTAAGCCCCCTTCCCCGCCACTTACCTTCTCGGCCCGTCCGGCGCCGGCGGCTACTACCAGCAGGGCTCCGCGGCCTACTCTCGAGTAGCGCGCCGGGTGATGACATCACCCGGCGCGCCACCCTGGAGCAGGCCGCGGAGCCTGCTGGTAGTAGTAGGCGCCGGCGCCGGACGGGAGCCGCCGGGCCGGGCAGGTAAGGGCCCCCCTCCCCCCTCCCCCCTCCGCGCGCCCCCTCCTCCCCTCCACGCACCCCCTCCTTACCTTTCCGGCCCGGCGGCTCCCGTCCGGCGCCGGCGCCTACTACTTCCAGCAGGCTCCGCGGCCTGCTCTAGAGTAGTGCGCCGGGTGATGACATCACCCGGCGCGCCATCCTAGAGCAGGCCGCGGAGCCTGCTGGGAGTAGTAGGCGCCGGCGCCGGACGGGAGCCGCCGGGCCGGAAAGGTAAGGGCCCCCCTCCCCCCTCCGCGCGCCCCCTCCTCCCCTCCACGCACCCCCTCCTTACCTTTCCGGCCCAGCGGCTCCCGTCCGGCGCCGGCGCCTACTACTTCCAGCAGGCTCCGCGGCCTGCTCTAGAGTAGCGCGCCGGGTGATGACATCACCCGGCGCGCCACCCTAGAGCAGGCCGCGGAGCCTGCTAGTAGTAGTAGGCGCCGGCGCCGGACGGGAGCCACCGGGCCGAGAAGGTAAGTGCCCCCCTCCTCCCCCCCCGCTGTCCACTTTCATCGGCGGGCGCCCGCTGGCGCCCGCCAATGGAAGCGGCGGTGGGCGCCAGTGGGCGCCCGCCGATCCGCCGATCCGCCGAACCGGTTCGGAGCTTTTTCGGACCGGTTCGGATTGGATCGGCCGATCCAGCTGCGGGATCGGAAATCGGATAATTTATCCGATTTCCCACTGGACCGGACTCGGATCGTGGATCGGGTCCGATCCAGTGCACATCCCTACTACAGACCCCCAGCCCCACATTTTGGTGGCCTTTTCAGAGCCCATGCATCACCCCCCCCGCCCCATTAAGCAAGGAATGATAATAATAATAATTATTATTATTTCTTACCCCCCTCTCCCTCCAGATCGAGGCAGGGAACAACATAAATATAAACAATATAAAATACATAAACTGATTAAAAACATAAAATTAATACACTATTAAAATCAACAAAGTTAAAAAATTTGACTGGGTAGGCCTGCCGGAAGAGATCAGTCTTTATAGCTGTCTTAAATTCTTGAAGACAGTGAGTTGGCAGATCTCTCCCAGCAGGTCATTCCACAATCTGGGAGTGGCAGAAGAGAAGGTCCTTGATTCTATGATTAAAGGTTGAGTTGGTTAATCAACAAATGAATCAATCCAGCCTTGTGCGTGTGCCGCTCCTCGGATCCACTTTGTGGAATCATTTCATATATAAATAAGCTTTTATGTATCAAACCAAGGGAAGTATATCTATCTTGTTGAATGGGAAAGGAGGGTTCCCAGTGAGGAAGTTGGTCTCCCAACTTCTTTCTCCTCTTTCTGTGCTTCCTCTCCAGGGACGGATGTGGCCCACCTATACCTCCAGTCTTTACCGCCTTGGCCTCCTGGTCGCCAGCCTTGTTCCGAGATGTGAGTCCTCCTCACCGTGCCCCTCGGGGCTATCAAAGAGCCTGAGCCTGAAGGGATCCAGCAGAATTGCTTTTTCTCCAAGAGGTAATAATCCATTTGTTCATCTCATATAGGGTGACCAGATAAAATCCAGGTCAGGGCTCATATAACTTTAACAGTTGTAGAGAAAAGGGAATTTCAGCCAGTGTCATTTGTATGCAATTAGTTCCTGGTGAAATTCCCTCTTCATCACACCAGTTAAAGTTGCAGGGGCCCTGCCTTCTTTTGTATCTGGTCACTCTAGTATAGTGCCTGCAACTTTAACTGGTGTGATGAAGAAGGAATATCACCAGGAACTAATTGCATACAAATGACACTGGCTGAAATTCCCTTTTCTCTACAACTGTTAAAGTGACATGAGCCCTGACCTGGATTTTATCTGGTCACCCTAATCTCATACTCAACTGTGCAAAGACAGGCTGGGGAGGAAGAAGTTGGGAATACCGGCCAGTCAAAAGGAGGGGGTCGTTTCTGAATCCTCACTGTCCTGAACTACAACTACAACTGTGGGTGCCTCTTCACAAGAGGTTTAATGCTCTTTGAAGTCTCATTAAAAAATTTACCTCCACACCACCAGAGCGCAAATGGGGCGTAGAGGCACGTTATCTTTCCAATTATGCGCATTATCGAATGCGCGTTAAATCGCGAGTTTTATTTTGCTCCGTCCGTTAAAGCGCATTTTGACTGTGTGAATATGCGCTTATGCGTATTAACTACTTGTAAACCGCATTTTGGACATCCGGTAATGCGCTTCGCCGCCTCTCGCCGCCTCTCGTGCAGAGGGATTAGGCATAAATGCGCTTCTGCGATTATGCGCATAATCGGCTAACCAGGCGCAAAAGCGAATCCTTGTAGAGGGGACCTGTGTCTCACCCCTGCTTGGGAGGAAATTTCACAGGAATTCAGAGATGTGGGGCGGGGGGATGGACCTTGTTCTGAGTTTCAGTGCTCAAATAAACGCACAGGGGTCCCATCGCAGCTCTCATGAGCCAGGGAAGCTAAGGTGACCAGCTGTCAGGATTTCCCCAGATTTGTCCGTGTTTTTGTTCTATCCTGGGTGTCAGGGCGGATTTTCTGTAATTTTCTATAATGTCCGAGAATGACACATTTTCCCCTTTAAGGCTGCCATTAGCATGCTGGGGGGGGGGGGAATGCTGCACTTTTCAGAAGCGTACCATTCCCCCCCCCCCACTGCTCCAATCGAGGCCTTAAAGGAAAAAGTGTTCTATTCCCAGACATAGAAAAAGCCCCATTTGGAGCAGCCCCCCCCAAGTAATGATATTCATTCCCCTTCCCTGCTCCAATTGGGGCCCTTTAAGGCTGCCATTAGCATGACGCACTTTCCAGAGGCCCCGGAAAGTGCACTTTCCCATCTCTCCCCACTGGGTGTCCTCTTTTTTGGTTTCCCCAAGATGGTCACCCTAAAGCTGGACTCCTCCGCTTGCTTGATGCCGCTGCGCCACCTCTGCGAGGCCTTTGCCTCGTCGCCACATGCCAGCTTATGACGCTTGATCCGTGATAACGATTTCCCTCCCTGTCTGCAGCCACTGAAGCAAAATGTCCTGAGAACTGGATGACCTACCAAAGAACCTGCTATGGACTCTTCACTGAAAGGAAAACATGGGTGGAAGCACAAGTAAGAAGGGGTGCTGGGGTCTCGAGGTGGGGTGGGGACACACGAAAGAGTGCCGAAGGCCCGGGTATGAGCTGCATGCATGCTGAGAGACGGCCATGCAGCAGCGTGGCTACAAGACAGGTCTAGGATTTCCCAGCATGATCCTCACCCTGGATGCCGTTTTACAGAGGAGGAATGACACCCCACCCTCTCCATCACTTGAAAGCACCCCCTCTTTATCCCTTGTCCAGATCTCACCAGGGCCAATGAGAGAGTGTGTGTGTGTGGGGGGGGGGGGGTGGAAGCCAGTACACTTTAATGGGGCCCAGCAGTCCGGAAGGGGCCCCGGGGCCCAACTACATTGTATATGCTTTTGTCTTTCTCAGTAGTATCATTATTTGACGATTGCTTTTGACATCCATTGTAAAATCGGTGAATTTTAAAGGGAATAATAATGACGTACAAAATTCAGTCAGTTATCGGCCAATGTAGACTCTAATCAACCAAAGAAGTCTTTTGCAATGGGCGTGAGGAGGGTCGCTTGTCGTTGCAAAGAGCCGCTCGATCGAAACGATCCACACGGCAGGCCGAAGAAACCACCAGGGGGACGACTGAGTGGGAAGGAGTGGTTCCTTTTCAGTCAAACACATCCCCGGGCGCATCCTTCCCGCCCGCCCACAATGTGTTCCCCAAAGACACTGGAACAGGGATTAAAACCTTAGAACCTCTAAGAGAGGAAACGCGCATGTTCTCCTCCTGCTGCCTTTCTCCATTCTTTCCGAGACTCTCCCTACTGGGTTGATTGTTTCTTGATCTTATAACAGTACAGGGATCATCCTTGCTGGGGCGGGATGATCCCTTTTCCCCCCACCGGGGCCCGAACCTGCTCTTGGCGGCCCTGGATCTCTTCACCATCTCTCTCTGTGGTCTCTGCCTGGGTTGAGGAGGGCATTCTAGTTCCCAGCTGTGCATTGCTAAAGACACTCCCCAGCTGGCACCTACAGGGACCCCTGAGCTACAGTATTTAAATGGATTGGGAGTGGGTGGTGGTGGTATGATTCGGTTGGGAAGAGACAGGGCAGAGTTTGTGGATTTCAGTGAAGCTCCAATGTTCCCCACCCCCATAATTTGTGCACTGGAACCCCAGTACTACTGATAAACCTTGAGACCTGTTCCACAGTAGAGCGAGGATGCGCTGAGTGATGATGTCACCTGGTGCGCCGTCGCTCTATTGTGGAACAGACCGCAAGGCCTGTTTCTCAGTAGTACAGAAGCAGCGGGTGGCAGTGGACTGCAGCAAGGAGGCAGCAGGTAAGGAGCGTGAGTGGGGGGAGGGGGAGGAGTTCTAAGGCCGATCCTCCGATCTTTTCTGATTCAGATCGGGTCCTTTCGGATCGGATCGGATTAGATCAGACGATCCAGCTGTGAGGATCAGAATCAGATAATTGTATCCGATTTCAGCTGGATCGAGTTCGGATCATGGATCAGACCTGATCTGCTGCACACCCCTAATTTTAAATATGTATTAATTTCTGCATTTAATTGAGGTCATGCTGATGGCAGCCCAAAGACTCATAGCCAAAAGTTGGAAAACTGCAGGACTTTCAAGAGTGAAATTATGGTATATGGAATTGTGGCAAACAGCCATGGCAGAAAAATCGACATGCCGACTGAAATTAACTAAAGGCAAAATCAAAATATCTGACTTTTATAAAATATGGCAGGATTTTATTCTATACACTGATCAAGGGCATACACACAGCAGTTTTTGACAGAGCCTTTCCTTGGTTTATGGAAAATAAAGATAAACTTGATATATTGAAGGATTTTAACAAAAACTTTTATGCAGCTTATAGATTCCACTTATATCTTGGTCTGTAAAGTAAAGTGGAAAATATGAATAGATGTTAATTGTATTACCCTCTGTCAATAATTATATTTAAACTTAATGTATTTTTTATTTATTTATTTATTTATTTATTTATTTACTTCCCTTTCTTTTTCTCCTTCTTGTTGGTTTGATTGATCTTGTTTTGGAAAACTAATACAACCTTTATAAAACACACCAACAAAAGACAAACGCCAATGCCCCAGATCAATGACCATGTTGACTTTATCATCCAGTGGAGGCTGGTGGCTGGCTCCATTTGCAGCGGTGTGGTGAATCCATTCTAGGTTTCAGTCCGAACTTTAAAGGAACTCTCCAAGGTGCGATGTGGTACACAACAGATTTTCCGTCCCACTGACATTGGAGCCACCAACCTCCACTGCTATGACCTCTCATAGAATCATAGAATCCTAGACTAGTAGAGTTGGAAGGGGCCTTTAAGGCCATCTAGTCCAACCCCCGGCTCAATGCAGGAATCCACCTTCAAGCATCCCTGACGGATGGCTGTCCAGCTGCCTCTTGAAGGCCTCTAGGGTGGGAGAGCCCATGACTTCCCTAGGTCATGGGTTCCATTGTTGTACTGCTCTAACAGTCAGGAAGTTTTTCCTGATGTCTAGCTAGAATCTGGCTTCCTGTCACTTGAGCCCATTATTCCATGTCCTGCATTCTGGGTTGATCGAGAAGAGATCCTGGCCCTCCTCTGTGTGACAACCTTTCAAGTATTTGAAGAGTGCTATCATGTTTCCCCTCTGTCTTCTCTTCTCCAGGCTAAACATGGCCAGTTCTTTCAGTCTCTCCTCATAGAGCTTTATGTCCAGACCCCTAATCATCCTTGTTGCCCTCCTCTGAACACGCTCCAGCTTGTCTGCATCTTTCTTGAAGTGTGGTGCCCATAATTGCAGGCAATACTCAAGATGGGGCCTAAACCCATCATTCCCTGCCCTGCTCCCCACTCCCCCCCAAAAACCATTTCTGGCAGGGGAAGGCAGAGTTGGTGGTAGAGGCAGAGGTAGAAGATGCCCATCATACCCCAGCAGGGACCATCTATGAGGGTCTCCTTGTCAGCATCTTCTCCTCTCAGCAAGTAGGATGCTCCATGAGGACCTGCTGCAGGTTATGTGGGGTTCCTTGTGCCTGGGTGAGGGAAGGTGGCTGATTCTCACTGTATAATGAATTTGATAGTCCTAAAACTGCATGAAGGGCTCATTCTTGGGCTGACCGTGAGGTGAGTTCATGCACACACAAAAGAGTGTAGATTTCAGTTTCGTCAGATGTTTGGAGCAGGATTTAATTGTATTGCAGCTGCAATATTCAATCTGAATTTGGTTCTTAGGTCACTTTTGTGGCTTGTCTGAGTGGATTTTTGGGGGTTGCTCTCTCCCAGTTATTCTGCAGGAACTACGGCCCTCGTAGCGATCTTGTATCTATTCTTAATGAGGAGGAGGCAAATGCAGTGGCTATCTTAATTTATGAATGCCCTAAGCTGACGGGACCCGTCTGGATCGGACTGTTCGACCACATCGGGTGGAATAACCCATATTTATGTGACGAACTGTTAAAGGTCAGTGGTGCTAAAGCCTGAATTCCAAAGAATTCACCAGGAAGCTTGTTTTATGGAGTAAGACAGTGGATAGATTTTCATGTGTTCAAAAGAGCCCAGAAGAGGCTGGTTCAGACAACATGATAACCCATATTTAATAGTTGAGTATGTGTTGTTGTTGAACCATGGGTTGTTGTTGAAATGTGCATTACCATGTTGTTGAAATGTGTATTACCAACCACACTGACAAATCAGTGTGGTTGGTAATACACACTAACTACAAACAACCCATGAACAGAACCTAGGCATGTTGTTGGGTTGTGAACTGTGGGTTCTTCATGGCTACCCACCTCAGGCAGTGTATCCAGAAGGGCGGCAGAGTGCACATGTCCTTCCCCATCGCCAGGAGGCCACCACATCTCACCAGTGCCCTCTTCACCACTCTGAGGACCTCTCAGAGTGAGGCATAGGATAGGCATCTGCTCCAGAGAGCTCCACTGGCCGCTCTCCTGCTGCAGCAAATGCTGGAGCAGCAAAGCAGCTGCCCGGGCTTTGAAGAGCCTCCCACCCTGCTGCCTTACTCCTCACTCTAAGGGGCATCAAATTTGACATGCAGGCAGGAGATTCCTCTTCCACACCTGAGGCACATGAGTGCAACACAGTACCATCCTTTCATGTTCCCCAACAAGTTATTGAGATGTCATAGGACATTGGGAGTAGCATAGAGCCATCAGGACAATTAGCCGTTGATAGCCTTCTCCTCCATGAATTTGTTTATTCCCCTTTAAAAGCCATCCAAATTGGCAGACCACCAATACATCTCATGGTAGCAAAGACGGTGCCCATCCTTTGATTCGACCTGACTCGCTCACCATTCAGCTTCATGGCATGACCTTGGGAATGCACTCCCTCCCCGTAGAGTTGGAAGGGGCCGCTAAGGCCATGGAGTCCAACCCCCTGCTCAATGGAGGAATCCACCTTCAAGCATCCCTGGCAGATGGCTGCCCAGCTGCCTCTTGAAGGCCTCTAGTGTGGGAGAACCCACCACCTCCTTAGGTCATTGGTTCCATTGTCATACTGCTCTAACAGTCAGGTAGTTTTTTCCTGATGTCCAGCCGGAATCTGGCTTCCTGTCACTTGAGCCCATTGTAACCTTTCTTCCAAGGGGAGTTGCTCCAGCCCCTTGATCATTTTGTCTGTCCTTTTCTGCACCTTTCCCAGCTCTGCAATATCCATTTCGAGGGGCTGTGATCAGAACGGCATACAGCGTTCCGAGCGTGGTTGCACCATAGATTTGTAGGAGGGCAGCATGATATTGGCAGTTTTATTTTTATACCTTTCCTAATGAACCACAGCATGGAGTTTACCTATTTCACAGCAGCTGCAGACCAGGTTGACTCTGACATTTTCATCAAACTATCCACCAAGAGCCCAAGTTGCCTTTGCGGTTCAGTCACTGCCATCTCTTAAAGCGCAGGAGGAAGTTCGGATGTTTGCATCAGTTCACACTTCCCTAGCATTGAACTACACTTGCCATTTTAACACCCATTCTCCCACGTCGCAGAATTCCTTTTGAAGCTCTTCTCCATCTCCTTTTCATCATCTTGAATCATTTGGGCCAGATCGACACCAAGCAGGATATAGCAGTATGAAAGCGGTATGAAAGCGGTATATAAAAGGCAGGAGCCACACTGCTGCTTTATAGCGGTATTGAAGTGCACTGACAACTGTTGGGTTCCATTGACACAGACCATCTACTGCTATATCCTGCTTGGTGTGGCTCCTGCCTTTTATATACCACTTTCATACTGCTTTCATAGTGCAATATATTCCTTGGTGTAGATCTGGCCTTGGTGTCAACAGTAAATCTGGGCAGGATCTACACTACTACTTTAAAATGGTTTATCACAGTAGTGACGACTGTTGGGGCCCAGGACACGCTCCAGAGACAGTTTTTAAACGTTTTC
This sequence comes from Anniella stebbinsi, assembly GCA_029215795.1. NCBI lineage: Eukaryota > Metazoa > Chordata > Lepidosauria > Squamata > Anniellidae > Anniella > Anniella stebbinsi. The sequence continues at coordinate 2,722,252 of JARDYH010000003.1, read as the reverse complement.
AAAGTGTCATATCCTGCTTGGTGTAGATCTGGCCCTGGCACCTTGCTGCTCACTCCTAAGTCCAGATCATTTATGAACAAGTCAAAAAGCATTGGTCTTACAGTCATCATCAAGCACTTTGTGTCTATGTGTGGATGGGGGGGGGAGTCTGGGGGGTATTGTGCTCTTTGTTCTGCAGAGACCCAACCCCCTTTTGTGTCCCTACAGAAAAGAGACTGGCGGTGGTGGGATGGATACAATGTCAAATACACTGCTTGGGATGAGTTGGAACCTAACAATGACTTCTGCGAGGAGGATTGCGTCCACCTTCTTCCTCAGAAAGGTAATAATAATAATAATAATAATAATAATAATAATAATAATTTATTTATAACCCGCCTCTCCCTCTGGATCGAGGTGGGGAACAACAACAAATATAAAACACAAAACCCACAAAATAGGTGAGATATTAAAAACAAATAAAAACCAGTACATCATTAAAAACATCTTAAAATTCAACTGGATAGGCCTGCCGGAAGAAAGCAGTCTTCATGACTCTCTAAAATTCATGAAGACTGCTAACTTGTTGAATCTCCTCAGGCAGGCCATTCCACAGTCTGGGAGTGGTAGAAGAGAAGGTCCTCTGGGTAACACTCGTCAGCCTAGTTCTGGATGATTTGAGTAAGTTCTTCCCAGAGGACCTGAGTGTGCGGGGCGGATTATATGGGAGAAGGCGATCCCGCAGGTAGCCTGGACCCAAACCATGTAGGGCTTTAAAGGTAAGAACCAACACTTTATACTTCACCCGGAAACTGATTGGCAGCCAATGAAGTGATTTTAAAACTGGTGTAATGTGGTCACCCCTAGATGTACCAGTGACCAACCTGGCTACCATATTTTTAACAAGTTGAAGTTTCCAGACTAGGCACAAAGGTAGCCCTACGCACAGCGCATTGCAGAAGTCAAGCCTCAAAGTTACCAGCGTGTGCACTACCGTCTTTAGGTCTTCCAACTCTAGGAAGGGGCGCAGCTGGCGTATCAGCCGAAGCTGATAGTAGGCACTCCTGGCCGTCGCATCAATCTGAGCTGTCATCTGGAGCGACGGATCCAGGAGTACCCCCAAGCTGCGAACACAGTCTTTCAGGGGGAGTGTAACCCCATCCAGAACTGGTTGTCACACCTCCAACCCCAGATTGTGGCCCTTGACAGTAAGCACCTCCGTCTTGTCTGGATTCAGCTTCAGTTTGTTTTTCCTCATCCAGCCCATTATCGCCTCCTAGCATTCATTCAGAGGAGACACGCTATCCTTAGCTGATGATGTTGTTGAAGGCATAGAGAAATATATTTGGGTGTCATCACCATATTGATAGCACCCCACCCCATGCCTCCGGATGATCTCTCCCAGCGGTTTCATATAAATGTTAAACAGCATTGGGGAAAGGATGGCACCTTGTGGTACACCACATAGCAACTCCTTCTTTGAAGAGCAGCTATCCCCAAGCATCACCATCTGGAACTTGCCCGAGAGATAGGATCGGAACCACTGAAGCACAGTGCCCCCGATTCCCAATTCCCCCAGGCGCTCCAGAAGGATACCATGGTCAATGGTATCGAAAGCCGCTGAGAGGTCCAGGAGTACCAGCAGGGACACACTCCCCCTGTCAATACTCAGGCGTAGTTCTTCCACTAAGGTGACCAAAGCGGTCTCAACTCCGTATCCTGCCCTGAAGCCGGTTTGAAATGGGTCTAGAAAATCAGTGTCATCCAAGAATGCCTGGAGTTGGAAGGCAACCGCCCTCTCGATCACCTTGCCCAAAAATGGAAGATTTGATACTGGCCTGTAGTTATTAAGGTCCAGGGGATCCAGGGAGGGCTTTTTTAGAAGCAGCCGTACCACCGCTTCTTTTAAACATGATGGAAAGCTCCCCTCCCTGAGAGATGCATTAATGATATGCTGTAGATGTGATCTAACTGCATCTCCTTCCAGGACGACCAGCCAGGAAGGACAGGGATCGAGAGGGCAAGTCGTCTTCCTCACACATCCAAGTACCTTGTCCACATCCTCGGTACTCACTAACTGAAACTGATCAAGTGTAATCCTACTCGCAGAGTCACTGGACACTCCACTGTCAACCTCTGCTATAACAATGGCATCTAAGTCGGCTCTTATCCGAGAGATTTTATCTGAGAAATGATCGTTAAAGGCATCACAGCGCACTACCGAAGGCTCTAAGATCGAATTCAGGGGGGAAGGTGCCCGGGTTAGACCCCTCACCACCCTGAACAGTTCTGCTGGATGTGAATTTGCAGACGCAACGCGTACAGAGAAGAAAGCTTTCTTCGCTGCACGTATTGCCACCCCGTAGGAATGAAGATGTTCTCTATGTCGTGTCTTGTCGGATACAAGTCGGGTTTTCCACCATCGGCGCTCCAGTCGTCATCCTTCCCGCTTCAACTCCCTGAGGTCTTCTGTATACTAGGGTGCCCGATTCGAAGCGGGTCGGAGAGGACGTTTGGGAGCAATCGTGTCGATAGCCCTAGTTAGGTCTTGATTCCATCGATTGACCGGGGCTTCTACAGGCCGGAGGAGCTGAAGGGTGGGTGAGCTGGAGGTATCTAAAGAGCCCGGAGACTTACATGATGCCTTGATGCGTGCTGCCTTATTGGTGGACTCATGGGAGCAGAAGCTTTCCTAATTGGGTGGCAAGGAGGGGAGGCTGGTGGATCCAATGGGGGGGGGGGGGCAGAGCTTCCAGTCTGGGTTTTACTTACAACCATCTGGAAGTCTAAAGGAGCTATCCAAGGTCCTTACTTTAGAGTTCTGACTGTTTCTGACTGAAACCTGGAGCGGATTCACAACCCCACTGGCATCGGAGCTACCAGCCTCCACTGTCATTCCCTTTTCATCACAACAGTTAAAGCTGCAGGAGCTATACCAGAGTGACCAGCTACAAAAGAGGGCAGGGCTCCTGCAGCTTTAACTGTTGTGATGAAGAGGGAGTTTCACCAGGTGCTGCATGCATGCAAATGACACCTGCTGAACTGTTGAAGATACAGGGGTCCTGTCCTCCTTTCCATAGGGTCACCCTAGCCCATTCTGCTGTCACACCTGCGGTGCAATATTCCCTTGGCGCTTAAAGGGGCAGGAGTGCGGAGCAGGGCCACGTGGAAGACATCTACCTGCCTCCCTAAAGTAGCACTGACGGATCAACCACTCACAGCTGCTCCTCTGCCCTCTTCTGAGCATAGATACTCGCAGGCTGGAATGATATAGGGGACAGAAAGGGGCACTCCAGGAAATGCAGGAACTGGGGAAGGGGATCTCACCAAGAAACAGAGAATGTGAAAAGGTTGGAGGATCTCTGAGCCCTTTCATTTGTTGCCTTCCAGATTTCAAGAAATGGAACGATATCAGTTGCACCTGGAAGTTTAGCTTCATTTGCAAGTATGAGCTCAAGTACATGTAACTCATCACTAACCCTGGTGGCCGCCTCAAACCCCAAGAGTTTCAGGGCCACCGACTTTCAGATGATACCCAGCTCTGCCTCTCTCTTCTGAATTGTCCTCCTCCTTCTAATCCCGCGTCTTCCAAGGCCTCGCTGATATTTCAGCCTGGATGTTTCGTCATCGCCACAGACTCGATGCGCCCGAGGCCAAATTTCTCAGCTTTCCCTCCAAGCCCTCCTCTCCTCATAAAGAAAATAAACATAATCAATAAATGGCACTCCCTCCTTCTCCATTGATGATATCCCCATCCACCCTGTTGAACAAGCCATGGCTTTATCTTTGGTCCATTTGCCAAGTCCTGATAATACTTCTGCCTTTACAACATTGCCAAGATATGGCTGTCCCCTCCATAAATACTCTGGCCCAGCCTGTCACCACACAGGTCACGGAAACAAGATCCTCTTGCTTCCATGTTTACCCTCCCTTCTCCTTCCGTTCCCCTCTTGTTTCTTCTGGATTTTAAGCTCCTTTGGGCAGGGACTCTACGCTGTGTAAATAATAATAATAATAATAATAATAATAATAATAATAATAATAGGGCAGCTGTCCAGCTGGGTTCACAAAGGGAAATGTGGAACCAAGAAATTCCTTGGGCGTTTGGGCAAAGAAGGAGCTGCCTGTCGTGTGCCGGCCCGTTCCCTCTGGCATTCACACATGCTGGCAAACTGACACGAGACACTTACATCAGTGAGACTTCTTTTTATTGAGGAAATCACACGGTAACAAGCGTAATGGTTACATATCTCCAAAACACACTTAAAGCTGAATGATGGTGAGAAAGCTTTAGGCTCCATTCCTGATACGATCCTTCAGGCGATCACACAGGAGTGGGGGGGATCTCAAAAGGCTAAGCAAACCAACCCAAGGGAGCTTCTCCAGACACTGCATTCGCTGGTAACTCAGGAGACATGGCCCACTTCCACAAGATCACAGGAAGGCTAACACCTCAGGCACAGCAGCCCCATGTGTTGTTTTTAGCTCGGGGAACTCCCTGCCACCTGAATCTGGCAGAGAGAGAGAGAGAGAGAGATCATGCACCAGCAAGCCCAGCCTGCCAAATGCTGGGCTGACAAGGAAAGCGTGATCACAGGGAAGGTAAAACCTAGGGATGTGCACAGCCAGAAATATCAGAACTGGAATCGGATCGGAATTTCTGGTATTAAAAATATCGGTTCCAATCATATCGGGGGGTACCCGTATTTGATAGAATCCGATATCCAATAACTATTGGAAGTTCTGATCCGATTACGGACCGCCATTTCTGGTGTTTTCCCCATAGGCTTGCATTGAGGGAAAGAAAGCTTTCCCCCAATGCAAGTCTATGGGGAAAAACACTGAGCCGGCACTCCCTCCTTCCCCTCCCTCGCGCTCCCTCCCACCACTCACACTCCTTACCTGCCATCGTCGCCACCACTGCCGCCATCCAGCGCTGCCACCCGCTTGGTCCGTAGTACTGCTAAACAGGCTTTCCGGCCTGTTCCTCAGTACAGTGATGTGCCAAGTGATGATGTCATCACTCGGCGCATAGCTGTACTGAGGAACAGGCCGGAAAGCCTGTTTTGCAGTACTACGGACCAAGCAGGTGGCAGCGGGGACAGCAGCAGGTAAGGAGTGTGAGGGGGGAGGGGTCCCCACTTACCTGCTGCCGTCCTCCTCTGCCCTCTGTTGCTTCTGAACTACTGAGAACTAGGCTTTGTGGTCTAGTTCTCAGTAGAGCGATGACGTGCTGAGTGATGTCATCACCAGGCGCACCGTCATTCTACTGAGAACTAGGCCGCAAAGCCTAGTTCTCAGTAGTCCGGAAGCAGCGGAGGGCAGCGGACAGCAGCGGGGAAGGCTGCAGGTAAGGAGCACAAGTGGGGAGGGAGGGAGGGAGGGCCGGCCGGGAGGGCTGGCCCTAAACTGGTGATCCAAAAATCTGATAGTTATCAGACATATGGATTTTGGATCTGATCAGATAGGGCCTCCTTAAGAAATTATCGTTATTGTTAATCAGATGTCTGATAACGCCATTATCAGATCATTATTGGACATCAGAACAATATGATACACATCCCTAGTAAAACCTCAGATACAGAAGTCCCATGTTATTGCAAGCACTGCCAAACTCCCTGCCACTTGAGTCTGGCCACAAACACCCAATCCACAGCAAAAGCAAGTTCAAGTCTATGAAAAGCCTCACAGTACTTTTCATGGCACAGTCCTTAGAAATCCAAAGTCCAAATAGAAGAGAGTCCATGTGCAGAGTGCTTTCAAAGTTCTAAACGGAGATGGAATCCAAAACAGGAGGGATTTCAGGCCTTGCGTCGAAAGATGATCCCAAGCAAGGCTCTTCAGTGTTGCTCCCCCCTCTTATAGACTGGAGGCCTGGCCTATTCAAGGCCACTTGACAGACAGGTTCTCTGATCTGTAAACCATGCCCGTGTGCCAACAGGGCGGGACTGCTCTACCCACTAAGATGATGCTACAATCTGAGTGACACCTTCAAACAGTGGCCCCCACCTTTCCACCATATGCAGGTTCCCAGGGGAACCTGTTACAGCTGCAAGCCCACAACAGGGAGTGAGAGAGCTACTCCCATGAGAAACGCGGATAGAGATAAGCTTGCAGAGACATTGACGTTCTAAAACGATTCCTAATAAATCTACCTACATTCAACAAGGCCTCCGGCCTTGTTGAAGACCTACACATGACAACGCCTTTCACACATTTCAGCAATATCCCTATATAATACTTATGGGCCATAATTATAGAAAGGGCAGTATCCCACTGTGTAGTTCTGCAAACTCAAATAGCACGAGTGGAGCTCCACTGGAACTTTCCGTCGCTGAACTTCGTGTGCAAGCAGTCTTGTAATCACAAGTGGAATGTGCAACGGGGTTGCACGGTGAGTTGTGTTGCACAAGAGCTATGTGCAACAGACACACCACACCACGATAATGCCCAACCACTTGGGCAACCGTTACTGCAAAACTGCAACTTTAGTTGGATTCTTCAGAACCTAGTTTCCACGAGCGCAACAGCAGTTGTACTAATGAACGACAGAGTTGGATACTGCACAAAAGTATGTGAAAGGCTTCTATTCTTTTCTTTTTAACTGTGTGAATAAACATTCCCTTTCTACAACAGTTTCACTGGTTTCTAGTCCATTTCCAGGCCCAGTTCAAAGTTATGCTGATTATGACCTTTAATTGGGAGCAGGATGGTGATCGACGAATGTGTGAGCGTTGCTTTCCATTCATTTCATGTTTTTCTGATCTTAAGTTTGGTTTGTCCTAAACTTTGAGATTATTTTTAAAAAGTTTGCATAAACATTTTAATGCATTTTGGTGCACTATTCTCCTAGCACATTCATTTTTATACACAGTTTAACAGATGACACAAAATTGGGTGGGATCACTAATACCCTGGAAGACAGAAACAAACTCCAAAGTGATCTTGATAGACTGGAGCACTGGGGTGAAAACAACAGAATGAAATTTAACAGAGATAAATGCCAAGTTCTACACCTAGGAAAAAGAAACCAAAGGCACAGTTACAAGATGGGGGATACTTGGCTATGCAATACGACAAGCGAGAAGGATCATGGAATTGTTGTAGATCACAAGCTGAATATGAGCCAACAGTGTGATGTGGCTGCAAAAAAAGCAAATGTTATTTTGGCTGCATTAATAGAAGTTTAAGTTCCAAATTGCGCGAGGTACTGGCTCCTCTCTATTTGGCACTGGTTAGGCCCCATCTTGAGTACTGCATCCAGTTCTGGGCACCACACTTCAAGAAGGATGCAGACAAGCTGGAGTGTGTTCAGAGGAGGGCAATAAGGATGATCAGGGGTCTGGAAAAAAAGCCCTATGAGGAGACTGAAAGAACTGGGCATGTTTAGCCTGGAGAAGAGAAGATTGAGGGGAGATATGATAACACTCTTCAAATACTTGAAAGGTTGTCACATGGAGGAGGGCCAGGATTTCTTCTCGATCAACCCAGAGTGCAGGACACGGAATAATGGGCTCAAGTTACAGGAAGCCAGATTCTAGCTGGACATCAGGAAAAACTTCCTGACTGTTAGAGCAGTACGACAATGGAACCAATGAGCTAGGGAGGTGGTGGGCTCTCCCACACTAGAGACCTTCAAGAGACAGCTGGACAGCTACCTATCAGGGATTCTTTAAGGTAGATTCCTACATTGAGCAGGGGGTTGGACTCAATGGCCCTATAGGTCCCTTCCAACTCAACTGTTATATGATTCTATGATTCTATATACATTTTTACAAGCTAATATAATGCACTTTTAAACATTATTTTCATGAATGCATGCATTTTTTCTGGGCACATTTCCCTAATATATGCATTTTGGTTTGCATTTTTTATTTGGTGGATTCCACTGTAAATTCAGAAAAGTGCAAATTTTAAAGAATAACTCAGTTCCCGCATTGGTTCGAAACTGTGAAATTAGGTAAGTTCACAATGAAATGAATTCCTTCCCCCATTCCAAAAGCAGGATGCCTTAAGGCTCATCTCCTCCGATGTAAGGTTGACCAGTCATTGAGACCTGGAGAAACCCTCCTTCCAATACCTCCAACACATAAACTGGCAAAAGGCATTCTTAGCCCCCCCCCACACCTCCATAAACACCACCAAGCTCAGGAGACCCTCCCCCACCCCACTCCCAGAGTGTGCAGCTTGTTTTCCAGGAGGAGTGAAACCCCATCTAAAACCAATTGTAAACCTCCATGCAGATCAGTAGACTTCCTGGCTAAGAGAATGCCTGTCTTGTCTAGATTAAGCTTCAACTTGTTTGCTCTCACAGAATAGTAGAGTTGGAAGGGGCGTATAAGGCGATCGAATTCAACTCCCTGCTCAGTGCAGGAATCCATCCTCCAAACTGCCTCTTGGCACTCACTCAGAATTGCCACCATCTTCATGGGAATGCCAGGTGGAAAACAGAGGTAGAGCTGTGTGCCATCTGCATCCTGATGACATGTCAGGTCAAACTTCTGGATGGCCTGTCTCAGTGGTTCCATGGAGGTGCTGAAAAGCAACAAGATGACACTCTGAGGAGCCCTGAAAGCCAATGGTCATACAGTGGAACAGAACCCCCCCCCCCCTCCGACATCATCTTAGGGGGCTCTACTCAGGCTTCTCTGATAGCAATTGTCATGCTTGGATCCCCTAAAATATTCATGGTTATTTACTCCTCTCACACCGACAGATCAGCAGTTTTATGTCATGAGGAAATGTCTCCATGTTCCAAAGGCCATGGACTTTTAGTTAATCCAAGACGTTAGACTTCTGGAACATGGAGATATTTCCTAATAAAAATAATAATCTGAACATTGATGATAAGATGCAGAGTCAATTGCATATTTTAAGGGATGTCATGGTTAACAAACTGAACAGGGGTCAGCAACCCAAAGTAATGGTGAGTTCATCACCAGGACGACTATAATACACCTTGAGGAGCAGGTGGTTGGCTGGGCCTCCTCAGGAGGATGTGGACTTGCACAGGTAGGCAGCACATTCTTGGCAGCTGGCAGAGCTCCATTCCTTATAACCTAGACGTGCCCTTCCACGTCTTCCACGTTGAAATTCCTGCCCTTCTATAGCCAGCGGCCTCCCCTGCCAGATGCTCACCTGGCTGGCCTCCCCACTCACAGCTGGACCCAACTTCCCAACTCAGAGGAAATGCGGGTTATCTTGGGGAAGCACCATGACGATGAAGCAGAAGTTCTGTCAGTTTGTCAATTTCAGGACCGATATGCACCAAGCAGGATTCAACACTTTGAAACGTTTTGAAAACAGTCTATGGGGTGTGTCCTGGGCCCCAACAGTTGCCACTACTGTTATGAACTGTTTTAAACTGTTTCAAAGCAGTAGTGTAGATAGGCTCTCTGTCTCTAAGAGATATGCCGGCCAGCCCAAGCCACAAATCGATCTATTTTTTTCTGACACGCACTTCAAACATTCTGCATTGAATGCCAGCAGCGCAGACAGAGCCTAGCTCACAAGTGAACAAAGTGAAATGGAACGGAAGGGGTAGCGATGCAAAAGTGACAACATGCCAGATTCCAACATCTGCATCAACAGGACATCCGCAAAGATGAGAGCCTCTCTCTCGACTGGCACCTCACTGTTGGTCATGAGAGTTTATCTCTAAAATGGCCTCTGGCCTATTCTAGGCTGACCAGATAAAATCCAGGTCAGGACTCATGTCACTTTAACAGTTGTAGAGAACAGGGAATGTCAGCCAGGGTCATTTGTATGCAATTAGTTCCTGGTGAAATCCCCTCTTCATCACAACAGTTAAAGGTGCAGGGGCCCTGCCTTCTTTTGTATATGGTCACTCTAGTATAGTGTCTGCACCTTTAACTGTTGTGATGAAGAGGGAATTTCACTAGGAACTAATTGCATACAAATGACACCAGCTGAAATTCCCTTTTCTCTAAACTGTTCAAGTTACATGAGCCCTGACCTGGATTTTATCTGGTCAGCCTAGCCTATTCTGTTTTGCCCTGTGGGCTGCTTTCACTGACCTCTCCATTCCCACATTTTGATCTGTGGACTGAGCTCCAGGTGCCTGACTGCCCACCACCAAATCTGCAACAGGAAAGGTGCCATGCTCGCCCAGCACTTCTTAGCTAAAAACTTGAGATCCCCTCAGTGCCAAGGGCTGAACCTGCTCGAGGTACAAGACCCAAACAGGAGGGTTGACAACCTGAGTTTCAAGGGTATGGCTCTAATGTTTTTTCTTTTTAAATAATAATTTTAAAACCTCAATTTTTTTTTAAAAAAATCCTAAAAATCAACAGATGAACAGATCTGCTTGAAACTTGGCATGGCTAAAGCTCTACTTCTGCACTATCATGGTGCCAAGTTTCATCTCCTTATCTTAAAAAATGATGGTTTTAAAAAGTAATAATTTTAAAACCTCAGATTTTTTAAAAATGCTAAAAATCGGTGGATGAACGGATCTGCTTCAGATTTGGCATAGCTAAAGCCCTACCTAAGGGTTATCATGATGCCAAGTTTCATCTCTTTAGCTTTAAAAATTATGGAGCTGTAAGCATTTTTGTTAATTTCCATTGACTATAAAGTAGAGCTGCCCTTTGGGTGGGGAGAGGAAGGGAAAAATCCAGATTTTTATTCAAATTTCATAATCTCCCACCTTCCCAGATTTGTTACCAAAAATCCTGACATGTCCTGGTTTTTCCTGACATACTTCTTGTAGTACTTCTTGTAAGTACTAATATTTACATTAACTAATTATCTTTGGCTCCATTTGAACATGTCCAGTTTTCTATTCCGCCCTTCAAATGACCATTTTTGAGATGCAAGTGAGTAGTTTCATGTGCTTTTGGGGGGATGGGCAGCTCGATGAAAATGTCAGCCCTGTGTGCGGCAGCTGTAAAGAAGGCCAACTCCGTGTTAGGCATTATAAGAAAAGGCTCTGAGGATAAAACTGCCAGGATCATACTGCCTTTATACAAATGTATGGTTTGACCACACTTAGAATACTTTGTACACTTCTGGCCACTACCCCCCCCCCCAAAAAAAAAAAAGATACTGTAGAAAATATTAAAATATAAAATAGCTTCGGCTATGGGGCGGTATATAAATGGAATAAAATAAATAAATAAAATAAATAAAATATAAAAAGGGCAGAAAAGGGCAACTCAAAGGATCCAGGGGCTGGAGCATCTCCCCTTTGAGGGAAGGTGACAACAGCTGGGATTGTTTAGCTCGGAAAAAGGAAAAAGAAAAAAAAAGTCTGCCTTCTCTGATATGAGCCTGTCCATGTCTCAGGAGAGGCTTCCACCATGTCCCACCAATTGCGAAAGCATATCTGGATGAAGGGATTCACAAGACAGGGCCTTTTTGGTTGCTGCATCAGCACTTTGAAAAAGAGATCCATGTGACTCCCTCTCTCTTGTCCTTTTATTGCCAGACAAAATTATTTTTACTTAGCCAAGCATTTGGCATGACTGACAAAATGTGTCTGTTTCAACTATTTTTATTGATTTGGTAGCTATCTTGACGGTCATTTGCAGAAAGGCAGGATATGATTGATTGATTGATTGATTGATTTGATTTGTACCCTGCCTTTCCACCAAGAAAATGGAAACAAAAGCAATGAACAATCATAAAAAGTCCCGTGCTCCCTATAACAAGTCCTACTCAACAGTCTGGCTGCAGCATTCTGGACCAGCTGAAGTTTCTGAACAATTAAAAGCAGCCCCACACAGAGTGCATTCCAGTAATCCAAATATGATGCAATTAAAGCACGTGTCAGACATCTCAGGATAGAAATCAAAATTGATGATGATGACGGAGGGGGATGTAGGATGTGGGTCTGTCTGTCAACACCATAACTTCAAGACCATGAAATCTAGTCAACTTAAATTTGGCCTGCGTACTAATAGGACCCTAGAGATGGGACATCAAGGTTATTTCATTAAAAAAAACATATTAGGTAATTAAAAATAATTTAAATGTGACCAAGTGTTTGAAGACTGCAGTACTAACTTCATTCACTAGGTGACAGACTTCCATAACCAGTACATGGCTTTGGAATCAGATACAGTTTGAAGCCATGAGGAACCGTTCCAAGGGAAACAGCCATTCAGCTGCCTCCTGCTGAGGGGCAGCCCTGCCCCCAAGGAATGTAATGTAAAGACCCATCCCTCTAGGGGTGCCCTATGGCAGGGGCTGTGCCTAGGGGTATCGGTAGCCATGGCTTCACTTCGATGGGGCAAGCACAGTATGTCCAACTCTGGCAGCTACGTATGTTTGCTTGAAGCTACGTATGTTTCCTGTATCAAATTAAGGGCTATTCCAAACCATGCAAATCTGGGTCCCTTCACTAGGATGACCATATTTGGGAAACGACAAAAGAGGACACCCAGTGGGGGGGCTGAGAAAGTGCACTTTCTGGGGCCTCTGGAAAGCACGTCATCCCCCCCTGAATGCTAATGATGGCCGCCATTAGCATGCCAAGGAGGAATGATGTGCTTTCCAGAGGCCCTGGAAAGTACACTTTCCTCTCCCCTGCTCCAATTGGGGCCTTTTTTATAATGTCCGGCAATTACACACTTTCCCCTTTAAGGCCCTGATTGGAGCTGTTGGGGCGAGGGGGGGGGAATGATGGCCTTAAAGGGGAAAGCATGTAATTCCGGGACATTATAGAAAATTACAGAAAATCCCCCTCGGACACCCAGGATAGAACAAAAAACAGGACAAATCCGAGGAAATCCTGACAGTTGGTCATCCTACCTTTGCTAGCAATAAATAAACATGCACACACATTTCCCAGTCCTCTCCCACCTTCTTGCCTGTTCGGCTGATGAGGCACAAATGGCCTAGGAATATTGCGGGGTCTCCTTTCAAATTGGAGCTTTCCAGGAAGAGTTTCTGGGAAAGGAACACAGGGAGTGCAACCCCTGTTACTTCTTGATATCTCAGTGGCTTTTGATACCGTTGACCTTCTGGGAGTTGGGGGCACTGTCTCAAAGTGCTTTGGCTCTTAGTTGCTGGGTCAGTTCCAGAGAATAAGACCAGGGGGGGGGCTACCTGGCGCTCTGGAGAGCCGCTGTGGTTGCTCTCTGGTGATGGTGGCTCACATTCTCCCCACCCTTGGTGGTGGTGGAGGCTCCAGCCTGCACTGCCCCTCCCTCTGGCAGCATCAGCAGTAGCAGCATCAGCAGCATGCCCCCCCGCCTCAGGTGATGGGAGGTCCTGCACTAGCAACTATGCTGCTTTGGAAGCTGCAGTTAGTGCAGAATGCAGCAATGAAAAGGCTCAGTACCTCCGCCCCCCCCCCCCCCCCCCGGCCAGCTACACACATCTCATAAGAACGGCAGCAGAGCCTTGATGCTGGTTCAGACCAAGGGTCCTTCTAGTCCAGCACTCTGTTCACACAGTGGCCAACCAGCAGTTGACCAGGGACCAACAAAGCAGGACATGGTGCAACAGCACCCTTCCACCCATGTTCCCCAGCAACTGGAGCATATATTATTTATTTATTTATTTATTGCATTTCTATACCATCCAAAGCCAAAGCTCTCTGGGCGGTTTGCAAAAATTAAAACCATGAAAACCATTTAATATATAAAACAAACAACAGTGTAAAAACAAAACATTTAAAATACAGGATAAAAGGACAACCAGGGCATGCAGTGCAGAGATCTAGACAGGTTTAGAATACAGATTTAAAATAGCAAAGTTAAAAATTAAGCTGATAAGCTGTTAAAATACTGAGAAAATAAAAAGGTCTTCACCACCTGGCATCTAAAAGAGTATAAGGTAGGTGCCAGGTGAACCTCTGTAGGGAGCTCATTCCACAGCCGGGGTGCCACAACAGAGAAGGCCCTCCTCCTGGTAGTCACCTGCCTCACTTCCTTTGGCAGGGGCTCACTGAGAAGGACCCCTGAGGGTGATCTTAGGGTCCAGACAAGCACATATGGGAGGAGGCGTTCCTTCAGGGCTTTGAAAGTTAGTACCAGCACTTTGAATCGGGCCTGGACCTGGACCGGGCCCAATTACTGCCTCGGATACTGGAGGTAGCACATAACCATCAGGACCAGTAGCCATTGATAGCCTTTTCTTCTAGGAATTGATCCAACCTCCTTTTAAAGCTATCCAAATTGATGGCCATCAAACCAGTGTAAAAGAACTGCATTGGCAACCTATTATCTACTGAACTATGTTCAAGGTTTTGCCCTAACCATCTTGGGACCAGAATATGTAGCTGACTCTCTTGCCCTATATATACAAACCCAATTGAACCCTAAGGTCTTCCAAGGAGACCTTACTATTCATTCTGCAACCAACTGAATGCCATCAGGCAGCAACATGTAAGCAGGACTTTTCAGTAGTTGTTCAAGAGGCAAAAATGGTGGTGAGCATTAAACACCTCTGGACGATGGATTTGTTCCTCCCATAGGCTTTCCCTGACGTAATGGGCTGTGAGAAGGTCCTTGCCAATTAGCCTGTAAATGTTTCACCAGGGTCTGGCTTCATGTTCTAGAAGAACAGAATTTGCTGTCATTTCAGATGAGACAAGCAGAGACAGAAGACAAGTGAGTAACCTTCGGTTTGGTCTCTTTGGCTCCACAAGTCCTGCGAGCAGCAAATGCTCAGAGATGCTCTGAGGGGGGAGGGAAGGTGGGACAGATGCACCTCTGTTGGAGGGATGAGACAAAATGCTTGCCACAGGATTATTTGAAATTTGGCCAATGTTACAATTTCTTTGCCAAATTCTATCCCCTAAATCTTGAAGTGTTGCTAGTAAATGCATGTCAATAATATTAAGTATTAGCTTGTCAAATCAAACCCTTTATAGACTTGCTTGTTTGCTTGCTTTTTAAATGCCCTGAGTTTGACAGACCTTCAGTTTTGCTTTTCTATCCATCTATGGTGTGGCCATGTTTGGAATATTGTGTACAGTTCCGAACTTCTCCATCTGAAATAGGATCTAGAAAAGATGCAGAAAATTAGAATGTTGCCAATTAAAATATCGGAAGTAGAGTTAAAGAGCTGGCAAAATATGATTAATGCTTATTGCAATGGAGATAAGAGAGCTAGGATTAATAAAGGGTTATGGTATAAGACACAAAAGAAGGGTGGTTTTGGACTTCCAAATATAAAGAGTTATTATATTGCTAATCAATTAAGATATGTTATAAATAGTATATTAGGGGAGGAAGACTTAGAATGGTTAGAAACGCAAACAGGGGAACTAGATTTCAAATTGCAAAATATTTTTTTTATTAAAATTCAAAAGAAAGATTTGAGGGGACTGGACAACCCATTGCTGAAAAATATTCTAGAGATCTGGGAGAAAGTTAAAGGAAAGTTAATACCAGGAGACTCTCCACTCGCCCCAGTGGTAGTAGTGGGAAACTTCCCAAGGAATTTAAAAGTAGAGTTGGAAGGGAGTCTGAAGGATCAGGAAATTATTAAGTTAAGGAATTGGATGGAAAGAATGATAGATAAGGTGCAAATTAGAGAGTTGTTAAAAGGTCAAAAGATAGCTTGGTTCAAATGCTTACAATTGGAAAAATGGACACAGGAATGGAAAAAGATAAATAAGAAATGTAGAAATAATACAAGATTTGAAGATTTAATTGAATCAAGAGGTAAGAAGGAAATAATTAATATTAGAAAAGGTTTGACTAGTGAAATATATAGAATTTTGATAGAGGAGGATGAATATCGAGACTCTCTTAAAATGATTTGGGAAGATGATTTAAAGGAACAAATTAATGAATATGACTGGGGGAGGATATGGGATGCAAAAATGTTAAAGCTTTTGTCGATTAGAATTAAGGAGAATTATTATAAGACAGTATGGAGATGGTATTTAACGCCAGTAAGATTTCATCAGATAGATAAAAAAGTGTCCAAGAATTGTTGGAGGGGGTGTCAGGATGTTGGAACTTATTTTCATATGTGGTGGAGCTGTGAACACGTACAAAAAATTTGGGAAAGGGTGTTTAAAGAAATAAATGAAATAATTGGAAGTAAACTGGAATTAAGCCCAAAGCTGGCTCTACTAGCAATATGGGATAAAGGAAATGAGAATATAAACAAGAGAGAATTGATAAACAACCTCCTGGCTCCCGTCAGATTAATGATTGCTAAAAACTGGAAAGGGCAAGGGATATATACTATAGAAGAATGGTATAAAGAAATATGGGATATGGCACTTAATGATAAGCTAACGTGTAAAATGAAAATAAAGAGGGGAATGTCCAGTAAGAATGATTTTGGAGAGATATGGAGCCCATATTTGGAATATGTATTAAGAACGGGGAAGGGGCAAAAACCTTCAAAAGAGTCTTTACAATTTTGGAAAGAAGAATAATGAATAATTGAAGGTCTCCTGGGGAGAGGGGAGCACGAGGGGGTTATGTATTGTATTTTATGTTGTTTATGTTGTATTATGTTTGAAAATAAAATAAAAATTAAAAAAAAAAGATGCAGAAAAAATATAACCCAAATAATTATGAGGAGCCTATCTACACAGTCCCTCGGAACATTTTAAAAAGTATTTTAAAACGTTCCAAATAGGTGCTTTCTAAAATGTCTTAGGCCTCACGTTACAGGAGAAAAATTCTTCAGTCTTTAAACGCTGTGTGCAGTCACACACTCTTCTGCCCCATCTCTTTCTGTTTCATTTTTACAATGAGTTTAGGGCAAGGCATTGTGGGCATTGTAGTTCAGTCGCCCACTTCCTCCTTAGTTCCTCTGTCATTCCCTAGCTTTCAATGAGCATAGGGCTAAGAATTGTGGGTGTTGTAGTTCACTCGCCCACTTCCTCCTTAGCCCCGCTTTCTCCCCACCAATCAACTGCTAAGCATTTGGGCACCAGTAAACGAAGCACTGCCCCCATGAATCACAAACGGTAAGGAAGGACACATTATACTTAAAACGATTTATTAAAAGTGAAACCGTTGTATATAGCTGAAGTGAATTTTAAAAAACCTCAAGTATACAATGTTATAGGGAGTGCGTCAAGTGGCCCAAAGAGTTTTTATAACCCTTATAAAACATTACAAAGCTAGCATGTAGATCGGCTCGAGGTCAGAAGACTTTCCTGTTACAGGAAGCCAGATTCCGGATGGACATCAGGAAAAACTTCCTGACTGTGAGAGCAGTATGACAATGGAACCAACGACCTAGGGAGGTGGTGGGCTCTCCCACATTAGAGGCTTTCAAGAGGCAGCTGGACAACCACCTGCCAGGGATGCTTGAAGGTGGATTCCTGCATTGAGCCGGGGGTTGGACTCGATGGCCTTAGAGGTCCCTTCCAACTCTACCATTCTATGATTCTATGAAAGCCTGAAGCAGTGGAGGCTGGTGGCTCGGATGCCAGTGGGGCGGTGAATCTGCTCCAAGTTTCAGTCAGAACCACCCAGAACTCTAAAGGAGCTGGTTCTGATTGAACCCTGGAGCTACTGGCCTCCACTGGCCTGAAGCATTTGGCTGTTTAGTTTTGGTGCATGCTAAGGAGAAAACCCCCACATGTTTTCCATTCTCTTTCTTAATAACTTTAAAAAACTGGAGCCTGAGGTTACTTGTTTTCCTCTTTCTTGCTTGCCGTTCCTTTTTCTTGGTATGTTAGACTGTTGGACTGCGACCCTCAGGACAGGGATGGACTTGTTTGTTACTGATTTGATGGAAGTGGCTTTCAGAGTCTTTTGCCTGATCATTTTAAACTTGATTCAGCAATATTGGATTAAGTAGTTCAATTCAGACAACCCCTTTTGTATATTGCTCACATAATAAGATGACATCATCTGGGTTAAAATATTTTATATTTCTGATTTTATAACTTTTTTTTATATGCAGCTCTTTTGTCTAATATGCATCCTGAAGAGCCCCACAGATATTGCAAAAAGCAGAGGAGACACTGAGCATCCTTGTCTTGTGTTAGCGTATATCATCCTTTGTATACTATACAGAAAGACTCAGAGATAACACCTTTCATCAATAGTTTAGCATGATGTTTCTTGGCATCTTAATCCATTTTTAAATCACCAAAATTAAATGAAGCTATTTTTTTTAAAAAAGAAATACTATCCAAGTCTATCAGAAACTAGACTTTTCTGAAGGCTTTTGCCAATTTTTAAAATGTCTTTAATATAGACATTATTGTGTTGGCTTCAGCGATTGTGATTCTTATTATTAGGAACTCTAGAGCAAATTTAAAGAGGTTGCCAATCTTTGCTGCTTGCATAGTTGTGGCCTCTACAAGAGCTGTACAGCTTTGCTTTTCATTGGTCTTATCAGTTAATCTAAGAGGAAAATTAAATCTATGGTTAGAATACTTAAGTTAATTCTATAGATCAATGTATTAAAGTTTATGTCCCGAATTAATAACAGTGGTAAGCCAATTTAATACCCAACCAGAGTAACATAGACCCAGCTACTTAGGTAAAACAAGTTAGGCTCAATACCTACAAGGTTATTTGATAATCTATGTCAACCGTACCGGTACTTTGTGTTGAAAATTGGAATTTGCAGATGCCTTTTCTGTTTAAGATAATCATCTATGCCAGTTTTTATACCATCGCTATTTTATATTTGAATGGGTTTTTATGGTTTTAATTTTTGTAAACCGCCCAGAGAGCTTCGGCTATTGAGGGGTATACACATGCAGCAAATAAATAAATAAAACAGTGCTAGATCAAAATGCCCCCTTTCACAGCCCCATTTATTGGCCACAAAACTGGAGGGCATTTCAACTGTTTTAAGTGAGTGGGACACGAAATTCACCAGCTCTTTTGCTGGTTTATTCGGTTGGCAGATTCCATTTTCTTTCCCCCCAGATGTATGAGCACTGTATTGTTCTGAGGGGGGCATTCGAGGGGCCATTCTAAGAAAAACAAAATGGTGGCGGGCAGGGCAGGGCAAGGAACCAGGGTGAGCAGCACTGAGTTTGCTCCATCCCCTCCACCTCCTCCAACCTCCTGCTTCTGAAGTGCAAAACAAGGAGGCAGTTGTACTATCCCTTCTTTCACTATGAGACCTCCACCGAAGAACTTCAGGTAAAGGTTTTCCGGTGGGGTTCTTTTCGTCTGGCAGTAATCTATGCGGCTACGACTTTTCTCTTCTTTCCAAAGGATAGATGGAGCCAGTGACACGTCTCCACCTCTTTCTTTCGGGCCTTCTGATCACCAGCCTCTCCTTGCAAGGTGAGTCGCTATATGGTTCACAGAATCCAGCTCTGTTAGTCAAAAGTGGGGAAGCTGGAGAAATCTAGGGTGACCCTATGGAAAGGAGGACAGGGCTCCTTTAGCTTTCACAGTTGTATTGAAAGGGGAATTTCAGCAGGTGCCATTCTGTATGCAGACAGCACCTCATGACACCCCCTCTTCATCACAACACTTAAAGCTGCAAGGGGTTCACTAGAGTGACCAGATACAAAAGAGGAAAGGGCTCCTGCAGGTTTAAATGTTGTGAGGAAGAGGGAATTGTGTGTTGTTTTTTTAAGGCCTTCTTCAGGGGGTTGATAAGAGATGTCTGCAGAAATACTCCTCACAAGATGATAGTCCTCCTACAATAATTACTGCCCAAGCCGAAACACATTAAAGGGCTTGGAAATAAAGTATTTTAGCATCCTGGGAACCTGCTTCTCCCCCCAGGTTTTTGTCCTGATTTGGATGCTCTCCTCCTTTTGGTTTTTCATTTATAGAACTGTTTCAGCCACCTTTCTTCCTGCTTTCATGTTCCGATTTGGCAGGGGTGGGGAGCGGACTGGTGGGGAGGAGGTAGGGGTCGTCCCCCATTTGCTGACTATCATTCATGGGGAGCATCATCAACCATGTAAGACACAACCCTATGCAAGTATAGACAGAAGAAAGGCTTACAACTCCCCGCATGCTGGAAGCAACGGTAGCAGTTGCCTCTCAAAGCAATTGCCTCTCAAAGTCCCTTAAGAAGTTACGTGGAAGGAAGTCATACGATGACCCAGCCTAAATTAAGGAGGCTTCTGAGAGCTCCTTATCAAGAGAAGGGTGCCATGGAGCTCTCTGTCATGTTGGGCCAAACAAGCCATTTATCCTTTGCTTGCCTCCATCACCTCATCTATGCTTCCATACTCCACGGGTGCGTGCCAAAAACGGACATTCCTGAATGTGCTTTCTCTTCCCTGGGCAGGTGTTGAAGGTAGATTCTGCAGCAGCGGGTGGATTCAATACCAGCATAAATGCTTTGCAGTCTTTCCTAAAATGCAATCATGGTCAGATGCAGAGGTAAGAAGCCGTTCTTGGGAGCTCCCAGCAGGAGCATCCTCTTCTCTGAGCTCTTGTGTCCAGCGGTCTTCCGCCCACAGCCACAACATGCAGCTTGAACCAGGGATACACAAATCAGTTAGTTTTGCTTTCGCCTGCATTTGAATTCTCACTGAACTGCTTGGGCCAAATCCAACAGATATTCTGTACAGCTGTTCCCAGCTGCCAGACATGTAGCTTTTAACGATGAGGAGCCTGTCAGGGGAAAAAAAAAGAGGAAAATGAGGTGGCAAAGTGAATTCAGAACCAGGATTCACACCCAGACTTTTAAAAGCACTCAGAGCCATGGACTTGCATAGATGAATCTGTCAGATTCGTATTTTCCCAAATTTATTTAAAAATAAAAGTAAAATCTCAAGTTCTTTCTGTCCCAGATATGATGAAATTTGCTATTGTGGTTCATTCTCATGAACTGAACTGAAATTCTTCTCACCTATCCCTAGATTGGACACATCACTTCACTGGGGAGCTACATTCTCCACTGGAGGCTTGGGCCAGATTTACACCAAGCAGGATATAGCAGTATGAAAGTGGTATGAAAGTGGTATATCAAAGGCAGGAGCCACACCAAGCAGGATATAGTGGTATATGGTCTGTGCCTTATGGGCCCCAACAGTTGTCAGTGCACTTTAATAACGCTATAAAGCAATTGTGTGGCTCCTGCCTTTGATATACCACTTTCATACTGCTATATCCTGCTTGGTGTAGATCTGGCCCCAGTCAACGTGGCTCTAGAAATGGATGGGGTGGACTTCAGCTCCTTTAAGGGCACACCCTTGCTTTTCAAAAACTTTCAGTCCAAGACCAGAAATTAACACCAGACAATATGTTTACAGATGAATTAAACAAACTCTTTTCCTCTCGATATTTCACTGAGGGCCCAATTCCATGCATGTTTGGGCAACTTCCCCAGCTGTGCTGACTGGGGAACGCTGGAAGGTTTAGGACTTTTTTTTCTGTCTATAAACATACATATAGGATTGCACCCTAAAAGTGTCACTGAGAATTTAGGGATGGATGAGAAATTCATTCTGTCGAGGATTTTTTTTAAAAAAATAATTGTTTAACAGATTGATCTATTCCACACCTCCCAGAACTGAATGCAGAAATAGATGCACTTTGCGGTAGAAATCCATACATTTCTGGGCTTGCAATGTGCTCCACAACAGAAATATGCACACATTTGAAAAATGTGCAAGCCATGGCATACATCTCTAAACCGACATACTTTAGTCGATGAGGAAATGTGTCCATTAATACATCCATTGGAAAAATGTCCACAAAGATAGATAGATAGATGATAGATAGATAGATAGATACATGGAGATAGATGATAGATCTTTTTCTGTGAAAACAAACAATACAGAACTGGGAATGGACCTGGAGATGGGAAAAGGAGGGCTTTTGTAGAAATAGGCTTGACAGATATGCGAATGCCTAACTGAGAATCAAGCTAAGTGAGATGTTAGATGTATTTTTGTATTTAATGTGCAGTTTTTAAAAATATATATATTAATACCATTGGGATTGCAATAGGTGAATGTGTGGGTGGGTGGGGGGGATTTAACCCTTTCCTTCTTTGCTGAGGTCATGAGTAAAATCCCTTCTCTGGCAATAGATAATTTATCACTGTGATTTGCAATGGGCGGGAAGTCCCCCATGGGTTGGATTTCCCCCCAATGCAAATAGCAGCTCATAATTACCAACACATTGCTGTTCCTTGCAACTTTTAAAACCAAAAAAAAGGAGAGAGAAGCGGTTCTCGGAATGCTTTAACATTATACATGTACAATATTATGGGTATATAATATTAAAGCATCTCAGCATTCCGAGAACCGCTTCTCTCTCCTTTTTTTGACTTTAGTGGATGCTCACCTCCCTTGGTTTTTCATCTTTTAAAACCCACATGTGAAATACAAAGATGCATGTACTGGCCCTTAGTACTTGGGAAAGTTTGCTTTATGTGAACACGATTGCAGATCCTCTTATAAATTGCTGCTTGAATATCGAAGGATTACAATAATGCAGCAAAATACAAGATTGCCATCCAGATTCCAAAAAGTATTTTCAGATTTCAACAACATCTTCTCTTTCAAAAACAAAATGGCAGGTTATAGTGAAGGAACAGTGCAGCCATGGAAGGACTCAACCTGAGCAGATCTGACTTTGCACTGTTATGGCTCCTCCCCAGTCTAAGGCCTTTTTTACACGTCCCGGTGTACTGGGAGGGAGGGTGAGGGAGGCTGTCACAATATCCTGATTGCGAGGGCCTCCCCCACCATACGCACATGGCACGCAATGTCCGGGGAGGAAGCAGGGATGTTGTGGATGCCATTTGGGGGGGGGGGAAGCAGTGGGGCTGGTTACACAAGGGTGAGGCCCTGCTCCAACGAAAAAGCAAGTTTAAAAAAAGACTTTCCCTCCAAAGTATTGGGACAGTCCCAGGGCTGCTGGAAGAATTGGGTTTTCCCAGGGTTTCTTTATCTCTGGGAAAACCCGTGCCCATCCTCCCCCCTGCCCCAGGAGTCCCTGCGCATCATTTGGATGCACATGGAGCACCCAGGGACAACCCCAGGAAAAAAGGCCATTGAAGAAACAGCAAGAGTCTCCCAAAGACAGGGGGACAGATCCCCTGGCCAGCGGGCCTCATCCAATCTGCCCCATAGATCCTCCTGGGATTCCTTCCCTAATGGGGCTCAGAGGAAGATAACAGCAGGGATCTATGATAATGGCAAACCTGTAGGGAGCTGGGTGTGCGCATGTGGCGGACCTTTGGTGGCCAGTTGAGATAAAACCCCTCATTCTCTTCCAGGTGGAATGTCAAACCTACGGCCAGAAAGGCCATCTGGCGTCCTTTCTCTCAGAACCTGGCTGAGCACATCATTGTCAATTTCCCAAATATTCATGGGGTCTGGATTGGAATGCATTCCCCTAAAGCCGTGAGTGCCCAGCCCTGGACTTCCTTCTTTCCCCAGGATACTCCTTGTGTTCCAACCAGGGGGAAGGTGTGGCTCTGTGTACGTGGAAGCAGGGGGGGGGATGGAGGAAAGTGAGGATGGAGTTGGAAGAGTAGCTGGATGAAGGGGAGAGAGAGAAGGCAGGAAGGCCAGAAGAAGTCATTGGCATATGCGCTTGGGACACAATCTGCTGGTCTGTTAAGGGTAGAACAGCAGGCCCCAAAGTTGATGAAAAACCAACAACCTTGGTGTCCCCTGCTTATACACCTGTAGCAGGACAATTTTAGACAATGGTTAACAATTCTGGGCCTCCCAAAAAACTGCTCAAGTCCTAATGCATGTTAGAACACGTTTGCCATTTTCGTCTACTAACACTTTCTCTTCTTTTCATGCACATGGTTGAAGGTCGGGCAATGGAAATGGATCGATTTATCATCGAGCAACTTCAAGCCATGGAATACTGGGGAACCCAGCAACACGCTAGGACAGCTTTGTGTCTATATGCCTGTCACAGCAGGTGAGGAGAAGCTCAGCCAACCAGGGTCCCAGGAGCTGAGAATTTGCAAGGTGTTGGAACCATTTGAGAAATCTTCCTGGAAGTCTTCCATGATCGCGAGGAGCAAAAAGACCAAAGCTTTCTTGCTGTTTCCCTCCTTTGTCTCCCAGACTTCACCCCCCACCCCACCCCTCTCTCTTAGTCTACCGCTTTACTGTTTCATGTCCTGGAGCCCGGTCCTCTATTGCATCTGGTCACCCTCCTAAAAATTGCCATCCAAGTCAATGCTTCAGGCTGAATTCTTCAAGCATGACATACTTACAGCATTTGGGGGGGGGGCGCTAGCCCTTCAACTCAAGTTTCTCGTTCCTATTCCATCTCTCACAATTTTACAGACTAGTAAGGTCCATCATTTGTAAATAAAAAATGGGATTTTCAGGAAGTTCCTGTACCTTTAAGTGACGCAAAGACTTGTGAGGGGAGAAGCTACATATGGTATGATATTGCTTTCTATCTGACCCCTAATTAGGGATGCAAGTGAATTTTGTTTCAGTTTGCAGACCACTTGAAAACTCCCCATTTGAACATGAACAGGGGCACATGTTCTCTGAAAATGTTCTCAAATTCCAAATGTGCAAAATGCACAACTTTTTCAAATGTGCAAATTTTGAAAAATACACAGCTTTCCTCCTCTCGAACGAACCGAAAAATTGCTTGCAACAAGAACAGGAACGAATTGAACCAAATTTTGAAGTAAAGTTTGGGGAAGTTCAGCACACCCGAGCCTCTCCTAACTGGAGCCCATCCAGAAGTTCTCCACATCTGTATCCGCCTCTCAGAGATTCGGTGGTGTCAAAATCTCATATTCAGCTGCACACATTCCAATTGGAGGGAGGGGATCTTGGCCATATTATTTCCTCCTAGTTGGGATTGAAATGGGGGTGGAGGGTTTCTTCAAGAAATAAAGAAAAACATAGGAATGGACAAATTTACCTATATCTGGCCCATCCCCTTTTTCCATGTATTCGATTTTAACCAATTTCTGCACCGGTCTGAGAATTTTTTAAAAAAATCATACAAAGTTCATATACAGTTTCGTATGCACTATGCTGTAGCGTGTGCATTTTGTACGCCGTGTTCTTTTAACGTACACATTTTTGTACACAATTCTTGTGCTGAGAACCGCACCAGACAATTTGTTGACGTTTAGAATCTTCAGAGTAACTCTTCTCTGATCCGCTTTTAGTATGGGGTGATCAGGTCAGTTTGCTTCAAAATGGGGGGCCTGATGAAAATATCCCCATGTCTAGTGGAAAGACAAAAATGTCTCTGACTTGGTTTCACTTTTGCTTTCCAGGTTTTAGGAAATGGAATGATGGAGACTGCAAAACTAGGATGCCTTCTGTCTGCCAGTACTTGCTATAGTAAGAAGCGATGCTCATCCTGTTGACAACAAGAGTTACGCCTGGATTTCTGTCTACTTAAACATTTTCCTGGTCTAAGAATAAGTGGGGGTTTTCCTTTGGAAACCAGAAGTTCTGATTTCTAGGTAATTGAAAGTGTATGGATAATGACGTTAGAAAGTTAACTGTAGTAATAATAATAATAATAATAATAATAATAATAATAATAATAACAACAACAACAACAATGGGCTTTACAGCCTGATTCCAGATAATCTTGACAGGATGGAGAACTGGACCAATATTAATAAAATTAATTCCAGAAATAAATGTGAAATTCTGTATTTAGTAGGAAAAATCAGGTGGCCACATACAGGATGGGTGATATCTTGTTTGACATGAGTACATGTGAAAACCATCTAGGAGTTTCAGTAGAACATGAATCAACAGTGTGATGAAGCAGCTTAAAAGGATCAATACAATTCTAGTGTCCAGATCACAAGAAGTGATGGCATGTAGCTTTCTATTCTGCTTTAGTCAGGCGTCATGTGATTACTGTGTCCATTTGTGGGCACTGCAGTTTAAGAAGGATATTATTGACAGGTTAGAATGTGTCCACAGGAGGGTGGACAAAAATGGTGAGGGGCTTGTTTGAAGGAACCGGGTATGTCTGGCCTGGAGAAGAGATCAAGAGGCACCATGATAGTCATCTTCAAGGGCTCTCCTATAGACGATGAAGGGTGGCTTGCTTTCAGTTGTTCCAGGGGGTCTGATCTGAAACTATGGGATCAAATGATAAGCGATGGGATTCCAACTAAACTCTAGGAAGTGCTTCCTGACAGTACAGTCTGTTTGGCAGTGGAATGAACTGCTTCAGGTAGTGGGCACTCCTCCCCCAGAGGCTTTTAAGGAGAGGCACCATGGCCATCTGTCAGGGATGCTCTGGTAGTGGATTCCTGCATCGGCAAGGGGTCAGACTAGAGGACCTTTGAAGTACCTTCCCATTCTATGACTCTCCCTGTTGAAATACACATACAGAACACTGCTGTGTTACCATATCCTCAACTCTGCAAATCATATGCTACAATGCAACTTGAGCTAATAGACATGGATGGCAGCCTCTGAAGCTTACAGGGAAGAGTGCCATAATATAGAGTTTCCTAGAGGATTTTGTCCTGCACCAAAATATTCTGACAAAAATCTGGCTTTGGGTTCTAGAATTAAGAAACTCAGCAGGTTTGTTTATTTATTTAATAAATGTGCCTCTTTCCCGATGCTCAGTGCTATACAATATTTAATACAATATAGACCTCCATCATACCTAATTACCCCCCCCTGTTTGCCTCTTGTTTTTTTTTTTTACCTCTGAGGCAGAAGCGCGTCAAGCTTATGATCCCTTTCACCTGAACAGCTGCTCTTTCGCTCCTTCACTCTTCCACTCCACTCCACTCCACTCTGCCCCTCCCCTTCTCTTTCTCCCTCCAGTCAGGTCCTGTCAGATGAGCACTTCAACCAGACCACCTTTCTGCCAGGCAAAAATGGAACGACCCTTTAGTCTGGCTCTTTGGGGGCATTGAGGGAGTACAATCCTGTCTCTGCAGAGATTCAGGCATTGTATAATTGTAAAAAATAGGGATGTGCACTGACCCCCCGGATCGGATCGGAACCCGGATCAGAATCGGAACTGTTGGACCGGACCGGATCGGAGGTTGGCCAGATCGGATTGGATCCGATTCCAATCCGAAAATCGGTTATCCGTTTTTTGGATCAGATGCCTTTTAGTCACTTTAAAATTGATTTTGGAGGGTAGAAAAGCCTGTATCTTTGCTATTTTTTAAGACAGAAGCATGAAACTTTGAACAAGTGAAGATGAGATGTTGTCAATCATGTGCCCAGAATTGCAGACACAGGGGTGCAGGCGTTACTTGTAAGTAAGCCGTTGAAAAAGTCACTTTTTCACCAGTCATCATCATCTGCTCCTTTTTCAATTTACTCCTCTGCTCCTTTTTCAATTTACTCCTGTGTCTCAGGAGCATGTGAAAGGGTTTTGGTTTGGCAGGTAAGTGTAGACCATGTCCCCAGTTGGGGAGCGCACTGAAGGGCTGCCGTAATTTAAATTTACCCTCTTTTGCAGACATATGGGCACAGTTTAACTGAAATGGCAGTGTGTTACCCTTTTAAGACACAGGGGCATGTTCTTTACTGAAATGGAACTGGCTTGTGAGTAAGTAAGACCATTGCAAAGTGCTCTCTCATTAGATGCTGTCCCTACAAACACCACAGTACTGTCAGGAGCACATAGAAGGGCTGTACATTCGCCCCTGTTTCACAGACACAGGTGCATGGAATGGCAGGAGTGTAATTGAACTTTGGGGACCCTGTAGAATTCTCCTTGAGGGGAACACCCAGCATCCCTTAGTGTAAGCAAGTGGAGCGGCATGCTACACTCGCAGGTCGGATCTGGCAGACACCAGCAACAGCAGGCAGGCAGACAGGCATTCAACTGGCGAAATCAGAAACAGAACGGAACATTGGGGACTCAGTGGGGTTCTTCTTCAGGATGAACCTCAAGTCCCTTGGCTTGTGCAAGGAGGGCGGTGTGCTCTCCTCGCAGGTAGGATCTGGAAGGCAGACACCAGTAGCAGGCAAGCAGGCAGGCAGGCAGGCAGGCATTCCACGGGTGAAGTCTCTCCTGTCCTGGGCACTGTGGCGCAGAATTCCATAGGCTGAAAAAGAAGCAAGAATAAAGATTAATGACATATAATACTTTTCAAAGGACCTCTCACCTCGGACTGACCTGTTGGCAGTCCTGTGTGCCCACGCCCAAGTAGGCACCCAGGGCTGCATGCTTGCTTATTCGGAGGTAAGCTTGCAGACAGCCCTGCTTCAGTTTGCTTGCTGGTGTCCCTGCGTTAACGAGACACTTACCTTAGTCGTGCAGGTGACGTGGATAGGAGGGCCAGTTCCAGGCAGGCAGTGACAGGCAGATGGGTGGTCTGGATTCCTGTCTCTCCCGGGCACTGTGGCGCAGAGTTCCATAAGCTGAAAAAAAGATGGGAAATAAAGATTAGATAATAAAATACTTTAACAACTAGCTCCCTCCCACCCAGGACTGTCAGGTTGGAGGTTCTGTGAGCTCACGCCCAAGTAGGCACACAGGGCTGCATGCTTGTTTACTGGGAGGTAAGCTCTCAGACAGCCCCGCTTCAGGTCGCTCTCGGGTTCCTCTGCATTGACTGCACACTTACCTTAGTCGTGCGGCCATCATGGATAGGAGGGCCACTTCCAGTCGGGTGAGCGGGCGGGCACAGCAGCACGGGCGCCTCCAGTCGGGCGGGCAGAGGCGGGCATGGCGGCAGAGTGCCAGGTGCTGGCGCATTACACAAGTAAGCAATAGAACCGTTGTTCCAGCCCACGAGATCCAGCTACTTCACAATGGCAGCAACCTGGCAGGCGGGCAGATTTTTTCAATCATGTCGCCAAAATGCCACACACAGTGACAGCCCTGCAAGGTTGCCACATAGATCCAAAAGACACAGTCAGAACAGTGTTGGATGCTTTGGCATCCACTCAATGTAGGAGCCTGGAAGAGGAATCCTTTCGATTCCTTTGTTAAGAGTCAGAGGTGCATGCGTTCCTTGGAAATAAGCCTTCTTCTTATCCAAAGTTCTCATGAGCCTATAACGTGGTCTTTTACAAGAGGAAACGCCCATGGAAGTGTGGGACCTTACAGATGGCCTAGAGGGAGTCATCTGAGGCCAATTTCAGAGGCACACATGCAAGCACATTGGTTCAAGTCAAACAACATAGAATGTGTGAGATGCTTGTGCATCCCCTCAATATAAGAGGCTAGGAGAAGAAACTAGATCCCTTCGGGATCCTTCGTTCAGAGTTGAGTTACTGAGCTGTAAGCTCAGCCAGTAATTTAAACAATAATAGTAAAACAAATAATTACAAAAAAATTAATAACTTAAAAATGATGTGCCTGCCTGCTAGAGTTGCCTTAAATTAAAAAACGAACCAACAGAAGGAGGTGTGGAATGGATGGGGGGGGTGCCTACCAGTCACTCCCCCGAGGGCATGAGGGTGGGGTACCCCAGCAGGGGCAGGTTTACCTTTAGGAAGACCAGCTGCTCCACCAACTCAGCATCCAAGCGAGAGCAGTGGGGTGTGACCACATCGCCCACCATGGAAAACACCCACTCGCTTGGAACGCTGGACGTTGGGCAGCTGATTCTATCCATGGCCACCCATGCCAGATCAGGCCACATCTGGCGCCGGGATGACCAGTAGGCCAGGGGTTCGATGGAGCCATCCTCCATCTGCTCCACCAGGTAACGCTGCACTGCTGCTGCAGCGTCATCCTGGCAGCTGGGTTGGGTGTCTCTCTGCCCAACTGCTGCCTGCAAGGCCTTTGCCCCAAACCCCTGGCCTGTGCCCCTGCTGGGAGTGCTGCTGCTGCCGCTGCTGCTGCTCCATGGACTCATGCCCTGTGCGAGGGTGGCCTCCGCCTCTGCCCCTGCCGCCCCAATCCTGGCTTCCCGGGCCGCCCGAACTTCCGCCACCAGCATTTCCACCCACCCCATCCAGGAATTCTGCCCACACAGCCCATCCTTGATGCGCGGGTCGCACATGGTGGACAACATGTACTGCCTCTCGTTGTAGAGAGGCTGGACCCGGTGGGCTAGGCCTTCCCTCAGCCTTGTCACCACTTCCCGAACCTCTGGCAGGAAGCGTCTGCCGGTAACGGGATTCCCGGCCTCCAGAAACTCCCCCATCTGTGTCTGGAGATACCTGGCCACAGGGATCACCTGGCTGAGGAGGGCAGTGCTGCTGCTCAGGGTCTCGGTGGCCTCAAGGAATGGCTTGAGGACCACCAGAAGCTGGGACATGGCCTCCCAAGACTGCCTGGACAATGGGGCCTGGATGCCGATGTCCCCGACCCTGAACATCTCATGGACAACACACTGTTGCTCCACCATACGCTCGAGCATGTGGTAGGTGGAGTTCCAACATGTTGCCACGTCCTGCATGAGATGGTGCTGCGGAAGTCTCAGCTCCTGCTGCTTCTCCCACAGCAACCAACTGCCCTTCACACTATGGTGGAAGTGCCCAGCCACCTTTCTGCAGCTCTCCAAGAGATTACGGATTGCGGGAGGGAGAGGGGCCTTGCTGCCTCCAAGGCCATCCTTCACTATGAGGTTGAAGACGTGCGCGATGCAGCGGATGCCCTCAAATCCACCATTGCGCACCGCCTTCACACATCTAATCTCCCATGTGAGGGAGTTTCAACTTTCTTAAAACAAAAAAGTTACTGCACATTATTTTTCTAAGCCCACAGTCAGTTTAAAATGCCATAAAATGGAGATCCGATCCGCCGATTTTTTCCGATCCGGATCGGACCTCATTAGATCGGATCAGGTTGGAACGGATGATTGGTCGGATCGGATCAGATAGTTTTCTTCCGATTTCTGGGTGGATCGGATTTGGATTGTGGATCCGATCCGATCTGCTGCACATCCCTAGTAAAAATGGTTTTGGAGCCTGGGATGAAAGGTTTGGGTTTTATATTGAGGCTTGGAGCCAGGCTGGGAGAGATCACTTTTCCCTGCCAGGACCTGAAGCAATCCATTCAAGCCCCCCATTCCTTTAAAACTACATGGAGGCTTAAGGGGCACATTCAATGCACTTAGGGAAAATAATCCAGGCTTTCAGTGTTCCAGGAAAGGCTGGGGAAGAGGCGGGGTGTCAGCAGGACAGGCACAGCGTCATGTGAGTACCGTGCTGCAAATCCGCACACCAGGCATGGCAAGAATGCGTTAAATCGCTGGTGTGATGGAGCTCATAGTGGGATAAAGCCATAAATCAACCCACAACAATTATTTTTAAACCCCTCCATTAGTAAATCAACACAATGCCTCAGAGTATACTTGCAGCCTGTCCTCTATTGCAACTAGCCACCCTCCTAAAAACACCACAGATACAGAAGGATTCCTTATCTAGACTAAAAGCAGGTCACTCCAGAGCCTGGGTGGAGATATGTGTGTGTGTGTGCCTGTTCTAATGGCCCTGCTTGATTCCCTGATTACAAATGTCACACGGGCATACATCAGGAGAGTTGTCACTTCAAGCACGTGGCCTGCTGTGACGAATTTCATATGTTAAAATTCCTGGTCAGAATAGCCTCTACAAAACAGAAAGCAACCACTTAACAACCCAAAAACATAACACAAAATGAAACAGCTTCATTCTTCCACCCTGTTGAACTCAAAAGAATGTGCAAACTGAAGAGCTTTGCTAGACCAGAGCAGAGGCATACCTGATTCAATACCTTGTCCCACAACGACCAACAAGACAAACAGGATATGAGGGCAAGGACCAGCTCCCCTGTGATTCCCCAGCAACAGGTATCCCAAGGCATGCCATCTCCAATTCTGGAAGTACTTAACAGTCATCGTGACTAGTAGCCAGTGATAACTTTACCCTCTGTTCAATTGTCTATTAATTCCACCCCCACCATTGCTATCTCAGCTTAGCAGCTATCACCACTTCTTGTGGCAATGAATTCTGCAGGTTATCTATGGAATGTAGCCACAGAACACTAACCGAGCCTGACAAGCAAATGCCATTATACAGGGAGTGTCCTGGTTAGGTTTAGGGAAACAGATGGTCAATTGGTTGCTCATTTAAGTATTGGTAGAAAGAAGGAAGCCATCTCTACAAGGCAAGGGTTACATGAAGTCAACAGTTATGCTGAGTAAACAAGAGGAGAGCGATGCAGACACTAAGAGCCCTTTGGGCTGCACCCTGTTTCCCCAGCAAAGGGTGGGGAGCCCCAAAGGGAAGGATGAAATTGACAAGCTCTTTGACAAGGACAGAATATGGCTCTGTAGGGCTAAATAAAGTGCTCCATCACACCTGTTTCCCCCCCCCCCCCGGTTTGCCTCCATGTTTTTTTACCTCCATTTCAGAAGCGCGTCAAGGGCTCCATCACACATGGTCCCTTTCATGTGGGCTTTCGCTTGTTTAGTCTTCCACTCCGCCCCACCCCTTCTCCTTCCTCCCCCAGTTCATTGGTTGTGGTACTCTGATGGGAGTGGGTGCTTCCCCCCTCCCCCGCCCCTTGCTCTGGCTTTGTTATCTAGTGATTTACTGATTCAAGGTTTCATCTGGGCTCCTGTTTCTGTGGGCAGTGGGAGGGTGTTGGAGCACTAAAAAGCCCATTCAACCAACTAAGCACAACTCTGTACAACGTGCTGGAGGAGGAGAACCACCCCGCCCTCCCCTTTCATCAGCAAGACTCTGTTAGCACACGCTCCCAACAATGGAAAAAGCGAGAGGGGAAAATAATCCAGACTTTCCCTGCACCAAAATAAAATGCAACAAGTGGGGGGAGAGGCGAGATGAGTGGAAGGCGGGGATGACGTCATGTGAGTCCCATGCTGGAAAAACACATATCTGGCATGGCAAGTGTGCAATAAATCGTAGGTGTGATGGAGGTCAAAGTCCTGAGTGGAGAGGATGAAACTGACAAGGATATTTACAAGAGTGCAATGTGCCTTTGCGGGCCTATGTAGTGGACAGGCAGACTTGCAATCATGATTACGTCTGCAAGGCCGCCAACACTAATAAAAAATTGCAACCCCTTTTGCACAATTTGAAAGACCCCCCTCCCCCGCAAAGAGAAAGCTCCAAATTGAACAAATCACCATTTGCACAAATCATGGGACATGGAAAAGAATGCACAAAATTTTCCAGAATCAGGGGTGGCGGGGTGGGGCGATCTGCTACAATCCTCTGATGCTGATTGGAATGGAAACACTGAAAACCTGTCAAGCTTAAACAGGATTGCACACCTCTGCTTTTCAACTTTCACTCCAACATCTCAAGTTTTTACAAGATTTACATCTTATGATAGAAGAGCACTAAACACAGTGGTGAGCCACGAAGCCACGGCACTGTGGTGGCTCTGCAATCCATCACCAGCGCTCCCGACATGCACACCAGGAAGGAGGACTCAGACAGCAGGCGGGATGCCGATGGCAGGATCATGCCCAAAGCTGCTGCCAAACCTATTCTTTTCTCCAGCATGATTACCTGGAACACATTTCGCTTTTTCCTGGGTTTAGCTAGGAAAATTCCATCTTTCCCGTATCAGGCTTCCAGCTTGGTGAAAAGTCACAGCATGTCTGCACAAATGCTTCTGTTAGAATTCCTCTCTTAGGATCAAAGTGATTCCACCTTCATACAGGAATATACCTTACTACTCCATTGCTTCTTAATGAAAAGTATAAACCTATGAGAGAGATACAGGACACTTCTGAGAAATATGAGGAAGATCAAATAACTTTTCATTTTGGATACATATTTGCAAGGCAGCCTATTGTGCAGGCTGATACAGGAGTCATAGAATCATAGATTCATAGAATATAGAGTTGGAAGGGGCCTCTAAGGCCATTGAGTCCAACCCCCTGCTCAATGCAGGAATCCACCTGAAAGCATCCCTGACAGGTGGCTCTCCAGCTGCCTCTTGAAGGCCTTTAATGTGGGAGATCCCACAACCACCCTAGGAAATTGGTTCCATTGTCGTACTGCTCTAACAATCAGGAAGTATTTCCTGATGTCCAGCTGGAATCTGGCTTCTTGTCACTTGAGCCTGTTGTTCCGTGTCCTGCACTCTGGGTTGATCGAGTCTTGCACGATGCAACGGCTTCTGGGGCAAGTATTTGTCACATCCTGGTGAGCTGCTGCAGACAGTCAGTGCCATCAATCAGTTTGCCCCTGCTTTTATTAACCCCCTCCCCCGCTTTTCCTGCTGCTGGGTGGGTTTGGGTAATCTCAGTGCAGGAAGGCAGTGCAGGATTTCCAATGGCCATTCAGCTTGCTCTCTCCCCCTTGCCCAACTTCAGGAGAAGAATGGCTCCTTCTGCCTGGGAATGCCCCCAGCAAGGGCCAGAGCGAGGATAGAGGCCGAAAGAACTGTGCTGACCTTGCTCTGGCAGGGAAGGTGGGGGTAAGTCCCCGACTTTTGTGCTGCACATCTTCGTCTCTTTGCCACAGGGTGGCAGCAAATCGGTAGCTGCATCCTATAACTGATGCAGCACCGATTCTCAGCCACTGCAGGGCAAAGACAACGTTCTGACAGACCCAGGATCAATAATACTGGGCTAGATAGACCCAGGATCTGGAGTGGTATAAGGCAGCTTCCTAAGTTCCCCTGCTCCAAAAGACAATGGACTACGCCTCCAACATCCCCAGCTGCCCATGACAGCTGCCTTTGGCCAGGAAAGGCCTCAGGGGGGCTTGAGAGCTTAAGGCTGGAGGAGAAGCCCTGGAGGAACATCTGCTGGCTACGCCAAGCAGGAGGTCGTGAAGGTGTTAAACTCTGCTTTCAAATGTGACAGAAAATACATCTGGAAACGCATATTTTGGGGGAAATACATTCTAAAACATCTCTTTAATTTAAATACATATTTAAATGTTTTGTGTAGATTTTGTTTTGAAACAAATTCAGGTTCATGCAAAAGGGGGGACACCATTGACTAATGGGCGAACATGACCCAACGGGTTATGAACAGAAATATTCTGATTTTTCCATTGCTACTTTTATGCCCACATTCAAATCAAGCAAAGCTTTGTTGCTCTTTGAAACTGACTAGGACTAAACTGAAGAGACGGCACCCATTAATTTGTTACTGTTCCTTTAGTTTCTTCATCAAGTTAGAAGCCTAATCAAAAAAATCTAAAGTTGGGACAGAGAGAGAGTTCCTGATGAAATAAAATGCCTGAACGATTAGTACTGGTGGGAAGATAAAGATTAGTATCTTGACAGGCAACCAGCTGAAGCGAAGTCACCAGTGTGACACCGGCACAAATGTCCCATGTAGTTTTAGGTGCATCATTCTAAAGATCTGAGAAGTAAAGCCCTCTATGGGTGTTCCCCTCACAAGCTTTACATAAGAGAAGACTGAGGAGAGACACAGGCCCTTTCTACTAGGCTGACCATCTGAAAAGGAGGACAGGGTTCATGTAACTTTAAGAGTTGTAGAGAAAAGGGAATTTCAGCCAGGGTCATTTGTATGCAATTAGTTCCTGATGAAATTCCCTCTTCATCACAACAGTTAAAGTTGCAGGGGCCCTGCCTTCTTTTGTATATGGTCACTCTAGTATAGTGCCTGCAACTTTAACTGGTGTGATGAAGAGGGAATATCACCAGGAACTAATTGCATACAAATGACACTGGCTGAAATTCCCTTTTCTCTACAACTCTTAAAGTTACATGCGCCCTGTCCTCCTTTTCAGATGGTCAGCCTATTTCTACACCAGAGGGAGTAGAGGGCTGGAGGGGCGGCGAACCCAGAAATAGCGACTTCTGGGATCTTCGCTCCAGTCCACGTCAGAAGTACGATGACCCGGCCTCC
Organism: Anniella stebbinsi; assembly: GCA_029215795.1. Lineage (NCBI taxonomy): Eukaryota > Metazoa > Chordata > Lepidosauria > Squamata > Anniellidae > Anniella > Anniella stebbinsi. Next base: position 2,686,699 of record JARDYH010000003.1, on the reverse strand, counting down.
TCCCTGGCCGTTGCACCAGTCTCAGCCGCCATTTTGTTTTGTTTTCATCAGCGAAGAGCGCTTGGTGTTACAGTGCAGGGTTAGTATAAAAAACATCGGGCACGAAATCGCCCCCCCTCCCCACCGCTTTCCTGGGGTGACAAATTTGCTGTCTCCACCTCTCCTGATGGCCACGGAGTTGCACGGTGTGGCTCCGTGGCCATCAGTGCTGCTGTACTTACTCAAAAGTAAGCATGGCAGCCCCGGGGGGGCATATCTTCAACGGTCCCTGGGAAGATTCGGGATTTTTCAGGTTTCCCTTAAACCTGGAAAATCGTGTGGCCAACCCCCCGCCCCCAGGACTCCCTGTGCGCCATTTAGACTCACAGGGACCACCCAGGGGACATCCCAGGTGAAAAGCCTGGTGTGGAAAGGGCCACAGTAGCACTCTTAACGTCCTTGAAAGGTTGTCACACAGAGGAGGGCCAGGATCTCTTCTCGATCATCCCAGAGTGCAGGATGCGGAATAATGGGCTCAAGTTACAGGGAGTCAGATTCCGTCTGGACATCAGGAAAATGTCCTGATTGTTAGAGCAGTATGACAATGGAACCAATTCCCTAGGGAGGACATGGGTTCTCCCACACTAGAAGCCTTCAAGATGCAGCTGGACAGCCATCTTTCAGGGATGCTTTAAGGGGGATTCCTGCATTGAGCAGAGGGTTGGACTCCATGGCCTTAGAGGCCCCTTCCAACTCTACCATTCTATGATTCTAAGATTTTACCCTCCATCATCACCATTTTTGTCAACCTCCATATGTAACAGGCAACTGTCTGTAAATTAGGCTCACCAGATAAAATCCAGGTCAGGCTCATGTAACTTCAACATTTGTAGAGAAAAGGGAATTTCAGCCAGTGTCATTTGTATGCAATTAGTTCCTGGTGAAATTCCCTCTTCATCACAACTGTTAAAGTTGCAGGGGCCCTGCCTTCTTTTGTATATGGTCACTCTAGTATAGTGCCTGCACCTTTAACTGTTGGGATGAAGAGGGAATTTCACCAGGAACTAATTGCATACAAATGACACTGGCTGAAATTCCCTTTTCTCTACAACTGTTAAAGTTACATGACCTGGATTTTATCTGGTCAGCCTACTGTAAATAGAGAACCTGCTGTATCCATGGAAGTTCTCTACCGGCTTTAGAATAGGCTGACCAGATAAAATCCAGGTCAGGGCTCATGTAACTTTAACAGTTGTAGAGAAAAGGGAATTTCAGCCAGTGTCATTTGTATGCAATTCGTTCCTGGTGAAATTCCCTCTTCATCACAACAGTTAAAGGTGTATGCACTATACTAGAGTGACCATATACAAAAGAAGTCAGGGCCCCTGCAACTTTAACTGTTGTGATAAAGAGGGAATTTCACCAGGAACTAATTGCATACAAATGACACTGGCTGAAATTCCCTTTTCTCTACAACTGTTAAAGTTACATGAGGCCTGACCTGGATTTTATCTGGTCAGCCTACTTTAGAACGCTGATTCTCCATGATACGCATGAGAACACCTGAACAGGCCTTGATGGCACTGCTCTCTGGTATACCGGTTAAGATTCCGTTTGGAGTCCTGGGTTCAATTGTGGCTACTGAAGAAGAATATTGGAAAGAGGAAGAACACAAAGAGATAGAAAAATTAAGAGAAGACGACGAAACTAAGCCCTCTGAAGCATGGTTGAAGGAGATACGTGTTTTGAGCATATAATAAAATTAAACAGAAATCCGAAGAAGAAAAGGCGGTAGAGAGGGTGAATACTTGCTGTTCCTAACGCTACACTGGGTAGACAAGAACAGAGTTGAATTGTGGGAATTTAAATTTAGGTTACTTTTGGGAACAAAGAACATGCAACCATCAAGGGGTATACAGTATTGGGGGGGGAACCCTCACTGAAATGGGGTGCCATATATTGGCACATTTGTATCTGCAAATATCCTACCTGCCTCCTTCAGACGTTGACAGCTCAAAGACAACCAATTAAAGGGACTAGGTAGGTATAGTGACCCTTTCCAATTTGCTAAATGCCACCGATACCTCTATCACTCCTTATAGTCTTTTGTTACAACAAATTAAGAAGGTGGTCATTTTGTGTTTTTTGTTTTGTGTTGTTGTGCTTTGACCCAGAATTGTTTTTTTCTAAAGGATATTGTAATTATAACTTGTTTTTATGCTTTATGGTTTTAAATTTTGTACGTCGGTGTTTTTAATGTTCAGTATTTTTAATTTTTGTAAACCACCAAGAGGGCTTTGGCTATGGGGCGGTATATAAATGGAATAAATAATAAATAAATGAATCACTCCAACCTCTGGCAATTACTAAGAAATTATGTATCAGTCAATAAAATGAAACATTATTCTCCACTCTCTCCAGCTTTGGGTTCTTTGTGTCCTTTTATTGTTGGTAGCTTTCAATTGAAGATTATCTGAGTGTACTTTATGGCTGAGACATTATCTGATGTAGTTATTCATTTATACAGCACTGGTACATGTCGGCCCATACCATATTGCCTATAAATGCCGCAGGTGGGATTATGGTTGGAAACAGGAATTTGCCTTGATTTCAGACAAGTCAAGCAGAACAGGAGGACAGGAAGGTGAGTACTTTGGCTCTGTTTGTCTATGGGCCTGTTCAGACAACATCTTAAGCTATGATTCAGCCACTAACCTATTTGCGTCAAATGTTTACTGAGCATGTTTAAACTGTGGTTATGTCATCACCATGGTTTGGAATGGCTGACATGACACGCTCAGCCACAATGTTTAGCTCAAAAAGCTCAAAAGGCTTAGCATGTTGTCTGAACAGGGTCTAGGAAAAGTTATCAGTGACAGCAAATTCTCACAGCAGGTTTGAAAGATAACAGTTGCTTAGGCTGACCGTATGAAAAGGAGGACAGGGCTCATGTAACTTTAACAGTTGCAGAGAAAAGGGAATTTCAGCAGGTGTCATTTGTATGCAATTAGTACCTGGTAAAATTCCCTCTTCATCACAACAGGTAAAGTTGCAGGCACTATACTAGAGTGACCAGATACAAAAGAGGGCAGGGCCCCTGCAGCTTTAAGTGTTGTAATGAAGAGGGAATTTCACCAGGTATGAACTGTATACAAATGACGCCGGCTGAAATTCCCTTTTCTCTGCAACTGTTAAAGTTACATGAGCCCTGTCCTTCTTTTCATATGGTCAGCCTACAGTTGCTATTCCTCCCCTGGAGAGATGAAATAAAAAATAACGAGTTTGGAAAATTGGACTGGAAATTGCAGCAGTGTGCATGTGTTTTAGGTGCTGCGTGATGGTTCTGGAGGTTACTAGCCCTGATGGTTATGTGCTACCTCCCGTATCCAAGGCAGCAGGCCTATATACACAAGTTGCTGGGGAAAATGGGTGGGAGGGGGCTGTTGCACCCGTATCCTGCTTTGTGGGTCCCTGGCCAACAGTTGGTTGGCCACTGTGTGAACAGAGTGCTGGACTAGATGGACCCTTGGTTTGATTCAGCACCAGGGCATTTCTTCTGTTCTTCTGCTCTTCTGAGGTTACTGTGGACACATGTATAATTCTGATCCTTCAATATTTTCTCCAAGTGTATTGCATTTCTATAATCACTTAAGGACAGGACATGGTTCTCAAATCATCCCTGTTCAATTCCAAGGCAATCCACGGAGGCAGGAAAATGGCACCCCATCCAACAGGATCACAAGTTCTGAAGCTCTGAGCCGTCACTGGCCATGATCCACCTAGTTGCCTGCAAAGGTAGAAAGCAGTATCAGGGGGAGATTATATGTGTGAGCATGGGATGCTCAGCCTCCAGAAGTCCCCCACAGGTTCTGTGCCCCCTCTCTCAGGACTATTTGTAGGCAGCACTTTGCTCTACACATCTTTCATCCATCATGTAGTGTAAAGAGGCTGATACGCCTCTAGAAAAACGGGCTATAAATTATCAATGGACATGCGCTGCTGCTGACTCTCTCTCTCTCTCTCTCTCTCTCTCTCTCTCTTTTCTTTGATTCTCTCCCTGAAAGTACAGATGGGACCAGTCACATCCCTCCAGCTCTCCCTTTTGGGCCTTCTTGTCACCACCTCCTTCTTGCAAGGTGAGTCTCTGCCTGCATCCTTAGACTCCAGCCCCTGCTACTCAAAACCAGCAGAGGGGTGTCTTGGCTCCGACCTTTGGAAGCAGATCGACAGTCAACCTCGAACTGTGGCTTGATTTCATTAACTGGCTGCTAGCTTCCCTTCTTTGTGTTTTTGTCTTGCTGCTGCATTTAGCTTGTTGTAAATGTGTTTTAATGAGGCTTATTTGTATGTGTTGTATATTTTGTTAGCTGCTTTGAGTGACTCCTTGTTTGGAGGGAAAGGCGGGAAATACTATGGCAATCCTACAGATCGCGTCAGAGCTCTGACGTTGGAGAGGTGAGGGCTCAGATCTTTCTGTGGCACAGAGGGGAGGGCTCTGAGAGCACATCTCCTCCTTTGAGGTTAGAGCTCTGTGTCCAACCTCAGAGGAGGATTTCCAATCTGTCCTACAGCCCCTGGGATGCCATCTTGCTAGGTTTCCTCTTGATTTTGCACGCCACTCTACAAGATTAGACCCTGCCTTTTTGAGGAGCTTCTTCAGGGAGTCAGCACTCAGCTTCTCCATTCCCCTTTTAAGCTGCCTGAAGGTCCATGTGACCTATGGGGAAATGCCCCCCTTTGAAGAAATGCCTTGTCTTCCCCCCACCTTTCTTTTTTGTGGAGCAGCAGCGGTGTTTGAGCTTGGATCTGCTCAAGCTATAGCAGCCCCCTAAGCAGGAATCAGAGGACAAAAAGAAATCAGGGAAGGGGCAGAAACCGTGGTCCAGTTTTGAGGAGTTTCTATTACTCCCTCCTTGAGGGGATTCATGGGCCTCCATTTGGCAAGTCCGGCCTCCGTTCATTTAGCCACCAATTTGCACAATGGCATGACAAGGGGGCCTTATCCCCTAGCTGAGAGGGTCTGGCTGACAAAAGATGACGTTCTCAACTTTATTGATAAGTTGAAAGCAAATGAGTGCTCCACATGGGCTAGGGCCATGTCCTTCAGTGCGGCCCTGATCAGTGGGGACAGACAACCCTCACTAAACAGGATAGGATCATGGTCCTAAGTGCAGCTTCCTGAAATGAGTGTGTTTTCTAGGGGTGTGCATTGGATCGGGTCCGATCCACGATCCGAAGCCGATCCGACTGAAATCGGATAAAATTATCCGATTATGATCCCAGCTTCTGGATCGTCCGATCTCATCTGAACCGGTCCGGAAGGACCCGATCCAGTTTGGATAAAATCAGAGGATTGGACCTCCTCCTCCTCACGCTCCTTACCTGCTGGGGCTGTCCGCTGCCATCCACAGGCACCTGCGGATGGCCCCGGCAGGAAAGGGGCATGAGGAGGGAGGGGGCTTACCTGCCGAGGCCATCCACTGCTGTCCGCGGGCGCCTGCGGGCGCCTGCGGACAGCAGCGGATGGCCCCGGCAGATAAGAAGCGCGAGGGGGGAGGAGGGAGGGAGGAGGTGGCCTCACTTACCTGCTGGGGCGGCCGCTTTCCCCGGTGCATCGACCTACTGAGAAACAGGCTTTGTGGCCTGTCCCTCAGTAGCGCGCCGGGTGATGACTGGCACGCTACTGAGGGACAGGCCGCGAAGCCTGTTCCTCAGTAGATCGATGCACTGGAGGGAAGCTGCCGCCCCAGCAGGTAAGAGCACGAGGGGGGAGGCGGGAGGGCCCTCCCACGTACCTGCCGGATCGGCGGCTTCCCTCCGGTGCGTCAACCTACTGAGAAACAAGCTTCACGGCCTGTCCCTCAGTAGTGTGCTGGGTCACCCGGCGCACTACTGAGGGACAGGCCGCGAAGCCTGTTCCTCAGTAGATCGACGCACCGGAGGGAAGTCGCCACTCTGGCAGGTAAGAGCCCGAGGGGGGAGGGACAGGGAGGGTGGGAGCTAGGCCCCCACTCACCCCAGCCATAGGCTTGCATTGGGGGAAAGCTTTCTTTCCCCCAATGCAAGCCTATGGCCGATCCGAAAATCGGACTTTCGATTTTCGGATCGGGTCCGATCTGATCCGAGGGAGCTCTGATTTTGTCCTGAATGATCCAGGACAATTTCGGAGGTCCTGATCCAGGTCCCGATCCGATCTGGGGGTCCCTGCACATCCTTAGTGTTTTCCTCCTGTTTGTGCAGGTGCCAGAGCTGCAAATTGTCCTGAGAAGTGGATGACGCATCCTGGCAGTTGCTATGGAGTCATTACTCAGAAGAAGACATGGGCAGACGCAGAGGTAGGAAGAAGAACTTGGGCCTTGGAGGAATCATCATGGAGGGCTCATTTGGGGGCCATTTGTGTTCCACAGCTGTAGCTGGAAGGGCTCTCACCTGTTCATATGGGAGGCAGGGCTTTTTCAGATAACCTGGCCCCATACTGTTTCAGGCTTTACACATGATAACCAGCACCTTGAATTGGGCCCCAAAGCCAATGCAGATGAAAAAGACTGAGAAACACGATCTACAAAGCTGACAGCTGGAAGTGTTTGGGCTGCTGCCTTTTCCACCAGTTGCAGTTGTTGATCATTCAGCATTGGCAACTCAACATAGAGTAATGAAGTCTGGAGTTGAGTGACTAAGAGCACCATCCTATGAATGTTGAGACAGCGAAAAAGCCCTACAGCTACGGCATGGCTGGCTGGGAAATGCTGGGAGATGTAGGACTTTTTTTTCTCTAAACATGCATAGGATTGCTCCTTAAGACATGTCTTACTCTGGGCAGTCTTTCTTCTCCAGAAAGGGACGCTGCTGGGTGCCAGTTGAAGCTGAGCAAACACACTCCTCACCACCGGTGCCACTGAGATCCCCAGAAGAAATGCCATTATTATTATTATTATTATTATTATTATTATTATTATTATATTTCTATACTGCCCCATAGCTGAAGCTCCCTGGGCGTTTTACAAAAAAATAAAACATGAAAGACCACTATACAAAATTTAAAACCATAAAAACAGACAGCATGCAAAGACACCATCCATTTAAAACAGCTTTGAGCTCTCAGCCAGACCTAATCTTGGAGCATCCTCAAGCTATGAACATGGTCCTTCAGAAGAAGCGTGGCCCTATTCAGAACAGGTGATGCTTCCATTCCTGGAACAACTGGTCTACAGATCTGTTAGTTCCTCTCTCTTGTCTGGATTGCTCGCTAGCCACATGCAGCTAAGCAACACTCTCTGAGTATAGTTTTGCAGGGTGAACAGGCCTGTAATGAAAACCAAACAAAACGCTGAACCCCATTCCACCCCCTTTTCTCATTCAGAAGGATTGTCAGAGCCGGAGCCCTGGTGGCCATCTTGCTTACATTGCAATTCGTTCAAAGCTGAGTGAAAAGATTCATAAATTCATTACTACCAATTACCCAAATGTGGGATTTCTCTGGCTGGGACAGGGGAAAGCTCCGAGGGTGAGTGCTCAGCCCCTAACTCACGTCTTTCCCCCAGGACAGTGCCCCAATGCCAACCGTGGAGAAGGTCTAGGTCAGTGAAAGGGAAGTAGGCCATGGGGCAAGGTGGGAGGTTGGAGGGAGAGAGAGAGAGAGAGAGAGAAGCAGGAAGTGGGAATGAATGAATGGGCGTTTCTCTGCTTTGATCACATTCCATGGGTGGGGGGATGGCTAAACCACTTTTAGCCTGAGGGCCGAATTCCTTTTTCAAGAAGCTCTCGGGGGCCACATTCCAGTGGTGGGTTGGGCTGAAGGTAAAGGGGGCAGGGCCAAAGGCAAAAGGAATGAGCCCAAAATTCCAAAAATACTAGGATATTTCAGCCGAATGCCCTTCCTGTCGGTAACTGAACTTCAGGAGAGGCATTTCGACTTTTCAAAATGGTAAAGGGGGACCACACAAAGACCAGAGAAAACTGCCACATGATTGCTTTTGGGGGGAAAGGGGTAAGGCCAGAAGAAGGCAACATGGAACCCCAAGATCTTGACCCCAGGAGGGCCAGAGATTCCTCACTCCGGCATGCGTGCATGATAAGTTCACCAAAGTTGATTTCCTGTTTTCTATGCAAGGTGCCTTGGAGTGGTAGGATTTCACGAAGCAAAGGAAAGGACGATTGTGCGCAATTTTTAATCCAGAAAGGTGAGGAGCTGCTCAGAGAACCTGGGCCCAGAAGCTGACGTTCTGGACAACTTGTAGGCAAGGGTGCCCTGACTGGGAATGCCGGCTTGCAGAAAATGAGGTGTTCAGGGGAGGGGGAGGGACTCCCTTGATCAGGGCAGAAGAAGGGTTTCTTTGGATCTACCAACCCCAAAGACTTCCTGTTCCACCAGCACATCTTTGGAATGCAAGGAAAAGTATTCTGGAGTGGAAGGAGTCAAATGTATGGGGAAATGATTTTTTTTAAAAAATTAGCAGTCAGAAAAGAAGGGGGAGAGGAAGACACCAATCTCCCCTGCCAGCAGGCGCCCAGCAGGGCATAGGAAGCGGTGTGTCATCCACCCTGGATTCTCCCTCCCCTTTCCCCACTGGTTTGCACCACCTGAAACATGTATTTTTCTTGTGATTGATGTTTGTCAGAAGGGGAATTATGGTTGTGTCAAAATCTCACACCTACCGTATTTCCATAGCCTGAGAGGCCACTCATTTCCACTCTGGGTGGAGAGAGGCACAAAAGGGGATTCTAACTAGGGATGTGCAGCGGATCCGATCCGATCCACGATCCGAATCCGATCCGCCCAAAAATCAGATAAAAGTGATCCGATCTGCTCTGCCAACCATCTGATCCAATCTGATCCGAAGGGACCCGATCTGGATCGGAAAAAATCGGAAAATCGGACGCCATTTTGAATGCTTTTCCCCATAGCCTAGTATTGTGTTACAAAAACGCCTATAACTTTTTCATTTATAAAGATAGAAGGATGAAACTTGGGCACTTTGTAGATGGGTTAGGGCAGTTATCTGTGAGGAATTTCAGAAAGATTGGTGCAGGCATTTCATGGCAATTAATTTTTTAATAAAGAACTAGGAATGCCTATAACTTTTTTATTTTTAAAGTTCCACACATGAGACTTTGCCACATTGTAGGTGGTACCTTGGGACCCATGTGTGTGAAATTTCAGAAACATAGGTGCTTGCCTTGTGTGGCAATTAATTTTAGAAAAATGGGTAGTTGTGGGGTAAATACAGTTATGCCTTCAACTTTTTTATTTTTAAAGAACAAACAGGAAACTTGGGCACATTACAGGTAACACTTTGCTTGATATGTGTGTGAAATTTCAGAAAGCTAGGTCTAGGCATGTAGTGGCAAGGTATTTTTGAAACAATGAGGAAAGAAACGCCTATAACTTTTTTATTTTAAAAGTTAGAAGTCTGAAAGTTGCTCACTTTGTAGACGGGTTAGGGGTAGTTATCTGTCAGAAATTCCAGAAAGTTAGGTCCAGGCATTCGGTGGCTATGAATTTTTTAGATTAAAAGTTACAAAAGTTTTTCCACAGAGGCTTGGGCTGTCAGTTGCACCCTGCTCCCCCGCCTCCCCCTCCTTCTTTTATCTGTCAAAACTCCACGTTGTGGTAACTTTTAATATAAAAAATTAATAGCCACCAAATGCCTGGACCTAGCTTTCTGAAATTTCACACACATATCAAGCAAAGTGTTACTTGTAATGTGCCCAAGTTTCCTGTTTGTATCTTTAAAAATAAAAAAGTTGGAGGCATAACTGTATTTACCCCACTACTACCCATTTTTCTAAAATTAATTGCCACACAAAGCAAGCACCTATGTTTCTGAAATTTCACACACATATCAAGCAAAGTGTTACTTGTAATGTGCCCAAGTTTCCTGTTTGTATCTTTAAAAATAAAAAAGTTGGAGGCATAACTGTATTTACCCCACTACTACCCATTTTTCTAAAATTAATTGCCACACAAGGCAAGCACCTATGTTTCTGAAATTTCACACACATGGGTCACATGGTACCACCTACAATGTGGCAAAGTTTCATGTGTGGAACTTTAAAAATGAAAAAGTTAAAGGCATTCCTGGTTCTTCATTAAAAAATTAATTGCCACAACATGCCTCCACCAATCTTTCTGAAATTCCTCACAGATAACTACCCCTAACCCTTCTACAATGTGCCCAAGTTTCATCCTTCTATCTTTATAAATGAAAAAGTTATAGGCATTTTTGTAACAATACTAGGCTATGGGGAAATGCATTCAAAATGGCGTCCGATCCGAAAATCGGACATCCGATTTTTGGATTGGAATTGGATCGGATCGGATCCACCCAACCTCTGATCCGATCCGGTCCACCAGGTCCGATCCCGATCCGCGATCCGATCCGATCCGGGGGGTCAGTGCACATCCCTACTTCTAACCACATTTCCCCTCAGAGACGATAACAGGAATCAGAAAGCAGGTCTGTCTTTAAGTAATTATAAGGTAGATCTCTGACCTTCTGCCATTGTTGCCTTTCAGCTTCTGTGATGTGGCAGGGAGAAGACTGTGAATCAAAAAACAGCTATCTCTGCATGTTTCTGCTGTAGCAAGAACACCTTTTCCACCAGGCCCACGATATGTATGGTAGAGTTTTGGGCCTGTCTCCCTGAACAAAACTCTTCCACACTGAAAATATTTGTGGGTTTTGTCTTCAGTGGGAATCCCACACTGAATGAATAAAAGCATTGGCTTCCCCTTATTCTTGATCATGGATGAATGAAAGTTGTGTCTTTTGAGTCAAATAAGAGAGCGGGATAGAGGCTTCACATCATCTCCAAATCATCCAGTTCTTCAGATCTCCACTATATTCTCAAGATAGATTTGTTTTCTTCAAAATTCTGCCTTTGCAAAATCATCTCTTCTAATTCCAAGAAATCACCCAAACGAAATACGCAGGAAAATGTCTGCTGGATTTCCGTGTCTTCAACACTACATAGTGCAGCTTTGCCAGAATACATAAAGAAACGTTCTGAAGTCTCTGTGAGGGAATCATAGAATGGTAGAGTTGGAAGGGGCCTATAAGGCCATTGAGAGGGCATAAGGGGAACAGGGTGGGACAGAGTGAAGCAGAGGAATACAGTCATCTCTGGCTACAAATTCGACCAGAAGAGACCTTAAAAGGGAGAGACTCCTCCACAGGATCACTGCAGGTGACAATAGCAGGTTCCAAAAGTCATTTGGTACTGGGAACATGCTATTGTCCCCCAGACCAGGATGCTCAGGGGGATCTTGAGATGGGGAATGAAATCAGGAAGGCATCCAAAGGAGGAAGAGTTGGCATAAGGGTTAATTTAAATTACCCACACATAGATTTGATCAATGCATGTCCACTTATGATAAAGAGTAGGGGTGTGCATCGGATCGGATCCGATCCACGATCCGAATCCGATCCGCCCCAAAATCGGGAAAATCCGATCCAATCCGATCAACCTCCGATCCGATCCGATCCGACGAGGTCCGATCCGGATCGGACGCCATTTTGAATGCTTTTTCCCATAGCCAAGTATTGTTTTACAAAAACGCCTATAACTTTTTCATTTTTAAAGATAGAAGGATGAAACTTGGGCACATTATACACTGGTTAGGGACAGTTATCTGTGAGAAATTTCAGAATGATAGGTCCAGGCATGTGGTGGCAAGGTGTCTGCACACACCACTTTGAAGACTGTAGAAAATTTCTCCTGTAACGATCCTAGCGAGAGAGAGTGATCCTAGGCTCAGCCGTTCTGCTTGAGTAAAAAGTGAAAGTATCAAAGCAGACACGAGCCAAGTGCTACTTTGTTTCTCCTTTTGTAATGGATACTAGCTCAGTTGCAGCCAAGCATGCAAGGATCAAAGAGATGAGAGAAAGTGTTTCCTTCTTCTTCCCGGGAGGCGGGAGGGTGCAATTGACAGCCCCAGCCTCTGTGGAAAAACGTTTATAACTTTTAATCTAAAAAATTCGTAGCCACCAAATGCCTGGACCCAGCTGTCTGAAATTTTACACACATATCAAGTGAAGTGTTCCCTGTAATGTGCCCATGTTTCCTGTTTGTATCTTTAAAAATAAAAAAATGGGAGGCGTAAATGTATTTACCCCACTACTACCCATTTTTCTAAAATTAATTGCCATACAAGGCAAGCACCTACGTTTTTGAAATTTTACACACATAGGTCCCAAGGTACCACCTACAATGTGGCAAAGTTTCATGTATGTAACTTTAAAAATGACAAAGTTATAGGCATTCCTGGGTATTTATTAAAAAATTAATTGCCACAAAACGCATGCACCAATCTTTCTGAAATTTCTCACAGATAACTATCCCTAGCCAGTCTACAATGTGCCCAAGTTTCCTGTTTGTATCTTCAAAAATAAAAAAGTGGGAGGCATAACTGTATTTCTCAATGGGAAAGTGCTTTCCAATGATTTCCTATGGGCAAGTGCTTTCCAATGATTTCCTATGGGCAAGTACTGTCCAATGAATCCCTCATTGTTTCAAAAATTAATTGCCACACAATACAAGCACCTACGTTTCTGAAATTTCACACACATAGGTCCCAAGGTACTGCCTACAATGTGGCAAAGTTTCATGTGTGTAACTTTAAAAATGACAAAGTTATAGGTGTTTCTTTCCTCATTGTTTCAAAAATTAATTGCCACACAAGGCAAGCTCCAATGTTTCTGAAATTTCACACACATATCAAGGCAAGTGGTACCTGTAATGTGCCCAAGTTTCCTGTTTGTATCTTCAAAAATAAAAAAATGGGAGGCGTAAATGTATTTACCCCACTACTACCCATTTTTCTAAAAATTAATTGCCACACAAGACAAGCACCTACGTTTCTGAAATTTCACACACATAGGTCCCAAGGTACCACCTACAATGTGGCAAAGTTTCATGTGTGTAACTTTAAAAATGACAAAGTTATAGGCATTCCTGGGTATTTATTAAAAAATTAATTGCCACAAAACGCATGCACCAATCTTTCTGAAATTTCTCACAGACAACCGTCCCTAACCAGTGTATAATGTGCCCAAGTTTCATCCTTCTATCTTTAAAAATGAAAAAGTTATAGGCGTTTTTGTAAAACAATACTTGGCTATGGGAAAAAGCATTCAAAATGGTGTCCGATCCGGATCGGACATCCGGTCCGATCCGATCCGACCATCCTCCGATCCGATCCGATCCGACCCCCCAGGTCTGATTCCGATCTGTTATCCGATCCGATCCGGGGGGTCAGTGCACATCCCTAATAAAGAGGTTACATTGCAGGGTATAATAACTGCCCAAGAACTGTTGGTCAAGGAATTGACCAGAGGGGAACTGACTCTGGGTTCAATCTTTAGTGGTGAGATTAGGGGCAGGTGAAACCATCCTGCGAACACTTGCCTCATCCCAGCTGATGCCTGTGCCGAGGGCAAGATGTACACCAAGCAAGATGTGACACTTCGACAACGTTTTGAAAACTGTATATGGAGTGTGTCCTGGGCCTCAACAGTTATAAAACTGTTATAAAACATTTAAAAGCAGTGGTGTAGATTCTGCCCAGGAGTCCTGTTATGAGAGCCTCTGCTGACTGCTCGCTAGAGTCATGAATCTCCATGAATGCTGGGCAACTGACCGCCCTTCCCCTCTTCCAGGCCAATGGAGGCCACCATTTCTGTGGGAAGTGGGAAATGTACAATTTCCCCAGCCTTAGGGAAATTACGTGTTCCCCCTCCCCCCACCAATGGGGGCCTTAAGGAACCCATTAAAGCAAGTATTAATAGGGCTTTTAAGGCTCCCATTGGAGCAGGGGGGAAACTCACTTCCTGGAGCCTCCGGAAAGTGTGCAATTCCCCTGCTACGTTAATGGTGGGCATTAGTGTGGCTGAGGGAATTGCGCACTTTCTGGAGGCTCTGAAAAGTGCACTTTCCACCCCTTATCTTCCAATGGGGTCCATAAAGGCCCTGTTAATGCAAGGTACTTGTGATTAAGAGGGCTTTTAAAGCCCCCATAGGTAGGCTGACCAGATAAAATCCAGGTCAGGGCTCATGTAACTTTAACAGTTGCAGAGAAAAGGGAATTTCAGCCAGGGTCATTTGTATGCAATTAGTTCCTGATGCAATTCCCTCTTCATCACAACAGTTAAAGGTGCAGGCACTATACTAGAGTGACCATATACAAAAGAAGGCAGGGCCCCTGCAACTTTAACTGTTGTGATGAAGAGGGAATTTCACCAGGAACTAATTGCATACAAATGACACTGGCTGAAATTCCCTTTTTTCTACAACTGTTAAAGTTACATGAGCCCTGACCTGGATTTTATCTGGTCAGCCTACCCATAGGAGTGGGGAAATGTGCTTTCCCAAGCCTTTGTGAAAGTGCACAATCCCCCCTGCTGTGTTAATGGTGGCCACCATTAATGCAGTGGGGGAAAAGGGCATGATCCTGGAAGCCAGGGTGGACCTGTGACCGAGCGCTTGCAGGTGGCTTGTGACCGTTCAAGTGCAGATCCACGTTTGTGCTGGCGTGTCCACAGATCTGGGGTCATCTGCTGCCCTCACAGACCCAAGCCAACACTTGCTACATCCCTAGTGGTGATGCCCAAGATCTTGTGTAGGGTGTGAGTGATGTTTAGCCAATTGGAGAGCACAGTGCTATCAAGTGTAATTTATATTTAAATGGGAAAAGAATTCTGATACACTCTAGAATAAGGAAAAAGGGAGGCTGAAAAAGGGAGTAGAGAAATTCACATTGGGAACTTATGAGAATTTCATTCTTGCTTGCAATTCTGGGATTTTGTGTGTGCAATTTTCCAATCTCAGTTTGCAATTGAAAGTGTGCAAATGTACCCTCCCCTCTCCCCCAAATCAGCATTTCATGCTTTAGCTTGTAGGGGAAAATGTGCACCTTTAAAAATGCGTAAACACTTGTGTTCAGGAACACGATCAATGTGAAAAGAGCTTCAAGGAGGAATTTGGAAAACTTCAATAAGCTCAAACATCACATGTTCACTCATGTCTAAGCTAAAACTCTCCAAAATGCTTGGAGGTTACTCAAAACCACACTAATAGAATCTCAACGTATATAGGAATGGTAGTAACAAGTCCAAGATGACACAAGCTTGGATAATGAGCAGTATCAAGGAAGTTATTAGGAAAATTGAATCATTGAATCATAAAATAGTAGAGTTGGAAGAGGCCTGTGCAGGAATCCAGGAATCTGAACATACTATGGGCTGCCACACATGATTTAGGGTCTGTAGGATTGCTCTCTTCATTATTTGATCTGTCTAGAGAAATAACTTGAGGTGAGGAGCGGGCCCTTAGATTCCTACAGTGGGGCATTTCTTTCCAGTAAGTTCCCAGCCACATCACATGCCAAGATGATCCCATGTTGTTCATTAGTAGTGAGAGATTCACCATTTGGTCTCTCTGTCTTAGTCACTGAAATGCCTTGCTCCATCCTTGCTCCAAAGGCACATAGATGTTCTAAAACGTCTCTTTAATTTAAATGCATATTTAAATGTGATTTTAAAAAACAATATGCAGATACATGTGTTTTCCCCCAATTGGGGAGGAAGGTTCGTTGCCCGGCGCGCTTTTACCCAATAAGCACGCGAGGTTGGGAGAATCCAACTTAATCCATTTATTAACAACATTGCAGCCTCAGGCGCTCAGGCAATATGGAAACCAAAGCGTGCAGAACAAAAGAATTCACAAGCTTATATAGACTACGGTTACGAAAGTGTGTTAGCTTCTTCATTGGTCAGTGTTCCTATCAAGTTAAATTTCCAGTGAAAGTTAGTGAGTGCATACATTTCATGAGTCATAAAACACAAGGCATCTGATTGGCTATAAGTTACACAAGTTATAAATTACACCTCATGGGTTAAAAACCTTTTCTCTTTGCTCTCCTCGCACATGGCAGCTCCCATTAATCAGCCTTGACAGGAGAGGCAGTCTCAACTAGGCTGTCCAGATGGCTCGGGATTTCCCGGCCCTAACCGGGAAACCAGGGGCGAACCGGCCCAACCGGGGGGCGGGGGGGCAAACTGGGGTGGCGGGGGGTCATGCGGCGGTGGCAGCAAGCAAGGAGCGGCGGTAGACCCGGCAGCGGTGGCGGCTGAGGAGCCCGGGAAGGGCCGCCCCAGCAGGTAAGTGCCTTCCCTCGCGCCTCACGCTCCTTACCCGCAGGGGCGTCCGCTTCCCTCCGGTGCTCGAATCTACTGAGAAACAGGCTTCCCGGCCTGTCCCTCAGTAGCGCGCCGGGTGATGACGTCATCACCTGGCGTGATACTGAGAGGCAGTCCGTGAAGCCTGTTTCTCAGTAGATTCGAGCACCGGAGGGAAACGGGTAAGGAGCGCGAGGCGCGGGGCGCGGGGCACTTACCTGTTGGGGCAGCCAGGTCCGCCGCCGGCGCTGCCAGGGCCGCCGCCGCGCCGCTGCTGCCGGGTCCGCCGCACCGCCGCCAGGTCCGCCGCACCGCCGCCAGGTCCGCCGCCGCACTGCCGCCGCACTGCCGCCGGGTCCGCCGCCGTAAGGCCAGTGGCCGCGTGGAAGAGGCGGGAGAGGGCCGATTACGTCACTTCCGGATCCGGCCCTCCCCTGCCTCTTCCGAGTGGCCGCTGGCCTTACGAGCCGGTGGGGGACCCAGTGGCAGTGGCGGCGGTGCGGCAGCGGTGGAGGCAGCAGAAGAGAACCCGCCCCGGTAGGTCCGGGCTGATGTTTTTTTGGGGGTGGCTTGGTGGGGGGGGTTGTTGGCGGGGGGGGGGACCGGGATTTTGGGTTCCAAAATCTGGTTACCCTAGTCTCAATCCTTTACCCCACACAGAAGTAGCAGCAAACAGACAGAGCAAAGGGGAGGGGGAAGAAATTTCCCTTTTACAGACATCACATGCAGAAGTGGGACTCCATATGGACTAATGGGAGGACATGACCCAAAGAGTTACGAAAATAAATATTTTGATTCTCCCATCACTGCTTTTAGGCCCACATTCAAATCAAGTGAAGCCTGGTTGCTCTTTGAAACTGACTAGGGCAAACGGAAGAGGTTGCATCTATTACTTGTTTCTGTGGTCCTCTCTACAAGGATTCACTTTTGCACCTGGTTAGGCGATTATGCGCATAATCGCAGAAGCGCATTTACGCCTAATACCTCTGCACGAGAGCCGGCGAAGCGCATTAACGGATGACCAAAATGCGCTTTACAAGTAGTTAATGCGCATAAGCGCTTGTTCACATAGTCAAAATACTCTTTAACGGCCGGAGCAAAATAAAACTCGCTGTTTAACGCGCATTCGATAATGCGCATAATCGGAGGGATAGCACGCCTCTACGCCCGATTTGCGCCCCGTTCTTGTAGAGGCAAATTTTTTAATGCGCCTTGAAAAAGCTTTAAATGCCTCTTGTAGAGGCAGCCTGAATCTTCAATTTCTTCATCGAGGACTCCTGTCTTCACAGCATGGCTTGGCCGTTTGTTCGTGGAACACACCGCGGCATCGCAGTGACTGTGGGGTGGGAGTAGCAAATCCCCACTGAAGGAGGGAGCAGAGGTTTTCTGGGCAGTGCTGGTGGCCATGAAGGGCCCGCCCCACGCCCTCTGTGCAGCCACCACGGAGCTTGCAGGGCATATTGTGAGCAGCCTAATTTTTTAAAAAAATCTAATGTTGGAACACAGAGAAATTTCCTTATGAAATGAAATGCCTGAACAATTAGTACTGTGGGGAAGTTAAAGATTAATATCTTACGGGATTTGATAGGCAACCGGCTGAAGAGAAGTCATCAGTGTGACACAGGCACAAATTCCCCGTGGAGTTTTAGGGGCATCATTCCAAAGATCTGAAAGGTAAAGCCCTCTCTGGATGCTCCCCTCACAAGCTTTACCCACCCCTCCACTGCCCCCATTTTTGTTAGCCTCCACATGTAAGGGGCAACTGTCTGTAAATAGAGAACCCCCCTCTGTCAGTGCCTTAGAACGCTGATTCTCCATGATACATGTGAGAACACCTGAACAGGCCTGGATGCTGGTTAAGATCCCTTTTGGAATCCTGTGTTCAACTGAGGTTGGATGAAGGAGTCTACTTCTAGTCTATTTCTATTTCTCATGTAGTTTTTCATATGTCCATTCCATCTTGTTTTCACATTAATCTGATTTTCACATAAAGATTTGTATTTTTGAACATATTTTCTCCCCAAAATACAGATTTTTAAAAAACACCCAAAAACATTCTGCCATAAGCTTTCATAGGCATTCCCCATTTTGCCGGCTCCTTGTCCATTAACCTCAAATGCGCAGATTTTTATATATGTGCTGGAGCTGGGGTGGGGGAGAGGTATAAACTGGATTTTCAGAGGGAACTGAAATGCAGAAAGTAGAGAGGGTGATAATTACCTTAATCGTTGCCATTTACAAAATTATTTGGAGTGATAACACAGGCATCCTTTCATTGGTGAACTGATTAACACATGTAGCCTCTTTGATTAAAAAAAGAACCTTATTCAAAGCCCAGGAAATAGAGTTGGATCTCTTGATGAATTGTCCTTCAGCAAAATCATGGTGTTTTCTGTCTTTGAAATTCCTTTTGTCAAGAATGGCCATCTTAAGGTCATCCACAGAGTGTCGTGGGAGGTTGAAATGCTCCCCCCCCACCAATTTCTGAACGTTGCCATTCCTGACGACAGATTTCAGTTCCTTTATTCTTTTCCATAGCAACTCTGGCCTGTTTGTCCCACGTAGGATATAGCAGGGCATTGCTGGCAAACGATGGCGTTTATCACATTGGATGATGAGAACATGTATAGGTGCCTTTCAGTTCCCTCTGACAACAAAGAATTGTTCAGTTCCCTCAACCATCCCTAATAGGGACTGGAAGGCTGATTGGACCAAATGATCTAGTCTATCTTCCAAAGGACCAAAGAAGTAACCCTGGGAGCCCACAAGCCTGGCATGAAAGCATTGGGTGTCCCATGTGTCCTGTGATGGCATCTGAATATTGGAGTTATTCTTTCCAATTTGGAGGTTCCATTTTGAGCTATCAGTGCTAATGCCACTGATACCTCTATCACTCCATATAGTCATTTGTTAGAACAATCTAAGATGGTGGTTGCAAAGAAGGGGCAAGATGGCTACGGTCTGGCTAAGAAAGGCAACATTGGCCTACCTTGCAGGACTGGGGCCTCTTGGCTGGAAGAGGGAGAATTCAGATAATTAAGGGTTACAAGCCTGCGCTGCTGGTTCCCAGCAACCGCACCTGGACCTTTATCTTGCGAGGCCCAGGCGCCAAGGTCAGCTTTAATTGGAAATGGACAGCAAGAGTTTCAGCTATGGTATAGTTCCACTTGAAGGGAAGGGGCTCTAAGAGTGAGCGGGAAGACTGGGGATTGGTCTCAGCCAGTCACGGTACCAGCTGACCCAAAAAGGGATATAATGGGATAGCAACAGGGTGGAAGCCATCTTCTCCTGGACCAGGTATGTGGATGGAGGGATCCCTGACGAGCTAGGTGACGGCTCGGGATTAGATAGATTTATCATTTTAGTGTCTGGTTCGTTCCAGGGAAAGACTTGTCATCTTGGGTGTGATTTAGAGTGGGTTAATTGGTTTATTGTGCTGCTAAACTCAAGCTTTACCCAACCCCCCATCTCCCTCAACCCCTCCCTTCATCCCTTGCTTGTATTTTAACGGCTTACTGTCTGGCTTAAGACCTACAGGGAATAGATTTTAAGATTTTAAATAAACTGCTTCAGTTCTTAACATGTGTGGTTATTTCTGAAGTCTGACTTGGGGCCATCTGGCATTGGACTAGGGAGGTGAGCTATGGGGAACTCGGACGGTGGGTCCTAAGCCTACCTTGTAGGGAGGTGGGGTGAGACCAGCCTTCCTTCACAGTGGTCATCACTGGAACCTCTGGCAATTATTTAGAAAGAATGTATCAATCAATCAATCAACTGGAACATTTTTCTCCACTCTCCAGCTTCTGTTTCTTCATATTGCTCTTAGAGCTAGGTCACTGGTCATTCATGATAGCATTCAAATGAAAATTATCTGAGTGTACTTTGTGGTTGAGTCATCATCTGATGTATGTATGCATTTATTTATACATCACTAGTACACATCGCTCCATGCTATTTAGTCTATAAATGCTGCAGGGGGGATTATGGTTATGAACAGAAGGAGACGAATTTGCCTTCGCTTCAGACAACAAGGAGGACAGGAAGGTGAGTAAGCTTCATGGTTTGGTCACTTTGACTCTGACCGTCTATCAGCCATTCTCAGTGACAGCAAATTCTCATGGCAGTTTCGAAAGAGAACAGTTGCTGTAACCTCCACTGGAGAGATGAAATAAACAGTAATAAGGTTTGAAAATTTGACTGAATTTCTGATTTGAACATTGGACTGGAAACTACAGCAGTGTGCATGTGTTTTAGTTCTGCTGGGATGGTTCTGTGGACACATGTGTAATTCTGATCCTTCAAGTTTTTTCCTCCATTTCTATAATCACTTAAGGACCGGAGATGGTCAAGGCTTCCTGAGCTCCCCCTCAGATTGGGGTTTGAAATCATCCCTGTTCAATTCCAAGCCAACCCACGGGGGCAGGAAAATGGCACCTCTTCCAACAGCCATGCATGTTCTGACAGCCCTGAGCTGTCATTGGCCATGATCCACCTACTTGCCTGCAAAGTAGAAAGGGGCTGCAGGGGAAAGCTTTCCCCCAATGCAAGTCTATGAGGAAAAAATGGCGGCGGGTGGGTGAGGGGGGCCTAACTCCCTCCCCCCCCGGGGCCGTCTGCTGTGGACGGCCCCGGCAGGTAAGCCCCCTCCCCCGTGCTCCTTATCCCCCCCAGGGCTGTCCGCTTTTATCCGCTGGCGGCCATGGGCGCCAGCGGATGGAAGCAGACGGCCCCAGGGGGTAAGAAACCTCCCCCTCCCCCTGCTTACCTTCCATGGCCGTCCGCTCCAGTCTGCCGCTGGCCGCTACTGCGAGAAGGCTTTGCGGCCTGCCCCTAGGTAGCGCGCCAGGTGATAATCTCTACAGGTCATCTGCGGTCTGGCATCTTGCTCCGGAGCTGCTGCGGAGGCATGCCATAGCCGATGGGGTCTCCTGATTGGTAGCCATAGGCTGGGCAGGGAAGGGGCTGGACCAGCGAGCCGAAGGATGGCTGGACCACCTCCTTGCCTCTGCAGAACATTGTTTGAAAAATAAATATAAATAAATGAATAAAAGGGGGTGGATGTTCAGAGCCGGAGCGCCCCATTCCTTCCCTGTTTCTCCCTCATTTGTTATCGGTTGGACAGGGAAGGGGGTGTACTGCCTCCCCTCCATTTTTGTTTTTATTTTCTCTCATCTTTTCCCCCCTCCGGCTCTCCTCTCTTTGGCTGCCCCATTCCTCTCCACACACCCCTTAATTTTTTTTTAAAACTCTGTAATGCAAAGCTTCACATTTACAGATAAAATAAAAATTAAAAAATGGGGGGGGGGGAGGTACGGGGCAGCCAGAGGGAGGTGAGAGGGAGGAGAGCCAGGTTTGGGTACCTCGGGTCCCCTCTCTTCCTCCCCCTCTGGCTGTCCCGTTCCTTTCCCTGCACCCATACTCAGGACGGCATCATCAGCGGCAACTCCGCATTCGTTCTCCTTCCCATGCAGATGCTGGGAAGGGGTGCAAATGCAGGAGTCCTCGCAGCATCAAGACGGAGCCCTTTTGTGAGGTGTGAGTGCAGGTGAACTAATTTGAAAAAGGGACCATAATGCGAGCAAGTTTAATTTATATTAAAGTGGAAAATTGCCAAGCAATTCTGATACCCTCTAAAATGAGGTTAAAAGGCAGCTGAAAGTGGGAGTCAAGCGAGTTACATCGGGGATGGATGAGAGTTTCATTTCTGCTTGGAAATTGATCTTCTAGGGAGCCTGAAGACTGACACAAATTCTTGTAACTCATATTCAGCATTTGACAACATCTCCTCGCTTCTCACATGCCCCACCCACAGGTCTCCATCCCCTGCATAAAAAACGCAAAGAAATGTTATGAACAGCAAAAACAACAGGGAGTTCTTGCGGCACCTTAAAGACTAATGAATTCTGACAAAACTTAGGGGGCAATCACACCCGGAGGCCCATCATCCTCCAAACCCGGGGTCTGATGGGCATCCTATGCAGAGCGGGAGGAGTGCAGAGACCATTGTCACCTCTGAACTTCCCTGGTTCTGCATTTTTGCTAGGTGGGCGTTGTTGCCCATCTAGCTAGGGCTTTGTGGAACGGGTAGGAAGGAGGCTGGGGAGAGCTTGTATCCTCTTTCCCCAATCCCTTCCCCTTCCTGCCCACGTAACCCCCCTTTTCTGTCCTCTCTTAGGTCACCTTTGCAAGCCCAGAGAGGCAGCTAGCACAGTTCTCTTCATGCCACCTGCGAGGGGGAGGGAACTCAGAACCTGCATCGAGGTCAGAGTGCTGTCTCAGACCTCAGACCTAGGAATCTGAACCATTTTATGGCTTGCCACGCATGGTATAGGGTCTGTAGCATTGCTCTGTTCGTTATTTGATCCATCTGGATGAAATGCTTGAGGTCAGGCATGGGCCCTTACATTCCTGCATGTGGAGCATTTCTGGTAAAGTCCCAGCCACACCACATGCCAAGATACCCCAATACAGTATTCATTAGTAGGAAGGGAGTTACCGCTGGTCTTCTCTGCCTCTGACACCAAAATGCCTAGCTCCACCCTTGCTCCAAAGGCAACATAGACATGGGGCTCACTCACTTTCAGCTTACTATTCCATTGCTGCTCTATGAAAAGTATAAATGGACGAGAGAGACAAAGGACACTTAGGAGAGTTGTGTAGAAGGCCAAATAACTTTTCATCCTGGATAAATATTTGCAAAGTAGCTTATTATGAAGGTTGGTACAAGAGTCTTGCAAGATGCAAAGGCCTCTGGGGCAAGTATTCATTTCTATATGTTTATTTATTTTTAACATTTATATACCACTGAATAGAATAGAATCCCTCAGCGGTTCACAACATTAAAATACAACATGAAACCACAGAATTAAAACACGTCCAACTACCAAAACCGGAGCAGTAAACTGGAGCAGTAAAAAGGAGTGGACCTGGCTGAACAAGTGCATCTTCAGGAGGCGTCTAAACGATGCCAGATTTTCTGACTCCTGAACTGCACGAGGGAGGGTTTTCCGAAGGTGGTGCTGCTGCAGAGAAGGCCTGAGCTGCCTGGATACTTGACGGCGACATGCCGTCCATTTTGGAATGACCAGCAAGACCTCCTCTGCTGATCTTAAAGGCCACCTGGGTATGTATAAGGGAAGGAAGTCTGCTAGGTATCCCGGCCCTGATGAGCTGCTGCTGTTGCTAGTCAGTGGGGCTGCCTTGACTGTGCCAGTATGCCCCCGCTTTTATTAACCCTCCTCCCCTGCTTTTCCTGCTGCTGGGTGGCATCGGGTAATCTCAATGCAGGAAGGCAGTGCAGGATTTCCAATGGCCATTCAGCTTGCTCTCTGCCCCTTGCCCAACTTCAGGCAAAGAATGGGAGGTCTCCTTCTGCCTGGGAATGCCCCCGGCACGGGCCGGAGCGAGGATAAAGGCCGAATAAACTGCGCTGACCTTGCTCTGGGGTAAGTCCCCGACTTTTGTGCTGCACATCTTCGTCTCTTTGCCACAGGGTGGCAGCAAATCGGTGGCTGCATCCTATAACTGACGCAGCACCGATTCTCAGCCACTGCAGGGCAAAGACAACGTTCTGACAGCCCCAAGATCAACAATACCGGGCTAGATAGACCCAGGATCTGGAGTGGTTTAAGGCAGCTTCCTAAGTTCCCCTGCCCCAAAAGACAATGGACTACGCCTCCAACATCCCCAGCTGCCCATGACAGCTGCCTTTGGCCCGGAAAGGCCTCAGGGGGGCTTGAGAGCTTAAGGCCGGAGGAGAAGCCCTGGAGGAACGTCTGCTGGCCACGCCAAGCAGGAGGTGTTAAACTCTGCTTTCAAACGTGACAGAACATACCTCTGGAAACGCATATTTTGGGGGAAATACATTCTAAAACATCTCTTTAATTTAAATACATATTTAAATTTGCATTTTTGTGCAGATTAATTTTTTTTAAAAAAAAAACCAATATGCAGATACATGCAGAAGTGGGACTCCATATGGACTAATGGGAGGACATGACCCAAAGGGTTACGAAAAGAAATGTTCTGATTCTCCCATCACTGCTTTTAGGCCCACATTCAAATCAAGTGAAGCCTGGTTGCTCTTTGAAACTGACTAGGGCAAACGGAAGAGGTTGCATCTATTACTTGTTTCTGTATCTTCAGTTTCTTCATCGAGGACTCCTGTCTTCACAGCATGGCTTGGCCGTTTTGTTCGTGGAACACACCGTGGCATCGCAGTGGCTGTGGGGTGGGAGCAGCAAATCCCCACTGAAGGAGGGAGCAGAGGTTTTCTGGGCAGTGCTGGTGGCCATGAAGGGCCTGCTCCACGCCCTCTGTGCAGCCACCACGGAGCTTGCAGGGCATATTGTGAGCAGCCTAATTTTTTTAAAAAATCTAATGTTGGAACATAGAGAGATTTCCTTATGAAATGAAATGCCTGAACAATTAGTACTGTGGGGAAGTTAAAGATTAATATCTTATGGGATTTGATAGGCAACCGGCTGAAGAGAAGTCATTAGTGTGACACAGGCACAAATTCCCCGTGGAGTTTTTAGGAGCATAATTCCAAAGATCTGAAAGGTAAAGCCTTCTCTGGATGCTCCCCTCACAAGCTTTACCCATCCCTCCACCGCCCCCATTTTTGTCAGCCTCCACATGTAAGGGGCAACTGTCTGTAAATAGAGAACCCCGCTCTGTCAGTGGAAACCTCACCTGCCTTAGAACACTGATTCTCCATGATACACGTGAGAACACCTGAACAGGCCTTGATGGTACTGCTCTCTGGTGTACTGGTTAAGATTCCTTTTGGGGTCCTGTTTGGAAAGAGAGAGAACACCAGATCTAGATAAAATGAGTCAGGACCATGAAACTAAACCTCCTGCAGAATGGTTGAAGGAGAGTACATTATAGGTGCCTTTCAGTTCCCTCTGACAACACACAATTCCTCAACCATCCTAATAGGGACTGGAAGGCTGATTGGACCAAATGATCTAGTCTATCTTCCAAAGGACCATAAAAGTGAGCCTGGGAGCCCACAAGCCTGGCTTGAAAGCCATAGTTGTCCCATGTGTCCTGTGATGGCATCTGAATATTGGAGTTATTCTTTCCAATTTGGAGGCTGCTGGGCGAGATCGCTTTTCCCTGCCAGGACCTGATGCAATCCATTCAAGCCCCCAGTTCCTTTAAAACTACACGGAGGTTTAGGGAGCATCAAATGTGCTTAGGGAAAATAATCCAGACTTTTAGCGTTCTAGGAAAGGCTGGGGAAGAGCTGGGGTGTCAGCAGAACAGCAAAGTATCATGTGAGTACCGTGCTGCAGATCCACACACCAGGCATGGTGAGAGGGCACTCAGCCTCTGGTGTGATGGAGCTCTAAGTATCAATCAATCAATCAATCAATCAATCAAACAATCAGAACATTATGCTCCACTCCCCAGGTTTGATTTCTTCATACTGCTTTTTAGAGCTAGGTCACTGTTCATCCTTGATAGTATGCAAATGAAAATTATCTGAGTGTACTTTGTGGTTGAGTCGTTATCTGATGTATTTATTTATTTATTTATTTATTTATTTATACATCACTAGTACACGTCGCTCCATGCTATTTAGTCTATAAAAGCTGCAGGGGGATTATTGTTGTGAACAGAAGGAGACTAATTTGCCTTCGCTTCAGACAACAAGGAGGACAGGAAGGTGAGTAAGCTTCATGGTTTGGTCACTTTGACTCTGACCGTCTATCAGCCGTTCTCAGTGACAGCAAATTCTCATGGCAGTTTCGAAAGAGAACAGTTGCTGTAACCTCCCCTGGAGAGATGAAATAAACAGTAATAAGGTTTGAAAATTGGACTGAATTTCTGATTTGAACATTGGACTGGAAACTGCAGCAGTGTGCATGTGTTTTAGTTCTGCTGGGATGGTTCTGTGGACACATGTGTAATTCTGATCCTTCAATATTTTTCTCCAACTGTATTGCATTTCTATAATCACTTAAGGACTAGAGATGGTCAAGGCTTCCTGAGCTCTCCTTCAGATTGAGGTTTGAAATCACCCCTCTTCAATTCCAAGCCAAACCACAGGGGCAGGAAAATGGCACCCCTTCCAACAGGATCACATGTTCAGACAGCTCTGAACCGTCACTGGCCATGATCCACCTAGTTGTCTGCAAAGGTAGAAAGCAGTATCAGGGGGAGATTACGGCCTCCTCCACACGAGACGTTTAATGAGCCTTGAAGGCTCATTATAAATTTTACCTCCACACCAGCGGAGCGCAAAACGGGCGTACAGGCGCGTTATCTCCCCGATAATGCGCATTTTCGAATGCGCGTTAAATAGCGACTTTTATTTTGCTCCGGCCGTTAAAGCGCATTTTCGCGGTGTGAACAAGCGATTATGCGCGTTAACTTCTTGTAAAGCGCTTTTTGGACATCAATTAATGCGCTTCGCCGCCTCTCGCCGCCTCCCGTGCAGAGGGATTAGGAGTTAATGCGCCTCCGCGATAATGCGCATAATCGCTGAACCGGGCGCAAAAGCGCATCCTTGTGGAGGGGGCCTAAGTGTGTGAGCATGGGATGCTCAGCTTCCAAAGGTCCCCCACAGGGCCTGAGCTCCCTCTCCCAGGACTATTCTCAGGCAGCACTTTTCCCTACACAACTTTCGTCCATTATGTCGTGTAAAGAGGCTGATACGCCTCTAGAAAAACGGGCTATAAATTATCAATGGACATGCGCTGCTGCTGACTCTCTCTCTCTCTCTCTCTCTCTCTCTCTCTCTCTCTTTTCTTTGATTCTCTCCCTGAAAGTACAGATGGGACCAGTCACATCCCTCCAGCTCTCCCTTTTGGGCCTTCTTGTCACCACCTTCTTCTTGCAAGGTGAGTCTCTGCCTGCATCCTTAGACTCCAGCCCCTGCTCCTCAAAACCAGCAGAGGGGTGTCTTGGCTCCGACCTTTGGAAGCAGATCGACAGTCAACCTCGAACTGTGGCTTGATTTCATTAACTGGCTGCTAGCTTTACTTCTTTGTGTTTTTGTCTTGCTGCTGCTTTTAGCTTGTTGTAAATGTTTTAATGAGGCTTATTTGTATATTTTGTAAGCTGCTTTGAGTGACCCCTTGTTTGGAGGGAAAGGCGGGGAATAACATGGCAATCCTACAGATAGCGTCAGAGCTCTGACGTCGGAAAGGTGAGGGGCTCAGAATTTTCTGTCGGGACAGGGGGGAGGGATCTCAGAGTGGATCCCAACAAGCAGTTTGTACCCTTCCTGCCAGAGCGGGCAATGTTCACCACTTCACGCAGGACCATGATGTTAAGAGCACTCCTGTCATGAGGAGGAACTTCTTATGAGAGGAGCAGAAAACCGGCTAAGGAGGCAGTTGGGCCATTGGATGATGATGATGGAGTCAAAAGTGCTGAAGGAAGACCAAGAGATTGCAGAAGTTATGGGACAGATACCTGTGCTTGAACTTATGTTTGCAGGAAGTTTGAGGCGTTAAGGCAAATAGTAGTGACGAAAGATGAAGTTATCAACCACATTGATAAATTGAAAGCAAATAAATGCTCCACACAGGCTAGGGCCATGTTCTTAAAAGGGACCCTGATCAGTGGGGACAGACAATTCTTACTAAACTGGGAAGGATCATGGTCCGAAGTGCAGCCCTTCAGCAACCTCATGTGAAGAACCCTCCTCAATAAACTCTGTTCCTGTAGTGTTTTAGGTGTGTGGAGGAACAGCTGAACTGAGGTTTTCTTCCTGTTTGTGTAGGTGCCAAAGCTGCAATCTGCCCCAATAAGTGGCTGAAGTATTCTGATAGTTGCTATGGAGTATTTCCTATGAAGAAGACATGGGCAGGGGGAGAGGTAGGAAGAACTTGGGCCTTGGCAGTGAAACCAGGAGGCATCATCATGGCGCATCCATTTGGGGGGGGGGGGGGCACTCATGTCCAGCAGCTGAAGCTGGAATGGTTTTCACCAGTTCATATGGGAGGCAAGGGTCATATGGACATCAGAAGAGCCCTGCTGGATCTGACCATCTAGTCCAGCACTCCGTTCACACAGTGCCCACCCAGCTGTCGACCAGCACCCTCCCACCCATGTTCCCCAGCAACTGGTGTATACAGGCTTACTGCCTCTGTTACTGGAGGTAGCACGTAGCCATCAGGACTAGTAGCCATTGAGAGCCACCACCTCCAGGAATTTATCCAACCCCCTTTTAAAGTCCTTCAGATATCTTGGCCCCAAGTTGTTTAGGGCTTTATACATAATAACCAGCACCTTGAACTGCCCACCCCAAAAAGAAGCCAGTGTAGAATAAAATAGATCTGTGTAATATGATCTGGGACGTGGACAACTGAAAGTGTTCAGGCTGCTGCATTTTGCACCAGCTGCAGTTTCTGAAAATTCTCCAGTGGCCACCCACATGGAGTAATTAAGTCTGGAGTTGAGCGACTAAACATCCTATGCATGTTTAGACTGAAGAAACCTGCATGGGAAAGCCAGCACAAGGATGGCCTTGAGTCCAGGTGAGTCCAAAGGACTCACCTAGACTCTCCTCTCCTCCTTTCCCTCTCCCTCCTATCTTTCCCCAGTCACTTTCTGCCACCGCTGGGAGTTACCTTGCCCTGTTTCCTCTTCCCTGAGAGCTGAGCCACAATTTAAAGGTAAGACTGTGGGGGCCCTCTTTTTTTAATAGCTCTATAGTAGCAAACTATGGGAAATTGCCTTTTATGGCTGTTGGAGTTTGTGGTCACAGAGCTATTAACAAAATATAGTCCCAGTGTTTACGTTTAAATTGTGGCTTGGCTCTCAGGGAAGAAGACGCATAGTAAGATAAGTCCCATCTGCAGCAGCGGTGGGGAAGGATGGGAGGGAGATGGAGATGAGGTGAGTCCGGTGAGTCCATTGGACTTTGCCGGACAGGAGAGGGGAGCGGCCCAGCACCATCTTGAATCAGCTCGAGGCATTCGAAGACTTGGTACCGACCCGTTTCAGCCTCTGGGTGCCTCGGGCCGATCCAATGCCGCTTCAGATTCAGGTCAAGGCAACCAAATCGGCCTGCCTCGAATCGGACTCAGGGCTTCAACATGAGTTAGTGCACAGCCCTAATTTAAACATGCATAGGATAGCACCTTAAGAAATGTCTAACTGTGGCCAGTTCACCTTCTCCAGAAAGGGACACTGCTGGGGTGCCAGTTGAAGCTGAGCAAACACATTCCTTGCTACAGCTACTACCTAGTTCCCCAAAAGCAATGCCAAATCTTGGGAGCATCCCCAACCTGTGAAAACGGTCCTTCAGAGGGAGCGCGGCCCTGTCCAGAACAGGTGATGCTTCCATTTCCCGAACCACTGGCCTATGGCTCTGCTAGTACCTTTCTCTTGTCTGGATTACACACTAGTAGGCTGAAAAGGAGGACAAGGGCTCCTGTATCTTTAACAGTTTCTTAGAAAAGGGAATTTCAGCAGGTGTCATTGGTAGGCATGCAGCACCTGGTGTAATTTTCTCTTCCTCACACCAGTTAAAGCTGCAGAAGCCCTGCTCTCCTTTCTACATGGTCAAGAGACAGGACTCCTGCAGCTTTAACTGTTATGATGAGGAGGGGATTTCACCAGGTTATGTATGTATACAAACAACACCTGCTGAAATTCCCTGTCCTTTGCAACTGTTAAAGATACAGGAGCCCTGTCCTCCTTTTCATATGGTCACCCTACACACTAGCCACATGCAGCTGAGCAACACTCCCTGAGTATAGAACTGCGGGATGAACAGGCCTGTAATGAAAACCAAACAAAATGCTGAACCCCATTTCACCCCCTTTTCTCATTCAGATGGATTGTCAGAGCTGGGGCACTGGTGGCCATCTTGCTTCATTTACCACCGAGTCCGAGTTGACTATAGTGGCCAAATACATTATTAACAATTTCCCAAATGTGGAAACTGTCTGGATTGGAACAGAGGACCCCAACAAGGTCAGTGCTCAGCCCCTGACTCATGTCTTTCCCCAGGACAATGCCCCAATACTAACCGAGGAGAAGGCTTAGGTCAGTGAAAGGGAAGTGGGCCATGGAGCAAGGTGGGAGACTGCAAGAAGAGAAACAGAAAGAGAGAGAGAAGAGAAGCAGGAAGTGGGCAGAAACGAATGGGCGTCTCTCTGCTTTGACCACATTCCATGGGGGAGATGTCATCTGTTAAGGTTTAAGGCTGGGTGGTTGAACATCTTTCAGCCAGAGGACCGGATTCCATTTTGGAGAAGCTATTGGGGGCCACACATTTTTGGAGAAGCTCCTAGTTGGGCTGAAGGTAAAAGGGGCGGTGCCAAAAGCAAAAGGAAAGAGCCCCAAATACCAAAAATACCAGGATATTTCAGACAAACGCTCTTGCTGTCCGTAACTCAACTTCAGGAGAGGCATTTTGACGTTTCAAAATGGTAACGGTGTGGTGGTGTGGGGACCCACACAAAGGCCAGAGAAAACTGCCAAATGATTGGTGTTTGGGGGAGTGGGGTAAGAGGCCCGAGGAAGGCGACATGGAACCCCAAGTGGAGGATCTTGACCCCAGGAGGGCCAGAGATTCTTCAATTCCTGGTTTAAGGGTTGGATTGCACGCATGATAAGTTCACCAAAGTTGATTCCCAGTTTTCTCTGCTTGGTGTCTCAGACCGGAAGGTGGAAATGGAGTGACTCGACTCCAATATCCTTTGCTCCTTGGAATATTGGGGAGCCAAACAATAAAGGAGGAAACGAATACTGTGTCCAACTGCAAATCACAGAAGGTGAGGAGCTGCTCAGAGAACCAGAGCCCAGACACAAACGTTCTGGAGCGCTTCTAGGCAAGGGTGCCCTAACTGGGAATGCCGGCTTGCAAACAAGGATATGTTCAGGGGGAGGGGGGTCTCCCTTGATCAGGGCAGACAAAGTGCGGCTTTGGATCCACCAGCTCCCTGGAATGGAAGGAAAAGTATGCCAGGCCTGGAGGTGGCATAGTTATATTCCCACCCATTGGAACCAAATGTAGGGAAATGTAATTTTTTTAAAAAAAATAACAGCCAGAAATGGGAGCAAGGATAAACACCAAGCCCCCACCTTCTCCCCTGCTAGCAGGAGCCCAGCAGGTCATAGGAAGAGGTGGGTCATCCACCCTGGATTCTCCCTCCCCTCTCTCCACTGGTTTGCGCCACCTGAAACTTGTATTTTTCTTGTTATTAATGTGTGTCAGAAGGGGAAAAAATGGTTGCATCAAAATCTCACACCTACCATATTCCAACACCCTGACAGGCCACACACATTTCCACCCTAGGTGGAGAGAGGCCTACAAGGGGATTCTAGCCACATTTCCCCTCAGAGACAATCACAGGAATCAGAAAGCGGGTCTGTCTTTAAGTAATTATAAGGTACATCTCTGATCTTCCGCCATTGTTGCCTTTCAGGCTTTATGAGATGGAACGATGCGAACTGTAAATTGGAAAACAGTTATGTATGCAAGTCTGTGCTGTAGCAAGAAGAGTTTTCCTCCAGGCCTGCGATACATATGCCAGAGACCTGTCTGCCTGAATAAAACTTTTCCACATTAAAAACATTTATGGGTTTTGTCTTCTGTAGAAATTCTGCACCGAATTAATAAAGGTCCCTTTGTTAAATAAGAAAGTGGGATAGAGGCTTCACATCAGCTCTAAATCATCCAGTTCTTCAGATCTCCACTACATTCTCAAGATTTATTTTCTTCAAAATTCTGCCTTTGCAAAATCATCCAAGAAATCACCCAAACGAAATATGCATGGAAATGTCTGCTGGGTTTCCGTGTCTTCAACACTACATAGTGCAGCTTTGCCAGAATACATAAAGAAACGTTCTGAAGTCTCTGTGAGGGAATCATAGAATGGTAGAGTTGGAAGGGGCCTATAAGGCCATCGAGGGGGCATAAGGGGAACAAGGTGGGACAGATACGGTCATCTTTGGCTACAAATTCCACCAGAAGGGACCTTAAAAGGGAGAGACTCCTCCACAGGATCACTACAGGGGACAATAGCAGGTTCCAAAAGTCATTTGGTACTGGGAACATGCTATTGTCCCCCAGACCAGAACACTCAGGGGGATCTTGAGATGGGGAATGAAATCAGGAAAGCATCCAAAAGAAGAAGCGTTGGACTTAAATTACCCACACGTAGGGGCCCTCTATACCAGCTGTTTATTCTGGAATAATATCGAGGTCTCCCCTACCAGGCCACATGACGTTCACCTACTCCCACGGTAGGTGAACAGAAGCAAGATGCATCCAGTTCCCCACTTGGAAATTGATCTTCTAGACAGCCCGTGTAGGGAGCCTGAAGACTGACACAAATTCTTGTAACTCACATTCAGCATTTGAAAACATCCCCTTGCCCCACCCACAGGTCTCCATCATCTGCATGAACACCAACTCAAAGAAATGTTATGAACAGCAAAAACAACAGGAAGTTCTTGCAGCACCTTAAAGACTAACGAATTCTGGCAAAATTTAGGGGGCAATCCCACCCGGAGGCCCATCACCCTCTGAACCCGGGGACAGATGGGCATCCTATGCAGAGTGGGAGCAGGGCGGAGGCTATCAGCATCGCTGCACTTCTGCTCTAGATATTTGCTAGACGGGCGTTTTTGCCCATCTACCTAGGGCTTTGCGGAACAGGAGGGAAGGAGGATGGGGAGAGCTTGTATCCCTTTACCCCAGTCCCCTCTCCACCCAGAGGGTTTGCGCCACCTGCAAGGGAGGGGGAGGGAACTCAGACCCCTGCCTCCAAGGTTGGATCTCTGTGTCTGTGTTTGGATCCAGAAATCTGAACCTTCGTATGGCCTGCCACACATAGTCTAGGGTCTGTAAGATTTCTCTCTTCATTATTTGATAAATCCAGACAAATAACTTGAGGTGAAGAATGGGCTCTTAAATTTGACAGGTGGGGCATTTCTGGTAACTTCCCAGCCACACCACATGCCAAGATGCTCTAATATTGTTCATTAGTAGGAAGGGAGATGCCATTAGACCTCTCATTCACTGAAATACCTTGCTCCCTCCTTGCTCCCTCCTTGCTCCAAAGGCACATAGACACGGGGCTCACTCATTTCAGCTTGAGGCCCCTGTGCATGGGATTGATCAACGTAGGTTATGGGTAGAAGGACCACCCTGTTTCCGGAAAAAGGGATGGGCTAGAAGATTACTTGGTCTCCTCTATGAAATGAGCAGGGTTTGTGATGTTCTTGTGTACAAGGCTATAAAAGTGTAAGGAGAAGACTTGTATCTAATGAGCAAGATCAAGGAAGACAGAGTTTATTAGTGCTATGTTAATCAACAACTGGGAGACATAAACAAACAAACCCACAGCCAATCTAAAGGGAGGATACGTTAAAATACAGTGGCTGTAAGTCTGGGTTCTTGGCAGGAAAGGCCCCTCTCTCTATGTAGGCCACATTTTCCGAAAGGTCAGCTTGGTAAATAGCCTCTGGAGACCAAGAGAAGCCACTGTCGGCACTAAGCACTCACATCCACAAAGAAAAATGGGATGCCATAAGCTGCCATTCTGGATGTTCCATTTCCCATACCCTACAAAGTAAAAGAGAAATCATGTCTGTCTGATGAGTGATTCCAAAACGGACTTTAGATAAAAGCCATGCTTCAAACCCTGAAAGAGCTGCAACGAAAGTTAGGCTTGCTTAATTATGGCAATGCCTCTTCCCTTCCCCTAAGGGGGTGCACAGCATGCGTCACAAAGGCGTACAAACTAGGGATGTGCATGCCCCAAAATATCGTATTTTATCGTTATCAGAATTTCAGACCAAAAAAATAATTGTCTCCGATAATATCGTAGGTTAATCGTATCGTCTTCACGACAATTACCGGAAACCCGATATTTAATTTGCAGCCCCATTGTGCCTTAAAGAGCTGAATCGTTTAGGAAAAATGCCTCTAACTTCTGTATTTTCAAAGTTACAGGCTTGAAACTTGGTCACAATACTTGTGGGGTATGCCTACATTTGTGTATGAAATTTGAGATCTATCCCTCCAACCCTCGATTTTATATGAATTTATTAAAAATCCTTTAAGTTCTGACAGGTCAGAATGACAGCTCGCCACGTGCATTCATTCAGACCTGTCAAAAAGTTGCACGAGCTTTAAAAAAAATCATATAAAATACAGGGGTGGAGGGATTGATCTGAAATTTGGCACATATGTGTAGCAACATGTGCTAGACATGTGTATGAAATTTGAGATCGATTCCCCCAACCCTCGATTTTATATGAATTTATTAAAGGTCGTGCAACTTTATTAAGAGCTGGTTGACCGGGCCTCCGTGCTGTCATCTTGTTGTCTGCTTTTTTCCCCATAGGCTTGCATTGGGGTAAATGTGTGCATAACTTTTTTATTTGAAATGATAATGACATGCAACTTGGGGAGCCAGGACTAGCAAGATCCAATCTGCAATGCCCAAAATGTTTCATGTCTCTATCTTTTCAAATAAAAAAGTTATAGGGGGGTCTCCCAAAAGCCCCCCCCCCCTGCTGTAACTTCTTCATTTTTAACGATAAAAATTTGAAACTTGTGGGACATTGAAGATGGGATCTGGCTGGTCATTTGTGAAAAAAAATCAGAGCAATTGCTCAAACCCTCGATTTTATATGATTTTTTAAAGATCGTGCTTCTTCTGAAAGCTGGTTGACCTCAAAAGATATTCAACAGAGATAAACGCAAGGCTTTGCCTTTAAGTACAACAAATTAAAGTGTATCCACTGTTTGTTACTTAGAGTATACCCATTCAAATGATTGGAATTAAGTTAGCCTAACATTGGATACAACCCAAGACAGAAGCGTAGGTTGTGGGAGACCTGGCTTGGTCGCATTACGTGGGGAAAGGGCCTAAGTGTCTTGGAGGATCACAAACTCAAGATGAGTCAGTGGTATCATAGGGCTCTTGAAAAAGCAACATCATGAGGCTGCATTAACAGAAGCACAATGACTAGGTCACCAGAACTAATTGCTCTATTCTGTGCTGGTTAGCCTGAATTTGGTGCACTGCGTCCAACCCTTGGGAACCACATTTTAAGAAGGGCATTAGCACATGTGAGCATGTCCAGCGAACTCAAGCGCATAGGAAGCTGCCTCATAGGGAGTTAGTTCATTGATCCATCTAGCCCTGTACTGTCCACACTGATTGGCAGCAGCTCTCAAGGGTTTCAGGCAGGTCTTTTTCCTTGGACAGCTCCTTTAGAGTTCTGATTGGTTCTGAGTGAAACCTGGAGCGGAAGAAGAATAACAATAAGAAATTTATTTATTTATTTATTTATTTATTTATTTATTTATTTGCCGCCTCTCCCTCTGGATCGAAGTGGGGAACAACATTAAATACAGTATAAAATGCATAAAACGGATTAAAAACATATAACACTAATACCTTATTAAAATAACAATCAACATCTTAAAATTCATCTGGGTAGGCCTGCCGGAAGAGATCAGTCTTTATGGGTTTCTTAAAGTCAGAGAGACTGTTAAGTTGACGAATCTCCTCCGGCTGGCCATTCCACAGCCTGGGAGCGACAGATGAGAAGGGTCCTCTGGGTAACACTTGTCAGGCTAGTTTTGGTGACTGGAGCAAATTCTTCCCAGAGGACCTGAGTGTGTGGGGCAGATTGTACGGGGGAAGGCGATCCCGCTGGTAACCTGGACCCAAACCATGTGGGGCTTTAAAAGTAATGACCAACACTTTGTACTTTGCCCAGAAACTAATTGGCAGCAAAGACAGCGATTTTTAAATTGGTGTAATATGGTCACCTCTAGATGTACTGGTGACCAACCTGGCTGCCATATTTTGAACTAGTTGAAGTTTCCGGACTAGGCACAAAGGTAGCCCTATGTATAGTGCATCGCAGAAGTAGAGCCACAAAGTTACCAGCGTGTGCACTACCATCTTCAGGTCTTCCAACTCTAGGAAGGGGCACAGGAAGTTTCACCACCCCAATGACATCAGAGCCACCAGCCTCCACCGGTATGTAGCTTTCCCCTATCTGGTGCCCTCCTGGGATGTTGGATTACAGCTCCCACCACCCTGACCAGCATGGGTGCTGGTTGTGGGTGATAGGAGTTTTCAGTCTAACGCCCCAGGAGGCCACAAGATAGAAAAAATTATCAGCTTTGCAGAAATCAGTCATGCTTTCATGAAAACTGTGGTGAATATTCATCCCACTACTATAACCTTTATTCTCAAAATGTATTCTTTGAAATGTTTTTGTCCTAAAATCATTGAAATTAGTCTAATCCCATGAAATTGCCCATGACATACCTGTGGTGCCTCTACATCATAAATGCTATTAAACCTCTGCTGCCCCATTGCAGGGAGGCCTGAAGGGTTACATGGAGGAGTGACTCAGCTATGCAACTCCCACTGAGTTTGTCATGACGGTCCAAAATCTGCAGGTGAAAATGTCTCTGTTGGGTTCAAGCAAACAGAATTAGGAAACCCAGAGCTTTCATGCGTGCGCTTGTGGACAGGCAGTAATAGGTGATTATTCCAGTGAACTCTTCTGTAGAAAATAATCACAACTGGATAACATCACCAGCAAAATTCAGGATATGGTATTTAGTCATCTTTCATGTGTGACACGTATTTCTAAAACTCTCCTGGACCTTGCAGAAAATGAGGGAAGAGTTACGAAGATGTTTGTCCATCAGAAATGGTCACTTGCCTTTGATCAAATCACAGGAATGCATTCAGGTACATTTTGTTCTTTCAGGAAGTTAGTGGCCTAATTTTATATTTTTTTAAAAACTGGCAAACAGAGAAATTTCCTTATGAGATATTTTTGAACAAGAAACACAAGATGGGAAGATAACCAGGACTTTCAATGAGTTTTTAATAAGCAATTTTGAGCAGGCATGGTCAGCACACCATTTGGTTACTAATGGCCAATGTCATCTTCCTGTAGCATGAGGAAGTACCCTATTTTTATGATGTTTTAATGCAGTTTTACTAATGTGTGCCATGTTTTAATCAGTTTTATGTATTTTATCATATTTTATATTTACTGTTGTTCCCCGCCTCGATCCAAACGGAGAAGTGGGTAAGAAATAAATAAATAATAAGAATAAGAAGAATTATTATTCCTACGACAGGGAAGAAATAGTACTGCAATTTCCATTGCTCTATGTTGGGGTCTTGTACACTCTTCAGTTTGCGGGCACTGGAAAGAGATGGAATGACTTTAAGGTATGCTTTAAAGTGGATTCCTGCATTGAGCAGGGGGTTGGACTCGATGGCCTCATAGGCCCCTTCCAACTCTACCGTTCTATGATTCTATGACTAGGTATGACATACAACGATTGCAAGTTAGAGAACCATTCCTTTTGGGGGAAATCCTGTCTTATCAGGGTTCGTGATTGCATGGAGGTTTCTAATCGTGTTCACTTGAAGAAAAATCAAAAGAATTAGCAGGCACCCAGTTCTCAAGAGGGAATGCTGCTCCAAGCACACAAAAGGCATTGACACTTCGCGGACTAAAGCCCTTTCCACACCAGGCGTTTCAACTGGGATGGCCCCTGGCTAGTTCCTGTGCGCCGATGGTGTGTATTAGGTACTTCCGGGATCGCCTTCCCTCCCTCCTTGTGTGCCAATAGCGTGTATTAGGTACTTCCGAGATTGCCCTCCCTCCCACCCTCCACACCTCTATGGTGTAGAAAGGGCCAAAAAGGCAACAAAAGGGACACTGGCCAAGAGAGCCAAATTGCTTCGGTTCCCCTCCCCCCTTGCCAGAAGGCTAAAGAGACAAGGGAACTCTGACATCCATAACCCATGACACAGGTTACAGATGCAGAAAAAATTCATGCCCCCTCCTTCCTCTAAACATTTGCTTTACCCCCGATAAGACAAATTACTGTTTTTGGGTTAGCTGGTATGTATAGAGGTTCCTTGACAGCTCTTATCAAAAGACAAGGAGTTATATTGCAACATTGTTGGAATGTGACCAAAGGGGAAAGGGGAGGGGAAAAGAAGAAAAAAGCTTCAAAGAACTTTGACTGTATAAGAGGTGGCTGGATGCCTATAGAAGACAGAGATCCTGATTTCCTTCATAGGGGGGTTGTCTCTCTCCTACGTACGTGGTTCCTGAATAAAGCTTGGAATTTGTTCCATCTCTAGTTCTGTCATTTCTGTGACAAACACAGCTAGGCATGCTTCCTGAACAGAACACAAGGAGGTTAGAGATGGAGGGGGGGAGTGCATGACCCCAGCTCTCTCTACACAATTTTAAAACCAAACACCTGAACAGGATATGAGAGAGAGAGAGAGAGAGAGAGAGAGAGAGAGAGAGAGAGAGAGAAGCAGGAAGTGGGCAGAAACTAATGGTTGTCTCTCTGCTTTAACCACATTCCACGGGGCAGATGTCATCTGTTAAGGTTTAAGGCTGGTTGGCCAAATTCCATTTTGGAGAAGCTATTGGGGGCCACATTCCATTTTTGGAGAAGCTCCTGTTTGGGCTGAAGGTAAAAGGGGTGGCGCCAAAAGCAAAAAGAATGAGCCCCAACTACCAAAAATACCAGGATATTTCAGCCGAACGCTCTTGCTGTCCGTAACTCAACTTCAGGAGAGGCATTTTGACTTTTCAAAATGGTAACGGTGTGGTGGTGTGGGCAGACTCACACAAAGGCCAGAGAAAACTGCCAAATGATTGGTGTTTGTGGGAGTGGGGTAAGAGGCCCGAGGAAGGCGACATGGAACCCCAAGTGGAGGATCTTGACCCCAGGAGGGCCGGAGATTCCTCAATTCCTGGCTTAAGGGTTGGATTGCACGCATGATAAGTTCACCGAAGTTGATTCCCAGTTTTCTCTGCTCGGTGTCTCAGACTGGAAGGTGGAAATGGAGTGACTCGACTCCAATATCCTTCGCTCCTTGGAATATTGGGGAGCCAAACAATGAAGGAGGAAATGAATACTGTGTCCAACTGCAAATCACAGAAAGTGAGGAGCTGCTCAGAGAACGAGAGCCCAGATGCGGACCTGAGTGTGTGGGGCGGATTGTACGGGGGAAGGCGATCCCGCAGGAACCTGGACCCAAACCACATAGGGCTTTAAAGGTAATGACCAACACTTTTTACATTGCCCATAAACTAATTGGCAGCAAGGATAGCAATTTTAAAATTGGTGTAATATGGTCACCTCTAGATGTACTGGTGACCAACCTGGCTGCCATATTTTGAACTAGTTGAAGTTTCCAGACTAGGCACAAAGGTAGCCCTGTGTATAGAGCATCGCAGAAGTTGAGCCGCCAAGTTACCAGCGTGTGCACTACCATCTTCAGGTCTTCCAACTCTAGGAAAGGGAGCAGGAAGTTTCACCACCCCAAAGCCATCAGAGCCACCAGCCTCCACCGGTATGTGTGTCTTTCATGTGTGACACGCATTTCTAAAACTCTCCTGGACCTTGCAGATAATGAGGGAAGTGGTAACGAAGATGTTTGTCCATCAGAAATGGTCACTTGCCTTTGATCAAATCACAGGAATGCATTCAGGTACATTTTGTTCTTTCAGGAAGTTAGTGGCCTAATTTTATATTTTTTAAAAAACTAGTTTATGACTTTTGGCAAACAGAGAAATTTCCTTATGAGATATTTTTGAACAAGAAACACAAGATGGGAAGATAACCAGGACTTTCAATGAGTTTTTAATAAGCAATTTTGAGTAGGCATGGTCAGCACACCATTTGGTCACTAATGGCCAATGTCATCTTCCTGTTGCATGAGGAAGTACCCTATTTTTATGATGTTTTAATGCAGTTTTACTAATGTGTGCCATGTTTTAATCAGTTTTATGTATTTTATCATATTTCTATTTACTGTTGTTCCCCGCCTTGATCCAAATGGAGTGGCGGGTAAAAAATAAATAAATTATTATTATTATTATTATTATTATTATTATTATTATTATTATTATTCCTATGACAGGAAAGAAATAGTACTGCTCTCTCCACTGCTCTAAGTTGGGGTCTTGTTCACTCTTCAGTTTGCGGGCACTGGAAAGAGATGGAATGACTTTAAGGTATGCTTTGAGATAGATTCCTGCATTGAGCAGGGGGTTGGACTCGATGGCCTCATAGGCCCCTTCCAACTCTACCGTTCTATGAGTCTATGACTAGGTATGACAAACAACGATTGCAAGTTGGAGAATATTCCTTTCAGGGGAAATCCCCGTCTTATCAGGGCTCCTGATTGCATGGAGGTTTCTAATCATGTTCACTTGAAGAAAAATCAAAAGAATTAGCAGGCACCCAGTTCTCAAGAGGGAATGCTGCTCCAAGCACACAAAAGGCATTGACACTTCGTAGACTAAAGCCCTTTCCACACCAGGCGTTTCACCTGGGATGGCCCCCCGGCTAGTTCCTGTGTGTCGATGGTGTGTATTAGGTATTTCCGGGATCATCTTCCCTCCCTCCCTGTGTGCCGAAGATGTGTATGAGGTACTTCTGGGATCTCCCTCCCTCCTTACCTGTGCGCTGATGGTGTGTATTAGGTACTTCCGGGATTGCCCTCCCTCCTTACCTGTGCGCAGATGGTGTGTATTAGGCACTTCCGGGATTGCCTTCCCTCCCTCCCTGTGCACCGATGGTGTGTATTAGGCACTTCCAGGATTGCCTTCCCTCCCTCCCTGTTCATCGATGGTATGTATTAGGTACTTCCGGGATCGCCCTCCCTCCCTCCCTGTGTGCACATGGTGTGTATCAGGTACTTCCGGGATCAACCTCCTGCTCTCCCTCTCTGTGTGCTGATGGGATCGCTCTCCCACCCTCCCTGTGCACCGATGGTGTGTATTAGGCACTTCCAGGATTGCCTTCCCTCCCTCTCTGTTCA
Organism: Anniella stebbinsi; assembly: GCA_029215795.1. Taxonomy (NCBI): domain Eukaryota; kingdom Metazoa; phylum Chordata; class Lepidosauria; order Squamata; family Anniellidae; genus Anniella; species Anniella stebbinsi. The sequence goes on along the minus strand of JARDYH010000003.1, from coordinate 2,645,718 downwards.
TCGATGGTGTATATTAGGTACTTCCGGGATCGCTCTCCCACCCTCCCTGTGTACCGATGATGTGTATTAAGTACTTCTGGGATTGCCCTCCCTCCCTGTGTGCCAATGGTGTGTATTAGGTACTTCTTGTATTGCCCTCCCTCCCTCCCTGTGTGTGGATGGCGTATATTAGGTTATATTATGTTAATGCTGCTGCACGCAACTAATTCCAGAAATGGTCAAACAAACTTCAGTTATTTAGTATCCCGAGTCTGTAGTAATGTAAATCACAATAACGCGGTCGAGATATAAATCATGCCGGTTCTTCATAAATAATTGCAAACCATAAAGTCATTTGTTGCTTTCACATTTATAAATTTCATGGGTTAGGAATTTACAAATTCGTAGTTACACATATGCTAGTGTTTTCTACAAGCTCCCAGAAGTTTTGAACACAGTTACTTTCACTGCATAAACACAAAGTGGACATGAGATGTCTTTTCTTTCTAGCAATAGTTAATTACACTTAAGTTTTAAATAACAGTTAATTTTACCGCATAGACTCGAAAACAACAGTTGGTTTCACTTTCTCATATACTTGTTTTAAACAGATAATATTACTGTATGAATTAGGGATGTGCACTGGATCGGACCCGATCCACGATCCGAGTCCGGTCCAGTGGGAAATCGGATAAATTATCCGATTTCCGATCCGACAGCTGGATCGGCCGATCCAATCCGAACCGGTCCGAAAAGGCTCCGAACCGGTTCGGCGGATCGGCGGATCGGCGGGCGCCCACTGGCGCCCACCGCCGCTTCCATTTGCGGGCGCCAGTGGGCGCCCGCCGATGAAAGTGGACAGCGGGGGGGGGGAGGGGGCGCTTACCTTTCCGGCCCGTCCGCTCCCGTCCGGCGCCGGCAGCTACTACCAGCGGGCTCCGCGGCCTGCTCCAGGGTGGCGCGCCGGGTGATGTCATCACCCGGCACGCTACTCGAGAGCAGGCCGCGGAGCCCACTGGTAGTAGCTGCCGGCGCCGGACGGGAGCGGACGGGCCGGGAAGGTAAGCAGGGGGTGAGTGGAGGGGAGGAGGGGGCGCGCGGAGGGGGGGAGGGGGGCCCTTACCTTTCCGGCCCGTCCGCTCCCGTCCGGCGCTGGCGGCTACTACCAGCGGGCTCCGCGGCCTGCTCCAGGGTGGCGCGCCGGGTGATCACCCGGCGCGCTACTCGAGAGCAAGCCGCAAAGCCGGCTGGCGGTAGCCGCCGGCGCCGGACGGGAGCGAACGGCCCTAAAAGGTAAGCAGTGGCGGGGAAGGGGGCTTACCCCCCCCGAAGCCGTCCGCTTCTATCCGCTGGTGCCCGTGGGCGCCAGCAGATGGAAGCGGACGGCCCCAGGGGGGGTAGGGAGCGCGGGGGAGGGGGCTTACCTGCCGGGGCCGTCCACAGCGGACGGCCCCGGGGGGGAGGGAGTTAGGCCCCCCCTCACCTACCTGCCGCCATTTTTTCCTCATAGACTTGCATTGCAATGCAAGTCTATGGGGAAAAAATGGCGGCCGATCCAAAAATTTCCGATTTTTGGATCGGGATCATACTCGATCCGGTCCGGGGGGCCTCCGATTTTGTCCGAACCGATCCGTGACAAAATTGGAGGTCCCGATCCGGGTCCCGATCCGATCCGGGGGGTCCGTGCACACCCCTAGTATGAATACACTGACAATAGTTGGTTTCATTTTTTTAGCATTTATAACATTACTTGATTTTCACTTTATAACATTAGTTGATTCAATAGTTGGTTTCATTTTTTTTAGCATTTATAACAGCAGTTGATTTTCACTTTATAACATTAGTTGATTAATGAGTATCCGGTAATTATCTCGTTTCGAACTCTTCTTCAGAAACTTCTATTTTTGCTGTACATTCTGTAAACACCATGGACATACTTAAGTCTTATCAATCCCATGTTGTCAAAACCACGAGTCCTCCCCACTCATAATTCTTAATGTAGTGAGACACTCACCCCCATATAGGCAAAAGGCTTTCACGGGTAAGTATTAGGTATTGGGATCGTCGTATACTGTTTTTTATTATTTTCCAGATACCTGCTTAGTTGAAGAGGAAACATTCAGTCTTTTACACATATCCCATATGTTATCAGAATTATTAGTTGATACAAACCCTACAGACCTGTCTCCCGTTGAAAAACGCTTTGAACTGCTCCAGGGTGTTAGCTATCGCCTTAGGCCGGCTGCACTCAAGAAATACTGATTGTCAGGCCTCCTTGGCTTAATTGCGGCGTTAACTGCCATCATCCCATACAGTGGAGAGATTAAAGGAATGGGGCTAAATCAAGGTTCTGATTTAACCGCAGAGGTGCCACGGTGTTGAGTTTATAAATCCATCTAGCTTCAAGCTGTAACAATAGTTTATCATAATCCATCCAGTTGTACTTGTGTGACTGAACGACGTCAATTACAAAAAACCTAAAATCATCAAACCTGTGCTGTTTGGCCACAAAATGTTCCACCAACGGTGCGTCCAGAATACGATGCTTCATTTAGATCGATCCGGCGGTTGGTTTTTCCTATATATAATAGACCGCATGGGCATATAATAACATATATGGCCAATTTGGTGGTGCAATTTGAAAAGTGTCTAAGTTTATTTATTTATTTATTTATTTATTACATTTGTATACCGCCCCATAGCCGAAGCTCTCTGGGCGGTTTACATAGGATTAAAAACAATTAAAAACAATATACAAAAATTAAAACAGCAAAAACATACAACATACACACAATCTGTACATTTAAAAACCACTTCAACACTTCAAAAAAACAAAAACAAAAAAAAAAAAACAAAAAAAAACAAAAAAAAACCTACAAAAACAAAACAAAACAGACCCAGGCTCCTCAGATATTGCCAAATGCCTGAGAGAAGAGGAAAGTCTTGACCTGGCGCCGAAAAGATAACAATGTTGGCGCCAGGCGGGCCTCGACAGGGAGATCGTTGATATATATCATGAGTAATGGGATCTTCATATTCTTTGGTCACTAGAGCTAATGAGCATATGGTACAACCATGGCACCTATAGTGCCCTCTGGTGGAAAAGGAAGATCGAGTAGGTTTTTCCAGGTCAGAATGTACCAATCTATCACGTAAATTGCTAGTTCTTCTCCAGCCAATTTTGGGAATTTCCCTACATCCAGGAATATTCTGTATCAAGTGCCAATGTTTTTTGACAATGTTACTAATCTGAAACGAGAGGTGTGAATATGTGAATGCACACGTCAGTCTGTTGTCATTTATACTCGTTTATCCCATAGTAACTGGGCACGTGAAACCTGATCAGCCCTAATCTCTGCTTGCTTGATAATGGTACTTGGATAGTTTCTGTCCAATAACTGGTGCCTAAGATGTGTCCTGGCTCCATGATAGTCCATGCTGTAGGAGGAATTTCGCTTTAACCGCAAGTACTGTCCATATGGTAACATCCGGTGAAGTTGTGGCGTATGAAAGGAAGAATAATGTAGAAGAGAATTCTTATCTGTACTTTTTGTGTATACGCTTACTGATAATCTACCCTCAATTTTATTGACGTATGTATCAAGGAATGCTAACCTATTGCTATCAGATTTGAATGTAAATTTGATGGTGTCATGGATAGAGTTAATCCATTGAACAAAATCCAATAGGGCATCTTTACCCATAAAAACCAAAAATATATCATCAATAAAACGTTTGTAAAATATAATTGCTGTGAAAAAAGGATTGTGCAGTGGGTTGCAAATCAGCGATTCTTCCAGGTGCGCCAGGAACAGATTAGCCACACTCGGGGCAAAGGAACTGCCCGTGGCCACACCCTTAATCTGCATGTAGAACTGATCTTTAAATCTGAAATCATTTTTCTCCAAAACTATATCAGTCAAATCCATTAGAAAGGGCGTGGGCAGAAGCAATTCCTCCCTTCTATCCAGCACTGATTCGATTACCATACGTGCTTCTTCATGCGGAATATTCGTGTATAGGGCGCCCACATCCAAAGTTGCCATGATGGCACCAGGGGGCATAACTGTACCCTCAACTTTATTGATAAAATCCTTAGTATCCCTTAAGTAAGATGGAATTTCTTGTATAAAAGGACATAAGAATCCCTTCCTCCCTCCCTGTGTGCCGATGGCGTTTATTAAGTAGTTCCGGGATCACTTTCCATCCCTCCGCGCCGATGGTGTGTATTAGGCACTTCCGGGATCGATCTCCCTCCCTCCCTGTGCACCAATGATGTGTATTAGGTACTTCTAGGATTGCCCTCCCTCCCTCCCTGTGTGCCAATGGTGTGTATTAGGTACTTCCGGGATTGCCCTCCCTTCCTCCCTCCCTCCCTGTGCGCTGATGCTGTATATTAGGTACTTCTTGGATCGCTCTCCCTCCCTCCCTGTGTGCCAATGGTGTGTATTAGGTACTTCCGGGATCTCCCTCCCTCCCTCCCTCCCTCCCTCCCTGTGCACTGATGGTGTGTATTAGATACTTCCAGGAATGCCCTCCCTTCCTCCCTGTGCGCTGATGGTATGTATTAGGAATGTCCGGGATCTCCCTCCCTCCCTCCCTCCCTCCACACCGATGGTGTGTATTAGGTACTTCCGGGATTGCCTTCCCTCCCTCCCTGTGCACCGATGGTGTGTATTAGGCACTTCCGGGATTGCCTTCCCTCCCTCCCTGTGCACCGATGGTGTGTATTAGGCACTTCCAGGATTGCCTTCCCTCCCTCCCTGTTCATCGATGGTATGTATTAGGTACTTCTGGGATTGCTCTCCCTCCCTCCCTGTGTGCCGATGGTGTATATTAGGTACTTCTGGGATCACCCTCCTGCTCTCTTTCTCTGTGTGCCAATGGTGTGTATTAGGTACTACGAGGATCACCCTCCCTTCCTCCCTGTGTGCTGATGGTATGTATTAGGTACTTCCGGGATCGCCCTCCCTCCCTCCCTGTGTGCACATGGTGTGTATCAGGTACTTCCGGGATCAACCTCCTGCTCTCCCTCTCTGTGTGCTGATGGGATCGCTCTCCCACCCTCCCTGTGCACCGATGGTGTGTATTAGGCACTTCCAGGATTGCCTTCCCTCCCTCTCTGTTCATCGATGGTGTATATTAGGTACTTCCGGGATCGCTCTCCCTCCCTCCCTGTGCACCGATGGTGTGTATTAGGTACTTCTGGGATTGCCTTCCCTCCTTCCCTGTGCACCGATGGTGTGTATTAGGTACTTCTGGGATCGCTCTTCCTCCCTTCCTCCCTCCCTCCCTGTATGCCCATGGCGTTTATTAGGTACTTCTGGGATCACCTTCCTTCCCTCCCTGTGCACCGATGATGTATATTAGGTACGTCTGGGATTGCCCTTCTTCCCTCCCTCCCTTCCTGTGTGCCGATGGTGTATATTAGGTACTTCCGGGATCACCCTCCTGCCCTCCCTCTCTGTGTGCCGATGGCGTGTATTAGGTACTACCAGGATCACCCTCCCTTCCTCCCTGTGTGCTGATGGTATGTATTAGGTACTTCCGGGATCGCCCTCCTCCCTGTGCACTGATGGTGTGTATTAGGTACTTCTGGGATCGTTCTCCCTCCCTCCTTCTCTCCCTCCCTCCCTCCCTGTGTGCCGATGGCATGTATTAGGTACTTCCAGGATCACCTTCCCTCCCTCCCTGTGCACTGATGGTGAGTATTAGGTACTTCCAGGATTGCCCTCCCTCCCTGTGTGCCGATGGTGTGTATTAGGTACTTCCGGGATCGCCTTCCCTCCCACCCTCCACACCCCTATGGTGTAGAAAAGGCCTAAAAGACAACAAAAGGTACACTGGCCAAGAGAGCCAAATTGCTTCGGTTCCCCTCCCCCCTTGCCAGAAGGCTAAAGAGACAAGGGAACTCTGACATCCACAACCCATGACACAGGTTACAGAGGCAGAAAAAATTCATGCCCCCTCCTTCCTCTAAACATTTGCTTTACCCCCAATATGACAAATTACTGTTTTTGGGTTAGCTGGTATGTATTAGGGATGTGCACTGGATCGGACCCGATCCACGATCCGAGTCCGGTCCAGTGGGAAATCGGATAAATTATCCGATTTCCGATCCCGCAGCTGGATCGGCCGATCCAATCCGAACTGGTCCGAAAAAGCTCCGAACCGGTTCGGCGGATCGGCGGATCGGCGGGCGCCCACTGGCGCCCACCGCCGCTTCCATTGGCGGGCGCCAGCGGGCGCCCGCCGATGAAAGTGGACAGCGGGGGGGGGAGGAGGGGGGCACTTACCTTCTCGGCCCGGTGGCTCCCGTCCGGCGCCGGCGCCTACTACTACTAGCAGGCTCCGCGGCCTGCTCTAGGGTGGCGCGCCGGGTGATGTCATCACCCGGCGCGCTACTCTAGAGCAGGCCGCGGAGCCTGCTGGTAGTAGTAGGCGCCGGCGCCGGACGGGAGCCACCGGGCCGGGAAGGTAAGGAGGGGGTGCGTGGAGGGGAGGAGGGGGCGCGCGGAGGGGGGAGGGGGGAGGGGGGCCCTTACCTTTCCGGCCCGGCGGCTCCCGTCCGGCGCCGGCGCCTACTATTCCCAGCAGGCTCCGCGGCCTGCTCTAGGGTGGCGCGCCGGGTGATGTCATCACCCGGCGCGCTACTCTAGAGCAGGCCGCGGAGCCTGCTGGTAGTAGTAGGCGCCGGCGCCGGACGGGAGCCGCCGGGCCGGAAAGGTAAGGAGGGGGTGCGTGGAGGGGAGGAGGGGGCGCGCGGAGGGGGGAGGGGGGCCCTTACCTTTCCGGCCCGGCGGCTCCCGTCCGGCGCCGGCGCCTACTATTCCCAGCAGGCTCCGCGGCCTGCTCTAGGATGGCGCGCCGGGTGATGTCATCACCCGGCGCGCTACTCTAGAGCAGGCCGCGGAGCCTGCTGGAAGTAGTAGGCGCCGGCGCCGGACGGGAGCCGCCGGGCCGGAAAGGTAAGGAGGGGGTGCGTGGAGGGGAGGAGGGGGCGCGCGGAGGGGGGAGGGGGGCCCTTACCTTTCCGGCCCGGCGGCTCCCGTCCGGCGCCGGCGCCTACTATTCCCAGCAGGCTCCGCGGCCTGCTCTAGGATGGCGCGCCGGGTGATGTCATCACCCGGCGCACTACTCTAGAGCAGGCCGCGGAGCCTGCTGGAAGTAGTAGGCGCCGGCGCCGGACGGGAGCCGCCGGGCCGGAAAGGTAAGGAGGGGGTGCGTGGAGGGGAGGAGGGGGCGCGCGGAGGGGGGAGGGGGGCCCTTACCTTTCCGGCCCGGCGGCTCCCGTCCGGCGCCGGCGCCTACTATTCCCAGCAGGCTCCACGGCCTGCTCTAGGATGGCGCGCCGGGTGATGTCATCACCCGGCGCACTACTCTAGAGCAGGCCGCGGAGCCTGCTGGAAGTAGTAGGCGCCGGCGCCGGACGGGAGCCGCCGGGCCGGAAAGGTAAGGAGGGGGTGCGTGGAGGGGAGGAGGGGGCGCGCGGAGGGGGGAGGGGGGAGGGGGGCCCTTACCTGCCCGGCCCGGCGGCTCCCGTCCGGCGCCGGCGCCTACTACTACCAGCAGGCTCCGCGGCCTGCTCCAGGGTGGCGCGCCGGGTGATGTCATCACCCGGCGCGCTACTCGAGAGTAGGCCGCGGAGCCCGCTGGTAGTAGCCGCCGGCGCCGGACGTGCCGAGAAGGTAAGTGGCGGGGAAGGGGGCTTACCCCCCCCCCGGAGCCGTCCGCTTCTATCCGCTGGCGCCCGCGGGCGCCAGCGGATGGAAGCAGGCGGCCCCAGGGGGGGTAGGGAGCGCGGGGGAGGGGGTTTACCTGCCGGGGCCGTCCACAGCGGACGGCCCCGGGGGGGGGGGAGGGAGTTAGGCCCCCCCTTACCCACCCGCCGCCATTTTTTCCTCATAGACTTGCATTGCAATGCAAGTCTATGGGGAAAAAAAATGGCGGCCGATCCAAAAATTTCCGATTTTTGGATCGGGATCGGACTCGATCCGGTCCGGGGGGCCTCCGATTTTGTCCGAACCGGTCCGGGACAAAATTGGAGGTCCCGATCCGGGTCCCGATCCGATCCGGGGGGTCCGTGCACACCCCTAGTATGTATAGAGGTTCCTTGACAGCTCTTATCAAAAGACAAGGAGTTATATTGCAACATTGTTGGAATGTGACCAAAGGGGAAAGGGGAGGGGAAAAGAAGAAAAAAGCTTCAAAGAACTTTGACTGTATAAGAGGTGGCTGGATGCCTATAGAAGGGGGGGGGGGTTGTCTCTCTCCTACATACGTAGTTCCTGAATAAAGCTTTCGCATCGGGATTTTTGCCTGCTTGGAATTTGATTCATCTCTAGTTCAGTCATTTCTGTGACAAACACAGCTAGGCATGCTTCCTGAACAGAACACAAGGAGGTTAGGGATGGAGGGGGGGAGTGCATGACCCCAGCTCTCTCTACACAATTTTAAAACCAAACACCTGAACAGGACATGAGAGAGAGAGAGAGAGAGAGAGAGAGAGAGAATCAGCATGCCAGGAATAATAGATGAAAACCGTTCCTAATCCAATGATGTCTCCACATTCTTTTGACATTTTGCGCGAATTCTGAATGCAATCAACAGGTCTAAGGCCTTGACAAAGAGACAAAGTATGATATTTCCACAAGATGAAGTCTGTGACATTCCAAGGAAACTGCAACCTGAAACCCTTGCTGAAACCCCCCCCCCAACCTGATTCCCCACTTATTTTGTGTATTATTTCCTTTGTGCCAAACCATCAAATCGAAACTTGCTTAATCTCATGAAATTGTACAGATGGAAATAGTCTACAAAACTCTCAATCATTCCCATATGGAAAATACTATAGTGCTGATGCTTCAGCGCATCCTGTTGCAAATAGAGATGCACCATGTCAGAAGCCTACACACAAAGGCATAACACTCATTGGAAGATGAAGGTATCATCATGAACTCAAGTTTTCTGCTGAAAACTTGTACCTTCCTCCAGTTAAATAGGAAACTCTGGAGGTTTCTTGAACTAATAATAGTGGATAACAATGGTGTGGGTTTCCTGAAAAAAAAAACTGAAATAGAAAAATTTCCTATGCAAATGTGGTTAATTTTCATAAGGTCATTTGCACAGGGAAATGTTGAGTTTATATCGGAATTTTTTTCCAGTACTTTAGTTCAATGTTTATTTGCTTAAAACCAAAGGTTTTAAACAGGAGAGAAAAAGCCTCCCTTCAACAAATCCACAATAAAATATTAAATTAAATCATCTGCATGACTTATACATAATTCTAATTCTGTAAGTAGATGTTGCAAATAGCAAGACGTGGTATATAAAATATTTGTTCTGATTAGCCACAAACATACAATTTTTCTCAAAATCTGGCATCTCAGGACAAGGGAAAAAACAGGACAAAAATATCTCTTTTGGGCACGATAATTGATCCTGGGACCTTCTCCAGGCAAAGCAGAGGCTCTGTCACTGAATTCCACCTGCTTCCCTAAACTATATCTTCTGGCAATCTCTTAGGTAAGTTCACTTTAAAATAAAGAGAACACAGTAACTATAGAACATTATTCTCCTAGGGTGACCAGATAAAATCCAGGTCAGGGCCCCTGCAACTTTAACAGTTGTGATGAAGAGGGAATTTCACCAGGAACTAATTGCATACAAATGACACTGGCTGAAATTCCCTTTGCTCTACGACTGTTAAATTACATGAGCCCTGACCTGGATTTTATCTGGTCAGCCTACCATCACCATCCTACCTACAAATTGTTCAACTTCCTGGTATTCAGGTAACTGCTCACTTTCCAATGAAATTGATCTTGGTGTCCTTTTAGGTTGAGTAAATCTACTTGACATCTTTGTCACCTGTACATGCCCTGTGCTACCAGTTAGACTATAAATGGACCTGGAAGATTTCATGTCCTGCAGAGAAGGAACAAAGTTACCATCACTACAGAGAAGCTTATCAGAGGTAGACATACAGACAAAGTGAGTAAAGATTCAGTTTGGTCTCTTTGCCTTTGCCAGTACTTTGAGAGACACTCAGGGATAGCAACCACTCTGAAAGGGAGGGAGAGGTCCACATTGCGATATCTACACATAATGTTGCTTGAGTTTCATTTATTGGGGGAGGTTATTTCTCAAAAATAATTAAGCATTGAGGGTAAACCTTAAGACAACAATATTACATATTTAATATGCCAAACTTAGACCTCCATCACACTTAATTCCTCCCCCCCCTTGTTTGCCTCTGCGGGTTTTTTTTTACCTCTGAGGCAGAAGTGCATCAAGCTTATGATCCCTTTCACCTGAATAGTTGCTCTTTTGCTCCTTCACTTCTTTGCTCTTCCGCTCCGCTCCGCTCTGTCCCTCCCCTTCTCTTTCTCCCTCCAGTCAGGCCCTGTCAGAAGAGCACTTCAACTAGACCGCCTTTCTGCCAGGCAAAAATGGAACGACCCTTTAGTCTTGATCTTTGGGGGCATCGAGGGAGTACAATCCTGTCTCTGCAGAGATTCAGGCATTGTATGATTTTTAAAAAGGCTTTGGAACCCGGGATGCAAGGTTTGGGTTTTATATGGAGGCTTGGAGCCGGCTGCTGGGAGAGATCGCTTTTCCCTGCCAGGACCTGATGCAATCCCTTCAAGCCCCCAGTTCCTTTAAAACTACACAGAGACTTAGTGCGCATTTAATGCACTTAAGGAAAATAATCCAGACTTTTAGCGTTCTAGGAAAGGCTGGGGAAGAGGCGGGGTGTCAGCAGGACAGGCATGGTGTCCTGTGAGTACTGTGCTGCAAATCCGCACACCAGGCATGGGAAGAGTGCACTCAGTCACTGGTGTGATAGGGCCCTCAGTTCTATGTAACATGTTTTTACATTCAATGAATATTTAACTGAATCATTAGTTGTGGAATTTCCTAATCATACATCCATTAGGACAATGTAGATTTGAATTTCCTTCCCCAACCAAATGAACTAGGAGAATATGTTTGATGTAATGCTGAGCAAAAATGCCCCACTTTCACAGCCTCATTAGCAGGCCACAAAGGTGAGAGGGCCATTTTGGATATTTTCAGTGTTTGGAGTGAATTTTGAGGGTGAAAGGCATAAGACACACTTTGCTGCTCCCACCTCCCATTTTTAATTTCCCAGGATGCCTTTAATGCTGTTACATCAGGAATGAGACTCTTCCAAAGGAGCATTTTAGAAGGGGGAAGGCAGGCTGCCTCAGTGGCTACCATGAAAGGAACAAAGTCTTGCTCCAGGTATGCTGGGGAATTAAAAATGGAAGGTGGCAGCAGCAATGAGCTGGAGGAGGGCCAGTGATTTTTACTAGTGCAGGTGCACCCCCCCCCCCAGAATTCGCCTCGGAGGCTGACTTGGGGTACTTAGGGGGTTGCCCGCCTTGACTTGGTGCCCAATCCAAGGTGAGATTTGGACCCCCGAAGTGACTCGGCCTTGCAGGTCCCTGGGAGCCGTCTGCGCAGCTGGCACCCAGGAAAGCTGGTAGCAAGGCCGGCAGTGAATCCCCACTTACTTGCTGCCATATCGCTGCTGCTGCATCGTCACTGCCGACTGCATCGCCAGTGCACACCACATGGCGCGCTGGCGTCATCATCACCACCCACCGCATTGCCACCGCCCGCTGCATCACCAGCCACCATCCTCGATGGCCGCCGCACCATCACCGCCCGCCGCATCGCTGCCGCCCACTCATCGCCAGCTGCCATAATTATCGGCTGCCATTACTGCCGGCCACTGCATCATCACCGCCAGCTGCATCACCAGCCGTCATCATTGCTGGCTGCTGCATTGCCAGTGCCCACCGCATCACCCGCTGTGACCAGGAAATGCGACGTTCCAATGAGAACCAGTCCACGATTTCAAGATATCATGGGAGCTCTGTTTAGTAAATCTATGATCATGGCGACGGGCGAGGCAGCAGGCACTGGCAATGCGGTGGGTGGTGACGATGCGGCGGTAGCAATGCGGCAATAGGTGAGTGGGGAGAGCCAGGAGAGGGAGGTGAGTCCAATGGACTCACCGCCATCTTTCCCGGGACAGCGGGAGGGAGGGCCCAGTGCCGCTCTGAAGTGGCCTGAGGCACCCTGAAGCTTCGATACTGATGTACCTTGGCTTCGGGGTGCCTCGGGCTGACCTGGAACCAACTCAGCACCAAGGCAAGGCTGGCCGAATCAGCCTGCCTCGCCTCAGTTTCAGGGATTCAGCCCGAGGCGGTGCACAGTCCTAATAATCTGGCATGTAGAAAATTGCATAGCATGAAAACAATGGAGTGGTCAATTTCACAACAAACCATGGGCTAATATCTAGGTTCGGATGCCATGCTCAGTAGCCCTGGATTGTTTATTTCATTATATAATACACCATTAACTGGACTTAGAAGAATTTGAGTTGATTTATCATGTATTACATCAATTTGTGTGTATAATAGGAATTATGTGTACATATTGGACAGTTTCTATATACTTATGATTCATATATAAACTTAATTTGATTGTTAACTATCTTTGATTGTTCAAGTTGTAATTTCTTAACATTACCTAGAGCTGTGTACACAAGGGCATTCTTGTTTTCTTATAATTCAACAACAAACCATGGGCTACTATCTAGGTTCGGATGTTATGCTCAATAGGAGCCCATCGTGGCTTGCTGACTAAAAGCAGAAGAAGTGGGTGTACTGCAGGCAGCATGTCCACACTCTCCGGCTCGGGCACAACAACTCCTCAGTTCTAAAACTGATGGCTCATTTTTACATTGTTCACATCAGGTCAATATCCTGAAAAAGAACAGCAACACAAATATAAAATCTAATTCATATTTGGACATCTGCAACAAGCCATTTTACATCATCTGAATAAAAGCCTATTTTATATTCATGGTTTTCATGGTTATTCTTTTTATAAAGTGCTTTTATCTAATGTTCCTCACTTCCCGGCCCCTTAGAAAAGGCAAAGAGCAAACAGACAGTTTTGTTTCACAATCCATGCAAAGAGACTCAGGGAAGAAGCCACTGGGCAATACTTGTTTCTTGTTTAAAACAAAGCAAATGTTTTAAGCAAGTCTTTCTAAGTTGCGTCCATATGTTACTTTCTACACAGAATTAGGAAAATGTTCCAAAGGAAACATTTATGGCACTATTGATCTTTTCTTATCTTTTGTTTTCTCTCCAAACATATAGATGGGGATAATTTACTTTTTCCTCCTCTGCGTTTTGGTCACTAACTTCTTTTTGCAAGGTGAGTCCCTGCTGGGATCCTCAGAGTTTACTTGCCATTATATAAATTACCAAAGTAATAACTCACTAACATTTTAGAGTTCTTTGAGAGGGTCAATACACACGTGGACAGGAGTGATCCAAAAGGATTTTGACATCAAAGACTATTTAGCAAATTCAGCAGCTATGGAATAAGAGGAGAGTCCTTTTACGGATCAAAAACTGGTTACAGAGCAGAGAGCATTGACTAAAAGTGTATGGCTGATTCTCACAATGGAGGGATGTAAACAGCAGGGTCTGGAGCATTCACACCTTTAATGTTGCGTAAATTGGCCCTATACGGATGTGATTTATGCAACTTTGGAAATATGCAATTTCCAGAGCAACCACTGTTTCACACAATGGAGGTTCCAGATGAGGGCTGCTGCCCCTGTGGCTTCATTGAGCGCTTGCCAATGAAGCTGGAGTCAGGGGAATCCGTCCATCCCTCCTTCAACTAAACATGAGTCTAGGGATGGATGAACATGCGATGTCCAGCTTGTTGAAGCTCTCCGAATTCTTCTTTGAAGCTCTTTTCACCTAGTTTGCATTGCCAAACATGAACATCTTTCTTTTTCAATCAGAAAAAATGCACATTTCCATTTTTCTCCAGTGTGCATCTTTCCTAATTGAAAAATAACAAAAACAAACCAATGCAGTTTTACCATTTGAAAATGGTCATTTCTCTCTAAATGCTAAAGCATGAAAGTGCAAATTTGGGGGAGAGATTTCTGCATATGTGTAAGTGCACATACGCATATTTTGGGACGTGCACTTTCAGACACAAATGCAAGTTTGGGAAATTGCAAAGATTTCCTGAGAATTGCGTTCTTGTTCACACTCAGGGTTAAGAATGGGACATGTTCACAAGATTTCCAAATAGGAATGAAATTCTCCTGTATTCCTAATTCTAAAGTCTTCTGGCAGGGGAAAGGAGTTCAAATTTCGCCGAACAGGCATTATGCTTACCTGAGTGAATTTGGCTAGGCAATGATTAACCAACACCAAGTTAAGTCACACTTCCTCTTCCCCAGCCTAAGCAACAACTAGCAGTTCATCAATATCAGCATTTTCATACCCTAAATGTCCGACTCTCTGCCTCCACCATCTGTTATGTCTTCCTCAACCTGGTGCATTTCAGATGTGTTGGATTGCAAATCCCAGAACCCTCCCCCCATACACACACACCAGCATAGCTATTGGGAATTATGGGTGTTCCAGTCCAAGGCATCTGCAGGGCACAAGGTTGGGGAAGGCCAATCTATCACATGAGGACAAGTTGCCATTCCACCGGCACTGGGTTAAGAACATCTAATTGTCTTTACGCACCTGCAAATGGTCTAAAACATGAGAATGAAATTTGTCCAAGTAACCATTTGGGCACATGATTTGCAGTCAGATGCATCCATTTTTTTTTTAACCTGGTGCCTCCCGATTTTGGGGAATGGCCATTAGATTCCAAGATCCAGTTCAGCTGCATCAACTCAAAATGTCATCCTCTAGCGGAGTGGGTAGGCTACTTCTGCCTCTTCTTTGGCTTCACCACTTCCACATGCTCCTTACTCCATGTGTATATCTTAAATGGAGGGTTCTACCCTTAAAGGTGGCTTAAAAATAATATAAATAAATAAACCATTGTAATCTTTGACTATTTATTTCTCTTTCCTGGGCAGGCACTAAAGCTGCAAATTGCCCCAAGAACTGGAGGAGATATAACGATCAATGCATTGCAATCTTTAAGGACCCACTGGTATGGGCCGAGGCTGAGGTAAGAACTAGTAACCCTTGGGCCTTAGCAATGGAACTGGAGGAGATACAGGTAACACCCATTCATCACATCCCACAATCTCCCATCCTCTGCAGTCAGCTGTAGTTTAAACAGATCTCCCTTCATTCAATGTAATGGATCATGTGCCCTCTTAATCCTTGCCCTTCGTGGCTAATAAGAGCTAGCCAAGGGGGGTAGTATAACTGGGTGGGTCCAGGAAGTGGTGAATGCATCTCTATGTGAAGGGCTGGTTCCTGCTGCTCTTAAGGAGGCAGTAGTATGACCATTCCTGAAGAAGCTTGCTCTGAACCCCATGGTATTTGACAACTACTGCCCAGTTGTAAATACCCCTTTCTTGGGGAGGGTACTTGAGGGTTGTGACAGGACAGCTGCAAGCACTCTTGGAGGAGACTGATTATCTAGACCCATTTCAATCTGGGTTTCAGCCTGGTATGGGACTGAATCAGCCTTGTTCACCCTGATGGATGGCCTATCTCAAGAGAGGGCCAGGGAGAGTGCAACCCTGTTAATGGTACTCAGTCTCTCATTGGCTGATAATACCATCACCATGGTAATCTCCTGGACTGGCTCAATGGGTAGGGCATTGGAGGCACTGTGTTACAACGGTTCTGGTACTACCTGCAGGGGGACTATTCCTTGGGCCCTTGGCAATTGAGCTGCGGGATCCTGCAGGATACCAGCTTGTCCCCAATGTTGTTGAACGTCTATATGAAACTGCTGAGCATAGTCATTAGAGGATTTGGAGCAAAGTGCCATCAGTATGCTGATGACACACAGCTCTAACTCCCTGTGATATCTGAATCAGGTGAGGCTGGACAGGCCCTGGATCAGGGCCTAGACTCAGTGCTGGTCTGGATGAGGGCCAATGCACTGAGGCTGAATCCTGAGTGGTTCCCAAGTATGGGAGATAGACCTATTGCCCATTCTGGATGGGGTTGTTACTTACAGCTGGCATTTTGCGCAAAATAGCAATTTCTGTAAATAGCTTAGGTGCCATTTTGCGCACAACGATGGCTTGCGGGGAGGTGGGTCTGGTGAGTGGGGCAGGTACAGGGGTAGTTCATCCATCCCTAATACTACTGTATGCGGCTGAGACACCCTAAGCTTTGTGGATTTGGTTAAGAACATCAGAAGGGCCCTGAGGCTGGATCAGACCAAGGGCCCACCTAGTCCAGCACTATGTTCACACAGTGGCCAACCAGCTGTCAACCAGGAACCCACCCTCCTGCCCATGTTCCCCAGCAACTGGTGTGTATATAGGCTTACTGCATCTGATCCTGGAGCCCAAGGCTTTAATTCATTAATTACCATTATTTATAAGACACATTTGAGGGTAATCGAATGTGGCTTATCAAGCATGCAATCGTTTTCTTCAAAAACAAAGAACAGTACAATAAAATCACAATTGCCCATGTTCTCTCATTCAGGCTACATGTGTGACCCGTGGTGCTGGTGGCCATCTTGTTTCCTTTAATTCGGAGGCGGAGTTGGACTTCATAATTAGTCTTATTAAATTCAATTTCCCAGATGTGAAAGGTGTTTGGACCGGATTGGAGGACGCTCGCGGGGTGAGTGCTGAGACCTTGCTTCTCTGCTCCCCCCAGAACCCAATGCTCCAGAACCAACCTAAAGAAAGGAGTGCACCTGTGAATGAGGAAGTCCTCAGGTGATAGGGCAAAGCAGGTAGTTGGATAAAGAGGCAGGATGAGGCAGAAAGAAAAAAGCATGAACAAAATCATGGGTAACGCATTCTGTAGGCATCCAGTTCTGGGCACCACAGTTCAAGAAGGATGCAGACAAGCTGGAGGGGGTTCAGAAGAGGGAAACGAGGATGATCAGGGCTCTGGAAACAAAGCCCTATGAGGAGAGACTGAAAGAACTGGGCATGTTTATCCTGGAGAAGAGAAGACTGAGGGGAGACATGATAGCACTCTTCAAATACTTGAAAGGTTGTCACATGGAGGAGGGCCAGGATCTCTTCTCGATCAACCCAGAGTGCAGGACATGGAATAATGGGCTCAAGTGACAGGAAGCCAGATTCCGGCTGGACATCAGGAAAAAACTACCTGACTGTTAGAGCAGTATGACAATGGAACCAATGACCTAAGGAGGTGGTGGGTTCTCCCACATTAGAGGCCTTCAAGAGGCAGCTGGATAGCCACCTGTCAGGGATGCTTTAAGGTGGATTCCTGCATTGAGCAGGGGGTTTGACTCAATGGCCTTATAGGCCCCTTCCAACTCTACTATTCTATGACTCTATAACTCTATGACAGTGTAGAGCTATAAGGCCTCTTCGTAGTGAATGTGTTTAGAGGGCTGGAGAATTAAGCCAAAAGCATTTAGCATCCACAATTAACAGTCCTGCCATTGACATGCAAACGCCTCAATCAGGGATGGGGACATGGATTGCTGCCCTCCTCACGTCTTTTTGATGAATGTCTGAAGAGGGACAGAGTCTTTTAAGGATAGAACTGTCTGCACATTTAATACTTGATTTTCTTCTCCTTTGCACACATGGTGTCAAGACGAAACAGTGGAGATGGAGTGATTCGAATCCATTCAACTTCAGACCTTGGAACAATGACAATGATGATGAGGATAAGGATGATACAACAGAAGCATCCTGTGCCTTCTTGTTAGGTGAAAAAGGTAAGGAGCAACTTAGACAACCTGAGCTCACATGTTGAAGTGCCGGATATATTATTTATTTATTAAATTTCTATAATGCCAATAGCTAAAGCTCTCTGGCCATTTCACAAAAATTAAAGCCTTAAAATACAACATGATAAAAACATAATATAAAACCTTTAATCATTTAAAGCAAAATAAAACCAGAGTAAAAAACAACAGCTGCACCCCTTCCTAGAGTTGGAAGACCACAAGACAGTAGTGCACACGCTGGTAATGTCGAGGCTCAACTTCTGCGATGCTCTATACGTAGGGCTACCTTTGTGCCTAGTCCGGAAACTACAATTAGTTCAAAATATGGCAGCCAGGTTGGTCACCAATACACCTAGAGGTGACCGTATAACACCAATTGTAAAATCACTTCACTGGCTGCCAATTAATTTCCAGGCAAAGTATAAAGTTCTGGTTATTACCTTTAAAGCCCTACATGGTTTGGGTCCAGGTTACCTGTGGGATCGCCTTCTCCCGTATAATCCGCCCCGCACACTCAGGTCCTCTGGGAAGAATTTACTCCAATCAGCGAAAACTAGGCTGACAACCGTTACCTAGAGGACCTTCTCTTCTGCCGCTCCCAGACTGTGGAATGGCCTGCTGGGAGAGATCCGCCAACTTAACAGTCTTCTGGAATTTAAGAAAGTCATAACGACTGATTTCTTCCAGCAGGCCTACCCAGTTGAATTTTAAGATGCCTTTTAATAATGTATTAGTTTTATATGTTTTTAATCAGTTTTATGTATTTTATGCTGTTTTGTATTTAATGTTGTTCCCCGCCTCGATCCAGAGGGAGAGGCAGGTAATAAGTAAATAAATAAATTATTATTATTATTATTATTATTATTAAAGATCTAAAATTACAACAAACCAATTAAAAACAAAATTGAAGGTTTAAGAAGCCTGGGATTATTTTTTATTTCTTTTTTTAAAAAAGTCTTGACCTGGTGCTCTAAAGGCCACAATGTAGGCGCCAGGCGCGCCTCTCTGGGGAAGGCATTCTACAACTGGAATGTCATCACTTGAAAAGCCACCCACCACACCTCATTTAGCAGGGGCACGTGGAGGATCACATTGAGATGTGGGTGCCCTGAGAATGGGGTCTTGGAAGATGTTTGACTCATGCTCTCCACCTTATTAGCCGCCATACTTGGTGGTGGGGAGAATCAGTGATTGCCGTGTGTGTGTGTTAGTTCAACCTTAGTCCTAGTTGTAGGTTTCCTATAGCAGGGGAGGACAGCCTCTGGCCTGTGGGTCTACCCAGCCTGCAGGGTTCCCCAATCTGCATGGCCCCACCTTATGCCCTGCAAGCCCTGCCCCCTGTGCTTGGGAGAGAAACCTCCAACTTACCTCTGATGTGTGGTTGGAGATAACAAAGGGATTCCCCATGGCAACCCCCAGCTGAGTCCCTTCCTACGGCACTTGCATGCGAGTGACGTCCGACTCACTAAGCCAAGTCTCTTCTCATGCCAAGTTGTTTTCTCTGTGCCTTTCTCTGCACAGAGAGAGAGAAAAAAGGGGGAGCAGGGCAGAGTGACATCTTGGGAGAGAGGCATGCCCCAACCCTTGATGCCATCTTGTCCACCAGCTTGGTTCCAGGGGGACAATCTAGCCCCTGGGTCAGATTCAGCTGCCTGCCCCTGTCCTATAGGCATCCAGTTGGGCTCTGTAGAAGACAGAACTAGAGAGGCCTTTGGTCTAATCCGGCTTCAGGCTCATATTTTTATTCATACCAGATAGATTTATACTGCTTAGAGGTGGGCAACTTTGGGGACTCTGGGGGCTAATTTCAATCCCCTGGGGCTGGGACCTCATAGGGGCTACACCTCAGCCCACCACATGGTGCTGAATTTCATTGGTGGTATCTGCAACAGCAGTGAAAAAACTGCAGGCTTCCTGCCAAATTTAAAACTGAATTTTAAAACTGGACTCGCAAACCCATAATACTGTATGTGCTTTTTAAAGATCAACTTGTTCTATACATCTTCAGTACAGGGTTGGAGAAGTGAAGAAGGGTATTTTTGCCATTATTTTCCTCAGAGGGGATCAAGGGAATCAGAACAGGATCTGCCATTAAGAAATAAATAATGTGTAAGAACAGGAACATTTCTGACTCTGTCTTACTGTCTTTCAGACTTTCAGAAACTACAATCCGGATGCTGTAGGCAAAAAATGGCCTATGCCTGCAAGTCTGTGCTGTAGAAGACAGCTAGCTGTTCATCTTGGGTTGCAATAAACAGATAGACTACCTTGGTGATGGGCTTTTTTGAAGAAACGTTCCCTTAGTTTAAGACTATTTCTGAATGTTCCCTTTGATATTTAGAAGTCCTAACCCGATTTCATAGAAGCATCTATCTGATCTCACACATGTGTGTGTATGTGTGTTTATCAAGTTAGAAAGCCCCTTTGTTAAATAAGAAAGAAGTTTATATATTTCATATCAGTTGCAAATACTCCAGATAATCAAATGCCTCTTGCTATTTGAAAGTTCATTCCATATTCATTCAAAAATCCTTTTCTTACGTTACTGTCTGCAGAATGGTGTTTGTGCAAAGTCATCTCTTCTAAATTTGCATTCCAACTAACAAGGTGCTCCCTACATCTTCAACCCTATGCATCTTCTGCTGCAGTGCAGTGCAGCTTGACCAACTATACATGAACCTGCACAGGCAGGAGCTATAATACGCACAGCTCCCATACAATGCAGTCATGGCCAAAATATTATGGTGATATATTGCTTTTGCAAGAGGGCAGGAAGAAGCAAGAGAGGACGATCCAGTGGGTATTTGCCAACTACAACAGTCATGATTAGTCAATTAACCAGTTATATTTATAGACATTTAAAACCTTTTGAGTGACTAAAAAGGGGTCCCCAACTAATTGGGCAGATTTTTTTTAGTAATTCATTTTAGTAAG
The DNA here is from genome assembly GCA_029215795.1 of Anniella stebbinsi. NCBI lineage: Eukaryota > Metazoa > Chordata > Lepidosauria > Squamata > Anniellidae > Anniella > Anniella stebbinsi. The sequence goes on along the minus strand of JARDYH010000003.1, from coordinate 2,625,078 downwards.
ACCACTGATGGAACCTGGCTTACAAAGGCTTTCTCATCTTGCTCACAAGGCAGGTAATGGCTATTCTCAAATAGGGTTACTGATGAGCATGTCATGAATACTGTAAGGAAATCCATGAATCTGAGCAGGAAAGATCAGCTGAGAAAATTAGGGCAAGCAAAAGGAGAGGGATGTGGCACTATGCCATTGTGGGAGTTTGCTACCGACTGCCAAGCCAGGCAGAAGAGATGGATGATGCCTTCCTAGAACAAATTTCCAAACTGGAGAGACGTAGTAATAACAATCCAGTCCCCACATTATATCCCCCGTAAAAAAATTGAGGTCCAGAGTTTTTCTCTGCTGATATTAAGGTATTGGATTAACATAATAACTTAGGTAGACATTCTGATTCTTGGGCAAAATTTTTAGGCAATATTTTCAAAATGGTGGACAATTTTCTTTAGGTCACTAGTTTTTGTCGACCACAAAAGTAACCATCTTGTGTTTGGCATCAAATTACAGGTTTTCGGGGTCAGGGAGTTCAAAGAATACATTATTTTAATTGTCAGAGGACTCCTTCTGCCATTTTCCAAGATGCTGCTGAAATGTCTCATTTTCCTGACAAATCAACATACAAATGTAATTTTGGCTTTAAACTATAGGGTTTTTTGGGTCATGGTGGTCAACAATTGCATTAATTTTGATGGAAAGGCAGTCCTTCCACCATTTTTAAAAATGGTGCCCAAAATCCTCCCCTACAATAGCCATGTAATGTGAATGTGTAGCTTATATGGACATTTTTTCATAATGTATGTTAAAACACTACGGTAATTCTGAAATTGGAACATGTCCTATTTGCTGCAGTATGACTGAGCAGCAAATGCCATTAGTGTTCTGAGTGTGAGGTGCCCGGAGGAACTCTCTCCTCTCCTGTCCCTTCCAGGAGGCATGGTTCTTCGTTGAACAAGGGACAGTTGAGAGTGGACATTCCATCAGGAGATGACTGTAGTATGTACATGCCACTAGTGGTAAATACAGGGGAGTTGCTAATAATCTATCCCTTGTTATTAATTATATGTAGCATAACATTTATATATTGCTAACCAGAGCCATTATCATTACACATCCAAAAAAATACCACAGAATTATGAAGGTTCTTCTGCAATCTATCTGTTTATTCATTTATTAGCTGCATTTCTACAATGGCCAATAGCCAAGGCTCTCTAGGTCAGATCTCTGTTTGAAGCCTTTTAGTGCTGAGCAGAAAATGTGCCACTAATGAGGAGAAAACGTGAAGCCTTCTGATGCCTAGGGTCTAGGCAGTTTACAAAATAAAGGTTCAGACCATAACACACACAATTATAATAAAACATAATTGATAATCTAAACAAAATTTAAACAGCTACAGAATAAAAGCAAAATAAAACCAACAGCAGAGGTTGAGAGGCTGGGCTGCCCCACCCTATTCCAGTAGCTGGCAGCTGAAGATAACACTGTCAAGGAACTGATGGATTCTGAGAAATGCAAGTTTATTTACTCTGAGTGTCAGGTAACAAACATCTGGGTAATGCCCTAACACTGCAGCAAGATATGGCTGGGGGGTGGGAGTGCTCCTGCTCCAGAGGTGTACTGGGATCACTGAAGATCTCTGTGTTTCTTCCCCAGCTGCTCAGTTCCAGCCAAGCTGGACCTTTGTCTTGCAAATTATATAAGCCACCTCGTGGCATTGCTGGGATTTAAGTTTTCCATTCTGGAGGTAGATGCAACCATTGCGAACAAGTTTTAGATTCCTGCAACAGAGAAGGGGGAGAAGGCTTGTTCAGTTGTGCTGCCCTATTGGTGAAATACCCTGCTTAGCAAAGTCCAACTGGCACCAAATTCGATGTATTTCCATTTTGCCCTGATCTGCCAGGATGTTACTGCCGCTGGTTGTAATGGATTATTTTATAAGTTTGGTTGGATTTGATTATTCTTCTATCTTCTCTTTGCTGGTTTTGTTATTGTTGCATCTGTTGTTTTATAATTCTAATTATGTGAAATACTACATAGCTAAACACACTACATTTGGTGACAGGCCCAGCAAGTCACTACCACAGGATGTAGTCGTGGCCACTAACTTGGATGGCTTTAAAAGGGAATTATACAAATTCATGGACGATCAGGCTATATTATTTCCAGGAACAGAGGCAGTATACTTCTGAATATCAGTTGCTAGGAACACAAATAGGAAGGTGCACTCTTTAAGCCATTGTATTTGGTTGGCGAATTTGGGAAACCGCCTGCTGGACTAGATAAGCCTCTGCTCTGATTCAGTACAGCTCTTCTTTGTGTTCTTATGATTTCTCTTTAAGAGCTCCATCAGACGAGCATTTTATTGCATGCTCGTTTCTTGGCATGCACAGATTTTCACGGGTCCTTCACATGATGTCATCTGTCTCCCACGCACCTCCTGCCCCTTCTAGCCTTCTTTGCGTGACAAAAAAAGCCCCCGGTAAGCCAGTATTATTTTTAAAGACGGAAATTGCAGCTGTCTCCTGCTGTGTGCAGGAGAAATGGTGTGATAAAAATGGCCCCTGAATGGGCCATGTGCACTTTTTTACTTCCTCTTTCCTCTTCCTGGGAGAAAGAGGAAGTATCGAGCAACAAAAGTGGGGGTAGAGAAGCAACGGTAGGCAAGCGTGATTCCCCCCGCCTCGTCTGATGGAGCTCCAATAAAGGGCTACATACACAATAGTCTAATGCACATATAAATCAACAGTCAGAACTGAGGGAATGAGCCTCTGGTACAAGAGAAGCCTCCAGTATGAACTCTATAGGAAAGTCAGGGAAAGACATAGTGGAAGAGCTGTTGCTCCGTATGTCAAAGAGGGTGTAGAGTCAGGCAGACCAGAACACCTAAAAGCGGCAGACTCTTCCACAGAAGCGCTGTGGGTGACAATACCGGGCTCCAGAACTAATTTACTACTTTGAACGTGCTATTGTTCCCCAGACCAGAATGCTCAGGGGAGTTTTGAAATGGAAAATGAAACCAGGGAGGCTCCAAACAAGGAAGTGTTGCAATAATGGATGACTTCAGTTACACCCACATTGACTGGATAAACACAGGTTTCAGTCATGACAAAGGTTAAATTTCTCAGCATCCTAAATGACTGTGCCCTAGAACATAGAACGAAACAGAGAGGAGGTGATCCTGGATTTAATCCTAAATGGTATTGCCCAGGACCTAGTATGAGGTGTAAATGTTGTTGAACCAATTGGAAACAGTGACCACCAGTGCTAGCAGATTTAATATATATTTAAGAGGAAAATTACCAAGGAAGTCCAACACAGCCACATTTGACTTCAAAAGAGGACACTTCTCTAAAATGAGGGAACTAGTATAAAGAAGCTGAAAGGGGGAGTCAAGAGGGTTAAATCCCTTCAAAATGCTCGGAGGTTACTCACAAACAAAATAATAGACGCTCAGCTAAAATGTACACTACAGGTTAGGAAACGCAGCACCGGATCCAAAGAGGTCACTGGCATGGTTAACAAGAACTGTCAAGAAAGCTATTAGAGAAAAGAAACTTTCTTCAGTCTTGCCTAAATGAGTAAATAAAAGTAAGCACAACCTCATGAACAGAAAATGCAAACAGACAATAAGAGATGCAAAAAACATGTTGAGGAGCATATCACTAACAACATCAAGGCCAACAATAAAGAATCCTTTAAATACAGCAGAAGCAGGAAACAGTTAGGGAGGCAGTTGGATGGCATTGGAATTAAAGGAGTACTAAAGGAGCATAAGGTGATTGCGGAGAAGCTGAATGATTTCTTCCCCACCTGTCCTCACTGCAGGACTGATACCTTTGCCTGAATTGATGCTTTCAGGAAGGAAGTCTGAGGAACTGAGGCAAATAGTGATGACAAAATATGAAGTTCTCAAACTTATTGACACTGGGCCCAGATGGTATCCCTCCTAGAGTTCTTAAAGAACACAAATATGAAACTGCTAATCTTCTAACAAAAATATACAACATATCCCTAAGATCAGCCTCTGTACCAGAGGACTGGAAGATGGCCAATGTAACATAAGTTTTTCAAAATGGATCCAGGGGGCAGGATCTGGGAAACTACAGTCCGGTTAGCTGAATGTCTATTTTGGGTAAACTGGCTGACAGCTTTATTAAAATAAAATTAGTAAGCATTTAGAAGAACAATCTGCTAAAAAAGAATCAACATGGCTTCTGCAAAAGTAAGTCCTGACTCATTAACTTTTAGTGGAGAGACAGTGTGGTGTAGTGGCTGGAGTGTTGGACCGAGAATTGGGAGATCTGGGTTCTAGTCCCCACTTGGCCATGGAAGCTCACTGGGTGACTTTGGGCCAGTCACTGACTCTCAGCCCAACCTATCTCACAGGGTTGTCGTTATGAGGATAAAATGGAGAGGAGGATTATGTACGCTGCCTTGGTTTCCTTAAGGAGGAAAATAGGCAGGATATAAATGTAATAAAATAAATAAATAAATAAATAGTTCTCTGAGAATATCAATAAACATATGGATGGGGTGATTTGTAAACGTTGTTTACTTGGGTTTCCAAAAGGATTTTGACAAAGTCCCTCACAAAAGACTCCTGAGCAAATTTAACAGTTATGGAATGAGAGGAGAGGTCCTCTTATGGATCAGTAATTGGTCAAAGAACAAAAAACAAAGAGTAGGAATAAATGGTAAATTCTCCCAATGGAAGGAGGTAAATAGTGGGGTACTTTTCAATTTATTAATAAATGATCTGGAATTAGGAGTGAGCAGCAAAGTGGCCACGTTTGCTGATGACACATTCTATATACTGCTTTCATAGTGTTATATTCTGCTTAGTGTAGATGTATCGTGGGCCCCAACAGTTGTCAACGCACTTCAATATCACTATAAAGCAGTAGTGTAGATCCTGCCTGAGTCTCTTCTCCCAAAGGAAAGGCTCCTGCTAAAATCACTAGGCTTCTTGCTTGCCAGTGCAAGATACCATTGGTGGGTGCCTTGCCTCCCCTAGTCAAGGCCCCGTTTTCCTTTCTCTTCACTGAGACCAGGAGCTGCAATCCATGCTAGTTGCTGTCTATAGAAAAAGGCTTCAGCCCAGGGATTCCTCCCCTCTTTCTGCTGCTTTGCTTGTGTGTGTGTGTGTGTGTGTGTTCTAAGTCTCAGGAAAACTCAGTCTCACAGTCTTGAAACTTCTTTTAAGCTTCCATTTGCTCAGCTTGTGCATTTGAATCTCTTTATACCTCAATAAATGCCCCATTGTGGCATTATCCTCTTCAATGGTGTCTGGGTGTGGATCTCTTTGGGTGGGAATCGCCTTCTTAGCCATAGATGCTCTATTGTCAATGTCTAAAGATTCCTTATAAGTGCGTGTGCACATCTCGTTAGAATGTGTGCAAGTTTGTACATGGATCTAACAAGAGCACATCATGTAACAAGAGCCAAAGTTTCAGGAGAGTAACAGTCACAGAGAGCAATATAACCAGATGCAAGCTAATTAGTTGGCTAATAGCCAGCCAGAGCCCTCTCCAAGGTCTTAAGGAGGAGTTGGGAATAAGGAATCCAAGGGTGAGGCATCAGGTCAGGTGGGAGGAGCAACAACAGATCATAAGGTGTTCCACAAGGCTGGCCACCTGGAAGAGGTCCCTCTGGAAAGACCACCTTTAGAAAGCCTCTCAGGTTGTTGAAGAGAAGGGTTGGCAGCAGTTTCATTGCAACTATCTAATGTAGTGCATTAACCAAGGGGAGCTGCAACCTGTAGTCTCTGCAGTCCTGTGTTATGTAAAGTTGGCTAGAGACATGGCACTTTGCTGCTGTTTGTGGATTCCAATTGTCACTTGAGGCACTATTAATCTGGCAATAGCTTGCACAATAAAAAATAATTATTTAGCACTCCAACTTCCCTGTTTGGCTACAAAGGATTCCAGAAGCTGGGTACTTGACAGTAAGCAAGGGTAAAGTGATACATGTTAGGGCAAAAAAAATCCCAATTTTAAGTATAAGCTGATGGGATCTGAGCTAGTGGTGACTGACCAAGAAAGAGATCTTTGGGTTGTGCTGGACAGCCCAATGAAAATGTCGACCCAGTGTACTGTAGGGATGGTGCAGGAATCCGTCCAGGGGGTCAAATCTGCAGAGCTTTTGGCGGCTTGGCCTCCCTGGACTCCAGCTTGCTTGTCTCATGGACTTCCACTGCTGTCACCATTGCTGGCCACTATGAGCTAGTCTATCTTTCTCCCGCCTAGGTCCTGTGAGGGAGAAGGAGAGACTTCGGGCCTGGCAGGAAAAAGGAGAGACTTCGGGCCTGGCAGGGAAAAGGAAAGACTTCAGGCCTGGCAGGGAGATGGAGAGACTTCGGGCCTGGGAGGAAGAAGGAGAGACTTCGGGCCTGGCAGGGAGAAGGAGAGACTTCAGGCCTGGGAGGGAAAAGAAGAAACTTCGGGCCTGGGAGGGAGAAGGAGACACTTCAAGCCTGGGAGGGAGAAGGAGACACTTTGGGCCTGGCAGGGAGAGGAGAGACTTTGGTCCTGGGAGGGAGAAGGAGAGACTTGCACACAGAGGCCAGCAATGGTGATGACTGCAGGGGAAGTCTGCGAGCTGGTACGATTCGACACAGATCAAGTTGGGCCAGCTTGTAGACGAGAGAGCTGGAGTCCGGGGGTGGGGGGTCAAGCTGCCAAAAGCTCAGTGGACTTGATCCCCTGTATCGATACCTCTGCCATCCCTACTGCACACTGGGCCCGATTGGGCTCCTGTACTTTCTATTTCAAACAATCATCATGAATAACGTCAGAACATAAGAATTTTTTTTTTCATACAACTAGCAGGTCAAGGGGACTATGTGGAACCCATAAAAAGCCGTTTGAACTGATCATTACAAAGTTCAAAGAATGTCAAATGGTTTATGATGAAAATAGCTAAATAACTGCTACCCACTATTACGCCAAGCGGGTAAGGAGCATCTGAGGGTGTGGGAGTCACCTCACATGGTTGTCATTGGGTTAGGACTTACAGCTTAGGGTCATAGAGAGTTCCATCTGCCCATATCCACTGCTTGGAGTTAGCATCATACTTTAGGCCGATCCAGAATTTGTGGAACGTGTAGCGGCCATTGGGCAAATCAAAATATCTATATGATGCGAGCCTCAGGAAGTCCTACAATGCAAAGTGACAGATGTCTGACATTTTTTGCCTTCCACCCCAAACTGGCATACTTGTTAAGGATTAAGGTTGGCTGGATTCATTCACCATCATATTACATACTCTATGGCATCCAGTCCCAAAAACCTGGGGTCCCCTGCAGTAAGTAGTTTATTTATGAGTTCCACTCTGAACAAAAAAAGGTTGCTTACCTGTAACTAGTTCTTTAAGCGATCATCAGTGCAGTGACACATATGGGATCAATGCCTGTGCAGAACCACATTCAGGAAAGTTCTACAGCTGACCAACTGTAGCAGCAGCCTGCCCTCACCATCTCAGTGTGCATGCCCAGCGGGCGGGAACTCATCACTTTCCCTCTGTTCTATGAGACCACTGTGACAGCCATGACCCCAGGGATGGTGGGTGGGTTGTATGAATACACAGACGACCACTTGAAGAACTACAGTTACAGGTAAGCAATCTGTCTTTCTTCTTCATGGTCCCTCTGCATCAAACACATGGGTGATTTGCAAGGTAACTTACCAGCGGAGGGTAGGCGCCTCAAGCGAGGATCAAAGAAATAATTGCTTGACCAGTGGAGATGACAGCCCATGCCTAACATTCAGTCTACAATGGCGTAAGAAGGTTATGTGGTTGTCGAAAACTTCTCTATAAAAATTAAGCACTGCTCCCACTTCCTTAGCAACATTCTGAGAATACAGTTAAATGTTAGCTACCGAGCCACATACAAGGTTATGCTGTTATCCTACAAAGCCCTAAACAATTTGGGACCAGCATACCTAGCAGACCACCTTCCCTGATATAAACCTGGACGACAACTACGATCCTCAGAGGAGGCCCTACTGGCCATTTCGAGATGAACGGAATGCCGCCATGAAGAACCTTGGTGGTGGGCCTGTTCTGTAGGGGCGCCCACCCTCTGGAAAACCCTCCCTCGTGCGGTTCGGGAGGCAGAAAATGTTAAATCTTTTAAACGCCTCCTGAAGACATACCTTGGGTACCTCTTGACGGACACTTTCAGTCGAGATGGCTTTGCACTGGCAGCAGTTGGGTTACATGAGTGCAAAGCCATCTAGGGGCAAATAGGCTTTGCTCCACACTAAAAAAGTCAGGCATTTACCCCGACTTTTTTAGAGCAGAGCAGGCTGGCCAAGGAAGGGGATGGAGCAGCAAGCCATAAGCTCGCTGCACTGCCTCCGCAGTCCTCCCCCCACCCCATTTAAAAAAACAAACAAAAAACCCCCACTTACTTTAGAGTAGGGGAGCTGATGCTCCCTGCCTCCCCTCCAGCTGCTGCCAGGCAGTTGCGTGCGCGCCACCGCCGCCAGGATAAGCCGTCATAGCGCTCTCTGGTGTAGATTAGCGGAAGGAGTGTCACTGGGCATCGCGCCAGCAGGCACCACCACTGCACGGCGCTCCCAGCACCATGAAGAGGGGCCCCCTTTCACATAGGCTTTCCCTGGTTTTTAATGTAGCCCGTTTTGCACTGCCTTTTTAACTTTTTAATGTTTACATTTGCAATGTTATTCTTATGGTTTTTGGTTGTGCGCTGCCCAGAGAGCTTCAGCTGATGGGCAGTATAAAGATGTAAATAAATAAATAAATACCCAAACAAATAAATGGTATACGATATAGCTTATGTTGGTACTCACAAACCACCTCTACAACGTATGGCAGAAAAACCCTCACAGTAAAGTCTTCCCCTTCCTCCTGAACGCAGCAAGCCCCAGTACCATCTCTCCTGTGTTTTCGATGACAGGCAGGTTGGAGAACTCCTCTTTGCAGAAGCCCATGCTCGAATACCAGCTCATTCCCCTGCTTCTGAAGAGGTAGCAATCATCTGCATGCTGCACCCACTCGATTTTGCACACACTGCAGTAATGAACTACGGAGAAGAAGAAACAGTTGATCACTAGCAGGTCGCGTTTCTACAAAAGTGCCATATGTTCCCTTTCCCCATCCCTCAAAGTGCTGGCACTGGGGGCTGCACTCCTCCCATTCTCTGCCTCTGGGCCCCATCACACCTATTCCCCCCCCCCCCCCCCGTTTCCCACTCTGTTTCCTTAGTGAGTCGAGCGCTGGGCACTTTCACGTCTGTGCGTTGTTGCGCTCATGTTTCTTTTCACCTATGTCGCTACTATGCTGACGAAATCTCCCGTCCTGCCCCCTAAGTTCTCCTTCCCTCTGCAGTTAAAATTTTTTTTTTTGCTGGTTTCAAAAGGTGGGCAGATGACCAATCATTTTAACTATATTAAACAAACTTGGGAACATCAGGAAGCGGGCAATATTCACTGTAAATAGGCTGACCAGATAAAATCCAGGTCAGAGCTCATGTAACTTTAACAGCTGCAGAGAAAAGGCAATTTCAGCCAGTGTCATTTGTATACAATTAGTTCCTGGTGAAATTCCCTCTTCATCACAACCGTTAAAGGTGCAGGCATTATACTAGAGTGACCATATACAAAAGAAGGAAGCCCCCTGCAACTTTAACAGTTGTGATGAAGAGGGAATTTCACCAGGAACTAATTGCATACAAATGACACTGACTGAAACTCCCTTTTCTCTACAACTGTTAAAGTTACATGAGACCTGACCTGGATTTTATCTGGTCACCCTACGTAATATTCAAAGGTTTTGCTAGCTACAAGGAGATTGGCAAATCTCCACAGCCTTCTACTGTGCTCACATTACCTTTGCTAGTTTGTAGCTGTCTCAGAATTTCAGTCAAGACAAGAATCTTCAATTGCATCACATCTATCTGTTCCTTTGACTTCTTTGAAAGCCGGTCCACTTCAAAAAGAGGCAAAACACAGACACAACTGTAAAGATAAGGAATCATCCCCACAATTCCTGTAAACTTGTAAGGAGGATGTGCTGCCTTCAGGGGGATGTGCTGCCTTCAGGAAGAGGCAACCAAGAACTGGATAAATTAAAACTGAAATATATTAGGAATGGGGGGGGGGGGGGGCATTCACAAGCAAATCTCATCTTGAGAAACTAGGCAGTTTAAAAGGTGCTCAGTTACTGCAACTTTTTCATTTACTCTAGATTATCCATGGGCATTGCGAAAAAGCTCCAATCCGGAGAGAGAGGCTGTCCTTTTTTGGGATGGGGAAGTACAGGAATGCAGGGCAGAGGGATTGCCTGCGCTCCCTCCTGCCCTGTCTAGTTTTATTGGTTTAGCCTCACAGCAGTGATGCTGTGGGCTTTTGATATGACGCCTTTCCAAGGTGTCGTCTTATAGACACCCCCAAGATCAAGAACAGATTCCTCCCCGCAAAAAAAAGCAGTGAAAACCAGAAAAGCTAAAACAGGATTTAAAAGTTAAATGTTGTTAAAAAAAAAAGGTTTGGAAAATAAAAAGGTGTTTGCCTTCTGCAATTATGATTAAAATAGGCTGACCATATGAAAAGGAGGACAGGGCTCATATAACTTTAACAGTTGCAGAAAAAAGGGAATTTCAGCCGGTGTCATTTGTATGCAATTAGTACCTGGTGAAATCACCTCTTCATCAAAGCAATAAAAGTTGCATGCACTATACTAGAGTGACAAGATACAAAAGAGGGCAGGGCCCCTGCAGCTTTAACTGTTGTAATGAAGAGGGAATTTCACCAGGTACGAATTGCATACAAATGACACCGGCTGAAATTCCCCTTTCTCTACAACTGTTAAAGTTACATGAGTTCTGTCCTCCTTTTCATATGGTCAGCCTAATTAAAATCAATATTTCTAAAGCAAAAAGCACACTTATTTTACTGTTTCAGGGTGCACACATGAGTTATAGTAGACATCACCTTATAATTGCCCCCTGTAAACTGGTGCTTGCCATCTGCAGTCTTTATAAGTCCTTGTATTAAACTAATATTTTTAAAGTACAAAGCCCCATCAGTCAAAAGTGTTTTTAATCAATTTTTTCCATTCCTTAATTTCCGTAAAACTAGGTAGAATTGGATCGAGATAATTTGTATCATGATAACCAGAATATTAAGACTACGTCATATTCATTATCTCAGTATGTATTCTTAGAAATTACATCTGTTCTAGTTTAGGCCCTTTCTACATCAACGGGTATAGAGGGAAGGAAGGGGGATGATCCCAGATGTACCTGTTTCTGGGGGGCAATCCCAGACGTTCCAGAAGGAAACAGGGATGTCACGCCTGCCATTTTTTTTTAAAAAAAATGGACCAGGGAGCACAACTGTGCTTCAGCGAAAACAGTACTTGCAAGTCAGCAGGCATGAGGCAGGATGGGCGCCCACACCTCTCGCGGTCTCAGGTCGGTCCCGGGACCGCTGGAAGAATCAGGTTTTCCCAGGGTTACTTTATCCCTGGGAAAACCCGTGCCCATCCCCCCTGCCCCCGGGAGTCCCTGTGCATCATTTGGTTGCACAGGGACAATCCGGGGACAGTCCCGGGATATATCCCCAGTGTGCAAGGAAGTTGTTCAAAGAATCGAGAAAAGGTGGATTAAATTTCTTCCCATACACTCAAAGAGGGCCCTCCACTTTCTGTCAATTCCCTTAAGGCCTCTTCTATACAGCCCAGTCTCCCCAAAAAGTAGGTTCATTATTTTAAAGGTGAGATTGTCCCCTTTCCAACTTTCACATACCTTGGGCACTCATGGTGATTACCAGAGTCATCAGAATCGCACAGACTAACAGGAGGCCAATGGTGGTGCAACACCAGTTGGTGGAATCCAGGAAATCTTCTAATGGGAAGAAAGAGGACAAGTATGAGAGGAACCAACTCTACTCTTTGGTGTCCTGAGTTGCCAGGGATATCTCTGTAGTTGCCTTAATAACTTAAAGCTGATAGTGAACTTATCCAAGAACCTTACAACCATATATCAGTGGTACCCAGGAACCTGTAGCCCGTTTCCAAAAGTGGCCAGTTGGATACTCCTGTAAACTCACATGAAGGGTACGAAAGCCACTGTGCCCCCTCCTCAGAAACTATCAGTACACTGCCTCTGAACATGGAGCTACACTTGGCTATAATGGCTAATACGCTTTGATAAACTTCTCCCCATTCCTTTGTTCAAAGGCCATGTATTTCAGAAGGCACTTACAAGAAAATTGAGCATTTGTTCCACTTTTGAGAGTTTAATGTGCTTCAAATGCATCTATGCATCTATTTGTAATTATTCCAATGACTATGTAAGCTATGATACTATTAATATCTATTAATAGTATCATTAATAGTAATGATATTACATATTAATTACATATTACATATTAATAGACTATGTAAGCTATGATACGATTGGACTTGATGCTAGGCATACAGATGTGGGGGGTTGTGAGGCAGACGGACTACAGCTTGCCTAAGGCCACCTGGAAAGACCATGGCAGGTGCCCAGCTCCAATCAGGGAGTTCTCAATTAGTACCTTTCTTCTGGCTATTATGCTACATCAGTGCTCAGTTTCGTGAATCACAAACGTAAAACTTTTTGTATACCATATGACTGGCAAATAAACAAAACGTTTCCAGAGCTGGGGACTGAAGGTTCCTGGCTGACAATCCCCTGCCTGTAGCCCCTCAACGAATGAGGGTTCCCTCTACAAGGCTAAGGCTACATCCTGGGAATCCTTGAATCTTGCTACAGTTCAATGGACAACCCACACCCCTCTGTACAGACTCCCCTATAAAATAGGGCGACCAGATAAAATCCAGGTCAGGGCTCATGTAACTTTAACCGTTGTAGAGAGAAGGGAATTTCAGCCAGTGTCATTTGTATGCAATTAGTTCCTGGTGAAATTCCCTCTTCATCACAACTGTTAAAGGTGCAGGCACTATACTAGAGTGACCATATCCAAAAGAAGGCAGGGCTCCTGCACCTTTAACTGTTGTGACGAAGAGGGAATTTCACCAGGAACTAATTGCATACAAATGACACTGGCTGAAATTCCCTTCTCTCTACAACTGTTAAAGTTACATGAGCCCTGACCTGGATTTTATCTGGTCAGCCTACTATAAAACCACTAACTTTTGTTTGACCATCCAAACTCTACAGGCCCAATTTATCCCTGGGGATCCCACTGCCACCACCATTTTCCAAGTGCTTACTCCTGGGGATGGGGACCCGTAGTTCCTGAGGAGACGTAGGCTCTGGTTTGAAGAGTTTCCTCTCTGAGGGAACAGTAAGCACTGTGGGCAATTGCTCTGAGGGAACAGTAAGCAGTTTGGGCTCCTGCATTGAGCCACTACTGTGCATCGAGGGTTTCAGCTTAGTGGAGTCCTCAGATACAAGAGCAGGCTTGACATGCATTTCCTTCATCACTGTGAACAGCCCCGGTTCGGCCTCTCCAGCCGCTGGCACCTGGCGCTGACACCACGCAAAACCCCCTCCCCAAAAAAAACACCCTAAACCCCACTTGCTGGCTTCAAGGGGGCTTTTTAGCACCCCCACCACCCACCCATTCCCAGAATGCCCTCAATTTCAGACAGCCAGGCTCCAACGCCCTGCAAGGCCGGAGGAAAACAGCACAAACAAATCAAAAAGGGCCCCTGAATGACGGCCTAAAATGTCCGCCTGAGGGTGAGCAGCAGGAAAACGGACATTGTGGTGCCGCTCAAAACAAAAGGAGTGAATTCCTTGGGTAGGGTACCCCAGGAGAGTGGGATGTATTAGAAAAGAGGGGCTGCCTCTATCTGACAGGATCTCTTCAGAACGGGGCTGCCGGTTTCAGCATAGGTCAGTCCTAGGGCTTCGGCAGCCTAAGGCTTGACTAGGACGGCACGATGGGAGTTGTAGTTTCCACTCTTCATTCATCCCCCTGCCCTCAGGGCCCTGGCTCCAGCAAGAGGACTACATCTCCCACAATACACCTCTGCAGCCAAATTGCCATAGGAGGTGTTGCAAATTTTATAGCTTCTTGCCAAAGGCCACCACAAGGCAGAAGTAAAAGAGACGAGTACACCCAAAATATGCACATATAAATAGGTATACTGTGGCGACAACGTCAGTACTTCCTTGCAAATACCTTCCCTCACAACACTTTGGCCTGCGAGCTTCCCTCAGCCTGTAATTCTAGGCCTCGCTTCAGAAAGGCGGCTTGGGAGAAGGCGGCCCTGTGGGTCTCAGCCACTCCTTAGCTTGGGGAGAGGCCCTTGTCGTGTCCCCCAATCTACCCTGCCCCACATGCCAAATGAGAGCCAGGCCAAAGGAGCAAAGAAGTTAAAAGAATCAGCAGGTTAGGGGCAGCGCTGTTATATAGTAGGCTGACCCTATGAAAAGGAGGACGGGGCTCCTGTCTCTTTAACAGTTGTAGAGAAAAGGGGATTTCAGCAGGTGTCATTTGTAGGCCTGCAGCACCTGGTGAAATCCCCTCTTCATCACAGCCATTGAAGCCACAGGAGCCCTGCCTTCTTGACCAGATACAAAAGAGGGCATGGCTCCTGCAGTTTAACAGCTGTATAGAAAAGGGAATTCCAGCAGGTGTCATTGTTATACACGCAGCACCTGGTGAAAGAAATCCCCTCTTCATCACAACAGTCAAAGCTTCAGGAGCTCTGCCTAGCATGACCTGAGACAAAACAAGGCAGGGCTCCTGCAGCTTGAACTGTTGTGATGAAGAGGGAATTTCTTTCACCAGGCGCTGCAGGCATAAAAATGACACCTGCTGAAATCCCCTTTTCTAGACAAGTGTTAAAGAAACAGGAGCCCAGTCCTCCTTTCCATAGGGTTGTGACATGAAGGGTTAAATTTTGAATAATGTTAGCCGCTGCAAAGCCTGTTTTTTTTTTTAATCTTAGGAATGTTTGCTGTGCTAGGTTTAGCCTTGAAGCCCTGTAGAAGTGTTGTTATCTATATCTATAGCAGACTCCTTTCTTTGCTAAAGCTACAATAACGTTTTTTTTTTATTCTGTGTGAAGTCAGACAGCCTTGCTATCTTTGTTTCACTTTTATGAATGTTGAATTGTTCTGTATGCTTGCTTGACCAGAATAAACTATAAATATGAGTGACACACACAGGCCGAGGCCTCTCCCTCCATTTTTGCTTCTAAGCAGGGAGCCGGACCTCAGTACTGAGTTTTTGAATAAAGTGAAGTAAAACCTCCTCCGCCATCTGACTTTTATTTTAAGTTGGTCAGCCTACAGGGTCACCCTAAAACTGCCCAAATATCCACTTGGGAACTGGCTGGCTGGCTCGCTGCTCCTAGGGCCTTCCTCTCATGTGGGGTGCAGGAAGCACCTGGCTGCCTCTGGGAAGGGGCTCCCTCGCTCTGCCCCATCTAGGCCCAACCTGGTGTTCTTAGTTGCTGTTGCTCATCAGCCAAGCTTGAGCAGGCCCAGGCCACCAGCCCCACAGCTGAGGGAGGCCCTGCCTAGAGTCTGCACAGGCAAAGGGTCTGGTGCTTCCCCAAGAGAAAGGAATCTCAAAGCTGAGAAGCCCCTGAGGCCTCCTCCCGATTGTCTGTGAAGTCCTTGGTGGACAGGGAGACATCTTTGTGGCCGCCCAGCCACCACTGAGACTTTGCCAAGGGCTGCTCCTCTCCGCTCTCGGTTCTTGTCCTCAAAGCTTGCCGGAAGGAGGCCAAACATGTCACTGGCGCCCAAGAAGAGGCCGCCCTCCATGCCAGGGGGTCAATTCATCAAAGACCTGACTAGGCCACCTCTAAAAATAAACCGCTCTGAGGTGAGGGAAACCATGAAAGGGCCAGCTTTCTGGAGCGACACGTCGCCGAAAGTACGGAGGGAAGTTCCTGCCCCACCACCCCAATGGGAGAAACAAGAAGCGGCCCGTGAGCCCCCCAGTAAGTATTGGCTGGGCAAGGCTCTTGCACAGGCGTGTGCGTGTGCATCTGAGAAAAAGAACCATCCTATCCACATGCCCAGTGTGGTTTGCAGAATGGCCACCTGATCCCTATCTTTAGGTTTCACAGGCTAGGCAGGTAACCGGCACCTCCATTGCTTCCCTATTTCCCAATTTCAATCTTCTCTTTATCAACATGAGTAGAAAACCTCTTCTTTCTTCCTTCAGCTAAAGGTTCTTCTGATTCTCACACACAGGTTCTCTCGGGCCATATGCAGCCTGAACATTGTTTGCTTTTTTGGTGTGCTACGGTAGGCTGACCAGATAAAATCCAGGTCAAGGCTCTTGTAACTTTAACAGTTGTAGAGAAAAGGGAATTTCAGCCTGTTTCATTTGTATGCAATTAGTTCCTGGTGATATTCCCTCTTCATCACAACAGTTAAAGTTGCAGGCACTATACTAGAGTGACCATATACAAAAGAAGGCAGGGCCCCTGGCTTTGCATACAAATGACACTGGCTGAAATCCCCTTTTCTCTACAACTGTTAAAGTTACATGAGCCCTGACCTGGATTTTATCTGGTCAGCCTACGGTTCTCATCTTTGGCAACTCTCTTGGATGAGAAGGCTATCAATGGCTACTAGTCCTGATGGCTAGGTGCTACCACCAGTATCAGAGGCAGCATGTACACCAGTTGCTGGGGAACATGGGCAGGAGGGTGTTGTTACACTCATGTTCTGCTTGTGGGTTTCAAGTGAGCGGCTGTTTGGCCACTGTGTGAACTAGGCTGACCATATGAAAAGGAGGTCAGGGCTCATATAACTTTAACAGTTGCAGAGAAAAGGGAATTTCAGGCAGTGTCATTTGGATGCAATTAGTTCCTGGTGAAATCACCTCTTTATCAAATCAATTAAAGTTGCATGCACTATACTAGAGTGACCATATACAAAAGAGGGCAGGGCCCCTGCAGCTTTAACTGTTGTAATGAAGAGGGAATTTCACCAGGTACGAATTGCATACAAATGACGCCGGCTGAAATTCCCCTTTCTCTACAACTGTTAAAGTTACATGAGCCCTGTCCTCCTTTTCATATGGTCAGCCTAGTGTGAACAGAATGCTGGACTAGATGGACCTTGGTCTGATCCAGCATCAGGGCTCTTCTTATATTCTTAACTCATCAGTGATGGGAAGTCTGTATCAGCCTCACCCGACCTTGCGCCCTACAGATATTTTGCAGTCCAAAGTTGGGGAAGGCTGGTATATATGAGGGGAATGGAGACGGGGGTGACCACTGAGAGGAGATTATACCTTCCCTCTGCATTGGCTGCCTATTACTTTCCAAGATCAATTCAAGGTGCTGGTGATGTCAACCATAAACACTTAAATGGCCTGGGGCTAAGGACACTTAATACTAGAGTGACCATATGAAAAGGAGGACAGGGCTCCTGTAGCTTTAACATTTGTATTGAAAGGGGAATTTCAGCAGGTGCCATTCGTATACATACCAAGGAAAACTGAAGTGTATCCAAGGTATAGGGACAGGCCTGTAGTGCCTGATGCAGTGACTAAACTCTCCTGTGTACTCTTAAAAGTCGTTAACATAAATACAATCTTATCAAACAGACTAAAATGTCAACAGTCATTTCATATACCGTAAAGTTTCATAAATTGCATATGCAATTCCCAGTGAGGGCCCCTCTCGTTTGTGTTTGTAATGCATGCAGCACCTAGTGAAATTTCCTCTTCATCACAACAGTTAAAGCTGCAGGAGCTATACTAGAGTGACCAAGTACGTAGGCTGACCATATGAAAAGGAGGACAGGGCTCCTGTATCTTTAACAGTTTCTTAGAAAGGGAAATTTCAGCAGGTGTCATTTGTATATATGCAGAACCTGGTGAAATTACCTCATCATCACAAAGTTAAAGCTGCAGAAGCCCTGCTCTCTTTTCTACATGGTCAAGAGACAGGGCTCCTGCAGCTTTAACTGTTATGATGAGGAGGGGATTTCACCAGGTTATGTATGTATACAAACAACACCTGCTGAAATTCCCTGTCCTTTGCAACAGTTAAAGATACAGGAGCCCTGTCCTCCTTTTCATATGGTCACCCTACAAGTACAAAAGAGGGCAGGGCTCCTTCAGCTTTAACTGTTGCGATGAAGAGGGGATTCCACCAGGTGCTGCATGCATACAAATGACATCTGCTGAAATTCCCCTTTCAATAAAACTGTTAAAGATACAGGAGCCCTGTCCTCCTTTTCATATGGTCACCCTACTTAATTAAGACCCTCATCCACCCTCTGACGTGTTCCCCTGCAATCTAAACCCGACCCAGAACCCGCGTGTAAAGAAATCACCTATGCATCAAATCAGGTCCTCAAAACTGTGTAGAGGAGTGCTTGGGAGTCACCCCTCAACCCAAAAAAAAAATTCTCTTGGGGAATCACCAGAGCTTGAGCATGCACATCTTCCAAGTGGCGGAAGTGCTTAGGTGTTGAGGGAGAGGGAGGATAGAATAACTTGTTGTTACTACTGTTAAATAAGAAGTGGCTGAAGGGGAAAGCATAGGATGTGAGCAGGGTGAGAGAAACCATATAGCCGCTTTCCCCAACCTGCACTGTCCAGATGTGTTGGGACAGCAACTCCCATAATTCTCAGCAGCATGACCCATGAAGTTGCACATTGTGGTAGTTGCAGTCCCAACACATCTGGAGGGCATCAGTTTGGGAAGGCTGCCAGACATACAGTTTTTTTTTCAAGCAATGGGATGGCCTCATCCAAACCTTAGGGCCAAGGTGGTGGGGGGGTTGATCCTAGAGGGCACTGGCCACCTCCACACGAGACGTTTAATGAGCCTTGAAGGCTCATTATAAATTTTACCTCCACACCAGCGGAGCGCAAAACGGGCGTACAGGCGCGTTATCTCCCCGATAATGCGCATTTTCGAATGCGCGTTAAATAGTGACTTTTATTTTTCTCCGGCCGTTAAAGCGCATTTTCGCCGTGTGAACAAGCGATTATGCGCATTAACATCTTCTAAAGCGCTTTTTGGACATCAATTAATGCGCTTCGCCGCCTCTCGCCGCCTCCCGTGTAGAGGGATTAGGCGTAAATGCGCCTCCGCGAAAATGCGCATAATCCCCGAACTGGGCGCAAAAGCGCATCCTTGTGGAGGGGGCCACTGCCTCTCCTCACCTGGGCAACTGGACAGTTCACAGCATCTGAGTCTTTCTGGTGGCAGTTGGGTAATGAAGGATCTTGTGTGGGTGAGGTGCTGGGGAGATGTCAACGTCCACTCTTCAGCCCTTGGAGGTCTCAAATCACCAAGGAATCTTCAAAGGGTAGTAGTAGTTAGGACAGCATCAGCACATGAACAAGTAAGGTCCAGGTGCAGGTAGTGGAACTTTTGCATCATTGTTCTTCGAGATCTGGTGGTTCCTCAGGTTTAAAGTCCAGGGCTCTGCTTCTGGGTGGTGTTGGTGACAAACTGATCACCTGAAAGCAGCAGGTGATGGGGGCAGCAAGCAACAAACAGGGCTGCATCAGGCTGGGGGCCTCCCAGGATGACATTGCTCAACGCAGCATCGTATATATATATATATATATATATAGTAAGAGGGTGGATGAGCGAGCATGTACATAGGTTACAGATGCTCATTTTATTCTATTTTACTTTAAAAATCATTTATCTCTTTCTACAACAAAAAATGTGCTTGTTCCCAAGCAGCAGAATAAAACTTGAGTTTATTCCTGTAGCTAAAGTGGTACTACAGTTTAAGTGAGATTAAAATGTGAAACTGCGCATGCTCAGAGTGTTTCTTCTTTTTAAAATCAATGCAAGCCTATGTGGAAAACATGAGGGCAGGTGAGTGGGGACCTGATTCCCCCCCTCCCTGTCCCTCCCCCCCCCACTCGCGCTCCTTACCTGCCTGGGCTGTCCGCTTCCGTCCGCTTCTGCCCGCTGGTTCTTCTGCTGATAAATAGGCTTCACGGCCTGCCTCTCAGTAGAGCACCGGATGATGTCTGCAGACCCACCGTTAAAGTCTCTGACTCTGGAAGACAGTCGTCATAGATAGATTATATTCATTGCTTTTTTCTTCTTATTATTCTAAGCGTCATCAGACTGTGGTGGTGGTGGGGGGGGAGGAATCACGTTCCCTTACCATCGCTTTCCTCCTGCTTCTGTCCCATGATACTTCCTCTTTCTGCACATGGGGAAGAAAGTGGAAGTAAACAATGACCACATGGCCCATTCAGCATTTTTATTGCGCTGCTTTTCCTGTTCACAGCAGGAAATGGCGGCATATTCCACTCCCCCCTCCCCCCAAATCGGATTTACCAAGGTTTTATTTGTTGTGGAAAGAAGGCCAGAAAGAGCGGGAGACGCGTGGGAGAAAACGTAAGTGGGCAGTAACGAGCGTGCGATAAAACGCTCGTCTGATGGCGCTCTTAGGCACTTCAGAGACCTTTTGCTAGGCAAACTAGAAAGATTTGAAATAACTATTGTTTTTTTCTCCACCAGGCTTTTTCGGCATTGTCGGTTGGGGCCCAATATTTGCATTTGCCCTAGTGGTCATGGCGCTGCTCTTGTTCTTCATTCTGGTTAGTTTTATTGGTGCCTGTAAGTATACGTGGTGTGAGTCAAATAGATTTTTTTTTAAACCTCATCCTTCACACCCACCTTCCGTGGCCTCTTTTCCTCCAGTCTCTAGTTATTCCTGTAGACCAAGGAGAGGGCATCCATTGTCCTGTTTGACATGGAAATAATAATGATGATAATAATAATAATAATGATGATTATTATTTCTTCCCGCCTCTCCCTCCGGATTGAGGCAGGGAACAACATCAAATATAAAATACATAAAACTGATTAAAAGTACATAAAACGAATACATTACTGAAATACCAATAAAATACCAATAAAACGCTTAAAATTCATCTGGGTAGGACTGCCGGAAGAGATTGGTCTTTATGGCTTTCTTAAAGTCAAAGAGACTATTAAGTTGACGAATCTCCTCCGGCAGGCCATTCCACAGTCTGGGAGCGGCAGAACAGAAGGTCCTCTGGGTAACAGTTGTCAGCCTAGTTTGGGCTGACTGTAGCAAATTCTTCCCAGAGGACCTGAGCGTGCAGGGTGGATTGTATGGGAGAAGGTGATCCTGCAGGAAACCTGGACCCAAGCCATATAGAGCTTTAAAGGTGATGACCAACACTTTGTACTTTGCCCGGAAAGTAATTGGCAGCCAGTGAAGTGATTTTAAAGCTGGTGTGATATGGTCGACCCTACGTGTGCCGGTGACCAACCTGGCTGCCATGTTTTGAACTAGTTGAAGTTTCCGGACTAGGCACAAAGGTAGCCCTATGTACAGCACATTGCAGAAGTTGAGCCTTGAAGTTACCAGCGCCTGCACTACTGTCTTTAGGTCTTCCATCTCTAGGAAGGGGCGCAGCTGGCGTATCAGCCGAAGCTGATAGTCATGGCTGGGGCCCTTTCTGCACCAGCCATCTTCCCTGGGGCTGCCCCTGCCTGCTCGTGGAGAGTCCGCATGACACACAAGGGCATTCTGCGAGTAGGCAGGGGCCAGCCCTCCATTTTCCCGGGAGTTCAGGGAACGCGATTATCCCGATTCGTTCCCTGCTCCTGGGAGGGAAGCGAGATGGGTGGCTGGTGTGGCAGCCCATCCCAGGCGCAGCTGCGCTTACCCGTGAGTAAGCGTGGCTGCAAACTGGGCACGGAGCGCACAGCGTGGTTCTGTGCCCAGCAGGAAAGGGGGTGGCACCAATTTTGCCACCCCCAGGAGGGCAGGGAGGGGTAGGGGGCCCATGTGCAGGTTTTTTTTTTGTTTAAATATCTCACCATATGCGCACGAGCGCTCCTCTTCGTTTAAAAAAGAAAAAATGGTGAGTGCGAGTAGCAACGGACTGGGAGAAGCCCAGCCCATCGCATACTGGTGCGGCCTCTTCACGGCAAACCCGGAAGTGCTTCCTGGTTCCTCCACTTCCAGCCCTCTCCGCCCCTCTGGTGTGGAAATGGCCTGGGTTGTACTCACCCCATAGGTTTCCATTAAATATAAGAACTCTCTCAAGACCCGTGCCTTCATATGGGTATTTTGCTAGCGTTTGTCAGGACTAGCACTCTGGAGTCAAGCAAGTGAAGTAAGTGAACATTCAGGCAAGTGGGTAAGGATTCACAGAACAGGTCGCTTGATAGCAGGCGCTGCCCTCCTCAGCCAATGGCTACGTAGGAGATGCAGCTTTATAGCAGCTCAGTCTGCCCCTCTGGGATGACTGAAGAGCCAAGCCAAAGTCAGCAGCTTTATAGGACCAAGTGGAAGCCTATTGGCCACTTGTGTCACCTGATACGGCTGAGTTGCAGTACTACCCTATGGCCACCTTCAGTGGTGGCCACAAAGACCAACCCACTGCTCCCTCCTCTGACAAACCTCCCCCCAGTGTCACAGCGAGTGAGGACCTCAGAGCTGTTAGGGAAACTGCAGCCCCAGTGAGGACTACTGCTGCTTAGGGTGACCATATTTGGGAAACTAAAAAGAGGACACCCAGTGTGTATGGGGGGGGGAGGAAGCATCTTTCCGGGGTCTCTGGAAAGCATGTCATTCACCCCCATCACCTTAAAGGCCCCAATTGGAGCGGAGGAGGGGAAAGTGCATCATTCCCCCCCCCCCACTGCTCCAATTGGGGCCTTTTTCTATAATGTCTAGAAATGACACACTTTCCCCTTTAAGTCCCCAATTGGATCGGGGGGGGGGGGGCTGGGAATGACACACCTCTGGAAAGCACGTCATTCCCTCCCACCACACATGGCAGCCTTAAAGGAGAAAGCGTGTCTTCCCAGGACATTCTAAAAAATTATAGAAAATCCCCCCCTGACACCCAGCATTGAACAAAAATCAGGACAAATCCAGGGAAATCCTGGCTGTTGGTCACCCTACTTGTTTCATTTAACCACCAAGAGCCCCTTTCAGCTCTCAGATCCGAGGGCTAGCAGAACCTGGGACCAAGAGGCAGGAGGGGAATGGGGAGAGCAGGAGAAAGACAGCCACATAGGGTGGCTGGCTGGTCAGGCAATCGGCAGATAATAAGTTTTTTCCAAGACTAGATTTAGGCAGAGCAGCAGCACTGAGAGTTTTTTTTAAAAAACAAGGCAGTGACAAATAGGATTAACTCTCTAGTGCAGGGCTGCAGAACCTCAGGCCTGAGTTCCCCAGAAGGCCCCACCCCTTTCCTGTGGCCCCACCCTCTTTCCCCAAACCACTTGATTTTGTCGCCCCCCCCCCCCGCCCCGCACACACACTTTGGCCCCCCAAGAGCTTCTCCAAAATGGGATTCAGCCTTTGGGCTGAAAGCAGTTCTGAAGCCTTGCTCTAGTGCATGGGTGGGGAGGCTTTTTTAGCCCCAAGGCCACGTCCCCACGTCACGTGGCTATCCTAGGGTGACCCTATGGAAAGGAGGACAGGGCTTCTGTATCTTTAACAGTTGAATGGAAAAAGGAATTTCAGCTGGTGTCATTTGTATGCAGACAGCACCTGGTGAAACTCCTTCTTCACCATGGCAGTTAAAGCTGCAAGAGCTTTAACTGCCGTGATTAAGAGAGGACTTCACCAGGTGCTGCATGCCTACAAATGACACCTGCTGAAATTCCCTTTTCCATTCAACTGTTAAAGGTACAGGAGCCCAGTCCTCCTTTCCGTAGGGTCACCCTGTCCTTGCCCAAGCTTCCATCACCACAGCAATCATAGAGAGCTGCCTGGAGAGAAACTGAGTACTCTGTTTCTTATTTTTCTTCTGTGCTGCCTACTGAGTAGGGGGCTTCTCTTTCTCAGCACACAGCACAGAGAGGCAGCAGCTACTTGAGGAGAACTAGAGTGCTCCCCAGGCATCCTGCTTGGGAGGGCAGACTAGATAAGGAGGGGGCATCGCTGGAAAGGAGAGAGGCCACAGGCTGGTTTTGGCCCATGAGTTCCAGGTTGTCCACCCATACTCTATGCTCACCTGATTCCAAAGGCCAGGAGGATACCAGGAGGTTGTGAAAGTGTCACAACTTACATGTCCTGTGTTTTCCTCCTCGTATCGTCATCTCTAAAATACGAGGGATGTGAATATTTGTCAATCTTGTTTTCTTCCGCATTTTATTTTTAAAAATCTCAAGTTCTTTCTCCCCTGAATATGAAGAAATTTTTGAATTTTGGTAAATTCTTATCAAAAACTATCTGAAACAAAATTATCACCCTTCTGCACAAATCAAATCCAATGGGTACAGCTATTGCCAGCACAGAGAGAACCACGATGTACCTGCCTGCCATGTAACTGTTACGGATGAGGAAGAATTCTGGGAAGGAAGCAGGATCTGAGAAAATGAAACTGTCTGCTGAGAGGGATTTGGGGTGCTCCTGAAGCTAAGCTGACCCTTCTGTACTTCTGGTCTTCTATGCTGCTCATGAGGATTGGGGTGGTGTGCATATGAAACTGTTAGCATTAGAACTCTGGAAGTGCAGAATGTTCAGCAAATATATTTTATATTCAATACCAGCCTTTGACATCTCATAGTTTTGCTGTAGCAGTCATTGACTGGGTTCTGACGATGCAATAGTCAACAGTTGCTTAAATAGTCCCCTGTTGCTTAAATAGTCAACCGTTGACTTTTGTGTCATCTGTCAAGCCTTTTACAAACAACAGTTGGTTAATTCCTTGAAATAACCAATGCAAATAATCAATGGTGTGCAGAGGATTATTATTATTATTATTATTATTATTATTATTATTATTATTTTCAACATATAATGCAATATAATCATAAAAAAATATACTAACATAACCTTAACAACCCCCCAGTGCTCCCCTAACCCACTTAGATCTTCTATTCTATTATACTTTCTTCCAAAATTGTAAAGAATCTTTTAAAGGTGTACATGTGCAGAGTTGACTATCTACACAACTGTTGGTTATTGTGCTGTGTGTCGGGCTTTGTGGACTATTTCACATGCCTACAGAGTTGCGAGGCAAGTGCGGCAGAAACCCCTGCCACTTTTGCCCAGCAGGGCTCTATAGGCATGTGTCAGCCGTCACGGGAAGCGTGTGGGGAGCTGCTGATGGACATGCAGTCTTCCTAGGACATGCAATGCCATCCCTGTGTGGGGCACCGTGATCCAAATGGATCGTGGTGTGGGAGGGCGTGAAGGATGTCTCCCATGGCTTGACGTAGCTGACTTGCAATACAATTCCTAACTACTATACTAAATTTAGAGCCTTTCTACATGAGGCATTTATTGTGCGCTTGGGATTCCTTGTTTATAGTAGTTTGTGGGTGCTTTACCCAATGCCCTCATCTTCCAGAGCCTTTCCCACGCTTTGATATCATTCTAGAGAGGAAAACCTGACATTTCTGTGAATGGCGGCATGAAACCTTGGTGTATTTGCACAATTTAACTATACCACAGCATCACCGTGGTTGTGTAATGGATCACATAGAAAGGCAGAGAAAGAAACCCTTGGAAAAAAACATGTGTAAAGGAGCTGATCAGAATCCCACAAAGAATCTGGAAAAAGAGGCCTCAGTAAAGTGCTGGGTTAAGAGCCCTTAATCTAGAAAACTCAGATGTCAAATTCAGGAATCTAATGTAGACATCAAAATCTGAAAATTCCCCAAGCAGTTAGAGGAAGCAGGGCATAGGTTCTACTTGCCCTGGAAAATCCCGATTTAATGCGGTCCCGGGTAATTCCTGGGACCACGGGAGATGTGGCCGCCTGTCCTGGCTGCTGTCACACTTACTCAAGAGTAAGCGTGGCAGCAGAATTGGGCACAGAGCCACACCGTGCGGCTCCGTGCCCATCAGGGAAGGGGGGGCAAATTCACCATCCCCAAGATGGCGGGGGGAGGGTGGGCCCCCCGATTTCCTTTTCGAAGGAGCACAAGAGCACTCTTCCCGGCTCCATTTCAGAAATAAAATGACAGCCACGACGGCCCGGGAGGAACCCGGGACATCGTGCCCAGGATGTATATTAACAGCGACGAACCTGGAAGCAGGTACTTCCGGGATCTCCCTCCCTTCCTCTACACCCCTATGGTGTAGAAAGGGCCTTGGTTAACTGCACCTCATTCATTTCAGTCATCAGGGAGGCGAATTCCATGAATGCTGTGATTTCACGTATGGACCGCTGGGAGAAGAGGTTGAAGGGGGCTGTGAGACAGGAAGCAGGAAACAAAAGTGAGTGCCCAAAGAGTTCTAGAGATCTATAGCACACTCCCCTCTGTTCCATCCTCACCACTGGGCCATTTGGATGGTGCGTGAGTCCCTCTCTTACAGGAAGACTTCAGTGCAAGTCTGCATGGATGATCTGATTCTAGGCTGACCCTATGGAAAGGAGGACAGGGCTCCTGGAACTTTAACTGTTGTGATGAAGAGGGAGTTTCACCAGCTGCTGCATGCATACAAATGACACCTGCTGAAATTCCCTTTTCTATACAACTGTTAAAGATGTAGGAGCCCTGCCCTCCTTTCCATAGGGTCACCCTAGGTGATCTGAACCGGTTTGACTGTCATTGATTTTTCCTAAAATACCTGAGGATGGCTAAAATAATTCTCTTCAGCCACACAAAATTCAACCACCATGTAGAGAGGTTTTGCAACACTTAATTCTGACTTAGGGGTGGGGCAAAGCACCTTAGAGGAGTTTCATTTTTTCACCTTTATTTTGGGCTTCGAACCAATGTTCTCGGCAGTCAAGGGGAGTTTTCCAAGAACTGAGTCTGCTAGAGCAAACAGCTGTCTTTTGTCAGTTAATTAAGATACACATGGCTCAACCTGAGTTGCTAGACAGCGCAGGTGCAGATCTTACAAGGGAAGCAAAAGATGCCAAGGTCAGGATTTGCAAAGGGAGAAGAAAAATAAAGAGCTGTCCCCGGAACCTTTCATACGATTCAGGACTTACTTCCCAACATTCCAAGCGACTTTGAGAGAGATCCTGGTTACACCTCTTGGGCTGTGTACAGCTTCAGTGGTGCATTTTAAGAGAACCACTGAAGCTGTATTGTTTTATTTAGTGTAGTTTTATCCTGTCCTTTCTCCAAGGAAACCTCCTTCCCCTAGCCATTTTATCCTCACAACAAACGTGTGAGATTGTTCAATCAAGCTGAGACAGAAGGACTGGCTCAAGGTCAAACGGAAATTTGAATCAGGATCGCTTCATACCTAGTCTGACACCCTAACCCCTAAACTACACTGGTTCTCATAGTTGTAAGGATTGTTTTGGAAGAATCCCTAGCGTGAACATAGTGTATAGAGACAAAAAACTTATTGCATGCTCGTATTTGGCCAGTCATGGAGGTTTGCAGGTCTTTTACATGATTTCATCAACCTCCAGGATGTCTCCTGCACTTACCCCCTGTAATCTTGCTTTTAAAAACATTGAAGATAATGCAGTAATTAAAATGATTGTGGGATATCTGCAGTGTGTAAAGCTGCTGTTATGCTATCATACAACCGCTAGATAGTGATGTTTCATTAAACATATAGAGCACTGCTGAGAGGGGAGGTTTCAATTCCAATTATGTTGTCACCTTCTTAAGGAGCCCATCATAAAACCGGAAAGACTCCGGAAGAAGAAAACCTGGTAAGGGAGCAGGATTTTTCTTTAATGTAGAGACACCCAAAAAGACTCCCTTGTGGTGAGTAGGAAGGACCAGTCTGTCATTCAAGGCAGCTTCTCCACTTATCTTCTCATCAGGGCTAGCTCAACCCAAAGATAAGACGTATAGCTGCTGCTTCTGGTAGCCAAATTCCAGGGGCACCAATTGGGAATATCCTCCAAGAGGAATATAAGTCCCCCCCATCTCAAACACACACACAATTTCCCTGTTTTTGGCCTATTCACTTATAGGGAGCTGGGGAAAGCAGTCTTCCCCTACCACAATGAAGTGAAAGGGAAGCAAAATTATTATTTTCACCTGGGGCAACCAAATAGCTTAAGCTGGCCCTGTTTTTTTTACTGAGGAATCCCTCATAAGCTTATGAGGAACCCCAGACACCATGGACCAAATGGGGCTTGTCCCAGCCTGGCCTTTAACAACACTTCTGTCTCGCAACACCGGCTCCTCCGAACCCTGCTTGGCTTTTAAAGTGCCGGCTCAATTCAGCACTGAAGGTTTGTAGTACTGAAGCAACGCAAAGGTAGTCACGGAGTGCAAAATTGAGATATGCAATTTGATACTAACCCCCCCCCCCCCCGCAACTATTTGAGTCCATATCCAGCATTTCATCAGAGGGAAATTGTACAAAATGAACACGAACACCGTGCAATTTAAATACGTAGTATGAGATATGTTTTACACAACCAGACTTCCATATATCCAAAATATCTGAATGATAAAATCAGCTATAGTTTGTGAAGAATTGCTCTAGTGCTTTTTTAAAACATATATATATATATTGTGAATATCAACAAAACAGAACAGAAAATACATTGTGAGAAAAAAACCCTATATTATATATATATATATATATATATATATATATATAGGAATATTGTCATTTGCCATCATATGTACCGTTCATTTTTATTTTTAAAAAAGGGAGAGAGTTATGCTTAGGTTTCAAGAAGAGCAGACCAAATATCCATGTATTTATCCACTCGCAAGTTGCATCTATATAACACCCGTTCAAAAGTTGATAATGTTATTAGGTCCTCAATCCATTGCATTATGGGAGGTGTGGATTTGTCCTTCCAATGTGACAGTATAAGTCTTTTGGCTGTCACGAGGGCTCTGAAGATCCATCTGCACTGACCATGTGTTAACTTCCAGGAGGCCGGCAGGTAATTTCGAAGGGTATGCACATTTCCCCCATATTATAGATTGTTTCACTACAAAGTTTATCCTTATTATAACTTCTAGTGCATGACTGTTGGGGGAGTAGGTGCATTCTGAACCATCGCTGGGGGTTGGGGTGGGGGCAGGACTAGAGCAGAGCAGCAAATCTCATCCCCTGTGCTTTCTCTCCCCAGCTTTGAGTTGTAAAGCGTGCGATGACCCTTGGATCCAGTGGGGACACACGTGCTACCTGCGCACCTCTGAAGCAATGTCCTGGACAAAATGCTCAGCCCACTGCCAGGAGTACAAAGGCAATCTTTTAATTGGGAACACGGAAGGAGAAATGGTGAAAGCTCTTTGGGGGCTGTCTTCACGGGGTTGTTTTTCCTGCGGCTTGGGTGTGTCGTAGAGCTCCATCAGACGGGGGGCGGGGATCACGCTTGCCTACCTTCGCTTCTCCACCCCCGCTTTTGTTGCTCGATACTTCCTCTTTCTCCCAGGGAGAGAAAAGAGGAAGTAAAAAGTGGGCCATTCAGGGGGCGTCTTTATAGCACCGTCTCCAGCATACTGCAGGAGATAGCGGCAATTTCCATATTTAAAAATAGTATGGACTTGCCAGGGGCGTCTTTGTCGCACGAAGAAGGCCAGAAGGGGCGCACGGGAGGCAGACGATGTTGTGAGAGGGACCTGCAGGAATCCGTGAGTGCCCAGTAACGAGTGTGCAATAAAACTCTCGTCTGATGACGCCTGTAGTATTGGGAAGCTAGATTTGTAAAGATGCGCCTGTTATCCTATGTATTTATTGACTCAGGTGACTTTACTCAGGTGACAATCCTGAAGCCTCGGAGCTTGTAACAATAGCAAACACGGTATACGCTTTTCCCCCTCTCCCACAGGAATTCCTGCTGATGGAGTCCCATAAATGGTTCACCATAGAGGACAGCTTGCGCATACCTGAACATTACTGGATTGGTTTGAAGTACAACATGACTCAGAAAACATGGCACTGGGCAGATGGGGAAAATCTGCACCTCAGATTGTGAGACTCTCTCCACCTTCACCCCCCCCCCCCCCCCAACAAGGCCTAGGAAATGAGCTGCCCATGCCTATGACTTTGTTCGAGTTACTTTTTGTTTTGGTAAACTACAGCTGCGTAACTTCAGCGTGTAATTAGTGCAAGGCAAAGGCTAGAGAAAGAAACACACTCACGCTGGTACTTTTAGTTAAGAGACAGCATTGTTAATAGGCTGACCAGATAAAATCCAGGCCAGGGCTCATGTAACTTTAACAGTTGTAGAGCAAAGGGAATTTCAGGCAGTGTCATTTGGATGCAATTAGTTCCTGGTGCAATTCCCTCTTCATCACAAGAGTTAAAGGTGCAGGCACTATACTAGAGTGACCATATCCAAAAGAAGGCAGGGCCCCTGCACCTTTAACTGTTGTGATGGAGAGGGGATTTCACCAGGAACTAATTGCCTACAAAGGACACTGGCTGAAATTCCCTTTTCTCTACAACTGTTAAAGTTACATGAGCCCTGACCTGGATTTTGTCTGGTCAGTCTAATTGTTAAGAGCTTATAGCTCCTGGGGAAACAAATGTAGTTTCAGAGAGAGAGAGTTGAGTGCAGCCATTATGGTTGTATGCTTCAGACAAAGAGGAAGCTCACTAACTGAGAAGGAGGAGGAAGGAAGTGAAGCCTAGGAGTTGCAATTTACATCAACAACAAGTTACAAGAAGAAACTAGTGAAGGAAGAAACAGGTTCCCTTTCTGTCTATCGCCCCCCCCCCCCCCATTCAGATAACTTATCATAAGCGTTGTTGCTCCACTCCAACTTTGTTTGACAGTTTTCTCAGTGGTGGGGTGGTGAGGAATAGCTGTGGAATTCCCATCCTGGGGTGGGGTGTGTGGATCCAACAGGCATTCCCTGTTTTCCCACTTTGAGGCAGCCTGTGGAAACCTTTTCTCCCCAGACAGTCATTTGGTCTATAATATTTCTATGCTTTTTACATTTTTATACTGTTGTGGTGCCGTTTCAGTGTTTGCTTTTTAAAAAAGTTTTATAATTATTTTTTAATGTTTATTTTAATCGTTTGTATGAAACTTTGAGTATATTTTAAACTACAGCATAAAATGCATATAAATAATTAATGGCACAATGCTGGCTGGGGCATGCTGGAAGTTGTAGGATATTTAATAATAATAATAATAATAATAATAATATATTTATTTATTACCCGCCTCTCCCAACGGATCGAGGCGGGGAACAGCATTAAACACAAAATACAAAACTGATTAAAAGCACATAAAACCAATACATCATTAAAATACCAATAAAACACCAATAAAACACTTTAAAATTCATCTGGGTAGGCCTGCCGGAAGAGATCAGTCTTTATAGATCTTTTAAATTCCTGAAGACTAGTGAGTTGGCGAATCTCTCCCGGCAGGTCATTCCACAATCTGGGAGCGGCAGAAGAGAAGGTCCTCTGGGTAACAGTTGTCAGTCTAGTTCTTGTTGACTGTAGTAAATTCTTCCCAGAGGACCTGAGTGTGCGGGGCAGATTGTATGGGAGAAGGCGATCCCGTAGGTAACCTGGACCCAAACCATGTAGGGCTTTAAAGGTAAGAACCAACACTTTGTACTTCGCCCGGAAACTGATTGACAGCCGGTGAAGAGATTTGAAAACTGATGTAATGTGGTCACCCCTAGATGTACCGGTGACAAACCTGGCTGCCATATTTTGCACTAGTTGAAGTTTCCGGACTAGGCACAGAGGTAGCCCTATGTACAGCGCATTGCAGAAGTCGAGCCTCGAAGTTACCAGCGCGTGCACTACTGTCTTTAGGTCTTCCAACTCTAGGAAGGGGCGCAGCTGGCGAATCAGCCGACGCTGATAGTAGGCACTCCTGGCCGTCGCATCTATCTGAGCTGTCATTTGGAGCGATGGATCCAGGAGCACCCCCAAGCTGCGAACACAGTCTTTCAGGGGGAGTGCAACCCCATCCAGTACTGGTTGACACACCTCCAACCCCAGATTGTGGCCCTTGACAGTAAGCACCTCCGTCTTGTCTGGATTCAGCCTCAGTTTGTTTTTCCTCATCCAGCCCATTACCGTCTCCAAGCATTCATTCAGAGGAGAAACACTATCCTTAGCTGACGCTGTTGTCAAAGGCATAGAGAAATATATTTGGGTGTCATCAGCGTATTGATAGGACCCCGCCCCATGCCTCCGGATGATCTCTCCCAGCAGTTTCATGTAGATGTTAAACAGCATTGGGGATAGGATGGCACCTTGTGGTACACCACATAGCTGCTCTTTCTTTGAAGAGCAACTATCCCCAAGCATCACCATCTGGAACCTGCCCGAGAGGTAGGACCGGAACCACTGAAGCACAGTGCCCCCGAGTCCCAATTCCCTCAGGCGTTCCAGAAGGATATCATGGTCGATGGTATCGAAAGCCGCTGTAAAAAAGTCAGGCATTTACCCCAACTTTTTTAGCTGGAGCGAGCCAACAACAGCATTTACTGTCTGTTGCTCTTGCTCCGGAGCTTGTCCCCACCCCCATTTAAAAAAGTAAAAACAAACAAAAAACTGACCTTGGAAGGGAGGGGCTCATGCTTCCAGGCGCCCCTTAAACTGTGCTGGTGCTCTGTTGGGCGGGTGCGGTTGCGGCAGCGGCAGGATGAGTGGGCGCATCAGCAGTGGCGGCAGGAAAGCCCACCGTGGCGCTCCTTCTGCTGTAGATGGGCGGAACGAACGTC
Source organism: Anniella stebbinsi (assembly GCA_029215795.1). Lineage (NCBI taxonomy): Eukaryota > Metazoa > Chordata > Lepidosauria > Squamata > Anniellidae > Anniella > Anniella stebbinsi. Next base: position 2,592,582 of record JARDYH010000003.1, on the reverse strand, counting down.
AGTGCGGGGGAGCTGCCTGCCATGAAGATGAGGGCCTGGTGTCTAAAAGGAGTAAAATGTAGATGCCAGGCGAACCTCTCTGGGGAACTCATTCCACAGCAAGGGTGCCACAGCAGAGAAGGCCCTCCTCTGTAGCCACCTGGCTCACTTCCTTTGGCAGGGGCTCACGGAGAAGGACCCCTGAGGATGATCTTAGGGTCTGGGCAGGTACATACGGGAGGAGGCATTCCTTCAGATAACCTGGCCCCAAGCCGTTTAGTGCTTTGAACGTTAATGCCGACACTTTGAATCAGGCCCAGACCTGGACTGGCAGCCAGTAAAGGTGGAGAAGGACTGGCGTAATGGGGTCTCGTTGGCCAGTCCCCGTTAACAATCTGCCTCACGACAACAAGTGCTTTCTATTTGTTGTTGCTGATGGATTAGGTAAGAGGAAACGTCCAGTTGCCAAGACTGCATTTTATAGGCAAGCTTCTCCTTTCCCCGGCAGGCGCGCGCTGCAAAATCGGCATCCTTCTGCGGTGGACGGTTGTGTCTTAATTGGCAGTGGCTCTGCGGTTGCCAAGAAATGTAACGAGGCATACCACTGCCTCTGCAAGAAATTGCTTGCATGAACCAGGCAATACATGCCCATGCTAGAGGCCCTTCCCCTCCCCTCTGCTGCAGCCCTCGCTCCCGCTCACGTAGTGGCTTCTTTCACCCCATGGAAACGTCAACGGACATCTCTGTAAACACAAGTAATAAAGGACATGTCGTAGTCTGTGAAGGCTCATGGTGTGTGTGTGTGTGTCCTTGCATTGCTTTTGTCTTCACGGTGTCTGCCATGGCTGCACACTTTCCATGGCAGCTTGAGTCACAGGGCAGTGTTGGGCCAGCTCCACAACTCCTTTGTTTATACTGCCATGAATCTCTCTTGGGCTGCCTTTCCCATAGTTCAAAAATCTCACTTGCGGGATCCAGCTATTATTATTATTATTATTATTATTATTATTATTATATTTATTTATTTATATCCTGCCTTTTTCCCAGGGCTGGGACTCAAGGTGGTTTACAAGATTAAAAACATGTACTATTAAAACATATACATAGAAACTTACAAAAGTTAAAACAGAATTAAACCTGCAGTAAAATTATAAACACGTTAATTTTAAAAAAAAAAAAAACAGTAACAGATTTAAAAGGGAAAACCACAAACAAACCAATACATTAACACAGATCCAGAGTAGTTCCAAAAGCCTGCCAGAATAAAAAGGGTTTTGCCTGCCTCCGAAAGTGTAGCGTAGAGGGAGCCAGCCTAGCCAATCCGGGAAGGGAGTTCCAGAGCCTTGGTGCTGCCACTGAGAAGGCCCTCTCCCGCGTTCCCATCAGGCGTGCCTGGGATGATGGTGGAACTGAGAGAAAGGCCTTCCCAGAAGATCTCAGAGCAAGGGCAGGCTCATATGGGAGAATACGGGTTTTCAGATAACCTGGACCTGAGCATCCAGTGTGGTAACTATGCATCAAAGTTGTGCAGCCAAGGTGGGGGTTGTGCTCACTTTAGGCGTGTCTTACGTTGTACTTGGTGCAGAGCAACGAGGTCTCCCCACCTGCCACTGTGGGACTTCTCGGCTCAACGGTGCTAAGCCCCCCACACTCGCAGGCAACACGGGGGTTCTAATGCCTGTTTCGTCTGGCTGAGAGGACTCCCCTTGGAGGCTGAATCCAAGCACTCTGCCCTAATATTCCCTGAGCTGTTCCTTGTCATGCCTTACTATTGGGACTGTTCCTGCCTGTCAATCAGTCACACATACATGAGCATCAATGCCCATGTACTCAAGCACACGGAAATAGTAGAAGGTGTGCAGTGCAGAGGGTAGATTGTATGCTGTGATTGATACAGTGAGGAAATCAACTCAAGAACACTAGCAAAGCTTAAGTGTAAAGAATGCCCATTTTAATTTTATTTAGAGGAAGAAAAGATTGGTTAGCATAGAATAATAGAATCCTACAATAGTAGAGTTGTAAGGGGCCTAGAAGGCCACTAAGTCCAACCCCCTGCTCAATGCAGGAATCCACCTTACAGCATCCCTGACAGATGGTTGTCCAGCTGCCTCTTGAAGGCCTCTAGAGTGGGAGAGCCCACCACCTCCCTAGGTCATGGGTTCCATTGCCATACTGCTCTAACAGTCAGGAAGTTTTTCCTGATGTCCAGCTGGAACCTGGCTTCCTGTCACTTGAGGAGCCCATTATTCCATGTCCTGCACTCTGGGTTGATCGAGAAGAGATCCTGGCCCTCCTCTGTGTGACAACCTTTCAAGTATTTGAAGAGTGCTATCATGTTTCCCCTCCATCTTCTCTTCTCCAGGCTAAACATGCCCAGTTCTTTCAGTCTCTCCTCATAGGTCTTTGTTTCCAGACCCCTTGATCATCCTCTTTGCCCTCCTCTGAACCCCCCCCCCCAACTTGTCTGCATCCCTCTTGAAGTGTGGTGCCCAAAACTGGACACAATACCCAAGATGAGGCCTAACCAGTGCTGAATAGGGGATAACCAGTATCTCACGTGATTTGGAAGCTCGACTTCTATTAATGCAGCCCAAAATAGCCTTTGCTTTTTTTTGCAGCCACATCACACTGTTGGCTCATAGTCACCATGACCCACTTTGCACTGGAGCACCAGTTCTGAGATTGAATTTGGGCGGGCTACAAAGGAGGCTGGCTACAAGGCATTACAAAGCCATGCTCCTGAGGAACATCAGCGGGCACCTTAACCTAATGATCGCCAACAGTCCTGGTGACCTTTCCAGAGGTGGGAACACTTCAAGATTGGAGGGTATTTCCTGTGAAGGCTTTAGGTTGGCCAATTTAAGTTACCCTTCAGGTGGCTTCACTGACTTGGTAGTTAGGAAGGTAGCCACTTATATCCAGAATTTCCATGCTTCGCATAATCGCGTGAGGGCAGCTCCTATTCATTTGATCACAGTAGAGGCCATAGAGGCCATTGGGGTTGTTGGGTAACAGTAAGGCTGTATCTACACCAGCCCTTTATTGCAGGATTGTTTCGCAGTCATCGCTAACTGGCCACATATGACGTTCACCTGCTCCTGCGGTGGTCTCAGGTCCAGCCCTCAGTTATTCAGGAATATCGCTGGCTGCTTTTATCACGGTTTTTCCATCTCTTTCGCTACAATCCCGAAGTCTGTGGCTGGTGTGCCCCCCCCCTTCACGAAGTAGTTGCTTTTCGGCGTGAGTTCCCGGCTCAGCGAACACCCAACCAGCTGCCAGGGGCGTGTCGAGCGGTTTCGGAGGTGTGTGGGAGTGGACCCGGCTGCCATTTTGCCACGTTTTCGATGTGTATCAGCGTGTTTTGGCACCGAGAGTGTGTAGTTTTTTTAAAACACAAACATATCTATGCGCAGCATTGCATATTCGATGGACTTCCTATCCGCCCCATGTGTAGCAGTGCGTTTGCGTTCGTGCACATCCCTCACGAGTCATAGAAAACCAGCCCGTAGCCACGTCATTTACATAGCTCCGCCCACTTCTGCTGATCCACATGCGGAGGCTCTGTCAGCGGGCACACGTCCTCCCGCAACGGCACTCCTGTCATTGAAGGGAACGTCCCTCGCATGCGCCCCATGAGTGCTGATTGCGGAATGTCATGTGTAGGTATTCAATCAGGGCTGGAGGCCTTGACTGAATGTAAGTTGATTCATTAGAAGTAGTCTCTGCAAGCTTATCTCTGTCAGAGGTCCTCACGGGAGTAGCTCTCTCCCTCCCTTTCGTGGCCTTGCAGCTGGAGCAGGTTTCCCTGAGAACCTGGATTTGGTGCAATGGAGGGGGCCACTCTTGGAAACTGTCACTCAGACTGTAGCATCATCGTAGTGGGTGGAACAATCCAGCCCTGTTGGCACATGGGCATGGTTTACAGGTTAGAGGACCTGTCTGTCAAGTCGCTTTGAATAAGCCAGGCGTCTGGTCTATAGGAGGGGGGGGGGGAGCAAGGCTGAAGAAGCCACGCTAGAGGTCATATTTTGACGCAAGGCCTGAAACTCCTCTTGTTGGATTCAACCTGTTTGGGGATTTTGGAAGCACTCTGCACATGCTCTCTCACTTGCTAATTGGACTCTGGAGTTCTAAAGATTGTGCCATGGAAAGTGCTCTGAGGCTTTTCATAGACTTGAACTTGCGTTTGCTGTGGATTGTACGTTTGATGGGCCTGAGGTTTTTCTTTCCCTGTGATCACGCGCACTGTATCAGCTCAGCTTTCGGCAGGCTGTGTTTGATGGGGCGTGATCTTTCGTCTCTGCTCGGCTCTGGTGGCTCGGAGCATGAGTGTTTCCCTCCCTGGGATTTTGTTTAGGCTATTGGCCATGTCCCTTGAGGTGCCAGCATATGCGGCGTCCGGTGGCAAACCCTAACACCACCGCTACCCCGAGTGCTTGCCTGAAGGATCGTATCAGGAAAGGAGCCTAAAGTTTTCTAACTATTGTTCGGCCTTAAGTGGGTGTTGTTTGAGGAATGTAGCTATTATGCTTTTACTGTGTGATTTCTGCAATAAAGACAAATCTCATGTCAGTTTGCTATCACGTGGGAATGCCGGCAGGAACGGGCACACTCACGACACGGAAGTGGGAAAACTCGCAATCACCCCCCCCCCCCCCATTGCGAAAGGGCTGTAGGTGTAGAAAGGGCCTAACTTGCATATTACCATCTCGGACTCTGCTTCTACCTGTCGTGAGTCTCTTGCACAAACCGCCTTCTGGAACAACATGGATACTTTATCCAAGGTGCTGGAGTGTGTCACAGAGGAGCTCAGATGTGCCGGCTCTTGGTACGCCTGTGGTGTGCACTGTGCATTTAACTAATTGGCGTTACCTTGACACCTTGGCTCAAGAATCCATTTTTATTCTGGAAGAAAAAATATATCTAGAAAAGCTGCTGGGAACTTCAACAAGGCTCTGGACAGCAGCCGAGGGGCTGGCGCCAGTGTCTACGTGCTTCTTCCATTGATCAAGCTAGAGGGAAGAGCTCTTCCCTGTAACTATGAAGTTTCCCTCATTGCTATGCCACCAACCAACCAACAAGCCCAAGCGGGGTCTCTTTAAGCCTTGGTGGGGAAAACGGCCCAATACTAAGGCCCTTTCTACACCATAGGGGTGTAGAGGGTGGAGTTTTGGATCTGAGGAGAGCGCACGAGCGCTCCTCTGCCAAACGTGTTTTTTTAAAAAATGTTTCGATTGGCCCCCCACCCCCATCCCTGCCCTCCCAGGGGAGGCGAAACTGGTACTACTCCCTCCCCTGATGGGCATGGAGCTGCGCGGTGCAGCTCCATGCTCATTTGTGCTGCTGCGCTTACTCGCGGCAGCACCCGGGATGGGCGGCCACATCTCCTGCGGTCCAGGGAACTTCCCGGGACTGCGGAAGATTCGGGATTTTCCAGGGATCCCTTATCCCTGGCAAATCCCATGGCTGTCCCAGGTGAAACGCCTATTGTGGAAAGGGCCTAAGTGTCCCCAACAGCCTCACTGTTTCTCTTCCCTGCTAGCCTGCACCACCACTTTAGCTTCATGGGATGGTCACATCCGCACTGGCCCACCAGGGTGACGTTTCCACTGCGCTCTCCTTTGCTGCTCCGAGGTCTCTTCCCTCACCCCCACCCTATCCCACCTGCCCCGTTGTGTTCAGAAATCAGAAACAAGTCCAGCTGAGAAGGCCGCAGCCTCAACAGGGCATTGGCAGGGAAGCATCAGCAGGTGCAGGAAGGGTTAACTGCCGGATTCCCTGATTCCTCTTTCAAATGCCCCCCCCCCCCCGTTTCTGGGTTCATGTTATCTTGGCAACTTACATTTGGGGACACACCAAAGTTTGCTGACATTGCATTTAATTCCACCTGTTTATGGGGAAGACCAGCAGGATAGTACAAAAGTCACATTTTCTCATCATGATCAATGGGTTCAGCAAAAACAACGAACAAGTGCCTAGTCCATGGGTGTGGGAAACCTGGAAGGGAGGTTCAAGAAAAGAGGGAATTCTGGAATGATTGAGGACAAATGCGTCATCATCTCCCACCCACCCACCCCAAAAAATGCTTAGTGCCTATCCCTGCCACCTGCCATCCAAGAGTTGAGGCCAGGGTCCTCTGGATCTTCTCTGTTTAGTCCTTCAAGCCATGCTGTTGCTCAGGAAGCCGTTATTTCCTCCTCACCATCTCCGGATGTGTTTGTGGGAGAATTGTCTTCACCACCTTTAAGCTGGGAGCAAAAGGTTCCGAGTCTTCCAGAATTAGGGCTCCTTGCAAGCTGCGTCGGTCAGCATCACTCAGCTCAGGGCTTTCGTAGTGGATCCTGATCCACGGAGATCCTAGAAGAGAGGAGAAAGGATCAGTTTGCTTTACTGAGCGATGCGTCCTTCCCCAGAGGACTAGAAGCAGGCCTGTTGCGCGTGGCAGAGTCCCACTGGGACTCTTTAAGAGCTACAGTGGAAGAATGAAAACAACCGGCAGCTAGGGTGACCGAATGGAAAGGAGGACCGGGCTCCTGTATCTTTAACGGTTGTATTGAAAAGGGAATTTCAGCAGGTGCCTTTTGTATGCATGCAGCACCTGGTGAAATCCCCTCTTCATCACAACAGTTAAAGCTGCAGGAGCCCTGTCCTCTTTTGCATCTGATCACACTAGACAGGGCTCCTGCAGTTTTAACTGTCGTGATGAAGAGGGGATTTCACCAGCTGCTGCATGCATACAAATGGCATCTGCTGAAATTCCCTTTTCAGTGCAACTGTCCTCCTTTCCATAGGGTCACCCTAAGGTTGCTGAAATGTGTACTCCTTAGCTTGGAACACAAATCTAAGTGCTGCAAACTCATAGTTCTTCTCTAGCTTGGATTTGATCTGAACTAGAGACAAAACGTCAAGACTCCCTCCCCACCCTGAGCCTCCAAGCCCATTCCCTCCCATGCTGTTACTTTCCTTCTGCTCTAGCGTCAGGCAGGTGGGAGGGAGGGAGTTTCCCTTCATCCCCAGCATCCGGAGCGCTGCTACACCGTGACCCAGGCGCTGGAGGGACAGAGGAGCTGCCCGCCTTCAAATGAGCAGGTGGGCTGGGAGTAGGAAGTGGTTTGCAGACTCAAAAGGGAGGGGTCAGAGCCTGTCGTGCTCCCAGTGATGTCATCAAGGCCCAATCAGATACACCCTGCCGGTCGGGACAGCACTGCTCAGTCACAGCAGCCATGTGAAAGTGCCCTCGGGGTTGGGCTGTGCGTTTGAGACTCAGCAGCACTGGTGTTCTGGGCCCTGAAAAGTTGGCAAAACTCCTTCTTGGCCTCCTGGTGGATCGCAGTCCCCCCCCCCCCCCCCGGTGGATTGCAGGCTGTTACCTTTCCTCACTCGCTGCCCCACGGAGACCAGCAGCTCAGCACCCACCCGGTGATTGATCGATTGCCCTTTCTGGGTGCGGCCGGCTCCCAAATCGTGTAGCGTCTGAGCAATGGGCAAGGCGAGAATCTGCTGGATGGTCCCTGCGGAGGAAGGTCAGGAGGACAGTTGGCCAAATGTCAACGCCACCTCCAAGCCAACCTGGGCAAGAAGAGCAGGGCAGCGAGACATCTCGAGGCAGAGAAGACTGGGCTGGTGGACGTGCAGGGATGGGTGCACAACCCCCCTCTTCCTTGGAAGCACCTGCCCTGGTGGAAGAAGGCAGCACCCATGCCACCCCTCAGAGGAGACATGAGTCAGACTCCTTCCTTCTCAATCATGGCTTCTCCTTTTCCTGAAAGGCCAGAGGACCTGGAGGCATGGGCTCTGGGACCCAGGTTCTGCCGAGCCACTGTGGGCTAGTTTCACAGCTTGAAATGAGAGTGAATTGGGACTAAAGTAGACCTGGTAACGGGGGCCGGCTGAAGGCATCTCTGGTTCCTTCACATTTCGGCAAACGGCAGCTGTGTGCAAGAGGAGAAAGATTTGGCGGGGAACAGGGTGAGTTTCACCCTTTCCTTACGCACCAAACCATTTCCCCAGAGAAAATCAACCTCCTGCCAAAGATGTTTCTTCTAACATTGGCCAGATGTGTGCATGAGGGGGGTCCCCATCTCCCTCACCAGAGTCCTGATAAAACCCATCCACGCCCTCCCTCACCCCACCCTGATGTCTGCTATCTGCAAACGTTTAAAGAGAGATCTCTGCAGATGTTTAAAGAGATCTCTTCTCAATCAACCCAGAGGAATAATGGGCTCAAGTGACAGGAACCCAGATTCCGGCTGGACATCAGGAAAAACTTCCTAACTGTTAGAGCGGTACGACAATGGAACCCATGACCTAGGGAGGTGGTGGGCGCTCCCACATTAGAGGCCTTCAAGAGGCAGCTGGGCAACCATCTGTCAGGGATGCTAATTTAAGGTGGAATCCCTGCATTGAGCAGGGGGTTGGACTTGATGGCCTTACAGGCCCCTTCCAACTCTACTATTCTATGATTCTATGAGAGCAGAGATGCTGTGAGTTGGCTGAAATAGCTACGTTCTTTACCTGCAATTGCTCTTTTTGGAGAGGGAGGTGCCTCCCGCTTAGAAGAGTCCCTTTGCTTCAGCTAATGAGCTGCTTGTATATTTGTACATGAAGACATAGAACACAGAGATCACCTGTAGGTTTCTGTCATTCCCTGTGAGCCCCAGGAAACCTTCTCAGGGAACCCCTGGATCTTCTCATTCCTCAGAGAAGTGGGGTGCATGACAAAGGCTGTTTCTACTCCGGCCTTTTGTCGTGGGATTGCCCCTGGGTGGTCCCTGGGCATCCAAATGACGTACAGGGACTCCCGGGGGCAGGTGGCGACAGGCACAAGTTTTTCCAGGGATAAAAATCCCATGGAAAACCCGATTCTTCCTGCGTCCTGGGAACGTCCCGAGACTGCGGGAGGTGTGGGCCCATCCCTCCTGGTGCCCGCTTACTCACGAGTAAGCGGGCACCAGAAATGGGCACAGAGCTGCAGTGTGCAGGGGGTGGCAGCAATTTTGCCACCCCTGGGATGGCGGGGTGGGTGGGTGGGTTGGGGGCCTGATTTCTTTCTTCTTTTTTGTTTTTAAAGACTTACGTTTTGCGATGGAGCGCAAGTGTGCTCTTCAGATCCTTTTTGGGGGGGGGGGGGGAAATGGTGGGCATGACAGCCCAACATCCCGGGAGGAAGCCAGGATGTCGCACTTCCTTTGTGGAAAGAGGGGGACGATGCTGGAAGCTGTTAAGTCCAGGATTGTCCCCCGGCTCCCCCTCTACATCCTGAGGTGTAGAAAGGGCCACAGCCTCTCCCCCACGGACACCCCCTGCTTACCATCGCCTTGAGCCACCAGTTCCTCCTGGGCCTGGGACAGCCTCAACACCTGCTGGCGCTGCTCCTTGGTCCCTGCACACAGCGCATGGGCCACGTCAGCTTCCACCCCTTGTGCCTGCAGCATGGCCTGGAAGATGCGCAGGGCGGAGCCGTTGTCTAGGGCTCTGGCTATGTGGGCCGTGCCCTCCGGCAGCGACCCGACTCTCCCGCACTGCCACAGTAAAGTTCCTCCTGCAGAGATGGAGGGAAAAGTCGTGAGGCCAAGTGAGATGCTGTGAAGGAAGCTTCAGGATCTGTAAACCTCCGTTTCCTTATTCTGCCAGTAACGGGGCTGACAGAGAAGCCTTCGCAGGGGAGAATCCTGGCGCTTTTACATACTTTTACAAGGGGTTCACATGATGTTTTCCCATCACTTCTGACAGTGAAAAATGCATTTGCAGGACAGACCTGATGGGCCATGGAGTACCCTCTGCAGCAGGTGCCTCCTCTCTCCATTACAGTTTGTACAGATTGTACAGAGGAACAGGCCCTATAAATGGGCACATCTATGTCAGGGGATGGGGCTTCTCCATCACACAAGCGATTTATCACACACTCGCCCCCTGGTTTGCCTCTGCTTTTTTTACCTTTAACAGAGGTAAAAAAAAGCAGAGGCAAACCAGGGGGAAAAATAGGTGTGATGGAGCCCTCTTTCTCCCCACTACCTGGAGAACTCATCCTCCAAGAGGACTTTCAAAGAGACTTTAGCATGAAACAGTTGAATAAGAACTAATAATGTCACTGAATTCTATTTGTTTGAATAGAGACAATAGTTTCCTGCCTTAGTACAGGTGTTAATTTGCTTAGCAATGCTACGAAGATTGTGTTGTCACCTATTACTGCTGTTGTGAATGATAACTATGCGGATTTTGCATACCTTTAAGCTCTGATTGAATTGACAGAAGCTATACATTTTGCATTTCATTCCCATTTATACACACACACACACACTGTAGCTCACAAAAGCTCATGGCAAAATAAAACTTTTAGTCGATTAAGTGGCCACAAGACTAGATTTTACTGCAACAGACGAAGGGCTCAATCCTATGCATGTTCAGACAGAAAAAATGTCTTACAACTCCCAGCATTCCCCAGCCAACCATCCTGTTGTAGGACTTTTTCTATCTATGAGACTTTCTATATGAGGCTTTTATTGTGCGCTCACGATTGCTCACCCACAGAACTTTATGGTTCTTTTACACAATGCCTCATCCTCCAGGGCCTCCCCCATGCTTTGCAACTGTTACGTGTTTGTGTTTTTTTTTCTAATGAGGAAAGTCTGGTATTATTAAGAAATTACAGAATTAGAGTCTCATGTAATTGCACAATTCCATATACCACAGTGCCATCTAGTGGTTGTATAATGAATCATATAGAAAGGAAGAGAAAGAAACCCCCCAGAAAAAAAAGTATGTGTAAAGGAGACATTCTTAACACCGCCAAGGATCTGGAAGCAGAAGCCTCAGTAAAGGTGTGGGATAAAAGCCTCATGAAGAAATGCCCTAAACATGCATACGATTGTGCCTTAACACAGCTACCCCTCTGGAAATACTCAGTGGCTGAATTTGGACGACACAATAAGCAACTGGTGGTGGTGGTGGTGGGGAAACAATCGTCAGTTGTATTGACTATCGTGTCATCCGAATGCTGCCATAGTCCACTCAGCGCTGATCCTAATCCACACCACGGTTGATTATTTATTACCATGTTGTGTGGGGAGCGCCCCCTAGATGAGCAACTGTAAAGTTGATTATTACCCCACCATTGACTATCGTGTTGTCCGAATTCAGCCAGTATTTGTGTTCACTGTATGCATGGAGGAGTATCTGATCGGTGCTAAAGGCAGAGACGTTGGTCTAAGGAGCTGGCATAAATAGGTCTGTATGAAATAATAATAACAATAATAACAACAACAACAACAATAATAATAACAACACTCACAGAGAAAAAAGAAAAATGGGCACAAAAAACACTCCATGGGAAGCCCTACAACATAATACAGAACCCACAAATAAACAAAGAACAATCCTACGAATGGCTCAGGAAGGGTGAGCTAGTTCCAAAAACCGAAGGATTCCTAATAGCAATACAGGATCAAGTTATAGCCACCAAGAACTACCAAAAATACATCATAAAAGATAACAGTGTAACTACAGGCCTATGCAGGAAATGCCATCAGTTCCAAGAAACAATAGACCATAGAACAGGAGGATGTAAAATTCTGGCAGCAATGGACTGTACGGACAGACACAATACAGCTGCAAAAATAATTCACCAACAACTGGCCATCAAATTCAACCTGATCAAACAACCTACACCATACTATACATATTGTCCCGAAACAATCTTGGAAAATGCAAATCATAAAATATACTGGGACAGAACAATTCATATGGACAAGACAATACCTTGCAACTGACGAGACATAACGGTCATAGACAAGAAAAAAAAATAACATACCTCATCGACATAGCAATACCGAATGACAAAAATGTTGTTGAAAAGGAAGAAGAAAAGAGAGACAAATATACACCACTGGCCATGGAAGTAAAAGAACGATGGCAACAGGAAAAGGTCACAATTATCCCGTTAGTCACATTAGTCACCGGCATCACATCAAAAATATATATAGAAAACCTCCAGAAACTGGGCCTACCAGAATACATCCACACCAACATCCAGAAAGCAGTCCTACTTAAAACATGCTCAATCGTCAGGAAATTCCTGAATCAATAAAAGACAACATGACTTGGCAAAGCCCATCATGTCCGTCTAGAAAAAATGCCACGAGTGAGAAAGAGATGAAATAATAATAATTTATTACATTCATATACTGCCCCATAGCCCAAGCTCTCTGGGCAGTTTACAAAAGAAGAGTGGATATTTGAGTGGATGAAAGGAGTCTCAGCAGCAACCCATACAAATTAAGGACAGCAGGAGCCCTGCCGCTGGATCAGGTCATGGGCTTATCTCATCCAACCTCCTGTCCCTCGCAGAGGGCAACCAGAGGCCCAAGCAGGGCATGCATAAGTGACCTTAAGCATGTTGCTCCTGCTGTAGATACTGAGCAGGGAACCACCATGGCCTGGCCTTTCACCCAGAATTCATCCCGAAGAAGAGGCTGAATGCCATTTGAAAGGACCCCCTGGGAGACAGGGGCCCTCATGGGTTCAACTGAACTTGCCACTCATGTGAGGCGTCTGCCCCGCTCTCTGCCACACGTGTAGACATTCAGTGCCAGTTCTGGGTTTTGGAGGACCTTCGGGCAAGACACCCTCCCGGGCCCTCCTCCTGCCACGAGTCTCCCTTCTCACCACGATGGTCACCAGCTGCTCTTCCTCCTCCTCCTCCTCCCTCTCATCCTTGCCAGACAGAGAGCCAGGAAGCCAGGAGGCCGGGACATCTCCTGCTGGTCTCCTCCTTCTTGCCAGCACCGTGGTCTGGGCCAGAGTGAGAGGCAGGATAACACACCGGTTGCCCTGGGGAAGATCAGCAATTCCAGGGGGGCCTTGTCAGTCAGCCCCTGCTGCAGCGTGGGCCCTTGATGCTGGCCCTACACACACACACACACACACACACACACACACACACACACACATCATGCTAAGAAGCAATAGTCTGAAGAGCAGGACACAAGTCCCAGGTATCCAGAAAGAATGCCACTCAGGCACCCATCGGGACAGACCTAGTGTGGTCACCAGCTCACGGAGATCCTCGGGGCCTCGTCCTTCCAGGCACTCCAAGGATTCGAGCACCTCCAAGGAGTGACCCACACGACACCCCAAGGGCCCGTCCATCCTGCTGAGCACTGCAGCAGTGTTGATCTTGAGCTGGGTCCCAACTGACACCTGAGAGAGGGAGGGAGGGAGAGAGGGAGAGAGAGAGAGAACGTCGGGGGAACGTCCATGCTTGTCTCAAGAAGAAGGCAGCCTGTGCAACCCTCCCATCGGTAGGGAGGTTGAGGGAGTGGGGCTTTGTCTGGGGGCTTGCTGGTGGGGATGGTGACAGGGCAGACACCGGGAGCCATAGAATTAGGCGGCCTGCATTGAAAAAGCCCCATGGCTTCACAGTTGTAGTCAAACACATCTGAAGGGTGCCACATTTGGGGAAAGCTAGGTTAGGCCATGCTAACAAAGACCGCCCAGCCATTGCAGCAAAGTCCTCCGGTCCTACGCTTCCTGGGGATAAACGGAAGCATCCAATATTCAGATCTGCCTCTTGCCCTAAGCGGAACACAGGGTGCCACCAGGGGTGAGCCTGTCACAGCCCTGTTCTTCCCTGGATTGCGTGTGATCCAGTACTACCCATCCACAAGAGGGTTTTGCCCCACCTCCCAAGCACGCACGGAGCTGGAAGCGCTGTGGATCTTCCCTGGCTGCTGACTCACCAGGCTTTGTGCCAACTGCTGGGCGCTCTCTAGGGTGGGGTAGAGGGCAGCAGTGCCAAACTTGACATCCAGCACCAGGGCAGAGATGTTCTCTGCAACCTTCTTGCTCAAGATGGAGCCTGCGAGCCAAGAAAGAGGCAACTGCTGTGGTGAGACGGAAATGCATGGATGCAAAGGGATGCATCCTGCCTTCATGGTCTCCCTTGGACCACACACAATGCAGGAGAAATTAGCCAGAATGTTGTCTGCTAACTAACTCACACACACTCAGCCTTTTCCTGTTTTACTCACAAGCAATGAATGGTCCGCAAGCAAACTGCACACCCGAGTATAAAAATTCTGTCTTCCATTGCAGAAAATACCGATGATAGACCTTACCCTACATCTCCTGTGCAGCTGATCATCACAGACACGGTGGTGCCTCTCATCCTGGAGGCTAGGATGTAGCCATCTTGACTACTAGCCATTATTGACCAGGTCAGATGATCACCACAGCCCACCATGGGCTTATTTAAGCCATGGTGGGTTGCAGCGCATGCTGATAGCCATTTTGAATATTCAAGCTGTGGTGGGCAGCCATCCTGGCTTACTGTTTCATGCAAACCCAGCGAGCTTGGTTTGTATGAGAGTTAAATAACCCATGGGCTGTTTTGGGGTTATGCAAGGATTGTTTAACCCTCACGTAAGCCACTCTTGCCTGGTTTACATAACATGGTGATGATGATGATGATGATGATGATGATGAATCTCATTTCTATACCACCCTATAGCCAAAGCTCTTTGGGCAGTTTACAAGAATTCTTAAAAAAATAGAGGATGTATCAGATATTAAACTGATAAGAACAGATACTACACTTGATCTTTGCCAAAAGGCTGAGAAGTGATAAGTCACAGTGACTACCTGTCACAGCGTGAATATTCAAAAATGTGTCCGTCACCCATCACAACCTACGGTGGGCTGCAGTGATCCTGTGGCCCGTTGTCTATGAGTTTGCCCAATCCACTTTTGAAGCCATCTAAGTTGGTGGATATGACCACGAATGAACGACGTATTGTGTGAAGAAGCACTTGCTTTGGTTTGTCCTGAATCTCCCACCAATCAGCTTCATTGGATGATCCCATTGGGTTCTAGTATTGTGAGAACATATCGACTTCCTCCACACTGTGACTGTTTTCACACCAGCCTTTTGTAGCGGGAATGCCCCTGGCTCCTTGTGAGTCCAGATGATGCACAGGGAGTCCCAGGAGTGGGTGGGGATGGGCACGGGCTTTCCCTGGGATAAAGGATCCCTAGGGAAACCCGATTCTTCCCGCGGTCCCGGGAATGTCCCGAATCCATGGGAGGTGTGGGAGCCCGTCCCAGCTGGTGCCGCTTACTCACAAGTAAGCGGGCAGCTGAAACGGGCACGAAGCTACGCAGAAAGGGGGAAAGGGAGTCCGCCATCCTTAGGATGGCGGGGGATGGGGGGTGGATTTTGGGCGCGATTTCTCCTACCTTATAGAAGGAGCACAAGTGCGCTCTTCCCAGCTCCATTTTAAAAAATGGTGGCCACAACGGTGTGCTCTGATGTGTAT
Source organism: Anniella stebbinsi (assembly GCA_029215795.1). Classification (NCBI taxonomy): domain Eukaryota; kingdom Metazoa; phylum Chordata; class Lepidosauria; order Squamata; family Anniellidae; genus Anniella; species Anniella stebbinsi. The sequence goes on along the minus strand of JARDYH010000003.1, from coordinate 2,577,292 downwards.
TAGAGCGACGATCCTGGAAGCAGGATCGTACTTCCGGGATTGCCCTCCCCCCCCCTCTCTACACCCCTATGGTGTAGCAAGGGCCTAATTTTATACACCTCTATCACTCCCCACTCCTCTTAAGTCATCTTTTTGTGTAAACTAAAAAGCCTCAAGTCTTCTAACTTTTCTTCACAAAGAAGATGTTCCAACCTTTGGTTCATTTTGGTTGCCCTTTTCTTCACCTTTTCCAGCTCTGCAATAACCTTTTGAAGATGTGGCATCCAGAACTGTAGACATTAATCCAAGTGTGGCCACAGCATAGATCTGTATAAAGGCAGTACAGTTTTGGCAGTTCTATTTTCAGCCCCTTTCTTAATGAACCCTAGCATGGAATTCGCTTTTCCACAGCTGCCAGACACTGGCCCTGTTCAGAAGACACCTTAAACTGCGTTTTTAACTAGGAGTGTGCAACCCCAAAAATATCATCGTTTATCGTTATCGTCATTTCGGACCAAAAAAAATATTGTCTTCCTTCATATCGTAGGTGAACCGTAGCGTATTTGCAGCCCTATTTTTAAAGAAAAGAATGCCTATAACTTCTGTATTTTAAAAGTTAGAGGCTTGAAACTTGGTCACAGTGCTTATGGGGTATGCCTAAGTATGTGTATGGAATTTGAGATCGATCCCTCCAACCCTTGATTTTATATGAATTTATTAAAGATTGTTTCCGTTCTGACAGGTCTGAATGAACTCACGTGGCGAGCTGTCATTCTGATCTGCCAGAACTGAAACGATTTTTAATAAATTCATATAAAATTGAGAGTTGGAGGGATTGATCTCAAATTTGGCACATATGTGTAGCAGTAGGAACAGTAGGAAAACACAGGAGGCTTAGAAATGGGGCACAAGGTCATCTGAATCCCCTGTAAAAGTGTACAAATTTTATTGCTGTACACCCCCTTGGGAAGGCATCTCCCCTGAGTGGTAGCCAATAATAACAACAACAATAATAAAGTAGGATGATTGCACCATGCAAGCCTTGTCTGGAAGTACCTCAGAGAATACACCAGGAAGATCAAATGTGTGAGGCACTTGTAAACAGTATGTGCTGTTTCAGTAGAAGGACTCCGAAGGACTCAGACCCAGCAATTATACAACAGGATCGGCCCCCGTACCTGTGATGAGGGGCATGCTGTCCACAGTAGAAGTGACATCTCTCAGGGCATAGAGGACCTTGTCGGCTGGGACCAGCTCTTCATTCTGCTCCACGATGCAACATCCAACCGTCTCCAGGATGTGCTTCATCTGCAGGGGAACAAGGCCTGCGCGTTCTGCACGGATCCTTGGTCCCGCCTGGGGAGCAAGGTTCCCCACCACCTCCCTCCATTGCCAAGGCAAAGCTTGAGTTCTGAAGAGAAAACTCTCAGTCAGCCTTCCGCAAATTGGTGTCCTCCAGACGTGTTGGACAAAAACTCCCAGCATGCCCCAACCAGCATGGCCGGCTGGGGCATGCTGGGAGTTTTCATCCAGTACACCAGCCCCTCCAGCCTGGGATGGCAAAAGTCACCCTGTTCGGCCACCAGTCACGTCCAATGGGCCACATTCAGCACAGAGGTCCCTGCTTGTTCTGGCCTGACTGTGAGGGACTCCCTGCAGTTTTCCCAGGGGCCTGCTCCGTGACCTCGCCCACCTCTGAGCCAGCCTCTGACTAGCATCACATCCGGAGGTTCTGACCATTCCACGCACCCCACTCCATCCAGAGAGCCGTGCACTCCCAACAAAGTCCCCAGGCCCCTTGGAGCACCTCTACATTATGGGGCAATTTTATTGCTTACCCCGGGGCTTTTGCATGATTGTTATGGGCTGCGTTATATGGACGGAGAGGGGCACCCATGTGCTTTGAATGGAATATCCCCTCCCTTCACTCCTATTGAGACAGCACCATCTTGTGGCGGAAGATCCCACTTTCTCCCAGATGTTACCGGATTAGAAGTGTTTCTTTTCATCGCGGGATTTCCGGGGGATACCACAGGAGATGTCCTGCTTGTTGACGATGTCATGTAATGGACTGAATACTTCTGTGAGTGGCTAATCAGGAGAGTGCAATAAATCGTTCGTTGAGAGAAGCCCTTATTGGTCTCCATCACGACGCGGGGTAGCTCACCTGCTCTGGACTCTGGGAGACCACAAAGCCAGGCACAGACTCCAGCTTGTCCAGTGTGCCGCCGGTGTGGCCCAGGCCTCGGCCACTGATCATGGGCACCTGGTCCAAAGGAAGAGGAAACTCTTGCCACTAACTTGGAAGGGAAGCAGAGGGGGAGCGGTCCCTTGGAAAACTGACGGTTTAAGAAGAACAGAGCACTATCCTTGGAAGCAGGAAGAGCCCTCTGCTCACCCCACCAGGGCCACGAAGGCCACAGGTCTTCTGGCTGCTGCTGATTTATTTCCAGCATTTGAACATTGACGGCTCCATGTGAGGAGCCAAAAGAGAGATTTAAGTCCCACAATCCCTTAACACAACACCTGAAGAGCAGCTTTAAGCCACCCCACTCCGCCTCTGTTCTGCAAAACTGACGTCCTTTAGCTTCCCCCTTTATTTAAGCAGCTTACGCCTCTAGGTGCTCAAGCTGGATTTGTAGCCAGGCACATCAGTGGGGCTCCCATGTATATCATGCCCTGGGGATGCATCCGCTCCCCCTCCCTGGGATCCGGTGCCAATGCTTCTAGGGCAGCCTTCCCCAATCAGGTCCCCTGCAGGTGTCTTGGACTACAGCTCCCATCAACCCCAGCCAGCAGTAGGAACTCTAAAGAACTCTGGGATTTGATGTTCTTGAGAGAGTACGTCAGATAAGAAGGCAACTCTCTTTCTCTCTTCCTACCTGGCGTACTCTGTTTATTTTTTAACATGTCTTCTGATCAGCTTCAGCAACCGCTCAAGATCTTAGAAGAGTTGGACATAAGGGAAAGAAATCTGCATGAACTTCTTTCTACAGGTAATGGGCTTTCCTCTTAGCCCCCCCCCCATATCCTGGGAAACTGAACCTCCCTCCCATGCATGGGGCTTATCAGCGTTGCTGCTTCACCAAGTACAAACTCATTTGAAGTTGCCGGGGGAAGTTTCTTACGGCACCTTCATAGGCAGCCTCTCAGCACCCAGCAGGGCCTTGGATTTCAGCTTCCAACGTTCAGAATCGCTCGCCTAACCTGGCCCCAACTAAGCCCTGGAGACGGGGAGGTACATTTGAACTGACCACAGTGAGGGCTGCTTCCCATCTCCTCCCCATCCCCTGTGAAAATCCTAGAATAGTAATAATAATAATAATAATAATAATAATAATAATAATAATATATTTCTTACCCGCCTCTCCGTTTGGATCGAGGCGGGGAACAACAATATAATAAAATAGTAGAGTAGGAAGGGGCCTATAAGGCCATCAGCCCCCTGCTCAATGCAGGAATCCACCTTAAAGCATCCCTGACAGATGGCTGTCCAGCTGCCTCTTGAAGGCCTCTGGGGTGGGAGAGCCCACCACCTCCCTAGATCATGGGTTCCATTGTCGTACTGCTCTAACCATCAGGAAATTTTTCCTGATGTCCAGCCGGAATCTGGCTTCCCGACACTTGAGCCCATTATTCCATGTCCTGCACTCTGAGATAATTGAGAAGAGGTCCTATGCAGAGAGCTTTTGTGCCCTAAAAAAAACATTTTCCCTGACAAGGCAGTTTTCAAAAAGAAGTGTATGTAATGGCAGTCTCAGCATATCATAGAATCATAGAATAGTAGAGTTGGAAGGGGCCTCTAAGGCCATCTAGTCCAACCCCCTGCTCAATGCAGGAATCCACCTTAAAGCATCCCTGACAGATGGCTGTCCAGCTGCCTCTTGAAGGCCTCTAGTGTTTGGAGAGCCCACGGCCTCCCTAGGTAATTGATTCCACTGTCGTACTGCTCTAACAGTCAGGAAGTTTTTCCTGATGTCCAGCCAGAATCTGGCTTCCTGTAACTTGAGCCCATTATTCCGTGTCCTGCACACTGGGTTGATGGAGAAGAGATCCTGGCCCTCCTCTGTGCGACAACCGTTCAAGTATTTGAAGAGTGCTATCATGTCTCCCCTCAATCTTCTCTTCTCAGGCCAAACATGCTCAGTTTCTTTCAGTCTCTCCTCATAGGGCTTTGTTTCCAGACCCCTTGATCATCCTCTTTGCCCTCCTCTGAACCCCCTCCCAATTGTCTGCATCCTTCTTGAATTGTGGTGCCCAGAACTGGACTCAGTAATCAAGATGAGGCCTAACCAGGGGAACCAGGAGATTTGGAAGCTATACTTCTATTAATGCAGCCCAAAATAGCCTTTGCTTTTTTTTCAGCCACATCACACTGTTGGCTCATATTCAGCTTGAGGTCTTTGGCTTCACCCTCTGTTGTTCCAGTTAGTTTCTAACTACTAAGTTAAACAAAAGGTCTGTTTTTTGTAAGACCTTAGATATGATCTGTCTAGCAGCTCAGATTTAACAAAGTGTACCTTTGATTGCAGAGCAGCTGCTCTCCACTTTGACCTGCGTTCGAAGGTTAAGAAGAAGAGGGCTCATGGGCAGCCTCCCTTGTAATCCAGTGTGCCTCACGTGAGGCAGGAGAGCGGGTGTGGCTTGGGAACAGGGTCTGGCCTTCTTTAGCCTTGGCCAGAACAGGGGAGACTGGGGGGTTTTCTGAACTCACCTTGCACCCGCATGCCGCCAGGGCCGGCACCAGAGGCAAGCTGACTTTGTCGCCCACCCCGCCAGTGGAGTGCTTGTCCACCAGAAGCCCCTGCCATTTCTCCGGCCACTCAAGGATCCTCCCGGATGTAGCCATCTCCCGGGTCAGCGTCAGAATCTCATCAGGCTCCATGCCTCGCAATCGGATGGCCATCAGCATAGCTCCTAGAAGACAGGGATTGGCTGAAGGGCTGGAAGTGAGGTGCTTAACTCGGAAGCAAAGGGAACCCACAGCTCAGCTTGGGCCAGCAAGCAACCATGCAGGTCCCACGTGCTCAATCCAGTGTGGTCAACAAGCTGTAAAGGTTTTTGTAGTGTTTGAAAAACCTGCAAAACCTGTTTGGCCGGAGGGCAAAGTGAAACTCCCAAGTAAGTGTGCAACAGATTGTAGTGTGTCTTTTTCAATAAAAGACTACCAATATTACTTAATACCTGGCAATCTCTCTCCAGCTTTGGAAAAGCCATCAGAGTTAGGTTATCTCTAAATTAAGGGGGGGGGGAAACTGCATCCTTACTGGGGTTTCTTCTTCTGGAGTCTTTCTGCATTTACAGACAAGCTCCTTTAGATAGCGACCACACGATTCTGAATTGAAAACTTCCCCTCTCAGCAATGCTATTATGTTCAATGAAACAGCTCCATCTACTGGTGAAATTATAATGCTACACTGACTTTACACACTGGAGACATCCCGCAATAACTTTAAATACTGCATTATCTCCATTTTTTTTTTTTAAAAGGGAGATTACTGGGGGAAAGCAAGAGAGAGATGTTTTGGAGGTTGACAATGTCTTGTAAAGAACCAGCAAATCCATGAGCATGCAATAAATCATTCATGTAGGGAAGCTCTTAGAGAACGTGACACTTCTTCAGTTAGAAAAACAGGCAGAGAAACTGCTTGGAGGCGACTTGGATTTGGAGAGAGCCTGCCTCTTCAGCCTGCTGTCCTTGCAAATCATTGGTGGGCCATAGTTCTTTTGGTTCTTTATCTTTACACCAGAATTGGACAGTACAGCCATTTCGAATAGAGGATGGTCCTCTGTAAAAGAGGACACATGGCCACCTTCCTTTCTAATTCTAAGGAAATGAAAGCCTAGAGGAAAACTAGTAACATCACATACATTACAAATAACTTGAGGCTACTCCCACCCCCGTAAGAGATCGAGAGCAGGATTGCCTCAATTGGGCCTGAAGCACAACCCTTTCTCCCTCTTCCTAGAGCTCCTCCTCCCAGCCCCACGCCTGACCCTCTGCCCTTTGCGATCCTCCTCACCGATTTGCCCGTCCTGCAAGGCCTTCCTGGTCACAGCCTGCACAAAGTAGCGGATCTCGTCCTGCTGCAATTTCTCGCCATCCCGCTTCTTACGGATTATTTCCGGGATGCTGAGCCTGCTGCTTGGATTGGGGGCCACAGAGCTGGTGGGGCCAGGCACTGCCAAAGCAAGGCGAAGCCAACATGTCAGCTGTGAAAGGGCGGGTGAGTAATACCTCCCTCCAGGAGGAAGAAAGAAAAAAAAGAAAGAAAGAAAGAAAGAAAGAGAGGGTCTTTTGAGCAGAGAGCCTTGCACCTCCCCTCTCTGACATCCTAATACATCTGTGACCGTGATCTTCCTTCCTCCAGCTCCTCCACCATCTTAAAGTGAAGTACAAAACACTCCTCTGCTCCTCCCTCACTGCCTTCCAGAACCCTTGTGCGGTGCCTCCTCTCTTATACCTTTAACTCCTTCCTCAGAAGCCGACCTTTCCCATAAACTAGGGTGACCCTATGGAAAGGAAGACGGGGCTCCTGTATCTTTAACAGTTGTATTGAACGGGGAATTCCAGCAGGTGTCCTTTGTATGCCTGCAGCACCTGGTGAAATTCCCTCTTCATCACAGCAGTTAAAGCTGCAGCAGCTATACTAGCGTGACCAGACACAAAAGAGGGCAGGGCTCCTGCAGCTTTAACTGTTGTGATGAAGAAGGAATTTCACCAGGTTCATCATGTATACAAATGACACCTGCTGAAATTCCCTTTTCTCTGTAACTGTTAAAGATACAAGAGCCCAGTCCTCCTTTTCCTATGGTCACCCTAGTCTGCATCCTTCTTGAAGTGTGGTGCCCAGAACTGGACTCAATACTCAAGGTGGGGCCTAACCAGTGCCAAATAGAGGGGAACCACCACCTCGCACGATTTGGGAGTTATACTTCTACTAATGCAGCCCAAAATAGCATTTGCTCTTTTTTTGCAGCTACATCACACTGCTTCATCTTCATGGCAAGAAGAGCTGCCCCTGCTGAATTTCTAGCTTCTGTGCCCCTTTTAACAGGGTACAGGAGCCCTAATGGAAATAAAAAGGCAGCAACCATCACTGGCGGCAACCATCAAGAGATGCTTGGCAGGATGGCTCTAATCCTGCAACGAGATCAGTTTTGCTCCTGGGCCATTCCGAGTGAAGAGGCAGCCCAAAGGGGCCTGCACTGACAGTGACTAACTCCTAACACGGAAACTGCTGCCCTTTGCCCTTCTGGCAACCCTCCCACCCTCCTGGACAGGAAGCAGGTTGTGTGTGTGCAAAGCTCAG